>OZ002742.1:12641097-15263505 GCA_963924295.1 Dioctria rufipes | reverse complement strand
ATGTACGGAATATTCCCTAAAATTTAGGAGGGGGAAACCTATATTTTAGGGAATATTCCGTACATTTCAGGGAATCTTCCCTAATATTTAGGGGGGACCTACATTTTAGGGAACATTGCCTAATATAATCGAAAAATATCTAAGCTTTGTGAGAACAATTTGTGGCAGCTCAGCCTGTTTTACTTAGACATTCATTGGGTCTATTGTTCCCCATATTCTATGAGGATCTATTCTAATATTTGTATTATGCTTCTATAAGAAATGGTAAGTTAGATCTAAATTCTTTGCGTTGCAGCTCTCTGAGCCCCGGAAAGAAGTAGCTACGTAGTAGTTCTCTCCTCTGATTGTCAGTGCGAAGCACTGGCAAAGTACATAGCGAACTGATTCAATTTCTTCAGGCATATTACAACATCCACAGAAATTATTTGAAGTTCTACCCAGTCCCCTAGTACGGTTTCCTATAGGCCAATCCTCTGTTAGATTCCTGATATCACGATTTTGCATCGAGAAGCTTCTTTATTCTTTTCCTGTTGCATTTACGCTATAGTTGTATCACCAGTTTTAACCCACCTTTAATCCCCCTTTTATGTTTAGGTATCGATAGGATATCGTTTATTGCACCGAAATTCTCACGTATACACTGCTGTTATCCATACATTTCAGAGTCACTTTTATTACCCTGTGGCCCAGTATACAGCATAGAGTCACTTGTGCCGCATGAATATCTCCACCAGATTAGAGCTGAAGTATCCGGATAATTTGCTATCCGGATTATCCGGAATAATTAGGATCCGATTCCCCAGATCGGTTATCCGAATCCGAACCATCGGGATTCGGATCAAAACTTCCCGGATCTGGATCCGAACTATCCGGATCTAGACTAAAAAATTTTCAAAATTTCCTCCAGATTGCATTGCTTCATTGGGAAAATGGAAATTTATATGTTCCCAATGAAGCAATGCAATATGGAGGAAATTTTGAACTTGTTCTGGTTAGTCTGAGTCCGGATAGTTCGGAACTGGATTGGTATAGTTCGGTTTTTGATCCGGATAGTTCGGATCTAGATCCGGATTTCAGGAATCGGATAGTTTACAAATCCGGGTATCCAGATAGCCGGAGGTTAGAAAATCTGGATCCAATTTTTAGCTCTACTCCAGACTCTCTTTGAATAGCTTCACTAGTCTTGATTTGACAAATACAGTGTCCAGGGAGTTAATGGGCGCCTAGATATCAGTATGTATGCGAATCTCCGCAAAAATAGACATACTTAAACTAGTGTCGTAAAAAACTTTTTGTATTTAGATTCGAAGTAATGATTGCAATCGCTGCATGTCAAAACACAATTTTGTTCCATTCTGTCTTGTTTTGCGAAGAAAGTAAAAAAAATTATATCTTTCCTTCTAAATTCGGTTTCGGATAAAAGTTTTTCACAGCCGATGTATTTCTTATCTTGGTGTCTAACAGGAACGTAATATCCACAAGTATCAGAAGTAGGTGAAAAGTAGTAACTACTTAAAAGCCTACCTCTTTTATTAAATAGAGCGGAGCACTCGCAAAGGACGGATTCGATTTCCTCTGGATCCTTACAGCTCCCACAGAAATCGTTCGCCGCTATTCCCAGATTTCTACCATGGTCTTCCATGGCTCAGTGACCCATAATGACCCCTAGTAGATTCCTGGTATTTGTTTTCCCGTTCTCTTGTCCTCTTCCTGTCATATGCAGACCACTATTGCCTTTCAATACTCTGGGTTTTTAACAGTACATCCAGGTAACATTTGCTTGTCAGTGCCGTACACCAGACCGTGATGAAGTAGCAGAGGCTGAAAAATAGTTGTGCACAACCATCATACAGCTCTGGATTCTTATTCCCGCCATAAAAAAAGCTCTCCTGCACGTATAGAAGGGCACACTGGTCTTCTCAACTTATTTCTTTAAATATGCCTTCCAGCTTAGCTTGGAATCGAGTATGAATCCCAAATACTTGGCTTCGCTGGAGTGAGTAGGTTCTCTCCCCTTAATATGGGAAATTGGAAATTTCTCTCCTGCCTTTTTCTTGTAAAAAGCATTAGACCGATATTGCACTCCTTAGGAGCATTGCCATAATGATACTAGGAAACTATATTTTATCATAGATAGCACAAGAACTGGATATCGCATGGTATACTAGAGCAAACTATATAGATCGTGCAAAGGGTAGTGCATTCCGGAATGGACCTGAGAGCAAAAGATGCTTTAAGAGCAGTTTTGTATACATTTTGAACGACATATGGCATATATGAGAAAATATGAATCACATAACCATTATTTCAAAGGTTGTAGTGGTCCATTCCAGAATATCCCACCAGCTATATAAAATTTGTATACTCTGCCCTGGTATTACATGCGACAACTACGATTTTATGCAATTTTCTTCTTCCAGACTTTTTTCTATTATAATGACTTCGTACTTTACGTATATTTCCAAAAAACCTTTTTTCGGGTCAGTTTTTTCCTTTCCACAGAGAATTCTGCTACATGCAGCGAAACTATCCCAAGGACAAATTCATGCGTTAGGACATGGATTAGATGAAGAACTTTACCTGTTCCTTGTAAAATACTGTAATTGAAACCAACATTTTAGGAGAACTCTGAATCATCGCGTGAAATAATACTCATACATTACGACATTCCATCATATTGCATCAAAAATTTTCTCCCCAGGTGGGGCTTGAATACAGGATGACATATAATCATGAACCAATTTATTATCCATTACCCTACCGATACACCATTTTCACTCTACGGCCACTAATAATATCACAAATGACTCGTTAATTTATTCTGAAAAATGCAAAGGTGCAGGGTATCACTTATTTCATGCATTTTCACAATATACATACAGCAAAAGTAAATAAAACATCAACAAGCAGAACTTCCCGTCAGGTGGCATTTTTATTTGCGTACATAATTTATTGCAGTGAATTTTGGTGAATCATTGCAATCATTGTTGTTACCCTAGCCGAATATAGCTGCCGCCACCCGCACTCTGCAGGCTGATAAGAGCTGCAGTAGAGGATCTCTCATCCTTATGCCCGTATTGCGGCAGATTTAATTAAAATTCCCTACATTTAGTCCTGCATGGATAAGCTGGTTGATTTTAGTTCTCTCTTAAAACGGAGTTGCCAACAGCCACGCACACAACAAAGGATTTTACTTTTCGCGGTTGCGATACCTGTCCACTGCAAATATGTACGGACGTCTACTCTTTTGGACAATAGAACCGCCATCGGACAGAAAGATGAGAAAGTTCCGTCGTTGCAGATGTATTTTTTGGAGGTTTCATGTAATCCAATCAGTAGCATTCTTTGGTAGATAGAAAATAGAATAAATTTTTTACTGTAATACCCACACTGAACATCTGTTTGGTAATATAATTAGCGTAGACACATCACACACCGCTTCATAAATGTTTTGTCTAAAAATCCAAAGGTTTTCTATGATTTCTAAACATAATAGAAAATTCCACTTGAAATTTTATTTGAAAATGTAAAGAACTTTGAGGAGTTTCCAATTTTAAGTTTTCGGTAGCCATGAAACAATTTATTTAACAAGCACAGGTGGCTACATCTGTACATAGGTATACGGACTACTACGTACCTTTCAAGCAAGAATACACACTTCTATAAATGCAGAGCATTGTGAATATGTTCTT
This sequence comes from Dioctria rufipes, assembly GCA_963924295.1. Taxonomy (NCBI): domain Eukaryota; kingdom Metazoa; phylum Arthropoda; class Insecta; order Diptera; family Asilidae; genus Dioctria; species Dioctria rufipes. Next base: position 15,259,813 of record OZ002742.1, on the reverse strand, counting down.
CGAGGGCAACTTGTTAACCATCCAATGATTACAAGGATACACATATTTTTCTGTACTACTTCTCCCCCTCCACACTGCCCGTCCTATATATAAATATATTTATTTCCAAGGATAGAAAGCAATTTTTAAAGCATGCCATCGTTTTACCAACCCTCCATGGACCACCCTCGTCCGTAAGCTTGTTGTTATTTTGCAGCCACGCTAGAGCTACTGACTCAAGTAATTCTCCATTGAAGTGCAATGATCTAGAAAATTCCGACAACTTTATCTTGAAGACATCACTTTCTGGGAGTTAGGAAAATAACAAGAGAAAACAAATTCACGAAAATCCTACGGGGAAAAAAAGAATTCAAGTAGATAAGGTAGAGAGAGTGAGGTTAGGTAGGTAAGGTATAGGTATGTAGGTGCCTGGGAAAACTCGTTTTCCATATTTAGATTTCTGCTTCTGTTATTATTATTGAAAGCCTGCGTACTCGTTGTACATAAGAGGAATTAATGCCCTCGAGTTATTAACGAAATTGTTGTAAAATTCTATAATAATTGTAGATTGCTGAAAAACATTATAAGTTTTGTGCTCGAGATCTTGCTTGAGAGTGTATTAAAGTGGGTGTCTTCCAACTTTTATCGCATTTAGTAAAATTGTTTTTAGCATTTTGTTTGCTTTTGCTGATTTCTGGGTCTGAGATAAGCTGAGATTCTGAATGAAACTTTTAAAAGTCCATAGATAAGAGAATTGAATATTATGGAATCTTGCTTATTTCTCTTCCTGAATATTATTCGCATTTCGTCGAAATTTTATTATGAATATTTTAAGCGTTATCCCCTTTGTAAGGGTATGTGCACAACGAGGCGAGGCGAGGTGAGGCTATGTCAATAGTTGTGCAAGGCGAGGAGAAGATACATTGCGCGCTGCGACAGAATTGTTATGAACACTCGCATAGTATATCTACAAATAATGTTATTTCTTAACTCTTGAAATAGCCTAGCTTCGCCTCGCCACGCCTCGCCTTGCCTCGCCTCGCCTCGTTGTGCACGTACCTTAAATCTACATTGAAGGTGAGAAAACTAGAATTATTTAAAGCATGGTACTCAAAATTGAGAAAGCAATATAATTAGAAGATAGAAAATATGTCATGGAATATTTATGATTATGCGTGTAAATGCCGTCTTAAGCCAGGGACAGTTTAACCATATGGCGGGATTGGGCGATCGCCGGGAGGCGAAAAGTCAAAGGGGCGAAACCGAAAACAGAAGGTAAAAAAATTATTAAAAGAAAACTAATAATCAGATCACCTGATAATACCGCCAAATAGCATACAATGTAAATTTAACTTAAACGAATAATCAACTGGTCTGGAAGTATTGCATTCCATCGCATGCTTTATGGCGAAATCAAGTACAGCGTTTTGTTCGTGCTTTATGAGCGATTGCAAGTCCCGAGCCACGGTGTAACTGTCTCCAATCACCAGGTGCGAATTAAATTAAGCTACTTTTTTTCATTAAAAATCAAAAGAAAACTACTCTTCATCGTATTGGAAAAAACGTCATATTCTTTGCCATTTCTTGAAATGACAAACGAAATCGGGGCTTATATAAAGAAGCTAAAATTGGCTTAATTTCGAGACGTATTCAATTCAGATTATAAACACAGATTTCATATTTAAAGTCCATATTTTTTAGGGCAAGCTGGGCAAGTAGATGTAGAAAACAGTGAATCCTCAGCTTCAGCAGATACTCCCACCTTATCAACAAAAACAAAGCAAATAAAGAAAACTGAGACTGAGTCATTTGTTTCTCAATTTGATCCTGCAACGTGGAATATTAGCAACAGTTTTATTGATAACAATATAAAATCATATTCAATTCAAGATTTAGATCAAAAATTCAAAGAGAGTTTATGAACATGAATCCAAATATGCAACAAGAAAACTGTTTTATATTCAACTCGTCAATAACGAAACTTTTCACCGTGATTGGCTCTTGTATTTTTCATGTACTATCAAGGTTTACTACTTACTGTGCAATTTATTTAGCAGTTGTAATACTCAGAATATGAATGCATTTAATTATGGTTTCAATTATTGGAGGCATTTAGGGAGAATAGTTGATCATGAACGATCACTTGACCACAAAAATAATATCACTACATACATTCTAAGTATCAAGACACAAGGCAGGATGGACACTACTCTAGAAACACAAAGCTTGATTGAAGAAAATTACTGGAAGAATATTTTAAAGAGAAATCCAGCAGCAGTGAAATTTTTATCGCAACATGGACTGGCATTCAGAGGAAGGATACAAAATTTGGGTGAAGAGCGATTAGGACATTATTTAGCCAAGCTGGAGTAAATTGTCCAGTGTTCAGTCCTCACACAGGTATGGCAACTATTGAAAATCCCACAATGAATAGCCTACAGTCAGATAATTTCTTGAAGCAGTAATCTGAACAATATTCCTCGATGCTTAATCTACCAAAAAGTACGAAAAAAGGAAGACACAAAGTATCACTCAAATCCAATATATAAAAAGAATACTTATCTAATCAAATTATCCAAGTCCTCCTGCACATCAGTTAGTTCTTATTTAAAGTGCCTATCTGGGATGTTTATTCACTGAATAAAAACTGCTGCACATCCTCTACCATTTATCTAAAAAAAAGTATATAAAAAATCATTAATAAAATAACAGAACTCCATAAAATTTACCGCAATGTCATCAAATGGCATTACGTCAAGTAATCTGTATTCGCCTCAGTCAAAGTAAACTCAAACCGTCGCTAGGGCAACACCAAGAGGCAAGCCAAGCATAACTGGTTACAGCGGCTATATAAAGCCCACGAAATTCAGTAGATGGCACCATTTTTTTGGCAGAGTTGATCTGTATCAGAGCTGATGTGAGTTTAAGGATTCCTGTTTCCTACGTTTTTTATAGAAGATAATTTAAGTCAGGGATAACCTGAGCTTCCTATCTTTTAAATTATTGAATTTTTATTTGAAGTATTGTTAGTTGTTTTAAGCTTCGTGTAATTGAATTTTCCTGATATTAAGTTAAGCATTAAAAATGTTATATTTGAATGATAAGACAAACTGAGTTGTTCTTTATACCGGTTCTTCTCCCTCAGGATCGAGACCTAGTTTGATCTTTTTTTTGATGAAAATTAATCGGGAATTAAATGCCAACCAAGGAAGAGGAAATGTATCTTATATTTCCAAAACTACATGTGACGAATTTATTGTATGTATCGGAAAAATGATCAGGAAAAAGTTATAAATTGAAATAAAAAAATGTAAATATTATGCAATAAGAGCTGATTACTCCCCTGATATATCCCGAAAAGGGTTGACTTTCATAATTAAATACACCGATCAAAATGGTAAAGTGCCTGAACGTTTTGTCAAATTTATAAGCAGAGTCGGACACAAAGCTTCGGGCATAGAGGAAACTATTCTAAACACTTGAAGAGAGCTAGAAATATTTTTTGCTTCGTAGTAGTCACGATGGCATCCTAAATTTGGGAGAACTTCTACAAATTTTAAAATCTGAAAATGAAAACTGATCTCGAAGTTTCTTAATATCGAGGTAGCACTGAGAACTTATCTCTGCCTTCTATCTACCAAGGACGCTGGAGAGACCACATTAAGAAGGATTAAGGATTATCTCAGAAACACACTTTCAGATGAGAAGATAAGTTACCTGGCACTAATAAACGTTTCTCATGAAATTTTGAATTCTATCAAAAATTATCAATAGTCAAATCAAAATTATAAATAGTTTTGTATCATTAAAACAAAGAAAAACATGTTTCGCTGCATAAGCATTTCTCTGAATGTTCACTTTTAGTTCATATTCAAATCTATAGTCTTGTATCAGTATTAGTCACAAATTTAGTCTTGAGTTTCCTAATAAAAATTCTAAATTTTTTTTTCTCAATTATCTTCATATTAAAAAATTGAACGGAGAGCTCGGAAAAGGCGAAATGGTTTTCATCGCCCAGGGGCGAAAAAATCTTTACCTGCTCCTGTCTAAAGCTATGATTTCCAATAAATTGCGCCAGCTCAAAGGAAAAATTAAATTCCGCCGGCGCTTTTACGCTGTAGTCAAGCAAACTGTTCAGTCCACCAACTGAACATTCTTCCTTCGTTGTATCCAGCTATTCTTTTCCTAAAAAATAAACAAGAAAGAATTCACAAAGAATCAAAACTCCAATGAAAAAAATTCCTATATACCTAATTAACCATTAACAAGTGCTCCACAAAGTTCCTACAATATTCACAAAGATCCCTCGATGACGTCACAAGCTGAAAAGAACAAAATATTATTTAAAAATTAATTAAACTCAATAAAAAATACAAAACTCACCTAAATGACATGTACCTCCATGTATAAACACAAATTGACATGTCAGTCAATTGACATTACGTCAACCAGATGATCCCGTCGCAGCAACTGTTATAAATGTAGCTATGGCAACGCTATGAGGAGTACATCACATAACCAACCTCAGCAGCTATAAAAAGGCGGGGAACTATAGCCAAAGCACCCATTTCCAATCAGAGTTGATCTGATCAAATCCTAGGCCTTGGGGTCTGTTCTGAGCAAAGTCTAATCAAAACCAGAAGTTAATTCTGAAATCCAATAGAAGTTAATTCTACATACATAAATTGAGGTTGACTCAATCCTACAAACAGAAGTTAATTCTGGCTAAAAAAATATTTGAGGCTAACTCAATCCTTATACAGAAGTTGATTCTGGAATATTACAATTTAGGTTAACTCAAATTATCATATAGGAGTTGATCCTAAACAAAATACATTACTTGAGGTTGACTCAAAGTACGTCGGTTAGGAGTTAATCCTTAGCATTGCAAAAGTGAGGTTAACTCAGGCAATCTCACAATGGAGTTAATCCGAAGGTCTAGACAACTTTATACATGTTTTTATGTTAGTCCAGATCTATTTCCAGAGGTTAACTCTGCAACAAATAAATTTAGAAATTGATTCTGGCCAAATTGGAAGGAACTCCCATCCCACACATAGCAGCACTCATAAAAGCGCACAAGACTAAACGTCACAAGTGCCATTATTGCTATCCCATACGCAGCAACGTTCCGATTTGCTGCAGCTAAAAGGTACGCACACGATAATCGTCATCAGTGGTGTCTTCATACCCTCACGTACCATCACGCCAAAATTACACACTAGAAGCAGAATAGTTGGTTACATTTTCTCACCATCATGTTTAGCAGCAATACAAGTTGCTATATTCGTGAAACAATACACTCCATATTACAAGTCGACTGCCCTCACGTAGCAGTTCGAACAAAAAACTACTCAACTGCCCTTACGTAGCAGTTCGAGTTAAATGTACTAATATTTGAGAACAGAGTAAAACTTCTCTCATTGAACATCCATCTCGTGCCAAAATATTAACGTAGACTCTTCTTTTTCATTACAGGAGTAAGGAAAGACCATCCAAGCACGGACCACAGCTACACCGCCATTTTGTTTGAATTGTTGTTTTATTTGAAGTTTTTATTAGGTGTTAAGTTTTACTGAACTTATGAATTTTAAATTAGTATTATAAGTCTGAATTAAGAATGAATTGTGATATAGCTGTAAGAAAAAATGAAATAGCACTGATTAATAATTAAAATTTTATATTTTGAAATAATACGCTGAGTTATCTTTGTAAAACCGGCACCCCGTCACACATTATAATACAGTCCACTATACAGAATTTTCACAAACAGAGAGCATGTAATTGTTTTTCGATAAGCCCGACAACCCAATAGCACGCGCATTTGCGGACGCAATCCTGCATTGAAGTGAACAGAGTTTGATTTGAGTGCAATTTTGCGTTCACTAATTTTGTTATCTACTTTCTGTTAAGTAATTTGCAAGAACAAAGTTTAGTTTTTAATAGAAGTTAAAATTCCAAAAAAAACAACTGGATTTTACTAAATAGGATCATGATGAATTAATTGATTTAATCAAATGTAATCTTCTTCTTTCCAGCATTAAATTAATTAAATTCTATTTCTATATGGGACACCCTTTCTGTACCACTTTTAATATAATTTAATATTCCTGAAACATTTGTTAGTTTTCACACAAATGTCATTTCATTTCCAAATATAATATAATATAATTTCAAAAGCGTCAACCTTTTTTCCACTTTTAAATATGTCATCTATATATCTAACTGAACTTAACTTTTATTGTAAACAAACAAATCACGTTTCAATTACGTCGACGCAAGCGACTATGCATACTTACGTTTACGTCAGCGTAATTTATTGGAAATCATTGCTTGAGAATTCGTATGTAAATTAGGATCACAGCTAAGCAAAATCCTTGCAACTATATGTACCGAAACAAGACTTTACTTATTCAATTATATCTTAAATTTTGAAGATAAATGCCCGAGTTTGGTTGGCAAAAAATAAATAAATAACAAATATATCACCCTCAGGTTCTATCTTAGGACGCAAATAAAGGCTTTTATCTCATCAGGCTCTATAAAATTAACGCAACGAGACAGCATACCTCAGAGTTGTTTGAAGTTTGCTGCTTGTATGTACATAATCAAACTCATAAGCCAGATCATCAACTTCACTCAAAGAAACATACACTACATACACTTTATTACTAGTAAGTATGCATGCATTTGAAGATTGTTAGAACGATGTGTCTGGTTATAAAAATTACAAAAAAAAAAATTATGTTTACTTCTTTTTGATCTTAAATATGACTTTAATTTGGAGAACTTCTTGGTTACAATTATAACTTAAAAGTTATTTGGATAACATTTTAGTTATAAATATTACTACAAAGTAGTTTGAGTAACTTATTGGTTACACGTATGATTTGGAAGTCATTTTGGTAGGTTTTTGATTGTATAGTACCAGAGACAAACAAGGAAAAGTAGAACTCATGACAACCATGCTTTTGTTATATTTTGTTTTTGTTTTCTTTTATTGTAACGCTTCTTACATTTTGGTAGCTTAATTTTTTTGGAGTGTTTTTAATTGATTTTTACTTGTTTGTTTTGGAAATCAGTAGTTGTTTTCTCATTTGTAAAGACTTTTTATTTTACTTAACCTGCTAAAATAGTTTAGAGTTGTATTTTTCATTATACAGACTTTTTGTTTTATGACTTTTATTTTATTTTTTAATTGCTTATTGCTGAAGAAAAAAATATAAATACATCTAGCAGTATTTGGTATGCATGAGCGCAATTTTATACTTTAAAAGTCCGGAGCGGTCATTTTGACTGCTCAAGTTTTCATTTGAATAACTTTTAATAAGCAGGAACTAAGAGTGCGCCTCATATAATTATATATACACTCCTGCTGCAGAAGTGTATGCTGCAGTGTGTAAGCTGCAGTGCGTAAGCCGCAATATATAAGCTACTGTGTGAAAGCAGAATTAAATTTCTGCAACAGAATAAGATTTCTGTTTAGTTATTAGTGAGAACAAAGCAGAAGTAAATGTCTGCAGCAGAATAAAATTTCTGCTTAGGTGAATTTTTGGTAGTTTGGGATTTTCACAGATTTAAATTTCTATATGAAGGACACAAAACTAAATTTTTGTACAGGATAAAAAAAACTCAGATTAATCATCATAGTTGTCCTCAGTCTAAAGAGGGGCTCCCTAAAACGCGTCTTGTGCACATCTGAGCACTTAAGAACTGTTGCTCTTGAATGTCATGATTTTGCAGTTTTACCTGCTAAAATCTCGGCATGGACCATAAAGGCAGTGTTTTTTTTTTTATCTTCAATAAATTAATAGTTATTTTATAAACAATAAAACACATTTATTTATTTATTGACAACTCACGAAATATGTGCTGCTTTTACAACATTTTAAAAAGAAACCTAAGCCATACAAATTTATAATTGGCGGCGATTATAAATGCCGAGCTGTTCTGTACGTCTAAAACTGACAGAAAATATACAAAATAACCTCCCTACCGGTTTGGTATACCCCGTACTTTTTCCGTACTTGAAGATTTTTATACAGCTTCAATAAAATTATTACCTCAATAAATATTTTATTATATTTAAAATAATTCTGATGAGAGAGACAGTATCTTTCGCGTATATTTTTTGTTAAAATTTGCAAATTTTCTTAAATGTGGAATCCAAAAAATATAAAATCTATTTTGGTTGTATGGGCGATCAGTGATAGCTGCTGAGGCTATATTTCTCTAATTGTGAGATTTGTACCTATGCCACTAAAATTCTCTATGTTTTATAATTTTGTATTCTTCGCTTTTTATGACATAATATAAAAGATAGTCATCGTGTTGGTGTAAAAAGTTGGGAAATATACATTTAGTTCAGGGGAAATTCTTTATGCCTTTTTTGGGGAAATGAAACAATAGTACTTTTATATCTTACGCCCCTTCTGTTCACAAAAATCGAAACGTAACATTTGGGACGAAAAAAAGCGTTATTTGGAACGTTCTAATGAAACCTTGATTTAAATATAAAATTTGGAGATGTCGGTACTAACGAGAAACTAACACTAAATGCGGCAACTACCTACTTTTTGTTGATTTCTTCCGTATTATAATCTGCGATCAGAGATAACCATACTGATGAGACCTTTCTGATCGCTGGGTCGAAAAATTCAATTTCCCTGTTCTTTTTTTTTTTTTTTACATCAATGCATTTTGCAAATTTATTTAAATTATTTTCAATAAATTTCATTCTTAGAGACGAAAAATTTTCCTTTCATTACTCAATAGCTCTCGCTTATGAGAAAAATTGTTTTTTTCTTGTAAATTAATTGTTGAAATCAACTTTTCAGTAGTTTATTTTAAGCTTTTCTACTGTTTGTAATATAATGTGCAGTAGCTATGTTTCGGCTCTATCACCCACTTAATTATGACTGCTAATCAGAGCTGCGCACCAAAGAAAACCAGTGGTTACTATATTATAATTTTCAAAAGGTATTTGCATTCTTATAGCATCGTGCTGCCCTCTTATTTTACTGCAATGAATAACTCAACTAGATTCTTAAGAGCCCGTCCAACCATCATCAGGCTATAGATATCCTGCTGTATAGAGCTTCCATAATAATTTTGTTGATTCCACGTCATTTGTAACACCATAGTAAAAAATATCACCAATCTAAAAGTGACAATTGTAGTTTAGATAGTGAAAGTAAATACAACCGATAACATCATCGTCGAAATACTTAGCATCGCATTGCAATATTTTTTCATTCGCACACGTTTTAATAAAAACCCACTTCTAGAATGAGAGAATCTGTTAGCGAAATTGTCGCCTTGTTTCGAAAAGTTGTTCTATTTCCATTATTTTTTACGCCCCCATCCGAGGAGAGCTTTGTGCTGGTTACAAAAGTGAATGTCACCTCAAAACATTTTGTTTGGTGTATTCTAAAGGTCCCACCGGGTAGATTTAGGTATTTAAGTTTTATCGTTACTATAGCAGTGGCATTACAGTAAAAGTGGATAACAATAAAACCGTGAACAGAGCGAGCGCACACACATTGGTTATTGGAATGAGAATCCTCGACATGACCCTTTTTCTGTGTGCTTATTTTGTTGCACAGTACCATTCAGTACTCCTCGCCCTACATGTCCTAACGATAGTGTACTATACACACAAACATATATACATATATATGATTCCCTTTTATCCTGTTTTAAGTACAGTGTTGTCTGTAGTTTTTGTTGTTTAGTTTAATTTTCTTCCTTTTAAAGGTTTTGTTTTTAATTTTACATTGGGCTGGTGCATCCAAAATCTAGGTGCTGTGTTCATTCGTTTTTAAATAGGATCTTCAGCTAATATAGGGGCTAAACTCTTACCTATTTATCGCGTTCTTAGGACTTTCAGTCTCAGCATAAATATTAAGAGCTACACCTTCTACGGACCTTTCTAAATAAAAGTTTGGAACATACAATGTAGGTGCATGACCGTCGCTTGGCTACCCTTATATATTCGGAGACTATAAAATTATGCTCATATATATTCGTTCATTATGTGCTGACTTCAAAGCTTAAAAATAGCAACTGGGAGCGGCATGTATAATACTTTTCACTTGCAATGTTTTATTTTCACTCAGGTTAAACTCCTTCTAAGCGAATAAAGTACACAGAAAAATTCTGCAAGCCTACACGAAAAGTTTGTAGGTGCTCCTCCAAAAAGCATTATGCCATTATGTTCCTGAATTTTCTAGGTCATATTTATTAACGAAAATAAGCTAATATTGACTGAATCAGGACTTTATGTATTTTATATTATTTTGAAATCCTTTAAATTTCCCATGGTCTGTTTAACGGTAATTGATTTAATCAACGTTGTGCATATTATTTAAATGATGTAGGTATAAAACGGATGGAAATTGCTGAATATCGATTTAATCGGGGATATTCAATTTATATTTTGAACTCATGAAATAATTTGAATTTTATGTTTGTAAAATCACTTCGAGTGGAAGTTTTTAACTAAAAATTGAAGTGTTGGCTGGTTTAATGAGAAAAAAAAATAATAATTTTCGGATCTAAATTCAATTAAATTTTTTGTTTTTAATAAATCTCTTCAAAATCTATCTGATAAATTGATATAAAAAAAATTGTCATTATTAACTCTGTAATAAGTTGTACTCCCTTCCTTCTTCTAATTGACCTAATTCCCAAAAGTTATAGTATAAGATCCTGGCACTACTAGGCGATCAAACGTTCGTTGAATGACTAATTAAATCGACCAGCTCCTGTGCCTGAAAAGGATTTAAAAGCCGTGTAGCGTCTAAAATACGAACCTACATGTATGTATGTATATGTATTGTTATGCTCCGTCTCTAGAGCATAAGATTGGTCTGCCGACTAGCTATGGAGGCAGAGTTGGGTGGAAAACTATGTAGATGAATTACCTGTGGAGTGTTCCACGTGATTTGTTCGAGTCAAAGAACTCTATATAAATTTGTTGTGGAAAATGAAATTAAATAAAAGCCGCTCTAAAACTCACATTACGAAGTTTTTTCTGGCTTCTATTATAAATTATAATTTTAGTAACTTTCCTCACTTTTTTACCTAGCATACTACAAGGCAGCACATTAATTTAATGATAGCAACAATAAAAGATTTATATAAACAATTAAATATCAAATATGTAAATTTTCAAAATGGCACACGGTGGTAGTTATCTTTTCTTATACTCAATTTTGCTTTTATTAATCCGCTTTCTTTTTGTTTTCTCTCTGCTTTTACGACGCCGAAATTTTCCTCGTTTCTTCCTCTCTTTCTTTTTAATACTCCTTTAAATATTTTCTTTTCAACTTTAAACTTAAAACACACTAGTTATCCCTCGGAATTTCTGCAAAAAACTGATCCCTTCACCTACCAACGCCTTCGGTTTTATCGGAAATCGTACCTATTTTGGAAGCTTCTGGTTCGGGATGTCCAGTTTTATTCCGTATAGTTACAAGAATATTAAACCTAACAATTCATCTTGGTTTAACAATGACTATTATACAGCCATTAAAACCAAAGAAACTGCATTTCAGGCATATAAACTGTGCCATTCTGTGGAATTGAGACAGATCTATAGAGAAGCACGTAACATCTGCAAATCCATTATTCAGCGAGCTAAGCTCCAATTGGACCAAAACATTAGACAGAAACTGTTCACTAGTCGAAAGGGTAGTAAGAGTTTCAGGTCTTTTGTTAAAACAATCAAAAACAACTTCACCAGTTCATCGGTACCGCCTATAATTCTCAACGGGGATGTATACACGGAATCATTGGACAAAAATAATTTGTTTGTCCTGCGAATTCTTTCTTGCCACCTTCTGCGCAAAGACCGTTACATTTCCGCCGAGGGAGGTCTTCAAAGTGCGCGCAGGTCTCAATGTGTCTAGGGTTGGTGGGCCTTATGGTATTTTGCCCTGGTACTCAAGTTCTGCGCCTCTTCTTTAGCTAAACCCCTACGCAAACTATTTCACTTGTCCTATTCAACAGGAGTCTTTCCTTCGGCATGGAAACTTGCACATGTTCAATACCCAAAAAAAAAAAAAAAAGAAGCAAGCGATCCCTCAAATTATAGACCAATTGCCCTTACTTCGATTCTTTCGAATGTTTTCGCAACACTCATCAACACCCAATTAATGAAATATCTAGAAACTAATCACCTTATTAACGATCGTCAATACGGCTTACATGCTGGCCGCTACTGGAGATTTATTAACATTTCTTACCGAGTGTTCGAATCAATGTCTCCATAATTTTGGCGAATCTGAGATCATTGCATTAGATGTTTCGAAGGCCTTCGATAGAGTGTGGCATCCTGCTCTTTTGCTAAACTTCAGGCATCTAGACCCCCTATTCTTAAAATGGGTTCAAAGCTTTCTTTCTCGCTGTTCAATTCAAGTTATATTGGACGAAGTTACTTCTGCCCGTTTTATAATCCATACCAGTGTACCGTAGGGCTCTGTGCTCTCTCCTACTCTCCTCCTTATTTCCATTAATGATCTTCTAGCTCTCAATCATATTCATAGTTTTGCAGACGACAGTACCCTTGATTTCGTGTACTCGTTCGACTCTATAGCTGATTCCCATGCGAATGTTATAGCTGACAAAGGAAGCCACATGTTCCGTTCACTAAACTATGACCTCACAAAAATTATGGCTTGGGGCAGAGCGAATCGGGTCTTGTTTAATGCTTCCAAAACGCAATGCTGTCGGTTATCACTTAAACGTACTCCAATACCCGCTCAACCCATTTCCATCGATGGAGAAGATATCTCGAAATCACCATCCTTTAACATCTTAAGCATTGAAATATCCAACAATCTTAGTTGGTTCGATCACATTTTTAGTATTGCCAAAAACGCGATAAAATGCCTGGACTTCTTGTAAAGATGCAACAACTATTTAACTCCTCCGACTATGCGCAAATCTTGCAAATCTTCAAGTCTCATATCAGGCCATAGATTAGAATATAATTCCCATATTTGGGCAGGGGCTGGACGCACTGCATTGTCCGCGTTAGACAAAGTCCAAAAGAAGGCCTTCCGGCTTATTAGCGATGACATATCAATAGCAACTATTAATTCCCTAGAGCACCGACGTATTGTCGGATGTCTGTCTCTCTTTTATCGATGGCTACCTTTACGGTCATTAGTCTGACGAAATTTCTAGCCTGATCCCTTGTAGAATTCTTCCCATGCGCACCACACGAACTGTAACGCGAGCTCATCACACCCTTGAAATCAAATTCGGCCGTACCGTGTAATTCCGTGAATCATAATCAGAAACAGAACAGTACGAATGTGGAACAGTTTACCATCATCTGCCCCCCCCCCCCCCAACTATGAGCCACAAACATTTAAGCGTAATGCGCACCATCACCTACTTGACTCAACCTAATAATCCTCAATTCCCTACCCCTTATTCCTTTCCTGCCAAGGCTGTGCTACGGGATCATAGGGTATCCCCTGAGCTTTGGCAACATAATAAAAAAAAAAAAAAAAACTTTCCATTAATTTTCCAAAATACCTCGCAATGGGTACTGACCGTTTGGAATTGGTTTAAATTTTTTTCATAATATTATGTTTTTTTTTGTTTTTTTTTTTGTAAAAATAAAAAAATGCAACCTTATTTGCATCACATCATCTTGGCACTCAATATGTAAGTTAATTTTGTATTTTTAAAAAGAATTCAGAACATAAAACTAATAAATAATCTATGAAATTCATGATACTAAATCTATCTAAACCTAATCTTATCTAATTACAGCTACTTATCGCATCCAGTATGGTATCCAGCAACCAAAAGACATCATGTATGTACATATGTAGATTGTGTTGTGTTTATGATAATGCATGACATATGGATCATATGTGGATGGCTGCTGTTTTCTATGTTGTATGTTGTGTTCTCGTATATTTTGTGTTATGACATTACAATTTCTTCATGCATCCAGGGTGATTGGTTTACATTGATGTATACAGGCTTTCACAAAATTGAAACAATCGCTTAGGTCCCTCCAAGTGGAATTTAGGTGAGTACTATCCCTTTTTTGTTCCTGTAACATATAAAAGAAATTCTTTTGCACCAACATTCCAGTGGGGAATGAGGACGGCACGCTGGACAGGAAGGACATAAAACAGATAAATATACATATATGTTTATATATATCTGAACTTATGTAACCAATATTACATATTCAGGTTCAGACAGCAGGCGAGGCGTAATAGTATATAGAGAAGTAAAACATAATTAATAAAATATTCAAAGTGAAACGGAAGGTTTGGAAAAGAATTAAGAAACAGCTTAAAGAATTACTATAAATAACACATACATATAGAAAATTAAATCAAGTTGGTATACATCTTGGATTATATAGCAAAAAGGATTTACTATGCAATGTAAAATTCGTGTACGTGTGATAAGCATTTTTTTTGTGGAGCCGGGGAGGGGGATGACAACATGTTTACCTTAGAATACAGAGAATACAGGAAGTTTGATTAGGCAAATTTGGCGTAGTCAAATTCTGTCTGTGTTAAAATGTGTTGCCGCTGTGTGAGAGCTCAGTACAGCCGTGTAGTAAAATCAATATAGAGAGCGGGGCAACAGGATATATGGTTAAAAATACTGCAGTTGCTCCCACCGAAAATGCTTTTAGTCGCTGCCACTGCGCCTAGATACCCAGGGAGTTTTTCAGCTGTCAAAACGTAAACAAATCTTTACTAAACAAATATTTCATCGTTTTTGTTATTAATTTCAATTTAATTTAATATAAAAATATCTGTAAAGTACACAAAATAATATTTTATAACAAAACTTGCCTAAAAACAGATTTCACACGTATATTTCCATCTGATTCTAATTGTTGTAAATTAGGAATCTTCGTTTGACAGCTGAAAATACATTTGTTTCTTTCTTCAATATAATGCTGACCTACTTCACGATACCCAAAAAAATCCATGCTCATGCACACAAATTTTACAGGTATGAACACTTCCTGTTGTCTCTATATTCTAAGGTGTTTAGTTTTTGTCAGTTCAATAATTCTGACATTTCTCAATTTATTTGATTTTACGAATTGTTATCGGGTTTCTTTATGCTATCAGCCATACAAAGGCAACGCCAAGGAATATTTACGCAAAATAAATGGACCACTATAAAAATTCTTAAAAATGAAGAAATTTATAAAAAAATTATGAACTGAAAAATGATTCGAATCACGGTGACAAGAAATTATAAAACTTGTTCAATACTTGATAAAGTTCCAACCACTAAATTATAAAAATAAAAATATTGTAGTTTACGACTTCCATGATAAAACAAACACATTGATGCATGAAGAAAAATGCTTAAAGCTGCATAAATTTACAAGCATTTTGTTCCCCCATCTTATTTTCCACAATTTTTATGATATTGATTTGAAACCTTCGGCAAAATATCAGAAACTATTCAGTTCAAATGCTACCGGGATTAGATTTTGGAAAAAGATATTGGCTTTTTTAGAAAATCAAAAACCTCAAAAACCGTGTTATTTTTCTGTTCCCCTTAAGTACTTTTTCATGTACACACCAATTTTTATTAATTTTCATATATAGATTTTTCAAAGATATTTGTAAATGCTACCGGAACTGTTTTTTCCAAATTTTTTAATATTTATCATATTACAAATACATCTATAACATTAAAATTTAAACCCCTGTAACTTAAATAAAATTTATTGCTATACGTTTACTTTAACATGAGAATGAAGATTGAGATAATTTTATTCAGTAGCTCAAAACCGGATAAATGCCGTGAGTAGTTTATTTTATAAAAAGCAATTTGTGAGCTTCTATCTTGATAAAAAGTGAATGATTTATTTATTTCAATTCCTAAAAGCTTCTCGTAGTGACGTTACACCACGATCCAGTAGTCCAAGCAAATTCTCGGTTTTATTCATATATATGTAATTTTGAATATCACTTTATAGGAATTATTGGTAAGAGTTGGTAATGTGAATAGAATAGAAGCTCACGTTACTACTACATAGTCAAAATTCT
Source organism: Dioctria rufipes (assembly GCA_963924295.1). Taxonomy (NCBI): domain Eukaryota; kingdom Metazoa; phylum Arthropoda; class Insecta; order Diptera; family Asilidae; genus Dioctria; species Dioctria rufipes. Next base: position 15,243,776 of record OZ002742.1, on the reverse strand, counting down.
GACATTTAGCCTTAAGTTTTTCTTCATCATAGCCTCTGCTTTTTGCTTAGAATATAGAGAGTACAGGAAGTGTGATAAGCCAAATTTGGTGTAGTCAAATTCTGGTTGTGTTAGTATCTATTGCCGCTGTAGTGAACGCTCAGTACAGCCGTGTAGTAGAATCAATATAGAGAGCGGGGCAACAAAATATACGGTTGAAAATATTGCGTTTGCTCCCACCGAAAATGTTCTTATTCGATGTCACTACGCCAATATACCCCGGGAATTTCTCATCTGTCAGAAACGTAAACAAATCTCGGTGGATGAAGAATTTTTTCGATATTTCATCGTTTGTGTTATGTATTTTTAATGTAATTTTATATAAAAAGCTGTGTAAAGTACACAAAATAATATTTTATAACTATAATTGCCTAAAAAATGATTTCCCCCGTCGTACTTTGGTGTTATTGTGGCAATTTTTCACCGAACACTTCATTTTGAAAATACATGAACATCACTTAGAAATTTATCACTGTTATCAACAGATAATTACTTACACTCTTTTCTTTATTTAGCACTATTTTTAAATATAATATCTTTCACTTTTCACAACTTTTAAATTACATTAAATTTCTTTCAAATTAGGAAAGTTCGTCTGACAACTGAAAATACATTTGTCTCTTTCTTCAATATAATGCTGACCTACTTCACGGGACCGCGAAAAAATCCACGTTCATACACACGAATTTTACAGGTAACAACACTTCCTGTTGTCTCTATATTCTAAGGCTTTTTGCTATATAATCTACGGTATACATTACACTTAGAATGTCAGAAATTTCATGTATGATAAAAATGTATTGAGCATTTGTGTATGCATAGGATATGTATATATAGATAGAAGTGTCAAAAATAAAAATGTTAATAGTATTCAGGACTTCGTAGTACCAAGGCTAAAATATCTACGTTGCTGTACAAAAGTATATAAAAAATAAATAAAATAAAAAAATACATAAAAAGGAACTCAACATCAATAGGCTCCTAGCTCTAGTTTAACTGATGTGAGTCAAATCCAGACTGACCCTATGCCAGCCTAAGCGAGTGTTAGGATCTAGTTAAAGATATGTACTCTTCACGTTGGCGACCTGAGGAACTACAACAGGACAGGTCGACCCTATATCGACGTAGCGGAAGCAGTAATAGCAATCGTGATGTTGGACTATGAAGAAAAGCATCGCTTCTGGCGTAGGTCCCTGTTATATTCTGGATATATCTAAATACAGGAACTCTGAAAGTAATGTTATATTTTGGGCAAAATCATTAAACAAAAACAGCTGCGTATCGATTTATAGGTCTTCTTGGTGTTTAATAGATATCTCCGCCCTTATTAGAAGTTGGAACTAGGTAATTTTTTTTTTTTCAAACTTGAAATAATAATTGTACAAATTACAGACTTGAAGAATCGCTGGTTGACAGGATAATAAAAAAGTTGTTATTTTTATTTTTAACATGTAACTCATGGCCTAAATATTTACATAACCTTTACCAATTCTAAAAGGACTTTTGAATTGGATATACGAAACCTTACAAATGCGTCATGACTACCCAAGGACGTTACTGACGTGTAAATGGCTCTATGTAGCTACAACTAACAGCACAAATATTATCTGTATCGGCACCAGCAATACACCATTAGAGGAAGTGCCAAAATTTCCCTGCCTCCGTCATATTTATACGATAAACGGAAGAGCACAGGAGAAAATGGATGAATGGTTTGAAATGAAGTTGAAGCCCTAGAAGGGGTCTCTAGAACGTATGCCACAAAAAGTCCCATTGTTCACCGTCCAGACATATGAGTATTAAGTATTATATAGATATGTTTTTAAAACATGCTTAGAAACGTCAACGACAAAATGTTCAGCCTTAATATTGATACACAAGCGATTAATAGGTTTATATATGCTAAACTTATGCCTTGGGGAGTTAACATACAACAAAGGTAGCCTTCTCAAATTGTGCCTACTATCACGGAAAAAGATTTTGTTAAGTAATAACGGAGAATAAACATTCGCGGTTAAGAGTTGATGCATAAAAGTTACATGCGACAAGCTAGTTATATCCAAAGGTGGAAGAATCAATGAATTATTCCAGGGTGGGTGTTTAAGAGCGAAGCGCAGAAAGTTCGGTTGAACAGACTCGATGCAATCGATGTGTGTACCGTAAAATGGACACCAGACCTGGCTAAGTTTATGTGGGAGATAAAATTCAATCTTTGATCACACTTGACACCCAAGTCACAATGAGCACCTACACGACGAATCGTGGAATTCGAGAACACATTTGTCTATCTGAGTACCAAATTAATGCTTTTGCACCAATCATAAAATTTGTGAAGGTCACCCTGTACCTTTTCACAATCTTTAACATATTTAATCTGAGCGAAAGGTTTAATTTTGTCAGATAAACCAGACGAATCCTTCAAGACTCTAGAGATGAAATGGCGAAAATAGATTTGTTATATACTGCTATCTAATTAAGACCCCGTCCATTTTAGAAATGTTGGGGGAAGACCATACTTTTTTTATTTTAAAGGGTATCACGGAGTGAGATAAGTTGACGGAGGCTTTACTAAAGTCTGTATAAATATAATCAATCTGGTAGCCTTTTGCAAACAACAACAAAGTCCAACCAGTAGACCTGCCCGAAATAAATATACGCTGGTTTGAAGAGAGCAAATTCTTACAGGATGTTGATAACTGAGAGTAAATGATAGATTCCAATAATTAGGGAATAAAAAATAATTTTGCAGTACGCCTATAGTTAGACAAATTTCATTTTTACTACCGCTTCTGTAGTTTTTTCCCTAACTACGGGAAATAACCACTATCAAGCGATTTTTAGAAATTAATTCTCAGTGGAACTGCCAGGGAGAAGCAGCATGACTTAAAAAAGGCTAGAAGGATTCCATAAGGACTAGTTGTGTAGTCATTTGGAATCCAATTATATGATCGAGTATATTCTCCTGTGTAATTGAAGGAATAGTGAATGAAACATTATTGGAGTCCTTCATACGACTGAAGTTACTCTTTCGAGGTTGACAATTTGACTAGTCAAAAGCATTGTCAAAAAAGAAGCATGTCATTCTTCACATTACTCATTTAGCTGAGACCAAGAGATGAAATAGTGACCAGGAAGAGCGATTCGGTTCTTGTCAAGTTGTTAAATCGATGATAGGCATCGTTATCTTCATTAAGTACCCTTTGTATATTGGGTAAGTTAAAATCGCCAATGAGTAGGTTCCATCTTGCCATGGGTAAAATTAGATGTTGCAATCAGTAGATCGTAAATATTTTGAACTTTTAAAAAAGACAGCTTAAGAGGTATAAGCTCAATTTTGAGAGTTATGGATAAACTGAGTAGCTCAATTTGGCTACAATTAAAGTTATTTGGCGAGGAGTATGCCACCACCATGTGTTTCAGAAACAATATGTCTACTAAAAATTTAATAAGAATTGTCAAGGATTTTAGCATCGCGAGGATTTAAAAATATATGCAGTTTTGTCCGAATCTCACCTTACATTTTAATAGAAAAGCAAAAGCGACTTCAGTTTTTTGGAATAACCCTACTTAATCTAGCTGTATTCCTATGTTGGCGCTAATTATGCCTGCATTAATCCATGGCTCTTATATAAGGCTAAATATATTTAATTGATTTTATGTAATCTCTCTTGGATATAGTTGAAAGCCATTGATTAGAATCTTACCGAAGAGTGTTTAAGGTTCTCTACTGGGTTGGGTATTTCATAACTAAGTATCACACAATTACGCTGGCAATCAGTAAAAGAATTTGGACCAGGTATTTCTAATGAGGCTTTCTTGAATATTTTTCATTAGTCTTCTTACTTCAAAATATAACTAAAAACTTCTAAACCTCCCATCGGTGAGAAGGTCCACATGGACCAAGATATATAGAGTTCAAGGTATTCCCATTACGAACCATGTTCCACCATTAGCTGACGTAATGTCGTGAAATGCATAGGAAAGTACGGTACAGAGAACACAATACCCTATCTCCTCTCTCTGTCTTTCCTATAAAAATGTATATACATTAATCACAGAATTACGTCACAGGCTATCAGCTGCAATATGTCAAAATTTTAGTGGGAATATCTTGAGTGCATTCCAAAACATAGCTGCAGTTGACTATAGCTGACTGCAATCGTTCCTAAACCCAGTAGTCAACTAAATTATGTCAACTGAGTTGACTTTTGAGCGTTCCGAAATATTTGAAGTTGACTAAAATAGTCAACTATCCCTGACTGTGCTCTAGACTGCTAGTTATTTAATATATAAACCGTGACGTGAGCTGTCAATTGAAATATTTTGTTTGGCGCGCTTTTACAAACGTTTTGAGAAATTTATTTATTTATTTAATTTTCTCTGGCTCATTTCAGATTAACACACAGTAATAAAATATTAGTTTTAAGTATCAATAAAATTATACAATTAGCATAAATGACAGTAGCTTACTCAGATCGTTCCAAAACCTCAAACAGCTTTAGTTAACTGAAGACAACTTGACATAGCTCTGACATAACTCTGATATAGCTACAACTATAGCTGCAGTTGTGTTTTGGAACGCACTCCTTGTCTTCTATATACCTTGGTATGGACCTTTTACAGCTGGTGCGAGTTCATCATTTTATGGTCACTTGAGCTAGAAACGTTCCGCTACATCTATTCCATAAAAATGGCTTGTTGAATCTATTCAAATAAGTTTCAGACCTATTTGAGTACTCGCTCTAATTGTTTTTTTGATTTTAAGGCATTTTCTACATAAACACAAGGACAAGATACCTATGAACCTTTTATATATGGCGGCGAGATAGTGGAAAAACCTTTTTATGTGTTCTTGAGTCAACTGTCAGCTACTTTGAGACTGTCGTTTGACTGATAAATATATTGTCACATAATAATTCTCACAAAACCGTGAGAAAAACATTTTCCAGACGGAGTTATCATATCGCACATATTTTTCAGCTCATCAAATTTCATCTTCATGTACACACATTCTGCTGATCCATGCAAGATGAACTACAATAAAGCACACCTTCATGTACATAGTGTTGATACATGCAAATAGAATCAGAATAAAATGTATTTCATAGAGAATTAAGTTAGTTAAGATTCATTTTTCAATCCGTGACTATCTTCTTAAATAAAGTACTGTTTTAGATCGCAGCTCCGTTGTTTTATTCATTACTATATATTTTTGCGCCTCTTTGAGTTCTATTATTTTATTTTTTCGAACATAAAATTTTTTTTTTCGTTTTTTCCAGTCTATAAGTTATTTTTTTTATGTGTATCATTTGCTGGTTTCTTGCTATAAAACTATGGTAGACGATGATTGGGATGTTGGGAACTTAGCTCTAAATAATACAACGCTCTATCAGTGTTTGACGGCGGAGGAAAACGTAAGGCCCATGCAAATAGCGGGCTTATATGGAGGCTGAAATGACCGATAATGATGATCCTTTTGACGATGGCGATGACGACATCAATCTTATATATCGACCAGAATATAACAATAATGCGTCCGATGTCAAAGGCGAAGCAAATTTTGAAATGGATGACGAACAATTCGATTAAGACGACGATGATCAGGTAAACATTTTTCGTCAAGAAGCTTCTGCTGCCTTTACTGCTTTTCCACAGGCTGAGCCTAATGCTGCTTATTTTGTATCCAAAAATGGCAGGAAAAGGGTGCGAGGATCAACCACCAAGTAGTCGTATACATGCTAATAAAATTATCGACTCCAGCAAAGCAAATCAGGGCCATCGAGCAAGATGATCTATGATCCGCTGTCAATCTTTCGTTGTCTGATCACCGAAGGCATTGCACACATTATCATATGCGAAATAAATCGCAAGACCAAATAGGTAGCAGCTACTTGATATCGGGAAAATTCCACAAAGCAAAACCAATGAAAAACATTGACCCTGAAAGCATTTGTGGCGATAATTTTATATGAGGCTGATAAAATACAACACCAAGCCTCTAAAGTAACTATGGCACACAACTCATGTTCCAATATTAGAAGCTGCATTATCGCATGATCATTTTGTGTACATTGCAAATTTCATTCGGTTTGATAACGCGTATTCGCGACCGCAGAAATTACTCACCAGCAAAACTGTCGCCATCGATGATATTTGGCGAATGTTACAGCCAAATTTGGAAGCAGCTTACGCTCCTCACAGTGATCTTGTACGAACAATTATGTCCATATCGAGGCCACACAGGTTTTACGCAAAATATTCCATCTAAACTGGCCACATATGGAATAAAAGTACGGTAATTACGTAACTCGAAGTCTTTCTACCCATTCCAGGGTATTGTTTATGGTAGTAGGTGCAAGGTCAAGAGCACGAGATAAATCAAGGTCAGAAAATCGTGGTTAATTTGGTTGAGAAATACCTTGATATCGGTCAAACCGTATATGCCGAAAATTTTTTTCAACGTTGGAAGGGGAAACGCTATTGTAGGGGCGAAAAATTGCGTTTGTTGTAATCATACGCGCAAACAACATTAGTTCTACCTGATTTTTTGAAAAGTGCTGCGCGTTTTGTGTTGAGCTCTCTATTTGGTTTCTGCAATGTCAATTTCTCATTGTGGTTATATGTGCCTAAAAGGAATAAATCGGTGCTACTGCTATCTACAATGGATTACTTGCGAGGTAGATCATATAAATAAGAAAAAGGCAATGGCTATTCTGGACTACAATTCGCATGAATCCGGGTGGATGCAATGGATCAAATGCTTAGCACTTTTTCCTGCAAATGCGCAGCAAAGCGTTGGCCGCTTGCAATGTTCTACAATATGATTGATAGTGCTGCATTGGCTGCATCGTAATTTACAAAATCATGCAGATATATGTATGTTGAACACACCTGGATATTTATAATATATATATTTTTCTTTAAAGGACCCTAGGGACCTTGTACCCCATTTTGCAGCTCGCGGGGATGTCACCTATCGGAGAGTTAAGTTACCATCACACTCCTTTAGCTGAACTGAGCCTAATTGCAGTAAGAGTTCATCCTAAAAACAGATTTAGATTTAGCTATTAGTGGGCGTGTTAAGATGTTGTAAAAATCTCATCAGTTTTTTTTAATTAAGCAACTCTCAAACCTCTACCGAACAATATTCTATGCGTGAGATTCGATACCCACTTCAATCATTACGTAGGAAAGTTGGTGCAGAGCTAAAAATATAAAAAGTAAAATTGCTTTATACAGTTGTGTACCTAACATCGGTCTTAAGTTTTGTTGTTGTTTACACTACGACAAGAGCAAGGAAAAATGGGAAATTTCTTTTCTTTTACAGAATTTCACCCAACAACGTAAGACGAGACACAGGGAAGGAAGGAGGAACCTAGACAATCCCGACTTTAGCAAAACACGCACAGATAAGACACCCATCCAATCGTCTGGGGTTGGATACATAATTTTCGGGGGTGGCAATATTTGTCCTGTTTTGTTTGTTTGAGCTTGCAAACAAGTAAACAATAGAAGCTATATGTGAGCCCTGGGTGAACCCACTTATTTAAAAGAAAGTAAGAACCGAGAACAGCACAGAAGAAAATTTACTTAAGGTCAACTACATATTAGATACGTGCTATATCACAAATTTTGATATTCTGTTGTGGGCTAAGTCCTCTCGATTCGAGGAGTTCCATGGGGAGTCAAACACAACATATCGCCATCTATGGGCTTGAATAAAATCTATTGGGTGAATTGTTTTTAACTGTAGGTATGGAAGTATGTATGTAATGTAGGTAACCTTTACTTAACATTGAAGTGGAAAATTGGAAGGTTAATAAAGTAGTTGCCCTACGAACTGTGCTTTGTTTGTTTGATTCACAAAGGGGATTGGCTTTATTTGTTCAGAATTTTGATGAAATCTTGATTTTGAGAAGCAGAGGAGCATTGATTGTATAATAAAAATGTCTATGAAAGTACTGACATTAAACTTCCAGAGTGACTTATAAATTCGAAATTCTAATCTGTGGTAGGTATCTTTAGTGTCAATGACTATTTTGAATAATTCAATTCAAATTCCTCTTCGATATTGGATTACAAATGCTCAAATCGTGTTTGAAGCTCCAAATCGATATTACATGAATAATAAAAAACGATGAACAGAGTGTGAAAGTTCGAAACTTGGCAATTTTTAAAGACATGCATACAATGAATTCTTAACATTACCATAATCAAGTGTTCAGGACAAGAGATTATCAGTAGAGAGTGTAGCATTGGGTTGGGTCGACTCTACTACTATTCTACTTGCCCCTTTACCAGTTCTCGAGGAGTACATTTATCACTCGGGGAATTTACAATTCGAAACACGAAAGCGTATCATTTCGTTCGTCTTCTGCTCGATTTCACAATGGCTCCAAACAAAATGGAAAGATTCCGCAGTCCATAGTCTTTGAATGATTCACGAGTTGCATGCAATCTAAGAATTTTCGGTCAGCCCATCTCGCCCCCACCACCCCCACCTCTCGCAACTTCTATTCAGTGTTCCAAGTGGAGTGTACAGGAACTCATTTTATTCAATGTTTCTTAGGCAACAGAATTCTTTATTTTCATGGATATCTCTGTATTTCATCTCAAAGAAATAAATTTACTTAGAAACGAGTGAAGTGCTTTGTAAGGATTTTGTTATTCTTGGGGATTACATGCAGAGTGAGAAAATTTATGTTTTATCCTTCAAAAGAATTCATTATTGTGATGTAACGCTTACTAACAAATTTGCCTCCTCCTGTTAAGATTTCAAGAAAGAAGTAAGTGTTGAGTGTTGATAAGTACAGTGAGCTGTTGGTTACGGTGTCAAAAAAAAAAAAAAAAAAAAACAGATATATAGTTTCGGATACTTCCGAAGTTATTTTTGTGAAATCAAAATAGACATACGCAGACTTGTCACATGCCGCCTGCATCATCTTGAAAACAGAAGTTAGCTCACTCCGATTGGATAATTAGTTTCGGAGATATGATCCGGTTTATGGATACGTATCGAATCCGGAAAGTAGGAAATGGTGGGTTCAATTTGAGCGTGGACACTTCCCCACGATAGACGGGGCGATACTAACAGCATAAACTTTCATCGTTTCTGTTTTTATTTTCAAAGTTTGAAATTACTTCGACATACCTGCCCCATGCTCCCTGCCCTCTTGTATTATCAATGCCAATCAATATGCCTACCAATCCGGAAAATCCATCGAGGATTCTCTTAAAAGTCCTACTGAAGAGTATTGCCAGCTTCACAGGACAAAGAAGTCGTATTATGCCCCATAGTGATGGTCTGCCCAAAATAATGAGGTATAGAATAATATGAACAAGTGACTCTCCACCATAGAAAAGCTGTTACGGATGTGCTTAACAGAATATTCACTGTACACAATTATTGCGATATAGGCAGCGCTCCTACAGAAAACCTGGGATCTTGAAGGCCCAATCAAAGGACTTCCAATTAAACAATAAAATTTAATCTTTGCCAAATTTCAATTAATTCTGATGATAAATTTTGAAATTAAAAAGAAGTGATAAATAGTTCATCATTTTATTTGACAATACAATACAATTGAACCCATTGAGAATGCAGCTACCCAAAGTAGAATTGAAATCTCTTTGGTAAAATGGATAAAAGCAAGAAGGAAGACGTTGACATCTAACTTAGGAAATCCGTCGATTACACTAGTGGCCGACAAGTGATAGTCCCAAGGTGTCCCCTCTACGATGGTCGATGGTTGTGGATTATCTCCTTCAGGAGCTCTCCAACTCCATCTATAATAATCCGGGATATGCGGACGACCTGTTCATAACAATCAGGGGCAAACATGATCGGGTAATCTCTGATATAATACAGAACGCCCTGAACATAGTTTCCGACTGGTGCCATATAATGAAATCTCGTGCGAATCCTATCAAAACAGTAATTTTTCACAAGAAAAAGAAAGCTTTATTTATAAGCACCATATCTTGAGGGAACAGTAGTGGAAGGACGTCAAGTATCTAGGCATTACCCTAGATAGCATACTAACCTAGAACCTCCTCTTAAAAGGAGCACGGAAAAAGGCCACAGTAGCAACATGGACATGCCGATGGTATGGTTTCATACGCTTGGTAGCCAATAAATGAACAAAACACAGATCAAACTGAAAAACTACAACGACTTTCATGTCTAGACGTAACCGGTACCATACATATCTTCTCATCTTCATCCTTAGAAGCTACATTGCACCTACTGCTTCTACACTTATATGCTGGCAAAAGGTCCATCTCTTGAGTTCAGGTAACCTGGTTAGCCACCTGAAAGTCTTCCAAGAACTCCCAGAGAACATAATGGTTCAAACAATCTCAGACGTTATGTCGAAACCTCATATCTTTAAAAGACAGTGCAATGTGATCTTAGGGGATCGTCAACAGTGGCGTTCTGAGTACTTACCCTGTGAAAAGTATCTCTTAAATGGTACATGCACGGTTCCAAAATGGTAGGTGAGACTAAGCTGATCTGGGATTGCCTTACTGTCTTGAAGCAACTGGCCGAATAAAATAAGGTAACGCTGCTTTTGGTACCAGGTAATGATTTCATTAAGGTTAACACGATCGCGGTGTTTTTTGGAGAATACGCCGAATCTGAGACAAGCGAAGAAGTTCATTACATATTCACAACAGAGGACTGAAGTATTCCGTATGCTTAGCAGGAAGGAATTAGGGCTCATAACGATCATATTAACTTGGTTTTATCCACTTAAAATATGGGTAAGGTCGATAGTAAGAACTGTCGCTTCTAATCAGAATACGTCCTGTGCGACTATGATGCTCTGAGCCGTATAAGGCTAAAACATCTAGGAAAGGCATTCCCATTATCAAAGATGCTGCAAACATGACCCCATGAACTTTTTTAAGTTTAGTAATACATCTCAAGTTCGAATGGGTTCGAGGTTAATATCACAAAATATCTTACAGGTCGCAATGACTAGAAGAGAAGTGGCCTCTCTGCCTGCTTCCCCTATTTCATAATAATTATAATATTAAAAACTGTTGACCACGTTACCTTATCGTAAAACAGGGATACTTTAGTATAGTTAAATTAAAAGTAAGTATAGTATAGTTAAATTAAAAGTAACGTGTTTGCTATGGTACCGGTCAAAAAATACACCCTTAAAGGGATACTTTGACCTAAGATCAGTTTTCTTTATAATTTTTAGGCTAAACATAAAATTGAACAGCGGATTTTAGATTACGATTTAATTCGTCAAACATACTATAATAGTAGAAAATAAATTAACAACAAGAATCAGAAATATATAATTTAAAAAATATCAAATAAGTTATTTTAAGACTTCATTGAGTAACTCCTGATCAGAAGAATTCCAATCGTCTCCTGATTTTCCAATGTAGGGAATATCAGCGAAGTATAGCGATTGTCTGTCGGAGTCATCGGAAGAAGTACCCACTGAAAATTCGATTACAACTTGGCATTAAAATATGTAGAACTTGTCGATGGCTCGTTCCCAAAATCAGGAGTGTCTCTCGGCACTGAAGCGGCTTGAGTTGTTGTGATTTACAGGAATACATTTTCTTCCATTTCCTCCAAGGTGATGTCCGTACTAGCAGGAACTCGTACCGTTTTCCTTTTGCATACAGGCTTATCGGTAGTGTCATTATGAGTTGCCGGGCAATTCTAATAGAATTTTCGAAACAAGGTTTTCAACTTGTGCGAGATATTCATTACTTGGCAAACAACTAGTCACTGCTGCTGGGTCAAATGGTGAAATTTCACATTTTTTGAAACCCCTAATGAAGTTAACGGAAACATAACTTTCATCCGATTACTTGTCCTCAGAGCTTTCAAAATGCCTCCTTGGCTAAAATCTGGGACTTTTTCGTTTGCTCTGATTTCCATTGATTCAAACTTTTTCATCAATATTTGGGCATAGAATGCGATGTCTCATGGTTGATCAATATTTGTGGAATTTTGAGGAATACAAACAAACGCGATATTATGAGTTTGCGCTATTTTAATAATTCCTGGCATATAATGGTTGGACAGATTATCACCAATTAATACAACCTTCCCAGTAAATTTTCAAGTTTCTGGTATGAATAGGTTTTTAAACCAATCGGTGATTATAATGGAATCAAAACACCCACTAGTGATCCTATTATACCGGCTTTGTAGCGGTCTCCCTTTCATCCATGTATGCAAAAGATAAGTGGATTTGTAAACCACATAAGATGGCAATAGTATTCCTGTAGCTGATCCACAGTATGTAACCGATGTAGATGAAATTCAACAGTCTCAAACTCGCTCTGCATATTTGACATCGCGCTTGAAAATGCATTTTTTGACACCAGGATCATCTGCCAAATTTGTTTCGTTATTATTAAATATATTCTCTGGAGGAACATTTGATTCCCCAGTACCAATAACCTTCTTCGCGATTTCTTGAAGGCGCATAAAATAGGTGGATATTTCTATCAGTGTCTTTGACCGAATAATATTTTGGGATATTCAGTGTGATTTTTCTCCAGGCGCATTAGATACTGGGCAAGTTGTAGTGGCAGAATTATGGAACTCATTTGCCGCTTTTATCCAGGTACAATTTGGTTAGCTGATGAAGACCTCTAGATCCACCAGGAAATCCTCATTTAGCCATGACTAGCACATGGTCGATAAAATCCTTTTTCTCGCCAACTGTGAATACTAAAGGACAAGAAACTTTGCCTGTGCGCTTCCTCTTTATCTTATTAATAAGTTTTTCATTTTCTATTTTAAGTTTATTCGCAATCTTAACATTTGACAGCAGTCCTATAAGTTCTCAAAAAAATTCAATAAAATCTAATGAACCATTTTGTTGTAGCCTATTTCAAATCTTATTTATTTCTCTTTAACGTGAACCGCCCTTTGGAATATACTTTCGGAGCCTTATGAAAGTTTTATTCTCTGTAATCTATAAATTACCCAATAATGATATGATAGGATTTTTTTTAACTTCCAAAGGATAATTTGACCACTTCTAATGGATTCTTTGATCAAGCGGTCACAGAATCCCAAATTAGCAGTCAAAGTGGCATACAAAATTGTAAATTTATGCAACAAAAATCATAAAACTATAAAATATAAATTACCTGCCTGCGACATATTTTTTGGAATAATTTAGCCTCAACCACTTGATTTTTATAAATTTTTTCAATCAGATTTTCACCAATAAAAAACTTGTACAATATAAAAAGCATCCTGCTTTGTCTGTATTTACTTCACGGTATAATTGATTAATATAAAGCAGTTGCATTTTAAGATTATTACGAAATAATTTGGAACTGTTTGTGTCGTGAAGTACTGTTTTTTTCAAAGAAAAGGTGGCCTTTGATTTTTTTTAGGTTACAGTCAAAGTATTCCTGCTTTACGGTATTTATAAAAGATGTTGTAAAATTTTGCGAATCGTAACTTGAATATAGTACTGAACTTGATATTGTATTCACTTACCTGTATGTCCATAAAAAAACATTGTTTTAATATTAAAAGTGACTTACAGCCTTAAAAACGTACACAGAACACGTATATATGAAACTCTGTTCAACTCTTCAATACAAATTAATATAATGTCATCGTATAATACTCTTCAACAACAATTAATCCAATTACAGTTATTTTTCATAAGTACCATTTAAGAGATACATGATTTCCGTCAACCAAGGACGGAATCATTTATTTGACTTCCACTTGAGTTTATCCTGAATTCTGACGACGAATGAGGACTACAACAGCGACGACGACGGAATTTCCTATTTTGCACAGAGAAATTCTAATTACTGTGAATCACAATTTACGAACTCTTCCCAATTGGTACACCACATACTTTACACTGCATTAAAAAGTAAAAAACAAAAACAAAAGTAAGAAAAATAAACAAAATAATTTTTTTTTACTAAAAATATATAGCAGAAAGGAAGATGCTTGTGGAACGCTTTGTGTTTAAATTTTTTCTTTCTGCAAAAATGTAAAATTCATTTACTACGGTGAACGCGGTGCGGTATGAGAAGTTGCGAACGGTCCCTCCGCAGTTGTAACCCGGTACTCTAACATTATATCAGCTGAGTTCGTTGCTCGTAAAGCGAGCATCCAAATGAATAAAAAGGATATGGATTCATGAAATTTTTCCCTTTTTTTGTAGGGGACCCCCTCCCCTACACATGGTATGGCATAAAAGCAACTGCAAACCGTACATATATATAAAGCAAGAAATTCCTCTTCATGTGCAAAATTCCAGTGGATACCTGTACAGCAGGCCGAATATCATCCGACATTACCTATACCTACCTGCAGGAAGTCAGGTAACTTCTCAGAGAGATACAAATAGGCAGCAGGAGCACTTTATTACATTTGCATAATTAAATTTGGCAATTTGCTTGCCGGAAATAAAAGAATTTCAAGGGCCAAGTTTCAGGGGGATGCCTACATGTATGGGGAACAACCGTGGTTTAGATCCGGGAATATCCCCTTTACCCAGTGCAATAGTAAAAGTTTTTTTTTTTTTGTTTTTGTTACGAAGAGGATACTTATTAAAGCCACTTCATTCGAGCACATTCACGCATCAATTCACTTCGTTGGCATCGCTGAAATGACTTGGAATTTTATTGAATTGAAATGAGGGGATGGCTTGGTCGGGATAAACAAGGCAATTTGAAATTAATGAAATGTATAAGCGGCAAATTATAAAGTAAACAGAATATTTGAACTGAATATGGGGCTATTTCATAAAAAAAACAAAAAAAAAACAAAAAACAAAAATGTAATCAATAAAGGATAAAAATTTGCACAGCTACCAGTCGGGTGATAGAACTTATACTCGTCTTATATTTGGATACATTACGGAGTTTTTTATTGATTTGGTAATGTCTTTCTTTACATACACTGTAAAAAATAATAGGACTATTCCCTAAATTTAATACACGTTTTTCCCTAAAAATAAATGTAATTTTCTGTTATATAAAGGGAAAATCAGTTTAATTTCTCCACATCAATGGAACATTCAATGAATTTAGGTATTTGGCACCACAAAACCTATAAAGTGCGTAAAATTCCCGAATTGTTACATAAGGAAGAGAACATTCAATAAATTATTATTATTATGCTATATCTTTTATGCGAACATATTTTCGTTTATATAATTCATACATTGTTTTCGAAAACAAGTCATATATTGTTTTTCAATATTTTGTTCGAGCATGCACAGCGCACCAACATAACTTCCGTTCTACTTAGTAGTATGGGCCATAAGAAATGAGATATTTAGCCTATTCTTATGTTCCTTAAAGAGGGTGGTGTTCTATCACCTATGGTGTAGTGTTTCGCTATCACCTATTCCCTACATTTTAGGGAATATTCCCTACATTTTACGGAAAAAAAATAAAAAAAATTTTGAAAATTCCCTACATTTTAGGGAATATTCCCTAAATTTTAATGGAAAAAAAAACAAAAATTCCCTACATTTGAGGGCGAAAACCCTACCTACATTTTATGGATAAAAATCTAATCTACATTTTCCAAGGTGGAGCTTTCCCTAATTTTATCGACAAATACATAACCTTTGTGGCACAAATTGTTGCCACTCATTGTAGGGAATTATTTTTTACTGTGTATGTAATCCTTTTTGAATATAGAATGCCTCAATTTTTTATACACATATCCTATCAATTAAAATAAACAACTGTTCTGGAAGGGCAGAATCAGTAGATTGTATAACTTACCTACAAACTTCAATCAGATATTAGTTCGGGTTCCTTAAGGAGCAATTCTATCACCAACTGTCATTCTATCATGCAATAACTAGCAAAAGTTGCCCGTTCGTAGAACGGAATTCTTTCTTAAGTTTATAAATATTTTTATTGTTTTTTAATTTTTTTACATTCTTTTGTAATTTTTATACCCTACATGAAAATTTGTATAAGTCTGTCATTCCGTTTGTAACACCTCGAAATAATGATGGTAGAGCAAAATGGATTGGACACCCACGCATAATATTAAAAGTTATTTTGATTTTTGCATGTCCGTCCGTCTGTGCGCACGATAACTAGAGCACGCGTGTACTAAGTATAGAGCTTAAATTTTGTACACGGACTTTAAAAAAAAAAGTAAAATTAAGTTCGACAATGAGACAAATCGGGCAACTTCTTCGTGGGGTTGCCATACAAAACTTTCTTTTTCCACTATATATTTGGACACTGCCTGAGAACACATCAATATAGAGAGCTGAAATTTGGTATATGGTGTTTTTATTGTACTAGTAAATAAAATTTAAAAAATGGACTAAATCGGGCAACTCCTTGGTGTTGCCATATAAAAATTTAGGTTTTTTACGTATACTGTGAAAACGATCAGTCCAAGTTCTAGAAATATATGCGAAAAACCACTTCAAAAATCAAACTTGCACAGAAGGGTGACAATACGAAATTTCATACGGGCATTCATCTAGGGTATCATAAGAATTGATCTTAGACCAATTCTAGCTTTTTTACTTGTTTTTTAATATTTTTAATTTTGTTTGTTTATTTTTTAATATTTTTTTTATTTTTTAAATATATTTTTCATTAAAAAAAAACAATAAATCATGGTGGAATTCCAACTCCCTATAGGCAGTCTGGGCTTTTCTTAAGTTATTTTATTATTTTTGTCATTAAAAAAAAGCATGCTGGATTCGTCCGCGTTACAGACAGAGTCTGGACTTTTCTAATATTTTTATATTAAGATCTTGCGATCTTTTGGTCTCGATAGATCTAGAAATTCTGATATAGATATTGACTTTAATTATCCCTAATATGTTTGTTGGCACAATCCCAGATAGACCAATGGATGCTTTTGAAAGTCCTATATTTGATTCTTCTTATGTTAGCTTTACTTTTGCACACACTGCACCTAAAATCAAATGTTATTTTCTCTGATAGGAAGGAGAAATATGTTTGAAAGAAAAGAACATTGGCACATAAGAAATGATCTATTCTGATCATTATGTTTTTTTTAAAGATGGAGTTAAAAGGTTTTACTTATTCCCTACATTTTAGGAAAAGAAACAAAAAAAATTAAAATTCCCTACATTTTAGAGAATATTCCCTATATATTACGGAAAATAACTACCTGAATTTTTGGGATAAAAACCTAATCTACGTTTTCCAAGGTGGAGCTATCTCTAATTTTATCGAAAAATACATAAGCTTTGTAGCACAAATTGTTGCCACTCACTTTAGGGAAATTTTTTTTACTCTGCAACTTGACCTAGAGGAAGCTTTTAAAGCTGTTTTCTCGGTAACCTCTAATGCTGTTGGTCTCTATAATACTTATACACACCCCAAGTCTATTATCCTGTTATTCTGTTATTTTACCTAATTTGACATACGTATTTAACACCATAATACTCGCGTCTGCAAACCCTGTGTCTTGAAAATTGTCCAAGATTATTCCCATCCCTAAGAAGAAACAATATGCCCAGAAGTATCGGCCCATTTCCATTTCATATTTTTATCCAAAGTTTTTCAACGGCTTCTACATCAACAAATAAGGTACCTGCTGCAAATAAGGCCCACCTAAAAATTATTCATTAATCAAATAAACGCAATGCTGAGCAAAAATTAACACCGAAATCATTAACTACATTACCTAGTGTTCAAACTAGACAAGTTACTACATGTGGAAATAGCAATTAAACAACGGAACTTATGATTTTGTCTAGGCGAAAATTATAATTACAAGTAGACATACTCCTATCGGTGATGTACCGTACTGGCAAGATGGCGGCGCGAACTGCCAGAAGCTCCATCGACGGCGTTCGTGTCGACATAATGCATGTGCGCATAAATTATGAGGTTGCTGCGATTCATTTTAGTAGGAAGTTTTAAATATGGGCCTTCTTATTATCATCCGAGCTTTATTTGCCGCACGTATCTTACATAATTATAACATATAATAACAATATTAACTGAAATAACCTAATGTCCAATTTTCAATCTCAATTTAGACCTAAGCACAGTTGTACCACAGGCCTAGTAAAAGTATTTGATGATATTTGCTTGGATATGAGTTCTGATATGATAACTATTTTATGTCTTTTGGATATCTCCAAAGCTTTCGATAATGTTATTCACTTACTGCTTATAGACTAGCTTCATGCTTATTAGTTCATATTTGAAAGATAGCCAGCAGAAGGTGTGCTGTGATGAGTATATCTCTGAATTTTTACCTGTGGTATACCACAGGGGTCAATCCTTGGACAACCGCTATTTTGTGGTATTTATAAATGGAATTTCTTCTGCCATTTTAAATTGAAAACTGTACTTATATCCTGATGATTGCCAGCTATACCTTTCATGCTCTATTTATACTGAATGAGCACCTTGGATCAATATTCCTGGGGGCACAATACAATAAAAAAAAAATCTTGGCATAATTTTAAACGCTACATTTACGAGGTCAGTATTGTATATGAAATTTACGCAACACTCCGTAATCTATCGGTTTTTGCTTTCATTACGCCTCCAAATACAAGGCTCATGTGCTGAAAGGATAACCTATGGATGTGTGAATTGTTTTGCCGCTTTGATTCCTTGTCGCAGAAAAAAGCTCACTGTCACTTTCAATTCAGCTGTTCGTTACATCTTGAAAGCGTATCTTGATTCCCGGGTAATTTTGTTTTTGCATAATTTAATTGTAAGAAAAGATGATTAGCTGTATACAAGGTATTTCATAATTGGTGCACCTAGCTCAAGGGATTTTGATAGCTGAGGTGGAGACAAGCAAAAAATTATAAGGTGAAGAGGGGGGGGGGGGCGAGTCGAGTCGTTTCGTCGGGGGGGGGGGGGGGGGGGTACGATTTTTAGTACTTCTTCCACTTTACACCTTGTAACTTTCTTGATATACACCCTATCAAGGTGGAATTCATCTCAGATGATAGCAAACCGTCTCAGCTTTCCAAAATGAATTCCCAATCAGCCTTCCTGTCACCTTCCATTGGAAGTTCTAGGACGTCAAATTCACAAAATTGGAAAAAAAATCCAAATTTTGTCATATTTTAACGATTTTCCGCCAAAATGCATGATAAGTATACAGTTTTATTCCAAGATTTAGATACACCGGAATGTTACCTATAGTTTGACTATGCACATGTACCTACCTAAATGCAACCATTTTTGAGATATTCCTATTTGTATGATTGATTCATACTTTCATTAATTTTGCTAAGTTTGTGTGGAATTGCATAATAATAGGCGCGATTACTGTCGTCAGTATCAGCTATCCAAACTTTGAGCTAAGTGCACTATTTATGAAATACCCACACATCTTTATTATTCTTATTAGCTCATATGCAGTTTATTTTTTTTTTTTATTATTTTTTTTTTTTTTTTTTTTATTATTATTTTGATAGAACCACATCGCAAAAATTATGAGAAGTGAAGAAGAAAAGCTAAAATTTTGTAGCCAATGCATTAAAAGTACAACATGCAGTAGAAACGAAAGGTAGGCAGAAAAAAAACCCATTTGTGACTTCGAAAACAGTCGCAGCTAAAATTTACAATATGGTTAGTCCTTCAAGATAGTCAGATGTAGAATAGCCCGCGAGTTGCTGATTAAGAAAAATATTATTTCTTGGGAAAAGCTTGTTTTAAATTTTAAGGTCCACATAAAACAAAGGTTTCAAAATATTCTACGGAGATAAGAAACAGTTCGGATATAAAAAGAAATTTCCGGCAATCTACGAAACGGAAATGTAGTTCCATCTCTTTACAAAAACAAAAAAACTTGGTCATGTGTTGGATCTTCCACAAAAAGGATATCATGACCACGGAAGTATACCATGACATTTTGAAAGCAATATTGTTCCAATATGCGGCGCTGAAAAGAAGACTGTGCTGCGCAAGGTTGCCAAGGTGAAAGGTGGATAAGAGTGAATCTTGCAGGCTAATGGAATAAATTTGTTGAGTTGTTGTTTTGTTGGTATAAACACTTTGGATCTCCCATCGTGGGCACTGTAAATGGTTATGTTAGGCGAAAGATACCAAGGTACCTAGTAAGTGCTTACATGCGCGATTTCACTGCAAGATAATTAAATATGAGATCTCGTGTATTTGTGGGGTACTGTAGTAATGTACAATAATATTCCTGCCTTAGGTCATATTAAAAAAATCTCCAACATAATCCTAGCCGGAGGACTAAACTAAGCATGTACGATGGTAACTCTTATAAGGCGAGTATGCATGGTAAACCTTGTATGGTGAGTATGTACGGTATACTATAGAGCCTCTCCGGACTTGAATCGGGTGTATCTTAACCTTTGCGTGGTCCGTGCTGACAACGCCTGTTAAAGTTTGTTCCTGCCTGTATAGGAGGGGTGCAATCTGTTTTAGAAGTTGCGAATAAGATGTTAAGTCCGGATGAATCAACCAGTCCCATCACTAGAAGGATATCTTGCATGAAGATAGCCACTGGAAGTATTTATGGTCTGTTGATCATACTTTACGAAAACCATTCCAAATGGGTAGCCCGACATTAGCTAACTTGGTACCATGGGGTTGAGGAGCCCTGAATATTGGAATTATTCTTCTCAACTTGGGATGTCTTCTTTATGGGGGCATCGTGGTGGCTGTGGTGAATGCTGCCGTGACCCTAGGTCGGCAGAGATTGGATAGGTCTCGCTTCGACTAGTAAGTTAATGTCATGTCATGCTCTATTGGCACACTGGTACTCATTTTGCGACATGAGGCCGTTGATTGTCGATAACAATCCGAGCATGAAGACTGCCGTGGGATTAAGACATACTTGACAGGTGTTCACATTAAGCCCCGACAGCTTTCTGTTCCGATATGCGGAGAACAATATGCCGTTAAGATTGCAGTTTCAAAAAAACAATGATTCCAAGTGCTCATCGAAACAGATAAGTTCAAGGTGCCTATATTTCTCTGACCGTTTCAGTCTCCCTCTTTTAAACCGATTAAGAATTTGTTGGGGAAACTGAAAAAAATGCGTAGCAATGCCAACTTTTCGAAACACAAACAACAAATTTCCGGAAATTGATAGACTCAAAATGCCCAGTAGAATCAATGCTGTTTTGAGAAAAAAAGGTGCGGATCGGTTATTCAGGTTACTAATTTGAAAAACGTATTTTTTGACTACCGTTTTAAAATTTTTGTAAATCTTTGGTTTCTATTTTTAGTTTTTATTAAATTTGTGTGTATTTTAATTTTTGCTATATTTTGATCAGGCTTTTTCGAAATTTTTTAGCCTTTTTCGGGAATCTCCGATCAATAAAAAACTGAAATATTTAAATTTTTGTTGTATTCAAAGTTGGCCCGACGTTTCGATTCTTTTGTTGTGAGTCCTTTCCTGTGGTCTGCAAATTTTTAGTTTTTCACAACCAAGGAATCGAAATATCGGACCAACTATAATAAAAAACTAAAATTTAATTATTTTAGTTTTTTGATGATTGGACATTCCAGAAAGGTCCAACATTTTTCATATGTTAATAAACCCCGATCACAAAAATTATTTTGATGAGCACTGTATGCGTAGATTACTTAAAATGTAAGTCTCCTTTCCAGAGGGTGGCTTTCCCTCTGTATACACATTCTGATGAATTATCGACTTGTAAGATCATCATCATCATCTTCACTGCATTTTTAGTTTTTGTCAAATTTTGCAAAATATATACAAACGTTCGCCATAATTTGCTTCAATTTTGTAGGAAACTAATTTAGGAAAATTTTCTCTAAGCTTAAAACCTTACATAGGCGGAAAATTTTCTCTAAGCTTAAAACCTTACTCAGCTTCTTAAGATTCTTTCAAATAAATTTCGTCGAAACCAATCTCTCTTAGTCCACGAGGAAAATATCCACTAAAAAAACTCTCTCTTTTGACTGAATAATTTCAAGCTTTCTTTCATTTTTTTGTCCATAGCAATGATAACAAAAGCGCGCAACTGCATTTCGCATAATATCAATGCAGATGTGTCTGGATTATCCGGGATAGTATCAAACATCTGGTCCTTGGACATTTATTTCCTTAGTTCTTGCACAGTTTCCCGTGTAAAAGCCTCTCACTTCTGTTTTTCCGGCGAGAAGCTTAAGTATTTCGGTGCTAAAGATGTTGTTCCTTTCAACGGCAGCGGAATAAATGAGCCTGTAGCAAGAAGTGAAAAGTGAGAACATAATGCAAATTTTATGAACGTGATAAAGAATCCAATTTTCAGCACTTAAATGCTTCTAACGGCAAAAAGTTGAAACTTTAGATTTACAATTTTGGGGGATTAGAGAGAATGTTCTGTTGCCGGTTTCGTATAACTCAAGGCTTGTTTTCCAAGATGAAGTGGTGATAATGAATATTTTATGGTGCGAAAAGCGTGAGACGAAAACAAAAGTAGGCGAAGAGTTAAATCCAACACACACTTGAAGCACACTTCAGGAGGACTTTTCTTGTATACAGTTGAAACTGGAATTGTTTTGCATTAACTATAAATGCCAGGAGGACTCTTCAGGGCAATTTAAAAAGCTTATTTAACAGGAGGTGAACAGAAGCTGAAGGGGATTTTTGTGATAAATTGATGGAAATAAGAAACATTTTTAAATACGGCGATTATAAAGGATTCTATGAACATTTATAAATCCATGTTCACAAACATGAGGAATAAAAAGGGGAAAAGTATGTGCAATACATAATAGGACAATAGAGCCAATATGGGTCAACATCCTAAGCAAATTGTTTTGGGAAGATATAGTTTATTCTGCTGTGATACAGATTTGTCTGGACTATTGCAGTATACTTACCTTTTAGGTGATATCAACTGGCATTATTAATTCAATGCCTGTCTATCTATCCATTTATCTATTAGCATTTGGCTATAGCTGTAGCCTTGGTGTCTCTGTCATTCTATTCCAATACATATTTTCGCTACCATTGGTTGTTTGTGTTTCCAACATTTCTTTCTCCGATAGATATTCGCAATGAATGCCCTGAAGCTATAATATATCTTTAATTGTCTTCCTTAAAATGGGATGGAGATTTATTAGTCATTTTCCATCGGTTTCAGTTCCTCCATTTCTGGAATCAGTCAACAACTACTCGAGTTTTTAAGGACTTTGTGTACTCAAAACCGGTATTAATATATTAGATGGGATTATCGATTCGAGTAACTCCATATATAACTGAAAAATCTCGTTGATTAAAAATATCTTTTAAAATAAAATTTCTTTAAAAAAGAGGGCATTTCGTAATCAGCAGGAACCGTATACTCATCAGTATGGCATGGTTTCTGCCTGCCGTATACACCAAAGTGAATAAACAAATTGTCCCAGATATGCACTAAAAAAGATATTTTTAAGTGATGAACTAATCATGATTTGTCTACTAGTATTGTGTCTGAAGGGTAGTGTCTATGGTTTACGAACTCCAAAATTAGTAGATACATTTTATTGTTTTGATTTACTAATTTAGTGCAGAATTTCTTCCCCAATTAATAGTTGCGTACTTATAACAAATCATTTCCTTCTTACTATTCGAAAAATTGCACACTCAAATATAAAAAAACTAAATGTAAAGACTTAATCCTTTTTAGTTGAGTCATATGATGCCTACCTCCTCTCAAACAGCAGAATATCTTTCATCAGCTTCACATTGAAACACTTAAGGCAATCAAAAACCGGAAAATCAACAACAAAACAACAGTTTTTTTTTTTTTTTTTTTAAAGAAAGGAAACATTTATATACCAAATTAGGCATATATGGGCGAATTATTGACTTCCTGCAGTTATAGTAGTGGCAGGATATTTACAACGTCTGCCGAAGATGCAAAACAAAAACTGCTTTATTTCCTTTGAAAAATATTTATCTAGCGCAGACTTGTAGTAAGTAGGGATGGGATGCTGCTGATGTGTTTCCATCTACAAGTTACTGAGTTTACGAGCGCCTTCGCATTTATCTTGGTGCAGTTCATTGCTTTCTATTAGAGATCCTACAGCAAGCAAAAGGATATTTTCAAATCATACATAAATCAGAAGAACTTTGCACAAATATGCAACAGCAGATATCTCTGCGGTTTCGGAGTGCGGTAAGAAAACAAATTTGATTCAAAGTTTTTGTTTTCACAGTAAACAAGTTAGTTTTGCCAGGGGATATGTTCTGTTTGCCGAGTTTTATCACCTTTTCGGATTTCGCCCCTAAGTTTCCAGACCATGCATGATTTACCTAGTAAGCTTTGCACAAGGGATTTACTAATTTCAAGCAATTATGTATTTCCGCCATATAATTTAGATCCCTGTTGGAGTTCCATATATAAATTTTGTCGCATTTGTTGCATATAAGAGTTTTTAGAAGGTGAAGAAAATGTGTCTAGGAGCATATGTACTTGCTTAGGTAGAAGAAATAAGCATTATAGGAGTAATGATTTAAATTCATTACAGGTTTTATTTTTGTATAAAATTTGTATAAAATTGTTAAGAAAGATTTAAAAAAAAATAAAGAAAGCAGATTTCAAACACATTTGCAAGTTTTTACAGAAAATAAATTCGCAAGTGCTTGAAGAAAAAAGGTTCCTGAATACTTTGTAAGCCAGCCCGTATTAGGGGAGGTTTGAGAGTGCTTCTTAGGTTAGGAAATCAATCGAAACAAATCTTCATTTAAATTAAAATTTTTATAGAAAATTGTGTATTGAATTCCAAGTTTTCAAGTAGGTTTTAGTATCTTTTTTTTCTTTTTGAATTTTCTATTGCTGCCGACCTGCTAACTAATTGTTAGTGAGGATTAGGGATTAATTCAAATCTCAAGTTATTTAATAAGCATTCGTTTTTTTTTTTAATAAACTTAATTTTTATTTATTTATATGGGACTTGAGGCAAATAGGTACCTTCCTAAATTTGGTGGTCATGTGATATGAGTTTTTAATTCCTGCAGGATACATGCGGCAGATTTTACTTTATCTGGCTGCAATATTTCTGTTCCTTCGAAGAAATATGGCAGATGGTTTTTCGTTTTTCATTAATCGATTCGATGCGGGCCAATTTAATGCCGATGAGTATTTTGTTATACTTTCAATTTATTTATATTTTACTTTCTGATTTATTAAATTATTAACTTTGTTACTTATTACTAGGTCTTGTTTGTTCATCGTCCAACTTCCAAAAGACCTTTATTCGAGTCATCTTCCCCTATTTTTTTCATCTAGTTGCTTCAGGCTCTCAGCTAACTTAAATAATATAAAGCTGGTTCTGATCTTCGTAATTGGTATGGGGCCGAAATTTTATGCTAATGTACAGCATCTTTAAAGCGCGTAAAACTTAAGTGTATAATAGAACTTTTGTGGTCATTGTATATGTGAACATATTCTTAGGTTTGGAATTATGTTTCAGCTTATACCTTTTTGCATAATTTTTTGTTATTGAGCGAAAAATTTACGTTAAAGAATTTTTAAAAAGAACTGGCTATGTAGCAGAATAATTGCAGAGTACTTTTGTTCTTTTTTTGAAATTATGCCAAAAATGCAGTAACGACAGTTATTACCGCACTACGATAAGCGAGATCTTGTGACCTTTTATAATCGCGATCAAAAAATTTCATTGCTTCTAAAACTCCTGCCGATTACAAACCCATTAGCTTGCTTTGTTGTATTTCGAAGATTCTAGAATAATTTCTATATTGGTAGGTTCAACAGCACACACTGCTAAACGACTTCATACGTAGTTGTTAATCTGAATAATGCCATAAGCATAGTAATTCGAAAGTACTCCCGTTAAAGTCACAATAAACATTCGCGCTGCTCTTGAATAAACAGAAGTTTGTGTTCTGGTGCTTTTGGACTTCTCCAAAGTTTTCGAGAGTGTTTGTAACATAAATTTCCTAGCAACATTTTTCAATAATTTTCCTTTTTTCGTGTAGAGCTATTCCTTTAATTAAGGAATTTTGAAAGGGGGCGGTGAAATAGCTTGCTTTTAGAGAAAATAATTAGTCGAATTTTCTTCTTCTATGTGATGGAGTGCCACTAGGCTCCATTCCTTGTCCTCTACTCTTCAGCCTATATAAATGTCAGAAATTATACAAGATGTCAACATCCATATTTATGTTGACGACGTTCTGCATTCTGTCAGTCATTAGGTCTCATCTAAGATTATGTGGCTGTTTTGAACTCCAATTTGTATAACATTTTAGCCCGGTCGATTGATAACAAAATCAAATTAATTCGGGACAAGTTGCAGTATATCGTTTTTTCCATTCCTGCATTTGACTCTTCATGACTTCTTTCTATTCCTTTGAACGGATTTTCAATTTTGTAGGTAGATAAAGTCCGTATCCTCCGGTTCTCCTTAAACTCTAACATGAAATGCTGCGATATTGTTACGATGACTCGACTTTGTATCTGACCTGAATTTTATACTGCTAGGTATATCTAAAGAGTAGATCATTACTATTCCTATGCAACTTATACCACAACTCTCTCAGCCCGTTCACTTGAATCTAGTAGCTTTTTTTTCTCTTACAACAAATTATACAAATTCGTTTTTCTATCAAAGTTCTTATTTCTTTTTTATGTTACATGCACCAGGTAACGAGACGAGGCCATGCGAGGCAGCATTATGGGTTAAGCGAAGAGGCGAGGTGAAGATATAGCAGGCGGTATAGTGTTCACAACATGGCGCTCGTGGTAAATCACCGCTCTCTTAAGTAGTCTTTAAAACCCGCATACAAGAAGACCAATTTCAAATTAATTTCAAAATTATTTCTCGCAAATGCATTAGGAATCGTATTTTCTGAGAGCCTTCCAAAATACAAATTCAAAAATACATAAGTGACTGAGGTCCAAAAATATTTAACTCAAATCCTAAAATGATAAACCCAAGACCAAAAATGATAAATCCTTGTCCAAAATTAATTAAACCGGGTCCAAAGGGAGTAAACCCCAGTCAAAAAAAAATTAATCCTAATCCAAAAACCCAACTCAAAAACAATTAAAGATATAGGTTATAAAAAATAAAAAAATTATACATGTAATTCACGGAGTATATTGATTAAATTTTCAAAGTCTCATTTTAGATTGTAATAGGTAATGTTCAACGGCGATCGAAAAACTTACAGAGATTCTAAAAGTATAGAGTTTCGGAGACAGGTTTTTTCGTCACAGAGGATTTTTTAAAAAAAGGAAGCTGTCACATTGGATTTTCGCATCAAGAAATTTTTTTAATTTGTTTTTTTTTTGTCAATAAGGGATTCTATGGAAAGGATCCTAAAAAGGAGAATTTGGTGAAAACGGATATACAGCAGCACTAAAGGGCGGTAGTTTTTAAATGAGCGATTCAAATTCTGTCCTAATATCGAAAATGTTTACAGAAAATTAAGGAAAATATAATGTAGATCAAAACTGTTTTCTTGTTAAATAGAAATGATAGTAAAAAGACTGTAAATGTTATAATTGAACAGAGTCGATCTGAACACAAAAACTATGTTCAGAGCTTCTAAGCCTTTAAGAGAATCCAAATAGGCAGGCAAAATACCTGCCCTTCATCTTTAAGTCGAAAATTATAAAAAACAAAAAGGAGAAATTTACTTGACTAAGGCTGCTGAATGACACTTAAAAAATCAACATATCTATATGAATTTTAGTATAGTGACTTCAATGGACTTTTTTCAACTACGATAAATATTCAAACAAAACTTAAACTTCCTTTTTCTCTCACTAAAATTCATCTCATAGATACGTGGATAAAGATAAGAATCTTCACATTTAAGGTCGGCCACATATGCGACGAAGAAGAATGAAATGAATATTTAATGCAAAGGACCAGATGCTGTAGGCTCTCGTGTTCTCTCCGATGCATTTGGATGCCGTACAGGCTCCTGTGTTTGATACGAGATCGATAAAACGTTTTCCCGTAAATTCGAGGGCTGAGTGCTTTTTGATGAAGTTTTAGCTTTTCCAGGTTAAAATTAATTTTGCCTACAAATTCCCTACTAAAGGGATTTATTATGTAGGAATTGCTTTCAATAATCGATAATTGGACTAAAATTTAATTAAAAAATAATTTTCTTTGTCAGCTATGTAGAGAGGTACCTACCTACCTATCTACCAACTATCTACCTAGCTACGTTCTATCTACCTACTAATAGGAATGTTACCAAAGTGTGGTTTTTATTATAAACTGATTAATACTGCAAATTTCGGTAGAAAACAGAGTACTGATTTAACTATGACCACCGAAATTTATAGAATTTGTGTTGTTCAAATGAATGAATTAAAATTATATTAAACAAAAAAAAAAAAGCAGAATTTTAAATATGCTGTTTTTTGATAGAGTTTTTTAGAGAATGGTGAAAATACTCGAATAAATATTTATTAACAAAAGTTATATTTCAATGAACGAGGAAATGTAATGGAAGTTTCCTCAACAGTCTTTGCTGAAGTTTAATAAAAATTTTTAAAAATTCCACACTGCTTAACTATTTCAATAGATGGCGTGATTTAATAAATGGTATTAGTGATTTTTAAATTTTCAAATTATACTAACTAAAATGTATTTTATGGCATATACAAGTGTCTTAGAGATGATGGTAAATACAGGGCGATATAGAATTGGTGGTCCTAAATGAAATAAAAAATAGGTTAAACTATTAGCAACAAAAAAATTATATAACAGGAGGGTGGGAGGGGGTAATCTCAACCGTTTCAGAGTTACTGAGCGATTAAGAAAATATAGCTGTTCAGGCCACACCGAGTTTTTTTGATGTCCCTCGATTCTTTTCCTCCCCAATACATGTTTCCTAAAAATAGGTATCAAGTTAGGTTAATAAAAAAGAATATACTTATCTAATTATACCAGATGCTCCACCTCAAGCACTGCTGCCTATAGCCATCCTGTGTAGTCCTTATTCTGAAAGTACATAATATTTCGTTAATAATTAACATAATAAATCAAAAATATCGTAAATTTGCTTAAGTCCTACTTCTCTCCGATTATTTACATTTTGCTAATGACAGCAAGTGACATTACATCACATCAGATGTTTTCGCCCTCGCCGCAGTCAGAATTTGATGGAACGAAATCATGAAATTAGGGTTTCCAGGGCAACATCTCATGGAGTAGAGACGTAGCCTTTCACGGCGGCTACAAAAAGGCGACAACCCGCAGCAAAATCACCCATCCCAACACCTTTTTGTACGACAGTACGAACATCACTCCAATCGAGGACTACCTCCTAAAACTCGCGCTCAAACAACTTGAGAAGATCTCTCAACATCCAAACCAGCTCATTAGTCAGCTTTCAACGCATCTCCAAGTTGAAAACTTCCATTATTTATCGCCTCTTCACCTTATCAACTAGGAAATGAGACACATTTATTACCTGGGCGAAAGATTTACTTTCTTCATTAGTAAAGGAAGCCACCATCGTGGATAGGACACCATCCTGGTATCTCGATCATCGTGGGATTTATTAACGTTGGACCATTCTGGATTTTTGGGATATTTCTCATTACGTTAGAAGAAACGCCAGTCTTCAACCCGCAACAAGCTAGAGAAATCTCTAATATTCCACAACCGCCCACTCTCATCCAACTTCCATATTCTCTGAAATCCACACATCCCAAAATTGTTAAACAGCAGACAAGAACACAGCTTGCTGTCGCGTACCCTAAAGTTAATAATTATTCGAACAATTAAAGTGTGACGTGAATCAAAGGCAGAATTGATTGATTACAGAATCACCCATTCTTGTTTCAGAATTTACTCTGAAGACATCCTCTACCAGAATTTAATCTGTTTCCTCTCCTTTGCAAAAAATTTAATTTTTGCTTCCATCTAAGTAGGGATTTACTCCTACTGCAGAAATTTACTTCTGTTACACTTCCATCCTTCACCTAAGTAAGAATTTTCTTCTACTACAGAAATTTACTTCTCCTACACTTCCATCCTTCACTTAAGTAGGAAATTATTCCTACTGCAGAAATTTGCTTCTACTACACCTCCATCCTTCACCTAAGCAGGAAAAAACTTCATTTTGTTGCTCCTACACGGCACAGTATACTTCAACTTTGTTGGAAGATTAACTCTGCTCTAACACTGCAGCACACTCATTGCAGCTACTTGCTGCAGCACTTCTATTTATAATCGTACACATAGTAGTGTACTCCCAAAAAAATCCATTTTGTAATTCATGAATTTAATAGTGAATTCTTCTAATTTACATAAATAAATGGAGTAAAAATTAGTGGCGGCACTGGACGAATTTGTTGAATTATTGAATTTTTTTATTGAAATATTGTAATAAGCTAGGTTAGTTTCAAGAATCGAAGTTTGTGATAGTAGTTTTTGAAGCAATAATATCTGAAATAAAATTTTCTATTTGAATTAAAAGGCACCCCCTTCGCATGAGCTCAGATCTCGCAATATTAGTTTTTGACAAAATACCCCGTAGCTTCCGTCTTGTACAACCTATAAACTAATTCCTTGCTCAGGTATGATAGTAAACCCGTTTTCCAACGAATGTCCCTCTACTCCCTCAAGTCGCTAGTCAAAGACAAAAAATTGGAAAAATGTTGAAAATTAACGATTTTTTTTTTTTTTTTTGTCTAAACAAAATCCGATTTTCCGATTTTCGCTGGATTTGGCTTTATCCCAGATTTTGGGATCGTGTTTTTCAAAATTCCAAATTCAAAACAAAACATTCGATTTCACCTGAATTTGATTTTATACTGGATTTTGAGGCCGTTTTTCTCGAAAATCAAAAAATCTGATTTCAGCTGGTTTTGTCTTTATTCCGGGTTTTGCGGCCGTGTTTTTCGAAGTTCAAAACAAAATATTCGATTTCACCTGGAATTGACTTTATTTTGAATTTTGAGGCTGTTTCTCTCGAAAATCAAAATATCCGATTTCAGCTGGATTTAACTTTATCCCGATTTTTGTTGAAATTCGAGAAAGATCCTGCTTCGGCTAAATTTGAATATATCCCAGATTTACGTCTGTTTTTGTTTTTTTAACTACAAACTATGTGGGCTGGATTTGATATTCAGGTTTTTTGTTTTTTTTTAGAAAATAAAAAAAGTTCGATTTCAATTTGAATCTCGATTAACTACTATTTCCGGTGCATCGTGAATTTAAGTTGGATTTGGCTTTATCCCGGTGTTTGGAGCCTTTACGCGTAATTAAAAAAAAAAACAATTTAGCTGGATTTGACTGAATTTAAAAAAAATTGTTCCAGCTGGATTTTGCTGCATATCGGTCTTTGGGACCGTTTTTCCCGAAACAGATTTGGACTAGTTTTGGCTTTATCATAGTATTTGGGCCGTGTTTCTCTAAATTCAAAAAGAAATCCAATTTCGGGTGGTTTTTGAGGTTCTTTTTTTTGAAATTCAAAAAAAGTATTCAGTTTTGGCTGGATTTTTTATCCCAGTTTTGCGGCCTTTTTTTTTATTTTACTGGAAAAAAATACATATTGCCTGGACTTATGTAGCTTTATTCCTTTTTGGGGTCTTTCCTTAAATAATAAAAAAAAATCCATTTGAATTTGAGTCTAGATTAAGTTTCAGCTGGATTTTGCTTTACCCCGGTATTTAAGAGAATTTTCGAATGCTACAAAAATAATGAGGTGAGGTCATCTCAACAAATTTCATTTCTTCTCGTCGCTTAAAATATATTAGAAAAAATATATGATTTTCAAATTTGTTAATGAATCAAAGAGCAGCTCTAGTAACCTATGAAAATCTTTTCAAACGTCAAATTTTGACTTAGCGTAAAATTAAAAGAACACCGATATAACATAGTACAACTACTAACAAAATGAGCACATTCATATATGTATATGTGGATTTTTTTTTTTAGTATGTAGGTGTATACTTCTATTAATCTTCCTGATAAATTGTTCAAGACAAATAGTTGGCAGAGTAGTGAACCTCAAACTTTAAAGTTTCATCAAGAAAGAAATAGAAAATTGGCCCAACTTCAGCAGTTTTTGCCTTCTTCAGGATTATTAGCACCACCAAAGAGTAAACAGAAGTGAAGAAAAAGTTTTTTAATAACAATTTAATCGATTCCTTCCTGTGAAACATTTTCACCCTTTGATACTTGATATGCCCATTTTTGCCTCAATCAAGAAATATCATTTAATAGGCTTTCCTATGGCGGGCGGCGTATAGATAAATTCAAAACTTTTTCTTTGAGTTATTTCCAAAAACTTTTTCGATACATTTAAATTAAAAATTAAATTTGGAAAATCATAGCACACGGTCGATATTATCTCACCTCTGTCGACATTACACTTTTCACTATGTTGGGTTTGGTTGGGTTGCTTGTAGTATACGTGAATATATGTTGGAGGTAACCCTTTTTTTTATATAAGAATTTCTTCTCAAACTTCTCCGCCTGTTGTTTGACTTGTTGGCAAAAGTTAGATTAGACTTCGTATAGAACTCTTTCCTACATCCATTATTTGGGCACTGTCTTTGAATCCATCTCTTCCCCTCTCTCTCTCTCTCTCTATCACTGTGTCGGGTAGTTGGTTAGATAGATGTTTGTGTTCGATTCTTGCAAGGTGTCAATCAAATCCTTCACCCTTACGAATTCCTCTGTAAATTCCCTTTGTTTGCTCATACACCTACTATAGACTACTACAGATAGTTGCGAAGAGAATGATTTTACGCTTCAAGGAATTGTCTTTTGAGTGTAATTTAATTTAAGGAATGCCTTAAAAAGAAATACTTCGAAAGTGTTATACAATATTATCGGACATTTTGGTCTTAGGAGAAAAGATTTTTTAAAACGATAAAGGCAGCTATAAGCAGATTCTTAACGTAATATAGATTTGGAAAGTTTTTTAGATTACGGCCATAATGAATAAAATAAAAGGGATTGCTTTTGTTTAGAGATTTTTCTACAACAAAAACAAAATCCCTATTTTGTTAGCATACTTATTCCAATTTATACTTTGAATTATGAATACTCTGCTATTTGTTCGGTGGATGTCTATTTTCCTATAGTGACATTTTCTTTTTATGTAGTAAGAAAGTGCTAATGTTACTGATTGTGTCCAAAATGTATGCTACTTTTGATAACATTAACGAAATAGTGTCAAAGTGAAAACGTTTTAACGTAACTGATTTGAAAATTTTGCTACTGCAGATATTGTGTGACGACCACAGTACAGTTAGCAGTAGCCCATTATGAATATGAAAAAAAGTTTTTGTTGTTTTTTTTTATATATATAAATTTTTGTGCTCCACCATATCTGTGATTTCAAAGGCTTCCTCCCACATTTTCATTTTTTTTTTTTATATTAACATAGTTTTTGAGTTGTTACATTTGAATATGACAAGGAATATTAGATCTGTATGTTTACTTTATTGAGTAAAGTTCAAGTGAAAACATTCTATCGCTAGAGGGGAAAATAATAAATGATAATAAAAAAATTGGAAAGTGGTAAGATTTATTTAATAATTTATTTTATACATATCCACCAGCAACTTATTGGCATCTGAGTTCACTGTAGTGTAAACAGCAGACAGTTTCAGAGTTTCATTTCTGTCCTGATGAGATCGCCCTGTTACTGCTGATCGAAACACATTACACACTACAGCTGTGTTCTTTTGGTGCCGTGCAGTGCACTGAAGAGCACAGGAGATTGCGAATAGAATTAACTTGTAGAGTGCATAGAAATAGAAAATTTTTTGAAATCATAGTGAGAATAATCTAGATGCCATGACTTTAATTCTTACAAAACGTTAAGCCTGCCTTCAAGTCATCGCAATTTGATCATTTTCTCTTTACTTGCAAAACCTTTTCTACTTCTATGCACCCTACAATTCAGTTCAATTCGCAACCTTCTGGTTTCTGCAGTGCACTGTACATAACCAAAAGAACACAGCTAGTACCTATAGTCTCAAAAAATTTCTTTATGGAATTTTTTGATCTTCGGCTTAAGGCTAGAAACTGACAGTACCTCGGTACTTGTCTTTCAATTTTATCTGATAAAAAAAAAATTAACATAAACTTATGGGTAACAACTGGGTAAACCGACGTAAGTTTTACAGCTGTCAAAAATAATGTGTGAATATAATATGTGAACTGCGGTGAATATAGAATAAAATTTAAAAACATTTCATAGAACATACAACTTTTACCCTTTGAAACAAATCGAACTTATTTTATTTATTTATTATTTAAAAAAAAACCTCACTGACAACTGAAAGAATTATTTCAAATGACAAATGAAAGAAACTTAGTCATCCACTTTACTTTGTGTAAAAATGTTAACTTTTGTTCAGGAGGGGAAAATCGTTCAACTGTCAAACTTTTTTAGTCCGAGAAGTTAACATACACATTGAGTAAAAAACTTTCGAGTCTATGTAAAAACTTTGAAGCCTAGGTAAAAACTTTCAAGTAAATATACAGACCTATTGTCTTCCATAAATGTGTAAGTATGACGATTGGTTCCATACTAAATGTAAAATTTTGAAAAACAATTTGTTTTCAAAATATGTTTATATAGTATTGGACCTCCACCGCTTGTAGATGGCTCGAATGGAAGTTCTCCGGAATTCTCTATAATCCCCGCTGGTGGGAGATCAAATATCATTGAGAATGCAATATTAATAAAATAAATGTCCTGGATTTTACCACGGATGGGGGCTAAATTAATAAAAACACTTACCTTGAAGCTCTTTAATAAAACTTAATCGTCTACAATATTTTGCGATTTATATATACATATCTGAATATTGTTAACCTTCGCATAATTAGGTACATGCGTGCAGTCAATTATTGGATTATTGATGCATTTAGTACATTGAACTTGTATTGGCTTACGCTGCAGGTTTAGTGCAACCAACTTTACTCGAGTAATTATGCGAGGGTGAGCAAAAAATAATAATTTCAATACGTTACGTATGATCCACTTAAATGTTATGTTCAATATTGAACATACAAGACCTCCAACGTTTATAACTATCCATACCATTAGAAATGAAGGTATTTATCCTTCCCGTGATGAGTTCCAAAACCATTCATCAACCATTCTTCAAGTTACAAAATTGAGTTTCTTTTTCCAAAAACGGTTTTAAACGGCGATTAAAAAATAACTGAACAAATGATATTCAATCAATTATATTTATATACATAAAAATTGTTTACATACAAAAAAACAAACTGAGAATAATTTTACACAATGCAGAGTTCATTCAACGCTTAATTTTGCTGACGCATAACATTTGTTACTGCTGCAACGAATTAACTTTGCTTTGAGTGAATGAAATTTGATGACAATTAATAAAAATTGTACATAGAAAAAGGTAATTATATGTACTGTGTACAACCATGAAAAACAAAATAATTAACGACCACCAAACTTTATCCAAATTATTGACATTATCATCCCGATGACTTTTCTAAAAATTCTGTCGATCCTTCTTCATCCCAAGGTATATAGAATATAAGATATTCCCATTACGAACCACGTTTCGCTATTAGTGACGTAATGTCGTGAAATGTATAAGAAAGTACGGTACAGAGAACACAATAATCTCTCTATTCTCTCTGTCTTTCCTATAAAAATGTATATACATTAGTCACAGAACTACGTCACAGGCTATCAGCTGCAATGTGTCAAAATTGTAATGGGAATACTTTGTCTTCTATATACCTTGCTTCTTCCTGTCTGTCAAGTGAGACTACATTTTCAAAACTTTCCTCTGTGCTACTTCTTTCTAGAATTCTGTAGGGTACTTGAATCCCATTGCATTAGAAGTTGCATTTAATAATATCTATATCTCCAAGAAAGGTAACGGTAGTTATACCTTACAATTATACAGGGTGTCTCAGAAAATAGTGTCAAGTGGAAGGACGCAACGAAATAGATAAGAATCAATATTTTATGTGCCTCATTTTAACATTGTCAAATGTTTTTGAAAACCAATCTTTTCGAGCTTTTTCGTTACTCAATTTTTTTTTTTTGCTCCATACTTAGATCCATAAAAGTAAATGTTATTGCGGCAGATTGACCAGAGTTGTTAGTAAATCTAATCTGAAAAATAAATTCACAGTTATTCCGCCAACAATTAAAAACATTCTCGTTGTCTGGAAGTAGATAACACATCATAACCCTTAAACTATCGATAATCGCTTGAGGTCCACTACCTCAATGTCTACAATATTTCAGGTATAGCCTGTATACATTCCCATACTAATTCGGTGAAAATCAGTCGTAATCAAAAAATTTAAACACCAAAATATGCTATAGGTATAAGTTGCGAAGAGTGTTTTTTGATCCTGATGGATGTCGACGACCACAATAACAAAGATTCGAATGTTAATTAGAAATAGATGTCAAACATTTCCAGACAAATTTATGAATCGGAAAAATTATAAAGGTTTAAATTCCTCGAAAAAGTAAAAAAGAAAGAGATAAGAGTTAGTTAAAAAATGAATTCTAAAACAGATTCCATTCTTTTTTTTCAAAAGAGTTTTACTTCAGCTAGTTAAAACTGTCAAAAAATTATATTCAAAGAAAAAAACTCGTGGTTGCAAGCGGTATTCCACAGAAGCAGAAAAAAAAATGCGAATAGAAGTTATAAAGCACATTCTAAAATTCAAAATCCAAAAAGAAAAAACGTTATGGTCGCAAGAAAACATCCTAATATTCAAAACACCCTAAATGTTAGACGAATGTCGTCACTTTTTGGCAAAGACAAGAAGCAGTTTCAGACTTCAGAGTGGGGACTAGTACGGTCAGCGTCATCTTCGTTGAATATAATAGATTATTGGCAGAAATGAAGACGTCCGAATATGGAACTAATCTACAGGGTACATAGTAAATGTGATAAAACTTTGAAATGTCATTGAAAAAATTTCAACGTCCCATTAATTTTATTAAAATTTTGCTCAATATTGCACAATTAATGCCAATTAATTTGAGAACGTTTTCATTAAAAAGGAATTAGAAAAGAATTTAGGAATTAATATTTGGGGTATCAATTATTTCATAGATAATCGCTTTTAAATTACTTGTAAATTCCGTTGCCAATTTCAGTGGAAAAGAAATTTCATTTCAATACTAATTTCGTTGAAACTCCCCCATACCTAATTGAAAAGTAATTAAATAAGGGATTTAAATTCACAAGGAATGATTACTTTACTGACAACATCTTAAATGTCATGTGATTTTGTTAATTTGTCCTGTAAATAGTGAGTCATAGAAATTTAAGGCGATGATATCCAAACTTGATTTTAACAAAAACCTCACTGTTTCTGAATTATTTGGACATTTTTGAAATTTGAAATAACTCGCTACCTCGTGATACTGCCATTTCTACAATTACCATTGTTGCATTTTTATATTTACTTTTTTAAATATTATTGAATAGTTGCCTCTTCCAACGGACACAATACTATTCTAAAAATCAATAGGAATGTCTTAGAAAAACAAAGGTTTCTCAACTTTTTGCTCTACCAAAATTCCACCACTTTTATTTGACCTTATGTGATGAAACAAAAATGTACTGGGTTGTATGATATTCAAGTAAATTGTTACTCATTACATGTCCCAATACCAGTACTTATACTGGAAATGAATTAACCAGTAAAAGTGAGTTTTGAGTGCCAGTTCGAAAATTGGTACTGGTATGTACTAGTAAGTATTTCTCAGTACTTACCAGTACTCACCCCATTTATAGCGCGTAATGAAAATTAACAAAGACAAAGACTTGATGCTAATTAAGAGGATGTTTTTTCAACATAAAGCAAATTTGGAGTATTTATTATTAAAGTATATGGAAGAAAATAAAGAAGAATGTGATAAATGGGACGGAATTGCACCATTTATGGGTCTTCATAATTATGGTAAACTAGAAAATACTTAAAGGGTGAAAATTTACTAATAAATGGATACTAAATTTATAGAAACCAGTAATTACAAGTAAGTACCAGTAAAGTACTGGAAAGTACTGGAAAGTACTGGGAAGTTCTGGGTAATACTGGGAAGTACTGCGAAGTACTGGAAAGGTATTGGTACTGGACATTACCAATATTTTTACTGGTACTGATAAATTTTCGAGTAAAAGTAAAATAATGTGACCTTAGACTAAATATTTTTTTATAGTATGAATACTGGTACTTGACTGGTATTGGTACATAAAATCATACACCTCTGTACATTATTCTAAAAAGTTTCCCATTAAATGGATGTCCTAGAATGGATGTACAACATTTCTGAATTTTCTCCACTGAAATTACAAGTGAAAAAATTTAAAGATAAAGCTACTTGTTTTTTTTTTTTTTTTTTTTTTTTCTTCCATGACTAGATACGAGAGAAGTGTGGGAAAGATACAAAAGAGAAGCTTGAATTGTCACCTTCATACCCAGATAGATTCTGTCACTTGTAATTTTTTAGAGTAATATACCAACATAGCTAGAGCAATGTGCTAATGCACCACAGAAAATCAAAGTTGAGTAATGAAATTTTGGCAGAGCAAAATGTTGAAAGAAAAAATTTTTTTTTACTTCTGAATTATACAAACAAAGGATAGTTAAAACAAGTAAAAAAGCTAAAATTGGTCTAAGATCAATTCTTATGGTACCCTAGGTGGGTGCACGTTTGTAATTTCGTATGATTATCCATCTGCACAAATTTGATTTTAGAAATGGTTTTTGAATATAAGTATCTCTAGAATGGTTCGTCGAACAGCAAAATTGTTTATAACCAATTTTATAGGATTTGATATTCTGAAGAATTTCTCGGTACATTAAAACCGTATGGACTGATATGTAAAAATCCTAAATTTTGATAAGGCAACACCAAGAATGGGTAGCCTGATTTAGTCCATTTTTAAATTAGATTTACTCTTTTTATGAAAACACTATTTACAAAATTTAAACCCTCTACGTTGATGAGCTCTTAGGCAGTATCCAAATATGTAGTGAAAAATTAAATTTTTGTATGGCATTTTCGAACTTACTTTTACTCTCTAAGCATACGCGTTCTCGAGTTATCGTGCCCACGGACAGACGGACAGGCGGACATGAAAAAATTGAAATAACTTTTAACATTCATGCGTGGGTGTCTAATCCATTTTGCTCTACCATCATTATTTCTAGGTGTTATAAACGGAATAACAAACTTAGTATACCATTCAGATTTCATTTAGGGTATAAAAACACAAGATTGAGATTATTTTAAATTTCAAAAAAGTCCAAATAACTCAAAAACGGCGAGGTTCTTGTTATGGTCAAGTATTGATAATAATGAGCCAAGCTATTATCACCTTAACTATGATTCACTACTTCCGGGACACCTTGTATGAAAGCATTATCGCTATGACTATCGAGCCCAAAAGACCCGGCTAACATTAGCCGGGTAGTACAAAGATATTTTGTATTTTTCAAAGTTGGTGGTGGACGGCTGTATATACCACTTTTAATGACCCTTCTGCTAAAAAAAAAAGTAAGCAAAATAATTTCAAAACTATGATTTTAGTGAATAATATTTAGAATCCGCAATTTTTTTTTATTTTATATTTTAATGCTTTTATTTTTATTTTTACAATCAATTCAGAATCAATCAAAAGTAAACAGTTCTGTCGGATATACGTAGAAATATATTTAATCTAAAGTCTTTAGTTTTTTTTTAGTTTTTCAAATCCAGCGGAACTCGCTTTAAATAGCATTTTTCGGTTGTACTATGGTTGTAAATAATCCCTGGCGCGAATACACATACAAATATGGAGGAAGGAAATGGATGGGAACCGGTAAATTATACTCTCAGTCTTAGATCACTATAAAGCAATTCATGCCATACCTAGATCTCAATAATCTCCGTGAGAAGCTATTGCGATGAGGTCGGTTACAAGAGAAAATTGAATTTCGAAACATTGAGAGACGGTCAGATGAAAATGAATTATAATTCAATAAGTAACCTTGCTTGTATCCTTAAAGTAGTTACTCTGTTAATTAAATAAACTGCTGTGTCAAATATATCTTCCTTTTTTTTAAAGAGTCAGGGTGGATGTAGGCTATCTCCTAGAAGGATAGAGTTCCATGAGTCTATGGGGCACAATGTACCCGTAAGTGGTGTTAGTGAAGCAAGCCGAGTTTTCCTTACCAGCACCTCTTTAACCTAATCTAAACTAATCTTCCAACAAGGAAATTCTGTACAGGGTGACACTGTAAAATTCGGTCCTAATATAATTCACCAAAGAACACACAATGAAACTATTCAACATTCAAGATCCATTTCTCTAAAGTAAATAACTTATGACACTGCACCCTTATTACCTAAGAAGGCCACTGCTCTATAATGAACGCAGTTAATTAAATAAATATCTCCAGCATCCGGAATAGATTATACGAAAAGACATGGAGGAAAGAGTTTGAGATAAATAGCATCAGCATCCCTGAAATGCCTTCCGTATTAGCATATTCATGTTGGCCGGAAACTTGATTTCCTTCATGATTTCGGGCATTCGTATGTCCCTATAACACGTGTATAGTTCAGAGTCCTGCACACCCATACATATCTATGCATGGCTAGATGGCAAAAGTGGCAGTAGAATATGATGTCCTTTACCCATAGGACCACTGTAACCAACACATATAAAGTATATACCTGGTATAGTTATGCTACTATGTATAAGTTTAGATATACCTAAAGGTACATTATGCAATTCGAGAGAGAACATTATTTTACATGGCAGGACAATGAGATGGCCAGCTTGCTATCCAGGTTATTTGTTGCCAAACAGACGCTCTCATCCCCCCCCCCCCCGCATACAGCTCTATTGAATCTTCCGCTCATCCGTTGTGTATTATCCTATATTGCTTGATGCTCTTTTCTTGTCCACCGTGCACCCTGTGAACAACTTGTATGTCACAGAGGTCCACCTGTGAATTGAATGTTGATACGGTTTCTCTCGGAGTTAATATAATTTACTTGATGGATTTGGTGGAACTATTGGCAGCGTTTTGTTGGTTTCTGTACTCCTAATGGGGTTATCCAATCACACAGCAGGGCATCAGGGCATCGGGGCTCTCTCCATTTACAGTTCTATTGCTCTGAACTAAATTGTGGTGGCAGCGGTGGTGATGGTAGTGGCAATGTTTAAGCCCAGCCAAACTATACTGATAATTTCGCATTTCATCTCTATATAATCGTAGTAGGTATGTGCATATGTACCTTACCAAGAAATTGAATCGCACATTGACATAGTGTTGTTCTCTGCTGTTGTAACCCGCACAACACATTTTACAGACTATACATTTCCCGCACCGAGGTTTTTTTTTCAGCACACTTTGTGGGAGGGTAAAAAGGCCCAGGAAATTGCTTTCGCAATCACAAAAACTTTTATAAGCGCCCTGGGAGTATTCTGGAGTGAAGAAAAGCAATAAATTCTTTGATGTGAGATCGATCCTCTTTGTGGTGGCAAATGAAGTCAAGCACTGAAAGCTAACACTGTAGGAGAGTTACTACAGATATACTACCAGAAAAATGAAGTTTCTAGGAAAATTTCCAGTTGCTGGATTCAGTTTAACTGTTACTACGCGCATACAAGTCTATCCAGAGGGAGAGGATTTAGTTTGAAGATTGAATGTTGATTTTTCTGTTTGTATTTCAAAAGCATTCTTTAAAAGACGGGAGATAGTTCCTTTTGAGTATTTGCTTTTTATAAGCTGATTTGCAGGCTGCGGCGCTTCAATGTAAACATTAGCACTAACAATAGATTACAAATTTTATGAGATAAATTTAGCTGGTAATTTTTCAGCCCACATTTAATGAATTCATGATTTATATGAGTGTCGAAAGGCTTAAAGACAATGATATGCAATGGATCCATTGGGATTAAAGGTGAATGAATTAAATTAGTGAAATGTTTGAATTTGGCTGTTGTCTAAGAAGGCATATGTGTATTATCTTATTGCATATTTAAAAGAGTATTAATTAACAGGAGTTCCGTACTCTACTTTGAAAGATCACATAAAAGCCAATAAAACTTGAATTGGCCGTCATTCAACATTTTCACTCGAGCAGAAAGTGAAAATAGACCTGTTCATTTATCTAACGAAGATACTTTATGGTCTTATAGCCATAAATTTACGAAGAATGGGCGAATCAAAATTATTGCCAACTACTCAAAATAAAAGCCTTGCTCACATGAATTTTTCTTATTGTTCTTCTTGTTTTAGTCTGTTCCGGAGAAACTAGTGAACACAACTTCTATCTTTGCAGTGTTCGTATATACAAATTCAGCGTTCACTTGACCTGAATATGCATTGCTATTACCTGAATGCACCGCCAATTGCTTTGGTTACGCAACTGCATCTACCCATTTCACACTATGTACATAATTTTGGAATCCTACCTCAGAAATTCCAGCAAGCTCGTCAGCCATCAAAAGATGACATTTCAATTCATAAGATCCTACCGGACTTACTAATTTTTGTACCAGAGTCTATTAAAATTTTCAAAGAGGATGTTGTTGATGAGTTCGACCTCGACACTTTGACACGGTCTTGTGCTTTTTCTCGGTTCCGGGAAATAACGCCCAATGAATAACGCCCAAAAGCGATAAGTGAAATAAGACCCAAAAACTAATATGAAAGAGAACAAGCAAATGAAATAAAAACACAAAATATTGATAATGATGTGTGTAAAGTAATAACGCGTTGCGCGTGTTGGGGAAGAACGTTGGAGCGGCGCGTTTTCGCATTGATATTTGATTTAAAATAAGAACGTGTCGCATGTGGTGGGTTGCGGGGGGCATCGGCAAGGAGTGCAGGTACCCCTTGCCGAAGCCCCCCCCCGCACACCTTG
This sequence comes from Dioctria rufipes, assembly GCA_963924295.1. Classification (NCBI taxonomy): domain Eukaryota; kingdom Metazoa; phylum Arthropoda; class Insecta; order Diptera; family Asilidae; genus Dioctria; species Dioctria rufipes. Next base: position 15,200,920 of record OZ002742.1, on the reverse strand, counting down.
TTCAACGCGTTCTTACTTTAAATCAGATATCAATGCAAAAACGCGCCGCCCCAACGCGAGAAATCGCCGCTTCAACGCCCCTCCCCAACCCGCGCGACGCGTTCTTACTTTACACACATCGTTGGGAAATATTTCCTTCATTTTCTGAAATGATTTTTGGGCATTATTTCATCAGGATCAATTTTGTTTATTGGGCTCACTGACATGTATATAAATGGACTGCTTATTGAATCAAAAATGCATGAAAGCAAATGGCACCACTTTCATATTCCTGTCTCTTTCCGTGAGAGCATACTTTCCCACTGAACTGTAACGATTAGGAACGAGAAATTGTTTGTAAAAGTCCTTGTAAAAAACACTCCTTTCGACTCATATCTAAAATTTAACGATACAAATAGTCCCAAATACCTTTGTGGTAAGTTCGGTAAATCCCACTGACATACATATACGTAAATTCCCAAATAATTTAAATATAACGTCAGTTTATGACAGTTGGTAGCATTGACAGTGAGAGCATACTTTCTGAAATCAAAATTGGTGCCACATGAAACAGGAGATCAAGCAGTGATTGGGCTTTATTTCATTTACGAATTTTGGATTTTATATCATAATGAAATAACGCCCAAAACCGATAAGTGAAATAAAACTCTAAAGTGTGAAATAACACCCAAAAATTTTGGACATTATTTCACATTTGACACATTGAAATTTATATGGAATTTTTTTGTCTAATAGCTTTTAGGCATTATTTCATTGGGCGTTGAAATTTATATGGAACTTTTTTGTCTAATAGCTTTTAGGCATTATTTCATTGGGCGTTATTTTCCGGAGCCCTTTTTCTCTTATCTAGTTTTCTTTCATTTTTTGTAGCTTCTGATTTCTTACAATACCTGCTGCTCCTACTTATCCGAAAATTACTCAACCCTATCTTCCAGCAGTGTTTTTCCCTGTATGTAACAGATGGTAGCCCCATCATTTGATAACTAGCAAACTGATCACCTATCATAGTGAAAAAAAGTAATTCAAAAATCTGAAGCAAAGCCCTGGATACAGGTGGAGAGCTCCTTGTTGCCAAGAAGAAAAGTATATTTGTCTTCTGTGTTTAAAAAACTTGATTTATAATTTAGGTTTGCTCTACTGGTAAAGGACGTTCTTTTAGTTGTTGTTTTTTTTATTTTACATTTTTTTTTATTTTAAATTACATCTAAGCAGATTACTGAAGATTAGTTAATATGAGTGTTTCTGTTCTTATCTTAAAAAGTCTGTATTTTATTGACTTCCATAATTCAAAGTTCCCATCTTTCCTTAACCTCCCCTAATATAGTGGGTACGTTTACAGAAGTATCGCTGTCAGTAAGATTTTTATAATTCAATTCGAAACGGGTGATATTTAATTTTCACCTTAATCAGAGCTCCCCGTAAATACTAATTGTAACCATACCACTGCAAAATAATTAAAAAAAAAAATAAAAAGCATAAACTACAGGAGAAGAGCTCCTACAGAGATTATCAAAAATTTGTATTTCAACCTATTTCTAAAAGCCACTTAACTGTCCTATTTCAATCCCACAAACCAGCAACTTGTTGGCCTTTGCCCGTTATGCATACTTTCATATATAGGTATTCAGTAAAATTCTCATTTACCTTGAAGGCATTCTAAAAATCTATATGGGATGGGGGTGGGGATATGCGTGTGCGTTTTAATCTTTTAATCTTTTTATACATTTACCAGCAACGGTGGCATCGAGAACAGAGAAAACATCCAAAGCCATTTGGATGGTGCTTCGGCTGCATACCAAATGGGGAGAGTGAATCCTTTTGAAAACTCTGGACGGATCGATATGATGCGATGTCAGGAAAGGTACCTACTACATCTACCCAGAACCTATACCAGACCTAGTCGGCATTTTTATCTCACATAAATGTTAGCCCTTTATCGCTTGGTTTGTAGGGATGGAACTGGCAGACAAGCATGTACCGGCAATGAATTTTACAGAGGGTTCTTTGTTAGAAAATATTAGAAAATAAAATACTGCGGGCTTAGGATGAAATGCTGCAAAATGACTGTAATCGAAGACTAAAGATGCTACAGCAATATAACCCAATTTTTGGGTGTGTATATATGTGTGTGTATGTTTATTAAATATTACTCTAATATTATAGTTAGACGTTAATTTTCCGGATTAGTCTAATTTAGTATCTTTCTCGTATGAGGAACATATGCAAAATTATAAGTAGAAACCTACTTAAGTAGTTATAGTAGGAGTGCCTGCCGTATTTCTTTGTAATGTTTGTAATATTTTGTTTCATGGGAACACCAAGAATTTTACTCAGATGTCAAGATCTGAAGTAATTCTGCAATTGGCAGGAAACTATTGACGATACAGTGAACTATTTTTGTGATTTTCTGCAAGAGAGGGATTTTAGAATATACGCAAACAGGTAAAAAAAACAGTTGATTGGTTACTACGAAAAAAAGAAGGAAAAAATATTTAGCTCCCGGCTTTTTTTATAGAAAATTTTTATGCAATTTTTCTAGTTTCGCTAATTAATCTGGATTGATGCTTTGTTTGTGTGGAAAGAGTGTGTATGGAAGGTGCATAAACATAGTAAACACTATACTGTTCGCACTCGTAAGCGCTTACATTTGTTCAGTACTGCTCAGCGTCAGCATAAGCAAAATCATTCGAAATCACGTCTCACACATTGTAACTCAAGCTTAAGGGCAAAGCACAGTGAAAGCAGACTGCAGGCGTAAGCATAGTTCCGATGGCCGACGATCAGGCACGTTTTATGGAGCGTGTATTACATAGGAATCTGCAGTTGCTCTTGGCATCTCTGGTCGGCGTAATTGAATTAATTCAATAAAGTTATCGACGGCAGATGGCAACTGCAAATTCCTATGTAATACAGACTCCATAAAATGTTCCTGCAGAAAATTGTTCCTATTACTGCAACAGTTGTCGACGGTTACAATTGTGTTTAAGCCTTAAGATCGACCGCGGTCTCGCCACCCAGAACTTCTAAGCCATACCAGAGAAAATGCCGAACCACGCAGCCAATCGTGGACTGTACTTAGCCTGATATCAACCGTTACTAGCGCCACCACTGACGGAGCTCATATGCCGCTGGCCTATAAATAAGCCGTCGAACAGTTCAGAATTGATCTCATAAACAACTTCCCGGATCTTCTAATACCGGCAAATTTCAAATACCTGTCATCCTTGCTCTTGGATCAACCGGATGCTAGAAACATCTACCTCCACGAAGGTACAATAAGTTTCTATGATACTAAAGGGGATTACAACAGGGGGTAATCCCAAATAAACCACTGAAGAACCCGGTAATGTCTCTGATAAATCCCGCCAGTATAGGAACTTTCCAGTCCTTAACTTCCTAAAGATCCTAAAACATATCCACTCCTTACTCCCTCCCAGTCCCTCCTAAAGTTAATAACAAACTCTTGCGAGAAATTGATTTACTACAGCTGATGTGGCGCAGCAGCTGTATAAAAAAGAACAAAGAATAACACGAGAAGTGAACAAAAACCAAACCAAGGACCAAAAAGAAGAAAAGAGAAGACATATAACCGAATTGAGAAGATAAGCCCAACGCCCTAAACCGGCCAATCCGAAGGATGTGAAACATCATCAAATAAAATCCAAAGAAGGAAGACAATGAAGAAATTTGAAAGCGCAAAAGAGCTTGACTTGACTTGACTTGAGGTGGCACCATTCTTTTGGCAGAGTTGATTTGTATCAGAGCTAATCTGAGTAATAAAGGATCGTGCTTCCTACCTTTTCCACAGAAGATAATTCTGGTCAGGGATAACCTGAGCGTCCTATCCTTTTACACAGAAGTGTAACGTCGGGTGTGATAGTGTGCGGATAGCTCGGGAGTAGTCCAGGGTTGGTTTGACAAATTAATCGTTGTCTCCCAGCAACTCGACTGTGCATATAACAAGCTCAAAGATGTATTCGCGCTTCTTGTGTGGTCTGACGCTGCACATTTCTCTCGTGTTAAACGCTCAAACGTACTCTCGGTTCTTGCGCTTTTTGCGTGGTATGATACACATATACAAAACCCTCGAGAATACTTCAAACCCCTCACTACTTCATCAGAGCCCCAACGGAATCATAATATACGAAAATTTTTGCAGTGCCCTTATGTAAAACTGAGAAAAGATTAATTTGATTAGCTCCTCCGCCCTAAACTACTATTCATAGAGAAAAATGGTCTTCTGATAATATTAGACTTGCTTTCTTTTCTTTCGAACCTAAATAAAACTTTTATACCTTTCCTAACTTATGCAAACAAATAGAGACCAAAGTAAAAAAAAGGGTAAGAAATCCGAAATTTTTAGATTAAACCCCATAACTCCTGAAAGGAGCGGGGTACGGGGCAGTCTTTGGAAAGGCCATGTTCTGCATACAATGATCTCTTAATTGTAACCGTACGCCCTATACTTTTTAAAATACAGGGTGTTTCGAGAAAAACTAGCTTTTTTTAATCACCCTGTAACCCCTAAACGGTTGATATGATATATCTGAATCGCCTTCTGACACGCGAAAATACCAAATTCACCTCATTTTATCCGACCAGATAGTTAAAGATTTAAGTTAAATTTAATATGTATGCCTTTTCTCAAAATCTGAAATATCCCATACATCTTATGAAGTATAAATTATCTGTCTTGGTTTTATTATACAATAGAAATTAATTCAAAAGATTTTTCTTCTATCTAAACTCTCTACATGCACGTTAAATTAAATTAATTCAAAAATTTCTAGTAAAATTCTGACCAGAATGAAAATTATCAATTTTCTTAAAATGCTCATTATTGCTTTTAAAAATTCCAAATTGCTCATAAGTAGAAACTGCACCCTATAATTTATGATCCCGTAAAAAAAACAAAAAAAAAAAACATTAAAACTGCATAAAAGATTAATTAATTAATCTCATGCAACTTGTATGTGTGGATGTTTGTATGTATGTATGTTTGTATGTACAAACATATCTCTAAAGTACTCTGAAGGTCCTGTACTAAATGTAAATTAAAAGTTCCACTCCACATATCTCCAGCAGGGAGCCGTATGTGCGCAGATTTATGGATTCTGGTAATTTACCTTTGGTAGGAATAAAGATAGGAAAGAACGCGGAATGCCAGGTAAACATAGGTCATTATAAAAGCTGCTCTCATGAAGCATGTTGCTGAAGTATTCCAGTTGTTTTATTTTGTTATTGTAATAAAGGAAAATTCTCGGAATATTATTGTCTATGCAACTGCAGCAATGGGCGTTGCTTAATGCATACAAATAATTCAGTTCGAAATATGCAGTTCATTTATACAAGAATTAAATCAATTCCTAAAGTTTTTGTTTTAAGTTTTTACTGAAAAACAGAACTGAAGATTTTATTTTGCAATTTGAAAGTTTTTATTATTATTTCATTTGCTGGTATAGCGGTATTATGCACCCCCAGCATTCCATCAAATATCATAATTGTCGCATGACTTTCGTGTTCAACCTAGAATTTTAAGCTAAAATGACCGAACCTAAGAGCCCAGATGTTACGCGAAAGCGAAACTAATTACGAATATTTTTGCTGATCAGATATCCCGGGATAAAACTTTTAGTTACGCGATGTTTTTATTTTACAGGTTGAACCTCGACGTATATTAAAAAGAACATGGGCTAAAATAATAGTATTATTTCAATGAATGAGAATTTGAACGAAGAGCGTCAGCTGGATTAATTTATTGAATAAGAATCTGAATAATGAGTGTTAGATGGATTCATTCCTCGATCAAATTCTCATGCATTGAAGGTGTATTATGATCTTGGACTTCAGTGCACCCCCAATCAATTAATTGAAAAACTTTGTGAAATATGTTGCATTGCCAAAAATAGTACTTACATAAAATCATCACGAAATATGACATTTCATTTTATGTTTTAATTATAATTGTTTATATCGACACACTTTTCTTGTTTTGGTTTAGCTGACATAGGTGACGATTATTAGGTCCGAGCGGATGTAACTCAGTGATAGTGCATTTGTGATCACCACGGATATCATTAATCAATAATTACTTAAGCGAGTGAGTTGGTTGATTGACTATGAAAAAAGATGCAAATAACAACAAACAGTACTAGTGAAGTGTTACTGCTCCCAAAGATGTAACATCGATTTCCAGGACGGCCAGCGATTAGTCCCGAGTTAGGCAGATATCAGATATACAAATTTGAGCACAAGTGTATTTATAGTTTGATTATCTTTTATTTCACTCATAATTTACTAAGTCTTTTATTGCCAATTACACTAATCACTGTATTAAAAGAATGTTTGTTTTCATGTTTTATTTTAATTTTTATGTTGAAAACCCTTGAACCCTTGAATTTTATGTCAGCAATTCTGTCACTCTAGACTAGGATTTTTCAAATACATATAAAAACGAAAGAAAGACAACAATTTTACAGCACTATAGTTACGCACATACACTTACTCGGCATCTGCCTTCTAACGTCCAGATTTCTTTTTTGTTTCAATTCGTTTTATTTTCCATAAAGTCTTCATGCTTTATATTATTTTTCAGTGTAGATCACTTTTACAACTTTTAAGATTAGGCAACTTTAATAATTGAAATTTTAATTTTAAACTTTGTTTTTATTTTATATTTTATACTCCGGTTCAGCCTGCGTCGTGATCAATTTTATTGTTGTGTTTTTTTTTTTTAGAGCGGAATGATAGTTGAAAGCAAACCTGACCTTTAGGCCGTTTGCACATCGAAAAACGAAAACACTAAACCGAATAACACAAATTTTGACCTAAACTAACAGAAATTTTACGAAATACATGTAATAAAATATTGGATATTTATTCTAATTGCAGTTTTAATAAAAAAATATCCAAATTTAAAGCTTTAATTCAATTAAAACACATTCTTTTGTTTATTCGAACGAGAAACAAATTTTCGTTCCGAACTGTCAAGTATATTTTCGTTCCATATTATGTTTCACACACGAACAAATATTCTTTTCGTTTGTACATAACCTCATTTCCGTTTATTTACATTTGATACAAACCCAACTCAACTTTTATTCGTTCGTTGTTGATATGTAAGCATACACGAATTTTCGTTGTGGAACTGTTTATTCGTTCGTTTTCGTTTTTCGATGTATAAGCGGCCTTAGTCAAAATGATGACTCTTAAGCGGAATGGACCAACAGAGTTCAAAACGAAAAAAAAAACGTTTTTTTTTTTGCAATTTTTCCTCATATAACATGTCTACATTACGCTCATAAAATATCAACTTTAAATTCGAAGAATTAAAAGAGTTATGGGACTTAAGTGAACCTGCACATACGTCTGCAATAGTCCATAAATTTCTGATGCTTTCTAATCCCTCTCCAGGAATAGTTTATGATTTTAACTTGAAGAATTTTTGCTCATAAATTTATGATCCTCCAGCTTTTTTTAAGTCATGATGCTCTCGCTGACAGCTCCGCTGAGAATTTTTTTTCCCAAAATAGCTTGATAGTAGTTATTTCCCGCAACTATGGAAAAATTCTTTTATCATAACTATCCGCAAAAATATAGTAAAAATTAAATTTCTAACTATAGGCCTGTTGCATATTTATCTTATATGCCTAAATTGCAGATTGAAAAAATTGAACTATGAAAAGTTGATATACATATGTGTACCAAAAAAAAACAAAAAAACAAAAATGCTGAAGAAATTGGCGGATGGACGGATTGGGCGAAAATTTTTTGTAATCTTCCTTCTTTTACACGTCTTATTTGAGGTAGGGATGAAGTCTCACAAGGGTCCCACGTTGAAGCACTATGGCACTCAAAATTATTTAACTTCCTCTAAGTACTCTGTATTAAGGGTACCCGGGTTTTTTATTTGTTATTATTTGCTATGATTTGTGTTTTGTATTTTATTATAATTTTGTTTGTTAGCGTTGTATTTATATATTTGTTTTTATATTTATATTGATATATGACAACTAAGTATATAGATTAATGGTTTTCTTGGCACTTACCCTTCTTTTTGAGTCTCTAAAATGCTATATGGCAGAATATTTTTCCACTATTTCTGTATTGCCACTGGTTTATTGTGTTAGTTTGTTTATTGCTTTTAATCCTGTATAAAATATATTTTATTTAACTGATTTTAGTTGCACAGACTGGTTTTTAGACATTGATCTGTTCTTTGGGTTGGTAGACCCCTGCCACCAAATTATTATGTTTCCGGCCAGTAAGAAGAGATCGGAGAGGAAATTAAAGCAAAATTATTCTTTACATAACATGGAAAATTGGTTAAAAAAGAATTAGCATTCGTAATATGCACTTAAATTTATTTACAAAATTAATTATACATATTAAGTTCATTTTGTTCGAACCATTTTTAGATTATTCTATAAGTTTTACTTTTTTAGATTATTCCGGAAGTTTTACTTTATTTGTGATAATATTATTTTATATTGATAATGATCGAGGAATACAGACGGACTCCCCTCGATGGGTTTTGCAAACAAACTCCTAAACGATCCGAATAATTGCCCCCAGATACCTGTAATATCTTCAAAAAAAGCTCTTAGCTTTTTTGTTACTTGTTCACGACTTTGAAAAATTATACGTGGGAAAATGCGAAAATGTTTTGATGCAATCCAATTGCATCAAGAAAACTGAAATGTGATATACAGTTGTCACCGTTTTAAAATATTCATTTTAAAACGGCAAAAATAATTGTATATATTTATGCATGCATGCAATTAGATTAGAGGAATTAAGTAATATACGTATATACAGTATACATGTGAAAATAAAAGGAAGAAGAAGACACTGTGTATGTTGCTAAATATGCATAACCTGGGAAGGGAATGTAGACCGAATAATAAAATGCAAATTAGGCTTAATTGCATTTTATTATAATGTAAGAATGAATTTTTAAATGAAATTGAAATGTATGAAATTATTATTATTTTCAGGGTCATATCCCTGATAAATCAATATATTGATGTTTTGGGCTAATGGCTTTGATTCGGGGCATTGGGCACCTGAGTCACAACATTAAGTCGTTGTAGATTTAAAAATCTCTTCTGATTTCAATGAAACCAGAAAGTTATTGAAGAAAGCGTAGCTACTAAGAGAACCTCGCTAAGAAATGTTTGGCTTAAACATAAGGCACAACTTGTCATACTTTGTTATACATTAGATCCAGGACAATAAGAACCACAAATTAGAGCCACACTTAAACATATGTGAAGCATTTATTTTGATTCATACACACAAACCCCAAATTTTTCGATAATTTTTTCCTCTACGCTGTGCTCTTTCAACAGGAGTACCGCTTCCACTCCTAAGTATAATAGTTACCCTAAAATAAAAACAATCTGTTGGTAAAAGGATATAAATATTGATTACCGTTATTTTTCCCATAACTCCATTTAAGTGCTTGTTAAAGGTATAAAAATCCAACACAGAGTAGGATCTCCAGCTGAGCTTATGTAGAGACCCCAATAAGCCGTACACTTTCGCTAATAAATAAAGGGTCACTTAGCAATTTTTAATTTTCACGTAATAAAGTGCTCATTTCCGGGTATGATACATCTGACCGAGTTAAGGGGTTTTCGTTACCCTTAAAAGCAGTGCACTGGGGCTGAAATTGCAAAAGCTGCACACGAGCGTATACACCTATCTAGGGGGTGGGCAGTTATAGTGGTACCTACACCGTTTGCTATGATATATAAGATCTTATAGGAGAATACATACCTATATCTATCTACACACATACACATGAATATTACATACATACATACATATATAGTATAGGTAGGACAAGAAACTAGGAAACCAAAAGCCCATATAAGTCCATACGGTAGCGGAACCGTTTGTAAGTGTTCCTCCTCTCTTACGGACGTCGTAACAACGAGCAACAGGAAGGAAAACTATTAACATTCCGGCGCACAGCTATTAACCTTTTTCTCTAGACTGATATATGGATCTAAGACTGTTCTCCTGGATGTTAAAGGGATATGATGGGATGGGACGGGACGGCACGGCACGGGTTATAGGGGGATAGGATAAGAATTGGAAAGGTAGCTTCGAGAGATGGTTGGTTGGGAGTGCTGGATAGGTTGTGTTTGCTGTTCTTTACTGTGTTCACTGTTTTTCTTCTTATTTTCTGCACTTTTATGCTTTCCTTAAACTTAAAATATTACTCCCGAAAAGCTCTTTATGCCTTTCTTAATAACTTAAAGAAGGCATCCTCCATTGTTGGCGCGAAAACCTTAAGGAGTCTGTTAATAGAGGTCATTATATGAATTTGATAAGCAAAACTAATTTGGAAAAACAATAAAGAAACGAGTTTTAATTAAATCTCACACTTTGTAAAGTTATTATTGTACTCTGTAACAGCAGCATAAGTTGGACCCATAGTCATGCCAAGAATTTAAAGTTTGTTATTAAGTTTGGGTGGGGGAAGTTAAATTCTTCTGGGGTAAATGTGCGGTAGAACACTAACGTCGAAGCTATTTTAGAATATGGTAATTTATAAATATTTTTAAACGAGTCATTACATAGTCAGTGTTAAGTTAATATAGAAATTTTTATGTTAAATAATATGGTAAGTAAAGGAAGGAGTCCATTGTCGTTCTTGAATACTTAAAGTGCACGTTGTATATCTAGTAAACGGCCAGACGAGATACTGCAAACGATATTCTCTTCAAAAATATCTGAATGAGCTCTTGGATATATTAACAGACATCTTAATTAGCTTTGGTATAAATGTATGCTTAGCAGAAGACACCATAGGTAGGCTCCTAATAAAATCAGTGAAAAAAATTCAAGATTTACAGGCCAACAAGCTGGATAATCGCAAATGGGGAGAACTAACCATATGCGAGCTTGCTTTCAAGAGAGCTATGGCTCAAGATCTCGGAGGCTGAGGAGAAACCGTAATGACGTTCGGAATTGTATTACAGTTATCATCATGGCTCGCTGGCAAGCATTCGGAATGCATTCCAGCTTCATATAGTGGCATCTGCAAAAGCTGTATAGATGAGGAAGAGATTGATAGCGCTTAACATTTGCTGGGTGAATATTCTCATCTCATCAAAGGAAGAAGGAATAGCTACTTTTTTGCGAATTGGCAGATATAGCAGTAAAGGAGTTGGAAGACCTCTTGAGGTTCATCAACTCATGTGGCTGATTTTAAAGCTCTCCCTTAAAGTCTCGATGAGGTGGCATCACAATGGACTATTGGTGTTCTAAGTATGACTGATCACTTGTATTGTGATTGCCACCACTCTAATCTAACCCAACCTACGTAGTTTGGGTAGGTCTAAAAGTTGGAAAGACAATGAAACCAGTTCCTATAGCTCTGGGTCACAGACAGATCTATAGAAGAGTTATTTATGGGATTATTACGGTTAATTTAACATAGTCGTTGGAATTTAGAACATTAAATCTTGGACGCGAAAAACACTTTTCAATGTGCTACATATATATATATGCTCGTGTTAGGCATATGCAAATGGCAATACAAAAGCATTTTTTAACACACATGACCTTGAATAATAGAAAACACTGAAGAACATACAGTATCACAGCTTACAGCATCTAGGCAGCCGGATGGCGTAGCTGTGAAGGAGTCGATTAATGACCAGATATGTTTTCTTAAGAAAAGGATCAATTGAACACATGTACAATGGATACGTACCTTTAAGAAGAAAAGTGCTAAATACAACATCCTGCTCGGGGTTTTTGCGTAGATCAAATGTATATTTATGATTGCTTAATGGGAATATTTATATTGTATTAGATGCAAATTGGATCTTGTCCTTACCCTCAAAAATGCTTTAATATGTATATAATTTGCGAAAAGCTGCTGTATATGGTAGCGAGATTAGGTACATGTCGATCTGAAAACAGCTTCTTTTCAGAGTTTCCTCTCTTCCTGTAATTATAATGCGATTTACATGAGCTTCATCATGAAGCTACCTTCTTCTCTTGGGACAATCTTAATTATCTTACCAATATTAATGACTAAATTGAATTGGTTGTTAATACAATTATTTATTTTCACGAAAAGTATGTGCCTGTTTTCACTAAACGCGTTCGACACAGGGATTGTCCTTGGTTTTTGGAGAATCCCAAATTCGTGATTCAGTTGCGCAATAGGACATCCACTGTACGGAAGCAGTACGGACTTACAATTTCTTAGAACCAATATCGATCTTTGCGCTATCAAGTTACTAATGCCGTCCGTCGAGAGAAGAAAATATATTTCTCATCCATTTTAAATGTCAATCTTCCTACTAAACAATTTTGGAAGAATTTCAAATATCTATGAATTGGTTTCTCTACAATTTTTTGTTACACTAAAGATCCTTACGAACTTATTAGACAGTTTCTATCTCAAGCTCTTCCGCCCTAAACTACTATTCATACAGAAAAATGGTGGTCTAATAATCTTAAGCTTGCTTTCTTATCTTCCATTCAAAAAAACTTTTATACCTTTCCTAACAAAATTATTTAAAAAAACTTATCTGAGCCAAATGACTGCGATTCCTAAACAAAAACTCTCAGCTGAGTAGTCAGTAATGTCACTGTGCCGTTATGGGATGAAGTAGGCTTATGATATCGAATGTAGCTGCCTACAGATTCGAACTCTGGCTGCACATACACACATGCAATTATCACTCAGCTGAGAGCTATTGAGCGTAAAATGGTAAGGTTACTTTGCAATCAAAGCTGTTTTATTATTTTATTAAGTAAGGTATATAGCAAATGTCACCATTGGAAAGGTAAGCAGCCAAACTGTAAATTACTAGAAGTCTATTTTCCTGTATGGAGGGTAGTTTAGGCCCTATAGCATATATAAAGTCAAAGTTTGGCACTTTTCCATAAATATCAATATAGAACATTTTAGAGAACGGACTCACACGCACACATATACATTTCTGTTTCATGGCTTGGGAAGTATTCTCGAGGGTTTTGTAACTTGCCATGCTCCCAATACATTTAGCTTCAATCGCATTGCCGCAGTTGACATATTTAATGCAGCTTCCAGTATTAAATCAAATTCTGCGAGTCTCGATGGCATTAATCCAAATATTATCGGTATTCTAATTTCTCATCTTCTTACACCACTCGCTAATGTTTGGAATACATGGTTTATGAGATTTCAGCTTTCCAATTATAGGAAACTTACAAAGATAATTTCTAAGGGCTTCCTTCATACTGATTATCGTCCTATCAGTATTTATTCCCTTTCTTTCGAAAATATTCTAAAAAGTAATTTTTCTTCAAATATCTGAACACATTGCTGCCCACAACATGTTACATGATTCTCAGCCTGGCTTTCGACTCAACCTCAATCTCTGCTTTGCTGAAACTGACAAATGTTATTCGAATAGCGCTTGATGATGATAAATTTACCGGCCTAATTTTTGTCGCTATTTCCAAAGCCTTCGATACTGTTTATCACTCACTGCTTCTAGGTAATTTTCAACTCTCATTGCAGACTGTGAAATTTATTTATTCTTACTTTTCTAATCGTGTGCAAATTGTGTATTCAGCAGATAAATATTCATTTCCAAATTCTGTTATCTATGGGGTTCCTCAAGGATCAGTACTTGGTCCATTACTCTTTTTCACCTTCCTCAATGGATTTTTTTACCTGTCCTAATCCTTGTGAAAAACACCTCTTTGCAGATGATGTGCAGACGTATCCCTTTAAACTCATTGGTATAATTGAGGATAGCGTTAATTGCTTGAATGGAGTTCTCGAGAGAATTCACCAGTGGACCGTTCTAAATAATCTCCAATGAAATCTAAGGCTTTGGTTATTTACAGGGCTTCTATTGACATGTTATACTTCCCTCCGATCATTCTTAATAATAACAAAATTCCATATGTTGAATCTGTTCGCAATCTTGGCGTAATTTTTAATAAGACCTTCACGTGAAACATTAACATATTAAGCTTATTATGCGTAGAATCTGCAGTCATCTTTGCTCACTTTGTGTCACAAGCTTCTTTACACTTACTGCGACGAGGTTGCATTTAGTCGCCCCCCTACTGGTTTCATTAATAACATAATGGTTCGTGGTCTATGGTAGGCTAGATTCTGTTTACTGAATATGAGAACTATCTCGAACTTACAGTCCAAGGCATCCACAATTGCGCAACATTAGATCATACGCATTTCTACTACATGATTCTTATAACCACATTTAATTCCATGAATAAGTATCTTTTAAACCCTCGCAGATTTGATTACATCTCACAGGATGCCCTTCAATCTTCAGTTGTACTCTTGAAGCCAAACTTTCGAAACCTAAGTACTTGTGAGACTTACTCACGTTTGCTCGATCCAGATGGGCAATTCACTTTACCTTATTAGTTAATATGCGCCAATTTTTCTACCAAGCTATCAAATCATGGAAATCATTTCCAGCTTCGTTACAAAGATTTCTTATGACAATCACCTTTTTAATTGGAATGTTTTCATTCACTACTCTTCTTAGAGAAATTCTATATTTTAATATATTTTTATATTTATTTCTGCTTACATATATATTTTTTTAGCTTGTTATTGTAATAAATTACAACCTGATGTGCACTGAAAATAAAGATAATGGTGGAGTGTAGCACTTAAAAGAAATTAACCTAGTTCATGCAAATTTTACTGTAGAATCCCAAATAAAATTATACTAAATTATTTATCGAATTCATTTTCAATTAAGCAGAATAATTTTACTAATTCTATTTTATGTAATTATGGCCTTAAATTCGAAATTTAAATATTTCTTACCTAATGCACTTTGCTGAAAACAAAACAGAATGAAATTAGTGCTCAGTATAAATTTCGGTTGAAAATATTATGTTGTATGAAGATGTCCTCAAAGCATATTTTCGCATGATAAATAACTTTTTGAAATTCAATTTGACTGAGTGAAAATAAAAGCAATAAAATAGACAAATTGCTGAAATTAAATAAATGACCAATCATTTCTATAAGATTCATGTAGTTCTCCTGACCAAAACTTGGCATACATTTACACAATCAACTAACTCAAATTGGTAATTAAATAAATTACAAGTTCACCCTTTCTACTCCTTGTGTGGTACTTGTAGCTGATGAAAAGCTAGTGTCCTTGATGAATCCTTACACTTCTTGTTGCTGATAAAAACTTTCTTGATGCTTGATGAAATAAATTGCAAGTAAGTGGAAAAAATTCTCGTGACATGCGTTCGCACTTTGATAACTCGAATGAAAAGAAAAAAAAATTATTAAGCGAAAAAGTCCACTTTTTATAGGCAAATTTGTTTCAATTTTACTATCTAAGTATATTGCGAAATTCTTTTTAGTGAATTAGACTTAAACATTTAATCTATTTATTATCGTTTGATGTCAAATTATAAAATGCATTTTTGACATAATTCCCATAAAAATCTCTTTTAAAATTCCAATAATTATGGTAAGTTTTGTAAATTCTACCATAACTTATCGATTCGCCATCTTTTATTTCAATTTAAATTCATAATTCGTTATACTATTTGTGTCCTTTTCACAACTTTGGCTCCCTACCATAATCATTGGTGTAAAGATAATTTTTAAAAGACGCAAATTTACCGCAATGAGCAAAAAATATCGAGAAAAAAATGCAACCCTTCGATTTGCGTTCTCATTTTACGCGTCATCGCGAAAATATGAAGCTTGAAGTGACTATTTATACGCCTAATGTCAACCGCGGGCGAGTCATTACTTGTAGTTTTTTCATTATAAAAAGTGTATTTGTGAAAGTGGTGAAAGTGGGATTTTAACACTCATAAAAAAGTTAATAGTAATTTCTTATAAATTTGTTAATAAATTAAGTGAAAAATTTCCCTTTTCCTGATGCCATGGATACCTATCACTGACATATATAAAATGAAATGCTGATACTACTGAAATTCCTTACATTATTTGACATTATTATGGGATCACTTTTCTATAGTTGTCTCTTTTTCGTTTAACTACTTTATTCCGCGGAACTACAACTAATAAGTTCTATACAAAATACACTATAGTCCAGTTTCAGTTCAATAGTTTTCCAAATGATGGCAATACAATATTTGTAATCCTTTCTCCGTTCCCCTTACCTACTTTTAAGGGCAGGTAGACAAAAATTGCTTAATTTTATTTCTTTAAAAATCAAGTTTAAAAAAATATTTGATGTTATAGGAGATAAGCTTCCAAGAATAGAAATAATTTCGAATGCTTCTGTAATTTGTTGAACTTTTAACATGAATATTAAAACGAAAATAAAACTTGAAATTAAGATAATTGTCGCACACTGCCAAAAAAAGTTGACCCATATGAAATAGAAAATCAGGCAGTCTATATTATGTATGTCAGTGATACCTATACACAAAACTTACACTTAAACAATTGCTCCCCCCCCCCCATATCAATAATGATAATTTCCTACGATGTCGTAGCCTCATCAAGTATCCAAAGCTAAAAAGGACCAAACGAAAACATTAGCAAAACATAAACAAATGATAAAGTCTCAGATCATTTTCTGATCTGAGACTTTAAACAAAAACAAAATTCTCATTCCAACGCTGCACCAGAATTCTCCAAATTTTTTTGCCTGAAAAGGAAAATAAATAAAATATTAATTAAATAAATAACACAAACTTACCATCACGTTATGTTTATATCCAAATAACAGCAGCAACATTGTCATATCTGACAAGCGCTGTCTCAATCAAACATATGATACAGCATGGCTTCAAAACTAAAGCCACCAACAGACGTGCAGCTCCCATTTAACCAATGCTTTTCGCAGCTATAAATAGCGAGCTGCTAGAAGCATCAAATCACTTGAGATTTGAGCCGTCATCAGGACAGGTCGGTGTAGTACTGCACCGAAATTAAGTCTTGCTTAACAAAATGATACAGGAAGTATTGAAGCTGTTTTTTATAATCTTTTTGATACAAAACCATTTTATTAAAAAGTTTTTAGTATTTTCCCAGTCGTTTCCCATATGAGCAGATCATTGACGCTCATTCTGTCTCTAGACTTATTGTTCGAACCAATTCTATTCGAATATATTTTGTCAACAGACAACTTCTAAAAAAAAAATCACTTCCTGAAAACAAAGCATCAAAATTTTAGTAAAATTAAACCTAATCGGGTTACTCTTAATGAAAAAACAAGTACACAACCCAACAAAGCCATATATTTGTCATCTACATAACACATTGCACAAATACAATACATAAATATAGCCTCATCGAGCAGATCAAATTAAATCATTACAAGTAACATCGAACGGGAATTTCTTTTCTACGTGATAGAGAGAAATTTTTTTGTAAATATAATTCAATTTAACACAGCTGTATGTGTTGCTCTAAATTTCTTTTTGCTATGCATTTTTGTTTGTTGCTATGCAAATTTTATCGCTAGTACCGTAAAATCACAGATGGAATGCCAATTCTTGTTATCATGCCCCTCTGCTACTCTATCATTGGTGTCGTGTGCAAGCAAGGGCTATATAAACCACAAGCTGACTTGTCTCGATCTCTTTTTACAATGGGCATCGCTTGAGGTAGGTTGGCTAGGGACTAACATTTCTATCCGGTTCGACTGGCATACTAATTACTAATAATCATTATTTTCTGGTCTCGACGAAAATTAAAATATCTTACTCCGGGTCTCGACTGAAGATAAGATAAGATTTTAAGTCGGGTCTCGACTGACCTAAAGAACATTATATCGGGTCACGATTGATATAAAGTTTTACTAATACTCACTTTATTTTCGGTCTCGACGGAAATAAAGATTCTTAATTTGGGTCTCGACGGAAATAAAGAATCTTACTTCGGGTCTCGACAAAAATAAAGAATCTTACTTCGGGTCTCGACTGTAGTTAATATGACTCTTTAAACCGTGTCTCGACTGACTTAAAGAATATTATCTCGGGTCTCGACTGAGATAATATTTTACTAACAAACACTTTATTTCTGGTCTAGACGGAAATAAACAATCTTACTTCGGGTCTCGATTGAAGTTAGGATAAATCTTCAAGCCGGGTCTCGACTGATCTAAAGAATATTATCTCGGGTCTCGACTGAGATAACATTACTAACATTAACGATGTATTTCTGGTCTCGACGGAAATAAAGAGTTGTTCTAACCAAGAACAAAGCGCTTAACATTAGCTTACAGCCAATTCCTCAAGTACCAAGTTTTAGTTCGGTGAGTACCAGTCACTTGTAACATTTTTATTATTTATTCATATATCTATTTGATTATATTTCGACATATATCTACATATTAAACACTTCGTGTACATATCTATCAAACATCGTAATTTACTTCATTCTATATTTATTTTACATATATGTATATATAAATATTCATATCATTGTCTTGACGTACTTACACATATTGCAATCTTTTGCCAATAAGTATATTTTCCAGGGTGATACAAAAATCTCTGACCCAAAACTTGTATATTAAGTTTCATCTCAATCCATCTATTTTTGAAAATCGTACATCATAAATCGGTGTCAATAAGTGTGTTTTCTAGTGTGTGTTGATCTCTGACCCAACAATTTATATAATCCTTCATTAATACGATTACTCGAGATATTTAAACTAAATAAGTATGTCAGTGTCTTGAAGTTCAGTTATTCTAACTTTTTGCTCTATATTAACCCCATATATTGAATATCTATTTATATATCTATTATTAACAATCCTGTAAGTGGGTTTCCCCCCTCCGTTTAAATCGTTGACCTTATAACTTTTGTACATAATCTAATCTTAATAGTGGAAAATTCTAAAAAATAAGTGTAAAAGTTTCTTGAAAGTTAAAAGGAAGTGAATAGTGTTTGTTTTGATAAGAGAGTCGACCACTGATCTTGATCCGAATTTACCAGTGCATTCATTTCAGTTTCACTAAATTCAAATTTGCGTTTGTACGTTCTAACAACGAGCAGTACACTTATTACTTTAACTTTTGCTAATTATTTCTACCCGGCTTTAATTTACAAGTAAATAAACCAAATGCCAGTGGTGGCCCGCAAGATATATTAAAATTAGCTACAACAAATAAACTAAATGGATTTCGAGTGAATTTTTAATGAATATTTTGTAAAGAGTAAAGTAAATTAGAGTGAATTAAATTTTTTAAGTAAATTAAAGGCCATTTTAATAAAGTTTAAATGGTAGTATAAAGTAGTTTCAGTAAATTTAATAGTTAAAAGTATTGTTTAGTAGTCCAGTCAATACAGACTAAAAAAGGCCTTTGCCCTGTAATTGGCGGTGCAGAAATGATTTTGATATATATTACTTAGCTCCGGTCCCCCCTCAACGGTTGATCCTACGACAAAAGTGTAAAAATATAAATTTGAACAACACCAAATTCTCTACATGTTTTGTATAAACACTTTTTTTGTAAGCAAACAACGAGGCTTCTTCAAATTTATTATTTTACATATTTTTGTTTTAGGATCAATCGTTGAGGAATTATTTTGAAGAAAACCAATTTTTTTGTTCCTTTAATCCAAGATGGTGGAAAACTCTGATCTTCCCCAAGGTCAAAAACTTGGATTTTTCATCAGGGCCCGGAGCTAAATAATATATATCAAAATCGTTTCTACACAACCTTTTGTAGCGCAAAAATCCCTATTGATTGGATTATAGGTTTTAGTGAAAAATTGTGATAATAAAATACCTTGAATTATTTAAAATCTTAAAACTATCCTATCTTGTAATTTTGAAACCAGAGGCGCCTCCCACTTTTTATAATTAAGCCCTATAGAAATTAACAGTATCCATGAATTTTTTGCAAAACGCAATTTTTATGTATAACTGCATGGGAAATTGACTTATTGCTATGTTTTATGTTATGAAACACAAAATCAGTTAGGTTTATATGCTTTCTTATTGTTTGCATGCATTTGTTGGAACTTGTCTACTAACATACAAGTTGGTTTCTTGTTATTGTTTTGTGTTTTTTTATTAAGTTTTATATAATTTCTCAATATATTTACTTTTAATTCAACTTTTTAGTTAATTTTTTGATTATTTCAGGTCGTCGTGGGACTCCTGCATCTGTCTAGACTTCAAACGCTGGCTGGTAAAATTTTTTTCTTTAAATTTTATTCAAATTTATCTTTTTGTTTTAGACTCATTCAACAGTACGTCTAGATATAAATTTGAGTAACTAGTTTAAATTTTTATTTTTTTAGAAAATGTATTCTTTTAACTTGTATAGGATAAAAGTATAGAATTTTTATTCTTATTAATACAATGCCAATTCTTAGAATAAATTAAATTTAATTGAATTGTAATCCAATCTCTATTCCGACGAATTAATTTGGTACAAGCAGCAGATTCCGATCAATACACGCCAATATTAGACATGACGGATTTCAGTTTTCACGATGTGGATAGAAGTGAACTACTTAAAGTTATTTTTGCTATCAAACAAATGCTGTCAACAAATGCTGTTAGAACACTTCTAATGTAATTTCCATTAAAAAAAAAAAAAAAATTAAAAATGATTCAAATTTCGAAATTACGCTGGAGAAGATGAAAACAAAAATACAAAAAATATGTTATAAATAAATAGTGTTCATCTACAAAACTAGAAGCTCAAAAGTATTTAATGCATTTACTGAAAACAAAAAACAGTATAATTCACAGAACATGATCACAATTTCCGTAATATATTTCTGTTTAGAATACATTCAATTTTCTCTCTACTGGTGGTAATAGGTTTGTCTTTACCCTTTCAAATTTCCAAATTGAAAAACCTAAATCATTCGTATCCACACTGAATATCTTCTATCTACTAGCGAAAAATCTCTACAATCGGCTCTATAGTCTCCAGGGTGAACGGCTGTATATCGCTACTTAGCCCCCCCATTCGAAGCTACTCAAGTAAATACCAAAAATACCCGATGACATCAAATCTCACCGCAAACAGTTCTCCTGAAGGACATTTGCATAAAATGTAAATCGAGTGAACAATTTCGGCAGGCAAAAAAAAAAAAAAAACAGAAAGTCATGCACACTGCTAGAGCATTGATAGAGTACATGATGGGTCCGGGTCCGGGGCTTGAGGGTAATAGTTATATGCTGCTAAAAGGAAGAAATATATTTCAAAGTAGCTTCACCCGAAAACTAGTCTTGAACTAGAATCAAATGGAGGATGGGCATGAAAATTGCCCTGAAAAATAAGCTTCGAAGGAATAAAACTACTCCTGACGCCCTTATCCATAAGAACATACAATAAAATATTCAAAGGTCGCCCGCTCGCTCAACCCTCGAACGAACGTTCTGATATGCCATTCATTTATGTATGTATGTGGGTGTATATGTATATATATATAGATGTATGTACCATGAAACCCCAAAAAAAATGTGAAGTACCTTAAAGGGAAAGCCAGCCAGAGCAGAGTCATCCACAACCTCTTGACATAACAGATTTAAATCACATACACACACCGCCAGAATGACTTTCGGCGTAGGGGAGTCAACTGACTCTTGGTTTCCCGTTGTCATAACCCGGAACGCAAAAGAAACCCTTTTGGAAAAGCTTATAAAAATTTCCACGCATGTTGTCATTTTATTGCTATATGACTGGTACCATGAATATTTCAAGCGAGCTGGTTGTCATTTCTGCCGCTATCTGAATGAATCCTTATCCGGGCTCCCCCCTGTGCCGTATGCTGGGGCCTTGTGGTGACTTGACTTGGCTTTCTTATCCTCATCATGGGGCGAACCTCTTAAGCTTCTGTGAATGTGAGAGCAAAGCTGTGTCGTTTTTTGGGTACTTCAGCGAATCTTCCTGGCATTTTTCTTTTCTTTTTCTTTTTTTTTTGCCTCCTATATTTCGACTTCATTCGCAGTTTATGTGTTTATTTTAGATAGCGGCAGAGAGGATAAACAGACAATTTCATATGAAATATGAGGGTAAGGTTGATTCTAGGATATACCCCAAAAAGGACCGACTAATTCTTCGGTGAAAACGTGAAAAGATTCACAAATTCGATAAAGGAGGAGAAGTGTTTGTTTGTCTGAAGGTGTTAGGCGATAAATGAGAATTAAATTTACTCATTGAGTTCATAAAAAAAAAAAAAAAAAACATGTTTGATGAAAGACTTCCATGGAGTTTCAGATCAAATCTTGGGCAGAATAATTTTCAATATTCTTCGAGATTTAATGGACCTACGAACTATACGTCAGTCCATAATAACATCAGAACTCATACCTGAAATGTTCATCTCAACTGAAATTCAAAAACTAAATATTTCTGCTTATCACGTATGCAGCTGCAGCACGTATATGAAAACATTAAGTTAAATTGCAATTAAATCGCTATACTGATTCAATTAGCATGTGCCGTAAGTTTCAAACAGGTCAATTTTGCTAATTAGTGAGTTACAACTAGAACTAACTTCATACCATTGCTGCTACTGTGAGCAAAAACTATTTCATTTTATACTGAAAAGGGATGTAAAGGTCGGAGAGGGTAGGAAGGGGGGAGTACGATACTTGCCGTAGGTATTCCGTTTGTGTATGTAAAACTTTTCTTACGATCAACTATAGCTGAAAAGTTTTACAGTTCCAGAGAGTAATCCAAAGCTTTTCCTGGGCAAATAATTAAATTCTAAATTTAGAGCCGGCAAAGTACTCGAGAACTGGAAAGTCTGTAAATATATCCACAAGAAAATGGTTTTGTCTTGCAAAATAGTCTTTAAATGGTGGAAAAAATAACATTTAATGAGAATTTTCTAAGTAATACTAAAGGTCTCAATTTATTAAAAATATAGGTGGGGGAAGGAGAGCTCAATCCTTCCCTCCACCCAAAGGTAAGCCAATCAAAATTTTATAATATTCGGTTTTGATAATTCATTTTCTTCTTGAAAAACTGTGGAAATATATAAATACATAACTTATGGGTGAATTGAAACGAAAATAATACAGAGGGATTTGAACAGATGAGTTGGTTTGAGACATTTCCTATAATTCTTTAATTTTTGATGGTTCTAAATCTAATTTTAGTCTATTTTTACATACATTTCATCCAGAAAGTTTGCTTCCAATTGAAAAATACTTGGTAGTAGCACCAATCACTAAAATGGGATGTAAAGGGTGTTTCGTATAAACAATAATGTCGAACAGTATGACGTCCCTTAGGAAAATAATAAAATAAAATATGTAAATGGGAATTCCCTATCGCCATACTTCCTAGGGAATGGATCTCTGGAAATCAAAAAAAAAAACATTATATTAGTAGAAAATAAAAGTCATGAAGACTTTTACCAAATGCCTTTTCTTTTCTTTTTAATTTATGACTAACACTGCAATGCTTGCAGTTGCCGCCGTACTGAAGAGTATTGGTTCCTGCCGATACGAAACGCCTTATACATATTTCTATCTGCGCCAACTGTAGGCATTGCAGTGTTAGTTGTCACTTTTTTTTTAAAAAAAAATTGCATTGTAGTTTTCCGCCCAATATGATTCATACTCAGAATCTATACTGAGACTACATATGAGGTCTGCTTAGCATTTTCTTCTGTCGTCTGCGGAAAGCAGGAACTGGCCGTATTGAAGAGTATTGGTTCCTGCTGATACGAAACGGCTTATACAAATTACATTAACAGTTCTCAATTTTGCAATAATATACAACTCACTTAAATCCTTGTGTAATCTGCCTACCTAACGACGATGCCTTCGGAACTCCGCCGTCACTTTGGCTTTCGAAGGCACCAATGTCACAGTATATAAATTTGGCGGATGCATCAGCTACAGCAAAGCTATGCTGAACGGTTTCTTATAGTTGAAGAATTTCGAACCCGAGTTCAAAGGAGCCTGAGACTATGACGTACAGAATTTAAATTATTAGTGGAGTTAAAATCTTACCGGAATTTCTACATGCTTCTGCTTCTCATAAATAGTACCCGAAGCAAAAAACGTGTTTTAATGAAATAGTGCTGCTTTTAATTTCATTTTCTTGTCCATTATAAAAACTTCACAATGTCAGAATTTAAGTTATAGCCGTCAACTGTAAAAACCGCTATACCAGTCACAAAGAGAGATTGATCCATAGAAAGAGCAGGATGTCACCAAAATATCGTATCGCGCTCGTGAACAGGAGTTAAGTCACACACCCACTAAGCGTGTACTTGTTTCATCCTAGACTCCAACCAATAATCCTAAATTCGCTACTGCCAAATTTAATTTACTGCGTCAGCTATTCTATAGCATCATAGGGTATCCTTGGAACTTTGGCAATATCATAGAAACAATGTAATAGCGGCCATTAAAGAAATATTTTTTTTATCACAGAATATTCACAGTGGACATAGTGTGTGTAACGCCCACTAATATTCCGGTTGTAGTTCCCTTAGCTTCCTTCACCTGGTATTAATTAATATCAGGTGAGACAAGATAACCTGAAAAGAAGCTATAACGCTGTGCAACTACCAGTTGATTCCACCATGAATAACATTACTTTCGCAGTCTATTGAAACAAAAAAACAAAAACGAAAACCACGCGCTCTTTTATTCCGAATGTATAACGGAACACTGAATACTTTTGCAATATTCATCGCAATTCTTTGAAACCGCTTTTCTGTGATTTAGAAAATGCGCCTGCAACAGTGAAAAGTAGCAGGATTTCACTTCTTAACAGACAGCAAACGGGGCTAAGAAGAGCGTTAGAGTTTTATTTAAATTTTCATCTAAGCTTATTTTTGGTATGCCGAACCGAAAGTTTTCTCACCACATAAACTGCATAAAAAATATGTTTTTTTTTTTGTTCCTTTTCTGCATATTCCTACCGAAAAGAAAGCCTTGTGGCGTTGAAAACCTTAACTTCCACTTGCTTGCTGCTACGTTTCCAGCAATCTTCCTGAACTTGAAGTGGCATTTTTTGCATTCATCTCCTCGAGGACTATTTGAATTAGGATGGCGGGAACGGGTACTGTACGGGATAGTGCGAAAGGATACATCCAGCTCGGCATTCCGGTCCTCTCCGTATTTATTGTCTTCCGTCGTCGTCGTCGTCGTCCTCTTTGGGTCGTCGTCGCCTGAATTTCGCTGCAAGTTTAAAATATTTCATGTCAAGTTGTTTTCGTTTAACTTCTTGACACATAAACGAATTTTCCTCAAGCTTTCCGCTCTTTTATTTTTCTTGCCTCTTTCATGCCGCACTCCATTCAACACTTATCCATAAAGTTCCGTTCGAGCATTTTCATGCTTGGGATGGAATTTTCCGCCTGTGGAAATGTTTATATCGGTGTAGAGCGCGACGGCAGTGGTAGGTAGTTCGTTGTTTTTTTTTTTATTTTTACTTTGCAGAAGTCGATGGAAATCTGCTTTTCTTTTTTTTCTTCCTTGTTTTTTTCTTTTATTATGGGACTGTTTTGATCAAGTCTACAACAGTTGATTTTGCATAAAGTGTACGCGAATTATTTGATTTGTTATCGAACTGAAAGAGAAAAGTTCTTTTGTTTGTTTTACATATCCTAATCAGATTGGGTAACATTGGGAGCATAAAGATAAGCTCTCCAGCAAAGTTGAGATTTGTCTTTTAAACCAAAGTTAGACCTCTTGTTCCGGAGATACTTATGCTGAAAAAAAGTATGTGTATTAGTAGAAAGGAGGAAGAATGTTAGTGAAAAATATTGACGCTTGAAGAATTTGTGAATCGAATTTTTAAGTTTGTTAGATCTTCAAATATTCGTGGAGTTATTTCTTATAAGCTTTTATTTAACTTTCTTAGTTTTCTGTCTGCTACAAAATTTGCAATCAAACTTTCGACTATTTCGAATTGAGCTAGAGCTTTGAAATTTTGCATACGCGTGTAAGTCCCGTGACAATGCAATATATGTAGTATATCTAATATCGTTATAAATCCAATATGCCGAACGTCTCAAGATCTCGGATTAGCTTTATTTTGATAAACCCCTTTAAAATGAGTATCCAATAAAAGAGCTTTACGGGTAGAATACGATGAGCTATGTACGTCTCACTATGTCGGATTATATACATTTTTTTAGAACCACTTTGATATGACTATCAAACTATGAGTAGAATAGAATTGTAGAATTTGGCAGAGATGGCGTGTTTACAAGATTAATCCAATGTTAAAGCAGTACTCTGCCAAGTTTAGCTTTGACACGGTTAAACGAAAAATGCTAGTAATAATGTAGAGCACGCTGTCGTATATTTGAGAAGCTATTCATAGAAGACCACATCCCAAAAAACAATTTTTTTATATAGTAGTAACCGTAAGGTTTCCATTACCAAATTATATAACCTGAGATATATAAATAGTTACGCTATGGGGGCACCAGAAAAGACTTTTTATTTCAGAACTTCACAACAGATGGCGCCACCGTCGCTAGCTCCCAGCATTTCGCCGCAGTTGGCGCCACCGTCGCTAGGTGGGTTTGGTCCATGCTAAATGTGTAGCTTGGACTTACGGCTTGGATTCAAGAAATGTGGAATGTGTGTTTGCGATGTGTGGTGCGCCCAAATTTAGGCGTTTTGAATATAGTTTTGCTGTTTTCAAGTGTTGCGCCTAAATTTAGACTTTCATTTTGAATTAATATTGTTGCGAGCGTGGTCTTTGCACAATATTAAATATTTAATATACAAACTCTTTATTTCATTCTAATCTTATACAATTCACGAACTTTCAATTAATCAACTCAACTTTAATTATCGCTAATACTGTACATTCAATTATGGCAAACCAATTACAACACTTTCGCTTGTTAACACACAACATATAAGACAAGACTCTTTTCTTTGGCGGTGACAAATGTTATATTTATATCCTAGAAACTCTCCAGATTATTCTGGAGTGTTCTATTCCAGAACCTACTTGACTATTGTATTCATTCTATTCCTGAACCTTCCCGAAGATTCCATGGTCGATTCTCCGAACCTGAAGTTGCTTACTCTCCATTGCCAATAGATGTCACCAGCTGTCCCTTGCTATTGCACGTAACAATATTATTAATAATTCAAGTTAACCTAGGATATTTTTTGTTCATGGCAATGGATTTTAGGTGGAGGGGATGTGCGTATTGAGGGGGTAAAGTTTTCATCAGAAATTCTCTACGGGCTATGGTTTCGAGATATTAACGATTTTACCTGGTTCTGGACCATTGCAAGTGTTGCGCCAGGATTCGAGTGCAAATGCCATTTCTTGAGTTAGGTTACCTAGCGGCATTAGCGAGAACTACCAGCATGACGTATGGTTTTGCTGTTTTCAAGTGTTGCGCCTAAATTTAGGATTTCGTTTGACAGCTGAAAATACATTTGTCTCCTTCTTCAATATAATGCTGACCTACTTCACGCTCATGGGCACGAATTTTGCAGGTATCAATACTTCCTGTTGTCTCTATATTCTAAGTATCATATAGACATCCGATGACAATTCGTAAATTCAAATAAATAGAAAAATGTCAGAAATATCGAACTGACAAAAACTTGTCATTTCCCTCCCGTGTCCACAAAAAAATGCTTATCACACGTACACGAATTTTACACAGTATAGCCTATCCTGTATGTTATATGATCTAAGGATAGAGCACAAATTCAAGGACGGACTCTTATGAAACACTCGCTCTTAGATTAAGATTCAATTTCAAAACTCCTTTTTATATCCTAGATAAAATCAATAGGGTATATCAAGTTTGTCAATCCATTTTAACACATAGAAATAATGATGGTAGAGCAAAGTGGATTGGACTCCCACGCAGAATATTAAAAGTTATTTTGATTTTTGCATATCCGGTTGTCCGTCCGTCCGTCTATCCTTCCGATAACTCGAAAAAGCGTTCACTTAAACGCTGAAATTTTGCACATAGCCTTTCAAAAAACTTCAAAATTTTATTTCGAAAATGGCACAAATGGGAAAAAATTTCGTTTTTATTTACTATATATTTGGACACTGTCGACGTAGAGAGTTGAAATTTCGTAGACAGCGTTTTTATGTAAATAGTAAATACAATTTCAAAATGAACTAAATTGGGCAATCCGATCAAAAAGGAGCATATCTACGTACATATATATGTAGAGGAATGCGTCACCAATTATCGAGCGCGGGAAAACTTCTCTCAGTAAAAGCAAATTTTTCGTGATATTCCAGATTTGGAGCGCGAACGCAAAGTGGTTTGAAATTCCAAAAAAAAAAAAAAAGTTTTTTTTAGCAGCAGTGAATACGGTAAGAAAGTGAGGATAAAATATGCAATCATCAAGGTAAGCATTGTGAATGTGTTGTGTGGCTCATGCTTGAAAACAAACCAAGAAGAAAATTCAATCCTGTAGCAACCCCACTGTGATTGTGTGCTTCGATGACGCCCAAAAACACTAAGCACCAGTCTCAATTAAGTTCACCAATAAAACACCAGCTAAAGGAAGACGCCCGCCCAAAAAACCCAGAAAAAGCCCACTTCGGATAATGCAAGAGAGTAGTGCACTTGGGGCATCAATATAATGACATTTGCCGAAAATGCGATTCCGAATAATGTGCCATTCAAATTTTGCCAACAAAAAAAAATGCAACAAATTCGACTTTTTATTTCATTGAATTCATTTTTCCAGATCATTTTCAATAATTTCAACATATTTTTCGTCGGCTGGCCAACCTATACAGAACTGGCCGGATGACCTTGATAGCATTTCACTTTTTTTAAATGCCTATATTTTTTCATTTTTCACCTAATCAATCTACAATGTTCAACAAAAATGTTCCTTTTTCTCAGATCTATTCAAAAATGTGTTTGGATTTACCAAATTCTTCCTTAAACGGAAGTTGTGAACATAAATTAAAAAGATGGCCAGCCCTGACAGAATTCCCCTATACTGTGAAAGTACTCAATTCCTCAGATTATCAAATCTTATGAAATTGGTTATAATCATTTCCACTGTCCGACGAACCGCTCTAGAATTATATGAGAAAAACTGTTTTAGCAATCAAATTTACACTGAAATACGTATGGACATTCGTAAACATTGGTCTTAGAGACCAATTTTACCTTTTTTTTTCTTCTCTTATTAATGTAAAAGTTGAAAATAACCTCAGTAGTCAGATTTTCATTCTGAAAAGAAAATAATTGCGATGCAGACTGGATTTATTATAACAAAAATCATACTATGAAATTTTACCTAACCTCATCATTGACGATAACACTACACCAAGTGTATTTTTCTAATAAAAACTTTAATAAAATCACAATTTTTTTTCATTTCATTATCCTATAGTCATTCAACTCTACCAAGAGTAATTATAGTAGGTACCTACATACCTATATACAACATGCTACAAATCAAATATTAATAAAGATTAGCAGAAGATTTCCCTTATCCTCTTCATCTATGACAAATTTATTCCTTTACACAACTACAACATGTCATCACTTTTCCAATCACGATATTCATTTGTAATCTGCCGTAATACACACGAATGAATCTTTCGTGTCATCACATACGTACAGTTTCGTCTAAATCTTTTCCTAATTCTGAGAAGACAGAGTCTTGAGAAACCTCAGAACAATTTATTTCGTAGCTCCTATGAGACCAAATCTACTTGTATGTACGAAAAACTAATATTGTACCTACACCTCCAGTCGGAAGGACCATGTTGATATATATACATGTACGTACATATACATATATACAACTTTCTCCTACTACAAATAACTCTATAGTGAATAATACTATATATGTAGATGCTACCACCACTCTAACCCACCAATGTTCATCTGTATATAGGAATGTGAATGAATATCCTGTCTGAAGGCAAGAGATAATTCCCAGTCCTATTTTAATGCCTGAGATGAATTACAATTAGCAGTAGATATTCTACGTTACGTACATACATATGGGATGCCTGCCTTAAGATTTCCGAATGTTACAACAGTGAAATTACTCTTCATAAGATTTGAATGAGTTCATTGAAAATCCAATAGACATCCAAGAGAGAAAACTTCTTCCCATCTAGTTTGAAAGTAACTTCACAGCTAAATTCATATGGGCAATAGTTTATTGGGTTAATGGACGAAATTTTAAAGTTGCCATCATTTTGTTTGAAACTCCCAAACCTATTCTGATTCCTGACTACCTACACAGTAGATCTTCCCCCATTTAACACCATAGTCGCATCGGAAATCTCAAAGGTCAGCATTAATTTCTTCACTCATGGGGCAAATCAATGTGTCCTGCAAATTGATAAATGTCTTTTCAACGTCGTCCGTCTGCTGGAACAGAGTGCATGAATTTCCTATAAATCATTAATAATTTGCAGCAAACTAAGCACTATATGCCGTCCGGATATGGATAAATTTCATCATCATGCCAATGAATGTATATATAGACGACTGATGTCAATGGGAAACCTTTATATCAATACTTAGCATAAGCCCGTGTATATGTACATATGTATGTGGGAATATTATCTAAACCAATATTTGTAACACAGTGCAGTCTTCCAAAGCTCTAACTCAGTTGAACAGAAATGCATTTGCATGATTCAAACAACTTCGTATTGAAATGTTGTAAATGCCTACAAAAACCCAACAACAAACTAACAAACTTCCTCACCACCCAGTGATTTGCACCAATTATCACATTAAAGTGATAACATTTACCGAGTTGGAAATTATTTAGCATAGTCCTGATGTCCTTAATTGAATTTTGGGTGCTTATGAATTTACCTCACGTTTATTGGGAGGCAGAGAGAGAGAGAGAGAGAGAGAGTGAGAGAGAGAGAGATTGGGAAAATTGCAATGCTGTTGATATAATGATAAAAGGTAGAAAAGAGTTGAATGTCCTTGGGAATATGAAAATAAAATAAAGAAACTGTAAATTTTTTCGTACTACTATTAATAATTTGGACATAAATAGAAGACAGATAATCTGCCTCTAATCTAGTCACTGAGACCTCTGAGATATTTTGTGACATTACTGTTAGTTGTCCAAAAGAGCCTATTCGAAATTGAGGTCTTTCAAAAAATCTAGCCATTTATATAAATGTCGTTTCTAGATGTTTTGGCCTTATGCGGCCAAGATCTTTCCAGTCGTAAAAGACATGTTCAGTTAATTTCATCATCTTAAATGTAGAAGTAACAGTTCTCGCTGTTGACCTTATCCATCTTCATAGGATGATATCTGTGCGGACTGGTGCAGAACACGATCCGACTAGTCACGGACAGGGCCACGGATTTCGAACTTTGCATTAACCCATTTAAAACAGATTTATGCTTCCCAGATTGAACCTGCCCTCTATCGGCTCCATACACTTGGAAATGAAGGGCAAGGTAAAATATCTAGGTATCATACCTTGAGGACAGAGCGAATAAAGATCTTCGAGCTTTCACGATGTGCTGCAGATGTATAGAGGAAAAGTGGGGACTTAAACCACTGAGGATCCGTCGAATCTACACTAGCGTCATCCGACCCATGCTAACCTACGGTTCTGTGGTGGAAGACAACGGTGCTCGCGATGAATGCAATATATTGGAGAAATTCAAAGATTGTGTCTCCTTAGTGTAAGTGGCGCTGTCCAGTCAACTAGCTCAGAGATATTGAGGTCACCTTCAGCATACACCTCATGCATATATACGTCAAGAAGGGGACGTCAATCGCTGCGCTGAGGCTGCATCTCAATCGGAGCTGGATTCGCATTGGTACACAAGATCCACATGAATTCATCTTTGAATTCGTGCAGTCCATCAGAACTCTTGTGCCAATTCTCACTGGACACTTTCTTCTCAGGAGTCACCTGCATAGGATGGGGCTTGTTGAAGATCCGGTATGCAAAGGATGCGGAGAGGAATCCGAAACGGTGACTCATTTTCTTTCTCACTCTCCGGCCCTCTCAGAAAATGCTACAGATTCCTTGGCTTACACCTCCTGGAAGAACTGCTTGAAGCCGGAGAGGAGGGTTGGGGGCCAATTTTGTTAGAGCATCCGGTTGGAACTTATGAGCAAGCAATTGCTGATAAGTCTGGAGAGTGAACAATGGGCCTTGTTATGGACTACGTTCCAGGTATCCTTTCAGATCACAACCTCGTTTCAATCCATTCATCCCTGTCGGTATTGCCCAGAAAGTAGGCTTATTAACATTATGATCTTTAGTTCTATTCTATTGAACGTGAGGAATATTTTTACCCTCTATTGCGAGCACGCCAGGAATTTAATTTCCTCGCTTATCTTAACCCTGGAGTGTTTTCTAAGGGTTTCTTTTTGGTCAGCGAAAATCAGGCACAGGACCTTCTTTGAAAGATGGTAAGCAATCTCTTTGCCCTTAATGCCTTCATATCCCAAATCAGTATGACCTTATTTGTTTCAGCAAGTTGCTTTCGGGCGACACGTCCTTGCCAGGTCGCACATTTCCAAACTCTTTATAAACCTAGCAAAATTTCGAAATTCGCGTCTAGTAACACTTTGCTGAACTTAGAAAGGTTTAGCTAAGTGGGCTTTGTACCCATAAATTTAAGTAATAATAGGTCCATTCGTTTGCTTTGGTGCAAGTGTAACTCAGAAGTGCTATTCTAGACCAGTACCAGAAATCAGCTGTTTTTCGGTGCGATCCTCGCAAACGAATGAAGCGGTGGTAAAAAGTGTAGATGTAAATTATTTTGGTTCGGAGAGTCGTCCACCAAGGCAACTACTGACACAATTTTCATTTTTTATTGTTTAAAAACACTTCATTATACTTATCAAAATTCAATTTAATTATTTGAGTACACTTATTTGGTTGTTTTACTACAAATAAATTTTATTAATTAAATTACTGAGTGCACTTGTTTTTTACTCAAATCGATTTGATGTAACTACCCAAAACCAGAAACAATTAACTAATTAAGTAAAACGCGAGAATGCACATTTAGCATAAAAACAATTCCAATCAATCGACCTGAATCCGTTCTTCAACAAATCGATCACAATAAATGTGACACAATAATATTAATGCATTCTAAGCAGAACATGTATTCACCCAAATGTATGTGACTGCATTTGTTTACATGTTTTGCGACATGCTTCAAATCAGGTCAAGCTAGTTGCATCACACCAAGCAAAGTTAAGCACATAAGCACAATAAGTAATTTAGGGCATGTGCACATTGCAATTAGTATTTCTCTAGCTTATGTATAAATAAGCTAGGAATGCTTCATTAAATTCATAATTGGTGTATCACTTGGTGCCTGCTAGCAATAGCTGCGCCTATCTAATTCCGATGTCTGCTAACCTTTAGCTGCGCCCTACGGAGATCTGCTTTCCTAAAGCTTCTCCACAGGAGATCTGCCTTGTGGCTGCCGTCATTTTTCGTTGCTAAGAATTCCATCATATAGCTTGAGCATGCCGATGATTGTGATTACCACATGGTGGCCCTGACCCTGACTTTAGATATATAGCTATATAATCGACAATTGTCAAATCATCTTTTACACAATGCTTACACCCATAATTTCCATCGTGTAGAAAAATTACACTCGGCGTACAGTACACCACATTTTGACAAGCAAACGAATGGCTTGGCGTAATTCAATCTAATGTCCACCTTACAAACAAATGGTTTGGTATAGTTGACTGTAGTTCCGGACTACACCAAGATTCCAAACGAATGGACCTAATGTGAATAGTCTGACGTCAGTGTTCAAAGAGAAAAGACTTCAAAAAACAAGTAAAAAAGCTAGAATTGGTCTAAGACCAATTCTTAGGATACCCTAGATGAATGCCCGTATTAAATTTCGTATGATCACCTATTCAAGTATTGATTTTGAAGTTGTTTTTCGCATATATTTCTAGAACGGTTTGTCGCACAGACAAAATGATTATAACCAATTTTATAGGATTTCGTATTCTGCAGAAGTTTTTAGTACCATAAAAATGTCTTGGACTGATCGTTTTCAAAGTATACGTAAAAAACCGAAATTTTTATATGGCAACACCAAGAAAGAGTTGCCCGATTTAGTCCATTTTTGAAGTTTTAATTGCTAATGTAGTAAAAACATCATGTGCGAAATTTCAGCTCTCTACGTCGACGCGTTCTCAGGCAGTGACCAAATATATAGCAGAAAACGAAATTTTTATATGGCAACCCCACGAAGGAGTTGCCCGATTTGGCTCATTTTCGAACTTAATTTTACTTTTTTTTTTAAAGTCTGTGTACAAAATTTCAGCTCTCTAAGTGTATGCGTTCTCAAGTTATCGTGCGCACAGACGGACGGACGGACGGACGGACGGACGGACGGACATGCAAAAATCGAAATAACTTTTAATATTATGAATGGGTGTCCAATCCATTTTGCTCTACCATCATTATTTCGAGGTGTTACAAACGGAATGACAAACTTAGTATACCCTATAGATTTCATCTAGGGTATAAATATATAAAAGGTTTTAATATAAATTAGAGATTTCCAGCAGATACTCTGAACACCAAATCCTAACAAGAACAAGGACACAGATAAGTGGACAGTTCACCACAAGATTAGTAATCGTTAGCGGTGGCCTGCATGTTTCTGTTGCTGGACGGGCCACATCCACTACGTGCAGCTACATCAGAGAGCACCGCAATTCCATTGGTTCAAGCTCTCAACTCTACAGGTTGCCCTCGGACAGTCGGCGCTCAACCCACTGCACGCAGTATTCCGTCGCTATTGCCAAAGTGCAAACGTTTTTATCGTGTGTAGTTCACATTTATTACATCCACTGGCATCAAAAAATCATCTTATAATTATGATGCAAACAATTCAAATTAATTTCTGTCCAAATTATTACGAATTAGGCAATTAAGTTGCCATTGGGAAAACCTGACCACTTGGTACAACCTTCCATCTCCATTGCCGCTTGGCAAACTAATTAGGTCTGTTGTCATTGGAACAACTTAGCCCCCGATTCCATCTGGACGCCTGGCCCTAGAATGCATCAGGCTAGTTATCTTTCAGGTAAACACAAGTGCTCGAGAGAGCTTAGCAGTTTTTGGTTCGTATCCCCTCCTGGTACTGTCGAAGAGAATAGAAGAAGACGTCGAATATCGAAAACCCATAGTTGAAAAACGAATGTAATTTTCAAAAATAGTTTAGTGATGAGATTTTTAAAAAAGACAAGTACTTGTCAGTTG
Source organism: Dioctria rufipes (assembly GCA_963924295.1). Classification (NCBI taxonomy): domain Eukaryota; kingdom Metazoa; phylum Arthropoda; class Insecta; order Diptera; family Asilidae; genus Dioctria; species Dioctria rufipes. Next base: position 15,165,751 of record OZ002742.1, on the reverse strand, counting down.
CTGGCTCTGTAGCCGAAAATAAAAATTTAATAAAGAAATTTTGAGAGCATACTGCGTGTTTCGATCAGCAGTGCAAGGCGATCTCATCAGGACAGCAATGAAACTTTGAACTATCTGCTGTCTATACTATAATAAACTCAGATGTCCAAAGTTGGTGGTGGATGTATAACAATTTATTAAAAAATCTAAATATGAATCATTTGAAAGAAAATGGGTTTTACTCACATTAAATGATTCTTGGACATCTCGTTCTAACTAATGGTGGGGGGAGGGGGGTTGAATATTTCGAGACCCGTATAATATACGAGCCTATAGATAATTTTCTGCCTACTGTGTGCAATTTTTAAAAGACAATTCTTAATGAAATTATGATATTCCGCTACAAATCCGGTAACTGACAAGTAGCTCGGTACTCGTCTTTTAAAAATTACACACAGTAAGCAGAAAATTGCCTGTAGACTCCTGTATTACACCGATTTCATAATATTCAACCCCTCCCCGTTCTCTCTGCTACATAGTTTTCTGTTTTTGAAAATTCCGTTAGATAGTTAAAAAAAAATCCTATCATACACTCAATAATAACAGTTCATCTACGAACTTTTTCTGCCTAGATTTTATTACTTTATCTAATAATACAGTATGTCACAGTATTTCCCTATCGGCAGCATGTCATGCATCTCAAAAATTTGAATTTCATTGCACGAACGGGAATTCTTCAAGATATAACTTGTGGAATCAAGGGAACGGCAGCGGGAGGCAGAAAGGATGCTACATCCCTCTCCCTTATCTTATGCATTTTTCTCTAATTTAATGTCAAGTGAAAATTATTCAAAGTCCGTCGTAGAGTCTCGCCTTTTTCGCATTTCACTTTAAATAATTCCTAAGACATCTTTTGAATTCCAAATGTATCTCCTTGGCTGCCAGAGTAGGAAGATCCAACGAGTTTTAGGTTTATACTATACTCGCCCGGTACCGCGCACCGTAGGTACAAATGTCAGCAGAAAAGTACGATCTCAGAACTTGGGGCCACAAAGAAAGTAATTTGATATATTAGTTCTGTTAGCCCTGTCCTTTTCATAGATGGGGAGCTGTTTGTTTCCCTCTGGAATTTCGTTTCAATACTTCATTCTGTTTCTAGTAATTACATTTCTACACAAGCCACTCATGCCCCAGGATATTGTATATTTTGAAAACTCCTTCAAAGACTTTGTAAGCTGGTCTGGTAATACGAGAGAGAGTATTATGTGTACACTGAAGTGTGAATGTTATTAAGAAACGCTCTGTTTTCCGACATACATATCTTTCGTTATTTTAGCTGTACCAAAGCTTTATAAGTATGCTCCCCGGATAACAGATGGTGGCCAAAGTGATCTGCTGAATTTTAAAATTTTAGTTAACAAACGTGCTGAAGTTATTAGATTTCCAATGGTGGAGCTAATTTGTCATTAATTATTGTTCTGTAAACACTTCTTATTATATATTATCTGACTTAAAGGCGTTTGAGAATAAATGAAGAAAATGAACTTATTGATAATGGAGTAAAATGAGGTAATGTTGGACAGGATTATGCTCGTCCATTAATTTTTTAGGGGTGTGTCACATTTTACCTAAAGAAAAATCCTAAAATAAGAAAATAATTACCACAATGAAAAAAAAACTAATTTCTCTAAATAAAATAAAAATGTAGCCTGTGTTTTCTATGGAGTATTTTTATATCCTAGATGAAATCAATAGGGTATACTAAATTTGTCATTCCGTTTGTAATACATAGACGTAATGCTAGTAGAGCAAAATCGATTGGACACCAGAGCTGGGCAATACTTAAGTATAAAAGGACTTAATTACTACTTAAAGTATATTTTCGTTACTTAAGACTTATTACTTAAAACTTTTGAAATGTCCTACGTAGTTCTTGAACATAAGTACTTGCTTCTATTTACTTGTACTTTAGTTTTGGACTTAAGTACCGAAATATTTACTTAAGTATTTCTGAGTCTATTAAGTACCTATATAGAAAAAATATCTAACTCTTCGTAGAGAAGCAAACACAATCTCTCGCGCAGCTCCTTTTTTGTTGAGTTTTAAATCACGCAAAGAACTTTCAAAACATTTGATCCACCCACGTGTCAAAGCAGAAACCTAAACAAACTAATAGCATACAAAGAAGACTGGGCAAGTAGAACCAAATCTAGTAACGTCTCACTCAAATATAAAATCGACGATGACTCGATTTGATGACGTAACCAAAGTTAAGCTAGCAATACCTCGCTTCAATATAAATTCAACGATGCCTCAATGTGATGTGGAAATTTATTCTTTTAAAATTTTTATGCATTATAGCAGGTGACAATGGTAAAAACGGGTGCTTGGTCTTCTAACAGTTTTTATGAGAGTAGCATTCATTTCTTCTGAGAAATTTCCAGAAAATGTTTCAGCAGCATTTTTATTCGCTTTGGTGGCAAACTGGAATTATTTTCAGATACAATACTTTCATGTGGTCCGTTGTCGGCCTCCAATAATGTATAAAAATTCCAAAAATAAAAGCTTGTACCTATTAATACAATGTTTAATGGACAAAAACTCATTATGCAAACGAAAAATCTTTGAAAAAAGAAATATTGTTGCAAAAAGAGGGCGTTTCATATAAACAGGAACCGTATGATCGTCAGTACGGCTTGGTTTCTGCTTGCCGTATACGCCAAAGCAAACAGCCAAGCCGAGATCATATATAGACTTAAAATAAATTTTAAGTGTAAATTATATGAGGCGAAATACTACGTATTTACTTGAATTTCGCTATGAATTTTCATAGCAAAACTCTCTAGAAATGCTAGTCCCGCATAGGGCTAAATCTTGGTAGGCATTCAAGTAAATATGTAGTATTTGGCATTATATAATTCACACTTAAAATTTATTTTAAGTCTATATATGAGATCAGCTTGGCTGTTTGCTTTGGCGTATACGGCAGGCAGGAACCAAGCCATACTGACGATTATACGGTTCCTACTTATATGAAATGCCCTCTTTTTCCAATGAAATTTCTTTTTTCAAATATTTTTTGTTTACATAAAGAGTTTTTCCACTCAATTCTCGAGCTGCAGAATTAGCAGCAAACTGAGTCAATTTCAGATTGACTTATTTCGCTATGAATTTTCATAGCAAAACTCTCTACAATGTTTAATGTTTTTTAAATGAATTCCGATGAATATAGAAAATAAGAAATGAAAGTTTTACTCTACGTGCAGCGCCAGTTGGTATTAACAGAGATAAGTAAGACTACGTAGTTTTACTTATCTCTGGTATTAATAAATAAATACCTTAGTTATCACTGGTTTTCGAAAGGTATTTACTTATTATTACCAACTAAATTCTATAAACTTCATTATGCCAAAGTACAAAATTCTAAAAAAATACTTTAACAAGTACTCAGTGCTTTTATAGTCTGAGTACTTAGTTACAAGTACTTTTCATATATGCGGTACTTATACTTACGCTGAAGTACTCAGGCCTTCTATACTTGTACTTGTACTTTACTTTATTTTGATTTTGGCATGTCCGTCCGTCCGTCTGTCCGCACGATAACTCGAGAACGCATGCACTTAGAGGACTGAAATTTTGCACACGGGCTTTTTAAAACAAAACCAAAAAATAACAAAAAACAAAATAGGACCAATCAGACAACTTCTTTGTAGCCATACAAAAATCTCATTTTTCACTATATATTTAGTCACTGCTTCAGGACGCGTATATGTAGAGAACTGTAATTTTGTACACAACGTTTTCATAAAAATAGTGAAAGATGAACTAAATCGGGAAGCCTCTTCTTGATGTTGCCATACAAAAATTTAGGTTGTTTATGGATACTTAAAAATGATCAATCCTAGACGTTTTTATTTGAAAAGTTCTTCAGAATATGGAAATTATGGTTATAAACATTTTTGCTGTCCGACGAACTATTCTAGAAATATATGCAAAAAACCACTTGAAAAATTAAATTTTCACAGATGGGGGCCCATACGAAATTACATCAGGGCATTCATCTAGGGTACCTAGGATAAGAATTATTCTTAGACCAATTTTAGTTTTTTTGATTTGTTTTTTTAATATTCAATTATGTAACTATAATATATAATCAATGACACAAAATGTTTATCGTAGCGCGTGTGTTTTTTTTTCAGTTTTGTAGACACAAATTTTCCACTCATTTTTTTTTATAATACGTGTAAAATTACTTTCACCTTGTATAAAATTATGTAACTTTTACTGATATACAGTAATTGTTTCCTCCATTTACTTTGTAGTAATAATATAGCATTTTCAGATATAATTAACCTTTTCCAGAAAGATCTAAAACTTTTTCAGAACGATTTAAACCTTTTCAAAAAGAATTAAACCTTTCAAAAAAGAATTAAACATACTCCATAAAGAATTACAAAATCCACAAACAATAAAACTAACTTCATAAACAATTAAATCAATGATTTTCTTATTTGTTTTTTACATTTGTAAATAGTTTTTGATTTCAGATTAAAGAAGAGAGTCTACAGTTTACAGTTTTTATAAAAAAATGTTATGTTAATGACCGCTTTGCAAAAATAATAAAGCTCAAATTAAAAAAATAAGTAAGAAAATTCGAAATTTTTAATTTAGATCGCCATAACTCTGAAGAGGAGAAGGGTACGGGGCTGCTTGAGCAGTCGTTGGAAAGACCATGATGTCCTACATACAATGACTAACTGTCACCGTACGCTGTATACTTTTTAAGATACAGGGTATTTTGTGAAAAACTAACTATTTTTCTTAATGATCCTGTCACTCCTAAACGGTTGATATGCCCCCTCCCATATAATTTTTCGTTTTTCTAGGTGAGTACTACCACCTACTGCTCTATTGACCTCCTACGCGGAAACACCCTGTATACTCAGTAGAAATGTAATTTTACACAAAGAACGGTAATATCTCTTTTTCATTGCTCCATTTAAGTCAAGTTGAATTTTTTGCAGAAGGAAACTTATGCCAATATTTTTGCAATGAATGTAAAAAAACCATTTCTTAACCCCGATTCGTTATTATTTTGAAAAAGAAGCACCACACTTCTATATTTTAGATATATATTTGTTCGGTTCTTTCTACCACGACAAAGCCGTGAATCATATCATATATGAGAATTTCGCACTTTAAGACTGACAATCACTGGAGAAGCATTGATAACTCCAAGTAAGGCTTGCAAGTTAAACCCCAATAGTTTAGATTTAGCCTAACTATTTTAAGGAAAGACACAATAGATTAAATCTGGTCGCTGTGTCCGCAGGGCTCATGTAACCTAATCGCCCATACTTTTAACCTTTACCGTAATCTTATAATAGCTCTGTTCTTTTGTGTACATTGTTCTAGAACTCCCATATACTTGAGAGAACAAATTGTTCTCTATATGTACTGTTCGCTTCATTTAAATCTTTCTATGAAAATATATGAGGCGTTCTTGTGTGTATCTTTTGTTCTGCTCTGTTCTATGGACACAAAAGAACACAGCTAATGATGAATAACCTTTTGTGCCCAAAATTGATTTAAATAGATGTGGACGATATGCGGTTCCAGCAAAATGGTGCGACACACCAACAGCGATGACTTTGTTGTGATCAAAGTTTACGGACAGAATTCTTTCACTTTGTTATGATGTTAATTGGCCTCCTAGACCGTGCGATTTGACTCCGCCCCTGGATTATAATTTTTGAGTAACATTTAATATAATAAACGATAAAATTCAACGCGTCATTGTTGTCATAGCACGTCATAACCATACGCATAATTCTGGACATTTGTCTCCTTCTTGTAGAAGGGAAAGTAGTTAGGGTAGAAGTGGGTGGGTGGTCAAATGATTTAAAATGTAAGCTTACCGCTCTGCAATTATTCATATGTGAGAAAAATGTTTTTTTCCAGCTAAATTATTTATGGACTATTTTAGAAAGGCTATGTAGAAAAATATGGAACTTAATGATCCTATATATCGTTAGTGATTATCTTAAATTTTACTGTGATCCAACCTACTTTTCGACACTCTGTATCTCAAAATCTGTGCCTAATGCGTCTCTTGTTTTCCTTTGACTTCTGAAGGTAGGTTAACTTGCTTAATTTGTTCGATAGATGAATTAAGACATATCCATTGAAATTGGATAGAAAAGTTTACAGAATCTGTGAGATCTGTTCTCATCCATAAAAGATTATAAAAAGGTTCGGTTAAAAGGAAATTCTAGATTTTTTGAACGATGAGGATTTATCACCCCCTTCTACAATAAATATAAATATGTTTAACTAACATTTTTATCCAAGTCTTCTTCTTATTTTGTCTTCTAGTCTAGATTGACCAAATTCAAAATATTCGTTCTTACCCATCGCTCTTACTACTAAAACAATATGTAGTCTTATGGTACCTTAACCCTCTATTAAATTTGAATTTTAAAATAGATGCATCAAGTAATTGTTCCTTCCACCTTATGCGGACGGAATATGACACAAAAAAATAAGGGTTGCCCTATAAAAAGTAACATCAATATTGAAAAACCGCCCTAACATGAGAAAACAGTGATAAAATCCCCATTCTACTATGTAACTTTTTCGTCCCTGTTCGTGGAAATCCATCTAACCTGCTCCAATTATATACGGAGCTGTGTAATCTGGAGAACATACGCGGTGGCTTTTATGTAAGGGAAGCATTTACTGACAACATGTCAAAATTCTTAAGAATTTAAAATCCGAAAAGGAAATTTCTACCATTTCTGGTGTACTAAGTATGGTGGAGGCATATTACTTCACATCATGTTCCCACCTCAGCATAAAATATTAACTTCCTTCCTTAAGGAGTGTTAGAAATTTCGTTAAGTCATTTACATGTGAACCATTGAAGACTTTATGTGACACGTCAACTCTTTCTTCTTAACCACAGAGTGAAACATGGTGAAAAGGAACGCAGCAGCATTTATGGGCGAATAAAGTTGCACAAAACTCATCCCCCCATTAAAGTCGAGATCGTAGTAAGTTTCTTGCTTCTTTCGTTGAACATATTTTCCTATAACGTAATTATGTCAGGCACTTAAAAACACAGAGCGAAACTTTTGCACATAATAAGCTTATTGCAAAAGTGCTCTCCTTTGGACTCCGCAAAAACATTCAGAATCCTTTTGGATATAGCGTTTACCGTGGCGCAAGAACTAGAAAATTGCAACTCTCGATGGGTCTTCTGTAAATTCTTGCACTGTTGGCGAGTGAAATTTATTTCATCCACTTTGCGGTCGCTCCTAAGGCGGGTGGAGCAGTAAAAGAACCCACAGCGGTTTGTTAATGTTGAATAGTAGTATAGTATATTTACCTCCCCCGCCCTCCCCTTCCCCTTCAACAACCGACATTCGTTCTTGTACACAGAATTCGTTAATGGAGTTTTACCCTTGGCTTAATTCAGCTTTTCTCAAAGGCTTATTGGGAGATTATATTCTAAGGCTTTCGACAGTTGATGAAATGAAGTTTTGCTGGTTTTAAATTTTGATGTTTTGATGGATTTACCTAAAAGTCTGTTTTTAAGAGGGGACTCTTTACAATTTCATGGCTCATTTCATTACAACTCCATTTTTTCCGTTTCTGCAATTTTTTCTTGGTGAATAGTTCGTTTCTAACGTTTGGAAAGTTTAGCTAAATTGGTTTCGTTCTTTTATAGGTTTTCAAAAATTGTTAGACACAGCTAGGCCGTAGAATTGAAATTATTAAGTTTTTTAAATTAAAATGCTAGTTAAATATATTTGGTTACTTATTTCTACACTCATCCTTAATGGTGTTAGCCCCCATGTAGGACTAACTTATGTACTGACCCAACTAAAGTGATATTCAATTAGATTCTTCCATAAGTGAATGGCCATGAATCAGCCACATTCATAGCTGAAAGGTCTATTGTGATTGCCCATTAACAATTTACTTCCAGTCCTGACTGAAACTATTGATGCAGTTAAGAGCGTACACTTTGTTCGGTGAAAAAAAGATGGAATAGTCTGCACTTCGTCGTTACTAATTAATTTCAAAGCAGCAAATCCTATGTTTTTAGTAATAGTAGTGACAGGATGAAGACTCAGCTGCACCAATTTTTTTTCTTTTTAAGGATACCATAAAGACCATTGGTCTTTGAAAGAATCCTGAAAGAGTTGTTTTGCTCTAAGTCCCATACTTTTACTTACTAGTTTTCGTAACTTCTTTAAGGCCTAGAGGTCCTTTATGCTTACATTATATTTTGGATGAGGACCTTCAGCTCATTCTATATGCAGTCCAGTTGTTTGGTATGTGATAAGCACTGTCCTTCGTCAACATGTTGATTGGGCTCTACGATGATCCTGTGAGTTCCAATCAAATAATTGTCGAGCGAAGCAGGTATTATTTATAAACAGGATATGGCAAATTGCCTACTATTTACGATAAGTAATGTGTATTCTAATTCAGAGTTGTTCAGTCTGTCGCTAAAATGTTTAATTGATGATATGGTCACACCTATTGACTAAGAACTTTAACGGATTAGTAATAGCACTGGGGTGGCTTTCCAAATTTTTTAACCATGAAACAGCAAACTACTACAGATACTTAAATGGCTAACAAGATGTCCTAGTTTAAATCATTTTTTAGAGAGTTTTGCTATGAAATAAATTCATAGCGAATTTGGTCAATTTGAAATTGACCGAGTTTGCTGTTTGGCAGTTTACTTTAGCATATACGGCAGGTAGGAACCAAGCCGTACTGACGAGTATACAGTTCCTGCCAATACGAAACGTCTTCTTTTTTTTGCAAAGAAATATCTTTTTCAAAGATTTTTCGATGTAAAAATAGTTTCTTTTTCTGACTTAATGGTACTAGAGATCTCCCCTTTTTACAATTGCAGGTATAGTGATAGAATAATTAGTAGCACTGCAACGGTAGAGGAACGTGTCTGAAATACTACCCGTCTCTTGACGAACGTCCAAAGCAAAAAGAAGCAGCACAACCGTATCCGCTCCAATTTTTTTAACCTGTATTAAATATGGTAAGTGCGTGTTGCCACATGGCTACTTCAATCATTAATGGATTGAACGATGGAAATAAAATCTCTACTAGCCGTAACAATTTTTTGTCCTTATTTCTAGATTTAAATACTACCGAAAAACCGTATGGCGGTCATAATAAGTGCTCCAGTAGAACTAACATTCAGGGTACCATTTTTTCGTACCCCTTAAATAAAAAAAATTAATTAATCACCTTTTATAAATAAGCAAAAGCAATAGACTTCAATGCTCAGTGGGATCGCTGTAATTCGAAATTGCTGGAATTCAACAATTTTCCAGTAGGACAATTGCTTGTGGAAAAATATTTAATTTTCTGCGATCAAATATCCCATAGCAGAAGATTCAAGAGTAAAATTCTTCTGATCTGTCTTGGACGACTGCTGCCCAAAACGCAATTCCAACTGCATGTCAAGTCAAAATTGTTTGCGCCTTCGATTTTTTCACTGTCTTCCTTCGATGGGTTTACTCGATGATTTTTCACAGCCTATGCTTTGGGTTATTTAGGGCGTTAGGGTTTATCTTTGATCAGTTCAATTTTATGTCTTCTCTTGTCTTCTTTTAGATAATTGGTTTGGCAGTTGTACACTTCGTGTGATATTATTGCATATTCCACCTACAACTGCTGCGCCACATCAGCTGTAATATATATATATTTTTTTTTACAGAAGTTTGTTAATTAATTTGGGAGGGACTGGAAGGGAGTAAAGATTGGATATGTTTAGGGGGTTTTAGGAAGTTGAGGACAGGAAGGTTCCTATGTTGCCGGGTATCTTCGAAGACATTTCTGAGTTCTTGAGGGATTTATTTGTGATTGCCATCCGTAGTAATCCCTTTTAGTGTCATTAAACTTGTTTTACTTTCGTGGAGGTAGATATTTTGAGTATCAGGCTTTGTAACAAGGAAGAGTGACAACCTGTTGAAATTTACCGGTATGAGAAGATCCGGCAAGTTGTTTATAAGTGGGTTTGGGTGCACCATTTAACCCCTCCCATTTTGTTTGATGGAGCCTTAAATTCAGATTCACCGCCAATAAGCATTCTTCGCATTAACATTTCCAATAAATTAAGCTGAACTGACCACTTCTTCTCTGTTGCCGAAGAATCTTCGAAATGTCTTGGATTTCTGAAAAGGTGTAAGAAATATTTCAGCCCATCAAATCTAGCGCTCCTCTACAAGTCCTATATCAGACCTAGAATGGAATACAGTTCTCACGTCTGGGCTGGGGCTGGCCGTATAGCCTTAATAAAATAAAAATAATAAAAACGATGGCATTTAGCGGTGTATACCTGGATTTGAAAATGTTCCTATTTTTATTATGTTTCTCTTACAGAAAATAGTTTTATCCACACTTTTACACAATCAATGGTGTCTCAATGATAAAGATTTTCTGTGGTAGGTAATATGTAAAATATTAAAAAATTCTGCCAGAATATTTTTTTTCTAGAATTAGACAAGTTATACACATGTAGGGAGACAAGTTTTTATGTATATGTAAAATACGTCGCCGTTCATCATTGACAATGACATTGAAGTTGAATATTTTGATATTCATCTCATGTTTTCGTATTCGAGTCTCCAAATTTTATCACCCTAGCATTTGAATTTTTTTTTTTTAACCTTTGATCCCTAAATAGTAAAGGTGAAAAGTAAAGACCAATTTTATTATTCTTTTGATGTTTCATAAAGAAATGACAGTGAATATATGTTACAACAAGAATATTTAAATATCATGGAATAAATGTGATGCCAATTTAAATGCAAATAAATAAATTGTTCTCATCCGTATTTCTGGTAAAAAAATCGATCTCTCCCTATTTCCATCCTTGATGGCAATTCATGTCTTACTCCAAATCGAAGTTATATCACCGTGTATTTAAACTCAAAACCTCATGCATGATTAACTGGATGCTCACATCCCAAGGATCTGGTTTACTATTATTTGTATTAAATTTCTACGCCCACAAAAAAAAAAACAAAATAGCAGAGTAAAAATTTCATGGGCTCATTTTATAATGGGCTAGAGGATAGAGCCTTTCAAACAATGACGTAGGTACCAACGAATTTTATGTACTTAATAATATTTATATGTAAAAAAAATCCTAAAAAATCCACAAAAGTCTCCTCTCATGAGTAACAACAACAACTTCAACCGGGTGGGTCTTCAGAAGGCCAACAACCATTATATCTCTAAGTACTAAATTATTGCCATAAAACGTCCGTTACAAAGAGATGTGAATGTTTTCTGTTAGCTAGTACACACGTTTAGTAGTTTTTTCTGATTTTTATTAAGTTTTGCGATAGATTGCAGTATTTATTATACCAAAAATTGATATTTTAGTATATCTCCGTGCGCTACCTGTAACTTCTTTAGTGTTATTTGTTATGGTCGCATGTGGGCATGACGGTAGCACCAAAAAACATGATCACGTATGAGCATAGCATTCTCTAATGCGGCATCACTGACATCTGTCAGGCAATAGCTGTCAGAGGAATAAATTGAGCCATGGGCTGAAACTTCGCCAAAAAAAGAGGCCGGAAGGATGGTAGATGAGGGCAGTCAGACATTGTGTAAATCCAAAAAAAGGGAGGGAAGTGAAAGTCTTGTTTTAAAAGAAAAGCTAGAACAAGTGGAAAAAGTTTATATTTAAAAAGAACGAGCAAATTAACCAGAAAGAAACTATCAATAAAAAGACAAGAGGCGAATAGCCGAGCGACAATCCTCCCCAGAATGGGAAAGCAAGGGTCGCCGATGATCAGGAAAAAGCATGAAATCATTGTGATGTTCAAACTGTGGAGCACCTGAAAACGGATAAGTAGTTGTGAAACTAAGTTGAATCACGGCAGCCAGTGAAGTGCTAAATAGAAAGAAAGGAAATATATTAAATTTTTGAAAAATAGTATAAGGTATATATATATAGATAGGTCTAGGACAGCATATGCATCAACTATTTCCGAATGGCGGTAGTAACATAACCTCAGACTTGCTGCTGAAAGATGCCGCCTAGCCTCTCCTATACACGTTTGTGTCCACGTGACAGTGAAGCTCACCTATAAGAGCACCGAAAAGGAATCGAATTTAGAGCCTATCTGTACGTGGGTTGATACATCATATATATATTTTAGTATTAAAAATATTCGTTGAATGAAATAAAATGCAGAATTGGTTCCTTTCACTAAGTGTATTCAGATATCACCTATAATAAAATATTCGTTAAGTTAGATTATGAACTTACCTAGTCCCGTTCGGTAGCAGGAGCACCTAAATAGATAAGAGTTAATATTTTCATTATTAATAATCAGAATTTTGTATTATCGGTTATATGGCCATCGAAGGCTATGAAGTGTTTATTTTGATATTCGTGAACTCACCTATGGCTATCCTTTATGTAGCAGTTTTTTTGTTTTTTTTTTTTTTTGTAGAAAAGAAAGAAATTTTATTGTTATCGTGCAGCCCAACGGAAAGTGCGCCCACTCACGGCCTAAAGTAGTTTCAAGTGGAGAAGATTGTATCAGAAGAAAAACATTATGTAGAAAATAATGGAGACGAAAAACACTAACCTGCACATCTTTAGCACTGCGGGGGTGATTTTAAGTTATAACAAAATAACAACAAAAAGATAAAAAAGGGACTGTTATAAACAAAGCTGCCTCCCAATGCTTCGGGGGTGATTATAAGCGCGAACATAACTCTCTCTCCCCTCCCTGAGGCCCTCCTATTCTCCCCAACAGATAAAATCTCAAGGGACATCGCAGATACGTGCGAGCTTATGTCATAGGGGGGGAGGGGACACATCACACGAGGAATAATGCCATCTGTTCCTCGGCATTGCTAATGTCCCAGGTAAGTGAAGCAACGTCCCTTCAGGACGACATGAGGTGTGTATTTAAGTTCTAGTTTTTGTAGTCATTCAGGCACGATTTCGGTTTTTGTTTATGGCATAGTGGCAGTGCACGGTTTTTAATGAACTCACCCCACACTCTCCGCCACATAGCCGAGGTGCTAGTGTGCCAACCTGGTGACCGCTGTCACTGAGTGAGTTGTCAGCTCAGGTTGGAAGTCTGGACTTTACATCCTTCTGTCATCTTCACTCCTTCATAAGTTCCATAACATATTCTAAGGCTTTTTGGTGCATGGAAGCTTTTCTTCTTTTATATCTGACGGACATTTATTTTCCTAGTGATCATGGTTACTGCATCTGGGGAAACGAGTAAAGCCTCTTCGAGAGGTAATAAAGAGAGATTAGCCTCTGTTACAGATGGATCTTCGTTGGCCCTAAGTACGAGAAGCTCTACAAAATGTGAGAGTCTTACTTCGTTACCTGGGCAAGTGGAGTTTGGTTTATCAGCAGATAATGAGAGTCGTCTTCTGAGCCAAATTAAAAATATTTTTGATGATCGGAAGTCAGTCTTTGACCGAAGAATACTGAAGAAAATAGGAGAAATGTTGAATGGTCTCGAATCGAAATTTTTAACAGAATTTTCTGTAGCATTGGAGGCCAACAGATCTCGGCTGGAACATTGCGACATTTCAGCGGAGGCATGATCTGCTGTGTGAAAAGGTTAATCATGTGAGTCGATCGCTGCGGCTATCAGATGTTATTATCAAAGGTATTCCCTGTAAGTCCAGGGAAAATGTTAAAACTTTAATGAGTGATCTCGATTCCATGATCAGTCACTCTTTATCACCGCACTTTGACTCTTTTCGTTTGAGAACAGCATCTCGGAAGGTTTCTCTGCGCCGGGAAATATATCTCTGCGCCGGGAAATATATACGTTAATGAAAGCTTATCGCCAAATAATCAGCATATTTTTCGTGAGTCTGGACGTTTACGGAAAGCTGCTAAATTTGCAGCACTGTCCACTAAAAACGGTTTTGTTTTTGTCAAGGTCAAACCAGATGCTCAGTCTGTTAAGAGGACAAGTTTGAGCCAGCTACCAGACCTATTGGAATCAGTGATTAATATGAAATGAGCAATTATGTTTTTATGACTTTCATAGCAGTTGTTTGGCATACTATTTGATTTTCATTATATTAATTCTCTTACTTTAATTCGTTCTTTAATTGATTCTTTCTTCTTCATATTACTTACTTTTTGCTTAAAATCAACTATGCTTATTAACTTTTTATTAAGTAGGTCGCAAATTGGGATTATTAGTATTATTTATGGATATTTTTTCTGCATTCTATCTAGTTTCAATGAATTTTTACCCGGCTGGTAATGGTATATTTATAATAATAATTGTTGATAGTGGTTTACTGGATGATGATGATGATGATGACGAGTTCTGTTAATAGTTTCTGTGAGCTGGACAGAATAATATCCATGTTAAATATTTTTTGTGGATGCTCTCAAGGATTGCATTTGTGTACGATTAATACTAGAAGTTTACGTAATAAAATTGATGAGCTTTCCTGACCTACAATCTTTCACCTACCATTAATACAAGTGAAAGAGTTTTCTATTATCGTGATTTTAAGCATATTAATGTGATTGGTCTCCTTGATGACTGTGTTTCGTTAGCTTGGAATGACATTCTTGGTCTTCCTTCGGCGGAGGCTCAACTTGTAAAATTATATGAACTGACTTGTTATTTGTTTAATAAATATATACCACTTAAAGTTAAACGCTAAGCGCGAGTTTTATTCCTCTAAATTTGATTCTAGCTTACCGTCCAAAATCTTATGGGGCAACTTAAGGAGGGATCTGTCTATAATGATGAAGGCTCTAAATGTCTTTTCGACCCAGAGAAGTTAAACCAGCTCTTTACTGAGGGGTCCTGCTTAACTCCTTCTACCAGTGACCAACCGACTACATCATTGCTTTAGCTGCAAGACCAAAGTGTAAATATCTTCTCATTTTGCTATATTGACCTTTCTGAACTATATCAGACTGTATTATCAAGTCAATGGCGATTGGTTTTGATGAATTTAGTCCTCGTTTTATTAAGGTAATATTCCCCTACATTTCTTCTTACATTCTGCACATTATGAATACCTGTTTACTGTCTTCTCATTTTCTAAACAAGTGGAAGATGGCTAAAGTTCTACCAATAACCAAAAAATCTTCTCCGATTGATTTGGCTGACATCGACCAATCACCATTTTTAGCTTTCTTGGTAAAGTCTTGGGAAAAAATTATGAAAACCCAGATTATGAAATATATAGCGGATAATAATCTCCTAACGAAAATTCAGTCTGGTTTTCGTGAAAAACACAGCTGCGCAACTGCTCTACTGAAGGTTTCGTTAGATTTGCGGTCGGCTCTTGATAGGGTTGATATTGGTATATTGCTCCTTTTGAATTTCTCTAAAGCAATTGACAGTGTTGTGCATTCTAAACTGCCCCATAAGTTATTTTCAAATTTTTACTTTTCCCCGTCTCCCATCAATCTTATATCTCATTTCCTCTGAAACAGGTCGCAACAGGTGATTGTTGATGCGTTAGCCTCTTCGCTCTTACCTTTGCCCTGCGTTGTTACCCAAGGCTCAATTTTAGGACCTCTCCTGTTTAGCCTCTTTATTAATGATCTTAGTGATATAGTCCATGACGTTAATTTACATCTCTATGCAGACGATGTTCAACTGTACTTGAGCAGACCTCTTGGACTCATTGAAGACTATGTTACTTGAATAAATAAAGACCTGGCTGAAATCTGGAAATGGTCTAGGGATAATGAGCTCCTCCTCACTGCCAGTAAATCGCAATGTATATCCTTGTATAGCTCAGACTATGATACCATAATCTTCCTCCTATTATCCTCAATAATTTGAGACTATCTTTTATTGATTGTGTGTTAAATCTAGGAGTGAAATTCAACGCCAAGCTGAAATGCTGTGATCACATTAAGATCACGGTTGGTAAAATCTATGGTGGTTTAAGAATATTGTGGATATCCGCCAATTTTCTGCTATTGAATCTCGGGCTGAAACTGGTTAAGGTGTTGCTAATGATACACTTTACCTATGGAAACCTAATCTTCCCTTAACTCGATTCGGTTTGCAAACGAAAACTTGAAGTTGCCTTCAACGATTGCATACGCTTCGTCTTCGGTCTATGTAGGTCTACCCATACCACGCCTTACAGATCATCGCTTCTTGGCTGTTCCCTGGACACAGACCTGAAGAGAAAGGCCCTCTTTTTTCTGCATAATCTCATTCATGGGGGTACGTCTGAGTATATTTATAACAATATTCAATTTCTGCATTCACCGATTGCTCGCCTTTGGAACTCACTTCCTACTAATTTAGGTTGTGTAGCTACTGCCAACGAATTTAAAAACCTCATTTGCAATTTCCCGATTTGATGACTATATCCTAATATACCTCATCCTGCTGTGTTAGATTTTTCTATTGAAACTATTTGTATTGCTTTTTATGTTTTACCTTTTACTTTTTACTTTATTTAGTATTCTGCACTTTTTTCTTTCCTTTTCTTTATATATAATCTTTACTTTTTACTTTCTTATTTTTTAATTTTTTTATATTAGACTAGATTACTGTTAAGTTTTCTCATTTTCACCACAACTGTAATAGATTGTACTTAAATATAAGATTACGAATCTTGCGTACAATTTTTCTAAATAAATGAAATTGAATTGAATTGAACTTCTGCGGACGCAGAAGTATAACTTTAAGGCAGGTAATTTTTTTTTTTTTTTTTTTTTTTTATTTGAGCTAAGCTGACTCAAGAATTGATGAGTGAATTAATGTTCAACATCGTTAGTGTTGATTAGATTTAGTTGTCTGAGACAAAATGCAAACGAAAATCACAGAAGTGGATCTCTTCAGGGGCCCGATAAACCAACGTAGTAAGTAAAATGCGTACAGAGTATTAAAAAGAAAATAATTCAGTGTCATTTTTCGGAAGATACAGGGTTGAACCGGATTCTGAATCCCGGAAAAGTGGGGAGTTTGAGAGATGAGAATTTTCATTTTCTCCCTAACTCTCCGTTCGCAGTTCTTAACATACGTAGGGAGTTAGGAAAATCGATTCGGAAATGCGATAACAAATTATTTTGATTGCTATCGATTGGAACGCTGTATTTCGTCAATCACAAAAGTCACATTCCATATACAGGGTGTCCCGTAAGTAGTATGAAACTCAAAGGATTTGGATAGGTGATACTTAGACGAGCACAAAATTTTCTGGTGCGGAGGATCAAATCCTAACGGTATCCGAGATAACGGGACTAAATATATTTGGGTAAGTTTTTATCTAGTAAACTCTGAATGATACACCCTATAATGTTGGTTAAAGTTTGATACATATATAATCGTTGGACTTTTCCAATGGTCTATAAATTTTTCCCCTCCTTCTCTATATTTTAAAATTATGGCTGAACAAAGTTAAAATTTCGGAATTGAAATTGAGTTTTTTTTTATTTTAAAAACTAATTTTATCAAAAAACATAACATCAACACCAATTTCTCATCCTGGATTTAACAAGCTCTAAAACTTCCCTTTAAAATTACCTATGACACTTTGCTAAAATGGAACACCCTTGTCGTATTTTTTGTACTTTTTCTTGAAAAGGATAGGGGCAAGGAAAAAATTCATAGACCATTAGAAAGGTCCAACGATTGTCTATCTACCAAAGTTTAAAGCACTATAATAGGGTGTAACATTCAGATATGATAGGAATAAAATTTCTGACGAATGAAAGGATGGGTTGAGCCAAGTCTCAACCATCGCTATTATATCATAAGAATATTGGGTAGAGCTAACATAAATGTCATTGACCTTAGTCCTAAGACCACTCAAATTATGAAAATAGCATGATAAGGAGAAGTTGTTATTGTCTCCTGAGTCACAAAGCCGCTACCAGTCACAGAATCATCATATACAGGGTGTTTCCGTCATGGTGGTCAATAGAGCAGGAGGTGATAATACTCACCTAGTCAAATAAAAAGTAAAAATCCTATGGCAGGGGGGGGGGCATATCAACCGTTTCGGAGCTGAGGGTGATTAAGAAAAAAAACTAGTTTTTCACTAAACACCCTGTATCGTAAAAAGTCCGGTTAGATCAAATGAAAGAGGGGAGTACTCCACAGTTTACATTTTTTATAAAAAAAAAGTTATGTTAACGACCATTTTGCAAAACTAATAGAGGTCAAATTAATAAAAGAGGTAAGAAAATGCGAAATTTTTAGTTTAGACCACAATAACTTTTGTGATAAGGGGAGTCCCGGTCTAGTGGTGCAGTCGTTGAAATGGCCATGAAGTTAATGAGCTCTTAAGTGTGACCGTATGCCATGTACCCTGTTACTCCGAAACAGTCATACAATTTTTTATGGAGGAAACACCCTGTATATTAATATAGGAGCAATACATTAAGTTTTCAGGTGCTCTGATTTCTGGGCATTTGAGTTGAGTTGAAATTTGACATATGTATCTACATCACAGCCCATATGTCACATACCTTTCTTTCTACATATAGGTTAGATGTCATACGAAAAGGCATAATTCATTGGTCGACCCAATTCGACAAATTACAGTTAGCCTCAAAAGAAAAGAAAATAAATAGTGATAGTGAATGTCTTGACCATGGGTTCGTAGAAAAAAAAAACAACAATTAACTTCAATAAGTACCTACCCAGCGAGAAATACGAACTTTTAATTAAATAAATCAAAGGCAGCTCAAGCTTCTTTACGTACTAATTTAATCAAGTGCAACGAACGACAATTCCAACGGTATTTTTTCAATTGTTCACTTATAACTTTTAACACCTTTACGACATCGCCGACCAACATTAGGGCCATTTGCATGTCTGATGATACCCCTGTGATCACCTAATCCCGAACTACAGTGAAAGTTTTCAAAACACGCGATAAAGCTGGAGACACCAATCATCTTTTTTCCTTGCAAACCAACTTAAAGACGAAAAACGAAACAAAAGGATAAAAACTTTTTGAAGAAATTTTCGTTCAGGTTTCATCCTTTTCACTGCAGAGACTCCATCTGTCCCAAAACTAAAAGTACATTTAGTCGACCCCTTTGAAATTCATTTACACGAGGATACAGGATAGTCCTTTTTGTCTATTCATGTCGCACCAGAGTATTTCATCACAAGAATCTTGCAAGCAAGCGAGCTTCTTTCATTTCACCACTTCGAGCAAAAGCTTTGCTCTTTTCTTTGGAAAATGTATGATGAAGCTTTTCTCGCTTTTGATTCACGGACTGTTCGCAATATTCGCTTCTTCGTTTCTTCCTCTATCTACTTTTTTAACTGTTGTTTGTTGGCTATATGGAGTGTCCGTATCTCTGTATCGCCCTCAGGATTCCCTGGCTATGTTTCATTTTTTATACGCCCCGGTGCCGGGACTAAAAGGATAACATGAATGAAGTTGGTGATTAATTAACTTAGGTACAAGCGGAAAGAAAATGGCGAAAAGTTTGATTAATGTTTGTTTGATTGAATTACAGAGTGCGGATAAAAGTTTCATGAAAGATTTCACCATTTCTGGTTCGTTTACAGTGTGTGTTTCTTTAAAGGTCTTTCATTTCTCTGATGTGTAAAGCATGGTCTTGGAATGAATATTGTAAACGTGGAAAAAGGTGCACAGGAAAACAATACAGTAAAGGGGCTGAGGGGGTGTACTGAAAAATGCTCATCAGCACAATACAGAACTGGGAATTTGCATATATTTTTGAGAAAATATGGGCAGAAAATCTTTCTTAAGGGATTAATTGCTCTAATTTTTTCAAGGAAAAACAGCTTTTATGGAAAAAAAATCCACTATCAATTTTTAGCAATTATTTCGGGTAATAGTTGGATTATTTAATTTCTGTAAAATTGATAGATGGATAGAATTTGGGATAATTTGTATACAAGGACTTAACTGTGAATGCGCGAGGGGTCAGAAAGGGAATATGTGAAGAGAATGCTTCCAGGTGAAAAGTATATGCAAGAAGGACTCAGAACGGACTTCTTTGATTTCTGATGATTGTGCGTGTACATGCGTAGCAAACAAACTAGTAGACTCTCCTAGTACCTACCTTGTACGTTACTACGTGTTTATTATACAGTTATTCAGAAATACTATAAGTAAGATCTACAATGAATAAGGCGAAATTTCATATTTCACTTTTTATTAAAAGTTACACCAAAAAATTAACAACAAAAAATCACATAAAAAAAATTAATTATTTCAAGCATATAACATAAAAAACATTTAATCCAAGAAAAGTCAAGAAAATCACAATATACAATATTGTTTTGTTTCAAAATAAGGTGAACCTAAAGCTATATCCACGATAGTCTCTAAACCAATAATCAGGCTTAATCAAAACTTAAGCAGAAAAATAATAAAAATTAATATCCAATAAAGAGCTTCCCTGCATTTCACTTCTTCAAAGTGCAACAATTTTCATATCTCAACCATAATTTGATGACGATATTTTGTTTCCGAGGTTTGTTCTTAGAGGTATTAAACAAGATTGATTACGATGAGGATGATCAGCTTAACTGTAATAATCCCTATATTCCCAATACTATAAATATATTTCAGAAAAATACAAAAAAAAAATTTATCTATGGTAATTGGCAAACTACTTAAACACTAGATAAAAATGCTCAATATATCTACTTACTACAAATTGTGGGCAGCAGCTCATTACAAACAGTTATTCATGCTATGCATGTTCTCTTCGAATAAATTACTTCATACATCAAAAGCACTTGAACATAAAACTCCTTCTGGAGGATCTTAAAGTGCATAAAGCACCTGCTGAGTACATGTTTAAATGCAGTTTCTTACATATGTACTTAAAAATGGCTATTGGCTAAAAGAAGAATGCAGTCCTTGAAATTTAAAGATAGATATAAAAAACGAGAAAATACTACCGCCCGGCCGGGTGGAAAGCACCCATAAAAGTCTTGTAGAAATGCGCAAATATACTTACAAGCGCTAACCCCGGAGTGGAGCATGATAAACATAAAATTGTCTGTTGAAACATTTTCTTTCGTATACCCTGAATTTCCTTTCCTGCCTCCATGAGAATGGAAGATTTTCATTTGCCTAAGACATGAGCCATTAAGCAAATTTAATATTGGGCTGAACAACGTACACGGGAAGTAAATTCGAGTAAATAATTGCTTTTACGAGTTCCTGGGCACTTCAAAAGGAGCATTTCAATGAAAACAGCCTACACATTAGATAAGAAATAATGGAAGATGAGATAATTATTTATATTTAGGATACAAACAGTTCTAACTATTTATCTATCTCAGCTCAGTTGATACACATTTAGATAACTAAATAAAATAAGAAAATACCTTGAAATTGAGTTATTCGTATAAAAAATATCGATAATCGTTGATTTACCCGTCGAATAATTTTAAATATTATTTATTGTGCCTGAACTATTTCAAAATGCTCCTGAAATCGGAAATTGTATTCTTTAGGTTTTTCAAAATAATCAGAATTTATTTTATTTTCTATGAAATGCGTTATCTTAATAAACGGAGAGAGGGGCTGGCGACCAAAATACTTACGTCATTTAATAAACAAAATTTTCCATCTTATCAAACTCTCCGTTGATAATTGATTCGGAAGTCTGCCTGGCTTCCACTAATATAGGGCACTACGGGACGGCCTCGAAGGCCTTAAAAAAACCGGTTTAGTTACGTGATTTCATAAAGGCTGATTTTTGGTGTAGCAGCAGATAATTATATTTCTTGATCAATATTTGTTCAAGAAGGCGTTTTTGGATTATCCGGTATATAGCAAAAGCTAAAAAAAAATTTATTTGTTATTTCATCACACAACTCATTTTACTTATGGTCACAAGTTTCAAGTCTTGATGTGTTTTTTCTTTCTATTTTTCTCATTTTTTTTTCATTTCTTTTTTTTTTCTCTATTTCGTCATTTATTTTTCAAGTCACTCAATTTCGCTATTTGGGACCTGTTGATGAGTCAAAACCAAGCCTTGAAACTTGTCACCAAAAGTAAAATGGGTTATGTGATGAAATAACAAATAATAAAAAAAATTTTTTAGCTTCTTCTATCTACCGGATAATCCAAAAAACTCCTTGTTGAATAAATATAAGTTTGCCCCGGTAAAAAAATCTTAAAGAGTAATCTCTAATTTTGTCTCTTAACATCGTTGATAACCTATTCGGAAGTCTTCCTGGCTTTCAGGGATGGCCTTGAAAGCCTTAAAACAACCGGTTAAGTTACGTGATTTCATAAAAACAGATTTTTTATGAAGAAGATTTCTCGTCTAACAGACTGAAATTTATTGAAAATAATTTCAATAAATTTACAAAATGCATGTGCAAAAAAATGATTGAACGTTTCGACCCAGCGATCAGAAAGGTCTCATCAGTAGGGTTATCTCTGATCGCCTACCATAGATGATGTAGCAGCAGTGATTCATACTTCTTGATCAATGGTAAAAATTGCAGACAATTTGGTTGGTGTATATAACTTACATCAACTTCAAACGTCAATTTCATAGGTTTTTGACTATCTTAAGGTACGGTTGTACATTACAACTTTTACTTCAGCGCAGCATAAAAAAAACTGCGCTACTCAGAAACCCAAATAATTGGGCTTACAGCTCGATTGCTTGCGTGCTGCCGTAGTCTAGGAAGTTGCAATGTGTAAACATCTAAATAGAAGGTCGCAGGCGCAGTATAAAAATATTAGTTTGGTTGAAACTTTTGCTGCGGTTACGCGTGTGTTTTTTTAAGATGTTGCTTAAGTTTGTGTAGTAAGTAACTAAATTTTAATTCCAAATTCTTCAAAATCCATAATTACTGTGTTTATTATTATTGTAAGGATAAGCTAAATTGGAAAAAATGACTTATGTGAATAAATATTTATGTCTATAAATTTACCTTTTACTAAAATCTCAAAGTTAAAGTTATTGATTTTCTCATACAGGTACAGTTTCTTTTTATAAGAATTAGAATTTCTTCAAAACTATCAGGTGATAGGCGCAAGGAATTTTTACAAAAAATTTCATCTCCAGTACGTTATTTTTTCATTCAATTATTTACGGGTCGAGTACACTGTTTATTAGCTCTTCCTTTTCAGATTCTTATTACAATTTTTTAGCGAAAATAATAGCAAATGAGCGGCAGCCGACAGCTTGCACTTCAGAATCATCGAAATACATGAATTTTGTCTGCCAAAAGCTTAACTGGAGTCTATTGGCAAAAGCAACGCGTAGAAAAACTTGCAAATTGGACGCAATTTTATTCCACTACGTGTAAACACCACTGCTACCTACCTTAAAAGCTGCGCAGCAAAGGCTACCTACAATATGTAACCGTACCTTTATGTGTGAAAATGAACGCGGCTGCAAATTATTAACCTCTTAAACGTTTTATGCGAATAGTAAGGATAAAGATAATGAAAATAAAATATAATATATCGCATGAGTTTAATTTTTCAACTATTTCTTCCCATATTTTTTGTGGTCCTTGTGTCCTAACAATCTTCCTCTATAACACATCATAATTTTGTTTTAGTCCATCAATTAGAACTTTCTGGTCTGTAAATGGCTAATTATAATTTATTGGTGATAATTAACAATTATATGTGCTTACTATTTCTAAAATAGAATCGCTGCACTTCCATTCACCGTAAAATCGAAGCAGAATCATATTTTTAGAATAGCGACTTACATCATTACCTCTTCATACCCATTATTACTACCCATAGTATGAACCCTTATTATCCAACCCTGAGGTCAAAAATGAACCCATTGTGAAATCAGCCGATTTTACTAGGAAATTCAAAAGTTTTTGTTAGGTATGAAAGATTTAGTTATGTAGAAATAATATTAGTACATATGAATGCCATGTATGCTCTCACTGACGATATATTTAAATTATTTGCGAATTTCCTTATATAAGCATGTCAGTGGGATTTACCGAATTTACCACAAAAGTATTTTTTTTAAAAGTATTTTCCTCAACACGGCTTGTTGTGTCTAAATTTGCGAGCATATATAACTACTTTTTATATTACTATCACTTAGTTCAATAGCCATTAACCATTTCCTATAAAAAGTAAATTATCCCTTTTGTAACTACGTCTCTGCGCCAAACACACTTCGCGGCTCTTTGTTTACAAAAAAGTGACAGTCAAACATGCTGCCAAAATCAAGATGGCGAAAATTTTTAGCTACGATGCCATACATATACTTTACTATGGGATATCGTGTCCTTTAGTTCTCTCCTCAAAGACTGCGCCGTAAATGTGAAGGGTCGGACATTATGTTCAACTATCACAGGAAATTTGTTTAAGGCCGAAACATTATAGATCACCGGAGATATAGAGATCTTGAACTTGGTGCGGCTAGTTAATGGCATTGATTGCACCAATTGTTTGGCAAGATTGCTTAATTGATATTGGCTACAGAAAAACGAGTCTTATTCATGCCTGAATAAAAGCTGATTTATTCCAAGGTCAGAGTCAAAGTCTAGATCATGCACATTAACGAAACAAATTACGAATTACGACGATTTTAACCGAATCGATATATCGGGATATTTGTAAAAAATTTACAATTTTGGCCTTGATTTCACTTAGGACTTTATTACTTTAATTGACCGAAATAAAACTTTTAGTTACGTGATGACGATGCTGCAACATATTGAGAGTTTGAGGCTTTCATTGTTGACTACAATAATTACGTTTTCAGCGCATGTAGCGATGTTGGGTCTTCCCTGATGCAAATTATTTCGGACTTACTGAAATTGATTTTGACTCTCCATTTTTTTTTTTTTTAGAACTCATGAAATTTGACTACGTGCTGCACAACTTTCCTAGCAGGGTCATTCCATATGAAACAGGCAACATGTGTGACATGACCATCACCAATTTTGTTGAAATTTTACATACTTAGAGAATTTGTGAAATCAAAAATTTTCCCTATACAATACGCGAATTATGGCATTTTCAAAAGTTCGCATAAATGCTGTCTTGGTCTTCTTTGAAAATTCATATATATTTTTTAATTCATGCTAGGACAGTGAAATATGGCTCATATAAAAGATAGGATTTCAGGCTATCTAAGAAAAATAAGAACTTAAAAATATCCTGGAAGACGTACTTTTGATTTTATACATTTTTTTATTTTTACCTTATATTATCCACTAAAACATATTAAATTTTCTTAATTTTGTGAAAATTTCATGAAAGGTAGTAAGTAATTAACTGTGAAAGTGATGCGAGTTGATTCAACAGAATTCTAGATTCTATAGAAATTTATAAATTTCCAAGGATTTCCTGATTCACTATAGTGATGAAGACTTTTAAAGTAAATTTATGAAGAATATGAAACTTGCGAGATTCACAAAATCACTTTTAGGTCGTATCAGATGAAACATTTTTAGATTTGTACAATTTTCCAAAATATTTTTCTAACAATGTGCTGGAATTAAACCCATATGTTAAGTAAACTTAGATGTTTATGCTAAACCAACATTATGCATTTCCTCACAATTTAGTTAAACCCTTTCCAAAACCACCGTAGAGGTATTAAGCAGTCGATTTCAAGTTCAAACATTTTCTCTATGTAACAGGAGAGAGCTTCATAAACTACCATGGGTATCAAGGATATTTATAAATGCTATTCGACATCGAGAACAGTTTGATGATTCATTTACTTTTAGGATGCAATTTCTTAGATAGTTTGAAATCCTATCTATCAAATGAGCCATATTTTACTGTCCTAGCATGAATTGAAAAGTGTATATGAATTTTTCAAGAAGACCAGGACAGCATTTTGCGAAATTATGAAAATTTGTATTTTTGTTTTCACAAACTCTCCAAGTATGTAAAACTACACCAAAATTGGTGATGGTCATGATGTCATACTTTTTGAGATTTTTGGTCGATTTTTTATGGAATGACCTAGCAGCAAAGCTTGGAGTGATGCGAGCAGCTTGGTGAAATTCGGATTAATCGAGCGTTAGTCATGCATGTAGAGGTTAAAAAATTTTTTCCCGAGAACCGAACCTTGGGGAACACCACCGGTGATTTACGTTAGAACTGCTTTATTGTCCACGAATTCAATATAGAAGTTACTGGTTGAAAGAAAACTGTGAACGATTAGAGTTAAGAAAGGCGGAAATTCTAGACTTATGATTTTGAAGATGAGTTAGTTTTTCCAAACGAAGTCGAAAGCTTTCTCAACATTCAGGAAGCAGCCTACTGTGAGTGAGCTGCTTTTTATTTAGGGCAGACTGATTGATTCCACTAACATGTTTCCAATTTATACAAAATGTTTCTTTACCTAATCCTTATACAAATATGCATACAAAAATATTTTTAAAATTGCTTACTCTAAACCTATTAATATAATAATCCAATGGTCAATGACATAAATTGAACCATTGTATTGCACATGATGCATGTTCGTCACCTCAAACCTTTAATTTTTTTCAAGCACGCGATTATGGAAATACCTTCCATTCATTACTTTAGTTCTTGGGTTACAGCTTGAGGTGGAGTCATTGACTGTGTTTACATTCTACATTCATGTTGACCTTTATTTACTGTTTCTGAATTTCTTCTTGTGCTACATATATCCTTTGCTTTTCAAGTTTAGTGCCAGATGTGGGGCATGCATACTTTGCAATTAATTACATTTTTGTTATGACAATAAGAGATTGTTACACAGGTACAATAAAAACTTTCAGTTATGAATCACCCTGTACCTGCAAAAGTGAAGTTTAACGGTAAGAGACTTTGGCTTCCAGAGACCTGGTCTCCGGTCTCCCGTCGTGTATTTTAAAACAAGCAGGTCTCAAGCATTGGCGTAACTAGGATTTTAGCCTTGCGGGGGTGGGGGGTGCAGATCCGCCAATTTTCGTAAATCGAATTTAACAAACATTTTGCTTGCAAGGATACTTTTTATCCATTGCTCATAATACGTAGAGCCAATGAAATTGCATAGATTAAAGAAACCATAAAGTTTCTGAGAAGGAAACATAATCTAAATTCTAAAAAACAGTTTCCGCTAAAGTAATTCTGAACACAAAAACCTTATAAAATAATTCACACTTTACAAGTCGCAGACACTACATATGTATGTAGTCTTTCTACGTGAAACTTTAACTCCACTCCTAGGAAAGTAAAAAGACTAGATTAGCACTTTTAATCCACTGAAAATGCAGGTACGTGTGTGCATTCGGGGTGATTTTAATAAAAAGAGCTTTCGAAATAGGGTCGTTTTTGTCGTGGCTCCAATGTTAGAGGCCAGAAGAGCAACGAACAGTTTCCATACTGTTCACTCCAAACATCTGACGCAATTTATACTATTTTAAAAGAAAAATTAAAGAAAGTGGTGTCGTTTAATTTACACAGACCTTTGTATTCCACTTCCCCTTCTTTTCTTCTCTAGCGTATTAAGGGAGGGAAATAGGTTTAGGATGGCATTTTTACAGAGATTTTCATGATTTTTTTTATAACAGATAAAAACTTTATATTATTTATTGATATCGTGAGGTTATTTTACACGTATATTTGAGAATAACTTCTGCAATTTTCAAAAAAAATTCTCGAAAAGTAACGGAGATACTAGCTGCCGCGCTTTGAAGGTCTTCATCCATCTGAGCAATTTGCGTACATCTGGAGGCCGCAATTTTTATCTGAAATGAACTGCACAAAGAATTTACTTTTTTTATATGTGTCTCTTCTATGTAAAGCTCAATTTTCTCAAAAAAACTGAAAACTACTATTTTTTAGAGGGGTCTTTTCCATTTTTTCTTACTTTAAAAAAAAAAACAAAAAACTTACAAAGATATTACTTAGGATTCAGGTTCAAATAGAGCGTATTTATATATATAAACTATATACCAAATTTCAAAATGATCGGTTGAAAACTTTTTAGAGTGTATGCAAATTTAAAAGAATTTAATTTAATTTAAAAATAGTTTTACAAGTGATTTATGAAAGAAAAATATTGACACCTATTTCCCCCCTTAAGGAAAATAAATCAGAATCCTCAAGTTCTATACATGAAACATAATGTCCAATATTTATTCCAGGTGCAAGTACCAGGACCTGGACTCAAAATCTTTTAAGTACAAGTATACTTACAAGTACCCTGTACTGGTACTTATAAATTTAGTAAAAGTCCTTATATTGATACTGGTACTTATTAGTCCCACATATGAGCTTTTAAATACCTTATTTGTATGTACCTAAGTACCGCCAAGTACATAATTAAGTTCTTGTTATTTATTTAAGTATGCTTTCAAGAGCTTTCGAAAACTCATATCAGAGATTTTAAAAAATCCATAGCCAGATAAATGACTGCATGTGGTTTTCATTTAAGAAATATCATAAAATATATTGCAAAAAGATAGTAAATGACACAGAAACGTATAAAGTTTGCTGTTTTAATTTCGAATTTTGGAAGTTGTTTATACAATATTGGAGTTTGGCAAAACAAGCTTTTCAAATGTCACATCAGATAATGATTGCCAATGTGGAGCATTTACAAGAGCTGAAAATGAAACGCTCCACATGTGCGGAGGAAGAGAGTGGGCTATTGCATTTGATTGTCAACCTTCTCAAGAATGAGACGGCTCTTTCGGTGAACTGTCTTTGTTCCATATTGAGCTACAAAAATCGAACGCAACCACTGCGCAACTGAGACAAGTGAAACTGAATTTCAGTTGACTCAGTTTCGTTATTTTGTAATTTTAATTACTAATTAAAATTTAGTGAGCTATTTGAATAAACTAACAACACTTTTCTGAATTTATTACTATCCATTTTCTGTGGTCAAAATTATATAAATGTCAAAATTGGGAAATCAACTGATTGCTTTGAACTGAGACAACTGAGACGGTTGCTCAAAATTTTGTCTCAATTGTCTTACTGAGACAGTGCTTGCCGAAAGCTCCCAAAATTTCCTCACAAACTGTCAACATTTGCCCACATGATTTCTACTACGGAATACACCTTTTCAAAACTTTATAAACATTTCAATAAATTTTCTTAAAGAAAAGCCTTTTCGATTCCGATCCGACCCGTTTCAATTTAATTAGGCCTATCATTGTATGAATTGACGAATGTTTTTTAGGAATTTCGATAATGTTCTGGGGGGGGAGCAGTCCGCATTCTAGGGAGGGCCAAGTACACCCTGACCTCTACCTAGTTACGTCAATGGTCTCCAGGAGCGGTATTCGGTCTCCGCAGTTTGTTCATTTGTCGTCTCCAGGTCTCCGGACAATATGTTATGTTCTGGTCAGTTAAGTGTAGGTCTACTAATTAATGTAATGGACTTAGGGCAGAAAATTTGTTTCATCAATAGATTTTTAGTTATTTTAAAAAAAAAAAAATCACATAAAATTTTTGTCTTTATCCCGTAAAATTTGTACACCAAGGTATATTTTGCTAAGCTTTTTCAATTTTTTCATAACATAAAAATATTAATTAAACTTTTGAGATAATTCTTTCTAACAATCTCTTACTTGACAGAGATCTCTAGAGATCAAACTATAAATTGTGTGTATACACCTCGAAGACGTGTCTCTAGGGACGTTTGTATTATGGTCTCCAGAGACCTAATTTCTTGGTCTCCAGAGATAAAATATTTCGGAGATTTTACTCTCTGTAAACCATAGACTGGAGACCGAAAGTCTCTCACCATGTATCTTTACCTTAAGACCTTTAAAATCCCCCCCCCCCCGTGCCGTGCAATTTTTTGTTTCGAATACCTACTTCAGCCTATCATATGTATCTGTTTCATTTATGACCATCAATTACAAATCACCCTATATTAAGATTGCCCCCCCCCCCAACCTTTAACTCTTATCGTAGTACCTACCACCATCCACCAACGCCTATTCTATATTTATTTTAAAGTAACAAACACTCGAATTTGTAAATAAAACTAATCTTCTTTTACTCTACCAAGTATTGGGATTTTCAATCTTCGTAAACCAAGATACCTAGGGAAATAGTACCCAGAGTGACTGTAACCGTAGAAAACAGCTTTCCTTTATTTGCATATGGTTGTGGGAGTTTCATTTTAAAATTGTTCTCCTACGTATTGGTTTTTTTATAATTGATTTTTATTAATCAGAACAAATATCAAATCGGTAGATTTTTAGAAGAAAACGAAATCCCCCCACCCTCCCCTATCATTCCCCTTGATAAGTTCTTATCTACGTGCCTTAGTTTATCTCATTGAGAAAATGTACATAGATGATCATTCTGTGTATAGAGAAGCAAACAAACAATTGAAAATTTAGAAGGCTATGAGGGATGAGCATGCATAGAGTATTCCAATGGGAAGGAATACGTTATACAAGAAGACAGAAGAGGGGAGAGGATGTGTCTAGATTGTTCTGCAAATTATTTCCGACACACAAAACATGACACGAATATCAATCAGGTAAGATATTGCCAAGAACGGATGATAGATGGTGTGGGTATTGGGCCTGAATTCCGGGCTCACGTGCCTAATTTTTCTCCCTCTTGTATTAGGTACCTACTCTGGCAACATTTTGGTGATTGCTGACACGCCAAGCAGACGAATATTTGAATATGACATGATTTTTTTATTTTTTTTTTCCATTCCCTCCTCGAATATATGTAAAACAGGAGTTTGATTAAGAGATCCTGTGATATAAATTCAAAGGTTAAAAATTTGTATATAGAACTTAAAGGTGTCGCCTGTCTGTCTGTCTGAATTTATTCCGAAAAAAAAAACCGCACTTGAGTTGGCAGGTAAAACATATTTCCAATTCATACGCATTTCAAAATAAAATGTATACGCGTGTGTATAAAGAACACGTATTCAAAATCTCAGTGATTTCTTTAAATAGAATTTATACGAGAGACTACGGTTCACCTCGTTCTTTCGCGTATATGAATGTTCTTCAAATCTCGTACTGCGTATCTCTGCTCCTCCCTTATACCACTTGAGTTAATTTATATTTTCCGCGAAAGATAAAATTGACTGAATGAATATGTTCGGCCACAAATTCCAATTTCACCCTCTTTCCATTGTAATATTTCCCTTGCAGCATAAATTTTGCCGTCAACCCTTTCTTGTAAAACATAAAGAACATCGCAAGAAAATTGTCCTGACAGGCTGCTGCATACTGGCAAACATTTAACCGCATTTCCTTTTCGCACACATGCTTCGATTTAAATGGATTCCAGCACTGCGATATACGTAAGGAAGGACGGACGAGAGTAGAGAGTATAGTATAGTAGATATGTGTAAAGAGTTGCGGTTCCATTTGTCTCTGCCAACTGGAATATTTCTTAAAATTAGTCCTTCCTTGAGTCCTTGAGTCTAAACTGGTTGAAAAGTCCTCCCCCGTTATCGCTCTTGTACTACAACCGATATTTGTCAGTGTTCGATAGCACGTTAGAGCTCCTGGCCTGGTTTGGTCTGGTACATATAACATCAGACAACGAACTCCTGCAATCCAAAAGCCAAGGCCAGGAAAACATCTTCGGGGCAAGAGGAATGAATATTATTCCCAAGATGCGAAGTAAACAGAAATTTCTTCGTCTTATATCATGTCTCTACCATATCCAGATCCTCTTGAACCGTAATTAAAATTGGTTTTGTCAATCCCAGTGCAGATATCGAATGTCAATATTGAAGCCACATGTGGTGAGTTTATATTGAATCTTTTCTCGAGTGATGGGAACGAACGAAATTACCGATATACAGAAAAGGAATACTTGCTTTAAAACAATTAAATTAAAGAATTTTTAAAAAATTATTTGTATTGTTGTGGTACTTCCTGAGGAGCTTTCTATGGTTGTATGATGAGAAGTACCATCTCAGTCGGACTTTTGAGGTATAATAATGCCTGCTTTCATACCTTCTAAGAGACCCGGTAGTAGTTCTTGTCTTAATTATAACCCGCATTACCTTTACATGGCGATGGGACTAGAGGTCAAGTATACAAGGTATTTTCTGCATGGTCGTCCATAGAGCGGGAGATGATAGTATTCACCTAGGCAAACAAAAAATCGAATGGTGGGGGAGGGGGGGAGGGGGGGGGGCGATATCGAACGTTTCGGAGTTACAGGGTGATTAAGAAATTATGCTAAGTTTTCACAAAACATCCTGTATCTTAAAAAGTACAGGGTGTATGGTCACCGTATTAAGCTGGTTGCATGCAAAACTGCATGGCCTTTCCAACGACTGCTCAACCAGCCCCGTACTCCTCTCCCCTCAGGAGTTATTGTGTTCTATACTAAAAATTTCGGATTTTGTTACCTTTTTTTTAATTTGACCTATACTTTTCTTTTTGCAAAAAGGTCATTAACATAACTTTTTTTTATAAAAACTGTAAACTGTAGACTCTCCTCTGTAATTTGACATATTACACCCAATGCGCTATCTGTATGCGTTAAAGAGATATTAGCTCATAACCTATTCAGGTCATTTACTTGTATATTCAGCCAACATATATATAAATATATAATATATAAAGTTACATAATTAATAATTGAGAAAAAACATTTAGCATAAAATAAAAAAATGAAAAACATAAAAACAAAAATCAAAACCCCTTCAAAGAATAAAATTTTTAATTGCTCTTGCATCAATATTAAAATTTAATTAATATGAAAATTTGTTGTAAATTCTACACATATTACTGATGGGCTCATAAAATGCATAATTGGTTTGATGACTCTCGATAAAAGGAATATCGCGGTACATTCAATGAAATAGATTTCAGAATATCAAGAGAATCTATTAATCCAGTCAAAACTTTTTGCATAAAAGCACACAAAATAAACTCACGCCTCTTATGGAACGACGTCATATTAATTAAAACTAGACGATCAGAATAAAGTGGAATCTCAGACCTATTGTTCCATGGAAGGCAACGAAGAGCAGAACGTAAAAACTTTTTCTGTACAGATTCAATCCTATTAATATGTACACTGTAATAAGGACTCCACACTTGACAGCCGTATTCCAGTATAGACCTCATAAATGAATTATACAAGGAACGCAATGCGTACGGGTCATTAAATTCTTTAGCCTAGCACCTAACAAAATCAAGCATTGAATAGGCTCCCCCAATAATATAATCAAGATGGCGAAAAAAAGTAAATTTTGAGTCATAGCTAATACCCACATCCTTAATCTGATTTACTACATTTATAGGAATATTATCTATATGATACTGGTACGCAAAAGGGGAAAATTTACGGGTAAAGACAATAAAATTAACATCGTCAGCATATATTAAAATTTCTGAGAATTTTATCGCAGATACAAGGTCATTAATAAATAATACAAACAATAAGGGAACAAGATGACTTCCCTGTGGAACTCCAGACTGCGTACAAGCAACATTTGAAAGAGCGTTCTTGAAGAGGACTTTAAAATTTCTCCACTTAAATAAGATGAGACCCAATCAACCAACAAAGGAGAAAAACCTATTTTTAACAGCTTAAACAGCAGCAGTCTGTGGGAAAGTTTGTCAAAGGCTTTGGAGAAGTCGGTATAGACACAGACAGTCTGCAGCCGCTTTTCGAAGATATTAGCAATTAAGGATGTTAAAAGTGTCAAGTTGGTTGATGTTGATCTGCCCTTAATGAAGCCATATTGTTTAGAGCTAATTAATGACTTACAATCGAACGTCAGCAGGTGACAAACCATGCTTTCAAAAACAATTCAGCAATAGGTCAATAATTACTAACCAAGTCCCTCTTTCCATTTTTGAAAACAGGAATAACAAATGAAGTCTCCAAGCAACAGGAAATACACCCGTTGACAAAGATAAATTAAATAAAAAAAGCAGCGGCGCGAAAAACTATTAATACATTGTTTAAGAACAATGCTAGGAATACCATCTGGTCTAACAGAATAGGAAGAATCCAATTCATGAACACGCTAACAAAACATATATTCACTATTACACCGAATACTAAAATCTAAGCTAGAACAATTAGACATGCAAGACGACACATAAGAAAAATCGTTCGCATTGCTATTATCAACACTGAAAGACTTAGGAAAATAATTAGATATAAGAGAAGGATCGTGACTAGAACTGTGCAAAAAGGACAGGCTGCAGGGATAACCATCGCTTTTACGCTTCGCGTTAACAAAGCTCCAAAAACGCTTAGGATCATTTTTAATATTACTTTGAACGTTATTGATGTAAGAAGTAAAAGCCGTTTGAGTCTCCTCCTTAAACTGTCATACCGAAATTAGACGATTTTTTTTTTAAATGACGTGTTTTTACTCACTACGGGAACATGGGAACAAATTTATCTTTGAAAATAGGTTTGAGAATAGCTCTGAGAATAGGCTAGGAGCTAATAACTCTTTAAGGGCTACTGATAGCACATAGGGTGTGATAGATCAAGAGGACAGTCTACAGTTTATAATTTTTGTAAAAAACAAAGTTATGTTAATGACCTTTTTGCAAAACAAAAAAAGCAAAAGGGTAACAAAATCCGAAATTTTTAGTTTAGACCACAATAACTCCTGAGGGAGAGGTGTACTGGGCCGGTTGAGGAGTCGTCGGAAAGGCCATAAAGTTCAGCATACAATCAACCTACGATAATGACCATATATCCTGCACTTTTTAAGATACAGGGTATTTTGTGAAAACCTACCATAATTTTTTAATCACCTTGTAACACCGAAACGGTCGATATGCCGCCCCCCTCCCCCACCCTAAATATGAACTTAAAGAACACATGCCTTTATAACACATTATGGAAGATACGCTTCTATGGTGCCTTATTGAAGGGGTGCTTTTTTATATGTTTATAGAACGCGTGGTAGAATATGTAATTTTATAAAAGATTTTCAGGTACAATAATTCCTTTTTTCATACCTTCAAAGGTATCCGGTATTAGTTCTTGTTTTAATTATAACCCGCAATACATTTACATTCCAGCAGGACTGGAGGTCAAGCATATGCCTCCCAGCTCGCTTCTTGAAGAAGTACTTAAAGAAGTTATACTTTACATCGTCCTATGGTAAGTGTGCTGTTGCATCTCCTTGCAGAACGCATAGTAGAAGATGTAATTTTGTAAGAACATCATTTTACTGCATATACATATGTATGCATGAATATAAAATAACAATTAAAAAATTTTAAAAAAAATATATTGAACACACACATACATAAATACATTTTTAAATTCATGCCTTAACGCTATATATTTATTGTATTGGTGCATTTTGCCCTTTATTATTTTTGTTTTGCAAACATTTTTTTTATATTCTTTATTTTTGTTTTGCTTAAAAGCGAGTTGCAGTACATTTTTGAAGTTCGTAATTACCTCGTCACTAACAGCGTCTGTAAAAATGTATTTTATATAAGTTATAACCTATAATTTAAAAAAGAACTGATTTATTATTATACTTATATATATACTCCTTGAAGCTTGCTTTTCATGTATGCCGTCGTAGTTGAAACTAACAAATTATTTCCTTGTTCAAAATATTGGGTAGGTTTTTCTGAAACCCTCAATTTATAATAATTTCCTTGATCGTGTAAGCCTACGAATTAAAAAAATTCCTTAGTAACAAAGTTACATACCGACATAAATAATCGAAAATTATTTTTCATTACAATAACAGAAACATTGTTTCAGTGAATACCTACCATTTTATCTTCATCAATGTTTTCTATTTCCTTCGCTATGTTTTCAAATTCTTCAATAGATTTAATTGGAAGTTTTCCAACAAGGACATCTTTAGTGCTTATACGTTTGATGAGCTGATGGCAAATTACTTTCTGCTGCAGGGCTTAGTTTAGGATTAATCCATTAATTTCTTTATTCATTCCGACTGTGGAAACTAGTGAATTTATTATTTTTTTCTGCACAGCAGAATTGTTTTTTAAAATTTTTATTTCTTGCATAAATCTGTAATGAGAGAATAATTTTATAGTATTAGTTTTATCAAATACATTGTATACGTACCATCGCTTCCTTAAAGGATTAGTAAATGTAATTTTATTTTTTCCATTTACCTCACAATTAGCAAATTATAATCACTGAAACACAATTTCATTAGCGCTTGCGGCAACACAACCACTTTCACTGAAAACCATGACTCAAATGACTCATTCGAAATGCTGAGTAAAATCCCAAAATCCTTATGTACCTGTGAGTGTGACATTTTAAAATGCGGAAAATAAGTTGTAAATAAACTGAATACGTTACCTACTCCCTTCTCAGGTAGTAAATAGTTGAATAAGGCGTAGAAAAAGAATGCCAACTAGAATATTCATTGAAGTATTTTCAAGTAATGAAAGAATCACTTCTCAAAAGATGTACAGCTAAAAAGTCCGACTGGGATAGATAGCACAAGAGCTACATAGATATCGCATGGTGTACCAGAGCAGAGTGAAATGGGTGTTGCATTTCGGAATGGACCACAACATGTTTTAGAGTGTCCATTCCGAGATCAAATGTTGCTTTAAAAGAAATTTTGTATACATTTGATCGACCTCCTCAACACTCTAGATGCGAGAAAATATGAATCACTCGACATATCCATCGTTTTAAATGTTGTGCTCCATTCCGGAATGATCCACCAGCCATATAAAATTTGTATACTCTGCCCTGGTATTGCATGCGACTTCTAGTTCTTGTGACATCTATGATTGTAGTTACATATTATTATTTATTATTATTGACAGAGATTCCACTTCTTATCTAGTCACTGAAACCTGTAAGATCTTTTGTGACAATACCCATAAGTGTCCTAGGGCGCCCATTGGACCTTTAGGTTTTTTACAAAACCCATAATTTTTTCTTGAGGGCTATCCTTATAATATCCTCTGGTGATGGGAATGCCTTTTCTAGATATTTTAGCCATAATGCGGCCAATAGTTTCACAGTCGCAAAGCACGTGCTCAGCAGTTTCATGGCCTTCGATACAGAAACGACAGGTCTCGCTGTCGATCTTACATATCTTCTTAAGATGATATCTGACTGGCCAATGCCCAGTAAGTGTAGGGCCGTTATGAGCTTTAAAGCAGGAACACATTCAAGCAAGTCTCAGGCTTCCTCGAAGCTCGCCTTAAGACTTCCCTCAGAGAATTGAAAAAAAATGATACCACCAGACTAGGTGCTGTCATTGTAATTTTGATAGTATTTGCGAAAATTCTTTTACATTCTCGGCAGAAATAATTTATTATCGGTTTTCAAAAATGTTGATTACAAATTTCAACTGATTCTTATTTGCCAAATATCTCGTTTGGCAGAACAAAATAAAACAAAAATAAATAAAAAAAGTTGACAGAAGTAGGCTTGAGAGAGAAAAATTTGCACCATTGAGCAAAGCGCCTCTTACGGCTAGGCCTTGAGGCTTGCTAGCTGCTATAGTTCGCGCCACGAAAAATGAGCTATCAAGATCAGGAAAATTTCAGTTTGGGGTTGCCGCTTTAGCAACTCCACCTGAGCAAAATTTTTTAATTTTTCCATTCAAATTACTTTATTTCATTGATTTTCTACAAGGTCAGATAAATTTCATCCTCTCAAACATGTTTTATGTTGTATTACTTAAGTTAGAGAGTTTATTTACAAATATGCCGATATTCATACTGTACAACTGGAAATACGCTACACATGCCTGGTCTTTGCTTACAAAAAATCCCTGATTGAACTTTATCTTCTATTCTATGTCAAAACATCTTGGGATTTATTGATGAAGCTTATTGATTAAAAATTTGTTTTTGAGATAATCATAATGATTTCCGTTTAAGATATTTCTCTATGTCTTTAAGGAACTCCACAAATAAGAAAAGTATTTAATAAATATAAAATATATTTAAAAATTTTCACTTTTAAAATTAAAACTTTCCATTAAAGCGAAAGTGTTTTAGGATGTACACAAGCCATTGAGGATATTTGAACTGTCATTCATTACGCACTTTATTTGAGACACAAGCCAAACTTACTTATAATAAATAAATTTTTTTGAAAGGATGAAACAAAAATGAAAATATTATGAAGGCACATATATATTTAAAAATCACAAGAGAAAATACAATAGTAATTCAAAAATAACAAAATACAATTTTTTGTACTGGCAAGGCCCTCTGAAAGCTGTTTTAGCAATAGGGATTTAGAATAGTTTTGCTGTGGCAAATCCTCCCAAATGCTACGTCCTCAATAGGTTAGCAGTGTTTGTTGCTTGACACCGCGACCTAAGTCCTTGAAAGTCGAATCTGTGGGGTGGATTCACCTTGGCTATGCACCTTGATGCCAGAAACCGAGGTGTGAAAGTAAAATCCGGAACGGATTCACCAAATCGCTCGACTGGGTAACGGTTCAATCCAGGACTATCCAATCAGCCTGCCTGTGGCTGAGCAACCTCGGGGTCTGAAATTTAATAATCAAATCAAGCCGTCCTTATGGCGGGTCAACGGCAGTAAGTTCGCCCTATGGCTGGATGAACCTCGTAGGTCCTGACAGCCAAACCGTCCCTAAAACAACTTGACTGCTGCAATGGAAACCGCTGCATACTGTTCCGGTGTTGGTATGCGTCTCGTCAGACCCGACTGTCTCTATGACAGTCTGCACTAGTACTAAGCTTGGATGAAGGCTGGGTCTTGGCACCAAGTCAATCTTATGTCGACTTGACAATGTGCACAAGGTTTCAGCCCCGCTGGTTTGGACTGCTGTCCTTGATTCTCCAGCACCTGGTTGCCTGTAAATTCGTTGCAGACCTACTATATAACAGCGCTGTCTCTGAAAATTGAAAATTTATGGGGAACTCCAACATCGGTTCTTGTGCTGAAAGATAACTTGGAAGTTTATTCCTCCCTAAAGAATATCCTAAAAAATTTATTTGGGTACCTAATCCATATAAAGTTCAATTAACGCTAAAACTCGAAACTCGTGACCATAACTTCGTCGTAACTTCAGTAATTTTATGATCATCCGAATTTTTATGAGGAAATCATT
Source organism: Dioctria rufipes (assembly GCA_963924295.1). Taxonomy (NCBI): domain Eukaryota; kingdom Metazoa; phylum Arthropoda; class Insecta; order Diptera; family Asilidae; genus Dioctria; species Dioctria rufipes. Next base: position 15,126,784 of record OZ002742.1, on the reverse strand, counting down.
ATGATTGGCCCAAAGCCCATTTCGATATCAGTGAATTTTTTAATAATTAATAAATTTCCGCTATTGAAGTGAAGAACAATTTTTTTTTTATTTCACGAGCGACTATTGCATCTTCAAAGCGTGGCAGTGTTGTGTGGAATTTGGTCAGGAGGAATAATACCTAATTCTTGGAAGACCTTGGTGACTGGCGATCATTACCGTGGTATGATCGACAACTTTTAGTGAATAGTTGGGCTTGGAAAACATGTCGTTCCAACAATACTAGACCACAATCTTTAAAGAGTATATGTTTCGCAATTAATTAATTTCAAAAAATGGTGGCACTGATTGGTCACCAAGATCTCCAGATCGGACAATTTCTATTTTTTTCTCTGTGGGCTATCTAAGATGCTGTATCTATGCCAACAAGTCAACGAATATTCGACAGCTAGAGCAAAATATTCGAGACTCTGTAAGAGGAAAAGTGTGAAAATATAACGCAAAATGCAAAGAGCTCGAATTAGCATTGCAGCAACAGGTGAAAATCTAGCAGATATTCATATTCGACACGTAATTGTAAGGTCCAAATAAAATATTTATGGAATATAGCTTTTCATTTATTGTAAAAATTATTTAAATTTTGTAAGTTGTAAAGACTACCTTGTACATCAAACAACAAAAACAAAAATTCCATAGCTCTAACTGCGACCTCTATAAAACTTTAACATCCTCTAAGCTTCTTAATTTCAACATTTAAGAAAACCTTTCAACTAATTATAAGGCGATTTTCACAACTCCAGTTTTCCATAATTTTTCTTCGTCCCTCTCACCGCACATTCAACAAAAGTCCCTTCGGAACCGAACAAGTCAAGTAACGTATGATTAGGGCTCTAATAAACACCTCGTCATAATTATGAGACATAATTATGTAGGCATGTGAACACAAACATGGGGTTTTGTACACGTGTACAAGCGTGTTGATGTCACTCAGTCTGTAATTAATTATACACATGTGTATGCATGTATCCTACAGCTATGCATACAAACATACATGTGTAAGAACTTTGTTCAGGTGGGATTAAATCAAGTGTAACTGGATAAATGCAATCAGATTACGGAAAACATCCTTTATGAGGTATGACATTAATCGTAGACTTAATTATTATTAATTGAAGGATAATTTCCATACATGAAAAATTGGGAAAATTTTCAATTAAGATTTTGTTTCCAAATCAAGGTTGGAGCAATTATTATTATAGCGGGAACCAATTATATCGAAATTGACTAACGATTAAATAGGGGATTAGCAACGTAAGGGTGTTGTCGGCTTTCATGACCTACATCATTTTTCCATCTAGATAGGTACTATTAGATTTTTGTTGAGCACATTTCAACTAGTTACTAATATTCAAAATACAAAGATCTCTTCCTAAATTCCAATATATCTAAGCTTGTCAGATTTTATAAAATTTAATTTTTTAGATACAACCCTTTTTCGAGCAAATTCGATAGCTATACTTCTTCCTATATATATGAAGCCAAGTTCAGGTATACAATAAAGATCGATGCACACTTACCGGCACAGACAGACAAAATATTTTTCTATGAAAACAAGTTATCTAATTCACACAACTGACATTAGTAGATACCAACACGAAACTGAAACATCATCGCCGGTCGCTCTCGGTGCCTAGAAACCAGACTGGTATTTTTCGATTGCTGGTCTAGTTGCGATACCTGCCTTAACTGGAAGTTTCCTTTCCGTCGTTATATGTGCATGAAAAATGCCGGTGCCGGTCGATGCCTGTCTGTGCCGATTCGTGCTGTGTCGGTAAGTGTGCATCGACCTTAAGCCTCAACATGCCAGCGAGAGTCGCGGAGATGCAGATGTATCTATTTCACTCTTGAACCTAAACAGATTGTAAGCTTGAACAAAGCCAAAGGTTGGTAGAGTGTTCCACATTCGCACAGTTCGGCATAAAATAAAGCATCTCGCAATTTTATTGTACTGCCGAAAGTATTTCTAATAATATGAGAGCGGCTTACAGAGTGAGTATTGTGTGCAGGAATTCATCTGCAGGGATTCAGAGTTGATATTCCATCAGAAATAATTTTTAATTGGTTTACTAGACTAAGCATAATTTTAGTTTTGGATAAGCTCAATACTTGACTTTCAGTTATTTTATATTGGTCCTTCGAGCCGGATATTGTAGTACCTTATGCTACTCCTTGGAAATCGGTGACTAATCCAATAATGCGTCTATCGAATATAATTCCCGATGGCTGTGAACTAATTTCAATTATTAATAAGCTGATTAACACTGGTTCCACAGTTAAAAGTAATAAGACAGAGCCTCTGGATACTATATTCCCGTGTTTGATAACAAGAAATAAAAAAAACCTGAGAACAAAAATACTGCAGAGAATTTTTCCCGGCTGCGAATGCTAAGTTCCACAACTTATTTGTACCCGCAGAATGTAACCTCCACAGTTGCTAGTTCTTCTGAAAACACTAAAATCTACAAAAAGCACTCGAAGTACCAACCAATATATGAATGAATTTACTTGCTTAGTTAGGAACTACGCTAAAATTAAGTCATTTATTTTATTTCTTTGTGCATGCATAAACAGCATCTGACATTCCAGCGGCACTCTAGTGAATAGATACGACAAGTTATTATCAAATCACCAATAAGCCCGAAGACTCTCTTAAGAACAGTGTCTTATTTATAGCTAAAACTATCCGACATAACTCAACTCAGATACCTATGAAAAGTGTATTCCATTTTAAATCCGATGTAGGACTAATTTTTAGAAGAGCGCAGATTCGAAGGGCTGAAAGGTACGGTCTCATTGAAGCCTCTCGCTGCCGCATCTAGTATCTTCCGACTGCTTGAATATGATGCAATACATGCGGCCCCGATAGCGCGTCCCAACTGCTATACCTGCATCTGGATGCGAGCGTCCGCATTTCAACTATGCTCATGATACCAGACGGAATTCGGACATCAGAAATTTGCGCAAGACGTCAGCAATCGAGCGGGCTGTCATCAGCGAAGCTATATGCATGGCATTGAAAGTAAAGATAGTTGAAAAGACAACAGAGACCTGAGATGCATAGCACACCTGCGTTAATAGAATGAGGTTTGGTCGTAACGAAATCTTATACAACCTGTAATAGGTGAGCACAAAACAAAAGTAAATCCATAATAGTTAAGTGAAAACAAAAGGCAAGATGCCATGTAGAAAAAGCAACGATTTTGGACTCACCAAATTGTATTGATTATGTGAGAAAAGTCAGCTTATTTACGTCCAGAGCGGAATCACCATACTGAGGATCATTGATGAGGTGATTAGTTTTTTACTTATCATCGAAACAAAGGCATTGACAGAAAATAAAAAAAAATTAACGTCATCTAAAAATGTTTGTACTTTTTTTACTTCAATAAATTTAGATTCGGCATTAATTCTGCCTATCGATTTTTCCAAGGAAGAGTCACAGTATATTTCAATAGCATTTTATTATCCGTGACTTTTCTTTCTCCTACTGAATAACTAAATATTCTTCCCTCCTACCAGAAATAATATAGATGAACTCTGATCGCGATGTCTGCACAGTCCTAATGATCTAGTCGTCCCTACTCTTTTTAACCTTAGCCGTAACCCTGGAGAATACAGAATTTACTCATGCTTCAAGCAATATATCAATAGTAAAATTATAGGAGCTGAAAAGATGTCAAATTAGATTTATAGAAGAAGACCGGTCCGAAAATCAGTTCTAATTGTGATTCCATTATTATCTTCACTTTTTACAACAACAAAAATTTAGTTTTTTACAATTAAACTATTTGATTTAAAATTGTTCTGACAGAGCGATAAGAACTAGTCGAAAACGACACTCAAAAAACTTTTATCAAGCCTTCACTTTCAATGTCTCCTGTATTCTAGTTCGTAGATTCACGTAAAAACTCGTGTTAGCTTGAATATGTTGAGCTGGAATTTGTTGAACTGGTCAAGTACCGTTGTTTTTTTTTTCGTGGCAAGAGGGCGAAAAATCGCAAGCACAGAGGCCAAGTCGATCCATTGTGCTAACCTGTTAAGTATAAGAAGCTATAGTTAGGAAACTACGTAAAATGAAAAAGCGTGATCGTGTCGAGGAGGGATTCGAGCTCACGAGTCTACGACCTCTGGGATGATTATCGTGCGCTTACCAACTTCTCTATCAAGGCCACAAGATCGTTAAAACATAAACATATCCTCTCCTACGTTCTAACGAAATTTTGTATTTGTCTATCTAAATGAAGTTCGTTGTTATAGTCCGAAAGGCGTTCTGTTCCTTAACTTCTAACTTCTTCAATTAACTGCCTGGAAAACGAACGTAGGTTGCATGTCTTTTGATCTTCTACCAATATTTCTATATTCTAAAGAAAATGCACACCTTCTAAAGCAATTTCAACTATTCTGTGAAATATCGTGATTACTTTCTAACCCGTTTTTCCTCCCTCATACAACCTGGACATTTTCAAGTTCATCGGGCACCTGTTGCATTCTACAATTAAACCCTATTCCCTGAGCCTTGGCATAAATATCTATAACAAAAATATAAATAAAATTTATGGATGTGGGTGAGCCATCAGAAGTATTTATCGAGGACCTATCCATAATTAGGCACTAAGATTTCTGTAGAGGCGTAAATAATTATTTTCGTCTGTTCGTCACAACTCGTTTAATCTATTTTACAATTTCGCCGCCAGTTTTTAAAATATGCTTGAACGATAAATGTTGAACAAAGTACGTTTTCCTTAAAAACGTACAATTTTTTTTTTTTCATGAGCATAGCTCACCTAAATTTGCCCCCTCCCCAAAAATTTCATAATATACCCAGTGTGCTCCTATATAGTACCAAGCCAACCTCCTTAAAGCTCAACATTATAACCACAGCCAGGAGCCGTGAATGGAATTAATTTCCCACTCAGGCCGATTAGCGCGTTTGTCCTTCTTCTCGACCACCTGGTGTGTCGATTGTCTTAAGTACAACAGTATAGAGCGGTTCGGCAGCGGTCGTAGGTGAGTAATTTTTCTGTGACGCCATTTTCCGAACCGATTGATACCAAATTAATTGGCTGGTTATTAAGCAGGATCACCCTTTTCTAATATATTGTGCAGTTTGACGTATTTCGTACAGCCACTGTACAAACAGTTTGCGGCAGGATTAAAAGTTTCCGGCGAAGAAGTTCAGCCGAAGTTTATTCTTGTCACATTTTGAATGATTAATTTTAGCTGATGTACAAAGGGTGGCGCACGGAGAGGGGGCTCCGAAGAAATTGAATATTTGTCCACAGAAAACTGACAAAAAGAAAAAAAAAACCTAAAGGGCAAAAGCTCCGCTCTGAATTCCGGACTATGGGAGAAGGAGAACGGATGGAGTGATAAAGTTTGACTAAATTAGCGAGGCAAAAAGTTCGAAAGTGATCTATAGCGCGTGTTGTATGCTTTTGGGGTGTCGGGACTAACGACGGAAGTGCTGCGGAATAATAATTGTTTTTTTTTTTACTTTGGAAGTTTATTCGATGAGGGGATTATCGGAAAATTGTTAAATTGAAAATTATTGGCCAATGTTAAAGCCATAAAATGTTCCAAGAACTTCTACGTCTGGTGGAGTGTAATTTGTAAAGTATTGATCCGGGGAATTTCATTGGATTAAAGTGCTTCAATGTAAGGATCTCCTTCCGAAGTTTTCGACACAAAAAGAAATAACAAGAAAACACGCTTAATACTATGCGTTGTGAAGAGAGAGGGGGTTGCTGGAAAGAGTGTTTCAAGATTTAATCTTAAACGGTTTTGGGAGGAGTAAGATGCTTTTTCAAGTCTATAATGATGTGAACGTATTTCAGGTGATGATGAAATGAACTGCTTTGTTAATTTACGCCTCACTAATCAATTATTATTTAAAATCAAATTAGGTCAAAGGAGAAATATATACAGTGATTATTACTTACCATAGGAATTTGTCACCTCAATGCGGTGGGTTGATTTATTATTTTTTTTTCCTCTGAGTAATACGCGTCTGTTACTTTCATATTGAATTAGCATTAGGCCTTCAAATAGAAGTTGTAAGATATGTTTCCTGTGATCAAGTGAATCATCGGCGTTTACACTTCTCTTCGTTGACTTGTTTGCAGTAGTGTGAATTAAATGGACGACACCACCTATCTGCGCCCATACTAAGTGCACTGAGTCTGTCAATATCGATACGGCTATTGTTTATAAGAACCCCACACATTCCCCAGGTTGTTTCGTTATTCCAGTTGGAATTTGCTTTTTTTTTTAGAACTTTAGAGAATGAAGAAGGTCGACCTTGTCTAACTTCATTATTGGAAAACATACGTAAATTCTTGATCTATCAGAAATTTCTCAAGCTGGAATGATACTAACAATAAGTCTATTACTAGCTCCGTTGATCTTTGCAATGTTACTAGCCTGGTTTTAACTCGGCCCCTCCTAAAATATTGATTCGCAAACAATATAAGGTCTGCTGAGAAACTATCAACTTCTTCGTTCTGAGTTAGCTTCCATTAAAACAAACCGTCACTCGTATGTCCTTCTAGTGTCACAACTTGCATTTGATTAGATATTTCAGGATTTAGGCCATATCGATGTTTAAATCCTACAAGTCGGTCTTCCTAGCAATTCTGTCACCATCAATGACTAGATGTCATCCTTGGAATTGCAGCTAATAAGTGTCCTTCACTACTTAGCTGATTGCAAGTCTTCTTGTCTTCGACTGGGCATTCATCGTCATCTAGTTTTGCACAAGCATCTTTATACGTGTCATTCTTATCGGGGACATCATCATAGATGTAATATTCATGGGGACATCTTCATAGGTGTAATCTTCGTAAGGATATCATCTTTGGTGTCAACATCATTGGCTTCATATTAATATCTGTCGTCTTCATTGGTGCTATCTTCACAGGTATCGTTTTCACGGTGGTTTCCAACTATCACAGTCTTCAATTTTCATCTAAAGTGGATATTAGTTATAATAAATATGTATTTACACCAACTATGTGTTCTTTTGTGTATCTTGTTCTAAAACTCCAATATACTGGAGAGAACAAATTGTTCTGTCGATTGAAGCGAACTATTTGTACTGTTCGCTTCATTTAAATCTTTGCATGAAAATGTATGAGGCGTTCTTTTGTATATCTCTTGTAACTCTGTTGACTGTGGAAAGTGAAATAATTTCTCTCTTTGCTATATCCTGGTCAGAAAACATATTATTTTGCAATAAGGCCAAAAGCACTTGTCGTTTTACATGGCCCATGTTAAAAAATATGATTTTAGATGTTGTCCGTTTTCAACACTCAATAAACTAAAAACACTGTATAAAATTTAATAATCTCTTTTTTTAATAAACCACTGGAATAATGTATTTTCGATATTACAGGCACTTAATGTTTTATACTCATAAATATAATTTAGGCTGCTCAACTTATGACTGACTGAACACGAAATTAAAAGTATATATAAGGATACGATTCGCATATCTGTGCCTCTACTTCTTTTCAGGTAAATTGCTTTCCTGACTAACAGATCTCTGAGGAAGGTGTTGATGTTGATATTACTTTTCGCAAAGTAAAATTAATACGAAGTAATCATTTCAAGGAAAAAGATAGCATTTGTTTAAAATTTCAAAATTTTCACATGTGCGTCTAATTGAACAGGTACTGTATAATTTTTTTACCTTTACGTTAGAAGCCCACACACTCACTGACGATTTTCATCACTTCATTGATAAATCCTGATTGCTATGCCTATTCTACTATTTAGACTACGGCAATATCTTTGGGATTCTTCTATCCGTTATAATTTTATCTGCATATATTTTGTATATCAGGTTGCCAGGCACCAGGGATTTGATTGATTTTGTGGGGTAAACCCACAAAAATTGAGTAACAGTCGGTATACCTTACATTTTATCGAAATTTTCCCTACGTTACCAATTTAAAAGGTTTTCAATTAAATTGAGTCCTTAAGGATCACCACAAGTTGGCTAGTATGCAATATTCTTAATTCGTCTGTTCAAAAGTTCGCTATAAAATAGTCTTTTGTTTATTGAGACTTAATTTCTCTTTAAGCATAAAATGCCCTTGCTCATGATTTCTTCTCATGAATTCATTCCGTAACCAAGTAGCTTCGTATAGTCTTGCATCTTTTGTATAGAATTCCTGAATCACTAAAATAATTTTTAATTATCTTTTTTTCCAATATTTTGAGGATTGTCCTTATGTTTTCGTCCTTGTCCTGTTTAGATTTAAGAAGTAAAATGTCTTATGTTGGGTTCTGGGTCAGCACATCCGCGTCCTTCATGCATCTAAGGGCAGATGTCATTTTCATGGTTGTATGGCATCGAGTAGCATCGAGTAAACTTAGGGCATCGAAGTAGAAATAGAAATTTGGGAGGTTCATATCTATCCGCTGACCATGATTATTTGTTCCAATTCCCATATATATAAGAGAGAGAAAATCTCATTCGACATTAATACCACAGCAGTAATTAAAGTATGTTAAGGACGTACATTTGAGGGCATTTTTCATAATGGCTGAGTTCTAGAATCGAAGCTTCTACATCAATGAAAAAGTAAAAATTTAAGCGAAGAATCAGACAAGGATGTTCGAATCTCACCGGAGGCCATCTTTACTTTTCCCCGATAACCTTTAATCGCTTCTTTCAAAAATATTCATAGTTAGATTAGTTACTTGAAAATTTAATTCTTTATACAGTCAAAAGGAGAATAATTTCCCAAATTTATACCAAATTTTCGTCCATTGACAAATTTAATACAAATCACACCACTTACAAACATCAACCCTAGACTCCAAAGATTAATATTGATAATTTCCGTCATCTACTGAACCTACAAAGAATATTTAGTAAAATAATTTCAACTAAACAACATTGAAAAGTTTCAATTTTTTTTTACAGTACCGCAGAGAATCTTTTAAATCATTCCCCGGTTGAATAAATTCATTCCATTACACATCCGAATGTTATGTACCCGCGTCATATGAAATAAAGGCTATTGGCACACAAAAAACCTGATCTGTACATTCGTTCATACGTGAATGTTTTTTTTTTTCTTCTTTTTATACCGAGGCCGTGTTCTCATTTCATTTTCATGTACAAACTTACGAATTTGCCTTACATAAGCAATAAAAGGGAGCCATAAAGTCAAATATATCCTCAAAATGCTTCATTCCACGTGATGATGGGCACTAAAATCGTTGCATTATATCACTCAAATAAAATCATGAATATTTCCCCAAACTAACAAAGCTATCATGCGCGCTGCTCCATAGAGGAGAACATCAAAAGCTCAAACCAGCTCTGAACTGGAAGAAATCCTGGAAGTAGGAGAATTGGATGTGGGAGGAGTTTATTTGTAATAATGAATTAAAAAAAGAAAATGTTCAGTTTATTTTCTATTTATTACTCTTACCCTTGAGTATTGTGTTTACAGTTGCAAATTGTCTTCATAATTTTCTTTGAATTGCAGTAGACTCTCAAGAGCCTCGAGATAATCATCTAGCTCAAGGCCGGTTTCTTTGAATCGATGCAATTTGGAGATTTTAATTCGGCTCGCTTCACGATGCAATGATTCAATTGTATTGGCAAGGTCACCAGAAGACTGAGCTGATGCAAGCATAGGAACAGACATTATTTTATCTTCCGGTAAACGTTCGAAATCCTTTATGAAACCATCAGAATTCAAACGGAGATCAAACATTTCTCCTGGAAATGGTATTTTAACCGGAAGTGGAGTTTGAATAGCTGAAACATGTGCCATACTGGCATGGTTTTTACATTGGAAATAAAGTTGAAACATTTCCGATATTGACTCACACTTGTATGCTGCCATTTTCATTTGATTTTGTGCAGATTTCAGTGGTCTTTTAAGACGATTTTTAGGTATCCCTCGAGCACATACAGATTGAATTATATAATCTTCGCCAATACTTGAATTCGGTGAGATTTGTGTAAAAATGTTTCCATCAGATTTATCTAAACAATCAATTAAGTCAGTATCACTTCTCATTGCAAATGGATATGAAATTGCTGCAGCTGTTAATTTTCGTCCATAATTTGTTAAATCTATGCAAAAGTCTGATAAGTAGCTTGTATATGAGGAGTCTTTAAGTCGATAGCGAAGTGTAATTGTGTCAATGTATGATGCTAGTATAGCTGATGTCTGATAGAGGTTTTCTTGGTTGTAAGAAACTAATGGAAATTTTCGAGTAGTACTTAATTTACGCCAAGCTCGATCCAAGACAGATAGAGGTATATACATCGAAGATTGCTCAATTAGCTTGCTATATGTTAATGCGATGTTAGCAGTCCTTATTGAATCTGTCATTGGTTCATCTGTAGAAAATGAGAAGAGAAGAATTTTTAAAGAAAGTTATATTTTAGCGTAGACAATACATTTTTTATTGAATATTTAAAGTTATAAGTATAAAGGCAAACAATTAATTCAGCACAGGAACAGGAAACAAAGACCTGAGAGCATGTCATAGTGATTTTTGATTGAGTCATATAATCTCTGAAGTCATTTGCTAGGTTGGACGGTTTGCTCGGGTACCAATACTTTCAGTCGACAGCAAAACGTCATGATTTGTAGCTGGAGTTGAGTGTGGGTTGTTCGAGTTTAAAGCCTGAATTACAATGTGACGCTGTCGCGAGAAGCGGTCGCGAATGATGTTGCTGATGCCGGCGCGGAGGCAGTGCCTGTTGCTTATGCTGTGCCAATTATGACGCTCTAACATGTGTTGAATTTTCGTTCCATTATTAAATAAAATCATTAAATCGTAAATAAATAAATTAATACTTAAAACTTACAATTTTCACTCACAATTTCAATGTTCTGCAAAAATAAATTGATTCAACTGCAGTTGAAATATTTTCAACTTTAAGCAACGCGACCAGCGTCAGCAACACCCCTAGCGACACACTGTACCTGCGCTTGAGTACTTTCAAACATTTTAACTTTTGACAGATCTAGCGACAGCGTCCGCGACTCGCGACACCGTCACATTGTAACTCAGCTTTAAGTTGATGTCCCTAATATAAATGTAAAATCTTAAATTAATGTTAAGAATGACTAAATCTAGCAGAAAGGTATGATGGAATAGCTTTTCGTTGCACACGTACTGACTAGTGACTCCCGTTGTTCATATGATACCACTACCACAGTTGGCGGTTTAGCACGTACTGGGGAAAGCAGAATGACTTTCCGTTGCACACGTACTAACTAGAAGATTCCGTTGTTCACGTACTACTACTATTAGTCCTCCGTTTTTCACGTACTGACGATAGGGAGATAGCTTTCCGTTACACACGTACCAACAAATATCTTTCCGTTTTTCACGTACAGACGAAATGGTAGATAAAAACTGATAATCTATATTTCCCGGACAAACCAGTTCAACTTCTAGAATGACTGGATCGGATGGTCAGGTGGGAGGTTGAAGGTGATCTGGTGGAATCTCTATTGTACTACTTATAATATTAGTTCCAAAAGTAACTATGAATCATGAGCGAAGGAAAATTTCCTCACAAAAGGTTTTAAATTTGTTTTGCCATATACAGATTCGTTACAACTCCCGCACAGTTCAGGATCACTTTTTTGCTACAGGTACCATAAGGGTCATGTAACACACGTGGGAGATTTTAATAGAACGCTCGAATCTATCTAATTTATTTATTTATTCACAAAATACTTAACCTAACCGTGAGCTGTCATATGATCTTACCCGGGGGTTCACGTAATAGTACAGTTTGCATGCAAGCCGCACTGAGATACTTCTTGCACGTGTAACCTCTACTGCCATGCTGGCAGTTCAGCTTTCAGCGAACTTGCATGATGAAAAACCGTGGCAGCTGAGGTGATAGTAATTTGACATTATGCAGTTTTCAAGATGGCGGAAAAAAAAATGCTTGAGAGAATTTGATAAATTTATTCTGGAAAAATGAGATTTTCTGGAATCATTTGCATTACATCATTTACCAACACCTTCCTCTTAACTTTTTATCATTCTGCTACTTCCTTTATTGTTATAATTTTCCAATATACGCATGACTTTACGCCTCAATGCCATTTTTATACCCTAGATGAAATCATAGGGGTATACTAAGTTTGTCATTCCGTTTGTAACACCTCGAAATAATGATGGTAGAGCAAAATGGATTGGACACCCATTCATAATATTAAAAGTTATTTCGATTTTTGCATGTCCGTCCGTCCGTCTGTGCGCACGATAACTCGAGAACGCGTATACTTAAAGAGCTGAAATTTTGTACACGGACTTAAAAAAAAAAAGTAAAATTAAGTTCGAAAATGAGACAAATCGGGCAACTCCTTCGTGGGGTTGCCATATAAAAATTTCGTTTTCCGCTATATATTTGGACACTGCCTGAGAACGCATCGACGTAGAGAGCTGAAATTTCGTACATGATGTTTTTACTACATTAGCAAATAAAATGTCAAAAATGGACTAAATCGGGCAACTCCTTCTTGGTGTTGCCATATAAAAATTTCGGTTTTTTACGTATACTTTGAAAACGATCAGTCCAAGACATTTTTATTGTACTAAAACCTTCTGCAGAATACGAAATCCTATAAAATTGGTTATTACCATTTTTTCTGTGCGACAAACTGTTCTAGAAATATATGCGAAAAACAACTTCAAAAATCAAACTCGCATAGATCGGTGACCATACGAAATTTAATACGGGCATTCATCTAGGGTATTATAAGAATTGGTCTTAGACCAATTCTAGCTTTTTTACTTGTTTAAATGAACTTGCATGCAAGATGATAAGACATAAACCGAACTGCCTTCTGCTGTCAAGTTAAAAATCGCGTTGGAAGGGAGGTTTACATGCAAGCTGTACTATCTCGTGTAATCCCCGGGTTACTGCTCAATTATGCTGCTGTATTCCTATAATCTATGCGTCCAGGGATCACATTATTAAAATACAAACTGCTCACCTCCAGTCAGTCGTGTGCCTCCTAAACTTACATGCTGAGCTCTGAGCTTGTAAGCCGGTAATAACGAAACGATTGGTCATCGCGATTCTAGTAAGTAGTTGGGGTATTGAAAACAAACCGGCAACAGTCAAGCAGGGCATTGTGCGAAATAACAAGCCTAGTATTTGCTGCTTTGTTCACAAATTGATGGTAACATGGTTAGGCCATAGCCCAGCATTGTGTTATATAAAGCAATATGCTCTGCGATTACTTAACTTGGTCAACGTAGTCCATTTCCACATATAAGTTATATATAAGGACAGTATTAAATGAGCCTTGATTAACTCCTAGTTAGAGTGCCAAATGTATCTCGGATACCTTGCTCCGCTAGTAGTGAGAGTTTAATTTATAGTATACATTATTAGAAATTTTTATGAGTGGAAGGTAAAATATTACAGAGTATGCCTTACTTGTTGTAATTCCAGCAAAAAAGAGCTTCTTCAGTGGATTAGATATTAAGGCACAATGTCTATCAAAAATCTAATGATTGTGTGCAAGCTCAGACAAAACTGTTGTTGAAAGATAATGATAGCAGCACCCAAAAAACTCTCTGAATATCATTATTAGCTAAATGCGAAGTAGTCTACGCCAAGACATAAATACCACCGAGGCACCAGCATATCCAGGCCAGTGAATAAATAACTAATAAGGAAGCGGGGTACCTGTGAATACAGTGTATGTGTTTAAGCAATTCAATGACAGTATAAGTTATTATCGGAGGGGGGGGGGGGGCGGCAGCGAATGACAAGAGGGCCTACTGCCTATTGTCGTCAGTTCCTAAATTGCCTAAATAATGTCAGCCATACAAAGGCAACGCCAAGTAATATTATCTGAAAATTGAAAATAAGGAGGCGCTAAACATTTGTTTATGTTACATAGCAATTTGAATTATAAACAAGTAAAAAAGCTAGAATTGGTCTAAGACCAATTCTTATGATACCCTATAGATGAATGCCCGTATTAAATTTCGTATGGTCACCGATCTATTCAAGCATTGATTTTGAAGTTGTTTTTCGCATATATTTCTAGAACAGTTTGTCGCACAGAAAAAATGGTAATAACCAATTTTATAGGATTTTGTATTCTGCAGAAGTTCTTAGTACAATAAAAATGTCTTGGACTGATCGTTTTCAAAGTATACGTAAAAAACCGAAATTTTTATATGGCAACAACAAGAAGGAGTTGCCCGATTTAGTCCATTTATGACATTTCATTTGCTAATGTAGTAAAAACATCATGTACGAAATTTCAGCTCTCTACGTCGATGCGTTCTCAGGCAGTGTCCAAATATGTAGCGGAAAACGAAATTTTTATATGGCAACCCCACGAAGGAGTTGCCCGATTTGTCTCATTTTCGAACTTAATTTTACTTTTTTTTTTAACGTCCGTGTACAAAATTTCAGCTCTTTAAGTATACGCGTTCTCGGGTTATCGTGCGCACAGACGGACAGACGGACGGACGGACATGCAAAAATCGAAATAACTTTTAATATTATGAATGGGTGTCCAATCCATTTTGCTCTACCATCATTATTTCGGGGTGTTACAAACGGAATGACAAACTTAGTATACCCCTATGATTTCATCTAGGGTATAAAAATGTCCTCCTTCAAAATGTCACGATTTCATTACTGCCATGACGAAACGAATACAAACACAGCACACTAATACATTTCGCCGAGTGGCTTTCACCCGATAAGCCGTCTCCTTATTAGTTATTTATTCAATGATTAGGCTAATGTTTCATATTTCATATTTATTCACAGAATTGGTTTGTCCAACAAGATTTACGATCTTTTCGATATATACAATATAAGACATATTATGGTATATTATTAAAATATGAACTATATACAGAATGAAAATTAATCAGGAAACAGAAAAATTAGACAAAGAAGAAAAAAAAATAAAATAAATAAAGATTCTAATTCATTAAAGCCTTAAGAAGCAGCCCAGAATTACGTTTCGGTAACGACTTACATAATCATATCGTCATAACCCATAAATGAAACGAACACAATAGTTAAAGGCTACATTCAATTTACTAGAATAATTATGGTCTAATCCCGGGAAAACGAGGCCTCGATAAATAAAAATCGATATAGGCAGGGTTTTTACTATCCTAAGTTTAGCAATAGTGGAGAGGAGATATCCCGAAAGACGCAGTCTTCTTAAGGCACCATAAACATTATTTAGTATTTTCTTAACATGGTCGTAACATGACATATAAGAGTTTAGCATCACAACAAGATTCTTAACACATTTAGAATGTGGTATATATCAGATGAATTCATAACAACCAGAGGAAAGTCAGTAGGCTCTGACCGCCTCCTGTATATGATTGTATAATTAAATTTATCGGTATTTAATAATATATTGTTAGCAACAGACTATTCCCGTATACATTCAAGGTGCATATATAATCGACAAAAACCATCCTCCGACATACCAGTGGGGCAACTCACGAAAATTTGCACAACATCGGCATACAGATGAAATTTTGCATAATGTACATACATTAGGTAGGCCATTTATGTGCAGGCTGAACAGTAATGGGCCCAAGATGGATCCTTGCGGTACACCGCATCTAAGCTGTATCGGCTCATAGACTCGATTTCCAAATTTAACCTGTTGTGAACGTCCCATCAGGAAGCTATTTAAAGTGTAGATAGCAGAGGTATAGCAGCCAAATTCATTAGCTAACTTGGATTTTAAATTGTTATGACTTACACTATCAAATGATTTGGAGAAGTCTAGTAGAACAAAAATGCTCATATCATCTTTATCAAGTGCCATATGTATATCTGAGCTCATTAGCAGTTTCACAACTGTTATTTTTAGAAATAGCAATAACAAAAGCTTTTCTCCAATTAATAGGGAAATTAGCAGATGTTAAAATTGTATTGAAGATATGAGTTATTACAGAAAGCATCGTAGGTATGAGTTGCTTTAAGAAGTGAGGAGGAATGTCGTCTGGACCAATAGCACTCGACTTAATCGAATTAATGACGATCATTGTCTCGTCATCTGTAACATACCGGAAAGGAAAACCATTAGATGGAGATTGCAGAATATCACCATTATTACTGTCAGCCGGTTCTGATGCATGTGACCAATATGAAAAGTATGTATTGAGTTCATCAGGATCCAGCTCACAGCCACTATCTTCCTTACCATGTATGCCCAGGCGCCTTAAATTATTCTAAAATATTTTAGGAGGTAAGTCAGGATTAAGCTGTCTTCCGAGATATCTCCGTTTAGCCGACCGTATTTTTAGTGTTACAATATTTCGTAGAAGTTTATATAATCGGTGTGATTCAGCAGCTCTTAACCTCTTATATCTCTGAAATAGAAGCCGTGTTCTTTCGTGTACCTTGCTCTAGAGCTCCCATATACTGGAGAAAACAAATTGTTCTGTCGATTGAAGCGAACTATTTGTACTGTTGGCTTCATTTATAAATCTTCTATGAAAATATATGAAGCGTTCTTTTGTGTATCTTTTGCTCTGCTCTGTTCCACAATTAAGATTTGAATTTCAAATGAGTGCAAGCTCTTGCGCGCCCTTCGTAGAGCCGCATGCTTATCACGGTGATAGTGGATTAAAGTATCAAAAATTTCCATCTGATCTGGATTAACATCAATGCACTCATAAGCCAGGGAGTTCTGAGCAATCATTTAACAAAGCATCCTGATTTAGACGACTATAATTGCGGTATGATTCCAGTATATTAACATTTATTGGAGTTAATGAGAATCTAAATGTTAAAAATAATAAATCATGGTCCAAAAAACTTGGTGAACTAAGCTGGTTGAGAAATAAAACCTTATCTTCATCTATCACCAAAAACATGTCAAGAAGAGTATAGTAACCTAGAAATAATAATACAAACTCCAGGCAAAGCAGATAATCTATAAGAATAAGAGAAAGCTTCAAGAAAAAAATACAAATTTAACACCAGATATTATTAATGTAATATCAACTAAGAGCATGACACATATATCAGATGCATTAGTAGCTTTGAATAAACTAAATATAATATCATAACTACTCATCTTCACCCATTTACGCAGTCGAGATTCCTAGGGCTGTAATCATATAATTTCTGTCCAAAGCATACAAATCTTCTGAATTCAGTATATGCAGTGACGAATCATATTTTCTCCTTTTCACATAAAAAAATGCATTTCGAGAGCTCACCAAAAACAGCTTCTTTTGAGAGCGCAACAGATTATGAGGAGTGAGGCTATCATTAAAGTAAATAATACTCTCGGAGGTAAGACCAGCATCAATTTCATTCAGCAACAGTGGCCCATGAATTTTAACAGCTTTAAAGAAAGCTCTTTTTTCATTAGGTCTCGTAAACCTTACAATGATCGGAGCAGAATTATCTCATATCGATGCGTCTCTTATAACAACATCATTTAAACTGTGAGTTCGATGCATATCTTTAATCTTACTTTCCAGCAATGCAACTCTGCGTGACAAAGACTCATTGATGTGCGTGACGCAATCAATTTCCCCTCGAAGAGCAGTAATAGCCACGTAAATTTTGACGGAAATTTCGTTTTTAAATTCTGGTAAGACCTTGCTAATATTAGCTAAGTTTCTTCTGAAGTGTTTCCATATTTACATCCACGTAATTAATATGAAGGGAAGCAGTCTTTGTTCTACCAAACATTCCACCGGTCGTACTCCCAGTCTGAGGCTGCGAAACCGGAGTATTGCTCCGAGATTTCTTTCTCTCAGCGCCGCTCCCAGATGCCTTTAACTATTTTATATCAATGAAATAGATACCGTTGAACGAATTATTAAAAATTACATAATAAACCCCAATATCAGGTAAATTCCGATATAAAAAAAGTATAACACACTTTACCGATCACTTAACCCAAGATATAGAACTTTAACGCGGAAAACCCAACAGCGGAGTTCTTAGCGTCTACTGCTATACATCGACTGATACTCGTATGCCTCCCAAATGTGTACAGAAACGAAATGATTTTTACAATCTTCTTGAGAAGATACCTTAATAGACACTGAACAGTGTACAGTTGAATTAAGGTTCTCAGGTCATTTTTGCTTTTAAGTACTTTTCTTTTCCATGAGTATGGGTGATGAGCATTTTTTTCTGTCATATAAATTAGTCATCATTGTCACGAAACATTTACTATAGCATATCGCTCAAGATTCACTGCTGATATCAAGCGAACTATTTATAGTCCCATTGCGATTTCATTACCCGGAACGTACTACATATACTAAGTCGTACTATAATGCATATACTAAAGTCCGCAGGTCCGGCTCTAGTTCTCCCTTCCTTAGACCAGAACCTGCTATAGGTGTTGCCACCTCATTTTTTAGGACTCTCATCAAAGCGGATGCTCACATGAAGCATCAGCAGCGATGGACGAACTTGAGCACTTGCAGGTGTGCAAAACTTTTTTTTTTATGGGCCTAATAGTAACTTCTCTGACTTTCTCTAGGGGCTCGAAAAAAAAACAATGCATCCCTGGCTTGACGTTCATCTATCAAAAATGGAAATTGTTGGCAGCCCTGAATGTCTATCCTCACTGGAAGAAACTTGAGATAAACGAGGACTTTTAGTGCGATTGTCCGGACTTTGCCGGGTACAGACCAGATACACTTGGGTCTGCCCTCCTATCTGCGGATGAGCTGAAAATCTTACCTCACCTGGACCTGATCGCTTTATTAAGAGAACAGGAAGGTTTTGGTGAGAGATATTTTTTTTTTTCAGTAGTGTTAAAAAATCTTTAAAATAGTTGATTCCATAATTGGCTTTCGTTGCCCTCTAATGAATGCAACTTTAGTAAACGTGTCAGTCACCACAATTATTTATCAATTTCCCCTTTTACTTTTAAGAAAACGTACACCAAATTATGATCAGGATGAAGACTCTTTATTATGCGTGAGTACTTTGATAGCTTTGCTTCTTACATGTCGTTCGTTTATTGTAAACACCATGAGCAACATAAATCAATGACTTTAAAATTAAAGATTTTTTTAGCAAAATTCCGTTTATTTTTCGAAACAGTTTCCTTTTAACTCGATACACTTTTCCCAACTTCTTTAAACCTTAAAAAAAAAAAACATTTTCTGAACACTGAAAAAAAATAGGTACTATGAGAACCTTTGCCACCAATCGACCCATTTCTTGATATTTGGTAAGAGAAATAAATCGCAAGCAAAGAGCTAAATATGGAGAATGGGGATTGTTTGAGGAGCAGTTCGTAGTGCAATTAAACAAATTTGGCCATTACAATTGCAGGTGTGTAAGCAATTTTTATTCTCTTCTTCAAATGGGGCCGTTGTTCCATATATTCACAATGAAATCAATCCAACGAGCAAAATTGTTTCCATAACCTTCCAGACCGGTGAAATCGATTTCGCCTTGTTCTTTTGACTGCTTTTCGTTTCTGGAGTATAAAAATGAAAATATATTTCATCAACGCTTACAAGAAATACTGAAAAAAAACTCACTTGGATTGCGTTTGAACCAGTGGTTTGAACACGATTTATTTTTCTCTGAACTCTTGCCGATCTTTTTCCATATGATCGTCCCACACAATATCATGAATTTTATTGACCACCACCTCTTCATTTGTGACCTGATTCACACATCAAATTACTTTGACAATTATCAATTAAAATTAATTTTAATTAATATACTAAAAGTAATCAAAAGTAACCGGCAACTACATTGTGAATTAATTTTAAAATGATACCACATAATTAAAAACGAATCTTGGAATATCTCACGATTAATTTTAATTACTCTCAATTAATTACAAATATTTTAATGTGTTTCATTCTATTCAAATTAAAATATTATTTTTTATATTTACTTGCCAAAATATCAGGGAATTACTTTTGATGTATTTGGACGGCTTTGCTGGGAAGGTAGGAAGGGAAAGTAGAGAGAGGCAAATAAAGAAAGAGCCATTCTTCAGCCGAGACTCAAAGTAGATTAGTTATTATCCACCACAATGAAATCGTTAATTTTAATGATAAATGTTCTTGCCACAATTGCTTTTGCTCAGGGTTGGACCAATGGCTGCAGTGATTTGGAGCTGCACGCGTTTACAAACTATTTAATTTATTGTTTTTTTTTACCTTTGTTATGATTTTTTCATTTTCTTCTTCATTTTCATTTGAACCCACCACCTTTATTCGCAACAAATTTTTCTACTAGACCTGATGAAATCGTTTATTTGCATTGACGGTTTTAAAAGTAATGTATTGAATAATTTGAATGTATGTAATTAATTAAATTATTGGACACTGCATTCAATAATTATTCATAATCATCAAAGAAATTATAAATTGCTTTCAAAAATATAGTAATCATATTAAAAATTTAATTTAATTATAATTGAAAACTTTCAATTCCCGTAGAATCGTAATTGAAAATTTACAGCTCTGTTGGGATTCTATAATGTAAAAGTGTGGTAGACAGCCTTTCGGAATATTCCTAAAACTGCAAGTCCAATTACAATAAGAAACAGGTATATTTCTCCATCTGTCTGAAGTTTCACGAGAGAATGTAAACAAGGTAAGTACTTAGTAGTTAAGTAGTAAATAATTTTTTGAATAGACTCAAACATGATAAATTTATTGGTCACTATTAAGACAGAAACAGGATTGCAGCTTTTCAGCCAATCTAACTTTGAAGCCAATGAAAATCAAATGTGGCATAATAAAATATAAGAGCTTGAGTTTTTCTTCTGGTTTCCAGCTGGTCGTAGCATTCAGTACAGATTTAACGAGGTCCTCTGCAATATTTTCAATTTGCACTCGAGCATTTGTTTTTTTACGTCAGTCTTGAATAAATTATTTCAAAGAAATCATACATCGTTCAATAAACTTACGATGGGGATTAGTAAAAACAACGAATGAGAACGCCGAGACTGGCGCCCGAAAGAAGGCTAAGGCTCATCGACAGTTGACAGTCGATAACTAGAGAAAATGGGTCCTATGAATAATGGCTTTCGTTTTTGTTTTTATAGCGTATTCATTTAAAATTTAAATTTGTATTTCTAACCAAATTTTGTTCAGCGATGAAACAATGACCCACACTCTGACCACAGCGACGAACTATCTCCATAGAGAAGTTTCATCGTTTCTGGATTCAAGAAAGGGGAAGCACCCGCCTGGGCTGATGACATCGAGGTGCATAATAGGTACAGTTCCTGGTCTTCTATATAAAATAGCAGGCACCATGCACCAGGACCAATACATTAAAGTTATTGAGGATGTCCTGCTGTAGAATACCACCGTGGCAGGATACAACGAAGGAGAGTGTACCATTTAGCAAAACCGTACCACACAGCCAAATTCGTGCAAATTTAACTGTCAAATAATAATATCCCCCCAAATCTTCTTTGGTCTTTGTCTGGTAAATTTTGAAATTATTGGTTTATAACAGGCACAGCACTTCCTGAGAGATCCTCATACATAATATTTTTGACATATGGCACAATGCAGAGGGAATAAAAATGTGCATCAATATCTGCATCAGTAGCACGTCTAAAAGGATCACTGCTGTCGTAGGAAATAAAGGTGGACAAATGTACCAAATTTTAAATGTAGAAATATTTGATGATTATACATATTATTACTATTGAAGTTGACATTCTCGCCTTTTCAAGGATAATGTTTATCCTATTTATAAAAGAAAAAATAGTTACCCCAAGACCAGAATACCAACGGAATACCAGAAAATGCAAGTGGTTATTATAATGAGCTGGCCTTCTACAGTAGAGTCAAGAAAATTTTAATCCATAAAAATATATTTCTAGATATGCACGATGAACGAACCAAATGTCTACATACACATATTTAATAGGGTGATAAAAAGCAATAAAAGAAAAATACATAAATCAATATCAAAGGCAAAAATTAATTCCTTACCTGCATTTTCAAACAAAACGCTTCTAGGTGAAAATACTGGGAATACTAGACTTCCTTTATCGTATTCATCGGTAAGATGTTCCAGGCATTTTAAGGACAATCCGGAAAATGCGTTTGTACAGTCAAAAATTGTTTGAAATCCCTGAAAGAAGAATTTTTTTTTTATTAAAACTTGCTTAACTTGTTAACTTTTTTAAAAACAGAAGTGCAACATAATTCAACAGTGGGTGTTTACAGCCATACAAATTCAACTACAAAACTAAAATTAAACCGAACTTTCATTAGTGACTGGATTGACTAGAATAGAAATGAATTCCTTGGACTTATCCAAATTATCATTAAGCAGACAATGTACGGGAAAAAGAAAGTCTAGGCTAAACTACAGCGCATTATTGATATCAGAAAATTTAGAAATATTATTAACTGGTATATCTTTAAATCTTTTTGGAAATTTATCTCTTAAAACGCATTCAAGTGAAAATTTTATTTGTATTTTGGATTTGGATTTTGGGTTTATTGGAGAATTTCCTTATACAATTACGACACTTTACCTCCTAAGTAGTAATTAAGTTTAATTAAATCAACAATCAAGCTCTTAAATTTATTCAAATTTCTTTCTTCTTTACATTCTCTAGGTAGGCTATTAAACATTTTCAACTCATTAATCATTAATGTTTTCTGTTTTTGTTTTCTTGCACGTTATGATTCTGAAATCAGCTCTTCTTCTTAAATCATAACTAACTGTTTCGCTGATATATTGTATAGCATTTATCAAATAGTTAGGCAACAACTTGTTTCTGAGTTTAAAAATATAAATTAGTACCAGCTCAGCGCTTCCTTCATTACAGCAACAGGCGTTACCTACTACACTTTAGAATTATTCGCATTGATCTATTTTGTAATTTTTGCAATCTATATACCGTTGTAGTATTTCCACAGTACAGAATTGTAGCACAGTAATCAAAGTGAAGCAGAGTTATGGTATTATAAACGTATATGGCTGTTTTGAGGTCCAGAAAATTCCTAATTCTTTTCAGAAACCCTAGCTTTTTAGCTATCTTACAACACAATTTGTCAATATGAGGTGAGGAGATCAGTTTATTATATACTACAATTCCAACATATTTGACTTCCTCTACAACATCTATATTGGTTCCCTGTATAGTTAATACCAAGGGTTCCCTGCCATTTATTAACATACAATTTGTTTTAGACACATGAAGGTTTAACTTGTTCATATTGATTGGGATACTTTCCAGATCCTCTTGTAATTTTTGTCTACATTTGCTGTAGTTATTTTCAGTTATGTACACCAGTGTCTCGTCCGCAAATAACTACTTTTGAATATTTTACCACAATAGAAAGCTCATTTATATACAGCACAAACAACAACGTACTCAAGGCTGCGCCTTAGGGCAACCCAATGTTGCATTCCATACGTGTAGAAACATTAGACTCTAGTTTAGTCATTTGCTTCCTGTTTTGTAAGTAACTCTCTAGCCATTTATTTTCTGTTAACATGATGCCATATTTGCCTAGTTTTTTAGAAAAATGCTGCGGCTAACGGTTTCAAACGCTCCCTTTAGAT
This sequence comes from Dioctria rufipes, assembly GCA_963924295.1. Classification (NCBI taxonomy): domain Eukaryota; kingdom Metazoa; phylum Arthropoda; class Insecta; order Diptera; family Asilidae; genus Dioctria; species Dioctria rufipes. Next base: position 15,103,197 of record OZ002742.1, on the reverse strand, counting down.
CTAAGGAAACTGCAATCACCATGTCGCAAACGTCAATTTCCTTCTTCCACTCCAGAACAACCAAATTTAAAGCTGATTCACAAGAATGCTTAGGTCTGAATCCTGATTGATGCTCCACAAGCAGATTGTGTTACATATATGTTCTTCAAGCTGAATCTGTAGTTTTTTCCATGATATTTTCTATTAATGGCAAGCTGTTTATCGGCCCTATTTCTTTAGGAAATTGGGAAATCGGGAAGAACCCTTCCTGCATAGATTCGTTTATAATTTTTACTAAAGCTGGCCCAGTAAATGCAATGCTATGCTTTATCATGTTGAAATCCAGGAACCAGTGATCATAGAATTTTTTTAGTTTACTTAGAATGGTTTGTAATTCATCAATATCTATACTTTTAAACTTTAATTCAACAGTAGACTCTATTCCTGCATATACGTATGGTACGATTGGTATACTCTTTCCTATGTTTGTGATACTTTTGATAAAATACGTATTTAGTTTTTCATAAATTTCTGGGATATGTTTAATATTAGCACCTTCAAACTGTATTTCTTCATTGCCATATCCAGCCCATGATTTTATTAATGCCTTCAGAATATTCCACATACCCTTTTGATCGGGTTGTTTTGAAATTATTTTTTGCCTAAAATAAGTATTCTTAGTTTCTCCAATTATTTTCTTATAATAATTCCTGGCTACTACCATAAAGTAATAAAGGCTAAAGAGATGACAAGATTAACATTGCTTTGCGAACCAATATTTGAAAGCTCAATCTGGAAGTTTGGATGCAATCGTTAAAGCTTTCTTTCAGAGCTCGCATCTTCTGTATAGAATTTGCAGCCCACTGTACCAGCAGGCATAACATCAAGTCAAGGCATGATGAATGGAGTAAATGCAACACTACTAAAGTTTACCAATGTAGATATTAATACGCATATGAGAATATGTGTTACTTTTGGAAGCTCATTTGATACAAAATATTATTGCTTCAGGCGGAAGAAATATTTTGCGCAGATATACAACTCATTTGGAGGTATTAGCTGCGTTTTTTTTATACTGTACTGGTTCATTGGAAATTTAAATTAATTTCATTCTATAAAACGGTAGCCATGATTTTTTTTATGGGGGTAAATTATCAAATTGCATTTCAATATTCACAAAATGCCAAAATAGATCTAAAATATTTGGTTCTAATTCTCTTCAAAAGCTGGAAATTTGATGGTTTTTATTCATTTATAAATCCGTGCATCTCCTTTTATAGAGATCAGGAAAAAAGAACGCAGCATTATAATAGTAATAGAACTGCATATTATATCCAAGCAAATTTCTTAGACGGCGATGTTTTTTTCACTGTTGTATACAGTGTTTTTATCTTACAGACGTTAGTATATTGAAATTGTTGATGAATAATTCTAACAGCTTGAAATGGATATATTTTCGAAAATATAAACAACATTTTTACAAATTCATTAATTATTTTTATGATATTCAAATTGTATTATGAGCGGAGTGAGAGCGACCTAGAAATCAATTTATTATACATTTTAGTTTTCTATTGCATATCCGACTGCTATCCGGCCGTCACCACAGTAACTTGAGAGCACATTCATGGTTTGTTTCAAATTACATCATTTTGCATATACTTATTGAGAAAGCAGTCAGCTGAGGACTTTTTGATGTACTGGAAAAGTTTTCAGAATATAAAACGCTATGAAATTTGTTATAACGATTTCTACTGTCCGTCAAACCGTTCTAGAAATAGATGAGTAAACCCTACCTTAGCGATCTGCCTATATGGCACGAAAGAATTAGTCTTAGGCCAATATACCTTTTTCCTGGCTTTTTTAACTAAATTAATTTTCGATTGAAATTTCAATATATAAATGTACAGTACTTACCAAATTCTCTACATTTCTTATTGGGCCGTATGTACATTTAAATTTACATCTTCTGGCATTAAAATAATTTCGATTTCGAAAATCAGAATTTAAAATTCTTGAATAAAATTGACTATTCTTTGCGGATTCCATGTGACAATCCTTAATATTTTCAATATCGATTATCTTTAGAAAGAGAAATATAGAGCAAACGTCCTGTTTTTATATGTTGAAAAACTTTATGATAAATATCGTCCAGAAATGATACACAAAATTTTAAATTTACATTCTTCATACAATGCAGGCAACCACTTAGAAACATTTTTTCTACTCGAAAATGGGTTAAAAGAATAAAGTATACTGTTATTTTTGTAAATCAAATTTTATGCTTTTATTATTATACCCTAGATGAAATCTATAGTGTATACTAAGTTTGTCATTCCGTTTGTAACACCTCGAAATAATTATGGTAGAGCAAAATGGATTGGACACCCATTCATAATATTAAAAGTTATTTTGATTTTTGCATGTCCGTCCGTCCGTTCGTGCGCACGATAACTCGAGAACGCGTATACTAAGAGAGCTGAAATTTTGTACATGGACTTTAAAAAAAAAGTAAAATTAAGTTCGAAAATGAGACAAATCGGGCAACACCTTCGTGGGGTTGCCATATAAAAATTTCGTTTTCCGCTATATATTTGGACACTGCCTGAGAACGCGTCGACGTAGAGAACTGAAATTTCGTACATGATGTTTTTACTATATTAGCAAATAAAATGTCAAAAATACACTAAATCGGGCAACTCCTTCTTGGTGTTGCCATATAAAAATTTAGGTTTTTTACGTATATACTTTGAAAACGATCAGTCCAAGACATTTTTATTGTACTAAACTTCTGCAGAATACGAAATCTTATAAAATTGGTTATAATCATTTTTTCTGTGCGACAAACCGTTCTAGAAATATATGCGAAAAACAACTTCAAAATCAAACTTGAATAGATCGGAGACCGTATGAAATTTAATACGGGCATTCATCTAAGGTATCATAAGAATTGGTCTTAGACCAATTCTAGCTTTTTTTACTTGTTTTTAGTTTGTTAATTGCTTTGTTTTTCTGTTTAAAAAGTTTCTGGGTTTCTCATATACAGTGCTTTTTTATTAAAATATCAATAAAAAAAATCGAGTAGTTAAACGATGTTCACAACACAGATTATCTTTTGCAAACCAATCGCTAAATTCGCTGATTTGCCTTGTTTTCTTTATGACTTCTTTTATCGATTTCATATTTGGACTGATGGAAATAATTTGTACAAAAATATTTAAAATAATTTTCATTAGCTGGAAAAAATTTTCTGTAGGCGCCTAAGTTTACCGAAATCCGAATTTTTTGAAAATTTTTGTAAAACAAAAAGTGCTCAGATTGATCTTCAAGACATATATATTCTCCTGTCTTTTTCATGCAATCTTCGCAAAATTAGCAGCCGATCTTCGGTAATATTTTAAAAAGAATATACCCCAGAAAATATCGCAAAAAAGAGTCCTCAACGGGTTTATCATCATTATTGATAATATCAAAATTATTACTTTCGAAAAAATCAATTTATTATTACTGTCTATATTGGAATCAGGGAAAATATGGGAATTATCCGCGTGCATTACTTGACTTTCAGTATTTTGAAAAGTTGAATTTTCAAATATAAATTCCTCATTATCATCTTCACAATTGCTGCTTTTTGATTTGAGTGCCAAAATTTTGCGAGGCAAAAGCCTACATATTATATGATTAAATTCATAAACGGAGGGATTTCGATTATTTCCACCCTTATATCTTATCATAGAAAATAAATTTCCTGCAACATCTTGGTTGAATTTATATGTCAAAATAAATTCTTTTTCTGGGAACGCGGCTAATACCTCCAAATGAGTTGTATATCATCGCAAAATATTTCTTCCGCCTGAAGCAATAATATTTTGTATCAAAAGAGCTTCCAAAAGTAACACATATTCTCATATGCGTATTAATATCTACATTGGTAAACTTTAGTAGTGTTGCATTTACTCCATTCAGTACATCATGCCTTGACTTGATGTGATGCCTGCTGGTACAGTGGGCTGCAAATTCAATACAGAAGATGCGAGCTCTGAAAGAAAAGCTTTGACGATTGCATCCAAACTTTCAGATTGAGCTTTCAAATATTGGTTCGCAAAGCAAAGTTAATCTTGTCATCTCTTTAGCCTTTATTACTTTATGCTACTACATATTCTGACCACTCTTCATCACTTTTCATAATTTTAGCTTTTTCGTATTTACATATTTTTGACTGTCTTAGCTGTTGTAGGTCCCACTTATATCCTTCATTGCTGCCGTTAGTTTTTACTGTTTTCTCTCCTATCATTGGCGTTATACTACTAGTAATAGACTCCTTGAGCTGCTCCGTGCATTCATTCACATTATCAATTTCCATATTACCATTATCGCGCATACTTCTGCTAATTGCATTTATAAATATTTCTTAATAGCATCTAATATATTTTATTTCTCTAGTATCACTGTTTTTTTCATTTATTTCAATTCTCCTCCAGCAAATTGTCGTCAGCCCATTTTTCAAAGTAGTTGCAGAAGTCGGTTGCAGAGAATTTTGGTGACCTGTATAAAACATCCATTACCAGACTTTCATTATTACTGTTTATTTTCAGTAAAAGTATCCATGTGCAGTAATCTACACCAATTTTGTATTCACTCGACTGTATCGAGATTTGGGGGGAAGAGTATCTTTTACACCCGATATGAGTAGACGTAGTACACGGGCGTATTGGACAACGGACACAATCACCAAGTTTCCCTTAAAGCGATTATAATAATAAATTGATAATTAACAATTTCGAATAAGCGCTTTCCCATATTCTGTACCACATCCCATATATGGTTTAAATAAAATCTTTGTCCAATTCGCAATTGCAAATGTTTTCGACATTCAATTCGTCAAAAGCTTTACGCGATGGCGATCCAAAATTGCGGCTACTATTGAAATACATTTTTGAAAAACTTAATTTCTATGCTTACCTGACAATTGTTGCACTCCTCAATATATTGACGAATTTTATCTGCAAAATCATACGAGAACTTTTCTGAATCCCATATTAGTGCTCCATTTGAAAATGAATCGAATGTTTCTTTTTCCTGAGTCAACTTATACTCTTTAATTATATTAATCGTCCTTGGATGATATCTACTATAAAGATAATCACTCCAAGCTTCTACATTCTCACTAAGATTGTACTCCTTACCTAAAAACAAAGTTTCGGTAGTGTTTATTATTTGGTTTTTGTTTTGGAAATGCGAACCAACTTACTATGAATATCAACATTTGGATCATCAATGTCCTTTTGAAACTCCGGCTTTTGTACAGATTCTTTTTTTACAACTTCTATAGCAGATTTTTCCCATGGTATAACTTTCTTCACTTTTTCTACATTTTTATCTAAAATTGGTGATGCTGCTGTTGCTGCTGCTCCTAATTCATTGAAATCTTCATAGAGAATACCTTCTTCTGATAAATGCTTTAGAGATGATTGTAAATCTACTAACAACAGCCGAGGCGTATATGTGGTTTGTCCCTGAAATATTAGAATTACGATTTTTATTTTTATTAGAGCTACTTCTTTAAATCCTTCATTTAGACTCGTTTAAACAAGAAATTTCGGTTGAGACAATAACACTTGATAGGATCCCTCCGATGTCAGCCTAGTAAGAGGCAAGAGAAAAATTATTGACCCTGGGGAAGATTTACAGAAACTTGTTTGACTAGTCATCTAAACTAGCAGGGAAAAACTTTCTAACAATTGCGGTGAAATAATGAGCGCCAGTGACGGAAAAATCCAGTACAGGATAGAGAGAAAGAGAACTCCTTAGTAAAAGGCAAACTTTGGAAAAAAATAATTTAAGGACGCTCCAGTCATGTATGATTGATGTTTTAAGACACAAACATAAAAGAAAAAAAGACACTTGCAAAATCTAAGCATTTCGAGCTACCAGCATATGTGCACTTCATCCCAGGAAGTTACACCAATAAGGTGATTTCCAAAATGGTATCCATATTCAGTAATGAACTGAACTAAAGATAAATAAGGCATAGAAGACAATCTCAACATTATTTGCAAGCTGCCAAGACAAAGCCCAACTTGGCGAGTAGTTAATGAAAAAACTGGAGCCTACCACACACAAATAGTTTAGGGAAATACAAACATGTCACCGTCAACATCAGCACCAAGCCATTGAAGAATATATTCTAAAAGCTGATTTCTAACGGTGCGATCCACTAGGATCTAATAATTAGATACTGCGCTAATATACAAGCAGAGGATTGTTTCCAGCAATTGTATCATTTACAAATTTATACTTGCCTGACTCAGCTAAAATTACCTGATGCGTGGGTAGTGTTAAAGCTTTTTATGAATCAATAATTCTGTTTTGCTGATTTATGCTTTTGTTTCATTACTCTAGATGAAGTAACCGTAGTAGGTACCAAGAAAAGGAATTAAGTAGGAAAGATGACAGAAATCAATCTTCATATCGTAATAGGACCATCATAGGAAAAAGAACTAAATAAAAATTGAAAAATTATCCATCCCAAACCATAAGATTGAGCTGGCAGTTCTTGTGCTGATTAGCTAAGAAATATAAAGGCTCATGCCTATATGGGTTCCAGATAAAAAGCTAAACCCTGATAGCTCAGCTATAATTTATTGCATTTAATTACCAAAGCCACCCAAGGTCGTTTCAACTTGTTTTATTACCGGCAACAAATATTTAATAAATACAAACACTGCAACTAATGAGTAGCAATAAGCTGAATATTTCAACAAAAGAGCTGGTAAATTATCTGCTATATATTTACTGAAAAATTAGAGCTACCCACCTTAAAATCCACTCCTTCTCTGAACATAACATCATGATTAATCTCAGATGGTTTTGCGGTTGGATCGTAATTGAATCCAGATTCCTAATGATATAAGAGATGTTTAGTATCAATTTTATGAAAAATAGTTGCAGATATGTCTTACCTGTATATTCCACCAATGAGCACCAATATAATTTGAATAGTTTCCTAATTGTAATGTTAAAATCTCACGTGTTGCATTCATTTTGGTTGAGATTAATTTTTGTTTGAAAGGAATGATGACATTTCGTATGACAGTTCTCCTACCGTTGAAGTTTGTCTGCACAAGAAAGGAAAAATTTCTGCAGATTGTAAATATGGAAGAGATTTGTACATAAAATGTACCAAACATTTATAAATATTGACAGAGGTGATTTTGATATTTTGTCTTACTTTAATGCCAACATATACGACGAAATTAAATGAACTTTTATTCAGCACAGAACAACTGAAATGACGAAAAACAAGCTGAAAATGATAAGTATGAATGAAAAGTATTATTTTAAGTTACCTACCTGAATTACAAGGAAGTATGTGTGAAATTTTTGTCGTAGCCTAGGCGCATGATACAAAAATAACAAGTATGGCCGATTCAAGAGGAATTTTTTTTGTTGCTACGTCATGAGGTGCCTACTGTCATTTCCATCGAATTTGTTTTGAGTTTTTCGTATTTTATTGACTGAAATAAGTTTTGAATATATTAAAATATTTAACAAAATATTAGTTTCTTCGTTTAAATCACTTCGAGAAAAGTAATTATGTGCTAATGGGAAAGCAAAGAAATTTAAAAATAGAAAGTGAAAGGACGATTGAAATTGAGACGAACAAATTTCTGACATTTGTCGCCAAAGGAGGCAAGCAATCAATTGACAGATTTTCCGGCCATGCCCTGAGGGTGATTCTGATCTCTTTGTCGTATATTTTAGTCACATATTTTAACATTTCACCTCAAATTTGTCGTACTTTTATATTCACCTTATTCATTTTGATTAATCCTTTTCAACAACCACAAAATAAACTAAAATGAATTTGAAATGAATTAAAGTCAGAATACACGCCTAAAAGTACGACAAATTGGTCAACTGCTCCCGAGGTTGTGATAAAAATGTATACTATGGTAAATGAATTTTCTACACCAACTTAAAACAATACAAGTGCTTAAAATCGAAAAATATTTTTGAATTTGTTATGTGAAATGTCAGTTTCAGGCAATGCAAAGCTTGCTGAACTGAATAAAAATACGAAAAAATCAGTAGAAAAGTTCATTTCATTTAGGCGTATATTTTGACATTAAAGTGCGACAAAGGGATCAGAATCACCCCGGAGGCAGTGCTTAAATATACAGTGAAAACCCAAAAGTTTTATATGGCAACACCAAGAAGAGGTTGCCCGATTTGTCCCAATTTCGAACATAAGTTGAAATTTTTATAAAAGTCCATGAGCAAAATTTCAATAATCTTAGTGAACGAGTTTTCGAGTCCTTCCGCTCGATAGGACAGACAGAAATGCAAAAAATCAAAATAAATTTTATTATTACGCGCGGGTGTCCAATTTATTCTGCTCTACCATCTTTATTTATATGCGGTACAAATATAGGGTATAATATAAATGAACTATGGTGAATTTAAAAGTATGCGACAAATTTGTGACAAGAATATACGAGAAATAGTACAACAAAGGATCAAAATCAGCGCTCTGATTGTGACACTAAAGTTGCTTACAATTTTGTTTTATCTGTGGCTTTTCCTGAAACAGATGCAGATGTAAAATTAACATAAACAAAAAATAGATGACAATCTATGACTTGCGTTCTTTCTCTATTCTTGTAAGCACGTTCGAAACGAAAATTGAGTAGTTTTCTTTCCATAAAAAAAGAATTAACGCATATGATCTAGACGCTATGGAGATTCTTTTCAATAAAAATTACAATTCTTAATACACCTTGAATTAACAATTGAAATTTCATTTTAAAATTAAGTCAGTTTTCACGCCTTAAATGAATGACGAGTAAAAAACTCAACCCTATTTGAAATACTTTTGATAGATAATGTACAGTAAAGAAAATTATTCGCACGGAAGGTACTGACATTGACAAATCGATTTGACAATTACATTGAATAAATAATTATTATTATAATTATCTTCTAATGTTTTTGGGAGGTTTTGGTTTTCCATTTTTGTGTTTCTTTTCTTAAATATTTTATTTATACTACTTTGAAACACAATAAATATGGAGTCAAATAACGATCTATTATGTCGTTTCTGTCTTCAAACTACAGAGAATATGGAAGAATTGTTTAATTCACAAGTTGAATACGTAAAAGAGATTGAGGAACTTACAGGCATAATGGTGATTTTGTTTTCTGTTTATTTCTATTTCAAAATTGTTGAATGATTCCTTAATATTTTTGAGATGCTGTGAATTTATGTAGCCTCCTTCATATATGTACAAGTATGTAACTATTTCCGTAGGCGGCTCTGTTTCGAGTTGAAGATTTACTTACCTTTGTGGATCTATCGCAACTGGACTTTTTTTTTTAATTTTCTAAGATTGAATCCTGCATCTTGTTGCTACAGCCTCCAAATTTTCCGATTTATTGAATGCCAAATTTAAATTGTACCATCTATATCTGATCTTGGTCAAGGCTTTATATAAATGACATTGAATTTGACTATGGGCACAGTTCTTGGGTGAAATTATTTAAATGTGAAATTTAAAATCTTTTCTATGATATGATAATGTCTCTTACAGTAATCTGATTGCCATACTCTTACTAGATATATTTTTAGACCTGCGCCAGCATGACTGAAAATGAAGACAGCAAGCATGTCTATTTTACATCTGCAGGGCATCTGGATACACAGTTTGAAAGACAGAACTAGCTAAGATGTAACTTAAATTTTCTACAGTTCCAAAGCCATTTATAAACGAAATTCGAAAGTAGTACAGCAGGTATAAAGCTGACGATTGTCTCACCATATTCTTTTGTCCACAAAACCAGTAGAAAACAACAATTCTTCCGGTATTGCACATGTTCTTTTAGACGCAATCTCTTTATTTAACATTAGGACTAGTCATCTGTATGTTAAGGTAGACAAACGGACTGGGCAGATCTGTGTTGTGTTCCGAATAACTTTATTAATTTGTCATCATAGCCAGTAGCAACGTGGAGGAGTAAAAAAGTTGTCATTTCCATTGAATTCTTTAAACCTCCAGGAAATTGGCTCCGACGCCGATTTTTCCAACTGCTTAAGACCGTTTCACACGTTCAGTTTAAGCTGCACAGTTTTTGGAAATTTATTGGAAAGTTATATCAGTACTAGCCCGGTCCATCTGTTTGAAGATCATGGCTAGATTGGTTTATGTTCTCCTGTTGATATTTTCTGCTGGTGTACATTCCTAGCTAACGTCGATTTATTTTAAGTTGTTCAATTTTTAGTTTATGTTTATCGACTGCATTCTAACAGTGGCCACTCATCCATAGCAACGTTTACTTTGAGCTGTGGAGAGTTCCACAATATTTTTACCCAATTTTACTGCAGTCTACATACGTCGCCTGTTTGCGCATCAAATATTTTTCTCGTAAAGATAAAAACGTTTTTTTATAAAAACTACCTTTGCACTTTTGCAGATAACTAACGAAGTGGAATTTCCATCATTTATATGTGAGGACTGTCAGCAAATTGTAAAAGTTCTTCAGAATTTTAGAAATAAATGCAAAAGATCTGAAAAGTTCTTAAGAGAGATTTATAAAACGGGACCTAGCAAAACTATTATTAGCCCAGAATCTGAAAGTTTAATAGTTGATATAGATGAAAGCAATAAACCACTAAAGGAAGAAAACTCCAATCAAGATTTAAAAATCAACAAGAAAAAAGTAAAAGAGGTCGGTAGAAGAAAATCACTCTTTGAAACGGACCAGTACAACCAATCTGATCGGAAGAGCTCGAAAAATTTAATTACCTGCCACATATGTGGGAAACAATATGAATGGAGTCGACTAAAATATCATATCAATAACCACACAGGTATGAATCACTTTCATCATCAGATCTTAACCTAATTTGAAGATAACAATATTTTTCTTATAGGAAATCGTCCCTATGTTTGTAGTCATGAGAATTGTGGTAAAGCCTTTCCATCTCCACAACTGCTTCGATCACACGATAAAATTTGTCACACGGATATTTATCCATTCACGTGTGACATTTGTGGGCGACAATTTAAAGTGCGAACAACTTTTTTAGTACATAGGAGTTATCATTTGGAACCTGAAATACCTTGTTCATTGTGTGGGAAGCTTATAAGGAATAAAAGGGCTCTGAAAAAACACATTATGTCCCATACTGGGGAAAGACCTTTTCCTTGCAATGTTTGTTCGAAGACATTTCAAAATAAATACACTCGCAAAGTTCATCAGAGAGTTCATACTAAGGAAAAGCCATTTGAGTGTAAAAAATGTGGACGTTCTTTTGGATATAATTGCCTTCTGAAGTCGCATATAAGGAAACAGCACCCTGATGATGTCACCCTTGTAATATAATAGAAGTTTTTTTTATCGTTTCTTGTTAATTTTACTGTAAGATAAGTGGTTATGTTCAATTATGAATAAACAAGTAAGTAAAGAGCTAACGATTTTGTATTGGAGTTTGCGGAAAAAGTGACCAATGGGTATAGGTTTTGGAGGAAAAAGTATTGGGTAGAAATCGATGCCTGATTATAGGCTTTGCAATGATACTTTTCGATTTTTAGTGAAAGGAAGTGAAATTATTTTTCAAACAGAAGTTTGGAGGCCATAATCAGAACAGCAAAGTAAAGGCAAAATTATACTTCACCATGTTCAAATTAAGAAAATTCTAGTTCATTCATTTCTCGGTTGACAAAGGGGTGAAGTACGCAGTGCGATTTGGGTATTGGGGCTATGCTACCCTTTGATCATTGCGGGATCCTCACATTGCCTTTCATTTGACTTGACATTAACAATATTGCACATAACCGAAATGTTACTCTCCAGTATGAGTTGGGCAGGAACAAGAGCATTGACAGTTTAACTTTAGGTTGCTATAAAAATTGTTTTTTGCGCCCTCGACTGGCAGCCTAGTGAGATAGTACCTTGGATATGGAATAAAAAATGAGATTGTCTTATAACTTAAGGCCCTTCAGACGTTGTCCATCTTAGTTCGGACGAAATCGATCCTGGTTTTTGCAAATAGGTAACGCAAATACTTACTCAGTGTGATAAACTGAGATTCAGACAGTGCTATTTGCTATTGTCAAGAAATATATTTTATTTTATTTGTCTCACAGAGTCGTTGCTTTCTTCAAGGCATATTTTCTGGAATCTCTCTCGGTAGTAAATTCAGACTGAAAATCAGACAACAAATTTAGACAACAATGAAGGATTTTTGCATAGGCATCAATAGATTCCCACTGTTGCCCACTTTTGTTGAATTTGAATGCCTTTTTAGTTTATACAGTCGGTGACTAAATAAAATTTAAAAATAAAGTGCGCGTAAAAGCAAATATTTTCTTGGTGATTTTCAAATCAAATCAAAAAGTATTTATTTATAAGCCCCTGCTTAAAGCAACGTACAACGCTGGGCATTACGACATTAGTAGCTTAGTATAAGAGCTTAGTATTAACAGCAAAATAACATAAATCAGGGTAGCTGGTCGTGCCATAGGCCGATCCGATATTAGACATAAAGGAATAAAATAAAATAAAGAGTGGATAGCCTTTAGAGTTTGTTTGGACGTTAAGAAATCCTTACAGGTGATTATATAGTGACTAACATGGATACTTATAAAATATATAATACATGAGATTGCACAAGATTAAAATTAATAAATGAATGAGAACGAATAAAGAATAAAGAATTGAATGCTATAAAATGAAAAGAGATAAGCTTATTAGGCATTCAATGCCTGTACATAGATGTGGTTGTATGAATGAGAGTAAAACTAAGAAAATCAGTAAAACTAAGAAAATCAGGTACTATAGAGTTAATTGTGAACTGAACTGATTAAATGGGCATTCATTCCCTTTTTTTTTTTTTTTTTTTTTTTTTTGAGATTGGTTGGACGTTAAGAAGTCCTTACAGGTGATTATATGATGACTAACATGGATACTTAAAATATAAAATACATGAAATTGCACAAGATTAAAATTAATAGTTGAATGAGAGCGAATGAAGAATTGGAAGCTATAAAATGAAATGAAATGAGACAAGCTTAATAGGCATTCGATGCCTGTACATAGTTGTGGTTGTATGAATGAGAGAGAGTAAAATTAAGTTAAAAAATCAGGTACTATAGAATTAATTTTGCGCCTCGGTAACATCAATAATCTTAACGTATGGGCACGACGGGCAATTGCCAGAGCCCCTCAATTTAGGGGCTATCAGCAAGCAATTACAAATTTATATTACTTAGAATGAAACGTTCTATATTATTAGAGTGAGGGAAATACACTGCTCAACGTCTCTCATTGTGTTAAGGCTTGACGCCTTAGGTGGGATTGTTGATAACGCAAATATCTTAAATATCGGAGGCTAGCCGGTTATATCGTTTTAAGATCTGCTGATTGAATCATGCTAAACTTATGTATGTGCTCCAGTGGCTCTGAAAAGTGCAGGTAGAAAAACCATAATTCACAAGAAAATCAAATGAAGTGTTTGGAACCAATTTCCAGGACGAGAAGGCTGAATTAATTACTGTTTATTTCCGAAAGTAAAAATACCAAAACTAATATCCATTTTTAGGAAAACGCCAAACATCAAAAACCATCATCATTATACCATTATTACCATAATTTTCAAAATGCTCACATGGATTAGCAAACGTTGCTTTATGCAGGGTTTTTTTTAAATAAATGCTGATTTTTGATAAAAAGCTGTTTTCGTTTTCTACTGATTTCACAACTCCTGAAAACTCGAGTCTCGAGTCTCAAAAAGTCAGAATATAAATCAGAAATGACAATTGGTTGTAGTCACTGAAAAAATTAGCACTCGGAATTGGTCCGAATGAGGGCGCCACGTATTGTAGTATCAAAACTCCGCCGAACTTAGATGGCGCCAGCGTATTGTAGTATCAAAACTAATTGGCGCTAGTGTCGCCCGTTTCATCCGAGCCTCATTGAAAAGTACTAAAAAAGCTCTCAAATTAAAATCATAAATTGATTATTCGACACAAAGGTGTCACTCTTTAAATTAAAATTCATACTGGCATTGATTATATTATTATTTATAATAGATTCTGTTTAGATGCCTCAGTTTTTGCCTCTGCCGCACGAAACTTGTTGGGTGGACGATGGTTGGGGGCAGGGATAAAATGGAACCTATTTTTATTGGCTATTATGAGTTACGTGATCATTACAGATTCATACATTACATTGTTTATAGTTGTTAGTTCACATAATTTGTCGATGTATTTGTTTCACCGTCTGTGATGCAGCAATTTAACTGATGTATTGAAGGGCATTTTGAAGAATCTCAAAGCGCACCTAATACTAACCTGCCTAATCAGGGTCATAATTTGTTGCTGTTCTTGCTCCATCGATGTTAAGAGTGCGTCTACGCATAAAAACTCTCTCCAAATGTTTGACAAACATTTGATAAACATTTGTGAAACGTTTGTGACACATGGGTCAATCTTGTGGAATGCTTGATGGGCATGGCCGTAAATTTTACAGGGATTGTAAAAATCTGTAATGTAAACTACTGGAATCAATGGTTTGTTATTTCCGAACTAACTTAATTACCGATCTACTGTTGGATTATAGAAAAGTTTTAGGCTTCAGTTATAAAAGACCAATTTGGAAGAACTTTTTACTCTGAACAATAATTAATTCATTGCCATATACAGAGTGTTTTAGATAAGGATGACGTCCTTGCAGGAGATGATAAGGGAACTCGAGAAACGAAAAAAGTTGTATGGACAAATTTCAATCCACCTAACGGCTTTCGAGGAATTCCACTTAAAGGATATTCCACCTTCAAAGTGCAGGATGTTGTCTTCTTGCTTATATCAAATAAATTGTAAATTCAATTTTATTTATTTTCAATTTTTTTTTATTTTGCGCTTTCATCATTACTGGTTAATGCCAGCTGAAAGCAAACGTGACTTAGTAGGCTAGTTACAAATTGATAAATGCAAGAGGAAAAATCATCTGTCTCGTTAACTCAGTGGTAAGAGCAGTCGCCTGGCAAGCGGAAGGTCCCGGTTTCAAACCCCGGACGAGGCGATTGTTTTCCTTCTTGTATTTATGATTTGATTTAGAATCGTTATAAACAAAAGTTCTTAAAATTCTTCTATTCTCCATATTCTGTTTTGTGTAAATAACAAACAATTGCCGATACAAGTAAAACATTTCGACAGATGTGTGATGAAGTATTATTTACATAAATGCTCCAGTGTCTCATTCTTCAGTACACATTACCGGTAAAATAAACTATTGCAAAAGTTCTGGTGTTTTAAAATAGCGAGTTTACAACACAACTGACAGTTTTTATTCACTACAACGAACAGGTATGTTATTGTTATTATTACTTTAGGACTTTGATCTCGAGCTCGTAGTTGTCTTAAAAGATGCTTCGGATGTCAGGGCTTTAATCATATATCGAGTGAATGTAAAAATAAAGAAGTGTGTGCGAGGTGTTCCGAGGAGCATGACACGCGTAGTTGTAAAAAAAAGACGTTATACAAAAATGTTCTAATTGTATACAGACTAAAGACAAATTAAAACTTAATATTGATGCGAATCACGAAATTCTGAGTAGGCAGTGTCCAGTGTACTTAAATAAGTTCAGAATTGAAAACGGAAAAATGGGTTATTAGCAATTAAAGAAGGTTAAGGTGCTTATATAAATGTTCAAGGCCTAATAAACAATTGGAATGAAATGGAAGTTGTCTTTAATCAAAGTAGCTATGAATTTATAACGGTGTCAGAAACTCATGTCACTGATGGTATTGAGGACAGCGAAATTACCTAATAAGATGTGATACGGAATCAAGCAGAACAGGAGGTGTAATCTAACAAATGAGTGACAGTAGAAAGTAGTACAAGATTTCAAGTCTGGATTGGATATTTGGTGGTTAGCTGCTAAATGTTGCAGAGAGAATGAAAGGATGATTATTGTAGTCGTGTATAGGTCACCTAGTTCGTCAGAGCGCCTTTAAGGAGTGGATGCACAGTTTAGCTGATTCAGCCGAAGAGTTATGCATAGTAGGTGATTTTAATATAGACTGGAGTACTGACAGTATATACAAACGAGAAGTGCAGCGAATATTAAACGATAACGGCTGTAAACAAAAAGTTAATGAATATACAAGAGTTATGGTAACGACTAAAACTATGATGAAAGGAAATTTAATTGTGCGATTAATGAAGTTAATATAGAAATGTTAGTTGAAATTGAGGATATGGACATACGTACGAAAGCATTTGATGACAAGATGAAAGAGGTAATATCAAAGCTAATGGAAAAGAAGTGTGTAAGTAGGATAAATATAGGTGGTATAATAGAGAATTAGCAATACTAAGGGAACATACGATTAATGCTTATCAAAGAGCTACATTAACTAATGATGAGAGGGAATGGGCAAGTTACAAAATGATACGGAATAAATATAAAAAACAAATTAGGTGTGCTAAACTATATAAGGTTTGGGATGTTTCTTAAGGAAAAACTCCGATCTATGTTTTATGCTTTTTTATTTTTCACTCGACGTTTCGGGCCTTGTTTAGTACCCTTCTTCAGGAGTTAGCTACATTAGAATATCAGATAGTATTACGTATAATTAAAATATTTGGTGTGCTCAAAGGTGAGCAAAAAAATAAAAAAGCATAAAACATAGATCGGAGTTTTTCCTTAAGAAACATCCCAAACCTTACATCATAGACCCGATCAAAAACATAACCGGCTGGAAACCTCAAATCAGCTGTAAACCATCTAAACTATATAATACGAAGGATCAATGAAGGCAAAGATTAAAAGGAGATGTGGAGTGTCATAAAAGAATCTGTGTTAAAGAAATCAAAAGCAGATATATCTGAAGTCTATTTTGAAGATGGTCAAAGCACGAGCAGTAAGAGCATAGCGGACAAATTCAATAAGTATTTCATAGAAAGTGTAGAGAAAATTAATAGTGGCATACCAAGAGTGCAAGTATACAGATCTTTTAAATCATACGGATAAACAATTTCGTTTTAAAATATTAAATGGTGAAGAAATAAAAAATATTTGTAGTGTAATAAACTGATTTAAGTGCTAAAATGGTAATAGAGCATTGGTCGGAACTGGGTACAACCTTAACTCGTATCTTTAATGAGTCGTTAATAACTGGAAAATTTCCCGACGCTTGGAAGGAATCAGTAGTAATACCAATTCATAAGGTAAAAAATACGAAGAAATGTGAAGAATTCAGACCAGTTAATATGCTACCACTATGTGAGAAGATTTTGGAAAAAGGAGTACAAATCCAACTAGAAAAATACCTAGAGGAAAATGGTCTTATAGCTAAGGAACAATCAGGGTTTAGAAAGCAACACAATTGCGAGACAGCATTAAATTGGGTAGTAACACAATAAATAGAAGAAATGGAAGAAGGTATCGCTATTCTTGCAGTATTCGTAGATTTTAAAAGAGCGTTCGAGACTATAGACAGACAAATTCTTCTATCAAAGCTTCAAAAATATGGAGTACAGTTGATTTCGGAACTATTTAGAGGGAAGAAGACAGAGAACAAAAGTTAATGGCATTCTTTCCGAAGCAGTTGAAATAAAATTTGGAGTACCACAAGGATCAGGGCTGGTTACATTATTTTTCTTGGTATATATAAACGACATTAAGAGTGCGTCGAGGCATTCAAAAATTACAGTTTTTGCTGATGATGCGTTGTTTGGTTGTTTGTAACTGGTAAAGATGTAGAAACAATCAGTAACAATTTAAGAATGGATTTAAATGAATTAAGTGAATGGCTAAGAAAGAATAAACTGAAATTAAATGTTAAAAAAACTAAATTTATGACTATAAATAGTACGTATAATGACAACTTAGAAATTGATGGTGAAAAAATTGAGTGCGTGAGTGAAATTTAGGGAATTGTTATTGACAACAAATTAAGTTTTAATGGACACATTGATTATATTTGTAAAAAAATTAGAAAAAAAGTCGCAAAAGTGCAATTAAAATAGATAATGTTTTAATAAAACCCATTAAATACTATTTCTGTGCGAATTCAAAAGCTTCAAAATATAGCTATGCGCATAATACTAAGATGTAATAGATTCATGCCAATAATAATGATGCTAGAAACCTTAAAATGGATCAGTTGCAGCCAAAGAATACATCTTTAACGTACTTCTTTTCTTTTTTAAAATTAGAAAGGGATGTCTACCAATATATCTCCAGGAGAAAATTAGGATGGTATCAGATGTTCAGCCGTATAACAGCAGATGTAAATATTCGATTAGGCTTATTTAATAGAAATAGGACTCAAAATTCACTAATATATAAAGGATTTAAAAAATTTAACGATTTACCATTAGAAATAAAAAGAAAAAGTAATTTTAAGATTTTTAAGAGAAAATGTGTGCAATTTGTAAAAGATAGAGCTGTTTAAGCAATTGGTATGTAACTTAAGAACTATGTTTATAAAAGTATTATTTGTACTAATAAATAATTATCTTATCCTATCTCATTAAAAATCGCAACAATAATCAAATTCCCCATACCTACTTTCTTAAAATCACAAACTACAAAACATTTGTACATCGTTACTTATATAAATTTCTCGATCGTACCAAACAATGGATATAATTGGCCATCCTCAAAAAAGTAACCTTTGTACTTTTGACGTGTGTCTGAATATCAAGAATTATTGCACCTTGTGCAATTTGATGCCTGCATGTCGCTTGGAATTAGCGATCGGTTATGATGATCAAAGTCCATCGTGTGATCGATGGAAATTCTAAATTTTACGTCATTGTCCAAAGGCAATAAACTTTGATATTTATGTGCGAACCTATGTGGGTAATCTGTTATTGAAATTGATCAATAATTGCAAAGAAATGGAAACGAAGCATTTCTGATCTATCAATAAATTGCAAGCCAAGATCTTTTTACTTTTGCCCCAATAAATAATTTTGCCCAGCCTGGGAAAATCGATTTTATGTGGAAGGGAGTATCATCTTGTGGTATTTTTTTTTTTAAATAAAAAGGCGAGTATCGGGATAAGAAAATCAGAAGTATTTTTACATCTGAGAAGTGATTTTACCAACTGTCAGAAACTAGAGAGTCCCCCTACCAAAAATAAGGCCTCTAGTGAAAGATAAATAACAAGTTCATAGCTTTTTGTAAAGATTCAATTGAAAAATAAACTAAAGGGTTTTCCAATGTGTTATTTTAATTAGCCCGCTATTTCGGTAGATGTCACTTTTGGAGCTGTCATTTTTTGACATTTGACAAGTAGAAACTACGCCATTAATAAAAATGGAACGATACACGATTCAACAACGCATTGAAATTATTAAAATTCACTATAAAAATGGTGAAAATGTGGCAGAGACGGTTCGTAAAACTCGAGCATTTTTGGGTCGTCGTGAAACACCTTGTCGGATCGCAATACAGAAATTGGTAGAAAAATTCGAGCTGTCGGGACAAGTTAGTGATGTGCAGAATAAAACCCGTGCACGTCGCTCAAGAGCAGCTGAGAATATTGCTGCTGTAGCCGAAAGTGTTGAAGAAAACCCAGGTTTGTCCATTCCTCGTCGTTCTTTGGAATTAGGCATTCCACAAACGTCATTACACCGTATTTTGCATAAAGATTTGGGTCTTAAGGCTTATAAAGTTCAGTTAACACAAAAACTCAAGCCGGCCCATCAGCAACAACGTCGAGTCTTTGGTGATTGGGTCCTTGAAATGCATGAAAATGATCCGGAATTCCATCGAAAACTCAACTTGAGTGATGAGGTCCATTTCCACCTCGATGGCTTCGTCAACAAGCAAAATTGTGGCATCTGGGGCTCGGAAAACCCAAGAGTTATTGTTGAAAAGCCTCTCTATCCTCAACGTGTGACTGTTTGGTGCGGTTTATGGTCCCGCGGGGTCATTGGACCTTACTTTTTCGAAAATGAGCCTGGAGGAACAGTTACGGTGAATGGATTGCGCTATCGACAGATGATTAATGATTTTTTATGGCCGGAATTGGATGGTATTGATCTGGACAACATTTACTTTCAACAAGACGGCGCTACGTGCCATACAAGCAACGAAATCATGGATCTTTTACGGAAAAAGTTTCCGGACCGTGTTATCTTTCGAAGAGGTGATCACAATTGGCCAACGAGATCTTGTGACTTAACACCTTGCGACTTCTTCCTTTGGGGGCACGTGAAAGAGAAGGTCTACGCCAACAGCCCAGCGTCGATTCAAGACCTCAAAGATGGAATTCGTGAGGCTATCGAGGATATAGGGCAGCCACTTTGCGATTTGGTTATGGAAAATTTCATGAAAAGGATATGGTCCTGTAGGCGTGGTCGTGGTGGTCATTTGGCTGATGTTATTTTCCATTATTAACGGCATACCTTCCTCTTTATAACGAAATAAAGATCCGATCATTTATCTCAAAAATGGCATTTTTCTTTGAATATCAAAATAACACCTCTTATTAGAAAACCCTTTATATGCGAGCAGTCTAAATAAAGACGTTGGGCTAAGTTTTAATTTCTTCCTCAGTGTCCTGGAGCCCTCATGATGTAGAGGTTGAAAAGGTCCGCTCCTCTACTCTATTTTCATATCCATTGGGACATTGAAACAATTTCTGCTCTCAATATCGTTGGGTGGTTGGGGCAAGCAGCAAAAGGGCGAACATCAGCGCCTTCGACGTACAAGCGTAAGTGGTGTAAAGGCCCCTTCAGGGCTGAATACTGTGTTCCGTTTTTTTTAGTAGGCACGACATTTTTTTGATTATGGCTGGTGGTCACTCTTCATACTACCATAACACTACCTCTAGAACCTTTGTTTTACCCCTACTAGTACAACAACTGAAAACATTAAATGTCTCTAAATGGCTCAGCCTATTGGCGAACTTAAAATTAAAATGGATTTATCGCCAATAGTTTCAAGAAAGTTCCTGAAGAAAGCATTAACTCTGGCGGCGGACATTTAACAGATATTATCTGCGCAACGTAATAAAACAAAAAAAAACAAATGTAAACGCCTATGTAAACATTATCAACAAACAGAACCAATTCTTTTTATATACTAAGTTTTTCTTTCCATTTGTAACGCACAGAAATAATGCTAATAGAAAACATTGGCTTGTAAGATCAATTCTTATGATACCCTAGATGAATGCCCGTATGAAATTTCGTATGTTCACAATGATTATAAAGAAGTTTTCAATACATTAAAACCATACAGGATTGATCGTTTTCGCAGAATACATAAAAATTCTAAATTTTTATATGGCAACACCAAGAAGGGGTTGCCCGATTTGGTCCATTTATGAAATAATATTTACTATTTTAATGAAAACACTATGTATAAAATTTTAACTCTCTGACGCGTTCACAGGTAGTGTCTAAATAAGTAGTGAAAAAGTGAAAAACGAAATTTTTGTATGGCAACCCTATGAAGGTGTTAATTTTATTTTTTTTTAAAGTCCATGTCCAGAATTTCAGCTCTCTAAGTACATCCATTCTCGATTTATCGTGAAGATGGACGGATGGACATGCAAAAGTCAAAATAAATTTTAATTTTATTCATGGGTGTCTAATCCATTTTGCACGATAACTCGAGAACGCGTGCACTTAGCAAGCTGAAATGTTGCACACGGGCTTTTTTAAAAAAATAATTAAATTTAAGTTCGCAAATAGGACAAATCGGCCAACTCCTTCGTAGGGTTGCCATACAAATGTTTCATTTTTCATTATACATTTGAACGCGTCGACGTAGTGAACTGAAATTTGATCACTATGTTTTCATAGTAATTGTAAATAAAGCTTCAAAAATGGACTAAATCTTTGTATTGACATATAATAATTTAGGTTTTTTACGTATACTGTAAAAACGATCAGTCCTAGACGGTTTTATTGTACTGAGAAGTTCCTCAGAATATGAAATTCTATGAACTTGGTTATAATCAGTTTTACTGTCCGACAAACCGTTCTAGAAATATATGCGAAAAACCATTTCAAAAATGTATACGCAATTACATACGCGCATTCATCTAGGGTGTTCGACCTATTCTAGTTTCTTTGTTTGTTATGTAAAAAGTTACTGTTTTAGGAAATCGAGTGAGGATTTTTCCGCGACGTAATATATGTATGTTTATGTACCTATGTTTTTACCCCCCAATAACCCCCAAATAACAGCTTTTAACTCAAAATACTAGAAAACCGAATTGATTGTGATTTAATCATTTTTCAAGTAAATTAACTAAACATTCTAATTGTTCTTGTTATATTTTTGCGGACTCTAGGAGTCGTTTTTAACAGTTCATATCACAAATCAGTGTTTATTTTTGACTTAAATAAATGCGTTAAAATTTCAATTTTTATGTTCGCAAGAAATGATCCAGATAGATTTGCAAGGTGGCGTTGAAAATCAGTTAAAATTTTTGTCTATAAAGAAGAGTCAGTAAGATCTGAATATATTTATGGATAAAAAAGAATATAACCCAATACTATAAATCTTGCCCGTGCTATGATAAAATCTTGTCAACTTGCAACCATGATGACCTACCTATCGCCCTACCATCCATCGTTACATTAAGTTATAAAAAAAAAAGAAAAGAAAAAGGTCAGTCTCATTTGTGGTGTTCTTATAGTGTCCAGTTGTAAAAACTCAATTGACCGTAAAAACAGGGTAAAACGTCATAAAATTTCCCATATCACAACATAATCAAATGTGCATTGTCCTTGTTCAGTTCGCATCATCATCATCATCCTCCATGACCAAGAAAATATTAATAAACTGAACGTGCGAACCGAATGTATGTAATTCGAAGATAAAACTATTACAGGTCGGGTTTGGGGGGTCCATTCTCGTCCCCCATCGTTGAAACCCACCATAATATCTTGCGACAGAATTGAGATCCAGAGAATCTTTTTCTTTCTTTCATCCATAAAAAATATTATATTTTCTCGGTTGTCTTCTGCTCCCGATGGACTATGCATGAATGTGTATGTACATATATCGGACCCAACCTCTGAACGAGGACTCACAATCACAATCCTCCCCTCGTATCTCATAAATGGAATCCTTCGATCCGAACATACATTATCGGTCAAAATAATCTCATAATGAGCTAATAACAACGTGAATTGGTGGCACATATGGGGCTCTGCTTGTAGCAAGGACCAACTTCCAATGGAGCTTGGCACATACATTTAGCAGTGGATTTGGTCAACTGTGTTCGCTTTTGTCGATGTCCTATGTCCGGTGTTTATTTTTTGATGAGGTCTCTGCTGCTCTGGGCAACGAACGAAACTGTGCCTGTACCAATCATGAGATAAATGAGATCCATATCGGGGGACAAATTGTTTTCCCAAGCTAAAAATGTTCTCGTTGTCCTTTTTTTTTATCTGATTCTATGGGGAATAATGGGGATAGCGTTTATTGAATTTCGTAAGGCGAAATATAAGAAAGCGCACTTTATTATGTTCATCTTTGTTTGTATGTCTGGAGAAGGATGTTAAAATATTAACTGCAAGTTTAATGCAGATCCTTTTTAACTTAAAAATTTCTAATCAATTATTATCATACTAAATTTGATCCAAAATTGTATGGATATACCTCAGACAGGTGGAGGTATATAGAACAGAAATTAATCCCAATTATCTAAATCGATTTTTATATTAAATTAAATTGAAATTAATAACGAAAACGATAAAATATTTGTTTATTGAAGATTTGTTTACGTTTTGACAGCTAAGAAATTTCCTGGGTATCTAGGCGCAGTGGCAGCGACTAAGAGAATTTTTGTTGGGAGAAACTGCTGTATTTATAACTATATAGCTTGTTGCCCCGCTCTCTATATTTATTCTACTACACGGCTGTACTGAGCTTTCACTACAGCGGCAACAGATACTAACACAACCAGAATTTGACTACGCCAAACTTGGCTTATCACACTTCCTGTACTCTCTATAATCTAAGTTTTGACATAAGAATTATTAAAAAAAAAAAAATTCCATTTTGCCAAAAATATTTTAAATCATAGCGCTCTATCGAAATAATTTAATGAGAAAATTACTTCTAATCCTGACCCGGACCCATATGCGAATAAAACACAGCTAATATTAATCGGATTGCTAGGCAGTACATGCCTTTTTCAATTAAATATGTATTCCAAAATTACTTATCGTTCCTGTGATAGGTATGAGATGACCTTTCGACAAAGACGAAGAGCTACGAGCTAATGACTAATAGGTCCAATCGACATCGAAAGCTACAAACTACAAGCTACCCAAAGCTCTATTTCAGCTTCATGAAGCGCAATCTGCTTCAATGATCGCTACAATTTTCACCATCGTACTGACAACGTAACGTGAATAAAGTAAATTTTCTTTGAGAGTTTTTCAAGTTTTTAGTGCCATTATATCGTGTATCCTTGAATAAAATTAATTATTTTTCCACTATACGTGAGCTCTTTATCTGCATTGACTAATCGTAACCACAGAATGTTTTTGATATGAAACATGACTTACTTCATTCTGATATTGGTGTTATGACAGCTACAAAATTAGAAACTTGCCTAAAATCAGCTACAGCTTCATGTATTGCTAGCTACACCATGTAGCTTGAAGCTCTCTATGTATCAGTTTCTACGGTAACCCATATGTGCAAACTGATGTTTTTTGTAGCTTGAAGCTTGCAGCGTGTAGCTCTCGGTGTAAATTGGTCGTAATACCCACTATTACTATTCATAAAAAGACAAACAAATACTCAGCCGACACCACAGATTGGCTCTGTTGACGCAGCAGCGCTAAAGTTAAAAATTGGGAGAAGTACGCTCCAGCACAAGTATTAAACACCGGCGTCATCTACACATTGTACCCGTACAATACGAAAATCATCACGAAGTTGTGTTTTCCAATTCAATTCACTGCGTAGGTGACGTGACGCTTGGGGGGGGGGGGTCATGACCCCGTGACCCTCACCCTATATATGCGCCTGGTTTTGAACAGTCGTGTTGAATTACTCCACAAATTTTTTATATATGGGTGGAGTGGATCGACTGGATAATCATGAATCGAATTATCGCATAGGAATCAGTAAGAAATGGTATTTTCCTATTGTTATGTGGATTCTTGATGTAGCAGTAGTTAACGCCGGGTTATTAGCCAAAACATATGGCTGTATGTTAGATGCCTTAGAGTTTCGGCGATGCCCTGTTGAGGAACTATTTGAAAAGTATGTGACTCCACCACTTAGATTGGGACGACCTTCCAGGCAATTAAATTTCCTCCCATTGGCCTATATATGATGTTAATAGAATACACCAGACTTCGTTGCAAAATTTGCTCAAGCCAAACAACAAATCGTTGAAGTTCCTGTACAGTTTGCATACTACATTATAAATGTTTTGAGACTTTCGTGCCCAGCTAAAATAAAAATTTGGTCCATATATACAGGGTGATTCAGATCAAGATACCTTCCGGTGTACCACGCGATTGCTTGAGGTAAGCTGCATCAAAAAATTGTTCCACATACCCCCCCACACAAATTTCATAAATACCGTTATTTATTTCAAAAACTTTTTTTCATTTATTTCAAAAACTTTTTTCCATGTAACCCAAATTTATTGCTTCTTATTAATGCCCCTACTACCCTCTATAACTAAAAAAAAAAAAACGCATGCCAATACCTGTATCAGTTTTAGCACTGGAAAATTATAACCAAAGCAATTGTCGGTTCAATCATGTGATTATTGCTTGTATGCAATTTTATGATCTGGTTTGAATGTGCCAATAAACCTCCAGTAGTGCTAAAACTGATACAGGTATTGGCATGCGGTTTTTTTCCAGTGTTAGAGGGTAGTAGGGGCATTAATAAGAAGCAATAAATTTGGGTTACATGGAAGAATGTTTTTGAAATAAATAACGGTATTTATGTGTAAAAAAAACAAAAATTTTGGAATTATTTGAGAATAATTTAAAGATGTTTAATTAAAAAATATAGAGTAATACACTTTTCGACAGCTACTATTCTTGGCTATTTAATAAGCCAACAATAACCAAAATTTATATGGTGGTTCAAAGGTTATACTCATTTAGTCCCATCATGGTTCACGAATATTGGCGAAATCTTCAACTGGCCACAACTCCTAAAGGAAGGTTTCTAGGGGGAGGAGGAGAGGGGGGGGGGTATGTGGAACAATTTTTTGATCAGCTTACCTTTTTTATAAGAAAATGTTCCTTTATTACATCTTTTGTAGTAGTGTTACGTTTTCGCAACAAAAACTTTCTCTACTATTAGCAAATCAAACAAGTAAAAAAGCTAGAATTGGTCTAAGACCAATTCCTATGATACCCTAGATGAATGCCCGTATTAAATTTCGTATGGTCACCGATCTATTCAAGTATTGATTTTGAAGTTGTTTTTCGCATATATTTCTAGAACGGTTTGTCGCACAGAAAAAATAGTTATAACCAATTTTATAGGATTTCGTATTCTGCAGAAGTTTTTAGTACAATAAAAATGTCTTGGACTGATCGTTTTCAAAGTGTACGTAAAAAACCGAAATTTTTATATGGCAACACCAAAAAGCAGTTGCCCGATTTAGTCCATTTTTAACATTTTATTTGCTAATGTAATAAAAACATCATGTATGAAATTTCAGCTCTCTACGTCGACGCGTTCTCAGGCAGTGTCCAAATATATAGCGGAAAACGAAATTTTATATGGCAACCCCACGAAGGAGTTGCCCGATTTGGCTCATTTTCGAACTTAGTTTTACTTTTGTTTTTAATGTCAGTGTACAAAATTTCAGCTTTCTAAGTGTACGCATTCTCGAGTTATCGTGCGCACGGACGGACGGACGAACATGCAAAAATCAAAATAACTTTTAATATTATGAATGGGTGTCCAATCCAGTTTGCTCTACCATCATTATTTCGAGGTGTTACAAACGGAATGACAAACTTAGTATACCATTTAGATTTCATTTGGGGTATAAAAATAATAAAATGAATTGAAATTCTTAATTTTATACTTAAAATTTTATAATAATTGCAGATCAAGTAAAATTTTGAAAAAAACCAAAAATAATAATAATTCGGGATGAAATGGGTTAAGTAACGTCGATAGAAGAGGATCATCGGGTCTTCGTGGTGTAAATGTATTAAGCAACAAAATTGATCAATTACAGGACAATTATAAGTAAGTCATTAATTATATAAATAAGAGAAGACAAATGAATAAAGCAAGCATTGAAACCAAGATCTCAGTGTTGTTATTTGGTGGAGTTGAGCTTCTACAAGCTACTAACATAATTCAGGAGCTAAGCTATACTACTTAGTTACTCCAACATAGATCGAGGAGTTCAGCTTTTACAAGTTACTCTCGCATCTTGCTCATTGAAGTATACAAAAATACATAATACCACATTGGTGATGCTAAAGATTTAATATCATTTCCATATGGTGACCGTTTGCTTGCAAAGGGCAATAACCACTTTCATACAACTTTGGGCCCGACATGATAGATATCTTAAACGATGCTTTATTATAATCTGAACATATTTTATTGATAATATTTATTTCAATTCAGCGGGAGAAAGCTTTGGCGATCGGATGAGCGGCTTTCTTGGGTGAAAAGTGGACTTTTTTTACTGCTAAGTAATTGTGCGGAATTGGTGCGTCGTTGAAAATGACTTCCTATGAGAAAAAATTTCACAATAGAGCGTCAATGGCCCGAGGCCAAGGAATGGCAAAAATATATGCGAAATGTAGTAACTGGACTGTGTATGTGACCAAGTACATGAAAATAAGTTTTGCGACAGGAAAAACGTCCCGACATAATTTTCTGAATCGAGAAAAGAGTACACTACTCGATTGTACTTGGCGAGACTTTTCATTTGACAAGTAATATGCCGCATTGTATTCACCCCCCGCTGGGGGTTCTTACCTCCGTATACAGAGAAAAAAATTTCTTCTACGAATTGTAGCTGGTAATGAGCTGAGGCGAACAGTGAAACCCGTTTTCCGATCGAACATAACCTTAAAGACTTAGAGTCGATCTACGGAATGAAAAATCTAGTACCTCAGTTCGAATAAAAAAGAGGCAAATACTAAAAAAGTGAGTATTGGATCGCTATTTAAGCCTCCGAGTACAGGAGTGTGGGTACTCAAACTTCTTCTCAGGACCCATGGAATTCGATTCAGCACTAGATTTTTCAAAATGTAGTACATCAAACTTTGACCGCCCCCCAACCTTTGCCCCGCTTGCTTAATTGAAATAAACAATATTAATAATTCAGAGTATCATAATGCATCGTTTAAGACATCTCTAATGTTTGTTCATGTAGGACCTAAAATGGGCGTTCCCCTATACCACATTTTATATAATCTACTAAAGACGGGAAATGCGGATTATTTGATAGTATTTTTCGAATTTACAACGTCTCAGAGATATTGTGTTCATAGTATAATTCGGAAAGTGTGGGTTGTGGTAATTCCGAGACCTCGCGTCGAGATAAAAGTGATCTAGCCACAGGACTCCTGAGGTTAATTGACAAAATATGGTGAGTCCTTATTTAGTCTATACCATTCTTTTATGGAACGATTGACCATCCAATATTAAAGCTGCGAGCACTGTCGGGGCATTCAGGACACTTATTAAATCTCACCTGGCCTAGTTATCTTCATCAATTGCTTTTATATTTTCTTTTTTAATTTCTTCTTACTCCCTTTTTAAACCACATAACTTTGTAACCATGTAATTTCGGATTTTTGTAATTTTTGTATAGTTTTGGTGTATTTAATTCGGTATTACATAATTTTTGATATAAACTAGTCTAATTGGATACATATACTTGATAATTTGCTATTGTAGATTAAACGTTAGCACGTTCTATCTAGTGTCAATTCTAGTAACTCGTACTCATAAAAAATTGAAAAATTCTGTGTAGTTTCCTATTACTAAACGTATTTGATTGTATTAAGCTGGATCGGAAACGTTTCGCTAAGGATTTTCAAAATCCTAATGCCTTGGACAACATAACTATACTGCACGTATTTAACTATTGCTTGATTAAGTCTGTTTTTATATTAAGATGGAAATTGCCTACTGTATTACCTACTAATCCTGTAGACTTTCGTCTGTGTTTTCTCTCCAAAGTTCTTGGAAAGGTAATTTGTAATCAGAGTAATCATAAATATATTAAATATAACAATTTATTATTATGTTGGCAATATGGTTTCTGACAGAATCAAAGTTGTGAAACAGAGCGGTAACGTCTGAACTGAAAAGAAGCGTATTAGATTTCTCAAAGAACTTTGATAGTGTTAACCATCCGATACTGCTAAATGAACTAATTTTTAGTCTCTCATTCTCAGCAACTATTTTAATTGGATGCTTTCTTAATGGAAGATTTCGCCAGGGGTATGTAAATGGTTTGCACTCTGATATGTTACCACTGTACTATGGGGGGCCCCAAGGATCTGTATTAGGCCAATTATTGTTTAGTCTGTTCATAAATGTTTTACTCCCAATATCATACTTGATGTTAACATCCGTATGTATGCTGAGCAAGTTCAGTTATACTAAAGCAGACCTATTGACCTTATGGAGGACTCTATGGCTAGGATAAATGATGACTTTGAATTTATAATTTATCATTACATAATCAACTATTCTGCGTAAATTTCTATTATTCATTCATAGGCTGAAACGTGGGGGTAAACCAGCCTATCTAACTAACTAGATTCAGTTTCTGCAGTTGTCACGATATCATAACGTTTTGATTCCCCGTCATAACGGTGGAGGTCAGTTGGGTTCATACTTTGAGCAAATAGTGCGAGTTTGGCACTGGGATATATTTTTACTCGGTCCATTAGGTCTAAGTTAGTGACCTGGATTTAGTTATTTGTTTTAGATATTGTGGAAAATAAGAAGAGAAAAACTCCGGATAAAGAAGGGTGACCTGGAAATGCTACAATTTCTGGATAGAGAAAGTGACACACGAGGGGCGGCTGATAAATTTGCGACCATTAAGACATTAACGGGAAGAAAAATTTCACTAAAAACTTTTATTTCTCAATATATGCAATTCCTCATAGTGAAACACTTTTCTTACATCTGGCATATAATTTTTTCTCATTTTCATCGGCGAATCTCGTAACCCTGTTTCAAATTGGGAAAGGGGATAAAGTCGGTGGGGACTACACATGAACTATAGAGCGGGTAATCAATTTCTGAGAGTCACGTGTCTTTCAGGGCGTGCCTCGGAACTAACACCGGGCATTCGATATATAATCATATTAATGCGATCAGTTTCTGGATCTGAAATGAGTTAAGAGGTTCGAGTCTGCTTATTGGAGACTATGAGCTGGCGGTAGAGCTTCAATCTGCTGAGCAAGTATGCCAGAGGCCCCGAGTCTGCTTGCTGGAAACTGAAAGCTGAAACCAGTTTAATATGTTGAGCAAGTGTGCCACTCCGGTCTACAATATCCCTGACAGTCTGAACGTATGCTGGGGTTAAACCGACCCTTGGTCGTCTGGATGACTGCGTTCGAAGGAACTTCAACGCTGGTGTTGGTTGCAGGGTAGCGACTGGTAAGTTCGACCAAATCGATCCTATGTCGTCTGCGATCAGAGGAGCTGCAACGCTGGTGTGTATTGTTGGGATAATGAGATTGGATGTTATTCTATCTTGTCAACCCTTGCTATTCAATTCTCGGCACGCAAGCATGCCAGGGATTGCAAGAAGAATCTGTGGTAGATTGAAAAGCTGCGGTCCATGCCGATAGCTTAATTCCACTGTCTTTATTCATTCTTGCTAAATTATTGACATAAAAATTCACCTTAGAGTTTAAAAGAATAACAAAAACCCTAGTGAGGATTCTGCTTTAGATTAGGTTAGGTAAGAGGGGTGCCGCTAGACGACTAGCTTGCATTACTTAGAAATCTAATTTGTCCATTGTGCTTCTAGACCTCATGGGATAACTCTTCAAGCCCCAGATCCATCCTGCTTTCCTTAGGAAACTCAGGATATATCTAAGACTTTTAACCAAGATCCATGCTGCTTCTCTCAGAAAACTCAAAATATATCTAAACTCCATATTTTGCAGCTTCCATAGACTCGAAAGTAGTAGCTACCAAATAGCCTACCTCTTTTATTCATAAAAGCGTGGCATTCGTACATCACGTGTTGGACGGATTCAATTTCCTCCGAGTCCTTACAGATCTTGCAGAAATCGTACGCCGCTATGCCCAGCCTTCTAGCATGGTCATCTATGGCCCAGTGACCAGTAATGACCACTACTAGCTTCCTGGTATTTGTCCTGCTGCCATTAAGCAGTTCCCTTGTCGTTTTTCTGTCATATGCAGGCCACAATTGCCTGGCAATACAGCAGGTATCCCTACTGGTCTACCAGAGGCTTGCCTCTTGGGAGGCGCCTTCGATGATTTCCTCTTTTAAAGCTCCGATTGGGACTCTTACATAAACTACTGCTGCGGAGCTATCCAATTTGCAGTCGTTTTTGGCCAGGTACCCAGGATAGGGTCACCTGGTTCCTTATAGTCAATTCTTCAAGACTGGTCTTGCATAGCTGCACCAATTTTGATTTTACCAGCACAGCATCCAGCGCCTTGATGGCTGCCTGGCTATCAGTATATATGCAGATGTGCCGTACGGGCTCTCTGCACATGGATACCAATATTGCCGCCAGATAAAACGCTGCGAGCTCTGCCTGAAAAACACTGCATTTGTTAGGCAGTTATTCCCAACACAGGCGGCTCTCCGGATATCTGACAGCACGCACATCCAGGTTACATGTCCTCGTCAGTGCCGTCCACAAGACCGTGGAGCCGTAGCAGAGGTTGGGCCGAACTACTTACCAAAAGAATTTCCTATTGATAACAAATTATACATTTCCAAATCCATGTTTGTTTATATTGTGTCAACGCTCTTTTAGTGGTGCGTGATCCAAGCATTGTTTACTTACTTTCATTATGGGTCATTATGCACGTGAGGATTTATTAAGGGCGCTATGGTATATATTTTATTGTTTGCAAATGTGTATTTTGCACAAATGCCACTTTGCTAGTAATTGTTGAGTTTGACCCAGAATTTTATTTACTTCTTTTTTCATCACATTGCAAATATACAAATCTTTCGGGAAGGCTAGCAGCTGGTAGTCGACGGGGCGGACGCAGGAACAACAGCCGTAATATTGGACAGCGGAAGGATTCCAATGTTTCTGCGGCAGATCCCCAATAAATTTTTGATAGGCCCAAACAACGTGAATCCTGTAAAGAGCTTTATTTTTGGGAAGAGTTAACAAAGCATAGGCTCATCGGTTTCAGGTCCTCTTTAGATTTATCCTTTATTTAATGTCTTGTTGTGGTTGAACCTGAAATTATTTTTTCTTAAAATTTCTGTGTGGCTGAATCGCTGGTTGACATCAGAATAAAAATTTCGAAATAAATTTTACCAGGTTTATACAGTGGTTAATCAAAGGTTCGGAAATGTGTGAATCGACACAGACGCGTCGTTACAAGTTCATAAATCTTAGTAAAATCTATTTAGATACTATGATAAAAAATTTTCGCACTGTCCTCCCTGAAGAATTTGTACTGATTGAATGTAAGATCTAGGATGCCCTTAAGTAGATATTTAGTCCGTTTTACGAGCTCATAAATATTTCGGGGTCTTCGAAGCTTTGATCTTCTGTTTACGATATCCTCATGTCGAAGAATGTCTATCAAATCGTGCCCCAATTAATGAATAATAGAACATTTAGCTCTGGGTATATGCGTTTTCTGAAACTCTTTATAAAATTTCACTTAACTCGCTTCTAAAGTAATCTCGAAATCTTGACCGACTTTGTAAAAGCTTACCTACATATCCCCCCCCCCCCCCGCCCCTAATTCATTTAAATACATCCATTTTGTAACCTTGAGACAGAAATTCACATAAAAATCCTCCCATTAGGCAATTTAAAAGCGAAACAGACACACCAGTGGTAAATAACGAATCCCAAAGTGGCCCATAAAGTAAGCCATCTAAATGTATTGTCTAAGGCTGTACTTAGCCGCACAGTAACCTTACGTGACAACCATCACACGACGACAGTTACATAACCTTCTTTAGTGGGAAAGGTGCCGTACAGTACAGTACAAGGTCTTGAATTCAAAATCGAAAAACACTAGCGTACATTTTTCCAGCGGACAACACACTTTTCCATGGTAAAATGTGAACGATGAGACACCAGGAAAGCGAATCCTTAAGACATTTATCTAGAGTTCCTTCGGAATCTTCTGTACGTGATGCTTGTATATATCTAGACAAACTTGAGTAAGGATGGAGAGGGTGATAAAAAAGCTTCAGGAAGAAAATCAAATGAAAAGGTCAGTTGGTTCTTAGATACTTCTAGTGGCTGGTGGTAGTACATAGACCCTGCGTAAATTATTCCAATCCCAATGGCATATAAGGCGACGGGCATGTACATACCTTTTGCTCTAAGAACAACAAAAGAAAATAGGTACCACCCCTAAAGTCATGAATCGTCAAGATTTCTTCTTTCCGTACTGAATCAAGTTAAGGACATGCGCATTGGATCGATTTAAGTGGAATATAATACCACACGACGAGGCTGTATTTAGTTTTGTGTGGAATCTGTTCAAAAAGAGCACTTCTACATTATTTTCTTCTTAAAATCCCCCACTTTTGTGGATAATGGGGAATAGGGTTCACGGTGCGAAATACTAAGTAGGTATTTGATTTCCGCAAGGAAAATCTCTGGGAACATGTTTGCTTTTAAACATTTTAGTTGCTGGCAGGAAGTATTCGAGAAAGGACATAGTTTATTATATTTTGGTTCAGCTAGAAAAAAATTCTGTTAGGAAGTGTGAAGGATTTTTGGTTAGAATAATTTTAAAGTGCTTTTGAAAAGTATTGAGATAGACATTTTTTTTAAAAATATTTGTGTTTATAATAGTATTGGTCAGATAAGGGGTTTCATATGGTGATGTATTCGGGTAGAATACGTTTTAGATCGGTACATGATCTTCATAAAATACGTAATCCTATATTGATAAATCGTATTGAACGTATTCTTGAATATAGTAGCACATGAGTTACAAAAAATTTGCCTGATGTTGTTCCAACCACATTTCATTTTCACTGTAGGGTAGTCCTTCCAATATGTAGTATTTGTGTTTACCAGGCCGTTATCGTTTCAAAGCTCCAACGACTTAAGGTGGGAATGTATGTAAAAGAGCTCCTACGACTGGAATAGGAACCGGTATGATACCTTATTGCAACCATTTGGTTATTCACATTGTGTCATAAATTATTTTGATTAGTTTTGATTATTCTCGTATTATTATAATACCACCCCGATCTCGAAGAATCTTTGCAGTTACCATTCGTGATTACTTATTATTATCGATATTAGGATATTTTAGGTAGGGAATCCTAGAACATGTGAGCGTGGAAACAGAAATGATACTAACTAGTAACGAATTGATCCTATTTTTTGAGGTGGTATCTTAAAAACCTATCTTCGTATTGGATTGGAAAGTATGTTAATAGCTTCAGCTCTTCCCTGTTAAGTTTTAGGAATTTCTTCGCTTTTTTTGAAAATACTTGCATCACCGATTTTTATTGGGGTATCCTTTTAGTAGGACGATCTATTCGTGTTCTCTAATGATCTGATTTTCTCTGCGATGTGGGGTTTTTTTTTTAATTACACTGCACGCCATTTATACTCAGCCAATCGACGAGCAAAGCGCCAATATTTCAGCTCCAAATTTAACCAAAATCTTAGTTCAAGGATTCTGTGGCGAAATTTACAAAAACCTGGGACGTGGGAGGCAGTAATTATTATTCGAAAAATGATCTCGACCCTGAAGAGCTTAACATTTTCCTTACATCATCAAGTACTGCGCCCACTGAGCTAAGTAATTCTAATTCCAGCAGGTATAGGTAATTCAACAAGATCTTTCTTTGTGTCCAATAATAATGGCAATTGCTTTTCTTTAACAGGAGTCGATTACAGAGAAATGTTTTCTGCTATATCCTCAATCAAATCTGAAGCTACTGGATCTGACAATTTACCACCACGTATCATTAAACTTTTGTTCCCATTTATCGGAAAATACATGCTACAAATAATTAATTCATATTTGACATCATCTTCTTTTCTCAGTGTTTGGAAGTTTGCAGCCGTCACGCTCATTCCGAAAAAATCGTTTTAGAAATCTGCAGCAGATTTTGGCGCAATTAGTATTTTGTTATATCCAAAGTCTTTGAAAAGCTTATGTATAAACAGATAATTGAATATCTGTACCGGAGTTCTTTTCTGACGTGTTCGCAATTGGGATTCCAGCGATTTCAAAGCTGTGAGACTGTTGTGTTTAAAGTAACTTCTGACAAAAGAAGCGTTCTAGACCGAGTCCATTTCATGGTCATAGTATTTTTAGATATCTCTAACGCTTTTGATAGCGTGAAACCCTGCATCCTCCTCGATAAACTAGCTAACTCCTCAGCCGTTGATTTGATCTACAAATTTTTGACCGGTCGTAAGCAGCGAGTCAAAGCCAACGAAATGCTGCCTACCGCACTATCGCACTGACAAGTGGGGTTCCTCAAGGTTCTATATTGGGTCCTTTGTTTTTTTTAGTCTGTTTATAAATGACTTACCTGACATTTCCCAGGATCTGAATATCCATTTATATGAGGACGATGTCCAGTTATATCTCAATAGACTTATTGGGCTCTTAGAAGACCGCATTGAACGAATGAATTGTGATTTCAACAGAATTAATGTCTGGCCGAGGAATAATCAGTTGGTTTTAAATCATATTTACTTCTACAATCAAAAACTGAATTTTTCTGATATACCATCAGTGGTCTTAAACAACGTTTCGGTGTCTATGCTAAACACAGTCTACTCTTGGTATTATTTTAAACAGCGAAATGAGGTGTTGCGACTTTGTTAACAACACTATTAGAGAAGTGTATGCAGGGCTTCGGAGTCACTGGCTCTCAGCGAGTACCCTATCTACCGAAAATTGTTTCAGATTAATTAAAACCTTAATTTTGCCCACTTATGGTAGTGTTATATTTCCTAAACTGGATAGTTTTGTGTCCGTAAGATGGAAGTAGTATTCAACGACTGCATCCTCTTTGTTTATGGACTTCGCAGGTTTGACCATGTTTCGCCATTTCGATATCGAGTGCCTGGCTGTCCACTGTTTCCCTACTTGCGGTGCCATGCTCTAGTTTTCTTATATAATTTAATTAATTGTGATCGACCTAAATACTTAGGAGTATTTTTCTAGTTCACACTATCACGACGAATATATTGCTCCCACACTTCTAAAAATCTTACATGGAATAACATTCCCTTGAAAGTCCAAACTGCAGGCACTGTCGGTGCACTTAAGCAGCTAATTGAAATGCTTATAGTATAATATTTATTAATCTTTTGTTACTATGAATTATATTCATGATCTCCACAGCAGAGTTTACAGTAAATTTTTTAATTTAGCTCTACAATGATACTAAGTTCTTATAGTAGACCTTATTATATTTAATTTTTTTGATTTTTTATAATTTAGAAAAGTTGTATCTATTAAAATTTCTTTCTTCTGTTAATCTTGAAAACTCGATCTCTAGTACCTT
This sequence comes from Dioctria rufipes, assembly GCA_963924295.1. Taxonomy (NCBI): domain Eukaryota; kingdom Metazoa; phylum Arthropoda; class Insecta; order Diptera; family Asilidae; genus Dioctria; species Dioctria rufipes. The sequence continues at coordinate 15,066,520 of OZ002742.1, read as the reverse complement.
TAAATCTAATGTACAAAAAAATATTGTTAACTCTTGTGTACAGTATTCCCAAAATAAATATTTCTATTTTTATTTCAATCAGCAAACTCATTTCCAACGTTTACTGCCCTGGTTACTTTATGGCCTCTTTTTCCACACTACTTAAACTATGTCTAAAAAAATCGACTGTTCCATATTAGATATTAGTGCTGCAATGGTGGCCTTAGATGCTTCCCATAGCATGCTTTTTATGATAGGTATCTCCACCTGAAAAATTTTCGGGGACTCTCCAAAGGAAAATTGGAACTATAGTGCGAGGTACTTACAATCTTAATGTCAACACTGATCATAGACTCACTTTTATACCAGGTGACTGCAGATCACTATTATGAAACATTCGGCGAACGATACGATATTCGAGGTCGCCTTTCCTCTATGCATTATCTTTGTTTCTTTGCTGTCATTTATATTTTAATTTATAGTTGTTTAGGGAGAAGATCTATAATTGATCCTCAGGTGCTGTGATCGAGATTTGCACTTTTTTGTGCTCTATTAACTAAGCCACTTTGCATGTCATTAACGCAGAAATTTTAATCCCACATATATCAGACCAGAGATAACACCCAAGGCATGAGCAGTTCATATATTTTTTGTGAAAGCGTAGGGAAATACTTAAGGTGCATGGAAGACTTTGTTATGGGTAGACTAAATCAGATGAAAAGAATTGCGATACATATTAAACTCTGTGTTGGAACTTCCAAGAACTTTTGAAGAACATTTTGCATTTACCTACGAAAGGTCTCTTTTCACTGAAATCACCACATCAATTCGTAGGATATATGTATATATAAATTAAATATAAATTGATGAGGCTGTTTCCAAGTAAAAATGTAACAAAACGGCAGGAATATTTCAATCGCAATTATTGCCTCGAGCTTTCTTGACAGACCGTGTAGATCTAATTGAGTTATCCTGATTTGTATCGCGAGATATCAAGGATTTGCTGGTAACGAGAGAGTTGATAACTTGCTAGACAAGGCTCAGCTACACCTCTTAATAGTCTTGAGCTTATATGCGGGTTGTCACTCTGTACGGCAAAAAGCATCATTCGCAAACGCGTATCAGAGGGCCGACCACATCATATATTGGACGAAGATCAAGAGTCATGCCAAGATTTTAATGGTGATTCCGTCTATGTAGAGGACGAGAGAGCTTCGGAGGTATACTTGGGCGAAAGTTAGAGTTTTAAATGGTCTGATATGTCAACTTAGGACACACATCTTGTCACTATTACCGTGGGCTCTGATCTTACCTAAAGACTGCATCTGTAGGAAGATGAGACGGCTTTACATGTCTTGTGTGAATGTCCGGCGATAGCTAGACGCCGAATAACAACTTTTGATAAACCACACATGGACCCTAGTGAGATATGAACATATCGCTAAGCGGATTCTTAAAACTTTTCAAGGGGGCTGGCGTGCTTTAAGGAGATGGGTTGTGTAGCACAATAGACCGTCTCATTGACCTTACGGGTTATAACTTCTTAATTCCTTAATCAACCAGTTATGACATATATTGGAATCCAAAACATTTCAAAAAAATAATTTGTACTGCAATTGTTTTGCTCAAACACTGACGAAAAGAATGCGTTGAATATGAATTTCGCAAACTATAACATAGGTGGACAAATAAGCTAGAGGAGGGCAATGGCGACAAGAACCACATCCGCTTCTTCAGGCTGCTTCTTCATCTGCTTCGATACTGGCATAACGATAAAGCTATATTGAAAAACTTTGATTCTTTCGGGAAGAAGTTTTTCTTGGGAACTCGTTATCTGGAATTAAAGTAGTCAGTAGTACCTCTTCCGACATGTGATCTATGTATAGCGAAACGTTTGTAGAACCATTTGTGGGGTTTTCTTATGAAATTTTCCATCACTTTATGATTCATAGTTACTTTTTGAACAGATAGTATAATTAGGGCAATGAAGATTCACGAAAATACCCCGTAATTACATTTTAGTAACGATTACTCAGAGAGTTTCTCTGAACGAAATCTTAATCAATTCTTTAGGAACTATTGATTTCTAAACTCTCCCAACAAACCACATGCTATCTTCTACTATCTCCTTTTCCCGGCTCTCCCAATAATAACTAACTCCAAAAGGAGAACGGCATGAAGTATGGCTGATACGGCACATCTCATCTCTAATTGAGGGTTATGACCCTTAACGAAAAAAGAGAATCATAAAGCGAACATCGAGGGAAACTACGACAACTGTAAGAGGAAAATGCTGCAAAGCCTGCGATTTGGCTTGTCTTGACCAGATTATCTTCAACTTCGTAAATTACCATCTGATCCTGGCTTTTATTAAAACTCCGCCAGCACGTGAAAAACAGAAAGCTAGTGGTTGAGGGTTGTATGTATGTACAAACTCCAAATGGAAGCCTTCGGATGGTACATGTGCAACGGAAAGCTTTCCTATCGCACTTCTCATCAGCTAGATTTAGTTCTTATAAGCCTTATAATATCATTTTTTTATATTTATAAATATTGAGGACGTCCCATATGAGCAATAAAGCAACAAGTTTTAATTAACCAGCTTTGTCATTTGGATCCCCTTTTATGCACCGAAAGTATTTCTGCCCGAGCTAACTCTCCAACCGAGCAAACGCCGTCACAAGATGTAGTATTCCTAACAGTATAAGTAATTGCCTAAATAATGATCCTTTTACGGAACATATTATAACAATAGCATCATATGATTCTTCCATCGCACTAAATTTATTATTATTGATTTACACACACATGCAGGCATACATAAACACTATCAAGTAGGGGTAGGAAAACTACAACAAAATATGTTTTTTTTTTTTTTTTTTTATATTATTAAGCCAAGCTCAGGGGATACCCTATGATGCAAAGCACAGCGTGGCAGGAAGGAGATAGGGAAAGGATTAAGGGATATGAGGAGAGTGGCGGAGGTGCCGATGTATGTCGCCCTTAAACTTTTGCAGGTTGTATGCCGGAGGAAAGACAGAAGATGGTAGACTGTTCCACATTCGCACAGTTCGGGATAAGAAAGCATCACGGAATTTAAGTGTACAAGTGCAATTATAAACACTTCTGTAAGGAAACTTTCTATTCAACATAAATTTTGATTCTGTATGAAATTTCTGTCTTTATTTATGAAATCATACAACAAAAAACCCCCTTCCTCCTGTCACGCCCTTTCAACTTGAACCCACTCAAGGCAATCACTTCCTTCCAGGGTTAATCTAATTCACCTGTAAACACAGATTTAGCCTAGCCACGTACCATGGTATTTTAGTTCATTAAAAATGTCATTTTAGCGCAATAATCCAAAAGAAAAAAAACATTACACCACGCAAATTTATGATCAGCAAGTTTTCATTTAGGCCCCGTTTTGTACTGGACTTTTCTTCTAAGGCGGCATCTATTAAAATTTTCTACTTGTCTTAAGTCCGCTGCTGCTACCCACCCAGTCAGTGTAGTTTGCCACTAGCCACCCTTTCTGAAAGGGGTTGGTTGGTTTGTTGAAACGAGCATTTCCAAGGAAAAAGGACCAACAATAAATACCACTCAGTTTAGACTAAATTTATAATATCCATTAACTAAATGGGGTTGACGTTCTGTTCGTTCCTAAAACTCAATGCTGTGTGTACTTATGGGAGCTGCTGCGAAGACTTCTTGAAGTTTTGGGGTAGATTTCAGTTGTTTTGTTTTTGTTGCTTTTACTGTGGGTGCAAGTGTATTCGGTCACAATATTGTTTGTCTAGAAAACACATAGTCCCCCTTCGGGTAAAATGTGCAGTTTGTTGGATTCTAGGACAATTACAGACGAGTCCTGTTTTAATGGGCAAATGACATTAGCATTTATCAACCTAAATGACGACCACTAAAATGAGGGTTCCGAATAGGAACTTGAAATTTCTTTAAGATGGTTTTATGCTATTATTATTAATTTGGAGTGAAATTGAAAAGTTTTTGGTGTCTTAATTAATCTCATTGATTAATATTAACTTTTTTAGAATTATGTGTTGTTATACAGGGTGTTTCCGAAATGGAGGTCTATAGAGTCGGAGGTGATAGTACTCATCTAGTCAAAAAAAAAAAAATTGTATGGTGAGGCGGGCGGGGGAGGGGCATTTCAACCGTTGTCGGTGTTACGGGGTGGTTAAGAAATAGTTCCAACTTTTATACTATAAAACACCTGTATATTGAAAAGTACAGGGTACACGGTCACCGTTATGAATTCATTGTATAGAGAACATTCTGGCCTTTTAAACCAGTGCTCAACTAATCCCATGCTCCTATATTCTCTGGAGTTGTGACCATCAAAAATAAAAGTTTAGGATTTTCTTACCATTTTTTTTACTTTGACCCCGTTTTTTTTTTTTTTATAAAAACTTCTTTAATTTAACCTATCTCTAATTTCAGTATATGACCTGAATAGGTTATGAGCTAATAATTTTTTAATAGTTATTGTTAGAACTAGGTGAAAATAAAAAAAAAGGCAAGAAAATCCGAAACTTTTTAAAACACAGGGTGTTTTATGGAAAACTAGCATATTTTCTTAATCACCCTGTGGTGGTTGAGATGGTCCCCTGCCCTTCAAGTTTTTGTTTGTTTAGGTGAGTACTGTCACCTTTTGCCGTACGGACCACCATGGCGAAAGCATCCTGTATAGGCAATAATTAACTGTCTTGTATTTAATAGAATGTGAAATATAATGGAATTTTTGCAGCTTATATTAATATATAGGGTGTTTCATAATTGGTGCAAATGGATATTTTACAAAGGATATGTGCCGGTCCATAAAAGTATAGACTTTTCACTGTAACAAAATAATTTATACAAAAAAAAAAAAATAAGAGAAAAAGTTACAATTGGTCTTAAGACCAATAATATTGCACCCTAGATGAATATAAAATTTAAATAAAGTGAAAACCAAAAGCTCTCTATGGCAACACCAAGAAGAAGTTGCCCGATTTAGTTCATTTTTAAAATTTCATTTAATATTTTTATGAAAACTCTGGTTACAAAATTGCAGCTCTCTAGGTCGATGCGTTCTCAGGCAGTGTTCAAAGAAATAGTGAAAGCCCAAAGTTTGGTATGGTAGCATCAAGAAAGGGCTGCCCGATTAAGTCCATTCTTGAATTTGTATTTGCAATTTTTATGAAAACGCCGTCTACAAAATTTGAGTTCTCCACGTCGACACGTTCTCAGTCAGTGTCCAAATATATAGTGAAAAACCACAGTTTTGTATGGTAACCCCAAGAAGGGGTTGCTCGATTTAGTAAAAGTTTGAAATTTTATTTACTTATTATTATGAAAACACCACATACCATGCGTCCCCCCCCCCCCCCTTCACCACATAATTTTGTGCTTGTCTCTACTTCAGCTATGAGACCCTTGAGTTATGTGCGTCAATTATGAAACACCCTGTATATCCTAAATATACTCAGTGCTGAAATAAAATATTTATGAACTCTAGGCTGTAAGGATGAAATAGGTCTTGAAAGAATGAGGCCCATCTAACCACGGGAGTTTACGGAAAAATGATATTTTGGTTTATGTAGTGGCAACCGCTTGTATTATTTCTGCTGTAGTAGGTGGTTGAAAACTCTCACTTGTGTCATTGTCGTCATCATCATCATTAGTTAAGCTGGGGGCATGTCTTGTATAGTGGATTCATATAATGTAATAACATTTAACGGTAGGAACTTTTCCTATGTTCATATTGTTAAAATTTCTCCGAATATTCGGAATATTAAAAAAAAAAAAAAAATAAAATAAAACCAGTCAAGAGGTTAGAAGTCCTTTATTGAATTACATACTCTTGGTTAGAGGATCGTTTGATCTTCACAAGTATTAAAAAAGTTTCATGCTAGTGAAAATGATAGTAAAAAATTTATTTTTAAGTACAGTTGCTAATTTTTAATCTATTTTTTTTTAAATGCATATCGAAAATATCTAATTGACAGCACGACGGAATACAAGCATGCACATACATATGTAAGTATTTGAAAATGCTCTTGATGTAACAATAACACAAGGCGAAATATTTCCGCTCAATCTAATTTCTACTAAGAAATTTCCCTTACATATAAATATTAAACTTCTTAAAAGATATTAGTTAAGAGATAAGTCATGTTTCCATAGTACTTGTAGAACTTAGACCGAACTAACTAAACGTGTCGCTATTCACTGAAACGACATCAAAGTTTACTCAAGAACATAAAGTTTGCTTTTTGTGAACGTGTCCTGAAAGTCAAGCTTAACTCCCAGGAAGAACTTTCAAATATTCTCATAAAGTAAGTGAAATGAACCTTCTTCTCGGTGAGGTGAACTACACACTACTTGTGAGATTATTTGCATACGGTTTACCCAATGAATCAATATGCTAATCAGAAACCATTTTCGAATAAATGTCCAAATTCGATATTTTTCTGCGGGCATTGAATGCTCGGCTCGATGGTATCAAGATGATTCTACATAAAAATTAATGAAAATATTTTGTTATGTAGTAAGTCATTTTTGAAGGATGGATGAGATAAAACCTTAGGGAAATTTAAAAATTGCACGTTTTGATCTAGGTATGAAACAAGTCGATTTGAAATAAACAGGAACATTTGCAAATAAATGTATTAAAAAGAATTTTATTTCTGAAGATATTCAATTCAATTCCAAGTGTATCTGGAAGTATTTTATCCTATTAAAATATTTGTCTGAACAGCAATAAAAAAAAAAGAACTTTGTTTTCAAAGTTTTCTATGGTATCAAATCAATCTACCAAGTCAGCTGTGTTCTTTGAAAAATTTTATTCCAGAATGCACATAAGAGGAGCATTTTCAATCCTTAAAGTATACTTAAGTTAGAACCTGTTGGTTTGTTTTCGAAAGCTTTAAGTTGTTTTTTTTTGTAATAAAATAACAAAATTAAGATCGAATTACTAGAAATATGGAAAATGCATTCACAAATCTATTCTGGGTTTTATTAAACAAATCGGAGTGGTCTAAATTGTTTTTGATGGATTTTTGGATATTAATTTGAGGAAAACACCGATCGTTTTGTTGTAAAATAAATAATTTTTATTTTATTGCTCGTCGTTTAGGATCCAAGTGCGGTCCCCTTCTTCAGGAGCTCTTTATAAATCAAGATTTCTTAAACATTCTATTTACAAATATTTTATAAACATTTTAATAAATAATGAATAATACACAAAAAGGAAAACAGATTAAAATAAAAGAAATATAAATAAATTAAAATAAAGACTTAGAATAAAAAGACAATTAACTAGTTACGAGTACAGTATGTAAGTGCGCGCATGTTGACTAGAAAGTGCTTACATAAATGACTAATACAATAGTTTTAATTTGTTCAGTATGTATTTGTATTCTTTATCTATATTATTTCTGGGTCCTTTTTTTAAGTTTATAATTTTGTTTTTGTTAATGTATATGTGGCATGCTTCTTTTAGTTCAGGTGTATTTTTCTATTATTTTCCATGTCAATTATTTTTGTATTGTCGAAAGAAAATACATGTGTCCTGTTTCTATTGAGGGGAGGCTAGTGCTGATCCGGAAGACGGACCGCACTGGCACCAGATACATCGAACAGTGAAATAAAAGTTGTATATTTTTTTGCAAAAAAAATGATCGGTGTTTTCCTCCAAATAATATCAAACAATCCGTCAAATAAATAGTTCGATTAAAAACATAAAACTAGCTGGAAACTTTATTACCTGTAAACACATAAATTATTTTTGTAAATAAAATCGTTGCTGTAGTAGCAGTATTAAAAATTTTATAAGAAAAATTACTGCGTGCTTTGTTTAAATTAATTGGATTAAAAATATTAAAATTTAAAATTATCATGACTTGAAACAAAAATAAAATAAGACATGCTTGGAAAAAATGTGATAGAATAAGGAAAAAATACGGAAAGGGTACAACAGTTCTAGAATGAAATGACTCCTTTAAGATGTAATGATGAATTTAAGTTAATAACAACCAAATCATGAAATAACCCCATCAAGGACCAGTGATAACTTAATCTTCAAAATCAGAAAATTAAAAGAAAAATATCCAAAATAAAAGTATAAAAACAAGCGAAGCAAATGGACGTAAAAGAAAATGTGAGTAGAATTATGAAAGCTGCAAAAGACGGAGAAATCCTGCATTTTGGGTTAGATTTGAAAAAAGCTTCAGGAAAATTACAGGAATGTTATAAAAAACGACTAACAACAAAATATATAATTATATGAAGATGATAAAAGTTTACACACTACAAAACGGCATTTTTCGAGTTAATTTCATTAGAAATTTTGGTGCATGAGCTTGAGCCAAATACTCGCAAGAAACTTAATAAAAATTCAAAATGTATTTTTACTCGAAAAAAAGGAATAAATGAAGAATTGAGACAAAAAATTAAATTGTTTTTTTTGAAGACGATGAAAATTTAGCAATTTGTCTCGAGAAAAAAAATTTCTTGAAGAAATTTTGATAAACAAAATAAAAAAACGGGTTTTTAATGAAACTGTGAAAAATTTGTATATAAAATTTAGTAAAAACTTTCTTATAAACTGCAAAACTTTTTAATGCGAATCGTGTAAGTGTAATTTGCAAGAACTTCTGAAAAATAATTTCCTGCCGTGAAGTGCATGCAAAAGTGTTTGTCAAAAATATTGTTAGCCTAAAACTAAAACAGAGAAGGTAACACAACAAATTTCTAAAGAAAGTAAAGTGGAGGATGTCAGTTTTGAAAATTATAAAAATAAAAAAAACTCGATGTCCATGACAGAAATGGTTACATTACATTTAGTCGATATAAAAGTGAGTTTTGACATAATTTAGAAAAAAAGAATGATAATAATAATTCGTAAAAATTAATTTCCATGGACTCAAATCATTCATATTGATGTGGAGAATGCGAAAATATTTTTTTTTGTCAAAATAGATCTACTGGAAGTGGTGAAAATCACCTGGAAGTTTTTTTTATCATTCTGTCAAGTTGTGCATTAAAATTCCAATTTTTTTAATTTTTTTTTAATTCGTTTTTCACGTTTTGACATTCTGTTATTCTGAATTGACAGAAAATTGGTCTCCAATCACTTTACGGTCGTCAAAATTGTTAAAACGTAATGTAACCACTTTTGTTATGGACATCGGTTTTTCTTATTTTTGTTTTAAATATTCGTTCTAGAAAAAAATTCGTAGAGATCAAAATCCTAGGATATGTAATTCTAAACAACTTTGTTTCTGTACATTTATGTCCTAAAGTTAATAACAAACAAGATAATTCGATAATTTTATACTTGCTCAATTTTTTCCCGCTTAAGCCTAGTTCGCTGTTGAAACGAAAATTTCGCTTGCATTCTGGAAAATAGTTGTGGAGAAAATGTAAAATCACAAATTAAATATATGTATGTGCCCAAGCGCCAAACATCATCTATAATGAATCTGTCAACTTTTTCGTGCGAAATAAATGTTTGGATATATAACTCGCTGCGAAAAAATGTCTCCACTTCATATTCATACTACTTTACGAAATCTCAAACCGAAATTTTCGTGGCACTTTTCGCCCACATTTTTTTTACATAGATTTTGAATAGGAAACGAAATTTTCGCTTGAACAGCGTACTACGCTTTAATTCGGAAAATATCGATCGCACGATAAAAATTGTAAGGACTAAATTGTAGAAAATCAAATTTACAACAACAAGTCCTAACCATTTATGTTGAGAAGTTGAAATGGCCGAGATATTTAGCAAAAACTTTTTTTTTTAATAAGGCACGGGACAGGAGATTCTATCCCAAGCATGTGGGCCATAGATGCTGTGAGATATAGTCTCAAGCGTAAGGGAGGGTGCTGGTTTTAAAAGGATAATTCAGCTTTTATTTCAGTTCAAAAATAAATTTTTATTAAATATCACAATTCAATTCAACTAAAACTTAAAATCTACTACTAATACGACAAAAATTCAATAAAATTCATAAAAAAACCAACAAACAAGAACAAGTTAAAATTCAAGTAAAAATTCAGGTAAATTAAAAAAAAAAATCGTGCTGCTGTGCCCACACTCTTTTCCTTACTTTTATTCCTGAAAAAAAGAAGAAGAACGTATTTTACTTCTTTGGAATTAGAATTCCACAGAATAAGGTTTTTTGAGGGTGAGAACGACGATGTAGCAGAATTATACTCCGGCTGCAACGTGCTGAAGCGTGTAAGCAGAATTATACTTCTGTTACAGCGACTGTGAGAATGTGTACGTTGAATTATACTGTAAGCAGAATTTTACTCTTCTTATATGAGTGAGGAACAAATACTAGATTTTTTGGGAGGTTGGATTTTAATAGAACTAAACTTCTATATGAAGGAATAAACAAAATTATACTTTTGTTCAAAGCATAGGAAACTCAGACTCTGACTTGATATATACGGGGAAATTCTAATGAAAGGATTAAGAAAAGGTACTCCAGGAACCCCTATTACTCAAAACAGCAACTTAGGATGGGCTCTCTTTGGAAATTTATCTCAAGCAGACTCTATTTACAAGGTCTCATCCTTAACAATTAATGCACAAGCTGAACAAGAAGCGTCTATAGATAAAATCCTGAGAAAGTTTTGGGAAACTGAGGAAATCACTCCTCAAGGACGTAAACTCTGAAAACCCGAATAAGAGTGTAAACGATATTATCACACTCATAGTCGTAATGCAAGGCGTCGATATGAAGCACGTTTACCATTCATCGAAGAACAACCATCAGTACTAGATGATACTCGACATATGGCCTTACACAAGTTTTATAGCCTCAAGAAGAAATTACTTCAGAATGCTGATCTTTATAAAGATTATAAGGATTGCATAAATGAATATCATAGTTAGGGTATATGAAACCAGCTGAAAAGGAAATTAGCAGAGAACAAGGCTATTACCTTCCTCATCACGCTGTTATAAAAGCAGACAGTACGAATACAAAAGTTCCAGTCGTCTTTGACGCCTCATCGAAGTGTACTAATGGGAAAAGCTGCAATACAACACTTCATCAGCTTGCAAAAGAAGTAGATGAGAAGTGTCCAATTGCAGATTACTTTATCTTGTCATTTTTTCCGTCGTACTAAACCTACATTGAAATTTATATATTACATTTATAATATGGATAGGGATTTCAAAGTAAAATTAAAATACGCTTTTTTGTATGAGCTCTCATCATACAACTTTTATGTTAATTAACTGTTACTTCGATTTAACGAAAAAAAAATTTTCGGTTTTTGATGTGAAAGCAAAAGCGAGTTTTCGGTGTAGAACTTATCGGTTTTCAGTTTCTATGTGAAAGTGCCTTTATTATGAAGAGTTTCAGTGATTCATCAAGTCCTTATACATATGTATGTGGACTTAACAGTAGCCCATTTTACTGTCCTGTTAGAAGCCGTTTCTTTCAGAAAAACCATACTGTCCTCTTAATGAAGCGCATTAGGTTTTGGTGAGGAAGGTCTTTCAGGTCATCTGCAGATAAAAGGGCAGACCCTAGAGTACCCAGTATGCTCCGGGCGAATGCAGGACAAGCACAGAGAAAGTATTTCGGTTGTTTCAGGCTGTCCTTTCAGGCAGGATAGACACTCAGAGGGCTGTCAACAATTACTATCCTTGTTAGATGAGCATGAAGCGAGCTGTGGCTGGTGATGATGCCAACCACAGTTCTACATTATTTCCTTTCGAGCGATATTTCTATTGGACTCATCAAGAAACATGCACTTGCAAGTACTCAGGTTCGCCTATCTCTGCTCATGCTTCCTATGAACATCCGTTTTGATGAGAGACCTGTTACTCGAAGTGGCAACGCCTTCGACGTTCTTCGGTTCGGTCCTTAAATTCAATCAAGATGGCGGTAAACGCAGCGACACATTCAAACACGAAAGTAACTATTTTGATAGCAGTCCCGAGTGCTTCAGAAGTTACTATTGCATGCGATCAGTACACGATGTTTAGTCAAAAGGCAACTATCAATCCATATTTGATCCTTTCAGGTAAAAAAAAACTTAAGCATGCCAACTTATGCTATACTGAAAATGGAAATAAGCGGTCCTTATAATATACTACTTACTTAAAGTTGCCCATTTTTAGAACAAGATTCCCTCTAAAGTTAGTTTTTATTTTTGTATTTGTTTTAATTTTTAAAATTTTTGAAATTTTTGTTAACTTCTTTAATTTATTATTATTATTATTTTTAAAAACCATGAGCATTTGTTCGGATTACAGACAGACTCCTTCAGTTTTTAAATTACAAACTAACACATAAAAATTTGAACAAATACAAGAGCGATTTATATTAGGAAAAAAAAAACATTCATCCAGATAATTTTCTTTCAATCCAGGTATATTTCTATATCAAATTCTAAAATCTGGCTGCAATCAAGTGTACATAACCAACCAAAAACCCTCCAAAAAAGCTCTGTAACAATCAAAACAATTAAAATCTTCTACTTCATTACCATAATCGACTAACAAACCTCTTGCCCATTCCGAATCTCCCTTGGTATTCATCAATTGCCTATTATAGACCATTCTGTTTCCCAGAAGAATCTCTTCTATAATTATCTTTATCAACGGATCTCTTAGCCGCCCACACCACACAAGTAGAGATTCAAATCAAATTTCAGGGAAAACCTCCGACGAGGACTTTTCGACGGAGAGAAAATAATCAAGAAGGATCCCGGAGAGGGAAGTTTCTGAATGGAAAAACTTTTCCATTGTTGTGGGATTTTCGTGTTACATTAGACCATTAGTATTAATTTGTTGTGTACAAAATGCGCTAGCAATAACAACAACAACTTGCTACTAGAGTATACTAGAGTTTTCCTTAAGGACTTTTTTCTTTTTCGTTTTTTTTTTCCTTTAGTTTTTTTTTTTTGGGTAGCTTCCATTCAACTTTTGTGTGCTACTCTAGTGTGCTAATCTTGGGGATGCCGACCAAAGCGATGACGACGACGATAAAATGAAAACGAACGAAAAATTTCTAGCCCCAACTAGAGAAGACACACAAGGACGAGACGATGGAAATAGAGAAGGTGCCGATGCCGAGTAAACCTTTGCTTGGGAGATTTTCTATGGGCCAAGCCAAATGGAGATTTATATCGGAAACTGGAGAAAAGTTTTATTTTACGTTAAGGAAAAACTTTTCCCCCCCGATAAAGTAGTTTGAACGGGCGTTAAAGGGTGAGAACAGAATTTATTAACCTCAGAATCAATGAGGTAAACGACAAAAGTTTCAATGAAAGTTAAAATTGTATGAAGTCAGACTAAGTTGGTTGGCTGCTCTCTATAAAGCACATTTCGGTTGAGTAGAATATACAGAAGACACATATGCAAGCAGTCGAGTTTGTTTGACATTTTGTTTGTGATAATATCTCGAGAAATGTAGGCAACTCCCATACAACACTCACCTCCTAACATTCACGTATTATAATTAAGTGGAGGACAATATTCATCATGTAATTAACAATTAAGCTATGCAGCATTAATTTACAGTATAAATTCAAAAAACTGTTTTCAGTGTCAAGTTTGCTTTTATAATAGTCTAAAACAGTTGAGCCAGTTCGCATAAATATATGATGTCATGGTATGTTGGCATATAAATGCCCAAAGAAAAGTAGCTTTACGGTCTCAGTTTTGAATATGAGACACCCCAAAGGACGATTTTGTAGTCCTTGTTAGTGGCTGCTGTGGAGTTCGTTCTCAACAAAGTTAACTTGTAAACAACAAACTTAGCAAGTCGGTGGCAAAGTTTTGTCAACACGGGTAGACCCGGTATAGCAAATGTAACGAAACCAAGTTGTGCGAAAACATCTGCCCTAGGTCACCACACCACTACCTCTCTCTTAAACGAACCCCAGCACCCAAGCATACTATGCCGGATATGCAGAAAATGTTATGGAGGGTGAAAGCTTTTAGAGCTTGCAGACTGCTGATTCAAATCAGGGTCAAATGTTTTCTGCATCGTTGAGCAAAGTTTATGACCCTCTGGTCAATTTAATTTTCTTCTCCAGCTTGTGTGGAAAGTCAACGACTCCCCCGAAAGTTATTTTTAAAGGAATAAAGGGGGAGTTGAAATATAATCTAATTATTCAGAGGTCATTGGATGAAAATCTGGCAAATTTGGTACCACTTTTCTGGGTATTTAAGGTCATTTTGAGTTTCAAGCTGGTTGTTTGTTTTTAGACAAAAATGAGGAAATTAATGAAAAAAAAAAGTAGGAATTAAGGGAGTAAGAGAAGTGTGCGAAAAAATCTGATATTCTCAGTATGGTGAGAAATAAATCTTTGGGGAGTCAGAAGCTCTTAATCGAGTATCGTGATTGCTTTGGGACTGTTGATATCACATCCCAGGGGATCCGGAACCCCTAAGCGTTGTGTAATTTATTGTATGCGTGTGTATTGAAGCTGAAGCCAATTAAGATATCTTCAAGATGACAAATTATTATTTCATATCTATAGCCTGACTTGATCTACTCCTCGCTTGTAGTTTGGATTTAGATGAATTTATTTGAGGGAACTTGGTGTTTGGGGGTAGTGGGTAGTCTACAGCTACATATATGACTAATTTATGCGTGCAAATATATTATTTTTTACATATATATGTAGGTAAGTACATATATAATTTGTCACTCAAGATAGTAAATATCCTGACCGGTGTCGTACAGAAGTAGACCTCTGTCTCTGTGACATATTGACCTAAGCGATTGTGTTGATTAGAAGAGAATAGATGTGAAAGTTTAAGGAGTTGTTCATCAATTGCCAAGTTTTCTTCGAGCTCTAAATTCAAGCATCTTTCTCGTACCATATTCATCAGTGGTCTAACGCTATAAAACTTGTCATTGTTATTCTTAGGGCGTTCCAATAAGTTTGCCATGTGCAAATTATTTCTCAGATAAAAAAACCTGTCATTGGACATAGATTTCTTGAATATATTAATGCCAAAATTCTTGTTCCAAAACATTCTTATACGTAGAAATTTGAAGCATCCAATTGCCATATGCAAGCCAATCAACGCTTTCATTTCTATAGATTTAGTTGGTTTGAAATTTGCAACATCTTTTTGTTGCGCATATATATTGGTGTATTCCGCCATTATGTTAAATATTTCCTTCCTCAAATATCGATGAAAATATTCTGAAGGGGATAACACTTTTTCCATGCTAGTTGTTGCCTCAGTTTCAGCTTCAAAATTAATTGGAATACTTTCAAATACCCGTCTTCGCCACTCAATCTTTTTTTTTTCTCTGTATATGAAAAATTCTCTTGCCCTTGATCGTCCAGAGTCGCTGCACTTCCAATATTCTCTTCTGGAACGGAACATTCATCATCCGTAGCATCATCCCCCGACTGCTCCTGATTATCTTCATTACGAAATGAAAGTATAGTATTACCAACTCTAATTTTTTTCGACACTAACTGGTATTTTATTTAATTTGCATTATCTTCTATTATCGGCTCTGTTTCAATATCCGAATCAATTTCATATTCCGAATCTTCAAGCATGCTAAGTATGGTGGTCTCCGGGATTTCTCTATTCGTAGATGCCATTGTAAAAATTCAAAA
Organism: Dioctria rufipes; assembly: GCA_963924295.1. NCBI lineage: Eukaryota > Metazoa > Arthropoda > Insecta > Diptera > Asilidae > Dioctria > Dioctria rufipes. Next base: position 15,050,917 of record OZ002742.1, on the reverse strand, counting down.
TAAAAAATTTCACTTCAATCTGAAAGGAGAAATACACACGTTAGGACCCACTGTACGCAAATACGTACACACATTTATATAACTCGGTTTATTGATCCAAATACGTTATTATCACATACCTTTTAGTTTTTATCATGAATAAACACAATAACTATAGCCTCACTTTTTATTAAATTTCTTAGAACAATTATTCAATTTATATTCCAATAATTTTGTGCGTCTTACCTCTTCGACTTCGATTCACTTTTGGTGTGCATACGAAACAAAATATTTTTCGACAGAAATATAACAGATGGTGCAGGATAGAGTTGTAAAATTCACTAGAATATATGGCTGAGCATAGTTGGTTTTTGAAATTTTTAATTCTGTAGAAAACATAAATAATGAACGACAAACGTACGTCACGCAATTGCGTATATCAGGTCTGAATGGGTTAATTCTAAATATAAAAATTAATAAATTTTTGATAATTCGCTGCTTTACACTCAACCAACACAAAGAAATTAGCATAAATATTGGACTTTAAAATGGCTCTCATTGCCGTATTTGGAAGTCACTTTGTTATTTTTAGAAAACGAGTATTATCACACATAATTGTCGAACAATAGTGGGGGCTGTAGAAGTGGGACTTAATAAGTACGTTATACACATTAATTGCACTTAGTAGATCTAATCTATTTCTTATACTATTACTTTCTAATAAAAAATCCCATTTTCATTGAAATTCGTTTTGCTATCTGGTTTATGTGTCTTCTAAATTTTCAGCTCCTTATCAACAAAAATGTGTAGATACTTAACTTCATCAACTTGTTCAATTTGTCCATTATCCATTGTTTCGGCAGCTAATGCCAATATGTACTCAAATTAATCTTGAATTTGACTTTTTACTAATCACTTTGTATGTGTAAATTAATAAAATCATAGTAGAAATGAATAGACAGTTTTTACTTTGCATGTGGAATCTGGCAAAATCTTAGTAAGCATTTGCTTAAAAAAATATTTTAAAATGGCGATGCAATTTTAAAAAAAGGATCCGTTTGTCATCTGAAGTAAACGAGGTCATACACTTAGTTTTACTCACATTAACTTTTAATTAATTTGCTTTAAAGGAATTTTCCAGTCTCTCTAAATTCTCCTAAATTTTATACTGACATTGTTTTGTATCTTTCCCTGTCACATATATGCATGAATTATCCGCAAAATAATTTTTTTTTGCATATGTCAGTAGTATATGTAATAAATGAAAGGGGTCCGAGAATAGATCCTTGTGGAACACCAAACGAAGTCATTATACTATCGCATAAGACATTATTCACCGAAGACCTTTGTGTCCTATACTCCTAATATGATTCAAGTAACTTCAATTCTATATGCTCTTTTAAGATCCAAGAAGACTGCAATGACGCTAATTTTTAAGCTAAATTTTCCTTCCAGTAGCTTAGTATTACTTGGTTTAAAGCAGATTCACATGAGTGTAGCTTTTTAAAACCTGACTGATTCTCCATAAAAAGATCATTTTTGTTGAAATAAATTTTAAGTTGATTATGAAATTCTTTTTCTGATAATTTTAGCTCGATTTTTCTTTTTTTTCTTTCTTTTATTTCTTCTGCTCATGTAAAATGGTCCATAAAGCACCATCAATATGGAAGCCCTGAATGGAGCTATAGGATTTCGGAAGAACTACAATTACCACTATGTGTCCCTCTTCGAGGAATGAGACTCCTCTCATTGGTGGTAATGATAATAGTGGTGCAACTGTAATTGGAATTTTCCTTAATTTGTTTACATTCGAAGCATTAATTTGTATATCAGCTTACAAAAAATAAAAACAAAAATGTTGCAGAAATACCTATGGGATAAACTTTGACCAGAAAGTGTCGATTACCCGACATCGTATAACATAATCCAAAATATTTGTCCATAAAAAAAATAAATAAATGAAAATTTATGTAAAACATCATCGGACCAACTAAAGTACCTCACTGTTTACAATAATATTGGGGACAGAAGTCCTGAGGCATGGCATTCCATTTAATTTCCACGCATATCACAATTAATTTATTTCGAATGCACACACAGAAACAGCGGCATGTTAAAAATGCCATTGGGGTTATGAGCTGAAAGGGGTTAGAGTTGAGGTAAAAATATACTGTTTACGCAAATATTTTATCAGCTAAACCAATTTTTATCTGCTTTTATGCATATGTGAAATTGTGTGTTAAATATTCATAGCAACGTGGAAATATTAATGTCAACATTATGAATAAATATAAAGACACGCTTCACTGCATACACATAGTTGGACGAATAGCGCGCTGTTAAACCTCTGAATGTGTGCTTTGTTTAATTGGGGGGGCTATTAGTTAGTGGTTTTATTTGGTAAGCTTTAAAATATTTCAAATGGACGTAAAAAGGAATTTTTTAGGCTTTGGTAATGTGCATTGGCTTTGAAAAAGAAAAATTATAATAAATAAATAAAACAAAAAAACACAAAACCAAAAATTTTGTGGGAATCATCATCATTTATAAAATTCATAAAATCATTTGCATACACATACAGGGACTGAGTTTTTCCAAATATTATTTCAAATCTAATCCAATTTAGCTCCGTTGATGCTTTGCTTACTTAATCAATTCTTTTTCAGTGAACAACAATCTCCCAAAATGGATAAGAAAATTCATTTGAAATGTACAAAATTAAACAAAACAAGAGAAAACGTTACAATTGGTCCAAAGCCAATAATATTTTATTCTAGGTGCAAATAAAGGTTAAATAAAGTGAAAACTCAGTTGTATCGCAACACCAAGAATGAGTTGCCCGATTTAGATCATGTTTGAAGTTTTGCTTACTATTGCTATGAAAACACCATGCAGCAAATTTCAGCTCTCAAGGTCAACGCGTTTTCCGGCAGTGTTCAAATCTATACTGAAATACGAAACTTTTCTTTGGCAACTCTACGAAGAAGTTGCCTGATTTGTCCCATTTTCGAATTTAAATCAACAATTTTTTTAAAAAGGGCCGCGTACAAAATTTCAGCTCTCTAAGTGAACACGTTCTCGAGTTATCGTGAGGATACACAGACAGGCGGACAGACGGACAGACGGACGAACATGCAAAAATCAAAATAAATTTTCATATTATGCGTGGCCCAACTAACACTCTTTTACGCACAATGGTCGTGGTTACGTTTTTCTGTCTAGCATGGGTTACAAAACAATGAAGTTCCGGGGTTATGTGTGTTACGGAAATGGAACAACGCAGTGTGGAAATTATGTGGGCATAATGTCTAATGTGTTACTGACTGTGTATAGTAACATTGAGAGTTTTAATGTCTAAAAAACACGTAAGAGATTAGTCGCAGTGACGTGAATGTGTCGAAGCTTTCACTTTTACGATGTACGCGTTGAGGAGGAGATAATGGGGTTTGTTTTATATACAGGGTGTTTCCCCGTAGGCGATCAATAGAGCAAGAGGTGATAGTACTCAATTGGACGAACCAAAAATTGTATGGTAGGCGCGGGGGGGGGGGCAATATCTTAGGTTAAGAGCTAATAACTCTTAAAGTGCTACAGACAGCACATAGGGTGTAATAGGTCAAATTAAAGAGGAGAGTCCATACAGGTAAGAAAGTCCAAAATTTAAATTTTTAGTTTAGACAACCATAAATCTTCAGGGCAGAGGTACGGGGCTGGTTGAACAGTTGTTGAAAAGTCCATGAAGTTTTGCATGCAATGTAGTTTTTAAGATACGGGGTGTTTTGTGAAAAACTAGCTTTTTTTTCTTAATCACCCTGTTACTCCTAAACGGTTGATATTGCCCCCCACCACCCTATCGTACAATTTTTCGTTCTGCTAGGTGAGTACTATCACCTCCTGCTCTATTGACCTCATACGGGGAAACACCCTGTATATATATATTTGTAAAATTAGATTACGACCTCTCTATGTATGCAAACATCTTTGAAAGACTTTTAAAATATATGCCATTATATCTATAATATAATAAACTCTGGATTTTGTTTTTCAAGTGGGTGGAAACTTACAAACCAAATTAAATTTTCTGTAAAATCAGTTACGAAACTTCGAAATAACTGAAGCGCCTCCAAAATCTTTAATAATTTAAATATTGTTACAGAACTACTTACCTCGCCATCCCTGAAATCCCTCTGCGTAATTATAAGCTGGTGAAGAATTAAGGTCTTCCTCTCCGTATTTTCCAGGTTTGGATTTAAGCAAATCCGTAAAATCACAATTTCGCGAGATACAAACAGAAAAGCCGGGCAAGTTGTAATTTATGACAAACGCTTGCCATTTCCATTAGCTGATCTGTCAGAAATATGCACTGAACCACACCCACTGAAGGAAACCTCTGCAGTAACATATCTGCACGATGTCTCCAATAAGAGAATTAGGGTTTTCCAATAAGAGGTATTATTTTAATTAGCCCGCTATTTCGGTAAATGTCACTTTTGGAGCTGTCATTTTTCGACATTTGACAAGTAGAAACTACGCCATTAATAAAAATACACGATTCAACAACGCATTGAAATTATTAAAATTCACTATAAAAATGGTGAAAATGTGGCAGAGACGGTTCGTAAAACTCGAACATTTTTGGGTCGTCGTGAAGCACCTTGTCGGACGGCAATACAGAAATTGGTGGAAAAATTCGAGCTGTCGGGACAAGTTAGTGATGTGAAGAATAAAACCCGTGCACGTCGCTCAAGAACAGCTGAGAATATTGCTGCTGTAGCCGAAAGTGTTGAAGAAAACCCAGGTTTGTCCATTCCTCGTGGTTCTTTGGAATTAGGCATTCCACAAACGTCATTACACCGTATTTTGCATAAATATTTGGGTCTTAAGGCTTATAAAGTTTAGTTAACACAAGAACTCAAGCCGGCCGATCATCAACAACGTCGAGTCTTTGCTGATTGGGTCCTTGAAATGCATGAAGATGATCCGGAATTCCATCGAAAACTCATCTTGAGTGATGAGGCCCATTTCCACCTCGATGGCTTCGTCAACAAGCAAAATTGTCGCATCTGGGGCTCGGAAAACCCAAGAGTTATTGTTGAAAAGCCTCTCTATCCTCAACGTGTGACTGTTTGGTGCAGTTTATGGTCCCGCGGGGTCAGTGGACCTTACTTTTTCAAAAATGAGGCTGGAGCAACAGTTACGGTGAATGGATTGCGCTATCGACAGATGATTAATGATTTTTTATGGCCGGAATTGGATGGTATTGATCTGGACAACGTTTACTTTCAACAAGACGGCGCTACGTGCCATACAAACAACGAAACCATTGATCTTTTACGTGAAAAGTTTCCGGACCGTATTATCTCCCGAAGAGGTGATCACAATTGGCCACCTAGATCTTGTGACTTAACACCTTGCGACTTCTTCCTTTGGGGTGAAAGAGAAGGTCTACGCCAACAGCCCAGCGTCGATTCAAGACCTCAAAGGTGGAATTCGTGAGGCTATATCGAGGACATAGGGCAGCCACTTTGCGATTTGGTTATGGAAAATTTCATGAAAAGGATATGGTCCTGTATCCGTGGTCGTGGTAGTCATTTGGCTGATGTTATTTTCCATTATTAACGGCATACCTTCCTCTTTATAATGAAATAAAGATCCGATCATTTATCTCATTGCATATCAAAATAACACCTCTTATTGGAGAACCCTTTATATAAAATACACATGCAGAAGAAAGAGAAACAATTTCTGACTAGGAGACATCTATTAGTGAAGTAAATAAAAATCGTCCAATATATAAAATATTGAAGATGCTTCTTTAGTTGTGTCTTGTTTGCGTGAATTTTCGGTGGATTTTAAGGGAAGAAAGAGTGAGTCATCTTGTAGAATTAATAGCGAAGATACCCACAATAATGTCAACCCACTATTACAGTCTTAGATGCTTGGATTTCTCAAAGTAAAATAAATTAAAACTTGAACTCCGCTGGATAACGGGTGTCACCACGGCGACACTAGGTATCAATTTTCCGACATCACGAACGAAAAAAAAAAATAAATCTGATAACAATATTTTATAAAATTTTTTCAAAATTCAGCGAAGAATTTTTTAGAAAAAGTTATCAACAATTAATTTCAAAATAGTGTTAGATTAAAGTGGTATGTATTTTTAAAGACATAAAGAGGTCTTTGCATCTGAAAAATCTCATCAAAATCTCATATCTCCATTATGTTACATTTTATAGATCAAATGTTCCCAAAAAGGCAATTTATATAATATGTGCCCATTAGGGCTAGTCCATAGGCATTGTTTCCAATTTATCCCTTGAACTCATACCCTCCAGGTAATGTTTGTATTTAGTGAAGCTTCTATATAAGCACTCTTACAACTTTGCGTCGGCAGATGTGCGAATAAAGTCAGAAATCCTAGTCAGTGCCTATAAATGTATCTACTGTGTGCCATCAGATGTGCCCACAAAGTAAGAGTTCCTATTCATGGGACTAATCAAGTAACTGCTTTGTAGGCTTGCCATACAGAAATTTAGTTTTTTACTATATATTTGAACACTATTTGAGAAAACATCAACGCAGAGATACGAAATTTTTTACACAATGCTTTTATAAAAGTAGCAGATACAATTTCAAATTCAAATTAGTTGTTCTTTTTATTTAAATTTTATTTTCATCTAGGGTATGACACTATGGTCTTAAGCCGATTATAACTTTTTCTCTTCTTAAATAAATGCAGTCATTCTTCAGAATTGATTGCAAGAAATTCACATATTTCATTGCGAGAATGAATGAAGAAGAACAAAGAGTTAATTTACATGCCGGTATTAAATCTTTTCTAGATTATTTTCACTTCACTATAAAACTTTCACTGTAAATATCCGTATACAGGAATCAATATCATGTCCGGAACGAATTGAGATATGTATATAATATTTATAGAAACAAAATCGCGATTTACTCCAAACTTAAAGAGGCTTGTGTATTTTTAAGCAAAGCAATAAACAAATAAAATCGCTTGCATTTTTCAATTACTTATTTAAAATGTAAGTGCTCTATCCATCAAGAATGCAGTACTACTGAAACTGAAACAAGTGAATAACTGTCAGAGAGAATGGCACTACTGCACACATACGCAAAACTTCAATTCATGGTTTGTGTAAGGTATAGAAGGTTGTGATTGAACCCTCTAGAATCTTCAATCCTAGGTTGGTACACTATTCGAAGGCTATGGACAGGACATGCCTAGACGAAAAATAAAAATTGTATGGGTGGGGAGGGGAATCCTAAGGGCTTCCGAGATAACGGACTTTAAGATATTTTGGTATGTTTCTATAGATCACCCCGTAACTTCTGAACGTTACATCCTATTATAATGATTTAAATTTTGGTAGATAGGTAATCGTTGGGCCTTTCCAATGGTCTATACATTTTTTCCCTTGTCCTCTTGTTATGGCTCAACAAAGTCAAAATTTCGGAATTTTAGCTCGTTAAGAAGCCCAAACGATTCCCTTTAAAATGACCTATCACACTCTGTACCCAAAATATAATCGTTTCTGCGATTTTTGCACTTTTTCTTAAACATATTCAACCGAAATGGATGAAAAAGTTCAATAAGTGCCAGAAAGTAGGTAATTATCTTTCAGAAATGACATTTTTGATTTTGATACCGAAATAGTTTAAAAAAGTCCCGTTATCTCAGCACCCGTTAGGATTCCCCTCCCCTCAACCATACAATTTTTTTTTGTAAGCATGACCTATCCGTAGCCTTCGGATATTACACTACTTATGGGACACCCTACATAGCTTGCACAGAACAGGAGTTAGTATAAACAAACCTTTAAGAGGTTTGCTGCTTAAATTTTGCGGTTAGTCTATTTCCTGCAAGGTGCCACATGCATATATTATTTTTTGATTCTTTTCACGTTTTTATGTTTTGACAGCTTTAACAGATCGAAAAAAAATGGTTGTCTTTGCTTTTATCTATTCAGGTAAAAAAAAAATATATATGTTTCGTTACAAAATGGGAAATTTTCAAGCCATGATGTTTTTCTGATTTTAAAAAGACAGATTGACTGAAATGATTATTTGACGAGACTATGGTCTATGTAGAATGGTCATTTTATCAAATCCAACGTGGGTGCAGTTCGTTCAAGGACAAGTGATGAGAAGGACATTCTGTAATTATCGTCGTCCAAGAGATTATCGAAACTGTACGGAACATGCTGTTTGAGGACAGCCGCGACCTATAGGAATATCGAGTCATTTTTGGGCATTATTGCTGAATCGAATAAAACTAATCTTGCATAAATGTTGGGAAGATATGTGGTCGAAAATTTTACTGAGGACCAAAATAAAGCGCTAGAATCTTTGAAGTCTAATACTCCATATTATTTTCCCTCTCCTTACCATAGCTTTTATGTTATGGCTCAATAGATTCGGAGTCGGAATATGGGTATTTGCACTCAGTTTTTGTACCCTAGATGAAATCTATGGGGTATATGTACTAAGTTTGTCATTCCATTTGTAATGCATAGAAATAATGTTCCTTGAGCAAAATGGATTGGACACCTGTCTGTGCGCACGATAACTCGAGAACGCGTATAGGTAGAGAGCTGAAATTTGGTACATGGAGTTTTCATAGTAATAGCAAATAACATTTAAAAAATGGACTAAATCGGGAAAACTCTTCTTGGTGTTGCCATATGAAAATTTAGTGGGTTTACGTATACTGTTAAAACGACCAGTCCTAGAAATTTTTATTGTACAAAAAACTTCTGCAGAATACGAAATCATATAAAATTGGTTATAATCATTTTTTCTGTCCATCAAACAGTTCTAGAAATATGTGCGAAAAACTACTTCAAAATAAAATTTGCACAGATGGGTGACCAAACGAAAATTTCATATAGTGTATCATAAGAATTGGCCTTAGACCAATACTATCAATTCTATCTAGCTTTTCATTAGCCCAAGGCTTTTAGTTAAAAATGACTTATCAAAATGTTTTTTTATATTGGTATTAAGCCAAGCTCAGGAGATAGAATATGATGCAAGGCACAAGATGACAGGAAGGAGATAGAGAAAGGAATTAGGGAACGTAAGTAGAGTGGCGAAGGTGCTGAATGTGTAACTCTTAAACAAAAAAGTGCAATGCCTTTTTACGTTTTTTGCACTTATTTTTAAAACATATTTATCGAAAATGACTTAAAAGTTTTGATAACCTAATATTGTAGTAAATGTCACCAATGTCCAGCCAGGCGCGGATCTAGCATTGAAATTAGGGGGGGGTCATTTTACTAAAATCATCGAGCAAAAAAAAAAAAAAAAAAAAACATCCAACGCCGGTTCGCGGTCCATGGAGCAAAAAAAAAAAAAAAAAAAAACATCCAACGCCGGTTCGCACCGCAGTACCTACTGCAGTACTTGCTATACTGCTATACTTGGAACTAGGAAATCCGGAAATCCGCATTATTCAGGCGGTGCGGATGATGTGTATACTTTCTTTTTTAAAAACTAATATTTTTAATAGAATAGGGTGCAAACTGCAGGAGTCATTCAAGCCCAACTTTTCTCAGTTTTACACACTGGTATATATAAAATGGACTGCTCGATATGCTATTTCATGCGGGTACAATTTTTTGTGTCAAAAATAGTTCATACGTCGGTGCCAACATTGAAAAATCCATTGGCGAAAAGTTGAAAAGCGAAACCTCTCGAATTTCTATTAACCCAAATAATTAATTTAAAAACATTTATTTCGACAAACTCACTTATTTATTTATTGTTTACAGCCCTTTCTCAGTTCGCACGTTACATAGGAAAGTGACCAACTCAAAAAATGCAACTTTTCTGGAGAGCGAAAAAACGAAAAGCTGTACATAGAATTAATTCTAGCTTAAAGTAGTAATTGTTTGCTAAAAATAGTCTGAACTCTTAAATTTGTTAGTAAATATATTTCTGAAGATTTATATAAAAGAAATTTTAAGATTTTGTTACCGCAGTTGGCGAGGTTAGCTGTTAATCCCGCATCCACTTAAGTTGTGTCGCTTTTCTTTGTTGCGAAATAAATATTTTTACAAGTTTTTTTAAGTGGCACAACTCAAAATACGATTTTTAAGAATTAAATTCCGTACTTTGAACTTTGTGGAAAAATGTCATAACTCATAATATAATTTGTAAGAAATAAATGCTGTTTTGTGGAAAAGTGACACAATTTAAAATAATACTGTTAAAATGTCGAAAACATATTTACGTTTGTTATGAAGATCGTCACAACTCAAAAAGTGATAGTGGGCACGCTTAGGCGGAGACCAAACCAGTTTGGAATAATTGGAAGCCTTTGGTCACAGCCATGTAAAATTACCAACCACTTCGGTATGGTTTGTAATTACGCGGAGGAAAAACCAGAAATTTTGACCGGTTTGGTCCCCGCCTAAACGCGCCCACTGACACACTGTTCTATGAAGAATATCTCTGTTCTTCAGTAACAGAAAAGTGACACTACCGCTATCTAGCGGCAAAAACAATCAGATAGAAATATGCCAATTTCATGGTGTAATTAACTCAAAAACGAAAAATTTTGAGCTAGGTCACATTTCTATGTGACGTGCGAATTAGTAGTTGGTGGTTAGATCGAAAGAGAACGCTATATAGAAATGAGCCCACTTTCTGCAGTGTATTTCTATGGACGTAGTCAGTCCATATTTTAAATGTCAGTGGTTTTACATAAGAACGCTGCAAATATTTTAGAATGTTAGGAGTGTTACATGTCAAAATTACCTGAAAAGGGGCTTATCTCTCATTAAGGCGAAGAAATTGCCATTAGCAATTGATTCAAATTCCTCAGTTAAAAACAAAAAGTATTTCCCATAGAACGACTTGGGACAAATAAAAGTTTTAAATTTCAACCCAAGTCGTTTCAATAGAAAAAAGCCCCACGACAAATCTTACCTTCAGTAAGATTTGTCGAAAATAAAAATACGATATGTATGTACATATATACCTACATACTTATCGGGCGCAGAAAATTTACTCGGTGAAGATCTAAACGATCAAGTCTTCACCAAAAAGCCTCCTTTCAGCAAATTGTCGCGAGCGGAATACATTCTGGGTGCAACAATGTATGCACGATAGCAAGACGATGGTTTGATATTTATGAAAATATCAAATTTCATTTCAACCATCGTCCGCCGCGGTAGGCTGAACACTAATTGTAAACAGGTAAAGAAAATAGAAGTTGCGATAAGAAAAACAAAATAAACGTTTTGTGAAAATAACCATAAGAGGAAGTTTGTGAAAGAAAAAGTTTGTGAACAAAGCAAAAGTAAAAAAAATATATATATAAATAAAATAAAAGTGTGCGAGTTGTCTTAATCATAGCTTCCTGAAACGGCGTAGAGTGATTGCCTTCGACTAAGCTAAGCCCCGAAATATAACAGAAGTTAGGACTAAGTTAAGTTAGGGCTCTGATGTGGTAGCGAGGGAGTCTGTTTTGTGGCTTGGGAAGTGTTTCTCTGAGGTCCGAAACCAAAATTTCGAGAAAAACCTATACACATACATCACATGCATACAATAGCATTCATTAAAATAAATTTTTATTTTTTTAAGTTTCGGAATAAAGTTTTTTTTTAAGTTGAATTATATAAATAAAAAAAGTATAAAATAAAAAAAAAATTATTTTTTCAAATAACTCAATGAATTAAAGATTTTTTCTCAAATTTAGGGGGGGGTCATGACCCCCACGACCCCCCCCCCTGGATCCGCCACTGTGTCCAGCTTTAAGACTTCTAATAAAAGAATTTTCAATTAGTAAATATTACTCTTGATTTGGTATTTATCCATTTTTACTTTATATGATGGAAAAATTTGATTTTTACCATTAAATAAAAGTTTTTATCTCAATTTTGGCAAGTGGTGACATCTCCTATGCAACAGAGAAATGATTCTGGATACATCTATTATAGCCTATTACAGTCTGTAATCAAAGCTTCATGGAAGAATATACATAAGGGGTTGCGTTCGGGGTAAGGAGTGTGATAAGTCAGTTCTTTAAAGCTAAAGGATTTGGTTAATGACGGAATTTGTTGTCGATAAAAATAGTTAAAGGAATCAAACTAAATTGAAATCTGAAATTTTCTATATTATGAGTCATAACATCGAAAAAGCGGAGGGGAGGAGAAAGAGTTATGGACTATAGATCCAAAGATTTTTACCTAATAATTTTAAATTATATGGGAGGATTTTGTATTTATAGGATGATTCGTAAAATATAAAGGAAACATTTTCAATCCTTCCTATTCGCAATCCAAATGAACTATTTTATCTGCCCCTCTCCCATCAAATTTTTTTGTTCCTCTAGACATTCACTATCACTTCTTGCATTAGTGTAGAATTTATTCAGTACAGATCACCCTGTATACACTCTCACAAGTGTGAAACAAAATAAATGTATTTCAAGTCACAAAACTTATTTATCGCAAAAAATTTAATTTAATTTCGTTATCTTTACACTCTTACTTCCGTAAACTTTTGTCGTTTTAATTTTACACTCTTTTTTCATGGCATTAGTTCTTGTTTAATTTAATATGTTTCCCATTGGTCGGTTGTAAATGCATCCTTCTTTTTATCACACTAAAACTATTTGGAATGTGAATATAAATGGGTATTTATAAAATTATTTGGTGTGTGGGGGAGGGAAGGGGGGTGTTTTTGAATTAATAATGATTTTCACAAGAGTAGAAAAATTATTACGACTAACTGAGATGTTTCATTATTATTAGCTGACTTTGACTAACTTTTAGTCCCACATCTAAGTTAGTTTAGAATTCTTATTAAAATCTTGCCTCTTCCATGGAATTCCTAAGGGTATCCTAAATTGTAGAAATATCCATCTGTTTCTTTAATATATAATTCCATTTCATCCGATATATACTTAAAGTACAATGAGAACATCACTTTAACCGAGCCGAAGTATTACTACCAAAGGACCCAAAATACTTACCCAAACATAAAGTTCTCTCGCAGTACCGATCCACCCACCATCAAAATATTTGTAAAGCCACAGTATACCTTCATTCACCCTTTCATAGGAAAATAACATGAAGACATCTCATCACTGAAAATTCATTTTGGCCCGAATATCACAAGAAACAAGGCAATTGCACTCAAGGATTGCCATCCAGACGGCACGTTATTTTTCTTAAATGGCCCCACGATACGTCCGCACGTTCAACCCGGACACCCTTTTACATGCATCCGGGGGACCTTCCGGGCAACGCTTACGACAAAAGGAATGGAAACCGCAACATGTGCTGACAGAGGCAAAATTTGTATTTTATTATTCTGTCCAGATGGAAAACATTTGTTCAAGGAGGAAAATTGATTTGTCTCCGACAAAAAGGACTCAATGGCGGACATTTTTGTGGTGAACATGAACCGAGATTCATTCAGTGAGTGTCCTCAATTGCGGTAAAGGGAGAGGGATGCAATAAGGAACTGCATAGAAACAACTGGTGAAATTCTGATGTTGTACACAAATAATATTGGGAAAGGTTGCAGCAATGACTTTCACCGTGTTTACCTTCTTCATGTAATATTGTTGCTTGCTGAACCTATTCTCTCATTCGGAGCTGTCGTTTTCAGGTTGAAATTAAATCGTTTGTAATTTTCTTTTATTCCCCTTGCTGGATATTTCTAGGTTATTTTACAAAAGGGCGCAATCTGTGAAATGTGAACCAGAACATGCTAGCTAAGCGTTATGGACATGTGATGTGAAAATCAGGTATAGCTGACAGCTATGAAATTGTCTCTGTTCTCTCTGGATGAAATGATTTCATGACGTTTTGGTAAGCTTAATAGTCTAATTTCTTTTATCATAGTGTTCAAAGGACTGTTAGTAATTTCATCTGATGTACATATGTAAGTAGGTATGAAAATTGAAAAATTTTAACAGCGTTATTGAAATAGCTCATATCTCTATGGGTATGGGTTTGAACCATACTGGGCTCACTAATGGTCGCTGAGATACAAAAGTGTTGACAAAAAATTATTCATTAAAAGCCGGTTAGCAAAAAATCCAACTGAAGTTCAATGAATTCTTCTTAAGAAAAATTAACTAAGCTAAGATGACATCGGTATGGCCTCACGGATTTAGTGTGATAATGAACCAGCGCAAGGTCTACGTGAGGCACAGAGCTGAAATCAATAGCCGCCAATGTAAATCAACCTAACCTAACTTAACTTTTATCGCACCGAGCAGTATGGGGCCTTTGTGTTTTACTCTTAACGAACTGATGGATGGTCTTTGCAAGACTCATAGGGTTCAGCACATGACCTATTTCTAAAATATGCGTGGTTGTTACGAAAAATATTTAAGTCGTAGTGTTGCTACACCTCAGTAGCTAGAATATAATAACAGCTAGAATTATATTCAATTAGGCTGGAAACACTAAGGAAATACTGTTTCTCAGCTTACCTACCGTAGGATGATAGAGATATGGCATTTTGGTTGGATGTGGTAACAATACTCGTCATGCGGTCCGAAACAGTTCAAGTACATTAAAGTTTGAGGTAAGTAGCAATTGTTGAGGTAATTACGTCGAAAAAAACTGATCTACATGAATCAGGAAAAAAAAAACTTTCGTCATTAGCTAAAAGAAAGAAATCATTGACGCACGTCTTACGTCACATATGGAAATATGACGAAAATAATGTAGTGGATGAATCTTGGTCAAAATTATTGAGACTATAATTATGATAGACAATGATGATAGACAATGTTGTCCATATGTAATGTCCCAATCAGTGATCCCGATTTTGACCCTTCGTATTTCGCTTATAGAGATCAATTTTCCATCCATGTGCAAATATAATGATCACATTGAAAAATGATCGATAGAGGCGGTTCAATTCTCAAAGTTTCCGCGATGTGCGAAAATGACCAGTGCTAAGAGATGCAATTTGGCACATAATAATTGACGTTTTTTGTTGATTTGAAGTTTTAATTTCATATTCTGAAGAACTTTTCAGTACAATAAAAACGTCGAGGACTGACCGTAAAAACGGTATACGCTAAAAAACCTAACTTTTTATATGGCAACACCAAGAAGGTGTTGCCCAATTTAGTACATTTTTGAAATTTTATTTACTATACCTATGAAAACACCATGTACCAAGTTTCAGCTCTCTACGCAGACGCGTCCTAAGGCAGTGTTTAAATATATAGTGAAAAACGCAAGTTTTGTTGGGTTGCCCGATTAGTCCCATTTTCGAACGTTGCGTTTTTTATTAAAGCCAATGTGCAAAACTTCAGGTCTCGCCCTCTAAGTAGATACACGTGTTTTCGAATTATCGTGAGGACGGAAAGACGGACAGACAGATGGACAGACAAATGGACATGTAAAAATCCAATCCAATCGATTTTGCTCTAAAATAATTATTTCTAGGTGTTACAAAAGGAATGGCAAACTTTATGATTTCATGTTAGGCAGGTATAAAAATGTCGAAACTAAAATTACATTCTTAAAGAATTTACCTGAAATAGCTTCAAGGCCAACATGTAGAACTGTTTACATGGTAAATACTCCTCAATCTGAACAATAATCTCAAAGTGCTTCAGAATGAAAGGAATTGACAAGGAGTTTTGTGTACAGATTTACATCTTACTTGTGGTAAACAACATCGTCTACTTAGTTGGCTTGAAACTAGACCAGGTGCACAAAATCTGTCTCCTACATAAATATGTATGCCTGCACATACTGTATTATGTCGGTACAAATATATCGACACTACATACATATATAGCACTTCACAATACAGATTTGTTTGTGAATTTGAACTGAATCAAAGTGCAATTTACCTCCGCATAAGCTTCATAATTCACTGAAGTATGTATGAATGTATGAACGTTGCCGTGGTAAGGACTTAAATTAATGGCGGTGGTAAAGCAAGTTGACCTGGACTCGTCAAATATGCAGCAATCGCTATTGCCTCGATTTGCCCTGAATCGACTGAATGGCGCTCTATACTCAGGTGACAGACAAATAGTCATATAATTATTCCAACGGTAATGCCGAACAATAATTGTGGGCAAATGTTTGTTTTCGCCTTGATGAACTCAGTTGATATTATGTTAAAGGTGACAAATGTTATTTTATACGAGACTGACCAGTTGGTTGGATGTAGGGGTTGGAGAGGGATGATTATGGGAAATCGAGTAAGCTTTTGGGTAAATATTGTCTGCTCTTAATGTCACTACATAGAAGGGGGTTTGTTTGTGATTTACTTCCATAAAATAATGTGAAATGTATTTAAATCCTAAAATGTTAGTTGGGTTTTATATTTATAATTTATTATATATTATCTACATATTTACACATATAAATTATTACAGCTTACCATTTGATTCTAGTTATGTTTTAAGAGCCTTTTAGCTCATAATTGGGTTGGTAAAACCAATTTGGAATATTCGCGAAATATCAAAGGACAGAGAATTAATGGACCACCCGCTTAGTGTGACGACCTTGAATATGGCTCATATAATATTTTTGGTCACAGCTAGTCAAGCCGCGCCTCAAAAACATAGTGCTTGATAGACAATGTTGGAAGGTCCAACTCTTGTGACAATTGTCTAGGGAAAAAAATGAAACAAAATGATTATTAATTAGGATCAAAAATTCCAGTCCGGTATGGAGTGTTTTTACAGTTTCGATAAAAATTGAAAAAATGGCGGCCATTTCAGAATTGAGTATCCAATATGAAAATTCGAAATTCGCGAAAATTTCGAAAATATTCCTTTCTAAAAAGTATGAAAATTTCAAATAAAAGAAAAATAGAAGCTTCCATACTGCTCTAAGAAAGGACGTGAAGATTGATGTGGCCAAAGAGAAATGCCCATTTTTCATACAACTTTAGGCCCGACACCTCCAGACATGAGAGATGTCTTAAACGATGCATTATGATACTTTCAACATATTTTATTAATAATGTTTATTTCAATTCAGGGGGGGGGGGAAATCTTTGGAGATTGGATGTAGCTTGAGCGACTTTCTTTGGTGAAAAGTGGACATTATTATCGCTCGTGATTGTGGGGAATTGCGTCGATGAAAATGACTTCCTATGAGAAAAATATTCATAATACAGCATAAATGGCCATAGAAGAACGAACTTGAAAAATATATGCGAAATGTAGTAATTGGGGTGTATATAACCCAAGTGCATGAAAATTGGGTTCTCTGGCGGCAGAAACGTCCCAAAAAAGTATTCTGAATCGGGAAAAATGTACACCACCCGATAGTACTCGACGGAACATTTAATTTGGTATGCAACGTGCCGTATTGGGACTCACCCCCTTCGCAGGGGTGTTCCTACCACCCAGCCGGGGGTTTCTACCCCTACCCTAAAAGTATGCAAAAAAATATTTTCTTCTACGAATTCAAGCTAGTAATGAGCTGAGATAATTAGAGGCGATCTAAGGTGCGAAAAATCTTGTACCTCAGTTCGAAGAAAAAACAGGGAAATACTAAAAAAGTTAGTATGGGTATGGCTATTTAAGCATCCGAGTATAGGATTGTAGGTACTCAAATTTCTACTCAAGACCTAAGAAACTCGATTCTGTTCTAGATTTGCCAAAACGTATTAGATCAAACTTTAACCTCCCAAGCCTTCCTCCGTCTAACAGAAATAAACATTGTTAACAAAATATGTTCAGAGTATATAATGCATCGTTTAACACATCTGTAATATCTCTTAATGGCAGGCTTAAAATCGGCATTCCCCTTTGAGACGAACAGCTTGAAAACTCTTCTTTTGAAAGCTTTCAGCATTTTTAAAAACCACGTTTCGAGAAAAACGCGTCTGAAATTTCGAGTATGAACTGTGTACATACACTTACGATCAACTGGTGATGCCAGGTCCATGCAACATTCTTTGAGTTTTTCAAATTGATCATTATCAGCAGAAATTCCGTTTCTATGTAATTCTCTAGGTGATTTTCTACATTCGATTCGTTTTAATCGAGTCGAATTCAATAATAGCTCGCTGGTCTCACGCAGCTAGTAGAATCCGTTTTACTAAGCTCTCGCGACTGGAATAACTCGAATTTCATGACCACAATTTAAGAGGATGTTTATAGAAGTCCATAGTTTTGGATAATGCCAAAAAATAAAAAAAACAAATTTTCGAATCTTACACTAAGATTATCTATTTAAACGTAAGTAATCTATCAAGTTGGCAGGACCTACGTTAATAAATAGTCCTTAAAGAAAGGATAAAAGTCAACTATATCTAGAGCCTTTGAAATACTGGAACCTGAGAAGAACTATTTCTTATTATTAGTCAATTAGAATACCTAAAGCAAATATTATAATGAGCAATATTTGGCCTTTATTTCCCACTCTCAAAGACTCTAGTACAGTTGAAAAAATGTTGAACTCTAGAGTCAGTTGTTATTTTCAAAATATGTTTCTTCATTTCATACTTTCCCAACAGATGATTCCAGAAAAACCCAGTACGAAAGGCGATCATCCTACGAGCAATCGGGGAGGGCTCTTTTAGGATGATAGCAGCGCACGTTATCAGTTCCATTTGACCTACTTTTAATATAGGCAGATCATTAGAGAGGAGCACTCATTTTGAACTCTGAAATAATTAAAACTGGACCCGTCCGTTTTAGTTCAGAGAGATCTTAAAGGGATTACTCTTTTTTAGCTCAGCATGATCATAAATAGAGGTCTACTTTTTTGCTTAAAATGAACACAAATTGAGCCCTTCTTTGTCATTTTCTTACTGAAGTGAAGTTATTTTAGAGAAAATTCATTTTTAAAAACATAAAACATAAATAATAATAAAATGTATGCATCTCACTGGAACGTTGGAGAAGACGTTTAAGAAATAATAACACAAAAAAAGAAGGTACATACCTCTCAAGGTCAGTAGCGATTTGTGCAGGATAACACTATTAAACTCAGTAAGGAAGGCACTAGTTCTGCTTTAAAAGGAAAATACCCGAAAAGAAGAAGTATGATCCAGATAAATACACCAATCAAGGACCCTAAGACTAATCATTGAAGAAAAATCATAGGAATGAAACTCTGCAGTTATTGACTTCGGAAGACCATTACACAATAAATCGTGAAGTAAAGAAGCTAGGGCTCCATAGTCTGATAGATGGTCCTCAAGAAAAAATATAATTTGGATGAATTGTCGAACATCCAGAGAACGGCATATCTGCCTCCGCACCACGCTCACGATTGTATTGGACGCAATGCTTGATCTGCTATTGATGAATCTCTGTTGTAGGGTATAGTGGTTATCAGTGCACTCAGGCTTAAAGTAATGGGTTGTTGGAAGCAGAGGGGTATGGATATTCTAGTATCCCTCAGGCATTACACTGAATTGACGGTAATGTAGTAATAAAGAGCTCATAAAGAAATCGAATCAGTTCAACATGTGCTCTGTAAATGTCCTGTTTTAGCCATCGAAAGAGATGGGCTACTTGGTAGCTACTTTTTCTCGGAACTGGGTGAGCTGCAGGGTACAGAGATTAGATGTATCCTCAGAATCCTTTTGGAAAGAGGGTGGATCTAGGACTATCCTTTGGAAGGATATATTTTCAAGAATCTATGGCCGGTAGAATGGACCCGACAGTAGTCTAAGCGAAAAAGGCTACTAAGACTCATATTAGGAGAACCCCCCAGCCTAACCTAACCTAATAAGGAACAAATGAGCCTAGTAAAGTACACTAGAGAATTTCAAATGCTTGGATAAAACAATCTATGATGATGCCGATATACAAATACTCCATAATGGAAGACTGAAAATCAGATGGAAATTAAGAGTTCCGTGGTGTTCATCTTCCCGCCATCTAGAAGACATCGTCTTATTAGCTTACTCATTTAGTGACAGTAAGTTTAAAATTTCAGTGATATACACTTGCAAAGGTTGTATAAGAATCAATATATGATGAACAATGTACATGAGCATCAAAACTGTATGCAGTTCCAGTCTCCAGATCATCCTTAGCAATGTAACAATGTACCTTTGAATCTTAGATGCAAGTCTAACAAAATCAAGAATGGTTTTCGAAAGAATTTGCTTGGAAGTTTTCAAATCTTACTTGGGACTTGACAATTCTTAACTCCTGCATGAAGTCAGTCCTACTATAAGGAAATGAAATATGCTTTTTCAATAATACCAGCAACAACAAACTCCAAGTATATTCCTAAATAAATCCAAATAAAATCCAGGAAATTCTCGCTAAGACAAATCACACGAACACAAAGGTGGTGGTTAATTACGCATCAAAAGACAAATACAACCCACGTGAAACGAGAAATATGGAAATCGATAGGCCACACAACTAGACCTAGAAATCCACTCATCTGACTATCATTAGAAAAGAGAAGGGTGGTAAGCTGCTGTATTGGAGGTAGTCAGATAAATTCTTAATGGATTAATAAGTGGAAAGCTAGGGATGGTCAAGATGTTGGTTAATCGAATTTAAGAATTTCAAGCGATTGGTGCAAGTATCGAGACATCGAGTCTGCTTGCGAGATATTGAATCTCATTCTGCAGACCGGTCATCTAGCATCAGAGTAGTTTTCATAACATTGTCTAGACATAAACCAATGACGTCTAAGATTACTGGATATCAATTCAGAATCCATTTAACTACAAAAGAAAAAAGAAAAAAACAAGCAACCACAATTCTTATGCTTTATCCACATAAATTTATCAAACAAGTACCTACAAGGAAAAAATTACCCGGCTGCATAAATCGAAAGTATTCATCAAATCCATCTATCCATCCACACGTAGGAAGGTGTATATAGTATAATAATTCCTACCTCATCTTTTACTTTCCTCAGCTTCCGGTGAAATCTCACACAGGTAATCACAGCAACCTGATATCCTCCCTTAGCTCATTCTTCATCAGCCATAAGCTTTTCCATTCCTTTCAATAAATCCGGCGCAGAAGATCGCAACCCCTTATTGATATTCCGAATACGATTCAGAGCATTAACAAGGATTACACCACTTCTTTCAGGATCAATTTGGTAAATTCATCTCTCAAACTTACTGTCCTCAAACCAGCTATGTAACAGTGTGGCGGGCGACAGGGTCCTGTCTGTCGACTGTGTATTTGTGTAGGTCGAATCGGGGTCGGGTCCCCCTGAATATGATTTTTTCTCTCCTCAACCTTTTTGATTCCCTTCGATACCTTATACCCTTAAGGGCAGATGATGGGTCGGGTATTTCTGGGTAAATCTCGGATTGAGATACACAGTCACTTCAGCGTTAGACAAACATGACGCTACCAAATGATTCCTTAAATGAACAAATTCAACAGGTAATTGAGTGGAAACGTGATCGGATTTTCTTATTGTTCTTCCTGGGGTGACTGCGGCTAGAGATATGCTCAACTTCAATTATTATGGAACATTTTTTTTTTGTATTTTAAAAGGATTTTCATTTACCATTTGGAGGATATATGGGAATTTGTATGTATGTATGTGAGTAGCGAGATAATTTAAAAGAAATTCAACTGAATTAAGGAACTCAGGCGTATAATAGACTGATATGTTTGGAAAATGCCTTGAAAAGGTTATCGGAAGTAACGCAAGTAGCTTTGATGTTACAATTAATTTCTTAGTAAATATACAAAAGATTTAAATGTTGAGTTATACTGAAAAGAGTGAGTAAAAAAAAAACTTTTAAACCCACACAGAATTGGTTAATATCCGTGGCTACTCAAAGTCCCTTTTAACTAAATGCCGGACCAAGCAGGGTGAGGGCGGTACAATCGTCCTACTGAATCAAGTTCAGGAATATGAAAGTTCACGTTAAAATTAGAGTAGGAAACAAACAAACAAACAAACAAACATATAAACAGAGGAATTAAAATAATTAAATAGACGAAATTGAAATTTTGGAGACACTGGAAGAAGTTATAGTTGATTTAAGAGACAAACTTTGGTGATAACCTCCTAGATCAGAGGTTCCCAGTGTTTCTTTTGTACCATACCTGTACGTTGTAAGCACGATGATGACGTACCGGTAAACCAAAAAAATTTTGAAAGGGGGCAATAAAATGCAATAAAAAGAAAATTAATAATAAAGACAAATTACCTAAGATACACTTTTATTACTTAACATATAATTAAAATATGATTATCATCAAAATAATAGATACATAAAATCAGTGAGGCGGTTGGGCCTGTTTATAAAAGAGTAATATTGGGCTCAATCTTTGTCAGTTTAAGGCGAAGATCCAATTCAATGTCCAGCAAAGCTCTATATTTGGTTTTCATCGAAGTCATTTCAGAAAATCATTTTTCACATGAATATCTGGTTGCAAATGGCATTAAAAGTTTGACTGCTTGGCAAGACACTTCTGGGTATTCATTATGAACAAATAGCCAAAAGGTGATTAGGTTGAGGCTCTGAAAGTTTAATTTCAAACTACCATCACTGATAAGCTCTATAAAAGACTCTTTTGCAATCACATTGTCAGGAATTTCCGCTGTGAATACGAAAGGATTACAAATCCAATTTAGAGCTGTGAAATCTTCCGGAAAATAATTTTAAAAACATGCAAAAGTTGATGTTTTCTAATGTCGTTCATCACGTCGTTTTCAATTGACAAATTATTTTCTTCGATAAAGTTGCACAGGGAAGGAAACGTGCCTATATTTTGATTTTCAACTTATTGTTGCATTAAAAGCAATTTCCTCTTGAACGAATCTACTTTGTCACACAAATACAGTGCAAGCTCAAATTTGGTTCATATAACCTCGAAAAAAAGTCTGAAAGGTATGCTAGTTTACATAACCATTGCTCATCAATCAAACTATCTCCGATCAAATTCTTTGAATGGGTCAAAAACATTAAAAATTTCATCGCGCAACTCAAATAATCTACTGAGGACTTTATCAAGTGACAACCACGGTACTTCAGTGTGAAGTAAAAGTGTGGAATGAGCACTTCCAAAACTCTCGAGAATACTTCCCAAGCCATGAAACAGAAATCTATATGTGTGCGTTGGGAGTCCGTTTTCTAAAATGTTCTATATTGATACCTATGGAAAAGTGACAAACATTAAATTTATATATGCTATAGAGCTAAACTACTATCCATACAGGAAAATAGTCTTGATGTAATTTACAGCTTGGTTGCTTACCTTCCCAATGGCTACACTTTCTATGTACTTTACTTAAAAAAATAATAAAATAGTTTTGATTAGAAAGTAACCTTACCATTTTACGCTCACTAACTCTCAACTCTGACGGCACAGCGACATTACAATGATTACTCAGCTGAGAGTTTTTGTTTGAGGATTCGTAGTCATTTGGTTAAAATAAATTTTTTTAAATAATTTTGCTAGGAAAGTTATGAAAATTTTATTTCGATTCGTAAGATAAGAAAGCAAGCTTAAGATTATCAGAACACCATTTTTCTGTATGAATAGTAGTTTAGGGCGGAGGAGCTATTCAACACACTTTTGTCAGTTTTGTCAGCACTGGAAATATTTTAGAATATTAGGACTCCGTTGGGGCTGTCATGTGGTAGTGTGGGAGTCTGTTTCATGGCTTGTGAAGTATTCTCGAGGGTTTTGGCACTTCTCATTTCACCACATACAATAGAAAATAAACGCGAATTAAGCGCTCGATAAAATTAACTTTACCGACTCATCTAAAACCATTTTCAAATTCACTGGCATATTTTTGGTGGCCAAAACTTCACGGTGAATGACGCGCAGATCGACTTGCATTTTGGTGCCACTTCTTAATTTTGGTCACCACGCCCACTAATTTTACAATCATCGAACGAGCACCATCGGTTCAAACTGACCCAACTTATGTGATTTTTGATGAACTAATCATTAATTATTTTAAACATATTTTGTGAAGTCGTTCTTGCGGTTAATGGTTTGCAGAATAAAATGTCTTCTTTTATTTCGTTGTTAAAATCAAACCGAATATATACAAGCAATTGCGCCAAATTTTAAATATCGGTACTTTCATCTAGCTGGAGGGAATAATATTGAGTTGTTTTTAATCTTTGAATTAAAATAGTTTCAACCTGTGATGCCATCTCATCTATTCGCCGCTTAACAGTATTATTAGACAACGATATTTGGTAATTTGTTTTTAGCGGTTTTTTCTGTAAGGACAGGTGCAACTATATCCTTTATTGCAGGCAGCAACAAAGTTGTACTTTCTCGCACTCAGCTATGCGTAATCTAGCTAAATATGATGCTCTCACACAATTAGCTTTTACACCACTAAAAGTTTAAACAATTGATTTTTGAGAGCATAATTCTGCATGTTTTCTTTTGGAAAAATCAAGAGCTTTGTCTTTTACACTCGAATATTTTCTATATAAATGTCTTTTCAAAAGTGCTGGCTTCATACTACCATTTGATAAGCACTCAAAGCAAGTCACGTACTGCGGAATAGGTTCATCTTCTGTTCCGGATTTAATGACGAACCCATACCTCATATAATCAGGATCATACTTCCTAATCCAAGCTCGCTTCTGCTTCTTTAATTCCGGTTTTCTTCTTTGTTCAATTCTCTGATTGATCTTCCGTTCGGTTGAAATTAAGAACTATCTGACTACTCCAAAAAACTCAACATAGTATTGAGCTGCTATATTGAGTATATTGTCAATATAATAAATGTGTAAGTAAAATGATAAAAACGTAAATGTAATCGATTAATTTTAGTGTTTTTAGTTTCTCCGTTACTACAATAACGGAAAACTATTTTTTCATATGTCCTGATTTATTCAAGTAAATGCTACTTAAATACACTTCAATTACAAACGTGTATATTCGTATGTATGTATATGTATAATTTATGTATTCGCATTATATAGCTAAACATTTTTTTAAATAAATGAAGATACATAAACAAATCAATTTAAATAAATTTCCAGAATTTAATGCACTTACCTTAACAGCTTCTTACTATTTATAGAAGATATAAAACAATGTAGTTCGGCCAAGAACATTTAATAGGACACTAGGGGGCCTATTCTTGAATTACGAACGGTTTTTACGAGTTCGTTATATAACGAATGGTTGACAACGAATCGAATGCCCCATTCGTATTCTTGAACCTCATCGTTATAAAGTCGAAGTGGGGAAAAAGTTTTTCAATATAACGAGTGTGGTAAGATTAAATCTGTCAATTTAGAAATTGAATATTGTCAACTGTTTCATGTTTTAAAATATAATTGTAAAAAATGGCTAGCTTCAGTGAAATGTCATTATTGTTTGCATCTGAAATTGTTGAAGAATCTATGAAAAATGAATTACGTCGATCGTTAATCAATTCCTGCACCCTTAATTCATCGCTGGGTAGGAAAAATATTTTGTAGGAGGACCTACACTAGTGCCATGCAAATGCTTTTTGCCGCTTCTTTTCACCACACATTTTACATCCTGCACACTCTGGAAATTTTCTATTAGCTTTGTTTTGAATATCTATAATATCATTAAATAAAATTAATAAAAATTTTCCAGTCCTTTTGCATAGCGGGTATGGAATTTAATAACTGATGTTCGCTTTTGCCACAATTTCGTGGCGTCTTTTGAACTGAAAGAGTTATCGTATTTACCAAATTTCAGTTTCGAGTTTTTCTCTAAAAGCTCAATTATTTTAGTTTTTTGAGTAGATGACATTTTCGCATATCTTTTATCTCCCAATATCACCCGTAAAATAGCAGCTGATTCACTCTTCGTTTGGCATAACGAATGGTTGAACCCACTCGTCAAATAACGAAGGGTTTGCGTTCGGTATATAACGAATGCAGATTTCAAGAATACCGCATTTGTCGATTCCGAATGGTTTTGACAGTATAACGAATATGGAATTTGCCTTCATTATTTAAGAATAGCCCCTTATGCCGCGGTCGCTATAGTCTAAAACACAATGTGAGCGACACGACAAAAATGCCGTACAAAACGTCCGTGAAAATACAATGGGAGCGACACGAGCGCGACAAGAAGTGTCAATTAAATTTATTCTGTTATTTGTGTTCTAAATAAAAACTAGAAAAAATTTCATCGAATAAATAAAAAAAGATTATTAAAGTAGCATGTGTGGCCGTTTTGGCTAATGAAGATAAAATACAGAACCAACATAGAAGAAGAAGGTGTGTCCAAGAGTTATATAAAACTCAGCCGGAGTTGGATTATTATGCGGATACGCTTTTTTTATATAATACGGTGACATTTTACCACCTCAGTAAACTTTTCTTCCATTTTTTATTCAACTAACTTTGATATTTTTCACGGCATTGTTATTTGCTGATATTTTTAATCTATCAAGTCATAAATATGATTGCAATGAACGTATAACAACAAATATGAACGCAACCCAAAATCATAATTTTTCTAAACGCACCCTATACGTGCGACAAGTTTCAATTTTCATTTAAATTCGACGACAACATCGAACGATGACGTCACCATTGTATTTTATACCATACACCGCCATGTTATTAGAACCCATATGACAGCGTTTTTATCGTGTCGCTCACATTGTGTTTTAGTCTATGCTTCGTTCGGACGCACTCTGCATTACATTTTAATTCATACATTGAATTTGATTTGTCCCACAAATTTCGTTGTGTACAATACAGTTTTATTTATTTCATGATATTTATCTTCTCCCATTTCCCACTCATCTCACTTTACTCACTCATCATCTTTATTATTAAAAAACTCCAAAACTTCAAAAAGATCCTCACTACTGTTTTCCACAGCTGTTGAAAATTGACTGAAAGTACTGTACAAACTTTAACGAACATTTGGGCTATGTTCACGTCGGCGACTGCAGTCGACTGCAGTCAAAATGACTGCAGTCAAATTAACTCTGCCTGGAGAATGTGTGAGTGCACAAAACTCTGCAGAAGCTCTTCGTTTACGAGACATAATTTGTGAAAAATTGTAAATATTAATTGTGAATAAATTTAATTGATTTCTACAGTACTACTGTGCAGTCTACAAAAATCATAGGAATAAGTGAAAAGTACACGCAAAAGCTGAAATTATAAGAAAAAATAAATAAAACAATTAATTTTACATTTTATCTATTAATTTATTCATTAGTCTTGCTGCCATCTCCTCCCTATTGTTTGCAGTAATTCTACCATTCTTTCTGACGGCCTTTTTCTTCGAGATGACGGTCCAGGTGCTGGTTCAGGCAAGTTTTCGATGGTGGATAAATTTCTTCAATTATGTATTCCTCGTAATCTACAAATAAAAAAACCCCAACATTAAAATCTTTTGTGATATCTATTGCAATTTTAGCTCTTACCTCTTTCATCAATAATCACAAAATTATTATCGCCCATTTCCATTTTGAAAAACTTTCCTATTTCCCGTGCGAGTTAACTTACTTCCACCTCAGGAGCAATTTACATTGGCGGATCGTTATTCTGAGCACTCATACGGTAAAATTTGCCAACTTTGTTTTCTGCATCAAACCTGGACCAAAGCGTCCTACAAAGTTGCGATTATTTTTCTTATCATTCTCGTCCGATATTATTTCGGTGATCGTCGCACGGGGTTTCCACTTTTCGTTTCAGCCCGCTTTTCTTCTTGATGCCGTTGGTTTTCCTCTCAATTTTTTTTTTTCAGTTCGATATCACACTATTTTTCTATATCACATGTTTTATATCGCACTCAAAAAAACAAAAAACCTTCACCTTCCTCGTTTCTTAATTTCCTTTTCATATCCTTGACACCTTCCTCGTTTCTTAACCTCCTTTGCACATCCTTGACAGTCACGTCATTTTATCGCACTTTTTCTTCTTTTTCTCTCGTCTTTTCATTTTTCTCCAACTTTTGTTCACGGCACGTTATCAATACTTTGACGTGCAGATAACAGTGGTGTAATTGGAGGGATCTCGACAGCTGAGTGGGCAGGTAAAGCTGCGACCATAACAGTAAGGTAGCTTACGGCCAGCTTAAGGCAGCTTACGCCGTAGATTTTTGACTTTATGATATAATATAAAATATTCAATATCACTGCCCCTTCAAGAATTAGTAGGGAGGGCGCCACTGGACATGATTATTTGTATTGAAATTTATTATATTTAGTCAAAAAAGGTAGGGAGTGCGTAGAGATCAAGCTGAATTTTTTGTGTCAACGAAAATTATTAAAGACGAAGTAGTCTACTGAGATTTGAACCCAGGACCTCTTGCTTGATAGCCACAGAAGGCATTGATAATTTAATGATTAAAATATTCTACCGAAAGCAATAAATTGAAAGTGTTAATGAAGATTATAAGTCCCCCCAAAAAGAAACATTTAATTTAAAAATACAACATATTTCATGTATACGCAATCATTTCCATTTATTTAATCCTAGAATTACCTGATACCCATTCTCTTGTGAAATTACTTCAAACTTTAATTCACTCACGAAATGATACCATAACTCACTCAGTATAAACCAATAACATTTTCCCAAAATGGTTGATTCGACGGGTAAGCGAATTCCCATAGTTAACCTTCTCGTTAGTGCGGCAAAATGAGAGTGAGTTGACATCTCGAGCAATCTAAATGGCAGAGTCGCAGCATACTCTAAAGCTATATAAGGGAAAATGTAGCATCGTTTAGGTACTGAAGACAATTTTCGGAGGAAGGAGGAGGGAGTTGTATCATATCTTTGTGAGTGGAGCACAAAATGCATGCAACTTCCCCCTTCTATCCCTGACTGTGTATACTTACCCTGTTGAAATGGAATTTATTCACCATTCTGCTGGGAGTGCGGAACATTTACGACGTCTTGTAATGAGACAATCTCCTTATAGACAAGTACTAACCCTACTAAAATGGAAAATTAACTCAAGTAACTGAGTGTGTTACGTGGCAGTATACGACGATCAAATGGAGTTTGACAAAGTTGAATGACGTTTACACTAATTGTTTGTTAATTGATCGGCAGGATGAATGCAGAGGATGATTGCGTTTTTGAAGAGGTTTCTAATGAATTTACCTACTAGATAAATGGAAAAGATTTTTCTTCTGTTTATATATAAAATTGGAAAAACACTTCAATTTTACGCGATTAGGTAAGTCATGCTGCAATAGCTCCATGAAGCTTTTATTGTTGTAGATGCAATTTTGTATATTTACAACACAACCTAACTTCCTCCTATGATCTGGGAAAGAATTGACTAGCAGTTTACACTAGCGATTTCAGTTCATCTTTTGTCTTTTCTGTGTAAGATTCTTGAAAAATTCGTGGACCAACAGATCATGCAATATCTTCATGTAAATTACATGCTCTCTAAATTACAGTGAGATTGTTCTACACATTAGATATTCGTAAAGTCCAAAATAACACTCATTTAGCTGTCTTGTCGTTTTCATTTTTCTCGAAAGTATTTAGCAGAATCAATCACCCGAGTCTTGAGATTAAGCTTTAAGCAGGCTATACATGGCGAACATGTTGTCAAACTTGGGATGTCACACATGAAAGCTTTTCTCCACACACTTGTCAAACAAGTTGTCCAAAATCAAGATAGGAGCACATATCACGAGTTGCTGGAACTATTAACTGTTATCTTTTCATCAACAGCGTTCACTCAAGAATGACGATAGCGTGACAAATATCACCCTATACGATGTACAACATGTTGTCAAACACGTAGCTCCGTCTCTAAAAATCAAACTAACTTGATTTTCGTCCAATCGCTTGACATACTGCATGTCACACCGTCAAATAGATACACACATGGTCAAATCTGCGTGATAAAATCGTTGTCCTATTTGAGTTGGCCAACATGCATGACCGTGTATGGGCCCCCTTACACAATAACGGTTAGGTTGTGAACATTCTCAGTCATGCTGATTAAACATTTTCTTGTTGGATGTGATCATTAGTTTTGAATCTGATTAAGTTCCGGTTGTTGTCTCTATTGTGTCGTGTTCCTCAGGGGTCTGTTTTGAGCCCTCTACTCTTCTGTCTATGATGTACAAAAAACTGTTCATGATGATAGTTTGACAATAACAGTCAAACAGCGTACAAAATGTTATGACATCACTAAGAATACTATATATTGCAAAATTGTTTGGTGTTTGTTACGTCATACATTAAAGCAAGGCTTCGTCATTCTCACAGCATGAACTACTTAGTGGAGACGGGGTGGGTCTTCTTCGAAATATATTTTAGGCGCCACTGGTTTTTCAGCTTAACCAAGAAAAGATCCAAAACTAAGCGTGCGAACTACGGCAAAACACGGCTTATAGATCATCTGTTCCTGTCCCCTTAAAAGTCAAACTACTGTCACTACAGAAAATGGTAAAATACTTGTTTTCGAGAGTCGCGAAACTATTGGAAATGGAATGAAATTGAATGTTGTGTTTGTACTTACTATTAAAAATTGGAACATTATTATTATTATATTATATATATATTAATGTAAATTAATTAAATTGTAGTAGATTGCTACAATAATTAGGGCACTTCACCTTTGAGTATTGAATAGCGTTGATGCTTTGTAGGCAGTTTTCGGAGTCCAATGTTGGTTTTTCCATAACTTCATCCAGAGCATCACAGATGATTTGCGGTATGATGATTCGCTCCGTAATACATGACACTGAGATCACAAGCCAGAGCAGTACAATCTAAACAAACAAATAATAAAAATATGAGATCTACACTAAATTTAGTAATATTATATATTAATAATTATAATGTATTATTAGATTTCAATTTTCTGGTCTTGTGCATATATTTGATTGTTCTTATACGACGATTTTCGTTTACTGACTTGTAGTGATCTCAACTCCCTGGTCTTCTGATCATTGCCAGTTACAGGGAAAAAGTTCCACCAGGTTGTTTAAGAAAATGCTTAGATTACAAATTGTCATCAGGCGATAGTCCTGCTTTTTTCTGACACTCCGATACATACACACATACTTGATTTATTTTTTATTTTATATTTTTTTGCACTTTGTTTTGTATTTTTTTTTTTCGATTATAATGCAACTGTTTTTCCCATAATATCTTCCAGTCTGTTTCGTCTAATCTTATTTGAAAGAGAGTTCATTTAACTTCCGCTGGTCTTATAAGTGGCTAGCGAATGCTCTCATTACTTCTATATAGATCTTTTACCTGCTGATGGGAGTACGTCAAATATGTTTGCCAGCAAGTTCGATTTAACACTTCCTCTACGCCTGTAGATGCGGTAACTAGTGTGGGGGTAGGGATCCAAAAGTATAATCAGAGTAGGGCAGTGAATACTATCCTTTCTGATAGTCAGAGAGGCTTGAGTGGATAACATCTAAGTTACGTTGTCTGTGGATAAATTGTGTTTCCACAACAAAGGGTCCCTTTAGTGGGATCCTGGTCCAATAGAGATCAGAGGGAATGAAAGGGCTGACCTTCTAGCTCGCTCTTCCTTAGACCGGAACTTGCCGTAGGCGTCGCCATCTTGGTTATCGGGCCTCTCATCAAAGCGGATGTTCGTATAAAGCATAAGCAGAGTTGGCAAACTTGAATGCCTGCAGGTATACAAAACTTCTTCTTGATAGGTCTAATAGGAATTTCTCTGATTTTCTCTTGGGGGTCGGAAGGAAAATTGCAGAATTGTGGTTGGTACTATCACCGGCCACAGCTCGATTCAAGCTCATCTAATAAGAACGGGAGTTGCTGACTGCAAGGGTACCTATCCTACTTGGAAGAAGAACCTGAGACCTTTACCCTTTACCCGGTGCAGGCTGGATACACTTGAGTCTGCCCTCTTATCTGTAGATGAGCTGAAAAACTTACCTTACCAAGACCTGATACGCTTCATTAAGAGGACAGGAAGGTTTTGATGAGAGCGTTTCTAACATAGCAGGTTAGCACAATGGCTCGCCCTGGCCTTCGTGTTTAGGATCTCTCGTCGCCCTGACTTAAAAAAAGGGCAGTGAATAATACTAGCCAGTTATATATAAAGTGCTGGGACAACGTTTTGATTTGCGAAGGATCAGGAAAATTGTCCTGACTAAGGGGCAAAATCTACCCGATTTTACAACATACATATGCATATGTATATTTGTGTAATGTATGTATATATTGGATTTGTTCAATCAGACAACTTTTTGGGATTCTCCGGTATAACGGTAAATACATAGGGATCTAGGTTCACAAAGTTTCAACTCTTAGTTTGACTCATCAAAAGATCCACAAACAACCAAACTGAGTGACTCACAAACCAAATGAAAATAGAAAAATGGAAAAATAAAGAAAATAAGAGAATATATGAAGTAGAAAAAATATTTGGTCACCGGCGACTAATATTCGAACATTGAACCTCTAATTTGTTACTGATATGCTTTATCCACTGAATCATCGGCATCTTGTCTGAATTTTCTTTTTCTAAATTTTTATTGTCATAGAGAGTCCTCCTCGATGCCACATACATAAATATATGTATGAATATATGTGCAGGTACATCCTTACCCTAATCCTATGCCTTTTGTATAAAGAATAATACAGCACACTTGCATAACACCTTAAAATTGAAAAATCTTCTGATATTTTTCTCTGCTCAAAAACTCACTTTATCGCCGTCGTCATATCCGCCTGTTCAAGATTTCTTTACAAATTAAATTTAGGATGCAAATCAATTCACGGGTGCTTTACTTAGAGCGTATTGCATTGACATACTACATCCATACATATACATATATGAATTTCGTAGAGACAAACAACAAGAAAAAAGCAGCCAGTCTATAAGAGA
The DNA here is from genome assembly GCA_963924295.1 of Dioctria rufipes. NCBI lineage: Eukaryota > Metazoa > Arthropoda > Insecta > Diptera > Asilidae > Dioctria > Dioctria rufipes. Next base: position 15,018,186 of record OZ002742.1, on the reverse strand, counting down.
TTTCATCTTTATGCATGCATCATCTCAGCAACGGGCCCTGTCACAGTAAAAACAATGCAAGTTGAAAAAGAAATGCATTAGAGAAGAAAATTTCATTCATAAAGGATGAATAAAAAAATCACATTAAGTTGAGAAATGCAAGCTTTTGCAGAATACTGAGTTATCTATTCACATCCTGTGTGTCATCCTTTAATGCAAATCCAGGTGCAAGAAATGCCTGTCCAAGTGGCGTAATGTGCACGTCAACACTATATAAATTTCGTATGCATCCAAGGATAAGGAGCGACTCCTAAATGAAACAGACTTGCCTAATTCTAGGATAAACATCCTTGTCATATCTATCACAGCTACTTAAAACCATATCAGAATCTGATACTGGTGCTCTACATCCGATCCTAAAATTGTAGATATTATAAGCAAGGCGGCGCACTCTATACACGTATATAGTTACATAATTGTATATGTATGTGTAAGTAAGTATATTCGTAAATTATGAGAGGCATTTTCACATAATTTCTTATTTTTATCTTTTGAATCTGCAAATGCAACGCGCGCCAACTGCAAACATGTACATTTGTCGGTGCGATTAACTTTACAGTCATCCTGTAACATTTGCTGCTGCTGCTGCTGCTGCTTTCACTTTTCTTCTCCCATTTAAATGGAAATTTAATTCATGCACAAGAATTAACAATTTGTAAACACATGTGTGTGTCTCGGAGCCCTGGATGTTGGGGCGCTTTTGAGGAAAATTTAATTTCAGAATTTATACACCAAGTATCTGGGATAATCTTTAAACATTAAAGCCATTCGGTTGGTTCATTCCTGCCTCTACAACCAACCGAAATAGACTCTTTTCCTTTGCTCGAGGAGCAGAGTATAGTTTCAGCATCAGAAGCAGTAGTAGAAGCAGAAGCAGTAGCAGCAGCAGCAGCAGCTTTTTTCCAGGAGGAAGGCGATATAAAAGTAGTAAAAAAAATGAAATTTCTTTTGAGGTGAGCTAAGAAAACGATTGCCTTCCAGAGAGAAAAATAAGCAAAAGGTGAGCTGGATCATTGCCAAGGTAAATGACCCTAAAGGAAAGCAGGAAGTGCTTCTTTTTTGCATACACACTCTATCGGCATAGATAGCTATTGGGGATATATTGTGTTCAAGGAAAAGATAAAGGCCATGGTCCGCTATAGTATATTTTTTCGTATATATATATATTTTCAGTTCCTATATCTGCTATACATTTTGGATATCTTTTCTTGTTCTTCTGGGTTAGTTTGTTCGAAACATTTCTTAGTGAGGATGCAAAGAAGAAGGGCAACAATAAAAAGTCAACATTTTGCATGCAATGGATTCTACGGGATTCTGGTTTCAGGTCAGTTAAGCGAATAATAATTACTTTTTAAAATAAAGAAAATGAATATTTCTTTTTTTTGCTTTCACTTGAAAGGAGGTATATAGGGAATACCTACCTAAAAAAGTAAGAATCATCACGAAAGGATAAAGGATGGTTTTGTTTAATTTAAAAGTCACTGAGTCTTATTTACCTACTGGCGTTTAAAGGTATTACTAATTTACAAATATAAAATTACGATAGTAGTTAAAGAAAAAAACTTATAATCCAAGGTGACCAGGATTTCAGGTTTTTTGAATGCTATAGATACACACCCACCCAAAAAAGATGATCAGTTATTTTTGAAAAATATACGTACACCGGAGAACAGGATATATATATATGTATTTAATACGGTGGAATAACATATTCTTGTGATAACATAAGACATTCATAAAATGACCTGTACACTTACGTGAAGCAAGAAATGTTCTATAATCCTAGATAGAATAATATAATTAGATAGAACTGTAAATTTTATTTAATGCTCTTGTAATTCCTTATATGTCCTTGACCAAATGTATTCTACATATGTCCTTGACCAAATAAAAATTAAGACAGAAAGTGAGCTAATCCCAGCATTGAAGCTTAATTAAAGATACTAGGAAGCATCAAAGACAAAATATGGGTAATACTAGAAAATTTGAGATTCACACGAATATTCCTGCTGAGCGATAAGCTGACTAGATAAATAAAAGACGTTTGATACTATTACCTCAAATTAAGATTAATTAAGGTCCAACATGGATGACCTTAACTATAAAATCTGATGAAAAAAGCTTTGAGACTCACTCTCCTATATACTTACCAATGACTCATCACATATTTTGCTACAACTGAGCATGATGTGAATATTGGGATCTTCACCCCTTATAAAAACAGAAATAACCCATTGATTTTACACAACATACATGGGCCCTCTATCCCCGTTTAAGCTTCTTATCTCCTTCACAACTATAACTGACGATTTGAATCTAAGACTGGACAGATGATGTATATGCACCCACTTTGAACATTTGGTTTCTTTAAGAGATTGGTTTTTATAAAAATATTTAGACTTTAAAAGAGTGGAGAATGCTTACGAAGCATCACATCCAATCAAGTCCCCTACAAACATCATAAGCTCATTAGAATGAGAATTGGTTTTAGTGTCAAGTCAGTTAAGCTTGTCAATTGGGTGTGGGTATAATGCTTGATGAAAAACAAAACCGGTCAAGAGGAGTCGAACTTGCGCAATTAGGGTTCCATACCATACCTTCATCAACGAACAGACGATCGACCGAATTTAAGAATATTTAAGACATATCCATATTTGCCTGTGATATCGGACGCAAGAGTGATCTTATAAGAGTCGTCTTTTTGTGTAAGTTAATACAAAAAGCGTTCTTTTTTCAGAGTTGTGAGGCTGACTCGGGGCCGGATTAAAGTTCTTAGAGGCCCTAAGCACTGACACGATTTTGATGCCTCCATATTTTATCTAGCACAATATTGAAAATATTAACAAATTGGTTGGCTCTGGTGGCAAGCTACAAATAGGAAATGGCACTCAGTTTTGCTTGGGTTCAATATGGATTCACGTACACAGAAGAAAGATTTCATGTCATTAAACAAAGAAATTTATAAGTTTTTGTACAGACACTAGCAAATATTTTCAGGTCTCCTCTAAATTTGTTGAATTGAGCAGGGTTGTCTCCAGAGCATACCCGAATGTTCAAATCAATATGACATTATACCATAGGTACACATGTGGTATTGATGCCATGCCATTCGAAAACTACGTGGTATACTAGATGTGTGTCTTCACATACTAATTGGATACTAGCTAAAGTACCTGGTATACCGTGAACGTACCTAATACTGAAACACAACAACTTTGGCTGGTATCCTAATATTCAAACCTAGTAGAGACAGTTTTCTATTGATACCACTGCCATTTTACATAGCGGAAAAAAATTACAACAAAATTTTGTATTTTTTTGACAAGCCAATTTTAATTCTATCACAAATTTGTGTTAAAAATGGAGAGTGCAAGTTTTCATAAAAGGAGGAAAATTTTGTGGAGCAGCGAGACCGCAAAAGTAATCGAAGTTGGCGAAGCAAATCGCATCGTTTTCCTAATATTATGAATTTTAAACCTAAGGAAAAAAAATATAGCATAAATATTATAAGTATATTATAATTCAAAGCTAGGGATTACCTTTGTCCACACCTTCCATGAATTATATAAAATATACAATTTTCTATAAAGCGCTGCTCGTGTTTTGATCCGAATTGCTGATAACTTTAGCTACGCGCTTGAGATCTCCAGCAAATTTTTTAATAATAAATTATTCATATAACATCAAATTAATTTATTTTGTGACATTTTTACAAAAAAAACTTCTACAGTGTGTGCGAATGTCAAACTATACTAAAAAAAAAGTGTGTCGAGGGTTGGTTATACGTGATACAGCTTTGACCTGGTATACTCCGTGCATACTCCGTGCTCTATGGGAGGATTTTATGTGAGAAGAAAAACAAATCCACTATTTCCTGTTTTATTATTTTATTTATTTTTTCAATAAACCTTTTACATCTTGCTTTATATTCAGATTCTTTTATAGCACCAGACCACTTTAAAATTTTTTCTTTTTCCTTTATATTTTCTAAAAGATGCATTTGATAAGAATGCTCTCACCAAATGTTTTAAAGAAATTTGTAAAATGGACGTAGATACAGCATTTTATGTGAAACCGTATAGTTTAGTTTGTATGTTGAATTATCCTTCAGCAAAACTTTGAACGCGTTTTCCTCGAAACTACGGTTTTCAACATGGTTGACAACATATTAAAAAAACTATACATCCGATTTACATGTGCCAAGTTTTAAACTGTTTGAAAATCCAGTCTCTATGACATCACGTAGGGACGCCCCTTCTATATATTTTTATGAATGATGAAATTTTGCATGAATATCGGGAATAAAATTAGCTGGTCCGCCATTTTTGTTTTTTTTTTATTAGATATCGAAATTCTCCTACGTGGAGCTGCAAACCTATATGTCAAGTTTGTAAATATATTTTTATTTTATTTTTCTGACGAACCGTATGGCTTAATCGCTGTCAATCGCCGAGCAGCAAATTTCGTCGGAGTGTCCTGTTGGAAGCGTCGTACACCGCAAACTATATTTTAGATTCGAGTACAAAAATTTGTATATAAACTTCTATATGTATATATTGACTAACAAGGATAGCGCTCCTACTCGTCATCACTGATTTCGTCAAAATTCACAGTATATATTGCATTTGACTAGAAATGAAAGTAACGCAAGTGGGAGCTCCAGATGGCCAAGCGAAACCGAAATAATGCATAATGTAGGTGTAGCCGGGGTTAAAATTACTTTTCGGAAAACGTTGATAATTACCATCTTGCGGGTATATTCACAACATTTAAGCCATTTTTTTTTTGTTACAGAAAACCAGATGTTATTACCCCAATTAGTTTGGGAGCCAAATTTCGGCCAAATTCCAACCGATTTTCAAAATTCTTTTTGTGAGTTTTTTATGATTTTTTGAACATATTTTCCCGCCCCTTCTGAGTAAGTTGCGAAATTTAATTTTCGACGGCCAAAACTCTGGTTGAAAAATTCATTTCGAAATCGATTAAACATATGTTTTTGTTTTTTTATGGATACGCTTTTACTAAGAGATTATCTGTACAAAATTTCAGGAAGATCGGATGTCGGATCTATAAAAATTTTGCATACCCACTATGCGCCATCTACCGGCATTCTTTGAACACATACGAAAGTGCCACTTACAGAATCGAAGAATCGAAAAACTACAGCATCTTACCCAAATGAATTTGGCACCATCGCTCATATTCTGCAACAATTTAACCACGACAACTCCCGTACAAATTTGCAAATTTGAACATTTCCCAAGGGGTAAGCCTAGAAAACCCCGGGCTCCCCTACATTATGTATTATTTCTGTTTCCTTCGACCATCTGGGGGTTCCACTTGCGTCCCTTTCATTTTAGTCTAGGCCTACTTATACTGTGAATTTGGACGAAATCGGTGAAGACGAGTAGGTACCCTTCCCTTGAAAGAGTATTAATAAATAAAATTCCATTAATCTTTTGCTTGAAAATAATTACGGAAAATACATCCGCGTATCGCGCACGCACCGAGGTCTGGTGCCTTAATTTTCTTTTTAAAAAAGCCTTTCTCTTAAGAGCACCCAACTTTACCTAAAACTTAACTTTAAATTTAATTTTTCTGTTTTAATAACTCCCGATTTTTTTCAAACTTTCTTGCACGACGGTCGAAAAACAAATTCCCTGAGGTTTGGGCTTGCTGTCCCTAGGTACCCACGATATTTTAAAAAGGTTTTTGCTTTTTTTATCGCTTTCTCGTGACATAGAAGAAAACGTATGTCAGAAAATATGAAAAGATTTGATGGAATACAATTGCATCAAGAAACTATAATCTGATATACCTGCTATCGTCGTCTTAAAATATTAACTTTAAGACGGTAAGAATAATTTTATGTATGTACAATGCAAATTGGAGTAATTAACGTGTTATATGTACGAGTATATACTGTGTACAGTCGAAGAGGAATAAGACACTGTATGTAGTTAGGTAGGTATACCTATACCATGGGAGTGGAATGTGAGTCTGATAATAAAAATGCGATTAATGCTTAATTGAGAGTGAACTTGAATGAGATTAAAGTTAAATTAAAATATTTTACTTTTCAGGGTTAAATTGTCATACATCAATATATTCTATATGACAATATATTGATGTATTGACCCTTTTGGTTATGATTCGGGGCATTGTGCACCTGAGTCACAACAATATGATTACCGGGGTATGAAAGAAAAGAAGTGTATAATATCAGTAAATACTTACAAAGTTTACACAGGGTTTTTTTGAACTAGTTCATTAATTCCCATCGTATCGTACAATATTTTCTTATTTCTTTATTAAATTATCAAAACAAATCATAAATAAAACATAATCTTTCCGCATCTGGTAAGTCAAACGGGTACTAAAATATTTAGCTGTTTATGGAATTTTTTGTTGTTTGTCGATGCACATTCCTCCTCAAATTGTGTTCGTAAAAAACAAACAAAGAGAACACAAAGAATCTAATTAAATAAAAGGTTCAAAATAAAAACACTTATCTAAAAGGCAATCCTTATCTGCAGTTTCCTTACACTTTCACGACTGGTACAACTCCACCCTTATATAATCGAACCTTTAAAGGCTCAATCTGGACTTTCCTTCCTGAAAAAATTATCAAAACATTAAAATACATAAATAAAATCCATAATTATCAACAAACTTACCATTTTTCTCCAATTACTATTGTCATTCAAATGACATTACATCACGTCAGATGTTTTTTGCCGCAGTCAGAGTTCAGTGAGTGAAATGCAACTTTAATTCGATAATGGTCACAATATGACGTCAATTCGTGACAAAGTTCAATGGAATACAACTTTGAGAAGGAGCGTTGTCATGAAGCCGAAAAGTAGCAGTTCACTGCGGCTATAAAAGGGCGACGAGCTACAGCAGAATCACCATGTGTACAACTTTCTACTCCCATCCAACTTGCCTATTCCTCTAAATCCCAAAATTGCTAAACAACAGACAAGAACACAGCTTGCCGTCGCGCAACAATCCTTTAATAATTTTGTTTCGACATCGCGTAACCTAAAGTTAATAATTATTCAAACAATTAAAGTGTAAAGTGATTCAAAGACAAAAGTGAAACATAGACACAAATTAAAGCCTGTACGTAAATTTTTTCAAATATCCCGGGATATCGGTTCGGTTTATAATTTCACCATAATTCGTTTTGTTTCGTAAATCGCGTGTGAAGAACTCTGATTGATTGATTGATTGAAGAATCACCATTCCCAATTCAGAATTTAATCTGAACACATCAAAATTTACTCTGATTTTTTCCTAATTATCCAACGCCGATTTTGCTTTCATCCAAGTAGGAATTTACTCCTACTGCAGAAATTTAATTCTGATATTTTCCATCTCCCACCTAATTGGGAATTTACTCCTACTGCAGAAATTTACTTCTGCTTTAATCCCATCCCACACTTAAGTAGGAATTTACTCCTACTGCAGAACTTAACTTTTGCTTCACATTTTCCTTCCACCTAAGTAGGAATTTACTCCTACTGCAGAAATTTACTTCTGCTTCACCTTTTCCTTCTATTTAAGTAGGAATTTACTGCTAATGCAGAAACTTACTTCTGCTATTCCATCCTTCATATAAGCAGGAATTTACTTCTACTGCAGAAATTTACTTCTGCTTCACCTTTTCCTTCCATTTAAGTAGGAATTTACTCCTACTGCAGAAATTTACTTCTGCTTCAGCATTTCCTTCCATCTAAGTAGGAATTTACTCTTATTGCAGAAATTTACTTCTGCTTCACCTTTTCCTTCCATCTAAGTAGGAATTTACTCCAACTGCAGAAATTTGGTTCTGCATACCTATTTGATTCTGCTACTGCTGTTGTGTTTACGCGGGTATCATAGTTGCACCTACATGGCACAGTATACTCTGTTAGAAATTCAACTCTGCTCTCACACTGCAGCTTTACATACTGCAGTACACTCTCTGTAACTACATTCTGTAGCGCTTCCAGTTACTTTACATAATCGTAGACGTAGTAGTATATCCCAAAAATTTCTAGTTTGTTATTCATGAATTTAATAGTGAATTCAATTCTCTTTTTTCAGAACTAAAAGGAGTAAACTACTGTGGCGAGAATATTTTATTGTATTCACTGAACTGTATTGGACTTTTTTTTATTATATTAGATTAAGGTATTTGTAAGAGTTGAGTTGATTGAATTATTAGAATTAAGTATTAACGAATTGAATTTGTGATATTAGTTTTAAGTGATACTTATTTCGAATAAAAGAGTTTTATATTTGAATTTTAAAGGTTGAGTTATCCTTTTTACAACCGGCCCCCCCTTCGCTTGTGCACAGATCTCACAATCCCTTTGAAACGATACTTCACACGATACAAAAAAATATATTTTCTTTTTGAAGGGTCCAACCCACCATTATTAAAAATTAAGAAAGAAAAATCCATATTCCGCCAAATTTAAAATTCCTGTATTATATTGTTTTCGAGAAAAACGTTTGTGACCAACAGATGAACTTATACAGTTTTTCTTTTTTTCCTTTTGAGGTACGGAACCTTAGAAACATTACAATTCAATGTAGAATAAAGAAATTATATCAGAGAGGCACCCTAATATAACAAGCCTTATCGATACCATTCAGAAAATTTTCACCACTTAAATAATGGAGCTGGTGTTTTCTTCCACGACCCTGGTAATGGGTTAGCACCCTTACTTGAAAGATACCCTCGTGTCTTCCAGACTGAGATCAATAGAATGGTAGCGTAGGTAGCTCCTGCTAAGGGAAATGATATCGCTATATTCTTTTAGATAGTTACCCCGCCTTAATGACTCTGGATAACATTTAATTTGTTGATGAGCTGGAGGAAGTCGTTGGATAAGATGTGCATTTACAAAATGGTGTTTCTAAAATGGGTGCCTGAGCACACTGGAATTATGTAGAATGAGACTGTGCACGAGCTAGCTAGGTCCGCCTTTTACTCAACCTTTCTTGGATAAGAGCCTGATGTTCGGGAGAAATATCAGCAATAACCTGTTACACGGTCATCTAACAATGGGGAATAATTTCACAAGAAATATACTCGTACTTTCACTCCATCTTTATTTAAAAAAAATATTTACGTCAAAATAATAAAATTAAATTTACAATTAGCCAAAAATAACATTCACAGTATTTATAATTGAAAAACTTTGACTTATACACACGGCACGAAGCCCTTCCTCAAAATAATTAATCAGAGCTTTTTGGAAAAAAACCAAAAAAAGAAAAAATCATTTCGTTTTACAAAAAATTGCAATCTTGAAATTTAAATTTATTTGACATACAGGGTGCTTCAAAAATGTATACACGAAACCATACCGCGTGATTCAAATATAGGAAAATTTTAAGAAGCAACCCAAATTTCTTAATCGTCTTCTTGCTCACCCTGTACTTTTAAGTCGTCTAAGAAGTGTTGGCGCTTTTCAAAATTTTCTCCTTTAAACCCCTAATATGCCATCATCAGCGACTAATTGAGAATTTTGATCAAAATTGGAATTTTTATTACTACTCTAGTTTAGGTGGTATCGTAAAGAGCAGAGAAGAGTCCTGCAATTATTTTTACCACTGGTTTCATGAGAAAGAGGAGTTCTTTTAGTATTTTCCCCGAAGTGCTGATGGTCTTTCTTTGCTTAGTGTAATTCTTACAGACTGTCCCAATTTACAGAATTTTTTCTTTCTCTCAGACTTTAAGAACAACTTTGAGGTGGATTAGGATTAGCATAATTTCCAAGAGGTAACTCATATGAATAATTTAGATACGTACATAGAGCTGTGTTTGTTCCTACATACATGACCTATGCATTACATAATTCTGCTAAAAATCAAACTCAAAATTTGATTTCGATTTTAATTTTAAATTTTAATTAGAAAATGTTGAAAAAGGAAACATAAGGCAAAAATCCCAAAAGAGGTGATAGTATGTTTATGTGTTTTTCAAAAGTGTATAAATATTTTATGGACGTCTACAACCAGTTAAAAAAAAGGAACAGTTACGTATCACTGACCCCAAAAACATGATATTTCGAAATTCCCTTAGGATTGCAAGGGAAATTTCATTTGGCCCCCCAAATTTTTCTAGATGTGTTCCTATTTTCGGCTTGTTTTTGTCTGCGCCCCATTTTGATTCTTGAACACGCATATACCGTTGGGAAAAGTTTCTCTTTTGAATTGTTTCAATAACTCAAATCGATTACGGACTCATTACAAATTTACAACGCAATTTATTGATTCTGGCATCAAGGAGCAATCAAATATTAATTTCTTTTATCTTCTGCAGATGTTGCAAGCTTTCAGAAGCTTAGTGGCTTTGCTGTTAACACCTTATCAGAATGTGTAATATAGTATAAATCTCATGTAATTTGCTTGTTACTACTAAAAATACTCAGATTTGGAATTAGTTGAATCTCATTACGAAATAATAAGATGCATAGATTTTTTCGATAGACCCCCATTTTGGGAACAATTGAAAAGTTAAATGGACATAATCGGGAGTTGACGCGACTGAGTGGAAAGTGAAATTGCGATTTGTGCAGTGTTATTCATATTTTCTTAGACGATTTTCTCAATTTTATCGTTTTGAGCAGATCAGTAAATCTTGGATCCTGGTGCGAGTCAGGTAAATCTAAACTAATTATCAAGGCTTGTGGTGTGAAAGGTGGAGAGATCGTACAGATACTCCACTGAACATCCAATGGACTAATACTTGCCTGAAGTATTTAGGTGTGTATATCGGACGCGAGAGTAAATCAAATAATAGCCGCATCGCTCTGGAGAAACTCTCTAGGGCTGTTAACTCATGGCGTAGTCGACTATTTCCATTATCCTTAATTGGTAGGTCAGTCGTGATAAATTATTTGATTACCTCGTCCATCGTTCAACTGCTAAAGTCTGAGACGTTTGATGAAGGTTTTGTCGGTCTTCTTCAAGTAAAAACGATAGACGCCTTTTGGTGCGGAAGATGATGGGTTGCTGAAAGCACGCTCTGTCTGCCAGTCAGGCTAGGTGGATTAGGTCTCACTAACTTGGTTGTGAAATCACTGACAGTTCTCGGAGATCTCATTGATATCTCTGGAAACTGTCGAATAAACACTAACACTCCACAACTACACGACCTGGCTGCTTCTGCGCGGGAGGGATTTCGCTTGGGACCAGTGATCCTGGCACTAAGTTGGAAGAAGCTTTCGTTCTGAAGAGACCACCTCACACACCTTTCAGCACACTTACAACACGTGTGCTCCGTAACGTGCTTATGTCAATAAGACCTCCGGAGTATACAGGATACAACAGATGGCGAACAAACCTCAGGGTGAATATGGGCGTGATGGGAGGGATAACTTGCAGAGTAGCCTACAGTTATCCTTCTAGTTAAAAAGATGCTGATGTAGCATTCAAATTGCTGCATCACAGTATTATGCATCCTAATCAGTTGTCCCGCGAGATTTGCACAGTTTGTGCTGGTGAAGGCACCCTGTTTCAAAGGTTCTTCACTTGTCCAGCTTTGCAAAATCTAATGGAACTCGTGCGCGATATGTGTCGGTTGATCCACCCGAATGTCGGCATTACTAGGACATCGTTTCTATGGGGACCAAAGGTTTGTAGTCGGGTTAACTGTTTGATTAGCTTTGTGTTGACACTGGCCAAATCTACAATTCACTTGTACTATATGAGAGCCGGAGATGGAAATCAGAACACTGACCCACAACAAGACGCATAAGAGCTTAAGCGCCACTTCGTTGACAGATTGAAGAGACGTTTATGTCTTGAATATCTGGCAACGAACGCAGACACATTCCATTCAACATGGCAACCACTATCGTCGGTGCAGGACGGAGCCCTTGTCTTTCGCTGGTGATACCAGGCCACAGCAGATGCAGCACTAGTCCACGGGGCTTCTCCCCCCTTACGAATCGTTGCATGTGCTGTGGGAAGGACAAGTACTCTGTTAGAGATGCTAAGCTGGAGGGATGATGAGGGCAGTTTGTAGAGGTTTATGATACTACAGGCTGCCCTCGCGGGACTCTATAATGGTATCGCGCAAATTTTTCGTTTGTTCGGCTATTAAGGTTTTAATGCGGTTTCGGTCTCGGTGCTAAATTGCAAAATTTTTTGCTGAAATTCTCTCGTTTAGGAAATAATTTTTATTAGATAATTTTCTGGGAAATTTGGATCTGCCTGGAACTGTTATTTACACAATTGTCAAAATAGGGACAAGTAAAAATTTTTTTGTTTTTCATCTTTTAATTAATTTCCAAAATTCTTGTAACCGTATATATTGTCTCTTTTGAGCAGTTTCATGATATCCAATGAGCCCTTCGATGAGATTTAATGAATGCTCATCAGGAGGCTCATCGGGACTTAATTTTCTATATGTTTCTTCATGAATTGCTAACACCTTGATGCTTTTGAATGAAATTAGTATTGGTTTACATAATAATTGCACCTTGCGGAGCAAGAGACAAATTAAAACTTTGAGCAATTTCTACTAGGAAATCGTAATTTCGTTATTCCCTGGTAGCCGATGCATCGCGAGCGCACTGATGAGCTCATGATGTTTGGTTGGATGAATGTAATGTTGATTTTTGTTCTAGCACCGGGAGACTAAACTTATTTATATACTTCACAAAGGAATGATTGCTCAACACCAGTTATCTCACTTTCACTTGTGTATTAGATGCACTAAACCTACAAATCTGCATCCATACCAATTTATTGATGAGCAAATAGATGAGTTGGCGAAGAGACTCATCGAGGAGCTTAGTAAAAGAGTTACTTATCATACAATCACATAATATATATTAACATTGTCATACTTGACTAAGAAGTTGTTTTAGTTAATATAAGAGCCCCCCCCCCAAACCAGTACTAAAATATGTTAAACTAGTGAGCGTTAGCTAGCAGGGCTGTTTTCAATAACCAAGCGATGAAAAAAAAAACACAAAACTCGATCATGTACATACAAGTCGGAGTGAAGAATTTCGATAGACAGCTGTTCGATTCGAGATCTCAGGCATATGCTAGACCAAGAAGGAAAAATAAAAAATAAAACAAATACCACGCGCGTAATAATTCGATTTATCTAATCTACGAGAATATTTTAATTGGAAACTTTCGGAAAACGTAAAAGGAAAATTGTTCAACAATGAAAAAATATGAAATTAAACAATACCAGTATTTTATTTATTCATGGAATGAAGACATTTTGGTCGCTAGCAACTAGTGCAAAAGTGCGGCTAACACTTGTGTAAGTATATTGTGTAAATAAATTGTGGGTAACTTTATTAACGAATTTAACAAAGCTTTTTTTCTTTAAATAAATCCATAATGAGTATAAATACTGAAAATGTTACAGAAATCTTCGTAGTCATGAAATGAAGTCATTTGTGATATTTTCAATAGTTCTGGTAGTGTCGTTCGCCACCTCTCCAATAGAGGGCGATGACTCACTACATATAAATTTATTACCCCGAAAAGGTCCTAATTTTCGTATTGTGGGTGGTAGAATCGCCAAGACCAAACAGTTTCCGTATCACGTGAGTCTCTCCCTTATGAAAATAAAAGAAGGACAAACACGGCCGACCATATCTACATGTGGAGGTGCTCTGATCTCAAACCAAACAATTCTGACCGCAGCACACTGCTTAGTTGGGTAAGTGGATCTGGAAATTTTAGGCTTTTAGGCTTTCTTTTTTAATTTCATATTTTAATTAGTAACGCATTCATTTAAATGTCCAGAGTAGTAAACGGAGCTGTTAGTTTAGGGAGTGCAAAAACCAGTTCAAATGAGACAACTCGCTTAAACTTGGCTGTTTTCAAAAAGAATTTTAGAATGCACGAGGAATTTAATTCAACTTCTCAGGAAAATGATATTGCCCTAATTTCACTTAACTTCCCAGTCAAATTCAACGGTAAGTTATATACCTTCCTCACTTTAACTGCTTCTATGAATTCGTTTTTTTTTGCTTTTAGATGCCATCCAAATAATTAATCTACCTCCTGCCTCACTAACGAATTTGGATAATCACATGGGAATCATATCTGGATTCGGCAAAACTGGAACCAATGATACCGATTCACTTGAACTTCGGTTTGCTTTCCGTAAAATACTACCGGACAAGGACTGCCAAAAACCTTATCCAAACTACTTCAAACCTGAAATGCACGTTTGCGCTGATGGCTCTAATAAAACTTCAACTTGTCCTGGTGATTCAGGCGGTCCAATAGTTATAGCTCAAGATGATGGATCAAAAGTCCTTGTGGGACTTACATCATTCGCAAGTGTTAGCTGTGAGGCAGGATATCCGACTGTATCTACTCGAGTTACAAATTATTTGAGTTGGATTCAAAAACACACAGGAATCCCTATTCGTGACTAAATCGCAATCAATTTATTGGAATATGAATGAAAGTAAAATGTTGAAATGTTTTTGTATTAAGATCGGTAATACCAATAAACAGGTTCCTTAAAAAGTATGGGTTCTGATGATTCCGTCATTTTGGATCGTTTTAAAAATTGTGTTCTATTGACTAATCTCTCAAGACTATGTGTCCACCAGGTTTTCATATAAGCATTGCTTTCATCTCAGTTTTGTTATGAAAAAAATAAGCTGATCATTTCCGAACTAAAAAAATTATTACCAATGTTCACAAATGTGATAATATTTACCACATCACGAAGAACATTATTTTGTAAAATATTTGATTCTGCAAAATGTCGCGGGTTTGGTTGAAGTAGTTACGTAACTGTGCGTTCTGTATTAATGAAATTTTTATTTTTTTACTATGTGTATCAAATGTTACGAAACGAACGAGCAACATAAGAAATTGTTTTGAACAAATCTCCTACGGAACAGATCTATGTCAAGCTCTATATTTAAAAAAAAAAACATTTTACTTTCTCTGGATCGGCTTGAAATCCATGCTCATCAACGACGTAATCCAGATAGCTAAGAGGTCAAGTCAAGAAAACTCTCACTTTTCAAAATTTATTACCCGTTCCTGCTTAACATAACCATTTAAAAATTTCTTATAAAACAAGCAAATGCTTTTCGAAATGTCAGAATAACGAATATGACATCATCGATGACATTCGATGATATTGGAAAAGTCGTCTTCCTGGGACGAAAAGCGCTTTGAACTGAGTAGAGCCAACTACTATTGGAGCCTTCCAAAAGATTTGCTTCATGTCCAGAGATGCATTTCTCAGTATTTCTTCGTCATATTATTCAGCTTCCTTAAATCTACTAAGGTAAGGCCTGAGGTATAGACCTTTTTTTTATATCCATTACGATTGGCAATGTCTTGGGGATATTTCCAACAGTATACGCCAAATACTATGCTATGTATTAGGAACCTCTGGAATAATTAAACTATTTAAAACTTTTACTTTATTACACAATATTAAAGGTACGCTAACTTCGCTTAAACTATTCACTCGAATAACTCTACAATATTTATTCTAATAATAATTGATACTTCCATCGTTTTTACATACCTAATACACTAAACTGGAGATTAGAATAGAATAGAATATATTTCTTTAGTAGTGCAAAGATAACAAGATCGTAAACGTACAAAGTAAACTGGAATTGTACATAATTAGTAAAATAAACGTACCACATTAAATTTAGGGAAATACATTAATTTACTAAAAACTAATTTAACTAACTAAGCTTAGTCAAGCTAAACTAACGAATAGTTATAGATTTAAGAATAGACTCTATTTTTATTAGTATTATTATGAGTAAATGGAGTAAATTTATAGAGCTGAGAGAGGAGTTGGAAAAGAAAAAAAGTTATGAAATAGCTATGAAAATTGTGCCCCAAATTTTTAGGATAAGTTTAGTAGCAATATTTATTTGTAAAAGATTCCGTTGGATCCTGTTCTGTGCATGTTAGCTGGCAAACGATTATGCCAACGAATGCCCTGGACGAAGTAAGGGCGCTCACCAAGTAAGTACGTTACATAAGGAGAGATCTGACTATATCGCGGCAATTTGAAGACGAATCGGGTAACATCATTGAATGCAACCAAGAGTTTTTTGCGACAGACTGAATCGAGAGCTGGAAATATCGTACAGCCATTTGTGAAATAGGGTAGCAAAAGGGTTTTGGCTAGTCTTACTCGTAATTGATGCATTAGACAATTGAAGTTCAACCAAAGCTGCCGTAGGCATCCATATATTTTCCTTAGTGTAACACTGACATGATTAAAATACGAAAGTTTTGAGTTTAGATGAAAACCTAAACACTTCACTGAATTTACATATACTAGTCTATTGTCGTTCAAATAAATCGGCGGTAAAGAATCCTCATCAATATCACGTCTATAAATCGCGATTTATTATGGTTAAGAGCTAAGTTATTTTGCTCAGACCAGTCATATACACGTTTGAGATCCTAATTTATTCGACTTATACAATCTTCTACTAAGCTAATTGGTCTACTAATGTATATTTGTACATCATCTACAGATGAACGGAGGCATCTACAATAACATCTGGGAGATCATTGATATATAGACTAAAAAACAGGGGACGAAGTATGGATCCCTGGGGCACGCTACAAGAGAGAGACATACTTCTCGAGGTAACATTATTTGTTTTTACAAATTGGCTACGCCCACTGAGAAAACTTTTAATGAAGGTTATTGCCGATGAAGAGAAGAGGAATTTATTACCCAATTTAGCTAGCAATTTCGAGTGATGTATGCAGTCGAACGCTTTACTAAAATCAAGTAGCACAAGAATAGTCAGATGATCTTCATCAAGGGTCATGTGAATATCCGATGTCACATTCAGCAAAGCCGTTTCACAGCTGTGATAAGGACGAAACCCAGATTGCCAAATTGACAATAAACAGTTTCTTTTTGTGTAGTTCATGGTTTGCTGGTATACCATTTTTTCAAAAACCTTAGCCAATAGTATAGAAGGCTAATTTGAGGGAACTTCAGAGAGTAAATTAAAAACAGAAAGTCATGGTCAAAATAACATGGTGGGCTGATTTGGTTGTGAAATAGAATTTTCTCAGTGTCTACAGTAGCGATATAGTCAAGTTGGGATGGGTAAGTTGAATTAAAATAGGTTGGTAACTCAATAACCACCTCCAGATTCAATTTTCTGTATAGATACATTAAATTAGCTGTCATGGAGTTGGAAGTAAAAGTACTTACATTCATATCGGCAGAAAAAATAACGTTTTTATAGCTTAAAATGGTTGGTGATATAGAATATTTGAATTGCATATGCAATATGCTAAGACTCATCTATCAAAAGCTGAGTACCTCAAGGTAAAGAAATTATATCTTATCACCTGGAGCAGAAGAATTAATGATTTTTGCCTTTAATGAGTTATGCACATAAATGACAACACCTCCTCCAATACGACCAACAAGATCACAACGGAAAACACATTATAATTTGAAAAAGAAATTGACTGTCATACTACGTATTGATTCAGCCATGTTTCACATATCAGCAATGCAATATTTTTTGTTTTGATTACTGTGGCTTATGATGAGCTGAACTAGATATACCGCTTATATCCCAGCTCAACTCTTGCTTCCTATTGTAATAATTCTTTGGCACCGAAATCCCGAATTTAAAAAACTACGCATCAGATTGCCGAAATGCTCCCTCAACTAAGAAAAAAAAAACTGCGTATGTTGTTATGAGTTGTTGATGTAAACCTTCGCTGATTATAGGCCTGAAGAAAGATATAAGATAGTAGACTGTTCCACATTCGCACTGTGCGTTATAGAAAAGCTTTACGGAGTTTTACTGTAAGACCGATGGTATTTTTGAGGGTAAAATGATGGACATTGAACGTGCATGTGGCGATAAATGAGCGAAAGACATCCGACATTGCGGTGATGCTCGAACGATTCTATATGACATGTAATTGCCACATCGCCAATGAGCTTGAGTGAAGGCTGTTTTTCTAATAAAGCTAAGACTATGCGACCAATCACGGCCCATAATAAAGGTGGTGCATCGGAATTAGTGCACGTATAGTATATGTATAGTCTGTAAGAGTGACAAAGGAGTAAGGGATATCAAGGGTAATGTCATTGCTAAAACTATGGGTAGAATCTGAGCCGGACTGGGTCTTGAAACTGGCCCGGGCAAATGACAACAAACCAGCCCCTTTGGGTATTCAAAAATGTACCAAGCAGAAGGAGAGCAAGACAGAATTTTACTATTCTCAAGTCATTTTTATGCTCGGTATACGTGCGGCTCGAATGGAACCTTTCCACTGAACGAAACAAATTTAAAATATTTGCAAATCGTAGGGAAGTCTTCTCACAAACTAATAATGCTATATTGCAAACAAAGAATGCTAGATTCCATGCTAAATACAGAAACACTAATTATAAATAACAGATAATTTTTTTTTTAATAAAGAAGAGAAAGCAAGAAATTTAGATAAATACAGGACACGTGTATGCATAAAATAGTCCGAGTTGCACTAAAATACCTTGTCTCAATCATTTCAAGCTGGGATGACCGCCAACATAGTCGACTTTGGTTAGAAGATCCCTTGGGTAGAACAAAAAAGGAACTGTGGGGTAAACCAAACCCAAATCAAACGAATAAGCTCCTAGGACTTAAGAAGCTAACCCTGAGAACTCTGGTATCCATTCTCACTGGGAACTCCTCTCTCAGGAGTCATCTTCACAGGATGAGACTTGTTGATGATCCTACATGCAGGAGTTGCGGAGAGGAGCTCGAAACAGTGACCCACTTTCTTTGTCACAGACCGGCACTCTTAGGAAAACGTTACAGATTCCCTGGCTCATACCTCCTGAACTAATTACACGATGCCGGCAAGGAGGGCTGGGGGCCAACACTGAAATTTATAGGAACGTCCGGTTGAGACCTGTGAGCGATCGCTCATGGATCTGGAGGGTGAACAATAGGCCTTGATTTGGCCTACGTTCAGGGGATCCCCTTGGGATCCCAAACCTCTGTTTCAAACAATCAATCATGCATAAAATATGTATAAGAGCGATTAGCCTTAAAACTTAAACAGGGGGTTTTTTTTTGTGAAACCAGTATCCGAAATATTAACAATTTAACTCGTGAAACAGAGTCTTAACAAGAATGAGGTAAATGAGGCACTTGCCTCAGGTGTTGAAGCAGAGGTGCAGTTGAAAAATAAAAATGTTTACTGCGGGCAGAAAAAAAAATATTAACAACATTTCCATTTCACAAATATAAATTACTTTTGTGAGTTATGTCAATTCAAATAAGCTTTTTGTTCTCCAATTGAATTTACTTGCTTGACAAGGCTGAGGATGGTTCGTGATTATGACAAAGGAGAAAGTTTTGACAGTCCTATAAAATTTGTTGATGATAAAAAAGAAGCAGCTTGAACTCTTTAATAGCTTTGTATATCAGTTTTTGAATCGATTGATCTTTTTTTATTCTAATTGACGTAGAGGTACGACACATTGGAATAAGTTTCCGAAGATACTACGATAATACGTTTTGAGGGGGACTCGAAATGAAACATTTGCTTGCTCTTATAATACTGAATCTATATTAGCTCTTATCACTTTACAGTTTACACATGTAGAGGCATTTTTAACTATTCATTATTGCTTAGCCATACAGTGAGAAATGTCGCTATTGTCTACAGTGTTACCATCATTGCTCAACTAAAAGTTATATTCTAAACATATCAGATTCCTTTTCAGCAATCTTAATAGCAAATGTACGGCAAAAGTCTGAGCAAAACCGTTTTTCAATTCACGACTATAGACGCCAAGAAACCTATCTAAATGTTGAAATCGCACTCCGAATTTTTCTGACATTGCCAATGACCTTCAAGTGAATGAAGTTTCAGTAAACTGAAGTTAATAAAAAATTACCTCCCATCTGCAAAATATTATAAAATAGTTCGCGGTGAATTAAACTACAAAAGTCCATCTACAAAATTTCGCAAATATTTCAATCGAACTGATTCACCTGAATATCTTTAAATGTACCTACGTAATCGCAAAAAATGAATATCAACTAATGATTTTGTGTGCAATAAATATTATTTACAAACAATTTGGTTACTTTCATTAGTTATGCTAAGCTTCCACCCTGGCAAGGACTTTCATCGTACTAACGGTCGTCGGTGTTAAGGTTAATTTTGAATGAACAAATCAAAACTATTTTGATTGCTACCAGTCAGAATTTTACTTTTCTGGCCGGTACTGACAGGATTAGCGTATTTTTTTTAGTAACACTGGAAATTTGCTATAAGTAATTTTGCTTACTTACAATATTATGAATACTCTCCCTCAGAATTGTTTTGCATGAAATAAAAGTACTTGGTTTTTTAAAAATTAGATAATAAAATCAAAATTTAAAAACAGTTTTTGCATATTTTTTTTAAAAGGACTCGCTTTGAAAGCCTTATTGAACTATTTTGTTAAAAAACAACCATTTTTAATACGTTTTTGTTTTTTTCAAATAACAATGATAAGATGCAAACAATTTTGCATTAATGTTATAAAGAAGTTAATCCTTTTGAAGCCATAACAATACCAAATTCGCTATATAAAATACTATCTTGGGAACACTCACATGCTATCGGGGCTCCGCGCCCTATAAGTGTTTATAAGTTGTGGGACATTTCTGAATATTTTTAACTCATAGCTCTCTTCCCATCGCTGCCGTAAGATTCGATCAGAGTACATGGTGAAAACGAGTGAACGCGATTAAGCCGGAGAGCGCCGGCCTCATGACCACCCGGCCAATCGTTCTGGCGCCCGATCGCTCGTTCTCCCAGTTCGGCTCTGGGTAGAATTGGAAGTAAGGGAAAGCAGATCATTAATGAAACTTAAG
Source organism: Dioctria rufipes (assembly GCA_963924295.1). Classification (NCBI taxonomy): domain Eukaryota; kingdom Metazoa; phylum Arthropoda; class Insecta; order Diptera; family Asilidae; genus Dioctria; species Dioctria rufipes. Next base: position 14,997,268 of record OZ002742.1, on the reverse strand, counting down.
AAGAGAGACGGAGAGATAACAGAACCCTGGTGCACACCGGCATTTATAAGGTGAAGTTCAAATGAAACGCCATCTAGGCGACCGGATAAGAAACTTTCAATCCTTAATAGAAGAGGAGGGGAGAAACCAAGTACTTTAAATTTTGCTAAAAGAGAAGGATGCCAGCCTTTGAAATATTTACGGCGACGATGTTGGACTCACCAAAATCGTAATGCCTACGGCTCCAACTTTCCGTAAGTAAAGTCAGCAAGTTCTCAGATGAGCGTCCAGTCCGGAATCCTTATTGACGATAGTTGATGAGTTGACTAAATCTTGAGTTAATAATTGATTCAAATGCAATTATTGCAATGGTCGATAATTAGAGTGGTCACTACCAACTCCTTTTTTTGGAAATTGGCTAAGCATAGGCTAGTTTCCAGGTAGTTGAAAATTTTTCTGTCGAATAATACAAATGGAATAGTTTGTGCTGGGGTTTAGCCAAAGATGAGGCACAGCTTTTAAATTAATAAGGGCGCGAAACCATCGGACCTGTAACTTTACAGACGTTGAGCCCCTTAAAGACCTGGAACACATCTCTCGTACGGATTTGGCTTCAAGGAGATGCATAGTTGTCCCAAACACCGAAAAGCTGACGAAAAGTCAAAAACGTATTCAATTCGGGTGAAAGTCTGTATGCGCGGGTTTTCGGGGTCACTGATTACGAATTCGAAGTCAAAATGTAGAAAAACAAAATGGCGGATCCAATATGGCGGAAAATTTCTTCAAAAACGTATTCAATTCGGTTAAAAGTCTGTACTCGGGAATTTTGGGAATTTATGATTGTGAATAAATGAAATAGCAAATGTAATGACAGTTGACATTTTTGAAGATTTGGAAAGAAGAGGATTGGAATACAGTAATTAATCATTATTGTAATAATTCTTACAATTAATTACTGTCCTGCCAACTGTCATTATCGCCCGATATATCGTTCGTGTTATTTGAAAAAATCTGACTTGATTCTGGAACTGAAGGTGGAATCAATATTTCAACTGCGAATGGAGATAACGATCTTAGTTTCTTCGGAGGAAGTTTTCGAAACTGGATATTATTGGATCTGACGTTACTAAAAGTCTGCAAAAAATGTCTTCCATGTTTTTGATGCGGTTATATTTTCGTGAAAAATCTTTTCGATATCTTTTAATATACTTGTTACATGATTCCTGAGCTTCTTCAGACATTTATTTATTTAAAATCGATTAAGCACTATTTTTAGAAGAAAAAACAACATATCCTAAACAAGGACGACCCTAGTACACACATCATCGCATAAAAATTATCCCCAAAACCGAAGTCGCAGCCAAATGCAGCGAATTTTTGGATATGTTTTGAAGAAATGTCAGAGCAGGATTCGATGAGGGTTTTGACTTATTGCTTTTTCTAACACGACTTTTCAGAACATAACCAAGAAAAATACTACTACCTTTATTAATGACTTACTATTTCATACATTGTTAAAAATAATTTCGAGCAACACATTCAAATTGTACTTACTTTCAGGGGAAGAATCCATTTTGGAGAATCAAAATCCATTCACTTTTCGCGATTCTACACGTGTCTCAACTTTGTCTTTTTTTAGACGCGCGACGAGTAAACGATGCAGCTGCTCTAACGCTCACGAACGGAATGCGTTCCCAAGCCAGGTAGAGACGCTCCCCCTTTCTTAACGGTCATAATACATACTAGGGGTACCACTACAACTATTCCAACCATTGAAAGTCCCTAGAAAAAATATTTTTTTTTCGACTTTTGGCCAGCTTTTTGGAGTTTGGGACCACTATGCAACGGCTCTATGTTCGGATTCTGAACTAGTTTTGAACTTTCTTACTCCATGAAAATTTGTGGTTATGGTTCGGAACTAAACGTCAAATCGGAATTATTTGTAATTAAAGTGGGGATTGTGTGAACATTTTGTCAAAGTGCAATTATTTTATTAAAATCATAATGAACGAACATTTGCGGTTACTCTACTTTCTTGCATTCTTTTCAGTTTGTCCCTGTTTGTCGAAGGGCTAAGTTCGACATAGATTTGACAACTTCTGCTTCAGTTCAGTGCCTGTTCGGTTTTGCTGAAAAGGATTCGGCATTACTTTCCTTACGAATTGAAAAAAGAACACAAAAATACAATTTTTAAATGGTTTTTTTTTTCTAACTGATGTTTTACTGTGATGCAATATGTTCCTGAAAAAGTATTTAGATTATTCCCATTCAAAATGCCTAATTTTTAGACTGGTTCATCTCGCGGGTCTTTTTTCTAATTTTTTCTACGTCTTATGTTAAGCAAATCTAATAAAGAAACTAAGGACAATGTCTTCTATTGGGAAGATAAGAATTAATTCGTGTCTTAAACGAAAATTTTGTGCTATCATTTTCCATTTAGAGATGATTCAATATACGCCCAAAGTGAGGTGTACTATCCTTTAACTATGCCATTACCTATTACCCTATTGACTGCACCTCTATCCATAACATTTCCACGCTTCTCATGAGAAATACTGCATCCGAAAAAATTTACACTTCCCAGAGATAAAAAAAGCAACCCCAATGAATTCGTTAACACATCGTGATTGGTCTCGGGTGCGAAATAGGGACGCACGTTTAATATTTAGAGTGAATAAATTTTAATTGTGTTTTAATATTTTACCAAGCAATTTTTAGAAAATTGTGGAAAGGAAGCCTGAAAAAAAAAAAAAAAACAGAAATCATTTGGAAATCCACAGATTGCTGCAATTGCACAAAGCTTCACATCCTCCCTGATCCTGTTTGCAGGGCTGCTGTTGGGTTGGGTGTTTTCTTGTCTGTAATTTGACTTTCCGACGTTGTTCCACAACGAATCAACTCCACATCTACTACGTACGGCTTATCACCTTTCTATAGAAAAAAAAGCGCTTCACTAACGAAGTTGCATTCATATGTTGCATGTGAATTAGCTTTTGAGCTTTTGTGGACCCAATATAGATAGAGTCAGAGCGCCTGAATATGCTCGAGTGCGCCATTCGTTTGTATGAGTCTCGAAATTGAAAGGTCACTAAAGCTAGAAGAGCTATAACAGAGGATGGGACTATATCGTGATGAATAATTCCAATGGAATTGAGTTAGTCTGGCCGTGACAGGTCATGAAATGCAATCGCCATATGTCATAAATCTGCGAGGATATCAGTGTTATGGGAATTTAATTTTTTTCCCTTCTAGTTTTGCCTTAAATGTCTTTCAAGATCTGAAGGATATGAATTTTATCCTAGATGAAGTAGCTTGATAATGTATTTGAAATTTGAAATCTATCAAACGTTTTATGGAGCATCATATAGTGGAGGAGTTGCAGATTAAAAAATCAATAGAAAACGGTCATCTGTTTCTTTGTGTTTCGTAGAAAAAAAGAAGTCATTTATTCCCGGATTTAGTTGTTCAATGAGTTTAGAGTGAATTTCGTAAGGATCTTTGGGTTTCTGTTTAGGATTCTTTAAGAAATTGTATTTGTGGTAGCAAACTCTCTCGATTACAATTAAAATAAAGTGATAAAAATGGAATTATTGCTTTCTGTTCCACACCGTCTTACCTGAAAGAAATTCTGGAATATGTTCCTGATTCCAATTCTTTGCTCCCTTCCAAAATTAATTGTGATTTATTAATGTTTTTAAAAATTGTTGAGATATTAAAAACGTAAGGTCTATCCGCCTTTTGGATGTACTATTGGGAGTGGTATATGTAAGTCCCATAGGCATTTCAAAGCTCTCATTTAACGGAGTTGTTTCGTGTGAGTGTATGAGTATTTTCTTAAATGAGCTGGACCTGGACATTAATTTTGATGGCATCCGGAAGTTAACCCTTTCGGTCTTTTTGTTACAATTTTACAATACGCACTAAAGCTCCTATAATTATGTCGACATTGTAGTATAACTCCTACAGGTATTCTATTTCTATTCTAAATGAGTCATTAATGCTTAGGATTTCGCCGTGTGCCCTTCAGTTGAAAGATAACATCGTAGAGTGAAAAACTGTTTAGAGTATATAAGAACATGGCAGAACGAGCAGGTAAGTCTATTTATTCTACCGTTTTTAAGTATGCAAAGTGTAAAAGGAACTGAAATATACATATATACTAATTAAAAAAAAAAAAAAATATTCTGAAATATATCCACTGCAAACATCCGTGCAAAGCCACAAATACTACTGAGCGGAGCTTTACAAGTATGTGTATGTGTGGGCTATATCTCCGTCACTGATACTTGACATAAAAGCTCATACGTTTTCCTTGACAAGTATCACTGACCGTGTGTGGGCCCACAATCAAATCGCTACGATTTTGGAATGAATTGAGAACTCTGTCATCTCTGAAACTTGCTCTAAATCTATTGAGACTAAATGACTAGGGCAAGGAAGTGTAAGTTGACGATAGTAGGTTTGATCATTTTTATATCCACGTAGCTTTGAGCTAAGGTCTTAGTTATTTTATTTAGAGCATTCGTTAATAGGTTTACTTACAACTACTAATTTTCTGATTTTCATAAATTATGAACTTGATATTGCTTTTTCACTTGTGTGACTTGGAGTCAAGTTCATCATCTTATCCTCCCTGGCGAGGATACATGAGTCCACTGCACACGGCATGGGCTCATTCACGACAGATTGAACAGAAATACCACGTCTCATTTTTACCAGTGTCCTTACAGATCACGCAAAGTCCTGCCGCCACGAAATCATTATCTTCGTCCTCTTCCATATAATTTTATATAATTTCAATACAATTTCAATACATAAGGTCACAGCAAAATTTGTGAACGATTTGGGGAAGATGTCGCGTTCGTTATATTGCCCGCCGGTTAAATTCGTCAATTTACCCGAATCGACAATTTATAAATTAAAGTATTAAAAAATATTGCAATAAATTTAATTTTAAGTTTACTTTATTAATTCAAGTAAGCAAAAACATATAAATAAAGAAAACGCTTCGGCGGAAATTCAAAGACTTATCAAATTTGATGATAATACAATTATCTTCGAACGTAATTTTACAATGAACTTGTGTGTGAACACATGAGATGTTATTGCCTGAATAAAACAAGGTTGCTCAAATTAGTTTCTCCCTTACTGTGCAAGTGAAGCCGACTTAATGCTTTAAAAATCACAGAATTAGTGCCATCGGGTGGCAATCTCACGTAATTAACGATTCGTCATCTTACTCTCCCTCCCCTTTTTCTTAAATTCCGAATAAATTGGATTTTGCCAATATTAGATCTGTCTGATAGCTTTAGAGCAAAATTCTTTATGTTAAAATCAAGTAACAATATTTATGCCGAAGAAGAGATTTCTGAAGAAAAGTTACTTAACACTCTCACGAGTAAATTTTGTCAAAATTTTGAGAGCTACATTTTCTGTCTGAAACAGAAAACAATTAATTTGAAAACCGTTTTTAAAAACTCACCTTGTCTAATATTTTTATTAAAACCGCATCTAAAGTCACTTAACATTCCTCAAAAGCAATATTTCTGATAGCCAGCTGATTTCAGATCGAAGTTACATATCGTCTTGAGTATGAGTAAACTGATGTAACTTTATGCAAGAGGGAAAACATATCAATTTACTAGATTTTTACAATTGCAAAAGTTAAGTTAAAGTCGAGTAAAAGTTTTTACATCTAGTAAAAAGTTTCGAGCTAACAGATAAACCTATAAAGCTCAGTTGACGTTATGCTGATCGACCAGAGCTGATACATCAGCAGCAAGAATCAGCGCACTATTAGCACAGTATCAACCCCAATGTTGATATCATCAGCACTTCAAACATTCTGATTTTACCAGCATCGACGAGCTTAACTTTTAGGCTATCAGCACGTAATAATTGAATAGAAAATATGGCTGCAACTGTAATAAACTAGAGTGAAACTGAAATGTTTAAATTTATTAAATTATATAAAAATTTTTCAACTTTTGTGGAATTACAATTTAAAAGATTATAAAAATGAAGACAAGAAATAGAACATAACCTCATTATCAGCCAGTTTTGACAGTAAAAATTTGTGTTTTTGCAAACGTACAATGTAAACAACATCAGTGTGCTGGAACATCAGATACTGGTGTATCAGCGCTGATCAATCAGCATAATGTCAACTTTACTGTAAAAATAGTAGGACTATTTCCAAATCTTATCGAAAAATACCTAAGCTTTGTGGCAACAATTTGTGCAAATTGTTTACTGTGTACGCTTTAGAACAATAAAAAAGGCTTCACTGCTTATTTTTAAAAAAAAAGAAAAAAGAAACACAACTACTCTTCTCACCTCTGCTGATAATCCACATAATCTGAAACTCTCTAGAACTGGAAAAACCTATAAGCCTATATAGAAACATCAAAGTCATCCCCGCAATCTCTTCATATTTTTCTGTTTCGAATCGAACTAAAATCTTAATCAACCCCCGTATACACGCCAAACATTCCATATGCACAACTTTTCGAAACACTTGACACATAGATCAGCAACACAAAAGTAGCACACCTTTGAGAACGATGTCTTCGCTGCGATGGTAATCCATGGCAGCTTAATATTCCTTAATTAAAAAAAAAAAAAAAAAACACTCATTTTCGAAGCCTTAGGGTCTACATAAGGCAGGTATGAAAAAATGCAACTACCAAGGATATTTTTCCCTTATTTACCGATTCTACGATGGAAGCTCCTTGTTTTTTTTCCGCCCTCAATGCCATGCCATACCTGACAGTGCAGCTCGACTCTCCATACTACAACCGGGGCGCTCGGGAAGTGTGATAGAAGTTTTTTTCTGAAAGCTTTTTATGCAGCATTCGTTACCTGTTTTTGCACCTTTTGTACGTTTTTAATTTTCCTGTGGTATTTCCGGCATTCTGACTCCACTTCCATATTCTCGACAATAGGCCATTCGGCAGAGGGCTTACCACTTGCTTTAAGTTTCAGAACCCAGACTCCGAAAAACATCTGTGCTTCTACATATATCGCCTATATATATATATATATATGTATGAATGTATGTAGTGTGCTAGCAAAGTAGTTGTACACTTTTTCATTTGTAGCTTGAGAGCGTGTGCGTAAAGTTTTTCTTTTCAAATTAAAACCAGAATAAATGACAATAGCTTGAATGGGGGTGGAAGAGTGCAAAATGGTGGAATGACGTCAGAGAGAGGCAGGCGAATATTATTCAACAGATGAAAATGGTCCAGTAAGGGGCACATAAATGTTCATCTGGAACTAAATTTTATTCTTGTTAATTCGTTTTTGTTTTGCAGTAATGAGAATTTGAGCCGGGATCTGATTTTTTTTTGTTTATCCTGGAAAACAAAAAGGTGAGAAAGTTTTGCAAAAAAAAAAAAAAATATATTTTTGAACAATCTCATAATTTTAATGAATGTCAGAGAGTGAGTCGAGTACATGCAGGCATTAAGAGAATTCATGAATCGCTGTCGCTGAAGTGATTGAATAAAATATATAAAAAAAAATAAAAACAAATAACTTCCGGCGGAAAAATGTGCATTTCATGTTGCTCAATCAATGAACCTAATTAGGATGAAAATTATAATTTAATAAACAGATTTTCTGGAAAAATTGTTTGTAATATTTTAATGATATGACAAACTTTAATAGGCAACTGCAATTCCCAATATTATGGTCACAACTCATATAAATTTTGACATAATGCAGGGATTATGTGATTATTGACTAAAAAAATATTGTTTTCAAAATTCTAATTTGGTATCCAAAACGGATATCGAAATAACGAACTTTATAACAACGAAAACATCGATGCAGAAGAAATACAAAGTCTCTCGCTCAGTGAAATTGAAATGGATCTATGTATAAAAAGCTCGCATCACTTGCAAATCCATTATCTAGCGGGACCAAAGCATTAGACAAAAGGTAGGTACTAGTCGAAGGGGTAATAAAAGTCTCTGGTCTCTTGTTAAAACAATTAAGAAGAACTTCAATAGTTTTTGGTACCGTCCCTAATTCACAACGGGGATATGTGTATATAATCACTGGATGAAGCCAATTTGTTTGCTGCGAATTCCCTTTTAACACCTTCTACACATGCACCTCCTTCCCCACCAATATGTAATCATGGTCGAAAATCATTACATTTTCGCACAAGGGAGGTCTTTAAAGTGCTCGCAAATCGCAAATTTCAATGTCTCTAAAGTTGCTGGGTCTAATTATATTTCTCACCTAGTACTCAAATGCTGCGCATTTCTTTAGTACAATGCGCAAATTGCCCTATTCGCCAGGAGCATTTCCTTCGGCATGGAAACTTGCTCATGTTCAGCCAATACAAAAACAAAAAAAAGAGAGTCAGGCGAACCCTCAAACTATAGACCAATTGCAGTTACTTCGATTCTTTCCAAAGTTTTCGATTCGAAACACTCATCAATACCAAATTTATCAAATATCTAAAGGTCTATCACCTCACTACCAAGTGCCAATGCGGCTTTCGTGTTGGTAGCTCTACTGGAGACTTACTAACGTTCTTTACCGAGCGTTGGAACCAATGTCTACATAATTTTGGTGAATTAAAAATCGTCGAATTGGATATTTCGAAGGTCTTCGTTAGAGTCTGGCATTCTGTTCTCTTTGCTACACTTCAGGCATTAGGTCTAGGCTCGCTTCTCTTAAAATGGATTAAAACTGTACTCTCATACTGTTCAATCTAAGTTATATTGGATAGACGGATTTTTAATCAATGTTGGTGTACCGCAAAGCTCTGTTCTCTCTCCTACTCTTTTTATAATTTTATGATCTGCCAGCTTTCGCTTTCAATTGTATTCATAGTTTTGCAAATGAGAGTACCCTTGATTGTATGCTACGTGTGGTAATTCGATTCCATAGCTGACTCAAACGGGAATGTTCTTTTTGACAAACGTAGTCACATGTTCACTTCACTAAAAAATTACATTACATTAATACTCGCTTGGGACAGAGAGAATCAGGTCTTGTTTAATGCTTCTAAATTGTAAAATTTTCTATTATCACTCATATGTACTCCAACATGAACACTCGTCCAACGTCGATGGGGTAGATATCTTGAACTCGCCATCAATAAACATCTCTTAGGAATTGAAATATCTAGCAATATTAGTTATCTCGATCACATTTTCTGTATTGCCAAAAATGTGATGAAATACCTGGGCTTCTTCCAAAGATGCAAGAAATATTTAACTCTAACAGACGTGGCGAAAACAGACCTAGAATAGAATATAATTCTCATATTTGGGCACACGCTGGACACACTGCATTGTCCGTGCTCGATAAAGTCCAAAAAAGGCTTTTCGGCTTATTAGTGATCACATAACAATTGCAACTATTTATTGCTTGGAGCACTGGCGTAACGTCCTATATCTATCTCTCTTTTATCGTTACATCTATGGCAATTATTCTGACGAAATCCCCAGCATGATCCCTTGGAAAATTCTTCATATGTGTACTACAAGAGCTGTAACCCAACCTCACCTCCATGCCCTTGATGCCACATTCGGTCTTACAATGAAATTGAGAAAATTCCTTATAAGCGGAGCAATTCTAATGTGAAACGGTTTACTATACTTTTGTCCCTCATGAGTCACAAACTTTCAAACGAAATGGACGCCATCAACTCCTTGACTCAACCCAATAATCCTCAATTCCCTACCCTCTTCCTTTCATGCTACTGCAGCCCTCTGATCCTTGGCACCACATCATGAAAAAAAAAAGAAAAATAACAAGTTAAGTGTCATTTATAACTCACGAAATTTTAATATTTGCCACGATTTTCGAACTTTCACCTTCTATATAGGAGGGGATGAAATATAGATATTCATGATTTATGATAGACTAAAATCTGGACTGAAGACAAATTTCAACCAAATTCTGTCTTAAGATTTTTTTTTCTTTCATGAGAAGGATAAAGAAAAGGGTTAAGCTTTTAGTATGATGTTGTGTTGAAATAGAGACAAGTGACAAAAGATCGTGGTAGTTAATCACCCCAATCTGGAGCCATTATTGGTTTTCGTTTTAGAAATATCTAGAGAAAGGCTACGAAAAGCCAAACTTTATCTATCCATGATGAGCACCATATCAAAAGTAGACCAAATACTTAGAGCAGGCGTAATCTAATAAAAAATTCTGGTAATATATATAAAGTTATCGTTATTCGAAATGTGGCAAAGATATTATATTAAATAATATTAAATCCGAGAGTTATACAGATTAGTGAACACATTGGAATAACGAATAAGGAGCAGTGGCCCAAGATGACTGTCCTGAGGAACTTCAAAGCCGTTATAAGATCACATTTGAAATGAAGCCGGAAAAAGAAACCTCCTGCCCACAGTTGAACAAATAAGAGCACAAGCTATAACGAGTAATGAAGGAGGCCCAAGAATAAATAGCTTACGAATAAAAATCACGCGATTGATTTTGTCGAATGACTTACTCAAATCAGTAAATTTCCGCTCAATCGCCCTACCCTCCAATGCGGCTCTGAGATTTATTCCTGAGAAGCAGTTATACAGCATAATGGAAACAAAACTGTGGCATCCCACTAAATGTTTACACATAAATTATAAAAATTAATTAACTTTCTCTTAAAATTACACTCATAAAAATCTTTAAAAACCCAAATCAATGTTTTACACTCCACAATGAGACATTAAAAAAACAAAAGAAATAAGATGTATAAAACAAAAAAAAAATTTTTTCCATAATCTTTAAAGAAGATAGATTTACCGGGATGCTCTAGAATATACCCTCTGGTGGCGTAGGGAACATTTTAAGGTAATAAAACTCGATTTAAAGTGAAAGTTTCCCAAAGAGGAGTCGACGTGCCAGAACCACAAACTTTACAAATTAAATTGACCAAGCGCCATTTAAACTTTGTCCAGAAGTGTGGAGAGGAGTTGATCTCGGAGTTTTCCAAAGTAATGTACTTAATTGCTCAATCCGTTTGTAAGAATTTAATATGTATATACACGACCAGGATGAGGAGGAGCAGGGAAGGAGGAGGGGGGGGGGGTATATAATATTCGAGAGGTCTTGTAATATCCAAGAACTTTGCATAATCATGGAAGCAAATGAGGTATAGGTGTGGTACTGGAGCTATTGTTGATATTTGGACCATTTGGGCGGTAGTCTCTATTCCTCTATTCGCCTTAGTAGCTGAGCTGTGAACAGACTTGAAAGGCACGTAGAGTAATAAATCAGCAGTTATACAAGTTCCGATCTCTATCACGCCGAAATGAGAAATCGGTTGATTTACAGCGACCCAGTAGTCCTCATCTACATACATATTAAGCTTTTCGAAAAGAGGGTTCTAATCTATTCCTTCCATCGCAAAGAGCAATCACCCCGTTCTTCCAAATACATGAGGCACTGAGTGTTATCCATCTCCTTCCCCAATCCCTATTCCTACTCCCCCAAAATCGAATGTCTCATTTCTTCTATGAAATGACAAAATTTAAATTTAGCACGAATAGCAGGAATACGAGATCAAGGTTGAGTCAAACAGAACTGATGAATTGTCTATTTGCAGACTAAGAAAATTAGCGGGTTTAAGGCGTACGGATGTGTACATTATTCTGGTGTGCTGCAATCCCGATTTCAAAGACCTAAAATAACAATTATTCTCTCTGCCTTCCCGAAAGGAGTGTTGTAGATACACATGGAAAAGCTAGCAAAGCTATTTAAGAGACGATTGCTATAGAATTTGTGGGCTTTTTAGCTATTTTTTTTCCCTAACCATTTCGCCTTCATATCAAAAGGGATAAGTTCAAAAAGTTGAAACGGCTTCGCTTTTATACTCACTCAAAACTCACCTAAGTGCATGTCACAAAGTTTTGTCGCACGGACGGAAATGAGTGGTGTGATGTTCATTGCATACACCCCCATCAAACAATTGTCCCCAAAGGTATCTATGCGGTTTCATTTATATGTGTATGTGTTGGTGGTAGGAGAGTAGGGTAAATTTAGTGCCTGATTACATTAACCAAAAACCAAAATTTAATTTTCCGAATTTACTTAAGCTCAAAGGGAATAATGGAACTGTGGCATCACCGTATTTGGATAGTCGAGTTGCATTGTGGTTGTTAAAAGCTTGCAAAACTTAGATACTTATAGAGAGGATGGATTCATTCGGGATACCTCATCAACTGCTGAGCTGAAAAAGCAAAAACTTTTCTAAACTTGGTTTTCGCTGAATTATAATAGAGAGCGAGGCTTCCTAATTTTTTTTATATTCTTTTCTTTTGTAAACTTCAATTGTAATAAAGGTAGTCAGTTGTTCGATGGGTTTTATGCATTATCGCTTTTGCAGTTTTTGAGGAAAAAGGTTTGTTACTTCTGGCGGCGGAGGTTAATATTATAATGATTTCGGCGATGAGTACACTTTCACAAACTGTGACTATTTTTAATAGGTTTGCCATATGAGAAAACGCCTTTTTATTCATCAATGCTTTGTTGGTTTTTCATTCTGTTAAATTTCTTGGAAGATTTTTTAAAACAGGTTCTGATTCCTTATGTCATCTGCGAAATTAAGCCTGTTTTGCTGCTAAAATTAGAGGAATCTATTGCTGATTATCTTGGACAGTAGAGTGCAAATTCTTTGGATTGATAAGAAAAGACATCAGAACGATAAATTTTAAGTTAACTGTAAAAAAGAACGTGCTTAATCCATTCCACAGGAAGGAACTGATTATGCATATTTCTTAAACGCTATTATTCTTTCATTTCGTTTGTTTGTGTCAGACGCTTTGACAAAGAAAGTTTTCAAAATGTTTTCAATTTATTAGAGAAAGAAATTTGTAACCAGTATTTTGAGCCATCCCAGTGAAATTTACCAAAGTTTTACATTTTTAAAAGGTATGAAGAAAATATTCGCATTGATATAATCTAAAAGGGCACTTGTGTAATGTACATGAGTGCAAGGGACCACGAATTTTCATATTCCTACAGATATGGGAGATGTTTTAAAGAATGCATTATGCTAATCTGAACATATTTGATTAGCAGTTTGTTTTTCAATTAAGCCGGAAGCCTTGAGAGGGGGGGGGGGTTGTCAAAGAGTGATCCAGTACATTTTGGAAAATCTATTAGGGAAATGAGCTCCTTATGTTCTGAGAAGAAGTTAGAATATCTACACTTCTATACTCGGAGGTTTAGCTATTTATAGCCATCCCCGCACTCATTTTTTTACTTGAATTGGGGTACCAGATTTTTTGCATATTAGATCGGCTTTAAGTTGATAGGGTTATGTCCGATCGAAAAACGGGTATCACTGTTCGCCTCACCCCATTACCAGCGACACTTCGAAGATAGAAGAAAACTTTTCTCTGCATAATTTTAGTGAGGGGGGGGGGGGTAGGGTGGTTCCAATGCCGCATGTTGCGTATGGGATTAAAGGTCTCACCGAGTACTATCAGGTGGTGTACTTTTTCCCGATTCAGAACACTATCTCTGGACGTTTTTGCCTCCGCAAATTTCATTTTCATTCAGTTGGGTCACATACACCCCAGCTACCGCATTTCGCATATATTTCTTCCGTGGGAATTATTGTTCTATTGTCAACATTTTTCTCAAAGGAAGTCATTTCCACGACTCATCAATTTCGCGAAATCAGGAGAAGTAGAAAAGTCCTACTTTTCACCCAAGAAAGTCGCTCAAGCTAGATTCGATCGCCAAAGCTTTCCCCCGCTTAAATGAAATAAACATTGTTAATAAAATATGTTTAGAGTATCATAATGCATAATTGAAGATATCTCTTATGTGTGTCATGTCGGGCCCAAAGTTGTATGTAAAGTGGGCTTTGACCTTTGTTTTCCTGTGGTTCACATACTTTATGTCGTCAACAATATCATATTGGATTTTCATATGGGTAGCCTGGTCATACTAGTTACACAAGAAACATTGAAATTAATGTTGTAGTTAGAGATGACCACACTCAATCCTACCACACTCAAGGTATAAGAATCAACCCAAACTGTACGAGTACATGAATGCATGTATGAGCACATGTACGTAAAGAAATTTTTGCTAGTTGTCTATTCTTAGAACAGGATTCTCCCTTAAGTTCATAAAGTAATTTTTTTATTTATGTTTTTTTTTCATTTTTTAAATTTGTTTGTTTGTTTTTTAATTCTTTGTTATTTTTTTAATTGTTTTTATTTTTTCTTGCTTTAAAAAAAAATTAAATTCTTGAAATCTCTCTTTATTCGAATTTTCTTTTCTGTTTTACATGAAAGAAAAGACATGGTGGGAGAGCGTTACAGAATGAAAATAACTGCAATTCATAAAACCAAATTGACTTCACTTAAACAATCTGAAAGCAAAAGATCTTCTTTGAGACATTAACTAAGAACATGTGGATTTTCGTTTCTAAAATTTGATTTATTTCCACTTCAGATGAACTCTATAAAATCATCTATTAATTCGTGATTTTTATTTATAGTTCAGTCAATAGTGACTAAAAAAGGTCCTTGCCCTACAAAAGGTGGGGTAGTTGTAATTTTATATATGTTACTTAGTTCGGAGGCCGTTGAAAAATCCAAGTTTTCACACTTGGAGAGGATCTGCGCGATCCGCCATCTTGGATTAAAGGTACCAAAAAAATTTTTTTTTTCAAAATAATTCCTCAACGGTTGTTCCTACAACAAAAATGTAGAAATATAATTTTAAAGAAGACTAAATTCCCTACATTTTGCGTAAAACACTTTTTTTGTAAGTATGATGTGTAACGAGTTACAGCGGCGGAAACGTGAACATTCTTCTAAAATAATGTATACAATAAGTACCCATTATACAGGGTGTTTCGTCCATGGTGGCCTTCGAGAACAAGAGCCTAGTCAAACAAAAAATTTTAAGGGGCGGGCGGCATCCCAACCGTTTCAGAGTTACAGGGTGATTAGAATAAAAGTTAGTTTTTCATAAAATACCCTGTATCTTGAAAAGTTCAGCGTGTACGGTCATTTGTAGAGCTTATTGTATGCAGAACTTCGTGGCCTTTTCAAAAACTGCTCGACCAGCCCCGTACACCTCTTTCTACAGTTATGGTGGTCTAAACTAAGAATTTAGGATTCTCTTACCTTTTTATTGAATTTGACCTCCTTTTTATACAAAGAGGTGCTTAACGATATTTCTTATTAAAAATTGAAAGCGTCCACTCTCGTCTTTAATTTGATCTATTATACCTATGTGCTCACTGTAGCCATTAAACAGGAATTACTTCATAATCTATTCAGGTCATCCCGAAATTAGACGATATTTTTTTACAATTGGTTTCCAGTCACTAGGGTATAAATATATTTAGTTGGTGCAATTCAAGTGGGAGACTAGATGGAGGAGTGTGTGTGCGCCCAAAGAGAAGCAGCATCCCGGAAGCGGTGCGGAACAGAATTCTTTCGCAGAATTAAAATATATCTGTCAACTCCTGTTCTACGGTCACCATGGACGAAACACCCTGTATAATGAGTACTGTTCGTATAATTTTTTTTGGAAAAATGTTCACGTTTCCTCCGCTGTAACTCGTTACACATCAGAATGACGTAGGATCAACCGTTGAGGAATTATTTTGAAAAAACCAATTTTTCGTACTTGTAATCTAAGATGGCGGAGTGCCCCCCCCCCCCCCCCCCCCCCAAGGATATAAACTTCGATTTTTCGTCGGCGTCCGGAACTGAATAACATATATATAACATATATAAAAATCACAACTACCGCACCTTTTGAAGGGCAAAAACCCTGACTGACTGGATTATTATAAAACAAGTAAATTGTTTACTTTATCTGTTCAGAAATTAATATATGCTCAATATTTATTTGTCTATTAATTTTTGAGTATGTATAAACTGTGTTTATTTGTTCTGCAAAGCTAAGGTTCTTGTACCTTGACTTAAATGATGAGGTGTGTGCGGTACTTGTACAACTTCACCGAAGGTTAGCTGAAAAGTGAAAATGAATTACGTGAAATAATTAAGGAACACACCTGTTGGTTTACTAGAAACTGATCTATATTAACATCAAAATTCTTGGTTTTATACATAAGGCTCTATATACAATTAAAATACAAATAAAGAAAAGCTTATTCTGGAAAGGAAACAAAAGCTTTTATCATTCACATAAATTCTCATGAGCCACTGTCGAGAAAAACAAAAGTGTCATTATGCGTATTCTCACGAGCCACCGTGGTTGAGGAACACAAAAGTGTCAGTCCACATCTGGTTTGATGAAGCTTTCTGATTTTGTTATTAGCAAATTTTTTGTCCCATTTAGGTATTTAACAAATGGAAAGCAAACATGCATGGGAAATATTGTACCCTAGTAAGTAACCACATCTTCATGGAACTTCAGGATTTACTTTCAGATACATTTGAATTTCATTTGCTTTGATTGATTTGATTCTTTAATTTTCTCAGCTTTCAGGGTTCTGCTGGATGGTTCAACATAGAGTCTGAGATTTTCTTATAATTTTAAGATTTTTAATTAATTATTTTAATTTTTTTTTTAAATTTTTAATTTTTATTTCTTTATTTCTTTTTAATTTATTTATTTTTTATAAAAAAAGGCATGCTGACGAGCGCGTTACAGTCAGTCTGGGCATTTCTTAAGTTTCTTTCATTTTCTATTTATAACGAAAAAAAACATGGTGGGATTCGTTCGCGTTACCGACAAAATTTGGACTTGTCTATATATTAATTATCATTATTTGTAACTTTTAAAGCATTTTTGAATTACATTTGAATTCATGATTATTCTTATCATTAATTCAATTGAATTGTAAAGCTTTAGTTCACGTGTAGCAGACTTGGTGGAGAAAGAGAATAAATCATTGAGTTATTGACTTTAAATTTTGTCCATTAATTGTGTGTTCGGTCTAAAGCTTACGGGAAGAATATTCATTTTTACTTTTTTTTCAATTTCACGGTTGTTCTAATATTTTAACGAACTTTGGCAGATAATATTTTAAATACGAAATGAACATAAAAGAAAAGAACCTATTTCGAAATCAAAAAATGAACTCAGAGTGAAATAAATAAAAAATCCATTAAAACCTATTTATTTCAAAAATATGTGCCGTTATGTGAAGTTTTTATTGTCGCTATATGCGTACTAAAACTGATTATGACCGTTCCCTATAACTAGTAGTTCGCAACATCGCCACAACTGCAATATGTCGAGCCAAACCCCGCTACTTTAGCTCCAAATTTAATTGCCATCTACCTGCTAAAGATCTTTGGCATAACTTACGGCAAGCGGGAGTTTTTGGTAAGGACAAAACAAGTTGTGTACTTGGAGTGGATCTGCTCAATACTTTTCTTCGCGTTTCCTATGAATAGACAGCAGGGACTTGTGGATGAAATGCTTGATAATTCAAGTGTAATGACTTCCAATATTTTAGGAGGTAATGATTCATGTTTGAAGCAATTTTTTCTGTCAAGTTGGTCCAGATAATATGTATCCGTGGTTTGTTAATTTGTTGCTTCCTTTCATAGACATGTACATCCTCCATATCGTTTTACGACTTCGTCTTTTCCGTCGGCTGGAAAACCGTTACTGTGTTGCCAATACCTAAAAATCTTCTCCTTAGTCCCCTTCAGATTTCAGACCTATAAGCATCCTATACTTTTTATCGAAAGTACTGGAAAAGCTAATGAAGAGGCAATTAGTTGAGTATCTCGATTCGAGAGAGCTATTAAGCAAATCGCAGTCTGATTTTCGTCGTGTCAATAGCTGCGAAACCGCAGTACTGAAAGTATCCACTGATATCAGAGTTGCCCTAGACCTAAACAACTTGGTTGCCTTGGAACTGCTCAATTTTTCGAAAGCTTTTGATCTTGAGATCTTCCTTCGGAAACTCAAGTGCTGCTTTGGTTTGAGTCTCTCCGCCGTCGCTCTTATCCGGAACTTTCTGTCCGATCGCGAGCAAGTAGTAAAAGTGAATTCTATTACCTCCTGTACAGACCCTCTTCTGTCTGGCGTTCCTCAGGGCTCAATACTGGGCCCTTTTTTATTTAGTTTATTTATAAATGATTTCCCTGAAACCGTTGGGGACGTTAGCGTCCACATGTATGCTGATGATGTGCACGTTACCTAAGAGACCTCTTGGTTTGTTTGAGCACTATATTGTTCGCATCAATGACGATTTGAAGAGAATCAATATTTGGTCCAAAGCTAATGGCCTAAAGCTAAACCCTGACAAGTGCTAATGTATTATATTTCATAATGGCACATTTGACTCGGATGATTAACCTCATATGGTCTTGGATGGTGCAATTGTAGATTTGGTACCTAAAGTTAAAAATCTAGGCGTTATTTTGAGCCAACATATGAAATGATGCAGCAATACAAAGTAATCGGTAAGGTTTATGCTGTACTTCGTAGGCTCTGGCTCTCTGCTGACTCATCATCTCTCGAAATCTGCTCAAAACTGGTTAAAACCATAATTCTACCTTACTTTACTTTTGGCAGTTTGATATACCCTAGACTCGATAGCCTTTGCCTAAGGAAGAAGGAAGTTGCTAGGTTGTTCAATTCGAGATTATCTGTAGGAGATAGGACTGATTCACTTTTATAGTTTATTACAAGCAAACAAATCGTGTTATCTGCGTGAATTTTTCCACTACACAGCTTCGGAGGGTAATCAGAATGTGATAATACCTGATTTTCACAATATAGTTAAATTAGTTATGGAAGTCTCTTATCCTGTCCAAATAGCCCGTCTCTGGAATAGTCTTCCCCCTAGTTATCATAATGCGCAATCTGTCGGTGCATTTAAAGATCTCATCGAGTTCCACACTTTTAATTAATCTTCCCCTTGTCACGTTATTTCTCTTATTCTCTTGTCTCACGGCGTAGCTCACTGTCAGATTTTTTAAAATTTTTATAATTTCTATAATATTATAATTTTCAATATTAAACACAAATTAATGTTTCACGTGTTTTAATTATAATTTCTTAATTTTCTTTTCAATTTTTCCTTTTCTTTGCCTGTTTTTTTCTATTTTAAAAGTATTTCCACTTTTTCTGTTATTTTTATATGTATTTCAAATTTTTGCTTTATTTCAGTAGGTTTATATTTTTTAATTTTATTTTAGTTTTTTTTTTCTATATTTTCATTCATTTATTTTTATAAATTGTACCAAATGTAATTGCCAAAGTTTTGTCCTAAAAATATTGTAAAATCGTATGTACCTACTTTACGCCATAATTTAGAAATTTTCGGAAATTGATTTATCTCTCAGGGAGCCTGCTTTTCTTAGGAACTACCGATAATAATTAGATGTTTCCTTTTTTTGTCTTCTTTTATTGTATTAATTTTACATCTACTCAGCAACTACAGCCTTACCTTTTAATCCTGATGATAAAGTATACTTAGTATTAGTAACTACGAATAAACGCTATTCCCAGAATTCTTCTTAACTGAATACTGTTGTTGAAGTTAGATTTTTGATTTTTATCTGATGCCAACAAATATAGTATAATATAATATATATAATATAGTAAAATAAAAATTAACCCAATAAAATCTTACGTTGGATGCAAAAGGAATTTTCGACATAAATATTGTTACGAGCGTGACCTTAGTTCGTTATTTAGAACACAATATTTCCAATATTATTCACAAGTTCTTCTATTATTTATCTATACTGTTTACTTTTATAAGATTCGAAGCAATTACCAAATCAACTATGAAATAAAACTCGCCTCCTCGGGGTGACAAGTGTCGTTTGTATGCTATACAATTTGTCGTAGAACCTACCAAAATTTACATTCTAGAAACATCGATTCTTCGATCCCGAAGCTGTTTGTTTCCATACTCAATAGATGTCGCTTGTCCTTTTCCTTAATGCGATTCTCAAAAAGTTGTTTATGTTCGTATTTAATTATTTATTTCATGCGAAGTATCCATTTCAAATAGACGTCACTTTTTCTATTGCACGTAATAATAAGAAAACGAATTTTAGAGTTAATTTCGAGAATTTAATAAAATAAAAGTTTCTGTCATTATCTTTCTCAGTTAATATGGAGTACCTACGTTGAACTTTGTTTCATTATGCAATCACTTACTTAAGTATTCCTGAATATATTTTTCTTAAGGTGATTTCAATAGGAGTCCACCAATATGAACCTTCACCAATTGGCCAGCTGTAGATTTTCATCTCGTTTGTGGTTAAATTTTTATTAAATTCTAAATATACAAAAAAAATTATTTTTCTATAAATTGATGCAGCATTGAATGATACACTGGCGGATAACTAAACTGCTGTGATCATTGCGTCAGTGTGAAATTTAAAGAGCTCAGGTGGAGAGCATTTGATTTCCATTTATAAAATTTTTGCAGAAAGTAGAGTCCGTGCAAAATATTTATGCTCAAGCTCTCCATTTTAGTTCCTGGATGAAATTTCGAATTTTATTCAAAGCAGTAAACAGAACCTAAAAAGCATATGGGTTTTAACGCTAGAATATAGACGACCACCTTAATGCAGCTATTTGAAATATGCTAAAATGAAAAACAACACTCAACTTTTAGGTGAAGTTTAAATGTCTAAACTTCGTCAGCCAAATTGGCCAATGCATTGTGGGTAGATTTATTACAAGCATATCCGCGAGCAATTTACACTACATCCACCTCGTAACGATGCTACTATATAAATGGAGTGAGGGGAATTGCCCCTTTTTGTATTCCTGTGATTTGACTGCTCCACAATTTGCTCCAGCATAACATGGCAATGATTATCCTGCAGGAAAGATTGCTCTTCCTATGCATGATTTCTCTGCGTAGACCACTGGGAACTGAACTTAATAAGCTCGTTATACGCAATTTGTGACTGTGACACATTTCGGTGTGAATTTAACCGCAAATCTGTGCTATCGTCAGCTTGTTTTGTTTCGGGTTGTAGTAAGACTCATTTTATGAATTTTAAATGGCCACTAGCATATCACGGCCATAAGTATGGAACTATGTACGTATGTATGTATGTTCGTATACATAACCGAAATGACACCCCCGATGGTAGTGACAAAATATGTCCACGAAATGTGGTGTGTAATAAACGCCAAATATGAGAAGCATTCTGTATAGAACCCACACACAACTGTGGTTTAAGATGAAATTAATTTGTAATTAGCTAATAAATAAATGATAAAGCCTAAAGCTTACCTTCAGTTTAACTGTTGTTGGGATGAAATTTCCGTTATTTATACGCAAGAATTTAACTATACCTACATGACCGGTTGGATAGTTATAGGCCACTTTGAAATTTTAACTGTGCTATGCAGAGAATCTCGAAAAAAAGATACAAACATGAGGAATTGAGATTTTTTTGCTGTTTCCTTTTTTAATTACTCTCCACTAGGTCCACCGCCATAATTTTATGGACATAGTTCAAAGTGTCAAGGTAACCCCATCATCACCTGAAGAGTTTTTATCTAAGCAATTCCACTTTCACCACTAATCTCCTTGGGTTTTAACAACCGAAAGTATTCAAAGTGTTAATTAAACGTCGTCTACCTCTTATCCTAACCAAACAAAAACAGCATCCCCTCCTTCTCCCCCGTATAGTGTTACAAAACTTTTGCGGGCATCAATATTTGCATAAACGTTCTTGGACAAGATATCCTCGGCAGCTTCAGTACCCCAACGACATTAATTTTTAAGGATTTCCTTAATTAGTTTGTTTTGAGCAGTTAATTAGAAGCTGGAGTTGATTAAAATTTTACGATGGTCTCAGGTAAGGTAAGTGGGTGTTGAGTCTTTATTGGGTTAAATTACTTGAAAGAAGTAACTGTGACTGCATACTTTTGTAGCACACGTGTAGGTGTTTGCCGCAAAGAGAGTGTTTCGACGTGGAATTGTTTACTGCACAACAGAGGGTTATAGGAATTTTGATCAATTATTAGTGAGACTCATAAGTGTAAATTGTCAAACTCTACACCATAATAAGTGGGAGGAGCACTTGTTTGAAATTTGTGTTACATAATTTAATAGCACATTTCAGAGGGTAGATATGGATAATGTGGAAAATTAACCGCATTTCGGATTTGCTGTCCTTATGAGGCTGCTTCCATCAAGTGATTGGCAGGTGATGTGAGGCGATTTCTTGTTTCAGATTTGATCACAAGATATTTGTTATTGGGAATATTAAATTACATGTCAATTGAATATTGTAAGGTCATCCTAGAATTTAATATTATACTCCAAGTTTTCTAACAGTACTTACTAGAGACAGAGTGGTTCTTTTCAAGTCGATAGTGGGTAACTCGCTCAAATTGAGTTGAATATTGGATAAAATCATATATTGCGATTTTAATGGATTTATGACGAATTGTGTATGCTTTTAAGGTCAAAAAGTTCACTCAAGAGATCCAGTCATCCAGTAATCCGATTGGCCTGCTAAGATGTATTTGTACATATTTGGCATACATGTGAGCTTATACATCAAGAACTGCTTTAAAAAAAAATTGTTTAAAAATATGCTAAATAGTACAGGTCCGTGAACTGTTCCTTGTGGAGCCCCACAAAATAATCGAAGAGGGACTAGATATGATATTTTCAACTCACACTGCTACCATCTATCTGTTAGGATGCTCTGTATCAAGAGACTTGCAGAGGCAGAAAAATAAAATAGAGAAGTCAGCTTAACTAGAAGATGATAACGGTCAACACAACACAGTCGAAGCCTTTCGAAAAATTTTAAAGTACCAAAAAGCTTACAAGGTTCATATCGAGCGGCTGACGCAAATCGTCTGTAACTGGTCTGTATGCTGGTTCACATTTATGTATGTAGTGTTTAGAAGTCTGACTGCATTACAGTAAGAAACTTTTTCTGTTGTAAGTACATATACTTGGATTTGTCTAGATATTAAGCTTTCAATGGCCTTAGACAGGAAACACAGGGTGCAAATAGGACGAAAAAAACTCATATTTGTAGTCCAAGTCTTTTTCGGCAAAGCTACCATGGTTGATATATTTCACATACGCGGAATTGTGGAAAAAGTAAGGCCGGAATTGAAAAGATGTGTTGAATGTGTAACAACGAACGGAAGGATAATTTTTAAGAAACGAGGAGAAATATCATCAGGCCCGATTGGAGCTGATCGTATGTCATCGATGGTTTTCTTAACTTCGCCTACATCAAAGCCACGGGACAAGAATTCTGACCCATATGTAAGATTGGGGGAACATTAATATTTTGTGGTGTGGTAGCTAATTTAGCAGAGTAAAAAAAAAGCAAATTTACTTCCTCGGGGTTGAAAGAAAAAAATGGAATTGTTGAGTTCTTTGCCATAAATGGCAGCATCGTTGAAATGTTTCCACATAATCCAAGAATGTAGATTAGGGAGGGTATAGGATACAGCAACGCAGTTTGTAGCTGCCTTATAAATCTGTTTCGTATTTTTGGTTTTGACTCTACAATGAAGGCGGTAAAGAATTCCTTCTCAGCAATTCAACGAAGACAACCATGAGCAGTTGTTAGGTTGTATCTCAAAGGAACTATAGATTTACAATTTAGTTTCTCACAAAGTCAATATAATAAATAGTAAAGAGTGGATCCAAATCTTTATTCATTCTCGAATTAAAACCATCCACACGAAGTTTAGTGAAATAAAATTTCAAATGTCACAAAGTCTCCAATCACTCTACTGAGTTCAGTCAGTTCAAAATCAAATATATCTCTAATCCAGAAATAAATGGAATGTTTCTGTATGTATGGAACATATTAAATGTGACTAAAGGATTTGTTATACAGAAGCACCAATTTATTGCTGCACAATGATTTTATAATTTTACCAAAACAGCCACCATACCCAGTTGTTAAAGAGATGGCGATTTTCAAATATATTCATATTTTCATAATAAATGCAATTTGTGGTGGATAGTTGTTGAAGTGAACGTGACTTTGAGCCCTTATCAAGGTGCATTTGTTGACATCCATTCGGCTCTCGTAAACACCCATACAGATATATAACTGTTGTTAAATCCGGATACTCACAACCAATGGAATTTTAAACAATGGATTATGTGGCCAAAAACAGGGCATTAACGGCTACTACGAGATTGGGTGGTTCTAATTTCAATTAGGGTCGATTTCAAAACTAATTCAAATCGATATTAAGGCTCTCGCCAGTATCAATTCTGTCGGATATGTACAGGTGCATTATATGATGCACAATGGATTATCTAGTGCACCGTTTTGGTTTCATTTGAATGAGAACTGTGATTCAATAATATATTTATATCGATTTGGTAACAGCAGTAAAAGACAAGATAACAGCTTCACAGATTTTACGTTGAATTTGAATTGTTTAAATTTTGTGTGTAGAGGGCGGAATTGATGTGAAACTTTTCTTATATTTTCAAGTAAAGAAAAATGATTGGTAAAAGATTGCGGGTAGGTCATTATTGTAGGGGTCGACTCGGGATTGAGGTTGATTGAAAAAATTTATTAAAAATTGTAACGAAGGATGTCTGCAGCTATGAAATATAGCCGCCGAAAATCAGTCTCTTGTCCAAATCCAATCCCATCAGGAAGAAATCTGGGAAAGAACGAAACGCCACAAAGAACCGCGCTCCTTAAATTATGCTCTTGAATGCTTATCTGAAGTAAGTTCGTCTGCTTCTTGTACTTCACTTAAGCGAAATGCTTTTTTTTATAGTTCACCCTAGCCATCTGAAATGAAGTATAGCACTGTTCTGAGAGCAGGTATACAAATTGATTAGTAGAACACTCACTACGAGACATTCATTCCACATTAACCTTAGTGATTGTTTATATATATATATTTAAACTTTTATGAAGTAACTCCTAAGTGCGTAAAATTGAATAGTAGCTGCTTAAATGGCCTAGTGGTAGCACTAAGTAGTGGCGATTGTTATTTGATTTTTTTGTTTGTTTGATGCACTGGTAATGAGCCTCGACGTCGTTGGGCCACAATTTTAATGAAGTAGAGCAGCAATTAGAGAGTTCAGTTAAGACTTTTGATGATATTTGAGTTCAGCTATAGTTCCCTTAAGATTATGTAGTATATACATATATATATTATTTTTTATGGAAAAATTAAAAGGTACAGAAAATTGCCATACACCTGGAAAGCCATGTAACGAATAACGGTCCTTCAGGCGGAGGTGAGTGCCATTCTTGAAGCGGGAAGGTATCTCCTTTTCTCAGACACTGAGAATAAGGAGATTGCCATCTGCTCAGTAAGCCAAACGGCCATCAAGGCCTTGTCAAAACCCTTCATAACCTCCAACCTAGTACTGGAGTGTGAGACCACCGTGAACTCCCTCTCTCAGTGTAACAGGGTAATTGCTCTTTGGGTGCCTGGTCTTCAGCGCTCCGTCGATGCTTGCTACTTCTTGTTTTGCTAACTTGTGTATGTAAAAATTAAATAATATTATAATATTTTTAATATTCTTAATTTTTTTTATATATTTTTATATGGATTTCCCCGATTTATTTTACATTTGTCCTGCATAGCAGGACAGGACGTGTACGCTAACTTAAGATTATATGCATTGTTTTGCATATTGTTATTATTAAACAAAAATAACTTTCCGGCAGATTTCCGTGTAGGCTCCGATTTGGCAATACTTAACTAGTTTCGTCCCAGCCATGGGACCCCCATCAGAAGCTTTCTAAAACTGGCAAACGTTCAGTTTGCCTCAATGTGTATATCTCCAGTGTACAATATTGAAACTATTCTATTAATAATTGTCAGATTTTTATTTTCTACCTATCCCCTATTGCACTTTCGTTTCCGGATTGTATGATTGCTCATTATCTTGTGCGATGTCATTTTTGTCATAGCACATGATTTTGAACACGCACATACATATGTCACTATTTTATGCTCTTTGAGAGTCTCTCTTTCTCGTTTTGTCTCAGCAATGGTTTATCTAAACTACTTTCCTCGCAATGGGTCATTTATAAATAATATTGTAACATATTTGTATACAAAATATAATATAATAAATAAAAGAATAAAAATAAAAATAATATTAAGTAGAAAATAAAATAAAAATAAAAATAAATGTAACTATAAAGACAATTGCATAAAAAACAATAACACATTCTTTTAACTCTATTCTATTACTTACCTCTATACTCTTCGTTTTCACTTCTTATTGCCAACTAATTTATGATTTTAATTTTATGATTTCCTACTTTACTTTACACCAGCACGTAAGGAGGGTTGGAAACCAATCTTATGGTTCGTAAGAGCGTCTGGTTGGACCTATGAACTAATTCATTGGTCCTGAGTGTGAGCAATGGGCTTTGTAGTGGCCTACGTTCTATGGTTCTTCACTCAGGGGGAATCAACCTCCTTTCAATCCATCCAATCCATGGCTATGGCAATCTTAATAAATTTTATTATCCACTTTCTTGTATTTAAAAATATTTTATAAAATCCAATGAGGAAATCAAGTTTGTCGACACCACCCTTTGATCTGTTGGCGGGATGTTTTACTTATATATATATATATATCATATCTGTCCCACCGTTCTACAACATCGTCATTTCCAGTGGGCACAAAATTTGAAGTAAGGGTTACTATACTATAACTATTCCTTCATTTCTACTGCATATTCATCACTTGATCCTCTCCCTTCTTACATTATTTCCTTTTCAGATTTTTAAAGCGATATGCTCATAAGATACCCGCGCAGACGACATTTTTTGCAGTATCTCATTGCGTTTACCAAATTTTACCGACCAGCTCCATTCAATTGCACTTTGGACGTACGATTATAAATAAAAGTTTTGTCACTATCTGCACTTTATACATCGCCAGATTAATTTTCGGCATAACCTTCTTCCTGTACTTGGAGCGATTAAAGCTGCCAACTTATCGACTGTCTCAATTCCAAGGCTTTTTATCACCATTGTCAATATATTAAAAATTTCCATCAGCGAAGGGCCCAAACTGTGTCACTATCAAATTCAATATCCAAAACACGCCTTTCACAGGTACCTGTAAGGCACAAGTTTAGATTTTAAAAGCAATTTTAGGAAGATAGTTCCAATTTCTTATATGTAGTTTTGTGCATAATTGTATAAAAATAATACGTTCCATTCAAATACTTTGTGAACGATTTTGTCAGACCACCAAGTTACATCAACTATCACTCAGCCATTTTGTCCGTGCAAATCCACTTTATAAGAGAACAAGTAAAAACGGTAAAATTGGTCTAAGACCAATTCTTAAGATGCCCTAGATGACTGACCGTATGTCATTTCGTGTGGTCACCCATATGTGCAAGTTTGATTTTTGAAGTGGGTTTTCGCATATATTTCTAGAAATGTTTGTCGGACAGAAAAATGATTATAACCAATTTTATAGGATTTCATATTCTGAAAAACTTCCCAGTACATTAAAACGGTATAGGACAGATCATTTTCATAGTATACGTAAAAATTCTAAATTTTAATATTGCAACACCAAAAATGGGTTGTCCAATTTGGGCCATTTTTGAAATTGTATTTACTATTTTTATGAAATTCTCAGGTAGTGTCCAAATATGTAGTGAAAAACGAAATTTTTGTATGGCAACCCTACGAAGGAGTTATCCGATTTGTTAAATTTTCGAACTTAATTTTACTTTGATGTTAAAAGGCCATATGCAAAGTTTCAGCTCTCTAGGTACACGGGCTCTCGAGTATTCATACTGTATCACCATGATACAAAGATAACAAGATATGGCCGACTCCATAGGAATTTCTTGTGTTGATACTTCATGAGGTGACAATGTGATTTCGACCAATTTTTTTTCGCATTTTATTGGCTGAAATAAGTTTTGAATACATTAAAATATTTAACAAAACATTAGTTTTTTCGTTTAAATGACTTTGGAAAAAGTTATTATGTGCTACTGGAAAAGCAAAGAAATGTCTAAATAGAAAATTTTTTTTTTCACTTTGATGATTGATACTGAGACGAACAAATTTGTGACAATTGTCGCCAAATGAAGCAAGCACCCAATTGACAGATAATTCGGCCATACCCTGCTAATATTTGCATCATGCTATATTACTACAAACATTTGCTTATCAGTTAATAGTACGTTTTCAGTTGGCCTCAAATTACGTTATATCGAGCAAAAACTGCAAAATTGCGAGACCCTGTTTCACTATGTTTTTTGTAATTTCTGTCAACGAAATTCACTTCTATTTTTTCTTATTATTAAACTGAAACACAAGCAGTCATCAGAGCTATGAACCACAGTTGGCAATTTTGAATTGAATAAAATGCCAATGTTCCAGAAATTTGGGATGTGTTCGTCACAAAGTGCATAATTTCGATGGTAATTTTGTAGAAATTACGTTGAAATGAGATGAAAAAATTATATGGGAAATTGCATAATTTTGAGTTGATTTCTCCGATTTCATCGAAATTACGTAATTTCGGCCTAGTGTGAATGCCATATTAAATTAAATTTAACTCAAATCAGTACAGACATAATGAACGACATCTTACAGAATACAGAGATTATTTGAAATCAAAAAATATCTTAGAATTTATATTTGTACGCAGAAAATAAAGGGTAAAATTTTCATGTACTCGATCGTGTACAGCAGGGGTGGCCAAAAACTATTGATCACTACTGCGATGTTTTGATTTAATTACATTCATGGTAGAAAATTTTGTTTCGTTGAGGTAAGTGAATCGAAAAAATTGTTAAATATGTTGCACATTTCCATAAAAATGGATATTTTTGTTTACAAATTCCAATAACTAAGGATTTCATTCTCAACTAGTTCACATACAAAAATCCTTTTAATTTTATTAATATTTCTGAAATGATAAATAAATAAAAAAAATATATATCAAAAAGAATGAAGAATTCTGTGCGGTCTGTGCTGAGTTCATGTCTTATTTTGGTTTTATTAATGTTAATTGCAGCGCATACCCGTTCTACATTAGTAGAAGAACATTAAAAAGAATGAAGAAAAATTAAAAATAAATTTTTTAGAAACATTCGAAAAAAGAATTTAGAAAGTTTAAAGAAAACTAAAGAATCATCGAGTCTTTAAGTGATAATTTTTTAAAGAATTTTTCATCCGTTAGATTTTTAAAGGGACTAAAATCAAAAACAAGCAGCTCTCCCCATTCATACCCTAGCTTTTGTAGATTTAGAACGAGGAGCTGGAATTAAAAAAAACTTAAATTAACAAAATATTTTTTCATGTCGAGATGTGAAGGTCGATGAATACTTACCGGCACAGCACGAACCGGCTCAGACAGGCAAAATATTTTTATATGAAATGAAGTTAGTTATTTAGCTAATTCACATCAACCGGCACCAGCAGATATGGGCAGATAACGGCACGTAACGAAAACTTCATTACCAGTTGTTATCGGTGGCTAGAAACCAGACCGGCATTCGTCGGTAGTATCTGCCTTAATTGAAAGTTTCCTTTCCGTTTTATGTATGTCGTTATATGTGCACGAAAATTGTCTGTGCCAGTCGATGCCTGTCTGTCCCGGCTCATGCTGTGCCGGTAAGTGTGCATCAATCCTTAAGGCAGGCGACCGACTAGGAATTGTTACGCGGTCGACTAGTCGACCACATTTGACACTTTGAGCAGCTCTGGTGTACAGGGTGACCTAAATGGTTAAACTTTATTGAGAATATGAGCTTTGATGTCCGCTTTAACAGAAGATCCCACAGGAAACATAACCTAATTTCCGAACACATTACGGGGTTGAATTAACGGAACCCAGATATATATGTACCAGTTCGGTTTTTTCTCTTCCGATTCTAATTTGGGTCATTTTGAGTAATCTAGATATATATACAGGGCGATTCAGATCAAGATACCTTCCGGTATACCACGCGATTCCTTGAGGTAAGTTGATCAAAAAATTGTTCCACATTGTTTGCTAAGCCCACCGAATTAAAAATTATGATTCACTTTATTTTTATCTGAAGGAACATCTGCGGATGTTTCGTCATGGGGACCTGGCGCCCACTAGTTTAGCTCCGATCATCGAATATGAAGACTTGCTTAGGATTATTCGATCCTTGGTTATTTCATAATTTTCTTGTAAATAATTATTGGCTCGCAACTTGAATATAATTAAGTGATTCCAACTTTCGCTAGACGTCACGGGCTACTCCGCAAATTTTTTTGTCGCTTTCTCCGTTTTCCTCCATTAAAATTTGTTCATGTCCCAACACGGCAACTTAGCACAAACAATCAGTAACTCTTAATTCGACCTTTTGGGAGCAGCTTAAGCAGATTGTTACAAAATGCTTAATATATTGTAACAAAATCACTTACCTGGCTTAACCTTCCGTAATAAATTGGGCATACCCAGTAAAGGTTTCGGAATGGTCAGATAAAGTGGTGATGCTCTCAATAACTGGGTAGGAATATCAATGGGATGTTTGCCCAAAACAAGGTAACCATGTTAACGCATTGCCGCTTAGAAGATAAATCTAGACCTTTCCCAAGATTTCAGTTGCTTTACTAAGTGTGTTTATGTGGGCCATCATCGGATCCGAACGCTCAGGTTCTTATGGAATACAATTATTGTATTTATTTGCTCATCCTCCAGATATGGTTCAAGCACCCGTAAACACTCGGCAGAAACCGAGAGATTACATAGAGCAACGGCAAATTGCACCACCCAGTACATAAAAATTATAACCTGTGGTTATAATACAAACGCAAATCAGCAAAATACAGTTGAAATTACGACTACCAGCTTACACGTTTGACATTTGTATCAGCTGTCACGTCAGAGATAGACACTGAGCCATATAGCGAAATTCTAAACCAATTTTTATAATTCCGCGCGATACCGATTTAATAAGGGACAACCACATGCAGCAGCACGAAGCACGAGCAGTTTGCTGAACTGGTGCCCAGACAGATAATCGCAATAATCTTGGATAATGAACTACTTTGACAGATCTCAAGTAGAAAATAAGTTTTGCTCACCCAAGAATGCCAATAATTTTGAGATAAACTATTTTGACATCTCGCTACTAGAAAACGAATATTGCTCACCCATGAGTAAAGTAAATAAAAGGATTTGAACAAGTTCGAAAATGAACTACGTTCACACTTTATGCAATAGAAATGAATTCTTTTAACCTAAAAGTGGAAGCAAGCAAATAAAGATAACGTGTGGTAGAAACCGATTCATTTAAAAAATGAGGTTAGAAATTTTGAAATGTAATAAAAAGGATTTAGAAGTCAGTAAAATCTAAACATGTATTAGAACTAAAATGGAAGCAGTGGAATTTAGTCCTCTTAACAATTTTCTTGCAGCTGTCTGTCATGTTTACCAACATATTATAATAGCAGGAGACTTTAATGTGGACATGTTGAATGACACAAATAGTGGCAATCCTGTTCATAAAGTGATTGGGTCTTATAGTTTATCTTTAATAAACTCTCTTCCTACTCATTTCACATCAACATCTTCCACTTTACTTGATCTTTTTCTTGTAGCCGACCAAAATCGGGTGATGTATCAAAATCAGCTGTCATTTTCAGCATTCTCAAAGCATGATTTGATATTTTTAACATATGATATTGATCATAGTGGGAGTAGTGAATCCCATGTATTCACATATCGAAATTTCAATGCCATAGATTGCGGCTCTCTTTTCGGTGAAGCATCTGAGCTCCAGTGGGAATTTCTCCGACGAACAACATCCGTGCATGAACAAATATATTACTTTGAATATCTCATAAATTATCTGTTTGAGAAATATTCCCCTCTAAAGACGCACTATATTGCTGACACCAACTGCTTATCGTGTTTTGCGCAATGCTGTAAATCTGGAGATTAAATATTCTAAAAGACGCTACTTTGCTTCCAAGTTTGATAGCAAGCTTCCTACTAAGATATTATGGCGAAATCTTAAGAACTTTGGGCTCAATAGATCTTGCAATCCAGATATAGATATTGACCTTGATGATCTCAATAACATGTTCGTTGGTACAGTGCCGGATGCATCATCGGATCCTCTTGAAATTCCTGCCTTTGATTCATCTTATGATGGATTTTCTTTTGCACAGGTTGACCAAGAAGAAGTTTTTAAAGCCGTTTTCTCGGTCACATCAAATGCTGTTGGTCTTGATAATATACATCCCAAATTTATTCTATTATTCTATCTAATTTGACGTATATATTTAACACTATAATACTTACGTCTATGTACCCTAAATCTTGGAAGCTATCCAAGATCATCCCCATCCCTAAGAATCCTAAACAGAATCCCCAGGAGTACCGGCCCATCTCCATTTTATCTTTCCTGTCCAAGGTTTTTGAGCGGCTTATACATCAGCAAATACTTAAGTATATTGACACAAATAACCTAATGTCCAATTTACAATCTGGATTTAGACCTAAGCACAGTTGTACGACAGCCCTACTAAAGATAACTGATGACATTCGCTTGTCTATGAATTCTGACATACTAACTGCTCTTTCTCTTTTAGATTTCTCCAAGGCTTTTGATAAAGTTAATCACTCACTACTCATATACAAGCTTAAAAGATTGTTTAATTTCTCTACTGGTGTTTGCAGGCTTATTTGGTCATATTTGGAAGACCGCCAGCAAAAGGTCTGCTGTGGTGAGTACTCCTCTGAATTTTTGCCTGTATGTAGTGGTATTCCGCAGGGGTCAATCCTCGGGCCCTTGCTTTTTTCTGTGTTCATAAATGACATTTATTCAGTCATTTTGAATTGTAAATTTCACTTGTATGCTGATGATTGCCAGCTATATATTTCAAGACCACGTGGATTAAAATCTAAAGTAATTCTATTATATAGAAATAATCTCGACATTACAGACTTTCCTGATTTATTTATTTATTTATTTATTTCGCTAAATGCTAGCTACAAAGTTCCCAGGACACAATACTTAAATTAAGCTAAAGTACAGAGCAATTATTTAGAATTTTTCTTAATTGAGTCTTATTAATGTTAAAATCTATCGAATGAAAATTCAAATTAAATGTACAGCACATTCTAGTCATAGGCTCAAAGTGTCCATAGTTGGTTCGATGAGAACACAAATAAATGAAGTCATTAGATCGCAAGTGTCGAGATCGTGAATTGAAATTAATTTTCTGAAGCATCAAAGGCATGTCGATGTCACCCCTCACAAGTTGAAATATAAAGCTAATGTCACAAATTTTTGATGTGATGTTAGATGAAACTCCTATTCCATACAGCAGGTCGGTAAGGAATCTTGGCATCATTTTTAACACTACACTTACGTGGTATGACCATGTCAATGTTATTATTGTATAGATATAGTTTTAGCGCTTTTAGTTTATTTTATTTTATTATTTTTTTCCTTGTCTATTCTTTAGTTTACTCCAGCTCATAGTGCAGCAAATTACTTTTGTTAAATTTACCTACACATAAGTAGAAAGCCAGGCTTTAAGTGTGTAGATGTTGTCAATAAATAAATGAAATTGAAAAAAAAAATTGAAAATTGAAATAATTTAAACATGTAAAGATAGAGGTCAACCCAAGCAAGGAAGAATTAGGAATAGTTTAAGTCACGTAGGCCCGCCAGAATGAGATTGGAGATAAGAAAGAAAAGTCTTGAGCTGCCTTGCACGAAGCGTTTGTTTAAAATAAAGAAGTTGTGCATTTGTTTTTTTGCAAAATAAAAAAAAAAAAACGTGGAATTTGATATTTGTTCTGAGTCTGAGTTTTGTTTTCCTCTCACTTATTAAAAAAAAAAAGACATCTCCACCTGAGCTCCGATATAAGGAAGCAGGAGATTTGCTGATAAAGGAGCCCGAGTCCTGCCTTTTATTACGATTGAAGTAATCCTCGAAGAAAAGTGGCTGCAGTGTCCAACAGAAGCAGGTTTTTCTGGTCTCAGCTGATTGACTAATTTGCTCCGGGGCGAGAAAAGCGCCCGCCAGTAGACACGAGGTAAAGTTTCTTCTAGGTTAAAAGTTCCATTTTCCGTTTTGCTGGAGCACTCCACTTACTTTGATCCAGTCTCTCTTACCCCGCTGACCGCTCGGCCAAGCAACGGACTCAACGGATCAAGGAATGGGATCAGTTGGTACCATCTTTGGAAACACCGATTTCGTGGCATCTGTAACTATCTTGGCGAAAAACATAAGCCGACATACAAGGAGAAAGAAGATTTGCTACAATATAAATAACTAAATATATCTTAGTATAATAATAAAACAATACAGGAACAAGCTATCTTTAAAACTATTAAATTTTACACAATTTACCAACATTTTATAAGGAAACATGCAACATGACGAGATGTATAAAGTTATCAGTTCATTCAAAATAAAGTCACTTGATGATCCCAACCATAGGAGCCGAGGATTGATGCATAAGACCGGGATATCAAGTCTACTCACTAACAACTATTAATAAGAAGAAGCAAATCTTCGTGTCATGCTATAAAAAATCTTCATTAAATATAAAATCAGCAGATTCCACTAGGAAAGTGTAAATTGGCTTTGTATTTCTGTGTCAATCTGAGTTCATTTATTTCTTCTGGACATGGTTTTAGATCCTTGCGAGGAATATGGTTCCATACTGAAAACCCATTCAAATATATGTAATTGAAGAAATGTTCCTTTACCCACAGCCCAACTCTTATTGAACTTTTGGTTTCATTCAATTTATCCTTCATAGTCGTCGTATATACTACGGCATAGGGAATCAGTGGAAATTGCTTTGTTGGTTTAATTCAATAAATATCACCCTGACATAGCAAGGCCTTCCTCAAATAATGAAATTCTAGAAGGAAAGACACACACCACCATAGCCGAAAACATCCGATCAAATTGTACATTTTGCCGGTTGCATGAAATAGGACTTGATTTCAATAACCGCAAGTACACACGATGTGACATTTTAATTTAAAATACATGCAGCCCACTGCCTCATGAGCATTTCAATTTATCCCCATATTACTCTTGTACAGTATACGTACCACCACTACCACCACCACCACCACCACCATCGTAGCACTTTGGTTTCATGGGAAAGTTCCGAAGACACTTCTTGGCTAAGTGGAATGAGACATCTAATAGGAACCACAGCATGTGGCGGCATTCACAAATTTCACATATGAACTCGTGGATCCCGCATCGAATCGCATCCACGTCGATATAATCCCACGGGGCACAATGAATTCATTCCATCGTTATGGTAGTCAGGAGAGTAGCTCCTGTAGCTTGTAGTTTTATGTGTATCGAACTTCATAGATAGACCGCCATCGGTGCCATTTCCCAAGATCCAAAGAGTGCTCCCATTAGTTTCACCTGGAATTGGAAGTTTTGTTACGTTTTTCTTTACCCATCCCCAGGGCACTATGACGAAATCATAAAGGTGCTTTGCGTTTATATAGAGTCACACCTGCACCATCAAGATCATAATATTGGGGAATAGTTTTAAGGCTAAATAAAAGATCCTGGCAACCTAGGTAGGTACCATGTCTTGGCATGAACCCTTCCTTTGTCGTCTCATGCTCAATTGAGAGGAAAGTTATGAAATATAAATTTGGTGGCATTGAGACAAAGCAAATTTAGTTTTTGGTGATAACAAAAGCCTTAAAGTTTCCATCCATGGTGCGCAGAGCCCAGCATCGTTGTGTGACGTTTCAAATTTTGATGTCGCATTTATTTTCAGTATGAGTAAAAGTTTAGTGATATCCGCCATCATCCGGCCAATGCGGACTAGTTGCGGAAGTTTATGCCAACATCATTTGAGAGCATTTGGTGTAGTAAAGTTCTTCCTTTCTGGTTTTCATTAGATTTAGCTTTGTGGTGGATGCGCTTTGTTTAAATATGATCTGGGTTTCCAAGCCTCTTGATTTTATGTGAAAAGTAATTTTTTTATTTCATATTCATATATGAGATGGAAATGAAAATTAATTTTTGAATATAAACTATATCCTAAGTTTGAGGGGATGATTTAAATTGTGCCTACTTCTTATTTTGTGCATATAGATACAGAATTAGTCCAAAACAAATGATGAGTTTACGAAAAAAAAATGTAGCTCCTTTTCCTTACAAATGATATCGTAAATTCAAATTAATTGCGGCAAGTGCTACCGATAATTCGGGGATAAGTTTTGTTTCACTTATAGGCTCTTCTTTGATAAAGGTCTCAATTATTAGCTACAATAGATTTTGGTACAAAAAAGTGGTAGCAGAGCTTAATAAATTGGAGCTAATCGAAGTATGCTTTAATTTTATCCATCATTCATTGCGTATTACATTGAGCAGTCGTTTGTTACTCTTGTTTTTGGCTGACCGAAATCGCAAAAATTAACCAGAAAAAGAGTTTTCTGAAAACTGAAATTTAGCTTTCCAGGACTTGGATAATTGTAGATTTATTAAATTTCGTCAAAACCTAGTAAAGGGTTTTCAAATAGAGACAGGTCGATGTTGCCAGGCTGTGGTGGCCATGTTGTTTTGACAGCGTCAATCAAATCTGTTATTTATTATTCCGATATTGATACCAAATCACCATGGAAAGTTACATGCTTGAACAGCACGTCCAAATGATAAAACTTTATTATCAAAGTGAATGTTCGTTAGTGCAAACATTGCGTGCGTTGCAATCATTTTACGGCAGAGGCGGTGGCTCTTCAAAATCGATTTTCTAACGTTTGGTGGTTAAATTCGACAGGACCAGTTTGGTAAAAAGTCAGTCAACATCCGTACGTCAAAGGAACGCCAGATTGGCTGTGAATATCGCTGCTGTCCATGAAAGTGCGCAGGTCAGATCCAACTGATCCAGTAGATCAAAGCTAATAACTATAGGCAATGCCGTTTGTTCGCTGCCTGGGCTTCGGAGGGTTTGGAAGAGGACCTCAAGTTTGGCCGAAAAATCATTCTTAGCAAGGAGGCGAATTTTTGGATGGATGGTTATGCTAACAAGCAACATTATCATATATGGGACGACGCTAACCCATATGAGTTTTGCCACGTGACAATGCATCCACAAATCTTACTGTTTGGTGCTGCGGATTTTGGGCCGGCGGCGTCATTGGTCCGTATTTTTCCGAAATCGACGTTGGTGAGGCCATCACCGTTAACGTAGAGTGCTACAGATCAACGAATTGAACGATCCGGACGTGATCGTGGACGGCATGTGGTTTCAGCAGGACGGCACTATGTGCTACACAATGATCGCCATGATGAACATTCTGCATAAACGATTTGAGGGTATGGCTATCTGTCGCACAGGTGACCTGAATTGACCACCAAGATCGTGCGATTTGACCTCCATATAATTTTTTTTTGTGCGGTTTTCTGAAGTCAGAGGTCTATGCCAATAAGCCTGAATCTACCTATGTCTTCAAAGCTAACATAACCCAGGCCATCGCTCAAATTTAGTCGGATCTACGCAGTAGAGTCATCCAAAATTGGATATCTCTAATTTTCGAATGTATTATATACAATGTTTTTAAATACAAGGAAAGGCCATGTCTTAATAATATTATATATACAAGAAGAGATCAGTTAGGTCAAGAGTAGGGGCGACTAGGTCATTTGGACAATGCAGATACCGCGACCAGAGTTGAATTATTGTCCCCTCCCTAAAGTGGTAAGTAAAATCTAGTCTTTTAACGAGTTCATGTATTGCTATTGAGGTTAGATTGCAGCCTTATTTGGACAGATAAGAGCTTCTCCGGTGATTTGAAACTTTAAACCTGCAAGCACGGGATCAAATACAATATGCTTCGAGATTTCATCGTCTTCCTCGCACAGTCGATACAGTTCGCTGTCGGATTTACCTATCTGCTTAAAAAACTAAAGGAAGGGGCCATGCCCAATGAATCTTTTAGTAAGCAGCTTGAGCGACGGTTTGCTAAGACCAATTAGTTTGTACGTCTTTTGCATAAAGCAATGTTACTTTAATTTTGCACCATGCGGGACTCAAACTCACAATTTTCATAATTTGTCAGATGAAATATAAGAATTTTAGAAAAACTTTTTGTCTTTACAATTCTAAATCAAATAAGAAATACAAGAGGTAACGACATTTGTCTTGTTAGCTCAGAGGTAAGAATAGTCGCTCGGAAAGCGGCAAGTCTCAGCTTGAAGAACCGGATGAGGCGGTTGTTTTTTCTCTTGTAAAAATAAAAAAATATTTTAAAATTTTTTTTTATCCCAATGTTAGTTTGTTGTCCCTAGACCTGAGCAGGGATTTCGAGTGGCTGGTCCAAATTAGTTTCGACTCAGGGAGAATAGTCCATAAAAAGCTATTAAAACTTCCAGAAATGTGAGCGATGTTACAAGATTACTAAGGCTGCGATAGACTTAGAAACCAAGGGAGAGATAAACATGGTATGGCAACATTTTTAAATGCTGCACATGAAGTTTCTGTATACAGCTCTTTGAGAATTATGATTTGTCGGCAGTAAATGCTCAGGGTTTGCTGGACCAAGTTTATCAAGAAGAATACAAAAAAGGAAATGCTTCAATAGAACAAAGATCACAGATAAGAGACTTAAATCTTTCTTTTACAAGAAACCAAGAAACCGATGCAACATATATGTATCACAGACTTAAATTGAAAGGTAATGACACGTAGTAGTAGAAAACAGCGACAATTTTACAATTTACATTTGTGGTGGGCGTAAAATGAGTAATTTTACTCCGAAAGTGAGTAAATTTACTTTAAAAATCAGCAAAACTAAAGGATTGTACTAAAAGTGGAGTAAATTTAAATTTGTATAATTTTGCATTTAAATTACAAACCAGAATTGAATTTACTAAGCTGGAAAGATTTGAATTTTACATTCATACGCCATTATTGGAATAACAATTTACGTACATAATTTGAAAATCTATGAACCAAAATTATTCTCTGGTGTTAGAGTTTTTATAATTTCGAAATAGGTAACAAAAGCCAACGAGTTCCTATAAAAAAATCATGGATTTCACAATTTTCAATATGGTGGTGAAACGCGCATACGGAATCAGACGACAATGCGATATAAGTCTCACGACGGTCGTCCACCCCAGCACTCCACCACAGATCGTACAGGTCACTTGCCTTTCGAACTCGAATGCTAAAAAATTGGGACTATATTATCAGAGATGACCATATCCTGCAATTCTTGTATTGCTAAAAATGCGATGAAATGCCTGGACTTTTTGCAAAGATGCACAAAATATTTTACTCCTTCAAACTATGCGCAAGTCTAGTAGTCTCATTATAAGGCCTAGATAAGACTATAATTCTCATATTTGGGCAGGAGTTGGTCGTACTGTATAGCTCATGCTTGATAAATTATAAAAGAAGGCCTTTCGGCTTATTTGCGATGACATAACAATAACAACTATTGATTTGTTGAAATCTCTAGCCTGAGCCCTTGTAAAATTCTGCCTATGCATACAAAACGAGCTGTAACTTGAGCTCACCCTCAAAGCTTTGAAGTCAAATAAGGATGTAATGTGAAATTCCGCAAATCCTTCATAAGCAGAACAGTACGAATGTGGAATCGTTTACCATCCTCTCTTTTCCTACCTCTAAGCTATGAGGCACCAACATTCAAATGCACACCGTCACTTATTTGATCCAACACAATAATTCTCAATTCTCTACCTATTTTTCGTTTCCTGCCAAGGTTGTGCTATGGCTCATAAGGTATCCCTGAGCTTTGGCAGCATCATTTAACAAAAAACCAATTATGGGCAATTTTTGGAAATATTTCTGAAATGAGTACATTTTCAATTTTGATAAAATTATGCGCATTTGTAATAATTTAATTGACATAATTACCTTCATTATTATTCTACCACCGCAACATTATTACTATTATTTATAACCTCAATTTCCTCGCCATTTCTGAGGTTTTTTACATTTAATTTTTTTTACATTACATTACATTTTTTTTTTACATTTAAATTTCAGGTTAGGATGAGTATTTAGTATCCATATTAAAAAATAGATGGCGTCAAGAAATATTATTTTATCTGTAATGTTGAAATATTCTCTTGTTCAGAACTGAACGTCTTTTTAATTTCATAGCGAAATCATTTCGTTATACAAAAAATATTTTCATAACAAAATAATTTGATCATATAAAAAATACCTAAGCATACAAGTCACCACATTCGGCACATATTTTCCAGCAGGCAACAAATGCAAGCTTTGCTTTTTTTATAAGTTATTAACCTCGGGTTAATAGTAATATAGAAAATCGCCGCGTTAACATTAAATTAGTATCTAGCATGAATAAATATCCAAAAAATATAAATAAATTTTATGTTAGCAATAAATTAGTATTTAAGTCATACGAGTACATGAATAAAGTCAGTTTTGCTTTTACACGCACAGTGGTTATTTTTTTTTTGTCGACTGAAATTATGTTTGAGTTATCTACAGTCTCATTACACTCTTCTTCCCCTTTTTACTAAAATTTTATTAATCTTTTCACGGGCATGAACAGTAATGACAAAAGAAATAACGTCGTCGTCATGTAACATCAATAGCTGATTCGCCTTACATTTCGTAGCTTAACGCTCTCAATAGCAGCACAATTGTCTAGAACTTTTTCATTTCTTAGACTAGATTCATTTATGATTTAAGAGGATATCATTAATATTATATAAAGACTAGAAGTTGTTTTAGAAAATGAAACATGTGCGGATGTTCTTCACAAAATTTCTAAATATCTGGGACCAGACTATGAATTTCTCCACTGCGGAAATTTTCATATTCTCCTCAACATAGATTAATTCCCCTCTGATTATGAGAAGAGCTACCTGACTTGTTCCTAATTTTTCTAGTTCTAATTTGTAGTTTTAGTTTTAAGTTGATTTTATATATGAATTACATAAACCAAAACTTCTGTTAGAACAATCAAAATATAATTTACT
This sequence comes from Dioctria rufipes, assembly GCA_963924295.1. Classification (NCBI taxonomy): domain Eukaryota; kingdom Metazoa; phylum Arthropoda; class Insecta; order Diptera; family Asilidae; genus Dioctria; species Dioctria rufipes. The sequence continues at coordinate 14,956,393 of OZ002742.1, read as the reverse complement.
CATTGCAATAAATTATTTAAATTTGAATATTTAAATTCTATCGTCGACCTGTACCTTAAAATAAATTCTTGCAAGAGTGGCCTATTTAGCCGCCACTGACGTCTTCACATTATGCCCTCAGCGAGCACACAGCTACTCTTACTCTACCCCTTTATCTAGGGGCCCAAAGATTTTCCTTCGACAAAGGTTACTAGGTAATCATTAACGAAAGAAGCCAGATATTAGGTAGAGGGCTCCAGTTCCCCCAATATGCCCATGTCTGGGGCCGGATTCACTAACTCGGACAGTTGTGAAGTTGTGAAGATGAGAGCTCTTTTTCCACTTAATTCTCCCCACTCGCAATTCTGTAACTCGTGGAATTTGTATTGAAATTTACCAAACTCTCTATTGCACTCGGCAAAACTCTTGGCTGTGTTAGTTGTGGAGAAGTAAGAAAAATATTTCTCAACTGACAGTATTGTCTACTTTTATTGTCCTTTGTGAAGGTACCAATGTACCTAGGATTTTCAAATTCAATTCACTGCATATCCTGGCTATGTTCACAAAAACAAATTATGGACATCCTTGTAATACTTACAGAGAAATAAGGATTTTGGTGGCTCAAGGTACCCGCTAAAGATTGTAATTCACGCGAAAATTGTCAATTTGGTCGTCTGCCAGTACAAAAAAGATGCTATAAAAATTTTGAATGTGCACGTTAAACCTTGCATGAAGGATGAAATCGCATATACATTTTGTCCCCTAATTAGATATGTACATAATTAGTTTTTGAGTCCGGTAAATAGTTTTGGAGATAACTGCAAAAGAAGTGAATCAGTCATTCTTAAGATGAAAAAATGGCCGTTTTTTGGTACAAAAATGGACATAATTTCAACTCATCATTACAGAACTGGTAAGTCGTGAAAATTCACTTTCCACGAGAAAAATGTTCACAACAGAGTACTAATGGATGTGAAACAATGAACGGAAGAAATATATGCAAAATATGGGAACTGGGGTGTATATGACCCAAGAGCAAAAAATCCGTCTTTGGACGGTAAAAAGTCAGTTGTAAAGTTAAAATGATCAAAAAGAAACCTACAGCACTCCAGTACCGGCTTCTCCCTCTTTAATTTGATACCAAACAACCCCAAATTGAGGGTGGTACGGCCACCCATCACCAAAAGACCCTCCCCCAGAAATTGTTCAGCTATATTTTTGTACTCTAAACCCTAAATCCATAAGAAAAAACTCCAATACTCTACGACCCTCTCACACAGAGTTAGCCGTCTTTAAATATTTCGATACTTCTCCCGTTTTCTTTAACTTCCCAAGTATGTTAGAGAATCTCGAATGGAGAGTTAAGGAGTTTTAACCGGGGAAAACGAAAATTCTCATTTTCCAAACTCCCATATTCTACGAGTTACAGAATCTGGCCCCTGGTATACTGACAGATTTAGGAAGGATAACAAAACAGGCGCACGGCTATATATCCAGAAGTGGAACTCTCCATTCCGCTTGGTGCCTCAGCATCTATTTTTCAGGCGAAAATCTACGCTATAGAGGTTGAAGCTCAAGAAGACTACACAGGGGCTGTACGAACTTCAACAAGCAGGGTCGCTCCTATTGCTCTGTCCTCTCAGGACTTTGAGCTGAAACTAGTTTGCAGCAATCACGCAAAACTTCAGATGCGGTCTAACGAAGCATATCACATATGAGTATTCACTGGACAAGTATTTATCGCCATAAGTGAAGTTTACAAGTTAACCCCAAAAATAATAATCATGCAGGGTCCTAGTGGCCCCTACTTTTAACCTAACCTAATCTGAAATAATGTTTTAATTCGGCAACTGGATACATCGTGTACCTATCGAGACAAAAAGGACATGCTCATATTTCTTATGCTCGTGATATATGACATGCGGCACATATCCATTGTTGTTGCACGAGAAAACCCTAATGGCATTGATTTTTGGTACCATTATATGGCAGTACATAAAATATTATTCTGCCAACTTTCAAATCAAATTCAATAGAATATGCCACTACGATAATGAGCATGATGGTACAAAAAGCAACTATTGGAAATCATTTTGCTAAGACGCCGCGCTATTAACAAATATAGCAATCTTACCTCTGAGTAAAGAGGTTATCTTGGTTGAGACTCCTTAGATCTACTGTACCTTTACACTTAAAGTTAACACAATTGGACCTCACAATGGCTGTAGTGCCTTATTCTAAGTCTTATCTTTTCCTTAATCAAACCCTCGAATTGGAAGAATCGCTATCACGGCCCTTCCATTTATAGTCTAAGGAATGACTTCAGGATGAAAAGGTAGATGTCATTGCTAGAAATGTGTAAACGTTTTCGCATAATATTTACATAAAATTCTTTGGACAAAACTTCTAAGATCATTTAAGCGCATTTAAAAGATGATCTCTTAACAATATTCACCGATATCCGCTAACATCATACTAACTGATGGACTGCTCCCCTCCCTCCTTCCTCATTTATATTTCTAATCGATATACCAAATATATATATAATAGTGACACAAGTAAATTTAATTAACTTTCAGTCAGTTACGCTATCAACAGAATGCAGTTGCCAATTACCCGGCCATATGTTGACAGTGCAGAGAGTAGCTGTATTCGTACTTAACCAAACCATCGAGAATAAACAGAATAAATATCTTCATTAGCTGTCAATCGCTTATCGTTAATCGGATCTATCAATGGGTGCTAAATAACGACATTCCCTGACTATGAATATTCATGTGTTGCTCCAACAAACCATTGGGTTCGGATGCATCTCCAACTATCATCAACCCACATCGCCTAACACCAGATTGGTTTGGTTATATTGTGCGGACCTTACGAGTGAATTTGTTAGATTTTGGGGTCTGCATCCCTTCCTATAGTAGAACAGGGTATTATTCTCGCCTCTGTTCTGCTGATGGGTATCCTGTATTATATCTAGTCAAAACTTTTAGAACTCACCCTAACCAACAGGAGGATTGAACACAAAACTTCCACCTACCTACTACCCTATCCTTAGGACAGCCTTAGAGAATCACTGAAAATTGGTCTCGTAGTCAGACGCTGGATTGAAGGGGTATACTACAAAATTAGTATCTTCCTGGATGAATATCTGGAACTGAACATGGGAGTTTGGGGCGGCGCGCGGCACACGGATAGAAGGGTACGGAAAACTTAGAAGGAATATTTGTGGGTGGTATAAACTTCGGCTAAATGAGTGCGTGTAAACAGTGATTTGCATCCAAATTTGGTTTAATATCGAAATACTTATATTTAATGAGTCTTCAGATTTTAATTAATTACTTGAGTTGCACGACAGTTTTGGAGAGTTTTGAAGAGTTTTAAAATGACGGGTGCATGCGGATACGTTCGCAGTCCTTATTTCAGCTTAACACTTATTCCACAGTCCAACGGACGGCACTATGTTGTTTTCTGTCTGCAGTGTTTCTTGTTTTGTTTTTATTATCGTACAGATCATAATTTCCTAGCCCGTTTACAGCATTAGTTTTCCGAAATTTTCCGTTATATTATCACGCGCTTGACAGCTTTTCTCAATGTTTCAGAATTTCTGGCATCGAGTATAGTCCGTATAAACACTCGTTTTCGTTTCATTCTGCCAGCCCGCCGCTACTCTGCGGAATACTTTTTAAGCTCATAATTTCAGGACTTGTCCTCTCTTTTGAAAACAAACAAACAACCAAACACATACACACACAAACACCCATATACATATATATATATAACTCAGTAACGTACACTGGTGTCCTCCGGATCGATTCCGCCGGAGTACACTTCTGTACACAGCCATCCAGGACAAACTCATCTGAATCCCTGGGTAATACGTTTCTCGAATTTCATGTCACGTCCGGAGTAAATCAATTAAATTGTCATAAATTCCCTCGTTTCGGTACCGAAGAAAATCTGCTTCTAAAAACTTTAAATCTTTTTCCATTGAAAATTTGCGATGAATGGCGGAAGTCGCGCCACGCCACCAAATGCCAAGCGTTACGCTTCAATTTTAATATCTTGGCGTTTCGAAGGAAAACTTTTCGTCTCGTACGTGTTTAATGTGAGCATCTTGGTAATGTTTTTGCGACAGGTGCTCTGCACTATTGCGGTGATTCAAAGAAGATTTTCGGGTATCAATATTCAATGCTGTCTTCCTTTATGGAGTTCACTTTTAATTACTTTCCTGAAGTTTCGGTGCATCATCGTCTTAGTGACGGATGTGTAATGGGAATAACGCAGTAGGTATAAGTAGTAGAACATGTGGAGTAAAACCATCGTCTGTAAGCTGATTATGTGTTGCGCAACTTCAGTTTGGAAATTTCTTCAAATAAAATCCACTTAATGTTTATAATTTTCTTAGAGTTGTTAAGGGTTTTGTTTTTTTTTGAGTACTTCTTAATTCATTGTTTCTGAGATAATTGAATGTTTGCAAGTGTGTATTGAATATTTTTATGTTTGAAATAACCATGAAGTTGTTCAAGAAAAGGGTTTTACGTTCAAGTCTTTAAAGGTAGTCAATTCCATTAACTATGGACCAAGTGCTCAATAATGGACCACCATAACCGTTTTGGCTTTATGGAAATGCAGTTGTATGCACTTGATCGACAGGCTTGTGCTTGTTGCCACTTGTTTGCAAACATCCAGTGCCACAGTGAGTTCTTCTAGTAGAATTTGAAGTACTGTTTTTAACAGGAAATTATTATCATTATAACAAGGTAAGTAAAGTGGTAAGTATAAGCGATTATATAATTTCACACATATGTTTTCATTTTCCGATATCTTGACTATAGTTATAAATTTTACCCATATTAGTATCGCTTTTAGTTTTCGAGATATTTTGAAATTTTCAAAAAATGAGGAGTTGGTGTCCAACAATGGACCAACATTTTTAATTCACACACCCGGTCCATTATTATATGCTGCTTTGGTTTTATAAAAGGCATCTCTTAAACACTGTTGGTATATCATTAGGCTTTTGATGAAATTGGGGTCAATGTCAAAAAAAATATCATCACCAGCGGATATTTCCAGAATTCCTGAACTTGACGATATTTGGGGCAAAAATAAGAAATAAATAAAACTTGAAATATAAAAAAAAAAAATTAAAACTGAATTTTATATTAAAATCTTACATAGCTGTAGTGCATGTATTGGTACCTAACAAAAAGAAAAAAAAAATCTCCGTTTTCGTCCACCAATTTTGAAATTTGATTCAAAAATTTGTTAGTGATTCATATTTGGACAGGCAACTCAGATCCCAACTTTAGACCAACACCTTTTGTTAAATATATTACATAAATTTTATTGAATATAGTTTCTTTAGTGCAGATACACAGGTCTCCATTACCGCAAGTAAATGACACAGTCTAAATGTTAAAAAGAAAATATATAACCAAATATTCCTGAAAAGTAGTCCAAAGTTAGGCGAATCGACCGTTTTGTACTTATTTATGCGTCTTCGTTGAGTCAGAAGTGTCTAATCAGTTGTTTTCTATCAGAACAACCAATAAGGATTGGTTTCAATTAGAGCCCCTATATTCAAATATCGTAGTCGAATTTTAACATTCACATGAAGCCGAGGAACATTCTAAGAGATCTCTGCTTTATATCACCAGGGATAAGTGTTTTACTGGCATAATTCAATTCTATTCAATTGACTAAATCAGATTTAAAGGTACGCTGTAACGAACTCTGATCGGATCCACTCAACTTCATTCGCCCATGCTGCCGACTCCGATTGAAGTCTCTCAGACGCCAATTATGAAATAAAAAAATAAAAATTTTAAATCTCTTTATATTGGCAGCACTGAGCAGCAACAGAAGTTTTGAGATTTGGTTAACTTTCAAGTTCTGCTTCTGCTGCTGCTGCTGCCTGTGCTTTCAAATTGTAAGTGCTCGAACAGTTGCATGTTTTTAAAAAAAATTCTGGAAGGTATATAGAAGACAAGGTATTCCCACTAAAATTTTGACACACTTGCAGCTGATAGCCTGTGACGTAATTCTGTGACTAATGTATATACATTTTTATAGGAAAGACAGGGAGAGGACAGAGAGTATTGTATTCTATGTACCGTGCTTTCCTATACATTTTCACGATAATTCGTCACTAATGGCAGTGCCATTGATTTAGATTGGAGTTATTTTTTTTTAAAGATTTTCATATTATTCTAGCCCATACAGCCATTCCACACGAAAATGATCAAAACAGTCTTGCTTTGGACTCGACCATCTCTGATATGGATGAAACTTTCATAGTTTGTATGGAATACGAGAAGAGCTAACATATATTTTTTTTGTTCATCAACACTCTTTTTCTAGCCACTGGAAACGTTCAACTGGAATTATGGTTCTATTATCAGTCAAACTGAACAAATTCTTCGGAATTTCTGGTCCACGTGCTTGTAGAGCCTAGGTTTGTTGAACAAAGCAATTATATTTCAAGGCTAAGTAAGCTCAAAGCCCATCTCGACGGTTGCATGGCCCTACAACTTTCTTAAGAATTGGCTGTTTGAATAGCATATTTTTTTTTTTTTTATATATTTTAAAGTAGCAAATACAACGCACTTTTTTACTTACCCCAAATATCAAATTCAGAATTTTTCCACGATTAACTAAATTGGCATCAACATTCCGAAATGAATTACAGCTATTTTTGTATCGTTCGCAAGAACTACACTTTCACTTCAACGTACTTTTTTTTCCATACAACACTGTTTTTATTAAAACACTTTTTTTTTTATCCACACGCGTAGATCTCCAGTCTTCCCTTTTCAGTAAAAGGGATACACAATAAACTTCACTATAATTTTCCCGACTATTTGATTTTAAAAATAATTTCCTTTAAATTACTACGAATAAGGTATTTCGATCACTCTACTTACTTATTTATTTCACAGCTTGTATTTATTTCAATTGGTTGTGTAAAACATGTAAACTTCGAAACTGAATTGTTCAATTACTCAATATGAAAATATGGACGCAAACCCCGGATGCCATATATCGGACTATAGGCTAGGTACATTTAAATATGCAGGAGGTTCCATTTATTATTACTTTAACCTTCAAGGAAGAAATTTAAGGAAATGTCTTCATTTCTGATCCTTAAATCGAAAAACAATCCAAGTCCTTAATATTAAAACAATGCATACAAATGTAGTTTCCACTACGTAATATAAAGTCATAAAATTTCCGAAGGCACAAAGATGAAAATAAAGTGAATTGAAAAATCCATATCTTCAAAACGAAGTTAAATACCATCGGAATTTTTTGCACATAAGGCTTCGCAGGAAAGGCTTTTAGCTTAAAAATTAAAAATAAAAAAAAGTGCTAGAAATCCTCAATAGTAAATAATACTATTGTTTTGAAAAAAATACAATTATTAACAACAATTTTTCTTTCATTAGGTGCTACTATATTTTTTTATGAAAAACAAAAAATATTTGGCATCATTTTGCACTTGATTTAGAATAATCGGTTGATCCGTTCTCGAGATACGATTTTTTGAAAATGACGTTTCTTCGTAAAATAACGAAATTTCTAACCCCCTAGCGGGCGGTGGAGCGTGGTGGGGGAAGCAAAAAAATATGGGTGATCTATTTTGGTATTCCATACAAACTGTGAAAGTTTCAACTAAATCGGAGATGATTGGGTTTCAAAGTGATCGGTTTCGTGTGGAATGACTGCATATGCTTTTGTTGAGAAAGCTTCGATCAGACAGATACATAGCACTTAATGCCGCACCTTCCCGAATTTCTAATACACAGATTTCTAATTGGCGCTGATAGAATCTAGGTATTTTTATGCATAGATCTAAAGGTACTTGATGGATATCGTAAACCGGTTATCCAACTTATATATAGTATTCCGTATTTGACAGAGTCACCGATTTGACAGCAATATTTTCATACCCTAGATAATATTGAAGTTATTTTGATGTTCCTGTACGTCTGTCCGTCTGCCCATCGTCACGATAACTCGAGAACGCGTTCACTTAGATAACTGACATTTTCAACACTGTCTTTATAAAAAAACAAAAGCAAATTAAAGTTCGAAACTGGGGCCAATTGGGCCAACTCCATTTTAGGGTTGCCATATAAAAATGTCGTTTCCCACTGTATATTTATACAAGGCATGTGCACACGAGTGGTGTTTTGGGGGTTGCAACTTCCTCCCCCCGCCATGGTTCGAAGGAAAAACTCATTTTCGTGTTAACGTTAATACAAATTCAACAATAATGAATTTGTGTGCATTGTATAAAACTGGGATTCACGGCCACATAATATTTCTGAAGTAGTGGCGTAGCAGTGCTCGCCAATTATTTCTCTGTGAATGTACCTTACTTTAGGTAACCTAGAAACTTATCGACGGACACTGTAAACAATGGAGAATAGAAAACTTTTTATTTTTTAAAGATTCTGAATTAAATTATAAATACATGAAGAAAAAACAACCACCTCGTCCGACGTTTGAAGCCGGGACGAGACAAAAAAAAAAAATGCAAACGATGTTGAATCAGATCTAGTACGCATCATGTTACATTCTATGAACGCTAGTTTATATCAATGCCTTGGGAAAATACTTGTTTATGTCAATTTCGAAGTGTTAAAAATAGGCATCTGTCAATTTTGTTTTTGTAAAAGACTACGGTTGGAAAGTAACGATGTCAGCTAAAATTATGTCATAATTGCACAAAAATTTTTTAAAAATTTAGACTTCACTTTTTTGTTTTGAGCAATAAGGACGGTGGAACGGCTTCAGTTCGGGGCTACTTACGTCGATTCGCAGCACGCTGTCAGTGTTGCTCTGGACATGAAAAGATGCAACCACGTCAACTGCTGATTTTCAATTGCTTTCGGCCATCAAAACCGTAAGTAACGATTCTGGTTCTTCATACAGTACACACTCTGGCCTTAAAGCTTTGCAGACAAAAAATCAAGTATATAGGATAGAAAGCAACAGGGAGTTTCAGGACGATTTTCAGAAAGTGAAAACTATTTCGAAAGCCTGGATCTTATCAAAGGTCGATAGCAATTACGAACACAATTCAAGATTATTAATGTGTGTTGATCTAAAGGGTACCAAGACTGTTTTCCACAGATATCACTTTATAAACTGTATCTTGGTTGCACAAAATATTAACTAATTTAATTTTTATTTGAACAGAATTTTTATTTTTTTACCTTTATAGAACTTTTTTGTATTTTAATGGAATATTAGGCACCCTTCTTAAAATTAACAATGAGATTCCCGTTTAACGCCTTTTGCTCACAATAAAAAATGTAGACTGACATATTAAAAATATTTTCAAAACCAAAATGAAAATATACTCTGAAACTTATTTCGAATACGTAACACAAGTGATAACGAAAGAATTTTAAACAAAATAATTTATTTGTAAAGTAGTGCCAGAAGAATCGAAGAAGCGAGCGTGTAAAAAATAATAAAAGCGAAATATTAGAGTGAAACGTCACAACGTTTTCTCATGTCTTTTTCCGGAGCAAATGAAACTTTAAATGAGGCAGCGTGTGAAACTTGCAATTTTACACGACAATTCATCTGAAGTATGGATCAGCTGACGCCGAATTCCAGATAGCGCAATTAACAATTTTCTTGAGGCTCTTCAAGTCTGCAGGAAAAATGCATTTCCTAATGTCCACAAACTTTTGACAATTATGCCACCTATGACCACAACACCGAATAAGCATACGTTTTCCACTTTGCGTCATTTCAAAACCTATTTAAGGTCCACAATGGGAGAAGATTGTTTCAACGGATTAGCTACTCTAAACTTACATCGGCACATAAGAATATAAGTCGATGCAATTCCTAATGATTTTTTTCTCTACTTTGGCGTATTAGTTTATTAAAACAATTAAGAAATTAAGAATTTGTATATATATATGTATTGAATATATTCTTCGTACAAATTTTTCATTAAGGAGCACCAAATGTAAGAATTTTGTTTAAAGTTAGGGGTAACGCCACTGTAAATTTTTTGAAAAATCGTTTTTTTTTTATTGGCTTAAAAAATAGTTTAAACCCTCTAGAATAAGAAAAAAAAGGTTCCGTGCCAGAAAAAATTTTTTTTTCCCTTTGAAAATGGAGGTCGCCACCAAGCGCGTCAAACTTGCTCCGAAACGACTACCTGAAGCCTGAAACACAATTGGAGCTTTTTAGCCAGCTTTATCGCCAGCTTTTTTCTAAAGCTCACTGAAAAAGCCCAATTGAAAACAACTGACCTTTCTGACATTTGCAACTTTAACTTGTTTATCGGAAAACTTTTATTTTTTAACTTCATTTGTTTTTATTTTTTCCAATAAAAACTATTCTCAAAACTTCAAACGCGTTTTTCTCGAAACACGGTTTTTCAAAATGGCACGCAGCATAACTCGAACAATTTTCATAGTTTCGACTTGAAATTTTGACCAGATGCTAACATTAACATTATCTAGAGAATGCCGTACGGGATTTTCGTTAACTTTATTTGTTGATTTTTTATTAACAAAAAACCTGCCGTTTTTTTCGTCAAAAATCAAACTTTTTTTTCAAACGCGCGCCAAATCTACAAAAATTAATATTTTTAAAAATTCGTACGGCATTCTCTAGTTGTAAGCCTCTAGATTAATGCTTTTTTTTTGTTTTGGTCTAGATTCAAATGTGCACCAGTGGTGCTGCGTGCCGCGGAGCCCTGCAAGCAAAACATGTCCCAGGAAGATTGCTGTGGAGCCGCAATTTTGTTTTTTTTTCGCTGTCAAAAAATTTATCAATAAAGTTCAATGTATGCCCGATAATACCCTTAAAAAGTTTTTTTCAAACACCTTTAATTTCGCGAGAAAAAAGTTCGTGAAAAAACCTTTTTTTTTAGCCGTTACAGTGGCGTTACCCCTTAACTCAAAATCTCTCCTTTTGAAAAATCCTGCACACGAGCCTGATTTAGACACTGTCTGAGAAAGCATCTGCGTAGAGAGCAGAAATTTGGTGCATGATGTTTTTATATCAATAATAAAATAAATTTCAAAAATAGACTAAATCGGGTAACCCTTTCCTGGTGTTGCCATATAAAAATTTAGGTTGTTTACATATAGTGTGAAAATGATCAGCCCTAGAGGTTTTTGCTGTACTGAAAAGCTCTTCGGAATATGAAATGCTATGAAATTGGTTATAATCAGTTTTGCTGTCTGACGAACCGTTCTAGAAATATATACTAAAAACCAATTCAAAACAAAACTTGCACAAATTACATACTGGAATTCATCTAGGGTGTCATAAGAATTGGTTTTAGACCGATTCTAGCTTTTTTACTTGTTTTTTTTTTCTTATTTTGACTATAAGTAGGTATATACAATGAAAAATTTAACAGTATTATTATAAAAACATAAATTTTAAAAAGGAGGCGTAACCATAAATCCTACTTTTATACATCAGAAACTAAACATCTTAAAAGCAGGGAAAAATAAAATTAAAAATTCATACAAACTCTCACATAAGTCATTTTACCATAACTATAGGGCACATAATAAATTCCGAATACAATTTCGACTAAAATAAGCATTCCAGATTATTCCTACCCATTTATCGTACCTCCAATTACTTGATACTTTGGATGAAAAAATTTCACCCTGTTGTTCCCTACCAAAGGGCCATTTGCGTTCCTTCCATGAATTTAATGTAATAACAGACGTCTAACGACAAAGTACTTTCGGAGATACTCCCCTTATTGGAGGCTTTTGAAAACGGAGGCAAACTCTATCTCTACTATGTGAGCTTTGTACGGGGGTATACGTACCCATCGCCTACCCTTCTCAACCTACGCGAAGAAGTATAAAATCCACCAAAATGATCATACCACAAGAAGTTTACGTTCTTTCTGGAGCCTCCTCGTCTTTCAAGAAGTGCTGGAGCGTATGAAATTGCTCAGAAAATTTATTTCTTGTTATTATAAGGCGATGAGATCTCTCGTTTTTCCTGACTTTTTGCCCTCCTTTAAAACGAGCCATAGAACCAGGACAGTAGGAAAAAATAAAAAAAATAAAACGAATTTCTGGAAAGTACACCTACTTGCCTTAAATATTTCTTTACAAGTCTTCTATTGAATTATGAGATTGTAAATTTTCTTGATGATGTAATAACTGTATCATAGTGGTATTAGGGAGGTAAAGAATGAATGAACTACATTCATCCAAGGATCTGTTGGATAAAATTTATATACGTAAAAAATTTTTTTTTCTTTACCTTTAAATAACTACGTACATATATAGTAAGTAGGTACAAGGTACATAAAAAAAAACAAAAAAATCTTAAAACTAAAATTAATTAAAAGTTTATGAGATGCAAAAGACCTTGAAGAAAGATATCGTCACCGTTAATTTGTTAAAATTGCTCTAAAACGAGGTGGGGTAGAGACTCTGTCACACTTCAAGACAGAAACATTCCGCAAGACGTGACAATATAAAATCTTCACTCGTTCAGGAGTTCTGTTTCCGTCCCGAATCTGTAAGGACATTTTTATTTCCTTGTATTACTCGCGCACCCATTCTCGCTCTTAGCAGTGTTTAACATCCCTTCGTGTGACAAACGTAAGATATTATCCTTATGAAAATGCATGGTCTTTAGGGTGAAAAATCTTACGTGTCGTCCCTAAAAGTCGTAATTTATGAAGTGCGAAGTACTAAACCGGAGACGTGAGGAATATTTATCTTTCCAACACCACCATCACCACCACTACCTACAAAAACAAAAAAAAAGTTATAGGCAAGCTTTGAAAAAGAATTGCGAGAGAATCTCATCATGGCAGAAGTGTGGCTGATTTTCGTTCTCATTTGTGTTGCGTTTTTCTTCTTCTTTTTTTTCTTTTTAACTTCTTACATTCACAGATCTCATCCCAGAAAATCCAAGGACTCTACGTAGTATTCTGGCAGAAAACGTGATAAATTTTATTGTAGCTGACTAAAGTTCACCTGCATAGAAGAACAAATATCAAACCGAATTTGGTCTATGTCACGTCCTCAGGTTGCTCCTCAATCTTATAATATGTTCCACAAGAAATACCAGAAGAAGAAGAAGGAAGCTACACCACGTATATATCAACTCTGAAGCCCGAGGGGATTAAAGTGACAACACGTAAGGGGGCCACATTACAGGATAACATCAAGTCAATCGTTGAAGGAATAAAACGTCAGACATAAGAGAAATATTGGGTTGTTCAACGGTCAAACAAATTGACAGGGTGATATTTTCCCCTTTTTTTTTTTCTTGTGTTCGGCATTTAACTTAAGACATCACATTTGCGACCCTCCGACCCACCTACCCACCCACCCAATCCCCTCCCCATTATGTTATATTAGGGGTATATATTTTTGTCAACTTTGGGACTACTCTAGATCGCATCAGGAAATTGGGATCAGCAGTTAGGGACTTTGATATTATTCTTTAAAAGTGGTTTTGTGTCACATTTGGTCCCCATCTATCGCATAGATATATTCCAGAGAAACTGTTGTCATAAATATAGGGCTAAAATGATTTAGAGATTCGATAACAACATGACATTTAAGGGAGAGTTTTTGAATTGTGCTGTATGATGACACGTTGGAAAAAATAAAAAATAAAAGAAAATTACTACCTACTTAGCTTGTGACGGAATGTAACCAAATAGTTTCCTTAATTCTTATTACGTACTGGCTTTACTGGAGTTATGCGATATGTGTAGCTAGTATTCAGCTTAATTGTTAATTTTACGGTTTTGAAGGTAATTTAGTATCATTTGCTGGCGCTACGAAGATTTTTTTGTGATTCCCATACCTTAATTCAATCATTCAATAAAATTCCCACGATTGCTGATTTTTTTTTTTTAAAGTTGATATAGAATTAAGACGACTTCTTTTAAGACAGTGTTCTTCTAAGATTCAAGAAGGACTAAATCATCTTCTATGTGGCTAAAGTTCGAGGCACGATGGTCGATGTGGCACTTCTTGCACTAACTGCAATATTCCAGTTCGCTGATCGTAAGATAATTTTTGTAACCAATATTTAACTATTTTAGGGTTAGTGGTTGGAAATTTGAGATGCTAAATGAACGCTATATCTGGGCGATGATAAAATTTTAAGCTGTTTAAATTAAAAATAATACCAGCCGACATAACCGCTATATAACCAAATCGTCTGAATAGAGCACACTGGTGGAGAGTAGGACGAACTACGAAAGATATTCTAGAGCTTTTCATAATCATATATAATATGTATGACATAACCAAACATTTTTTAGTGAGTTTGTGGTTTGCGCGGCGTAAGCTTGTTTGAAATTATAATAAGGTAAATAAATTTAGAGTTTTTGTTTCAGTGATTCTTATTGTTAATTTAGTTTAATCATAATAAGTTCATACAAATTTATGTAGATTTGTTTCATGTTCTGCTGATAGCGAGATAACTCTTCTCTACTATCACGCGAGAAGACCTTATTCTATTTACATATGTAGGTATACTATAAGTGAGACTCCAAATCAATATTTGTGAGAACCCCACGGGGGTGCAGAAAGTAACCAAGTAAATGTCCTGGTAGGGAGTAAATCTGAGGTTCGGCTGAAAGTGCTCGATCTTCAGTAGGTATAGTCTAGGTTAATTATCTAGACCTATCAGCAGGATGGTAAGTGGGAAACTGACTGATTTGTGGCTCTCTGTTTGGGATTTTATATCATCATACGCCCATTAAAGCACAAAATCTTGAAATCACAACTGTGGATACCCATATATCCGAAAAGAACAGTGAGCGCCATCTGTTGACAACAACTAGTTAATATCCAGTTTCAGTCAATCAGTCGCAGCGGTGGAGAAAATTAATTGCTTTCTGACAAAGTAGGGACTTATGTCTTGCAAGGGATTTTTGGAGGGTTCATGGAGGAATAAGCTTAAATTTATGGCGTGGTGCGACTTCGGAATTGACCGCTATCCTAAAAAAAGGGGTGAAATTGTATTTTTTTAGTTATCTTGCTTCCCAATTGAGATAGAATAAAATATAAAGAAGGATTTGATAGCTCTTGGCTGGCAGGTATTCGTGTTTTTATATACGTAGTGTATAATTACAGCTAACACGATGAGATGATTGAAGAATATGGAATATGCTAATCGGGGAAACCGTATTAAAACCTCTACCTAAATGGTGGTGTGTAAAACAATACCCATGAAGCATTTATATGCGTACATGGATTCACGTAAAAGTACATGATTCTGTAAGTTTTTTTTTTATGCTCTACACAGCTATTCCTTAGGAGTAACCCAAACGAGAATAAATTAAAAAAAAAAAACATTTAGATCCCCTAAATTTTATATTTTTCGCTCAATAACTAGAAAAATATTGACTTTTGAAACAAAACTTCATACAAGATAAATTGCAGAGAATTCGAGGACTTTTTAAATCCATCCTTGAATTTTGTTCTAGCTAATAAATATCTTGCATCCCATATTTAAAAAAAAAAAAAAAAATTCCATCCCATTTTCCAAGATGGCTGATAATGCTGAGGTCGCAGCATCCAAAAAACTACTTAAAGGAGAGTGCCCACTTTTCATACAACTTTAGGCCCCACACCTCCAAACTCGAGAGCATTATAATACTCTGAACATATTTTATTAACATTGTTTATTTCTATCTAGCGGAGGAAAGCTTTGGCAGTCAGATGTAGCTTGAACGTTTTTCTTGGGTGAACAAGTGGACTTTTCTACTTCTGGTGAATCTACGGAATTGATACGTCGTATGGGGTGTATGTGACTCAAGTACATGAAAATGGGTTTTATGGCGTCAAAAACGTCCCGAGAAAGTTTTCTGGATCGGGAAAAATGTACACCACCCGATAGTACTCGGCAAGACCTTTAAGTCGATATGCAACATGCGGTATTGGAACTAACTCCCACGCTGGGTGTAAAATTGTCTTCTAGTAAGACGAACACTGAAACTAGTTTTCAGAGCGGACATAATCTTACTTAGTAGTAGAAAAGAGGTAAATACTAAAAAAGTCAGTTTGGGGATAGCTGTAAATAGCTATTTAAGCCTCCGAGTACAGGAGTGTGGGTACTCAAACTTCTTTTATGAACTAAAAGAACTCGATTCTGTAGTAGATTTTACTCGATCAACTTTGACCCCGTTTCCCAGCTTTGTCCAACTAGATAGAAATAAACATTGTTAATATATTTTGTTCAAGAAAGAACTTTTTGGAATTCTTTGGTATATAGCAAAAGCTAAAAAAGTTCTAATTTGTTATTTCATCACACAACCCATTAATTTTTGGTGACAAGTTTCAAGTCTTGGTTTGACTCATCAACAGGTCCCAAATAGCGAAATTGGGTGATTTGAAAAACAAATGAAAAAAATGAAAAAAAGAAGAAAGAAATGAAAAGTTTGAGAAAAATGGAAAAAAACAATTTTTTTTTATTTATTAAAAAAAAATTTAATTTTTTTTTAAAGAAACAGATGCATTTGAAGCGAATCGAACCTGTATACGCCACGCAGTGGGATGAAATAACAAATTAGAACTTTTTTTAGCTTTTGCTATATATCGGAGAAAATTAAGTTTAACCCGGTAAAAAGTCCAAAAAAGTAATCTTTTTATTTATTGTTAATAAAATATGTTCAGAGTATCAAATGTTTCGTTTAAGATATCTCTCATGTCTGTAGGTGTCGGGCCTAAAATGGGCGTTCCCCTTTAGACTTTTCTGAACATGCCCCACGACTCCTTAAGAAATCGCTAACTGAGGATCACTTGCAAGGTTCCACTGTAAGAGATCGGCTACAGATTGGACTATGTGAGGATTCAATGAGGTATATAAATTGAACCACCACACGCTTATAGCTTTTTGTCTTATTTTCAGCTTGGCATTTTCATATTTTTTGTTATCTTTGACATTAGCACAAAATTAATAACTAATTAAAATAAAAATTTATAGTCCAATCTCGTTGTAAGAGTCAGCAGAAGCTGAGAGAGAAAATATTTCTTGAGAAACATTATTTGTATGCGGGCGGGCGACGTTTGTGAATTGTTCCAATAAGAATTTGTCAATTGAGATGGGCACACAAAATCACAATTATTTCAATATACAATAAAATAGTGCAGAAAGCTTGTATTTCATGGTCAGTTTATCACAGCAAAATTTAACTAAAATTAATTTAATTTTTTTTTAAATTGAATTTTTTAAAACTTCTAATTTTTTCCAAAAATGAAATTTTCAAAGTTGTATTTTCTTTCCAAAGATGAGCATTTTAAGAAAGGTTTCGATTTTTTTTTAAGAATTTAAATTTTTGGAATTGATTTGATTTCTAAAAATATGCGTTCGTCACCCACATGAATTAAGTCTCGAAATAATCGATATGCAATCAAAAAGTTTTGGAATATAATTCACGAAGAAAAAGTAATCATTGCATGAACACGCGTAGTTGTTCTTTATCATTGAAATTGTATAAATTATTTGGGAAATATGTAATGCTCTTTCTCACCTTTGTTTGAATTTTTTTGTTTTTGTACAAATATCGCATTGCTGCTGCATTATACACACAGGTGCCGATTTTATGCTCATATCTGCATACCTTAAGCACTTTTATATTCCTTTTAGAAAACTACGTTATTTGAAAAATTTCCACAAACACAAGGTGGTATAATAGTAAGCTTAGCCTTGTTTAGTACTATTTACCATTTCGGCAATTAAATTCGTTTTGTTAAATTGAAGAACAGTGAGTAAAGTATGCATTAAAAGTAGAGAAAGAACAGAAAAACCGGTTCAAAGGCCGAAAATGCTAGCAAACCATTCTCATGACGATTTGTAAGTCAAAAGATTAATTGAAACCCCTACGTACTTGCATTCCATTCACCAACAACGATTCTAATTTAAAATCACTCCTTTTGGATGGGGTAGAACACCTACCTACCTACCTACCTAGCTAGCTACTATGCGGTAGTAAATAATGGAAAAAATGCTCTGGGGAAAATTCCCTTTCAGTCTGCAGCCACCTAGAACAAAGAGGGAAAAGTGAACAGGCCCAGAGCCGACCACCCTATAAATCGCAGCATTTCGCTTCGGATTACTTTTTAACAATCCCGACTTTACGTAAAGGCGTTTAATTACAAAATACCTGGTTATAGTCACGGGAGCCTGTATTCATTAGAAAATCCCGGCCGGCTCCTGCATCATATAGGTACCGGGTCCAGGTATCCAATCATGCCTTCGGGATAAGTATGCATGCACATATGCAACCCAGCTTGTATGTTTTTTGGATGTATGTATGTTCATATGTATGGAGGTATATTCATATGATGGTCAGACAAAATACTTCGTCGGATAACTAACGTCGAGGATGCTGGACTGGACACAACTCAAAGTTTATGGTTACCCTTGTGTGTGGATTTGGTCGGATGTCATGACATGTCAACATTCTTTGTGGCAACCTTTTGTCAACATGGGTCAGCTAGTCACCTTTTTATCCTGATTTTTTTCCAGCTTATCAGGAAAAGAAGGAGTACAGGCTGAGGTTGAAAACAGTTAAAGGAGGATTTACGTATGTAGGTTAATTGGAAAATAATCGCTGCTTCGGATTAAGTCACTTTTTTCTTTACATGTTCGTGAAGTGAAATTGACTGGTGAAAAAAAAAACTCACTCGACTGTAATTAATGTAATGGCGAACAGTTAATTACTCTCATTATCCAATGAAAGGCAAACAATGTCGAACTGAGTGCACATATTGGATTGTGCTGGGGAAACTTTAGATTATCTTGATGTTAGCACTGACGGTAAATTTGGAATTGTTCTCAAGAACTCTGTTTTGTTACAAACTGTAATACACAGAGGAGATCCGCAAGTTTGATATGCGAGCCCGTTTGTGCAGACAATGAAATTGGCATCGGTCCCAATTTCTGTAGAGATTTATATATATATATGTGTAGACTTTGTTCAATCATCGTTCTGAGAATCTTAGACCTATATTTATCAAGGCGAATAAGTCTTATATGAAACTACAAGGCATTTCGATGGATTTAATACTTGTTGGTATTAGTAGCCGCAGAATAAAATGTAGTTCTTCGATTCAAAAAGGAGAAGTAATCCTTTTAGTAACCCAATTTTTGCAGTTAGGTTTTTTTAATGAAGGGTTGGACTTATGTTTCATGCCTGAAATTAAATTCTTATTACACAAAAAATTATGGGTCCAATTAATTGAAGAATTAAGTCCTCTATTGCACTTTTATATATATTTTGTGAGGAGGTGGTTAGGTAATCGAGAAGACTACATATCTCTATATACGTACCAAGAGCTAAATTGCAAAGGAATACAAATTTAATTTAGATATTTAAATTTATTTGCGATACTATGCCAAAATAATAGACATTCTTATTACTTACTAATAATGCGTATGTCTACCGTTACTATCGATAGTACATTTTAAAATATGTCATCGAAAACTACCACATTCATTTTTTAGTTCGTCCTCAGTGTAGCTGTTCCATTGTTTTGAAATTAATTGTCGCTTATACTTCAACATCGGATGTCTAGATACACACTCTCTTATAGTCTAGACTAAACATGTTCAATTGAGTTAATGTCAAGAGATTTTCAAGGCCAATATTTCCAAATAGTTGAATATACCTGTTTTGCCAGCGTCAATGTTGTCTTTGCTGTATGCGCTACTAAATATTTCTATGGAAAATATCTTCTGTCATTCTGATATTCTGCGTGTGAGCAGGTAAAATACTGTTCCCTTAATAGGATACATCGATAGTTGCCTTTTCATGAACAACGTAAAGTACTGATTTTCCGCGTCAGCTGATTTCTCCCGCAACAATTATCTTGAGTTTAAAGAGGAATACCCATTTTAGGCCCGACACCTCCAAACATGAGAGATGTCTTAAGCGATGCAATGTGATATTTACTTTAAACATTTTTTATTAACAATGTTTATTTATATCTGGCGAAGGAAAGCTGGGGAGAGGGGGTCTAATTTTGGTCTAGTACATATTGGAAAATCTAGTACAGAGTCGAGTACCTTAGGTCCCAAGATGAAGTTTGAGTTTCCACACTCCTATTCTCGGAAACTTAAATCGCTATTTATAGCCATCCAAACACACTTTTTTAGTATTTCCTCTTTTCAGGGTACCGTACCCAAAGGGTAACAACGGAAACCCTATTATTAAGACTTCGCTGACCGTCCGTCCGTCACCAGGTTGTATCTCAGGAACCGTAATAGGTAGATAGTTGAAATTTTCACAGACTGTGTATTTCTATTGGCGATAAAACAACAACATATAAAAATAAAATAAAATTAAAAATTAAAAGGGACCCCCATACAAGAAACGGCGTTTTTTTTCATCGTTTTATTCTCATTCATTATTATTATCATAAGTAGGCATTATTTTTTTCACATGACGCCTACTCTCATTTGAAAAAAAAAAAATAATGAAAAGTACATAGTGTTAAATTTCGTACTATGGTACGGAACCATTCGTGCGCGAGTCCGTCTCGCACATAGGTTATTTATTCCTGCTGTGGTACCAGATTTTTCGCACTTCAGATCGGCTCTAACTCGCTTGC
Organism: Dioctria rufipes; assembly: GCA_963924295.1. Classification (NCBI taxonomy): domain Eukaryota; kingdom Metazoa; phylum Arthropoda; class Insecta; order Diptera; family Asilidae; genus Dioctria; species Dioctria rufipes. The sequence continues at coordinate 14,935,808 of OZ002742.1, read as the reverse complement.
AAAGAAAATCCTGTTTTTTGCGCAGAAACTGCTCTTAATTGACAGAAATTGGTTTCCTGTGAAAAGGGCTATTTTCCACTGAAACCTAATTTTCTTTAACAGAACTACAACTAAGTTTTTATGATAGAAACTGATTTTATTTAATAGAAATTGTTTCCCTTTTTTTACAGAAACTTCATTCCATCTGTCAAAAATTGCTTTTCCACGACAGGAGGCTCGTTTTTTTTTTTTTTTTTTTAATAGAAATGTGTTTTTTTCAGGGATTATTTTAAACTGATTTTCTCTAGAATGTATGCGGAGGCTATCATTAACTGCTGCCGCCTCTTATGTTCAGTAATTTCGCTTGTGCTGCCATTTGAAATAAAGTTTATGTTTGGTCCATGTAGCAGTGTTGATCTTGATCTGTCATATTGTCTGCATCTTAAATTAACTTACAAGTCTTATTGACCAGAGCGGCTCAGAGGGATGCAAACTAAAATAAGTTATATAAAAAAAAACAATAGTTTATTCAATTATGGAATGCACTCCTTGTAATGCTAGATAAGGATCGTACAACTTGGGCTATACCTATTTACTTAGTTGGTGTCCTAAGTCAGTACAGAAAGATTCCTATAAAATGATTGTGTATTGTATAATTAGAATCTCTTATGATAGGGCCAACACTATACCTTAATTCACCCAGGTGTCATTATACAATTGGAAAACAGTACGTCCAGTATCATACAGAGGCAGCTTTAATTACGGACTGTAGTATGCATATGTCTCCGGAATCATTCTATGTTATATGGAAGATGTATCTAATTATCTTTCGCTTGTTAATTCTAGCTTTAAGCTTTCAATATAAGAATTATTAATGAGTGGATAACTTGAATTTTAACTACTTTAATTGTAGAGGATGGAAAGATTCAAATTGTACGAAAAATATATAATAAAGAGAAGTTCTACCACAGGTTTGTAAGTGGAGTCATTTCCTTTGTTGTATTGAAGTGGTTCTGGAGATATCTGCTACTGGCTATAATCATTAATAAAAAGGGAAATCGCCGATTAGTGAGTACGAATATGTAGCTGAAGTAAGTCCATTCAATCATTCTAATATATCCAATGCTCCGAAGTTTCATCTCCTGTTATTACACCACTTAAAACATGCCAAAACACAGAGTTATAACATGGATGAGTATAGTAAGAGCTAACACACACCTGTGAACAAAAACGGGGATCGATTAGCGAGGTTCATAACCACGGTAAAGGAAAACCCAAGAAAAGTGAACTTTTACGATTCGGTTCGAGAAGGAGAAGTACTCAGTAATGTTCAGAGTTGCTATATTTTGGACAATCTTGAAATTAAATGATAGATGCATTAAAAAGGGGATTTGACTAACTTTATATGTTAATATTCAGCTATTGGTGCAAGGCAATGATTTTTTTATCCGAAGTGGTCTAACTTAAAAATACCATCTCACAATGCTGACCCTTGCCCCGAATCACAACCATGATAACGAACATCAATGTATCTTCGTATACGATTTATTGGTGTACCATTAAATTGACCCTGAAAATCAAAAAGTAACTGAATAAAAATTGTATTCAAAAATGCATTTTGCATGTCGTAACAAAATGCAATTAAGCATAAAATTTATTTCATTATCAGTCATGCACTCCACTTACATGGTATACCTACCTACCTACATGCCGTGTAATTAGATCTCATTTTCGTGGCACAAATTTAATGCATTTGGAATAATTTACATATTCTCACGTACGATCTTTCATCGTTGTGAGAAAGCAAAAAGAAAAGCTTAAAGCTTTTGAGGCACATCATAGGTACTTTTCCCGATCTTCAATCTTTTTTTTTAAATCCGTCGAGGGTAGCACGGGAAATTATTGTGAGAATTTCTTAAAAAGTTAATTACTAAACAACATAAGAAAGGTTGAATGAAAAGTTAACTTATTTTGTACGATTAATTTGTTAAATAAATTTGAGTGTATTTGACGAATGTTAATTAATTTTCAACGGATATGACTTGTTGTGTATTTGCTAGGGAAAAATAGGGGACTTTGGCGTAATTTCCTCTTCGATCGTTTCTTCCTAGACGTGCCAGGAAGCACGAGAGTTCGAACATTATAACAATCGTTAGCGTAGAAATTAATCTCTTATACCGTTTCCGATGCTTGCGATAAGTTCCGTAAAGTAGAGATAATACCGATCTTGTGCTATTGTAGTACATAACGAGTGGGCTGATCAGTGTCCGAAATTCCTGCCCTTGGTAGCACAGTAAGAAAAGCACTGAGGCATATATAATTAACTAGCTATAATTCGAAATTATGTTTAAGTGAAGGAATAGGCATTTAAACATCCCAAAGAGTCGGGTGTGGCTGGATTGTGAAAAAAACCCCTGGTGTTACAAGATGTATGGCTTTCAAATGAGGACAATGTCAAACTATACATTTAGGATCTTAATTCTCTGGAATGAATCAATATTGTGATCTTGAGAGGGCATTTTAGGGCAAGTACTAAAAAGCTTTTCAGTATTTTAGCAATAGAAATTCCACAGCGATTTTTTTTGTTCCTGCCTGTTTTGTAGGTATTTAGTGGGCTTGGCCACCTTTTTTGACAAGTAAGTAGTCCGCAGTCGACGTATTTAACGAGATGAATAACCTGAAAGGCTATCGTGTCGACCTGTAGGTCTGACGTAGCTGATGCAAGGTGAAGACGTCTAGCGTAGTTGTTCAGTCCTACGAGGGAAGAGTTTCAAGAGTAATTCTTCTTGGACTTGACGCAGACTTCTTAAAGTTGACTTGAGGTTACCAGTAATAATATAATGGCTTTAGTCGTGGGCTTGACGCAGACTTTTTAATAAAAGCTTGAAACTGGATAGGATGCCTGACACTGTTGATGGGCGTGTGTCAGGTAGACCAACATATAGTTACAACTGATAGACGGATACTCATAAAGTATCTGTTTCGATAGAAACAATACCTTGTCCTCCTAGATTGAGCAAATGTTATAAAGGTACTCTGAAATGATTTAATTTATACTAAACTGTGCTGTCCCAATGACAGTCAGATTAGCGTTACGATATGCAGAGCGGTGCATAGAAAGCACTATGTGATATTGCCAGATCGACACTAGATTTGATCAACGAGATGCTTGTTTACTCGGGTAATGACTTCTTCCAGTAATGCTGTGCGTGTGATAATGCTACACTGAGTGTAGAAGTATAAGGATACCAGTTGATATCTTCTACCTTCGTACGCTGTTTGGTGGTGATGATGGCAGCACTTTACCTCGACCTCACGCTAGAGTAACACACCTAAACGGGAATTCTTAAAAGGGAAACTTTGGGTATCCTGTAATAAAACGTCAAAATAAAAGGGGACTCTCATCAGCTCTGTCAGTCGTCTGCTAGAAGCGTCTTCCTCAAAATAAAACCAGTTAATTGCTTGAGGTAAAAATTTAACTATTTTATTGGAGATAATTTTTATAATTTTCTTTGTTGTTCGCTAGCTGACATTAGAAATACTAAATCAAGACTGACTAATCCTTTTTTGTTTTTTCTTTTTTCTTTTACATATTCAAGAACGCCTACCTAGCTAATTCCTTTTGTCATCAGCAAAGTATTTCGCGTGGTTTTACTACTAATTTTTTACAGTGTTTACAGCGATTGTACGGCGTCAGGCGAACTAATGTGTCGTGTCGCCACAGGTACTATATTGTACACAGAGTGCTTCCGTCTAGGTGGTCCATTGCGCAGGAGGTGATAGAACTAACTTAGATGAACAAAAAATTATATACCAGGGGGGGGGTCCACATCAACCGTTTGGGAGATACAGGGTGATTAAAAAATTATGCTAGTCTTTCACAAAACATCCTGTATCTTAAAAAGTACAGGGTGTACGGTCACGGTCAAGAGCTAAGAACTCTTTAACGGATACAGATAGCACATAGGGTATAATAGGTTAAATTAAAATAGGTAAAAAAAGTTATATTAACCACCTTTTTGTAAAAAAAAATTTTAATTTAGTCCACCAGAGTTTCGAAGAACAGTCGTTGAAAAGGCCATGAAGTTTTGCACACAATGAGTTCTTGACAGCGACCATACACCCCAGTAATTTATAAGATACAGGGTATTTTGTGAAAGACTAGTATAATTTCTTAATCACCCTGTACATCCCAAACGGCCGATTGCTCCCCCCCCCAATGTGGTTAAATTTTTAGTCGGCTTGGTGAGTACTATCACCTGCTGCTATAGACGGAAACACCCTGTATTAAAAAATATCCTCGTAAATTGTGGTCAGTATGAGTTTATCGTCGGGCTAGATGACTTCCACCTATATTACCCAGTGCTCCTCATATTTCTATTCCTTATGGGGCATGGTGGACCTGGCTGCTAAATCAGGATACTTTTCATACATGCATACATACATTTAGGATCTAAGCTCTCTAAGGAGCCTTCGCAATAGTCCTGGTGTGGGATTTTTTTAGTTATAAAAATAGCTTATTTTGTATTGGTAGTCTTATGTATGCCTATAGCTTTCAATTTATGACGCAAGTTATTGTATTTAAGACGGTTCTTATTTGCCCAAGGTAAATCAGTACGGCGAGATTCAGCAGAAAATTTCTAACTTGCTAGGGTGGCAAAATAGGTTAGTCATTAGTAAGCCTACATAATAATGCGTTAATTTACCACTGAAAACTACAAATATGAGATGATGAAAAACTATTTATGATAATTGCATGTTTCACGTTTTAAACAACATTAGACCCAATGAAAAAAAAACACTCAAATTTATATGGTCTATATGATGGATCAAATCAAGGCTTTCGACTACATTTCTTCCTTCGCTAGTAGAAAGTAAAAGGCCATAAGTATCGTTCATTATGTGCTCGGAATTATAGTAGTCCTCTATAAAAGTAAAATGAATACGTTATGCGTATATAATTTAAACTCTCCAAATATATGACGTAAATTATTAGTAATACTGATGGTAACAAACTAACGCTACCAATATTATAGGCGTTATACTACAAACAGAATTCCTCCTACTTTCGGTATAGCATCTAAAACTATAAAATAAACTCCAGAGCTGCAGTTAACAAACTACGAAATAATTTCAACTAAAAATGAGAAATTTGAAGCATTCACTTCTGCTTTATCTAAATCCACCAAGCGTAGTCTATCACACAATTTCAACTCGTATCACAGCACTCTCTTAACACTTTATGGCAGACAACTTGTTAACCCTAAAAGTTCTCCAACAGTGACTTCACCCCTTTTTTTCCTTTCCTTTCTGCTTTTTGTATAAATATGAAAACCAGCAAGAGTCCTTCGGGATTAATAAATATTTCATTGCATTATACCATGACACAGAACAGAAAGGTATGAGCACATAAACATATCTCGGCGTACGAACAATAACAGAGGCTCTTCCACCTTGAATAAAGTAAGGGCAGGGTCCGCCCCGCATGTTATGAAATTATGTTCTAGCTTTCGACTGTGAGGCAAATTTATGTTTCGTACAATTCACCAAAGGATTGCCATCAGGTCTACTCTGGATTGTATGGATGCTCTACATCTATCGAAATGGCAACTAGAAGCATGTTAGGTTCTGTGGCGCCTTGTGGTTTATATTTCGATGATGTAAAACTTTAGAGGGAATTATATTGTATATATGTGTGTGTGTGTGTGTGTTTATGTGGGACATAACTGAATCTTACAAGCTTCTATACTTATACTATTACTTTGCCAGAGATATTTTTGTTAAAATATTAATGTTATGAGCTTTACTTCGAATTAAAATCCATGAATTCGGTATAAGCATTATTAAGAAAGTAAGATATTGCAAACATTTTTGGAGCACATAAACTACCACATAAAAATTAGCACAACCAAAACAAGTCTACTCCATAATATGTTTGGCAAAGATACAGTAGCGAGATTTAGCTACATAAGGAGTGTTATATTTCCTAGATCATATCTTTACAAAATCCATAGAAGTAGTGATGGTCTAATTTCTGACGCAGTCAATATGATTCTCAAAAATAAAAATTAAACGAGACTTGAAAACCTTGCAACAATCTTAGTTTTGTCAAATCTAATTACTGAACTTTCAGCTGCGTGTTCTAAATTTTTCACCTACGGACCCTTGGAAACAGCATTCAAAAACACAGAATAATATAGGTAATAATGTATACCGTAGTTTCGCCATCTTTAGACCACTTTTCAGGAATATTTGGTTAAAATTTCTCGGGACCACTAATGAAAAGAAATACTCACAATTTTCTATACTTATTGGGTTCTATGCAGGATAGTTAACAAAAAGTGCTGCTGCAAAGTTGGGTTCTGGATAGCCTAACTATGGATGGGGACCATTAACATTATTTGTAAAAAAATGCAAAACTAGGGGGACGAGAACAGATAAAATTCAATTTGTTTATTAGGTACCTGCTATCTGTATTTTTAAATGTAATATATTGTCTAAGATTTTAATATAAAATTCAGTTTTAAATTTGTTTGTTTTTATTTTTTTAATTTTATTTATCTGCAGAAATATAATACTGTGGTGTTGCCTTCTTAAATGGTCGCCATATAGAGTTGTAATCGAAGTGAACAGTCGCTATGTAGTTCTGTAGAGCATCCTGGATAACACAGGTTTTCATCAGATGTAAATCTACCATCACCAAATCTCAGTGTATTAACCTAGTGCATATATAGGATGTTTCCCACTAGGAGGTCATAGTACTCATCTAGACCAACAAAAAATTGTACGGCAGGTGGGGGCATATCATATCAACCGTTTAGGAGTTACAGAGGATTAAGAAAAAAGCTAGTTTTTCACAAATCATGGTTTGTTGTATGCAAAACTCCATGGAATGTCGAACGACTGCTCAACCAGCTCCGTACCTTTCGCCCCTCCAGAATTGTGGTTGTCTAAACTAAAAATTTCGGATTTTCTTACTATTTTGATGTATATTTTTTGTTTTTTTTGCAAAAAGGTCTTTAACATACACTCTATGTGCTATCTGTAGCCATTAAGGAGTTATTAGGTCTATCTATTCTCAAAGCTATTCTGAAACCTATTCTCAAAGCTAATTTGATCCCTTATGCTTATGAAAGAAATGAGGTATCGATATGTAGATATTCTGAATATCCCTTTTATACACCATATGTGTCATCAAATACTCCTAATATACCTAGAAAAATTAGTGGGTTTAAACTCGATGTCTAGATATCAATATCCTAAAAAATTACTGCGTATACCCTGATCATCGGCACTTCTTACTTTGCGCAGCGCCATCTTCTTGTTGATAATAATATGATAATGTGCCTGTGCTTACCCAAAAATGCGAAATAGAAGAAGAACCAAATATTTTCCGGGAGAAGTAATAAAAAAAGGCAAATATTAAACTCCGCAGAGTTAATAAATTATTCCATTACAATTTGGTTATTTTTAAACAAACTGTCGACTACACTTTTCTTCGTTTTACACAAATTTGAGAATTGAGACACCACATCCGCCGATACATTTTACACCTCAACCAGGATCTTATTGAAAAATAACGCATTTTTCGCTTTTTTCGTTCCAATTCTTGAATTTGTTGTAAATTTACAATTAATTGTTGCCATTTAGCCTGCGTTAAAGCTCATATATTTGTCACTTCCATGTCAAAATTTGTTACGCTTAAAGATCTGTGAACTGAATTGAAATTTCAAGTACGCTTTGTCACATCAATCCCCTTTTATATCTGTCAGGGGTACCTTGATATCTAGATATTCGGAATATCTAAATATGAATATCTAGATATCGATACCCCATGTCTGTCATAAGCATTATTGACTGAAATTACGTCATTTTAAAAAAATATCGTCTAATTTCGGTATGACCTGAATAGGCTATGAACCAATAATTGCTTAAAGGCTACTGTTAGCACATAGGGTGTAATAAGCCAAATTAAAGAGGAGAGAGAAGAGTTTATAGTTTTTATAAAAAACGGTATGTTAATGACCGTACTGGTACGGCGCTGGTTGAGCAGTCGTTGAAAAGTTCTGCATACCATGAGCTCATAACTGTGACCGTAAGCCCTGTAATTCTTAAGCTACAAGGTGTTTTGTGAAAAACTTGCTTTTTATTTTATTCACCGTGTATCTCCTAAATAGTTGATATGGCACCCCCTACCGTACAATTTTTGGGTTGCCTAGGTGAGTAGGTACTATCACCTCCTTCTCTATTGACCTTCTAGTTTCCCACCCTGCATTTAACAAATAATTATTTATTTGTAGAATATAATTATACTAATTGTTACAATTTACGGATTTTGACATTTATATATTTTATGGTTTCTGGATTTTGTCAGTTCTAAATTTTCTCATTTTCGGATTTTTTTAGTTTTTCTGGATTTTGTACCTTCTAGATTTTATACTTCAGGATTTTGTCATGTTCCCGAGTGAGGTGACTAAAAATTAAAATAGGGGCCTAACCGGTATCGCTGTCGTCATCTCGAAATTGCTAGGGCGACTCTTTCTGAAAAGTATGATAGGGCCTTTGGATGAGAGAGAGAGTATTATCATGGTAACGTTGTGACAAAAAAGTCCAAAATTTCTGCGTTTTCTGAGTGGATGCTGTCTGGTATAAATAACCGGCTTGATGTAGGTTAGAATCTGTGAAACCTTTCGGAAGGAGTCCACTTCGTTTTTGCGGGTTGAGAAAATATTTTCTAGCAACCAAATTAAGACTGGGCTGGCAATGACTGACACAGTCAACTTCATGGATCTCGTTTGACCTTTAACGATTTGACCTGTAAATAATTCTCAGCAACCAGATTGAGACTAGTACCGAGATACAATACTTCAATTTTGGATTAAGATTTCAGTCAGTGATTAGCTGTCAGATAAACTGGAAGTTTTGGATGATTTGTTATAAAGATGGTAGCTCATTAGCGAAGCTGTCGCATAGATGCTCCAATTGATGGCTGCTATAATTCAGGTGGGCAAGTGCAGCAGCTAAAATTCTTATACGGCTACAATGTAGATGTGAACTCATATGTCGACTTGAGGACGATCGTGATGATAACTGAGCGTCGACCGGTATGTTCGCACTAGGCAAAGGGAATCTCTGGAATCAAGTGAAATAAGCATTTTCCTTTTTTTTGTCGCCCAGTGAAATTTCGTTTTGATAATCTTTCTTTATTTTGTATCTTTTTGGAAATTTTATTCTTAAGTCTTCATACAATATTAGTTGACGTTAGACTAAACAACATTATTTTTTAATACAATTTCAGAGCCTACCTTACTAATTTCCTTTTGTCATCCGCAAGATATTTAAAATAATTTTGCTAAATTTTTTTGCAGCGATTACAAGGATCGATATTTTAAAATCTACCCAATGTATGTACAATCTGGAACGAAAGTATTGCCAAAGGGTTTTGAAAGAAGTTCCTAAAGTTTGCTTCCCACGCATGTTGACCAGAGCTTCACTTCACTTCTATTGCTTCAAAACTGATCTGACTTCGATAGTAATTCATCGTCAGGTACAACCTCTATAACGATGATGACCAGATCTGTTTCGGACCTCCCCTTGGGTTACTTAAAGACGCTGCAAACAAAATTAACGAGAACCTTTACAATATCAGTTGTTGGGCAGTAAGCAATTTGATTCTTTTAAACACCCGGAAGTCAAATTGTATTATAATATATAAGCCTGAACTTGATACGTATCATTGTCCACCCATTCTACTTCACTCCATTGTGATACTTTTTTTTTTAGGCAGGGGGACAGCAGAATTCATCTCAAGCAACGAGGCCATAGTGGCTCATTGTGCTGTCCTGCTAGAAGCCGATTCATCAAAACCTTCCTGTCCTCTTAATGAAACGGATCAGGTCTTGTTGAGGGAGGCTTTTTAGCTCATCCATAGATAGAAGGGCAGACCCGAGAGTATCCAGACTCCGGGTGAAGGCCGGACACGCACATAAAAACTGTTCGGTTGTCTCAGGCTTTCCCTCCAGGCAGGACATACACTCAGGAGGGCTGTCAATAACTCCCGTCGTTGTTAGATGAGCGTGAAGTAAGCTGTGGACGGTGATGATGCCAACCACAGTTCTATATTGTTTCTTTCCGTGCCTGATGAGAAAATCGGAGATATTCCCATTGGGCCATCAAGAAACACTTTTGCACACCTGCATGTATCCAGATTCGCCCATCTCTGTTGATCCTCTCCATGAATATCCGCTTTGATGAGAGACCCGATACTTATACTGGCAATGCCCACAGCGTGTTCAGGTCCGAGGAACGGCACGGTTGAGCGAACCCTAGCTAAAAAATCAGCCCGTTCATTCCCCATGATTCCCATGTGACCAGCAACCTACAGAAGGTACACTCTGTTGTGGATTCACAACTTATCCACAGACGACCTGCAATCCTCAGTAACTTGGATTTTATCCGAGGGCCACTCAGAGCCATCAAGGCTGCCTGGCTATCCGAAAGGATAGCAATGTCCTTCCCCTTGATTTACATATCAAGGGCTTACTTCACTGCAATTAATATGGCGAAGATTTCAGTCTGGAAGGCAGTGGTGTGTCTTGTAAGTGAGCACTCCATCCCAATATCAGGCTCAAAAAAGTAGACATCCGCCCTACTTCCATCATTATTGAGAGAGCCGCCGGGGGAATTCTTAGAGCGGACTAGCGCAGGCTCGATAATGCACTTCCCTCAAACCACGATTCTATTATAGGAAAGCTCACAGAGAAACGACGCCCAAGTCGAAGTAGTACCATCGCATCACATGTCATACAGACCAGAGGGTCTTCCAAGTGATATCTTACTGTATAACAAAGTTAGGAACTTGAGCTTGAGATTTAATAAAATACTTACCCGGGATAACTTTATTAATGTGGTAGGATATATGGTGTTCTGAGTAAATTAAGCTAAACTTATTCATTTTGAAACTGAACTTATGCTCGTGAAAACAGTTATACCACTGTTATTCGTTTTTGCTGATATCATATACTGTCAAGCAAACTCTTACTCTAAACACAATCTCTATGTGCTATTTAATTCATGCTTAGGTTTGTCTATTCGTTACGTAGATCATATCTCCCAAACTTGAGTTGCTAGGTTGGGTGATCTTCTTTTTGAGGCCAACCCGTCCCTTTAACTCGTACACGAATTTGTCTGTCTATATATTTATTACTTCTTTTTTACTATTCTCGACACTCTCGTGGACCCATATTTCGTCAGCGAGCTGAAATTTGGCACACAGGTTCATGTCGCGTAACAATTGAATCTATCAAAATTTTAACCGGAAATTTCCATGGAAAACCCGGAAAATGGGGAAAAATCATTTGAAAATTTGGTATAAATTTGATTAGTGATATATCCGTTTCAGGAAAAATACAAAGTTTTCCAAAAAAAATTTCCCGAATTTTCCGACTTTTCCGGAAAATTTGCCGGTAAATTATGCAGGATCAAGTTTCCTATCAAGTGGCATCATTGCTTTCTCTCCGACAATGGTGAAAACTTGCAGAAAAAAATCGAGGAAAATTCATGTACAACGCTTTTCCGGAGTTTTTCCGACCAAGGAAGCGTTTGAGCGTTTTGCAACCTAAGACAAAGTTGTAGAGCGAAATGAGTTGCATAAAGTTGCTTTTGTGGAAAACTCCATGGAAAACCCGCAAAAGCTGGAAAATCATCGGAAAAATTTTCATCGATATGATTAGTGATAAATGTGTTTCTGGAAAAATGCAGAGTTTTCCAATTTTTGTGGAAAATTTTCCGAAATTTTCAGGAATTTTCCGACTTTTACGGAAAATTTTCCGACAAAAAAGTTTTATAAGCTATGCGGAATCAAATCGTCCTACTGGCATCAATACTTTCTCTTCAATAATCATGGAAACTTGCATGAAAAATCGAGGAAAATTCATGTAAATTTTTAAAAAAATTTCATAGTAATAGAAAAAGTCTGTGGAAAACATGGAAAATCGGGAAAATTCATGTTATATGGGATCAAGTTGGAATACAACTAAAAAGCGCTGTTTAAAACATAATTTTAATTTCAGAAAACCGTTGCAGTACTTCAACGATTTGATACTCGAATAAATTTTTTGAAAAACTGGTAAATCTGTGTTTTTTCAGACGTCATAAAATTGTTTTAAAATGTCTCCATGCAGCACGTAATAACAATTTAGTTAATGTAAAAAAGGCAGAAAATAAAATAAGTAAAAAACGAGTTTTCAAACAAAACTGAGGCCAAGCCGCGTGAAAAAGTAGAAAATAAACGTTTCTTCACACACAGAGATGGACTCAGATTTTGTTCGCTGACAATCACCGATATATTTCAGTATAATCAATCAGAGGTAATAAGTGATTTGATTCATGAAGAGGAAGAATATTCAAGAGAAATATCCCAATCAAAAAATCTGAGTCCACCTCTGTGTGTGAAGAAAAGTTTAGTTTCTACTTTTTCATGCCTCAGTTTTGTTTGAAAACTCGTTTTTTATTTATTTTATATCTATTATAAGCTTAGAATATTAAGCTTTAAGCTTAAAATGATTCATTATAAAGTTCCAGAGTACCTACATATATCTGGCACTAAGGGTTAAGCTCATCAACTCGCACATATAACCTCAGTATTCCAGTTTATTTTAGCTTCCAAAGAAAAATGTCACTACTACTTCACGGAGCTCAAGCTTAGAATTTTCTGGATTGTTTCAAACGGGAAGTTACCATTTTTTAAATATTATAATTTAATTTTTTCAGCATTTTACTCTACTTTACTTTATTTACTTAGAATTTTTTTAGCATTATTTTAATGTTTTAGTTCATTTGTTTTCGTACATCAATTCTAGGTAGTACATTACTTAATTTAATCATTCGTTTAGTTAGTTCTTTACTACTTATAGTTGTTATTTTATTCAATACCTTTGGATTGTGTAAACTTAAAGTGGCACTGCCCTAATTGTACAGTATACTTACCAAAAATAAAATGAATTGATTTGAACGAAAAATTACGATGTGTGGTTTCGATTTACAATTATTGTGCCAGTTGCAAGAAAAATGAATTAAAAACATGAAGTAAGCGATTTCGAATTAAAAAAAATTAATTTACGGAATTTCAATACGTTTTTTATTTATTAAGCCAAGCTCAGGGGAACCCTATGATGCAAAGCACAGCATGGCGGGAAGGAGATAGGGAAGAATTAAAGGAGTTGAGGAGAGCAGTGGAGGTGCCGATGTATGTCACTCTTGAATCTTCGCATATTGTAAGCCCGAATAAAAGCAGAAGATGGTAGAGTGTTCCACATTCGCACAGTATGGGATTAAAAAGCTTCACGGAGTTTTACTGTACGGCCGAAAGTATTTAGAATGGTGAGAGGATGTGCAGTGCGAGTATTGCGTGCAGGAATTAATCTACCTACAAGGGATCAGACTAGATATTTCATCGGAAGATTGGGCATGCGTGTAGCGATATGGGATCGAAAGAGATCCAACATTGCGGCGGTGCTCGAGTGAGTCGATATGATCAGTTATTGTCAAATCGTCAAAGAGCTTAAAGGCTCGCTTTTGGATAATATCCAATGAAGCTAAGGCTGTATGCTTTGCTCCAAGCGAGGTTAGGGTTAGTATCAAGAACGATATTCAATGATCTAGTCATGCAATCTCGTTTGTCACATGCGGCATACCCTCTGGAGTCGCAAGAGTATCAAAGGAGTAAGCGAAATCAACGGAATTTCCATCAGCAAACCTATGGATGGGGTTGCAAGTAAGGGAAAGCCAAATTGTCAATAGGTGTGGCAAGGCTATACATTCCAATTCAGAGACAATCAATTTTCGAATCTATTGAATCTATCTCACCTCGGCTAAAAAAAATTTCTGACCAAACATAAAACAGGAGACATAATTTAATATTTACTCGTCAGTCTTGTTATGCTCCCCCTTATGTCAGCCGAAATGCCTCAATTAACCGACATGGGTCCATTTATACCATTTAAAAACAAAACTTTTCACCTATTACGTAAGTTTTGCAAATGAAAAGATCAATCTACAACTAATAGATTTTAGGAACCAATAAGCCTGTAAATATCTCCAATAATACTAACCAAACTCATTATTTCTTAAAACCTATTTTAAACCTTTTTCTTTATCAAAACTCTTTCCACAAAACCTTCAATATCCACGTCAACCTACCTTTTTAATAAAACTATTGAAAATATTGCAACCCGCCAGATTTTATCGGCTGCACGAAAAGACGGGCCGAAACTTTGTGTAGTTTACATTTTCTCCCGATTTCCTGCCACACTATGTTCGAAATTTCCATGGTCGAATGCGTAGCGTCTTCTTCAGATTTATGAGCTTAGGAAATTAATTTTTGTTCAATGATTTATCGCTAAAATATTATAATGATGATAATAACCCAAAATTTTCAGTAGAAACAAAGAATCCCTACTTACTCTTCCCACGGGAACAGTATTATAAGGAGAAAATTTGCGAACGGTGGTAGATATCCCCTATGCGGGCTGGGCCGGTGTTACTCAGTTTTGCAATAAACGATTACAAATGGTCAAAGTTTTCGCGTAAAGTGCATTTATACAGGTCGTGGCCGAATGGCTGTATTCAGAGGATCTCACAAGTCGACCTCTGATAAAACAAATGCACACTTTCAAATTGGGGCATTTGTTTCCATTTGGTTTTAATTAGAAATTATGACGTTATTGCGGTTGGTCGCCTTCTTTCTCTTCCTCTATGGTATTCCCATGTATATATGTAGGTATCTACCAACCATACCTACACTCTTCCAAAGACTCTGAGGGGATTAATATCCTTCCAAAGTACTGATACTGATAGGGAAGGGAGTAGCTCTAAAGTTGCTGCGCTTCACCTTTACATGTTATATACATGCTTTAGGTATTACCTTCAAATATGAGATTAATTAAATTCCAAATAATTCACGCTCACTTATAGTAACCACATACGCTGACGACATACATACATATATAGAGACACTATAGAAGTGGGGTCTCTCGTACCCCACTGAACAACTTCATTTACACTTTCGCCGCCCAAAGTGAGAATGTAAACTTCCATACTGAAATATTTAAATGCGAAAGGATTTTACTGGAAAAGGATTGTCTTAAGAACAAAAAGCTTTTATCACAGCCAAAACTTTGTTATTGTTAGGATTGTTAGGGAGAATTTCATGGAGCTTCTCCATACAGCCACATCCTTTCTGTGTTTGTGCGCACGAGGTGGGTCGGATAATGAACTGCTTTGAATTAAGTTCCACGATATTGTTCCAAGAAGAACGCTCTTGAATGGTTTTGCGGTGCCGTTTTATGGCATTCTGACTGAGTGTATTCGACTTCCTAATTCAAAAGTGTTATACTAGATGAATATTCACTATGGTTTAACTTTCCGCCCTCGCTTTGGAGGCTTTTTCTTACAGTTAGCTTGGCTTTTGGCATACCAAATCAGACAAAGCGCCCCCCTTGAAAACTCATTTTATAAAATATCCTTCCGTTGTGTGCCTGCCTATTGTGCATGGTCCTTTCCCAAAAGATTAAATAACCCTTTTAACCTTAAAGCTGTATGTCCGAGACCAGACAGATGTTGTGGACCATTACTATCCTCCGAGATATGGGAGACACAAAATTAATCCTTTCTGCTTAAATGAACAGCACTTAAAACACATGGGACACTCCAGAAGGGCTTTGGTGTGAATAGAAAATCTCTTCTGAAAATGTTTCTTAAGTTTTTGTTCCGGATGACATTTTACAGCTGGACTAGACTGGACTCATTTGTGGAAATTATTAAAAATACAATTTATGTAGAGTGCACCTGAAGAGGAAGAAGATAAAACCAATTAATCTAGGCTCAGTTATTTAAATCAATTCCAGCCTATGCTTGTTTATGTGTATGTCGTGACGATGTATGTGTAGGTGTCACAGGATATATTATTTAGAGATATGCATGTAGGTGGCATATGTGTAGTCGAAGTGATTTTTGAGTAGTTTTCAGAAATATACTCAAAAATTAAATAAAAAATATGATTTGCCATTTCAATCCCCACTATGTTGCATAACCAACAAGAATACTGGAATTTGTGACGAAGGGGGTCAATAGCCAAGTTGGTGACTTTGAATAGAAATAAATTTGATTTTTTTGACATAGGCTTCTTTTATCTCGATACATTCTGCCCATTAGTTTGTCATGGAAACATTATCATGGACCTTGTTGACCATCTCCTCAATTCTTCGAGATTCCTGTGCAGACCAACAAACAGCCGAGATACATGATGCCAGGAAGGTACGCTAAAAGTATCTCAGGGCACATGTTCTACTGACAAGATAAAATCCAACATTAGAAAATTTTGAATCTGCTTATAAAGCTCGAGGGAGGAGATGACATTTATACGTGTATTCTAAAATAAGATATATGAGAACTAGTCGCAGTTTTGTCTTGCACTTTTGGACAAGACATCTATTCCTCAAACATGGAGAGCGGATATGGTGGTTTTCATCTTAAAAGATTGTAAACGTAACAGCGCAGAACCAAAGTCTTTCGTCCGTAAGCAATATTAGAATCAGCATCACAGCAGTCACTTCACCGCCATTAGTATGCCTACCAGTGAGGAAAATCAACGGCCCTACCTTACACAAGCATTTTATAACGATGCTTATGATGTAACCTCCTGCAAAGAGTCCTTGAAATTACTTTTAACTGGTGACAACATATGAGGCTAAGCATCGATCTTAATAAAACCACAATCCTTCCGATTACAAGGAGACGTAAACTTGGAAAGATCATGCAACTCAGTAAAGTTGTGTAATTTCTGGAGATCATCCTCAATCCGTAACTCAGAAGGAACTTGCATTTATTGAAGGTCATACAGAAAGCCACTGCAACCAGTATTCTAACTAACTAGGTACATGGAAAATAAATGTGAGTTTGAAAATAGTTCTTTCATACAGCGCCTTCATAAGAAAGACCAAAACAGAGGAGAAAATTATTTGACAGATCTATTTGAAATTTGGAAAGGTCTAATCGATTATCATCAAAAGTTGCAGGGTGATCTATAAAACATATCCACATATTTTTAAGTCCCGTTATCTCGAAAAATTTCGGGATTCCCTTCCCCCACCCATACAATTATTGGCTTGTTTACGCATGACCTATCCATAGCCTTCGGGTGCAACACCACATACGGGATACCCTGTATATTATTAGAAGTTTTCAATGACATTTTCAAAATTGGTATGAACTCTGTTAGTTGTTTTCTTATGGAAACTATCGCTAGATTTCACAATCTTAAATCACTCATTTTGGAACGTAGACAATTTTTAATTAATTTTAATTTGGAAAAGCTACGTCGTTCACAACTAGCTACATAGGTGACGAAAAAGGTTCTTTACAATATAACTATGTTGCGAACAGAGTTTTTCAACGTTTTACTTATTCTTGTAGAGCAGATACAAGACAAAAACTTCTGGATCATTTTCCTTTTAATATGGAACAATCCTTCAGAAGTGTCAACTACTTTGGCCCAACTTTGGTGGCTTCTCTCAATGTATCAGTAAAACCGTTCTTTCAAAAAAGTGCAGGAAGATTGTAGGAGAGTAAAATCTAAACTTCCACTTCACATTTATTTTCCAGAATTAATTAATTGTTACTTTTTTTTCCTTGCATGACCGATAGGAGTGCTGTTTGCAATAACAACAATGGCGAAAGTATTAACAGCTTTCTCTTCTCTTTAGAAACGGACTTCCTTTCGTATACAGATGCGATAACCCACAATATCGGGACACTCCAAGACAAACCGCCCATCTATACCAAGCCTTATAGACTGCCTGAAGCAAGCCAAACAGAAATATGGCAAATACAAGAAATGCTAGAGTCCGATATTATAAAACCCTCACATAGTCCCTGGAATTCTCCACTCCTCCTTATTCCTAAAAAACTCGATGAGAGTGGAAACAAAAGGTGGGGAGTGGTGGTAGACTTTCGTCGTATTAACGACATTAATATTGGCGACGCGTACCCACTGCTGATATATTAGACCAGTTGGGGAAATCGAAATATTTCACCACACTCGTCTTAGCAAGAGGATTCCACCAGATAAAAATAAACTCGAAGGACAGGGAAAAAAACTGCCTTTAGCACACCCTATGTGCACTACGAATACAATCGTATGGTATTGATGATATCCATGACCAATAGGGGTGCTGTTTGCAATAACAACAATAGCACTAAGAAAGTATTAATATCTGATATTTGTTGTTACACCTGTTTAGACCGATATTTGCTCTTAGTGTAAAAATTAGATTTCTGAAGTTGTAAATGACAAAAAGTTAATAAAAATTACGAAGACATAACTACTTTTAAATGACAGTGAATAATTCGCTCTAAAGATAGATCTAGATTGGAATTTTCGACGCAGGGCTTTCGACAACTTGGAAAACAATATGAAAAAATGAGTTGATATCTGAAATTCGTCAAATTTCTTGTTATTTCTTGTTTACGACGAAAAGTAGAAATTCGCCTGATTTTTGCGTCGCGAGCGGCGCTTATGTTATGACAGACATGGAGTATCGATATCTAGATATTCTGAATATCTAAATATTAAAGTACCTCTGACAGACATAAATGAGGATATTGATGTAACAAATCGTACCTCCTAGGATTTCTTTTTATATACTTAGTAGTAACCATAAGGTTTCCATTACCTAATTATATAACTTGAGTTAGCCTAGTACTCGAAACCTCTTTGTAACAGCTATAAACCCCCTATAGAGCTTAAATGATAATTTAGGTAACGATATATAACTAAAAGTGAGTAACGAAAATATTCTGGTAACATTAATATTACTTCTTATATAACTCTTATATAACCCAGGGTACTCTCGATTAATTTATTTTGGTCATAGCAGTGGTTACAGTAATGTTTCAGTTACTTTTATAAACTTTGTTTATAATGGGGATGGTAACGTTTCCACAACGGTTTAAATTTTCTCAGACTGATTACTTTTAGTGATTAAAATTTTAAGGAAATTACTTTTCGTTATCTTTATAAAAAAATATAATGGAAATATTTACCCAATTTATTTTAACATAGAATAAGGATTTAATATTTTTACATTTTAGAATTACAATTTTTCGGCATATACGTGGTGAGATTCAGCTGTAATTCAAATTTTACTGTGAATATCATCATACATACTTCTAAATTATACATAGCGCTCCAAAAATGAGCAATATATAATAATTTTAATTAAAAATAACAAAATTTAAAATTTTCGCATAGGGGACATTAATTTGAAAAAATAACATTACATAATTTAGAAATGTTATATACCTAAAAAAATGTATTTTCTTCATATAAGAATAAAACTGAAGCCTTATATCTGCAATTTAAAAAATTGGCTTAACCGACATTTTAATTTTTATCTGCAATGCACAGATGAAAAAATGGCGGCTTGTACTTATATGAACAAATTACAATTATAAAACTTCAAGTACTTTTTTATCATATCTGGTTCTATTATATAAATTGACTGACCCTTATAGAACTTCTAGAAATATTATATAAACCAAAGGAACTACCATGACTCGATAATGGTCCTTATATACCCTTTAGTGATAATATGTAAAATGTAATTTTTATAACAGTAACCTTCGTTACTAAAGCGCCATAAATAAATGAAAACAGTTTTATAATGGCTCCATTCGACACTAAAGGTCATTTGTTTTTATAATGATCACCTCAGTTACTAAAGAGCCACCAACAAATTTTACGATATTGTATAGTGGGTATATGTATTACCGAAAGTTCCCAAGTTTTATTAAGGTCACCTAAATTGCTGAATATTGTCGAGTTATATAAGGGTAACCACGGATATTGCAATAAACACTTACTACGAATTAGTTATATTATGTGATGATGAAAGCAATTATAAAACTTTCTTATATACACCTTCTAGTAATGGTTACTCTTAAGCTATATAGATCGACGATTGAAACATTTCCAGCACCAACTTATAAAATCTTTAGTAAATTACTTCCACGATAACCATTAGAAACCTTAAAAAACTCTAATTTAACTAGGTCAGCAATTGGTAATATTATGAAGGTCTTATATAACCGAGTAACCATTACATACCTCTTATAAAACTACCCATTACCTTCAGTTACCAAAAATTGGAAATTTTTTACTTGGTCTACTTTGACATTTCAATTCAGTTGACAGATTCCCAAACGTAAGCAATTTAGAAATAGAAGTGGAAAACGTGGTAGCTTTAATGCAAGCCAAACCCCAACAAAATATATCAGCAGATGTGGTGTCTCAATTCACAATTTTGTGTAAAACGAAGAAAAGTGTGATGGAAAGTTTGTTAAAAAATTTCAAAATTGTAATGGAATTATAATAAAGATAATTATAGTAGTATCTGTTGGCAAAAAATTGTTGGTTCTTCGACTTCATTTCTACTTTCTTGGAAAAGTACAGACATATTTTGCTTAATTTGACACATTATTTCTTTAATTAAAACTATTCCAAACAATAACAAGAATACCAGTGAATCGACAGTTTTTGCCTTCAGAAAGGGAATGCTCACTTTTCACACACCCTTAGCCCTAAACCTCCTTATGATACTATGAACATATTTTATTAACAATGTTTATTTCAATTAAGCGGAGAAAGCATTGGCTTTCTTGGGTGAACAATTGGACTTTTCTACTTCTCGTGATTGCGCGGAGTTTGTGCATCGTGTAAAATGACTTTCTGTGAGAAAAATGTTCACAACAGAGCACTAATGGCAATGGAAAAAGGAACTTCATAAATACATGTGGAATGTAGTAACTGGGGTGTATGTGACCCACAAGAATGAAAATGAGTTTTATGGCGGCAAGAACGTCCTGAAAAAGCTTTCCGAATCGAAAGAAAGTGCACCACCCGATAGTACTCTTCGACTCCTTTCATTTGATATATAACATGCCGTTTTTAACTATCTCCCCCGCCGGGGGCTTCTATCCCCAACCCTAAGTATATGCAGAGGAGAATTTTCTTCTACAAATTGTAGCTGGTAATAAGCAGAGGTGAACAGTGAAAGTCGTTTTCCGATCGTACAATACCATACCTAGGCACAACCGATCTACTGTGCGGAGAAATCTATATCTCTTCCGTTAAAAACGCGGAAAATACTAAAAGAGTGACTATGAAGATGGTTATAAATTGCTATTTAAGCCTCCGAGTATAGGATTCTGGGTACTCAAACTACTTCTCAAGACTTAAGAAATTTTATTCTGTACTATATTTGACAAAATGTACTAGATAAAATATTAGCCCCCTAGGTTTCCCCGCTGAATTGAAATAAATTTTTTAATAAATTATGTTCAGAGTATCATAATGTATCTCTCATGTTTGCATAAGACATCTCTCATGTCTGGAGATGTCTGGCCTAAAATGGACATTCCCCTTATTTATTCTTTCCAGCACAGTTGCTCAAAACGAACTGAATTCACATATTTTTCTATCTTAACCTAAACCGTTTTGGTAATAAAACCATATTACATAAATTTGTATTTTTTGTAGCCCGCCACCGAGTCGGCACATTACCTTTATGAGGGGTTGCACATAGTAGTAATGGCGAATTTTCATTCTTTTCAAGAAAACTCGCTTACAAAACAAACTTTATTTATGAATTTTTGGTATGTAGGTTAATGTGGTCAGGGTTGACCTGTCATCTAGGTCGGCTAACTGCGATTTTTTAGTTTAGACCACTAGTGCTATTAATGTGCGAGCACAACAAAGCTTCTGTCAGTGACAGCGAAATTTTCGTAACATTACAAATTTGGAGCGTGAAAGCACAGCATGTGTTGTCCACTCAGTAGTTTGAAATTCCAAAATAGTTTTTTTTTATCAGTAGTGAATACGACTAGAAAGTGAGAGGAAAATATGCAATCATCAAGGTAAGCATTGTGAATGTGTTTTGTGGCTCATGCTGGAAAACAGACCAAATGGAAAATATAATTCTGTAATATTGGCACTTGTCGACAAGGTTGGCCACTTTGTGTAGTCATACTGGATCCACTGTGTGCTTAGATGGCGCCCAAAAACGTCTAGCATTAATCCCAATGAAGCTCGCCAATAAAACACCAGCTAAAGGAAGCTGGCCGCACAAAAAGGAGCAGAAAAAACCCTCTTCGGACACTGCAAGAGAGTAGTCCATTTTAAGTGCGTCAATTTGACGACATTTGCCGGAAATGCGATTTCGAATAATGTGAAATTCAAATTTTGCTAAAAAACAGGAAAATGCAACAAATTTGCCTTTTTATTTTATTCAATTAATTTTACCAGGTCATTTTCAATCATTTCAGCACATTTTTCCTAGGCTGGCCAACCTATACAGCACTATCTGAACTTGACAGCATTTTATCTGTTTTTTTTAAATGCCTGTGTTATTTTATTTTTCACCCAATCAATTTGCGATGTTCAGAAAAAGTGTTTTTTTTTCTCAGGCCTTTCCAAAGTGTGTTTGGATTGATCAAATTCTTTCTTAAACTAAAATTATGGGCAAAAGCCAAAACGGTGGCCAACCCTGACGACATTCCCCTACATAAACGTAGACGAATTTTCGATGTGAAACTGATTAGTTTTTCATTTTTGCTATTTTTTGTATGCAAATAGCCAGAGAACAGTTCTTACTTGGTTCATGTTTCGTGATACTTTTTGAATATTAGTTAGACTTATGAACAATCATAAAGGATTTGGAAAGGTAGTGCCATTTTTTTAGTACTGGCTTGGATTAGTCTATGGCATTGTTTAGTAGACATCAGTGGAAAGAAAAATTCTAATAAGGGACTTTACAGTGAATACGTATATAGATTAATTATATAAGTGCGAAAACAAAAAAAAAAACAGTCGTAGTAAATTTCAATTATAATATAAAAATAAATCACGAAAATAGATTTAAATTCAAATAGAGGTTTTGAGTCCGCTTCAATAAAAAACAACGAACTTTCACAGAATATTTAAACTCCTTTATGACAAAAAGAAAACAACGGAAATCTCTTCCTTCCACCCAATATCACCGAACTTAATCTCTTAATGCTGCAATAACACCGAAAATTGATAGCACTTCGACGTCTTTATACGGAAGCCACCAAACCCATTAGTTCGTCCACCCTCTGCAAGCTTATAAAGCTGCCGTCTGGATATTATCTCTGAATGAAAGAATAATGGGGGAGGCATAAAGTCAAAGTGGAGTAAAATAGCAGGGGCGGAGAGACGGCAGAGATGGGTAGCAAGTATAGCTATTCAAAAAAAAAAAAAAAAAAAAAATCGACCAACAAATTGTTCTTTTCGTGTTGATACTTCCGAGCCGGAAAAAGTCCAATCGACTGAAGGCCCAAAGATAATTGATTTTCGGCTGTTGTTGTCGAGTGTTCCCTGGAACTTTTCATTGAATCAAAGTATTTTCTCCAACTCCTCTGATGTATATGAGTGTGGCGACTCTGGGAAGATTACGTATCCCGATCCCGACCTAGACTGCAATAAAATTTAAATACAGAATGAACAAACTTATATACATACGTCTCCCCTGAGATGTTCCTCCTGGCACTTCCGATATCTTCTATCGTTTCAGCAGAAATCAGACTAGGGGATGAATTTCCGGGATAGCCATAGTGAATGCAAGCTTCGAGGACTGTCTGCTTAACCTTATTCCTGGCATATACTCGTATATGTGTATAAGGATATGGACGTTACACAGTTATACACATACAAATGGACCTTTTCTGACTGGAGAGTGTAACATATGTTTCAGATAAAGGAACGATTTGTTATAGCGAACGAAGTTCAGTTGTTGTAGCAAATTGATGCAAACCGAATAAGAAATGGTTTCAATCTTAACTTGATACTCGTATACTTGGTGGTAGTGGGTAATGCTAGTAAAGGAGGTCATTTTATCCTTTTTTTGTTTTTTGGATAGACAATTGAGATCTTAGCCTTATTTATGTTCAGCCCTTTTTATTTTCGTGTTTAAGTCATAGATCTTCCAGAATGCATTTCGGCAACAGATGCAGTTTTTGTATTATTGAATAATTCAGTCACTTGCCTTGCTTTGAGAAATACTTCTTATCTGATAACGACTTTTTGTTCTTCATACAGCTGATTTTTGTCGCAAATATCGCTGTCATTGTTAACGTAGTTAATTTGACGCGCAGTTGATGTATTTTAAGCCCTGTTCTCCTAAGGAGTAGGAATTCTTCTGTTTTTTCATCAGAGGTGTCCATATACTTTTTTCTCTTGTAGCCCTTTCCAATAAAGGGATTTTTGTTTGTTCTCTTAGCTATTTAGGGTAGCTCGCTATTTAGGATAAGGAACAGACATTTCCAGACTATCCTTCACTTAATAGTGAAAGGCTTAAAGCTTTTAGACGATATTAGTGGTTGAGGCATTTATGGTTCTTTTAATAAAGGTATTGACGCATTTTTTTATGTCGAATAACTCAGCTTCGAATATGGCTAGTGCCCAGGGCCTTTGAGACATTGCATCTTAGGCCGTATATGCCCAGGTCGATACCACTATTTGTTTTTGTTCCGTATGCATATCACATCGCCGATCCTTACTGGTAGAATGGTTTAGCGGAACGTCATTATTATCGGTCTCGCAAAACCACGTCGAATGGTCTTACAAAATCCACCTTGGGTGTGATTATATCAGATATTGTCGTCATTTGTTGCTCGAATTATATCCGTTTTAAGATACTTAAATGACCAACCAGACTACCTGGCTTGAACTGTTACTCGTTTTGCAATCCGATAGCACTTGAGATCGCTTTCTTTTCACCTATAAATGAAGAGGTGGAAGATTTAAGATGACTTCTATGGTTGCTGTAGGATAGGTACTCATGGCAGCAGATATTTCAAGACAAGCAAGCCGCTGGATTTTTTTTAAGAAGAGCCTCGGTTTTGTTTTTGGCCACCATGCGAGGGCAGTATAAGTGCGCATGGGTCTAGCAACCGTACCGTGGTGTATATCCAATATATCATTCTTGGCTTCAGATCCTATGTTCTACCAATAAAGCGACGACACGTGTAGGGAGGTCTTACCGAACTTTCAATCCCGTATTATCAAAAAGTGGAGCCGTTAGCGAAAGCTTATGCTAAGGCCTGCGTTCAAACACGACGTGCGAACTATGGAAAGGGCTCTTGCATGAACATGATCTGCCCCGTATAGTGACTAATAGGTCATGCGAGTAGCTTTGTACAGTAAATCCCGCATTGATCAATATCACTAGGAGATCATCAATTAAAATCGATCACAAGAGTGACGAAAGTACTCCTCCTTGTGCCTTGAGCTACGGTGATCGTGACTGAACAGTTACGTATAGTCGTGATGATCCCCTTTTTGCAAATACACATAAGGTCACCTCTTTTGCTTCAAGACATTTTTTGAGGACTTTGACTAATATGTGAATGGGAATTTCAGTATGCCAGATTGATAAGCAAACTGATTGGAATGAAGTGGTGATTAAATAAGCACCGCACTGACGCCTCTCGAACATTGGGAAATAGAACGTAAGGAGTACCTTTCAACTTCTCGCTATAGTAAAGCTGGGAATATGCCATCACTTCCACCTCCACCCTTCATGGGGATAATTTACATATATATATTTTCTCAATAGTGAAGTTTAGTTACCAGTTTAGTTGTGAAAAACAGGAGACTTGGCAGATAAGTGAAATCAACAAATATCTAGGTAACAAGCAGGACAAATTCTATTGCTGATGTTAACAAATAAAGTTTCAAAACTATAATATTTCTATTTATTGTTTCCTGCGGCATCTGTCTGTGAGATTAAGTATAAACAGGATGAGTTTTCTTAATCTATTTTTGTACACTTGTCTTTGTTACTTTTTCTGTTGTTCTAGTTGCGTTCTTTAATTACTGACCTAAAATGATTTAGCCTAGCTTATAAAAAGAATGATTAGGTTTTTCTTGACAAAAGAGTCTTGAAATGCAAGCTTTATTTAAATTTAAATGATTGGAATTTGTTCAATAAACTTAATGTCGTCATATATCATTTGGAGCTTGTTTAAATTAATCATAATTTCGTTGATATTTATTATTTTATTTAAAGACCAATTTTCCATTTGACTCTGCACAATAAATTCTTATATTCTGAATTAAGTATAGTGGCTTATAACTTTCGGAATCTAATTACAAATTATCCTAGTCTGCGAGCAATTTAAAAAGAAAACTTATAGCAATTCTTCTAAAACAACACCTCTAACATAATAAATTCAATTAAAAAAGCATTCCAAGGAATAGCTAATTTCCCGAAAATATCAAAAGCTTTAACAAAGGTGTACCAACCTACGTTCAAGTAGACTTTCCTAAAGTAATATTTTATTGTTGCCTCCCCCTCGAACAAATATAAACATTAATTTGCATACCCAACACCGAGGCATTAGCTAGATACAGTGGCGGCGGAGTAATATTAATACAACTGTCATCATAAGGCGGAAAAGGTGGCTAAAGTGACTCTAAATTCGAAGGTAAAACAAGACTTTATTGGATAGAATTTTTCACTTCCCTCACCATAATGGGGACAAATATTTTTATTTCGCGCTTCTTTTATCAAGGGTCCCTTAAGATTTTCACTCCCCCACAGATATTGTGTTTTTTTCTTTCTTTTATAATGTCTGACTTACAGGAATTATGCTGATCTTATCATTTCTGTACACAAATTGTTCTGCTCATTTTGAAGTGAGGAATTGTAAATAAAAATAAAGAAAAGAAAATAAATGTTTGTGTCCAAGTGGAAAAATTCCCTGGAGGGGGTGGTGTGGAATTAATGAATGTGAGTGGATCAGATAGATATGATACTGCAAAGGTAAAGCAAAGAGTGGCTGATCTCTGATGATGGCAGTTTACAATATGAGTGGAAGTTTTCAGAGATTACTGTAATCCAATGACCGTCTGTACTAAAGACCGGCGATGGTATTCCGTAAGGTGGTTTATGACTAAAGGTTAAAGAAAAGGGCACACCAGTATAAGGAAATGTTGACCATTTTCACTTTACTTACTCCTAAAGAAAGGAAAGTAATCCGCAGATTCGTATCGGAAAGATATGCACCTACTTCTATTTTTAATAATTTTTCCTAAGAATTTTTTCTAAAATTTTTCTTAAGAATTTTATGTTTTCTTAGTATGAAAATAGTCTGAAAGGAGTTGTATTGATTCAAGTGCCTTGACGTGGTGTGTGATGCTACAAACTATTTTCGACCTCTTTAAACGAGTGCTATTATTTGGTTCTACAACACTTTCAATAAATACAAAATGAGGCATAAACAGCCGGCAAAAATTCTCAAAAAAAAATT
Source organism: Dioctria rufipes (assembly GCA_963924295.1). NCBI lineage: Eukaryota > Metazoa > Arthropoda > Insecta > Diptera > Asilidae > Dioctria > Dioctria rufipes. The sequence goes on along the minus strand of OZ002742.1, from coordinate 14,908,442 downwards.
AAAGTTATATGTGTACATATATTGTACAGAGTGTTTCCACCTTGGTGGTCCATAGAACAGGCGATGATAATACTTAGACAAATAAAAACTTCTATGGCAGGAGGGGTCCATATAAACCGTTTCGGATATATAGGGTGATTAGGTTAGATTAGGTAAGAGGGTTGCCGCAATTCAACTAGCCTGCCCCCAGATCAATCCTGCTTCCCTTGGGGAACTCAAGATATCTCCAAGACTCTTTACCTAGATCCATCCTGCTTCTCTCAGAAAACTCAGGACACATCTAAATGCTTTGTATTGCAGTTCCCCCAGACTTGAAAAGAAGTAGCTACCCAGCAGCCAACTTCTTTTTTTTCATCAGAGTGGGGCATTCGCATAGCACGTGTTGGTCGGATCCCCAGTCTTCTAGCTTGGTACCTATGGCCCAGTGACCCGTAAGGACCTTACTAGATTCCTGGTGTTTGTTCTGTTGCCATTAAGAAGCTCCCTTGTCCTTTTCTTGTCATATTCAGGCCACAATTGCCTCGCAATATGGCAGGTATCCCTGTTGGTCCATCGGAGGCTTTCCTTTTGATAGGCGCCGCTGATGACTTCCTCTTTTATTGCTTCGATTGGGATCCTCACAAAAGCTACCGCTGCGGAGCTATCCAATTCAGAGCCTTTTTTGGCCAACTCATCAGACATCTCATTGCCTGAGATATCCTTACGCACAGGTACCCAGCATAGGGTCACCTTGTGCCTTGTAGCCAATACCTCAAGGCTAGTTTTGTATAACTTACAGGGCTGCCCAACCAGCCTGTACTCCCCCCCCCCAGGAGTTATTGTGGTCTGAACTAAAAATTTCGGTTTTTCTTACCATTTTTTTTAAAGTTTAACCTCTATTTTTTTGCAAAAAGGTCATTTACATAACTTTTTTTTTATAAAAACTGTAAATTGCTGACTCCTCTCTTTAATTTGAACTAGTAAATCTTATGTGCTATCGGTAGCTGTTAAAGAGTTATTAACTCTTAGTCTAGTCTTATAGGTATTCTCAAACCTATTCTCAAATGCATGAAAATATTCGAAAGTTTTAGTTTAGATCGGTATAACTCCTGAGAAGAGAGGATTGCGGAGCTGGTTGAGAAGTCTTTGGCCATGCAGCTCTGCATATAATCAGCTTTAGACGTTGATCGAACACCCTGTACTTTTCAAGATGCAGAGTATTTTTGTGAAAAACTAGATATTTTTATTGATCACTCTGTAACTTCGAAAGCGTTGATATGGACCCCCTTTTTTCCATAAAATTTCTTATTTGTCTATACTATATACATTTTTTTTTTTTTATTTATTTCGCTAAATGCTAGCTACAAAGTTCCCAGGACACAATACTTAAATTAAGCTAAAGTACAGAGCAATTATTGAGAATTTTTCTTAATTGAGTCTTATTAATGTTAAAATCTATCGAATGAAAATTCAAATTAAATGTACAGCACATTCTAGTCGTAGGCTCAAAGTGTCCATAGTTGGTTCGATGAGAACACAAATAAATGAAGTCATTAGATCGCAAGTGTCGAGATCGTGAATTGAAATTAATTTTCTGAAGCATCAAAGGCATGTCGATGTCACCCCTCACAAGTTGAAATATAAAGCTAATGTCACAAATTTTTCTACGTGTCTCAAGAGTAGGATGGTGTATTAAATTTAATCTTTCGTTATAAGGAGGAAGATGAAGTCTATCCCTCCATTCGAGACCTCTTAGAGCAAAAAGTAAGAATCTCCTCTGCACGCTCTCAATACGACCGGAGTGATTTTTGTAAGAGGGAGACCAGACAGGACTGGCATATTCCAAAATGGGTCTAACCAGAGTGGTAAAAAGAAGTTTAGTAATATAGATATCATTTAATTCTTTTGCCCAACGCTTTACAAAGCCTAACATTGAGTTTGCCCTATTAACGATGCGATCTATGTGAAAGTTAAAGGTGAGTTTCGAGTCAAACAATATCCCCAAGTCACATACTTTATCAACTTTTGAAAGTATTAACCCATTCATAGCATAGACAACATTCGAAGGGACTCGTTTACGAGAGAAAATGGTTACCTTACATTTATCAACGTTTAATATTAGGGAACTCTTTTCACACCATTCAACAAGTCTGTCCAGGTCATCCTGCAAATTGAGACAATCGCAATGCGAGTCGATAGATTTATATAGTTTTAGATCATCTGCGTATATTAGCAAATCAGATTTGGTAAGTACATGGGAAACATCATTTATGAATAATATGAAGAGAAGGGGCCCTAAGTGACTACCCTGTGGAACACCGGAGTAAGCCGTTATTTCTTTAGACAGGGCAGAACGGAACTGAATCCTAAGTTTGCGATCCTTAAGGTAGGATGATAACCAGTTCAACAGCCAAATTGGTAAACCTAAAGATCTCAGTTTAAATAACAAAACAGAGTGAGGAAGCTTGTCAAAAGCCTTGCTGAAGTCTGTATAAATACAGTGAGTTTCGCAACCACGCTCAAACGATTCGATACAGGCAGATGTAAACTGAAGCAAGTTTGTTGTTGTTGACCTTCCCTTCATAAAACCATGATGATGAGCATTAAGAGCTCCACTACAATGAAAATACAAAAATTCATATAAAGAAGCTTCAAATAGTTTGGGAATACAAGACAGTTTAACAATAGGTCGATAGTTGGTAATAAGCTCCCTTTTACCCGACTTAAAGATTGGGACAATAAACGACTCTTTCCATAACTTAGGAAATTTACCAAGCCGCAGTGATAAATTAAACAAAAATGTTAACGGGTAAGAAAGCATTCCACTGCAGTTCTTTAAGACAATAGGGGGTATCCCATCAGGCCCAGCAGAACAACCAGAGTCCAGCTTGGACATGGAATCTTCAACAGATTTCTGATCAATAGTGAAGCACGGGATATCAACTTTAGGAAGCGTCGTTAAGTAATTAAAATAAGCAAAATATATTTGAGCGTCATATGTTAAAAATGATTCACTAAAGTAATCAGCAAAGAGATTAGAAATCACAGACGGATCATGACTAGAATTATCCTTAAATACTAACACAAGAGGAAAATTATTGGATTTCTTTTTGGTATTTACAAAACGCCAAAATTGCTTAGGATCAGATCTTATTACATTTCTCATCCTAGACAGGTACGTATCATAGGCATGCAGAAGAGTATTACGAAATTCGCTCCTCAAAAACAAAAATTGTGTTAAGTCATCGTTAGACTGAGAGAGGTGAAACTTTCGCCAAGCCTTATTTCTTAAGTCGCGCAAGCGTTTAAACTCAGCATCGTACCAAGGAGGACACGATGAGCCATTCTTGATACAAGACAATGGAATACAATCATTGAAACAATTAAACATAACATTGTAAAATTGTGCTGTAAGTTCATCTACATCATTATTGCTAAACAGAAAGGACCAGTTAGTAGAAGATAAATTAAAGTTAAGTAGATCAAAATTAGCTTTTTTAAAATTAAAGGTGGGAGAGTTTTCAATCAACATACCAGTACCCTCGCAATCAATGCTCACTATCACGTCCAAAGTTGGATGGTATGAGTCAATAGGAACCAATGACATGTCACACGGACGAACCATACATTTCGAAGCATCCGAGGTAAAGACCAAATCCAAGCATTTATTACGGTTGTTCTTAATATCATTTACCTGAGAAAGACCCATTGCTGCAATAGCATCCAGGAAGATCTGCGCATTTCCAGAAGATGTACTGGGGATCAAGGAGTCCTCATCATCAGAAACCTGCCATTGAACAGTAGGAAGATTGAAATCACCAAGGAATATAATATCATCCGAGTCCCGCGCCAGTTCGAACACATATTCCACAGCAGCAGCAACGGCATCGTATGAAGCAGACGGACTGCCAGGAGGAATGTATGCAGCTAGAATATATAGTATTTTTGTCCCAATTGTTATACTGATGCATATGAATTCAGACAGGGATGGATTGGGAATATCTATCTTTGAACAGCCGTAAGAAAACTTTACCGCGATTAGAATACCTCCTCCGAGCACAGAAATGTCATCAGGATTTCGATCACGTCGAAAAACTTGAAAGTCGTTGTCCAGTAATTCAGCATCCGAAAAGGAATTGTTAAGCCATGTCTCCGTTAAAATAATAACATCGTGAGGAATATTAAAAGAGTTCAAGTAGAGCCGACGTGTTTTTGACCGTAGACCACGAACATTTTGGTAATAAACTACCAAGTCCTTAATCTGCGATTTTTCCATCGCCCCGTCTAATTCATTCGGTTTTTTGATGCATCCCGGATCGGACGAGATATGAAACGTTTTACCAATACACCATGAGGCCAGAATTTTGAGTCCAATAGCAACGTCTCGAGGTCATCGGGAACTAGCAGTTTGAAAGACGACACTACACGACTGGGAAGGCCCTCTGGGGTCAAACTGAAGCATTTAATGCATGAATCCTTAAGACACACTTTTGAATTTACATAGTTGATGATAGATTGCACAGAAGTCCCATATTTTAGACTATATATATACTAAGCACTATAGGTAGAATTATCCTATATATACAGGGGTTGAAATATGATTATATTTGACTTGGTGATTCCCCGTTTTAAATATAAAATTTTATTAGGGGCATTTAGATGAGAAATTAGAAGCGACTTACCACGTTATAGGATGATTATTTTTCATATCGTAGGTGTACCCTGTGTTTTGGAAACCCCAGAGTGTACGACTACATTAGTATGTCATTCAAATATCTAAAAAATTTAATTATCTCTAGTTTTCAACATGCTCAACCTGCAGATTAACATCAGTTATGGAATAAACAAACTCCCAAGATATAGTGAGGCATTCGTCAAAAAGTGCATCATAATTAATATTATTGTAATCACGATAGTTAAAATAGTGATCATAATTAGCTGGTGGGCTAAAAAGATATGTAAAAAAAATCATGTCATGATCGGATAGGCCATGCGATGATAGTTGATGATGGAAAAGTACATCTTCTTTGCAATTAACGATAAATAAGTCTAGTAAATATGTAACTATGTTATATTTAAGAAAATAATACTGAATTTAAAAAAAAAAGTTTTTTAAAAGGTTTTCAATGCTTTACCTATTTTAGTATTGGAGGCACACAGAGTACACAAAGTGTCAATTCGAAATAGAAAAGAAATGCTAATTTTACAAAAGTTTTGCTACGAGTTTGAATGCAAGTCGAAACTGATGACCATTTTGTTTTAAGATTCAATTGCTATGCAATATGGCAATAATTTTTAACCTGTGCCTGTAGATAGCAAAAATTTATTTTTGTTATTCCAAAATTATGAAAATTCTAAGCCGGCTAGAATGGACTGGTGGGAAGTAGAAGAAATAGGATAAACGTCAACTTTCAACATAAATTCTAAAAACTTCACAAAAATTGGAGTTAGTCGAGGCCAATAGCAGTAAGAAGTAATTGATTTCATATGAAATGACTGATGATATTCGTTTTATAATCTGGCACCAAATAAAAAGTCTTTTTACTCCATTTATTTGTATTTACGTATATATTTTGCTTTCTGTAGTTATCTTAAAACATATGAATTTCGATTAATATTATTTGTGTTTCCTTATCTGACTTTTTTATTTTCAAAATCAATAAAAGATTTTTCCTGCAAAATTAACTAGAAACTATTGAAAAATAAGTTTTCCCACTTTCTACTTAGTTAGTCACTGAAGATTGATTTCCCTAACTGAGATAATGAAATTAATAAATGGTCAAATTTTCGGAATTCTGTAATCAATTAACAAACATTTTCTTATAAAAATAGTAACAAACTAAGTATAATTCTAGTTCACATCGTTAGATTGCTCTTGACCTATAATCAGTGAAAACATGAACAAAATTCTCTTCGTAGAAGAGATAAATTACCTACATAATCACAACAATTAGAAATCTCAACGGGGCTATTTAAGTGGACGATGTTGGAAATAATTCTAAGTCAGTATCACAATTAGCCTTCTTAAACACGTTACAATGTTGCGATTTTATTGCATAATTGTAATCTGGATTTCACTTCAGGTGTCAACTTTTTATGGAATATTCTCTGCTGCAGCGGAGCACCATGTTAAATTGTCGGATGAAGTAATCGAAAGTCTAAAAAAACTCGGAGCAGGTTTCAACGAAACCTTATCACTTGAAAGTGATCCATGCATAGATTACTATGGATATGTTTGTGGAAAAGGGGACATCATAAAACCCGACACGTCAATGGATAATTCAAAGATTACCGAATTATTCTTAGAGTATTTTCACAATACTGAAAATTGGACTACGCCTGAATTAAAATTGGAAAATTATTGGAAGTCTTGTAAACAAAGCACATCTGAGGACTACAAACATTTCGTGAGAAATTTTAATTTTCCAGAATCCATAGGAGGATGGCCTGCATTCAATTCAAGCTGGACTGGAGATAAGTTCGATCTTCAATCTGCAATTGCTGAATTCGGTTCTTATTCTGTTTCGGTGATAATTGATCAAGTTTTCGATATCGAACCTCGAACTTTAAAAAAATATTTACAAGTGGATGCTCGTGATGTACCTTTAGTGGAATCATTTTGGATAAAGCAAGAACTGATCAATAAATTGTCAAAATTTGGAATAGAAAATGTTGACGAAATAATAAAAGATGCGGCTCAATTCGAAATGGACTGTATAGACGTTTGGATGAGTGAAGAACCAGAAGCAGATATCCAAACAGATTTTGAAGGTTTGAAATTGAAAATTCCAATAATCAATTGGGATAAGCAAATGAAAATTATTGTGGGGCAAACACTTGATGCAAATTATCCAGTGGTAATAAAAAATGCAAAAATTCTAAAGAAAATGATCGAAACTATTTCGAAAATGAACACTAAAGTTGTAGCGAATTATTTCTTTTGCAACTTTATTAATTCTTTGCCTGAATTAAAGGAAGACACAAAAGAAGAAAATTGTTTACGGCAATCACTAGAAAACCTAGATTCTATGACATATGGAATATTTACAAAAAAAATTTTTAATCGAGATTTTTTTAAAATATTTGCTGGAATGATTGAGTCTATAACGAAAGAATTATTTAAACATTTTCCACTTGTTGAAGATAAGTCTATTAATACCGCTAATTTTGAAGAAAGTATCGAAAGCGAAATGAGTAAAAAATTCGGTGACAAAAGTCTAACTAAGGAATACGAAAGCATTGAATTAGACTCTAATAATTTTCTTCAAAATACATATGCTTTGCGGCAACATAAAAAACGTGGCGTCCCACGGCGAATGCTTTTCAAAAAATCAGGAGAAAAATTCGACATTGTCAATTATATGCTCACCTTAATATTTACGTATGACATATTCGGTGCTGTGAACAAACCTTCATCAATTGCTTACAAATTTATTGCTTCGGATCTAATATGGGCTCATGCCAAATATCTGATGTCAGATAGAATAAAAAATGATACCTTTCAGTGTTTGAGACGTCAGTTTGATAAGGCGGATCGTGAAGATGTATTGCGTCTTTATACTATGCAAATTTATTTTAAAGGTTATCTAGATTGGGCGAATAAAAATCAGGATCTAATTCAAGCTGAAGATGATTTCCTACATGAGTATGGATTAAATGGCAAGAAAGCACTATTCATAGATATTATGCAGTATGAGTGTGGAAATATTGAGCACTATTTATCACTTTTGGGTAATACAAAGGAATATGCAGATGTATTCAATTGCCCGGTCGGATCACCTATGAATCCGAAAGAAAAGTGTGGGTTAAAGCAAAGTGTGACTTTATAAGTAGCTGCATTATGTAGTAAACAAGTTTAAATAAAAAAGTCTCTTTCTGCCAGTATTGTGTATAAAGAAAAGTTAATTTTAGTGATAAGTAAGAATAAAAGCGGACAAATCGGTAGTGATTGGAAAATTTTCATTCATTATGTATAGTTTTACCTATACTCGTATGTAGGGCCTTTTATTAAATTTACCTCTATAAGCGCGTGCGTAGCTATATTAAGCATGTTCAATCATAGTCAAAGATGGAGATAATGTTTGAATTTTTTTGAAATTCTTTGAATGGCTTAAAGACCCTCTGGAGCTCTGAAAATTTCTGTTTTCTTATTTATGTTTGTTTTTTACATGTTCTGTAGAACGTAGATTGCCACTGTATTAGTTCTGCTGTCGGAATGAATCAACTGTAGGAATTTATAATATATCAATCTCAGATAGAAGTAGGTTAGTTCTGCTGTACCCTGTAGATGTACACCAAGTTTATCATTTCTTTTGTAACACACAGATTTAATTTTGGCAGAACAAAATGGGTTGGATACCCACGCATAATATTAAAAGTATTTTGATTTTTGTATGTCCATCTATCCATTCATTCGTCTGTCCATCTCTCCGTCCGTTCGTCTGTCATTACGATAACTCGAGAACGGATGTACTTAAAGAACTGAAATTTTGCACAAGAGATTTAAAAGGTAAATTTAAGTTTGAATATGGGAAAAATTAGTTAATTCCGTGGGGTTACGAAAATTGGGGTTTTTCACGTATACTCTGAAAACGGTCAGTCTTTGAAATTTTTGTTGTACTATCTCGCGTGTGAGGTCTGCTCTCTATGATGAAAGGGATAATGACTCGTTTAGAAGAAAACCAAATGCTTAAGGTAACTTCCCCATGTTAAAATGTCTGATAAAAAACGGTAACCGAATCGAACATTCTACAAAATTAACGTTCATGAAGTAGGAGAAATAGCTTAGGAAGTCGACTTTAAGAGCAATTCTGATCCGCGACGGCCGCTTTTTTTTATCGAAATCCAAAGTTACGTAGAAATCTTGCATAGAGTCGATCGTTGTGATTTACGAAACTCTGTACCGCATATTAATTGAACTCTTTCCCGAATCGAGATTGAACTTAAAGTAGTGCTTAGATTAAGTATTTGTAATCGAGAAATTTGAAATCATTAAATTTAGACTATTGAACTCAGTGTGTTTTAACAACAGTATATGCTTATGGTGCAGTGGAAGTACACTTAGCCTTGTAGCCAACAAATTGCAGGTTCGACTCTGCGCTGGAAAAGTTCTTTTGGTGTATTTTTTTTGCAGACTTTTTTTTTAGAACTCATCTTCCAGTGAAGGATCCTATTGTTCTTTCATATCCTGAAACACAGTGCTAATTCGAAATAGCATCGAAATGTTAGTGTATCTTTGCTACGAGTTGAAACGCGAGTCCCAAAGGGGAATGCTCACTTTTCATACTACTTTATGTCCGAGACATTAACAGACATGAGAGATGCCTTAAACTATTATGCTTTTTTTTCAAATGTTTTTTTTCAATTAATCGGGGGAAAGCTTTGGCGATATAATGTAGCTTGAACGACTTTCTACCACTTAACTGCTTCTTGTGATTTCGCGGAATTTGTGTGTGATAGAAAATTACTTCCTATCAGAAAAATGCTAATAACAGAGAGCTAATGGCCAAGGAATGTAGATATGCAAAATATCGTAGCTGTGCTAAATTGGAAAAAAAAGTATAGCAACCCCTCAACCCTCTTTAAAGGGGCTGCTCCTGACCCCCCCTCAACACTCTTTAAAAGTATGAAGATAAAAATTTTCTTCCGAGAATTGTAGCTGGCAATGAATTGAGGAGAACAGGGAACCCGTTTTCCGATCGGACATAACCTTACCGAATTAGAGCCGATCAAAATTGCGAAAATTGTAGTACCTCAGTTCGAATCAAAAGGAGAGAAATACTAAAAAATTGAGTTGGTATGCGGATGGTTGTTTAAGCCTCCGGGTACAGGTGTGTGTGTATTCAAACTTCTTCTCAGGAACTAAGGAATTCGATTCTGTAATCGATTTTCTAAAATGTACTAGATCAAAATTTGACGCCCAGGCATCAAATGTATCGTTTAAGATATCTCTCATATCTGCGGATGTCGGCCTAAAATGGGCAGTCCTCTTTTTGACCGAAATAAATATATTTTCAACTGTTTGTTGGAGCTTCCTCATTCCTTTCTCTATGTAAAAACGTTACAATAGATTTATTAGTAAATTCACCGTTTTTGTTTTATATATTCAGCCATTTCGGGTCCCCAAGTAGACTTGTTTCCTACGCAGTTCACTTAATATATTAAAGACCTGCTATGATTTAATAGCTGTGAGGGGGAGGGATACGATCTATGTAAAAGGGAAGAATATAGGTGGCTGGGTTTTAATCATTCTAGCAAGAATTGCAATTCTAATGATAAGGTATGGTTTAAATGTGGAGAAATTCATATCGGAGTTACATGGTTTTTAAAAGTACATGTATGGATAAATAGCCACTTTTGTTTTATATACATAGATCACCCAACAAGCCAGTAAACCTTTTTCTAATTTTTTATACTAATTGGTGTGTAGAGTTTTTAGAAAATGTATACGAAGTGATTGTGACTGGTGACTTTAATATAAACTCATTCAAATGGGATATGAAATTTACAAAGTTAGGATGCAAGATATAACTAATTGCCAAAAAACAACCAGAATCATAGAAAACTCAAAGACATTAGACAGAATTAGATTTAATACACGAAGTAAAGATCAGCAGAGACGACAAATTCAAAATATCCGATCACGACTTGGATAGAAATGAAATGCCTGAAAGGGCAGTGGAATAAAAGGAAAATGATCACTTATATAGATTACAATGAGGAACAATGACTATTTTAGTTAATTATGTAGAATCATAGTCACAAAAAAAAACAAATAATTCAGTGAAAGAATTATTGAAATCGGAGAGAAAACGACGAACTTATAGCGATTTTAGTTCTGCATTCTCAAAACCGCGTTCTAACATGAACGATCGGCTGATGACGTCACGATACACAAGACAATTCGCGGTCTAGCGCTGCGTGAGTGTAGTCGCTGCGCCGCCGTGATAGAAAGCGCTCGGGATTGGACTTGGCTTGGATTTATTTCATCAAATGTCGTCTTATAATTATTATATTGTGTAGACTGGTATCGTGCGTATTGTGTATCGTGACGTCATCACCAAGTTCGCGGGTTGCGGCCGTTTTCAATTTCCGTTGTGTTAAACTTCAACAACTTTGTCATTTTTTGACGGACTTGAGTCATTCAAAAAGGAATATACTCAGAAATGTATACTGCTTTTTATCTCATATATTAAATTTGAATATCTTGTAGTGAGAATGTTCTCCATTAAATAACCTTTTGAAAGTTGCCAGTTTTGAAAATTTCTATCATATAGATGATATTAAGGGCGGATCCGAATCCAAGTCTTCGTGTTCATCTTCGTCTTGTTAGTACAGCTAGTGACGTAACATCGAGTCAAGCTCTATCCGAATCCATGTCAATGCCACCGAGCTTTGCTACTTTGTGTAACAGTTTAGACATTTGGTTAGCTTGATCATCGAGTCAAGGTTCGAGTTGACTATTTTAAATAGACAACATATTTTGAGGTTTTATTTATTCGCTGGCTATCGAGATCAAGCAAGCTAAGAAAACGAATTCGGACAGGTTAGGTTCGTCTTCGTCTAACTATTATAATAGCTAAGCTTGTTGTATTACGTCACTAGCTGTACTAAGACGAAGACGAAGACTTGGATTCGGATCACTTCTAGATTTAGGATTAAGTACTGTGATAGAAGGTTTATCTGTGATACAATTACAAAGCGCATTAAAAAGAAAGATATATATGGTTTGAGCAGTTCAAAGGAATCAATGGTTGTTCGCATAAAGAAGGATTTAAACACAACGAATTGTGAGCAGCTTCGGCCAGTAAACATACTTCCTCCAGAAGAGAAGATTCTTGGACACTATGTAGCTGAGCGATTTGTACATTATATCGAATAGAAAATATGTAAAAAATCTACAATTGGTCTAAGACCAATTCTTATGATACCATAGATTAATGCCCGTATGAAATCTCGTAAATTTCTAAGAAATTTTGATTTTTGAAGTGGTTTTTCGCATAATTTCTGCAATGGTTCTTCGAACAAAAAAATGATAATAACCAATTTTATCAATTTTATAGAATTTCGAATTCTGAAGAAGTTTTTAGTACAAGAGAACTATCTGGGACTGATCATTCTCACAGTATATGTAAAAATCCTAAATTTTTATATGGCAGCACAAAGAACGTGTTGCCCGATCTAGTAAATTTTTGAATTCTTATTTACTATTGCTATGAAAACAGTGTGTACCAAATTTCAGCTCTCTACGTGGACGTGTTCTCAGGCAGTATCTAAATAAATAGTGAAAACCGAAATTTTTGTATGGCAACCTCTTGCAGAAGTTACCCGATTTTACATTTGCTGTTTTTAAAAAGGCCGTATGCAAAATTGCAGTCCTTTAAGTACACGAGTTACATTCCCATACTCATGTCACCAAAACGTGACAAACACGACACCACAAGATATCAGACCTGAGCTTCTTCACTTCGTAAAGAACATGCAAACCTTGAAGAAAGCTCAACCAAATGATGGGAACTGCTCAATCAGCATATCATCAGAATAAAGATGCACCGTCGAACCCTAGAATGATGAGAACCTGGAGATAAGACGTGAATGGAAAGCGACACCGTTGAAACAATTAATACACAGTGAATTACTTGTTCTTGTGTTCAAATATAGCATTTAAGTTTCAGTTGTTCTTTAGTTGATAAACGGAAAACACCTCCAAAGAGGTTCTTTTTAATTAACTCTTAAATAAAGTTCAATTTATACAATTCTGAAGAATTGTGTTTTCTTTTTTTATTAAATTTAAATTAATAAATTTCAGTGGCGCAGTCGGTAGGATCTCTCTCCAAAGAGAAGGGATCCAGTGAAAAATCGAACGAGTGATTTGAGTGTTATTTGAGAATAAAAAAAAAATAGAAATAGTGCAAATAAAAGGTTCAAGCTGATCAATAGAATCTGATCTTTGTGAAAAAGAAAAAGTGTATTGAATTAAGCAATAAATGCTCCACATATGAACAACCGATTCAATAGGAATAAACAATTTGATCTGCATCGAAATCCAGTTAGCGACGGAGAAAGTGAAAGTGAAGAAGAAATGATGGCAAATCAACAGGAGTTAGCAGTGCTCATACAATCTATTCAACAACAGCAAGTTGAAATACAACAATTACGAGAGCAGTTGCATCAGCAAGCAGTCCAGCAACAGCCAAATCCTAATCAGAGAAATAATCATCTCTTCCAGTTGACTCCGGATCAGGTACTTAATCATTTCCGACACCTAAAGCCTTTCAATGGTAAAGACGAATACAAATTGATGGAATTTGTGAAATCCGTGGAAAACGCAGCAGAATTATGCTATAACGAAGATTTTCGTCAGTATGCCCTCCAAATCGTCTTGAACGAGAAAATCCTGGGAGAAGCAAAAAGATGCGTCCAACGACTAGGAAATATACTAACATGGGAGACAGCAAAAGCGGAGCTGAAGCTTCATTTTCGTCCTCGTAAGGATTATGCTGAGTTGATTAACGAATGTCGGAATGTAAAGGTAGGAAATTTAAGAGAATTGTTTGATATAGTTAAGACAGTGAATTACGAATTAAATGAATTATATAGTTTTGAAGAACAAGACGATAGACCAGCAATTTATTCACCTGAAAATAATGACACACATCTTGTTGGAATTATTATGGAAAAAATGGATAGTTTAGTTCGCGGAAATGTACAGAGAAATTTTACTTTGATAGAAATTTATAATAGATTTTCAGAGTTAAAGCTCCTCGATGATGAAAGAGCAATCAGTTTTTTTCACAGAAAATTTAGAAATAATCGAGAAATTAATCGACAAATAAATAGACCAACGAACAAACCAATTAATAATGGGCAACCACCCTCTTACAGACAATACAACGGCTATAACAATAACAGTAGCAATAATCGCAATCCTAATAACAATTATAGTTTTAACAATAGTAGAAATCAAAACAATAACTATAACTCTAATAATAACGGAAATAGTTCGAACAATTATCAGAGACCAGGTAACAATAATAATAGTTCAGTTCGAAGAAATGTAAATAACAATTTTAGAAGACTTAACGTTTCAAATTCAAACAGATTTGGCAGTAATCGTAACAATTTTAATTCAAATAATGGCTCCAACAATAACTATGTAGAGCCAATGGAAGTTGAAAACGTTCAGCAACAAAATTTTTCCTTCGAGCCTCGAGATCTAAATTACCAATAATAACTCTTACATTAGGTCATCAAAAATTTAAATGTCTCATTGACACTGGTTCAGAAACCAGCATTATTAAGCCCCTACTTTTTGAAAATTTTCCCGAAATAAAACTTTTGAACCCTTTATTTTATTCTACAATCAATGGTGTAAATATGGTGGATCGTGAAATAATTACCCCACTTCCAAAAGAATTTCATACAAATGGTACTATTTCGTGGAAAGTGATTGCATTGAACGGAAGAAATTATGACGCTATTATCGGTCAGAATTTATTAACAGCAATAACAGCAATTGTTAATTTAGAGAAAAGGCAATTAGAAACGAGTAAGAATGTAATATTGTTTGAAGACGATTACCCCTACGAAATAAATGAAATAACTTCCCCGGAAATTAATGAAGGAAACGTAATGAATGACCTAAAATTAGATCATCTAAACGAAGAAGAGTGTAAATCGATTGCGAATTTGTTAAAGCACCATCAGGAATTATTCTTTAAGGAAGGAGATAAACTCTCCTTTACCCACGAAGTGCAGCATGAAATCATTACCATGACGAATAACCCAATCTATTCGAAAATCTATAGGTACCCACAAGTACACGAAAAGGAGATCGAAAAACAGATTTCTGAAATGCTTTCACAAGGAATTATTAAAGAAAGCAATTCTCCTTACAACTCTCCCCTCTGGATAGTTCCAAAAAAACCAGATAACTCCGGTAAACAAAAGTGGCGAATAGTCATTGACTATCGCAAGTTAAACGAAGTTACCGTTAATGATAAATTCCCAATCCCCAATATTGATAATATATTGGATAAATTGGGAAAGGCTCAGTATTTTACAACTTTGGATTTGGCCAAAGGTTTCCACCAAATCCTCGTAAAAGCTGAAGACCGCAAAAAGACTGCGTTCTCTACTCCTATTGGACATTATGAATATGTCAGAATGCCGTTTGGTTTAAAGAACGCCCCTTCAACATTTCAGAGGTTGATGAATTCAATTCTCAGGGACTACATAAATAAAATATGTGTAGTCTACCTTGATGATATTCTTATATTCAGCACCTCATTGGAGGAACATATTCTGAGCATCCGAAAAATATTTAGCAGATTACGAGAAGCCGAGCTAAAAATACAGGTTGACAAGTGCAATTTCCTCCTAAAGGAGACGGAATATCTTGGTCACATATTGACACCTGAAGGCGTACGACCAAACCCGACGAAAATTGAAGTCATCCAAAACTTAAAACTCCCTACGACTCAGAAACAAATCAAGTCTTTTCTGGGAATCACCGGATATTATCGAAAGTTCATGAAAAATTATGCAAAAATTGCTCAACCGCTAACCAAGTATTTGAAGAAAAATTCCAAAGTTAATCTGAATGATCCTTGTTTTATTGCTGCCTTCGAAAAATTGAAGGAACTTATAACTAACCATCCAATCCTTCGATACCCCGATTTTAATAAAGCGTTCAAAATCATCACAGATGCAAGCAATTTTGCTATCGGGGCTGTCTTAACACAAGACGGCCACCCTATATGCTTTGCCTCTCGAACATTGAATAATCATGAACAGAATTACCCAACAATCGAAAAAGAACTCTTAGCCGTAGTTTGGGGAGTAAGATACTTTAGGCCGTATCTATTTGGAAGAGAGTTCGAACTTCAAACCGATCACCAGCCAATAAAGTGGCTACATACAAAATATACAGGCAAGGATATAAACCCTCGACTTCAAAGATGGCTTATTCAATTAGGGGAGTATAACATTAAAATTGGATATATCAAAGGAAAAGAAAACAGAATTGCAGACTTTTTGAGTAGGATAAATGTCGAAACTCAAGAAATAAATTCAGTTAACAGGACTGATAATGAAAGTAACACAAACCAAAACACTTGTAATTCCCTAGAAAATGATTTAAGTGATACATTAATTGAAATGTTTCCAGAAGGTGTTGCAGACTTGAACACCAGTATCGAAAATTTGGATACAATTTCCATTTCTGAAAACCCTAATAACATTTTAAATGAAATATTAAATAAAAAATGTGAACAAATAAATAACTACGAAGAAGATGACGGTAGAGGAGAATCGTTAGAGGTATTAACCATTCATTCTCAAGAAGAAAATCTAGAAGATCATATCCCTATTCTCGAAACCGTGGTTAATAGATTTAAGTTACAGGTAATATTTGTGGAAACCAAGGAAAAAGAAATTGAAACAATTTTCAGAAACAGAAGGATTTTTATCGATAGAAGTGATCTGATTAATGACAAAGTCAGCGACATTTTGAGAAGATATTTAAGTAATAAATGTAAGATAGGAATTTATACAAATTTGATTGATCACGATTATAATCAATTACAACAAAAGATAATTACGCTATATCCGAGCCGTAGCATTTTTAAATTTGTTAAATGCACTTACTTCGCCATGGATATAGAAGACGAGGAAAGGTTAAAAAAGCAAATAGCATTATTTCACAAGAATGAAGCAGGACATTCCGGGATTATCTCTACTTATGAAGGAATGAAAAAGAAAATTTACAACCCAAACCTCAGAACAGAAATATGGAAAATAATAAATAATTGCGAAATCTGTTCTTCAGCCAAATATGATCGGCAGCCAATAAAAAATAAGTTTCATTTAACAGAAACACCTTCGACAATCGATGAAATAATACATGTGGACGTTTATGTCAATAGTAAACATTCGTTTATGAATTTCATCGACAAGTTTTCAAAATTTGCAACAAGCTTCTATCTAGAGGATAGAAACAGTCGCACAATAGTAGAAAAACTTAAACAATTTATCTCAATGTGAGGAAAAATCAAAAGGTTTATTTTCGATAACGAATTTAGTTCCAAAAATGTTGAAGAATTTTGCAAAAAAGAAAAGATTGAATTTCATGTTACAAAACCGAACAATCACACTGGAAATGCTGATGTCGAAAGGCTAAACAATACAATTACCGAGAGAATTAGAGTCTTAAACTTAGAAGACAAACAACCCATTAAAATGCAAATACTTAATGCTATTACATTGTACAATAACTCATATCATTCTACCATAAAATGTACCCCAACTGAAGTGCAAAATCGCGAAGTTGAATTTGAAATTATAAGCAAAAGAATTAATGAAAAAAAGAAACAGACGATAACTAAACGAAATAAAAATCGCGAAAACTATGTAGAAACTAGAACAACAGGTTTCATAAAAAATTACAAATCGCTTCGGCATAAAGAAGAACCGAAGTTTAGAAAATATAAATTATCTAACATCCACGAAAACAATATAAAACGTCCTTTTAAATTTACAGGTAATAATTTCGAAAACCAAGTTCATATGGATGCTGGTCCTAGCCATGATCCACCTAAACCAAGCAACGCTGATAATTGAACAAATTCAGTCGGAATCTGGATTTACGGAAATTAAGGTAGACGAAGTAGAGATAGTAAATAGATTTGATATAGTTTTACATATAATCCACCCCAACGAAATTTTAGATATTATTACTAATCTGGAACGTAATATCGAAGCATTAAATGTTACTAACAAAAATTCGCTATTATATCAAATTAACTCAATCAAAAGTAAAACTTTGACACTAGTACCTAATAGAAGTAAAAGAGGGTTAATTAATCTAGTAGGAAAGGGATTAAAATGGCTTTTCGGTACACTTGATGAAGATGACAAATTAGAGATTGAATCACACTTGAAAGTAACGGACAATAACAACCAGAGAGTAATAAAAACTATTAATCAACAAATTAAGATTAACGAAAACTTCAATAATTCCTTCACATTATTAAAAGATATTATAGAAGCAGATAGAAATAAGATCATTACCGAATTAAAAGACATCAGAGATTTTGAAAAGAAAATATTAGACCGAGAAGTATCTCTTGAGCAACAGCTGAGAATAAACGCGTTAGAAGAACAAATAGAACATATTCAAGATAACATAATTTCAGCTAGAGTAGGAATAGTTCATCCGAATATACTAAGTGATCAAGAAATCAAAGAATACGCAATTGATTTGAAAAAATTAAGTAACATTAGAGCTGGAATAGCTAAATATAGGGACGATGCCATTCTTTTTGCTATAAAAATTCCAACAGGATTTTTAAAATCAGACAAAAAATTGATAGTTCCCATAGGAAATTCAAATAAAAAACAAATTGACGAAGAACTTGAGTATATAGTTAGGATTAAAAACAAGACTTTTGCATTCCAGACCAATTTGAGCTTACAAGAACTAAAATTAAGTAAACATTGTACAGTGAAAAGAAATTGTAAATTAGTTAATAGTCCAGAAGAAGAGATCATAGAGTTAGGAAATGACTTTGTAATATTAAATAGCATGAAAAACAAAACTTTCAAAAGTTCTTGTGATGAAAGAAGACTTCTCTTAAATGGAAATTTTATAATAAATTTTAATAATTGTTCAATTAAAATATGTAATAGAACATTTAGTAACAGGATATATGAAATCACTGAAAGATACGTAATACCGAATGTAGGAGATATACTTCTAGAAGATGATGCACTAGTTTTCGAAAAAATTACTCTACACCAAGAGAATAATATTAAGGAGATCCAAGAGTTGAAGTTCCATAAAGTGGTTAATTATGGTTTAGGAACAGGGAGCATTATTTTGATAATAATAATATTGTTAATTATATTTTATAGGCTAAAATGGCTTAAAGTAAAGATAATTCAGGAGAATCATCAGTTAAAGGATGGAGGAGTTACATTCCCATACTCATGTCACCAAAACGTGACAAACACGACACCACAAGATATCAGACCTGAGCTTCTTCACTTCGTAAAGAACATGCAAACCTTGAAGAAAGCTCAACCAAATGATGGGAACTGCTCAATCAGCATATCATCAGAATAAAGATGCACCGTCGAACCCTAGAATGATGAGAACCTGGAGATAAGACGTGAATGGAAAGCGACACCGTTGAAACAATTAATACACAGTGAATTACTTGTTCTTGTGTTCAAATATAGCATTTAAGTTTCAGTTGTTCTTTAGTTGATAAACGGAAAACACCTCCAAAGAGGTTCTTTTTAATTAACTCTTAAATAAAGTTCAATTTATACAATTCTGAAGAATTGTGTTTTCTTTTTTTATTAAATTTAAATTAATAAATTTCAGTCACGCGATCTCGAGTTATCATGCGGACAGATAGATAGACACATAGATGGACTTGGGTGGGACTTCAATCCATTTTGCTCTACCATAATTATTTCTATACGCTACAAACGGAATGACAAACTTATTGTCTGCACCCTAAAGATTTCATTTAAGGTATAAAAAGTGCTGATAGAAGAGCAATCTGGTTTTAGGAGCGGTTACATATGCAGCACTAAACGAGCTGATATTTTATTGAAAAAAGGAAATCTATGTTGGTAATATAATAGCAGCGATATTTTTAGATTTCAAACGTGCATTTGAAACTTTGGACAAAGACATTTTATTAAAGAAACTTTTCTTATATGGAGCACAGCAAATTCATATCTTACAAGTAGAACACAGAGTACAAAAGTAAATGCTTTTTTATCGGCGCCAGTGGAAGTAAATATGGGGGTGCCTCAGGGATCGGTTTTGGGAGGGAGTGATCCTTTTCTCCTGTATATCAATGATATTAAAAGTGCTTTATAGTTTAAATAAACAGCTCGTTTGCGGATGACACTTTGATTTATATAAGTGGTAAGAATGTTGAAATGTGGAATGTTGCGGAAAAACTTGCAGATGGATTGAAAAAATTGAGTCCGTGATTAAAAGTGAACAAATTGAAATTTATTTCGAATGAGACTATTTCAGTGAGATAGATAGTGAAAGGATAGAATGTGTAGAGTATTTACGTATATTGATATATTCTTGGACAGTAAATTGTAATTTAAGCATCATGCTAATTACATATGTATGGAATCTCCGAAAAATGGACTTTTTGAAAGGCATAAAATGGGTATTGATGGTATTGGGTGGTTGGTCCAGATGTGAAACTATCCATACCACTTGGTGCCTCATCTTCCACTTTTCTATGTTATAGAGGTTGGAGCTCAGGAAAGCCTATATAATGGCTGCGAGAACTCCAACATCTACACTTGCTCAGACAGCCTAGCTGCGCTCCTAGCTCTTCTTCTAGTTTTCGAGTCGAAATTAGTTTGGAGCTACTACTCGAAACACAAACTACTGTCTAGGGACAACCAAGTACCCTTGGTGTGCATCCCTTGGACATGAAGGAGTAGACGGTAATATAAAAACGCACGAACTGGCTAAAACCGGTGCTGAATGTCCGTATACTGGTCCCTACCCGACATTTGGCCTACCATAAAAAGCCACTTTAGGGGGGAACTGCATAGCACGCCTGGTATGAGGCAGGGGAAGAAATTCTTCAACCCCTCTCATTTCTAGATGCGCCAAATTTTTGGACATAGCAGACAATCATTCAGACTATTTGCTAATGCAGTCACTGGTCATGGCCCCTTCCGTCACTTCCTGAAGAAGATAGTCAAATCCGACAGTGAACTGTGTCGACTGTGCGAATAGGAAGACGAAACCTCGATACACGTCATATGTGAGTGCCCAGCACTTGTAGGTCTAAGGCTGCAATTCACTGAAAGAACCATTATCTCTCCAGATAATGACTCCAATCTAACTCCAAAAGCAATAATCGAGCTTGTTGAAAGACTCGATTTTGCTTAACCACTTTAGGGAAAGGCGCAATAGACCAACTGTGGTCGCAGTGTCCGCAAAGTCCTGGAGGCCAAGTAGCCCCTACTCTTAATATTAACATATTTCGAATTATTTCAGGGATTTTTAGTTGATTTTTTTGTGAAATAAGTATATTAATGGAATTTCCAACATCAGTTCACGCTATCAAAAATTTAGGAACTGTATTCCCGGATTATTCTAGATTTTGCATAAAGTTTTTTTTAGGACTAAAACCATTGATAAGATTGACCGATCACTGCGTTACAATACATGAAAGTCAGTACACGTTATCTAAAAGATTTATTGAAAAGGCTGTATCAGTGCGGTTGCAGTCAAATTGCATGGAATGAATAATACCTGTGTTCTTTTGTGTACCTTGTTCTAGAGCTCCCATATACTGGCGAGAACAAATTTTTCTGTCGATTGAAGCGAACTTTTTATACTGTTCGCTTCGTTTATACATCTTCTATGAAAATGTATGAGGCGTTCTTTTGTGTTTTGTAATGTAGCTGTAAGTGAGCACCACAGCTATATTACGGCATTTTTGGTGGGTTAGCGTAGCAGTGTGTTAAAATGAGAATATATGTGGGCTTGTGTTTACTGCTGCTTTATTAAACAAATTCTTATTGCTCAATGTCTTATATTTTCTTATTTCCACTTTAATGTTTAATCACTCTATGCTTATTCTATTATTAATTGTGTCGTTTGGTATGTATGCTTGAGGTGTCGTAGCGTGGCACGTATTCAATCTTATACCTTAGACTTAAATTATTTGATGTTTAACTAAACTCACTATACTTGAATTTCATATTTAGTACACTTAACCTAATTAAAATTACGTTGTTTCTCCACATGAGACACTGAATATGCTAAGCGAGCATGAGTTTAGCTGTTTTGTGGACAAACCAAAATCTAAAAATTTGCTATCACCAACATGAATTAATTTCAGAAAAGATGTCAAATACTTATCTGAAATTCCAATTACAATAAGAACAATTTTTTCACCACAAAAATTTCCTCAAACACCCTAAATTTTAGAGCATGAAAATAGTGAACCCTATTGTACGTTTATTTATGCTACTAAAATTTTCCTGAAGTTCACTTTTATCTTTCACTTTTGTAAATCACTGTGATGTTATACCCAAATTGGCGTGTATAATCACTACCACTGAATGAGAATGATCTTAGGGAGCACTGGCCTTTTATAGTGTCGGAGCCGCCATTTTATCATAGATTCCACACAAAAATTGGAATTCCACATATTTTTCATGTTTGCTCACCTTGCGCAACTATGTCAATATATGCTAAAATATATTATCGAATTTATTCTTTGTTATCCATGAATTTTCCTTATCGATTTATTTACATATTTCAATTTTTCGTAAAAATATCATTATGGCGGCTCCCTATGAAATTATGTCAGTTTCCAATATGGAACGTAAATTCTGTCTCTACTTTCTTCTGTCTCGTTCCAACATCGTTCTCTTTCCCACTCATTATGGGAATTAATTTCACTTTTTTTCTTAAATATCTGCTTACCTGCTGAAATTCGCGCTTTCTAAACTTGCTCAACAATTTGCGCGCATTCAATTTCACCAATTTCACCGCGATCGCGGTATTCTAGTTCGGAGGGATCGCGTTTGTTGTGTTTGTTTTCTTCGCCATAAATGGATTAATTCTTAAGACAAGTTCATAAATTTATTCTTTGAATGTGTAACAATACCAAATTTTACTATGCATAGTTTGCAAGAAATCTGCAAATTATGCGAAATTTCGCATGTTATAGAAGTGTTTCGTAAAATGTCAACAATGGCGAAAATTTTTGAATTTCGTTAATTATTGTGTGTATGCATGCTGCGAGTTTATGTTTTTTGCACATAGGAACATAGTTGAATACTTTGCAATAGTTCATTATGCAGGAAACATGAATTTCGCTGAGAAATTGCAATGCTTATGTTTGCAAAATGTTGTTGTTGTACTGCCAAGAAATTCGTTTGTTGACAGTTTGCATGTATGTGCTTAGTTTTTTAATTGTAATTTGTAATATTCACTCAAATTAGTTTTATTGAACTAACTTATACATATCTTTTTTATTTAAGATATTTCTTGGAAGTACAGAAGGCAGTGATGAATGGACAGAGGACATGGACCTAGGGAAGTATTCAGTACCTATCATATTGTATTTTGATTGTTTTTTTTTTTATTTTAGCTGTGTTCACCACCTGCGTAATAGCGCATATTGCAATATTGAAATTACAAGCCAGTCTCCGGTATTACCTGGTTAAAATTTAAACTTACTTACATATGTACATTCTAAAAACTTTACATAAATTGGAGTAAGTCGTGTCCAATAGAAGTAAAAAGTGATTGGTTTCATATTATATGACCGATGTCCGATGATATTCATACTATAACCTGCCTCCAAAATAAAATCTCTTTTTCCTTAATTTATATGTATGTTCATATTTATATTTTACGTATACCTATATTTTGCTATCTGTAGTTATCTTAAAATGTGCGAATTTAGTTTAATACTATTTCGATTTCCTTATCGCTGTTTTCTCTTTCAAAACCAATAAACGATTTTGCTTGCAAAATTAACTAAAATGAATGAAAAATAAAGTTTCCCATCTTCTACTTAGTTAATCACTCAAGATTGCTTTCACTAACTGAGAAAAAGAAATTAATAAATGGCATAATTTTAGGAATTTATTAATCAAATAATAAACATTTTCTTATAAAAATAATAATAAAAATGTGCCACAAGAATATTAAAGATCTACCGATTTTGAATCTAAATATAGCTCTCGGCTCATAATCAGTGAAAACTGGCATAAAATTCTCCTCGTAGAAGAGATAAATTACATAATCAAGAAAAGTAGATAATCTTAACGGGGCTATTTAAGAAGACGATGTTGGAATTAATTCTAAGTTAGTATCAAAAATAGCCTTAAATACGTTGCAATGTCGCGATTTCATTGCATAATTGGAATTTTGATTTCACTTCAGGTGTTAACACTTTATGGAATATCTTCTGCTGTAGTGGAGCACCATGTTAAATTGTCGGATAAAGTAATCGAAAGTCTAAAAAAACTTGGAGAAGATTTCAACAAAACCTTATCACTTGAAAGTGATCCATGCATAGATTACTATGGATATGTTTGCGGAAAGGAGGACATCGTAAAACTAGAACCACCAATGGATACCTCAGAGATTAGGAAAATACTGTTAGAATACTTTCAAAACACAGAAGATTGGACTACGCCTGAATTGAAATTGAAAAGTTATTTCAAGTCTTGTAAACAAACTACACCAGAGGACCTTAAGAATTTCGTGAGGAACTTTAACTTTCCAGAATCCATAGGAGGATGGCCTGCATTCAATTCGAACTGGACTGGGGATAAATTCGATCTTCAATCTGCAATTGCTGAATTCGGTTCTTATTCCTTTTCGGTGATAATTGATCAAGTTTTCGATATCGAACCGCGTGATTTAAAAAAATATTTACAAGTGAATATCGGTGATGTAAATTTAATGGGTGCAGATTGGAGGAAGCAAGAAGTTAGCGATAAATTGTCAAAATTTGGAGTAGAAAATGTTGAGGACATAATACAGGATGCGGTTCAATTTGAAATGGATTGTATAGAAGTGTGGATTAGTGCAGAACCAGAAGCAGATATTCAAACAGATTTTGAAAGTTTGAAATTGAAAATTCCAATAATCGATTGGGATAAGCTAATGAAAATAATTGTGGGACAAACGCTTGATGCAGATTATCCAGTGATAATAAAAAATGCAGAAAAACTAAAGAAAATGATTGAGAGAGTTTCGAAAATGAATCCTAAAGTGGTAGCAAATCATTTCTTTTGCAACTTTATTAATTCTTTGCCTGAATTAAAGGAAGACACAAAAGAAGAAGCTTGTTCACGACAATCGTTAGAAAACCTAGATTCCGTGGCATATAGAATATTTGCAAAAAAATTATTTACTTCTGATTTTCTAAAAATATTTGCTGGAATGATTCAGTCTGTAACGGAAAATTTATTTAAATATATTCCACTTGATGAAGATAAGTCTACTGTTGTTAATTTTGAAGAAAGTATCGAAAAACTAATGACTAAGGAATTCATGACACCCTTCAATGTTTGAGCCGTCAGTTGAATAAGGCGAGTCCTGATAATGTATTGGTTCTTTACACTATGCAGATCTATATCAAAAGTTATGTCGATTGGATGGATAAAAATCAGAATCTAATTCAAGCTGAAGATGTTTACCTGCATGAGTATGGATTAAATAGTAAGAAAGTACAATTCTTAGATTTTACGCAGTATTCTTGTGAAGATAAAGAGCTGTTTTCATCGATTTTTGGAAATACAAAGGAATTTGCAGAGGTATTCGATTGTCCCGTTGGATCGCCTATGAATCCAAAAGAAAAGTGTGGATTAAATCAAATTGTGACTTTATAAGTAGTTGCGTGATGTAGTAAGTAAGTTTAAATGAAAATGTATCTTTTTGCATAAAGAAAAAGGATGGATTACAACAATAAATAATAATAAAAGCAAGTAAGTTGGTAATGACTGGAAAATTTTCATTAGACCCAAAGATGCATCAACTCTCATTAATTAAGTCTGATTGTATGTACCACCCTATGCGCATGCGTAACTGTATTAATCACGTTCAATATCAGCCAATGGATGGAGATAATGTTTGATCGTTTGTAAATGTTTTTTGACACCTTGAAGACCTCTGGAGTTCTGAAAAATTCTGTTGTCTTATTTGTTGTTTTTTTACATGTTTTTTAGAACGTCGTTTGCCATATGTATTGGTCCTGCCATCGGAATAAATCAACTGCTGTAATTTATAATTTCTCACACTCAATGAGAAGAGCCGTTTTTTGATATTAGGTCTTTTGAATATTGATATATGTATGTTTTGCATATATGTGTGTATGTATACTGGATACTTTGTTTGGAGATTCTATAGTTCTTTGGTTTGGGATGAATGGATGGACGTATTGTTTCAAAATAGCTCATAGTTTATCTTTCTAGCGATTTTGTGATATTAAAATTTTCAATATCTTCATGGTAATTGAACAGATTACCTTAGTCAACACTGATTTTGGTGCCAAGAAGCTGTATGTTTTTTTTTAACTTAGGACCTTTATACTGATTACATTAATAGCAAACATTTTGATTTCCTACGTGTAGCTTTCCAAATTTTTACTTGTACATAAAAACTCAAATTTAATCAGAAACAGCATGAGGTATAGTGCGACAATCACATTGCATCTCCATCACTAGTTAGCCATCATATATCGATTCCATCGGCCTTGGTACCTCTCTTCTATAGTTTTTCAAGCCCTGGTGAAACCGTCCCCTTGTTCTTCGCTATAGGATCTAATATTCTCTGGAAAAATTGGTCACGATGACTTTGATGGACATATTACGTCCGTAAGTTTTTAAAGTTCTCTAGCATGTCATTTCAAAGTAGTTACTTGACTGATTTCTGAGAAAGTTTTTATTAACTTCAATAAGCGAATTCCACGTAGGTCGCGCCAAATCGTTCATTGAACTTCGAAAATTAGCATATTTTATTAATATTCTTATTTGTGGGTCATCGAAAATTTCCGCTTTTAACTTTTCTATGCTCAGACCAGGAAATTTTCTCGTTATATAAGAAAAACATTTCCCATTTTTATTTAGCGCCTCAACAAATTGTTTCATAATGCCTAGCTTTATGTGCAAGGGGGCAATATAATTTTATGTCTTGAAACCAAAGTTGGGTTTATGATATTCAGCATTTCTACTTCTAGTTTTTGCCAGTGTTGAGGCTGGCACGATTGTCCCACAGACAATAAAAATATGGATGCTGTCCTAATAAGAGATTAACCATGTTTAGACAAAAATAGGTACTCCATTGGGGTTCGTTATATTTGACTTTGTCTACCACATGTGAGTTATTTCGATATTCTTCTTATAATTTTGTTGCGATAACTCGGACTACGGTTTACCGGGCCTTCAAGGCTACGCCAACTTGCTTTTGCATTTGGGCAGAGTCACCACATACCTATAGCCTAATATCAAATAAATTTGGAAAATATATGTTGCTAAATAGGTGATTTCAGTTAGTGTATCTCTCACTATCACTATCCACTAGAAAAGTCCATTAAAAAATCATGAAAAACAGTTCTCATCTCACCATTCTTTGAAGGTTATCTTTCTACAGCATCGCAGTTTGAAAATATACCATTCAAAGTCAATGCTTAATAGGTAGAAAATTATTTTACTTTCCATTCAAAACAACTAACCAACTTTCCTTCATTTTCTCTTTTGTTAATATAAAATACACGCCATTGTAGCCACCAAAAGAAATCAACTCTTGAAAGCAAAAGTTAAATTGTTGCAATTGTCTTTAATCCACTTTTCATTACTTACCATCCAAGAAGATTTACTAAGTCAAATAATAAAATTAAGGGAATGCATTTAAGTTGGAGGGAAGGATATAAGCCCCAACTACGTACATAGATACCTCCGTACAGTAGTAGATCAGAGGACCTCAAGAAAATTGGGAAAAATTGTGCGGACACAGATAGAGAACTGAGCGTAGTCGTCGCCATCGTGGGGGTGTCGATGTAGCAATAAACTTGTTTAAATTTCACAAAATCCCTGATTACACTGGGAGCCTTCTTTTCGAGGATTACCATTTACTTTAATGGACGAAATTAATTCAAGCTGAGGCCTCCGCTTTAGCATTTTACTTATTTCATGTGAATCCTGTCGAGTGAAACGAAGTTCAGGATAAGCCCGACATAAATGCAAAGTTGAAGAGATTTTTAAGTGTTTGCGGATTTTCATTCTATTAGAAAAGAAAATTTTTATTACAACGATTATATTATAAAATTTAATGGACATCCAGGGATTTTCATTTTGCATTTTGAGGTTATTGCATTAAGTTTAATGCGAAATAAGAAAGTCTTAGGTGTTCGGTGATGGCGAATACTTATAATAAATAATACTGCAAATTTTATGTAAAGAAGAATTCAACGGATTGAGATTAAAGTGTTTTCGACGTAGTCATGGGAACCAACAAGAAAATTCTTTCATTTCTCATCTTGTAGTTTTCAGATGAAAGTAATAATTTACATTCAGATTCCATTTGCGATATTTTTCTCCAAAGATTTGTCCTCATGATCTTGGTAATTGGTGTTATACAAGGGTTTCTCCATAAGCAAAAGTTGCGTATAAAACTATTTTTAGACAGTTTGGAGAAGAATAGATTCGGGATTTGAATTTGCTATGTCATGAAGCTTCATCGTAATATGTGCGTAGGTTCTTCTCGTTTTTTTATAATTTGTTAATACCACAAAAGTCAAGGCAGATTATTACCGATATGATAAAGTGAGGAAGGGGCACATCAAATTTCGGTTTCGACAAACCAAAACCGAGAAAATCAAATCTTACGGATCATTTTACTGTACAATATTCTAAAATACATAAAAAGAGCGTCGACAAGTCCATTTCTATTTGACGAATCAAATAAATGACATCCTTTTTGAAAAACAGTGGAAAATGTAAGATTTAGAATTTCTCGTAGGCTGTTTTTCTCGAAGAACTGGAAAATTTACACTTTCAATGAATAACACAAATTAACTTTTGTCTGATATTTTATTTTATATATAGCATTCGCAGATTTGTTTAAACTAAGAGCAAATGAGTTTAATCCAAGAGCAAATAACTTTAACCTATACACAAACAAATTTAACCCAAAAGCAAATAAGTTTAACCCGAGCACAAATAAGTTTAACCCAAGCACAAATAAGTTTAACCCAAGAGCAAATAAGTTTAACTCGAGCACAAATAAGTTTAACCCAAGCACAAATAAGTTTAACCCGAGCACAAATAAGTTTAACCCAAGCACAAATAAGTTTAACCCGAGCACAAATAAGTTTAACCCAAGCACAAATAAGTTTAACCCAAGAGCAAATAAGTTTAACCCAAGCACAAATAAGTTTAACCCCAGAGCAAATAAGTTTAACCCAAGCACAAATAAGTTTAACCCAAAAGCAAATAAATTTGTCCTAAATTCTCAATAAGACATTTTAATACAAAAGCGTATTTTTCAATTAGTGTCGATTGCAGATTTAAAGTAGTTTTCTATAAAATTTTCTTTAATTCATTAACATGAGCAGTGACAGAAATTTCAGCGGAGGCAGTTCTGATGAATGGCAACCCAATCTGCCCAAGATATGGGGTCGCCAACCAATAGTAGTGGAGTTGGAGGTAAGAAAGAGATGTAAATTGTAATCAATCGAAATTCAAAGAAAACTAACATGAAAGTTAAGATTACTCTAAGATCGAACGCAGCAGGTCTGCGATGCTTTATCATTGACGAATTTTGGTCTAAAATTTTTGACTCCCTATTCTCCTAGGCTCAACTAAATAGAACAATGGTTTTCGTACTTAGGACCAGTTTTAGGTGATGTAAGTAGAGAGCATAATATTGTTACTGTTATTGAAGATAGCCGGCAACAAGTTACACCGACTGACTCCGCCAAGTACGTAATGGACTTGGTTTTACCTATCCTTAAGGCAATGGAAGGGCAGCCTTTGCACAGAAATTTTATCTATCTCATTTTTATAATATCTTTCATA
The DNA here is from genome assembly GCA_963924295.1 of Dioctria rufipes. Lineage (NCBI taxonomy): Eukaryota > Metazoa > Arthropoda > Insecta > Diptera > Asilidae > Dioctria > Dioctria rufipes. Next base: position 14,878,862 of record OZ002742.1, on the reverse strand, counting down.
TTAATGTCATGTTTGAAGAAGTTGTTTTTAATGATAAAATGAATTAATAAAATGTTGATTTGAATGGAAATTGAAAGTTTTTCTATTAAAATGTCTTATTGAGAATTTAGGACAAATTTATTTGCTCATGGGTTAAATTTATTTGTGCTTGGGTTAAACTTATTTGTGCTTAGGTTAAACTTATTTGTGCTTAGGTTAAATTTATTTGCTCTTGGGTTAAACTTGTTTGCTCTTGGTTTAAATATATCTGCGAATGCTATAGATACTCTTGATCAGGAGCTGAGAGAGCTTTTATGTGTCCGGCCCAACCAGAAAAATGGGCCACCCCTCTTAAAATCTTAAAAATATGTCATCTAAATTTTTATGAAGCATTGATAAAATTCGTTTAACCTTACTTGAGATATTGGCAAATTATTAAAATTCTTCACTTGTTTTAAAACTCTAAAGCTCCTTTCTGGGGAAGCATCTGAAAAAAATTTCCTTTGAATATTTCTGTTGTAATACATGCGTTGAGATTTTTATTTTCTCCTCATTTAAATCATCAAAAGTCCGAGGGTTTTAAATAAATTACAGATTTCATGCAAGGATTCTAAACGCCTTGTTAATCCAGATATAATCGAATCAACAATATAAAAGAAAACTTTTGTTCTAAATTGCCTTCAGGCATCGTATTTTGCTTTAATGCATGCTACGTATTATTTGAAACTTTCGCAGAATTTTTGATTGAAGTTATTTTTGTCAAATATTTACCAATATTTTGTAGCATGAAGTGAAGCAGTTAAATTTTTCTTTAAAATTTTCCATCTCTGTGGACTGCTGCTAAAGAAATTATAAATTTCCTGAATTCTTCCAAAATACAATATCGCCTCCTTAGATGCCTCGACACTATCAACTCCAACAAGATTCAATATATGGTTTCCGCAGTTGGAAGAAATGCAATTAACATTTCTTTAATGTCAAATGGCTTGCACCTGTAATATTAGCATCGTTATCATATGCTTGCCTAATACATAAATTGAGATCTAGTCCAAAATCTTTTAAAATTTCCAGAATTCTGAAAGCAGTTTCCTTTGCTGTCTTTTATGTAAATGAATTAAATTTTATAAATTTCTCCTCTATAGAAAACTTTAAATTACCAATTATCTTTACATAACGAAAAATGAGACTAGATGGATTTTTTGTGTGAACCATCTGGGGTTGAATCTACGATGATTGAAAAATATCTAGAATTTTGAATTTCTTCAAGAATTCTCTTTTGAACTAATGATCCACAAATATCGAAAAATTCATTTTGAATAAATGAAGAAAGGTAATATACTTATGAACTCCCACTCTTTTAACATGATCGTATAAAATTGCATATATAACTTGGCTCGACCAGTCTTTTCTAATTATTGGCTTCAGCTGTAGGTTATTTTAAGAGAAAAGATTCCAAGGAAGACTTTGATGATGCAGATTACTGGCCGACTTCCAGTTGAGACAGTTATGCCTACATAACACGCCTAAATATAACCTATGGGAAAGGATCGTTTGAAATGACAATAATAGAGGTACATACCTGTACTTTATAAAGTAGAGCTCAGAAAGAAGAATAGTACAATGCTATGTGAAATTTTTCTGCAAAGATTTAGTTATTTTAAAAGGGGAATGCCCATTTTAGGCCCGACACCTCCAGAAATGACAAATGTCTTAACAATGCATTATGTTACTCTGAACATTTTTTTTTAAAAATGTTTATTTCTATCTAGCGGGGGAAAGCGTGGCGGAGGGGGGTCAAAATTATATCTAGTACATTTTGCAAAATCTATTACAGAGCCGTATACCTTAGGTCCTGAGAAGAAGTTTGAGTACCCACACTCCTATACTCGGAAGCTTAAATAGCTATTTAAAGCCATCCTAATACTCACTTTTTTAGTATTTCACTCTTTTATATTCGAAATGAGGTACTAGATTTTTTAAAATTTAAATTGGCTGTAACTCGGTAGTGTTCCGTCCGATCTGAAAACGGGTTTCACTGTTAGCCTCAGCTCATTACCAGCTAGAATTCGTAGAAAATTTTTTTCTCTGCGTAGTTTTAAGGGGGTGGGGTTGGGGTAGGTACCCCCGGCGGGGGTGGGGGTGGTTCCAATACCGCATGTTGCAGATGAAATTAAAGGTCTCGCCGAGTACTGTCGGCTGGTGCATATTTTTCCAGATTTAGAAAACTTTCTCGGGACGTTTTTATATTTTTGAATATTATTAGCAACATAACAAGCAAGCCCAAAATAAGTTGTTTTTAAAATTTTACATGATTTAAAATATCTTCTTATAAACAGATAAATAACACCGGCCTTGATATGAAGATGAGTTACAAACACAGAAATTTATTGCCCATTCAACTCACGCAAATATTCTGTGCGCATTTGTAAAAATTCCGATGTGCACATTTTTGTTTTATTAACTAATTCAGTGTTCGTCCTTGTTTCCTGTTTTCAATGGTGTACCTCAAGAGTCTATTTTAGGACCACTACTGTTCCCTACGATTGTTAATTGCTTAGTTTTAATGATCAGGCTATATGGTACCAAATAGAAGTAATTCATTCAACACTGTCCAGCTTAGTTTAGTTGTACTCCTTACTTATGGTTGGCCACCAAATGCACTATGCTAAAATAATCTAGCTCGCATCTATATATTAGGTAGAGCAAATTCAAGTACCTTAGTTTTTGTGTTAAACAGCACCAATTTTGTACTGTTTTCATTAGCACCCAGTCCATATGCTTTGAACTATCGGCTGATTCTGCCAAAGGAAATCTCCATAACTTCGCTGATTATAAAGGGAAATATCTCCGACATCATGACTGCCACATCACCCAAATATGAAACTGCTATTTGTTACCCTATACTTCTCTAGCCGTCCAGTCTACCGATCATCGGTATAACATTTCCAAGTATCTCAAATATGGTTGGCGAGGATGCAATTAAACAAAAACAGGATAAGGGTGCAAGGTTAAGGAAGTAGGAAAAGAAAGCATAAAACAAGAGAACGAGAAAGAGAATTCATCCTCAAACTCAAAAAAGAGTAGCTTAATGAGAGCAGCGTTGTAGATTTTTGAATAGATTTTTTATCGCAGCTAAGTATGTATTCTAGTCCTTCAATGGTTGCATTATTACTGTTACTTGCTTATTAAAAGTATTTATAGTGCTAATAACTAATTGAACATATAATTCGAAAATTATATTTATTTTTGTGTATTTTTCACAGCATCTAGAATCACGCCTTTTCCCAAATGTGTTCAAGGTATATCACCAATGCTTGCCATGTTACATGGTCTTTGTAAATTTGAAATATCTTCTAAAGGTCTCAAATGTCGATGAGTTAAACAGATTCGGAAAGATTGCCCCAAAGAAATCGTTTATCATGACGAACTGTCGATTTTATTCCATTTTTAGACTGTTCGACCAAGTCAACATAGAATTGGTGTAGAAATTATAAAGAAATATTGAAATTGGTGTGACTATACAGTTCGATATAACAATGTCAATAATACCAGACCTTGTATTGGAACCCACAATAAGCAGGAGATCATTTTAACAAGCCTCCAAGAACGATTTGTAAGCTAATAAGGCCGGAGAGGAGAGGTCAACCGTATCCATCCTATTTCCATCCAGGAACAAATTTATGTCTATAAAAATGGTGTTATCTACATGTCAGAAATGATAATAAAAACCAGTTTTTTTTTTTTAATGAGAGCTGGATGACGATGAGGATTTTTTTTTAATAATCTTATTAAACGTGTACTCTCCCATCCACCTAGAGCTTCAAACAAGAGCATTCCAAAAAAATTTCTCGAAGTTAGTTGGACATTTAACTTCACACAAGAAGAATTTCTAATTAATGACAATTGAATAAATCAAATAAAAAAAAAACACAAACGTTAAAATTACTCTTGTTTTCGAACAGCTGTGAAAAGCAGGAATCAAGAATGGTTGAATTCCTTAAATTTTTTTCATTGCTCTATAAAATGAGTGCCCCCGCTCCCTTGAGTAAGTTGATGGTGAACATTCACGTTTTCAACGAACGAAACGTCATTTGAAGTGCTTGAAATTAATCTCCTTCGTCATTCGATCAGGAGCGTAATTAAAGTCCCATCAAGACACAGTCATTCCCGTCTTCTGTTAGTCCTTAATTAAATGCCTTCACGAAAGATGAATATTCCTAGTTAGGTTAAGTGAAGATTTTTTCCCCTGACTTTATTCGCTTGGCCGTGGAAATATGGTGGTGGTGGTGGGGGAGGAGGAATGGAGTAAGGACGTGTTGGAATTCCTTTTTCATAATCTCTTCAATATTTACCAAGTGCCTGAAGTCATCAAAAGGACTTGTAACTTCCAGGATGTGAAGCCCCTTTTGATGATGGGAAGTGAGAACATTTTAAACATTTCAATAGTCTCCTTTCAGATCAACGCAAAATTGCCGTAAACTTTGTACTTACATAAATATGTACCGTTAATTGTCAGATATTTTCTTGAAATATCCTTTAGAGGAGCGAAAATAATAAAATTTAGCTGCCTGAATGGGAGCATATACACATACACCTACATGCATACATTGCACAAGTATAATAATAGCAGATTATAAAAAAAAACAGCGACGTCTGTTTAGTCCTTCTGCATGCAGCATATAAAATTTTGAATCCTATAAGGACATTAAATTGTGCACTTAACCGTTGCCACTCAAATATGGTTTGGCTCACTTTACAGTTCGTTCTCCATAGAATTTCTATATCCTTTTGGATTTCAAACATTTTTCTTCTTCATGAATACAAAAATTTCAGCGATTTCAAGGATTTTAATTTCCTGGCAATTTCCTGATGCAATTTCTAAATGGAATCGCTGATGACATGTAAATTTATTGCGAGACTTAAATTGGAATTCAGATCGCAACCGACCCGACTCCATGTGTACGTTGTAGCTGCGCGACGTTAGTTAGTTTTGAACGCGTCGTGATGAGTATAGGAATGTTGCCGGATGTACGAAATGTTTTCGCCATTAAAAGGATGATTATGTAGGGAAATTGATGTGCTCGGTGGATTTACTCGTAGATTGAAGTTATTACCAGGAACGCGGCATTGATGACTGGGGATTGCGTAAAGCAATTTATTTATAATTTCTACCTTGACTGGATGTTTTTTCTTTATCCTATCCAACTGTCCAGAGGAAAAACCCTCTGATTAATATGATGCATTTTACGATTCCCATAAGAACTTGAATCATGTCCACACAGTTTACACTGTTTTTTCTAAATTCCATTACAACCCAGACAATTTAATCCCATCGTAATATCACCAGATGTGCACACACAAATTAAAACAGTCCAACTTAAGTCCAAAAAGTCAAAGAACGCACAACAATAACAGTGTGGCAGTGGTGGGATGGAGGACTTATCTTTCCTTGCAGTCCTATCATCTAATTTTTGGGGCATTATGACTTAAGGCTGCTGCACTATGGCCAGGGCACATGCTATTATCATCGATTTTCAACGCTTTCGAGAACTTTTGTCATAAATTTCAGTTTAGCTGTCAAGGACTTAAAATAATTCAAGACAGAGCAACTATACATTATTGTACTATGCTACACCAGATTGCAAGCCGTCTACAGGCTCAAAAGTTTTTCTCTCATGTTGAAAGCCAGACAAAACTTGAATCCAAAACTGAACGGAAATAAATGAAGGAAGGAATCGGAAATTTGGATTACTTCAAGGAAATACTATATAGTTTTGACTTGGGTAAGGGAATGGTGCAGACTTTTTGAACTCTCACTAGAGGTGTAGGTTTTTGAGTGGGTCTTTTCTGGTGTTGAATAATATTCTTATCGTCTGCACTTATCCGAATCAATGTAGAAGATATTTTTGGAGTATGTAAATTTATATTAAAATATACTGTTTTTCTAGATATTATATTAGTGTAAATTCCTTCTGATCAAAACTTCTCAATATACATATACGAATCCTATAAAGGACTCAAAAACTTTGACCACTACTAGGTCAATTCTTCACCCTCGGGACTGTTCTCATACATTCCACTCGTATGCTCTAATGAAATAACGAATGAGGACCGAGTCAAGAAATCAGTTTAATTTAGCTAAGATTGCTGGGGAGGGTGAAAAGTAAAGTGAATCTTTTTTCCGGACTGCTGACCACATTCTCTCAATTCACGGTTGTCAGTCAGATAAAGTTGATTATAATAAGTAAGGTGTTTTGTTGGAATCATTATTGTGGAGATTCTTCCAAAATAAGTAAGTTGGTCCACGTTCCTGTTGCTGATGTTGCAGTGATTTTGCACTAAACAACGATTATTTAATTGTAATTTCGTTGACGGTGGTCGTATATCAAAAATTTGATGAAGGTCCTGATAGTAACTTGACTCTCCGAACTGATGAAAATCTCTCTGTTTTCTGTTCTCGAGTTCAGAAAATATCTTGCGGCTTCCAGGATAATTCTGCTGTAATACTGGATTTTGTTCATCACCACACCAAGAGCTACGCAGAAAAGTCCGCTCCAGGATTTACCTCCAATTTGAATCCATCTGTGTAAAAAACACGTTGTGTCAATGATTGCGCCAAAATGTTTGACTTTAATTTTGTCCAAGAAAGATATTTCACTGTGAAGCTAACGCTTCCTATAATCGACAAGTGGTGATCGTTGTTCATTGCATTGCTCTGCTGATATTTGCTATGATCGACTGCACGAACTCAAAGATAGCCATCACGTGTGCACATTTCGGCCTAGGTTGAATCCAACTCTTAATAAGTGTTCAGATGCAGTTTAAGAATCGCTGTTGATGCCTCTTTTTTAATGAATTTGTACGGGTTGACTGTAAAAGATTTCCTCTAGCTCCCGAATAATAGATGTCTTAAGTGCGCAAGAAATGAAAGCACAATCTGCCCCAAGTATAATATTTTTCGATGACTGAACAAAATTTGCTATCACTACCTTACAACCGTCGCAAAAGTTACGACGGGTTGAACGACAAGGATGTATACTCAGTGAAAGACCGGAGGCCTTAACATCAACTTTTATCCAAATGATTTCTGATTTATAGCGAAGGTTCTACAATCCTTCTTAGTTTCTAGATGAGTTTTATGTGAAGAACAATTTCTACACATTTTTATTTGTCTTTAGGTTCCAAGCGCGTGCAGCTAAACGAAGCAGGTTTATAAAAACAACTTTCCTTTTCTTTATAAAATGGAGAGACCAGTCTTCAGTGGATTACAGAGATCGAGACCGATAGCTCCGTTTGTAACTAGTCATATTTGACTCTGTTCTTAGAGCTCCATTTAGAAACTTCCAGTTACTAAGATCACTAGGGCGTCCGCAGATCATATAACTTTTTAACTCAACCGGGCGAACATTAGGAAGCGATCGTTTATGATGAATACCAGTAATAATAATGTGATGACATACCACCTTGAAGAGTACCCTACTTTTCTCTCTCTGCTTTTACTACATGGACCAAAATTAGCGTGTCTGTAAATTTATGTGGATGACATTATTAAATGCGTCTACGTCCTCTACACCAAAAAGATCACCCAGCTTTGATTGCTTACTAAATACGGGTGCTACGGATAGGGTATTAGTAATGGTGCTGATGGTTGAGGTACACAATCTACACGTTTTCTCCGCCTGATCATTTGGGTTGATTATAAAGCTTACGTATCATTCTTTGCTGAACCTTGAGTTTCCGTTTCAGTTATAGGGGTGCAAAGTAGTATTTCGGTCAATTTTCCATCTAATAATAATAAAAATAAGTTTATTTTCAATTTCATCTTTACCCAATTCAATGACTTAATCTACAGTCAAAATAATATAATAAACATCAACAATGGCGCCGAGGCCGTCTGTCGAGTTGGCAAGCTTCCTTATTTAATTTGAATTATTTTAGATTAAATGGAAAAGAAAGCAAACTAAATGTAAGAAAAGTAAGAAAAAAAAATAGATACGTAAGGTATATATGCACAGAAGAAGAATTAGACCGAGAGCTACAATTGCAATCTTCACACTGATTCATAATTAAGAGAATTTATATTAATAATTAAACTCTTGAATTAATAGCTGTCTACATATACTTCCAGGCCAATTTCGCGTAATACACAAAAGTATCAAAATGATTACCATCTGGATCGCGATAGGTATGTACACACTCCGTGAGATAGGTTAAGTTGAAGACTCTTTGCATATTGTTACGCGCCACAAAGTGACACAAGCGAAATCTGTTGGAAATAGAAACAACTTTACGTTAGTGTCATCTTAGTAAAGTTTGGGTTCGAAGAACGGAATATTCAGCAAGGTTCTAGAATAATTCGTAGAGTATAAATACAGCGCTCTCACATCCAGAAGGCGGAGTCTTATTTCAGACAGTGAAGTGAACGAAGTAAACTATTTGGATTGCGATAATTACAAGTACAGTACTAGTGATAATTATAAAGAGTTGATTTGATAATTGTTGTAAATCTTATAAAAGTAAACGGTGAAGTTAAATAAAAGAATAACTTGTTATTGATATCTGAAATAATGTATTTTAAATAACGAACTAAGGCCACGCACGTAACAATATATTCAAAATGACATTTAAGGGTAAATACTACTACTGTGGTGGCTCACATTAACATTTTCCAATTTGAATTTCCATCTCTAACAAAAATAGCGCACAAGCAAAACGCCAACATGGCAGATCAAAAATCTCAGTCTTACTCCGTAACAGAACAGAACCACTGACATATATATAAATGGACTGCTTGATCTCCTGTTTCATGTAGCACCAATTTTAATTTCAGAAAGTATGCTCTCACTGTCAATGCTACCAACTGTCGTAAATTGGTGCTATATTTAAATTATTTTGGAATTTACTTATATGCATGTCCGTGGCATTTACCGAATTTACCACAAAAGTATTTGGGACTATTTGTATCGATAAGTTTTAATTATGAGTCGAAGAAATTGTTTTTTTTCAAGGATTTTTACAAGCAATTTCTCGTTCTTAATCGATACAGTTCAGTGGGAAAGTATGCTCTCACTGAAAGAGACAGGAATATGAAAATGGTGCCATTTGCTTTCATGCATTTTTGGATCAACAAGCAGTCCATTTATATACATGTCAGTGAACAGAACAAAAAACTAGGATGCTCCATTACTGTTTCTCATTCTATTATCGAGGTTGGAGCAATGAAGACGTGATAGACTCGAAAATTTAAAATCAAAGTAACTTGTTTTATTATCATATACGCTGAAGAAATTGGAATTATATTAAATGATAAGTAGTAAGCAGCGCCTTTCTAGTTTTGCAACCCGAACCTCAGGAAGTTTCACAAAACGAGACCACGAGAGTCCACAACTACCTGAAGGAGATTTCTCGTTTAACAGACTGAAATTTATTGAAAATAATTTCAATAAATTTACAAAATGCATTTTAAGTGCAAAAAAATTATTGAACTTTTCGACCCAGCGATCAGAGAGGTCTCATCGGTATGGTTATCTCTGATCGCCTACCATAGAAGTTCAATGTTGGAGGTCACATCAATTGCCCAACTACCTCTAGAGATAGAACGTAATTGGGCGTTTGTCTAGGCAACGAAAAGATTTTTTTTTTTATAAAGAAATGCTACAGTTTTCTTCTTCTTCATAATACTCAAAGCCCCATACTTGAGCACCATATCATAATACCTCCCTTGAGATAGCAGAATAAATTCTGGCTTATTTTTACTTTTCTTATAAAGTTATTCCAAGTGCTGTTCAGGACCCTTTTAGCTGCGTTGAAACGATCACTTATAAGGTCCTTAAAACTTTGGGCTTTGACGTTAACTGGATCCGAAGATGGTTAACTGTCTTGATTACTTCGATATTTCTTCCTTGAAATTCTCATCTCGCTCTATTCGCTCTTCTTCCATCTGCCAGTTGGAAGATCATTATTTTCGACTTATTTAATTAACCACCAGGTTCCAGCATCGACAATATTCCTCTAGCTTCGCCATAATTTCTTGCACATCTCCTCCCGTATCATCCTCAACATGAACTGCATGTGACAGTAGTTGGAGAGTGAGTCTTCGTCCGAAATTTTCCAATTATGTACATACGGCTTTAGATGACTTGTTTAAAGAGTTAAGTCTAGAACGCCTTTTCGATAGCTTGATATAATGGTGGGTCTCTATTTAGTTGTCATTAAGTGGCTCAACACATCTAGCGGCATTATAACCTGATAATGATAACTTTCGTCAATCTCATAACGTTTGTCATTTCTGTTCGCGATGGCGGTTGATCGGAATTTCAGGGATGATAAAGAGATGCTGGAATTATTCCATTCACCTTTTTTTCGTCTGATATCATCGTTTTTGTGTTAGGTAAATTAGCCCGTGGAATATAGAATAAATTTAAGTTTTTCTTAGCAAAAATGTAGGCTCTTGACCTACATGAACCATGGCAGAAATGGTGTTACTTTTAGGGAAGATATCGTATGACTTAACAATCCCATGCTTTTTGGTTGGTAACACATCTCAAAAATATGTACAGGTTAGTAAAAGCATATGTCGTTTATTACCAAAAGTGCATACAACCTTCGAAAGAAAATTGTAGAATAATTCAAAATAAATAGGGCGCTGTGCTCCTTAACATTCCCATTGGGACGATAAACCAGCGCTTCTGAAAGGAGCACAATTTAAGCACTTCTCTAGCCATCATTTGGTAGCTCTGTAGAAACAGATTCACTGATCTGTCCAGAAAAATAAGCATAGGCGCAACTAAATAACTCAAGTGCTGCTAGAGGCATCGCTTGGAAGCTCTATAGAAGATTATGTGTGGATTTTTCCACTATTGTGAGATTAAATTGTTAAGCACAACTCCGACGTTTCGATCTGATTCGATCCAACCCATTTCGATCCAAACGGATGCATGAGCACAATTGTTCCGTTCGGTTTCAAACACTTGACTTTACAATTTTGCCAGATTTTGTCTTTCATCCATGAAAATATTTTTTTTTTTTTTTTTGTCATATAATTCCTTTTTTTATTTCCTCAACAAAAGCCTTTTCATGCATCTTTGAGTATAAATAAATCTTTACAGATTTTTCTAGGTTATGTCATCCAGAAAAGTTGAAATTTGCTCAACTTCTCTGTTTCGTTCCGTTCCATTTCGATCCATTTCGGTGTAATGTGTCCAATTGCAGGTATGACTCATATAAGCAAATTTGACATTTGTATGAATCAGATCGAAATGTCGGAATTGTGTTTCGCCCTTAAGGCTTAAACACAATTGCCACGACAGAGCGACAGAGCGACAGACGACAACGAAAAATTCGCTGCGAAACAGGCAGTTGAAAAATTTGGAACACAATTGCAACGACAGGCGATGAGCGACGATTGTGAAAGAAGAAGATATTGAAATTTCATTTATTAAATATTTCGAGCGTTTTAAAAGGAGATTTTTATCAAGAATATTTTATATTATATTGAAAGAAATGCAATGAACCAAAGTGTGGAAAAACACTGAAAATGCGGAAATTAAGCAAATTAAACGCTTTGAAATATCCATCCAACCCACGTCTTTTTAGTTCACTTGTCTTTCCTGTCTTGTAAACTGTAAATTATTTTATGGATTTCGCATTTTCTCGATCAATTTTTCCTCAAAGCTCATTATTTTAAAATTACCGCGGCGTGCTAGCACCTAAAAAAGACAAAAGTGAATTTCACAGCTATTTCATTCGATTAATTTTGTTGGTAGGACTGCAGCGATGGCGGCAAAATTAGAAACTGATGCAATTTGGTGCAGTCGCATAAGATGCTGTGCTTTTAGAAGTTTGACAGCGATATATCGTCGTCGTTTGTCGTCTGTCGTCGCAATTCTGTTTAAGCCATTAAGGAAGTAGCACTGCAATGCATCATTTAGAGCGCTCTCAGAGTGCTTCTTAAGAGCAGCATTGAAACGCTTGCCTATGCGGACATGCCTATATTAAAAAGCAATGAACTGGGATGGGAAAAAGAAACGTTACGAGCTTCCAGGAAAGCCCTTCAGAAGGGCTCTTAGAGCACTCTTTTTCCCAGTAGGTTTTTACTAGCTAAGGCCGTCAAACATCCCAGTCAACCAAAGTTTTTTTGATACACTTTCACGGCCTAAGTAAATTTTGGCAGTAAATTCCTTAAAAAAATTATCAGACACTACCAGTTGCAGGCATTTTGAACACTGGATGAAGTTGGCAACAGTTGCGGTATACCTTCGTATGGGAATTATTGCCTCGAATTATTACCTTCTAAAAGAAATATTTTTTAAAGAAAATAATAGTAAAGTGGATATATTTACGATTGAGTTAAATCCCTTTAATTTTCATGTCCAATGCATACAAATTCATCAAATCCCCACTTGTGCAATTTTACCCATTTCCAACAATTTCTGAGAATAATTGTCAACTAATGCAGGATTATTATGCCATAGCCTTTTTAAATACAATTCGAAAGTTTTGTAAAAGCTACACTACTTAACTACATATGTATTTAGGATTGTCAACTTGAATAAGGAATTTTACGTTGGGTTTAGAATGTATTAATTTATTTTGTTTATAGGAATTTATTGTAATTTGTGCGTTGGTAGAATGTTTTAACATTCGACAAAAAGCTTATTTGGCCGAATTACTAGGCGAGGAAATAGCTTGCAAGATTTATTACAGAATATAATCAATGTAGAAAATGGTTCTGAGGACAAGTGGACTCCATAATATATAATTGAACAAATTTAGATTGAAGAGGAATTAGATGTTGCAGTTGTTCATAGAGACACAAATCTTCAAATTGAAATTGAATATGAAGTCGGTACGGATAACGATGATAACTATATGAAGAAAAATTATATGTGACCTGAAGGACATCTGACCAAGATATTTTCCGCGCTAAGACAACACCATATGACATCGCAATCCTGCCTCTATATGTCAAACATTGCAATACAATATCCTACGACAACGAGTATGTATGTGACACTTGTAAATGCTTTTGTTTTTCGATGATGCAATTTGTAAAATAATTTTGAAAGAAAAAAATAGAAACGCAAATAGAATTTTGAAAATCCTGGAAAACCCAAAGTGTGCCGCCAACTAAAAAAAAGGTTTAAAGGATTTTTAGGAGTACTAAAACGGCTGGCGTTCAATATTCAAAGCTCAGAACATGTGAAAGAAATGTGAAAATCAGATTCTTATCCACTCTATCGTGCAACAATGCCTATCAATATTATTTTTCTAAATCAGAATCTATATAATTTTACTTAGATATACGTTTCTTCCGAGACATACAATCGGTGGCACAAATATGCCATGCCAAGAACATAAGGATGTAAAAGCTTAAACTGTAAAAATTCCAGTTTAGCGTTATGATTTATTTGTAAAATCTTTATCAATGTTTTCATTTTGAACCCTTTCAAGATGCTTCAGAATATTAACAAAGAAAAACAAACTATTAAGTCCTAAAATCATACAAATGAAACAGTTGTGCCATGCCGTGGACATATCTCTAAAGACTTTAAAAAATAATACAATAACGATGACAAAACTGCTAAAACTCTCGACAGTAACTAATTTTAATACCTTCCAGATTTCACCATCGATTGGACGTAAACACAAACAAATAAATATTTCCACCAATCTACAAAAGCAATTGAATCTATGTAAAAGCGTCCAAAAGAGCAAATTCCGTGCATAACTTCTTTAGCAAATGAAACTTAAATTTGTTCTTTTTGTCAGAAGTTTTCTATAGGGCCACATGAAAGAAGAGCACCAGTTCAACAGAAAAAGTCACTCGTTCCAGATGGCCGACACACAATGAAAACTTCGCGAATTCTTTCCATCCGCTTAAGCACAAAAAGCGAAGAATCGAAAAGCGGAGACGATTTCTACGACTCTACGTTACACTCCTCTGCAACTTTGTTCAATAAAAATTTAAAATTCAATAAAACTTTGCCAAAGCACAACCCATTAAGAAGATTACTATTTTGGAAAGATGTTATTATTACGGTTGGTTGCCTTGCTACAGTAGTCCTGCGGTCAGAACATAAAAAAAAAAAACCGGAACATTAGTAGCTATGTCCTTCATGTCAAAGTTTGTGGATACTCTTCATAGTCATGGCTGATGATAGCAAATATTATGAGTACAATTTTATCTACACAGGATTGGGACTTTTAAAGGTAGTCGAAAGAATTTCAGGATATTTTTATAGCGTACAAAAATATAGAAAGAGTTTTTGACACTCCTGTCATCCAGACTCGATACCGAGTTCAGCAGAGAATGACATGCCTGCAATTCATTGATTTAATTTTCAACTAGAAGCCACTTTGGGATATAAGGACGTGACTTCTGGAATTCTCCAGGTCCCTGTCATGTGCGTATCATATTATATCCCTAAAGAAATCAAAATTTAATTTTGCCCTGTGCACCCTATTCGGACTCATAAATATTTTACCATTGACATTTGCCGAGTGAACACTATAGAAAAAGTCACGAATTCCTTTGATTTTATTCTCCCACCTTCTCTCATACGCTGTTCACTTTCTATCTTTGGCACCCACCAAGGTAAGTCTACTACGTCTTCCACTTTCTCCCACTTAACTGAAGTTACCTCATGCTTCTTCTTACTAGTACAACGGTAGTACATTGCATTTCGCAACTATACGTATAAATGTGTGTGTATGTATGTGTGTAAAAATATAGTTCGACAATCTTAGACTGCACAACGGACGTGCAAAGACTATCCTGAATAAGAAAAGTAAAAAAAAAAACAACGCTCCACTTCCTATCGGCTCGGAGTAATATATTGCAGGCGGGTCACGTATAATTTATTAGTGTGCTCCAACATAAGTAAACATTTCTGCAAGGACTCCTCCACACTACTCTACTGCTAAGGAATCTGGCAGAGAGCAAAAGGACTTTATGAAAAATTTATCCCGAACTATCTTAATAGTACATTCTTGAATGTCACATATTGATTCACAATATGGAGTTCCGATTGAACCCAGGACTCAGGTAAGGGAGGCTTTTATAATAAAGGATATGAAATATATTCCTTTTGTGAAATTTTAAGGACTTGAAAGAATTGCCTTTGATGTCGTAATAATTCTGTGGTATGCGCTTAATTTCTACATTCTCTTTTGAAATTTTTTCAACTTGGGGGTTGTTTTAGAGAAAAAAGAAAAACTTGCAAGAGACACTTTTTTTTGCGAACTTTTAGTCTGGACCATAAATAGAAGCAGTTTCTTTTTCCATTTTTTTTTTTTGCTAAAAATATTTTTAATTAACTCTGTGGCTTACTATAAATTAAGACAAAGTGATTATTAACCACAAACAAACAATAAATTAGCAGAGTAGTAGTTAGGAGAAAATCGGAATTGGCGGGGGGGGGGCGGCTGGAGAGAGGGATTAATTCATTTCTTGAGTTAAATAAATTCACTTAAATAATTTTCTTTATTCTTAGTCGGTTTTTCATCATGTAATAAAATTTTTAAATCGCACAAAAATTTATTGTTGTTTTGTTCAATCATTTTTGTAGTTTCCTTCCAAATATTTTCTATCTGTTTCTTTCGGTCCTCTGCGTACAACTTGCACTCGTACTCAATTAAGAGTTTCCTCTGTGGAAGGAAATCTTTCTGTAAATCTTGGCACATCCTTTCACTTCACTGACCATTCTTATAGGCTCATTTATACTTTTTGGTCTTATCCTACTATAATTGTTGCCCCTGGATTATTATCGATATAAGAAATCGCTGAAAATATTTCTAAAACAAAGCGAAAAATTATATAAAATGTTAAGAGGAGTCAGTACCAAGATTTGCAAGTTTCATACATTTTTCAATGCGAATTTCTAGCAAACTATTTGTAGCAAAAAAATGATTTATATCTTAAATTAAAGGTAACGAAGAGGTCTAGTAAATAACTTCGAGAAAAATAAAAAAAATGTATTGAAATGGATATATTAGCTCGAAAACTTGTAAAAAATGGCAAAAATTGATTCTTTTCAAATCAAATTCCTATTAGTAGGTATTCTCATTTCTTTATATTGTGACTGTTTTAGAGATAAAGCCTAGATCTAGCAAATAACGTCGAGCTTTTTTCATTTTTAGTGGCGCATTTTTTAATGGTTTAACTCTAATAGTACTTGTTTTTTCAATCGATATTTCACCGACGAGAAATTGCAATATTTCGTTGAAAGTTTTAGAAATATAAAGCAAAATGGTATATTTAGCAATTATGTGCAAAATAAAATTTAGGAGAGTTAAATGTCTTTAAAAATTTTCAATTTCTTCAAATTTTCATTTTCGTCCTAAATTTTCGTATATTGGGTTTCTTTCTTTTACCCTAGATGTCTCTAAGGTGACTTGTGGTCTAGGTCTAGGGTAATTTTATATGCATTTTCATACTTTCAGGACACAAACCTACGTGTACTAAGTTTTATTGCCTACAGGCTCGCTGGTATCTAAATTGAAATTTTTGCTGAGTACTGACTCCTCTTACGGAAATTAAATATATGTTTCCTGTATTATCAGAAGAATCGATCGTATTCGATATTTTGAAAGATATTGATCTTGCACTTGTACCAAAGTTTCGGTGGATAGCAAACTTCAATAACTCACACGAATTTTGAAGGAATATGGTCGATGTCAATTCTAAGAAAAATTCGATTTTTGCCTAAATTGAAAAATATGTTTGGTTCGGAACCATGATATATTTAGCCGAGATCAGTGAGTTATTGAGGTTTGCTATGAGGCTTTTTTCACACATCACTTTCTTACTACTACCGTCAATACCTGGGTATTTCTTGTATGTGCTACGAGCCTAGATAAGAAAGAATTAAATTTTCTTAGGAATCTTTTCGATAAATTTTCTTTAGAATCTATATCAAATAGATAACAGATATATCTAGCAAAATTACCTCGAAATACTAATTCATGCAGAAGAGACTTAGGGATTTAGATGAAGAATAAATGCAAAAATACAAAAACGCTGACATTTGGGGTATACTACTAAAAGACTGTTATAGATCACGTTAAAGCGAATAAATTAAAAAAATTAAATTTTTTAAAAAAAGAAACAAAAGTAATCGGATGAAAGTAACTGTTCAAAATTTTTAATTCTGTGTAACGCTCTATAATCGGGATTAATACTGCAATGGTTGGAAGGAACAAAGGGTTCTATACATTAAATTACGTTTACCAATAGTAGGCCAGCCTAGCCCGGGGTAGTTTCAGAGATACAGGGTCTCTCATTAATAATGAGCATGAAACCATTATTCACCTGTAATTTCCAGATATTGAAACTTACACATTTCCCAGTCATAACATAATTTTTTTATTTCTTTTGTGTCACGATTAACGAGTATGGAGATAACCTTCAGCAGCACCCTGAAAAAAAAAATGAAAATTAAGAAAATTTTAAACAGTCGAGATGGCAATGGCGAGCGGTAGGGGAAATAAAAAAAAATACGGATTAAGACGTCAACTTTCCACACAAATTCCATAGAAATCGGAGATAGTCGTACAGCAAGGAGATATTTGCTTCGTACGTAATAAATGACCGGTGACTGATGATATTCATATTACTGTCCGCCTCCCAATAAAATGTCATTTTACCCCATTTATTTGTATTTATTTAAATCTTGTTTTCTGTAGTTATCTTGAAACGTGATTTCGTTAGCGTTATTTTTGTTTTCATAACATAAAAAATATTTTGCCTGCAAAATATACCAAAAATTAATGAAAAGTAAATTTTCCCCTCTTTTACTTAGTTAATTGCTCAAGATTACTTTCACTGACTGAGATAATGAAATTAATAAACGGTCAAATTGTAGGAATTCATTAATCAAATAATAAAATTATAAAAATAATAATAAATATGTGCCACAAGAACATCTACCGACCTACCAATTTTGAATCTGAGTTTAGCTTTGATTGCTCTTGACCCATAATTTGTAGAAGAGATAAATTACATAATCAAGAAAAGTAGATAATTTCAACGGGGCTATTTCAGAAGACGATGTTGAAATTAATTTAAGTTAGTATCAAAAATAGCCTTATTAAACACGTTACAATGTCGCGATTGCATTGCATAATTTCAATTTTGATTTCACTTCAAGTGTTAACTTTTGATGGAATATCTTCTGCTGCAGTGGAGCACCATGTTAAATTATCGGATGAAATAATTGAACGCCTAAAAAAACTCGGAGCAGGTTTCAAAGAAACCTTATCACTTGAAAGTGATCCATGCATAGATTACTATGGATATGTTTGTGGCAAAAAGGACATCATAAATCTCAAAACGCAAACGGATAATCCAAAGATTAGTGATATACTGTTAGAATACTTTCAGAACATAGAAGATTGTACTAAGCCAGAATTGAAATTGAAAAATTATTGGGAGTCTTGTAAACAAAGCACTTCCGGGGACTTTAAAAATTTCGTGAGAAACTTTAACTTTCCAGAATCCCTAGGAGGGTGGCCTGCATTCAATTCAAACTGGAATGGGGATAAATTCGATTTTGACTCTGCAATTGCTGAATTTGGTTCTTATTCTGTTTCGGTGATAATTGATCTAGTTTTCGATATCGACCCGCGAGATTTAAAAAAATATTTACAAGTTAATGTGGGTGATGTAAATTTATTGGAGTCAGATTCGAAAAAGCAACAACTCATCGATAAATTGTCAAAATTTGGAGTAGAAAATGTTGATGACATAATAAAAGATGCGACTCAATTTGAAATGGACTGTGCAGAAGTTAGGAGCAGTGCAGAATCGGGAGCAGATATTCAAACCGATTTTAAAGGGTTGAAATTGAAAATTCCAATAATCAATTGGGATAAGCAAATGAAAATTATTGTGGGGCAAACGCTTTATGCAGATTATCCAGTGATAATAAAAAATGCAGAAATTCTAAAGAAAATGATCGAAGCTATTTCGAAAATGAATCCTAAAGTGGTAGCAAATCATTTCTTTTGCAAATTTATTAATTCTTTGCCTGAATTAAAGGAAGACACAAAAGAAGAAGATTGTTTACGTTACTCGTTAGATAACCTAGATTCTGTGGTATATGGAATACTTACAAAAAAATTTTTTACTCAAGATTTTTTAAAAATATTTGCTGGAATGATTCAGTCTATAACGAAAGAATTATTTAAATATTTTCAACTTGTCGAAGATAAGTTTACTAGTGCTGATTTTGAAGAAAGTATCGAAAGCCAAATGATTAAAGAATTCAGTGACGAGAGTCTAACTAAGGAATATGAAAGCATTGAGCTAAACTCTAATAATTTCCTTCAAAATACGTATGCTTTGAGGCGGCATCAAAAGCGTGTCATCCCAACGCGAATGTTTTTCGAAAAATCTGGTACAAAAGTCGACATTTTCAGTTATATGCTCAATCGAATATATACGTATAGCATATTTGGAGCTGTGAACAAACCGTCGTCAATTGCATACAAATATATTGCTTCGGATCTAATACTGTCTCATTCGAAATATCTGATGTCAGATAGAATAAGCAATGACACCCTTCAATGTTTGAAGCGTTATTCAACTGATGCGGATCTTGAAGATGTATTGCGTCTTTACACTATTCAGATCTACATCAAAGGTTACCTAGATTGGACTGATAAAAATCAGGATCTAATTCAAGCAGAAAATGTTTTCCTCCATGAGTATGGATTAAATAGTATAAAAGCACAATTCGTAGATATTATGCAGTATGGGTGTGGAGATATGCGACTACTTTTATCGCTTATCGGAAATACAAAGGAATATGCAGATGTATTCAATTGTCCGATTGGATCACCTATGAATCCGAAAGAAAAGTGTGGATTAAATCAAATTGTGACTTTATAATTAGTACGGAATGTAATAACTAAGTTTAAATGATCATGTATCTTTCTGAATGTATTGTATATAAAGAAAAGTGTAGATTACGACAATAATTTTAGTGAAAAGTAAGAATAAAAATGAAGAAGTCGGCAATGATTGGTAAATTTTCCTCAGACCAATCCAAATCGCATGCATAGCCGTATAAAGCGCCTACAGTCATACATAGTCAGAGGTTCCTCGAACATTCAAGTCTGGATTTTTTAAATAAAGTTTTCGCGGTATTCCCATTATTCGTATTTCCATTTCCCGGTATCCCAACGAACAATTTTTGTCCTATATAAATCTCGGAGTTCTGCTAGGAAAAAAATCTGGCGAACTTAAGGTGTCATCAGAAGCTAGATTATTGTCTTACCGAATTTCCAGGGAATTGCACTAGACTCTTATAGCGATCAAGTGGACAATTCCATATAATGCTCCTGGAATAAAATTTAGTGTTAATGAAGGAATAATAACTTCTATAATGTGTACTTTAACTTTATCTCATATTGATGCTCAGTGCTTAGATAAGACTTTATATATTTCCTATTGGAGTAATTTAGTGCTATGACGTTGTTGTAGGATTTCCTAAATGGGTCCACTTCACTTATATAGGAATTAAATAAAATTTGATAACTTATTTGTTCCTAATTTATCGCATATAGGAAAAGTAGTCCTAACGTAAAATCATTAAAAGACAATAGATCCAATTTGAGTCTGTAAATTTAATATTTATGTGGAATTTATTATGCATGCATCATACATATATTTTTTAATATTAAAATTGATTTTTCACAAGGCATATGCTAGAATTTAACAACGATTAAAGTTTTATTGTTAGTATTTAACACGCCAGATAAAAAAAAATAAAGTGCCTCAAAATATAATAAATAAATAAATAGAAAGTTTAATTTACTATGGTTAAAAAGAGTTATGTTCATTTGGCTCTCCAAATAAATGGAACTAATGTGTTTTTGTCTATTTTGCAATAAATTTATCAATATGTCATTATTGTCATGTTTCTAAGCTAATTTGTACCTAAATCTTTAACCCTAAAAAATGTGTCTTTTTTCATTACGAATGGCCGTCAAAATATTCAGCAAATATGGCTACTGGAACGGGTTTACATAAAAAAAGATGATATAGGATTTCAGTTATTCTTTAAAGATTAAAAATCTTGATATAAGAGACAAAATTTCATGTCAAACGAATAGTACGAAACAATTAAACTTATATCAGTGTTTAGATATACGCACGATAAAAGTCTTCGCACAATGCTAAAGCAACCAAAAAAAAATTCATTAAGATTTAAGAGGATCGAGTTGTTGCCTGCCAAAAAGCGGTCAGTCCTGCTAGAGGGATAAACAGAAATAAACGCTTATATTGGTAACAAATTCCTATATAAAAATGTAAATTGCTATGTTGAGAAAAGATATTGATATATGTATAGCATTTGTAGTACTATATAAGTATAGTAGCGGAAAGACCGAAACAAAGACATTCCTATAGCATTTAAGTGCCTATTTCGTGGCGAGAATTCCTATATGAGAATTCCAATCGGTCGGTGGTGTGATTTCAAAGTCTTCCAGATGCACAATGCATTTCAGAAGGCATTTTACATATGAGCAACCATTCGGAAACATGCTATATGCCGAGATGACGACTTTGTATGAATTACAAAAATTTTGGTAACCAACTGGAAGCCTTTTCTTTATTCCTAATTCCATCAAAAGCAGAGGCTCTGCAACTATAAAATAATCTATCATATTCAAGGGAAGCAGATACCGCGACAAGACACTTTAGCATCTCCTATGAACTTTGATATAGGAACACATTTTCCAAGTGATCCCCTTGATCCTATATAAAAGTTCACTAATTACTTATTGTTCATATGATCGTTGATATTGAAAATGAATTCTCACTGAAATTACTTATTCCTAGTATTCTTATATAAGGGTTGATTGGAGGTTGATTTTTGATATGAGCCTTGATATATGAAAATATTTCCCAAGAGCTGTACTCCCCTATATTAATTCCCCAATTCTGAAATAGGAATGTTATATAGGTTTACGATTCGTGGGAATTATAGTCCTATATACTCACGTTTATAGCACTAATGGTCAAACAGTAAACTCTTCATATAGGACTTATACTCCTTAGACTCATATAAAACAACAAATGTAGATACAAGACTCTAGTTATTTCTTTAAGAACTAAAAGATCTATGTGAGAACTTAAATGTTGATCTAGATTTATATAGGAGCTAAATAAGAAACATTCAAATTTTCCAGCACTCGAAGTCTTAGCGATGTTCCTTGGGATCGGCCGATGCATAATGAAGCCGATTTCACTCTTTTTGCTTTGGTTACTTAAATACATCCTTATCACCTTTTTCCTTAATTTGCCAATCATTAATTCATTATTAAGTTTAGTTGTACAGATTCACCACCAATGATCTTTTTAGATTGAAAATATCGGGTTAGGTAATAATTCAATTTTGATTTCAATTCCATAAAGCGCTCGCTCTATTGATGGATTAATTTTCATAAAATGTATTAGCGTTTTGGCTATTTCTAATCTTTTATTTATATATTATACACTCAAAAGTTGCTCTGGCTCATTGAAAATCTGGTATAGGTTTTCCTCCTCAGTACTAAGTAGAATGAGAAAGAACAATTTGTTAATACTATTGATTCGGTTTCAACAATATATTGATTGCAATCAATTAATCCATCATTTATGTCAACAAATCCCACTCCATCAATATTTTGCCCGGCAGTTATTACGCGATTTACATCTGTTTCTAAAGGAATTGGAGAACTCACTGAAATAACGATATCTGGTCATAACTTTTCCAACAGGGTCGACGATTTCAGTTCTTTAAAGGATATATTAATTATTTCTACGCAATTTAGTATTGAAAATACTTTCGAAATTTGGGGAACTATTGCATTCGAATTACAATTGATTTTTTGGAAATTATTTCAAATGTAATCTATGCTTTTTTATTGGCTCATCAGTGAGTGAATAGGAAGCGTTGACTTGTCTAGGTCTTTAATTACAGATGGATTTAATAAATAATTAATTAACATCGGCTTAGTTATATTCTTTCTAGCTGGATTAGAATACAAAAATTAAGTTATCTTGTCTTGTGATGCATTAAAACCAGAACTTTTTTTTTGTACAATTACAAAAGATATTCATGAACTCTAGAGACTTATTCTGCTATATAATTGCCTTCCTTTATAAATTTGAAAACATTTTCGAAAATCTTTGAGCTTTCTTTCAAGTTCTTCTTCATATTACAAAAAAAAAACTCTTCTTAAATTTGTCAAATTCAGTAAATGAAACGTCCTCCGAATCTTTCAAACGTTAGCAAATCTTGAGTGCCATTTGTTTTATGGCGACACTATTATTCGTTTATTCCTCAAGTAACAGTCTTTAATTCATATCATCAAACATTTTTCCATCTTATACAAGTCTTTTATCCGAGCAACTCCTTCAAATCTAATAAGGATTTCATAGTTCGAATGGAATACAAAAATGGGTCATGTGTGAAATTTAGTGCTCTATAATTTCTGTAGGAGTTACTTTAAGCCTAGGTGGGGCTGGCAGAGAATATTCTCTAAAAACTGGTTTTCGGTATAATTCTTACATGGAGCCTCGAGGGGCGGTCACTCTAGGTCATTAACTCGGAATATTAACGAGGACACCAAACTGTACAAATCTACCAAATTAGAACTCTCCTTGACCTTCTGTAGCGAGCACACAAACACACACACACACGCGCGCGCGCGCGCGCGCGCGCGCGAACATACATGCACAAAGTGAAACAGTAGCGTACGGAATAACGCGATCGAGTCAAATAATGCCTTAGATTTTATGCATCCTTAACCACCCTAATCCTTTCAACCCCCACCCATACTCAGACATCTATATTATCGCCGGAAAACGCTGGTGGGCTCCTCATAGTTTATTATGAACATAGAAATAATTGGCAATTTCGTAAAATTTGTGCAGAGAATTTAACGCCGTGTAAACACATAATAAATGACTGATGATATTCGCATTATCATCTGCCTCCCAATAAAATTTCTTTTTAATCCATTTATTTCTATTTTGATTTCTGCAGTTATCTTAAAACGCCCGAATTTAGTTTAATATTAATTAAATCGACTTGTTTAACGGTGTTTTGTTTTTCATTTTTTATTTCAAAACCTATAAAAGATTTTGTCTGCAAAATTAATTAAAAACTTATAAATAATAAATTTTCCCATCTTCTATTTAAAACTAAAAAATGGAATATTTCTAGGAGTTCACTAATCAAATAACAAACATTTGCCATAGAATATCAATGACCTACCAATTTTGAATGTGAGTATAGCTTTGATTCACAACGTTTGATTGCTCTTGACCCATAATCAGCAAAACAAGCATAAAATTCTCCTCGTAGAAGAGATAAATTACATAATCACAAAAAATTGATATTTTCTCAACGGGGCTATTTAAGAAGACGATGTTGGAATTAATTCTAAGTCAGTATCAAAAATAGCCTTCTTAAGCACGTTGCAATGGCGCGATTGCATTACACATTTGGAATCTTGATTTCACTTCAGGTGTTAACTTTTGATAGAATATCCTCTGCTGCATTGGAGCACCATGTTAAATTGTCGGATGAAGTGATTGAAGGTCTAAGAAAATGCGGAAAAGATTACAACAAAACCTTATCACTTGAAAGTGATCCATGCATAGATTACTATGGATATGTTTGTGGCAAGAAGGAAATCATAGAACTCGATAGGGGAATGGATAATCCAAAGATTAGCAAAGTACTGTTAGAATACTTTCAGAACACCGAAGATTGTACTGAGCCAGAATTGAAACTGGAAAATTATTGGGAGTCTTGTAAACAAAGCACATCCGAGGACTTTAAACATTTCGTGAGAAATTTTAACTTTCCAGAATCCATAGGAGGGTGGCCTGCATTCAATTCAAAATGGACTGGGGATAAATTCGATTTTCAATCTGCAATTGCTGAATTCGGTTCTTATTCTGTTTCGGTGATAATTGATCAGGTTTTCGATATCGACCCGCGAGATTTAAAAAAATATTTACAAGTGAATGCCGGTGATGTAAATTTATTGGAATCAGATCTGAAAAAGCAGCAACTCATCGATAAATTGTCAAAATTTGGAGTAGAAAATGTTGATGACATAATAAAGGATGTGGCTCAATTTGAAATGGACTGTGCAGAAGCTAGGATCAGTGCAGAACCAGAAGTAGATATTCAAACAGATTTTGAAGGATTGAAACTGAAAATTCCAATGATCGATTGGGATAATCAAATGGAAATTATTGTTGGTCAAACGCTTGATGCAGATTATCCAGTGGTAATAAAAAATACAGAAATTCTAAAGAAAATGATCGAAGCAATTTCGAAAATGAATCCTAAAGTGGTAGCAAATAATTTCTTTTGCAAATTTATTAATTCTTTGCCTGAATTAAAGGAAGACACAAAAGAAGAAGATTGTTTACGTCTGTCGTTAGATAACCTATATTCTGTGGTATATGGAATACTTACAAAAAAATTTTTTACTCAAGATTTTCTAAAAGTATTTGCTGGAATGATTCAGTCTGTAACGGAAAATTTTTTTAAATATTTTCCACTTGTCGAAGATAAATCTACCAGCACCGTTATTTTTAAAGAGAGTATCGAGAGTCTAATGAATAAAGAATTAAGTGACGAAAGTTTAGCTAAGGAATACGAAAGCATGGAATTAAACGCAACAAATTTCCTTCAAAATACATATGCTTTGAGGCGGCATCAAAAACGTGGTCTCCCACGGCTAATGTTTTTCGAAAAATCCGAAAAAAGATTCGACGTGGTCAGTTTTATACTCAATCGCATATTTACCTATGACGTATTTGGAGCTGTGAACAAACCTTCGTCAATTGCATACAGGCATATTGCCTTCGATTTAGTGGGGACTCATGCAAAATATCTGGGGTCAGGTAGAATAAAAAATGACACCCTTCACTGTTGGAGACGTCAGTGGAATAATGCGAATCTTGAAAATGTACTGGGTCTTTACACTATGCAAATTTATATTAAAGGTTATTTGGATTGGGCGGATGAAAATCAGGATCTAATTCAAGCTGAAGATGTTTTCCTACATGAGTATGGATTAAATAGTAGAAAAGTACAATTCTTAAAGATACCGAACTGTTTTCATCGATTTTTGGAAATACAAAGGAATTTGCAGAGGTATTCGATTGTCCGATTGGATCACTTATGAATCCCAAAGAAAAGTGTGGATTAAATCAAATTATGTTTTTGTAAGTAGTACGTAATGTAGTAAGTAAGTTTAAATGAAAATGTATCTTTTTGCATGTATTGTGTATAAAGAAAAAGTATGGATTACAACAATAAATAATAATAAAAGCAAGTAAGTCGGTAATGACTGGAAAATTATTGTTTCGACATGAAGATGCACCTATTTATATTAACTAAGGCTGAATTTACCGATATGTAGGCGAATTTAAAAAAAAAGAATACCAACCTAAACGCGTAGCTGCTTTAAGCATGTACGATTACAGCTAAAGATGAAGATAATTTCAGGCTTTTTTTCAATTTTTTTGAATGATATGAAGACCTCTGGAGTTTTAAAAACTCGGTATTTGTCCATCCGAATGAATCATCTGTAGGAGTTTCTCAATCTAAGATAAAAGTAAGTTGGTGATGTTTTCTAATATCGAGAATGTCTTTTGAAGGAATATTGTAGGAATCTTTTCGATAAATTTTCTGCAGAATTTCTATCAAATATTTCTGGCAGACATATCTAGCAAAATTGCATCGACAAGTTAATGCACGCAGAAGCGGTATTTATTGAGCGCTTTAGATTTACGGGTTCAGATGAAGAATAAGTGCGACAAATATAAAAATCGTGATGCGTGTTTCTTAATATCATTTATGAACCTGATTCTGGCAGTATATATGGTCCTTTCCCGATGTGGAACTTGAATGTTACAAGATTCTTTTATTCAGTTTCTCTCTGATAAAATATTATTTATCTAATATCTTTTAATGGGGTTGGCTCCATAAATTTTCACCACCATCAGTGTATTCGTCGAGAAAAGCCATCCCAATTTCATATGTTGAAGGAAATTGAGGGAGTGAAAGCTTGCGGTTTTTTTGAATTTTGTTTCGCGTGTTTTGTTTTTGTCGCGATTTAGTGTGATCTCAGGTGAAATTTCAGGTAAGTGTTGATTTAATATGAATTTGGTATTATGTAATTGTTTTGTCAATGGTTTGTGTAGTACACAAACGGCTCAATTTCTTATAAAGTGAGAATTGTTGGTTATGCGTTATATGGATACGTTTTTCATTATTTGTGTTGATTTTAGCTAATAAATTGTTATTATTCGAAATTAACCAATGACACTTGATTAAGTTGCAGTGTACTAAATTACATAAGTTGATTTACTTATTCTCAAGATAATAATTTTTTTTGCAGCTTTTAACAGGTGACTTTAAATTATTTAAAGTAGGTAAAGTAGGTTCTTACGGAACATGATTACATATAAAATTTAGGTTGACAATGTATTGATGACTATAAAGGTGATGTTTGGTCACCTGTGACTTGATCAATTGTTTGCTTTTTGCTTTGGTTTTGGGTTCATATGTGCATCTTCTTTTTTTACAGATCTCAGCGTGGGACCAAATATAATATCGACATTGATCCGGAAGAAATCAACAAGAAATTCCTTATGGTACCTGCAATAGCTTCGAGTTCCCAAAGCAGCCCTGAATTGCCTAATCCTAGTGTTCCTCGCAAAAATCTGACAGCACGGGATGTGATGGTCTAAACCCGAAATTTGTTAAAATGCTCCTGCCTTATATTCTTTCTCCTCTTGCACGCATTTGTAATACGTGTTTACGTCATCTCAGTTTTCGAAACAGTGGAAGTTCTCAAAGGTCTTATCTGTACCGAAAAACTCATCTAATAGCGATTTGAGACCTAGTAGTATCTAACCCTTTTTATCTAAAGTAATTGAAAAAATTATGTCTGCCCAGATAAATAGATACAATACATATCATAATTTACTAAATGAAGAACAATCAGCTAAGCATAGCTGTTTTACTGCTCTTTTTAAAATAACCAATGATATACGGATTGCTATTAATAGGGATGAGTTCTCCATGTTAGTGCTCTTGGCATTTGATTCGGTGAATCATAGCAAGCTATGTAAAAAACTAATAATGCAGTTTAATTTCTCTCCCCAGGCTGCAAACCTTATTGGCAGTTAATTGAGGGATCGGTATCAATCTGTGTATTCTAAAAATTTAAATTCCTCTTTTCAATATCTTCAGGAGTACCTCAAGGATCTATCTTGGGTCCTATGTTGTTCTCTCTTTTCATAAATGATTTATCTCATTGTGTTAAGTACAGTAAACTGCACCTTTATGCTGATGATGCTCAATTGTACATCTCAAGACCAATTGGATTAGCTGAAGATGGTGTATCTTGTATCTCTATTCTATTTATTTGTGGACTATTGACAACATGCTACTCTTGAACCAAGACTAAATGCTTAATTATATAAAAAAAAGTTTTAGATACTTGTTATTTTTCACCTGTCGTAATCAATGGAATGCAAATTCGAATTGTTGATTCCGTTGCTAATTTGGGAATTATCTTCAATAGAACTCTTTCCTGGGGCCATCAAATTAATGCGCTAATTAGAAAAGTATACGGTGGGCTTCCTTCACTCTGGGCGACTAGTAATTTTACTCCAGCGAAAACCGATTTAAAGCTGGTCAGGACGCTTCTCGTCCTTTTTTTTACGTATGGGTGTAAAATATTTGCTTCTCTTGACTATAAGTCTATTCGAAAGCTAAATACGACATTCAACGCTACTATAAGGTATGATTTTGGTCTCCGTCGTTTCGACCATGTCTCTCTTTACACCAACTCCATCCTTGGTTGCAGCCTTATGGTCTATTTCAAATATCCCGCTGTTATTTTATTGGCTGGGATTCTTAAGTCTCGGAACCCTAGCTATTTGTATAATATACCTCAGATTGCGAGAACAAGTCGAGTTACTACTTTAATAGTGCCTAGACTTAATTGTCTAACATCTAAGCGTCAGCTCTTCATCCAGTCCATTATTATTTGGAATTCTCTGCCAATAAATTTCAGATTGTTGTTTGAGTCAGGTATGTTTGGTAATTTTAAATGCAAAGTTCTCGAGCACTTAAAATCAGTTTAGTTTTTAGTTTTGCATTGCAAATAAGAATAAGTTTCATTTTTTTTCTCCTTTTTATCTTAGTTCTGTTGTTTCTAATATTAATTATTGGATAGCACCTATTAATCTTGTACTAAAATATGATTTAATATCTTTTTGTACAATGCCACATATAAAAGAACAAATGAAATGAAAATGAAATCTACTGAGAATTTTTCACTATTAGTGTCGCAGTCACTTGAAATTGTTTTCAATACAACGCGAAATTGTCGAATCAGTTCTTCATTTATAGCTGTACCTCGAGCATTCAAGTCTGAATATTATTCGTATTTCCATTTCCTGGTATCGGCCGATTTTACTCTTGAATTTTAGATTAGGTTAAATTAGAGAGATACTGTCACGGAAAGCATTGCCTGCATCACTTAGACCACTGACGAGTCCATTGTGCTACATATATTTATGGAAATCGAACCTGCTCTTGTATTTGACATGTTTTCGTTTCTTAAATGCATCATGTGGGCTAAAAGTTTGAGAAAAACTATCATTTAAGATTAAAAATTTGGTTGGTTTGGAATAAACTTTTTTTTTTTAATTTTACAAATTATATAGTATTGTGAATAATAAAACATAATCATAATATAGAAAATGGACCTTTTTGCTTCGATTTTAGGTAGTTTACTTCGTTGGACCATGTTTATGTTAATTTCTTTAATTTTTTTCCTGATTCTGGTTTTGAATTACTTCAGAGTTTTCGCTTCCCAACCTTCGTTATAAACATGCCGAGATAGAATTGCCCAGAAATCCTCAATAGGTCGACATTTTGGAATGTTAGGTGGGTTTGCACTCTTTGGTACAAAATGTATGTTATTTGTCCTCAGCCAATCTTGCGTAGATCTGGCGTAATAGGCACTCTTGCTAGATCTGTTCAAAAAATATATTCGTCCTCTGCATGAACCGAGTTAACGAATTTTTTCATTATTGGTAAACATTCCTTTTGGTAAATATCGGCACTAATTTCTGGACCTAATGTATTCCCTATCACCGGTTCTGAAATACCTTTACCAGATATCGTCACCCAAACAAGAACTTTCTACTCAAATTTGGATTTCGGATTAAATTTCAAATTCACAGGAGCTTACTATTTATTTCTGGTATAATGACCATCATTTCCGCATAAGTTGTTGTTAGAAAAACTAAAATATTTTTCATCGTTCATAATAATCCATTTTTTTTCCTGTCAAAATTTCCCGACGTAATTTGCGAATTTTTTTTTGGTATTTTTTCTAACTATTGCTCTGAATATTTCGGTGTTTGTGTTCTTTTATAATATTTTACCTCGTTTTTGGTCAATATGTGTCGAATGCATCTCCTGGATACGCCATATTTACCCGCCATTTTGCGTTGTGATGTCCCAATCCTGTTCTTCATACATTTTGTTTTGTTTTTATCACTTAAGCTGGACGGTCGACCTGATTTTGACATTTTATTGACGTTGGAGCTTTTTCTGCTTTAAAATGATCAATAACCATTTTTTTTCGACTGCTGCCCAAGTAATACATAAATTTGTCTCCGTAAATCTTCCTTTCTTTCCATAGCAAAAATTGTGACTCATTTATATTTCAGTTTATAATAAATACTGACATAACTGTCCTTAGTCAGTATAAAATTATTTAAAATTTTTCCACTGCATAGGCTACTGCGCTCACGATGAAATTTTTCTCAATACTCTTAGCCCACACATTATACTTATACTGTATCATATATAGAATTTTTGACTATTCCCATAAGAAAAACTGTAAGCAGATATTCAAATAACTCCTTACCTTACAGGATTACCGAAAGTTTCTAATATGACGGCTTAGATTTCCTACAACAAATGCAGTACTTAAAGACAGTACTTAGAAGCACAATAATATATTGGATAATTTTTAAAGTGTTTTATATCTATTTAGGTGTGTACTAAGATACGAGGGGCAAGAAGGATAAGAAGCTGCACACTAATTTGCTAGGAAAGGAGCAGAACCTTTATATACCGGACACGAACCATTCTGCGGTGTAGCATATTAAAAATATATCTAAAAGGGGTATAAAATGAAGTTATAAACTTTCATACATTAGTATATGCCTGAAAACCAGTAAATTTCCATATAAGCTAATCATGCTTAAAAGCATTATCTTATCTTATCTTCTAAACGCAATTTCTTTAAATTTTTTAAATGGAAAAACAAAAGTTTCAGGTTTCAATACAAGTCGTTTTGCCTAAAACTCCCACGACAAAAATTTTGCCTTCAGCAAAAATACAATATATATATACCTACACATACGTACATACATATTACGAACAAAAGCTTTCCCGATGAGAAATGCGCGAAACACAAATTCATTTCATGTATATGCGCGCCGCAATCTCAAACGAAGAGACGGTGGCTGATGTTTTTTAAAGGATAGAATTACATTTTTTAAGCCACTTTCCGTTGCGAATTTTCTGGACAAGTTTCGAAAGTCCAAAAGTTAATTTGAAATTAAGCATTTTCTACCCTGAAGAACGGGATTTGATAACTGTTGAGGGAGATCAGAGTTGAGTTCGTTTTTGAAGTTGGTCGCGGCGGAAAATAGAAATAGGAAAATAATAATAACGTATTAGTATAAACTTGTGTATAAACAAATACGTGAATAAAGTAAATGTAAAAAGTGACCCAGGAACAAGTGTTTTCATTGAGTAAGGTAGATGCTCCCACAGAGATTAAGCAAGCAGAGTGAGTACCCTTACGAGCGTAAATAAATATAGAACAAATTTGCGCAACCGGTAGGATAGAAAAAGCCAACTTTCTATAGTAAATGAAAGTATAACCGCTTAAAAAACCTTTATCTGCAAGCGAAGATCGAGGGGTTAATTAAATTAGTCCTGTTTGGTCTAATCGCCCATAACGCTCGGGATAGTTTAGTTATAACTGCCTCTGCCTACTAGCAAGCATACACCCCCTCATCAATGCACAAAAGTACCAATGTGGGACAATAGCAAACTTCATCCCAGCCCAAGAATATTAGACGTCCATATTAACAGGGAAATTCCAACCCTACGTGTGAAGGAAGGAAGCTTAGTCACTAACAACAATCTTTAATCTGTGATTTGGAGCTGAAAGGGACTTCAAAGCAGGTAACGACCCCCACTTTCAGCTTTTATGCAAGGGAATTTAAGAAGGCCAAGGGCCTCCCGGCAAAACACAGAACTTCACCCAATGACAGCGTTCCTGATTTGAGAGGGACTTCGAAGAAGGCAAAAGTCCCTCTCTCAAATACAACCAAGGAAAGTAAGACGGCAGGAGCCCCCACAGCTGCAAAACCTCAATCCGGTGGTAAATGAACGAAGAAACCTACCATCAAGAAACGCCGAACACTAATACCTCAGCTCCACAGTAATTTTCCTTGCCGGGCGACGCACAGGAAGTTCCGCCCCAGGGCACAGGTGGTGTTCCAGTTGAGGAATTATAAATTCAAAGATTATCCACTTCATCTTAACAATTCTTTGTTTATTAACTAAAAGCAAATAATTTGCAATATTCTTTTTGAGGAACTTTATAAAAAGACGTGTTGAGTCAGAAAGAGAGAACGAATAGAGACATCTGGCTCCTGTCACTTTGTCTTCTTCTTATTTCTTTGGTGGTGATTGTGCTATGTCTGCGGCCACGTTATTGCTGGTGCTGTTGCGTGTATGTGCTAACACATTACTACTACTGCTGCTGTTGCCATGTGTGGATACCGCCACAGGAAGCAATGCGAGAGCAACATCCGCAACAAAGGGTACTCAGTAAACACCCCCAATAGGCTCAACAAGTTGCGTACCACTGAACCGATTGTGTTTTATATCGTGGAATCAAGATCCATTCATTTACATTAGTCTATGCAGCAATTGCTTTAGGAGTTTTAATCATATAATTTTTAGTCTACAAAAAGATGGAAACAAACAAACAAATCCAGAAATAATCAGACAATACCTGCACAGGGCAATAGCACCACAATTCTGCATCCACATTGATGCGGAGTTGGATGCAATTTAACGTGAGGAAGGATGTTAAGACCCACACGCATAATTACATTAGTTGGAATTTAAGAACACCAACACAATTTTCACAATTTCTTGTAAACATAAGTCATTGACTTTAATAACAAAATTAAATTGCAATCCAAAGCAAAATTTGTTTTTATATAAATTGTCAACATACTTACATCCGCCGTAAGGTCAT
Source organism: Dioctria rufipes (assembly GCA_963924295.1). Taxonomy (NCBI): domain Eukaryota; kingdom Metazoa; phylum Arthropoda; class Insecta; order Diptera; family Asilidae; genus Dioctria; species Dioctria rufipes. The sequence goes on along the minus strand of OZ002742.1, from coordinate 14,845,490 downwards.
AAAGACACAAGGTGATCCCACTACATCTCACAACGTTTGATTACGCTTGACCCATAATTACAAAACAAAAAAATTATCGTAGAAGAGATAATTTCGGAATCACAAAAACTAGACAATCTCAACGGGGCTATTTAAGAAGACGATGCTGGAATTAATTCAAGTTAGTGTCAAAATTAGCCTTATTAAACACGTTACAATGTCGCGACTTCATTGCTTAACTATAATCCTGATTTCACTTCAGGTATTCAGTTTTGATGGAATAGCCTCTGCTGCAGTGGAGCACCATGCTAAATTATCGGATGAAGTAATCGAAAGTCTAAAAAAACTCGGAGAAGATTTCAACAAAATCTTATCATTAGAAAAAGATCCATGCGTAGATTACTATGGATATGTTTGTAGTAAGAGAGACATCATAGAACTTGAAACGCTAATGGATAATCCAAAGATTAGCAAAATAATGTTGGAATACTTTCGGAACACTGAAGATTGTACTAAGCCTGAGTTGAAATTGAAAAATTATTGGAAGTCTTGTAAACAAAGCACATCTGAGGACTACAAACATTTCGTGAGAAATTTTAACTTTCCGGAATCCATAGGAGGATGGCCTGCATTCAATTCAAACTGGAATTGGGATAAATTTGATTTTCAATCTGCAATTGCTGAATTTGGTTCTTATTCTGTTTCGGTGATCATTGATTTAGTTTTCGACATCGACCCGCGAGATTTACAAAAATATTTACAAGTGAATGCCGGTGATGTAAATTTATTGGAATCAGTTTCGAAAAACCAGCAACTCATCGATAAATTGTCAAAGTTTGGAGTAGAAAATGTTGATGACATAATAAAGGATGTGGCTCAATTTGAAATGGACTGTGCAGAAGCTACAATCAGTGCAGAACCAGAAGTAGATATTCAAACAGATTTTGAAGGATTGAAACTGAAAATTCCAATGATCGATTGGGATAATCAAATGGAAATTATTGTTGGTCAAACGCTTGATGCAGATTATCCAGTGGTAATAAAAAATGCGGAAATTCTGAAGAAAACTATCGAAGCAATTTCAAAAATGAATTCTAAAGTGGTGGCAAATTATTTCTTTTGCAAATTTATTGATTCTTTTCCTGAATTAAATGAAGACACGAAAGAAGAAGATTGTTCTAATCTCGCGATCAAAAACTTACATTCTGTGGTATATGGAATATTCACAAAAAAATTCTTTACTCGAGATTTTCTAAAAATATTTGCTGGTATGATTGAGTCTGCAACGGAAAATTTATATACACATTTGCCTCTTTTCGAAAATAAGTCTACTACTCTATATTTCGAAGAAAGTATCGAGAGCCTAATGAGTAGAGAATTCAGTGACGAAAGTCTAACTAAGGAATACGAAAGCATTGAATTAGACTCTAACAATTTCCTTCAAAATACATATGCTTTGAGGCGGCATCAAAAACGAGGCATTCCACGTCGAATGTTTTTCGAAAAATCAGATAAAAAATTCGACATTGTCAGTTATATGCTTACTCGAATATTTACGTTTAACATGTTCGGAGCTGTGAACAAACCTTCGTTAATTGCATACAAATTTATTGCTTTGGAGCTAATATGGACTCAGACGAAATATCTGATGTCAGATAAACTAAACAATGGCACCCTTCAGTGTTTGAGACGTCAGTTAAATAATGCGGATTTTGAAGATGTATTACGTCTTCAGGCTATGCAGATCTTTATTAAAGGTTATCTAGATTGGGCGAATAAAAGTCAGGATCTAATTCAAGCTGAAGATGTTGTACTACGCGAGTATGGATTAAATAGTAAGAAAACACATTTCTTAGATATTATGCAGTATGGGTGTAGGGATACGGATGTGTTTTCATCGCTTTTTGAAAATACAAAGGAATTTGCAGAGACATTTAATTGCCCGAATGGATCAGTTATGAATCCAGAAGAAAAGTGTGAATTAAATCATATTATGGCTTTGTGAGTAGTACGTAATATAGTAAGTAAGTTTAAATAAAAATGTATCTTTCTGAATAGTTGCATTTAAAAAAAGTATAGATTACGACAATAATTTTAATAAAAAGTAAGAATAACGGAGTTGGTGATGACTGAAAAATTTTCATTCGCCCCATCCCAAGCACATGCATAGCTGTATGAAGTTTATACAAATAACTATTTTCGAAATTAGTATTTCCCCTGAGAATTTTTTATCGTCCAAATAGAATTTTTTCTGAAGATTATTTGTGAAAATTCAAAGTTTTAATTCATAGCAGAAGTTAATTGTCTCGAATTTCAAATTTAATATTATACAATCCTCAGCTTTTCGAATCAATTAAATGTACGTGTATTTTGCATATAACATGAGACTTTAAAAGAATTATTTTAAATAGTCGTCTTAGAATGTTAATTTTTACTAAAAAATTATGAAAATATTTTTCTGCTATCCCGAGGATTCATTATTAACTGACGATTCTGTGGGAATTTTTTTTGCTTGGGTAAAGGAGAATATGTAATACTTCTGAGATCAGAACCAATTGGAAGTCTAATCGATACACACATTAAAAATTAGTAATTTTTGCAAAAAAATTCAAGGGTTAGTGTCTTGTCACCTGTGTCCAATAAATGCTCTTGGAGCAGCATGACGAAACGTTGTACGGCAGAGGGAGCACTACTTATACAGCGCCGTAAGTCACTTAGTTTAACCACCACAGTGCTTATATGAGGTACTAGAAAAAGCTCTCCATTAATCGGTGTTGATGTGTTCCGTGTTTTTATTTGATGTGTTTAATGCAGTTACAGTCCTGGGGGGTGATTCTTATCTCTTTGTCGTAGCTTAGGCGTATATTTTTGTCACATATTTTGACACTTCACCTCAAATTTGTCTTACTTTTATATTCACCATATTCATTTTGATTTATCCTTTTCATCAACCATAAAATAAACTAAAATGAATTTGCAATAAATTAATGTCAGAATACACGCCTAAAAGCACGACAAATTAGTGAACTGCTTCCGAGGTTGTGACAAAATTTTTATATTGTAGTAAATTTATTTGCTACATCTAATTAGAGCAATACAAGTGCTTAAATTCGAAATAATATTTTGAATTTGTAAAGCGAAGTGTCATTTTCTGTTCATTCTATGTAATGTAAGGCTTGCTGAGCTGGATAAAAACACGAGAAAATCAGTAGAAAAGTTCATTTCATTTAGGCGTATATTTTGACATTAAAGTACGACAAAAGATCAGAATCACCCTCCTGTTAGGTGTTGATATGAATTTTTACTACTTCTGTATTATAATTTTGTGGAGATTTAGTTAAGGGGAAATGGCCGTGTAGGCCTCTATTTGGCTTTACTTGACCAGTTTCGCCCTAGCCATCGTGCTCATCAGAAGTTTTCTAAACCTAGCAAACGTTCAGTCTGGCTCACGGTGTACATCTTCTGTGTACAATATTTATACTTTTATTATTATGTTACACTTTTTCAGATTTTTATTTTACTATATACACCCTATCTCAAATATATTTTCGGTTTTCTTGAAAATATGATTATTAATTACCCTGTGCAATGTCATTCTTGCCGTTGCACATGATTTTGATCACGCACATATGTGGTTACTTTATGTCGTTCGCCAAGGACTAATCTAAACTATTTCTTACTCAATAGGTCATTGATTAAATTTGTTGTAAAATACAAACAGCTATATATCAAAATAAACATAAATAAATAATAAATGAATAAAATAAAAATATTAAATAAAAAGGAGGTAAATTTAATAAAATAAATATAAATATACAAAAATTTACGTAAAACTATGTCTTTCTCATCTATTCTATTACTTACCCCTATCCTCCCTGTTTTCACTTTTAATTCCTACCTTTAATTTTCCCTCTTTTTTCCTATGTTCACTACTTTCTTTTACACTATTCATTTCAATTCAAATAAAAAAAAAAACATTGAAAATACCGTAGCTGATATCGCAACATACGTGTTGCTTGTTCGGCGGATGTGTTAGGACTTTTATCAGTGAAACTGTTTTTGTAGACTTCATCTCACCTTCTTTAAAATGAAGCTAAAGTCATTAAATTCAGTTCTCTACTTCCGGAGTTATAGACTTTTAGATGTAACGTTATGATGACACGTCACAGAACCTTAAAACCGCGTACCGACTCATGGGAGGACGATAAAAATTTACATAATTCTTTATAAATACTTTTCGAAATATTATAATCCCAAAAGTTTTATTCAAACAGCCTAAAACGTACATACATAAATAAACTCAAGAATGTAATATTCTATCTATCTAAGATATCTAAGAGTTATAATCCTTACCCCGTATCCTTGTCAAAAGAAAAAAAAAACCTTGCACTTATTCACAAAACATGCAAATGTTGCCTTTATATCTGTCTAATCTTTAATTACATATAACTTAAAAGATTTAGTCGAAGAAAATAATTAAAACAAAACCTATTTCGCTCCATCTGCTCCATTTCAAACCAAAAATAGTCTTAACAAAACGTTTCGGGTGTTCTCTAATCAGTTTATAAGCATTGGACACTACCATACACTTGTATTTGTATATAAATTATATCTACTGAAACTCGCTATGAAAAATTTATCCATTTTATTGGTGCAGAGTATGAGAGTACTCGAGAGCCCCGGTACCCTTTTTCTGGGACATGCGCTCTAAATATGAATTCCCATCTCGAACACGTGCTTCCGAATCTGATACGAATCTGTAAATTCGATGAAGTTTTGCAGAATCCACAAAGCAAATATCTCTGAGAATGCTGTATGAACGTTGATTTTCATTCTGCAAGGATATCTCTTAGTGCATTTCTGTGCTCCAAAGCCCAACATTGTGGCTCGGACAGACACAGTAAAATAAATCTATCGTTCCACTCTACTGTGGAAGGTCTTCTTTATGCCGGGTTTCTTGTTCGGCGCCAAATCATAACCAACAACAAACCAAACCAAACCTGTATCTAAAATTTAACTTTGAGTGTCCTGGAACGAATTTTCCGAATAGATTGTCGTAGAACAGAGGATTCTAGTCAGTGGTGTGATAGTAGCATTTCAGTACAATTCAGATCGGCATGCTGGTTAGATGTGTATTCCTCTAAAATTAACTATCGCGAAGGACTTTCGACAGGATGTGCTACCATATAATCATCATATCCAGTGATAGTCGTTGAGTGTTGTTTTTTGTTTTCTTGTTTTAGTAGAGTGGCTGCCACAATTGAAAGTGATTTAGAAGTTGTTCTATACTTTCTGTGTTGCGGTGATTTAAGTGTGAAAATGGAATTACTCAGTGATGTCAAAGTTTAAATTAAATTCCTTTCGATAAAACGCAAAATGTTGTTTTGCCATGGTGAATAGTTCAATTGAAAAAAATTCAAGTTTGGACTCGATTCTCGTTCCAACGCAACCATCAAATGCAGGACGCTTAAGTTGGAAATTTTTCGACAAAGTTTCACTATTGGATGGTCACCATCGACGTGACGAGGTATGACTAAAGCGAAATTTTATATGATAATGTAGGTATGAATGGGTGTACTAGTAGTATGTAAAAATGCCTACGATGTCCTGATTTGTTAATTAAATTTAAATTTATTCGGGGTTTTGTATTATTTTGTTTTTCATGAAAATTCAATGACGATCCATTGACCGATATGACCAACCACCATAATCACTAAAACGAAAGCATTTTCCTTCTTTTGTTTTTTTCCTCGGCCTACCACAACTATAATTAGATAGGTGATGCATCCTTTTTTGTAGATGAGTCGATGGTTAGTTAAAGTGCTAGACCATGTTTTATATGGTGTTGAATTAATTCTGCACATACCCATTTTAAACACTTTTTTTTCTGCTCCACAGCTAATTAAAATGACTTTAACCCCCCACCTCCCATGTACCCACCACTGCAAATAAATGAGGTCTGTACCTAAAGTTTCAATTTGTTTCCATTAATTTTATAAAATTCGGTTTTTCGGGGGTATTTTCAATAGAACTCTATTAGGGCTGACTCTACATCATTTTCCTTTATACTCGTTTTAGGTTAATTCATGAACACACACTAATGTTGTCTTTTCATCAAAACATTTGTGCATTCCTCTATGTACATACACATATTTGAACATTTTGTACATACATAAACTAATTTTGTATTTGGTAAACCTTTTACAACACTTTCACGGTTTAGTTTAAATAGGTTCTAAATATGGTAGGGGAGAGTAAAATTTTAAATGATTTTCATTTTGAGTTTAACAAACATGTTTGCTTGCTTTTAACTTTCCTGAAAATAACCTTTCCAAAAAAAAATCCGTTAACTAGTAAAGAGTAAATTTTAAATAGGATGAATTTTATCCTCTACACACATAAAGTAAATATTTGATATAATACACTAAAAGTCGCGGATATTTTTAATTTTATTATAAAGGTAATTCATTTAATCTATTACTACACAAGTGCAATAGAAATAAAATTTTTGCATTATTCGGTCGGCTGGAAAAAAAAACATCCGGCTCGAAGGACCACATTAAATAGCTTTCTTCTAATTTTCTTAAGTCAAAGTTGTAAAGAACAAATATGTATTTTGCTCAAAAATTAATAGCTTTATATAAACAATATTTCTATAGGTATGTCTTATATGAATAAATGACTTATATACATAGTATATGAAATTTTAGGAAGATTGAGAGTAAAACATGGATTGAAATTTTTTTGTAAATTTGATTTTTTTTTGTATTGTTCAAATAACAGAAAGTAATATAGAGTATACCTACACACTAAAGGGGGACTTTTAATATTAACGGACATAAGATTCAAATATACATGTTATGGTTTTATTTATATCTTGTCACTCTTGCCCCATACGGGAATCGAAATAACAATTTTAAAATCGGTTATGCATATATGTACATATATGGAATTGAAGATTTTTGTTTTTTTTTTTTTTAGATATTTACTTTTACAATTCTAAATTACATTACTAAATACAAGAGAAAAGGCAACCACTTGGTCCAATTTTTGCAGCCGGAAGCTTTCGCTTTCGGGCGACTGTTCTTTTGACGGAGCTAACGAGACAGATCGGTTATTCCATTCCACAGGAATTTGAAAAAAATTTCTGACTGGACCATCTCCGATTCTGATGAAATTTCACAGAAAGGTTGGTTATATTGTTAGTAGTACTTTTCTGAAATATTTTTTTTTGTTTTAATCCATTTATAACGGAGATATGGTATTTTGAAATTTTGAAAAAGTGACAAATTTTGCTTGGGTGGGTGTAAAGTAAAACATTTTTATCGCAGATTGTACGCATCGCAAGCCCATAAAGCAGAGGCTATTTATTTAAGAAAAAAAGTTAGTTGATGTCCTTTTTCTGAAAGTTTGTGTTCAAGAATTATGGATATGTCTGTTATCCTTGAATATGTCAAAAAGTCCTTTCTCGATTTTGTTTGTTTATTAATTCTTTTGCCTGTAAATATTTTTGAAATTTATGTAGTTCAGAATACTTTGAATGAGAATTGATGATGTGTGCTGATTTGTCAGTTTATATGCCGTGTCTTCGGTAAATAAAAAGGATGGAGTATGCTAGTAGATTCCTTAAAATATTCTGATCATACTTTTGTTCAGATTCCCCTTCCTAAAATTATTACTTAACCTCAAATTTACGTTTAAAAACTTTTCGTTTTTCGAAGGAAGTGTGGTCACTTAAATATTCACAAGTCTTTCGCCGATATCTCAAGATCGAACTTGAACACTAGTTCCAAAGAGGACCTTTCGTCTTTTATTACGATATGCAATTAGTTACGATTTACGGTTAAATGCCCCATTTATAGAGTCTTAAATTTGAATTATTGAAAAAACTGTCATACAAATTTTTATTGTTATTCTTGATTCTGTAAAGTTTTTACACTAAACCAAGGATATAATTTTCTCCCTTCTCAAGTATGACCCGTCATTATCAGTCTTTTAAAACAGAAAATGAATTATATAAAAATATGTTTCCATTCAAAAATTATTAACATTTTTGTATTATGTGAAATATGAAAAAGTATATCACTTATTGTAGTCTGGAAATGAAAGTTTAATTGTAATGAAGTTTGTCAGGTGATATTTGATTAGAGGAGAATTTTAATCTAATGCGATAGCATAAGAGGAAAATATTATCTAAGCATGTTAAATTTTAATTTTAATTTTTAATTGAATTTCATTATTTAGGAAAATCAATCTAAATTCGAATTTACCCGCCTGATCATCATTAATTAAATCTTTCACTTTGTTTTTAAAGCTATAAACGAATTTGAAATTCTCGTTTTCTAGAGAACGAATTCAACTTGTGACATCTGGTTCTCAAAATATGGAGTGACACTTAAGACTGCTCTAACGCAATGAATAAATTGTTTGGTCAAAATTGGTATTTGATCGTTGTAAATAAAATTTCAACAAATTGGCAGAAATACAGGTTGTATTCGTTCTGGAGAAAACTAAAAAAAAAAAACAAATTCATTTAAAGCATTAAAACATAGTTTAAAAAATTTTATGCTCGGTGTAAAAATTTTACGGAATAAAGGATAACATAACAAATTGCTATGAAATATATTTTTTTTAAAATAACCAGACTTCTATTGATGAAAAGAATTCTCTTTTAAAAATCTTCATTCTTTACATAATTTTTTCTCAAATTTATACCTCTGTGTTATTTAGAACTGAAGTTTTGATTTTTTTTAATATAATCATAGATGGCACAAGAACTAGATGTCGCATGCAGTACCAAAAAAGTATACAAAATTTATATGACTGGGTGGTCCATTACAGAATGGACCACAAACTTTGAAATGATGTATACGCCGAGTGATTCATATTTTTTCTTATCCGCAGTATTGAGAAAGTCGATAAAATGTTTACAAAACTGCTATTATAAAAACATTTGCATTCGGTATGCTATAAAACATGTTATGGTCCATTCCAGAATGCACTACCCATTTGATAATCTGTATACTCTGCTCTAGTATGCCATGCGACATCTAGTTTTTGTGCCATCTATGATATAATTCAACAGATCAAAAATCTGAAAATTTTTAGGATTTCAAATCGTTTAACGTAGGCAGGAAAAGAAATACGAAATTGGTGATGGTCGGGTTAAAATTCCATTGATTACCTATAGAATCAACACGGCCAAATTTAGAGACAATTTAAGTCCAAAATTTAACATTGATTCCGAAAGTTTTTAAACTTAGATGGAATATTGAAAGTGGTAAATTATTTAATTTATTATATTTAATTTTGCAACCATGAGTGGGTCCGGAATACGCGAAAAATTGTATAAAACAAGAATGGTGCTTTTTTTTTTTTTTTTAACTATTATAAACATTTTCTCATAAACCATGCAAACTTAGCAATATTTTTTCGACTGATTTCAACCTACAGCAATGTAATTATTTATTGCAAAATATTGTTTCTATTATAGTTACAAAAAAAAAAAAAAATCTAAAAGTTTTGAAATTCAGTTGAAAACGTTCAGATCGTTGTTCATCACAATTTGGTAATTTTCCACATTTAGGCAAGGTCCGGCAATAATATTACAAAAGTTTATCAAATTTTACATTTCTTTCTTCGAAAGTGCTACTCTATGAGAATAAAAATTAGAAACCCTCTATTAGTTATGCAAACTTTACAATTACAATTAATGAAAAAGCGTTGCTGCCTGCCAACCTTGGCTGCTACAAACTTTCATGGGGGATAAGCATTAATTTTTTTCTAACAAATTCACTAGAATTTTTGTTATGAATATCTTATGCACTATGGTGACTAATAAGGTAAGTCCAGATTCGTATACCTGGGCTGCACAAATTATTAATGAACATTTTATAGACGTTCATTGCTTTAAGTTTCCAGGACTTTTGAAGTTTTCTTATAATAAATTATATTATATTATTTCCGATGTTACGGACGCGGTGATGGTTACAAAATTACCTTTTTTTACCTCTTTTTACCTCATCCAAGTAATAGGAATTAATTATTAATTAATTAAGTAATTATTATTTACTTAAAGAGTGGAAAATTGTGTCCACGAGTTTCGTATACAAATTTTAGAATGAGGTTTAGACAGAATTTGTGTAAACTTTAATAATTGTAGGGAGCATTTTTAATACAGAGAGCGCCAGCATTGAAGTAGTGTTGAAAATTCTAAGCACTTAGAAGCAACATATCGAAAAAATAAATTCTTGTTATAACTATTAGATTCACATACAGTTATATAAATATGATAGTAAAATATTATTCTAGTGTTCTATTTTCAATCTGTAACCAGGGGCCGGATTCTCTAACTCGGAGAGTTTGATAGTTTGCGAGATGAGAATTTTCGTTTTCCCCGAGTAAAACTTCCTAACTCTCCATTCGAGACTCTCTAACATACTTTGGGAGTTAAAGAAAACGTGAGAAGTATCGAAATATTGAAAGACGGCTAACTTTGTGTGGGAGGCTCGTAGAGCATTGGGGTTTCTACTATTAATTTAGGGTCGTACAAAAATATAGGTGAAACATTTCTGGGGAGGGTCTTTTGGGAATTGGGGGCATACCCCCCCCCACCAATTGGGGTTGTACAAAATACGTTACGTTTGGTATTAAATTAAAGAGGGAGAAGGCGGTAATCGAGTGGTGTAGTTTTTTATTGATCATTTTAACTTCATGACTGACATTTTACCGCCGAAATACGGACTTTTCACACTTGGGTCAGATCCTATATTTTGCATATATTTCTTCCGTTCTTTATTTCACATCCATTAGTACTCTGTTGTGAACATTTTTCTGATTGAAAGTGAATTTCCACGACTTACCAGTTCTTTATATAATGATGAGTTGAAAATATGTCCGGCCGTTATTGCATCTTAAGAAGGACTGATTCACTTCTTTTGCAGTTATCTCCAAAACTATTTACCGGACTCAAAAACTAATTACATATCTAATTAGGGGACAAAATGTATATGCGATTTCATCCTTCATGCAAGCTTTAACGTGCATATTTCAAAATTTTATAGCATCTCTTCTGTACTGGAAGACGACCAAATTGACAATTTTCGCGTGAATTACAATTTTTAGCGGGTACCTTGAGACACCAAAATCCTTATTTCTCTGTAAGTATTACAAGGATGTCCATAATTTGTTTTTATGAACATAGCCAGGATATGCAGTGAATTGAATTTGAAAATCCTAGGTACATTGGTACCTTCACAAAGGGCAATAAAAGTAGACAATACTGTCAGTTGAGAAATAATTTTCTTACTTCTCCACAACTAACACAGCCGAGAGATTTGCCGAGTGCAATAAGAGTTTGGTAAATCTCAATACAAATACCACGAGTTATAGAATTCCGAGTGGAGAGTTAAGTGGGAAAAGAGCTCTCATCTCCACAACTGTACAACTCTCCGAGTTAGTGAATCCGGCCCCAGGGAGGGCCTGATCTAGGGTTAAAGCCGCCCGAAGCGAATATGCTTGTAGCGTCCCTGTAAATTATTGACAAATGTAAATCACTGTTTAGTTTGGCAGTTATGAAATGATTACAAAAATTAGTTTACATTTAATAATGAATTATTCACATTTTTTATTTTGTAATGAAATATTTCGACATAAAATCTGATCAAACCCATTTTTCTTAATTTAGATGCAGGAAATTTTTTTAATTAAATTATTATCGAAAGTTGAATCCTATAGGAAGTCGGTTACATGGATTAAAAGTACCACAAGAGTTATTAACTTTTGTTGATGTGAGGTTGGCTGGCCTTAAAAGCTCTTTTAACTTGTTTAACTCTTTTTACTGTAGAGAAAAACCTTTCACGATTACATTTAGTAACCGCCATACTACGGAAAATTCGTAGGACTTTGGGGATGCCAAGGCTTAGCATAGCAAATCGTTCCTATTCTAATGAAATCGCTTGAAGTGATAGCTGCTGCGCTGTATTTGCTTGCAGCATCACAGTTCTGGCCTACAACTTAGTCGTTCCTATAAAGACCTGGCATGGCAGCTGCAAGTGTTCTTTTCCTCCGCGAAGATGGTTGTAACACTTCTATAATACAAAGATATTGCAGGCACATTATGCAGTTTGACCTCAGTGAAAAATAATGTGGAATCTCCGAGATTCCATCTCTGTTGAGAAATTATTAAAACTTCCCGTTGTACACGGCCTCCACTAATCATGAGCACCACGGCCTGTAAATATTTTCTTTCGAATTTGTATGCAGTATAGGAGACCGACAGCAATGCTTCCAATATAAAATCAACGATGGCTCGACCTAATGTAGAGAAGGCCTCAATTTTTTCTTTGAAATTTATTGGATATTTTTTCTTCAGAATTTGTATGCATTTGGCCGACCACAAGTCCTTTGGGAGCGGCTAATAATTTTTATATTAAACAATTAGCATTCATTTTTTCTTAGAAATTTACAGAACATGTTTCGGCAGAATTTTTATTCATTTAGTGACCGAACGGAGATATTTTCAAAACCTTCATGTGTGCCGTTGTCGTGCGCCAAAAATGCATACAAATTCTAATGAAAAAATATTCAGAAAATTTCTACGAAAAAAATTTAGGGCTTCCCGAAGAAGATTTATTGGGTTTATTGGTTTCAGCAGATATTCAATTCTATTTTAGAAAATTGAGTTCTATAGACAGGCTATATACCATATGCCTGCAACATCTTTGTATTATAGAGTCTTTGATGACAGAGTTGTTTGACAGAGGAACTGAGGGCTTGAACACCTAAAACTTTTGGCCTAGAAGCTAATCGTCCTTATGGCAAATTGTCAGCCGCGAGGGCTCTACGTTCGGATAGGTTTTCTTTCGGCGAGGCTGGAATGGTTGAACATAAAGTGGATTTTGACCAAGTTTACTACCTAGCGAAGCTGAGAAGAGCTTCTCGAATATTCTGACTTGACTGACATGGTGTCTTGAGATATGTAGGTTGTCCATAAATGTCACCGTAGTTAGTGGTAACCTCTTGACGGAGGTTACCTACAAATTAATCTTGATGAATCCGGTAACAGCAATTTTTGCAAAACTTTTCATATCCCAACTAGCATTTAATCCTTAGAGTAGTGAAAAATTAGTTTTGTCACTAAAGCTCAGTGCAAGTTTCGTGATAACGACTAGAATTTTCACCTCATGGTTAAAATTCGACGTCATAAGGTGACAATCACTCGTTATATTCAGTCATAATAGGAAACCTCTATAAAGTTATTAATACTGATGATAAACACGTGCTTATTCCTTATAATAATCAGTACTAAGGGCCAAAACAAATCTATTATTCTTGGTGATATTTATTAGTGATCAGCACGTTTTTATAACTATAAAAATTCACCTCGGGGTAATTCCACTTTATAGTGTAAATTTCATAGTGATAAACACTTAAATTTCACAATCGAAAATCCTTATAAAGTGAAACCTAGTATAGTTATATATAGTGCTTTTGTACGCCACAAAGGAGTGCCTTGCACTACAGTTTTGAAACCAAAAAGTGACAAAAACTGATACTGCTGATTGCCATTTGTGTCAATTGAGTTAACAGCTTGTGGTGTGAAATATTTATATGCTTACTTCTAATTAAATAAAATGGGCAGAAATAAAATAAATAGAAAGAAACCATTTCGTCATTCAACTACTTTTTATCGAAAAGTCCGATTAGCTCTTGAATATATAAAGAGCAATCGAAATTTGGATCAAACTCTCGATACTGTACAATTAAGAGAATTTGCAGATGAAAATTTCCTTCAAAACATTATCTCAAATTTTGAAAGCCAAGCATTGTTCAATTCGGATAATGAAAAAAGTGACGAAAATGATAATAATGATGGATATGAAAAGGATGACATAAAAGGCTTGCTTCAAGAGTTAAGAAAATGGGCTTTGTGTTTCAAAACTTCAAATGCTGCGGTAAATGGTTTACTAAAAATTTTAAGAACGATAGTTAAAATAGATGTTCCACGAGACTCCCGAACTTTACTCCACACCCCGACTTCAGTGAATATTGTACCAATAAATCCTTCAATTTCTAGTAAAGGGAAATAAATATACTGTTTTTTTCTCATTGTTTATTTAAAATGTGATCATTACATAGGTTCATATTGGCACAACGCTCTCAAAAAGTGTTTGTGCTAAATGTTTCATTATCTGAACGAATCCATAAGGTTATCTCTCATTTTTAATATTGATGGACTGTCAATTTCAAACAGTTCAAAAACAGAATTTTGGCCGACTTTATTCAGGATTGCTGAGAAGAAATTGGAACCTATAGTTATTGGTATTTATTGTGGGAATTATAAGCCACATTTACAGCAATTTCTTACTCCTTTTATGAACGAACTTAATGATGTTTGACAAAATGGACTGGAAATAAATGGAAATAAGATAACCATTTCAGTAAAAATTTTTGTTTGTGATACAGTGGCTAGATGCTTTATTAAAGGTTTTAGTTTAGTTTTAATGCATTACATGGGTGTATGTGAAGTACAACTATTGGCGAATTTTCAGTTCTTCAAAGAAAAATGAATTTTCCTCAAATTGACTACCCACTAAGAACAAACGAAGACTTGAGAAATCAAGTTGACAGTGATCAGCGTAAGACAATTCAAAGTTGTTTTTATGCCTAAAATTATTATAATTATCAACTGCATGTACCTTATCTCTTCTAATTCTACACACTCGCTTACTTCGTTTCATTTGCCCAATTATACCGTGAATGAAGACAAGATAATACATATAATCCATTACCAGATTAAGGAGAACTTATTACTTTTCCTCTGACTCCGTACAGCTCGCTGCCGAGACAGACTCATCCCAACTTTTGTCAGGAACACTTTCAGCTATTCTTTTTTCGTACAAATCCGTTATTGTACTAAAAACAATAAAGAACTAATTTGTTTCTTAAGAAATTCGGAATATCATACCTTTTTCCCATTGATATGGCACGACCGTGTAAACAATTCCACTTTTTTATTCGATTGCAACAACTTCAAAAGGCATTTTGTTGTTTTATTTATGTAGTTTTGAAAAGAAAAATATTCATCGGACGCATTCAACACAATCTGTAACATGACAAGAATCTATCAAATTAAATGTCACTTAATAGTTCCAATTTCATCATTCCAGATCCACAGGGTGATAGTAAAGGGTTTTCCAATAAGAGGTGTTATTTTGATATTCGAAGAAAATGCCATTTTTTGAGATAAATGATCGGATCTTTATTTCATTATAAAGAGGAAGGTATGCCGTTAATAATGGAAAATAACATCAGCCAACTGACCACCACGACCACGCCTACAGGACCATATCCTTTTCATGAAATTTTCCATAACCAAATCGCAAAGTGGCTGCCCTATGTCCTCGATAGCCTCACGAATTCCATCTTTGAGGTCTTGAATCGACGCTGGGCTGTTGGCGTACACCTTCTCTTTCACGTGGGCCTAAAGGAAGAGTCGCGAGGTGTTAAGTCACAAGATCTCGGTGGCCAATTGTGATCACCTCTTCGAGAGATAACACGGTCCGGAAACTTTTCCCGTAAAGATCAATGGTTTCGTTGCTTGTATGGCACGTAGCGCCGTCTTGTTGAAAGTAAACGTTGTCCAGGTCAATACCATCCAATTCCGGCCATAAAAAATCATTAATCATCTGTCGATAGCACAATCCATTCACCGTAACTGTTGCTCCAGCCTTATTTTCGAAAAAGTAAGGTCCAATGACCCCGCGGGACCATAAACCGCACCAAACAGTGCCACGTTGAGGATAGAGAGGCTTTTCAACAATAACTTTTGGGTTTTCCGAGCCCCAGATGCGACAATTTTGCTTGTTGACGAAGCCATCGAGGTGGAAATGGGCCTCATCACTCAAGATGAGTTTTCGATGGAATTCCGGATCATTTTCATGCATTTCAAGGACCCAATCAGCAAAGACTCGACGTTGTTGATGATCGGCCGGCTTAAGTTCTTGTGTTAACTGAACTTTATAAGCCGGATGTGAGAAGCGCCATATTTATACTCTACAAATTATCCTAGAATCTTCCTTAATATTCCGTTCTCCGAACCCAAAGTTTACTAGGATGTCAATAACCTAGAGTTGTGTCCACTTCCAATAGATGTCGCTTGTAACACTTTGCGGCGCGTAACAATAACTTCAATTCAAATTAAAAAAAAAAAGGTAAAAAGGTTGAGTAAAAAATTTAAAACTACTAATACTTACTAATAAATATCAAGAGGAAAAAGGAAAAAAAATTAAAGAGAAAATAAAGGAATGAACGAAGGAAGATATATTGAGAACAGAAAAAAATAATAATAAAAAGAGACAAAAATAAAAGTATAGATATGAAAAAGAGAGAAGTATATCTTCCGGGCCAAGCAAAACCGACAAATTCGAAATATGAATAAAAAATAACAGCATCATCAAAAACAAGAGATCCCTCAATTCGAAAGAAGCCAAAGGACACATCGGTAAATGTATAAAATCGTTTAGACTATTTTTTCCTTCCTTTTATGATATTTCCACAGCTCAGGGAAAACAGTATGATGTCGTAGCATAGCCTTGGCAGGAAAGCAAGCCAGGGTAGAAAATTCAGGATTATTGGGCTGAACCGAGCAGGTGACGATGTGCATTACGCTTCAATGTTTGGGGCTCATAGCTCAGGGGGAATACAGAGGATGGAATACTGTTTCAAATTTGTACTGTTCTGTTGATAAACGATTCGCGAAATTTCACAGTACAGCCGAATTTGACTTCAACAAGAGTGTGAGAGTGAGTTCGAGCTACAGGTCGTGTGATGCGCATAGGAATATAGATATCCCATATTACGACGGTGCTCTAGGAAATAAATATAATCCTCTAATAAGCTGGATGACCTTTTTTAGGGCTTTATCGAGTGCGGATAATGCAGTGCGTTTAGCCCCTGCCCAAATATAGAAATTATATTCTAATCTATGATATGATACTTGTAGATTTTCGCCAAGTCTGATAGAGGAAAATAATTCTTATAGCTTTGGAAGAAGGCCAGACAATTTATAGCGTTTTTAACATATCGAATCACTAAAGGCTGATTTAAAAAATTCAGCAAACAAATTGACAATAATTCTGGAGAGAAATTTCAGAAAGAACTATCACAATCTAACGAACGTTTTTCAGAATAAACATGTTTGTCTTCATTTCCAGGCATTCATCTAGATCCAGATGGATAGAAAACAAGTTAATTCTAGATTAAAATCTCGATGCGAAAATAGCTCCACATACCTTAAATGTATTCTGCTCTTGTGAAGAAAGAGATTGATGTGATTTGTATCGTCTAATATTCGACCATTACACAAATTTTCAGCAACCTCCTTGGTAATTCGATAAATTATACAGAAAATAACAACAAATTCCTTGTATATTGCACTCCACAAGTATAATGCGTTTGTAATTTTACAAACTGTTAAACGTTGCCACCAATGAACTATGAAAAAGTCAAAGAACTTCAGGACTATATCGAGGAAAATTACAAAAGTAAATATTCGAGGTAATTTCCTAATTTTCATTCCAAATAGGAAGTATATGACGTGCCGATGTGATTATATATTGGTTATACTTACAACACTTCACAAAGGCTAGCCAGAATGCAATTAATTAGATCCTTTAGCTGCTCTGCCAGGACTTTATCTTAATTACAAATCGTGGCAACAATAGTCGCTGGCAGGCCGTGCAACTAATTGCACCCTGCAGCTTCTATGCAAGTCACCTAGTATAGGTAGGTCTAGCTACTACTCTACTCTACTCTACTCACCTAGGTATAAGCTTTGAATTCAAGCCGCCCAATCATAAACACCTGACTTTAGTGATTTCCGTGGACATCCACAGTGCCATATAGCATAGCCTATGGAATGGGGCGGGGGAGGTATACAGAGAAGAGGAACTCTCTACAGACATGGGAAATTGAAATGGACCCGAATACGAGAGAAATCTGTGAGGTTATGTAAGGTCAGTGACCAGCGTTTCAGTAGTGCATCGTCAGAGGAAAAATCGGGAGGGAAAAAAAATTTGGGTCACGCAATGCCATAGTTGGCTGTCAATGGAGGCAAAATTTATTCCAGGATTCTCTCTTTGAATTCAGTTTTTGTGTGGCTAGAAACCGGTTGGCAAGATTAATCCCTTTTCACTCTTAATCGCTTTTAATTAAGGTTTGTCACGGAGGGTGGATAATCAATTCCGTGTGATGAAAATATACGCTGAACTGAAGATATTTAATGCGCTCCCAAAAACTTTGTTTTATGTGTCTACATCTCTTCGGTGTTATGATGGTCTCGAGTACCAGTTATAAGCCCTGAATCAGACAGAATCCCTCTATTGCTGCGATACCTACATATACATATTCTTTGATATGATTGTATATGTTTGCACGTTTGCTAGTGACATGATACATGAAATGTTCATTGAGGATAACACCCTATGCCTGTATCTGACTATATAGTCTAAGGATAAATATGAATTTTAATTCATGTTAAGTTGGAAGAATACTATCAAACTTTTCCTGTCATTTATCCCTATCGTGTTTAATCAGGCGAATTTTAGCTTACAGAAAGTCCTTAAAGAAGGTCTGATTTCGGAATTACACATGCACACATACTCATGTGTGTTAAACAATCAAAAAGACTTTCACCTGTAACAATTGGGTTTAAGTAGAAACAGGTTTTGTGCATTTTTAATGTACCTACACACACACACACGTATATATTTGATTGCCGAAATGAAAAGTTATGCAATAATTAATAAAAAATGCTATCAGAAGGATTCTACCTGATTGCACCACAAAATAAAAAATAAAAAAACTTTGGCAGATAACCGGGTAAATGGCGTGATAATTCACTGCGATATTTGTTTTGTCCGAAGATTTATGGGAATGAAATGAATCCGTATTGCGCAAATTAAGCTTGAAAAAGGAATATTGGGAATAAAGCCGGAAATTATACTCTTTTGTCTTCAGAAATTAATCAAAATTGCTAGAAATGTCCTGTCGGTATTTAGGGTTGCATACTAATAATTAATTTAAGTAATTTGATTGGATAAGAAATTTTTATGATTGATGGTTGCCAGCCATATGATTAAGTAATAGTTAAAGCATTTTTTAATTTTTAAATGACTTGATTGCAGATTATAAAAGCATTTTTGTGTATATGTAGCTCTGGTCTGGTTTTATTAAGAAATTTAATGTGTTTCAAGTGGGAAGTTTTGTTACGCCCCCCAAATCACGTTGTGTGCGTCCTTAATGTTGTGCATGTCGTTTGTAAGATTTATGATGCTCTTACCAAATTCTTATTTCCAGAGGCATTAAATTGTTCATAACCGCTTCAAACTTTTTCTATGAAGAATCTATCGTCTACTTCAGCGGTATCCAACAAAAATTCATTTGTAGCCACTATCGCTATTTTTAAATAATTTTATTCGCCACATTAAAAATAAATATAAAAAATATCTTCTGTGTACTTTTTATTATTAAATTCATTACATATATTTTATCATTGTAGTTCACAAGTTATAATTAAGATAAAAAAATCCAAAATTCTTAATGTGATGTTTGGCAGTTTTTTCTTGCACGATACCCTGCCTCCAAATTTTTGTCAATAATATTGGATCGATGCTTTGATTTTCTGAAATTTACAGCTGTAAAAGTGGACTCGCACACCCACGTTGTTCCAAACATACTCAAGAGCTTTGCAATACCTGAATCCAGTACCAAAAACTCAATTGACTTTATTAGGCGAGACCACATTAATAAAACTGATCCTTCGTTTCTAGGATGATCGTTCTGGCTTTGAAGCAAAAGCATATCTCATTAAAAGTTACGCCGGTCCAAACTTAGTATATTCGCGACATCTTGAAATATCTGGAAATTGGTGATGTCAAAATGGAAAGGATCTTGCATGAGTTGGAAAGCCGGTCTGAATTTTTCAATGTCAACAAAACGATTTTCAAATTTTCATTGCAGTTCCTGCAACCATTCGACATAACGCTGTCTATTAAAATTAGAATCTTCTTTATATTTTGCCATATCAAGATTTTCCATGTGTATTACAAAAAGTTTTAACTTAGACATAAATTCTCGTACATACTGCGCTAGATCAAATATTAGCTTTTCTTTTGCCTGAAGTTTTAAATTGAACTCATTAATTTGTAATGTTATAATAGTGAGAAACTGTAAGTTGCATTGCCATTCATTTTTTTTTCGATTATAGAAAATTTTGTAAGCATTTCTTTTATTTAAAAAAAATCTCGAATAGGATTAATCAGTGAAGAAAATCGTTGCAAAACCTTTCAACGGCTTAACCAACCAACATTTGTAAAATTCACAAGATCATTGAATTCAGTGTCATTAATTTCTTTCAAAAAACTCCAAAAAACTGACGATGGTCCATAGCACTACTTCGAATAAAATTAATAACTTTAACAACTGTATCCATCACATTTTTAAAAATGTCAGTCCTGGATAATTGGGCACAAATATTTGCTACATGTATAATGCAATGGAATGAAACTACCAAAGATACGTTAGTTTGTTGTTTCAAAATATTTACAACTCCAGATTTCTGTCCAAGAATTGCTGGACCACAATATGTCGTGACGGATACTAATTTGGTGATATCTAATTGAAAATCTTGAGCGACACTTTCAAAAGTTTTGAAAATATCTATACCTCTAGTACGGTCTTTCATTCCACGAATTTTTAGCATTTCTTCATATATTTCAAAGTCGTTTAATACAAGACGCATCCAATCCAAAAAATTAACTGTGCACTGTCTCGGATATCACATGTTTCGTCGAGCGCTAAAGAATCCAAGCTGTTTTATAACTGGCTAATGTCACAAGTTCGGATGTTGTTAAAAACCGTTTAAAAAAGTTTTGCTGCGCATTTAATTTGGACTTTAACCGATTTATTTCGTTGGCTCTAAATTGTTTATCAATAGGAAACTTCCTATCAAACTCATAGATCGGGAGATGATGACAGAAAAATCTAAGTCATTTGTCACAAGTATGGCGACCCTTAAAGTCTCGAATTAGGCGATTTAGAAAACCAAAATAATAATTTTAGGGCTGACCGACGAGGCGTAATTACTGGCAAATTAAGGGGGTATTCTAGTCTAGAAATTCGAAAAAATCGAGTTTTTTTTTCTTTCTTATTTTCAATGATTAACTATTCAAGAATATGCGTACAAGAGGATTTTTCAAAATTCGAATTATTTTCGGAGATGCAGGTAATTTGCTGACGCGGCATCCAAACTGGCTCGGCCGGAACTAATCGTACAAAAGACTTTAGAGATTCTCCGTCTACGTGAATCCATATTTCTCAGTAAACCCTTTTGTTCCTTTATATATACAGGGTGATTCAGATCAAGATACCTTCCGGTATACCAAGCGATTCCTTGAGCCCCCCCCCCCCCCCATACCTAGAAACCTTCCTTTAGGAGTTGTGGCCAGTTGAAGATATTCGTGAACCCTGATGGGAATAAATGATTATAACTTTTGAACCACACTATAGATTTTGGTTATTGTTAGCCAAGAATAGTAGCTGTCGAAAAGTGTATTACTCTGTATTTTTTAATGAAGCATCTTTAAATTATTCTCAAATATTTTCAAAATTTTGATATTTTTTACACGCAAATTTCATAAATACCGTTATTTATTTCAAAAACTTTTGTGTGCAAAGCAATCAATGTTTTGGAAATATTTGAGAATAACAGTTGAATTCTAACTTCCAAACCACGTGGACGTATGTGCTGTGAGTGAAATAATAATAATAATATTTTGAGTGATAATTTTAATTTTTTTAAATAAAATGGATAAAAAATCCTCTGCGCAAAGGATTACGCGTCCAGGTCGATCAAAAAAAAAGCAATTTCACGGCAATAGATACACGGAAAAGGAAGAAGACACCAGTTTTACGAGTGCATCAGCAGCAAAATTGAGGAAATCAAATGATGAAGTAGTGATAATTGAAAATAATTGCGGCTACTGTGTTTTGGAGTTTTTCACGGTTTTTTCATCGATTTCTTCTTTAGTTTTGTGTACTACATGCAACAAAGAGATTAAATTTTCACGAACGACTCATCGCGGACTAGGTTTTAATATTGCATTACAATGCAGTTGCGATAGAGTACAATATATACCATCTTGTCCATTGATCGACAAATCCTTTGAAGTAAACCGAAAAATGATATTTGCCATGCGGCTTTTGGGAGTTGGCAGGGAAGGATTAAATATCTTCTGCGGTATGATGGATATTTGTCAAGGAATATCCATCGGTACTTACTACGCTTGTATCAAAAATATATATACGGCCGCATCTGCAATTTATAACCTCGTTATTTCCAAAGCTGTAAGTGAAGAAAAAGATTTAATTTCAGCTTGTGATTCTAATGCTAGTCCAAAGGATTTTACTGGTTCTGGCGATGGGACATGGAAAAAAGAGGTTTTAATTCTTTATTTGGAGTTACTACACTTGTAGCAAAAAATAGCAAGAAGGTTGTCGATACAGTTGTCAAATCCAGTTTCTGTCAAGGCTGTAATGTTTGGAAAAAAAAGAAAAAGTCGGATATTTCTGCGTATAACGATTGGTATGAAGATCATGAAGAATTGTGTAC
The DNA here is from genome assembly GCA_963924295.1 of Dioctria rufipes. Lineage (NCBI taxonomy): Eukaryota > Metazoa > Arthropoda > Insecta > Diptera > Asilidae > Dioctria > Dioctria rufipes. The sequence goes on along the minus strand of OZ002742.1, from coordinate 14,822,839 downwards.
AATAAACCATAAAGGAAGTGCAGGTAAAATGGAAGTTGATGCTATTGTCGAAATGTTCTGTAGATCGGTTGAAAAAAACGGAGTGAAATATGTAAAATATATTGGAGTTGGTGACACTAAGACATTCAAGGGTATACTCGATATGGATCCTTACGATGGTGACCCATTTGTCCAAAAAAAGAGTTCGTAGGACATGTCCAGAAAAGAATGGGTGCAAGGCTACGAAAAGCGAAAAAAGATAATAAAGGGATTGGTGGAAAAGGTGAAGGCAAATTAACTGATAAAGTCATAAATGAATTGTCTTTATATTACGGTTTAGCGATTCGCCGGCACCCTGATTTTATTGAGGACATGAAAAATGCAATTTGGGCTACTTACTACCATAATATAGTTCTACGAATGAAAATCCCCAACATATGTATTGCCAACCTGGTGCGGGCAGTTGGTGTAAGTGGCAAAAAGCTGCATCTGAAGGTACATTAGAGGAGTTTGACCACGAAAATCCTCCTCTGTGTGATAAAGTTTTGAAAATCATAAAGCCAATTTACGAGAGTTTATCATCAGAGGAGTTATTGACTCGATGTTTAGGTTCAGAAACTCAAAACTTAAACTTGTCGGAAAAATTACGGTATTCAAACGATTTGTTACACAAAAACTCTTGCATATTTTTGTAGTTCATGAAAATAAACGTGGCGGTTGTGCAATGCCATACCACAATACACAATGCCATACCATTACGATAGTTCCAAATAGACGCCATACCGCTGCAAAGACGTAGATTTTTTTAATTATGCAAAACGATTTGTTATAGTATGTCAATACTTGTAAGAATCCACCCTGGGTGTGATTACATCAGTTATTGTTGTCATTTGATCAAAACATATATATTTTAAGATACTAAAATGACCAACCAGATCGCCTGGCTTTAACTGTTTCTGCTTTTGCACTCTAATAGCACTCGAGATCGCTCACTTTTTTACCTGCAAATGTAGGGGAGGAAGGTTTAGTAAGGATTCCATGGCTGCTGTAGAACAAGTTCTGATGGCACCATTTATTCCTAGGCAGGCAAGCCGCTGGATTTTTTGAAGCAGAGCCTCAGCCGATTTTGGTTTGTTTTTGGCCACCATGCGAGGGTCGCATAGGTGACCATGGGTCTAACAACCGTGATATACATCCAGTTCATCAGTTTTTGTTTCAAAGCCCATGTTCTTCCAATGAAGCGACGACACGAGTAGAGTAATCGCACCGCTCTATCCGTCATTTTTTTTGCTTTTTGCTGCGTTGATCGTAATTGAACAGTTATCTAGAGTTGTGGTTATCCTCCTGCTTCTAAGCAAGGAGTCTATCCAATTAACCGTGGAATGACCTCTATCCTCGGCAGCTGCTTTAATTGCATCGAAGGAGGTGTTATCGAAGGCTCCTTCTATGTCCGCAAATGCACATAAGGCCACCTCTTTTGATTCAAGAGATTTTTCGAGGTGTTTGACCAATGTGTAAATGGCAGTCACGGTAGACTTGCCAGCTTGGTAAGCGAACTGCTTAGAATGCAATGGCGATTTAATCAAAATTTCACTTCGAATGTGTAGGTCTAGGATGTTTTAGACTGATGGGTCGGAACGATTTGGCTAGACAACTAGCCTTTTTTCCACTTTGGGTAGAAATACCACCCTGACGTCTCTTCAACATTGGGGAACGTACCCTAGAGAGTAGCTGGATCTAAAATTTTTTTGTAGTGGAAGTAGTACTTCTTCAACACCTTGCTGTAGTAGGGCGGGGAAGATGCCGTTCTCTCCAGCAGACTTAAAGGGCTCAAATGTGCCAATGGCCATCTAACCTTATTAGGAGTGAAGATTCTGCCCGCAAGGCTCTTGATCCTGTTAGAGACCCTGTACTTGTCCACCTCAATTGGGGCTGGAGCAACTATTCCTTGATCGTGGGTTAGAGAGTCGGGAAAATGGGTTTGTAATAACAGCCTGACTGTTTCCTCGCAACTCACGGTGTAGTTCCCATCTTCTTTTAGAAGTGAGCCTAAACCATTTGCGTGATCCTTCGAAAATACCTTCTGGAGCCTGGTAGCTGCGGGCAATTGATTTATGCCATCGCAGAACGTCGGCCAGGTTTTTCTTTTGGATCTCCTGAATTTTGTATTGTATTCGATACATGCCACCTGCTTATTTCTGCACTTATGAACATACTGGCAAGTGTTTGGTCTAGCACCTTTTGTCTAATTGAGTTCTTAAAAGTTGGCTTATTACCTCGATTTAGTATCCTTAAATTACTAGATAATATAAAATTATAAAGGCACTCACACATAGCGTGTGATGTGAGTTTGCATCGCATCCAACGATGAATTGTTTTCCTCTTCGTTTGCAGTATAGCTAATGAGCCATTTTAGGTTTGGGGGAAGTAATGTATCTAACTAACTCAAGGAATATTTCAAATGCCTTTTTACTTGGGCTATAATAAGTTGTGGTCTGGAAGGACTAGTCTTCTTTACACGGAGAAGAGTTATCTGACTTTTGAATTTGGTAGCATTACTCTTGAATTTAAAAAACTGAAGCCAAATACCCAGGAGTGATACTATAAACTCCAAATTAAATTGGAGGATAAATGTGAATGAGCGCATTAAAAAGGCGTCCACTCCACTTTAAACCTGCACGAAAAAGCTTTTGACAAGAAATGAAGTATAGACCTTTGCATCATGCACTAGATACACCCGCTATTGTAATACCTATCTTCACCTATGAAATCTTGATATGGTGCAATGCTCTAGAGTAAGCTACTTACCTGAAAAGCTTTACAAAAACACAGAGCGATGCCGATATCTAAAGATTACAGGAACTCTTCGAAAACTACCAACGACAGCAATGCAGATTATACTCCGTGTGTCTTGATATCATTGGAATTGTATAACTGGAAAAAGTATACTAAGCTGTAGATAGGCAGACTGCTGGATAATCGCAGATGCTGGTTATATAAGAATATTAAAGATCTGTCTTGAGGACTATATACGATGAGTTACGACCCAGCGGGAAATGGAAGCGTTCAAAGACGAATGCAAGAGCGCTCCGTTGGAAGTTTGCAGCGCTTCCCCACCGTATCTTTGTTCACATCGTTTTAACGTGAGCATATCCGCAGAGGGAAGCGCTCAGTTCTAGATTCTTGGGAAGCGCACTTGGATCGCCTGTATGGTGGCACTTGGGGCACTTGTGGGGTGGCACTCTTGGAGAGATTGCGAGGTAGCAGTCTTGGAGTGATTTTAGGGAATACAGAGGGAATCAAGATAAGGGCTTTATTAATAATTTCAGTTTAATTCAGATTAAGCTCCGTTTTATTTTAAATTAAATTTCAATTCATCGTACACTTCGACTGACTACCTATTACAGAATGAACATTCTCCTGTGCTTTCAGATGCATATGAGTCATCTTTTCGCAACAGAAAAGAGATAGGTTATGAATAAGCCTAAACTCTGAACAAAGATCTGCTTCCGAAAAGCTTCCTTTGGCTATGGTAAGAGTGCGCTTCGTAAAAGAAATTTTCTGCCTATGGTGTGGAAGCGCTTCCCTTTACAAGCGCTTGACATATTTCCCGCTGGAGAATTACACTTTCTGTGAGAAAGTTTACTCAACTAGCATTCCTAGTAGAGAACAGCAGGAAGATAATCGTGTGGCAAATGAATCCGATATATGTGTGTAAGTGAGAGCCGGGATATACTCACCATTCCTTCAAATACAAAAATTGTACTGCCGAGCCAATGCATTGTGTTCAAAGCTGAAGTTCTGGCTATCAGTAAAGCAGCACCATTAAATCACTTCTAGCTCAACGTTTTCGTAGTGAGATCGGAAAATTTGGGGTTAACCACAAAGTTATTATCTGCTTGATACCTATCAGATACATATCAGAAGGCAAGAGATGTTCTGGCCAGAAAGAGTTTCGCTATAAATATTATGCTTAGCGGAGGAATACGTAGGTAGGCACCTAGAATCAGCGAAGAGGATTCCAGATTTACGGACCTGTAAGTTGGCTAATTACAGATGAGGAGAACTAACCACAGGCGGAATTTCAAGACAGCTATGACCCAAAATATATCTTGGGAAGACAGAATCTTTGCTAAGGAGGAACTGTAAAGATGTCCGACATCTCATTGCAGTTACCAGAAGACACTGCCGCTTCGGCAAATATGGAATTGTATGAGTGCTACAATACCTTCTGTAGAAGCTGTATAGACAAGGGAAAATTTGAGTGTGTTTAGCACCTACTGTGTAAATGCCTGAACCTTTCCAAATGTATGAAATATAGTTAGCTTGGTAGCTACCTCTTCTGTAGGAATTAGCAGATAAGAAGTTGTAGGAGGTAGGACCTTTTGGGGTTCATTGCATTCCATTGACTGTTGATACCCTGATGTTGAATGAGGAAACTAGAACTTTTCAGAACCTGAAGGACATGTATATATATCCTTTGTACGGGAATCGAGTCAAAAGGTTTCACACTATTCTATTGTTCTTGCGACCATAATTTTTAAGAATTCTAAATAGTTTCTCCCGGATGACAATTTTATCATAATATCAGAAGTTGTTCTCTGAGGTTTATTGTGTTTGGATTCGCCACTCAGATCCTTTTTTCCACCGCAGTGTCTCATTATCTCAATCATTGCTTAAGATTTTTATATTAAGTGTGCAGACCTAAGTCAACATTATTTGGCATCAGGATGGTATTGGATATGAGCAGTTTTTAGTTTTAACAGACTAATTATTGCCAAATTAGTATGCTCAGAATTACGTGAAATTTTTGGCAGAGTTAGTATACCTAAATCATGGCTATTTTCTCATTGAAGCTAACTACTGCTATAACAACTGTCAGCATTTAATCTGGGACATATCCTCAGAAGCCTCAAAAATCATTATCTATTCAAAACATTATCTGAAGAATGGAATAGCAATGGATGTACAAATTTCAAATAATAACGATTGCATGTCTACTATTTCCTTCTTAGTAATATACGTAGGCGCCTTTGTGAATACCCGAGTATACGTATAACGTAAGGTTTGTTCTAATATATGCACCATGAGCTTACAGGCCTCTCAAAACTTATCATAATTTCAGAACAGTACAGTATGCCTTGATGGTCTCGTCATCTGTAGTGTATTTCTCGAGAAAATCTCGCTAGATCCAGAAAAGGAAGCTACATGCAGCAGAGAGAATTTTTTGAATACCGAGGCTGTTGTTGTGACCTAAGCATGTATATATTTTAACTTAACTACTATTACTTCTCAAGGATGATGGAAAATGAAATGTTCATTTAAGACAACCCTTATTTAACTAAGATACGCGTGTAGAGCAATTAAAGCAAAACCACAATCATTTAAATAAAGACTAAAGTACTCGATTGCTATAAAAAGGATCATTAGCAACCCTGACCTGCAAACATTATACAATTTTGTTCAAGCCGACCTAAAACAGGTTACACCAGAAACTCTCTAATTATTCCATTTGTGTAGAGCTGTGCAATTTTGACACCATTAAAGTTTGTGTCCCCAACCTTAGCAGTACAAAATCTCTAGAAATATCAAATTCAAGAAATTTCATGCACCTGTGAAGTTACCTTTAGCAGCTGCAAGAGTTTTCTTCCATCACTGGAGTGCTTTACTAACGTACATAACGCAATTTTTCAACAAAGTTCACCTGACAAAATCGAAAAATTCTCTGGATTTTTTTCGGTTTTTTTTTCTTGAGTCGTTTTTCATTTTCTATTTTCCATTTTAAGGACAAACCTGTAACTCTTTATATCAGTCCTCAAGCGAGAAATCAAAACTGAACAGCATCACTGGTCTTCGACTTTGTCAGGAAGACTGCTCCATCCGGGTTTCCTTTAGTACCGGATTCACTTCTTAATGACTACCGGGATGTTGGGAAAACTTTAGCTGGAAGATATTTTCATAAATGCATCTCGTCCAAATGAAACTCAACTCCCATTTCATGTGCCATAAGGATGCCGGTTGGGTTACAGGGTTACTCTGCATGTGTGAAATTAGTGCACAGAGTCAGAGGGTATACCTGATGATTGTATCGAGTAAGTATACTCTCTCTCTGCTTAACGTTTGGAACACATTATACTCCCCCTCGCCCACTCCCCCACGATTCCATGCTCATAATGCCGTACAGTGTCACAGTGTGGGTGAATGAGTTCTACCAAGATCCCCTAAGGACATTTCGATTCAGATATTCATACAGAACTTAGTTTTAAAAGGAGCATAAACACGTACGCCCTGTATAATAGCCATTCATACTGAGGATTACATTTATGTATATGCACCCGTTGTTTGTTGCTTACACATTCATACCTGAGCATAGGATTGCTCTCCTACGACTATAGCCGCTTATTACACGCTACGCAAATAATAGGATATTCGCTTTGGGAGTCATTCCGTGGAGGTGAACGATGCTATAGATGTGCAACTCTTCATGTTTATATAAACATTTGGAAAATCCTACTAGGAGTAAATATATGTATTTACAAACATATGTAGGTACATAGATCGGTGTAAATGTATATCTATATAGGATTCACCTAGGAGAATTCATTGTAATAGGTCTGAGCAGGAATTTTGAACTGCTCATCTAGGTGGCCTCTATTTCGAGGATGCTCGTTTGTCAACTATTAATTAGCTTTAATATTCCTTTTATGGGGTACTCAAAATCCATGTGTTTTATGCGCATATTTTAGTGAAAAGTTGGGTAAACAAAGTGTAAATCAATATTTTCAATTAATTTGGATTTAAGAGCTTGAGTTGCTGCTGCGGCTCTTTAAACCATTTAAACCTACTTTCTCAGTTCGGATGTCTTTAAGTTTGTAGACCTGTGATTCATATAATTTACGCTTTAAGATTTCATACCAGCACAGCCGTTACCAGCTGAAGGATATACCATTTTACATTCCTATTCTCATCATCGTCTTCAAACTTGTGTAATCGTTCTTATCCACCAAGTAAGACATTCATGGAGATGTATAGGGCGAAATTTGTAGATAGCATACACACGGGCAGTTCCACAACTAATAACGACTAAGTTTTTGATTGCATCTGCATGACATCTTCCAATAATATCAGGTTTGGCTTAACTTCTTAAGCCAATGATAGTCTTTCGCGGCCGCTGATTTATTTATTTAGTTTATCTTGGTCAACGGTTGAATTTCCTGTTGCTTGGAAATCTTCATATGTTATTCCTGTTTTCAAAAATGGAAAGAGGTACTTGGTTAGTAATTATAGACCTATTGCTGAATTGTTTTTGAAAGTATGGTTTGTGAACTGCTGACTTTCGATTGTAAGACATTAATTAGCTCAAAACAACATGGCTTCATTAAGGGCAGATCAACATCAACCATCTTGACACATTTAGCATCTTTTATTACTAATACCCATAAGAAGCCGTTTCAGACCGACTGTGTCTATACCGACTTCTATAAAGCCTTTGATAAGCTTTCCCACAGAGTGCTGCTGTTTAAGCTGTTAAAAATAGGGTTCTCTTCATTGTTAGCTGATTGAATCTCATCTTCTTTATGGGGTAGAAATTATAAAGTTCTTCTCAGAAACGTGATTTCAAGTGGTTTTTGTACGCAGTTTGGAGGAGTTCCACAGGGAAGCCATCTTGGTCCCTTATTTATTAATGGCCTTGTATATGTGATAAAATTCTCCGAAATTTTAATATATACTGACGATGTTAGCATCTATAAACAGATTCATTCAGTGAATGATTGTGCACTCTTACAGATTGATTTATGGGCTTTAAATCTGTAGCGTAAGCATAATAATTTACTTCTAAATATTCTCAAATGTAATGTTATTCTCATAAGTTACCGTAAGTTTCCTCCTTTTGCGTACCAGTATCATATTAACAATGATCCTATAAATGTAGTAAGCCAGATTAAGGATCCGGGCATTATGTTTAACTCAAAACTTACTTTTCTCGCCATCTTGATTATATTATTGGGAGATCCTTTCCAATGGTTGGGTGGTTTAGGTGCTGGTATAAGGAATTTAATGACCCATACGCATTGCCTTTCTTGTATGATTCATTTGTGAGGTCTATACTGGAATACGGCTGTCAAGTGTGGAGTCCTTATTACAGTGTGCATATTAATACGATTGAATCTGTACAGAAAAAGTTTTTACGTTCTGCCTTTCGTTGCCTTCCATGGAAAAATAAGTTTGAGCTTCCATTTTTTACTGGATTAATAGATTCTCCTGAAATTCTTAGATCCATTTCGTTGAATGTTCCTGGTAGAACTTTAAGGTTCAACGATATTCTTTTTATCGAAAGCTATCTAACGAGTTATGGATTTTATGAGTCCCTCAGTAATATGTGTAGAATTTAGCAAAAATATTTAAAATTATTTATATTTTAAAATTGATACAAGACCAATTAGAAACTTGTGAAGGGGTTTTTGATTTTTTTGATTTATCGTTTCTTTCTCAATTATTCATTATGTAACTTTTATACATAAGTCAGATTATATATTTATATAGTTGGCTAAATATTAAATAAATAAATAAACGAAACTTAGTCTAAAGGACTTAAGTTCTACGATCTAGCTGGACAGCTGATGTCATCATTTTATGAGATGTTGTGGCTTGTGGAATGTCTGAGTACAGTGTAACTGATTTACACGTGCTTATTGAAGCTAAAGATCTTCATTTTCATTATCTTCCAATTGGTCATGCAAAAAAATTGTTAGCATATTCTGGAAGCGAGTACTATTGCCGGTCAATATCTAAATACAGAAAATTTGCTTGTTCACGAATCCACAAAGGTGAAAATGAGCTATAATTATTGTTTTTCGTTGAAAAACCACTCCGGGCTCATAAATCAATTCTGAAAATTTACAAAGCTGTTGATGGTGTCTAGGCCTCAATTTTTGATGTTTTTTTTTTCTTGTAATTTCGAAAAGTGTAAATGCAAACTGGTTACTGAAATAAATATATATACTACCGAAAATGGCTGTACGATCATTCTGAAGTGTCATTCAATACAAGCGACTGAGCTTAAGATTCTAACATGCAAAAATGATAGTACTACTAATGCCGAAAAATTTCATGAAATAGTACCTGAGTACAGAGACCACGTTGACGATTTTAATAATGGTGACGATTTGAACATTTGATCCTGTTTTGGTAGGTGAAGTCTAAAAACTTTCAAAACTGAATCAAACCCTCAGAGAAATGAGCTTATGGAAACAAGTCAAGGTTGACACCAGTTTCAGAGAAGATTATTACCACAAGAATAAGTATAAGTTTTATATGAAATTCAATGAGGTGTTCGATCTCTTCAAAGAATTACCATGAAATTAAGACCTCATCTCTATGTAGATCCTTATTTTGCCGATATTTTTTTGATAGAAACTTGAAAATGCCTGCCTGTCTGTTTTCGTGTCTGTATGATAAATCTAAAGCTGAGAGAGCTTAAACTTTTTACCCGACTATTTTATAAAAATTATGGAAAGTCTCTTCCGAAATATAAATTTCGTTTTTAAATATATTTTATTGTTGGCTACACCCACAAACAACCTGATAAGGCACTTAAATTTTCTGATGTAACAATTCTATTATATTTTCAGGTTAGACCTGAAAAGCAAACTAAATCTTGCAGCGCTTTTGTAGCGTTGCACTGAAAACATTATTAGTCTCAGTTATTTATAATGTCCTAGAAAATATGTAACTATGAAATTGGTTGTAACCAATTTTTACAGTTCAAAATTGTTCCAGGAAAAAAATCGAAAAACACCCTTTAACAATTTAACGAGCCTTTTTCAAAGCATAGACTATACACCAAGAGCATCTGTCTTAGATGTTTTAGGTATTAACTAAATGATTCTGAAACCAATTATCAACATTTTTCATAAAATTAAGGTCGGGGCCGACCAAGAGTGTCACTCCACCCCACTAATGGCGAAAAATTAAAACAATAATACAATATATAATACAATATAATGAAAACTGACTTGTGTGCTGAGAAAGTTATGTAGAAACTTCGGTAAAAACAGGAAGAAGAAGTGTGGAATGCCATTTGAAATTGAATTGAAATTGAAATTGGAAATTTGGCACTTGAAAGGGATTGACGCGATTCAATTTATTTACAAATGTGGCAGTTGCTATTCCAAAGTAAGATTCATCTAATTTTTAAAAGAAATTATAATAATATTCAAAAGCAAGCAGTTTACAAAAGTTGTGGCTACTTTTATTATTAAATAACTTTTATCAACTCACAAGCTTCTGACTAAAAAACTTTGTCTCTGAGCGCCTGAGAGTGCCCCTCCATGACGAAAGAGTTTTAAGGTAATAAACGTGGATGGATTTACATGGGTTTTTTTGATTTAGAATGAGTGAATGGGGAGCTTTCCGTTGGGGTACAATTTTCTTACGTTTGGAGTGAGGGTTAGGGTTATGTGGCAACTACCACCCTTGGGATTGTCAAATTTGGACCTCCAACGAACAATTTTTTCCTATATATATCTCGGAGCTCTGCTAGGGAATAAATCTGGCGAACTTAAGGTGTCATAAGAAGCCAGATTATTGTCTCAAAGAATTCCCAGGGAATTGCACTAGACTCTTATAGCGATAGGTGGACAATCCCATATAATGCTACTGGAATAAAACTTAGTGTTGATGTTGGAATAATAATTCCTATAATGTGCTTATATCTTAATCTCATATTGATGCCCAGTGCTTATTTAATACTTTATATATTCCATATTGGAGAAATTTAGTGCTATGACGTTGTTGTAGGATTTCCTAAATGTGTCTACTTCACTTATGAAGGGTTTTCCAATAAGAGGTGCTATTTTAATTAGCCCGCTATTTCCGTAGATGTCACTTTTGGAGCTCTCATTTTTTGACACTTGACAAGTAGAAACTACACCATTAATAAAAATGGAGCGATACACGATTTAACAACGCATTGAAATTATTAAAATTCACTATAAAAATGGTGAAAATGTGTCAGAGACGGTTCGTAAAAAGCGAACATTGTTGGGTCGTCGTGAAGCACCTTGTCGGACCGCAATACAGAAATTGGTAGAAAAATTCGAGCTGTCGGGACAAGTTAGTGATGTGAAGAATAAAACCCGTGCACGTCGCTCAACAACAGCCGAGAATATTGCTGCTGTAGCCGAAAGTGTTGAAGAAAACCCAGGTTTGTCCATTCCTCGTCGTTCTTTGGAATTAGGCATTCCACAAACGTCATTACACCGTATTTTGCATAAAGATTTCGGTCTTAAGGCTTACAAAGTTCAGTTAACACAAGAACTCAAGCCGGCCGATCATCAAGAACGTCGAGTCATTGTTGATTGGGTACTAGAAATGCATGGAAATGATCCGGAAGTCCATCGAAAACTCATCTTGAGTGATGAGGCCCATTTCCACCTCGATTGCTTCGTCAACAAGCAAAATTGTCGCATCTGGGGCTCGGAAAACCCAAGAGTTATTGTTGAAAAGCCTCTCTATCCTCAACGTGTGACTGTTTGGTGCGGTTTATGGTCCCGCGGGGTCATTGGACCTTACTTTTTCGAAAATGAGGCTGGAGTAACAGTTAAGGTGAATGGATTGCGCTATCGACAGATGATTAATAATTTTTTATGGCCAGAATTGGATGGTATTGATCTGGACAACGTTTACTTTCAACAATACGGCGCTACGTGCCATACAAGCAACGAAACCATTGATTTTTTACGGGAAAAGTTTCCGGACCGTGTTATCTCTCGAAGAGGTGATCACAATTGGCCACCGAGATCTTGTGACTTAACACCTTGCGACTTCTTCCTTTGGGGCCACGTGAAAGAGAAGGTCTACGGCAACAACCCAGCGTCGACTCAAGACCTCAAAGATAGAATTCGTGAGGCTATCGAGGACATAGGGCAGCCACTTTGTGATTTGGTTATGGAAAATTTCATGAAAGGAATATGGTCCTGTAGGCGTGGTCGTGGTGGTCATTTGGCTGATGTTATTTTCTATTATTAACGGCATACCTTCCTCTATATAATGAAATAAAGATCCGATCATTTATCTCAAAAAATGGCATTTTTCTTTGAATATCAAAATAACACCTCTTATTGGAAAACCCTTTATAGGAATTAAATATCCCTATTTGATAACTTATTTGTTCCTAATTTATCTCATATAGGAAATGTAGTCCTAACGTAAAATCTTTAAAAGACAATAGATCCTATTTGAGTCTGCAGATTTAATATTCATGTGGAATTTGTTATGCATGCATCATATATATATTTCTTAATATTAAAATAGATTTTTCACAAGCCATATGCTAGAATTCAACAACGATTAAAGTTTTACTGTTAGTATTTAACACGCTAGATAAAAAAAAACATAGTGCTTGAAGATAAATAAATAAATAGAAAGTTTAATCAATTATGGTTAAAAAGAGTTATGTTCATTTGGATCTCCGAATAAATGGAACTAATGTGTTTTTGTCTATTTTGCAATAAATTTATCAATATGTCATTATTTTCATGTTTCTAAGGTAATTTGTACCTAAATTTTTAACCCTAAAAAAATTTGTCTTTTTTTATTACAAATGGCCGTCAAAATATTTAGCAAATATGGCTACTGGAATCGGATACATAAAAAAAAGATGATATAGGATTTCAGTTATCCCTTAAGGATTAAAAATCTTGATATAACAGACAAAATTTCATATCATGACTTCAACACGGACATAAGCAGAAATGAACGCTTATATACACTGTAAAAATATTGGGAGTATTCCCTAAATTTAAGACACGTTTTTCCCTAAAGATAAATATAATTTTCTCTGATAGAAATGGAAAATCAATTAAATTTCCCAAAATCAATGGAACATTAAATGAATTTAGATCTTTGGCGCCAGAAAACATCTAAAGTACGTAAAATTCCCGAAAGGTTAAACTCTCTTGGATATAAGGAATTAGGTATTATGGTACATTTTTTATGGAAATATATTTTCGTTTATATAATTCACACATCGTTCTTAAAAACAAGTCATATGTTGTTTTTCAATATTTTGTTTGCCCATTGCACCAATATAACTTCCATACTGCTTAGTAATATGGACAATAAGAAATGAGCTATTCAGCTCTTATTGTTAAATTTTTTAAAAGGGGTGGTCTTCTATCACCTTCACCTATGGTGGAGAGTGGTGAGGTGCTATCACCTATTTCCTACATTTTAAGGAATATTCTCTAAAATTTAGGGAATAGTCCTACATTTTAGGGGGAAAAAACAAAACAACAATTTAAAACTCCCTACATTTTAGGGAATATTCCCTAAACTGTAGGGAAAAACATAAAAAAATATGAAACTCCCTACATTTTAGGGAATATTCCCTAAATTTTTGGGGGCAAAAACCAAAATATCCTACAATTGAGGGAGAAAAACCTGCCTACATTTTAGGGATAAAAACCTAATCTTAGTTTACCAAGGTGGAGCTTTCCTTAATGTTATCGACAAATACCTAACCTGTCTGGCACAAATTGTTGCCACTCACTTTAGGGAATTATTTTTTACTGCGTAGGTAACAAATTTCTATATATGTAAATATGTAAATTACTGTGTTGAGAATAGTTATTTCTATATAGCATTTCAAGTACTATATAAGTATAGTAGAGGAAAGACCGAAACAAAACATTTATACAGAACTTAAGTGTCTATTTCGCAGCGAGAATTCCTATATGAGAGTTCCGATCGGTGGTGTGTTTTCAAAGTCTTCCAGATGCACGATGTATTTCAAAAGGCATTTTACATATCAGCAACCCTTCGGAAACATGCTATATGTCGAAATGACAAAATTTCGTCCCTATACCCAACTAAAAGCCTTTTCATTATGCCTAATTCCATCAAAAGCAGAGGCTCTGCAACTATAAAATAATCTATGATATTCAAGGCAAGCCCATTCCGCGACATGGCAACTTAGCATCTCCTATGACCCTATATAAAAGTTCACTAAGTACTGATTGCTTATATGAGCATTGATATCGAAAATGAATTCTCACTGAAATTACTTATTCCTAGTATTCTTATATAAGGGTTGATTGGAGGTTGATTTTTGATATGAGCCTTGATATATGAAAATATTTCCCAAGAGCTGTACTCCCCTATATTAATTCTCCAATTCAGATATAGGAATGTTATATAGGACTACGATTCTCTGGGAATTATAGTCCTATATACTCACGTTTATAGCACTAGTGGTCAAACAGTAAACTCTTCATATAGGACTTATACTCCTTAGACTCATATAAAACAACAAATGTACATAGATACAACACTCTAGTTATTTCTTTAGGAACTACAAGATCTATGTGAGAACTTAAATGTTGATCGAGATTTATATGTGTGGGATATGCGTGGAGATTCGATTCCTAGAGTCAAAAGTCGAGGTTCGAGATTTGAGTTCGGAGAGTCGAGATTCGAGATTTCAGATGCTATAGTAAAGATTTGAGATTGGAGAGTCGAGATTCGAAAGTCGAAAGTGGACAGAGCGTATAGAATTTATGATTAAAAAGTAGAAAATAAAGTAGATTAAAAAAACTTTTAATATAAATAACTTTCGTAAATAAATTGCACTAAAAAGTAAAACATAATTTTTTCTTTCTCAGTGATATGCACAAGAAAACTATCGTTGTAAAATAAGAAATGCGCTACAACTCTAAATAGTTTGGGCGTGAATTGCAGTTAGACAATTGTGATTATAGTTATGGATGCCCAAACTTTGAAGATTTAATCTGAGTTATATCTAGCATTGCTAATTTTGCACTGAAACTTTTCTTGTGTATATCACTGAGAAAGAAAAAAGAATTATTTATTTTACTTTTTAGTGCAATTTATTTACGAAAGTTATTGATTTTAAAAGATTTTTTAATATATCTTATTCATTTATGTATTTCATACTTTTTATTGAAAAAAAAAAAAAGTATTAAGGAAATTACAAAAGTTAAAGTTTGTCTTAAAAAATTCATACCGTAGTTAAAAACTGCGATGGAATTCATTTCATGTAATTCTTTTTGACGAAAAAGTAATGAAATTGAAAACGTGTTGCATCGAGCCGAAAATGACATTAAAACTGTTTCTGATTTCAATTGCATATTTCTCAAGTTTCGAAAAAAAAAACTTTCTTTAATAGTACAAAATTACAAAACTTAGAGAAATCTAGTCTCGCGAGTACCTGCACTGAAAGATTAGTCGGTCAAAAATTTAAGTCAAAATAATAATTTTCGCATATAAAATGGCGCCTAGAAATAAATGCCCGTACCCTATGATATAAAGAGTAAAAGGGTATGGCTGAAATATGTGGCAATTGTTTGCTTGCCTCCTTTGGCCACAAATGTCAGAAATTTGTTCGTTTCACTTTCAATCGTCCTAATAAAAGTGAAAGAAATTTTCTATTTGGAAATTTTTTTGCTTTCTCACTAACACATAATTACTTTTCCCGAAGTGATTCAAACGAAGAGACTAATGTTTTGTTAAATATTTTCATATATTCAAAACGTATTTCAGTCAATAAAATACGAAAAACTCAAAACAAATTCGCTGGAATTGACATTGTCACCTCATGACGTAGCAACACAAAAAATTCGTCTCGAATCATCGGCCATACTTTGATAACTTTGTATCATGCCCGTACACATTAATTTAAACAGCATTCTTATTCATTTTTAAAATTACTAACATTCAGAACAAATAGTCTTAAAGGGTACCTAAGAAACGTTTGAAATGTTCACTAAGAACTGTTTGCGCAATTAATTTAACGGATTTGTAAGGTCAAAGACGTAATAATTATTCTAACCGCCCATTTAGACATTCATAATAGTTCAGCTTTGGCAGGAAAGCACTATAGAGCACTTCCTGCAGAAAATATTTTTTTTTTTTATACTAAAGCTGAAATTTTTTTAATGCGTCTTCACTTTTGTTTTTTTGCAATTTGAGTAATATGTAAATCCTAAATAATCCACAAACCGTGGATTGCCTCGAACACCAGTTTTGATCACCTTTTCAGTCACACATTATCCATATATATTTATTTATAACAATTTGATATCTCAGTTGAAATAACGGAGACACGTAAATAAATCTAACCGGTTTTAAATCATTTAAATATCTCAGTTAAATCAGGCAACATCTTGATGAGCTTCGGTGTATGGTAAATTATTCAAAAATAATAATAATAATAAGAAAATAACCGCGAGAACTTTAGAAATCCTTCAGCAGAGCCGAACTGAGTCTTCAAACCGGCACAGACAAATGATGGCAAACCAGCCCCTAGGGTCTTTAAAAGTGACTTTTTTATAAGAGACAAGTAACCCAAATTCTCGAGGAGAAATTTTTTATGAATGTCAGATTCCATGCCAAATACCTATTACCGAACCACTAATCATAAATGCAGTTATGCTTACACATAGTACTAAGTCTGAAATTTCTGCCGCGTTCAGCTCAGAAGCTGCAACCCTTCGAAAATAGTTGCAAAAGTGTTTACACAATCTGCAACTTTTGCTGCACGCAGTTTTGTTGTCAACAGTTAAATTCTGAAGCCTTTAGTGGAGCAAATTTCGGGAGGACTTACAAATAAAAAAAAAATGCTTAATGTATTTCGATCATCTAGCAGTGCAAGCTACCCGCCTATTTTTGCATTTATTTTACTAGAAAATTGCAATACGAAGCTGAAAAAGAAGAGATGTCGTTTCCCACCTCTTCAGCTTTGTACGCTTTTTAAAATGTTTTGCTCGTAATGTGTATAATTTCCTTTTGACTTCCTCAAACTGAATTTCTAATTGCACTACAATGTCTTTTAAGTAGGTTTTCAATTGTTTAGGCCATGGTAATAATCACTTCACACATAAAAAAATAATAAATAATAATTTATTCGAGGATTTGTACCAAAGATTACATCTTTTTCTAGTACAGTGAAAAAGGGGAATTCAAAATATAATATAATGCAAGTGAGGAAAAAAAAAAGAATGAAAATTAAATTTAAGAACAAATAAAACTATAATAATAATATAATAATTGGAACTAATTGAGAGAATTAAAATAGATTGAGAAAAAACAAAATCTACAAAATAATAACATAAAAAAAAAAAAAAATGAAAAGACCAGAATTTAATCTAATTCTAAGCTCCGTAGCAAAATTGTGTCATCGGCACGTTTAGTTTAGGAATAATCCAGGAAACGCTTCAGCTCATTCTTAAAATCAGATGTCCGAGAATGCCCTCTAACTGTAACCGGAAGGGAATTCCATACACGAGAAATAACGGAAAAATAAGAACGTTGCCCAACAACATAACGTGCACGAGGAATCCGAAGACTTACTTGACGGAACGAATGCAAGAATTGCAAGTGACTAAATAAATACGAAAGGAACTTAGAGATTATCAAATTTCGTAGGAAAACTAATGATCTAATTTCTAAGTATGTATCCAAAGAGCTTCCTAGTACAGAATTTCTATAAGCAGAAACGTGATCGTGACGTCTTAAACCATAAACAAAACGTACGCAATCATTAAAAGCTACATTTAACTTACGACTGCACACAGAGTCAAGCCGCAAATAAATTGTACTACAGAAAGTGAAATGTAGAATTAGCAGTGCCTTAACTAGCTTTAGCTTTAACTCAACCTGGAGCAGACTACTCGACAGACGAAGCAATCGAAGACTGCCAAAAATCTTTTGTAATAAGGAATTAACATGGTCACAACACTCCAATTTACTATTGAAAAAAAAAAAAAACACCAAGGTTCTTAACCTTCCTGGCATAAGGCAAAAGTACTCCATTTAGATATATAGATGGAAGATCAGAAAACACAAGATCTCTCCTATAGAAGACCATACAAGAAGACTTCAGGGGGTTCAACAAGAGTCGGTTGCTAGTGGCCCAATCAGATATATTTATTAAATCACGGTTAACTCGATGTATGCAGTCCTCCATTAATCCAATTGGACGAGACAGATATATCTGAACATCGTCAGCATACATGTGGATGTTTACGTCTTCAATAATATCAGGAAGATCATTTATTAATAAGCTAAAGAGAAGCGGCCCAATAATTGAGCCTTGCGGAACACCACATTTGACGCTAATCCACTTCGATTTAGCATCCCCAACTTTAACTTGCTGAGAGCGGTTGAAAAGGAAATCTGAAATCATTCTAGAAGAGGAATGAGAAAAATTATACATTTTTTGTAGTTTCGATAAAAGTAAACTGTGATCGACGGAATCAAATGCTTTAGTGAAGTCGACGAGTACTAACGCTGTTAACAAATCACTGTCGAGTGAATTGCGTATATCAGTAGAAACTTTCAACAAGGCAGTTTCACTGCTATGGCTAGAACGAAAACCGGACTGCCATTTCGAAATGAGCTTACTATCCGACACATACTGAAGAATCTGCGAGCTCATTAATTTCTTGAGAATTTTGCTAAGATAACAAAGTAAGCTTATTGGCCGATAATCAGAGACTGACTTTGGTGCAGAACATTTATCCAAAGGTATAACAACAGCATTTTTCCATATTTGGGGAAACTCAGAGAAAGTGAGGCAAGAGTTAAAAATATAAACTAAACTGTCAAGGATTACGGGCAATAACAATTTGAAAAATGATGGTGCAATATCGTCTGGCTCGGTGGCTGCGGACCTAACGGACATGCATGCCTTGAAAACCTCTTCATGTGATACACATAGGAAACTGAAACTGCTGTGACCTTCCCCGTACAAACTGATATTAAGAACCGGTTGCGTTGAGGAAATATTACAAGGAGTAGTAAAATAAATATTAATATTAACTCAGTATTCAAGTCACAAGGTGGCAAACCCTTTCCGCATACGCCAAACTGCTTCAAATTAGGCCACAGTTTCTTAGAAGGCAGCGATGAATTTAATATGTTGTTGAAATAGTTCTTCTTTGTCCTTTTAATTACAGTGTTCGTCTTAGTTCTAATTGCTTTGTACCTGGAGAGACATTCCTCCGACTTACATCTCTTGTACCTACGAAACAGTTGTTCTCTTTCGGCAATTAAACACTCGACTTCACGAGAGTACCATGGAATACGATTTGGAGTAATCCGTTTTATATGTAAAGGTACATATTTGTCGTGAAGATATGATATGAAACCATAAAAAATATTCAATTGCTCCTCGACTGAAGAAGAGTCCTGAATACAAACTCAAGGAAGGGTGAAAGCTTCCTCAAGCAAATTGTGTACATCAACTTTATCATACCACAAGTATTGTTCGTACCCACCAATTTTCTTTAAATTAATAATAATGAAAAAAAAAACTATGAATTTTGAAGAATTTGAAATTCAAATTTGTTTATTTACCGCACAATTTAAGCAATCTCTTAAAAAACTGCACACGCAACCGCAGTAAAAGCTTCAACCAAACTAAAATTTTCATATTGCGCTTGCAACCTTCTCTTTAGATGTTTATCGAGCTGCAGACACAACTTTTTGGGTTTCAGAGTTGCAATATGTTACCTTACCTTAAAATATTGATTAAGTCGAGGTTACTTAGCAAAACGTCACAGGAACTCTGGATAAACTGCAAACGATGAAGAATCGACTTAGATATTAGAGAAATTAAATTATTGTTGCAATAAATATTATTGAAGATAAGAAAATATCTTACTAACATCTACTCTGCAAATCCGTAAAAAAGACATAATCATAATTATAATTAAGCAGTACCTAATCAGCTTTCATGAACTGTGACCTAAAATGCAATTCATTCACAGGTCTAACAAGCCGCTTACGCCACTTTCGCCACATTTATCTTAAAATAATTACCAACTCCTCTGCTCCCTTTCTGTCAGAAACTTAAAATTTATGGGTGATGTTCAAAGCGTTTTGTGATTTGCACTTATTGGTGACTTTCCAAAAATAAACATGAGGCCAATGCCGCCTGCCTGTGGGTTTTGTTTCGTTGTTTTTTCCTGTTTCTTAAAAACATCATCGAAGAATTAAAATGAAAAGCTTAAATTTCCAATGATGACATAAAAGTGATTTATGAAGAACAAAAAGAAAAAAAATACTTTTCACCAAAAAACAATTAAAGTTGGGTAAGAACTTCAAAAACTTTCCACCGAAAATTATTTTTTTTCCAGAATATTTCAATTATTGTACATCGGTACTACTCCTCTTGTTTGTGGTGTGTGAATATTTACAACCACACATATGCAAATTTGTAGAGATTTTTGAAAAATTATTTCTGTCACAGCTTCTCGGAAATTGAGTGCAAACTGTCACAGAAAAATAAACACCGCCGCGAGAGGATGTAAAGTTTAGTTCCGGATAGATCTTAACGATTGCATTTATATTGCTTTTGGAATTTCATTTTTTATGTTTAATAATTTTGAATAATTTGAATTTATGTGACATGCGAAGTTAGTTTTATATTTCTAGTGTCTAGTGGTAGTGAAATTATCTTAAACTAAAAAAAAAAAAAAAAAACCTGATAAATCTTTAACGTGCAATAATTTTTGTGCTTTTCCAGAAAAGTGAAAGACAAGACAACCACTATGCAGAGGAAATTGAAACAAGTGACGGAGTAGTATTGTTAAGGTGAGTTAAATTATGTTTTTTCCTATTTTCTATTTTTAACAATTTGAAAGAATTTTAAGAATAACGAATGTCTGTCCCTTATACATGAACTGATATCTACGTTTGTCCTTCTGTTCAAGGTAAGGTAGACATATTGAATGAGTTAATCTTCTATTTGTTTAATAAATATGTTCCTCTTAACTTAAACGTGTAAGTGCTAGTAGCTCTCTTTGGATTAGTCACACAATTCATGCTTTAATAGTAGAAAGAGAATACTTATATCGGCAATGGAGGCGACTTATAACTGAATATCCTCGATCCCTATATAAATGCGCTCGGAAAAGGGTAACTTCTGAGATTCGGTTAGCAAAACGTCTATATCATAGTTCCAAATTTGATCCTAACCTGCCTCCCAGAGCTTTGTGGGGAAATTTGAAGAAAGCTGGTATTTGCCTTGATTTGTGTCTTGAAAGATCATTTGTTCTGGTACTGCTGTTTCCTCCGCACAGCTCGCGCTATTGAGACCTATCACTTGCGCGAGCAAGACATGAATCGTTTTACTTGCCGAGGTGTGGAGCATGAAGAGCTTTACAAAACTATCTTTTGTGAAAAATCCTGGGCGGTTAGTTTTGATGAACTCAATCCCGCATTGTAAAGCTGTCAGCTTATCTGACTTCAGACCTATTACCATTCTTAGTTTCCTAGAGAAGGTCTTAGAAAAACTTATTTTTTACCAAATTCTAGAGTTCTTAGACCGAGAGATCACCAGATATCAATCCGGTTTCTATGCTATGCACAGTTGTGAGGCTGCCTTGCTAAGCGTATCTAATGATCTCCGTTTGGCTCTTGATGCCGGCAAAATTGGCGTGCTTGTCATATTGGATTTTTCTCAAGCTTTTTATAGCGTTATGTACTCTACACTACTCCGTAAATTCTATGTTAACAATTGCTTTTCTTTTTCTGCGATCAAGTTAATAAATAGTTTCCTCCCAAACCATTTTCAACAACAAGTAAACGATAATGGTATTCTCTCCTCCATCTTATCTTTGTTTCAGGGTGTCCCGCAAGGATCTGTATTTGGACCTCTTCTCTTTAGTCTATACATTAATGATATCGGTGATATCGTACATAATATACAGTTACATCTATATGCTGATGATGTTCAATTGGGCTTAGGTCACGATTAGGGAAACCTACCCCTCCGATTTAGTTCAAATTTTGTGAACTTGTTCCAATTTACTCACAAATCCCGAACTTTACACTACACTCTTCACAACATTTGCAATTTTCACAATTAATTTACTCTTCTTCTTCTTTTGAGTAGCAATAAGAAATATATATAAGTACCACCCGAGCGTTCGGGTTACCAGCATTACGTTTTTTTATTTATGCCAAACATTCAATTTGTGTGTAGTAACCAGCATTTTGTTAGAATGTAATCGAAAAACATTGTTTGTGTGTGAACGTGTGCGTGAGTCTCTATTGACGTTTGTGTATGTGCCTGCATGGGTTAGTTTCGGGAAACTCGGAAACTGTAAGTTTCCGCTAAAATAAATTTGATATTCGTGATATGTGAGTAAATTGGAAGAAGTACACAAAATTTGAACAAAATCGGAGAGGTTTCCCAAATCTTGGCCTGTTCCTTCAATTGTACTTGAGCAGACCTCTTGAGTTGATTGAGGATTGTATTTGCAGAATCAATGATGATCTTGGTGCAATTCACCGATGATCGATTGATAATAAGCTTTCTCTCAATCGTAGTAAATAACAGTGTTTGCTGTTATGCAGCTCACCTCCTGATTTAGATGATATACCCTCACTAATTTTCAATTATGTCATGTTACCTTTTGTTGACTCGGTATCTAATATGAGAGTGAAGATCAACTATCGCCTGAAATGTTGTGATCATGTTAAGGGTATGTTGGGTAAAATTTATGGTGGCATGCGAAGACTTTGGATATTTGCTAATATCTTACCTACAAATTCACGTTTGAGATTGGTTAAGTCCCTTTGGTTGCCCCATTTTATTTACGGCAGTCTAATTTACCCAAAGCTCGACTCCCTGTGCAAACGCAAGATGGAAGTTGCTTTTAATGATTGTTTGTGATTCATTTTTAACCTACGTAGATCTGCCCACATTACTCCTGTTAGGTACATGTTACTGGGATGCTCAATTCAAACTTATTTAAAACTCAAGGCATTAATCTACCTATTCAATTTAATACAGACTAGGAAACCCATGTATCTGTGTGAAAAGAATAGAATCTCTGCATTCTAGCTTACGTATACCGCGGTTTAGTACATTGACTTTGTGGAAATTGTTCGTCTATGGAATTCCCTCCCTCACAATACTCAGTGTACGGCTTCTGGCAACGAGTTCAAAAGGTATTTGCATGATTGTATCCTTTGAGTGCTATGGTATGTTGGGTATAACTGTGTTGTTATTAACATAATTTGATTTAGTTTTAATTTTATTTTACTTCCTCAATATATTTGTTGCTTGTCTTTACTTTTTCGTAGCTATTCTAGACGCTTTCTAAAAATTATGTTTTTTTTACTGATTTCCGAGTAGCTTGACTAAGTTATATAGAGTACTAATTAAGATTTACATCTTCTGTACTTAATTGAATAATAAATGAATGGAATTGAATTGAATTGAATTGAAATTAGTATTTGTGATTTAAAACTATCTTTATATGGAAAAAAGTCACACATATTGCTCAAATATAGAAGGTTGTCTCATTAGAAAATATGTGTAACGGGTATGAATTATGCATTTCTTATGGTAGAGAGACAAGAACATAAAAATTAGTTGGAATTATGATAGAACTGTCGCTTCTGAAAATAAGTTTTACAATCAGTGGAAAAAATCGATTATATCGATTTCGATTTTTCCCCATGCGTCGATGCTTTAGATTACTCAATTTTTTATGATTATTCTTTTAGCCCTTTCTACGCTAGTATTCTACGATCGTAATATCGTTTATTATTATTTTGTAAAACTATTTTATGCATATACTCGTACATATAAATTTGATTCTATCTTCGCACATACTTTACCAATTGCATTTATGAAAATTTCAATTTCAATCTTAAATTTAATTTATTCATATAAAATAAAGCACATTTGAGCGACAAAGTTACTCTTATGTATGTTGTTGTGGAGTTATTGTAAGTGAGAGAGAGATGGTATTATATGGACGTGAAGTCCTATCTCTCAGCCGAAGAGGTGACAGATTAGTCCTTGGCAAGGTATACAGACTAACAAGTTATGACTGTCCCGAACCATAGATTCGCCATTTTGTGCGTCATGCAAATCGAATGAAAAAGAAAGTTTCAATTTGTTTGTAAATTTCTTCTACTGGATCAATTTAAAATGTTAAAATAAGTGCAATTTTCACATTTTTTTTTTCATATTAATTAAGTAAAAGGAATGGATTCATACATGTAATACCATTGTTGAATGATATTAAAAAAGTGGGGTTAAGTAATGGAAGCTTCACAGTGGATGTTCGATTTGATTTTTTGAAGTTTTTCCTTCCCCACATCAAATAGAAATTAAAGGAAGACTATTAAAATTATTTTCCACATTTTAATTTGCCACTAACTCCACATTTTTACATTTCACCATTTCGATGTGATTCCAAGCGGAACGCCCACTTTTCATACAACTTTAGGGCCGACACCTTCAGACATAACACATGTCTGAAACGATGAATTATGATACCCTGTACATATTTAGTTATCATGTTTATTTTAATTAAGCGGGGGGAAAATTTGGTGATCGGACGTAGCTTGAGCGACTTTCTTGAGTGAAGAAGTGGACTTTTCTATTTTAAATAGGAATTGGTGAGTCGTGGAAAATTACTTCCTATTTGAAAAATGTTTACAATAGAGCAGTAATGGCCACGGAAGAAATAACTGCAAAAATATATACGAACTGCAGTAAGTGGGGTGCATGTGACCCAAGTGCATGAAAATGTATTTTCTGGCGACAAACACGTCCCAAGAAATTTCTTTGAATCAGGAAAAAAAAAGAACTCCACCCGACAGTACTCATCGAGACCTTTGATTTGATATGTAACATAGGGTATTGGAACCACCACCCACCCCCCGCCAAGGATTTCTATCACAACCCTAAAAGTATCCAGAGAACAATTTTTTTCTTCGAATTGTATATGGTAATGAGTTGAGGCGAACAGTGAAACTCGCTTTCCGACTGGAGATAGGCCTACCGAGTTCGAGACCATCTAAGGTGCGAAAAATTTAGTATCTCAGTTCGAACAAAAAAGAGAGAAATACTAAAAAAGTGAGTATTGGGACGCCTATAAATCGCAATTTAAATCTCCGGGCCCAAGAAATTTTTTTTTTTTTATATAGTAGTAACCGTAAGGTTTCCATTTCCAAATTATATAACTTGAGTTATATAGACTAATATCCGAAACCTCTTTATAACCACTATAAACCCCTTATAGAGCTTAAATGGATGAAAGGCGAAAGGTGAAAGGCGAAAGGCGAAAAGTGAAAGGCGAAAGGGTTACCGTGACTTGATTTATGTAACGTTATATAACTAAAAGTTTTATAAAATTAGTAACATAAACATTTTGGTAACTTTAATACAACTTTTTATATAACCCTTATATAACCCAGAGTGCTCTCGATTAATTTATTTCGGTCATAGCAGTGGTTGCAGTTATGTTTCGGTTACCTTTATAAACTTTGTTTATAATGGTGATAGTAACGAATGTTTCCACAACGCTTGAAATTTCTCAGGCTGCTTATTTTAGTGATTGTAATGTTATGGAAATTACTTTTCGTTACCTTTATAAAACAATATAAGACAAATATTTATACAACTTATCTTGACATAAAATTTCGATATTTTGTTTGTACTGCATTTTTATAATGTAAGGATTTAATACTTTTACAACTTTGCATTTTTATAATTAAGGATTTAATATTTTTACATCTTAAAATTACAATTTTTCGGTATGTAAGTGGTGAAATTCAGCTGCAATTAAAATCTTGCTGTGAATATCATCATAGATACTTCTGAAAACTACATACCGCTCGAAAAATGAGCAATATTTAATAATTTTAATTAAAAATGAGAAAATTTAAAATTTTCACGCAGGCGGCATTAATTTGTAAAAGTAACATTACATAATTTAGAAATGTTTTATACCTAAAACGATTTATTTTCTTCAAAAATAAAACGGAAGCCATATATATGCAATTAAAAAAAATGGCTTAACCGACATTTTCTTTTTTATCTGCAATGCACGTATGAAAAAATGTCGGCTTGTACTTAACTGAACAAATTACCATTATAAAAGTTCAAGTACTTTTTTATCATATCTGGTTTTATTATATAAATTGACTGACGCTTATAGAACTTCTAGAAATATTATATAAACTAAAGGAACTACCATGACTCGATAATGGTCTTTATATACCCTTTAGTCATAATATGTAAAATGTAATTTTTATAACAGTAACCTTCGTTACTAAAGCGCCATAATTAAATGAAAACAGTTTTATAATGGCTCCATTCGACACTAAAAGTCATTTGTTTTTATAACGATCACCTCAGTTACTAAAAATATTTTGTAGTGGGTGTATGTGTATGTATTACCGAAAGTTCCCAATTTTTATTAAAGTCACATAAATTACTGAATGTTGTTGAGTTATATAAGGGTAACCACGGATATTGCAGTAAAATCTTACTAGAAATTTGTTATATTATGTGGTAATGAAAACAATTATAAAACTTTCTTACATAACTTCTAGTAATGGTTACTCTAAGTTATATAAACCGGTGATTGAAACATTTCCATCACAACTTTTAAAACCTTTAGTAACTTACTTCCACGATAACCATTAGTAACCTTAGAAAACTCTTATGTAACTATGTCACCAATTGGTAATATTATAAAACTCTTATATAATCAGTCAAATTTTTATATAACCAGGTAACCATTATATACCCCTTATAAAACTACCCATCACCTTCAGTAACCAAAAATTAGAAGAATTTTGACTTGGGGGTGTAGGAGTGTGTGTAGGTAAACTTCTTCTCAGGTCCTAAGGAATACGATTCTGTATTCGATTTTCCAAAATGTTCTAGATTACACATTTACACCTCCAAGGCTTCCCACGCTTAAATGAAATAAACATTGTTAATAAAATATGTTCAGAGTATCATAGTGCGTCTTTTAAGACATCTCTCATGTCTAAAGGAGGTAGGCCTAAAATGTGCATTCCCCTTTTCCTTGTATTTGAGAAAATTATAGTATGTGTAATAGTAGACAGATAGACTGACAGACAGACAGACGGGTATGCAAAAATGGAAATAAATTTTAATATTATGCGTGGCCGTCCAATTCGTTTTGCTCTACCAGTATTTTTTCTATGCATTACAAACAGAATGACAAACTTAGTGTATCCTATGTTTTCATCATCTAGGGTATAAAGATGCAAAATTTTGTTAAAATTTTTAAGCAAATATTGCTTTTTTTTTTCCTTCGTCACAGCTCTTGGGAGCTTAGGGTTTCCAGAAGCCAGATATCCTCTTCATGCTTGAGTCTGTTATCTGATGCTCTAATCGAGTTCCTTGAAACGTTTTATTCCTTCACTACTTTATGTTATAGCTTGCAGTAGCTGTCCAATGATATGACTGCCATCTGTCGCCTAGGAAAATTAATTAATAAAAACATACAAATGTTTTTCTTAAAAACCCGTAAATGTTTCTCCTCTTCTGTGGTATACATGGTATTGTGGTGCGGCTGATGGAAGATGGGGTGAGTTAATTTTTAATAGTTAGGGTGGTATGAAAATTTGTGAGAAGAGAAGTTCTATAAATGTCGAAAGGAGACTAGATCAGCAGAGAAGCACATTACTTTGTCGAGTTGGGATTCGAACCTTATTCCTATGATACACATAGGGTTAATTTAACTGGTATTTTGAATTGGGTGACGCGCATGTCTGGATGTAGATATAATTACATTAATTCAGGAGAAGCGTCAGCATCCGATGCAGATAATAATTTTTGAATTGTCACTTTTTATTTCAATTTTTGTTTTGATTTGCTACTGTCCATCGCTGAATATGTCTTTACACGAATTTTAAATTTCTAGCGACTACCAGTTAAAGCTGTTATTGAAGTAATTTTGGGGATATAGAATACCCCGAAATTACTCGCTGGAATTTCGGGATATTTTTCAGAATGCTCAGTGTATTTCGTGATACACACGGAGTAAAATTGGGATAATTTAAATATCTAATAAAATTTACCTTATATATATTACAGGCATTCGACCTCGTCTACATAATGCCATGGATATAACCAGTTCCATATAGGATAGACAGTATAGACGCTTGAGAGAGAAGATCTTTCGCATGGGAAAAGATTGATGCCAAACTCTATAAAAAGCAAAGATTGTCTTCCATCTCGATGCCGATATATTTGACATTTTCTCAGAGTAAAGATGGCGTGAAAGGAGAAATTCAGTTCATGTGCATGTTTAAAGTGCTCTTCATAGCACGAATAGAGTTTTACTTTCTCCGATGCCATGTCAGCAAATGAAATTTCATTCCATAATTTGTCCATCCTAATAATATGTGACAGTTCGTCATACAATATGGGAATGGAAATGGCGACAAGTATGGATTGTGCAGACTGGTGTAAGACCCCTGGACTCTGGCATGGTAGTCAGAGCAATTACCGGCTGAGCTATCGTGGCCAAAATCTATTTAGTAAGAAACAAATTTATATTTCCATAAATTTTCGTTATAGCGCCAGTCGAAATTTTTTGACTGTTTACGAGTGAGCTGGAGTGGTAGAACTCACTTTATCGACATCTGTGGCACATTTTAAAACAATTTTTGGAACTCAAAGGATCCAGTTTGCCCTAGCAGATTTTTTTGTTTGTTACAAATGGAGCAGTTAGATTTGCCTAGATTTATTTAATGAAGGAATGTACAGGTGTTAGTGTCACATTAACAGTGACATGAAAGATCTCTATTGTGAATGCCACTTTAAGATTATTCTCGTTCTATGTATTTTAACACTGTTGATGAAGTTTAACAACTTTCTGGGATTGAATAGATTTCCCACATAGTTTGATGAAGAATATATCTGCATGAAGTGGAGTAATCTGCGAGGCCATCCTGGCAGAAGCGCAAGGATTTCGTCTCAGTCAGGTCCATTTTGCTTAAATAATACCGCAACTGACCTGATATAAGCTCGCTCCTTCTGAGAAAAACGAGTTCTTTTGTCGATAAAAATTACTTCCTTTGCGAAGTTCATTCTATCCTCATAGTTTAATGCAACATTAAATTTATTTGAAAAAAATAAAATTTCTGCTTGACAGCTATGCAAAAAATTATTTGATAAATTGTAAGTAGTCAGATTACATCGACGGACGTAAGCTTATAAATAAATATATAAAATACACTGTTATACCTATGTGATTATGTATAAATCCTGAATATTATGTGGTACATGGCGGGCGCATATGTCAATGAATAAATAATGCAAAATATAGGGAAAACTTGGCACAAAATTATCATGAAACCATCCAAAAATATTCATAAACCATGTCTAGAGCCGAGAGCAAATGTGTTGACATATCCAATTGACCAGAAAATTAATGCCAACAAATGCTTGCGCTGCCAAATCATAAAATTTTATTGAGTGGGAGTTAATGTCGGTAATTTATTGAAATTTAATTGCAGCAATACAAGCCTCCAGCGACCATCGGAAGGTGGCTATCAACCGCTGACAATTATGAGCTCGACAGCATCAGCTGTCAACGCGAATCATCAACAACACCAAATTCGTAATAACAACAACAACAACACTGCTACTGGGACTATTGGGATTCTTCGAAATGCTACCATGATTGGTACATCGGGAGGTGGTAGCTCCAGAATTGGACATAGTAGGCAGGGACACGGTCACGCAACAGGTGGAGATGCATCATCAAGAGAAGGAGATATAGATGGATGTGCCGGAATTCCAGGAGACATTGGATTTCACCTGGGCCTCTTCGGATGGAGGAAAAAATGCCTTTATATACTTATCCTAGGATTAATGGTTCTAATCATAGTCAATCTAGTTCTGACACTGTGGATACTGAAAGTCATGGAGTTCTCATCGGTAATAGACCATTAATCATTCTTCCTCATGCATACAAATCTAACAATGTTCTCCCAATTAACCACAGGAAGGCATGGGCCAGCTGAAAATTGTAGCCGGTGGCATTCAGCTATCTGGGCAAGCATTAATAATGGATTTATTACGGGCTTCCACAATTCGGTCGAGACATGGACAACCGATTTCCATAGGTGAGTAAGTGTGTGTATGCATAAATTTGCTGTTGTGTTTAATATTACAGAGATATGCTTCAGATAAACCTGAAGGCGTAATTTACTAAAAGCTTAAAATAAATTTAATGTCTTGAACCGATGTTGCTTTTTGTTTTGCAGACTCATCACGTAACTTCTCAATAAAAACGCGTGATTCTGGTGGTATTCTGGAGAATCATCTGTTCCTGGGGCATGATAAGCTCGAATGTCTAGCGACTGGATTTAGAATAAACGACACAAATGGACGAAATTTATTTTCTGTTGATGAAAAAGAAGTGACGATTGGAGCACATTCTTTAAGAATTGATGGCGAGGGTGGAGCCATATTTCGAGAATCAGTACAAACGTTACATGTTAGAGCGGATGCTGGAAGGGAATTGAGGTAAGATAAATATTTATGAATCTATTTCAAAATGGTTTTTATCATAAGTAGATTTCTTTTTTTGAGTTGGTATCCAGTTTTTTCTTTTTGAGTTGGTATCTAAAATTTATTTAAGCGCTAAAACCAATATTTTCAATAACCGAACCGTGGAGTTACGCAATATATGTAAATCGTTAAATCCAACTTTTTTTTTAGGACCTTTGTTACATGGAAGATGATTTGTGATGACTTAGTTGGTTTTATATACTGAATCATATTTACGGCTGCGTTCACATTTACATTCTAAGAATCACCCTATTGCTTTGTAACGCTTTCAATATTATGCCAAACCAATTTGACTATAATCCCAGCGGGAAATGGAAGCACTCAAGGACGAATTCAACAGCGCTTCTTTGGAAGCTTGCAGTGCTTCCCCATCGTATCTTTGCTCATAACGTTTTAATATGAGCATGTCCGCAGAGGGAAACGCTCAGTTTTAGATTCTTGGGAAGCGCACTTGGAGCGCTTGTAGGGTGGCACTCTTGGAGTGCTTGTAGGGTAGACTGCTTGGAGCGCTTTTAACGAATTCAAAGGGAATGAAGATAAGGGATTTATTAATAATTTCAATTTTATTATGAATGAGCTCGCTTTTATTTTAAATTAAATTGAATTTCAATTAACCGCACACTTCAACTGACTGCCTACTATGGAAATTCTGCTGTGCAAAGATTTCTTTGGCTATGGTAAGAGAGCGCTTCGTAAAAGCTATTTTCTGGCTATGGTGTGGAAGCGCTTCCTTTTACAAGCGCTTGACATATTTCCCGCTGGGATGTGATACACAACACTTATTTAATGCTGTACATACGTTCCACTGAAATCTGCATAAAAAACAAATTGATAAAAAAAATTAGTTTCTTTGCTAAATTGGAGATACCTACCAAAACCTGCACAAAACCGTTTTTTTTTTAAATTGTCTAACCTTTTTCTACTAATTTCGTATGCCATACTTTTGGATTTCACTTTGTAAACATAAACAGGCTATTGTGGCACTAGAGATCGATTAAAGGGAGGTGCTTTAGCATATTATATCGTCATGTATCTTTGGCGACTTTAAGATCGTAGTTTGTAGTTATTTGTCGATTTCCTGATGCGCATTTTCATTTGAAACAATCATGTTGTTGTTTTTTTTTTTTGTAGAAATTTGGTGGCAGCAGTGAGATACTTAAGTAAGTACTTACACCACCTTAATTTTATGGCAGTAACATAAATGACGTTAATGACAGAAATGAAATGTTAAATGCCATTTAAAGGCGGCCAAGTTATGAGATCAAGGGTTCTCTACGAAAAATGCAGCTCAGTGGATAGTTGGATAAGCTCTTGTGTATTAGTGGGTTCATGCATATGTGGATCAAGGATTGAATTTTGATCAATGTGATCTTAAGTTAGCCAACCACGTTAGTTTAAGTGTTTTAGAATGAGCTTGTGTAACAATGATATGCCGTATGTCATGCTTTAAATCAATCATCATTGATTATATAATGAATCTTCATGTAACTATGTCATCTATCCAGGGAATAACTCATTAGCATAGAGCGGGCTATAAAATGAATATGAGATAGTTGTTGTCTCAAATCATAGGTCTCCATGTGTTCGGTAAAAAAGTAGGTAGTAGTATGGATTTCTCGGAGTATTCTGATGTAGCCCCCCTTAAATATCCATTCTTTTGCACTTAAATTTACGTTTGAAAATTTTTCATTTTCAAAGGAAGTGTAGTCACTTTAAAGCTCAAAAGTCCTGTCATGAATATTTCATTTGACTACTTATTCTAAAGAAGACCTTTCGCTTTTAGTCAGTTTTAACGATATTGAACACTTACGATTTATATTAAATTGTGTATCGCCAGGCTCACTACAGCCCCTGTCCCATTATCGTATAGTGAAGGTCCCTAAGTATCACCTTGGACCTCCATCCGATTTATCAGATTCAGATCTCTTGCGCTATATTACATAGCCGAGTTGATAATCCTAGTCACTGGGAGTGTGAGTTCGAATTCTGCGGAATGGTGTAAAACGCGGTCCGACTAGTCATAGACTGGGCTACGGATTTCGGATTGTGTATCATTCCACTGAAAACTGATCTATGCCTTTTGACTAAGATAAAGAACATTCTCAGATTGAATGTTCCCTCTACTGGGTCCACGCGCTTTTCAAGCTAAAGACAGGCTAAAATACCTAGGGGTCATACTAGATAAAAAGCTAAACTGAAAGCCACACCTTGAGAAAAAGTAATCAAAGCTCGTAGAGACTTCGCAATGTGCTTCAGAAATATAGGGAAAAAGTGGGGACACAATCCGCGGATGATTATAAGGATATACACTGGTGTCATTGGATCCATTCTAACCTAGGGCTCTGTAGTGCCCCGTGTAAATACATATACATCACGAAGGGGGCGTCAATCGCAGGGCTTATACTGTACCCAAATCAAAGTTGCATTCATCCTGGAACAAGGGTTCCACACGAATCCATTTTTATATTCGTGCAATCTATTGCAACTTAAGCCAACTTTAAATCGAAAATTTCATCTACGGCAGAATGGTAAATACATTCTACCCTTCAGTCATTGACAAGCAATGCAATCTCCTTGTACAGTCAAGCATTTCCAAAAGCCTTGTAAAAGGCCTTTACAAGCTGCAAACTGTAAAACTGTGTAAATTTACCCTGAATTCCCTCTTTCAGAGCACTAGTACTCGTTCTTTGGGTGCCAGATCACAACGATATCAGCCGGAATGAAAAGGTGGACGTGCTTGTTCGTCTTCGTGCATCCTCGAGATATCCTCCTCCGTAATGGGGACTACAGAAAAACACCGGGCCTCTTATATATCGGTTTATGCTGATCACCAGTACAGATGTCTCACAGGGTACCCTTTTCTCAGGGGTCACATATAGAGGGTGGGACTTGTTGATGATCCTGTATACAGCTTAGACGAGTCCGAAACGGTGACCTACTTTTTTTGTGATTTTCCGCCTGTCTCACGAAAGCGTACCTACTTTTTTTGTGATTTTCCGCCTGTCTCACGAAAGCGTTACAGATTTCTTGACTCACACCTCCTGGAGGAGCTGCATGAAGTCGGCAAGCAGGATTGAGGGCCAATATTAAACTTTGTAAAAGTGCCCGGTTGGGTCTTATGACCAATTGCTCCTAAGTCTGGAGGGTAAGTAATTGTTATGGCCTACGTTCCAGGGAACCGCTTTTCAATCCATCCATCCCTATATCAATGCCCTCAAAACGATTGAAATGCAAAGTGGACATACTTTTATCACCAGGTGCACAGTACTAATCCTATCTTCGCTGAAGAGACCACTATCAAAATTCTTAATGCAACGCTGCACAAATTCAGAATCCATCAGCAATGTACCTCGTGATTAATTTAATATGCTTCAAATGAAAATTTTAATTGTTTAAGACCGCGGGAAATAAAGCAATTGATATTCACCAACCTGCCATAACGCACATGACGCTTATATTAATTTTCGTTAGGTTATAGAGTGACGACTACCGAAACAGATCCAGTCAGCTTTACTTTGAACTACGAGAACTAAATCGATTTTTTTTTTACGAATCAAACGGAACTAGTTCGGCTCAGTGAATAGATGATAATGAAGTCCATATAAAATGCTATAATTAATGCATTTTCTTACTCGGCTGATGAAGTTATTAGTACTCATGGACGTAGACTGCACCCTATTTATTGTTCAGAGTCCTCCGCCTATGTTCTAACCGCAGGGTGAGGGTGTGGTGAGCCCTTAGTACAAAGTTGACACTTACATTGGTGCTTGCAGGAACAAGAACTCATTGAGAGATTTTTCTGACTACATTCGTCATCTCATTCCTTCTGCCAGGTGAAGACCTCCAGAGATTTTAAAAGTTGAAAAACCGTTTGCGCTTCCAATTATTATTAGCCTTCATTTGGTGAACTGTTTTCTGAGTTTTGACTTTATCTTACAAATATTTAACAAATTTTTCAAATGATCTACTTGGGAGACATCCAAACTTTCATTACGATAGCTAATATATGAAAACACTTTTCAATCAAAATGTTTCACACTTTGACATCTAGAGTAATAAAACACGGCGGCATTCTTTTTGTCGTAGATTAGAATCACCGACAAGACAACTTGAAATGTCTGCTGCACAGGATATAACTCTACAATCTAGAGCAGGCAGTGTAGAGTTGAGTGCATTGGACGATGTGAAACTCGATGCTCGTGAAGGAAGTGTAAGTTTTAAAATAAAAATTATTTAATTTAATTTTTAATAAATAAATTATATTTTTTTCTATACCTAATTTTGTAGATACGACTAGAGTCGTCTAAAATATTTCTACCGAATTTAAAAATGGCGTCACCTGCAAGTCCCAGTACAGCTCAGAGTCATGATCATGTTCATAGGGTATTCCAGTTGTGCGCATGTTCCAATGGTAAATTGTTTCTTGCATCACCTCATGGCATTTGCGCAGGTGACGATACATCTGTATGTAGATGATTTCCGCAAGGTTTTCTTCCAGGACCTTAGTAATTATAGCGTTTTTTTTTTTTTGTATGTATAAATTATAAAAGAGTTGTAGATTGTATGAGCGAAAGGCTTGGAAAGAGCAAATCTTCCAGGACGTTATTATTATTTTCTTATTATGTTTTTGTACATAATATATTTAAATACATATAATTAGTGAATTTATTTACTCTTACGTTAGTGCAACTATATAATAGAGAGTTATTAAGCACAATTATGACAAAATATCAGAGGCCTATTAGAATTTATACACACAACAATGGATGGGAACGAGCTAAAATTATGAAAATCAATTAAAATATATAAGAGACAAGGAATACTAGTTATATACCTATGTATAAGATTTAAGGTTAAAAGTGTGCAGAATCTTTATATTATATAATAAAAATTGTCTCTGTTATATATGATGAGTTGAAGCAACGGTGTATGTACCACTTACTTATGAGTCGACAAAGTAACATTGTAAAATTTGTATCTTATTTAGCAATATCAGAATTCTGGAGTATAGGAAGAAAAACAGAAAAAAGAAAATGTAGGAAATCCTTAGAATGAGCTTTGTACTGTGTTCTAGGTGACAGATTTAAATAATTATAAGATTTCCGTTAGCAAACTCTTAAGTTTAGTTTTTTTGTATAGTTGTGTTTGTGACAAAAAGTTTAAGAAAATGAATTGTAATATAAAAAGAATGAACTTCCCCACAGGTATATCGAATAAATCAAAATTAAGCAAAATTATTTTTAACGGTTAGTCCAACTTATTTTGTACTTAATGACGAATATTAGAAAATTATATTGTACATGAAAATGGTTGACAAAAACAAGAAAAAAAAAACAAAAAACAAAAACAGTAAATAAATAATGAATGGAATTTTTTGGTGGTTTTATGTGATTTTTTTTTTTTATATTATTAAGTTATGTTCAGGGGACACTCTATCATGTAAACCACAATATAACAGGAAAGTGCTGAATTTCTAATGATTATCACTCTTGAAGCTTCATAGATCACAAGCCTGAGAAGAGACAGAAGCTAGTAGACTGTTCCACATTCGTACAATTCGGAATAAAAAAATTATACAGTTTAATGTACGGCCAAAAGTATTTTGAAAGGTAAAAAGATATACGCAGCTACATACTCCACCAGAACATTAAACACGCATTTAGCGTTGAAGGAGCCATGCCAGGTTATAGCTACATCGCAAATGAGCTTAAACGATATCTTTTGAATAGTATCTAATCAGGACCAGACATGAAGACACAGGGCTGCTAGCCGGTTAACAGCGTCAAGGACCCGTTTTTAAATAATTGAATAACATCAAAGTGTTGCTGTTATTTTTGATACATAAGCGTACGCATAGATTACCATGCGAGGAACTTTCTTCTCTGCAAAGGAGCGGATTACTTCACTATAATCCACAGACGGCATTATTTCTGGCCCTATGTACAGAACAGACAATGAACTAAGCCTGATCTCTTCTATGGTGGATTATAAATTGTTTTTTACTCGTTTTAACACTGAAAACGAACGTTCTGCCGAGCATGTTGACCCTGGTATAGACAACAACAATTGTAGCGCTATTTCGACATTTGGATAAATGTCCAAAAAGCCCTTTCCAGGATGTACTTGTATAACTCTAGCGCGGACAGTTGTCTTCCCCGTGTAGCCTCAGCGAAAGAGAAAAATGCTCCCAGGTGCAGACACGCATTTACCAAAGTCCCGTCCAAATTTTCTAGATAGAAGGCTTTCAAGTTCTGTGCGCCCTCGCGGATATCTCGAAAGTAAAACGTTTTACTCAAGCTCTCGTAATTTGAATCACATCTTTGTAGTTCTTCAATCAACCTCTCGATAACAACGTTGAAAACGGTAACTCTGAAATCGTCCCTGTCGAATAGCTCGGCTTCGTTCTCATTTCCTTTTACTTCATCAATTGATAGTTTGACGTATTGCTCTGCCTATTGGTAAGTCTGCCCCTGTATGAAGGAACAATGATCTAAATTACATTTTTTTTAATGTTCGGTGTCGTATGTCTTCCATTTCGGCCCCTGACGCGGCCCCATATACGTTTGGCCTCTTGGTAATCGCCTAGTTTGTATAGGTAGAAGTTCAACGTTGTATTTAATGATGCCAAGGCTGTACGATCAGTCCTAGTCCAGACATAGAAAATGTTTTCCATTCTAGGTTTACTTACCTAACTAGAACTTGCAAAGAACCGCTAGATTCGACAGGCTGAAATATTTCTTTCAACTTTTCGGAAAATCAAGTCATTTCGATGCTTCTTTTCTAACACAGAAGATGTGATCTCTCCACTTTAGCTTACTAAAAAAGATGAGGCAGATTTTTTGCATCTTAACTGCATTGAATTCATGCAATTCGTTTTGCATCAAGCGAGAACATCGTAAAGGTAATTATTGAATGATATATTTCTGCAATATCATTTGATACATGCGGCATTACCTCTGAAATATTAAGGGAAATTATGAAGAGAGATGGAGAGAAAATAGAGCCCTGAGACACTCCGGCATTTGTAGGATGAAAATGTGACGCCATCTAATACAATCTGTATTAGGTAACTGGATAAGCATCTTTTAATCTATAGTGGAAGAAGTTAGAGATTTGTTTCTAGGTACTTTATTAATTTGGAATTAATTACAGATTCAAAAATTGTTTAGCTTTGGTCGAAATTTTAAGGAATTTCTATCCTCTCCTTTTATGCGAATATGCTTGAACGTGCGCTGGTTTTCATCAGCTATAAATTCTAAAGTCTAAATCAATTGGTTCGGCTTCATATTTTTATTATTTGAAAACGATATTTAAGGAGCTAGAATTTTTAGACAATATAATGCGAAAAACTTACAATATAAGACAAACTGACAATCAACTTGCTGGCCTGCTTCAAATTTAATGAATCCAACACAAAAACTATGTCGAAGAATGATGTACAACCAAGTTGTTAGCTAAGTACCTCCAATTTTTTCAAAAGTTATTGTGTGATGAGTTTTCTTAAAACCTACGCCGTCTCAGGGATGTATTTACCAAACGAATATTTTATTCGTTGGGGCTTCTTAATTTTATGGGTGCTATATGAATGGCAAAAATATAAATATTATATTTTGTCAGCCAAACTGCGAATCCCTGTTCTACAATTGTAAAGGACATTGTAGCATAGTTCTCTTGTATTTTTTATTTTTTTATTTTAAAGGCAGGGGACAGAAGACCCTATCCCAAGCGCGGAGGCCATAGCGGCCCATTGTGTTCTCCCGTATACTCGTGATTCTAACTACGCTTGTACAGTAGTAAATATTGGGACTTACGTCAGTCAAATTCTCGGCGTGGGTGAAATATGAAAGGACATTACATTCAGCACAAACTGTCACTAAAAGAATATGACACAATGCCGAAAACTACACCATTGCATAACAGGTCAAAAACATTGTTTTTTTCTTTTTCTTTTTGGGACAATATTTTTTCCCTAACCTAATTTGTACAGCCTTTTCTAGTGTAAGCATAACAATTAATGATACATTCGGAATATTTTGAAACGCAATGGTATGCTATATATACACTGCCACCTATGAAACGTCCTGGGTTAAGGATGAATGAGGAACCATTACTGGACAAATTTTCTCCTGATCTTGCAAAATTGATCATTATCAGCAGTATTTGAACACTAAAAATTGAATTTCCTGCTAAAATGTTGGACAGGAAATGTTTACTTCTTGCGTTTGTTGTCGTTCTAGTTATAGTATATGTATGACTCCGTCTAAAAGTGTTTGTCTCTTAGATCCTACAACCTGGTTTTGATATTGTACGATTTTTATTTATTTCTAAAAATTTAGGATTAATTCCATGATTTGCATTTTGACAGCGCCGACGCAGCAGTTACAACCTACGAACAGGTAAATTCTGAAGTGCCTTCAGATCTGTGGATCCAATGCTTCTAGGACTGATTAAACGTAATCAAAAAGTGCGTAAATTGCAATTGAGGGCATATTTTGAAAAGATATTGAATTGATATTGATTTTTCTATAAAATTAATTAAGGTTAAAAAAATAAATAAAAATTTAAAAAATTGTATGTTGAATGTAATTTCATCTAACCTAGGCAGAGTTATTATATACAAAGCACAGAAAATGGATCTACATATAATGTGGGGAGGATCGTATGGAACACTTTATTATGACTGACACAATTTGCGGTTCCTTCATCAATCCTACGAAATCTTAATCTGTGTATGGCAACATTAGGAAGGATTTTTAAATATAAGTCGTCCATACAATTTCTTAGCTTCCTATGTCAGCTCATTTTCAATAGGTATCCAATTACACAATGAAAAGCGAAATTCTCGTATGGTAACCCTACAAAGGATTACCAGATTTTACCAAACTTTTGAATTTGTATATCTACAATTTTCATAAATACTTATTCTCAAGCAGTCTTTAAATAATTTGGCAACACTACGAAGGATTTTTCATCGATTTTCGAAAATTGCATATAGATCGAATTTTAATGGGAAAGACAGGAAAACAAGGCGGACGGCTAAATGGACGGATAGATTCTATCAATGGTTTTACGTGGACACCTAGCTATGAAGCCTTAATTCCACGGCAAACTTAATTCATGAATTAGTAAACAGGGG
Source organism: Dioctria rufipes (assembly GCA_963924295.1). Classification (NCBI taxonomy): domain Eukaryota; kingdom Metazoa; phylum Arthropoda; class Insecta; order Diptera; family Asilidae; genus Dioctria; species Dioctria rufipes. The sequence continues at coordinate 14,783,333 of OZ002742.1, read as the reverse complement.
GCAGAGGCAGAGAATATTATATCCTGTCCCAAATAGTATCCATTATGCCAGTGCATACTTGACATTAACTTACTGGCCAAAGCGAGACTTATTTCAAATCTCTTCCGATCTGTGCGTCACGGCACCTTATTGATTTAGCGCAACTCCATGCCGAAAGCCAAATATCTAAGCATAAATTCATAAGCTACCATATTTCAAATCCTCGAACGGTGTATGCAATTTATACAACGGACATACTTCTTCGTTCAAAGCAGAATGTCCTCCTAAGTCATGTAAGACTTATACCATAGACAAATTAATAACATACAAAGACTGGACACGTAGAACAAAAATATGCAACGCTTTTCTAGAATATAAAATTAACGATGCCTCGACGATGCCTCGACGATGCCTCGACTTGGCACTTTATGACGTGCCCAAAGGGTAAGCCACCAATGACCAATGTCTCGCTCAATACTATATCACTGTTGCCTCGATCCGATGAAGAGAACAGCACAAGTTTTGCTTAGAAATTTACTGAAAATTTCTTTTTTCGAATTTTTATGCTTTGGCCGGGCCGAGAGCAGTGCCTCGCTCGAATATAAAATCTAACGATGCCTCGACCTGATGTAGGGAAGGCCGCAATTTTTTCTTAGAAATTTACTGCAAATTTGTTCCTTAGAATTCAGACGCACTTTTGGAGGGCGGCAACAATTTTTATGAGCGTAGGCTCTAGCCAAGCAATAAGCAATTTTTTTTTAGAAATTTACACAAAATATTTCGGTAGAACTTTTATTAATTTTGGTGGCCGACTAGACTTTTTTCAGGTCGTTGTTAGTTTTTATATTCGAGCTTCGGCTTCAGCTAATGCATTAAAATTCCAAGGAAGAAATTTCCAGTAAATTTCTAAGAAAAACTTGTGGCCTTCTCTTCATCGGATCGAGGAAACAGTGATTTTGTATGGATCGAGGCATTGGTGGCTTACCCTTTGTCACGTCATCAAGTGCCAAGTCGAGGCATCGTTAATTTATATTCTAGAAAAGCGTTGCATATTTTTGTTCTACGTGTCCAGCCTTTGTATGTTATTAGTTTGTCTATGCTTATACACTCTCTCATTGCCCGCATGGGCTACCACTACCACTACGATGCTCCCATCAAGAATAGTAGTACTATACTCAGCCCCGTAGTACCAAGTTAAAAATATAGCTACCCAGTTGGTATGGCTTCGTGATACATAACCTTATAAGTCATACTTATTACCGTACCGGTGGATTTTCCATACAGAATCCTTATATGAGACTGTTGGCTCCGTTCTGGCTTGACCATATTAGCAGAAAAGTGACGGGAGTTGACCGCGTGAATATTATGATGATCCGCTCTTCCAAGTTAGGAGAGGCGTGAGACTTCAGCCAGTAATCTTATAGCATTCCGAATAACTAGTTCCAAGCCAAGACTACTAGGCTGTATACGTGCAAGTCTTCCTATAAACACGCACAATCATCATTGATATCAGAGTATCTGTGTTTTTTCAGCACGAAGCATATAAATAGCCTTTCTCTTGTTTGTACCCTCTCTTGTCAGCATTCGTATCACAAACAGACGGAAGGACAATCGGATGGACAGACAGACGGATGGACAGACAGACGGATGGGCGAAGAGAGGGACTTACATTCAAAACCCTACATGTCGATTGTGTTCATGCATTTTGTCGTATCACCACGATTCCATCTAAGCTATACAATTTGTTTTTGTCGGAGCTGTCCTTCGTTAGGCTTGAACCTGGGACGAAACGATGATAGACATTTTTGGGACTGGAAACCACATTAATAATTTTTACATTTTTTTTTGTTTTTTGGTCTGTAGTTGCCTTCCAAAAACACTTTCTAAAACCTCTCTATCGGTTGTTCTCCTATAATAGAACCTTGGTCAAAAGCATATACCTAGCAATATTTGGGCAGCAAAGTTGTAAAATAAATAACTTTCAATATGCGATTGGTGCGGGGATGGCCAAGTTTTTATACAGTTTTTGTATCCCTTGGTTGTTGAGACCCTTTCGCCTTGTAAAAATCAAAAATGTATCTGTGTGCAATGGAGTCTTCATTCTCAATAAAAAAATTATAGAACTAAATTCTGACCTAAGGTTTTATTAGGAAAGAGAACGATTTGTTACTAGAAATTTCTTAAAAATCTCATCAATTCAGCTTACCATAATCTATTGCCAATAATGCAGATTAAATAAAAAATCTAATGATTAAATGTTAAGGCAATCACCTACCCAGCTATTCATAAATCTCGATAATTTCCATACTTTTATTTTTACATTTATCACAATTCATTTCTATTTTGAATCTCCATGGTAGAACCTAGTACCACCACTGAACTTACTTACTTTCAATGATGTGCCAAGTTCTATTAAATCACTATCGCTCATCCTAGCATTCACCTTAATCTCAATTTGTGTGGTAACTAACAATTATAAAAATAGTTGAAGCCACTCATGAAAACGAGCCATTAAAACCAATTAAAGCCTCTTAAAATTCTACACATCAGCGGTAGTAGGTGTTACGCGCCAGCATGCACTGAAAATCCTGAAATCATGTCAGGATGTCATATATCAGCCGGACTGAAAGTTGGCCAATGTTCGCGTGCAATTCACAAATTATTTACTTCAAGTCTGGATCGGGATATGTATAGAACTGGGAAGCTATAGGTCGTAATTACTATTGCACAACTTCAAGTTTAATGGAATCACTTAAGGTTAATGGAATTACTGCAACAGTCTGGAATGTCAATAGATCATTAATTATGAGATGAAGGGAATTGATTTTTCTTATCGGGCTGGATATGAACTGGACTGGACCTGTATATTTGTGTCATTTGTATTGCCGTTATTCATATAGAAATTCATTCAACTGTGGCGTCTCTATAAATTCTGGCACCGCCTCATCGTGGGAATTCATTGGAAGCAAATATACTAAGTACATCTCGTTTCGTCTTAGCTACGATGTGGAGGTGCCGACAAAATATAAGGAGAGATCCTTAAGATTTTGTAACACCCACTGAATGTTTTTTATATTCTGCGCAAAATCCATATCTCATCTAAAGTTTGCAGAAAAGATTTTCTCAGGTTCCCCTAGGTTGTGAAGGAGAATGTTGCATCGAACCTACATTTTAGCTTCATTTAATGGAATTATGATAAGTTTGCGGAATATTTAGATACAATTTTTGGAGTGTGATAGATGTTCTTGCAGCGAAAATATGAAATTAGATAATTTTCTCTTCAGATTTTTCTACAAATTTCCTTAATTGTGTAATAATGGAATTTTCTCGACTGAAAATAAAAACTGTGGTTCGACTTACAAAAGTTGAAATTTTAGTGGAGTGCTATTAATAGTCATTTTACCTAGAATAAAAAAAATGGGTTTTCTCGCGGAAGTGGGTAAGGCAACCCGTTACACATATATTAGGCAGGATATAGCAATGCAAATTTTTGAATGTTTTTAGAAAAAGGCTTTTTTTAAGAAACGTTGTAGAATGTTTATTTTTAAATTTGAGAAAAGTAATACAAGGTACAAGGCAGGGGCGAATCCAGCGCCCCTTCCTGAAAACACATGGAAAAAATTGCAGTAGACCTTCTCAATTTTTCCTAACACAATAATTCTGCACTTTTTGTAAAAAACTTAAAAATTTCTGGAAGCGTTCAATTTGATACATTTAAGAACGCAGTCCTTATGGCTAGCGACTTGGCTATCGTTCCAATTCAGGTCCGGGCTGTTGAAGCCTGTAAAGAAAATAGGAAGTGCTGATACCTGTAAAAATCGTGTATATAAGAGTGACTTTTCTCGGGCTGTTTAAAGCAGGAGAGACCCTATTTCGGTCAAAGTGGTGGATGGTTTGTTGAAAACAGCTGCCAAAGGCTCTTTGATAAGTCGTCGATATAATTACCGCTTGTCAGAATATTATCGGCGTAACGAAACAAACATTTGAAGAAACAATTATAACTCGTAATTGAAGCAATTCAGCGAAACTACACTGTACGGCTAAAAAATTATTTGTTGAAGTGAGTTATTATTATACTTAAAGCAAAAGATTAATTTTGGATTTATTTTTTCGTTATCCCAAACGTTAAATGATAAAAATCTCAACCAGTATCTTATAGAAATTAATTGATCGATAGGTTTTGCTTCAAGAATTGTTAATGAATTGAATACACATTAGAATTTAGTAAGGTTGTCAGTATTGAGATTCGTGAATACATTTCGTATGCTTACAGCAGATCTGAACAAGAACAAAATCACTCTTGGTTCAGAGATAAATGCAGTCAGGTAATAAAAGTGATAGAGTCTGCTTTTTGCACCTATCAATTGTATTCATGTCCAGAATTGAAACAAGTCTAAAAGACTGCACAGAACACCTGCAAGTCCATTATCCAGAGAAAACTTTTCCTTTGACCAGAAAATTAGATAAAAAAACTCTAAACGTAGCAAAGGTTTCTGATTCCTGGTCAAAACCATCAGGAACAACTTCATCAGTTCATTTATACCTTCACTACTTAACAATGGAAAACTTATATTTTGGCTCCTAGATGAGCTTCAAATTTCCGTCTTCCATTCACTTCACAAACACCTATTTTGTATCTCCCATGTGGATGTTTACTAGAGCCAATACATATCCGTATGAGAGATGTATTCAAAAACTTTAAGGAGATCAACGTCTCCAAGGTCGCAGGTCTGGATGGCTTCTAGCCCCGGTTAATTAAAAGCTTTGCCTCATCCTTAGGTAAATCCCTGTGTAAACTGTTCTACTTCCTTCTAATTGTCTTAATCGACTGGAAAATTTCTAATTGCTTGAAAACTACCTGACGTTCAGCCTATTCCTACAAAAGGAGGAGGTAGCGATCCCTGAAAATATAGGAATCGCAATCATTTCGATTCTTTTAAAGGTTTTTGAATCTATAAATGACTCCAAATTAATGAATATTTTAAACCAGAGTTGCGCCCCTCCCTCACAAGAATTCTGGATCCGTCCCTGGTACAAGGTAAGGTATTACAAAACAAGCTTTAATCGCGTACGGGAATTAGGTAGGTGATATGTTTCGAAACACGAAATACAAAGGCCAACGTCGCACTTTTTACACGTTGTTGTTACGCTGGATTTACAATATTAACCTTGACAGCGTCTTCGATTTTTTTTTCAGGCATCACTTTGCTTATGTGACCAACGTTTTCATATCGAGGATTAGCGTATTCAGTTTCTTTCTTTAGATATCGATATCCTCAGGGTAGTTTAGGAGTACGGAGCGTCTGGCAATAATATTGAGCTATGGCCCTCCGGGATAACGCCGAACTACCGCTTCTGTGCAGTAATCATGCATTCTCAACCGAAACATCTAGAAGCCAGGTAGAATTCGAAAACCATAATTTTATTCCTCAGGCTGCGATTCTGTAGGAGTTTACATTTTGGTCCATTCGGTCAGTTCCACCCATTCCGGCATTATATTTAGCAACTGAATATGGACTGGGAACATCTATGTCTTTTATCCTTCAATATTGGAGTCATCCCATGCAGTGTTGAAGCAATAGTAATAGCAGAACTATCCATAAATTTTGTTATATAAATATCAAATATAACCGCGTTCTTGTTTCTTTATCTGTTACTTGTTTTAGCGTGATTTTGGTTTCATATTTTCCCTTAGTGTGCCTGTACCAAAATAACCACGTTGCTTCCATCCAAGTAAAACTCCCATTGACAATAGATTATCAAAGTGAAAACAAAAAGGCAGGGGTTTGATATCGTTAGTAAAATCATTCAAAATAGAAAATAGTGGTGCTGCATTTTTACCATACTTTACTGGATATTCATTGTTGATTCTCAGATTGTTATCGTGGTACATCTGAAAGTTTATGAGGTAACCTAATGGCGTATTCAGACTCCACATTTTGTAGCCAAACCTCAGCGGTTTTCCATGTATGTATTGTTTACAACCCTGACGACCATAGCTTTCTACAATTAATATCTTAAAAATCGATCCTTTAGAGCATCTGTCAATGGTCAAATTTTCCAAATTTTGTATGCGGAATTCTACTGGACGATATCACTGAAGTGAAGGTAAAGCATAATCGTCTCAAGTCGGTTACGTCTCATTGCTTCTGGAATCATTTTACAATACATGTCTGGATCTTTCGACCAGTAGTCCCGTTTTGTTGGCCGAGATGTGTAGCCAGTTATAATAAGTACAGCAGGAAATACCTTTACTTCATTTTCCGTTAAGTTTGGATTTAGCTGTGAATTTCTAAGTACTGCATGTTTCTTAGTTTCATCGCATATCAGCTTTATGACATCAGTACCAACGACTTTTCGAACTGTTGGTATGGATCTCTTTTCCGATGACAACTCAGCCGATCGGATTGATGCAGCAGTAACGTTTGGCATAGTTGAAATAACACGAATTGGGTTTTGCTCTTTATCTGATGACGATGCATGAATTGAGGAATATTTCTCTGTTCCAGGAATAACACTAGATGGTGTTGATGCAACGAGAACTTCGTTTTTAGTGCCAGAAAAATAACTCGTAGTTGATAATTTTGTTGCAGTTATTGGTGGTGACTGCATTTGGCTCACGCTTAAATATTGATAGGAATTCCCTAAAACATCTTTCAGGGATTCACTGATAACTAGATCCGCTAATTCACCACTAATATTATCATCTTTAGCAGATGAAACTAACTCACAATGATCCTTTAATTGTGTTTCTGGAAGATTACTCATCAATCCTAGGCCATCTTCTTCTCGCGAGTATTCCCCAGATAGCTCTCCTTTATCTGTGGGCTCTTAATCTATCTATCTATCTATCTTTATCATTTGCAGACAATCCATATCTGAAATACAAGAGAATACCGAAGAATTTAATTCAACATACTTCAGTGGTACCCGGCCTAATGTTGCATACATGCAACGCACATAAAAGAACCCCCTGGATCCTGGTTGGGTCCACCAAAACACTTTGAATTTTTTAAAAAAATACTTTGAAGTTATTGTTTTCTATCCCTGATGACTATTTTATGCACAAAACTGCAACATTACAAAAGGATATATACTTACATTCTACTCCCACTCATTGCAATACTTTTTTCTCACCCTCAAAATAATACGAAAATAAAAGCGTTTAAATGCTTCGCTTGTAAGCTCACAAGTACTTAAAATGCTTAAGTACATCTGCACTGCAGGCTTTAACATTTTTCAACATAAATATGAGTCAATTGGATAACGTGATGTTACGTATGCAAATGTAACGTTAGTCGTTAATGGGTTAAAGTACATTCTAGTATATAAATCGTCTGTCCAGATCTCTCTAATTGTAGTTCGCCGAATTTTATTGCTAATTGCAGATTCTAGCTTGCTTAATCCATGCCTTTTTCTTTTGTCAAAAGACTGAAAAAAAAAAAAAAAAAAACACAAATTTAATGAGAACACGAAAACATTTCTCTTTACTCCATTAAGATTCAAGATGATTTTCTGAGGGCTATTCATCACAAGGTTCCATCAGCGGCAGTGCAGAAGAATTAATACTTCTTGTATTAATATTTTTCCTGCAAACATAATCTGCCCCGAACTTCTGTGTGATGGTTCATCCTTGTCGCAGGAAGCAATATACCACTGCACAAATGTTGACTAATAGGTGGTTATCTTGCATAAATACCAACTTTAATTTTTTACCCAATAAGTATTCCCCTTTGCAGTCGTATCAAATGTCCTTGGCTTTCAGTAGAACAGATAATGTTACTAGCTGAAAGGGAGTTCTGGTATCGAAAATAAAAAAGGCTCAAAACTGATACTGCAAGACAGATATATGCACAAGTATGGAATCTATTAACATCGAAAATTCGTTGCGCTAAGTACCACTACTTTCCTTTCATGAAAAACTTGAATAAAATCAAAGCAGTGTAGATGTCTGTAACTTCAATGCAGATGTGTTAAATGCTAGTAGTACGTCATTGTCAACCAAAGGATCTTCTGTGGATGATGTTGTAATTTCAATGCTAAATGGTGATGATCTTAGTTTCAGAAATGTTGACCGAGATGAGGTATTAAGAGCCATATATAATATAAGATCTGATTCGACTGGTCCCGATAATCTCTCTCCCCGTGTTCTGAAGCTTTTGCTACTGATCATATTACCATTCCTAACCCATTTTCAACACCAACCTGATGTCTGGGTTTTTTCCCACCCAATGGAAAATAGCACTTATATTTGTTCTTGCAAAAAAGAGCTCGCCGGAGTTACCTTCAGACTTCCATCCTATCAGTCTGCTTTACTTTTTATCATAGGCTCTGGGAAAGCTAATGAAATTCTAGGAGCTTGTTCATCTTGAAACTTCATGTTTCCCCTCCTGCTGGCAATCTAGCTTTCATCGTGGGAATAACTGCCTTATTAAAGTTGATCACAGTTCTTCGACAAAAGTGAAAAAAGTTTGCAAATCCTGCTGGAATTTTCGAAAGCTTTTGACAGTGTGAATCATTCTGAATTTCTATGTCGTGCACAAAAGAAAATGTACAGTCAAGACCAATAAAACTATTTGAATAAATGAGAACAGTCGAATTAATTGAACATATGTAATTCTTTATTTACTGCTAAAAACTGACCTAACGCAATAGTTAATTAAATGTTCCGAACCGAATGGAAACTGACACCTTAAAATCAAAAAATACGACGCGACTGATCATTTAGCGGCACTCGCCAGGCCAGTCATTGGTCTTTTATGCCTCAATATTCGGAAGTAAGCTTTCTTTGCTCACAAAGCGGATGTAAACAAGCGACAATAACCTTGTAGTTTGTTTTACCGATTGCAGTCGCTTACACTGAGAGAAATTTAACGATCATACTGAAAAAATTGCATATTAGATTGAAAAATCCCTTGTCAATATGGGGTCAAAAGGAAGTACCTTTTAAAATAACAATTGTTTTGTCAATGTTACAAAAATCTTCAATATGAAAATATTTTTTTACATTTTAATATTTTTCAATATCCAAATAAATTGTCAATTGGAAAATTATATTTTCGAAATGATAACGGGAATTTGTGGATTTAATTGTGAATAATTTTCAAGGGCAAAATAACATTTTCAAAATGATAAAGTGAATTTGTGGATATCACAAAACGCTCATTTGTGTTTTGATAGATATTTTTTCATTTTTAAAATTTGTTTAAAAACTTATTTTATTCACCTAGACTCCTCCAAAATGTGCATGCTATCATATGAACCGATATTTTTTTTATATGATAGAATAATATCTATGCTATATTTAAATAAATATTGGTCTATCATATAAATAAAAATCCTCTTTTCGAATAATTCGGGTGCAAAGATATACAGTTCTTGAATGCATATAAATTTTCAAGGGTCAAGATGAATAAAATAAAAACTTTTAAAATAATCTTTTTAAATGAAAAAATAACTATCAAAAAATATGTTAAAAGCTATTCATAAGCTTATAAACCTAAAAACTTTACTCATTATTGAATGAAAAACACAAACATTTTCAAGATAAACTTAAATAAAACTTTATTTCAAAACCAAATAGATAATAATAACGATAGGTGTAAGGCTAAAGCAATTTTTCTTATTTATGAAGCTCAAAGTAGGTGTATTCTCCTCTTAAATTACTTAAATTGACGAAATATAGCAGTTTTTAATAGGTAGAGTTACATATACATTTGCGAAATATCCAAAATTTCTAGAAAACTATACCGTGACATTTATACAAAGTAAAAAATTCTGCTTTTCTCAGATTGTTGAGGGAAATTAACACAACTCATACCTTTTATTTTATTTTGTTCTGTATTAGTTAACAAAAGTTCATTTTGATTAATTAATTTTTAAGAGACGAGATTAACATATTCAATGATGGATGGTTCTTATCATTAATTGTAGTTAATTTATAAAAAAATTTTTGTATGAATGTCCATACTAATATTGATGCTAACGGATATTTCAAATTAAATAACATAAATATTTTAAAACATATGTCTACTGCTTGTACAAAGGACGTAAATTTATATCGGATACCATCGAAATAGACCATTATGTCTTTTGGATTTATGATAGAGCCTGTGAACATGATAAATGGTTGAATGGCCTGCTTTTGACTTAATATTTTATGAAGCTTTTCCTCTAATTCGGCGGGAGTACTTCCAACTAACAAAAAAGCGTTCTGAGAATCTTTAATCGAATATCTGATGATGCGCTTTTTGTTGTTTTGGAGGACGGTTTCTCTTGATGTTGGAATAAGTACGGCATGCAGTAGATATAGAATACAAGACGTGCCGGTATCTACATAATTATGATTATAAAAATATTATGATTCATTAATAGAATACATACTTTCCGTTACATGTTCAAGCTGTTTAAATTGGTTCATAATATGTATACACTCAGTATCCTTTACTTTGTCTTCTATAATTTTCATTACTGAGGGGATGAAATTTTGAAAGGTGTTCACTAAACTTCCTGCGTTCGGGTACAATGTCTTGAAGTCAATGTCAATCTGAAATACATAAATGATATAAGATATTTATATCAATAGCAAACAAGCCATTCTTACCAATTTGAATCCCATATTTCTTTTAAAATGTTTCCATTTACTAAGTATTTCTGTTGTCGAATCAATGTGCCCAATTTGAGAGACGCGATATTTGCTGGTTGATATCCAGTGTTCTTCCAATTCTGCCCACGTACAATTATCTTTTTCTATTATTACTAATATTTCCGCGATGTTTTCATCTGGTTCTTAATAGAATAAAACTACCATTTATTACCATTAAGTATTTAGTCGTATATATTACCTGGTGGAGATGACTCATTTTCAAATAAATTATCTTTTTTGGTATATGAGCGTTTTTCTCGCAACCCACAAGATTTAAGTCTACGGAGCATATTGTAGTATTTCATATATAGAGCACCAATTGGAGATTTTCCAGTCTCTTTCATGTAGTAAAAACTCTAAAAATCGATTAATTAAAGACAAAAAAATGGGATTTTAATAATATTGTATAACGAATAAAATATATAAACTTACTTATTCTTCGGTAGGGTACATAACCTTAATTTTTTTTGCAATGTTTGCTGCTATTTTAACACCCCATATTTGGTCATTCTTGATGACATGGTTTACAACCAAATCCAAAATAATCCTCCTACAGCCGTAATTCAGTTCGGAATTGGCTTTATAGTACTCACATATTGAGCGCCCTTGCGACGTTGAATTTAGTACATAATTTAAATCCAATTCGAACTCATTTGTACTGTTGTCAGTATCCCTTTCGACAGTAATATCTGTACTTAAACTACTGCCGCTTGAAATATAAGGCGGCAATGAAGACAAATTCGAAGTGACTGTAGTATTTGTTGATATTTGCCAAGCATGTAAGTGATGAGAAAAAATTATTTGTGTTCCCAAGTCGATCTTACAAATGGAAAAAAACTTGTCCATATAAGCTGGTGTCATATATTTCAACGCAGTGATATTAATACGGTTTTCTGAAATATGTTATCATAGGACTTATTATTCAATTTTAAGTAAATATTGTACAAATAACTTACGGATACAAGTATGATAAATGTGTTCTACCTTCCATTCGCGCAAAAGATTTCGAAGGGCTTCGTCAAAATTTTCGCTGGTAGACTGCACATCGGGAGATATTAAATGAATAGTAATAGCTTGAGAATTTGACGACTGATTTTCATTTCCTTCATTTTGACATTCTTCTTCTGGAGCTGAGTTTGAGATTAAAAATTGGCTCTCTTCTATTATGTTTTGATCACTAAACAAGTCTTGTAAACTTGCTTGATATGTAGGCAAAAGGCTATTTCGTTGTGGCTTAGATGCATCCATTTTTACTGATTAAACTTTGGGAAAGTTTTGGAATCTAGTTCTTATAGTTAGACTAATATCCTAGGAAATAAACGAACAAAAACTAATAATTGTACAATTAAATAATTTAGAAAAATTACAGTGATTTAAAAATATTCTTTCAACCTCGCCATTAAAGCCCCACTTGCTGTTTTAATAATATTTATTGGTGGTCCACTAAATTCTTCTACATCAAGATAAAGATTCTCACTAATTACAGTTTTGTTTTCATCTATTTCATAAGCACAGTAATGATTAGAGTATCCTTTGACAAGAATTTCATTGACGGCAATAATAACTTTATCAACATTTTCTGAAGCAAATATTTCGATTATTCCAAAAAGAGCAAGCGAATTATCAAATTTGGTTAAATAAAGTTTTTCTTCATAAATTTTACCTTTGTACATAAATTTGGAATAACAATTCCACATTATATTTGTTGAATCTGTCTTTTTCAAAAAAATACTTAAATTTTTACTGCATTTCATATATTTTTTTTTCCAATTTGGACAATTCGTTGAGTTTTGCATTATATTACATGCAAACTTTATTTGACTTTTTTTTGCCAAAGTAAGAGCAATATTTTTCCTGGAAGTAATTGAGTGAGCATACATTTTTGCCTCTTTATGTCGTGCTTCATACCTAAAACACCAGTAGTATTTAGGTGGCCCCGAGAATTCTATAATAGTAGGATAGTGTGTGAGGAAATGATGCTTTGGTTTCAATGTGTCTCCAAATAGTTGAACGTAATCCGAATTATGTTTGTGTATGAGGTGTTTTAATAAGGAAATTTTATTCGAACTAAAAGAGTTTGATAGAAGTAAGTCAATAATCTGAATCAAAGATAGCAGGAAGATCCACATTTTATCGTGTTCTGGGACTAGGTCACCAACCATTAAAGGTAAAAATCTAACAAAGCATTTCATTTCACTTGCAGTCATTTTCAGCCGAAATTTTTTCAAATGAGATGATAAAATAGGTCTAGATATATTTCCGATTTCAATCGACCCATAGTTAAAACTCTGTTTCCTATTATTTAAAATCTCCAGTGAGAAGTATTTTGCCTTATCAGTAAAAAAGTTAATAATGTGGCATAAATCATAGTGACATATACCTTCAAAAAGGTCGTGCATGATATCGACGGAATAATTTTTAACAACGTGGAAGGAAGGTATTTGATTCAAGTTTTTAATTACACCTAAGTTTTCGAAATTGATATCAGATTCATAATTTTCAATAGTTCTGATACTTTCACTAACTTCTTCGCATGTATATTGAGAAGTACTCTTAGAAAGTTTGCAAAAGCGGCAGAAGTAAGTACTAGAAAAGGATTTGCTAAAATCAAGAATGCTGTTTATACCTAAGTTATCTCCCAAAACTAACCCTAAAATACAACGAATTTTTAAACAGTCCTCATTGGTCTTTATAGTTAGTCCAGTTTCTTCTAGATCAGTAATTTCGTTTACCAAATGTTGTAGAAACATATCATTTCCAAAGGTTTTCAAATCCCTGGATTTTACATAGGCTGCTGTAAATATATTTTCAAGTTTAGAGGAATTTTCTAATAGAGGAAAACTGTAGTAAACCCCACAAATGGCGTCAGTATGAGTTCCTAATGGATTGTTAATTTCGAAATCATCGAAATATAAAAAATAGGGAACACAAATTTCGTTCGGATATTTTGATATCTTTTCTTTCCATAATTTGCCATCTATGAAGTTGAGAAGCAGTGAAGAATCTTCGCCGATCTGCCGAGAGTTTAACTTTTTTATAAAATTAGCAATAACATTTTTGCATTCAAAAATTTTCCTAAACTGAAATCCAAGAGGCAATAGTACACCTTTGCTCTTTATTTCACCATAAGCTGATTCTCCATTATGGTTTATAATATTAATCTCCTCGTTAATAGAAAATTCAGATAGTTTATTTGTTAAGTCATTACTATTTAACCACGCGTTTAAGCGGTAAGGAGTATCGCATAACTCGAACGGATCGGTCAATATCATACATAATTCTCTCAAAGCTTGGCAAATATCATTTGGATTTACATTAGCACATATATCAGATAAAATGTTCATAATTGGACTTATAATCTTTTCAATTATTATGTTTTGAATGCTTTCAATATTCTTGTTTGTGAAATTACTATTACTTAGTAAATTAACTGTTAATTCAAAAGCAGAATTTTGAAATTTTTTCGAGAAATGATTAAGATCTACTTTTTCGGCCTTTATTTTGTTTTTAATTTCCACTGGTGGGCCTAATACACTATGTGTATTAGCTTTCTTTACCGGTATTGAATGTACTGAAATTGTGTCAGACTTTTCCATTGTTACCTTTTCAGGAGAATGAGCTCTCTGTTCAGAAGCGTGAACTCTCACAAAATGCCTCCTGAAACTTTTTAAATTGCCGAAAGCTTGACAGCAAGACCCCTCAGAGCATTCATACGTGCTATAACCGTTCAAGTTGTGGAAAACTCGGAAGTGTACCACCAATGATTTAAACGTAAAAGTTTTTGACTTACAAATGAAACAAGTCATTTTAAACAAAGGTATAAGAGCATAAGAAATTTACAAGAAAGTTGAAAGAATTAATATTAACTACTAATTACTATTTCTAAAAACTATGTCTAGGTTCATAGATTAGATGTTACTATTATTCACTGCCGTAGCCCTAATTGAAAAGAATATTTTTTCATTTCTTGTTTTCTCCTTAAATAAAAATTAATACTTACAAAACACTTCTGCCACAACTGCAGACGCCCATTAACAATAATTTGAATTCCAAGGGGAACCGGTTTTAAATTGAAAAATTTATGTAGTTGCTCTTCCGTTATGTATTTGAGAGATTCGCAATTCACATTACATGCTAGAACAAAAAATAACATGTTTTATTGTAGTACTCCCCAGGAGATAAAAATCTTTATAATATTTCGAGCAATATATATTCACCACAAAATTTCTCGGCGAGTTTGAATTCACTTATTATATTCTTGTCAATCCCGCACTCCAATAAGAAATCCTCAATTTTATTTATTGCGTCCTCATGTGCCATTTCAATATAACTAACACTACTTTTTTCACTTTAACTTTCCACCACCAATCAGTATAACACCACAGAACTAAATGACAATTCCTTATGAATTAAATAACACGCACTCAGAATACATTAGAAAAAGGAATTGTTTATATGAAAATAAATTCAAGCGGAATGAAAATTATTTTTCAATTTAACAAAATTCCATATAAATATTTTCAAACTGATAGAAAAATTGTTAACAAGCGAATATTATTTTCAACTAAAAAAATTTGCAATTTTCATTAAGATAACTGAAAAGCTTTATAATTTTCTATATGATAACAAAGCAAAACTACAAACTTTTCAGAGAAAATATGTGTGATGGAAAAAAGTTTTGTTGTTTTAATAAATAAAAATTGTCATATCTACAAAGCCATTTTCTTGATTTTACATTTGAAAATATATATTTTGTGTGATAAAATATTGTTCGTTTACCAACAGACCTTCTGTTGAGTTTTTACAAAAATTATTTTGTCAATAAAACAGCGGTATTTCTCTCAGTGTAGTAGTAAACAATCGCTTCACATAGTAATTACCATGCAAGGTTAATTATTATCATAATCGTCCATTGCTTCACTAAGCGCTCATCGCAGCCAGCTGTTGGGCTAATCAGCAAAATAACCGACAGTTGCAGAACAATACCATGAGAGGTAATTGTTAAGCAATTGCTGATTATTTCGCTGCTGGAAGAATGTTCCTTATATTGGGCCATAACAACTACAAAGGCTCTTTACTTCGTCAGCCATTGTAGGTATAGAAAATATTTTGTCTGATAGGTTCCAGCAATTGAAACTGAAGAATATTTGTTCTAAGCATTTACCACTGGTCTGTGGAATCCGTCAAGGATCGATTCTAGGACCACTGCTATTTAGCTAATGTGATAGACAGTGGATGAAAATTATTTCATTTGGAATGTCATTGATACTTGCTCACTATGAGTAAATATCATGGTAGAGCTCAAAAATTTAATTAAATGCTATTGAGAAAATTTGCGAGTATTTGCTTTAGTTGCACAGCATTTACCAGAAAAAATTTCCCTTTTTTTACAAAAGCCGAAATAGAAGAAAAGCTGGAAAAGGATTTCATTCATGATCAGACGATGGATTTTCCAAGATTTTCCAATAAAGTAAGCCGTGATACTTTATAGGAAAATCTTTTTTACACTTAAATTATTATCTATGACCGATTCTAAAAATTTTTAGTTCGATAGGAAAAATATAGAACATTGTCTTATTTTAATGACGGTAGATGGCACATTCGCTGCAATTTCTATAAATGAGGCAAAATTTGCTCTATTTCAAAATGAAGTGATATGCTACAAATTGGTGCTTGATGGATTTCGTTTGTGTTACTCCATTTAATTAAAAATAAGTTATTATGGACACTTGAAAGAAGAAGATTGTTCAGACTGTTTAAGAAAGAACCACTTTAAGAAAAACATTTTTTATTATATCGGCTGTGCTCTGAATAAATATCGAATGCGACTCCCCGATTAGCATATCTTATCAACGAGGTCCACGATTCAAATCACACTCAGTACCCCAACTACAACTGTACCGCGAACTTTCGTTTTACTCTTTCAGCTAAAAACGTTTAGGCCCGTACTCCCTTAAGGCATGCCTTAGAGCTACTTTATTAGATTTACAATTCTGGGTATATCAAAGTAAAGAATAACCCCTGAGTGCTAAGTTGTAATTAAAACAACAACAAAATTCTTTACAAATTTTCTCATGAACCTTCTACATGGAACATTCAATATTAAAATAACTCCAAAAATGTTAACAACTCCAGTCTCAAAAGTTCCTATAATTTAAAATGCAAAAAAATTGATAGCTTTCTAGTATACTCATTGAGTCCCTGCGAAATAAAATCCAACAGGATGTAAATTCACGCCCCACAGATGCCCAGCCTAGCATTAACTCTTCAGCTGGGGTGTTAAATTACAAGCACCCCCTGATGAGGGTTGGAGACCTTTCAACCTCATTCAATAGCAAAATTAGGCAAAGCATTGATTTGTCAAAATATGTTTACGCATTCAACGTAATAAATAGTCAGCGCCAAACGGCTTTATCATTTAGAGCTGCTATGTGGCTGGAAGGAGGGCGACCCGGATGGGTCTCGGGCACGGGTAAAGAAGGAGCCATTTGTTTGCAAACCCATAAACTAACTTCGACTACTGCAGATAGTTGCCGGTCAACTAACTTCTATATCTGTAAATACAGGGTAACCAAACACGTCGACAATTTAAACAAATTATCAAATACATCAGGGCTGACATTTTCGACAGCGTGGGTACAAATCAACTGTGACAGGTGGAGTTATTCAGGGATTGTAAACATATAACAAGGCCCAGAGTAAAGAGCGTGCAGCGTTAATGGAGGCAATTCTGATACGTGATAAAAAAGGAAATCGCAAAGGATCACGTATTTAAGGTGTACGTGTGTATTGGAAAGGAGGAGGAGGTGGTTGGTTTCTTTTACTTTAATCGGGGGAGGCTGTGTATTTTTGTTTTTGGAAGTATTATTTGCAGACTCGGTTTTACAGGTTTAAATGTTTTCAAGTTTTCTGTAGTATTGCAGTAACCACTTCAATTTTGATTTATTTATGCCACTGGTTTCATCAAGCCACTTTGAGTCGAGTTGGTTTTTTGGCTTTCTATGTCTCTTCGGTGAGGATTTGAAATGAAAGTTTTTTTCTTTTTTTAAGTACAAGAGGGATTTGGATGCTTTTTGGACTTCTTCCAATAAATATTTAAATTTTCTTGGTTTTTTAATGTTATCAGATGGAATAGGATAGAACTTTCTGTGCAAAGCCATATGGAGGTGATCAGAGAGCCAATGTGATTGTAATCCATTTCAAGACCAGGAACTTTAGGCAAAAATGGGCTGGTCATCGGAAAAGTCCAACCATGCTAAAAATTGGTATACACTTACGTTTCAGCTCTCCAAATAAGGTGTGAAAAGTCTCCAGAGTTCGTTTGTATGCATTACTTGTGATAGCCCAAAATTGGGCAAAAAACTATTATATTTTTCAGTTTTTTTTGCGAATAACTGCGTTATTGTCGCTCTTACAGCTATAAAATATACTTATAAAAAAGTAAGATCGGGAAATGCCCTAGAAAACAGAAAGAATAGAGTTTATTGATAGAACTAGTAATTTCCATCGAAAAAATGTGTGAAACATCAGAACTGTGTGGCCATAGTAACTGTGCCTCCACTTTAACGTCAGTGCATAGATTGGTTCAGGTTTATTCATTCCTGCTATGCCTGTTTTTGCTGGTGTTCTAAACGCATAGCCCCAAAGCGTTGCTATGCCACACCACTGACATATATAACATGGATCGCTGACACTACTAAAATTGCTTACATTATCATGGGATCACTTTTTATAGTTGCCTTTTATAGGTTTGTCTACTTTATTCTGCTGATATTCAACAAAATATTTCCATTGCAATGAAGTTAAGTAGTGACAAGAAAAAGAATTTCTCAGAAGATCGGCACTACTGTGATGGGGAAGAGGATCAGTAAAAATTCCAAATATATCAAAACCTCCCTCACTGATGGAGTACTTTCTACTTTTAACAGTCACAAGTTTGTTGGGGCTTTACGTGAGCACCTAGCTTTAGGCCTTGATCTCACGGTAATCTTAATGTACGGATTAGTAGAAAAGCGACAGTCAGCGCTCTCATGAGGCTAATGTCAGTGTCAGTGGACTTACTGGTCGAAGCGAGACTTAAATCTCTGCCCATCTCTGGGTGACGGCACCCGCTTGATTTAAGACAACTCCACCCTGAAAGCCAATCCTCTAAGCATACATTAATAAACGACCATCCTTCAGATCCTAGCACGCAGTATGCAATTTATTCAAAAGAACATACTTTACTGTTAAAAAAAGAATGTCCGCATAAGTTGTGTAGATTCATACACGCTCTTTCTGCCAACATATAGTAAGGGCTACCACAACCACCGCGATGCTCCCACAAAGGGTCCTTCTCTATGTTGAGGTGAATAGCATTACTATAGCAGCACTATTTATTTACTTATTTTTTATTTATTTATTTATTTCGCTAAATGTTAACTATGGTCCCAGGTACAGCACAATTATTGAGGTTTTTCTTAATTGAGTCTTATTAATATTAAAATCTATCGAATGGAAATTCAAATTAAAAGTACCGCCCATTCTAGTCATAGGCTCAAAGTGTCCATACTTGGTGCGATGGGAACACAAATAAATAAAGTCATTAGATCGCAAGTGACGAAATCGTGAATTGAAATTAATTTTCTAAAGCATCAAAAGCATGTCGATGTCACGCTTCATAAGTTGAAATACAAAGCTAATATCACAAACTTTCCTACGAGTCACAAGAGTAGGGAAGTGTATTAAATTTAATCTTTCATTATACGGAGGAAGATGAAGTCTATCCCTTCATTCAAAACCCCTCTTAGAGCAAAAAGTAAGAATCAGCTTTGCACGCTCTCAATACAACAGGAGTGATTTTTTTAAGAGGGAGAGCATACAGGACTGGCATATTCCAAAATGGGTCGAACAAGAGTGGTAAAAAGAGCTTTAGTAATATAGATATCATCTAATTCTTTTGCCCAACCCTTTACAAAGCCATTCATAGCATAGACAACGATCGAAGGGACTCGAAAATGGTTACCCTACATTTTTCAATGTTTAAAACGAGAAAACTCTTTTCACACAATTCACAAGTCTGTCCAGGTCGTCCTGCAATTTGTGACAGTCGCAAGGCGAGTCGATAGATTTATATAGATTTAGATCATCTGTGTATATTAGTAAAATAGATTTGGTAACTACATCATTTATGAATAATATGAAGAGAAGGGGCCCTAAGTGACTCCCCTGTGGAATACCGAAGTAAGCCGTTATTTCTTCAGACAGAGCAGAACGGAACTGAATCCTAAATTTGCGATCCTTACGGTAGGATGATACCCAGTTCAACAATCAAATTGGGAAACCTAAAGATCTTTTAGTTAAAATAATAAAACAGAGTGGGAGCTTATTAAAAGCCTTGCTGAAGTCTATATAAATACAGTGAGCTTCGCACCCACGCTCAAACGATTCGATACAGGTAGATGTAAACTTGAGCAAATTTTGTGTTGTTGACCTTCCCTTCATACAACAATGCTGATGAGAATTAAAAGCTCCACTACAATATAAATATAAAGAAGCTTTAAACAGTTCTGGAATACAAAACAATTTAACAATATGACGATAGTTGGTAATAAGCACCCTTTTACGAGACTTTAAGATTGGGACAATTAACGACTCTTTCCATAACTTAAGAAATTTACCAATCCGCAGGATAAATTAAACAAAAATTTTACGGGGTAAGAAAGCATTCTACAGCAGTTCTTTCATACAACAGGGGTATCCCATCAGGCCCAGCAGAATAACCAGAGCCCAGCTTGAACATGGAGTCTTCAACAGATTTCTGATCAATTGTGAAGCATGGGATATCACATTTAGGAAATGTCGTTAAGTAATTAAAATAACAAAAATCTACTTGAGCGTCATATGTTAAAAATGATTCACTAAAGTAATCAGCAAAGAGATAATAAATAACAGACGGATCATGACTAGAATTATTATTAAATACTAATCCAGGAGGAAAATTATTAGACTCTTTTTTGGTATTTACAAATCCGAATTTTGGCGACTTTTGGCTATTACCAAAAATAAAAACTGCACTAGAAGAAAAACGTTTGACACCTTTTTCGACATTTAGAGGGTCACGACAGAGTAGGTGAAGGCCGTTCCGAAAGAACCCTTCCAGAAATGCTTCCAATCATGGAATCAACGTTGGGATAAGTGCATCGCTAGCCAAGAAGAGTACCTACTTTGATAGAAAATAATTCGAATTTGATGTAAACTGATTACTTTTTTTGTAATAAAACCTCCACTTCTAATTTTAAAATATTTCAATCCAAATATTTCAACCCCCCCCCCCCCCCCTTAGAACAAATGTCTGGATCCGTCCTTGAAGGTCACTGGGGCAAAATTAATCGCGTTGAGTTTAATTGACTATTATATAATCCAGAGTTATGTGCTCTCCTTAAAATTGATCAAAGTGTTTTATGGACTCATCTTATCTCAAAATCACCTTCCTTTAAGATTGTTGGATTGTCATTTCGAGCCTGACTGTCCATGCTTTTTTCTATTGCGAAAAATAGAATGAAATGCCTTGAACGATTTAATTTACCTTCTATAAACGCGATTCCAGCCCTTCTACAAAATATTGTGATTCCTTCATAACCCAAACTGTGTGTATACGGAATATGTTACCATCTGCATTTTTTCTTCTCTGGTACAATTTCTTCAAGCGGGAGCATACTATACATAAGCATCTCTTTAACTCTTTTCTAACCCATAGTCCCTTTTAATTCATCTTTGCGTCCACGACAAAGTTGTGCTTATCATCCTACATAGAGTATCCCCTAAGGCTGAGAATGGTTGTAAAGAAATACATGCATATTTGAAGAACGCTTAAGCAGTAGAGAGAAGTATGTACTTGACTTAATTTTCCACTGAAATAAGGCTTCAAATTCCTAAGGAACACAGTCAGACATTTTTGAAATCTCCTTTTTATAGCTATCATTAAGCCATAGGTGTTGGAGTTATTTTTAGAGGGAGTGGATATATAATAGCATTGTGGCCGTAGGTTTAGTATGTCAGTAGAGTTACATTTAGATTTATTTATTATTTTTTAATGGTACCTACTATAAGTAAATATGCTTGGTAATATTCCCCTTTATACCCTTCGCAATATTCCGTGCACATTATGATGTTGCTCTAATTAAATGTGGTGACTGAACATTTAGTGTCATGTCAGATAATTGAAAAATAACCATAAGTCCTGGTAGTTGGGCTCTAAAATCAATTTGCAATTACTATGAAAGGAAACAGGGAAAAGCACAGGAAAACATTCCCCACATGCCATAAAAAAATTAAAATCATAAACAAGATAGCACTTTATGTAACGCCAGATTTTACGCACATATGTAGGTAGTACGTACATATATGTATCCATCTACTCGAACATTGTACTCTTTTTTTTTTTATTTTTTTTTTATGCCAGACGAACCATGCCTCCTTTAATTTTTGTTGTGCTCCCCCAAAAAATATTTCGGCGGCTGGCTCATTGTTGTTCGAGAATGTGTCACTGTTAATTGCTTGCGTAAAATAAATTTTAATGGAATTTAATTGGCTGTATAAAAACGGCGCCCAAAAAACAGCCGAAACAATAAAAATGTTTGAAAACAATACAGGGTGATGTTTAAATTTCCACTAAATCGCTAGCCGTTAAAACTTAATTGAAAAAAAAAAAAATTGGAAATTTTTTTTAAAGAAATTAAAAAATAAATTGGTTTCCCTGATGAAATTGACCCAATCATCAGACCTTATTATCGAGAATGAAATGTGGATGAAAAAATATAAAAAAAAAAAACTGGACATATACCTGTATACGTAAAAGTGTGGCGATTTTTAAAACCCTCACTGTCACACATATCTACATACACATGTATGTTATTTGTGAACATTTCCATTTCGGCTGAAGGAAACTTTCAGTGTAAAACTTGTCTCAACAATTTATGGCACCTTAATCTGTGGAGATCACTTTTAAAGCCTGAGGTAATTTAACGAAGCTTTACTTGCTTAATCCAGATGTCAGCAAGATATAAACGTTAAGAAACTTTCCAGGATTTATGTGAGTTATACCACTGCGTTGAAGTCCTTAAGTCGTGTTGGTACATGCAAGTGTTCATTATACTTATACATGTAGCGCTTCTGTGTGCATTCTGTATGCAACATGAGGGTGTACCTGAAATAATAAAGTGGCAATTTGCACTAAATAAGATTACTGAGTTTGACTAAAATATATCTTTCAAGGAGAGTAGTGAGAGTTTTTAAGTAGCAATCAAAATCTCCTAGGTAGCAACCCTTACTATCGCTTAAGATATTTTATCCCCAGGAGTGCTTTTTAAAGAAAAACGACTTTCATGCTTTGTGATTGCTTAAACTTTTTTTCCATGCTCTTCAACACTTTGGTAACTAGCCAAAGAGAATTAGTTTTCTTTATATCGTAGGCGGATGCGACTGGAACAATTAGGTGATTTCGGTGATTCTGGCGATTTTAGCGATTACCTGAATTTTGCGACATACTAACATAAAGTTGACCATGTAAGACCTTACTGTGACGGGTACCTGTAACTACCAAATAGTAAAGGCAAATGACAGTCGAACTGAAAATTGTAACCGTTTGAAGGAAAATATCAACTCTGTAGGAAGAAGTGGTATTTCTGGAATTAAACAACTTCCCTTCATCAGTTAAGACCGTTACCTCAATGACATAAGCAAATAACAGTATGGATCCATTGCACAATGTTGGAGGGTTCCAAACTCGAAGCAGACCTTCAATTTCAACTTATGTCATGGAACTCCGTTCGGTTTCAAAGAATTATAAAATTCTATCAGATAACTTGTGGCTTTATCGCATCTTTTATATATTTGTCTATTGACAAGACTATTTGTGAAATAGCTTGAGTTAATTTCGTCAACTTTAAGGTTCAGTGATGTCAGTATGTCACTTTTTCAAAAGCTGTGATAATTTCAGATAAGCTTAGATTTCATCGACCATGGTACTATGTCTAGCGAAACATCTCTATCAAGTACTGCGCAATTAGCCGTTCAACAGATACTCACTGCTACGTATATCTTGCAGAAATTTCCTTTGGAATATTGCAATACGTTGTAATGAAGTTACATAGGCATGTATACTCAACACTGTTCGTACTCGTGATTGTTTATATTTACTCAGGGTAAAGTATTCATTCATTCGATTTTCCTTACAAAGTTGATCATCTAAGCTATGTGTGTTCACTCACATTGGAATGGTGGCTTACTAAATGGAGTGGTAAGACATACCACAGCTACTACACATGGAACCACAGTATTCAAGACCAGAAAATAACGGTCACCAGAGTAGTAAAGACAAACTACTATCAATTGCGGTACCCACTATCAATTCTGGACCGTACCAGAAAAGTTACCAGTTACCAGTTCCTGTCAAACCTAGCCAAATGCTAGCCATTACCAATACAACCGCCGAGGGAACTCTAATGCTTAGAACAGAATGCATCGCAGCACCCAGTACAAACGAGGTGATGAAGTGTCAAAATCATAGCCACCAATATGGTGAACACAACGGCCATTGATGAATGCATCAAGATGAAAATTCAACTAGTTTTTTTTTAACTATATTAATAATAAATTGAGACCAAAAAATTTGAATTTTTTAATTATACTTTTGTAATTTTTTCACCACCATAATTAAATTTTCTTTAAAACTCTTGCTGTACAGCATACAAAATTTTAAAACAAACAAAATAGTAATCAGCTGTCAAATGTCAACGTAGGGTAATTGCGGTACATACACGGCAATTATTCTTTAATACTTCACGTATGACAGCTTTCATGTCTAATGTACCATAACTGCACAGACACGGGCCGTTTGCGAATGATACTCTTATGGAGTATATTTTGCGTGTCTTCATCTTCATCTTCTAGTAATAATGCAATTAGGAAAGGTCTTCAGCAGATAGATCTCGAAATAATTTTAAACAATAAAAAATTTTGGAACGTGCTACCACGATTGTCTTACAATAACAACTAAGAAACAAGTGTATACTCCTTAACACAATTATTGGAACTTACTAACGGATTTTTTCTCATTTCTTGCCTGTAGATGTCGTCTCTGTTACGTTACGTGTCTGTTAGTGTAAGTACCTTCTAAATTTCCGCACGTGTCTGCCACGACAAGTGTCTGTAGGTAGGAATGGGCTTTTAATTTTGCAATTGAGCGCTCAATTGTCGGCCATCAATTTGGATTTGCAATGGCGAATGTGTCAATCGCAAACCAGCTGTCAGCGTTACCACAGTGACAGCAGATGACACAAAAGGCAAATTTATCCGATTCTCAAACCTTCAATAAGAATATTTTTCATTATTTTTACTCCGTTCTTTTAAGATATTTTACTTGGTACCGTAATAAAAAATATTTAGTTTAAGTTGCTCTTTCAAATAATGGCGGAGCTTGGATTCTTTGTTAATTTGAGTTAATTGTTGGTCAAAGACATAAATGTAAGTTGTACTTGTAAGCTTGAATAAAGTTAAAGAAAACCTTTTTTCAGACTTTTTCTAATTTAGTATTTTTTTGGAACCAGGTAGACGGAAGATCCCAATTACGAAGGCCAAGGCGGCCCATTATGTTAAGTACCAGAAGCTACATTTATAACGTTATAAAAGACGAAAAGAAAAACTAGGTAAGAGGGAAAAGTTCTGAACCAAGTCAAGAAGTGAGTCGAGGTAGGATTCGAACCCACAGTTATGGGATTGTAGTCAGTGTGCTTACCAACTGAGATACGAAGGCAGATGGTAGCTGTTTCATAAATGGGTATAAATGTAATAATACTTATCCGATTCTAGAGTTGTTTAAAAATGTTATAAAATTTCCCACCTCCTTCTTTAATTTTATACATTGATTTACTCCCTCCTCTATCAAGTTTGACCTTTACCTTTAATGTTTTATTTTTCATATAAGACTAAATATTTGTATTTTGTTCTAAAATAATAATAAGTCGCCGAAAGTGCCCGTACTTTTTGCTAAAATCTCTCAATAATCGCGTTTTAGATGTATCTGCATATACAGAAGAATAGAATAATAAATAAGTTTGAACAATAATAAAGCAAAAAAAAAACATCATTTTCACATTATTATAATTTCTACACACACAAACAACATATAAGTCGAACTGCCTTGTTTCAACGACATTCACATGGTCATAACAAGTTGAAACAAAAACTAAAGCATACAATAAAACCTAAATTAGGAAATGGTGGGAAGTTATGGTAATAAGTACCCATGACTTGCATTCCACACTCAGATATCATACTATGGCTTAAGTAAGGAATACCGTAATTCAGTTACCGCAATGGAGCCACACATTAAGTCAACACAATAAACTTCTCTGAAACTTTAAACTCTCTGACGTGGTACTTTTCATCACAATTAACCCTGAAGCGTGTAGGTATAGTGGGGGCGAGGTAGGTACATACATACTATGGTTACTATTTTGGCAGAACTTTCTCCATTAGTTGGAGCTTTTTATGTGATTTAGCTGAGAGAGATGCTTTATTCCCAGCAAAATGCTTTTAAGATATTGTGGACAATGTGCTTATTCATATGGAAAATTCATCATTAGCTCGGTTTATGCTTTAGAGCGCTACGCTATTTTGGCGAAGTGACTATTTGTTTTCCACACAATTATTATTGTTATTATTACGAGGAAAGTGTTGACTTTTTGCTAGTCATAATAGATCTTTTATGAAAACCCTGTATGATTTGCTTACAATGAACTATAAAAAAACTATGGAATGGTGGACGACTTATAAAATATCTAAAAATGTATGATGACTTAAGCCTGTTTGTATGTTCATAATTTTATATTTGAATTTTTAATAGAGGAGAGGGAGGTCTTATTTCCCGCAATTAACCCTATTTGCACGCAAAATAGGGAGGCCTTGTTTCCCGCAATTCACCCTATTAAAATGTCATACATTTACATTACAGCATGAGCCCCCTCTAATACTACAGTTTTAACGAGCTCCAATAATTTCCATTCTACTGTTCATTTAAAATTATGTAGATATATTCCTGAAAGCTATAGATAGAGTTTCTAGAAACTACACGAAAACCAGTATTTAATCTATTCCTAAAGCCAATGTAACCTTGCTCCTCAGTAAATTTTGCCATGTCTACAAGCGAATTTGTTTTCAGTTTAATTGTGTTTTATTGAATTGTGATGAGTTAAGTTTTAAACACAACGCGCGTCGGGTTACAAAAAACTAATTCTTCTATTTCCTAAGTGTAAATCGGTTTGGAAGATGTGAAAAAACTGATTGTGGGAAAGAAAAGATATTTTCAATTTGAATATCTTTTGGTGACAACAATTAAAAATGAAACAAGAGTAATGCCCACCATATGACCTAATTGCCAATTGACAGTTCGTGAAGGACATGCCATATTAATTTTTATTCCGTGTGTCGGTATATATCTCTTTAATGGCTGGCTATGATTCCAATTAGAAAACCTAGTAGGTACCATTGAATAAATAACTAATAAGGAAGCGGGGTATCCTTAGATCATAAAACGAAGGGATAGGCTACCTTATATAAAATTCGTGTACGTGTGATAAGCAATTTTTTTGTGGACACGGGAGGGAAACGACAAGAGGGCTGGGTTTTTAGTTTTTGTCAGTTCGATATTTCTGACATTTATCATTTGTCATTTCTTAGGTCGAGTGTTGTTTTGGTGATTTGTGAGTTGAAACATTAATAAAAGTGTTTTATAATTTTGTGATATTGAAAAACTGGTAGAAATAATTTTTCTGTGCAAGAGATTTGTTATAATCGAGACTCCGGAGTCTATAATTATGGTGGTGAAGTGCGCTGTGTTGTGCTGCAGAAACAAGCGGAGTTTGTGTCGTGGCAAAGGATTTTCAAGCAAGTTTAAAAGTTTTGGTAATAAATTATAGTGTTTTAAGTAAAATAAAAGTGAAATAGTTATAAAAATAAACAGCCGTGGTAAAAAAAATTAACGTTTTCCAATGCCGGTTTGTTTGCTTACAAGTGAGTTGTCATCGGGTGTCTTCTTTGATGTCGGTCAAACAAAGGCAACGACAAGAAATATTATCCGCAAATAAATGGGGCACTAGGAAAATTCTTAAAAATAGAAAAAATTTTATAAAAAGAAATAAAATTATAAACTTAAAAATAATACGAATCGCGGTGACAGGAAATTATAAAACTTGTTCAATATTTGATAAAGTTTCAACCACTAAATTATGTACCCGCTAAGAAAATATCGTAGTTTACGACTTCCATGACTAAACAAACACATCGATGCGATTCTTCTACATGAAGCAAAATGCTTAAGTTTTTCTTCCTCATAGCCTATCCTTTCGTTATATGATCTAAGGGGGTATCGTGCGAATACAGTGCACGTGTTTAAGCATTTCAATGACATTGTGACCTACAGTCGGCGGGAGGGGGGGGGGGGGGAGAAAATGATAAGAGGGCCTAGTGGCTATTTTGTGTCAATTCAACATTCTGAGCTTTCATAATTTTGAAAAGAAGTTCTCGGATTTGAATTCGCGATATTGTGAAAAATAAATAATTAAACGTAATTTTTACGTAATAGTAGTGTGAAATAAGTGTAAAATATTCTTTTGTGAACGATATTTTATGTAATAGAGACTCCGGACTCTTAAATAACAGTAACGAAGCGCGCTGTGCTGTGCTGCAGGAACGAACAGAGTTATTGTCGTGGGAAAGCATTATTCAAGTAACTTTAATAGCTTTACTAATTTATTATAGTGTATTAAATAAAATAAAAGTGAAATATTTATAAAAATAAACAGCCTTGACAAAAAAATTAATATTTTAACAATTCCGGTTTGTTTGTTTATAATTGACTTGTCATTGGTGGCTAAATTATGCTAGTCATACATAGGCAACGACAAGAAATATTTACTGAAAATAAGGGGAGCTAAAAATTTCTTTATTTTATATAGCAATTTTGATTATAAAAAATGTTCCCCTTCAGAATGTCAGGATTTCATTACTGCCATGACGAAACGAATACAAACACAGTACACTAACACATGTCGCCGAGTGGCTTAGGTTTTCACCCGATATGCTGTTTTCTTATTAGTTATTTATTCAATGTATAAAACTGGTTATTATTAGTACCTATTTTTGTTTTTCAAAATAAGGCTTAAGAAGGGTCAGTACTCAGCAAAAGTTTCAATTTAGATACCAGCGAGCCTCTAGACAATAAATTTTACTTTACGTAGGTTTGTGTCCTGAAAGTGAAAAAATCCATATAAAATTAGCCTTGACCTACCACAGACCACATTAGAGATATCTAACTTAAAAGACAGAAACCCAACATGCAACAATTTAAGAAGAAAAATAAATATTTGCAGTTCAAATAAATTGAAAATTTTCAACGAGAATTAACTGTCCTAAACTTTTTGTG
Organism: Dioctria rufipes; assembly: GCA_963924295.1. Lineage (NCBI taxonomy): Eukaryota > Metazoa > Arthropoda > Insecta > Diptera > Asilidae > Dioctria > Dioctria rufipes. The sequence continues at coordinate 14,754,246 of OZ002742.1, read as the reverse complement.
AACATAATTGTTGAATATACTATTTTGCTTTGTATTTCTACAACAACTTTCAACGAAATACTGCAATTTCTCGCCGTAAGTACTATTAGAGTCAAATAATTAAAAAAATGTGCCACTGAAAATGAAAAAAACTCGACGTTATTTGCTAGATCTAGGCCTTATCTTTCTAAAATAGTCACAATTGAAGGAAATAAGAATACCTACCTACAGGAATTTGATTTAAAAGACTTCAATTTTTACCATTTTTTAGAAGTTTCCGAGCTATTATCTCCATTCCAACAATTTTTTTTTAATTTTTGCCGACATTATTTACTAGACTTCTTCATTACCTTTAACTTAAGATATAAATTATTATTTTTGTCAGAAATTCGCATTGAAAAATGTATGAAACTTGCAAATATTGGTACTGACTCTTCTTAAGAAACACAGTCTTTTTCTAATTTTTTTTTAAACCCTAGAAGAAATTCAGAAAAGTATCTGGGGGAGGAGGAGATTCCGCCTAGATCATATCATCCAAATATGGCACCTTTAAATTAAAATGATATGAATTTAAGCATAAATATATGTACTGAATCCCTTATTTTCGTATGAAGCAGTTTATTTCTAATATTTAAGGAACCTGTAACCCTAAACACAACATTTAAATTTCGTCCTAATCGGAACAGTGTTTGCCCCAGAAACGTAGCTTTGTAAAACCCTCAAGATATACTTTCCAAGCTAAGAAACAGAAATCTATTTGCGTGCGTGCGAGTCCGTTCTCTAAAATGTTCTATACTGATACTTATGGAAAAATGACAACATTGATTTTATATAAGCTATAGAGCCTAAACTATAATCCATATATGAAAATAGTCTTCTAGTAATTTAAAGGTTGGTTCCTTACCTTCTCAAGGGCTATATTTACTATATACCTTACTTAACAAAATAATAAAATAGTTTTGATTAAAAAGTAACCTATACCAATTCCGTTCAATAATTCTCAGCTGAGTAATAGTTGCATGTAATTGCAGCTGTGAGACCTAAAGTAAACGAATTTATGTCAGCAGTAATATACTGTTCCTTAAGAGTACCACAAGGTTCTATTATGGGGGCATTGCTCTTTCTTATTTATATTAATCATATGAGTAAAATTCTAGACCACTGTAAATTAAGATTCTTTACAGATGATGTATTATTGTTTATTGCAGGTAACACTGCGGATTTTAATAATTTGATTAGAATCAGCTTTGCAACTGGTTAAAACCAATAAGTTAAAGCTTAATATAGTGCGAAAAAAAATTATGGTTATTAATTGTAATGAAATACTTAACATCTATTGATAGTGTCGCTATTGAATTGATTGAAAAAATTAAGAACTTGTAGACAATACACTAAATTTCAAAGATCATTTCAAATATATCTGTTACAAAATTGCTAAACCAATATACTATTTCAGAAGCGTTATCCGATAATCTTTGAATGTTAAGTAAGGCTACAATATTATACTAAAGCCACATATGGAATATTATCCGTCAGTCCTGTACCCAGGAGGAAGATTTAAAGAGACCTCAGGGATACAAAATAAAGCAATATGGACTATTGTGTTGGGTCGCATGGATGAGGGGGGGAGGGGGTGCAACCCCTCTGATAGTAGTCAGTGTTTTCCACGTAATTTAAAAATTTGGAATTTGTATATTTATTTATATATTATTACAATGTCCGATAAAATAAAATAAAATCTCTAAAAATAAAATATGAAGATGATTAATAGTAAAAAATATCACCGTAACTAAATATTTATTTCTCAACGTTACCAACACGATGACTATCTTTTATATTATGTAATAAAAAGCAAATTTACTTCTTTAATTAGTTGGATAAGAATACAAAATTAAGGGAAATTTTGTAGTATAGGTACAAATTGCAAAATTAGGGAAATAACCCGTCAGCAGCTATCACTGATCGCCCATACAACCAATATTGATTTTATCTTTTTGGAATTCCGTATTTAAGAAAATTTGCAAATTTTAACATATAATGGACGCGAAAGGTTTCCCACATCAGAAATGTTTTAAATTTAATAAAGTGTTTTTTTGAGGTATAATAATTTCATTGAAACTGTATTAATTTTCAAGTAGGGAAAATGTACGGGGAATTTTCTGTCAGTTTCAGACGTACAGAACTGATCGCGAATTATAAATTTTTATGGCTTAGTTTTTTTTTTTTAATTTTGTAAAAGCAGCAAAAACTACGTGAATTTTTAATAAATAAATAAATATATTTTATTGTTTATAAAATTATGATTAATTTATTGAAAATACACAAAAGACTACCTTTATGGTCCATGCCGAGATTTTAACAGACAAAGTATTTATATTGGCACAGGACGTAAGTTTAGAGCGTTATTTTTCCGACCAGTGCGGTTACGTACAAAAAAAGGCAAATTTAAGATCAAAAATGAGACCAATCGGGTAACATCTTCATAGGGTTGCCATAGAATAATTAATTTTTTCATTTTATATTTGGACAGTACCTGATATCGCGTCTACGTGCAGAGCTGAAAATTGGTATATGATGTTTTCATAGCAATGTTAAATAAAATTTTAAAAATGGACTATATCGGAGAGGTCCTTCTTAGTGCTGCCATACAAAACTTTTATTTTTCACCATATATTTGAAAACTGCCCGACAGTTTATCTATGTGGAGAGCTGAAATATACAGCGTTTTCATAAAAATTGCAAGTACAGCTTCAAAAATGGACGAAATCGGGCAGCCTTTTCTTAGTGTTGCCATGCAAAATTTTGGTTTTTCACTATATTTCATAGGCACGCGTCGGCGTTGTTCAGAGCTGGCATTTTTTTAAAAATTAAAAATACATGTATTCATATATAATATAATTTTAAATTGGGCAACCCATTTTTGGTGTTGCCATACAAAACTTTGATTTTTTACTATATATTTGAACACTGCATAAGAACGTATCGATGTACAGAGCTGACATTTTTTATGCAGCATTTTCATAATAATAGTATTTAAATAAAATTTCGAAAATGAATTAAATTGGGCAACCCATTCTTGGTGTTGCCATACAAAATTTTGTGTTTTCATTTTAAGGTATATACATATATGTATATAATATTATTCCTCTTAGATCAATTATAACTTTTTCTCTTGTTGTATTAGGGTAAAGTTTTAATATGTAATTGTGGTAGCCTGTACAATAACAGCTATTTAAAGTAGGTACTAATCATTGAAGAAGTCAATGCGGCTTAACTACTTTCTCCTCGTTATGAGCTCTTAAGTTGCATTTCCATGATACTGGTAACAATAAGAATGTTAAAGTTTCAGTAGTATTAGTAAATATACATATATCCAACTACTATATAAAAACATCTAGAAAAATATCTAAGCCTTCTGTAGACCACAATTTAATGGGTGCAGTATTAGTTGCCACTAGATATCGGGAATGGTCCATTACGATAAATCCAACTTAAGTGGATGTGAGCACACATGTACGAAAAAAGCCCATTCTTTCTCCACATGCCATTTTCTTTATGACAAACTTGTGATTCCCTCGGAACGGCAATACACTTAAGCGTATTTCCAAAAACTTTCGTCGTTTAGTACACCTCCCTCCACCATGAGTATATACTCCCACTATAGACGTGCACTTCCATGGTAAGGCGATTACGTCCATGAGGTGCAATTTACTTTGTATCGTATATAGTTGGAACTGGAAGGTTTCAAAATGTGCTGTGGTTTTGGATGTTGAATGCATCTGGCCGAAACGATAGCTAGCTTCAAGCGAAAATTAATACCGACATCGTCGTCGTTGTCTTTCTTCCAAATGCACCCCGTTCCCGGGCATTAGCAACGAACAGATTGGAACGACAGGTGATTCCCCGAAATGTTCTAAGCGAGACACACAAGTTCTGGAAATATATTTTCATAATATCGGCATAAAGGAAGAGTTCTCTCTATGTATATGTACAATATGGTTTGAGGATGTTACCGTGCTCACCAAACCACTCAAAACAAAGTTTAGGCCTCATGTTGGATTAACTTTAAAAACATTTTGTCATTTATTCTTTGTCCGTTGTCCCTTGTCGGCTGGAAAATTAAAAACAGTTTAGCTACTAAATACCGATCCATTCTGTGCTGCTAATTAATGCCCGAAGACCTTTGCTAGGTTCTTGACAAGAAATTTGTTGCCAAAAACAAAGCTTCAAAGAGACAATGGACCTCTTCCTTTTGGTTGAAACATTCCGCCAGATAACAGGATAAATTGAAGCTAATTATTTCCGGTTTGTATTTGCTTACCTAACCAAACATGAGATTTCAAAGATCCATACAGCTACATAGACGTCATAGACTTTTCATCCAATACAGATGATAATATAATCGGGTGAAAGCTTTCCGCTACCTCTCCAATACTCTGCTGCTGCAGCATCTCCCGGTACAGGATGTGTGCGTTCGTTTTACTACGGATAATGGGGTCCCATTGAGAATTTTCGAAAACAATTTCATTGTTGGCCTGATATTTACCTGAACGTCGCTGTAAGCTATGTTGAAGCCATGGAATGGCTGGATATACATAATTAGCACTTTGATATCGCTATCTTTGCATTCCAAATTGAGGAAATTGTGGAAGCTGAGCATCCGTCACACTAATTAGCGCATAATGTGTTGATTTTGTGGCATGAAAACTTCGGCATAAAGATATCGGTTTCGCTATTTATGCGAAAATTGTTTCAACAGGAGTTGAACTGCGATGGCAGTTTTAAGGGGAGGTGTTAGGTTCTGTAAAGAGAGGATAATGAATGGATGTTCCATTATAATTCTGCCATTCTGTTTCCAAGGTCTAGGTTTAAGTTATATTAATTTTCTGCAGAACGGTAATTGAGGTAAAAAATAATGCGGATAAGCATATCTCGGTAAAAAGGTAAAAAATGCAACATTTACATAGTGTCGTTAGTGACATGTGGAAACAGTCATCAAGTACTGAACAATAATTGAGGAGAAAGACTATAGCGCTGGTCCTGAACCGGTACAACGTCCAATGAGGAGGTCGGTCAAAGAGAATTGATGTACAGCTGCTTCTACGATGCTGCCTACTAATTTTATCCTTTGAAATCTACAGGCACCGACTGCTATAAAACTTTTTTAAAGCATTCTTTGTATAGAGGTAAATGCCTTCTTCTTGGAGGACTGAGGACTGTCAAAATAGTCTTTATACCTGAACAAGTCTACAACGATTATGCTTCTGGTAAGTCATGCAGCCCGAAAAACCTGACATCTTGGCTCATACTTAATGAGACAGTTTTCGATAAAAGATTACGTTGAACCAAAATGGACGTAAAAAACTGTGGTGACAATCTTTAGCTTGACGACGTAAACTGTATTCGGGCTTCCGCCAGCTGTAGTCAACAACATTTGTAAGTTTTAGGAGTAAAGGATAAAACACAGTGAGAACGACACAACAAAGTCGCCGTAAATTGGTTGCTGTCAAACATTTGAATATGTGGAATTCCCATATACTTAACACAATTAGGACGGCGGGACAAGTTGCCAACAAAAAGTTTGGGAAAATATTTAAATTAGTCGCCAACATAATTGGCATTTCTGTGTGGACAGTGAATAATTGACATTCAGGTTATGTGGATTTGGTTATCAACGTGAAAAAACTTGTATAAAAGTAATTTCTTTAATTAGTTTGAGAAATCAAGGGTTTTGAGGAGGAGTTAATAGAGAAAATGAGGAAAAAGTTATGCTGTGCGATAACCGTCGTCCCATGTATAGCTATCTCTTCTTAGCCTTCTATTTAGTTTTTTTTTATGATATGCAATCTTAAGTAAGCCGCATAAGTTATACTAAAGATTTTTCTTACTTTTTCCTTGTTGCCATTTCTTCTGTGTTTTAACTAATTTGCCAACATTGTTGTGTCGCTTTCACTGTGTTTTGGCCCTTAAGTCGGAGTAATACTGTGTGAAGTATGAAAGGTCCTATCTAAGTGGGCCTGTCGGATTTTAACGTAACTGAAAGGAAGAACGAATAGAGAGGACAATTTAGTATGTTTCCGTTTTGTAGTGGACCGGAATTGTTTTCTTTGGAGATAAAAACCTCCAGTTGAATTACAAATAGAAATTGGTTTTTTTTTTAATTATTTGGGAAAGTTTTCTTGTAGCAGCTTCCCTCTGGAATTTATAATTTTAAAGATTGATATAATTACCTAAAAACTAGGGAAGTATTTTCATCAAAGTCTTCCCGTATCTGATATAAAGATCATCTCTAAGCTCCTAAACATCAATGCATGTTCACAGAACGAGAGAGTTTTTAAAGTAAAACCGTATCTTTTTCACTTATGCGCCACCAGCCACAAAACCTATACCTGAACAGGGGAGTTAATGGCACAATGATTTCGTATGTGCCGTAGCTACCATCTGAACAGAGCCAGCTTAAGGGGCTAAGAAGAGTAAAGGTCCAGGACCCCCGTCATGGGATTACTAGCATCAGGGCCATTATCAGAACGACCTAGAAGAACAACAATAGTTAGCCATATAGCTAAAAAACTTTACAAATTTGAGCGAGACTGAGGTTTACTTACGGATAATTGACATTTTTGCCCTAAAGAAGAAAAAAAGAAGTGGTTTAATTGAACATTTGTGCCTTTTATGGACATTATATAAAAATTATAAGAAGAATTTGAAAAATAATCTGAAGAAAAATCAGCAGCACTTCTAGAAGAGTCTTTGCTCCTTCCCAAGCTTTTCTCTTTGAAGGGACAACTTCATCCCTTTCTTCCTCTTTTTACATTCATCTTTTATAATAAAGTAATAATTACCGATTTCAGTCATTTATTTTATTTATTTATTTTATTTATTATATTAATATCATTGGATAAAAAATTGCGTTCGTAAGTAATTAGCGACCCTTACTTACGGAAATTTGACATTTAAATTTAACGAAAACTTCTTTATCGACGCTTAAGGTTATTTGGGATATGTCTGTTTAATTTAAAAAGCGCGTTTGCCATACTTAAGTAACCTTACGTCCATTTTTGTTCAGGCTGTAACAACTTTATTGCTATAGTTGAAGTTACTTCGCTAACTGCTAGAGAAGGTATTGCAAATTATTTTGTAAAAACAGATGACGTTATCCACCCCCACTATTCTGAAGAAAATAATTGTAAAATATTATTTCCGACAAGCACGTAATTGGCAAAGTTACTGGCAAATATGTATGTACGTATCTACCTATGTATATATAAAATGCATATCAGTAAGGAACATGATTTACTTTCCCATTGGAGTTTATGGAGATATAGTTTATGTTGCAGAATGACTTCTGGTCAGACATAACAATTAAATATTTATTTTTATCTACCATATAAATTCTAAAAAATTTTACGCATATCTATTCACCAAATTATATCTATTTTTATACCTTACATGAAATCATGTGGTACATCCACTACGTACATTCGTGAAACCTTTCGATTTTTGTATATCCTTCCAGTTGTCAGTCTGTCCATCTATCTGTCCGTCTGACTACATAATAATTTTTGTTTTAAATTTTGGACACAATAATTTTATGAAAAAATTAAAAATTTAGCAGCTCTATACAACCAACCCAACTTGTAGTATATTTAACATGCAAAGGTAGGCGAATTAGAGAACTTAAATTTAGTACATGACGTACTCATGAAAATTATAAATGTACACCAAAATTATAAAATGAAATAAATAAGGCAGCTCCTTTGTAGTGTTCCAGATTTTCAGCTTTTCCATGTATACAAGGAAAGTAGTTGATCCCAGATAAAAAAACAAAAGTCTTTTGTAAATTATTCCTTTACCAATAATAACATTTTTCCGAGTTATCACTTAGATTATGTGAGTCGCACCCACACACCGCACACTCATTAGTAATTAGAAGATGCTTAGAGAATTGTTCTTGTACCCGTATGACAATCCATCAGTTTTGACTGCTCAGCACCACCGCGCACGGCAAGCAAACGAGTTTTACATAATACCAGCACATAACTAGCTGGGACTTCTACTATTTTGGAAACCTATATAGCTCGATTGTATTCGTAAAAAAGATGGCTGTTTAAGATTGCCACACTATTTATTTTAACTCGAGCTACTTTAAATTGACTTAAATTAAGGAGATTTAGTAGTTTTGAAGCTTTCCAAAAGCTTTGTGAAATTTCAATAAAAGCTCCAGGGCTTTCAAGAAAGCCTTGGAGTTTTAACTCAATCATTGGAGCTTTCAATAAAGCTTTGAAACTTTCAAGATTCCCGAGAGTATATACTTATAGTTTTGCCCACAGACAAGATAAAACTAGATAAGAAAATCTCCATATAAACCCGGATCACTCTTTTATAGCTTCCACCAAAGGAAGCTGTCATTGCGAAGAATCTATATGGCAAAACCAAGTGAGAAAGAGAGAGAGAGAGAGAGAGAGAGAGAGAGAGCGAGAATGTATAGGGATCTCTATTAGAGGGCTCGTTTTAATTGGATCGTTTTTTTTTTTGTCAGATTTTCACATCTAGGTGTAAGTTGTCTCAGGCTCTGCTCTGACCGCCAGTCTATTTGCGGATTCAACTGAGTTAGTTTCTTCCAGTGGATTCCTATAGACATGTTATATAAACTGGAAGACCTAAACCAATAGCTTGACATTTTCATATTTAATAAATTTTTTTAAAAATAGCCTATGTCCCCGGATCGGATTACAATAAACTGGACCACATTGGAATGGATACAATAATAAGCAAATGCTTTGAAGATAGTCAAGGTGGTGATTGTAGACTGAAAATTCGGGATTTATTTTGGCAATAAATAAAATTGTGGAAGATTGGTACAAGGCGCTGGTCATGGTCGAAAGGGAGCTCAGACTCATTGATAATAAATTTTTAAAGAAGAGCAAGGGAAGGATCAATAATAAACTGTACCAACCTTTGGACACCAACAGTTAAACTAACGTAGAACTACATTTCTTCTGAATGCCATATCATTTGTAGTCCAGTTGATTCTTCTGAATACGATGCTACCCCACAGTACCCTATAGTCAATTTTGATTTCGTAAACTTTTAATATCGCTGTGATCTATAGAAGGAAAACTCATCATTAATCTAATTGGTGAGTCTTTTTCATTGGCTTAGCCAGACTTTTGTTGTTGTGTGGGAAGGGGCTGGTAGGGGTCAGACTGATACAAAAAATGGTAAAACTTTCTAAAACGTTAATCAGTGTTAAAGCCAAGTTTCTATTCAATTCTATTCTTAGGATATATAACCTTTTCTCATATTCTGTAATACAATTTTCTGCTATTATCATAATCGGAGATAATTGAGAAAACATATTTACTACTATTAACCTAATTTTTCAATATTCAGTTTGAATAAGAGGAACCAATTTGTTTTCTTACATACAGGAAATGTAAATGCTCAAAATCGCACCTAACTTTACTTGATACACATGGAACAGAGTTTATTCTCAATAAAAATTTCTCTCGCTGCATTATAATTTAATTTGAATTCATCATAGTCCATCACCATCTTGTAAATTAATATCGTCATAATCATCCGGCTGGAAGGGAATAGAACTAATATTTGATTACTTTTCGTATTAATTTAAATTAAACTTATTTGATAGCGTTATAACCTTGTCAACAGAAATCGCCAAAACCCAACTAAATAAGCTTTAGTTCCCTATTTTCTTCTGCAAATCGGCTCAATACATTTTCAGTTGTAACTTTTTCTTTTAAACCTTAAGTACTGTCTTGTAAAACAGTAGATAACGTTGCCGCTGTCATTCGTCTGTCAGACGAAATGACATATTATCAATAAAACATAGCTAAATCGCCATATAATCTTAAAACTTAATTACATGTAATAATTTAAGATAATCTCTATACTAAGAAAAAAAAAACTCGGCAAAAGATTTTTGTTTTTTAGGTTTATTTATTTAACAACAAAAATCAGTCCATTCAAAAAAGCTTTTTTTTTTTTTTAATTATTAACAAGAATATAACTGCAAGTATATTATTTTCTATAAAAACATAAACTAAACATACTGGGACTCAATTAAAAACAAAAACGGGTCAAGAATTTCAATAGAAAAAAAAATTACACATGCTCAATATGAGCTATTATTTTATGCATTCTTTGCATACTGGTCCAGAGTGCTGCAAGCAAACTGCTTCTTTGCACACCAGGCAAATATGTACTGTACTTCGTCGTTCTTTTGATGAGCATAGGTGACATGTTTTTCGTTTATTTGCCTTCGATATTCCACATTCTATCTCAGAAGCAACGTCATCAGTTATTTGTAGAATACGCCTAAAAAACATCTTCGTTTCTATTAATGTGTGGCTGAACTAATTGTTTCGCTAACATTTTAACGAACTTTGCCCGCTGTATTGTGAAATCTCGAAATAGAATATATGAATTTGCGCTGGATATATCTAAAACCCTAAAAAATTAAGATACTGGCCATCTTCGAGTTCTTCGCCCACAGGTGTATTTAGAACATTTTTCGTCCAAAGCCTCCACTCCTCCTTTGGTCGTATTATAGCAGGAAATAATTTCCGGTAAGCCATTTGAAATATCGACAGATTTTGAATGATGATATCAATACAACTACTTTTGACGGTTTTGGTACGTATGATAATAAAGTTGTTTTCTTCTTGCAACCATATAAATATGATGAAACTATTCTATCTTTCATTGGTAAAAATTCCAGAGGAATTTCAGTTTTATTCTAACGCATAGTCCCAACATAAGTTAAATGCTGCTTCTCTAACTCATTAACTAGCTCTAGTGAGGAAAACCAATTATCCGCAATAATATTCCGCTTTGATCCAAAAATTGGTTTGCATAATCTGAGGATAGATTGCGTAGGTTTACTAAGCTTTTTGTGTTCGGTCGAAAATCCCAGGCCATCTGAATCCTTTCCATGGTATATGTAGGCATTATAGAGGTAGTGACTTGTAGCATCACAAAAGCACAATAACTTTAATCCATATTTGACCAGCTTGTTAGGCATGTACATACATTCTAAATTTACATCGTCCTCGAAAAGAAACTAACAGCGGGTACCTGTACTGCCCCGGGTTCGCCGAGGGCATCCCCACCCTTGCAACTACCTGGCTACGCGCATGTAATTTTTGCTAATTTTAAGCTACACTGGGAATCAAAAGTTGGGATGATTTGGGAAAATTTTCTAGAATCATTGGAAAACAAATTACAGGCGGTAGAAATGTTCACGAATTCACAGGATGATTCAAGTATCCTTACAGTCAGAAATGCCCCATCGATTATGCAAGTAATATAGTATTTCCGTGTTTGGAGGAATAATGCCATGATTATAGATAAACTTGTATCTTATGGCGTTTATACAGTCTTAGTCCAGTAACCTTGGTCAGAAATCACTCAATAAAGAGCTCAGGAATGCCAACAACCTACATACAATTCGAAAAAATAGACATATAAAAGTCTTAATTTGATATGAAGGGGGTAACACGAAGATCTTCACTAACACACCAATCTTTCGTTACTTGTACAAGTTTTAACAGAGATGAAACATAGAGCTAATCAGCATATGGTTTCCGTTTTTTTTTCGGGTTAAGTCTCAGATTAGCTGAACTTCTCGACATTCTTGCGAGATATTTTGAATAATAGAGTTCAGATTCTGGTGTCAGTGGGCCTAGACCTACAAGCAGAACTTAACATAGTCCAATTATTTGAGGCACATTATCTTCTCCTTTGTGCAATATATGGCATGGCTTGTTGTCGGGCCAGTTAAATTTGCTTTTTTTTCTTACTCTTACTTCAACTTGAAACTTCTTTGTGAGTAACTTTCTGTTCACTACTTAAAATTATTTTTGTAATTACATCCCACGTGGAACTGGTTTTAAAATTCTGAAATTCTTTCTTATATTTACTTCAAAAATCCTCTAACGACCTGCAGTACAACTGAAGTTCAGACGGTTCATTAATTAAAACAATAAAGATAAATTTCATCAAATGTGGCTGTCAATTTTCCTAAAATCTCAAAATTTTTATAGTCTATCAATATATGTACGTAAACATATCTCTCCGCTGCCATTTATGTTTACTTGAAAGTCGTCGAGTCTCTGGAATATGCATTTAACCGTAGTTACCAACGATTCCAGCACACCTAATAAAATCATTAATTTTTATTAAGATTGCTGATTGCCTCAAATGTTCAATATAAAACCTAAAAACTCCTGTGTTCTTTTGGTAAAAAAAAAAGCCTATCGTAGAGCAACAGAACCTCATTTCCTCGTGAAAAGCTTTTCCATGTTTGATGGTACCTCTACCCTGTGTGCTTTGCTTTATTAAAATATAAACGGAACGTACCAGGAAGAAGTCTATACATAGTAAATTGAATTTTTTAATAACTTTATAAATCAGTCAGACTTAATTCTATGATTGGCAATTAATAAAAAAAAAACAAAATATTGATTTTGTCGGAAGTCGATGGGTATACTCTCATAGCGGCGTGCAATATTAAATTGCAATCAATGGAGTAAATTCAAGAATGCTTTATACAAATTTTAAAACTATGTGAGTAACTTGTGGTCTAGCCACAATTACTAAAAGTGTAAACATTTTATAATTAGACGTCTGCATAGTAATCGCCAGAGTTAATTAAAGTTAATCGAAACATGAAAAGTGCTCCGCACGATTACTACACCCCCAAGGGCAATTAAAGAAGTTATTCAAGTGCCAAGAAAGGCGTCATTTAGCGTTATTAAAGGAATCACATGCAATCCAATAATGTGAGCTTTATATGAATTTTATTACGGTAAACAAGGCTAAATCGTTATTATGATAATCATTCTCAGCAGTAGCAGTTTACAAGGATATTAGTAGATTTTTTTTTTAATTGAGGGAAGAACATTAGGGTTAGTTGAAGAAACACTGGAAAGTTTTCAACACTTAACAGATTTTAAAGTCAAATAGTTGCTTAAATCCTTTTCTTAATCCTGGCTAGAACTACCTAAAGGGCTTAGTCATCTCTATTACATTAGCTATCCATCAATCTGTGTTCCATTTAAATATTTAGTTTAATTTAGACTTTACACCAGCGTTTCCCAAACTTTTGTAGTCGGGGAATACTTTTTATTTCATAACTAGCCCTTTCGGTTTTTTTTTTGTTGCTATATGGCAACACGCATTTCAACAATTGTTCTTTCTTTCTGTTTTCATTATAATTCTTCTTGTCGTCATTTTTCCCTTTATTAGACTTTTGTAAAATAAATCTCGCAGTTTCGACTATCATTTAAAATGTGATTCATCGTGGAGTAAGTTCAAAAGTGATAACTAGATTATAATGGAAAATCGAAGGAGTAAGTTTATGTTCGTATATTGTCCTCAATTCCTAGAATTGTTTTAAATTTTGCATTTGAATATGAAGAAGTAGCTGAATAGTGGCTTCTATCTGTGTACTGGATTCAGAATTCAAGTGAATTTGGTTGTTGCCATTCGGCAACAATTTGCTTTTATGGTATAGAAATTAAGCGAATCGAATTGTTTCCATGTGGCAACATTATATTTTTTAGCGTTCTATGAGTGATTTTCACTTTCAGGGAATTTTCACAAATATATGAAAATAACTAAAGAGAATATGGGGAAAATTTTAGAATATTTTGTGGATTCGGAAATATCGGAAGAAGAAAATGAAGAGAACGAGGGCTTTGCTGTGGCTAAAATATTGGCCGATATTGATAAGATGGATGATGAGGTTGATGGCGCAGCGGATATAATCGTAGTGGATGAAATCAAGGTACTAATGAATGAAATCGATGTCCGTGAACTATGCCAGCCCGAAAAAGAAAGGAATTCCGTTGTGTAAAATCTAATTGGAAAAATCCCCAGTCGGTTTTTGTTGGAGAGGGATATGTTGCAGAAAATGTGGAAACACCGATCACATACTTCCGCCAATTTTTCAACGAAGACCTGTACATACAAATTTTACAAACTACAAATCAGCATACACTTATGAGAAGGAAATCGAAGCTTGTTTCAATAGAAGAATTACAAAAATTAATTGGTTTGGAAATTATCATAGGGACAAAAGAATTTCCTCGTATTAAAATGTATTCGGAAAAAGCAACACAAATATGTGGTTTTCCAGGTACTATTTCAAGAAATCGTTTCCATTCGATTAGAAATAGCTTAAAATTTTCTCTTAGTAAAAACCAAGATGATAAATTGTGGAGAGCCCGTCAATTGATCGACGCAATTCTATCAAGATGTATAAGCATTCAAAGGAGGAAAATTTATGCATAGAGGAAATGATGATACCGTTTAAGGAAAAATCATCTCAAAATCAATACATGCCCAAGAAGTATACCAAGGAAAGAATACAGAAATTAGAAGCACTAAGATGGGATTCTGCTATGATATAGTTATTCGGCTATCAAGGACGATTCCAAAAGGCGAAAACTTTAAATTATTCTTTGATAACTATTTTACTGGCATAAACGTAATAATTGAACTAAAACAGCAGGGTATCTTCGCAACTGGTACGATAAGAGCAAATAGAATAGGAAAAGTTTAAATTAAATCTGAAAAAGATCGACAAATCTATTTTTACTTCGATGGTATGACAGCGGTCTTGTTCAGATGTCCTCTTCAATTTATGGAGATGAAAATGTGGATGAAGTTAGAAGATTCTGCGAAGAAAATAAAAAAAAAATGAAATTAGCATTAGAACCAAAAGTGGACTTTGCGAGTCTTCGATTATATGATTGATATGGCCTTTTGCAACTCCTGGCTGGAATATCGACGATATTGCAATGCTCTCAATATACCTGATAAAGAACGTATGGACCTACTAGGTTTTTATCAACTCCGCTCCTTATATCTTCAGCTCCACAAAAATAAAAACGCGGCCACCCATGACTGGATATAAATGATGTTGAAAGTAATGATGGAACTTCAACGACAACGAGCTTACAAAAGGCATGCGAAAGTGCTCCTCGATGAACATACGAAAGTGCTCCCAGTGTATCTACAAGATATGACTCGGACTGTAATCATTGGCTCGAAAACACCATGAATAAAACTAGATGTAAGTTGGATAATTGTAGCAGTTTCATACGGTATAAGTGCAAGAAGTGCAATATTTATTTATGTATTCCAACGCAAAATAAAAACTGCTTCATATCGTATCATAAATTAAATTAATTTTATTATTACTTTTTTTTTTTTTAATTTATACGAGTTTTATTAATTTTATAATTTTTATGTTTCTGGATATATGTAGTTATGTTTGCATTCTTGTTTGAATTTTTGTTACTCTAATTATATTGCTATCGCAGGCAGGATCCTATCATATCATATCGTTAGGTTCCCATCTTAGAGCAACTAGGGATCCAGACGATCCCTGACCTAGCTCAGCGAGAAGTATGGATAGCTAAATGGTATATATGTATTAGTAATGGGCACCATGTAATCTTTTCGATAGTGAGAAATCACAGAACTTGTTTTTTCGTTCAAAGCATTGTAATTTTAATTATGAAGGAATAAACAAGTATACCACTCATCATTCTTGCAAATCCTATATTTGATTTTTTGTTTAAACAATCCTTGGCATATTATATTCTCTTCAGGAATGCTAAGAAATTTTCGATGGAAATCAACTGGAACAAATATCTTAGTGAGAGTTTTGTTATGAAATAATTTCATAGCTAATTTAGTCAATAGCTGTGTTCTTTTGTGTACCTTGTTCTAGAGCTCCCATATATTGGAGAGAACGAATTGTTCTGTCGATTGAAGCGAACTATTCGTACTGTTGGCTTCATTTATAAAACTTCTATGAAAATGTATGAGGCGTTCTTTTGTGTATCTTTTGTTCTGCCCTGTTCTGCCGGTACAAAAGAACACAGCTAATATGAAATTGATCGAGTTTGCTGCCAAATCCGCAACTCGAGAATTGAGTAGCAAAACGTCTTTTAAAAATCTTTCTATGCAAAGGCAGGCGTTTCGTATCAGCAGGAACAGCATACTCATCAGTACGGCTTGGTACCTGCCTGGTGTATACGCTAAAGTTACAGAAATCTGTAGAAATGAGTATACGGTTAATGCTGAATGCGGAAACGCCTGCTTTTGCATAGAAATTTTTTTTTTTTAAAGATTTTTTTTTTGTAAAAGAGTTTTTCTCCCAATTATTTCAGTATTTGAAAAGTTAAAGAATATTTTATGTATATACTTTTGAATGCAGCGATTATATGCATTTTTCTGACGCCATTTTTTATTATTAATCCAAAGCAAATTATAGCCTTTAGCTACCTCGTCCTTAAAAATAATTTTTATTATCTTTCCTTTCACGAATCTTTCCAAATCATCTGAACCCCGATGGAGAAAAGGTCTTTGCTGAAAATAAATCGTTACGAATATTATGAAATTCAAATATTAATACTAAAAAGTACCAATTCCTCAGAATTTCTTTCGTTTTTCTAGATCCTTAACTCGATTCCTATTACTTGCTCTTCGGTTTCAAAAAGGGAGATGTAATCTACTGACTGAAGACTATTAGAAGATGATTCGGGTAAACTCCTATTTTCTCGAATGTCTTTCCTTAAGTCAATTCTACAAGTAGTAAGCTTTTTTTTTAATTTGGTACACGATCTTTATCTAAAATAATTGAAATCTATTACACAAATCGGCTAATACTGAAAAAACCGGTTGACGAAAAGAGCTGAGATTTTGTATACGGCGTTTTAATAAAAGTAGCACATATAATGTTGAAAATGGGAAAAAGGAGGTAAGTCGTAGTGTTTTCATAAAAAAAATTACTTTTCACTGTACATATTTTTGGACACTGATTGGCATGAAGATCTGAAATTTTATGGAAAGATATCCTGCAAGGGCTGTGTATATAACTTCCGAAATGTACTAAAACGGGCAATCACTGCGTGTAGATGCCATAAGAAAATTTAGATTTTTACGTGTAGTGGGAAAGCAGTTCGTCTCACACATTTTTAATGTACTGAAAATTTCGTTAAAGTCGCATTATCAAGCAGATGGACAAACAGGCAACAATCAAAATTATAAATTTATTATAACTTGTAGCGAAAGCGCAAATATAACTCTTTACTAGAAAATACATTAAACTTTTATTAGTATTAAAAAAATCATAATTGACTTCTATTCTTAAGAAGAACCTAGAGTGCTTCTCGGTCGAATGTTCGGGAATCAATGAATGCTCCTGGTCGATCGCTCGCTTTTTATATCCGTAAGAAAGACATGCTACACAAAATGTTCTAGAGCGTAAGATTTGTAGGATTTGAAAACAGTCTAAGCGTGAGGATTGTTGTTGGTCTTCATCTGTAGGGTTTGAAATATAGCCCAAGCATGGGAATTGTTGCAGGAGCTCAATCGTCGAAAAATGTTGGATTATAGTACTAATAGTTCTGTTTGCTACAAACTATAATTTAGGGCCAATTCTTTAATATTCTAGACGAATTTAGCTATTAAGCAAACAGCTTACTTATTTTTATTTTAACTAATTACAAATCTTTTTTTACCTTTAATCTTTATAAGTTCACTTTTCTGCACTAAATTAGAAAATTTTTACTGCAACATTTTTCGAAGTCAAAAGCAAATCATATATCACAGAATGAAATTTAGCCGGCGGTGATTGGTGAACAAGATACAAAGAAATATAAAGAACCCAGACCTAGATGCGAAAAAAACGATATTCTCGCGAAGATCTTGAAGAAGAAATAAAAAAAAGCAGCGAGTCATGAACACAAGACGAAGAAAATAATAAACTCAAGGTAATGTTCGAAAAAATATGTCATTCTCGAAAAGATCTCGACGGATTCTCGAAACGAAAAATAAAGAACCAGTTGAATAACTTTTTCAACGGGAAGCTAGGAATTCCCGAAATAAGGTCGTTTCGATACAGCGAATCTTCGAAAATTTATTTGCAGGATACCAACAATGAAGTAGCTATCCATATGTGTTAGTATTAGTTCAATTCTCCAAAATATGTTTTATATTGATCCTTATGGAAGTGTGTGTGTGTGTACCCTCAGTAATAGCTGCAATAGTGAATGTGTGGCCGTAGTCCGAATCTGTAGGCAGATTGATTCGAATTCATCGGACCACGACACATTCACAAATGCAATTATTACTCAGTTGAGAGTTTTTGTTTGGGGAATCCTAGTCATTTTGTTAAGATACATTTTTTTGAATAATAGTGCTAGGATCACGATTGGAAAGATAAGGAAGCAAGCTTAAGATTATCAGAAGATAATTTTTCTCTGTGCGCAGGAGCTATTCAAACAAACTTTTGCCAGTTTTTCATAAAAAGACTGCAAATATTTTAGAATCTTAGGACTAAATTAAGGCTCTCATGTGTTAGAGAGGCCTTTATTTCATAGATTTGGAAGTATTTTCCGAGGGTCTTGGCCTGTCTTATTTAATTGCCCTGGTTTGAATCCGTGCCTCTAGTGATGATTTAAATTTTTACAGCCGTGTGCTTATCAACTATGCTCTAACTACCCGCCAATATTACTTAAAAAGACACGAAAAAACCCAGAAACTTTTACTTCAGCTATTATACCGACGCCGCCTTTGGTAATAGAGATAATGTGAATTTTGGTTCTGTCAACAAGATTTTCTAAGAATTTACGAACGCTTGCATTAACAATATTTTATACAGAACCTTCGCAGGCCAGTTTTGGAATATTCTGAGATGCAGAGACCATTCCGTATCATCATACTAACTAGCCCTTTCCACTAATGTCTTGCTTCCTTCATAAATACTCTTTACTGTGTAAATTTAAACTTTTGAAAAGATCATCAATTAAATATAGTGAATCATGACTTATAACCCCATCTGTTGTCAAAATGTATCTACATACATATGCACACAGGCACGCGTAGCACTTAGAATTATCAAAATGTCTCAATACGTCGAAATTTTCAAAATCAACAATAGGAAATTATTATATTCCGACGGACTGTTAAATAATTTCCCTTTCACCAACATCTCTCCAACATTTGAAGGCATTATTTTCACAATTTCAATAATTTATACAAATTACAATTGTCTCGTCCTCAGTTTGTCTAATAAACAACACATAAATGGAGTGAGAGGGCGGACGGCCTATACCATTGTGTATGGCAGGCCTGAACACGATAACGGCATTACTTCAAAATGACGCCGTAATTTAGTCTTAAATCAAGTAATTACTTAACTTCCTTTTGCAATAAAGTTTTCTCCGTAGAATCATGTCCATAATTAAAACCGCACTAACAGTACCCGGTGCGGTACTAGAGGTGTTACTTCCTGGGAACACATGTATACATCATTTTACACTAAAGGTATGAACCCTCTCTCACCCCATAATATATTACCGTTATTAATATTAATATAAATTGAAGAGAAGAGGAGCACAGAATTTTGGTCATTACTTACCCCCAAGGGGGTGGTAACAAAACCCCTTATGGCAGGATGATGGGAAGAAAATTTCAAAGACACAAGAAATTAGATGACAAAAACCAGGCAGAGAACCATGAATATACTTTCATAGGAGTAGTAGCAGCGCCTATTTGTCCGTCGTCGTTGTCGTCGGTATACCCAACTCTCAGTACTTATACCTAGATTTTCTTTAGGGAAACTCTTTTGGGTGAAGAGGCACAGGACTTCTACGGGAAAACTTAATGAATTTGAGCAGGAAGCTCGTGGAATATTAATTTGAAATTAATTTTTCAAGGATATTCGTAATTTTGTTTATTATTTGCTCCTCTAAAAAGTGTGTCAGCTGTGCAGAATCTATGACTGTTTGCGTTCTGGTTAAATCAAACATTTCCGTGAAATTCTTTTAATTGATGGATGCGCACGTACGTAAAGGGAGAGGGGAGTTATTTTTTTGTAACAGCCGTTGTACCACTAAGTAGTTCACTACTAGAAATAAAATCCCAGTAAATTTCTATTAACTCGTTTTACAAGAAAATATGGTAATTCACTTGGTTTATGTGGAAACTGGAGTTTACATGAAATATTGTTTCGAATGTACTCAAGTTTTTTCATTGTTTTATGACAAATACAATGTTGAATTGAACAGATATATGCACGTATGTATGTATTATTGCTCTCAATTATGATGATGATATTTTTGTTTATTTCATTTGACTTTGTGTCAATAAAAATTCTCCAGCAAAATGGTCTATTATATTCATAAGAAAAAAATTAATGTGTCACTGCCTTGTGACCCCATGCTCATACAAGCCATATTTAATTATGGTGCGAAAACGGGTGGTATATACACTAACATTTCTGTATGTTCTATACGAAAAACTAGGCCATTCTGACTTCATTATCCACCCAATAGCATTTCGATCTGTTTTTCTCGTTATCATCCAAAGACGCATTATCGTATCTGCACACAAAAATATTTAATGAGAACAAGAAAAATTTTCTTAAATATTCTAATGAGCTTTTTAATAATTTTGTAATGGCTAATCATTAGAAGGTTCATCAGTAGCAGTGTAGTGGCGCTAATTACTTAGGGTATATATATGTAGTTCATTACTTCTTTTTTACTGCAAAAATAACGAAAATAACAATTAAATTTAAGGAACACCGATCGCTTGCAGTTCCTGACATATGTACATATATGGTCACGTTTACCCACTCCTTCGAGGCAATGGAATTAGAACGAGGCTAATATCTCGAACAAATCTAAAACCCCCTCTATTAAAAATAATATGATAAAAATAAATAAAAAATAATATAATAATAATTGCTGTTAAAAATGAATATTTCGCCACAAGCATTAGTGTAATAATCGCTTAAGATGCACGCACAATTTAGAAATACATTGTTCAGAATTAGAGCTTTCACACGGTGACGCGATCTCAATTTTGTGGCAAGTTAATCGCAGCTGTGGCAGGTTGAAAACAAAGAATACATTATACACACATACTAAACTATTTGTTATGAATAAACATGAATGTATTAGTTAACATAACTTTAATCATTTCCCCAATTATTTCCTGAAGAAATTCTTAGAGTTTACTATGTGTTTCGATCAGCAGTATAGCGCGATCTCATCAGGACAACAACGAAGTCCTGAATTGCATGCTATCTACATTGTAGTGCACTAACATGGCCAAACGTTGCTGGTAGATCAAATAAAGATTTTTTATAAAATCTAACTATTTAGAATAAAATTTTGATTGCGGCTTTAACCCAACAAACTAAAAGTACCTCGGTGCTTATCTTTTAATTCATTGCTTAATGCAGTAGGTTGAAAAATTGTTTGTAGACTCTATATGGGTCTCGAAAAAGTAGAATCAAAAGGACATATAACTTAAAAAGAAACTTCATCTGGCCTCTAAAAATGGAAAAGTTGTATGTTTAATTGTTGATGAAATCGCGGACAACAGACAGGAAGATGCAAAGATTTGAGACTGAGAGAATATATCTCTGTTCTCCATGTCTTCGCCAACCCCATAGCTGCAGATGATACACGTCGATGCCAGCTATGCACATAGCTTCATGGTTCAAGGCTCAACTATAGTATAAGTGAAGTAAAGAACTTACGATTCTGAACGATGCTAAGGTTTACTTATGAAAAATTGTTATTTTTAGCCTAATTAGATATCACATTATCTTGATATTTAATGTTTTTAATTATTAAAAGTGGTAAAAAAAAATAACAAATGGAAGTTGAGTTAATTGGAGATTTGTGCCTTCTATTAATTCGCAGTACCATTTTTATTCCATTTTAATGTTTACATTGCAATTTTAATCATTTATAAATAACTTAATTGTTTGACACATTGCTTTCTTATGGAATGAGCGATTCTTACCGCCCTTTACTGACTGCCATTTGGCATTTTAATTTAACGAAAGTTCCCCTCCGAAAAGTTACAGTTAAAGGCTGAACCACAATAGAAGTAAATAACTTTACGAAATTAAACGAGACTGAGGTTTACTTACAAAAAATTGATACTTTTAGCCTAAATTTATATCACATTCCGTAAGAGTTATTATCTTGATATTTAATGTTTTCAATATTGAAAAGTGGTAAAAATGAAAAAATTAACAAATGGAAGTTGATGTAATTGAAGATTTGTGCCTTCTATTAATTCGCAGTGCCCGAATGACATTTTATGTGTTAAATTTTAAAAAGTGGTAAAAGTGAAAAAATTAACAATTGGAAGTTGATTTAATTGAAGATTTGTGCTTTCTATTAATTCACAGTACCATTTTTATTCCATTTTAAGTTTTACATTGCACTTTTAATCATTTAGTAATAATTTAACTGTTTAACACTTCATTTTCTTACGGAATGAGCGATTCTTACCGCACCTTTACTGACTGCAATTTGACTTTTAAATTTAACGAAAGTTCCCCTCACTCGAGTTAAAGTTAATTTGTGTACGCCTGTTAAATTAAAGAGCGCGTTCGCTTTACGTAAGTAAATGTACTTACGTTTACATCTATTGTGGTTCAGCCTTAATTTGGGAACGTCTGCTAAATTTATAGGGCGCTTTCACCTTACGTAAATAACATTACTTACGTATACATAAATTGTAGTTGAGTTTTTTGTTAAATGAAAATTCTCTTTAACACAAGTATTTTTGAAGAACCCGATTTCTAAGGAAAGAGGTAAAAGATGCAAAGAGAACACGCAATGCAATGCATCGACATGATGTGGAATGCAGGCGCTGGCTCTCGTGCTGTTGTTTGTTTTGACGACCCGATACTCACCACCGCAGTGCGTGGCGGGTCGTCAAAAACCATAGAATTTCCATGTAATTTGTTAGAGTTGGTCGTAAAATGTTCTTTGGTAAAACTCAATCCCCCTTTCTATTGAATTATTTCTTTCTGTATTCTAGATTAGTCACCCATTATACTTTGTCATTTAGCATTTTCTGTTATTTTTTTAAGGTTAAAAAGTTGATGGCCATACAGATTCAGCAGTATCTGAAAGTCCCATGCAGATTCAGCAGTATTTGGAAGACATAAACTTTCTTACTGAGTAGCAGTCTTGCTTCCATCCTCATCATATCTGTGAATCATTGCTCGACGATAACCTCAACTGGAACAAACATATCGACAAGATAGTTCATAAAGGATCAATAATGCTGTGGAACTATAGAAAACTGGCTGGCTCAACATGGGATCTGGGACACTGACGGTTCTAAAATCGAGAAAGAAGTAGTTTCAAGAATATATGGTGTAAGGCCAATAGCTTATATCTATGAAAGCCTAGGAAAATACCAGTCGATATTCCAGGCAGAAGTTTATGCCAAAACAAGATGTACATACGAGAATCTCAGCCGATTTTGCGCTATCCTTGTGGATATATATATCTATACAGATTGCAAGGCGGCATTAAAACCCATCTCATCGCATGAGGTTAAAACGAAGTTAATGTGGGAATGCACCTAGCACTTCAGTGGGTGTCAGGACCCTAAGAAATACGTGGGAATGATAACGCAGACTTCATGTCTAAAAGAGGACCATCCATAATCTTCATGGGACCGGAACCATTTTTCGATATCTTTAACAGCACCCAAAATTGAATGAACCAAAGATGGATTTCAATAATAGGCTCCAGACAACCTAAAAGATTTATTAAAAGACCTTCAACAAAGAAGAGCCTGGATAATTTAAGGCTGCCTAGGAATCAATTCAAAACTATTACATGAGTTCTAGCCGGTCACTACAAACTAAACGAACACATGCATCGGTTAGGTATATCACCCACTGATGTATGTAGGCTATGTCTCGAAGAGGATGAAACATCGAATCGCATCCTATTCGAATGCGAGGCCATTCACATTGTAATTTTCTGACTTTGGGCTCATACTTCTTAAAGCCTGCCGACATCGAGGAAACTTCATCCAAAAAAATATGCTCTTCCTAGGAAGTGTGGGATTGTTGGATGAACTATAAAAAAAGCGGTGCACAATAAGCCAATGAATGGCTGCAATTCAAGGGCCACTCACCCCACTTAGTTCCTTAATCTTAACCATCTGTACTTAAAGTAAGCAATGGACCACGATTGGCCCATGATAAGGATCACATTTCCGATCCTGTCGTCTTTGAATTTTCGAAAGCATTATAGAATTATTATTGACTGTATGCCTTCAAATGTTGAGTTATCTTCTTCTCCACTTCAATTAATCCCGAACAACGTAACTGCTAGGTGGCAACAGATTAAAGTGGCAAATACTTTATGTAGTCTTCTATCGCTGTATTGTGGAGTTCTTTAGGGAACAGGTAAAAGCCCTCTTTTATTTACTATCTTTATTAATAACATATCGAAAATTATTTAGCATGTAAAAATCTAGACAGGCCTGCTTTGCTCACATAAATAACGACCTCAAAAATATACACAAATGTTCCTTCAACAATATGCTAAAGATTAGTCCATCTAAATCACAATATATTATACTCCATAATAATAATCTTCATATACCGATGGACTCCCAGCAGCTGAGCTCAGTGGAACTACTCAACTCCAATATGAAGTGCTGTGTTCATGTTAATGCTGTCTGAGATATAGTCTCGAGCGTAAGGAAGGGTCCCGATTTAAAATGGATAACTCAGCTTTGATTTCAATTCAAATATAAATTTTATTAAAATATCCCACCCTAAATATCACAATTCAATTGAACTTGTACTTAAAACCTACTCCTAGTACTAATAATATAAAATTCAGTAGAAATTAAAAAAAAAAACAACAATGACAATTTAAAAGTTCAAATAAAAAATTCAACATTAAAATCCGTGCTGCTCTACCCACAATCCCTATCCTTACTTTGTTCCTGAAAAGAAGAAGAAGAAGGTTTTCTACTTCTTCGGAATTAGACTTCCATAAATTTAAGTACATAATAGGATTTTCTGAGGGTGAGAGCGACGATGTAGCTGAATTATACTACGTGATGAAGCGTGTAAGCAGAATTATACTTCTGTTACAGAGAGTGTTGAAAAGCGCAGGCAGAATTGTACTCCTGCTAGAACCTGCTAAGGCGTGTAAGGAAAATTACACTTCTGTTACAGCGAATGTTAAAACGTGCTCGGAGAAATATACTTCAGCCGCAACGTGCTGAAGCGTGTAAGCAGAATTATACTTCTGTCACACAATATGGGAGCAAATATTACATTTTGGGAGTTTGGACTTTAATAGAATTAAGGAGAGAACAAAATTGTAATTTTGTTTACAGGACGAGTATTCAGATCAGACTCTGACGGATAATATTTTCAGATTAAACTCTAAAATTAGAGTAGGCGGCAAAATTAGATGTTTTTCTGATATTAGTAGAATTTTACTTCCACAAAAATAGAATTAAACTTCTATGAAGGAATACACAAAATTATACTTTTGTTCAAAGGATAAGAAACAGATTAGACTCTGGTGGAGGATGCTTTCAGATTAGACTCTGAAAATCGAATGGGTTATTCGGCTGCGGCTCGCCGTCCTTTAATAGCCGCCGTGAACAGCTATGTCCTAGCTCCATAATGTGTTGCCCTGGCAACTTTTGGTTCATTTTTACCACTTTTGACTGTGGCGACACCAGCTGACTATATGACATTACAAAATGTAAACATTTGGAGGGAATTGGGGTTTTGGGTAAGTTTGAGATATTTTGTTAATTTAAATGTAATTTAATGACTTTTTATGGTTTATTTAGACACATTGGAATGCAGGATGGTTGAGGGCAAGGATAGAGACTGCAGTCGATAATTCAGTCCAGTCAGATAAGTATGTTATTATTATTTTATTTTAATCCATGAAGCATGATACTTTGTGAGATTTTTATTTTCTTTTATATTTTTAGATAAAATGTTTTCATCAGGATATTATTAAATATGTTTGTGGACTGAACATGTTGCTTTTGCTTTGGCTGTTTGCCGATATATTAAGCAAAGAAATGTGACTGCGGCTTGTTAAAATATTTCTTATGCCAACCTTCACGTTCGGTAGCTTGGCACTTGCTATGCTTGATAGCAGATCTAGTCGTAAATTGGTTAAGTTGCCATTAACGGAAGATTTGACTATGTGCCGCAATTTAAATTACAGCTTCTTGGTTGCTCACTATCATCTATCTCAACGTACAAGAAATCTGCTTTTAATTTAATTTTCAGAATTTTACAATAAAAGAAAACATTTGATTTAATTTAAAATCGTTAAAAATAAAAGTTCTTAAAATTCTTCTGTTTTCCATATATGACCAATTCTAAAAATTGTGCATTCAATTCCCGTATGGGAAAAGTAAATAAAAAATTAATTTACTTCGTAAAAATACCTCAAAATATTTTCTGCTTGATGATATTCAATTTTTAAAATCAAACAGGAATCGAAATTTAATCATGCCACGATTTCGCAAAGCCGTCCGTGAACGCTGATAACAATTTCGATGTTTTGTTCTTTGGATCTTCCTCTGTATACTAAATTTTTTGTTTTGTCTTTAAAAACTTGATAATTTATTTTTTATTACTATTATTTGATTTATTACTTTTTCAGTTTGTTTTTAATTACCGTCTTTCTTTTCTGTACATTAATTCTATTATTCTGTTGTCTTTTTCTGTGAATTTTATAGTTTGTCCATCATTTTACAACAACTGTTTTAGTAAGTTTGTATACTCATTATTAAATTTCATATTTTTGTCATTTAGAATAAGTTAGTATTTCTTATTTTTTCAGTAATTTATCTTTATTATTATTATTCAAATTCAAAAATTACTTTATTGTGTAACCTTATCTTAAGCCTACTACAAAAAAGTTTCCTGGTCCATGGTAGCGAGGCCGTCTGGGCGCTCACCATTAGTGTTATTTATATATGTTTTCAGCGGGGCTTTCGGTTCGTTATTTAAAACACAATATTTCAGATATGAGTGAAAAGTCCTTTTTATAACAGTATATTGACTACTTTTATAAAATAGAACGCCTACTTTTCATACAACATTAAGTCCGACGTGAACAGACATGAGAGATGTCTTAATCGATGGATTTTGATACACTGTAAAGGATGGGAACAATTGTTGCCACAAGGCTTAGGTATTTTTCCTTAAAATGTAGGGCAATTCCGTAAATTGTAGTGAATATTCCCTACATTTTTGGGAAAACTACTTAAGCTTTGTGGCAACAATTGTGCACATTTTTTACAGTGTACTCAGACCATATTTTATTAACAACGAGTATCAGCGACTTTCATGGGTGAAAAAGTGAACTTTTCTACTTCTCATGATTGTGCGGAATTGGTGTATGCATGAAAATGAGTTTTTCGGCCACAAAATTTCCCGCGAAAGTTTCCTGAAACAGGTAAAGAGTACACACCACTCGATAGTACTCGTCGGGACCTTTAATTTGAGATGCCGTATTGGAACTACACCCTGCCGTATTGGAACTACTCACCTGTCATGGATTTCTACCCCCACCCTAGAAGAATGTAGAGAAAAATGTCTTATACAAATTGCACCTGACAATGAGCTGAAACGAACAGTCAAACCCGTTTTCCGATGGAACGTAACCCTACCGAGATAGTTTCGATCTAAGGTTTGAAAAATCTAGTACCTCAGGTCGGATAAAAAAGAGAGAAATACTACAAAAGTGAGTATGGAGATGACTATTTAAGCGTCGGAGTGTGGGTACTCAAACTTCTTCTCAGGACTTAAGAAATTCAGTTTTGTGATACATTTTCCAATATGTACTAAATAAAACTTTGCCACCCAACCCAAATAACAATTTAAATGCTATTTAGTTTTACTCAGGTTTTATAATTGTTTTATTAAGGTTTCGAACTTACTAAATAGTTTTATGGTGATTGTAAGTCATGCCATGTTCTTCTAGACCAATTGATTTTATTATGATGTTTTAAAAACCGCCTGGAGAATAGTAATAAAATTATTTAGAATTTAAGTCATGAAGGTTATATTAAGAGGCATGGAAGGCTACTTTAAATTCTATTTAAGCGACAATTTGGTCTAGAGAGCTACTGGGCTATGTGAGCATTAATCATAAGACTATTATACCCAGAGGTTTTAAGAATGCATTTCAAAATTCTTTCACAAAATCATTTTAATATTACGAGGCTTAGTCAAACTCCCTATAAACCTAGTACGTCTTTCCAAGTGTCTTCGTCATGTAACATGCAAGAATATTGTAATCCATTCTAGGACTGATATAACACTAGCGCTAGATTTGACAGGCTGAAGTAGTTCTTATACCTTTTAAGAAATCCAAGATATATCTATGCTTCTTTGGCAACAGAGAAGATGTGATCTGTCCAGCTTAACTTACTGGCAATATTAATGCCAAGAATGCTTAGTGACGGAGAATCGGAAAGCATTGCTCCATAAAAGGAAACGGAAGTGGTTAAGTGATGATCTTGCTTTAAAGAGATGGGACATCTTTGCGATGATAGATTACAAATTAGATTTTAAATGATTAAACGTCAAGAAGAAATCGACAAGTCGAAATATGTTTCATCGCGGATACATATAAAACTAAATAGATTTATCCAAGAATCAGTAACAATATTTGAGTATCAATGGACTTAGAACAGTTGTAACTTAGATCAAATAAATTAAAAAAAAGCAATGGTTTTATTAGTAACTAAATTAAAGTCAAACAAATTTATTTTGCCTTTATAAGTTAAAAAGACTATAAAAAGACTAAAAATTCTCCAAAATGTATGGATTTAAATACACTGTAGGTACTATAAGCCATGTGAATAGTATAAAAGCGCAGTAAAGGTCAGAAGCAAGATTTATGTTCGATTGCAAATACATGTACAAACATATATACATATGCAAATGTCATAAGTGCACCAATTTTTATAATGCATTTATACAGGGTGGCGCAAAATTGCTGGCACTATAGAAATTACTTATATATTTTTTTATATTACATCTCCTGTCATTCTGAGATTGAAAATTGTGTAGTAAACAAATGTAAAATTACTAAAAATAAACATGGACCGTTATACTCCCCAAGAACGTCGAATAATCGTGTCAATGCTTTTACGGAATAATTCATCAGTAATAAAAACACAACGTGAATTTCGTCGACTATTTCCCCGCCAATACGACGCTTTGCTACACGCCTCGAAGCAACTGGCGCAACATTGGATAGACATAAGTCTGGCAGACCAAGCACAGACCGTTCAGACGAAAATATCGATGTTGTGCGCGAAGATGTGGAAGCGTGTCCAGAAGCGACGTGGCACGCAATTGGGCATTTTCAGGTGAACTTTGCAGCGTATTTTGGTTAAAGACTTGAAGATGTTTCCGTATAAAACTCAGGTGACCTATCAGCTGCTGCCTACTAACCACCGAGCTCGTCTAGAGTACAGCCAGCGCGTCATAACCCTTAACCTTGAAGAGAATTATTTGTTTTTTCAAAAATTTTTATGGGTGATGAAGCGCATTTCCATCTCTCGGGGCATGTCAATAAGCAGAATAGTCGCATCTGGGGCACTGAAAATCTGCGCATTATTCAAGAAACACTTTTATACCAACTAAAAGTTACTTTATGGTGTTGAGTCTGTATTGAAAGAGTGATTTGACCCTATTTTTTCGAAGACGCTGCAAGCAATGTGATAACTGTCACTCGCGAGCGCTACAGAGCCATGTTACCTGAGTTCTTGATACCCAGTTTGGAAGAATTAGGGCTGGAGCTCATCTGCTTCCAACAAGATGGCGCCACGGCACACACAGCGCGCCACACTATGGACTTAGTCAAGGACGATTTTCAAAGCCGTGTTATCTCTCGTTTTGGCGATTTGTCTTTTCCTGCAAGATCAGCCGATCTGACCTATCCAGACTTCTTTCTTTGGGGTTATTTAAAATCACTGATGTATGTGAGCAAGCCACATAATCTCGCAGCCCTAAAAGAAAACATTCATCAAGAAATAAGGAACATATTGGAGGAAGTGTTACGGGAAATTATGGAAAATGTCATAAATAGGGCTGAAATGTGAATTAACTCTGGAGGTCACGATTTAAGAGACATCATCTTCAAATCCGAATGCGACGAAATTTCATGGCACAAACATACTTATATAAAAAACTAATTCTAGTTTTCTAATTTAGCAAAGGACTTGTAGCTGAACCAAATAGTGTCATTACTTTTGCGCCACCCAGTACAAAACTAAATCGTATTATTTAATAGCAAATGGAATTATATCACCCTGGGAGCACTCAGAAAGGTTTACTTAAAACCAAATGGATTTAAAATAGAATGAATTGTTTTAATCATAGCCATCCTGAGAACAAACGGTTTTCTTACGGCTGTATAAAAGTAGTAATAGGCTTTAATGCTAAAAATGCATTCTTTTTAAATTAATTATTTTCATGAATTTAAGACGTTTCAGAACGTACTTAAAATAATATCAAAACTAGATAAAGTGTAAATAAAAAAAAAACTTATTTTACAAATATTTCCTATGTGATGTAATCAGTAAGTCATCAAACACCGTAAGATTTCCTACATTAAATTGTTAAAACTGCACTTATACAAGGTGTTTCCCACCAGGAGGTCAGTAGAGCGGGAAGTGATAATACTCAGCTATTGAACAAAAATTGTATGGAAGAGGAGGGGGGCTTATTAACCGTTTAGGAGTTACAGGGTGATTAAGAAAAAAGCTAGTTTTTCACAAAATACCCTGTATCTTAAAAACTACAGGGTGCGTGGTCACAGTTAGGAGCTCATTGTATGCAGAATTCCATGATCTTTCGAACGACTGCTCATAAAGCCCCATAGAGCCTTCCCTCAAAAATTATGGTTATCTAAACTCAAAATTTCGGATTTTCTACCTTTTTTTTTAATTTAATCTCTATTATTTTTGCAAAAAGGTCGTTAACATAACTGTTTTTATAAAAACTGTAAACTGTAGACTCTCCTCTTTAACTTGACCTAGCACACCCTATGTGTTAACACCACCCTTTAAACAGTTATTAACTCATAACCTATTCAGGTCACACCGAAATTAGACGATATTTTGTAAAATGACGTGCTAAGGGAACAAATTATTGTTGAGAATAGGTTTAAAAATAGGCTTGAGAATAGGTTTAGAATTTAGACAACCACAATTCTTGAGGGTAGAGGGCTGTGGGTCTGATTGAGCAGTCGTTCGAAAGGCCATGGAGTTCTGCATACAATGAGCGCCTAACTGTGACCATGCACCCTGTAGTTTTTAAGACACAAGGTGTTTTGTGAAAAACTAGCCTTTTTCTTAATCACCCTGTAATTCCTGAACGGATGATATGCCCCCGTGTTATACAATTTTTTGTTTATATAGCTGAGTACTATCACTTCCGGCTCTACTGACCTCCTAGTGGGAAACACCCTGTATTTTATATTTATATCTACATCAAATTGAATTACATGTCAACATTTTACTAAATTATTGTAAACTGGAACAACCAAATCTATTTGGTTCTATTACGGTAATTATGTAATTATGAATTTAAAAATCACTTTTATTTTGAAGTTTGAAGTCTAAAAGGTTTGTTGAAATAGTTTTTCCAATGCCTTTTTATCTTGAAAAAGGTTTGAGGAATAGTTTTATGATGGTTTTGGTAATGCGGACAAGTTACGCTTTTAGTTTTATGAAAGGGTTTATAGAGGACTGCAAATCATCGCAAAAAGTAATCCAAATAAGATCAATAAGGCTTTATATAGTTTTAGAAATAGGCCCTCACAGCTTATTGTAGCGGGGGCCCTTTTAGTTTTATAAGAGGTTTTTTACGGTCATATTATTGTTGGCTTGACTATATAGCGTTATTACAAGTTTTATGAAATAGTATAAGCAACGTTATGTAGGCTATGTTAAAACTAAAATTGTTACTTGGGAAGCCTTCCGCCGCTTAATTGAAATAAACATTGTTAATAAAACATGTTCAGAATATCATAATGCATATAGGGTAAGACATCTCGCATATCTGTTCACGTCGGTCTTAAAGTGGGCATTCTCCTTGATAAACAATATTAGCAATCAATTCTGCTTTAATTATCGCTAGTACTGTACTTCGAATTATCGTAATCCGAATAGAATATTCCGCCTGTTTACTACATTCAATTCACTGCCTGGAGACAAGATTTGCTCCTGACGGTGACAAGTACCGTAATTATACTCTTCACATTGTCCAGAATCTTTCCGAAGGTACCATTCTAGAAACATTGATTCTCCGAACGTAAATTTGTTTATGCCCGCACTTTATAGATGTCGCTTGTCTTTTTCTTTTGCACGTAAAACGATTCTCCGGAAGTTGTTTATGTCTGTACTTTTTACGCGAAGTATCCATTTCTAATAGATGTTGATTGTCCCTTTTTATTGCACGTAACAATATAATTTGTTTATTTATTATTAAGTTAGTATTTTTTATTTATTTTTTTTTTCATAAACTCTCGAACATTCCATTCTCTTTTGTCAACTAATGATGTACTACAAAAGATCGTAATATCTTGTATGCATCTTCAGTATAAATTCTAATTCTAATTTTAGAAGACAAACACTTCTTGCTTCCGGTGAACATTTCTGAAATAGGTGAGAGGTTCTTCAAAATAAAAATGATTAGATATGTACGAGTATTTCTTATAGAATATTGTGCAAGAGTAACACTAGGCTGTTATGTTTTGGAGATAGTTACACCTCTTCAACTGAATATTGAAAAAACATCTGCGACTATTTCCTATTACAATATCACACATGAACGGTTAAAATTAAGAAAATTTCTATAATAAACTCATAGAATATTTCACTATATATACTCCTCCATCATAAACTTATCTTTACTGACAAGAACCATGGGGAAATGTTAAGCTCCTAAAGTAGCAATGAAATGAAATGTGACATCTTAGCCAGATATACTTTGTCCGCCTGTATGTGTATCTGTATCTGTACAGTTATGATATGAAACCCGAAAATGCCTTAGGATTAATGTGTCGGTAAAAAAAATGTCTGCTATTAATTTTGGACGATTCCAATTTTGCTCAAGGAAAACTTACATGCAATCAGTAGATCCTTTAGAAATGCGAAAAAGAAATTACTGAACCACTTTAGTTCGTACACACAATCAACAATGTGCCAGGACGAAAGAGCGGGTATTCAAAGTCTAAAGAGCTCCTTTTATTGATACTTAAATCGGATATAAGCGGTGCTTGTGAAAGCCAATGAATGACACATAAGCATCCTCCACCGAACTCCTGTTATTTCATGTGATATCTTTGTTCCATACACTTCGCACTCTGTCCTCCCTACAAGGACGACCTTACATAACTGTTCACTTCACATGATATGACGTTGGTCCGCCATAATTCTCCAGAAAAGTTTAATATCGAATTTAATGTGAAATATTTTATGTCAACGCCGCGCCGTTCCTTTGGCCCATTCCTCCTGTTGAAAGAGCAAACTTTCTCCAGACTTTGCCCAAAAAGAAATTTCATAGCTGCATATGAGGGTAGAGAGGCAGGGTGGTGATCCAGGAGGAGCAAAGTAGCAGCACATGGAATGTGTGTTCCACTTGCGTAAAGTCATCTCTGTGTCATATGAACCTAAGGACAAGAGTCAGCTGAATTTATGACGTCCTTTTAATCATCGTAAGTGATTTTGTTCCTCCAGAGATTTATTGTTCCCCTTAATTGTTTGGTTGGACGAGCCAAGTCTTTTGTGCGGAATCTATTGTATGTACTCCGTCGGGATTCGGGAGAAACTTTAATAAAATTTTGGCAATTGAGGATTGTTGAAGCATTCCAGATTGTGTGGTGCAGTGGAATTTATTTCTTAAGTTTTTCTTATGAATACAGGTAGTTGCTGCTGTAAAATATTTGCAGTAAAAGCAGGAATCTTTAAATGATGTAGATCCATCAGCTTTAATCTGTTTTAGAAGCAAAAAACAAAAACACAAAGCGTCTGGAATACTTGTTGCTCTTTAAAAGGTGCCTTGATTTTTTCAGGAATATATTCCCCCACCAATATCTATATTAAATCCTTGGCACGAAAAATCTAAGTCCTGAATAAACATTAGTCCGAACCGCACAGTACACAGTCTTGACGAAATAACTCCAAGGACTAAGAGGGCACATTTTTCCACTCCAGGACAATAGACAAAATGAGACGTGAAACGAAAACGCCAACTGAATGCGAAATCAGGCCCTGGAATTACCTTTACGTATATCGTTTTCAGTCCCTTTCTACATCTGTGATTTTTCCACTTTGCAATTCTGGGTTAAAGCTTTTGTTGGGCTATCCTCGACTATATCTAGACCAGTTACATGCCCATCAAGAAGAACTGTGTAGCAGGTATAGCAGGAAAAGTCAACATGACCAAAATAAAAGAAAACAGAAAAAAACATGTAACACAATGGCGTACCAACAACGTTTAGTTTCGGATGGTGTGTACCCATTCTAGTGTTTACATTTGATCAGTGTTGAGGCTCCTTTCCTTGATTTTCACCTTTCTATTTTGCTGCGACAATGGTGATAGAGTTGGTTGGCTTGAGGTGCTTTCAAATTGAATGTGGCTTTCTCAGGGTTTTATGCAAATTTCACGATTATTGTATTAACCAAATATTGACGGATGAAACGGTAAAAAAGTGGAACGGTCCCATTGATGTGAAAGAGGTTAATAGAATTTGAGACTCGACAAAGCACAGTGCTATGTGACCTAATGGATAATTGACCGTAGAAAGAAGGTTAGTCCGCACACAGTTTTTTTTTTGGTTTTATTACACACACAAAAGGAATAACAGGAGACGACAATGGTAAATAAAATCAAAGAGCTGCAGATTGGGATCAGTTATTACAGCGATTCGGATAATTCAAAGATTTCATTCGACAATGTATATTGCATGTGTATAGGTAAAGAATTCATCTAGTACAAGATGGTTCGTATAGCTAGGATAAGCAAAAGTACTAGGGAGATAAAATAAAAGTAAAAAGCATTTATGGACCAATACCTACTATTGTTAAAATATGCTGGCTTTGATCTACAACCTCCGGTCAGCGCCTTGAAGCTAAGCAATAAATCAAAAAGGTTATTCTACGGTTAGTAAAGAACCCTTATGCTAGACTGAAAGGGATAGGTATTCTTTCTAACTACGGGGTATTGGCACATCGATTTCATGAGTAGGTTTTGTTTTGAACCGCCAAATTTTATCTTTTAATTGGGTCCGCATGATGTTTTAAATTAGAAGTACATATTTTGTAATGTGAATATTATATGCAGTGTTGTGTTTACTTTTAAAATGGACATTAATCTGGAAGGTATGTATAACATTTTAATGTGCTCCGCCACGGAGCTTATAAACCTAAATTAAAACTAAACTTAGAACTAAGCAAACCACTCATTTAAAGATGGCTCCTGTCCGCAGCTCCCCAACTACAGCAAAACATAAAAATAAACAAAATATCCAATTACTAAAAAATTGTAAACAAATTTAAATATTACGATCTGAGAATTTTAACATAAAAACCACCTTAGGAATATCTAAAATATTGGACTCCATCTCCCATCCTGCACGTTAATCCTAAAAGTTGTTTATATTATAAAAAATTAGGTATATAAAATAAATATTAAATAACTATAAGCTAAAGTGGCCCGTTTTATTAATTAATTAATTTATTTTTTTATTTTTTATTTTTTTATTAAAACAAAAGCATGCTGGGATTCGAAAGCGTTAATTGTTTTTTTATTTTATAAAAAAAAAGACACACTGAGATTCTAACGCGTTGCAGACAGAGTCTTCGATAATACTTCAGAAGCCATGAAACAGACTCACTCACTACTACATGAGAGCCTCGACGGAGTCCTAACTTTCTAAATATTTGCAGCGTTCTTAAAACTGACAAAAATTTGATTTGAATAGGTTCTCTGTCCTAAATAATCTTAAGCATGCTTTCTTATCATCTGATCCGAAATAAAATTTTTATACCGCTCCGCACCTACACTACTGCAACTATTACTACGCTGAGAGTAAAATGGTAAGGTTACTTTTAAATCAATACCATTTTATTATTTTGTTAAGTAAGGTATACTTATAGTAAGGTAAGTGTAGCCTTTGGGAAGGTAAGGAGCCAAGCTTAAAATTACTGGATGAATGTTTTCCTATATGAATAGTACCTTACGCTCTATAGAATATATAAAATCAATCTTTGGCACTTCTTTATATAGTAAGTATCAATATGGAGCATTTTAGAAAACGGGCTAAGAGGCATACACATAGAGATTTCTGTTTCATGGCTTAGGAAGTATTCCCGAGGGTTTTGAGTCTGGGAATTTATTAAGTCTGTAAATAGATAAAATACTCACCTTGAACAAATCGCCGTCACTGACATCTGACGTATGTCTTATGATTTATGCCTTATTTTTCAATATCAAATCAAGGGGAATCTTCTGGAAAGTTACATATAAAATATTTTATATATTATATTAAATTCATAAGAAACTGAAAAATAAAATATACTATATGATATAATAACAATAATATAACACAATAAATTATTATTAACAACAGATGTGAAGATGTGCTTCCAAAGCAAAGACTGTGTCCATATGTTCTGTGATCAGACATACGTACAAATTTAGAGAACGTGTTAAGATACTCTTAAACTCAGCCATCCTTTACTGGCCCCTAACTTCAAATGGACGTGTATTCCAAAGATGAGAGATAGCAGCAAAACAAATTAAAAATGCTAGAATTCGTCTAAGACCAATTCTTATGATACGCTATATGAATACGCGTATGTAATTTGGTATGGTTGATTGTTGAAATGGGTTTTCGGATACCTATATTTTTATAAAAGTTGGTCGGACAGTAAAAATTATTATAACCAATTTCATATTCTGAAGAGCTTGTCAGTACTAAAAAAAAACATCTAGGACTGATCATTTTCACAATAAACATAAAATCCTAAATTTTTATATGGCAATGTCGTGTCCCAAAAGCAATCAATGAATAAAATTCACGAAACCATCAAATAAATAAGAAACAGTTAATTAATCACGGTGAACCTTCTTCAAATAAGAACAACGCTCAAATTACTTTAAAACATAATTCTTTATTACGAGAAAACAAAATGATCTATCTTAATAATACATCAAGTACTCCGAACCGAAACTTGACACTGCAATGACTGATAACTAACGGGCACTCGCCAGACCAGTCATTGGTCTTTTATGCCCCGATATTCGGAAGTACTTTCTTTGCTCACAACGCGGATGTAAACAAACGACAACAACCTTGTCGTTTGTTCTACCGGTTGCAGCACCTGAGTCGCTTAGTAGTAAACAATCGCTTTACATAATAATTACCATGCGAGGTTAATTATTATCGTAATCGTCGATTGCTCCACTAAGCGCTCATCGCAGCCAGCTGTTGGGCTAATCAGCAAAATAACCGACAGTTGCAGAACAATACCATACGAGGTTATTGTTTAGCAATTGCTGATTATTTCGCTAGAATGCGCCCTTGGCTGCTGGAAGAAGAATCTTCCTTATATTGGGCCATAACAGCAACACCAAGTAGGAAATGCCAGATTTGATTCATTTTTTAACTCATATTTGCTATTTTTACGAAAACGCATTGTACAAGATTTCAGCTCTCTGCGTCAACACGTTGTCAGGCCAAATATATAGCAAAAAAACGAAATTTATGCATGATAACCCTACGAAATAGTTGCCCGATTTGCCCTATTTTCGAACCCAAATCTACAACAAAAAGGCCGTGTGCAAAATTTCAGCACTCTAAGTGAACGTGTCCTCGAGTTTCCGTGAGGTCGGAAAAATAGAAGGACATGCAAAAATCAAAATAACTTTTACTTTTATGCGTGGGTGTCCAATCCATTTTGCTATCATCATTATTTCTGTACGTTATAAACGGAATGACAAACTTTGTGAAAACTAAAACTAATTAGCGAACTCGTCGCATGTACTGTCACTACACTTCACTTATTACCTGGCTTCCTTCTCGAAACAGTAATAATAACTGACTGATGATCTTTTCTTTAAAATATTAGGTGCAGGTAACAGGGATGCGAACTGTATTCCACCATGACGACGAGTTACCAGGTGGCAGGAATATTATTTATGTATTAACTACTATTCAAAGGGGGTTTTGTGCTACTTAAGCTTACATTTGTATACCCTATGATTCCATCTAAGATATAAAGAGAACGCTGCCAGATATCACATGCGAGGTATGAGTAGAATTTTATGACGCGTAGAATGCAAAACATGCAAATGTTTGTACAGATATGAAAGAACCCCCGACCGTAACAACTTATTGAAAAACAGTAGAGCTCTCATATCTGAGGATATAGCAGCTGCAGGTAGATACATGATCGTGACACCTTAATTTGTAGATAAATCGTACGCAATCGTTGAAAGCAACATTTTTTTTGTGGTCACATCCAGTGTCAAGCTGTGGGTATATGGCTATTCAGTAAGTAAAATGAGAGGTAATATTCTGTCAATATAGTCCTCTACTAAGCCGGTTGGTCTAGATAAATATGTAAGGATATTCACATCTTCTATAATATCAGGAAGGTCAATTATAAAAAAGCGAAAAGACAGGTGGACCAAGAATTGAGCCCTGTGGCACTCCGCTGGAGATCATTTTCCAATTAGACTCCATGTCACCGATCTTTACTTGCTGGTAACGGCCGAATAGGAAATCATTAACAATTTTAATGGCAGAGCTAAAAAAATTAATACTTTGCGCAACTTAAGTA
Source organism: Dioctria rufipes (assembly GCA_963924295.1). Taxonomy (NCBI): domain Eukaryota; kingdom Metazoa; phylum Arthropoda; class Insecta; order Diptera; family Asilidae; genus Dioctria; species Dioctria rufipes. Next base: position 14,715,531 of record OZ002742.1, on the reverse strand, counting down.
GAAGTAGGCAATGATTAACCAAGCCAAAAGCTTTATAGCCGGTAATCACTAGTGGATATAGGAGCAGAGCATTTAGCTAAAGGTACAATTACGGAATTTTTCCATATTTGTGGAAACAGTGAAACGATAATACACGAGTTGATAATAAAACTAAACCGTCTACAAAGGCTGATAACATCATTGTAAAAAAACTTCAGCGAGATGTCATCATAGTTTGTTGCATTCGACTTGATAGAAGGGACAGCATAGATACATTCGTCTGGAAATACGCAGCGAAAGATCATCATAGCCAACATCATAAAATGGTTGCGATGGAATGTTATTGAAAAATGGTATAAGCACAGGTTTTGCATGTACAAATCATTGTTAGGTACTAGTCGTATGAAATTCTGTTAAAAGGTTAACAATCAGAAATATAATTATTTTCAAGAAAGTTCTAAAATCGAATTTTGTTTATTTTAAATTCTAGATTTTACGAATTCCCGATGGCACATACTCCATCATATATTTGGCACAATAATTTACAACAACCCAGCGGAGAATAGAGGCCCTGAAAGACAATTGCAAGACTCTTCTTCGGAAGCTCTTAACGCTTTCCCGCTGCACCAGTTCTAGTTTATATATTTTTGACGTGAACCTGTTCGCATAGGAAACCGCTTACTTGGGGACTCTACGAAAGCATTCTGGGACTGCTTATAAGGAATGCAAATGTAATCAAGAGGGAATTTTATTCCAGATTTCATTTTATCTATTAAGAGATATAATTATCCGGAATTTCGTAAAATACGTATGCTATAGAAAACGGAATTTTGGTATACGTTTTTACCTAACCCGAAAGAAATGACTTTTCATTTAGTAACTATTGGAAATCAAGGAAATATTCACAACAAAAACGTGACTCCATGCATAATATCGTCAATAACAACTTTCAAATTAAACCAATCACAATATCTTATTGGTCTAACCTGATGAATTGCATATCTAATCAGTATAAAAAATTACCACGATTGCTTTATTCCAAACCAATTAAATTAAAATTAGTCTAAAAATTACTATCCTGACGTACACCATATAACCACGATGTAACAAGTTTATTAGTCGCCTTAATTTGGTAGGTTTTGAAATGCAAATCTTGGTAGCCATAGATTTTCACCACCACCAGTCCAGATTGGCGGCATGTAAAAATATGTAAAAGCGTACCATGTTCATAAAAAGTTGAAACACGAAAGTCCGGTGGTCCCATTCCAAGAATAGAAAATTTGTGTTGAAGTCGATTTTAATTTCGTCCTTTGTATTCATTCCTCCGAGGCCATGTATTATTTGCATATATGAAAATTCGTTCACCCTTCCTTCATCATCCACCCGAATCCCGTAAATGATCCACATCTCTGCAGATGACTCTTGTATATGTATTCAACTTTGACTTGAAAGAAATAATTTTCTGTGTCTCCAGTTCTACTCCGTATTCAGTTTTTTTTTTCGTTCCCTATATTTTTCTATGGATCATCAGAGAACTCATGACCTTTTCAAGCCAGCCATGAATGTCTTTTTTTCTGTCTTAAAATTCGTTCATTTCGGTTGCAGATATCCCGTTGAATACGATTAAAGTTTTCGCCTTGTCTCCCCTTTTTGTCATAGGGTGATTTTTCCATCTACCCCATATTCCTTTACATTCAACCCATGCTGTCGCAAATCTCTATCTTGGGAATTGCTTTTTAAAACGCTTTTTGTGCAACGAAATGAATTCTTAAAACTCAAGAATGATTACATTTCTTTTTTTTTTCTCTATCTGTTGTTTGAGGGACATACGTATTTGGGGCCCAACTAAATTGGCTCACTTTCCCTATCTACTCTAACCCCGAAAATTTGTCTGCCCAAAAGAATGAATGCATAAGCAACGACTTTCATTGTATGGAGTTTCGTAGAGCAAGAAGAAGAAGAGAAGAAGGAATGCCACTCTCTGGTTTAATACACTTAGCCAAGTCGTAATGAAGGGCTAAGTCCTAAATACGATAATTCCGTACCATTTAGATAAACCCAAAGTAGATTTCTTTTTAATTCAATTAACAACTTTATCTGAGAGCCCGATTCCATTACACTTTGATAACACAGTTAACGGGAATCTCGCTGGTATCATTGCGAACTGGAAGCAAGCAAGGCATCGGTTTCAGATTTATTGATGGGTGCGTTAATGGGTTGGGCGTAGGAGAGAAATTAATTTTTTATGAGATTCCTTTGATTACAGAAAAAAGTTTTCACTTATGTACTTTTCCTCTCCTGATTTAATATGGAAGTTTTGAAGTAGCTTCTAGGATGGTAGGATTAAATATTTTTTGTGGTGGAATGATATGAAGATCTACTTCAAAGGTGTTTTCTTTCCTAAGGTGGGTCTCCAGTAAAGTTTGAAATTATGGAATTGCAATTTATTTACGTTGTGCATATTTCGGATGACCTTAATAAAACTGCAAAATCAAGCTAGCTATAGATATTTGGGTATAATCCAAAATCATATTAGCAGCTGGGCTTATATACTGCCTTAGCAAACCTTGGCGTATAAGCGGAAATATTATTTTGCACAAGGCTAAAACAGAAACAATAGAAATTTCTGCCCTTGGGATTTTCATATTTTAGATCCTAGTCAATTCGTAATTAACTTAATCTGTGGTTTGCGTAAAAATTCTGTGTGTACTAGTGTACGTGAGGAAGGGTACCGGTTTGCCAGTTTTGAAAATTCAAAAAAATATTAAATTTTATTCATTACGTGCTAATTCAAGTTCTCTCAAGCCTAATATGACAGTATTTCATTGATTCAGCCTTAATACTACTTTAAAATTCAATAAAATTTAACAAAAACAATTCAATATTAAAATTCACTTTAAAATTCATAAATGCTGCGAACTGCTGCATGTCCTTTCCCTTATATTTTTTACTCCTGAAATGAAAAAGACGAATGTGTGTGAGTCAGCTGGCAGGAGAAAGATGATTATTGAGTGAACATTGCCTAAAAGGCGTATACTGCTACGTATGAGCAGTCGGTTTGTTCACATAGAGTTTGTACTTGCTACTAGCGTGCAGTTTTTAGTGTGCTTGCATATGGACTGGCAGCAGTAGCACTTGTGACGTTTTGTCGTGTGCGTTTTTGTAAATGCACCAAATTTGGTTGCTGCTGCGTGTGGGTTGGAAAATTGACAATATTTCCAAATTGACATCTTTTTTTTTTTTTTTTGGCTGAGTTAACCTCTGGTAGAAGATCAGTTTTAACCTTTGTATAGGGATAGGGTTAACCTAGATTTTGAAACAAAATATTTAGAATTAACTCCTATGAAGAATTAGTTGAGTTAACTTCAATTTATATATCCAGAATGAACTTTTGTATTATAGGGATTTGAGTTAACCTTAACTTTTGATGTCCAGAATTAATTTCTATATTATAATTAAGTTAACCTCAAATATTTGGATAGCCAGAATCAAGTTCTGTTTTAGGATTGAGTTAACTTCAAATTATTAGATATTCAGAATCAATTTCTGTTTTAGGTTGGGGTTTTGCTCAGAACAGACTCCAAGGTTTAGGATGTAATCAGATCGACTTTGGTTTTGGCAATGGGTGATTTCACTATGGCTCCCCGCCTTTTTATAGCTGCCGAGGACGATCATGTGCTGTACTCCTCATGGTGTTGCTCTAGTAACGCTTTTGCCAATTGCTGCAGCGAAAAAGCTCTGATTAACGTAATGTCAAGTGGATGACAAGTTGACTTGTAAACAAGGACGGAGATATGTGTAGTAAAGTAAGTTTATTATTACTTTCTTGATTTTTCTTAAATATTTAATACCTTTTTTGTTATTTGTCGATTATAGAATTTTCCTATTTACACAATTACGACATGCGTACCATCGGTGAAGCAAAAGAAAGACAGAAAGTAGGTCTTTCGTAATCCATATACCTTTCCATAAAGTAATCTGGAGTCTCTTGGACAAATCAAAATTGAATTGTGTGCGAAGCTCCTACTCCGCACATTTTGGGACAACGTCTTCAATATAATTTCGGATGTATTTTTTTATAGGTCTAAGTGTTTGTAGAAGGCGTAAAAGATATGCCTTTTCTGGTTTAGACCTATTGATGCTGCGGAGGTTATTGGTGCTATGGGAAACTATAATAATATCTGAGGTCTATCCAAAAACCAGTGGTGGAAACAGGCGATATATCGATCGAGCAATATACTATAAGTCCTTTAAGAACCATTTTATGGCAGCTATGCATATATTATACAGGATGTTTCCTCCATGGTAATCAATAAAGCAGCTGAGATGATGGTACTCACATAGAAAAAAAAATTGTATGGCACGGAGGGGGTGGAATATAATCCGTTTCTGAGATACAGGGTGATTAAGAAAAAAAGCTAGCTTTTCGCAAAACACCCTGTATCTTAAAAATTACAGGACGTACGGTCATAGTGTTCAATAGGTCACAGAGCTCATTGTATGCTAAATTTCATGGCCTTTACAACGACTGTTCAACCAGCCCGGTACTCATCTCATCTCAGGAGTTATTGCGGCCTAAACTAAATATTTCGGACTTTCTCTTAGTTTTTTTTTACTTTGACTTCTTCCCCGACCCACACCTGCCATACAATCCTCCTTATAGTTTGACTTCTCACCCCCCCCCCCCCTCCGCTCATATATTCTTTTGTTTTCTAGGTGAGTATTGGCACCTACTTCTTTATGGACCACCATGGAGGAAACACCGTGTATATCTCAGAGATATAAAATAACTACAATCAACAAGTTTATCTTTACATATATGTAAAATAAACCCTCATTTCCGAATTTTTTGCCTATACTCTTACAGGTAGGAGTGAAATTGTGTAAATGTGCCTATTACTTTTGGTTGGAAATGTTTTTTTATGTTATTTTCTTAACAGAAAATTATCAGAGTATTGGCCAGATAATTACGTTTAAGAGTGTTAAAAATGCTGTGAGGTTTGAAATAAATGCTTAGCACCATAAAAAGAGCTTTTACCTAATGACGTGATGGCCTTTTGTTGCTTAATCCTACCGCACTTCGCATTAGCAAGCGCGTGAAAACTGAAAAATAAAAGTGCGTGATCACATTTTGTTTTCATTGATTCCATGTTTAGGATTCCGTACAATAAAAATAAAAAAAAACGAAACCCTTCTAAAATCGCTCGTACGTACGCTTTTTTTCGAAAACGACGTAACGTAGAAATTTGAAATTTTGCAGAATGTTAGATTTTGGTATGGGGGTGGGTTGGACACACTCAAAAAGAAAACTGTTTGTATCAATTGGGGAATGAAATGAAAAAGCAACTTTCAAGGATAAAAAAAAATTTGAAACTTTTCGGTTATTCAGTTATTCAGATTTAGCCAAAAATGTAGAACAAATACTACTCTTCTCTGATCTCATATATTTCTAATGCTCAAAATTTTATACTATCAGTGTTAGTAGGCATTCAATCAAAGATAACAGGAAAACTACTTTTTTCTGCAGCTTCATAGTTGCTGGAAAGAAAAGTTATTTGCATTAACTTATCTTATGCTTTCAACTTTTATGAAATTACTGTTGCGTCCGTATTTTTGGATATTTATTTATTTAGGAATTTACAGCGATAAAGACCATATAAGCAATTACAAGTAACCGGGAATTAAAAAAAAAGAAAAACAGAGAAATATACAACGGTAATTGTTATTATAAATAGATATAAAATGACTATAAAAATTACAGAGAGAGGGGAGTTTCAACTTCACTTCTAGAGCAAGAGGCTGAGGATTTTAACTTCGTTTAACAGGTCATTGTGAATTTTTTGAATCCAGTAGGGATCTGGAAAGTTAATGGGGAATGAGTAACTCTGGTCGGATTAGCGAAATTAGTGATAATACGAATAAGGTTATGTATTACTTTAAATAAAAATATTTAATCAATAAAAGACAACTTTTTTCGAAGTAAAAAATACAAATTTGTCGAGTCGTGCAAAGTTGTTTAGATAACATCCCCCATTTTGTATTGAAGAATTCTTCTAAATTCTCTCTTTATGGATTCGATAAAAAAGGATTCTAGATAATGCACGCATATTCGAGATGACTTTTTATCAAGGAATAAAAGCTTTTGAAGTAATCCAGTTGATATGTATAACTGAAATAGTAGTTTCTGACCGAATATAATTCCCAAGTCTTTCAATTCAGTGACCTGCTTAAAACAGATATCACCAATTTTGTATTCGTAGTGTATAGTATTAGTCTTTCTAAAAAAAAGTCATTGTTTCATATTTGGGGTTATTTAATAGTAAATAATTATCCTTGCTCCAGTTCTCTAAAGCAAGAATATCCTTCTGTAATAATATACAGTTTTCATGTGTCTCAATAACTCTAAAATGTTTGCATCATTTGCGTATAAGGGACATTCGCTCGTTAGTTGAAGGGGTAGATCATTAATGTAAATGGGGTACACTGTCAAAAATAATAGGACTATTCCCTAAATTTAGGACACGTTTTTCCGTAAAAATAAATGTAATTTTCTCCGATATAAAGCAACAATCAATTAAATTTCCCCAAATCAATGGAGCATTCAATGGATGTAGGTATTTGACACAGGAAAACCTGTATAATACGTAAAATTCCCGAAAAGTTAAGCTCTCTTGGATATAAGGAAGAGACCATTTAATAAATTAGGTATTATGCTACATTTTTTATGAAAATATATTTTCGTTTATATAATTCACACATTGTTTTTGTAAACACGTGCCCAGCGTGCCCAGCGCACCAACACAACTTCCATACTACTTAGTGTTAGTAGTATGGGCCATAAGAAATGAGATATTCAGCTCATTCTTATGTTTTTTAGTGTACTATCACCTTTTCCTTATATTTTAGGAAATATTCCCTAAATTTTAGGAAAAAAATGAAATAAAATTTGATCATTCCCTACATTTTAGGGAATATTCCCTAAATTTTAGAGGGAAAAAACCAAAATTCCCTATACTTGAGGGAGAAAACTTACCTGCATTTTAGAGATAAAAACCTAATTTACGTTTTCCAATGTGGAGGTTTCCCTATACTTACCGACAAATACCTATCCTTTTTGTGGCACAAATTGTTACCATCCACTTTACAGATTTTTTTTTACTATATATATATATAAGGACCAGGAATGGTAGCTTGTGGGACACCAGATATTTGCAAAAAAGGGGTGCACTGACAACCATTTAAAACTACTATTTGGAGTCGTTCATAGAGATATGATGCAAACCATCTTATTAGATTTTCATGAAAACCCAAGTAGGACATTTTTAGTAGAATGCGGGAATGCGTGATCCTATCAAAGTCCTTTGAAAAATCAGGCTGAATAGATAAAATCTACTTGTTCCCCTTCATTAAGTGATGCCAATCTTGTCAGTACATGTCCCTAAGTTCATGACAGTGGACTTACCCAGAAGAAGTCCATGCTTTTGAGGGTTAAAAACAGAGATTATTTGGGAAAAAAGTTGGTTGTAAATTAATTTTTTCAAACACAAGAGTCATGCTTAACGACAACGCTGAAATTAACATATTCAGAGTCCATTTCAGGAGCGCGATCCAGTTTTAACGTTTTATTAACGGCTATGAGGCATCCCCCCAGGGGCGGATTTCCCTATAGGCCGAGTAGGCCCGGGCCTAGGGCGGCAGATTTAGGGGGCGGCGATTTTTTCTTGTAGTTGTGGGTATTTCATTACATATTTATACTTTTTCGTTTTTTCAAATAAAATAATTCGTTGGAAAGTGTTATTTTTAATTCTACTCCATTTTTTTCAAATCTACTCCGATTTATGAGGCAGCCTACTCCGCTAATTCTAGCCTGGGTCCCTTCACTGGATATATATCATTCAATTTTTCGTGTTTTACAGGGAGTAGGGGGGGCGGCAATCTTCCATAGGCCTAGGGCGGCCAAGTGATCAAATCCGCCCCTGATCCCCCCTCCATCTCTATTAAAAGTCAGGCTTAAGTTTAATACGAAGTTATCACAGTCAAACTTGGATTAGATCTAAATATATTTAAATTCGATCGATGATATATTCGTTGATAAGCCTCTGATACGGAACCGTAATTGCGCGACCCAGACTTGGTCTTGATCGAATTGTTATGTTATTTAATGAAGTTATTTAGTCAGCAAGCTATTACTCAAGTTTTCATTTAATAAAGTGTTTAGTAGTCACGCGATAAAACTAAGCTCAGAATTTTTTCATTTATTAAAACGAAACCTTTCCTTCTTGTAATCTTATCTCGTACAGACAACATCATTTCATTTTACTAAAATAAATATTTGCACTTTCACTTACTATTTTTGTTTATTTTAAAAGTTTATACAAAAATTAATGGAAGTGGATTAATTTCTGCGTTTCTCGGTAGGTCGATTCAATTCTAGCATTCTCCAGAACGTATGTTGGTATCTAAAGTCTTCCTATTGACGTGACGAAGCCTCTTTGGCGGTAAATTTGAGGCGAATTTTGATACTCTGTTTGTTTTATTAAAAACAAATATTAATATCTATTCCTGTGGGATAATACGTTTTTTTTTTTTCAATATTCTTGTCATTTCCCTCCAAAACCTGCTACTTTATTCAGAATAATTAATACAAAGATTGGATAGAAAATAGAAATATTTAGAAAGACGTATCTGCCAGACGACTGAAAAGGAATCAATTTCAAATCAGCCTACGTGAACGAGGAAAGAAGCCCCTGATTCAGCTTCAGGCCGTTATTTATAACAGAATTCATGGATTAAAAAATCTTAATGATTTTGATAAACGTTAGATTTTATTTTCTCTTAATTCCCTTTTACGTAAAAATCGAAATTGAGTTTAAATAGAAAATCCACCTTTAAATCAGCAAAATTTACTTAAATCCTGCATCCTGCATATTCATTTCGTCTAACAAAATTTCAAATTGTTCAACATACATATTCTGTGAGAATTTAAAATCTGAATACGAATTCAATTGACGAAAGTTCAATAAAATTCGCAATCAGTTTTAATTGAATTCGCAATCGATCCCAAAAGCGCGCCATCCAGAATACAGAAAATGATTGATCCTGGAGAGCTGCCGACCCCAATAAGTGGCCGCTTTACCGAAAATCTGGATATACCCAATCAGTTAGCCCAGCTGGGAAGCTGTGTGTCTGTTATCAGAGATTCGAGCTTGTGTAGAATTAATTTGCTTCTTTTGTGTTCTGACACATTAGCCAGAATCCGGTCTAGCGTATTCCCGCCCGCCTGCCGCAGATTTCCTCTGCAGTCGCAGTCAACCACTCTTTGGAAAAGTTCAATTAATCTGGATCCGAAATTAAAATTATTTTGTAGCTTTTGTTGCTTCCGGCCGGCGTCGTCTGTGGTGGTGTTGTTGTTGTGGTAGAAACGGTGGGTATAGTGCGGTTACTGTTTTCACTGATGATAATACACGTAGCTACGTCACGTCCGAACACATATGGATGGACTTTTCCGACTGACCTGAAAATGTAAAAATGCTTAAAAGGCTCACAAAACTGTCGGTTCTAATACGTAAACTTCTGGCAGTCAACCAGTTAGTAACCGGGTCCGGAGTGCTTAAGGGAAGCCCTAATGACACATATATCAAGCAATTATGGACATTTGGTGATTCTGTTCACATTTCTGTAAGGGTGAGAGTCTGAAAGCTACTCCCCCCCATCCTCATCCTTTGTACATAGTCTGCCCGTCGTATATCTGTATCCGGGCGCACATTTGGTAGAACAACCTTCAACACCCTGCGGCTGGGCGAACACCAGAATAGTTAGTCGGCCTTTGATAGGAACAGGGTGCTTTAGTAAACACACAAAATATTAAATCGTGGCTTGCTTTGCACACAAATTGAATGTTTTAATGGTGACTAATGGATGGATTCATGCCCGAAGTAGTTCACTATTTAATCTGTGATTAAAACTAATATTTCGACCCGTTTATTTTCCATAATGAGACCGGCATGGTGAACTGTAGGCGAATTAGTCGAAAATATTACCAGTTTCAGGAAATTTGCATTATTCAAAAATGTACGGTTTTGCATGCATACCAGCATTAGGAAAGTCCATTAGAAACAGAAGCGGTCTCATACGAAGTGTGACCCCCGAAAAAAACCAATATTGTTCGTTTGTGTGAACACTAAATCCTTATAATTAATCTCGTTACACGTGGTGTTTTTATTAAAACCTAAAAGCAGCAGAGACCTTTCATTCTAGTCTTCAAGAGTGCTGACTTGTCGACAGTCGCAAAGTGGCATCTTAAGTTGACTGGGAAAGGACATTTAACAACAAAAAGGCCTCAACTCTAGTTTGAGTTCATGTGCAAATGACAGAAATAGTAGAAGCACTCTTGCTCCCATATAGTATTCTAGGATTCCCCTGTTTTATCGGAGACCTGAATTAGCTCCCCAGTAGGTAGTTTTGCTCGTCTCGTCCGTCCGGGGCCAGGCTACTTTCAGTGTTTTTATCTTTGCCAGCAGCAATAAATCGTTGAAAAGTGCAACTACGAAAATGGCAAAAACTCAGTCCGGGCGTGCGGATTTCTCAGTAAATAAGTCTACAGGAGCAGCATGCTGCATTGGGAATAGTTCAGGTGTGAAGCTATAAAAAAGGTTAAACGGGTTATCCATGACTATAAATTGCGCCCGGTACAAATATACAAGAAGGCATTGAAAAGGCAAAATAAGTCAATAAATTCTGTGGTATCCTGTAATAGTGTTCTTCTCGTCGGAATCATGTTAACAGGCGGTTTATCATAATGAAGCCACCAAACCAAACTGCATGAGGAAGGAAAAATTGCGTGACTTCAGGTAATTAGACCTATGGAACTCTGGCGTTATTGGAGGCGTCCGGTTATGAAGTAGTACACAAGTTGTTGTTCTTCTATACCAATGATCGTAATCAGTTCTGATTCTGCAAAAGGAATTGCTTTGGCGTTTTTGTTCATTTACTGTTGGCCCTTAATTGGGGACGGTGCCGTTTAATCAAAGTACGTTAAGCTCCCACTTTTCCAAATGAATTATGAACGCTGTAAATTTTGGGTAAATATTACCCATCTACGGAAGCAGGGGATTATTTATGCCCAGGAGGATTGGCCATATAACTATGGTCGGTAGATATGTTGGTGAGAGCTTGAATGATTTATTGGGAAGTTATAAATCAGAATTTCTTCAACTTTTAAAATTTCTACGATTTTGAGATTTTTTGATGATTGTGTTTTGCTGGTAATGGAATCCTCTATACAGAGCCATTGATAAGTGGCTATTTTTGAAAATATTATTTTTTGGAGTGCGTAACTCGAAGTGCACCTAATTTGTAAAACCAATTGTTGTATCTAGTAGTTATGAAACTGAAGTGTTCCTCCGTTTTATCCTATGTGGCTTATCTGCTACGAAAGAGTTAATGGTTCTCTTGGATATTGTAGAAGGAGTAATATAACGATGTCTGACAATGGAATATTAGAATGTTAGAGAATGCTTGGATTTTTTAGGAATTTGAGCGGAAATATTATTGAAAATTATCGTTTTGAGACTTCCAAATCTTTCAAGAAGATGCATTTTGGCGGAAAAACTATAAAAATTTGATAAACAAAATTGAGGAATTTTTAATTTTTTTTTTAATTTCGAGTTCTATAACATCTGACAAAATGGGAATGTTAGTTGGATTTTTTTTTTTAAGTTTAGTAGCTGCCCAAGTTGAGAGGAGAATGATTGCATGATGGAAATGCTGCGATGGCCAGTGATGCAGATACCCATAGGTACCCAAACGAAAGTTCAATGGAAAAATTGTACTAATTTTGAAACAACTTTTTATGATAATAAGTGATATAATTTCTTCAGACCCACACTTAAAAGATATGCCTGAATTTCACGCTTTTCCGACAAAGAATAATCTCTCCATTCAGGATCACGTCCAAGGTCCTAGACAAGCTATGTCCGATATACCTGGATAGCTATAGCTCATGGAACTGAAGCTGTTGCAAGCTTTTTAGAACTACAGGGGTACGGGTCCGAGGCTAGGAGAGAACAATGCCCTAACTTAAAATGCCAATATCCTGCCTTAAAAGTTTTGCCAACTTACTGCATATTCTGCGGCGAAGTCAAGTCATATAAGTCGTTGTGGCAAATCTGTATGATCGGCAACACTGCCCAGTCAGCCACTACTCGGCCATGTTTTACGTTACATACCTCCCACCTCTTACTGTCATGCTCGCCCTTTAATATCAGTCACCCGGGTTTCACTCGTATTTTGCAAGTGAAGTGTCGGTTGCGAAAAATTCGGTCATTTTGATCGAGGCAGGAACATGAATTAAATGTTTACCTATAAATGTCGATCAATTACTTACTTGCTTAGGCCATACTTCTACGAAAGAAAAACCCAGAGGGTCCCAGCAGTCGTGTAACGGCTCACGTCAAGAAAATAGCAGATAGTGGGCGATTTTCTGTAGGCTAGAATTGAATTCCGTAGGCCTCTAGTTTTATCATGCAGTCCTTGCACACTTAATTAGCTCTTTGTGTGATCCCAAAATACCCACTCGCCAACCATACAAAATGTGCACAGTACTCCCTTCGGCAAAACGTCAACCTAGTCCTAGATTAGATACAACTATATCGGTGACAGATAATTGACTCAAGTCTTCTGGGTCATTTTACTGACTCTATCAAAGTAACCGAATACAAAATATTGCATGATTATGAATAGAGTCTAGTTTATAAATAAATGTAATAACATAAAATGTAATATTTCAAGATATCTTTGTTGTACACTTTACGGCCTGAGGTTTAGAAGAAATTGTACATTTTGCACGATTATGTGAAATTCATAGGAATACAAGAATTCAAAAAGAATTGGCAGAGTTTTCCAGGATAAATTCAAGGAATTATGTGAGACCATCTGTCATCAGAAATGACATTCGCTGATCGATGTTTTGATCCTTGTATTATGATGCATGAATTTTTTCAACATGACAAAGTGACTGCCTTATATGAAGGTAAGACGATTGGTGGACTACTTGAACAGCTTTGGTCAGGACATTTTGCTACGCTACAAGAGTCATTAAAAAAGTTATTCTCTGATTTTATAGACTCTAGATGAAATAAAAAGCCCGCGCCCAGGTGCGAGTTGGACTCGCGCACATCGTACAAAATTTAACACTATGAACTTTTTATTTATTTTTTCAAATGAGAGTAGGCGTCGTGTGAAAAAATAATGCTGTCATTTGAAAATGATTTGAAAAAAAAATGCCTACTTATGATAATAATAATGAATGAGAATAAAACGAGAAAAAACGCCGAAAAATCAGGTTTATTGTATGGAGGCCCTCTTCAATTTTTAATTTAATTTAATTTTTATTATTTGTTGGTATAGCGGCAATAGAAGTATACAGTCTGTGAAAATTTCAACTGTGTACCTATTACGGTTCATGAGATACAACCTGGTGACGGACAGACAGCGAAGTCTTAGTAATAGGGTTCCCGTTCTAACCTTTTGGATAGGGAACCCTAAAAATGGAAAATTCAGTGAACGTTATTTTAAGAAGCATTGACATCAAAGGCGTTGAATTAAACATGGAAATTCGACCGGTAATGATCGTAACAAAAATTATGTACTCTGCAACCGGTTGGTGCGGCTTTACAGGGTTGAAGCACGGACTTGAAGGATGCGATATGAATAATAAAATGCGTCCAAGAAGAGATTTTTACCCTGATGTTAGAAGAGTTGTATAAGACAATTATGGAAGAATCTGAAAATATTTCCCAGACGAGACAAGTAAAGGCATGACATCTCGAAGACTTTCTGCTATATGGTCCATCACCTGCTCGTCATTTAAAGCGAAATATTATGAAACAGTAGACATAATAACAGCTGAGGTGAAAAGAAGACAAAAGATCTATTAAATTAAATTTTGTGTCTTCATGAGTTGGTTAATGTTTAGGTCTGTTCAACAGTTAAATATATCATTATTGTGGACAAATTAATGAGAAAACATCAAATCCGTAATTGAAATTATTTTTTAGGTGTTAAAATTCCTTCCAAAAAGAGGCCAATGTTGGGAAACTGTACTTGAATTAGTGGAATGGTCGAATAAAAAATACAAGAAGCTTTATACCGACAAAGGGAATCCTTCAGAGATATGTACGTATGAACTGTTTCCATCACTTGCAACATTCAGATATAGTCCTGATGCGTGAGAATCTACCTTTTCGACACTATTTACTACCAAGAAGCCTGAAAGAATGAATGTAAATGGCTTATTTTTACCATGCTTTGTTTCTTGTTTGGTCCATTTACATCTTTTTATTGAAGGTCCTGTTTCAGTTCACCTCTAAAAAATTATGATAAAATGAGGGTTCTAAATGTTGTATATGGATACTATATATATTTATAAGTATATGCATACATAGAATTAACTTACATTACTAAAGAATGACAGTTAGGTTATGACAGAGAATCGGTGGAGATAGTTTGAATCACAGCGGGATGAACTCAGTCTGATTGTAACTCTCGTATCATTTAGAATAAAGTACGTTGTGTCTAAGTAAATGGTCGGCTGGTATTCTTTTATTTAATAAATCCCTGAACAAGTACATAACACTAAAAGCTTGTTTTAAAAAAAAAATCTCTCCGCATGAACTAATGTTAAATGCACCTAAAATTGGCACCCTACTTCAAATTTCTGATGCCCTTCCTTTAATTCGGCTCTAACCACTTATCTGCAGTGGTGGCAAGGGGACTACATACTTTCATGCTGTCCATCGACCTCGAAAAATCTTTCGAATTTACACCAAGCTTCAAAAATAGTGGACTCCTGTAAAATTAAAACAGCTGGTAGATTAAAAGAGTCGGAGGACAATTCCATTCCACCTACAGTTTCCAAAGTATACTTCCCCCTGGGCTCTCAATCTATTATGTATCATATGTGGGCTCTATTCCACATCAATTGCTAGTGTAAACATAGAAGTCAGATACCACAACTTTAGCCGAAGAAAGATAGCTCATAAAAACGAACAAGTCTACAGGAGCCTTTATACTTTCAATGCTCCTCTCCGATTCCACATACTGGACTTACAGTCCACCGTACAACTGACTGCAGATTAGCATATCTAACTCCGCCCTAAAAAGGTAGCTAGGCTGACCGCCGCCGCTGCCACCAGATGATCCTCCTACGATGCACAAAAACTCAATCCCGATCTCAATACCCCACCAAGGATAATTTTCAGTACGTCATTATGAAAGAGGACAAGTACCTACCAATTACTGCAGAACTATAGAAAAGGATTACCCCATAAGGAACCAATATACGAGCTTATCGCTGTCGGTTACCGACCATACTGGCTTTTGTTGTCCGGACTATAATATACTATATATAGTTGCTTGAATCTATCAAATGATTAAATATGGTCCACGACTTTCCAAATGCCCTGCATGTCGCATATTTTCTTTGTTTAATACCATATTTAAAAAATTGGAGAGACTTAGCATGTACCCAAGGTACAATAAACGAAGTTTTGGAGTCATTACTGTAGTTTACGTCTCTAATTTTGTCCTGGACTTCTATATATTTCCCGAAACCTCGAAATTGTCTGTCTTCAACATTTTTTTATTTTCATGAGCTCTTTTCTTAGATGAGGATGAGTCCACAACGAGTCCTTTAGTATGATCATTCTAAAATTTAGAAGTATAAACTCTTCCAGAATATATGTCCCTGAAAAAAATTATTAAGCTTCCACGTTCTATAAAACATAACATGCTCAGTTTTTCAGGTTGACAAATTCGGTGTAGGGAAGATCGAGAAAATATTACTTTGTGGGGATTTAATAAAATACTAACTTCCATGCAATTGGCGTGTTACATTACTAAATGTGTCCTTGCTGGAAGAATCACTTTAATTTCTATGTTACACTTATAAGCCCTGAATTCAGTCCAACAAATATTGCGATACAACATGTGAGTACCTCATGCCCTAAAAGATATTCACTATACAGTTCAGAATTATATAGGCCATGATTCGAAAATTCTGTTATACCATTGCATTCTCTATAAGGCTAACCTACTATGGGTTTTACCATCGATAAGAAATTATAACTCCCTCTCTTCCACCAGAGGCCACCACGAGGAGTGTCCCAATAAGTTTTGCCTACTATGCAATCTACTTCTGAACATATATATTGTCTATGACGAAACACATATAAACTTAGATAGCGGTCCACGTCCAACTGAAAGGAGAATACAAACCAAAAAAAGTCTCATAACCTCAAAAAATCAGACTACTCTCCCACAAACATATGATATTAGACAATCGTACCTCGTACTGTGGTGGAACCGGCAATATTTCCGTCTGTATAGGTGTCTACGTAAAAAACATGTTGCAACAATATTCATATCCGTGTCAATCACGTTTATTATCCAGAGCTCAAATTGCATCCATTCTTGCGAAATTA
The DNA here is from genome assembly GCA_963924295.1 of Dioctria rufipes. Lineage (NCBI taxonomy): Eukaryota > Metazoa > Arthropoda > Insecta > Diptera > Asilidae > Dioctria > Dioctria rufipes. The sequence continues at coordinate 14,699,071 of OZ002742.1, read as the reverse complement.
TCTGTAGTACGCGCTACAGTGAACAAGACACCCGGCCATAAAAGCTCCGTCCACTCTGCACAGTTCGTTAAACAGTTTCAAGCACATCAGCTTCAAAGCCCATATGAGAGGGGGGAGGGCGTATATCGAGCACCCGTGTACTATGTGGATTTGGAAAATTGTGGAATGAGAGGTTCCTGTATGGACGTCAGATTCATTTATCACAAAACAATGCGAGTAGATTTTCATATGAACCCAATTTCTACGTGTTTTTTTTAGTATCTTTTTTTTTTGTCTGAGTAGTGTAACAATGTAGGCAAGTTATGAGGGGATCGACTAGCTGCTATTTTTGACTGATTTGTGTGATTGGTATCAACTAGGCTTTATATTCTCCTCAATTTTCAGTGGATACATTCACACTGCCATAAACAAAGGCACACGTATATGTTTATGTACATTTTGAAGTATATTTATGATAACCAAAATCAAAGTCAGCTGAGATTTATATGTATGTCAAAAATCCTGTAATATTATTTCCGGCTTTTAATTTTGCTTATTTATTATTGATGTTTAGCCTCGTGCAAAAGGAAAGATGTCAGTTGCGCGTGCGGTGAATTTAATAAAAAGCTTAGCTAACGAATTACTTTGCCGAAATGCTTTTATTCGGTGTGCTCCGTTCCAGAATACTTAGAACATCAAACGGATTAGATAAAGGACATTTGCTCAAAACATAAGTAAGCATCCCTTATATAGGCTAATCTTAACCAACGTAACTAAGCGGTCTGAAAAATACTTAAGAACTTTCTGAATAATTAATGAAGACGTAATGGATCCTAGGAGTTTTCTACTTATTTCAAGTACTTTTCTGGATTTTCTTTTCGCCATCAATTCCATTTCGGCTTGTGTGCTTCTTCCAGCCTCCCCCACCCTAACCTACCCTTCTGGATCTATCTTTTAAGAGATTAGATTTAAGAAACTCGCATATTTCAATTGCGAGGAAAATGGAGAAAATTATGTTGTCCACGAAAAAATTTCCAATTATATTTCGTAGTCTTCGACCCACCTACCCGACTCCCACTTTTAGTACTTTGTATAGCATGGAACCGTACAAGGAGTAAGTAGACATCTAAGATTTCTAATTATTGCGAAATACCTTCAGCATAGAAACTCTTGAGAATTTATAACGTACTCAATAACTGCGATACACCGACAAGCGTATGTATGTATGTATGTACTACCGTACTACTGCAGAGGGTAAGTTTTCCAGAACATTAACATTTTCTAGAGATTACGTAAAAACAGCGCAACAAGGACTAACTTGAGTACAAGGTGGGCAACCAGACGACGAATAAAAGGAAGTATGCAAGACTTTATTACAAAATTTATGCTTATTATCCTTTGTCTACGTTGACCTGGTGACTTCGTGTGCTCATTTTATTTTGAAGCAAAACAGAAATGAGTCTTTGTTTAACGTTTCCGAGTGAGTTTTTTGGTTTTTTTTTTTTTTTATATATTCCGATTTGGATATCAAGTCGTGAAAGAAAGGATTAAGATTGGAGGGGATTTTATATAAACTCCATTACGGAGGAACCTGATCTCAAAATCAACTCCAGGCACCCACTTTAGCTCACAAACTCACATGGAATTTTTTTTTTTTATGAATTTAGAGTTAAAAATCAAAATTAGTTTTCTTTATACCTAAGATTCAATTTCACCCTTTTCTGCTAACGCACTTCCTCCAGGCATCTTTAGTAATTCCTGCACACTACTGATGGTATCGATAATCGTTCAATAACTAGTAAAATATGTATAGGAGGTGACTGTGATAAATCCTAACAACAAGAATATATCCATCACGGTAAAAAAAGTGGGACGATGCAAGTAGAACTTAACCAGCCTTAGAGTTACCTATAAGGATGTGTAAGACCTCCTAACATACTACATTAGTTGCTACTCCTACTAATCTGAAAACCAATTTTTAAGGGATGTCTATAAATGGCGCAACTTTACCAAGTCTCATTAAGTGAACTTAAGACCTAATCAGCCATCCTGGAGGGACGAGATTAACGAGATAGTAAATTTTAGTTTTTGAGACAAGTTTTATGTCACTGAAAGAGATTAACTAAGTGTTTTTATCGTATCGTTTGAAAATGGTCAAACGTATTTAAAATTCTCAGATCAGTTTTGAACCTCCGGCTCGAAGCACCATGCACATACTCTTGAATTCAAACAGTTGCTGTTATACTAAAACCGTATTAAGGATTAATATAACGTTACGGTTTTCAAAATGAAATGCAGCTTACTTATAAATGTGTGTGGTCCTTATCAGACAGATAGTAAAACCTGTGTGCGAACTAATCTAAAATTCGTTAAGGTTCTTTTTTTTCGACTTCCATAGGTATATATGTATGTAAATCCTTAAACTAGAACAGCATATGATTTTGACTTCAATTTAGTTCAATTTTTTTTTTTGTACTTAAATAAAATACTATACCAGAGATTCTGATGATCACTGCCATAAATTTTAGTAGCAAGGATTTTACACATAATTTTAAATATATCTGATAAGATGATGTCAAAAATATTACTGTTTTTTTTCACTGTATTTTTTTTTTTTTTTTTTGTATGAGCTTTAGTTTATGAAAGAGGATAATCTCGCATAAGTCTTTAAAAATAGTTAGCCATCCAGATCTGTGCCTAGTTTTGAGGCACCTGGGGCAAGTTGAGAGAACCCGCCTTTTTCAATACCTATTTTAATACAGCCTTTTCCGATGAAATGTTTTAGAACAGAATTAAAAAAAAAAAAAGTTAAGTGATAGTGATTCGTCACTCACACCATATTTATTGACGCCAAGCCACTATAATTTTCATTTGAGCAAAAATAGCCTTCACTGAAAATTTGTTTTTCGTGCTTTTACTTTTGCAAAGTCTCGAATAAGTTCCTGATGCGTTGCGATCACATAATTCGCTTTCAATAGATATGGTGTCCAATTCTACTAAGCGTTCCTAACTTATTGACGATCACAGATATTTTTTAATAATTTTCAGTTTCAAAAAACTCCGCTCTTCTAACTCCACTGAAACGGTTAAGCTTAACAATATCCACAAGGCATTGACAACGTTGGGTACAATTGACAGAGTGCAAATCTTTGCAGCACTTCATTATTTCTGATTTCGTTGAAGACTTGTGAGCATGAATGTCATACAGAAATCTGAATTCATTGCTGTGCGCCTGTAGTTGTTGAAATCTCTATTACATTGTTCCTACTACATTATCAACGACGTGGTAATTGAATTCTGTCATAAATTGTTCTTTGGGTTCTGTTATACGTCCATCTTGAGCTTCGTATTTGAAGTTACGTTTCTGCACCGAACGCGGTTGTTAGAGGGAAATATCGGTTCAACCTTCACCTTAGATGCGAGGTCCTTCGCTTCGCTTAGTACTTTAGAAAAACGTTCTGCAGATCTATACTGCTTCAGGAAATCTGTGAGTCTATCTAGAATATTGTGACATGCAACTATGTTAAAAGCAGGACTTTACAATAATTTTGAAGTGTCATTAACTTTGTTTAGAATATCGAACCAATTGATCACGCTTCAAATGTATTTAAAATTCACGATGGATTGCGCTAAGCACTGAGAGTCGTGGTACGATAGATTATCTCTTTATTCATCAAGTGAAATTTCCAAAAGTGCATCATTGATCTCTCCAACCTGATAGCTCCCAGATTTGATGGCATCAATACTACAGCATCGCATTCGCATGAAATATTAACGCGAAGTTCAATAGCTCTTTTAGAACCGTCTCGTGCCAAAAGTACGAACCGGATCACTTGACTCACTTTAGAGATACGGATCTTTGAGTCGACTCAGATCTGAGTTGAGAGCGGTCTTATTACCAAAGCTGTCCATAGTGCTGATTAAACATCCAAACTCTGACATCACGCTAGTATAGATAGTTTTGGGATAAATATATGGATAGTTTTTGTATATAAACATAAATACATACGTACAATCGTATAAAAAGTCTCATACAGAACCATGATACAGTGATAACAAGGTATGGCCGATTCGAGAGGAACAAAACGTTAGTACGTCATTTGGATACAAATGTAATTTCCAGCGAATTTGTTTTACATTTTTCGTATTGACTGAAATAAGTTTTGAATGTACTAAAATATTTAAAAAAAACATTAGTATCTTAATTTGAATCACTTTGGGAAAAGTAATTATGTGTTAGTGGGAAAGGAAAGAAATTTCCAAATAGTAACTGAAATTGAAACGAACAAATTTCAGACATTTGTCTCCAAATGAGCCAAGCAACATATTGACAGTTAATTCGACCATACCTTATTAAGCTTAGTATCATTATACAGAACGATCCTCGTATAGACGTCATAAATAAGTTAGGGTGGGTTCTGTTGGGTTTACTCGACTAGATTTTGCTACCAATTGTCATTTGGTAAATTATTTTCGACGAATTTTTTTTTGACGAATAATTTTTCAATTCAGATTTGTTGATTGTTTTTTTTTTTGCCCCTTTGTCCTACCCCTAGGCATGGCGCTGTAGCCTGCATATGAACATCTCATCTGCCTTGGTACCCCTTCCCTTTTGTTTTTATATATTACTGGGAACGTTCCCCTCCTTCTTCGCGAAGATTTCCTAGGTCATGTTGAAAGTGATCTATATGAATATAAAGGCTGTGCACTTTATGATAATATTACAGCCTACATTTTTATAGTGGTGAATGAACTAACTGTACATAGTTTACATAGCTTTTAGCCTTCTAATTTCCCAGGAAGCTTTGTGAAATCTCTACAAAAGTCCTTTAAATTCAAAAATTCCTCAAAATTTGTGAAGTCTTTAATTTGGGGTCCATCGGAAACGCCTGATTTTAATTTTTCAGCACTTAATCCAGGAAATTTTTGGGAAATAAAATAAAACCTTTGACCATTTTTGTCCAGAGCTATAACATACTGCTTCATTAGCTCTTCTTTTATGTACAAGGATGAAAGACTGGTTTTTTCTCCATTAACCAATGGCTCACGTATTTCTTTCACCAACGACCAAAGTATTTCAAACAGACCAATTTATTTTGGATTTGATGTATCTCCACAATATTCACTTACTTGAGAAGCACTGGATTCCGATGTTTCTTATGTAAAATAACTAAACTTTATGTAAAATAACTAAACATGATTAAAACAAGAAAATATGCATACATTATAGGAGGGGAAGTTCTTTTTGTTCAATTAACTAAATTCGGTTATTGTTTGCCACTTCATATTCTGAGATCTACAAGCACACGCTTTGCATTTGCTGCAATACAAAATTAATGCGTTGTAAATTTATGCTATTACATAAATATGCATGCGTGCTTCTACTGCATACATATTTGCAGGACCGCGAATCGTTCTCGTACATTTTCCCAGATTTTTGCGTGATTCCCCGAAATTTAATTCCTATGAAGATGAGTCATTTGATAAATAGATACGCATGACATTTTCACAAGTCATGTGACTGTAAATAAGGAGCTCGGCAAAGAGATTTTCATGGAGGAACTTTTGCCAGTCAATAGAGTCTAATAAAGAAGCGTCCAGGCTCCGGCAGGTGCTTACTAACGACCATATTACTCCGTCCTTCATAAAAGGGGAGAACTGAGTCTGGACAACTACAAATGAGGAGCTGTTAAATACTGTTATTGACGCCCACTTTCCAGGCAGTGGGGGGATAGTTCCGTCGGTGTCGAGTTTTTCAGAACGGCACCTACTGGTTGGAAAGGAGAAGGTGGTCAGCGGGGTCGGGGACGGTCCGATCTTTTAGCTCTCTTAAGGCATCGGGGGTTGATGGAGTAAGATCCATTATGCTTCAGAGGGCACTAAGGTACATAATATCATGGTAAGTGACGATTTCTAAGAGCTGCCTGATGCTCTGTTCCATGCCCAGTGCCTGGCAGGAAGTGAGGAAAATCTTCATTCCGAAGGCAAGCAGAACAGGCCATATCGTGGCAAAGAACTTTAGACCTATCAGTCTCTCCTCCTTCACGCTGAAGGTTTTGGAGAGACTAGTGGAGGTCCACCTAAGAGGTGTATGTCAGGGTGGCAGTGGTAGCCAGCATGCCTATGCAAAAGGGAAATCGGTAGAGTCAGTTAAGAAATCCCTAGAATATGAGGAGTACACTCTAGGTGCTTTCCTGGATATTGACGGGGCTCTCAATAAAATCAAGACGGAGGGAGTTGATAAGGGTCTATGTGACTAGATCATTAGAGGAGTAGTTCCATCTCAGGTGACGCTACTGTGTGAAGAGCAGTCTATAGAGGTACGTACGTTGGATGTACACAACCATAGTTCCGCCCATCTTCTGCTACGGCTTCATTGGTCTGGTGGGCGACACTGCTGAGGAAATGTAATATGAATTTGTTGTCAAAAATCCAGAGAGCCAGGAGACATATTGCCGCTGGATCTTTATTGCAGAGGTTTAGCCGCAATTAGCGCCTTCGGTTGATGGCAGGTGGTTAGTGGATGGAGAGGGGTTTTGGGCACTCCAATATACTTCAGAAGATGGCGGTAGTTTTTGCAGGGAAGACAGAGGCTATCAAGTACCTATCTGGACTTTTGGTGGGGGTGCCAATTCAATGATGCCCACCAGGAGTGACTAGACAGGGAAGAAGGTGGTCGTAACATCCGATATTTCTATTTTTACAGATGGATGCAAGACGAGTGCGAATACAAGGGCTGGAGGGTACTTTCGAGATCTCCAGTTGAACGAGTCTTATAGACTGCCTAACAAATGTAGTGCTTTTGAGGCAGAGTTCGCAGCAATTCATCAGGCGGCAGTATTGGTATGCAGGTGCAGAGAGCCCGCACGGCACATCTGCATATATACTGATAGCCAGGCAGCCATCGAATAACTGGATGCTGTGCTGGTAAGATCAAAATTGATGCAGCTATGCAAGACCAGTCGTCAGAAATTGACTTTAAGGCACAAGGTGACCCTATGCTGGGTACCTGGCCATAAGCATATCTCAGGCAACGAGATGGCTGATGAATTGGCTAAAAAGAGCACCGAATTGGATAGCTCCGCAGCAGTAGCTTATGTGAGGATCTCAATCGGAGCTTTAAAGGAGGAATACATCAGAAGCGCCCATCAAAAGGCATGCCTGCGGTGGATCAGTAGGGATACCTGCCGTATTGCGAGGCAGTTGTGGCATGAATATGGCAAGAAAATGACAAGGGAACTGCTTAATGTCAGTAGGACAAATACCAGGAATCTAGTAGGTATCATTACTAGTCACTGGGTCATTGGTGACTATCCTTGAAGATTGGGTATGGCGGCGAACGATTTCTGCAAGAGCTGTAAGGGCTCGAAGGAAATCGAATGCGTCCAGCATGTGCTTTGTGAGTACCCTGCTTGGATAAATAAAAGAGGTAGGCTATAGGGTAGCTACTTCTTTTCAAGTCTGGCGGAGATGAAAAGTGTAGAATTTAGATATATCCTGAGTTTTCTGACAGAAGCAGGATAGATCTAGGTTAAAAGTCTTAGATATGTCCTATTTTTATTCATCCGTCAGTTTTCGAGGCACTGCTTTAGGGAAGTAATTTTGGTCAGATACAGCAGTTTGAAAATCAGCAGCTGTTTCCCAGGGTGCAAGGACTGCTGTATCTGGTATCTGTTTGTTTAATTTGTTCTTTTTACGACGCTTTCTAGTTGTTTGCATTCTTTCTTTTGATCTGATCCTAGCGAGTATTTTGAAATCTTCATCTGACTCCATTTTTCTTTTCATTATTTCTCTGGGAAGGAGTCTATTATCGTTGCTCTTCTGTCATTTTAGTCTATGTTTCCATGAAAAAATCGGAATATAATACAAACACACCTATTAAATATGAATCACCAACCATACACAGCATAAAAAAAACAATAAAATACACAATAAGGGTAGTTGTCAAATAGTTGCACCAGCGATTCTGGCATCACGATCGCGGGTGCAATCAATTTGAGTCAACGATTATTTCAATTCAACTAACATTATACTCTTAAAAACCTTTGATTTCTTCTTACTTTTAGAAAGTTTCAAAACGTTGGCACTTTATTTCTGTGAAAAACGCAAACTTTTAGATCTTTTGTATCGCGGGTGCAACAAGCCAACAATGACTTCTAAGAGTCCATGACGCTTAAATAATAACAACAAGTACTTACTACATCTTTTGGCACATAAGAATAAATGAATATTGTCACTAAAACGGTTAGCGGTAAAAATAACCTCAAACTGTTGGTAACAGCTGTTTCGCGCCAGTGTTGCCTGGTATAATTTTGTAGATTATACCAATTCTTCGAATGATAATGTTTCCAAGCGCGACAAAAACTTCAATTTTTGTTATTAAATTTTTACCTTCTTCTCTGCACTGATATCAAAAAAGTAACAAATACTGTGATTTAAAAATTATTTACGAGAATCGTTTATAGCGGCATCACCCTTATAATCACTTTTACTGTGCGACGAATCGTTCTAGAAATATATGCGAAAAGCCACTTCAAAAATCAAACTTGTACAGATGGGTGACCATACGACATTTCACACGTGCATTTATCTAGGGTATCATAAGAATCGGTCTTAGACCAATTCTAGCTTTTTTACTTGTTTTTCTTTAAATTACAATGTGCACATAGATTTTATGAACAGTTTGAGCATTTTTATATTCATTTTTAATAAAGATTTTTTTACGTTTTCTAGTAAGTAGTCCCTAATTTTTCATATGCATTCTTTTTATTCATTTAGTGGGAAAATAGCCCTCTTTTATATAGCTTTTTGGTATATGTATGTGTACATGTCTATACGTACATAAATTCCTTTAACTGTAAAATCGATCCACCTGTAAAATCGGGTCAGTACAATTAGCAGGTTTTACGTATTAACTTACTTGAGAAGCACTGGGTTTTCCAATTTCTTCCTCCTGAAATTATGGTAGCTGATGAAAAACTGGTAGTGGAATGTTATCTGAATGATTGGTGATTGGTGTTCTTCCTGAAGAAATATTGGGAAATTTACATTCATTTCTTCTGTTTATGCTCATCAGTAGCGTATCTAGGGTAGGGCGGTGATGGCGGTCCGCTCAGGGAGGTACATATTTTGGGGCGGCATTTTTTTATATTTCTGTCTAAATTATTTAAAAATAAAAATTAATAACATAATGCTGTAATCCACAGAATCATTTATTGTAATAATTATTTAATTTAACAAAAATGCTAGCTGACACCGGTAGTCCTTATCGACGTTGAGATTTTTAAGCTTAATCACGTGCCTATGTAAACAAATATAAATTTTTAATACAATTTTTAGCGCCATTGTTGTTATTGTAAACAGAGCTCCCATTGGTCATGGACATAACCAATACGGCAGAGGGCATTTGTTATCACATGGTGCTTGAAGTAAAGTTAACTTAAGAACAAGTTAGGAAGTAAGAAGGGATTTCCTTAACACAAGATTGCGTTTTAATTTCGTTTAAAAAAAAATTATGTCTATAACAATACAATTTCTTAGACCTCGGAGACTTTGTATACACGATATAAATGCATTTATTAATAGTTTTGCTTCTGATATATGTAAGTGTTATACCTCTATTTCTCAAAAGCGGTCATTTTGATTGCTTGGGAAATTTTAATTAATTAGCCCTTAGCCGAACGATCGAGGAGATCTCCCCACTTTAAAGTAAGTCGGTGAGCGACCGATCGCAGAGATTTCCCACCTTGACTTTAGCCCTTGTGTATAAAACTATGTAGTGATTGCGAAAATGCTTCCTTGTTATAATAGAAGATGGCTCCACTTGTACCATTTTGAACAGTTTTAAAGGGATAGTACGTAAGAGCGTACAGCCATTCCATACGAAACTGATCACCTTGGAACCCTACCATCTCCGATTTGGTTGAAGCTTTCACAATTTGTAAGGAATTTCAAAATAGCTCACTCATATTTTTTCTCCTACCACCTTCTACCGCCCGCTAGTGAAGTTAGAAATTTCGTGATTTTACGACAAAGCAACATTTTTAATAAATCATAACATATAGAAAAAAAAAGTGCTAGAAATATCTCTTGTGAAAAATATTAGTATTAAAAAAAAACTATTGTTAACAAAACATTTTTTCGTTCAGTGCTGCTATATTTTTTTATAAAAAATATAAAGCATTAAGCTGCATATGTTATTTGTATCAGAAAAATCGGTAGTTCCGTTCTCAAGATATAGTTTTTTGAAAATGACGTTTCATCGTAAAATCAAAACATTTCTAACCACCCTAGCGGGTGGGTAGGAGGTGGTAGAGGAAAACAAAAAAATAAATCGGATATGGTTGGGTTCCAAGGTAATCGGTTTCATTTGGAATGGCTGAATTATTATATAGGAATTCGCCAAGATAAGTCTTTATTTTGTATCCTATTATTAAAAACTTTAAATAAATTATTATATGTTTTGCATAAACAATGTGTGAAATCGTTAAACGAAACCCAAGAACGGGTTGTCAAATTTAGTCCATTTTTGAATTTGTATTTGCTATTGCTATGATAACACCATTTACCAAATTTAATCTCTCTACGTCGACGCGTTCTCAGGCAGTGCCCAAATAATTAGTTCTAAACGAAATTTTAGTATGGCAACCCTACGAATGAGTTATCCGATTTGACTCTTTTTTTAATTTAATTTTACTTTTTTTTTAAGTCCGCATACAAAATTTGAACTCTATCGACGCGTTCTCAGGCAGTTTCCAAATATATAGTGAAAGCCCAAAGTTTTGTATGGCAACACCAGAAAGGAGGTGCGATTCCAATTTTTCTTTGCCTAAAAGCTTCTTACGAACACAATAAAAAGAAATGAGCTAAATCGGTTGAGCCGTTCTCATGTGATGTTGTAACATAAAAAATGCTCGGTGGACAGCGTAGTTTGACTTCCCCGAGCGCAGTGGAAAACAGGCAGTATACTGTGGCGCACGCGGAAGACTAAGTTTTAAATGAATTTTGTTATCGAATTTCGCAACCTTTTTATTAGACTAGTCCACCCCTGTATTGCAATTTCATAAGCAATGAGATGAGCAATAAACATTCATTTCTTCTTAGGAATTTACAGAAAATATTTCGGCAGATTTTTTATTTACTTTAGTGGTCGACTGGACTTATTTCCAGATACAATAATTTCATGTGTGCCATTGTTGGCCTCCTACAAATTCTAAAGAACAAATTTCCAGTAAATTTCTGAGAAAAAAATTAAGGACATCCTTGTTTGTAACTTTAAATAATATAAAATGACATTATAAATATTTATTTTAAATACATTTCTTCTGCATTGCAGAAAGAAGTCATTTGCTTTTGGGCAATTTAGGTATATACAAAAATTTCGGTCTTTCTAGTATTAAATGTTGACCGCCGCAGCCGGCAAAAGCTCTACCTACGCCACTGATGTTCAGCATATTTTATGTACAGAAAAGCGGTCGTGGTGATGATTTTTTTGTTCTTTCAAAATCATAGGTACTCCAAATTTTAAAGATTTACGTGTACCTTTCGCCCACTGTCTAGGGGTTCAATGCACATTTTGCACACACTTTGAGGCACCCATGCTTTATCTTGATTGCGAATTTTAATATTGCAGTCAGCAGAATACAAGCGGCTCACAGGAATTTGTTGTCACTTTTCGGTGATCTTTCACAGTATATTCACCATAAAACGTAACAAAACTTATTAGGGTCGTTAACATAACTTCTTAACTTTCTAGTCATTATGAGATAATAAGATCGATTTGATCGATTTTATCGGTGTAACCTTCCTTATAAAACTATAGGTAAAAGCAGAGCTGCACCGAAACAAAATTTTTTTTTCTTGTGTTATAATCACCTAAAGAAATAATAGCCATTCTTTGCCTAAAAATGTCTATCAAACTACGTATACCAACCGGTGAGGAAGGAATTTTATTTATTACCCATGAATTCCCATATTATACCAGTCCTTGGGATAAGTTTTGTATCATCATCATCATACACAAACCTCAGAACTTATGTTGAACATGAATAAATTTGCAATAAATCGACAGGCTGTTTAGTTCGGTTTCCATTTCCTTCCGTGCCATACCGGTCAGATCCATATTGGATCCTTTTCTACAACTCTTCAACCGAATGAATAAATTTTCCTCGATTGCGTGGCTATTAACTGAGCTATTTTTATGGAGACATGATTGCCATTTAACAATTCATTGTTGTCCAATTTTACTTTCATTCAAAATAATTTGAACTCAAGTTCCATTTTGAATTGAATGTGTGTCACAAGTATTTCCGTTTGGTTGATTGATGACATCATTTAAAGGGATGTAAACAGAAATTTCGTTAAGAGAACTCTAAGATAAAAGGTGGCATATGGGTAAGAGACTTATGCTTGTCTTGCGTCCATATATGCTATTCTGTGTTCATATATATATCAATTCCCCCAATAAATGGAACTTTGTAACCAGACAAAAGAGGGCAAAATTGCTGCAGGTAAGAAGCTTACCTTTAATGGAAATATTCCGCTTGAATGCCAAATCATACTGCGGATGGAATTGGATCGGACGACCTACAGCGACAACCATTTCCTGCCAATGGGGATATTCGAGAAAACGTAGACCTTTCGAGCGTTCATTGTGCTCTAAGAAATGCCATTTTTCTTGTATTTTGATGAAAATTTATGCCGGCCAAAACTTATTAATTGAGAAACAAATTATAGTTCTTCGGCCTTGGATGAAGGTCGCTGGAAGCGGGTATTAATTCAAATTGCTTGGTTGGGTTTCAAATTGAGTTATTATTTTTTTTTTTTCGGGAAAATTAAAGGTTTTCGTCTACGACTAATTGGTTAGGTAAATACGGAATTAACTGCCGGGGGTATATAATAATAAGGTCTAGAACCTATTGATGGCTTAAAGGATTTGTATAATTTTCTACGTAAAGTTAAAGAATGTTGGTTGCTCTTGTAATATGAATATTTATTTCCTCGATTATCTTATCTCGGAAGAAATAACTGACATGGCTTAAAAATTCTTTTGTATAAGGAACTTTGGCATTTTTATTGATTTGGTTTTGTTTACTAGATACATGAAGGAAATTCGATTGATTTCTTCTGGCTGAAAATTTCATGTAACTTTTGTTAGCAAAACTTGGTTACCCCTCAGAAAAATATCACAACTATATTTAACTTCATCATGTTCGACTTTCCACCTTTACCGAAGATCCTCCTAACTAACTCACCAAATCCTGTATTTCTTCAAAAAAAAAAATGGATTAAGACCCTGGAAGATAGAACCGATACGATATAATAGTTATAGAGCTATGAAACACAAAATCTGCAATTAAAAGTCACGTTTAAGCTGTAGACTCGCTTACATTTTTTATAAAAAAAAAAGTTATGTTTGTGACCCTTTTGTAAAATAATAAAGTTAAATTAAAAAAAAAGGTAAGAAAATTCGAAAATTTTAGTTTAGACAACCTTGAGAAGAAAGAGGTGCAGAGCTGGCTGAGCTGTCGTTGGAAAGGCCAAGAAGTTAAACATACAATGGGCTCTCAACTGTGGCCATATGCCCTGCAGTTTTTAAGATACATGGTGTTTTGTGAAAACTTGCTTTTTTTAATCGCCCTATTACTCCTAAACTCCCCCCACCCCTGCCATACAATTTTTGGTTTGTATAGGTGAATACTATCACCTCCTGCTCTATTGACCTCCAAAGGGAAAACACCCTCTATACTTTTCTTTATATACAATACATTCAGAAATATTTTCATTTCAACACACTTACTACATTACGTACTACTTATAATAACTAAATTTGATTTAATCGACACTTTTTTTCTGGATTCAGAGGAGATCCAACTGGGCAATTGAATACCTCTGAAAATTCCATCGTATTTTCGAAGGACCCATACTGCATAATATCTATAAATTGTACTTTCTTGCTATTTAATCCATACTCATGTAGGAAAACATCTTCAGCTTGAATTATATCCTGATTTTTATCCGCCCAATCCAGATAACCTTTAAAATAGATCTGCATGGTGTAAAGACCGAATACATTTTGAAGATTAGTCGTATTCAACTGACGTCTCCAACACTGAAGTGTGCCATTTTTTATTCCACCTGACCCCAGATATTTTGCATGAGACATTATAAGGTCCGAAGCAATATATTTGTATGCAATTGACGAAGGTTTGTTCACAGCTCCGAATACGCCATACATAAATATTCGAGTGAGCATATAACTGACAATATCGACCTTTTTATTTGATTTTTCGAAAAACATTAAGCGTGGGATGCCACATTTTTGATGCCGCCGCAAAACATATGTATTTTGAAGGAAACTGTTAGAGTCTAATTGAATGTTTTCGTATTCCTCAGTTAAACTTTCGTCACTGTATTCTCTATTCATTAGACTCTCGATACTTTCCTCAAAAATAACGATGCTAGAAGACTTCTCTTCGACAAGTGGGAAATGTTTAAATAAATTTTCCGTTATAGACTGAATCATGCCAGCAAATATTTTTAGAAAAAAAAAGGATTCGTCTTCAGTTCGATAAGCCGATTAAATTATGGAAAACAAATTAGGGTGGGCGAATTTTGGGGTGCGAGGTTGCTACACCCACACCTCTTAAACGCTAAATATGACATATTGTGGCGTGATCCAATTTTCACTCCATTATAATTGCAGTAGATTTTTTTCACCCTCTAAAACTACAAGACATTTTACCCGAAAACTACTTTATCACTTTATCGCTTGCTGCACGGATGATTCTTTGCCAGCATTTCCTCGCTTAGATTTTACTCCTGAAGTTCAAAATGTTTCTTCATCTCATTACTACATTTTAATTATATTTCAAAAATGTTTTCCACCATAGGAATATTAGTGTTCAAATACGAAACTTTGTGATATTTACAAAAAAAAAATGTCTCCAAAGGGCCGTTATTCCCAATACGTAAATTGTAAATTTTTACATTATTTCACGGTAAAATCGACAAAAAGATTTTGTTCTACTCTTACTAATTTTTCCCCTAAACTTTTAGTCGAAGTGGAGAACTAATTTCATATCTGAATAGGAGACGAAATGTTACGTAAATAACAAATTTATTTTATTTATTTTGACGATTCCTCAAAGAAATGTTATGAAGGGGTCTGGATTTTAATTAATACATTAAATATGCATTACCTACTCAAAGAAATCGTATCCAAAAAAATTAACTAACTGCATATTCGGAATTCCCCCTTTACATGGAAGATGGAAAGCAGATAGATATCCTTCACTATCGCTCTGTGACACTCCACTCATATTTGAGTAACTTTTAATTACTTCCTTAACATTGTACATCATGCCTAAAGTTAATACCTACAAACCCGCACACAGCCCACCAAAATATTCTCCGATTTGCAAAATTTCTTTTGCTAATTTTTCTGTGATTTTTCTCATTTTTTTAGCATATTTTCCCTCCCCTCACGATTACTTTGTAAAAATTTATTTTCGTCAGCCAAAATTTCTGTCTGAAAAAATCATTTCCAAAGTTTGTGCCTCGAATAATTGATTATAATCTTGAGTAATCAAATTTTTAATTTTTTTTTTTATGTCCGCTTTCCAAGAGATTATCTATATAAAATTTCGGGAACATAGCATGTCATTTACTTATTTAAAAAAATTATTAAATTATGCAAATTTTGTATGCCAATTTCTGCCATCTACCGGTGATGTTTCTAAGCGCATTTACATGGCACTTACAGAAACGACAATCTACATATCTCCTCAATTAGACGCATTTTAAAACTGACAAAGTCTGTACATTGCCAAAATTATATGGTACATTACAACTCAGAATTCTCGGAAGAGTTTTATGTGATGACCGACTTCAGTAAAATAAAATTTGCCCAAGCAATAAATGATGCCAGACAAATTCCAAGGAAAAGTGTCTGGCCAGCAGCACAGAGCGCATACAATTCGTGCGCTCCTTGCCTGCTCCTCACGCAGGATCATTCTATGAAAAATCCTACAGACAAATCTAACATCTCGCTATGCTATGCCTATGCGATCCTAGTGCTGTGCAAATGCCCGAAATGCTTTAGAGTACAATGCACATGAATACCACAGCGTCATATAGCTTCGCATGTACATCTAGTGATTTGTTTCAATTTTCAAATTGCATACTTCTATGGGTTCATGTTTCACTGTGCTTTTGAGAACAAAAATCGTGAGATTTTTTTTGGTGGTAACCCTCTTAATGCATTTGGCGTTTTCGTTCAAATTCTATCCAAGTATTTAACCATGACAACTTCCGCCGAGCCTTTTTCAAGGGGTAGGTCTACAAAAAAAATCTTGGAAAATTCCGAGTTTTATTTTCTTTGTACCCCGACATGTGGGTACTTTTTATCAAGGTCTCGGCGTGTACATAACAAAAAATTAGTTAATTTTTTGTCTCCGTATTTTAGTGTCGATTAGGCGCAAAACTCGTTATTTTTGAATTAAGTACTGAATCCACATTTTTGCGAAATGGTGCCATCTATCTTATGCGTCGACGCAGAGAGCCGAAATTGTGAACACAGGCTTTTTAAAGCAGGTTAGGGTTGCCATACACAAACGTTATTTTTACTACATCTTTGGGCACTGCCAGAGCATGGCGATGTAGATAGCTACGCACACACACACACAAATATACACACACACACACACACACACACGGAGTTAACAATTTTACTACGGAATAGCGTGGTCGAGTCAAATGATAGCTTATATATTATACATCTCTGACCACCCCACCATTTTCAACCCCCACCTTGGCACCTATACTCATGTCGGGCAGCGCGGGAGGGCTCCCTAGTCCTAAGACATAAAATCTGTATTCAAAGAATTGAGAGCTGACAGAAAAATGATTGAACTGGAAGGCTATCGAAGCCGACCCCGACTTAAATGGAGCACCACATATAGTATTTCTAGCCGGCTTTAGAAGCGAGTTCTGGATTACATAAAATGCAGCTTTCTGATACTACCATACGTATGGAAAACTTCACATAAATGTCTAAAGTGTTGCTAATTTCGTGAAAAAAAAAACGTCGGATCTTAATAGGCAATAATAATGTCTATAATTCGCCTCCTTTAACGGCTTCTAGATGGTTTCTACACGCCACTGGATAATACAAACTGACAGTTTTATTATTCTATTTATTAAAAAAAAAAAAACTACCAAGTCATCGGTGCGTATCAAACGGTACAAAATATTACTACAGATGAAACCAAGTGGACTACTAATAGCTGATATACTATATTTGAAATAAGCACAATATTTTCTAATAGACAGAAACCGTTCGAATCAGTATAAAAACAGTTATAAATCTACGATTGCTAGAAAATTTAACCATCATACATCATTTTCAAACAACAGGTGCATAAACTCAATGTAATTCAAGCAACTAAATATTCGCTAAAAAAGGTATCCTGTAAATGTTTAACTGAGGCATCGATCGACCTTCAAAAGATATTATTGCTATAAAAAAAACGGCACCAACCTACTTCCATCTAAGATTGAGAAATTATAAATCCCTACAGTTCATTCATTCCGGTTGCAGGACTAATACAGATGCTAATCCACGTTCTACAGAACATGTAACAAAATTAATAAGAAAACAGAATTTTTCAAATTCCAGAGATATGCAAATCCATTAAAAAATTTAGAAAAAAAGTTAAATACAATACAAAAATGCTTTATTGAAACACCCTGGCCAAAGCCATGACCTTAAACGGTGGTTACATAGATCGACAGTGGTTACATAATTATTAGCATGAGCATTAGAAAATATATGTATATCCATCTGTGGTTGTAACTGTACATATTTAATACAGTTACGAATGCGCTTATGGTGGTAATTTTTTTAAAAACCCCTGCGTATAAGTACAACCAGACTTAATTAATAACAAGTGCAACGCTATATATTTCTAGAACAGTTCGTCGGACAGTAAAAATGACTATAACGAATTCCATACGATTTTATATTCTGAAGAACCTACATTTGTGTACATAAGACAACACCAAGAAAAGGATGCCCGATTTAGCGCATTTTTCAAATTATTTTTATTATTTCTACAAGAAGAAACCCCGCGCAGGAGTTACCTGATTTGTCCAATTTTCGAAGTTAATTATATTTTTTAAATCCCTTGTACAAAAGTTCAGCTTTCTGTACTCGAGTTATCGCCAGGATGGGCGGACGGATGGACATTCAAAAATCAAAATACAGATTTCATCTAGGATATAAAAATAGGTGCATCTTCGGGTCGAATGAAAATTTTCCATTCTGTAATGACTTGTTCGATTTTATTATTATTTATTGTTGTATTCTGTACTTTTCTTTATATATAATACATTCAGAAATATTTTAGTTTAATCTTACTCACTACATTACGTACTGCTTACAAAAACATAATTTGATTTAATCCACACTTTTTTTCTGGATTCATAGGAGATCCGACCGGGCAACTGAAGACCTCTGAAAACTCCTTTGTATTTCCGAAGGATGATGGAAAGTGCTCCATACCTGTACACCCATACTGCATAATATCTATAAATTGTGCTTTCTTACTATCTAATCCATACTCATGTAGGAAACCATCTTCAGCATGAATTATATCCTGATTTTTATCCGCCCAATCCAGATAACCTTTAAAATAGATCTGCATAGTGTAAAGACCGAATACATTTTGAAGATTAGTCGTATTCAACTGACGTCTCCAACACTGAAGTGTGCCATTGTTTATTCCACCTGACCCCAGGTATTTTGCATGAGACATTATAAGGTCCGAAGCAATATATTTGTATGCAATTGACGAAGGTTTGTTCACAGCTCCGAATACGCCATACATAAATATTCGAGTGAGCATATAACTGATAATATCGACCTTTTTATTTGATTTTTCGAAAAACATTAAGCGTGGGATGCCACGTTTTTGATGCCGCCGCAAAACATATGTATTTTGAAGGAAACTATTAGAGTCTAATTGAATGTTTTCGTATTCCTTAGTTAAACTTTCGTCACTGTATTCTTTATTCAATAGACTCTCGATACTTTCCTCAAAAATAATGATGCTAGGAGACTTCTCTTCGACAAGTCCGAAATATTTAAATAAATTTTCCGTTACAGACTGAATCATGCCAGCAAATATTTTTAGAAAATCTTGAGTAAAGAATTTTTTTGAAAGTATTCCAAATGCCACGGAATCTAGGTTTTCTATCGAGACACGTGAACAATCTTCTTCTTTTGTGGCTTCTTTTAATTCAGGCAAAGAATTAATAAAGTTGCAAAAGAAATAATTTGCTACCACCTTACGATTCATATTCGAAATTTTCTCGATAATTTTCTTTAGAATTTCTGCATTTTTTATTATAACTGGATAATTTGCATCAAGCGTTTGACCCACAATAATTTTCATTTGCTTATCCCAATCGATAATTGGAATTTTCATCTTCAAACCTTTAAAATTGGTTTGAATATCTGCTCCTGAATCTGCACTGCTCCTAGCTTCTGCACAGTCCATTTCAAATTGAGCTGCATCCTTTATTATGTCATCAACATTTTCTACTCCAAATTTTGACAATTTATCAATGAGTTGTTGCCTTTTCGATTCTGATTCCAATAAATTTACATCACCGGCATTCACTTGAAAATATTTTTTTAATTCACGTGGGTCGATATCAAAAATTTGATTAATTATCACCGAAACAGAATAAGAACCAAATTCAGCAATTGCAGACTGAAAATCGAATTTATCCCCATTCCAGTTTGAATTGAATGCAGGCCATCCTCCTATGGATTCTGGAAAGTTAAAGTTTCTCACGAAATTTTTAAAGTCCTCAGATGTGCTTTCTTTACAAGATTTCCAATAATTTTTTAATTTAAATTCAGGCTTACTCCAGTTTTCAGTGTTTTGAAAGTATTCTGACAGTATTTTGCTAATTTCTGGTTTATCCATTCCCATATCAAGTTTTATAATGTCCTTCTTACCACAAACATATCCATAGTAATCTATGCATGGGTCACTTTCAAGTGATAAGGTTTTGTTGAAATCTCCTCCGAGTTTTTTTAGACTTTCGATTACTTCATCTGACAATTTAACATGGTGCTCCACTGCTGCAGAGGATATTCCATGAAAACTTAACACCTGAAGTGAAATCAGGATTTCGATTATGCAATAAAATCGCGACATTGTAACGTGCTTAATAAGGCTATTTTTGATACTGACTTAGGATTAATGCCAACATCTTCTTTTTAAATAGCCCCGTTGAGAAAATATCAATTTGTTGTGATTATGTAATTTATCTCTTCTACGAAGAGAATTTTATGCTTGTTTGTACTGATTATGGGTCAAGAGCAATCAAAAGTTGTGAAGTAGAGCTTTACTCAGATTCAAAATCGGTAGGTCGTTGATATTCTTGTGGCACACATTTATTATTATTTTTATAAGAAAATGTTTATTATTTGATTAGTGAATTCCTAAAATTATGCCATTTGTTAATTTCTTTATCTCAGTTAGTGAAAGCAATCTTGTGTGATTAACTAAGTAGACGATGGGAAAATTTATTTTTCATTAGTATTTAGTTAATTTCGCAGAAAGAAATATTGATAAGGAAATGGAAAAAAAAAATTAAACTAAATTCGTACATTTTAAGATAACTATAGATAGCAAAATATAAGTAAATACAAATAAATGGAGTAACAAGAAAATTTAATGGAAAGCGGATTACAGCATGAATATCATCAGTCATCGGCCATTTAATATGTGTGAAATCAATCACTTCTTACTGCTGTTGGACACGACTAACTGCAATTTTTATGAAGTCTTTAGAATATAAGTTGAAAGTTTTTTCTATTAATCCTAGTTCCCACCATACCATTTTAGACGACTTAGATTTTCATAGTTTTTTATTCCAAAAAATAAATGTTTGTTATCTACAGGGTGCTAATGAAAATTTATTGCCATACTGTGTACCAGTTTAATCTTGGAATAAAGAAAATTATAATGTGACCTGGGTGGATGTAAAATCTACTCTCTGTGCGTGAGGTATAGGGGAGATTAATGCCTTTCAATACATTTTAAACTATCCATGATAAGGGGGGGGGGTCTACTATTGATAAATGTTATTAAGGAGGGTTACCCCTGAATTCTTTAAAAACACGAAAAGTTAGTACAACTTCACGTCAAATCTGTGCATATTATCGTGTTAAAAGTACATAGTTAGAGAAAAAGCATAAACTTAGGTAATGAGGAATCAGAAATAAAGATATCGGGATTTTGTATGTAAGTAATTAGCTTTACAAAACTCTACAATTCATCAAATTTTCAGAGTTTGGTACATAATAACGTAATAATTGTTTATCTATTTAATAAATTTGTAGTTGAATATGGAAGATCTTGATTTGAAATAGTTAGTGACAGAAACAAAGCCAAAACAAATATTGATTAATAATATATTTTCGTATTTTAATAGAGAAATAGCTACCAAAATTGTGATATTATTGCATATTATTGAATTTGTAACAAAGAACAAATGCTTTTCTGCTTATTTTGAAAAACTCAAACTGTTCAGTATAATGATAAAGGAAATAAAGTACCTATATAATGTTAACCATGCCAACGGCACAAATTTCTTGTTTTTTATATTTTGCATACAATTTGGCGTTTTTATTTTTGTTTATCACCGTTAGATGGAATGATGTGCTTTTGGAAGCTCTGCTCAGAAAGTGTTTTGCCGTCTCAAAGCGTTTATGTATACAGGGTTTTTCCCCCTAGGAGGTCAATAGAGCAGGAAGTGATAGTACTCACCTAGGTAAATCAAAAATTTATTGACAGGGAGGGGAGGGGAATATCAACTGTTTAGGAGTTGTCGGTGGTTAAGAAAAACAGCCAGTTTTCACAAATCACCCTGTATTTTAAAAACTACAGGGCGTACGGTCATAGCTGAGAGCTCATGCAGAACTTCATGGCCCCTCCAACGACTGCTCATCACCTTCTCGCCACTAGAATTTGTGTTGTCTAAACTAAAAATTGCGGATTTTCTTATCATTTTTTTTTTTACTTTGAGATCTTTTTTTCTATAAATAGGTAGTTAAGATAACTCTTTTTTTACAATAACTATAAGCTGTCTTTAATTCGACCTATTACGCCCTATGTAGTATTTGGTGCCATTAAAGAGTTATTAGCTCTTAACCTATTCGGGTCATACCGAAATTATCCGATATTTTCAGTAAATAATGTGTTTTCATTCATTAAGGGAACAAACTATCTTTGAGAATAGGTTTGAGAATATCCTTCAGAATAGGCTTTGAGCTATTAACTCTTTAACGACTGTAAATAGCACATAGGGTATAATAGGACAAATTAAAGAGCAAAGGATGATTTGTGAAAAAATAGTCATTTTGACCGGGTCAGTACACCGACTCAAAAGACTTGATTCACCGTTTCAAAATCATATCGGTCAATCGGTCACTATAGTCAAAGAGAAAAGAAACTGTTGTTCAGTCCACACACAATCTTTGATGTACTCTCCTGCTCCTATCTCTAATATTCAATCCTTCTGTGTAGATACTCCTAGAATAAAGAAAAAGGTTACACAAAGTACGAAGTATAAATTATGAACAGAGTACTTATATGAAAACCGATGAATTATTCACACCATCATCCACGAAATCAAGTGGAAATAATGCAAGCTGCACCTCCACAGCAAATGAAACTTATCAGGCTACCGTAGCTTGTTCTTTCATCCAAAAATAATCCTAAGAAAATCATTAATAAAATGAATAATTAACAACAAAATTCATCACAGCAGATTTACCTCAGCTTGTTTCCATTTTTTAATGTCACCATATGACATTTATCCAGTCAGCTGTGTTCGCCCCAGTCGAAATACTAGCAATTGTAATAAGCATTGCTGGCGTAACTGGTGACCACGGCTATATAAAGCCGACGAGTCGCAATAGATGGCACCATTATTGGCTCAGAGTTCATCTGATTCAGAGTATAGTCTGAAGAAAGAATCGTGTTCCTAATTTCCATACAGAAGTCTGTTCAGAGTCTAATCTGAAAATTCCTATCATCCACATTCATCATCTAAATTCCCACACCCACACACAGAAGAATAATTCTACCAAACCTTTATTGTTCAGCACCACACGTTACAGCACGTTGCTGCCTTTTTTTTGCTTATTCAGCCTTCCTATCTGACGGGCCGCTATCATCAAATAGATTCGCAGAGAGTTCTTCTGTGCGTCACTTTACTGCTCTTCTGCCCACACGCAGTAGCAGCATTAATATTTTTACTACAGAACTTTGTCTTGTGACAGAAAATTAATTCCGGTCTTCTTCTTCATTTCAGAACTAAAAAAACGGATCACGTCATCGGGATTAATTAATTTATATTGATTTCTTTTTTTGTTATTAATTATTATTTCTTGAATTTCTATTTGTAAGATTATTTTTGAATTTGTGATATTAGGTTAAGTAAATGAATTATAATAATAAAATTTTATATTAGAAGTTTGAATGGTGAGTTATCCTTTTAACAAACCGGCAACTCCTCTCTTACCGTTTGAGACTAGATCTTCACATTGAAATAAAACGTTTTAAACTAGTTCGCATTGAATATATTCCACCCACAGCTCTGTTCCGGCAGCGAAATATACAGCTAAATGTTGATACTAGAAAGCCAGGCCAGCAAGGTATCCTTTTTAATTAATTTTGTTTGCTCTAGTCCCTCAACTGCCAACCATTCGCCAAACGTAGTTTTAGTATTTACTTCCCTTCTGTACATACACAAGGATGCAAAGGGCTGCCAAGCCAATGCATGTATTTAATGAGGCCCATACACGGGGAACATGTTGTCCAACTTGGTGTGTCACACATGAAATATTTTTCCCCACATACTATCAAACATGCTGTCCAACATCAGGACAGAAACACATATCAGGACCTGTTAGAACTGTCAACTATTATCTTTTCTTCAATAGAGTTTTCTCAAGATTCAAGAATGACGAATGTGTGACAACCACGACTAACTTGGGTCTTGCATGCACGCATACTTAAAGCCAACTAATTTAGATTTGTGTTATAGATTTGCAATTTTCCTTCCCTTAGAAGGGTTTTTCTTCGGGAAAAGTTATTTCTATGACTAAAGAATAAAATAAATTGAAACAAATACAAATTTCTTCAGCAGTGAAGACTAATTTAATCATTCAGAGAATGCAGCAATTTGTGATTTGCTAAGTGCTTGCTTTGGGGCCAACCGGGTTGAACATGCAGTGATGCAAGCGACTGCAAAATTGACAAACTAGGCACACTTTTAGCTTTACGCGTTGTTCTGGCATGAACGATTCGGTGAGATATGCAATTTTAGGGTATGAGATGATTACTCCCAACTGATTCAAACGACCCAAATGACCGAATATTTTACATCAGTCACTTTAACCCTACGAGGAGAGAACTAAAGGAGGCGACATGTGATGAAAAAAGCGTAGCAACTTTCGTTCTTCTTCTTGTTTTTGTGAGGTGCCAGAGGAGGCGTTAAAAATTGTTGATGCTTTAAATATCACAACAAATTAATGGCGCGAAAATTTAAACACATTTCTTAGAAACTCGGCACAATCTTCCGCACCACCGTCTGACATGTATATAAATGGACTGAGTGATCTCCTGTTTCATGTGGCATCAGTTTTGATTACAGCAAGTATGCTCTCACTGACGATATATCTAAATTATTTGCGAATTCACTTATATATGCATGTCAGTGGAATTTACCGAATTTACCACAAAAAGTATTTTTAAAGCATTTTCCTCATCACGGCTTGTTGTATCTAAATCTTCGAGCACATATAAGTCCTCTTTATATTACTCTCACTTAGTCCAATAGTCATTAACCATTTCCTATAAAAAGTAAATTATCCATTTGTAAGTACGTCTCTGCGCCAAACGCACTTCGCGGATCTTTGCTTATAGAAAAGTGACAGTCAAACACCCCGCCAAAATCAAGATGGCGAAAATTTTTGGCTACGCTGCCATACATATACTTTACAATGGGATGTCATCTCATTTAGTTCTCCCTCAAAGCTTAAACCAAAAGACTCGTATGACCTGAGCCATCAAAATGGCCGATTTTGCTAATCACTCTGTATATCTTAATAGATAGAAGAAGGCGTGTACAATGCACACGAATATCACAACATCATATAGCTTTGCACGTGGCTTATTTCAGTTTTCAAATTGCATATTTTTGTGCGTTTTATGTTCTAATGAGCTCTTTGAACCTTTCAATTATTGCAATACCCCTATTAATTAACACAAGCTATTATTTGAAACTTTCAAAATACTGAATAAGTTGTGTTACGTGTACCAACTTATTATAAGAATGACTAATATTTTAGTAGGAACTATCATTAATGTACTTTTAAGAAACTCAACAAGTCGACAAGCGTACACAAGTTCGTACAAGATGAAAAACTGGGAAAGTCAATAAGCGTGGACAACTTCGTGCAAGATAATGTGTTCGAGCGTATAAGTCTTTCAGTTGCTCTGCATTTGACGCATATACGGGATTTAACACGAACGAAATCATGATCAAGTTCAAGTCCAAACACGCTCCTGATATTTTACTAAATAACAAGCTTGCACTTAGGTTCAAAGTTCATTTGCGTTTTGAAATTTGTTGGAGCTTGAATGATCCACTACTGCGTGATTCACAGACAGCATTTAGTAGCAACAAATCGGAGTCCTAGATTGCACCAGTCTTTACAATATGTTATAAATGCTGTCAACAAGATTTGAAGCGATTCTTTGAACTCTCGGTTATTTTCTCAGCTATGTGAGGAAAACGACGAAGTCTTTACTCGGTTACCTCTGCAACTGAAGTTCCCAGGCTATCAATCAAGAGGCTTTTGTTTAGCAAGATTTTCAGCTCTTTTTGAAAATGTGTTCGAGTTTTTACTAGAAAACGATCCGAATTTTATTACTTGACTGATATCTTCTTTGGTATGTTGAGCAAAGTTAAATTGCAGTTGCAGGGTGACGATCTGAACTTGATTAAAACAAAATCAACAATATCGGCGTTTGTGGGGTAAACTCATCCTTTATAAACAAAATTTAAGCAGAAATATTCACAGTTTCCGCATTTGTCAAAATTACCAGAAATGTTTCAAGACGATATTATTTTAACATATGTCACTCACTTGGTCGCATTACACAAGGATTTTACTAAGAGGTTTGAGGATCTCTTAAATTTACATATTCCTCAATGGATAATAAATCCGTACAATATCACAGCCATGGAAGAAGCCAATGTGATAATGCAAGAAGAGATGATTACCATCAGCACAGACGAGGAGCTTAAGCAAAAGTTCAATCAAGGCTATCAGAAGTTCTGGTTGCAACGCAACATTGAAGCACAGTATCTTGCATTGTAGAACATTGCTGAAAAATACCTTATCGTGTTTTCATCATCATACCTAGTCGTAGTGTGACTACAAACATTTTTACAAAACAAAGAAACCGTTTGGAAACCAACGAAAGCTGAGATTTAAGGCTACAACTCACCAATATTGAACCGGATTTAGTTACATTGGTAGAAAGTCATCAGGTTCATCTACCACACAGAATTTCTTATTTTTTTATATTTACTTTGCGATTTTAATATTTTTTTAAAAATAATTACCTTCTTAAGTATTTCTACGTAATTTGTATTAATAATTATTAATTACCCTTGATATTTACTGAATTTTATGTCTATTTATTTTGTTAAATTTGTATAAGAAAATGATGTCAAATTTACTTACTTAACCAACCGCAAAGCTTTTAAATTGGTAAGTATTTTGTATCAATAGGAAAAAAAATTAGAGATAGGAATTTTAAAGTAATTTGGCTATGGGGGTCTGAGGTATCAGTTCACTTTGGAAAAGCGGTCTCTTGCCCATAATAGTTTGCGAATCCCTGCTCTAGATCCACCAGAAGTCTTCAATAAATGACCTTTGTGCATGAATAAGATTTTCAAGATATTTTCGCTAGATATGTCTGGTGTCTGACAGCACAAAAATCTATCTATCCACCATAAACTGCTTTATATAAAGTTGAATGTTTGCTAATATAATATGGATTATCATTTAATTTCCGGATAATATTTTGCACACTACATTAAAATGGAACAGTTCTATTATGTTTTTTTTTTTTCTTTCAATATACAGTTTTCTACAATTTTTTTGCATGGAATCAATAAACAACAAGTCGTTTCAAGTCTTTCGTATTTTTTATTTGAATTTCTTTTTGTCCAATATTCCAAGGCCTTTTATGAGGCACTTAAATAGTCAAATCTCTTTTTCCGAATACTTCAAAATACTCCAAAATGCAACAATGAAATGTCTTCTATACAACCCTTAAACAAAAACGACTGAAAATAGACACAGTATAGGTATGGATGTTTGCCACCTTCATAAATTGCTCTTATTGAGACTTACCCTGCATTTTCAACATCTTTGGTATACACTTTCTCGTCTTTAGTATAGAGAAACCACTGAATATAATACCTAGAGAGGCAAGCATAGACAGGCAGGCAGGCAAGTATTGAATATTCCAGACACTGGATTACCCGAAGGGAAGTGCACTGCAAGCACGAAACCTTTTATGGCGCTACTGTAGTGTAGTGTGTCGAGATATATCTCGATAAATCGCATCATAAACATATTTATCGGCATCATAACATGCAGAGACGGGAGTTTTTATTGATAAACGACTGTTTGTTCCGGAAGAATATATCATATCGGACTATACTGGGATATCGTGGCATACTGAACTGAGAGCGGCAAGAGAAATTGATATTTCCGAGAATTTACCCTACTCGGCTTTATCCTTTCACGATTTTCAAAATATGTTAGGGTGGATACGCAATAAGTTTTCATAAACTGCTGCGAAGAATGAACCAAATGTTAGTTAGAGATAGTTACATAAATCAATATAGATACAAGTAGAGTTTAAAAAAAAATTGTTTTTGAAAAATAATTTTGAAACAAAAGCTTCTTGCAGATTCCATGTTCGAATTTATAAAAAGACAATCGGTCGCTTTTAGTTGATTGATTATGGTCATATTTATTTTATATACTGTGAAAAACAGGGACTTTGAACAAAAAAAGGGTTAAGATACCTTTACAATCTATGTAAACTAATTTTTAAAACTAGTAGTCTACGCAACATGTATAGAACCAGAAGTGCTATGTTGCTATTGGGCTGACGGATTGAAGTTTTGAATTCCAGTTATGAAGCGAAATGGTGGTAGAGAAAATTTGCCAACCCAAAACGTACAGATAACGATAAATGCTATGAAAATGTTGCTATCCTGTTGCGAGTATCTACGAACTAGCCTTTTTCCCATTATTGTACGACCTAATCTAATGTACTATTCTTCACACTCTTGCCTTGAAATTGAATCCCCTCCCCTTCCGAACACACTCCTTTTTAATTTGTCGTCTGATAAAAGAACACCCTATTTTGGAGACTAGCAACTTAAATATGTTGACCTTGCGCAATACTCTTTTATACGTGAGGCTCTTGAAATTTGATTTGCATCCCTCATCTAAAGACCCTCATTACTGCTTTGCTTTTCACATAATATCTCACTATGACAGTATATAAAATTGTGCAATCAATAAAATACTTTCCCGCATAAGGGCGTAGTTTAATTGGGCGACTTTTAAGCGAATCTCAGTCTACAAAGCACTGAAAATATTTCAGAGGTTTAGTGGGACAGTATCTCGTCGTTATAGTGGTTGTCCAGTTCCCTCACTGTAACACGACAGAGAATATCAACGTTGCTGGTTTTAAGGCTAAAACACAATGTGGATGACATGACAAAAACGCCGTAAAACACGCTGTCATTTGGGTTCTAATAACATGGCGATGTATGGTATAATCTACAATGCTGACGACATCGTTCGACGTTGTCGTCGAACTTAAATGAAAATTGAAATTTGTCGCACGTTTAGTGTGTGATTAGAAAAATTAAGATTTTGGGCTGCGTTCATATGCATTGTTTGACGTATAACATATCGAGGAAAATAAAAGCATAAACATTTTTTGGTGATAAATTTATTTAAACAATAATTAGTGTTAATTACTTAGAACCTCAGCTGATATTAGAAGATATTAAAAAAATGGAAAAAACTCTTCGTATGCCAAAAACGCTACACAAGCAACTTTAATTATCTTTTTTTAATTTATTTATTGAAATTTTTCCCATTGTTATTTGACACAAATGACAGAATAAAATTTAATTACGGATGACAGCCCTTGTCGCTCACATTGTATTTTCACGGACGTTTTCTACGGCGTTTTTTACCGGTGTTTTTGTCGTGTCGCCCAAATTGTGTTTTAGCCTTTAGATGGTCGTATTCCATTTGTTGTTCTTTTCCGATGAGAATATTTTCACTGTAAAGCCGATACACAACAATCAAAATCAGCAGCAATTGCTCAAGCATGCCGGCAAGAAGAAGACAGTTATGAAATATATCGAGACATAAATAATTTCAAAGTCTCATGAAAGTCCAAGCATATTTTATAGTACGTCCTCTATACTTTACTATACTTTGCGGAATTCATTACTGGTATACTTCATTACTTAATATTACTAATATACTTAAATCTTTAGAGCGCGGATGAAGCGAATGATTATAGCCTGGACCAGTACATAGAATGTACTGACACCGTACGTAGAGCCGACATGGAAGAAACAGGTCAAGAATATGTGCGAATACTTACCAGAGCCAATATTAATAACGTTAGGCATAGTCAACATGAAGAATGATAAATATTTAGACTATGAGAACGATCGGATCAGTCGAAATGCTGGGAGGCAGCTAACTCTTGCTCAAGTTCAAGTTATTTATTTTAGCGACTATTATTTACAATTCTTCTTCTTCCTAACTATTAAAGTTTTAATGCTAACTATAAATGCTACTACTTACGAGGTAGTATATAATTTGGCCCTGAGTTCCAACACTGATTGAATTGTAATTCCTTATCTATTGCCTATGTGATAATTATTATTTATTTTTCTTAACGTTTAGGTACTTATTATTTAGCCCTGCGCTAACGCTACCTATGACTATATATAGTATAAGATTAATTCTAATAAAAAATAAAGTTACACCTGACTAGATCTAACTTATAACAGATTACAGACTAATTAAATTATAGGCTAATTATCCTCTATGCCAGCTTTCTACCAGTCCCGTCTGGTAGAATGCGATACCCTCCGTGGTGCTCCTGAATAGATTTACATTTAATTGTTCTGATGGGAAATTATGAATGGGGATAAGTAATCATTTGCTGCATCTTGACTTCTGTTATCTGCTGCCATCTCTGCCACTATCCGGTTTTGGTGCAAATGGATTCTACTGAGTGTCTTCCTAGCCTGCTCGATGAGGAACTCGTCCAGAGGAGAGAATTTTCCTGCTTGTTTCGCCGCCTCGTACAGCTCCCTTGTTGCTGAAATTCCTGAAATGATTTTTTAAAAAACTTACCAGTACAAGCTCTTAAGATTTTCCTCTCGAGGGTTAGTATTCTAGCTAAAGTCGTTTTGTTAATGGTGAACCAAATAGGAAACGCGTATGAGATTATATGTCTAATTAGTTGTTTGTACAGAAGGAGTTGCACTCTCGTGGAGAGGCCGGACCTTCCTCGCATAAGTGGGCTTATGAGACCATAGGCAATGTTAGTTTTCATGATCATGTCCTCAGCATGATGTTTGACTTTGAGGAGTTTATTGAATCTAATGGCAAGATACTTAATTGAGTCTTTTGGTTTGATGACGAAGCTATTTAAGGTTAGTGAAGCTTTTTTGCACATGCTTCCTATTCTGACTGTTCTAGAGTTGGATGCAGGCAGGCGGAAGAGAATGAGATCAGTTTTCTCGTAATTTATTTTGAATCCGCATTTTGTGTAGTAGTTCACCAGGGCCATTAATTTTCTCTTGATATTAAGAATGGCGAAGTTTGGGCTAGGCGCGCATGAGTATGTAATGGAGTCATCAGCGTATATGAGGTTGGTAGTTGCGGGGTCATAGCCGGCTGATCTGAGGCGAAGATATTGAAGAGAAGAGGGCCGAGGACGGAGCCTTGTGGTACTCCTGCAAGGATATTATATAGAGTGGATGAAACGCTATTAACTTCAACGAAGAAATGTCGGTCAGTTAGGAAGTTATAGACAAATCGGCTGATATGTGGAGGGAAACGAAAATGGATCATCTTATATATGAGTCCTTTAATCCACATTTTGTCGAAGGCTTTGGCTATATCCAAACTACATGCCGCTGTGAAATAGCCTTGGTTGAGACTTTTCGTCACGTCATTGTGTAGTTTGAGGAATGCATGCGTGGTAGAGTGGCCCGATTTGAATCCAAATTGCTGTTTGGGGATGATGTTCCTTGCTTCGCTGAAGGACAGAATGGCATCTTTCACAATTGTTTCGAGTTTTTACCAATCACAGATGCTTTGGACTTTTTTGGAACTGGGAAAATTTTTGTAGTCTTCCACTTGTGTGGAAAGTAACCATTGTTTAGGCAATTATTGAACACTGTTGCTAGTAGCACAAAGCCAGTGAAGGGGAGTTTCTTTAGAAGAAAGCCTGAGATGTTGTCAGGTCCCGAACACTTTTTGTTGTTGCCAGTTCTTATGAGATATTCAGTGAAGTGTGGTGTAACGAACAGATCCGTTGTTGTGGTGGTTGGTTGGTGTGATGGGTTATCGTCTGAAAAGTAGACTTGGGGAGAGTATAATTTGAGGTATGTTGAGATCGAAGGAAATCATTAACTTCGGATTCGATAGGTATCTTGAAAGCAGGGTTTATAGAGTTCTCTGTGAATTGCTCCGAGTATCTTGAGGCAAAGCAATTCGCAATCTCAGTCGGGCTTGATATTATACTATTCCCAGTAGAAATTTGGGTTGGAATTATTTGCTTGCGGTTGGCTAACCTGTTAGTTTCCTTGAAGGTGTCAGAATTAGGCTTTATTGCCTTCAGCTTCTTATTGAACTCGAAGTTCATGAAATTCGTTGTTTGTGTAGCAATTATCGTGGTCAAGCAGTTTATTTGGGAGAGAAGTGAAGAATACTGTGGGTTCGTAGTATTTAGGTGTCTATGGCGAGTTCTATTTAGGGCTTTCCTCATTCTTTGTCTTAACTCGTATAATTTTGTTAAAGAAGAGGGTAGATTTTTATATTTATAATTTTTGGGAACTATTTTTGTCCCGAACCGTTCAGCAGCATCTATGATTATGGTGCTCACCAGCTCAATTTTTTTGTATAAAAATGATAGATTTTCGGTATATTTTAAAATTTTTGTTTTTCATTGTATACTTACATCTTTTTCGGTCATTTTATTTCGAAAATTTCAAACTAATTGAAAGTTTCGTTTAACTTTCAGAATAAGAATGGCTTTACAAGATACCGATATTGAAGACTTGTGTTTTTTACCTTTCGACTGAGAATGTAGTGTACAGCGATGATAACGATTTCGTTCAAGACTGCTTCGATGAATTATGCAACGAGTCTGATGAAGTTGATGGGGATGGACTTCAAAATTCTCAGACAACAAGTGCTTTGGAAATCAACAACAATGCATGTATAGCGTCAACATCGGAGTATCTCAGAAATTACAGATGGGTGTCGGGTAAAGATAACGCCTTTTACGGAATTCCTCCGGGCTATCAAGGCGAAGAATAAGTATTCGTAAATGGATTTGAGCCATATAATCTTTTGAAATATTTTTTCAATAACGATTTGTTGGAGATGATCGTATTTGAGACAAATTAATATGCTTTTCAATATGACAATGCAACCTTTTCAATTATTGTCGCAGATTTAAAGGTTTTTCTTGGCATAAATTCGATAATGACATGCATAAGATATCCTAATGTGAGAATGTATTGGTCCGAAATTCTAACGCAAAGAATGGACCAAATAACAAATTCTATGAGTCGCAATTGATTTGCAGAAATAAAAAGATATCTACATTTTTGCAACAACGGAGAAGAGCAATTTTGGAAAATAAGGCTTCTTCATACATATTCATGAAGCCAGATCCAATGGAGAAATGCAGTCAATAGACAAACAAATGGTTGCGTTCAAAGGAAAGAGTTCTGCAAAGCAATAAATGGTGGGAAAACCAAAAAATGGGGCTTCAAAATATGGTGCAGGGCTAGTCCAGGTGGATATGTTCAATGTTTCGAGATGTATGAAGGAAAGTCTAGCAACGAGTGTTCACCATTACGTGCAGTAGGGGACACAGTTATCCGAATATGTCATTGAATTTCAAGCACCGGTAATAAAATATATATCGATAACCTTTTTACAAGTCTTCCGCTGATAAGAGCATTGCAAGAAAAAAATATGTTTGTGATTGGAACTCTTCGACTAAACAGATTTTCTGAAGTTAAACATAAATTACTTCCTAAGAAACAATTGAAAAGAGGTGAAGCAACTTATGCAACATCATCAGACAATATAACAGTACTGCATTGGCTGGATAATAAAGCGGGGTGCACATGATATCTAATTATGGTGGCCTTGAACCACAAGATGAAATAATTCGATGGGATATGAAGAAAAAAAAACATATTAAAGTTGCACGGCCCTATGTTATACAGGAGTATAACAAATTCATGGGAGGTGTTGACTTTATGGATAGGATGATAAGTCACTAACCACATGAATTGAAAAACAAGAAGTACTACCTTCGAATTATTTTTCCTCATGGTAACCGTTAACTCGTAAATTCTTTATAGGTAACATTTTGGCAAAACAAAACCTATTTTAGATTTTAAAGCAGAACTAGCAGAGAAACTTTTAATTTTAGGGAAAACAAATGCAAAGAAAAGAGGACGACTTGGTCTAATGCGGCTGCCGAAAAACCAAAGAAGGAACTTTTACTCCCATCAAAGATACCAGATTGCATACGGTATGACGAAAATTGTCATTTCCCTGAAAAGGTAGACATTAAATCTGCCCCAAGATGCCACAGTTCAATTTGCTTCCGAAGAACGCGGTACAAGTGTTGCAAAGGGCAATCAACCGGTTTTCCATGAATGTATGAGAGAATTTCATAAAAAAAACTAAATGTTTAATTAAAAATACAGTGTGACAATAATAATAAAAATAATTACTTTATTCTGATGTTTAACTATTACCTCAATTAGAAAATAATAATTACCGTGCGAAGTTACTTTCATATGTATTGGTCGGTATTATAGGTAACAAAATAACCCACTGGTGTCATATAACGCCACATCCCTAAATCCTCTCTAGGACATCTGTTTTATATTTCTTGTATTCTATGTAGTAAATTGATTTAAAATGTACATCTACATCAAGTAAAAATTTTTATACGAATTGGATCATAATTTGGGCATGAAGAGGTTAAATGTTTTTTTATAAAATCCTGAGCTCTTTCTCTGTTGATGGAGAGGTCTAACCGGTGGGTTATCGAGAATTCCACCATATTAAATAATATTTTCATATTCTACAAATTAAAATAAACATTAATAATGGCCCGTGCCATTGGCTACAAGCTACACCATTGTTAGCTACATGGCGCGCTCCAGTGAAAGCTACAGCGCCAGCTACCGCTTCAGGTACGAGCTACAGCGCCACATTGTGCTCCAGCCTTTATTCTAGCTGGTGTTGGCGCGACGGCTCAAGATCGTTGACTGTCGTCACTGCAATGATGGCCCACTATTTATATGATCGGCTTGCTCTGGTGGGGTGTGCACTCATCTTAAATAATAAATATGTGAATATTTTGTATGGTAGGGACTGGATATGAAAGACATTTTTCCTCGAAAATTTTAAAAAAAAAGATTTATTGTTACTCCATTTCATAAAACTATTCACAAACTGATAATTGTAGGTCAATGTCGCTATTATGTCAAACATTGCGAAAATTTTATGGAAATGTATAAAAAACAGGATAATGAGTTTTCCGAAACTGAAACATATTTTATTCAAAACGATTTCAAGATAAAATCAATAATGAGTTATGCCATCCACGCTTTCACTCGTTACATAAATAGTATATCTTTAGATAATCATGAGAAAATATTTGCAGCATTTCTTAATTTTGAAAAATTTGTTTTGATACTGTTGAACATGGCATCCTGCTTGAAAAACTTTATAAGTTTGTCATTACAAATAAAACTTATGCTCTGTTATCATTCCTCTATGCTTTCATAGCACATCTTGCTGAACGTTCGGAATTTGTTAGTATTAATGGAACAGTTAGCAAATCACGGGCTGTAAGACACGAAGTTTCTCAAGGAACCGTATTAGGACCAGTACTATTCTTTATTTATATAAATGATTTCTGTTTAATGGAAAAAAAAACAACTGATTTCTGTGGTCATATTGTCTCACTATACGGTACTTCTTTTCAAACCCAAAGTAGAGTCAGAACGAGGTTATCTAACAACTGTATATATTTCTTTGTAAGCTATGCGCATTTGGTTAAATAACCATAAACATGCCTCAAATTTCAGCAAAACCAAAGTCATGTATTTTGGAAAAACAAGGTCTGAATTCTCTTCATTGTGTGAAATAAAATTTAATGGGAAATACTTAAGTGACGTATCTGCGATTGGGTATTTAGGGATTATTTTAGATAAAAAATTGAAATGAAATAAGCGTACATGTATAATACATTTGCAGCAGACTAAGAAAAACAATTTACAAATTATTAATTCGTAAGGCCATTTGCACATCGAAAACGGAAACGAAAACACTAAACCGAAAAACACAAATGTTGTCCTGAGCTAACAGAAATTTGCCGCAATACATGTAATAAAATATTGGATATTTATTCTAATTACAGATTCAATAAAAAAATATCCATATTTAAAGCTTTATTTCAATTAAATTTTTGTTCCGAACTGAAGTATATTTTCGTTCCATACTACGTAAGCGGCCTAAGAAAATTTTAAATATTCATTGGTTAAAAACAGTACAATCCACTCTGCAATATGGAACTTTTCCACATTAAAATTCTTAGCATACGCAAATAAAAATTCTATAAAAATTCTATTGCCTTTTTACGAACTCAATATTTTAACAATACAGTAAATATACAATTTAACTATCCTAAAATATACTTACTGGTTTTCTACTTCATTAAACATTTTGTTTACTTTACACGTAGGCTCGAAAACCACCACCTTAATATTATTAAGTGCAATAAATCAAGTAAGAAACGGCACACTTATTTTACAGACCCAAAAATGTACAAATAATAATGTCTTGATTTTAATTCAATTTTAACTATTTATCATAATTGAAAATACCAACTTCTTTATTTTAAATACGTTTCTTTTTTCGTTTACCAATTTGCAGCTCTTATAACTTTGAATTTTATTTCGTCCTATAATATAAACAATTTTGTAGGTTACATTTTAAACACACATTAGATCTACACTAAGTCTCACACACAAGCTCAGCTTATGTGAGAAGTTAGCTTAGATGTCCTTAGATTTGAAAAAGTAAAATAACATTTGTTAAATTAAGCTTCAGTAATGGTGGCCGAAGACGGCTGTGGAGATTGCGATCCGTAAGCTGGCGGGCCTTTAAAGACTTCCTTTCCAGGCTCCATGCGACCCACGGCTAGTGCTACCCTTGAGGTTTCACTTAATCTGCCAACCGTGGATCTTGTCATTCAGATCTGCAGTAGATTGTGCTCATTGAGATTATGTGAGGACGGCTGGAGTGGTTCTACACAATGCCCATTTGAATGTGGGCTATAACGGGAAAAACCGCTAGCCCGCATGCCACTTAATGCGATGATACCAGAGTTTCGTTTTGGTCGTCACTCCTCTGAGGGTTTTCCTGAAAGTGAATCTTGGACTGGAAAAGGGCCTTATAGAGTGTTTCCCGGTCTGTCCTAAAAATGTTCACCGACGGCTCCCTCACTACTGAGGGAGCTGGTGCTGATGTTTACTTTCTTGAGCCTGACATTGGACTGGAAGATAAACTGGGAAGCCACACCAATATCTTCTAGAATGAAGTTTCACCCACAATTCCAGCGAAGATAGCCCATGATATGAAAATCAATGAAAAGGACATTGCTACCCTCTCGGATAGTCAGGCAGCCCTGATGGCTCTCAGTGGCCCGCGGATAACATGTAAGTTATTGCGGGCTGTAGGATGTCTTAGGATAAGCAATGTGTCCACAACAAAATGTCACTTGTTCAGTAGGTTCCTGGGTACATGTAGACCATTGGAAATGAAATGGCTGACCTTCTAGCCAAGTCTGGCTGTGCTCCTCCCTGCCTTGGACCGGAACCCACTGTAGTCGCAGCCACCTCGGTGAACAGCTCTTTCATCAAAGCGGCGGTTATTCGTATGAATAATAAGCAGCGATGCTCGAACGTGAATACTTGCAGGAGTACAAAATATTGTTTGATGGTCCTCATAGTAGTTTCTCTGATTTGCCTTTGCGGCTCCGAAGAAAGCAATGTATAACTGTGGTTGGTATCATCACAGGGGCCACAGCTCACTTCACACTCATCTAACAAGGATGGTAGTTGTTGACAAGTGACAACCCGTTTTGCCGGAAAGGAGAACCTGAGACAACCGAACACTTTCTGTGCGCTTATCCGGATTTCAAGACAAGGACATTTGTCCGAATAATTTACCAAATCTAAGTCCGATGGACTTTTTCGCGTAATATTTTTTTTTACTATTCTAATTCTAAATTCAATTTATCTTTGGTCCTTAAAGAGTAAAATTTGTGTCCACCAATTAATTCATATGTGGATCTCCCCAATGCTGGTCTTCAAAATATGCGTGTTGTTGGTTTTGATCCAAAATAACCTTCATTCAACCATCGGTTAGGATATTGACAAATATTACTTTTTTATTAGCATAGCTTACTGCATCAGATCTTATAGTTCTCCATCTTCCATTACCAATAACATATCGTCCCTACATCGATTGAGGTTGCAAAATTCATACCCGTCACACTGTTCAACAAGGTCACTTTCTCTAGCATATAATTCAAAAATGAATGTAAACAGAACGTAATAAGCTTAACACAAATTATATCTACATACATAATCCTTCTCCTTGTGTTGTTTATCCCAACCTTCAGACTCTACAGAATCCTTGTCAGAACAAGACAACATCCCAATCAAGCTGAACGAAGGTGTTCCAATTGGCGCCAGGAAAAATTACTTTTTAACTTCCCTTTGGCTCTCATTTTTCATTCTCAGCTTGATTAGTGCAGCCATGATTGATGGTGTTTTTATAAGATCTTATCATAGAAGGGCATTTCAAAATTGAATTTCTAGCCGAGAGGACTTTTGAGTTTGGTGTCTATACATAAATACATGCAGAGGTACACTGTCCAACATCTGTTTGTACTGCAGACATTCTATGCTAATTCCTTTCGAAAAAAGAACACACACATACTTCTGTTTCCTCTACACAAAGCATCGAAAAACGTTATCCCCTCACCGGCTGCTTTAAACTCAATGGTTTTGAACAAATTTTATTGATATCGTCCTGACCGGACCATAAAGCTCATTTAATTGTTGGAACGCTAAAACTAGAGGTCAGTCAGAGTCAAATCTGTTCTAAATCTGTTGGTCAATCGTTTTACAGGAGTTCAAATCGGAATTTTTATTTTCCCTTCCACAAAATCTGTGATGGTTTCATATTTTAGAGATCTGTTGTGACCCCCAACTTTTATGGAATCCTTATTTATAATTTGATGATGTTGTCCTTAAGAAAATTGAATTGTAAAGACATGCAGGTAACTAAATATCTCGTCTAAAGGTGTTCGACAACACCTGAAGAAGAGTTTTATGGACACATAATAAATTTCGTCTGTATGTATACTCTACTCTCTCTCTCTCCCGTGCACATGAACTTGCGGTCGATATTTATGAGCTTTGATTCAACACCTGTATTTAATGCGTGCTGACAGTTCATGCGACAATCGGAAAGGAATTTATTCGCCTACATAAAATCCATAAAAGTCGTTCAGGCTCGAGGATGTATGATAATTTCCGGCGGAAAGGTAATCAAAAATCGCTTAAGGCAATGGAGGAGAAAAATATTAGTCTGAAGTTTTTTATTTATGCTTTACTCATGTTTCAAGCTTAAGCGGGAGGTAAATTTTTCGTTTTTGTATTGGAGTTGATTTTCAAAATTTAAGTTAATTTTAAGTAAAAAAAAATTAAGGAATATCAAGGTTTGGTGGTGGTTCCTTAGGTGCTGTGCATATGTATGATTAAAACTTTTTATGTTATTTCTGTAGTTTAATAAATTTCTATTGAATTTTCTTAAATCCATTAAAATTTTTTAGGTTAAGTTTAATTTAAAGTTATGCTTCAAAATATATGCAAAAGAATTTCATATTCTTAGAAATTGCTATAAAAAATAATAATAAAGATTTTTGAGTATGGCTCAAAGTGCATTCCTTTCGCATGATGAATCTTCTACCATTGAGAAATGTGTTTTTAGTAGCTATCTGTCGTTTAGTCAGTGGCGTGGCGTGTACTTGAGGCGAGGCCACTCAAATGTTATTGCAGCGGTTCTAATAAATTATCTATACCCCTCTCGATAGCTATTTCTTACGAACTCCAGGGGCCAGAATCTGTAACTCGGAGAGTTTGGGAGATGAAAATTTTGGTTTTCCCGGATTAAAACTCCCTAACTCTCCATTCGAGATTCTCTAACATACTTGGGGAGTTAAATAAAACGTGAGAAGTATCGAAATATTGAAAGACGGCTAACTCTGTGTGGGAGGGTCGTAGAGCATTGTGGTCTTTCCAGGGCGAGGGTGTTTTAGGGAATGGGGTCATAACGACCCCAATTGGGGGTTGTCCAAAATTCGTCACGTTTTGTATCAAACTAAAGAGGGAGAAGCCAGTAATCGAGTGGTGTAGTTTTTTTTTGATCATTTTAACTTCATAACTTCATTTTTTGTACTTGGGTCATATACACCCCAGTTCCTATATTTTGCATATATTTCTTCCGTTCTTTATTTCACATCTACTAGTACTCTGTTGTGAACATTTTTCTTATGGAAAGTGAATTTCCACGACTTACCAGTTCTGCAAAATGATGAGTTGAAAGTATGTCCATTTATGTACCAAAAAACGGCCATTTTTTCATCTTAAGAAGGCTAATTCACTTCTTTTGCCGTTATCTCCAGAACTATTTACCTGACTCAAAAACTAATTACATATCTAATTAGGGGACAAAATGTAGGTGCAATGCCATCCTACATACAAGCTTTAACGTGCATATTAAAAATTTTTATAGCATATCTTCTGTGCTGAAAGACGAACAAATTGACAATTTTCACGTGAATTACAATTTTTAGCAGGTACCTTGAGACACCAAAATCCTTATTTCTTTGTAAGTATTGCAAGGATGTCCATAATTTGTTTTTGTAAACATAGCCAGAATATGCAGTGAATCCATGATTCAATTTGAAAATCCTAGGTACATTGGTACCTTCACAAAGGACAATAAAAGCAGACAATACTGTCAGTTGAGAAATATTTTTCTTACTTCCCCGCAACTAACACATCCGAGTGTATTGCCGAGTTTGCGAGTGGAGAGCTAAGTGGCAAAGGAGCTCTCATCTCCACAACTCTCCGAGTTAGTGAATCTGGCCCCAGG
Source organism: Dioctria rufipes (assembly GCA_963924295.1). Lineage (NCBI taxonomy): Eukaryota > Metazoa > Arthropoda > Insecta > Diptera > Asilidae > Dioctria > Dioctria rufipes. Next base: position 14,658,375 of record OZ002742.1, on the reverse strand, counting down.
AGTTAATTTTTGAAGAAAAAGGGCAACTGTAACAGTGAACTCCTTCGACTGTGCGAAGACAGGAAGACGAAGCCAAGAAAAATATCAGCTGTGTTCTTTTATGTACCTTGTTTTAGAACTCTCATACACTGGAGAGAACAAATTGTTCTGTCGATTGAAGCGAACTATTTGTACTGTTCGCTTCATTTATAAGTCGTCAATGAAAATGTGTATCTTTTGTTCTGTCCTGTTCTACAGACACAAAAGAACACAGCTATCATATGTGAGTATCCCGCGCTTGCTTGGGTTGAAAATCGTTGAAGAAATATCTCTCCAAATAAGGTTTGCAAGCTAACTCCAAGGGCAATATCGAGCTTGTAAAAGTGATAGATTTAACTTAACCACTCTAGGGGAGCACACAATCAACTCTAGTCTCTGTGTCCGCAGGGTCTTAGTGGATTAGTCTCCCCTGCTTTTAACCCTCCTTATGTTTAAGCACCCACGATCGAGGACGTGAGAGTAAGCATGAATTGTAATTTTTAGTTCCTTGTTTTCAAATTAAAATAAAAGGAATTAAAGGAATAATTATAGTCAGGTTGCAGTCTACCTACTTGAATATTATCGACTCCATTTCAATCAAAGCTATAAACAAATTTGAAACTTTTCGTTTTCTCGAAAACGAAGGCAATGATTAATGGTTTTCAGAATGTGGAGAGATACTGAAGAGTGCTCTAACGTATTGGGTAAGTTCTCTAGTAATGACGGTATTTGAGCTCTGTGAATGAAAAATAAAAAGAAAAATTTGCAAAATACGAAATGGGAAAATTTCAAATTCGTTTATAAGTTGGTGTATTATGAAACAGAGAAACAGAGAGTATTATTCGTTATTTTTTCAAGTAAATCGAACAAAATTTTGTGATTTACTTGACTCAAGTATACTTGAAATCAATACGCGTTTACATGATATTTTGATTACTTGATCTCTACTTGAAGTATACTTCAAGTATTCATGTAAACGTACTGATTGTCATTTGTCATATTAATTTTATCAGAATCTAGCCCCAGGATACAATTCTTAGTAACATAGTGAAACTTCTACCTCTGACAATGTTTTAAAGCCAGAATAGGTATTCCAGAACGACTTAGCTCCTGCGCATAAAGTCAAAAGCACCCAAGAGTGATTAGCCGCTAACGAAATTGACTCCATCAGACACGAAGATTGGCCTATTTCCAGTGCGCACCTTAATCCCTTGGATTAAAAAATATCGTACTTTAGACAGGGGAAAGTTTGAGGTAAGCCTAACAAAATTTTAGAAATCTCCCAAAAGGTATCTCTTTCCAAACCAGTTGCAGAAATGAATATTCTTCGTGAAACTATTGATGATTGGTCCCAAAGGTTAAAAGCATGTGCTAAGAATCGCTGCTGCCATTTTGTATAAATTTGACATAAATTGTTTTTATTACTTCCAATGCTACCAACAAAATATGAATTAAATTAATTACATTATTTTGTTTTCATGTCACATCAAATATTGGACAGAATTTAAAGAAGTTGTTGGTGACATTTTCTTTCCAATGTGTTCATTAGATCTTAACACAGAATTTACTCCAACTTATATCCCACGATTAATAGTAAAAATCATCATAGATGAAAGATTAAGAACGATTACTGTCCCTTCACTATTTTGTATTCCATAGTTTCCCATTATCTGGAAGACGGAAAGAATCTTCTCCCTCTGTGTTAGCCTCCCGCATAATCGACGAATTCTTAAAGACAAAACTTTGAAGAAAAGTTTATTTCCAAATGATTTACTCAGTGTTCATAAACTGAGCATACTCTCTGTGAATAAACTTCCTGGCAGCATAGTTCGTCGTCCGCCCAACCTATATAAGTTCAGAAGCCTCTGTGAAGTGGGAGCGCAATAATTACAAGCAAAACAAATGAAAAACAACAGACAAACATGGTTGACTTTCGCAACAAAGCTGCAATTATTATCGCAGTTATAGCGTTTCTGTTAATTAAAGTTTGACTTTCGTGCACATCTGTAGAAACATTTGGATATCTTCTACGGGGAGGAAGCTCTGTGAAAATGGAAAAATTCTTTGAAAACTTTGCCGTTACATGCTCGACTACTACTGAGCTACTGGAGGAGTACGTATGTTTCCGCTCTAAGCTTATTAGCTCCACTCAACAAAAGTATTAATAATGTCTGCTTTTTGAAAATTTCGTTATTTTTAGAAATCTTCCGCCCGCCTAGGTATATTTTGGGAGCGTTCTGGGAAAATGTCCTGCGGAACTTTATCATATTGCCACTCACAAAGACACTCCTCTCCGCTTACTTATCAGATGACATGGAAAAAGTTTGCCCATAAATAAAATGTAGTGATGTAGTGGGTGCTCCCCGTTTACAGTCTAGTTCTGGATATCCTCTTTATTTGGAGTACATTTAAGCGCCTTTCCTTCAATCTTCGATAAATGGTCGTGTGGCGATGTTTTGTGCCGTGTTATCAGTTTGCTGCAGGCTTTTACTTTTTCCCAGGGAATTAAGTCTGCCACTCTTCTGAGACATTTTCATATTGCGGTAGTACCGCATTGGAATTTTTTTTTGTTGTATGTTTTTTTTAATAGGATTATATCTCTCTCTTTTTTTTTTGATTTCGGAAAAAAATAGAGAAGCTTTCGTTTTTTATTGAAATGTATATAGTAAGCACATCCAGTTATACTATCTTGATAATGGTACAAACATACAAAAAACAAATTAGGTGAATGTCAGTCCTTATGGTTTTTCAGGTCATCTTCTTATACATATTGCCTCCCTTATACAATCTGTATCATGCCCTTTTATATGCTGCCAGGAAAAATAATTAGTTAAAGTTATGCGCAGCTCATTTTGTTCGACATTACATGCAACTCCATACAAAATGTTTTGTTGGTGAGTTTCCACTCATTGTAATCCAGTTAATGTAGTAAGTGTAGGTGCTTTACCAAAGAAGCTTACAAGTTTTGTGTATCGATGAAATTAGAAAACTTCAGGTTCAAGTAAATAGAAGAAAAGTCTCTCATTTTCATTAAGAAACTACAATAATTTTAATTTGCTATATACTATAGCAACTTTCATACTACGTATAAATGTCAACATTAAAGAAGAAATTTATTTCCAAAAATAAAATTAACCACTAAATTGTTCTCAAGATTAATCATAAGTGGTAAACCTTTTTTATGTTCTGAGCCACGCAGCAATAAAATGCATATGTGTGAAAGAAGTGCGATTGGGAAATTTTCTACCATTGCGGCTTATGGGAAAATTGTATTTTTTAACTTTGAAATCTTATAACTATCAACATACACATTTTAAAATAAAAAAATATATTTAAACTTTATTTTTATATACATTTATTATCATTTCATGCATATGAAAATTTCATATGCCACAATGGAAAAATTTAGAGTTGTCCATTGCGTATTAGGGATTTAATTGATTACACAAGTGCAGTAAAAGATTTAATGCAATTACGTAAGAAAGGTTTTAATTAATTAATAAAGTACACAGTAAAAAATTTTCACAACTTTAAAAGTTGGCAATTTGTTGCCAACTACAAATGTTGTACAATTACATGTCGAAAATGCTTGTAAATTGTTGTTGTAAAATCACATTAAAGCATGTAAGCTCAATTACACATTTGTTGTGAAATTAAATTAGAATATGTAAGTTATATTACATATTTATTTGAAAATAAATTAAAGTGTGTTATAAAAGCACATTTGTTGTAAAATTAAACAAAGGTGTGCTAATTAATTAGAAATTTGTTGTACATAAAATTAAATGAAAGTGGGTAAACTCATTCGATAACCATACTGTAAACTACATTTTTTTTGTATGAATATACATATTTATTAACAAATAAAACATTTCATTTATATAGCTTAAAACTATAAAAAAAAAAAACTATCTCAGGATTGACTTTTGTAATAGCAGTAATGTTGTTTTTATTTCCACGAGAGCATTCCGAATGTATTGAGAAGAAGTATCTCTGTAGGAAATCGTAGGACTGCGAGACTTCTTTAGGATACTGTATGTTCAAGTTCATCTGCATCAGTTTCTGTAAATAAGAAATAATAAAAGTAAAGAGTTATATTAGTATTAGATATGGAATGCATAGAATATATATCTTATTTAGAATAAATTCACCTGATTTAATTTATTTTAAGCAGATTTCAAAAGGACTCCAAAACAATATTTAAAAATAATTCAACGATTTTCACAAATCAATCAGCAAAACTGGTTTTTTGTCTTAAAATAATTCAAATTTTTTATATCGGAATTAATTAATATTGTAAAATCCGTTGTATTTCATCTGGAAGAAATTTTGAATTAAATTCAAAAACTGATTTAATTTTAAAATACCCGACGAATTTTATTTAAAACTTGATATTTGTTTTATGAAAATCGTTGAATTATTTTTAAATATTGTTGAAGTCCTTTTCAAATCTGTTTAAAATAAGTTAAAAGAAATTAAAACAAAATTAAATTAAATTAAAAAATAAGAGGAAACGAGGAAAAGTTTTAATTGTTCTAAGAGCTATATATTTTTTGAGTACCCTATTCTAGATATGGAATGTGATCGAAAGGTTTTCAAGTTTATTTCGAGTAGAAAGAAAAGTCTGAATTTTTGTATGGTAACCTTGCGAAAATATCGCCACATTTCTTTTCAGAACCGTTAGGCTCGATAAAATAAAAGTTTTTCATAAAGTACTTTCGACGTTTGTATGATGTATCAAGGTTTTCTAACAATTGTTCTTCTTTATTTGAAAATATAGAATTTGCGAGTTTAGTTTTCAGAACTTCATTAAATCTTTCCGTGAGACAAAAATGCTCTGCGTTTCTTTCTAAATTACTTACCTCAAATCGGTAGTATGATTTCATTTCAGAGACAAGATAATTATTTGTATTCTCTATTATATCAAATTTCGTTTTTAAATTCAGGAAAAGGAGTCCCAAATCTGGCGATTTGTCATATGACTTCTGTCTGAAGTATACATATAGTAGGCCTTTCATAATCGCTAATTACACATTTCGGTGAAGGTTCGCTACATTCTGAATGATCACGGACTCTTCTGTGTTTTCTAAATGTACGACTATGTAAAGAAGATTTTGTTCTCAACACTTTGTTGCAATTCACATTAGGACACAAAATACAACTTGTGTATAGCAGATGCATGGACGAATGAGTTACAATTTCTCTAAAAGTATTAGATTTGAAATTGTATTCAGCTTATTTACACAGATAATAGCTTTCAAATTTTAACATGTTTAACTTTGTATGATCACGAAATACATGAGATTTAAATGACGCGTACGTTTTAAATAATTTTCCAGAATTTTTATTTATGCACTGAAAACTAGAATTCTCATGATACCTATGAATATATTGATGTTCATTCTAAGCCTGTATGATTATAAATCTTAATTTTTCACCTTTATCACTTGTTATCCGATGTAGTGCTACAAACTACTTAAAGCACGTCCGAATGTCACAACTTCACATTTAGTAATGCTCATCCCGCAACAAGTTCCTATTTTCCATGAAGAGTTGTGAAAATACAGTTTCAGATGTAAAATTAACCCATTTTTCTGTAAATTTGAATTTTTGTTCGTAAATCTAGTGTTATCAGCTTTGTTTTTACAAACAAGTGTTGCAAAAATAAGAAACACTATTTAAAAATACCAAAAAAATTATTTTTACATACGAAACTATAGAAAAATAAAGTTTTCATTAAATTTACAGCATTTTGCTGTAAAAAACTACTACTTTTAAACCTGTAATCTTCAGGCTATTTTTTACAGTGTAATTACTAACGCAATAATAATAATGTAATTAATAATGGAAATTTGCTCAAGTTAATTCAAGATTTATGTACTTGATATTTCCGTCTCCGTACCAAAGAATAAAACTTTCGAATTAGTTGTAACACAAATACTTATATAAAAAAAAAACAAAAAAAACTTTCAAACAATTCTTTATTAGACCGAACCTAGCAAAGGGCGTGTTGTTAAACTAAGAATTTCTCTGCAGGTCAGGCAGCTGTCAACTGAACCATCTGAATGTGATTGAGACTGAGTTTTACAACACTTGACAGCTCATATCGTTTTGACAGTTATTTGTATCTTTGTTTTAGTATTGTATAAATATTAAAAATGAATCAGATTATAAACTATTCTGAATTGTATGAAATTATTTTGGATGAGTCGAATATTGAAGAAATGAAAACACTTCTGAAAGTAGGTCTTCAGATTCTGACGAAGAGATTGAATTACGAGTTAAAAGACAAAGAATCGAAGATTTTGTTACAAGTGTTGTACCTTTTTACAGTATGGAGGATTTTAGAAGCCACTTTAGGATGAATAGATGTACTTTCGAGGTAACCTTTACGAGAAAACTAATTTTTTATATTGCTGACTTGCTTATTCTTGACCTCAGCGTTTGTTAGTAACTTTCGGCAGTCACTGGGAACTACGTCGTACTGGACGACCTAAATGCGGATTTGAGAGGGCTTTGCTGGCTACCATTTGGTATTTGGCCAACATAGAAACCTACAGGCAAGTCGGTGACCGTTTCAATTTTGAGAGAGGGATGGCTCAAAGAATTGTGATAAAAATATGCGAGATGATGTACAATAAAAGAAAAGAGTTTATTAAATGTCCAGAAAGAGATCTTAAAAAAACTTTTGATGCATTCAATCTACCCAGAGGCAACAACTCCTTTCCTAATGTTGTTTCTTGTGTCGACGAAACACATATTGTTATAACCGGACCTACAACAGATAACAGTTATTACAACAGACATGGGCAGTACTCCGTTCAACTACAGGCTACGTGCAACTCTAAAATGATATTTACCGACATTTACGTTGGTTGGCCAGGGAGTGTGCATGATGCTCGCGTCTGGAGAAATAGCACCTTATATAAAAAACTTTCCGAAGAAAATCCTTTACTCCCAGAATTTCACATCTTGGGTGATTCGGCATACCCCATAGCAGGGTTTTTATTAACTCCTCACAGGGACGATGGACATCTCAGCGCAGAAAAGAAAAAATTTAATAGGAAGCTAAGCAGCACAAGAGTTGTTATCGAGTAGGCCTTCGGCAGATTAAAAGGTCTATTTAGACGTTTAAAGTATTTAGAAATCAGAAAATTAGAAAATGTGAAATTTATTGCAATGGCAGCATGCATTCTACATAATTTCATACTTCTTCATCAAGAAGATGATAAAATTATAGACAACTACGATGTTGAAGATTCTGACACTTTCGAGGATGATACCAATGCACCAGAACGAATGAATGAGACGGAAACGAGAGCTGGGATAGCTAAAAGAGAACATTTAACACAATATTTTTCTGGTATTCGTTCATAATTAAATAAAAGAACAGATTATGGAACATTTTTGATAGATTTATTTTAAATAAATATGGCACTTCTTGATAAATAAAATAAATTAAAACTCAAATTACATGTAAATTAAATCAAAACTAAAATTAATATTGCGGACTTATTTTTTATTTTTTAAGACTTCCGTGAGTTCTTGTATCGCTTGTATCTTTTGGTGCTCAAGCTTTTCCAAAGCCTCAAATTTCTTCTTCTGCCACTGGAATTTCTGTTTTTTAAATTCCAGTAATTCCTCCGTGAGGGTTTTCTTCCTTTTCCCGGGAGTAGCACGCATCCCAGAACTGGAGGAAGCTAAAGATGAACGGCTAGTATCATCAATGACGTCTCCTATAACGCCTGCCGAAGGTTGAACATTAGCTTTTGTTCCGAGTGCCCGATCAAATATATCGAAATAATACCATGATGAAGATGCTTCTCCAGTTTTCTTTGATCGTTCCTTATTTCGTATATAGGTTTGTTTCAAGTTATTGAATTTTTTCTCCAGGTCTTTGCTCGTAGCTCTGTATCCCTTTTGATTGAATTCTGTTGCTATTTTTTGTCAGAGCTTACATTTCTTATTAATCGGACGAGAAAAATCTACATCACGCTCTAACCTAAGGGTTATAAGCAATTTTATTTTCTTCTCGTCCCAAAATTTCGCCTCCATTTCTTCAACTGGAGGCTGCTCACCAATACTTTCCGGTATATTGGGTACTTCGCCGGTAACGCCAAACAAACTGCTACAATAATCCGCCAACAAATTTCCACCTATTAAAACAATTTACTATTATTATTTTAATGTTTTAAAGTGAAAATAATAGTGTACCTTGTTCTTGCAACATATCGTATGTATTGTCATCAATTTCCACATCATGGCTTACCCCATTTATTTGCACCGTAAAATTCATTATTCATAATGGCAGTAAACAAAAGACAGAAAAAGTAAACAGAAATCATGCTCAATGCACACATATGTGTTCGGATCGCCCTGGATTGTCTTTAAAGAAAAATTTCTTAAGGCTGAGTTTAGAAACACGTGACGTTTAAGAAATTCTGACTTTTACAACACTTTTGTCTTGAAGATCTTAAAGATTCTTAGTTAACTAAGACTACGATTTGGAAGTCGTCTTCGATTCGATTACAATCCGAAAATGAAACAAAAGAAACCCTACATCGAATAGGCTTTTGGCACAACTCACTGCATCAACACTTCTCTATTTTCTATTTTTTCATTAATCTTATTAAATAATATTGCATTTGTAGCTAACCGGAGTTTTTCAAGAAGGATTTAAAGAAACCTTTGAAGAATTATTTTAAGACTATGTAGTAATCCGCCATTGATAAACTTTAAGTGAATAAAAGGAAAAGATCTCATTACTTCACGCGTGCAATATTTCTCTAGTGTACAAATTTGTTTCTTTCTTCCCAAAGCTTGAGTTATGGGTGGCTTTTCAGATGACCACAGAAAGATAATCAATTAGTGATATTTTAAGAGAAAGCCTTAACTCAGATAATAAATATGAAAACTTTTCGAGATTTATTACTTTGAAAATTTTTCATCCAAGCCATTTCCATCCAGAACTCCTTCCGAATAAATTATCAAGCTTGTTGCGCCACTTTAAAGTCGGATTTTTTTTTATTGCATTTTATTTAAATTCTAGAGAAACCGCTAGATTTTAGTATATGTAATTTTGTATTTAGTTAAATATTGTTAATTATTGCTACAATCTTTTTTTTTCTGCTCTTCATAATTTGGCTTTAATTTTTTTCACATAGCTACACATTCCAAATGGAAAGCTCTTATCCTAAATTATGGTCCCTATGAACATATTTTAGAGAAATATTCAAAAGTTAAAGATTCCCAAAAAAATAAAAAAAAAAAATTTTCATTTGCTGGTAATTTTCAAATGAATTTCACCACAGAAGGACTAACTATATGAGTCCTGTTTTTTTATTGTTTTTTTTTTTTCATTTCAACTTAGTCGGTATGGTGGTCCAAATCAGTGCAATACGTTTGATGAAAACTCGTAAACTTCTTGCGGTTGAAGCTATTGAATGAAAAATTAGAGAAAGGAGCTTTGCTGGCAAAAAGTGAACACAAACAAACTATCGTTAATTATGTACAAAACTCCTGTAGATGGCACTTTGAATGCTCTGGAAGGGAGTTACGTATATAAACTGAGACAAAAGCGATTCAACCACGGGCGATGGTTTTTTGTTCTTGTCATCCCCCAGTCTAGATATTCAACCCTCGACTACTACCTACCATCGAGACTAACTTATAATGAAGTGCTTAAGTTTTGGGTCTATTATAGTCAGCAGAAATTCATATGGTGGGAGTAACTTAGGGAGGATACGGAAATGAAAGCTGCCAGTTCTGTTCGAACTTGCTTTACGTGAAAAGCATGCAGTTGCATAGCAAGCAGCTGCCTTATACTTACTTGGTTTATAACGGAATGGATACATTTTAAGAAGAAAAAAATTATTAAATAAATATGCATAACCAAATAATATACTCAGAAGAAATACTTCATCCTCTTAGATGCCTGTGCTAGTCTATACATCGAAACTCAACCCCCCCCCCCCCCCCTCCCCCTCGCCGTACACTACTTTCTACTTACAAAGGATTAGTCCGAGCCACATAGTGGCTGTATTGAAAAAGCCGATTGCAAAGCAATCCAAATACCCATGAGAGTATATTTCTGAGTTAAATAATATCAGTTTAGGGCTTGTCTAAATTCCTATTCATAGCAGCTATCTGATGAATATGTTATTCGCAGGGATTTATATCAACGTGAAAGGATGCATCATTTCTCATGTTACTTTGGGACCTATATACGTACTGGAACCGTACATCAGCACAGCACAGATGGGCATATACATTTCCCAGGCACATCCTGCCTGTTACAGAATGATTCCCTTCTGCATGCCGCAAACGCCTGACTTTTCTTTCAGGCTAACAGGAATTCATATAGTTCACATTTATCCTGCGAAAGGAGCTAGGACACATGGCTATGCATCAGTTTAATATTCTCAAGCGAATCTCTTGTTTGATAATAATTTAATCCGAAAAGGCGGAAATAGAAACAGATTAAAGTCGGTACGTGCGCATTTAGTTTTGCTGATCTTCTTTCAAATTTAGGACACTTTGCGAATGTTGCTTAGACTATGGGACAACATTGGATTTGGATTTGTATTCCTTTCGGTCGACTGTGTGGATGGAATTAAAAGTTAAGGAATTTACATATTTCGCTGTACAAACAAAAGGAAATAAAATTTTTGAAGTTTTGATTCATTTCCCGAAATATTGCTAATATGTTTAGAGGGAAAGGAAATTTAATCTTCTTCAGGCAGACATTGGATGTGCTTGGAAATGATAATTTCTTTTTTTTTATCTCTCATTTTAGATTGCGTCAATTTTGCACAAACTATTTGTTGTACGAATACTGGCGAAAACTTTTGAGATGGTAATAGGATAAAACTGATGCATAGAGAGGTTTGAGGGTTTTCCTTTTCACAAAAATTACATAGATTTTAGAACTGAACAACAAGAAGTTTTGCTCTCTTTTTCGGAACTGATGTGATCCTTTTTCAGCAAATTTTTTAACTAATTTTTTAATATTTAAAACGACAAAAAAATGAATTTGTATGTATACATGTATACAATTGCTCTGTATCAGTTTTATTTATTTTTTTTTTATCTTTTTAAATATTAGTTTATACGTTCATAAAACTTTTTGTTTTTATCGCCGAAGAACTCAATCAAGTGCGATTTGATATAACCATTATAAACCAAAACTGATCCAAAATGGATATTTCTTAAAGTACTTCCTTTCTTTTTATAATTTCACAACACTAAGCACTACAACAATGCACTCGTTGGTTGGAGCCCGCCATTATGCCTCCTTGTCTAGGCCTGTCCAGTAGCTTAAGGTCAGATAAACTACTCAAGAGGATTTCTCTCAACGAGCGTCAAAACTAAACTCCTTTTTTAAATAATTATTAATGTTGACACTTCAAGACAGTCGAGGCAACAATGAAGGGCTACCACAACAATAATGTTGTATTGGTGGGCAGTGGAGGATTAGTAATTTAACAAACACGGAGGATTTGTAATTGTTTACAACAACATTATGAAAATTGAAAAAAATTGGCAAAGACCGCCATAAAAAATAATCTGATGGTGTAAGTATGATCAAAACTTATGGTGAATATGGCAATATACCCCAAACAAGTTCGAACATTTTTTGTCGAGTTGACAAGGATATGTGTGGTCTTGCATTGTTCTGATGTGAAACTTTTATATCCGCAGCACGCAGCACGATCTAATGAATCATTAGTACTAATCATTCATTAAAATGCCATATGTCGCATAGCATTCATAATTATGGCTCGAAAATTAGATCATAATAAAGTACACTAATGAAGTGTTTTCTTTTTCTTTCATTAGAGTTGTAATGAGGAAAAAGGGACAAAACTGAATGCATTTTGGTATTTAAAATATAAATTTGAAGCTCTGCATTACATCTGCCCATTTCAAAAATAAGAAGAAGAACTGCAAAGCACAAATTATATTTATTTAAGTCCCTTTTTTCAGAAAACGTAAGGTCCCCCCTCCCCCCCAACACCCATACAAATTTTTTGCTTGTCTAAGCATGACCTATCCATAGCGTTTAGAGTTGTCAAACCGCTCAAGGGGCACCCAGGATGCGCGTAAACCGTACATTCCACGAAATTTAAAAGTCCGACGTCAGGATGTTTTCGAGAAAAACGTCTCTGACAGACAGACGAACAGGCGCATGAGCGATCTTATAATGGCCTAAATTTTCCTGTTGTTGTTATTGTACGGAACCATAAAAAAATTGTTAAAAATTCCACTTCGAAGAAACATATTGGATACATTAACTATTTGATTTCCATCGACCCGTTTGATGAATTTATATACCGATTTCAATCACTTAATGAACATTAAACTGTGCCTTTTAGAAAACATCCTCAACAATCTCTCTAATAAGCACGCAACTTTTCAAACTAAGCGTGTTTAAGCTCATACGTATCCCTGGTTTTTCTCTGAAATTGAGACTTAAATTCCTGAGCGTGAATATCAAGAGGATACTGAAAATACGAGCGGCTAAATCTGGATACCATTACGGTAAACTAAATTCTAAACGTCTATATAGGTTAAGATCTATCAAATCCTATACGTGTCGGGTTCCCCATGGCAAATATCTAATTCTCTGTAATCTATAAACCCAAATGACCGATGCAAAATTTTCATCTCAAATCTTAGGCTTCTTGAAATCCTTCAAAATAACCAAAATGTCGTTTTCGGTTTCAATCATTTTATGCGAATTGTAAATTTATTGAATTTCAATAAATTTCAATCTGTTAGACGAGAAATCTCCTTCATATAAATTATGATGACTTTAAAATGTAGATGAAGTCCATATGACCAGAAACCTGAAAAAATCATTGTTGGGCGTTATACTTTACAAATTACATATTACAAATTAACCGAGCTTATGGTAGATCGGTAAAATAATATCTATGCCGAAAACTAAAAGCTCCCATCTGATTTTAGACCTCTCAGTCTAATATGTTTCCAGCAAATTGTGGAATATCAAACACTTATTACGAAAATGTGAAGGAATTTAAATTTCTTATTAAATGCCATTAACGCTTTCAGCAGGTGTACGTAAATGGGAAGTTTTCAGGAATTCTTCCACTTTATCGAGGTCGAGGGATTCCACAAGGATCGATTTTGGGCCGCTTCCGTTCTATTTAAATACATAAATGACATCGCTAATATAATCAAGAATTTAAAATTTTCGCTGATGTTGACCAAATATTTATGAAAATGCCACTTGAACTCAGATTACAAAATTATTCTTGAACGGTAACAAATTTATACTATGCGTGTACGGCTTTTCATAGAACCAAGTTTTAGACAAATTTTATTTGCGCTTTATAATCTTGAACTCGATGTGATCAGCCCTTACTGCCAACGGATCAAAAGCATTGTTGTCATGATTAATAAGAGCATGTCATGCTGTGACTACTTCAAAGCGACTATAACAGAAAGGACGTGTTATAGATAATTGTTCTCAAGAAAAACCCAAATCACATTCATTAGAGCCTTATTAATCCTGCATCTCTTTTACAGCAGCATGGGTTTCAGAAATTTACACGATACCGGTTCCAAGAATTTAAAATGTTTTTTCAACGGCTGTATTTTCATTACATTCGGCCTGCGAAGAAATCAATAGATAAGTCAATTCCAGATTAGGTTACTCGATCGAAACATATAAATAAAATTCAAAATACTAGCTTTCATGCTGAGGCCACACAATATCGTTCCATCAAGAAAATTCGTCATCCTTACAAATATATTCCTATGTACCTACGCAAATACTGTAAGCCTTTCAAATTTTTATTATGTGTCATTACCTGAATCCTAATTGCCAATCATTCAAGCAACAAACTCCTATGAAAATCCATAAATCAAAAGTTCTCAGCTTTTGAGAGCAATTAAAAAGAGATTACTGCTCGCAGTAATTGCGTCATTAGATCTCAGGTGTTCTTCAATTTGCATGAATAATTAAACTTTGAATATTGTTCATTGTTGCAAATCATCTCCCACAAATCATTGGCCTAAAGCCTCCGGAAAAATATATTATGCGACCCGTAAGCGTCGTAATTATGTTTTAGGTCCCACAAAATGAGTTGGAAAAAACCACAGTTCCGGAGAGCAAAAAAAAAACACAAAAAAAAAAAAACAAAAAATCTCACTCCAGCTGACACTCACTTTACACTTAATTACTTAAGAGTGCTTTTGGATATCCATTAAAAGCTTAACACCATAATTACCAAGGATAACAATTTATATTCTCTGTTAGAAGGGAGCTTTTCGTGATATATGTATATAAGTTTAACTGTACATTCGCCTGTGTTCAACAGCACACACAAGAGGAGTGGAGTCATTATCCTGTTTGATTCCCCGCAAAAATACTCGAGAAAATTGATTGCGACCGATTGGATAACTTGTGCTATCCGATAATTCAATTATCCTAATTTGCCGTTAATTAATGACAATTTAAGGGGATTCAGACAATTACAGGCGAAATAACTGACTTTCAGGGCTTACTGACTTCGACTCTGAGTTTCGTTAAGTGAAAATCTATACAGGTGTGGTGGGTAGATAGGCAGTTCGAATTTTAATTAGTTAACATCCCGGAAAAAGGAGTGCAATTGGCCACGTTTAAAAATTAGTGTGCAGGTAGTTTTGAAGGTGTTTTTAATTGTCAGTAGAAGAACCAGGTATAATTGATTTTATTTGACAGCTATTGACGGATGTTAAATGAGGAGAATAAACGAATGATCATGTGCACTGCATTGAATTCTCAACATTTTGATTTAATATCAATTAAAAAACTGCGGGAGTTCATATGGAAAGTTGAATATGGAAGTATGTTCAGTGGCGCACTAAGGACTTTATCTAGGTGGGAACTGAGTTGAAAAGATAATAATATTTTTTATGCAAATTCAATCAAATTCAATAGGTGTGTAGATAGTGTGAATTAAAATAAATAGGATTATGTGAAAACATACAGCTTATAAAAAAAAACAAAGCTTCATAATTTGGCTAAATTTATATTTGTCAATGAAAGTCAATTTTTTACTACTAAATTAATTTTTATGATAAATTCAAGAAAAATGTTTTAAGAAAAGTGAAAAACACCATATTAATGAAAATTAAAAAAAAATTAAATTAGAGAAAAAATAAACAGAAACTTTTATTCATAAAATATTGCATTGATTGTTATGAAATTTTGCAACACTGGACTGTTTAAATAATTCGAAATCAAAGGAATTTCACTTTTAACCTTTGACGCGTGAACAAATAGCCAAAAATTATCAGATCGATTGACTGCGTCTTCGTCGACATTTTATAATCTTTTTTTTTGATTTGTTTTAATTTCATGGCAGGGAGTTGAAAGATTTCATTCAAAGAAGCCAAAAAATCCCATTGTGCTAACCTGCTAGAAAGAAAAGACTGATCACCACACCTTCATGTCCTCTCCTCTTAATGAAGCGCATGAGGTCTACATTTCAAATTCAATTTTATTTCCTTACCAGGGAATGGTACTAAAAAGGAGAAATAAAAGAGGAAAACAAAACAGCAAAATAAAATAAAAGAAAAATAGAGAAAAAGGAAAATTAGATTAAATGATAATGAAATACAAAAATTAAGAAAAAATTTAAAACTGGGAAATAAATGAATACACTATGAAAATAAAATCAAAAATAAATACTAACCTATATTACTTGCTCCCATAATGATAAACAAACCTAAATACACTACAGATTTCTCAAGCTCATCGGACGTATGCCTAATTCTCGTTATTGAAAAATAAGCCTCTTAGATTTATTATGTCACAACAAGTGAAATGGTGTTAAATTGTTTTGTGATGTTGTGGTGATGACTATGTGAAGCAATGCCGTAACCACATATCAAGTCTAGTGCTATTGGAATTATTGTCCATAAATAAAACGGCAAATGAAAGTTGTAGTTTTTATTTATTTGAAATGAAAGCTTCTCCTACAAAGTTAAAAAAATTTGAACTTTTACATAGTACTCTTAGAGAAATCAAAAAAAAAAAATTTGTTTTTTCTTACAAATTACACAAACTTGAGATCAATTTCAAAAAAAGACTTCGTAAACTAGCAAAATAGTACAAATTAATTATAACTTTATAATAAACGAACATTGAGATAATCAACATCAAAAATTCTGTACCAAATGCATTGCTCAAAATGAAACTACTTCACTCTGTCATAGTTAGCATCGCCAGAAATTGGGGTTGTTTGCGCGAGTTACGTTACCTCACCTTAATACAGGAAACCGATATTCAATTACAAGTCTAGACAGTCTCGACATAAATAAAATTCCTATACGAACCTGATCCATTCCTCATATTTTCCACATTTTCCCATATTCCCAGACTTACCTGCAAAATAAACAGAAAAAGACAAATTAATAAAAAGCTCAACAAAACTTAACGTGGGAACAATGATTAGGTAAGCAGTTTTAATTATGAGAATTTTTAGAATTAAAGAAACCAGAATTCAGTCTTAAGACCGCCGTAATTTAGTTCGTGACTTTTTAAAAAGAAAAGCTCCAATAAAGAAAATATAATTGTGTTAGCTTACAATAAAGGAAAACAAAGAATATATAATTGTGTTGGTTTACTCTAAAGAGAAACCAGAGATTAGTGATAATTGAAAATTTGTAATAATCAAAGATTATAAATTAATAATTTTGTAAATATATAAACATAGTTGTTCAGTTTACAGTGGAGGTTGTGTTTTTCATTTTCCGAAATCTATCCTATGTTTTTTTGTTACGAATCCTAAAGGAAAAAGTTAATTCGCGCGGAATATTTTCTGTTCTTCTTTCATTCACATAATGCAAAGCGGGAAACACATATCTGCGGGCGCGACCTGGATGAATTGATGGGCGTGCTTTCGTTCTTCGAGTCGGCACTGAGCATAAATTTTATTTTAGTTTTTATAAATGGGCACAAATTAGGTACTGATCGCTTTTTTATCTGCGGCATCACAAGACTCAACGCCATTTCTTTCAAGCCAATTATTCTCTTGGGCATGAAAGATCCACTACGCATTGCTGCCGCTCATGTTCAGAACACCATAAAAGAGTACCAATGGCCATCTTCTGGTTGCCCGTGCTATTGAGTAGGTAGCAAACATCTCATCTACAATATCGACACCATATTTGGTTCCCTATCATTTCCAGCTTTCTGTTTTCCCCCAGAATCCATCTTTTTGCCATCATGGTACATAATTAAAGCAAAAAGCTCCACTTTTTTCTTCTTATTTGGGAAATATGATACCACAATACAAACTTTTTGAAACCCAAAAAAATTCACACTTAAAATTTATTTTAAGTCTATATATGAGGTCAGCTTGGCTGTTTGCTTTGGCGTATACGGCAGGCAGGAACCAAGCCGTACTGACGATTATACGTGTTCATCAGCAACTCACCTGAAAGCGGTAGCAAAGAACAATTAATTACTTTGTTAAAAAGTAATTTTCCCTGGAGGAGTAAAGACAGCTATACACATTCCTCTTCCAAGCATTCCATATCATCATGTCCACATTTTCCTTCCTAATCCTGTGAATAAACCTAAAGGAAATAAAAGAATATCAAAAGTATGTACGAACTTTGAATCGAATATATACTTCCCTAAAACCAACAAATTATTCTTGACCATCCTGAAGTAAAATCCAAATTGTATATTGGCAAAGCTTAGCCAATTAATCCCTTCACTAGAAAGATCTAAAAAGAAAACATAATTTAATCATGAATTAATTAATAAAAGGAAAAAAAAGTTAATATATGAATTTTGAAAAATAAATAAAACTAACCTCACCACCAACGTGAAGTTTTTTAAATATTTTCCACTTTAAATCACTATTGAAATAATTAAATAATGAAACAGAATTATTTACTTACCATTTTATAAACGAAAATATATCCAATTTCAGATGAGATTTGCGTTAAATTCAAGAAAACAAACAAACAAACAAACAATCTGACGTCTTGAACTTTAATGACAGTTCAAGAAAAGAGCGTTCGGAAAATGTAAATTTTCACGTAGAAGTCAATTTTGCTAGTAATTTCACTCAAAATTTAATGGTTTTTAAGTTATTTAATAATTTTAACATTTTCTATTTACCCAATTGGTAAGAAAAAGACAACAAAAAAGGTGAAAGAGATGAAATTATCAAGTCGCACGAAAATTCACGACGAACAATTCTAGTACTGCAATAAAGAGTACTGCCGTGCGTGTTTTCCTGCATAATTGATATTTTTATACTCACCACAGTAGGAAGAGATTAAAATTCTTTATTTATTGTTTCATATTAAAAACGACAATAAATCAGAAATAAAATTTATAAAAAAAAAGGGTATTAGCGTCCAGTTATGTACACAAATCATTTCAAGAATTATAATTTAACCATTCAATTTTATTTTCAAGACTTATTTATATGCTTTCCTTTTACATGTACCCGAATCATGTGGAGATTGACGTGGGTTGGCAGTCCTTGCAAAAGTTGGCTGGACGAGAGCATAAAAGGGCGAACGCGGAACGAATCCTTCTTCTTTTATCATTAACAAGTCAGCGAGTTCATTCGGTTTTTGGCAGCATCTTAAGTTTTGTTTTCTCTACAGTTTATTTTTCAATTATTATTTCATTATTTTTTTTTTGCTTGTTTTTCATTATTTTCAAGTATCGTTTCATTAGCTACATTTTATTATTTCAACATAGTCATTAACTTCATCGAATAATTGGTATTGTTTTATAATTTTTATTGTTTCTTTTCTTATTATTTTTTTTTTGAAAGTTAAATCTTGCAGGAGAAATCATTCGATAGTTTACATGTCGAATGAACATGCCTGCTAGTTCAAAGTCGTGAAATAATTTGAGTGCAAATAGTTCATAAGAGTTACATATTTATTTCATTGAATTTTACTAAAAGGCTTTAAAGTAAGGAACATATTGAAGTAAAACTTGTGTTAAATTGAAGTTAAATAAAAAAAAAAATTTTATTATATATGAAAATCTGCACGTCTTCTCATTTAATTGATGTCCAATCCAAATCAAATTCCTTTGAATAAGATTTGTAGATTAAACGTTTTCTAATTAAACAATACGGTTCCTGCTTATATGAAACGCCCTCTTTTTGCAATGAAATTTCTTTTTTAAAGATTTTTCGTTTGCATAAAGAGTTTTTTCAACTTAATTCTTGAGCTGCAGACTTAGCAGCAAACTGAGTCAATTTCATATTGACTTATTTCGCGCTATGAATTTTCATAGCAAAACTCCAAAAATGGAGCCGTGAGCCTCTCTGCCGTTGTATGTCGTAAAGATAGGTGGAATTCCAGCGTTATTCTTCGTCAAACGCTTGACGACACCGCTTGATGAGTTGCTGTGATTGTATGGATCGTATTTTTTTCCAACGTATATTTCCATGTTATTACTATAAAAAATTCTCGAGTCAGCCATCGCAAAAATATTTATAGCATATTTACCTAGTTTGCTAGGTAAGTATATATTGCCTGAATGGGAAACGACAACGCGTCTTCTCCAAGTTTTCGTTAATTGTCACGTCGTTGCCAACATCATAATATTTTTTTTATATTGTCATTAATCTCTTGGAAAATTTCGCGAATGGGCGCCAGCTCATCTATTTGTGTTTTTTCGACTCTTGTACGGATATCGTCAAAATGCAAACTTCTCAATAAAAAATGAAACCTTTCGCGTGACATGATGTCTATGCATACATCGCAACCACTTCCATCCTATTCCCAGAGATCTTTTGTGTTCAGATTGCCGCTCGTCAGTCTTCCACAGAAATACAGTATTTCAGTATGTCAGTATACAGTATGTCTGTACACTTACATTCGCGTTCTCTAGAAAACTTGGATCTCAAATCTTGAATGTAAATTTTGGTATACTGGACTATCTTTTACAGAAAAGCCTCCGAAAATATAAGATGCCAGGCTTCTAACATGTATGAGCAAGATCCTCCTTTGCCAATTGGTCATGGTAAATGTTAAACAATATAATGGAATCTTGTACGTACACGTTGCGATGGCGCACAAAGTTGCCACTGAGTTGTTCCAAATTTTCTAATAAAATTCGCTCGCCTAAGATACTTCAAAGGTACAGCCTTTAAGAACTCTTCATCTATTTGCTATAAATTTGCATTTTCTTCAATTTGTCGGTCAGAATCTAAACGTTGACGGTAAATGTTATCCTTTGAATATGAGGACGTATCTGAATCTCCTACTCAGTTTCACTTTCATGTTCACTACGTTCCTCAAAATCTTCTACTCCCGAGATATTTTCTTCTCCGCTGTCTTCTTTTCAAGCAGTTCTTTTATTGTACTATGTCTCAGTGGAAAATTCATCTTATTGTAATTCTAAAACAAAACAAAACAAAATATAACTAAACATACTGAAAAGTAATGTAACAAGAATCGTAGCTACCGGGTGTTTTTCACCTATACTCACTTTACACGTCCGTTGTCAACAAGCGCCGCATTCAAACAGACTGCCTCCCAGGATCTGGGTGCGTTAGCTATTAGTTCGAAGGTACTTATAGTCCTGAGTTCCTATAAGGCTCAGAACAAAATAGAAAACCAAATTTAAGTAATCTGTGGTATTTTTTACCCAGTAGCGAGTTCCGCCGGGTTAAGTGTTATGCCATCTAGAAAAATTTTCATTTTGTCTGTATTTTTTTATATTGTGCGTACTGTGATTTATTTATTTATCCACAAAAATAGTATATTCATGAGACCAGTAATCACAACAATCAATAGCCCCTCTCAAAATATATATTTACTACATACAGCAAATAAATTACAATACGCACAATATAAAAAAAAGTATAATATAAAAGACTCTATAATACAAAGATGTTGCAGGCATATGGTATAGCCTGTCTGTAGAACTTGAATTTCTAAAACAGAATTGAATATCTGAAACTCCACAGTGATTCTCCCCCAACAAATCTTCTTAGGGAAGCCCTAAATTTTTTCTTAGAAATTTACTGGATATTTTTTCATTAGAATTTGTATGCATTTTTGGTGGCCGACAACAAGCTGAACTACAATAGAAGTAAATAACTTTACGAAATTGAACGAAACTGAGGTTTACTTACGAAAAATTTATAATTTTATTTTTATAAATATATATCACATTCCGTAAGAATTATTATCTTATATTTAATTTTTTCACTTTTAAAAAGTGATTTAATTGAACATTTTTGTGCTTTCTATTAATTCGCAGTACCATTTTTATTCCATTTTTATTTTTACATTGCACTTTTAGTTATTTAGTAATAATTTAAATATTTGACAAATCGCGTTCTTACGGAATCAACCATTCTTACAGCAGTTTTACTGATTGCAATTTGACTTTTCAACTTAACGAAAGTTCCCCCCACACAAGTTAAAGTTAATTTTTGCACGCCTGTTAAATTAAAGAGCGCGTTCGCTTTATGTAAGTAAATGTACTTACGTATACGTCTAAACTAGTTCAGCCTAATGGCACACATGAAAGTGTTGTATCTAAAAATAACTCCATTCGGCCTCTAAATGAATAGAAATTCTGCCGAAGCATTTTCTGAAAATTTCTAAGAAGAAATGAATTCTCATTGCTTAACTAGGGTCTATACTCATAAATATTTTCGCCGCCCCCAAGCTCCGGTTGTTGGCCAAATGCATACAAATTTTCAAGAAAAGATATCCAATAAATTTCAAGGAAAAAATTGAGGCCTTCTCTAGGTTCTCTAGATCAGGTCCAGGCTGTGGTGCTCATGATTAGTGGAGGCTGTGTACATCGGGAAGTTTTAATAAATTCTGAACAAAGGTGGAATCTCGGAGATTCCACATTATTTTTCAATGAGGTCCCATTGGGGTGAAAAATCAGCATTTCTGAAAGGATCACAATTTAAGCGCTTCGCTAGCCATCATTTGGCAGCTCTTTAGAAGCATATTCACTTGATCTGTCCAAAAAAATAAGGAAAGATGCAAGTAGTAACTCGAGTGCTTCTAGCGCTATCGGTTGGAAGCTCTATGAAGATTATTTGATGAGGTCCAGCAGAACAACAAGCAACAAGGGCTGATTTCATGTAATTCTCTCCGAATTTAAACGGTAGATTTGTCCACTACTGTACGAAGAAACGCTTTTCTCATTTTGAGTGTGAGGCCCAGTGTGGAGTGAAGCGGTAGCTTTCCAAAGAGTTTTTAATCTTTCTGTTGCCAAAATCTGCAATAACTTCAGTACGGGAGAATATTAGCTTAAAATATATTTAATCAAGTTCATAAAATGTAATACCACAAATAATCACCAGAAAGCGCAAGCGCTTCAATGCTGTTCTCTGGAAGCATTGTCTTGAAGGCCTCTTTTGAAATTAAGGAAGGAGCACTGCAATGAATATTCAAAAAGCTCATTAAAGCTTTCGAATAGTGATATTCAAAAAACTTCTTCGGCGATCATTTAGAGCACTCCCAGAGCCCTTCTTAAGAGCAGCATTGAAGCGTTGCCTCTGCGGACATGCCTATGTTAAAAAGCAATGAACTGGGATAGGGAAAAGAAGCGCTACGAGCTTCCAGGGAAACGCCTCAGGAGGGCTCTTAGATCGCTATTTTTCCCAGTGGGGTCAAACTGCACAATGTGCCTGCAATATCTTTGTATATTATATAATTTTTTATAATATACGTTTACTTTCGCTTTTAATTTTAATCCAACTAACTTTTTATATAAAATATACGAGTTACCCACTCGTGGTCGGTTAGCATATGAAAATTTTTAGCCTTAAATATATCATATTGCAGAAATCTGAATTTAAGCTGACGTTTGGTATACATATTTAGAAAACATACCTTTTAGATTACCTAAAACAATATCCTCAAAAATTACTTTATCACACAAATGTAGAAAAATTCCAAAAAGTTACCCGGATACCTTCGTGGTGTCATAAGAGATAATCCAAACAAAATCCGACTATCTCTGGATCGCTAAATTACATCCCATTTCTTGAAATGCCTATGCATACCAATAGGGTTAGTTTGCAAACTCGCTAAGCTATGAATCCGGTTTAGGATAGTAGTTGCAATTTTATTTCTTAGATATAGTACAAAAAAAATTATTGTAAAGGACAGGAACAGTCAATCCCACAATTTTAATGAATACGTGTTAAAAATTTCGTGACAATTAATCCTTTCAACTTTAAATTCCAATGTTAAATTGAATAAACTGAAAACCGAGTGTACTTTCGATGCTCGACGCAATTTAGTATAATTTACACACCAAAGCTATCGTTTCAGACACTTTTAAACTAAATCTCCCAAAATCCTGGGAAATCCTGGAAACGCCGTATAACAACAAAGATACGAGTCCGATACGTTCCACCTGAATGCGACATGTGGCTGTGCATTTAAATATTCACAAGAGGATTTCCACAATTGAGATCCGCAAAAGACGATAAGGAAACCGAATCATACCCAACCCCACCACTAAGGGGGGACCTTTCCAGTCAGCGTCGGTTACCATTGCCTAAGTAGACAGTTGGGGATCACATTATCCATAGGGTTGACACAGAGGGTGCTTCTTTACCTGGGAGCTTAACTGCTTTTCAAATTAAAAGTGCATGAAGATGGGAAGGTATATATACATACATATATACGAGTAGCAACGTAACTCAAGCGTCCCCATGAAGGGCTTTAAGGACTAAATGGAAGTCTGTGCATGTCCTTTTGTGTCGATAGTCCTATTCCTACCCGTTCTCATTTTCAGACAACCAGGTGAAAAATAAAAATAAAAATATGAAACAGGCATTTTCCCACGTCAGACAGAGCTAAGAAGTTGCATCTCCCGACCTGCCGTTCAAAACCAACCACCAGAAGTCTCCCGAAGGAGGCATGTAAATATTTATGAAAAAAGGTCAATGGCAAGTACTTTCATGCTCGGGTAGGAGGAAATAGGCTTCAAATTTATCCCCTGACAAGATGGTTTATATCGTGGAAGCCTCTTTTGTGGCTTTTGTTTTTTAGACGTTTTGAGAGGCGATGATGTCTTTTGTGATTGACAACCGCAAAGTGTTTAAGAGATCATAGAGCAGCATCTTCTGGAAGGGATGTGTAGAAACGGAATTGTGATGAGGATAAGAGCTGAGGTTGAGCATTCTTAAAGTTGCATTGTTCTATGATTATATGTGTGTATATGAGGATAAAGATGTGCAAATGGGGGATTAAAAGTAATCCTCTGCAGCTAAGAACTGATATTATCTGTATACAAATATTAACACTTTTCATAGTTCTTTGTCGCACCATATGTATGCCCATTAAAACTATACAAACATAATGTCATCACACTTACAAAACGGGGGAATGATGGGGCTCGAAATTGCAAATGCTCTTTTCGTTTTGAGATTACTTACATTGATAAGGGGTAAATTCTAAGAAGATTCTGCTATCAAACGTTAAATTAAGAGAAGAATCAAAAAAGTTCTGGTAGTCTATTTAAAACGGACGCAAAAAAGTATAAATACCAAGCATGTGTAGGGCTTCGACGGTAGCAATAATAAATAACAGAAATTGTAGAATGTGAAGGATGAGATGTCAATTAAATCTTTTATATACCTACAATCTGCAAAATATAAGACATCACAGGAGCTCATAATTGGCGCAGCTGTCTGTACTCTGCGTGGATTGTTCTCTTCTCTTCAATCGACTTTTTACTCGAAGACTTTCATATATTTCTTCTTCTCAGATTATCATCAATCCACTGACATATTAGTGATCACAAATTCGTACCTCCAGAATTGCGTTCTGACGTCGGATGCAGCCACAGCCGTAGCCAGTTATAGCTATCTAGTAGCCAGCCATAGTTGCATGTAGGCGCTTCTGACTTTATGAACGCTTTCAGCTATTGCCAGTTTCAGAAATGTCATCATTGGAGAGTCATGGAAATATACAAAAACAATTTATTACCTGCTTCGTCTATTAAATCAATAAATGGCTCCCCATGTTTATTCATATAAATGGTTACATTTCCTATTATTACGATAATATATCTTTTCTTTTGTGTAATTTAAAAATAACAACATGCTGGGTAGCACTCTCAAGTCGGTACGGGCTGCAGCCGGCTACGAGCCCGGCTACTATAATTTTCCAAACGCCAGGAACTGTCATTTAGACAAGTCAAAAAACTGCCTAATGCATTTCCAAACGATACCCTACGAAGCCAAGTAAAAGGATAGGATGCCATTTAGTAAAGGGTTTTCCAATAAGAGGTGTTATTTTAATTGGCCCGCTATTTCGGTAGATGCCACTTTTGGAGCTGTCATTTTTTGACAATTGACAAGTAGACTACGCCATTAATAAAAATGGAACGATAGACGATTCAACAACGCATTGAAATTATTAAAATTCACTATAAAAATGGTGAAAATGTGACAGAGACGATTCGTAAAACTCGAATATTTTTGGGTCGTCGTGAAGCACCTTGTCGGACCGCAATATAGAAATTGGTAGAAAAATTTGAGCTGTCGGGATAAGTTAGTGATGTGAAGAATAAAACCCGTGCACGTCGCTCAAGAACAGCCGAGAATATTGCTGCTGTAGCCGAAGGTGTTGAAGAAAACCCAGGTTTGTCCATTCCTCGTCGTTCTTTGGAATTAGGCATTCCACAAACGTTATTCCACCGTATTTTGCATAAAGATTTGGGTGTTAAGGTTTATAAAGTTCAGTTAACACAAGAACTCAAGACGGCCGATCATCAACTAAGTCGAGTCTTTGCTGATTGGGTCCTTGAAATGCATGAAAATGATCCGGAATTCCATCGAAAACTCATCTTGAGTGATGAGGTCCATTTCCACCTCGATGGCTTCGTCAACAAGCAAAATTATCGCATCTGGGGCTCGGAAAACCCAAGAGTTATTGTTGAGAAGCCTCTCTATCCTCAGCGTGTGACTGGTTGATGCGGTTTATGGTCCCACGGGGTCATTGGACCTTACTTTTTCGAAAATGAGGCTGGAGCAACAGTTATGGTGAATGGATTGCGCTATCGACAGATGATTAATGATTTTTTATGGCCGGAATTGGATGGTATGATCTGGACAACGTGTGCTTTCAACAAGATGGCGCTACGTGCCATACAAGCAACGAAACCGTTGATCTTTTACTGGAAAAGTTTCCGGACCGTGTTATCTCTCGAAGAGGTGATCACAATTGGCCACCGAGATCTTATGACTTAACACCTTGCGACTTCTTCCTTTGGGGCCACGTGAAAGAGAAGGTCCACGCCAACAGCCCAGCGTCGATTCAAGACTACAAAGATGGAATTCGTGAGGCTATCGAGGACATAGGGCAGCCACTTTACGATTTGGTTATGGAAAATTTCATGAAAAGGATATGGTCCTGTAGGCGTGGTCGTGGTGGTCATTTGGCTGATGTTATTTTCCATTATTAAGATCCGATCATTTATCTCAAAAAATGGCATTTTTCTTTGAATATCAAAATAACACCTCTTATTGGAAAACCCTGTATTATCACAGATAAGCATATAGATTTCCAAGCTAAAGGGAAAAAAGAGAAGCACTATTTGCTTCATAGCCGACAGACCATAGCTGGCAAAGAGCTTTTTTCTCAAGTAGCACACAATGGTCGTTTATTGTTTGACAATAGGAGTACTATATTGACGGAACATTTTTCCCCCACATATTTTTCCTCAAAATGTATATGGCATATAAGGTTTCTTCCCCTTCTTAACCTCATTGGTCGACATAACCAGGACTTAAAGCCATTTGTTATAGCTATCATTTTTGGGCTTAGCAAAAGCGAAAAATAGCCTTCCCGGAACTCTCTACCAGTTGCTTGGCAGTAAGTTATAATGCATTTTGTCCTATTCCAAGGCATATTTGTTAAATATATGTAATCTGGAAAAATATAAAATCAGTCCAACAGTAAAAAACATCTAAACAATGAACAAGCCAAGCAGGTATTCCAGATCATCAAAAAAAAATTAAATAGAAGAATTTCGAAAAATCCAAATTCCTCAATCTTCAAAAACAAAAGCTCGTTCTTAGAATTTATGATCAAAAAATGGAAGTTCGCAATTATTCCAGTCAAAGCGAAAATAATAACTTCAATAACCAGGGGCAAGTACAGGTCGTCCTCAGAATCTAAACTCAGACACACAAAAAAAGCAATCGGATAAATAAAGAAAAGTACGGAGGTATTCCAGTCCAGAAAAATAGGAAATAATAAAAAAATCAACAGAAGATGATCGAAAGGCTCTATTAGAAAATCACGGAAATGTAAAAGAAGTTCTACTTAGAAAACAGAAGGGAAATTATTCAATAACAGAAAGGAAAAACCCGGAAAATATTTAAAAATTCGTGTATCTTAATAAAAATCTACCAAACGCTTTGAGAGCAAGCTCACAATAGAATGACGAATTAGCAGGAGGATACAGAAATTCAACAGGCACCAATGCAGTGCAACTCAGCACAGTACCAGAATCGAACCATTTACGCATGCGTGGTGGGTGTGAGATTCCAGCGGGAATTGGAAGCATCACAGGATGCAACAGGAAGCTATACTCAGAAGGCATAGATGCATGGCTTTTCGTTGGACACCTCATTTCTTTTTAATTACATGTCATTAAGAGGAAGCAATAGAGAACTTTTCTACCACTTCCTCCAAGCTTCCATTGAAAGGCTTGTCAATTTTTTCCGCTGAGTTCCCTTCCACTATGCTCCTATGCAACTAAAATGGAAGCAATTGAGAATAGTGCTTTGCTTCCACAAGGCTTCCGTTGGAAGGTCTGACAATTTTTTCCCGCTGGGATGGGTATGAGATGCATATAAAATATGAGAAAATATGGTATATGCATAAAATCTTACATCACAGCAGATAGGCCAGCTAGAATACTAGCACCCGACACACGAGCCGAAACATTTCGGTGTGCAGCAGGTGGTATTTGAAATATTAGAGAGAATGTTAATTGAACTTGAAAAGTTTATTTTAGCTATAATGGCATTACACGTTGTTAATGAAATTATAACACAGAATTATTACAAACTTATTCTCGAATAAAAGAATATTAAGCACTTACTTCTAAACCTTGGATTTTATTAAAAGAAATTCTGAATTATCTTACGATTTCGATTTAATGATCAGTTTGGTACTACTTGCCCCATGTCTGTTACAACTTGCCCCATGTCTGTTACAACTTGCCCCCACTATGTAACAAAATTATAGATGTGAAAAATATTGAAATATTTCCAATTATTATTATTATTATTTTTTTTTTTGAAACGATGCTAGATCAGCTAAAAATATCTGAATCTTAAAGTAATGTGTATTTTTGGTAATATAACTGTTTTACTAAAACTGTTACAACTAGCCCCCCCCCCCCCCAACTAGCATTTTATAGTGACAAATGGTAATTGGAACGTGATAAACACTCAATATAGTCCATCTATACTTTTATTATCATAACGCGTCGCAATCTTGGTCTACACACCATTTTGGGAAATGATTATAAGTGAATGAAACTTTCCATTTTGATGATAGTGACGTTATTTTCCCTATCATTATCACCAAGTGATTAATTTTAGTTGTTATCACGTTACAAGGATGTGATTTTCAGATTTAAAGATAGATTTTCATTTTAAAAACATACAGCTAATGTGATGGCAATATGTGTAATGTTAGGAGATATTAATACGCAAGTGATATTTGTACGGAAATGTATAACACTAATTCACTATGGCGTCTAAATTTACATAACTTTGATTTTAATCTATTGTAATGTAAATATATATGTATTATTCAATAGTGTGCAATATATACCCAAATGAATTATAAACGCCTCAAATTTTACTGATGAATGTTTTAAATCCAAAAATAACAAGCCGTCTCAAAAATTAGTAATTATTAGAAAATTTTTGAGAAATTCTGAAATTTGAATATTTTATCTCGACGTTTTTTCAGCTAAAATAATTTTAGAATTAACTTAAAAGTACTTCCAAAAACTTGGCTATTTTCAATGTTATAAATGCCTAACATTATGAAATAAAAGAAATATTTTTATCCAATATGGCAGTGGCGGATCCAGCTAGGGGGCGCGGGGAGCGCGCGCCCCTCCCTAAAGTTTTCCAAACAAAATCTATTCTACTGCCCTTATTGTTCAAAATATTAAAAATTTTTGAAAGCGTTCAATTTGATAAGAACGCAGCGCTTATGGCTAGCGACTTAACTGCGCTTCACTTTAAGTCGTGGCTGTTAAATCCTATATGGGAAACAGGAAGTGCTGATACCTGTAAAATGCATGTATGTACATGAGAGTGGCTTTTCTCGATGATTTTTTACATTTAAAGCAAACGATTTATTTTGGAATATGTTTTTTTTTTTTAATTTTGTAAATCCAATAGTTTTACTAAATACTTAGCTCACACGTTAAATAAAAAGAAAATATAAATGCTGATTGGGAAACTTTCAATCAGTATCTAAGAGAAATTGATTGGTCGGTCTTGGAATGCATGAATGCATTCCTTATTCCTACGACAGAACTCAACAACAGCAAGATCGCTCTTGTTTTAACAATAAGTTAAACAAGAAAAAAACGAGTCTGCTTTTCGCGCGTATCAATTGCATTCATGTTCAGAATTGAAACAAGTCAACAAGACTACACAGAACAGCTCCAAGTCCATTATACGGAGAGAAAACTTTCTTTTTAACAGAAATGTTAGACTATGAATCTTGGAATCAAGGATACCACAGGCTCTGGTCCCTGGTAAAAACCATCAGGAACAAATTCACCAATTTCTTCTGACTCCCTGGATGAAGCTTATATTTTGATTGGTAGATTCGGCTCAAATTCTCGTTTTCTATTAAGTTCATAGACATCCATGCTTCATCTCCTATGTGGATGTATGCAGGAGCCAATGCACATCCGTAAGAGAGGTGTACTCACGATCCTTAAGGGGAGCATCTCTAAAGTCGTAGGTCTTGATGGGGTCTTACCCCTGTTAATCAAAAGCTGTGCCCCATCCTTTGCGCAAACTATTCTACTTCTCTTATTTGACAAGAAAATTGCCAACTGGTTGGAAATTAGCTCAAGTTCAACCTATTCCCAAGAAAGAGGAATTATAGACCAGCTGCAATCATTTCGATTATTTCAAAGGTTTTTGGTTCTTTTATTAACTCCAAATTAAGGAAGTATCTAGAAACCAAACAACCCATCAATGATAGCCGATATGGCTTCCGGACTGGACGCTCGTCTGGAGAATTGCTGGTTTTTTTTATGGAACCTTGGAGCCCTATAGTCTTCACAATTGTAGTGGTCCAAAATCGTTACCCTAGATATTTCAAAGGTCTTTGGTAGAGTCTGGCATCCAGAACTTTTAGTTAAATTTAAAGCACCTGGGCTCTCCCTCTTCTGCTATTATAGTTTGAAAGTTTTTTATCTGATTGCCTAATACCAGTTATAGTAGATAACGTTTCACAAGAACTTTACCCTATAAATGCCTGTGTTCCCAGGGCTCTGTTATCTCTCCACCCTATTCTTAATTTTCTTTAATGATCTGATTTTCCTTACTTTTAAACCTATCCATATATTTGCCTATCACAGTACCCGTGATTTCGCTTACTGATTTAACATTCTTACGGACTCTCAAGGGAATGCTACATATTTTAATCGAGTTTGCATGATTAGATCATGGATTAATGACCATGACAATATCATCGCTTAAGGTAAAGCATATCGCGTCGAATTCAAGGCATCTAATTCCCAAGCTGTCTCATGTCCTTAAACAAAAGCATAACTTTAACACTCCCATTTCTTTTGGTGGAGCACTGACTTACGGTATACCGCCTTTATGCATTCTTGGAGTTAATATTTGCTGTAAATTAGGCTGGACAGATCACATCTTCTCTGTTGCCAAAGAAACATAAAATGTCTTGAATTTCTGAAACTGTATAAAAAATATTTCATCGCAACGAATCTAGTGCTCCTCTACAAGTCGTACATCATACTTAGGGTGGAATACAATTCCCATATCTGTGTCGGGGCTTTCCGCAAAGTTTTAGCTCTTAGAGCCTTCAAGGTCATTGGCGATTTGGCAACAACTTGGCAGATCGACTCACCAGAGCGCCGCCGCAATGTTGGATGCCTTTCGATCTATTCCCTATGTCCTTCCTATTATGCTGTGCTTTGCATCAGAGGGTATCTTGTGAGCTTGGCTTATTAGTCAAACTTTCTAAACTTTTCCATGGAGTTATACATAAATTTACAAGGTCTGTATTGCCTCTGTTCTACGACTGCTCTTTCAAATAGTCGCAAAGTACGTAGCGCTTTAATTCCTGTATTTTGCAAAGTTACATTTTATGATGAATGCGTGAATTTGAATAAAATGTATTTCGCTATTTTTACTAACCGAAATGGATGATTCGGAAGATTTACACATAATAAATAATTTAACACCTTGTTTGACTTTCTAGAGTGGCAAAATTTGAACGTTGAGCAACTTTCTTCGTTGAGAGTGGTAGCTTATCTGTTCGACCCGCATCTTTTAAATGATAAATTTTGTGTATTTGATATTTTCGAGTGGTTGCGAGTGTCATGGAACTTTGACATGTTTCCAGACTATACCATTTTTAAAGCATAATTGCGCCCCCTTCTGAGAAGAACCCTGGATCCGCCCCTGCAATATGGTGGCAGTGATTTCAAGGAAAATATGGCCGATTTTGAAGGAATTTCACTATACAGTACTCTACACTTCATTTTAGTGATAATAACGGACAACTATAAGATCGTGATTTTTACTATGAATTTCACCATATAGTTACTGGACAATTGATGGCAACAGTAAAGGCGTATATCTAGATTTCTCCTATCACCCTATGGTTCTGAATGGATGAAATTGGAACTATTAAGTGACATTTAAATTGACAGATTGTTGGTCATATTACAGATTGCGTTGAATGCGATCGATGAATGTATTTTTAAAGACATATAAATATATAATTAATAAAAAGCCTTTTAGAGTTGTCGCTAGAGAAGAAATAATGTGCATAGTGTTGAGAGTTTGATGCATATTTCGATTGGCCTTTGAATTTTCAAAAGTCACTCAGACTTTTCGATAGAAAAAAAATGTTTTTTTAATATGTTTTACCTCATTTTATATAATCTGAATAATAGAGCAACAATAAGCTTCCCACACGCCAGTCTATTACCATTCTATTTAAATGACAAAATCTACAGCAGTATCTTTTTCTTTCACTTCTTGGTTTCAAAACTGTAGTTAAAGGCACTCCTGAGTGGCATACAAATATTTACAAGCACGACCTGCACGTCGTTATGGAGTTCTTAATACAACTTTAGAGATTGTCAGTTTAGGGTGCAAACGATGATGGCGTGAACGTCCTAGTCACTAAATGCACTATACATATAGAATTTTCTCATTTCATAAGGATTTTCGATTGTGAAAATTAAGTGATTATCACTATGAAATTTACACTATAAAGTTTAATGAACTTGACGTGAAATTTTAGAGTAATAAAAGCGTGGTGATCACCAATAAATATCACCATGAAGAATAGAGTTGTTTTGGACCTTAGTACTGATTTTTATAAGGAATAGGCAGGTGTTTACCATGTATTATTCACTTTACAGGGATTTACTCTTCTGAGTGAATATAACGATTGATTGTCACTTTATGACGTCAAGTTTTTTTAGTGGTTATCACGAAACTTGCACTGAGTTTTAGTAACAAAACTAATTTTTCACTACTCAAGGTTTAAATGCTAGTTGGCTAGCCCCCCTAAACCATAAGAACAGGGAGTGGGTGTTCAATCCATAAACTGTTGACTTTTCTTGCTAACTCCTTAAATCTATAATACTAGTTGGCCGTTCTTAGAACGAGATTCTTACTTAATTTTGTAAATTGTTTTATTGTTTTTCAATGTTTTTCAAAATTTTTTTTTTATTTTTTTTTTTTATTCATGGTGAGATTTGAACTCGTTGCAGACAATCTGGAATTTTCTTAAGTTTTTTAAATATTTTTGTCGTTAAAAAGACATGCTGGGATTTGTCTGCGTTACACAGATAGAGTCTGGGATTTTCTATATATTTAATACTTTTCATAATTGATTCAAAGATAAAAAATAGTTAACAAAAAAATAATAACAAAAACATGAAGAAATCAGAAGACTCAACAAAAATTCAACTTAGAAAGAAAATAAAAAATAGATGAGTAAAAGATTATCCTGATGACCCCAGGTACCTATGACCCGAATCAGAACTATTATATAAGATCATCGATATTTCGCCCTTTTTACATACATTTAGTACTAAGTACATACATACACCACTTCAATTCCGCCAAATTACCTACATGTATGTACATACATACAGGCTTTCATAAAATTCATCAAATCTACTTGCAAGTACATATCCACACACAATTGTTCTCATCGCCTAAAAATATTATTTTTACAAGACACAAGTGCATCTCAGATTTCATGCATATGCACTGCGTCTAAACTTTTTTTACTTTCCCACATACGATTTTTCAACGTCGTGGGAAAGTAAAAAGTATAAAAAAAACTTTTTGAAGCTTTCATGGGTACCTGGGGGCAGTCCAATCCTGGGGGAGTTATCTTTTCACCCGGTTTGAGTAAAACGTCGGTTCTGACTTTCTACCAATAAGAGTTTACAATTTTGGATTGTAATAATGAGTTTGTCATAAATTTTGATATTTTCTGATTATAAAAAAAGGTCCTCTTATTCTGTGAAAATCGAATACTACTGAAAAGAGATTATTATAAATTTTGATAACTCTGCGCAAATTGTTTACTCCTCTAAAAGGATTTTAATAAAAATCTACAATTCTGTTATTAGGGAATTTCAATTTACATTAAAGGGGACGAGGTCACACAATTCGGCTTTTTATTTCATTCAATTATTTTGTTCCGATAATTTTCAATCATTTCAACACATACTTCGTCGATTTTTAGGGATTGGCCAACCTGGACAGCTTTCGCAGTATTTCACATTTTTAAATGC
Organism: Dioctria rufipes; assembly: GCA_963924295.1. Classification (NCBI taxonomy): domain Eukaryota; kingdom Metazoa; phylum Arthropoda; class Insecta; order Diptera; family Asilidae; genus Dioctria; species Dioctria rufipes. The sequence continues at coordinate 14,624,303 of OZ002742.1, read as the reverse complement.
CTATATATTTTTTTTTTCATTTTTCATTCAATCAATTTGAGATGTTTAACAAAAGTGTTCGTCAAATTCTTCCTTAAACGAAAGGGCGTCGAAAAGATGGCCTACTCTGACGACAATCCCATATATGTACGTATATATTTCCGGGTCCTGATTACGGGACATGCCAAAAAAGGTTGACAGCATTTGCAAGAAATTAATATCAATAATAAAAATGAATCTGATCAATGATTCATTATATCATCCTTAATCCTGACCAAAAATATATACTAATTTTTATTAACGGCCTAGCCAAGCCAGTTAGACTGCTAATAATAGATGGTAAAATTCTGCAGGAGTTGCGATGTACGAACATCCAACAATTCATTACTTTTGCAGATTAAAATTGAATGCCCTTCTCATGCGAATTACGGTTTTTAGCATGATTCAGCACGTGACACTATTTATTGATAAAACAACCTTATGTCCTTTATACGTGATTTTTTTGCCCTCATTAAAATCTAATCTCTTTTCAACTTATCTGACTATTTGAATAAATACCCTCCCCCCCCCCTGTCCTTGTTAATTTAAAACAGACAATCGCAAATATTTATGAACCGAATTTTACCAAAAATATGTTCAAAAATGGCATCATGAGCCTGTGAGCAAACAAGAGAAAGATCATAAAAAGTCGCTCAACAACGTAAAACCGATTCAGTTCTTATCGAGCAAACATGGCCTACGTCAACAGAAATGATAATTTCGGATAGTGACTTAACAGTTAACAACAAGTGTCACCAGAGTGCATATGGTTGTCGGACCCATCCCATCCGAAATGGATTAATTGAAATCGATTAAATCAACACATAATGGCAAATTATTAAATAAATTCTGTACAAACAAGGACTATATGCCGGGGTGCATACAGAGTTTTGGCACTGTGCCCACATGGTGTGCAGTTCCCGATGGAATCGATTTGGGCAGCAGGGTTCTCTGGATGTCCTGAACCTGGACCAAATTCCTTTGTAATATGCTGCTTCTAGTTGTATTGTAGGTACCCCAACCAGTGGCAGCTGATGGGGAATTATTGTGGAATTATTGAATCCCCGATAGTTGAATTATTTCAATTTTGGCCCCGACTACTTTTTAATCCCACAGATAACCATATAAAGTCCCAATTAAGCATCATCATCGATTGTCAGACTCGGGTACAAACAAATTGGCGGGAAAGGGTTGTAGAAATATGTTATTTGCTTACTATTTATTAGTTTATTAGAACGAGATTTACGGTAGCACTATGGTGGATTGGTTGATTGGTGTAAAAAGTATAGTAAAACCTTGACCAATATTATAGTGCTGCTGGCATATGTGCATGCAATAAATGGAATACGGGTAAAAAAAATCGTAGGTACATCATTTCCTGCTTACCAGAGAATCAAGGAAAAATATATCGCATTTCTCTGTTGGCTTATAGGTACGTACGTATCGACAGGTATTTATTAGATAATGATTCATTACAGTTGCAATTAATACCTACAACAACACAGTAAAATATATTTCATTCGACATGCTACCAGTTTCCTGCTGGTGAGCAACTCTAATGAGAACTAACTGGCTCTGTTGAATTTTCCTGGTTGGTGGGTAAATGGGTGGATTGTATTTTGTTCAATTTTTGAATTTTAATTATTGCCAGGATATCACAACAGAACAATTGTACGCGATGATCATCAATTTATTGACAGTTTTCATGTTATCATTTACGATGATGATGATGATGATAGTAATCAATTTTCCTACAAACTTTTGTTCATTCATCATATCTCGCCTCGAAATCATTTTAAACAGAATTGCACTTTCCTTTTATGAGATTCTAATGGGAATAAAATTTCAGGATTCTAGATTTTGATGTTAGTTTCACCAGCATGCAGATATAATCTATGGTTCCCAATAGTATACAGCCCCCAGGACAGATCTTCAGTATTCTGCTGTGACCAAGATCTGCTGTTGTCCAGCAGCCTGACTCTCTAAGTCTTAGTGCACTTTTTGCAGCTATACATTTTCCAGGGATGTCCCTGGGCAGGTGCCAGAGTATGATCTCCATTGCTGCCGTTGGTGTTGAACGAAGGGAACATACAATACCTAGACAGGCAGCTCTGTACAATTTTTAATACTCTTCAAGTGCATTGCTTTCTCTAGAGTTTTCCATCACATCAAGATGTCATACGTGAGGATAAGCCTCACAATATCGATATAGATCCAGTGCATGACGCGAGTGTATGCCCCATCTTTTAAAAAAAAATTCATACAGGTATGAAGTGCAATGGCCGCCTGTTTCACGCATTCATTCACATTTTTCCTCCAATTTAACTTAAAGTCTAATATCACTCATAGGTATTTGGCTTCAGTTTTAAATGCAAGGGTAATACTACACAGTTTTGGGGCGCAAAAGTCGGAATAACTCTCCGCCGTTAAAGAGGACTAGTTCGGTCTCTGCAAGATTGAGCCCCAGACCTCAACTCTTAGCCCGGTTAAGTAGCTTTTGCAATGCTCTTGGGTTAGCTCACTGATCATCGATAGCAACTCACCCAAGACCAGGATGACGAGATCATCAGCATATGCTACCTCTTTTATTCCCTCCCTATGTAAAGAGACGAGGATTTTATTAACCACCAATAACCACAGTCTAGGTGAAAGAACTTTTCCTTGTGGAATACCTCTGCATACCCTTTTGAAAACTTTATTGCATCAAGTTCTGCGTATATTAGGCGGCTCTTGAGCATTGAGTTAATCCATCTGCATTTATAAGATTCGATTCGTAGACCAACCAGAGGTGTCCGGAATGGCCTCTATTCTAAAATTTTTAAATGGTCCCTCGATATCCAGAAATGTTCCAATAGTGTAATCGTTTTTATCGATTGATTTTCCATTGGTTCCAACTATATCATGTAGCGCAGTTTAAACCAATTCACCTTTAAGGTATGTGTGCTGTGATCTCGAAATCTCACTTCCCCCGTGGGCGCCACTATCAAACTTTCGAAAGTTTTCAGAAGAAACAATATAAAGGTGATGGGTCTTCCCAGCAGTTATATGCCTGCTACTGACTACCTTGGGAAAGGGAATCAATCAATTAATCAATCAAAGCTTTTCACACGCGGTTAACGACACAAAACGAATTATGACAAAATTTTAAACCAAACCAATATCCGGGGATATTTGAAAAGTTTTTACGTAAACGCTTTCATTTTGGCCTAGGTTACACTAATGTCCTTAACACATTTTACACTTTAATTGTCCGAATAACTAAAGGCTCTAGAATTTGCGATGACGATGATTAATACAGCTTGTTGCGGGACAGCAAGCTGAATTCTTGTCTGCAGGATTGCTATTATGGGGAGTGTGGATTTGATGGAATTGGGAATTTAGATGGGTGTGGGAGGTATCGGAATGTTAGAAATATCACTAACTTGTTGTGGGTTACTGACAGGCACTCCTTCTTACGCGGTGAGAGAAATTCCGAAGGTTCTGAAGGGTCCTGCGTAAAAAAATCCCATAATGCTCGAGCAGCGCCAGAAAGGTGTCCTAGAGGGAACGAGGATAACTCTAGTCTGCTTGCAAATGCAAGAAACATGGGAGTGGAATAGGCAGCTCCTGTAAATCATCACCATCCCCGGAATTACAATATCTTGTACCTTTTCCAGCATAATAGGAATAATGCCATCTATTCCTGATGATTTATAGGAGGCAAAAGATTGAATTGACTACTCCATTTTCTCCTCGGTGACTGTATCCCTCCCGTATAGCTCCTAAGTTTAGAGTACCTCCTTGTTCGTTATTGTTGAGGGTGTGGTCTGCTACAGAGTTCCCAGGAAAATGGGTATTCATAAGTTGTTCTAGAGTCCAACAACGAAAAAGCAATTTAAAATTAATTAAAAAATTTGACTTTAAAAAACCCCAAATTATTTAACACAATAGCAGGACATCGCCCACAAAAATAAAATAAAGTAAGAAAAGGGCAAAGAGAGCTTATCTGAAATAATCCCGTTTTGCAGTCCACTACAGAGCCTCCCCGGAAAGATTTCTTGAAACACAACTCCTTTCAGAGTCCTCTTTTGTTTGCTTTTTCCTCTCTTCTTTTCTTTTCATCCGGATAGAAATTTATAGAATTTTACTTCCTTTACATAAACCACTTCCAATTTTTTCAAATTTGATCAAAGCTTCCAATCGGGCACAAATTTAATAATTTTTTTTTAATTTTATTATTTTAAAAGACCCTTTAGACAATTATTTTAAGTAAAAAATATTTAAGAATTGATTGATTTTCTTTTCTTTAGTTTCAGTGGCAGATGAACTGTGGCAGAAGTAAGCCGCAACAGGTGGGTATTCTAATTTGAAAAAAAAAGTAAATGAAAAAGTAACAAATGAATCAAATAAATCTTACTATTCGTGGAATCTTCCGCATGCTGCTGGATCAGTAGCAACCATAGTATGCTACGGATATAATTGGGAATTTCCGCACGACTATACGTCAACAAGTCAAATTGAAAGAAAAAGGCTTGAGAGTATAATTTGGAACCTATTGTAAACCACAGAGAAGGAGCAATAATGGCATATGTAAGAGATTCTATAAAATTTGTAACGGAACACCCAATGGAAGTAAACTATGAAAAGTTAAAGTGATATCTAGTAAGCTAGAAGACTTAGTTCCGAAGTTAATTATTGTATAAGCTGCTTAATGCTATACCCAAAGAAAAGTTGTATAGATTTGTATAGGTGCAGCAACTATATTATAGTTATACCAACTACATATAGTTATGAATTCATAAAAAGTAGATAAAATTCTTATTATTTAGCAGTTGCATCTCTTTTATAGTTTTATGTTGATGGGACAATTATAACAAAGTAGATGGATGATATTTTTTGGAATGTAATCTTGTAACGGTGATAGAGAAAATGCTTATAACTATATTTGATAGTTACTAACACTTTCAAATTATAATATTATGAATGGGTGTCCAATCCATTTTGCTCTACCATCATTATTTCGAGGTGTTACAAACGGAATGACAAACTTAGTATACCGCTATGATTTCATCTAGGGTATAAAAACATCCCTTAATTGGGCGGAACTTCAAATATTTTATTTTTAATATATACAATAAATTGTGAAGTGTAGAAATAGAAATATCACGTCACTTCTTAGCTGATACGAATAGGGAAAGTGATAAACTAGATGTACTATATAGAAGAGTTTTAAGCGATTCATCAAATCCTTCTGATTTAAAAGAAAGAAGGAATACATAATATAACGGATGCTTTAAAAGTTTATGAATGTACATAGGATTTGTGAATTTATGTTTCCCAGAAACTTAAAAACTACACAACAGCCAAGTCCAGCTTGGTAGCTAAAATGGTATCGTACTGTGGTTTTCGAAGATTCAATCAGAGTTTTTGGACATATTGCGTTACATGAAAGAAGTATAGGTACAATATCCACACTATAACTTTTATTCGACAATGAGTTATATTATTTTGATCCTTGAGTCAGTCTATCGGCAAACGCAATAACGATTTTATGAGGTTCAGCTACGATAGAAGTAGGTAGGCACTTTGAGCTTCACATCTTCGAGGATTGTTTATACAGAGATGGTTGCATTTTTTTTTCATACAATAACCTGTGAATAAATAAAATGAAAAACATTTATAATTGGTCCTTCGAGCCGGATAGAATGATAGATATGGCAAATGTATATCTCACTATAAGAACGTTCGTTTTACTGCATTAAATCATTTATCTGCAGGAAAAGTCCTGCTTATTTGTATAACGATCTATGTTTTTTGCCCTTGAGTATACATTAAGATTGCGATTTTCTCGCTTTTGTCATACCATACTTGAACGTTCTCATCGTGACTTCGCTGCGCTATTTTAGAATGCAATTTTCCTGTAGCAATTACCCACACACGGACTCTGTATGTTTGCTTTTAACTACTTAATCCTCATCTATCAGTAGAAAACTAACATTATGGTCCTCTCTCTACTAAACCCTCTACTTTTGACCTTTTCTAAGTAATAGTTTTACATACAAAAGAATAATATATAAAATCTTCACTTAAAACTTTCCTTGCCTAATCTGAAGTAGGTACATCCGTATAGTTTTAATTCCATGTTTGCACCGTTAAACTAACAAAGTAACAAATCTACATTTTGTTAATCAAACTCTTCATTAACTTTGCAAAAAGATAAAAACAATTCCAACCACAACATCCTCTTGCCACAAACAATTTGTTACCATTTCAAGCAGAGAAGTAAATCCCCAAAAAATGTGGAAGGCTGGCAAAATGGTACCACTACACCTATCTATGAAAAACTCGGTGAAAACACTTTTCCGAGTCCAATTACAAAATTTCTTTCAGCACGTAACTTACAGCGCACAGTATCGAAGCTGTTTATCTCTCTCTCCTAAAAATTAACACCGATGCTGATCTGAATCTGGCATAGTCTGAGTTCGGCATCGCACAGGCCCTACTGACTATATGTCTCGGTGCCCGTAAATTGTGTACCCGCACGTTTGTTTCCATGTTCAAACAATAATTCAGGGTACATTGCCGACATCCAGCACCCCCTTTAAAAATGCTCTGAGCGATTTAGGGGTGGTGTTGGTTTGTTGCTGTCGACCGGGTTGTTACAAACTTACCTGTTTACCCCTGGTGTAGAATAGCAGTTGTGTTCGAAAGGCTCTCGGCCTCTCGGGTTGCTCTGGTGTATACTACTCGAAGCCGGAGCTTGATGACGGCCGGGAGAAAGACCATGTTATAGCACATTATACGTTCATTTAAATTCTGCTGGATAAAGATAATGTTCACACGAAAATATGCTTTTCATTTAACACATATTTGCTCTAATAAAACGGTAGGGTGGTGGTGAGTAGGGAAGGATTCATCCCATTCTTGTATGAAGAACCCGCCCGCTGCCTGACATTCATGTACCCGAGGAGCTTCTAGAGCCGGAATTGCCGATGTTGTTAACTTTCTGGCGCTCATGTTGTGTCACAGTCTCTTGACACCTGCGAAATCTATCCACAATGAGGGGTTGCACGGGGAAGAAAACGCATGGTAAACGAGTGTTTTATTCAATGTCGCGTTAAGTGAACACACATCCAACCAGTTCACCAGTGCTGTATAGTCTGTGTATACACATTTACTAGCAAACATAAATTCACCTCATTTCGGTGTCGCAAGACCAGAGATGGCAGCTACCATGTTTAGTTTCTATTAATTTTATATTAAGCCTTAAATTTGATGCCATTAGGTGTTTGTGTTACCCCTTTTTCAGAAATGTCTGCCGCAAGTGAGATGGCGTCATTATTTCGTAATTATCCTGACCCTGTGGTAATTTTTTATGATTTTGATTTCCATTTGCATTTATGAAATTTTTTTATGCCGTTTCATTTCTAATATTGATAGTAATTATAAACTTCCAAAAAACTTGTCATAACTAGCTGGAATTATTTTTAGTTTTTTTTTATCTATTCCACTTAATAAATCCTCAGAGAAAGTGAAATAAAATAATACGATTTGAAGGCATTTGGGTCGTCGTAGAAAGCCAAGATTTTGCTAATAATTCCTCAGAGCCGTTTGACATGAGTGACAAGTGTCGCGCAACTGCAGTTCCGTGTCTGCAGTTACGCGACTTCAGCATTTACATTTGCTCTAAGTGAGGCTGATCGCAGGGGTTCGCGCGATGGCTACCACTTTAACCTAACTTCTACTAAAATCAGGCGATTCACTGTCGTAAAATTGTCGCTCGATTGCAACTTAAGCCTCACACGCTCAGTTCATGTTTTAACTTAAAACGTTCAGTATTTACCCGTGTAAATAAATGTATAATATATGAAGAAGTTCATATAACATAAGAAGAACTTAGAAAAAATTGCGTTTTTTCTAGTTTTCTTCAGAACGGGCATGTAGATGTCCATTTTTATGTAGTATGGGTATTTTGGATTAGTGTTTCCAGAAGGATGGTTCTTTTTTTTTTCAATAATATAGCCGCAATATCCAGGAAGTTGAAAAAAAAAGCGAAAGGCCACCGTATTATTTTCCGCTTAGTGATGTACTTCGTCAGTATTTGGTCCATTATGTCAACTCCACTTTTGGTTTCATTTTAATAGAGGATTATCGATAGCTTATCCATGTTTGTATCGTTGTGTATGGTTGACATCAGTACCACTGCCATATTTTCCTTATTAGCTACAAATTCTGGCGGGATATATTCTTTATTTTTTCTGACAGTGCCAACTAGAGATAAGTTCAACGATATCAAATGAGTGCCAAGTAGCAAAAATGTTAAAAAATTGTCTGTTGTGATATTTCGATCAGTATTTTTGTACATTTAAACTAAATCTTTTACGACCCGTTCACCTATTTTAGAAAATATTGTAAGATATGATTTCGCAGCTTAAATTCAACTAGAAGAGATTCACGTGGGCAATCAGTTTGCCTTCCTTTTGTAAATTTGACCTACCAACGGATAAAACGTTTTGGCATCACATGCCCACCACAGTGTGTGTTCACTCCTCATATAAAATACGTTGAAAATCCTACAAATAATTTCTTGAGGCAGCAAGCTGAACAATACTCCGTCGATGTTTAATCTACCTTAAAATACGAAAAAATGAAGACACAAAATATCATTCAAATCTAATATATATAAAAAGAATACTTATCTATTCAAATTATCTAGTCCTCCTGCACATCAGTTCTTATTTAAAATTCCCATCTGGGATGCTTACTCACTGAGTAAAACTCTGCTGCTCCTCCTCTACCATTTATTTAAATAATATATAAAAAAATCATTAATAAAATTACACAACTCGATAAAATATACCACAGTATACTTACCGCCGTATATTTATAAGTTTGTGATGACAGCCAGTGACATTACGTCAGCCAGCTGTTTTCGCCTAAAATAAAATTCAAGTAAACGTCGCTAGGGTACCACCAAGCGGCGAAACAGACATAACTGATTACAACGGCTATATAAAGCCGACGAAATTCAGTAGATGTCACCATTCTTTTGGCAGACTTGATCTGTATCAGAGCTGATCTGAGTTTAAAGAATCGTGTTTTCTACCATTTTTACAGAAAATAATTCTGGTTAGGGATATCCTGAGCTTCCTATCATACAGAAGATAATTTTGGTCAAGGATAACCTGAACTTCCAATCCTTTCATACAGAAGATAATTCTGGTCAGAGATAATTTGAGCACCGATCATTTGGCTATCCTTCTGCTGTCATACACTTGTACCGAGCATTTTGCTACCCTTGTGCTGTCACACACTAGCCCCGAGCATTCTGCTACCTTTATGCTGTCTCGCACTGGTAAAGGGCAATTTTCTACCCTTCGGGTTTTATGCAGTAGCATTGTCATTAGAACCAATTGAAATTTATTATGTTGACAGATGCTTAATTCTGTTCTGTGTTTCGCTTTTCAGAACAAGTAATACAAGGGTAAAATATTTTAACATTTATTGAATTTAAATTTTTATTTTTATTTTTTTAATTTGTTTGAATTGAATTTATTGGATTTTATAATAGTTTGTAGGTTAATTTTTTGTTGAATTTTGTGATATTAGATTAAGCAAATTGAATTGAAATTATTAATAAAATTTCATATTTGAACAATTTTGAAAAAAACTGAGTTGTCCTTTATACCGGCTCTCCTCATTCTCGATCGAGACTAGATCTCCCAGTGTGATTCCATACATCGATGGTTTGGATGGTATGCATTATTGGGTGAAATTCACCCAATTGGTCGGGACTTCTAAAAGGAAATAGCTGTTCATCAACTGTAATCTGTAATCAAATGACCTGTAAAACTTGCTCAAATTTGCGTTCAGCATATTGAAAATATCCGATATATGAGCGCAGTTGTCAGTCGCCATGCGTTTTTCTCGGGTTTACCCATTCACGATCGCATAAATCGATTAATCTCCTTGAATCGATTCAAGGACATGTTTGCTCAATATAGCGTCATCACAGAATTATTCCACAGTTGACTGCATGTTTCATAGTTAGAGTGATGGTAGCCTAGATAAATTAAAAGGCCGATATACTCCAACAACTCTACTTCTGACAATTCTTTCCCAAAACGTCTTACATGCCTTTCGATTTGTGTAACGACACATGATATCTCGAATGGGTTGGCTCATGAAATAATCAAAAACTTGCGCTGAGTCCATATTTTTTGTTGACGATACCGAACAATGTTGTCGGCACTAAACTATTATAGTAGACCCTTATATATGCGTTTTAAGGTGAAAATCCAGAAAGTGCCTGAAACATACATAAACAAAATCCAAATTCTATTTCCTTTTGCATATAAAAAAATTTCAGTTATCTATGAGGAAATTATTTAGAAAATTTTTGTACACAAAATAATTTTATGCAAAAGATCTGCATATTTCCCCAGGTAAATACTGAGCGGATGAGGGTTAATAGCACAACAAAAAAGTTTAATTCATACGAAGTTGAAGATTTGTACTGCAAAATTTTATTAATTATATTTTAAATATACAACTAAAAGACTGGTAGTTAGTAAAGGGTGCACCCAAAACTCTGTTTCGTTTTTTTTTTTTTAACTAATAAATTTTTAACTATGAATTGCTTACTTAAAGTGAAACAAAATATTTTAAATATCAATTTTTAAAGAGTTTAAATATATTTGTTAACGGTTTAAAATTATTTGTTCAGGGTTTAAATTTATTTTCTTAACGTTTAAATTCATTTGTTAATGCTTTAAATAAATCTGAGGATGCTATACATACATATATATGATTTGTTTCAATTATTGATTTTGTTTGTTTCATTTTCATTAGAACGCTTGTTATTTCAATAATCATTGCCTGAATACTGTTTTGCCGCATATTCAAAAATGTAATTTTAAGATAAATGCAGTTAAAGTTGAGACTTTTATTATAAAAACAAAACTGTTCGATAGATTTTTTTTTAAATTCGCATAAAAACTCAGAATTTTTCATCCTATTTATTTCTTGAATTATTTTTGTTTCAATAGAAGAAAATTTCATTAACTTGAACCTAAGTGCTTAATGGGGCAAACTAGATTTCCAAACAATACAATACAAATGCCTTTTTCGCCGAGTGTTAATTCTCAAAATGGGAAACTATTCAAACAATCATTTAACAAAACTTCAAAATAACAAAATGCCATTTATACTATAATAGGAAAATTCGCAAAAATCGTAATGTCAAATAAATTTTTGGAAAATTATAGATAAATTCCCATTTCATAAAACGAGCATTTTCTGTAATTTTGGCTCAGTGAATTGTGTCATTCTAAAGGCACTTTCACATCAAACACAAGAATCGAAAAAATGTAAACCGAAAAACCCAATTTATTCCACTTTGAAACAAGATTTTTGCTCCAATGATTAATAAAATCATGGGAAATAGGATAAGCTAAAAATTTTACTAATAAAATAGTGTATATATATTTCAGATTTTTAAGATAAATACAACTTTGATGTTTTATCGGTCGAATCTTTCCGCCGAAAAAGTTTTTCGGCCGATAAAACATAAAAGTTGTGTTTTTCTTCAAAATCTGAAATAAATATAACTATTTTCTCAGTAAAATTCTTAGTTTATCCTATTTCCTTCGATTTTATTAATCATTGGAATAAAAATCTTGTTTTAAAGTGGAATAAATTGAGTTTTTCGGTTTACATTTTTCTGTTCTTGTTTTTGATGTGAAAGTGCCTTTATGATAGAACTAGAATGTAGTAATGTAGAGCAATTGTAGAATAATCATACACATATCAATTTAAAGCCACTCAATTAAATTTAGAAGATTTTTGTCGTTGATACGGTCAATATTGTAAGGTAGACGAATTGTTTCAGATAATCTGATTTTCATATGGAAAAGTGTTGTGATATATTCAAATGTTCTGAAGGAAAGGATAAATTAGATATGGAAGGAAATTAAATGTAACTTTTTACTGGGCTTGTGTTTTACGGTTGGCGGACCCATACAGATGCTCTGCCAACTATATTACCACACTAACATACTCTGGTAAGCATGTATTAAAAAATGAATTCCATCAACACAACCATAAAGCCTAGACTATTAAATGTTCTGTATGTAACGCAATATACCTACGCGTTAAAGGATGATGCTTCAAAAAATTTACATAAAAGCACTTGCCAAATTGTTCAAGATGCAGTTTGAAAGTGCAATACTCTGGTAGGTAGAAGTTTACCTTCAACTTCCTCCATGACAAAAATGGTTATAACAACGAAAGGTAGATTGAGGAGTAATATGACGGGGCCAGATAACTTATTTTTTGAATTACATGCAAAATATAAGGAAAAACTTAGTGAAAACTTTATGATTAAAGATTGTGCATTTGATAATGATCGAATTATTTTAGTATTGTCATCAGAATTCGTTAAAATTTTGGCTGGGGACAGTATTGGATAATGGATGGAACATTTAAGGTGGTGCCATCAATATTTAAACAATTATATACAATTCACTCCAATATATGCAATAATTCAAAAGCCTTTCCACTTGTGTTTGCGCTATGTTCAGGAAAAAGCCAAGAAATATATGAAAAACTTTTTCAAATGTTATCTAATTATGCGGCAGAAATCAACGTAAGACTGGAGACAAAAGTTTCCATCACGGATTTTGAAAAAGCTGCAATAAACAGCGTAAAGAGTTTTTTTCCTGGTATTTATCTGCAAATCCTGCCATTTTCACTTTGGTCAAATAATATATAGGAAAATACAAAGTTTACGCCTACAATGGAAACATGATCAGGATCAAGAGTTTTCTTTGCAAATCAGAGCAATTTTGGAACTAAGTTTTTGCTACCCGAAGAGATATTCCTAAATATTACGAAAAAAATTTCGAAAAACTGGACGAAGATGGGAAAAAAGTTTCAACATGGTTTAAAGAAGTGTATATTTCGGAAAATCTAATAGACCTGCTTGATTTCCTCCAAGTTTTTGGAGTTGTTTCGAACTGGATCAAATAAATATTTCTCACACTCAAACTGATGCAGAATCATGGCAGCATAGAATACAGAAAATTATTGATGCTGATCATGTTGGCTTTTGTGGGCTACTGGAAGAACTGCGAAAAGAAATTTGTTTTATTACAGCAGAAATCGGTAAATTTCAACACGGCGGACCACCTGTAGAAAAAAAGGAAGAAGTATTTCCAAAAAAATTTAAAAATTCAAGAATTATGGCAAGAAAAACTGACTATGAAGAAATAGAACTGCTGTTTGCGATAGCACAAAACTTAAGATTGAAATAAATTGTTTGGATTTATTTTATTTGTTTATTATTCGTTTACGCTTCGAAGCTACAAGCTAAGAAAAGGTAATATCGTATTATTAGCAAAACAATAATTGGCATTTAAATTTATTTTTGCAAGCTGCGCGCGTATGCCAATTATTGTTTTGCTAAATGTATTTTTCTTAAGTGTCTGTTTGCCAAATGTCCTTTTTGCGTGATTTTATTTTGCGAATTGCTTTTTTTGCTAATTAGGATTTTGTAAAAAGTGTCTCTTCTATAAATGTATTGCGGCCAACTGTCCATATACCCAAATTTCCTGTATGATATGGGGCAAAATAATTTACTAATAAAGTTAAAAGAAATATTTTATTACTTCAACATCTTTATTTAGCCTTGAATATTTTCTAGTTTTTCTAAACAACAGTACATGTCTTCATTCATTGAATATAATTTTATGATTTTTTACCGGATAAAGTTTTTATTTGTTCAAATATTCTTTTCTGGTATTCTCCGGTACAAACGAAACGCAAAAAAAAGGAGTTTTTTTTTTTTGTTTATTTATTCTATCACACAAGTTTCATGTCTTGGTTCGACTCATTAACAGGTCCCAAACAACAGAATTGAGTGACTCGAAAAAGGAATTAATGAAAAGAGGTGAATGCAAATAAAATTTTTCATTGAAATTTTGTCGCCCTAAATAAAATAATTGTGTGATAAAATAAATAAAAAACAAATCCCTTTTTTGCTTTTGTTTGTCCCGAAAAATTCCAAAAAGGCTTATTTAAATAAATATTACTTAATTCAGTAAAAAATAATAGAAACAAAACAAATTACACTTCTTATTGGAACATTAAAACTGTTTGATAATAATTTCTATTTTCACCTGGAAGATAAACCAAAAGAGATTTTATATCTTTTGGCTTGTCATTAAATCCAGATTGTCTGATTTTAATCGGTACATTGTTTTGACTGTTTCAAATCGACCACCTATCCCCGCTTCCATTACTTATCAACAGGTAAACAAAATTTGGGACCGCTGGTAGGGCTGCATCTATAAAAAGGTGTGCACTTATTATTGCAAGCCATTAAGTGAAAAGTTGTTATGTGGTGAAAATGAAAGTCAGCCTAGAAGAACGCCGCAAATTAATTTTTTCCACCCATATGGAAAATTTCGAATATGTTTCAAATAGGCTTAGCTAAAAAGTTGAAAATTCCTAAGACGACCATTCAGAATATTCTCAGTAAATCTCGAGCAGCTTATAGTGTTCAGAGAAAGTCCGAGTCAGGAAATGGTAGACAACTTTAAACGAAATGCCAACATGTCGTTGAAAGATATAGCTGATAAGGCTGGAACGTCATATGCTACGCGATCCATCGAGTCAAAAGAAGAGTGGGGCTACGAAGTTTTCATCTACCGAAAATACCGAACAGACCACCAGAAAAGCACCAAGTAGCAAAATCCAGGAGCCGAATGTTATATGAAAATTTCCTAACAAAATTCGGCTTAGGTGAAAACGAACTTCAACCAGTGTCTTTAGAAGCGCCTTCTTTCATTCTTTAGAAATCATGATGCATCAGCTTTGTCTTGCCCTGATTTAGCAACTTGCCACTATGGCAGAAAAGTAAGAGATTTCTACGATGCCGAATGCATACCCGTAGTACCCAAGGAAGCGAATCCTCCAAATTATCCAAAAGAGAAAATTTAAAACAAAAAACACTCCGCTAACGTAGACATTTTTAAGAGGCAAGATAAAAGAGCGTCCGGTTGTGAATAATGTAGATAATTAAGCAATAGTTCAGTAAAAATGATTTGATAAAAAAAGGTTTATCTTGTTGCTTTCATTATTAATATGTAGTCTTTTTTGTTTTTTTAAGCAGTCTTTAAATTATTCGGAACACTGAAGTTTATTTCTCCCAGCTGTCATCCAAATTGACTCCGAAATATGTGCCGGTACTGCGTACATTTTATCATATACCCTAAAAGGCTCTTGTTTTTTTTTAATACAAAAATACTATTTGCATAAGGAAATATCGTTGGAACTACATGGAGCAAACCAAGATTTTGGCAAAACTGGTTTTGATTTATTTTACGTGAATTGTTCTTAGCCACATGGAGCAATTCAATTTTAAAATAGTTTTAAATTTCCGAGCGTGTATCAAAACAGTATTTAAAAAAAAAAAATATTTTAAAGTATTTAATATAGTTCATGCCCCATGTACAAGGTGGAGCAAAAGTAATGCCATAATTTGAATGTGCCATAAGTTTTGTAAATGGCTTCAAATATCATTGTGTTTTGACATTTATGTTATAGATAGATAGAGAATTAGTTATTAACAAGCACTGGAGCGATGCACATCTAAACAACGCGGAATTACCTATTTGATCAATTTCCGGTCAATTGTTTTAGCACAGCGTGCATTACGTCATCGTTTTCCTAATGGTCCTGCACCATGTGCGCGAACAGTTAGGCGCTTGGCTAAGCATCTCATGCAAACTGGATTCGACCGAAAATATGGTTGCTGTGGCCGATCGGGAATGTCTACAAACATCGACGAGACAACGATGCAAACAATTTGCCATCAGCAGAAGTTCGTTGCTTCGTATTTTTGTGAAAGACCTGAAGATGTTCCCTTACAAAGTGCAACTCGTGCACCAATTGTTGCCTGCTGACCTTCAAGTAAGGTTATCTTATCCAAAATCATAATGATGAAGCCCATTTCCACTTAAGTGATTATTTAACAAACTAAATATGCGTTTGTGTGTCATGCAGAATCCACATGAAGTGCGCAAAGAACCATTTGATCTTCTCAAAGTGACGGTCTGTTTGGGAATTCGCAATAAAAAATTGATTGGCCCTTATTTTTTTAGTACGCCGATGGGGCTACCATAACTGCAGAATACAGACAGATGTTAAATGATTTTTTTTGTGCCGCAAATTGCTGAGTTCGAACTCAAGCATTGTTAGTTCCAGCAAGATGGAGCAACAGCCCACACAGCTCGGGAAAGGACGGGAATTATGAAACACTAATTTGGGCCGTGTGATTTTCTGTTTTAGCGATTTGAACTGCCCGAACAGATCGCCAGAATTCTTCCATTGGGTCTTTTTGAAATCTCACGTTTACCACAGCAAACCACAAATTAATTTAATTCAAAATACTGCAAAACGACCATAAATGTGCATCAACGGACATCTTCAAATAAATTTTCCATATAAACAGACCCCAATTTGTTTCACTTCTAACAAAATGGCAAACAATTCACATTATGACATTACTTTTGTCTCACCTTGTATAAATAAATTTTATCTGGGGTAAACCAATATTAACTTTTGTGGCAATAATACACAATACATAATTTATCTCGATACATATATAACTTACAGAAAAGCTAATTAAAGCATTTAATTCAACTTCAGTAATAATCTCAAAAACCGTACTTAACTCAAAATATCAAATTTAGCGGATGGGGCAAACCAATATTTAGGCGACAATTTGACAGCTCTTTACCTAGTGTATAGTAACAGCTCAGAATGTATGAAAATTATTTCTAGAAATTGGTTCGGTATTTTATGGAGTTAAAAGAAATAAAAAAAAAATTATTAGAAATTCAAAGTAAATCAAAATCAAATCCAATTCAAAACGAACGAAAACGAAATATTTTATCTTGATATTTTGCTGTTTCGATACAGAATAAAAAGGCATTAATTTTGTCCAAGAAGATATTATGAGTTTTTAGACGATTTTACGCCATTTTCTGCCAAAATTACAAAGTTAATGTAGAAGAACTAACTAGTGGTATAAGTGCGTCGTTCTAAAAAGCACAAAATATGACGGAAATCTTCAAGAATATTGTTCTAAGCTTTATGGTGATTTATTACATTCAAAACAGCGGATCTAGTTGTAAATTTAATCAATTTTATGAATAAAGTCGTCTCAATTAGTTTGGATACTTTTGAATTGAAATTATTCATTTCACAATTTCCCGCCAATTTCCAGTTATTAATTTTTATCACTTTCAAAAGATTCAAATTAGAACCAGCCTTAAGTTCATCAGAGTAAGTGCAATAAACAACTCAAATTTGAGTAGGTACGCATAATAAAAGATATAAACATTACTAAGTAGCAATAATTGTTATATAGTTATCATTTAGAGTAGATCTAAATTCTCTTAACCTTCTACCAAAATATATTTCCCCTCCTGTGCAGAATCCACAGAATCAAAGGAAAACAATAGGTGGGGGATACCCCATGCAATGACGAAATCCTTCAAAGAACGCATGCCTAATGAAAATATTCTTGGGGGTGTTTCACTAGCCATGCAACATTTCTCAGTTTCAAATTTTGTTGCAAGGAATCTAAGATACATTTGCTCAACAATGCTATAACTTGCTTAGCAACATGTTGCAACCATTTGTATTAAGATGAATTTGGAGATGTACGTTGATAAATCTCCTAACCCCACCGGAATTCTTATTTTTAAATTTTGGAATTCTAAGTGTTTTATTGAAAAACTTTTTCTAGACATGTGAAGTTCCTTTCGCCCGTTATGATAGGCAGATTGCCATTCGAGGAAGACAGTATGAAAGACAATTTTGAGATTTATTGATTTCACATTGAGCGACTTGAATTCATTCTAATGGATGAATGAAGAATGGCGAAATGATTGTGACCTTATTGTACCTACTTGACTGATTTATTTTGAATGAAACACATATATACATGGAATTTTGATTTAAGGAAAGAAGTACTTTTGTATATATATATATATATATGTAGAGTACATAAATCATATGTTTATCAATGGCTGGCTGGTTAAATTCAATTTCTGGCAGTTATTTTAAAATAATAAGGAATGGATTCAAGATTTTAGTTCAGAGGCCGAAAATAATAAATTATTTATGAATTTTTAAATAAAAATAAATTGTGCTTAGTTCAGATTTATTATAGTAGGAAATGTTAGTTATTAATTAGATAATAATATTTGTTAGTATCTAAGGAACTTTTTTTTTAATTTTTAAACTATTTATCATAGACTAAACGAACCAATGCCATGGTCCAAAAGAAAGCAGGAGATAGGTAATTTCATTTCCCATCACAATTACTATATATGTATGTTGTTATCCACTTGTTACTATTTCAAAACTTATAGGGCAATTAGTAAATTGCACTATGTACTTACAAGGTATAAGGTTTATTTTAAGTTGGCATTATATAAATAAGCTCGTGGCCGTACAAATCCTCATCAAACTCCAAACATTGGATTTCAGTTTTCTGTTTTTAATATTAATCTTTACTTTTTCTGCTACGTTTTTAAAAGAAAACACAAAAACATACCATCCTCTTGTTTCGTCTACGAACAAACAAAAAAACTATAAAATTCAAACTTGCAAACTTAAAACTCACAAATAAAACAAGTTCCCGCGTTGACAATATACATTAACAAAAGCAAATAAAATCTTCCAGTATTATCAGTTAAAAAGAAACAAATAAAAACCATTAATCAAAAGTAAACAAATGGTAAAGTCTCAGATAATTTACGATCTGAGACTTTAATTAAAACCAAAACTTACACTAAACGCTACGTTGTAATATTCTCACGATATCTCAAGCATATATATAAAAATATATAAATACTTAACACAAAATGCAAATCTTACCTATCTGTATAAGTTGCCATCAAAGACTTTGACATTTTCAATATGGCTGCTCACAGCACAGAGAAAACATTGTTATTAAGATATACGATGACGTAATTTCGTGCCTTAATGTATGAATTTTCGCAAAATGACACAGGGCTTCATTGTTAAAGCCACCGGCAGACACAATTCCCATTGTGTTTCTGCCTATAAATAGCGAGCTGCTGGAAGCAGAAAATTTGGGAAAGCTTCATCAACAAATAACAATTACCTGTGAAGAAAAGAACATCCATAAGATTAGGAATTCGGCTTCAAGCCTAAACATTCTACATTCCACCCTTTACTAAAATTCCATACGGATGCTACAAGAGCTCTAAAAATAAACGAATGCGCGGTCGGGTGCTTTCGCGACATTGAAAAAGCCTTCGATTCAGTTTGGACGGCAGGGTTAATATTCAAATTAAATCAATTCGGTTTTCCTCCACACATAAACAGACTTATCTACAGTTTCCTAACTTCTAGGAAATTCTATGTGGAACGCGATGACCACAAATCTCCGCTCAAAAAAACTGCAGCAGGAGTCCCCCAGGGTTCCATATTGGGCCCAATACTCTTCAATCTCTATACTTCAGACCAACCTCAAAATAAAAGCGGCAGAACGCTCCTCTTTTACGATGACTCCCTTACATACGCCCAATCTCGTTTCCCATTCTTGGCGGTCAATAAAGTCAATCTACATCTCAGCAAGCTCGACTCTTATCACAAAAAATGGAGGATCAAAATTACCGTCCAAAAGTCCGAACTTATCTGTATTTGGAAATCCATCACTGGGCGAAACCGCCAACTCGCTAAATCCAAAAGAATTACGGCCGTCTACAATTGGGGAATAATAAAGCCCACACAAACCGCGAAATATCTAGGAGTAAATTTTCATGAACTCCTACGATTCAATAACCATGCTAATAGAACCATTAGCAAAGTCAATTTCGTGTAGAGCCTTATAAGCCCTATAATCACTGTCAGGAACGGACTCACAACCCAGAAAAAACTACTCATGTACAAGCAACTAATAAGGCCTGTCATCACTTATTGCTTTCCCATATGGCACACAATTTCCCCCACTTATATCGAACGCCTTAGCAAGCTCGAAAGAAAGATTCTAAGGGCTTGCACAGGACTGCATAGAAGAGCCAACGGAAAATACTATCGCAACGAAGTATTGTACGTGGCAGCCAATATAACTCCTATCAAAGAGTATCTGTTCTGTCAAACCGAAAAACAAGTCGAGAAAATCCGTATCCATTCAAACCCACTCATAAACAACTTGCCAAATCTTCTAATACCGGCAAATTTCGAATACCTGTCACCCTTGCTCTTGGCTCAACCGGACACTAGAAACATATACCTCCACGAAAGTAGAATAAGTTTCTATGATACCAAAGGAGATTACTACAGGGGGTAAACCCAAATAACCCACTCAAGAACCCGGAAATGTCTCTGGTAAAAGCTGCCAGTATAAGAACTTTCCAGTCCTTAACTTCCTAAACATCCCAAAACATATCCAATCCTTACTAGCTCCCAGTCCCTCCCAAATTTAATAAAAAAACTCTTGCGAGAAATTCATTAACTACAGCGGATGTGGCGCAGCAGCTGTAAGAAAGAACAAACAACAACACGAGAGGTGATCAAAAACCAAACCAAGGATTAAAAAGAAGAAAAGAGAAGATATCGAATCGAACTGAGGACCAAAGATAAGCCCCAACGCCCTTAGCAAGAAAATCCGAAGGATGTGAGAAATCATCTAAGAAAATCCAAAGAAAAAAGGCAATGAAGAAATTTGAAAGCGCAAAAGCACTTGACTTGACTTGACTTGCAGAAAATCACTTGCGATTTGACTAAGCCGTAAGACAAATCGGTAGTTTTGAACCAAATATTAAGTCTTGCTTAACCAAACTATACGGGGAACATTGACCAGTTTTTTTACTAACCTTCATTTTACCAAAATTATTTTATTAAACTTTCTCAATAATTTTTCAGCATCCTATCTGGGAGTATGCGAACCCAATTATTTTTCCCATATGAGCAGATTCACTGACGCTCATTCATCTATTACACGTAGTGCTTTGTCTGTTACTAATTATACCTATCTCGCTTCAATTTAGGAGGCTCGCAAAAGTAGAAGAAAAATAGCTGCTACAAAATACAGCAATGAATTCAGAGTGAACTTTAAAATGATTTTTTTTTAATTAGACTGAAATAAATTTCAAGTGGATATTAAATAAATTAAATTAAATCTATGAGCAAATTGAATTAGAATAAAAATTGAAGTAATAAGTAGTAATAGGGTCTATAATTATATTTAAGTGAAATTTAGTGAATTTATAAAGTTGAATTGAATTGAACTGCCTGGACTAAGAATTATTCCGTGATTAACGTGAAATAAATTCAATAATCTGACATTTGAAATTTAACCTGTCTTGTCATGTTCAAACCGGCACCTGCCACTTTTTTATGCAAAGCCCACATTGGGACTTAACTCCTCAACTACTGACATATGCAAACTTCCCACTTTAATTTAACTTCTTTCACATTTATGCTCAAAATATAACTTTCATGAGAAAAAACAGTGTAAAAATGCATTAAAATTCTGTGTTTTCCCTTCATGAAAAAATCTGTTCTATCGAAAAGTATCCTGCTATTAATTAAAACTCCAGGAAGAAGTTTCATTTAGAATACTCAAAGACATCGGGTGGAGAGAAAATCTTTTACGAATTGTTTACAGTTTTAACCGATTCCCCTGTAACTACAGTTTACTTAGTTTGATGTTTTTTTATAAAGGTGCTCCTGGGATTTTGCTGACGCGGATTTTCTTTATAGTCCCATCTATACACATATTATTATGAATATTCTTTATCAGTCTATAGTTTTGCCTAAAGTATTGTGACTTAAAAGTGTGATTAGTAAAAATTTATCGAATACTTTGCGATGAGTATATTTACTTTAAATTAATAAAGTGCGTACAACTTATGATCAGTCTCACATCCTGCGTTTAAACCAAATATTTAGTTGAAACTCGACGGACGTGTTCCACAGTTTGGTTTAAGACCCGGTTTAAACTAGAGTTTAAGCCATGCCCTGCCTCGGCTTAAAGTCAAGATAAAAGCATTTGACAAGTGTCATATTTTATTTTGACAGTAGCATTCTTTGTTTGTGTCAAGAAAATAATTTTATCATGGATTCAGATTTAGACATTTTAGCGATGAAGAAGGCTTTCTCGAGTTAAATTTAAAACTGCGTTGACGACTGACAGTAATTAGAAATCGGTCAAATCATTTTAATGAGTCGGATGACGTTGATTTTTATGCTAGATTCAGTTTATAATTAAAGAACTTTGCCACTTTGTCTTCGAATATATATTTGTCTGTGTTCTTGCACTCTACTATGTATATGTCTTTTTTTGTGCACTAGGGAAAGCAATAGCTCAACTCCACTTCTACTAAAATTTGCAGCCCTTTCAATCGTGGCATATTTAAAATTAGTCAATATATTTTTATTTTATTTTTATTTTTTATATTCCGGTCTGTGTACTTTTCCGATTTACAAATTGGCGGCGATAACTAATTAAGTTCACAATTTAACCAGCACTACCAACATTACTAAAAGAATGCACTATGAAATCCAATTTGGTCTAAGCCTTGATTTAAACTCGACTGTAAAACTGGGCATTAAGGGACCATTCTAGTGTGATGGTCTTAAAAATTGCTGATATTAAATTTTTTTTTTTTTAGTGAATAAGTTCAAAACTCTTGAGAATACTTCCCCAGCAATGAAACAGAACTCTATATGTGTGCGTGTGAGTAGATTCTCTAAAATGTTCTATATTAATCCTAATGGAAAAACGACAACATTGATTTTATATAAGCTATAGAGCCTAAACTACTATCCATGCATGAAAATAGTCTTCGAGTAATTTAAAGCTTGCTCCATACCTGCCCAAATGCTGCATTACTTAACAAAATAATAAAATAGTTTTGATTTAAATGTAACCTTACCATTTTACGCTAACTGACTCTCAGCTGAGTAATAATTGCAAGCGTGTATGTGCAGACGAACTCCGAATCTGTAGGCAGCTTCATTCGATTTCATCAGACCACGGCCAAAGTTAACCTACGGCCACGGCCACGGCCGAACAAAATTGGAAATTTTCGGTGTATGTTTAAATGTCATATAATTTCGTCTTTAGCATGAATGGGAGAAAAGAACTTGGCTATTGTAGTGCAACTGAGACAACGAGTTAAAAGAAAAAATTGAGAGAACATAGGATACTCAAATGATAAAATCTTCTTGAATACCTTCAAAATCCTTTCAAACTAGTCGTTATAATATACTCAGATATACTTGGAAAACGGTCAGTCCCAAACGTTTTTAGCGAATACTGAAGAATTCTTCAAAATGTAAAAATCTATGGAATTGGTACCAATTTTTACTGTTCCACGAATCGTTCTTGAAAGAAATGTGATGTAACCTTCTAATAATCTAACGTGCATATTTTCAAAACAAAGCATGACAACACCTACAAGGGTTTATTTAGAATATACGTACTCGTAGCTAAAATTGGAGTAAAACACAATATTTTTTGCAAAAGGCATTTCGTATCAGCAGAAACTTAATACTCTTCAGTATGGCTGGGTCTAGCTTGCCATACATACCTAGAAAAAGCCAAGTTGACTTCACGTATATGCACTCAGTTAAAATTCTAAGTGTGAATTATATGAGGTGAAATATTAAAAGTATTTACTTTGTACTCAGCAGTTTAGCCCCAAGCGTGACTAGACAAATTCATACAGAAAAAATCAAGAAAGCTTTTCGTAGAAAATTGTTATCAATTTAAAAAATTGATAACAAAAAATATTGTTGCTAAAACTGCAACTGATGATGAAAGTGCAAAAGGCATTTCGTAACAGCAAGAACTTAATACTCATCAGTATGGCTGGTTCTTGTTTGCACTTTCATCAGTTGTGGTTTTAGCAACAATATTTTTTGTTATCAATTTTTTAAATTGATAGCAATTTTCTACGAAAAGTCTTCTTGAATTTTTCTGTAACAATATTTTTTAGTTTTGTCTCTTCTAAAGTTTGACGATCAAGCAAAAATAATAATAAAACGGAAAAACTATAAATTTCAAAAATTTTGGAATAAAAGAGTTTTAAAAGAAGAATTATAGTGTATCGTAAAATTATTGGCGTTCCAACCCAAATCTATTCTACTACTGGTCTAAAGTCAAACAGTGCAGACTATTTCTTTCCATTTGGTCTCCATATGGCGGATTAAATCAGGGTAAATCCAGTTCATATGAAATATATGTTCGAAAACTAGATAAAGAGCAACCAAAATGACAACTATAGTGTGGATGCAAACCCATTGAAATTTCCATTGTTGATCGATTTTTCTCTAAATCCTTCGTTTTGTACGTTAATTTCTGGCTTTGTTTAAAACAGTAGTATGTCTATTTCCTGCAATCGGAGTTTTAGTTACAATTTATTCTTCTACAGTATCTGAATTATGATGCACTTTTGCTTTAACGGTCTTCTCAATGGAATGCAATAATCGCACATGGAATGCAATAATCGCACATAACAATGTGAGAAGCCCACTCATAACCCAAAAAGTTGATTTACCCTTTTCTAACAATTTATGGATAATTTATAATTTTCTTCACTTTAAAACTGCCAACTTATCTTCACTTAACAAATATCTCTGAGTCTCCCCCTAACAAAAAAGAAAAATAAATAAAAAGTGAAGGATGAGAAAATTGCCTGACATCGCTGACGCTATTCTTCGTATCAAAAACTTTATATTTATCGTGTAAACTTTTTGCAAAAATTTTCTTATATTAAAATTCTCCAAAGCTCTTGACATAAATTAAGAGAACAGAGGAATTCAAGAAGTTTACAAAAGTTTCATGTAAGAGGAAACATATGCAGGGAGAAATCATCGATTGCAGTGCAACGGATGTAAAAGCTTTCAAAGAGTTTTTTAAATTTTTTTTTTCTTTTCTTAAGATGGAATGCATCAACTTAATCCATTTCAATTTTTCGTTGAATGTGAGGAATTATTTGTTCTTTTCTGAAGTAAACAAAGAATTTTTTTTTTTTTATTAATTAAAATATATTAGAAATTTTTATTTAGGAGAAGTTGGAATAACTAGGGAGAGGTGGAGAGATATGATGTGATGTTAAATAATGTAGGCATTTTTCAAAATAAACTTTTAGGATGTAGTTGGGCAGAGAAAAAAATTACTTTACTTTCTCTTACCTATACCTTTGTATCTTAGTCCAAAAAGGGATTAGAGGCATACACACGGTTACAAGTTTAATCACAGTCTAGACAAAGTAGGATTCAGCATTATCTTAGTCAAGTAGCTAGTATGTATAGATTTGTATATACTCCACGAAATTCTTAAGAAAACAGCAGTCTAAGTTACAAAAAGAAAAATATTGGGCTAAACGTTGTGGTTGAATGATATAATCGTAGGGCATACATACTAAATCTGTCATTCCGGTTATAACCCATAGAAATAATTATGGTAGACCGGAATGGATTGGACACCAACCCATAATATTAAAAGTTATTTTGATTTTTGCATGTCCGTCTGTCTGTCCGTCGGTCTGTATGTCTCTTTGTCCGTTCGTCTCTTATCACGATAACTCGAGAACGCGTTTACTTAGTGAGCTGAAATTTTACACATAAATTTAAGTTTGAAAATGGAACAAATCGGGCAACTCTTTCGTAGGTTTACAAAACATAACTTTCGTTTTTCACTATATACAGGGTGTTTCCTCCATGGTGGTCCATAGAGCAGGAGGTGATAGTACTCAAATAAACAAACAAAAAATCGTATGGCAGGGGGGAGGGGCCATATCAACCGTTTCGGAGTTACAGGGTGATTAAGAAAAAAAGCTAGTTTTGCACAAAAGACCCTGTATCTTAAAAAGTACAGGGCGTACGGTCACAGTTAAGAGCTCATTGTATGTAGAGCTTCATGGCCTTTCCAAGGACTGCTCAACCAGCCCCGTACCCCACTCCCCTCAAGAATTATGGTTGTCTAAACTCAAAATTTCGAATTTTTTTACCTTTTTTTAATTTGACCTCTATTATTTTTTCAAAAAGGTCGTTAACATAACTTTTTTTTATAAAAACTGTAAACTAGGGACTCTCCTCTTTAATGTGACCTATTACACCCTTTGTATTAACTGTAGCCGTTAAACAGTTATTATAACCTATTCAGGTCACACCGAAATTAGACGATATTTTGTAAAATGACGTGCTAAGGGAACAAATTAACGTTGAGAGAAGGTTTGAAAATAGGTTTTAGAATAGGTTTAGACCTAATAACTCGTAAAGGACTTCAGATAGCACATTGCGTGTAATATGTCATATTAAAGAGGAGAGTCTACAGCTTACAGTTTTTATAAAAAAAAGTTATGTTAATGACCTTTTTGCAAAAATAATAGAGGTCAAATTAAAAATAATGTTAAAAAAATTCGAAATTTTGAGTTTAGACAACGATAATTCTTGAGGGGAGAGGGCTATGGGGCTGATTGAGCAGTCGTTCGAAAGGCCATGGAGTTCTACATACAATGAGCTACTAACTGTGAGCATACACCCTGTAGTTTTTAAGATACAGGGTGATTTGTGAAAAACTAGCTTTTTTTCTTAATCACCCTGTAACTCCGACACCGTTGATATGCCCCCCCCCCTTGCCTTACGATTTTTTGTTTGTTTAGGTCAGTGCTATCACCTTCTGCTCTATGGACCACCATGAAGGAAACACCCGTATTTGGCACTGCCCCAGAACTCGTCGACTTAGGAAGCTGAAATTTGGTACATAGTTTTTCATAGAGATAGTAAATAGACTAAATCGGGCATCTCTTGCTATTGCCATACAAAGCTTTGGGTTTACACTATATAATTGGACACTGCCTGAGAATACGGGGTTTTCATAAGAATGGTAAACAATATTTAAAAAACGAAATAAACCGGGCAACCACTTCTTGGCGTTGCCATACAAAATTTTTGGTTTCTACTTTATTTAACTTTCATTTTCATCTTGCGTATAATATTATTAGTCTCAGAGAAATTGTAATTTTATCTCTAGTTTTTTTTGTGAATTCGATGAAGCTTTTGCGGAACGAAATAAGGTAAATTGTTAAGATTTATATTATTATTTTTTTCGTACTCCTCGAAATCATCCACATCCATTGCAGTTAGATTACAAATGGTACTTTGAGGTTGCGCTAGCTGATGAAGAGGTCTGTATAATTAGCATTGCCAAATTTTATCGTCGGTGCGGATCAATCTGGCCAACTTGGTTCAAGCTGATAACATTTTTTGTGCTTCCTTCTTCCTTTATTGTGAGACCAATCGCTCATGGTTCCCCACGTTCAAGAAGAAGCGATTGGAGAAAAAGTCTTTTTCTGTCCCAAAATAAACAGGAATTGAGACGCTACACTACTTGGTTTTATCAGAAATTTCATCTTTATTGTTCTTCAATATTTTAGAATTTATATTAAAAGTTTCATAAATATTATTCTTTAAATTATTCTGTTCTTCAAAATACTTTTCTATAAATATAATATTATAATATATTAAGATATGACTCTACGAAGGTTGAAAACAACTCGCCGAGGTTTAGGTTCGCTGCCCTCAAGTAGCGATGATATCTTTTAAAAAATTTTTAGCGTTTTTATTATTTTCTCACGACGTTGAAAAAGTCGTACGTGAGAAAATACGAAAAAGCTTTTATGCAGGATGTTTGCATGAAAAGAATGTAACCAGATATGCCTGTTCTTGTCGTCTTAAAATATTTAATTTAAGACGGCAAGAATTATGTTTACATGCAATCATACTGGAACAATTAAGGAAATATAAGTATGTATTTATGTACTGTGAATATGTGAAGAGGGAGAAGACACTATATGTAGGTAAGTAGAAATACCGTGGGAATGGAATAAATAATAAAATGAAATTTATGCTTAATTCTATTTGATTATAATATGGGGGAATGAACTTTGAATGAAATTTCAATTGGAGTGAAATGACTTAAATAATTTTAAGTTTTCAGGGTCAAATTGTTATCCATCAATATATTGTGTACGACAATACATTGATGTATCGACTTTATGGTTGTGATTGGGGAAATTAGCCACCTGAGTCACAACAGCTTAATCAACAGACAAGCATTTACTCTGCTTCCAAAAATGCTTTAGGTAGGTTTTAAATGGGATTTGATTTAGTTCTTACGATCTTTCGTCTTTTCGGTCTTGGCATTTTCATAACTAGGTGTCACGTCGTGGAAAGTTAAATATAATTTATTTCATCCAAATCCATCTACTGGTTCGGACGCTATATTATATAAGGCTGAATGTAATCCGCTCGGAAGGGTGATTTTAGAGATAGTCACAAAATGGGTCAGCACAATGGTATTACTGTTTCTAGTTTTTTATTTATAACATTAACAGCTTCAGCCAGCAGTTTCTGGAAAGTACACATTTTTCGTAACGCAACTTGCTTTGGTTACCCCCTCGTAACGAAACGTGAGACGTCCTTCGAATTCATGTAAAAAGAAGGTAAATATTTTTTTCTCATTTTCTATACAAATAACATGAAAATTCTCATAAAGACAGACTTGTTCTATATGAGAAATAAGTATTAAAAAAAAGAATAATAAGAATTATTTCAGAAAACGTTAAGATTATTGATAATAGTTGAAAGATCCGTGACTTTTCAAAATTGTCTCGAATACTCTGCTATATACCTACATCGAATTAATTTTTTTTTTTTTCAGGATATCCGTCTTTAAAATAGAGTCCAAAACCAATTTTATTGCTTGTTTGACACGAAATGTAATTTGGTCCAAGTAGCTCCTCAGCACAGTGAATCATACATAGGGTAGGGTGCTTTGGTTTCTCACATCGAATTGAATTCCCTTCCAGAGTTTTTTAGCTTCTTCACAAATTTTTTCCACTAAAAACAATTTGCTTTTCACTTCCTTATTCACTTTATTATTTCTCAATAACCCTTCGGTGGTATCGTCATTGTTGAATTTCACCAACATAGATTCTATGTCTCACATCTTGATGTAAATGTCTTTTAATCGTAGGGGAAACATGGACAAAATGAAATAGGGTTTTCTTTTTTCAGCTTTATTTACTAATTAGAAAAGATAGGAACTTAAAAATCACAATAACAATTCTTTGATACTTCCTCTAAACAAAAATATATAAATTTCTTCAAAAGCTTAAAAAATAACGAAAATATAGTTATTTATATAAGGAACAACGAAAATTCATTTTGTCCATACCTAATGGACAAAACGAAGTACTGTATTTTAAATGCACAGCTCACAAACAAATATGTCGGTTCTCTTAGGTTTGTCGGCACAAGATGCGTGTGCCCAATGTCCACATGTTATGCATCTTAGCCAATTTTCTCCGGGCTTAGACCGGGAATATAAATCACTTCAATAAATGCAAATGCAATCAGCATCCGATTGTGTGTTATCTGTAAAATAATTAATAGTTTTATTTTCTTCACTCTTATTTTGTGTGTTTTCAGATACCTAATGTTTTCTTGACTGATCTCTTAGCTTTCTTGGCTGTTTTGTTATTATGGATTTTTGACTTTATTTCATCCATGTTAGCGGTGGATGTTAAAATTAAATTTTATTGTCTCCTCTTAACTTTTCGTTTTCCTTGGCCACTTATAAACTTTCCTTTTGGAACAGGTGATATAATATCTAATGGGACTCTTAAAGCATTGGACGGACAAGTAGTCTCTGTGTCACAATTGTTAGCCTGGGTTTGTGAAGCCGATATTGTTTCAGTGATGTCCGTTCGAGGAAGTTCAGTCAATGGAACATTTACCGATTTCTTCTTTAATTCATCTTCCATAGGAATGTTAGTTGTTTCAGCAGGTTCATATGCATGATCGGGGAAAATATTGGGATTTACAGGCCAAATTTCCGTCTTCTTGAATCCACTGGAGGCATTTTGAACAGTCGCTGCTTTACCATACGCTTGACTGAGCAAAAAACCAATTTGATATTGTGTCACCACACGTCCAGGGTGAGCTCTCAGCCAGTGAGAAATCTCCTGATTAAAATATGTTTTCAATGGCCCGTAAAAACAAACATCTAAAGGCTGAATGCGGTGAGTGCAATGTGGTGGCAGACAAAGTAGCACTATGCCATTTGTTTTGGCAAATTCCAAGGATTCGAAGCCCTTGTGACTCGCGTGCCGGTCCACTATCAAAAGTACTTTTTGCTCTACACTTGCATTCACCTGAGATTAGAAGTGACGAAGCCATTTAAGGAAGATTTCGCCAGTCATCCATCCTGATTCTTGTGCTACGCGAAGAGTTCCCGTAGGTTCATCGTCCAGAAGCTCATTCTTCGTATTTTTACGCGGGTATATAAGACATGGAGGCACGAAAGATCCGGTGGCGTTCATGCAACAAACGACTGTAACGTTGGACCCCCTCTCGGCACTGGTAAGCGCACCCACCTGTTTTCTGGCCGCTGTAGCTATTACTTTCTGTGGTCTTTGTACAGTGGATAGGCCAGACTCGTCTATATTGTAGATCCTACTTGGACGAATATCGTGCTTGTCTAAAACCTCTTGACAAACTTTGAAAAATCTTTCTATTTGGGGCCTGTTAAAAGCTTGAGCTGTGGCTGCGGACGTTGGTTCCGGTTTTCGCAGTGATATATCTTTATGCCTCTTAATAAAACCAGCTAACCACTCCTGTCCAGCGCGTTTTTTATCCTTATTAAATGAATTTGCAAACCCATTTTTTCTGCAAGTCTAAAAGCCAGCTCTCGCATGTCACCGCAAGTTAATCCAAATAGACGAGTTTCTAATAATTTAATTTTAAAATAATTTTAAGTGATCAACGAGTTGCCTCTCCACTTCTGGAGGAAATGTCAATTTAAACCTGCCTAAACCTTTGGTGTTGGGGCTCAATGTTTTATTTAAACCTAATGCGTCTCTACGCAAAGTAGCTTGGGGAACACTGAACTTTTTAGATGCAGCTAGCCATCCCATTTTGTTCTTTTTAGTCGCGTCTATGGCTTTTTTCATGCTTTCTTCGTTCCATGATTGACGGTTAGTGGTTAGTTTCGTGGCATGATGAAAACAATACCTACACAAAGAAAAGTTACTTTAAAAAAATTTACCTGCAATCAGACGACGAAGCAGTATGTCATTTTGTCCAAAGTACACTGAATTATTTTATAAACTCAACACCGGCGTAAACACAATAAAACATTGGAAAAACTATCTTTATCAGACACTAATAAAACAATCCAACTAATTATAACAAGGATACAAGAAACCCCTTACGTAAACTTACCCCATAAACCAAAGAATTATTAAATTTTAAATTTTTTGCGCAGCCAAAAATATCACAATGCACATCTCACTCAAACCGCTGCTATGGGGGAACTGGCACGTACGCAGGTCAGAACATGACGCTAGAGTAACGTAGTGCCAGTGTTGCAACCTATTTAACATATACCGTTTATGGGATATTTCTACCATGTCATTTTACCCGTATATTCCATTTTGTCCATGTTTCCCCTACGCCTTTCATTTCAAAAGGACGTTCAATTTCTTCAACCTTGTTATATACAGAAAACAAGCAACGCCATCTGTAGGAAAGCTCTCAACACTAGATACATTCTTATCACATCTACTAGAAGTGAAGTACTAAAAGCTTTAAAAGCTGCCAAGCATAAGAGGCTCACGATATTATTTGTTCAATATTCTTAATCCCTTTTCACGAAAAAAAAGTACCTATTGATCAAACAAAGTGACTTGAAAATTCCTTCATTGTTATTTTAAGTAGGTCAATCGCAGTAGTGTCTCGATTTCAATTCAAGTGGAAGTCACCTCCATTTTAGATACTCTAGTTAATATCAGTCACATAAAAGTTTATATTTTCTAAAAAGGCAGCAGAATGTCGCAGTGCGTTTTACCATTAAAAACTTGTCGTGAGAAAATTAAGGTGAAATGCCTTAAAATTCCGAAAACGAAATTAACCCAGTACAATCCTGATGAAAAAAAATACTGGAAGGGCGTTATCAAGGAGGTGGAGAAGTTAGCCAAAGAAAATTCCAAAGAGACGAAAATAAAAAAATACGATTTATCTACATCACTTCCGCCGTGTCTATATAAGAAAGTGTCCCAAATTATTCCTCTCGTTCCAATAGAAGAGGATGAT
This sequence comes from Dioctria rufipes, assembly GCA_963924295.1. Classification (NCBI taxonomy): domain Eukaryota; kingdom Metazoa; phylum Arthropoda; class Insecta; order Diptera; family Asilidae; genus Dioctria; species Dioctria rufipes. Next base: position 14,592,095 of record OZ002742.1, on the reverse strand, counting down.
TTCGAATTAGAAGAGCGAGACTTTCAGATTGAAGAAGAGAAAGTGAAAAAAAAGGTGAAAATTATTCGCAAAATCTTTTTATCCCCCGATTAATTTCACAGATTTTTTTTTACCACAAATATTTAGGATAGTTTCCATGAGAGTGAAATTACTGAAATCCTCGAAATGGAAAAGGTATTTGAGCCGGTTAATTTACGCTTGGAGCCAACAGTAGATCGACAAGTAAAGCAGAAAAAGGATGCAAGTTGGTTTTCGGAGTTTGTTTGTAAGAAGCGGAAGGACCGAGTTAAATGGAATTCTAGGATTTACAATTTGGAGAAGAAATTCTCTGAAATTCCTCTTTATGAGCAGGCAGAATATTTAATGGATTCGGTAATTATGAAAAAATGTGTTTAGAAAATATCCCATATAGTAAACTTCTAAAAATATTTTGTCTAGGCTGCTGAAAGATTCACAGAGTGGGTGAATGATTTAAGCAATAACGAGGAAACTAACATTTCCAAGGATTTACTAAAAGGACTTTTTTCTTTAGAAACAAGTGCGAAACATATTTATGGCATCCACATTGAGCCAAAGCATGTAAAAGCTGTTCCAAATGCAGTTGCTCAAACATGGAACTTACCAGAGGTTCGTACTCAGAGTATAACAGTTAAATGAAACTTTGCTAAAAGCTCCCAAAAATTCTGCAAGCAAGGATAAAATAATGGGAATTTTCAGCGAAAAAGTTTATATTAAATATTCTCATCCACAATTTACTTTTAGAAATCTTTGGAGCTAAAACTTTCGCAATATCTTAAGGAAAGAGCAACAAAAATAAAGAAACGTGGACATAAAGTAGCTTTTGGACGTACTTTACCCCATTATTTAAGGGAATGGGTGCCTTTGGATGCTGACACTGTTGTGGAGCCTGTTTTCCCGAAAGAACTGTTGACAAGGCAAACAATTTTCAAAGGAATCGCACATTTAAGATCCACTCGAGCTTTGATTAGTTTCTATAAACAACATACAAGTGTACCAAGACCACAGTATTTAGTGGATAAAGGACATTTCAGGACAGCTAAGAAAAAGGTAAAGACTACCGAAGTACCACTTTATGAGCTCCTATTTACGAATTACAATGATTGATAATTTTCCAATTGAGTTTTTCATTTAATGTCGAAATTTATAAAGCATTCTCTATACAAATTATGATTTTTTTATTTAGGTACCTTAATTTATGCATATTAAGGAATGTGTAGGAGTGGGAGGGATATAAAGGAGGACTGTTTTAAGTTATTATCCATAAAAGGGGGAAAGGATTGTAAATAGCGCGATATGCAGAAATTTAGTCATTTTATGTGAATTTAAGGTCTTTTCCCATCACACTATTTGGACCCCTATTTGTAAATGCTATTTTTTGAGTTGAGTCATTATGCAGTAAAAATTTCCTTTAAGAGATTTATAATTGCCGGTGCTGTGATAAATTACCAAAGGTATTTAAATAATAGTAATAGGGGTCCATTTGGACCTGTTCGTTCAATAGTATTTTGATAGTAGTTCAAGAAGGTGTTTTTTTTTGGATTCTCCGGTATATAGCAGAAGCTAAAATATATTTTTTTTATTTCATTACACAACCCATTTTATTTTTGAAGTTACAAGCCTTGATTTTGACTCAACAATAGGTTCCAAATAGTGAAATTGAGTGACTTGAAAAACAAATGAAAAAATAGAAAAAATAAAAGAAATGAAAAACAAAAACAAAAATTTGAGAAAAATAGGCGTACACAGGTTCGATTTGTTTCGGATGAATCTGTTTTTTTTAATTTTTTTAATAAAACTTTTTCTTTCTAGTTTTCTAAATGTTTTTTCCATTACTTTTGTTATATTTTTTCATTTGTTTTTCAAGTCCCTCAATATTTGGGACCTGTTGATGAGACAAAACCGCTGACATGTATATAAATGGACTGACTGCTGTTTCATGTGGCATCATTCTTGATTGCAGAAAGTATGCTCTCACTGTCAATGCTACCAACTGTAGTAAGCTGACGCGAAATTTAAATTATTTGGGGATTTCATGTCAATGGATTTACTTAAATATGTCAGTGGGATTTGATTTACCGGATTTATTAACAATATTTGGACTGTTTCTTAAATTATTGTTTCGTATTTTGGAAGGACTTTTGTAGTAGTTAGAGAGGATTCGTACCGTAAAATCCAAGGTGATATTTTCCAAGCCATAATATATTAAACGCGAAAGTTCTTTATCTGGTCTGGGACTTGTTGCGAAAGTATGAAACAAAATTCCTCGAAGACTTTCAAATTGTTTCAATCGAAACTATTTAGAGGGCAATACTCAGCTGCAAGCACACATTTCATTGCGCTAATATCAATTTAAAAAAATTAAGAATTTAAAGACGCGAATATTTTAGTTTTAAGGCAGTCCTTCACATCATCACTGACACTGCCATGTATATAAATTCAATTGCTAAAAATAATAAAAATCAGTGATGAACTGTCAAATATATTACTAAATTTCCAGTTCTGCAAATATCGCTAAACAATTACCTTCTGCTATGTACTGGAGTATCCAGCAAAACGCCTTTTTGAACAAATATATTTTTATTTATGTAGACGATTTTCAACCTAATTCATAGTTATCACTGGCGTATTTGTTGGATGAAATGTTGTCCCCATACACCCTTTACATATCAAATAGGTGATTGGTTTTATAGAAGGCGGGGGGGGGGGGGGGGTGGTAATCTGTTCGATTTTCTAGATGCAGGATGATTTATAACCGCTAGGTTTTCAGTTACCTGATATAGCATTTTTATTTATATTTCCGGAAATTTATTCAAAACCAGTGGAATACAGCTTAGAAAAATGCTTAGGAAAATGATAAGGTCGATATGTCAGGGCAGTGGCGTGCATTAGTAGGGCGTATTGAACATTTTTTTAAATTCATAATATTTACCATAGAAGAAGACTGCAGTAATTAAGGAGTTTTTGTACGCTGCTTATCTAAATATTTCATTTACCTGCACAACGATTTCAGACAAAAACTTCTCAGGAGTTTTCTTAGAATTATTTTTGAATTGTGTACAAGTAGGCGCAATAAAGTGTATGCACTTATAAATTTTAGAACATATACCTAAAGAATCGCAATAAGGCTCAAAAATTACGGTATTGTGGTGGAATTCTGTTCAAGGATTCATTATGCTTATAGAAGTAGTAAACCTGAAATTTTTTCGATGGAGGGTTTGGGGTAAATTTTTAAAATTTTACAAAATTGTTAGCTACCACTGACACATTGATCAACAAAAAAAAAAATTTGGGAACAAGAAACGTAAACAAAGAAATATTTTGAATACTCATCTTGAAATTTTGTTTCTGTCCCCCTTTTTTACTTCTTTTGCACGTATTTGCGGAAAAGAAACTTTCTAGTTTAATTTCAGGACTTCAACTTGTCTGAAAAATTTCTTCCCGGGATTATTTCTGCGATTATTGCAACAGCACCGCACAACACAATTTATTGTTGAAATATTCTCCCGTTTATATTATTTTAAGTCCAAGGCTTAATCACTAAATTATCATTTGCAATGTTTTGAAATTTAAGGTTTTTGTTTTAATTAAATAACACAAAATACAAAATCGGGTACAAAAACACGAATCTGACTTTTAATTCGAATTGACACAATTGACTAATATCAAGTTCATTTGGTTAAACCTTGTTTAAACTTGGCTAAATTCTTCTTGCCTTTCCACTCCTTCGCCCAAAAACCGAGTTTCCCGCACACTGATAGCGTTTCTAGACGATATTTCGCTTCCTTTAGTTGTATGTTCTAAGATTACAATTCACATGGCAAAAGTAATTCCACGTAAAACTGCGGGAAATTTTTTTTTTTTTTGTATCTGGAAAACCATTCAGATTGATCCCCATCTGCTGTACAATTTTTTGTTTCTAACAATTCAAACAATTACCTGTTTTATTTATGACCATCAATTACTAATCACCTTGTATATTGGGACATGGAAGATTTAATTGCATATGACATATTTAGCAATTTTTGGACTCAGTAGTTACGCCAATGGAAATAATTTGAAATATTTAATTAGAGTGACATTTGGCATCTTATAAAGTTATTAAAAAAAAGTTTCTTTTACAAAATCCACAGAACTTTCGAAACAACGACAAGTGAAAAGACGATATAGAGCTCAAGACTAATAACAAATCAAACTATTCGTATGTAAGTAAATTTTCCGTTCCAATTTATAATTATACAAATTATGACAATCTTTCTTTTTTTATATCTAGAGCCCTCCATCCACATCATCCTCTCAGAAGGAAGACAGCACTTAGCATAATCAATCGCGCAACTTGTATATCTCTACAAGACCTTCGTTCCAATTCAACCATATAATCTGGTGTTTAAGATAAAGCTAGCCGAGAACTTTTTTCAAAAGCTACTGCTGACCATTGTTCACGATGTATGCTATGATTTCATATAGGAATAATTATAAAAAAGTTAAAACATATAATTAAATTTCTTCAATAAATGCAGCCCACCTTTGTCACGAAACTGCACCGATAAATGAATTCACATAATTCTTAATTCTATCCCCCACATATTTACCACAATTTGTATTTGTCCTACATATAAAGGAATAAAGGAATAAAATAGGCTGTTTGTTTGATTATACATTTTTCTTCCATTCTCCATCAATAAAATTACTGTTGAATTATCTATACATTCAAATTTGTTCTGACATATCATCAAACAATATTGTCAAATCCAAAGTGTTAGAAATTGCTTGACCTAATGTCAATTTTTCTGTAGGAAATAAGTGGAAAACTCTGATCGAAATCCTTGGCTTTAGCAGTGGGTGCCTCTTTGACTTACGTGTCTTATTTTGTGTACTTTACACACCTTTGTATATTAAATTAAATTAAAAATGCACAACAAAAGCGATGAAATATTGAAAAAATCTTTCCTCCACCGAGATTTGTTTACGTTTGAATTTGACTACACCAAATTTGACTTATCACACTTCCTGTACTCTCTATATTCTAAGCTAAGACTAAAGCTTTTCTGACATTTATTAGAAATAAGAGATCCTCTTCTGGATATCCTATTTAAATTGATCTTGATAATGTGATTTCAAACAATTTACAAGAAAGCTGAGACTTATGGCTAATTTACATTACCCGAACATTGCTAGCAAACAGAGTAGGTAAGTAGTTTCCCCCACTGACATATATATAACATGGACTGCCTGATTTTCTATTTCATATGGGTCAACTTTTTTTGGCAGGGTGTGACAATTGTCTTAATTTCAAGTTTTACTTTCGCTTTAATATTCATATTAAAAGTTCAACAAATTACAGTTGCATTCGAAATTATTTCTATTCTTGGAATCTTATCTCATACAATACCAAATATTTTTTAAACTTGGTTTTTGAAGAAATAAAATTAAGCAATTTTTGTCTACCTGCCCCACATATATATAAATGGACTGCTTGATCTCCTGTTTCATGTGGCACCAATTTTGATTTCAGAAAGTATGCTCTCACTGTCAATGCTACCAACTGTCGTAAACTGACGTTATATTTAAATTATTTGGGAATTTACGTATATGTATGTCAGTGGGACTTACCGAACTTACCACAAAAGTATTTGGGACTATTTTTATCGTTAAATTTTAGATATGAGTCGAAAGAAGTGTTTTTTACAAGGATTTTTACAAACAATTTCTCGTTCCTAATCGTTACAGTTCAGTGGGAAAGTATGCTCTCACGGAAAGAGACAGGAATATGAAAGTGATGCCATTTGCTTTCATGCATTTTTGGGTTCAACAAGCAGTCCATTTATATACATGTCAGTGAGCTGCCCCTAAAAGTAGCTATGGGGTACAGAGAAAGGATTACAAATATTGTATTGCCATCTATTTCTATTCTATGTATTCGTTTGGAAAACCACTAAACTAAAACTGGACTATGGTGTATTTTGTATAGAACTTATTGTTTGTAGTTCCGCGGAATGAAGTAGTTAAATCAAAACGAGACAACTATAGAAAAGTGATCCCATAATAATGTAAAATAATGTAAGCAATTTCAGTAGTATCAGCAGTCCATTTTATATATGTCAGTGAACCTAAGTCAATTTTTCTGTAGGAAATAAGTGGAAAACTTTGATCGAAATCCTTGACTTTAGCAGAGGGTGCCTCTTTGGCTTACGTATCTCCAACTAATTGGAAACAACAAACAGTGACTTCTACAGTTAAAAGAAATGCCAAGAATAAGCCATATAAATTGTTTAAAGTAAACAATACTTGAGAAAATGCCTCTAATTTCAAACGTTTAAAGCGGGAATATGAACTTTTACATACATTTTTTAAGAAATACATTTGGTCTGCTGATGGAAATATTAAAACTAAGAGTAAAGCTTTTTGGACATTTATTAAAAATAAGAGATCCTCTTCTGGATTTCCTATTTAAATGGATCTTGATAATGTGATCTCAAACAATTTACAAGAAAGCTGAGACTTATGGCTAATTTACCTTACTCGAACATTGCTAGAAAACAGAGTAAGTAGTCTCCCCTTGTCTGAAAATATTTTAGAACGATAAGGACGAAAGATAATCTAGCAAAATTTTACTGAGTTAAATGTCAAATTCCCCGACGAAGGGGAAATTTTTACTGCCATCATAATAAGCCAGGGTAGCGATCCCTCAAATTATCGACCAATTGCAATCACTTAGATTCTTTCAAAGGTTTTTGAATCTATTATTAACTCCAAATTAATGAAGTATCTGGAAACCAATCAGCTCATCAATGATCGCCAATACGGCTTCCGGCACGGACGCTAATCTGGAGACTTGCTGACTTTTCTTACGGAACGTTGGAATCGTAGTCTTCACAATTTTGGTGAGTCCAAAATCGTTGCTCTAGATATTTCAAAGGCCTTTGATAGAGTCTGGCATCCAGCCCTTCTAGCCAAACTCAAAGCACTTGGTCTTTCCCCTCCTCTTCTATTATGGATTGAAAGTTTTTTATCTAGTCGCCAAATACGTTTTGTATTAGATGGCGTTATATCTGATCCTCATCCTATTAATGCCGGTGTCCCCCAGGGTTCTGTTATTTCTCCGACTCTATTTCTAATCTTCATTAATGATCTGCTTTCCCTTACTTTCAATCCTATCCATAGCTTTGCTGATGACAGTACCCTTGATTTCGCATACTCCTTTGACAACCTTGCGGATTCCAGAGGGAACACTGCATGTGTTAAACGAGACTGCATGATTAGATCATTGAATAACGATCTTGACAATACTCTCGCTTGGGGCAAAGTGAACCGCGTCGAATTTAATGCATCTAAGACCCAAAGCTGTCTCATCTCATTAAAACAAGACCATCACTTAACCACTCCCGTTTCGTTTGATGGAGCATTAATTTCTGATTCACCGTCACTAAGCATTCTTGGCATTAATATTTCCAGTAAGTTAAGCTGGACAGATCACATCTTCTCGGTTGCCAAAGAAGCATCAAAATGTCTTGGTTTTTTGAAAAGGTGTAAGAAATATTTCAGCCCATCAAATATAGCGCTCCTCTACAAGTCCTACATCAGACCTAGAATGGAATACAATTCCCATATCTGCGCCGGGGCTGGTCGCACAGCCTTAGCTACATTGGATATTGTCCAAAAGAGAGCCTGCAAGCTCATTGGCGATGTGGCAATTACTCGTCATATCGACTCGCTGGAGCACCGTCGCAATGTTGGATGCCTTTCGCTCCTTTATCGCTATATGCATGGCCAATGTTCCGATGAAATATCTAGTCTGATCCTTTGTAGAATAGTTCCTGCACGCAATACTCGCGCTGCATCCCGCACTCATCCTTTTACCCTTCAAATTACCTTCGGCCGTACACTAAAATTCCGTGATGCTTTCTTATCCCGAACTGTGCGAATGTGGAACAGTCTACCATCTGCTGTCTTTCCTCTGGCATACAACCTGCAAAACTTTAAGGGCGACATACATCGGCACTTCCGCCGCTCTCCTCATATCCCTTAATCCTTTCCCTATCTCCTTCCTGCCACGCTGTGCTTTGCATTATAGGGTATCCCCTGAGCTTGGCTTAATAATATTAAAAAAAAAAAAAAAAAAAAAGTTCTAGCCAGAAGCATATTTTATGGGAGTAAATTTTGCTATTATGACAGCAAACTCATACACATAATTACTAACGTGTACGAATATAATTGTTTACACGCACACAAATTAAGCATATTTGAAGCAATTGGCACAGCACATCAGCTGAAATGTGTCAAAATTTTAAGGAGAATATTTTGTATTCTCTATACCAAGTATGTGAAGATATCAGGAAAGGTAACTTATTTTAGTGTTTATTCACATATTTAATTGCTAGAAGTATACTTTAAGAAATGATAGAGCTTGATAATTTAATAATTGAGTCTTTTTCTTTTACAGATTCCCAATTTGGTGCAACTTAATGTACTTTGCGCCTTGTTATGCTGTGCTGCCGTTTTTTGGATATTGTATTGCAAAATATGTGTTGTTGCCCAACTTTTTTTGAAAAGGATCCTCTGAAGATATTTCTGAATATTATATAGTGCCAGCAGAAGTAGTTTCTGAGATATGGTAAAAATCCCTTGGTCAATTCCCGATTTTCGCTACGTGTCAAATCATTGTGTGAAATATATTGTTTTTTTTAGTAAAGTTCCTATTTTAACGTTTAAGAGTATTTTCTAAATATATTGGGGATTAAGTTTACATCAGGATATTGGGACATGTCCTTATTAAAAGAATCCTGACCTTCGTTTGGTTTATGTTCACAGTTCGATATTTTTACTATTGCTGCAAGTAAAACTATTGTTGCCCAACTTTTTTTTGGAGATAGTTACTATTTATATGTTTAATACTATTTTCTGAAAATATAGGGATATCATACGGTGGTAAAAAAATAAAAGAACTCCTACTCCTCAGGAGGCATCACCTAAACAAGATGGGCTTGAATGAGACTTCTTCCCGCCGCTTCAATCAAGATGCTCATGAAACCTCGGAACACCTGTAAAGCTTTGGCTAGGTGTAGATTACGTCACCTCGAACAGACTTTTCCTCCACCAAACTACCACAATCCCACAATGGGTTTAGACTTTAATAACAGACTAATCATAGAAGGGGAGTAAATTGAACGGAGACATGCCCTAATATAGGTATATTTATATATTTTTTTCTTCAACTTTATTTATATAAAAACAGTAGTCACAAAATAATAATTAAGTAGTAACCACCAATGGAAGTTTTGATCTTTATACAAATGGCCAACCTGTACATTTTTTGTGAAATTCTGCTGTATCAGGTATTGCTGGTATCATAACCTCCGGCTGTGTAATAATTGTATACAATATCTCGATCGTTGTTTACTTGAACTTGAATCTATCCGATTTTTATTTCCTGGCGGTTGCATCAAAAGCTACGGATCATCTGAGGATAATTCTTCTCAACAGCTTCAACCTAATTAATGTAATTAGATAATTTGTTTTTGAAGATATTTTCTCCCTCACCTTAAAAAGATTCGTAGGAATATCCTAAGGTTCAGGTTGAAATATTTCTTGTGGTGCTTGTTCTGCACCATTCAAAGTCTTACAAAGAAACTTAGGCCAACTGCTTGAGTTCGTACGATACCCTAATGGTGGCTGTAACATTACACTATTCTTCTCACAATATCCAATTGGATGTACATATTTCATTTGAGTCAACCAAACGCCAAAAATTGTTATGAATATCGCTTCCATCTAGCCGTAGGCGTAATCGGGAACCTAAAACACTTCTACTGTTGCTATGCAAGTAGATGTAATATTTCTAAGATCTAAGCTTTCAGTTTTATTCCAATTTAAAAATCGTTTTGTGATAGATGTTTTGCCTGCTTAAAACATTCTGCTGCGTCACTACCAGTACCCTAGAGGATTTAAAATATATAAATAGTTTACTATATCATTTGGAAAATATGACTTATGTAGATATTCACTTTTAAATACTCATCCCAATTAAAAACATGAAAACTTTCAAAAGCTCCTGTTGGTATTGTTGTAGGACTTATCCTTGTTCCCTTGTATTATTGGCTGTAAGTGTTTGTACCAATTTGTTTTTTTTTTTGCTTATTCATACTCCTTGCTGGGAGAATTATCACACTGAATACACGCACCCTTACTGCAAGCTTTTTGATATTTAGAGATACAATTGCCTGAACAGAATTCTTTCATTTATTTCAATAAAAAATTACGAGCTGAATCCTTCCCGCCGATTGAAGTGTACAATGATATCACGTCCATGAAATCAGTTATATATTATATATTTTTTAAATCTAAATATATTTTTCTTTTTTTAATTCAATACCTTCATTTTTCTCCTTGTCTTCTAAAAAAAACAATCAGAAAAAAAACGAGCCTTAGAACATTCTAATTCAGGACACCCCTTTAAACAATGATTTTTTTTACGGCCAGGATTAAGTTCCAAGCATTTTACTTGAAACTACAACGCTACACTTGCACCTGCTTTATCAATAATTTTCAATGTTTCACTCAGACTAGGACTTTTTCTAGATCAGTGGAAATTTTCTTTTATTACTGCCATATACAAAGTATGTTCTCGGCATTCAATTAAAAACTACAGGAGGAATTGCCAAACTTCTACCGAACAGGATGTATTTTCACATGATAGAAATGATATGCTCCCAACAACATGGCTTCGTGTAGAGTAAGTCTTCAACAACCAATTTGGTATTATTTAAACCATTTAGTATCAACGAAATTGAAAATGGTGTGCAAGTCAACGTTATCTATATTGACTTTGAAAGGGCTTTTGACCGGGTTAATATTGATCTGCTTGTAAGGAAACTGCATGCATTCGCGTTTCATTCCTACTTCCTTAAGTGTATTAATTAGTACTTAAGTAATCGCTCGCAGTATATAAAATTTTATAGTTAAATCAGGGGTGCCTCAAGGCAGCCATGTTGGTCCCCTAGTTTTTGTTATTTGTATAAATGATGCGGTTAAACTATTCTCTTTTCTTAAATAAACTTCTGATTTGGTGCTCCTTAAATGGTTTTGAACTCAAACCCAGCAAAAGTAAGAGCTTCAGATTTTATCGTTGCATTAATCCTATTTTGTTAGATTACGTAATTAAAGATATCACTGTGGATAGGCTTATTGAGATTAAAGATCTTAATTTCATTTTTGATAACAAGTTAAACTGTATGTTGATTACATCACCTGCAAGACATTTAAAATGCCCGATTTCATTAAGTGTAACTGCACTGCTTTTCAAGACCCTTATTCTTTAAAAGGACTTATGTTGCATTAGTTCGCTCCATATTAGAGTATTCCTCTGTAGCTTGCTGCCTTTATACTGCTTTATATATTAAACGCATACGAGGCCAGATGCCTGATAGGTTAGGGTAGGTTAAGTTAGGTAAGAGGGGTATCGATAGAAAACTAGCCTGCATCACTTAGGCCTGTAGTGGGTCCATTGTGCCCTAGACACTATGCTTCCCTTAGCAAACTCAGGATATATCAAAGACTCTTTACATTGGTGCATCCTGCTTCTCAACTCAGGATACATCTGAAATCTTTACTTTGCAGCTCCCCCGACTTCAAAAGAAGTAGCTATCAAATAGTCTAATTCTTTTATGCATCAAAACGGAGCATTCGCAAAGCATGTGTTGGACGGATTCGATTTTCTCTGAGTCCTTACAACTCCTGCAAAAATCGATCGCCGCTATACCCAGTCTTCTAGCATGGTCCCCTATAGCCCAGTAACCCGTAATTACCCCTACTAGATTCCTAGTATTTGTTCTGTTACCATTCAGCAGCTCCCCTGTCTTTTTTCCATCATATGCAAGCCACAATTGCCTAGCAATAAGGCAAGAATCCCTGCTGGTCCACCGGAGGCTTGCCTTTTGATACAAGTGCCAGTTACTTGGGCTCCAAACTTTAGAGACTCGTAGAAAGGTTTTCAATATTATGTTTGTTAGAAATGTTGTCTGGTAAAAGATTTGCTCACTTGAATTGATTGCCTTATTTAAAAATTATATGCTTATTTTTCGACTCAGAGATTTATTATATATTCCTTCTCATAGAACTTGTTGCGGTCAGTATGAACCCATCACTCATTGCTGTCGAAATTTTAATGTTTTTTGTACTTTCATAGATCTTACTGCAGAACGTAGTAGTTTGAGAAATACTGTACAGCAAATTTATAGATAATCACATCTTTAGATATTCTTTACATTTCTTTTTTCTTATACTACATATTTATATCCTTTTGACTTAAGGTTAATTTGGTGTTAGTGCTTAATCTATAGAAGTTTTTCTCTGTAGACTTAAATAAATAAGGTCCCAAATAGCTGTCTAAAGATGAAAAGAATTTGTAAAAGTACAGAATATATATTCAACAATTAAAATTTGAAAAAAAACATTTCTTTTTAAATCTGCAAATAATTTATTTCATTTTGCAGCTGGTTCGTATGCATGTTTCCAAATATCAACAAGGCAAACAGATGAATGGAATCTGTAAAACATTATCAGCGGAAGACAAAGATGATAGAGGATGCTCCATAAAGTATATCCATAAAATTCATATCTACAAATTTAATTTTATCAGTTTAATGAGTCTATTCAACTACCTACTCTATTTCGTCTCACCTATCATCACCAGTTTCATCTATTTTCACTGAAAACGTATAGTAAATCCAAAGCGATACATTAGCGATTGTAAGAAAAGTTACAAACTCTCTACCAGGTTTTGTCTTTTGCAGAATTTTAGTATTGGAACATCTTCTTAAGCCATCCATTATAAAAGGAGTTTGAACAAATACTTGGATAACCTTAAAAAAAAACAGAAAAACATTACAAAAGTAAACCACAATATACCAAACTTTACCTGTGCTATAATATTGCTAGCATTGACAGCTAATCCATAATGAATAGCAGGAATTATACTGAGTAGTGCATAAGTGAAAAAAGCAGGTAGAGCAAGTAGAAGTAAAATGTCATCCAATTTTGATATATGTTTTCTATTAACATCTAATTTTGAAGTTTGTATATAAGCACCGATGACAGTTATAATCATTACAACAATAACTATCAATTCGAATGAACGATCCAACATTAGACCCAAAATTAAATTGTTTCTATAAAATCAAAGATTCATTGATTACGTACAAATTTATACCTAAAAAAAAAACAAATAACTTACTTTTCTGATGTTGTAACAAAAAATAGGATAATAAAACAGATTGTCAGAACTATCAATATAAGTCCTAAGAATAATCCTTTATTTGATCCATGGCAATCGATATGAACCTCAATGTTAGTGCGCACCTGCGTATCATGATCCATGGTAATATCAAAATATTCACTAGAAATACTCATTTCCCTAGGTGTTTCGAAGATTTCCTTTCCGAAATTTCGTTTTGGACATTTGTTAATATTCAAAAGCATCATAGCCCATACACCAGCTGAAAATAAAAGGAAATTTTTTAATAAAATAAAAAAAACCAAAAACACTGCAGTTGAAACGTACCTGAGAGTACAAAAAATTCAATTATAAACGGATATAGATAAGGAGAGAAATTATGATAAAAATTACTTAATGCTTCCGGTCCATTACAGCGATGAGACAAGTATAGAAGTCTTGAAGTAACAATACCTTGCCAGTCCCGTTTACTAGAATCAGCTAAGATAATAGCTTCTTTAGTCTCACAAACGATTTGATATATCCAAAATGAAACGGAAGTTGCAATCATATGCATAAACATAAATCTAGCCAATTTCCGATTAGAATTGATCACAAGATTTATGTATTTGTAAATAAAAAACAAGTTAAAAATGGCATAAATTGGGAAGATTATTTCAAAAGTGATGGACAATAAAGATCCACATTGATTGATATTTTCATCTGGAGATGTGATGTAGAATATTTCATACATCAACACTAAACAGGAATGTATAAGGAGACCAAAACAAAACCAAGCAGCTCCTGATTTCAGATATAAAAATTCTCCATGTCGTCCACGAACAAAACAATATTTATGAACGATTTCCTGAGAGTTTGTTGGGAAATTACTTTGACGCCTTTCATTCGTACAACTTAATTCGATTGGGCCATCTTCGCAGCTTTCAAAATTTTCCAAATAAACAGATATTGTGTCCTTGGTGTCCTCATAGTCTTTCTTAATTTTTTTTACCGCGTTTATGTGTTGTCTTATATCCACAACAAGGTATAACATGTATCCGGAGGATATCAACATCAGACATATCATGAAGAGTTCTGCATAGAAACTTTCATTGGTTAACGCACTTCCAACAAAACTTACAAATCCAAAAATTATGAGAAAAATTGTGTAACTAATTGTAGTTGCTGAGGCCAAGTATTGTCTAGAAATGAGACAAAAGAACAATTATTAGAATTTGTAAAAGATATTAAAAAATATATAACAAAAGTAACAAGATGAATGTGTTACGTCCTTCATTTAATTTTTATGTCCAATTTAACTGTGTTCGCAACTAGACGACATTATGGTTACAGACCTAGAGTTCCGCCGGTCTTTTAGCTAACTTGATAGATAAGTTTAATGAACCAAGGCCGTAAATTAAGTGTAAAATTAAATTTTTTAGTATTAAATATAAAAAAAAAAAGCTATTGCTAATCATAAATAAAATAAGTAAGAAACGAGTTTTAACTGAGGCCAAGCCGCATGAAAAAGTATGAAGAGAAAGAATATTCAAGAGAAATGTCCCAATCAAAATATCTGAGTCCACCTCTGTGTGTGAGGAAAAGTTTATTTTCCACTTTTTCATGCGGCTTGGCCTCAGTTTTGATTGAAAACTCGTTTTTTACTTGTTTTATTTTCTGCCTTTTTCACGTTAACTAAATTGTTCTAATATCAATTTAACCGAACTTAATTACATTTTTACTTAATTCTAATTTAATTTTAGTTTCTTACTTTCTTTTTAATTTTCCGTTTTCCTTTAATTTTTCTTACATTTATCCTTATATTTCTTTCTTTCTTCTTTATTTTCAGTCAATTTTTGAATATTCGCAGTGAAATTTTTTTTGCGTCCATACGATTCGAGAGCTTCCAATCGACTAACCGTACTTCGAACACAATCTGAACAGTTTCGATAACTCTGAAATTTTGAAGGCAGTTACGATGAGATGATTGGAAGTCAGCACTGTGGTTGCCTGAAAGTTTTTGTTCAGCTTATTATTACCGACATTTTAAGTCATGTTTGGTGCCGATCCGAAAACAAAAATTTTTCGAGTATCAAATCGTTGAAGTAGGTACTGTAACGGTTTTCTGAAATTTAAATTATGTTTTAAACAGCGCTTTTTAGCTGTATTCCAACTAAATCCCATATAACATGAATTTTCCCGATTTACCATGGTTTCCACAGACTTTTCCTATTACCATGAATTTTCCTCGATTTTTCATGCAAGTTCTCATGATTGTTAAGGAGAAAGTATTGACGGAAATAAAATGATTCCGCATAGCTCATAAAACTTTTTTGTCGGAAGATTTTCCGGAAAAGTCGGAAAATTCCGGAAATTTTCCAGAAAAATTGGAAAATTCTGCATTTTTCCTGAAACAGATTTATCACTAATCATATCGATGAAAATCTTTCCGAAGATTTTCCCGCTTTTCCGGATTTTCCATGGAGTTTTCCACAAAAGCAACTTTATGCAACTCATTTCGCTCTACAACTTTGTTTTAGGTTGCAAAACGCTCAAACGCTTCCTTAGTCGCAAAAACTCCGGAAAAGCGTTTTACATGAATTTTCATCGATTTTTTTCTGCAAGTTTTCACCATTGTCGAAGAGAAAGTAATGATGCCAGTTGATAGGGAACTTGATCCTGCATAATTTAGAAAAAAATTTTACGGGAAAATTTTCGGGAAATGTCGGAAAATTCCAGAAATTTTTTTCGGAAAAATCGTAAAACTCTGCATTTTTCCTGAAACGGATTTATCACTAATCAAATTTGTACCAAATTTTCAAATGATTTTTCCCCATCTTCCGGGTTTTCCATGGAAATTTTCGGTTCAAATTTTGATAGATTCAATTGTCACGCGTCATGAACCTGTGTGCCAAATTTCAGTTCGCTGTGATAACCAATAGTGGGTCTACGAGAGTGTCGAAAATAGTAAAAAAGAAATATATAAATAGACAGACAAATTCGTGTACGAGTTAAAGGGACGGGCTGGCCTCAAAAATTGGAAATTTTGAGTAAAGGTTTTCCTCATCGGCTCTTACTTTGGTACCTTTTATCTGTTTAACAGTACCCAGTCTCTTTTCATGGCATACTATCCAGAAACATCCTTGATGCCGCATTCACAATACATAGTGGAGCAAGGTGGAGCAGAGTGAGCTTTGAGTCCAGAGCGAAGCTGCTCACAATACAGCTCAGAGTGAAATTCAAACTTTAAAATTGACACGTTCCAAATGCCATAGCAACGCCAAATGAACAAGCAAACAACTGTCGTTGTCAAAATAATAAATTCGAAAAAGTAGAAACCTGTTGCATTATCAGATTGCTTCGAAACTAGATAAAAATTTACGTAATTTTTTTGGTTTTTAAATAATGAAGTTTTGCAAAAAATACTTCTTGTTTTTAATATTAAATCTGGAAATAACATTAAAATATGTTAGTTATGATAAAAAGGAGTATGGAACTTTTTCCACGCCATTTACATGCTAGTAGTTCAAAATTCCAATTTGTAAACTTTCGGAAATGGCAGCATGAAAATGGAACAGAACCTATTTTCATGCAGCTACACTCTGCGCTACTCTGGTCCAAACAGAGATGGCCATATGCACTAGTGTGTACGAAAGAAAGGATGCCAATTGCCACTCTACGCTAATCTATTCCACTCTACATTGTGAATGCGACATTGTACCCCAGGGTAGCCATCTAGGACCTCTATTGTTTGTAATTTATAGCAATGATATTCACTTGTACCAAACAAATATTCTCTGGTATGCTGACGGTGTCAAAATTTTTCAAACTATTTCGAATGACGATGACTATGCTCTGATTAACTCTGAATTAAACACCTTCTAATGTTGGTGCTCTAAGAATTTTGTTAAGAGCTGTTCTCTTGAGTTTAATGATCATTTTGTGACCAAAACCCTCTATAACGCTTCTGTTAAGCTGATCTTGGAGTATGCCAGTCCTGTTTGGGCTCTATTTAACTCTGTCCATATTAATCGGATTGAGACGGTCCAGGGCAGATTTCTTAAATTTGCTCTTCGTGGCCTTCCTTAAAGTGATCGTTTAGTCTTGACACCCTACTCTAACAGACTCAAATTGCTGTCCATCGACACCCTTGAGAAGAGGCGTGATATTTCTAGAATGTTTCCATGGTACAATTAATTCCCCTGAGCTACTTGGCCAACTAAATATCTCTACACCTTTTCGCTCCTTGAGAAACCATGAGTATTTTTATTTGCCGCTTTGTGATACAAATTATAGTTTTAATGAGCCTATTATGTCGTCTCGATTGTTTAATACTCATTGGCATGAACTCGATTCAGGCTCAATTAAAGCGTCTCTTGAATGGTCAGCCTACTTGATGTAGCTTTTATACTATTCATTATCATTTTTAGTTTGTATTAGTGTTTTTCTTTTTTTTTTTGTTATTTTATTTTACTTTTATATTATCCTCACGTATTTGAGTTTTTTTTTCTTCTTTTTTTTCTTAATTTTTAAACCTTATTTAAATCGGATTCTACTATTTTGACCTTCTTTTGTTTTAGTTTTGTAGTAGTCAGCCGTTGATGATGATTATGGAAAAAAATAATAAATAAATGGTAGCAAATGGCGGTTCCAAGGTGATCAGTTTTATATGGAATTGCTCTTTGCTTACTTTACGTTTTCTATAAGGATTTCTTTATAAAAAATATAAAAACGTAGAAAAAATATCGTTTTTCCAGTATATACGTAAAATATCGAAATTTGCGTATGGCAGATCTCCAGAGAGTTACCCGAGTTTGATTATATTTTTTCATTACGCTAGGGTTGCGTTTATTTAAGCTTTAGCAGCTATTTTGCGTGCAAAATTTCTCAAATACACTTTTTCTGCAAAGGCAGAGCTGTTTTTTACAGAGCATTATTCAACCAATTTTAAGCTTTGGTCGGGGACTGCAACTAAGAGTTGCTTTAGAAGGGTTTGTGCATGTGTGGTTTTTCAGACAAATTGTCAAATTTACATGGTTTGTAGGTGATTTTGATTGTGATTTTTTGGTACAGAATACGAAGACACCACGTTTTCTGAAAAACAAGACAGCGAAATGATGTTCGATACAGATAGTACACTATTACCTACCATCGCCTTTAGTTTAGTCACGGTGTTAACAGGTTGGTACTAAGGATTTCGCAAGTTATGGGATGGGGAGTAGACCAAACCATGGTCATTTGATAAGAGTAACTCTACTCTTTGCATTGCAATTTTGTTCTTCTATCATAAATTGATAGTGAAGGAGTCATTTCTGATTGAAGTAGTCTGAAGTTGGTGTTGTCAGTGGCGGATCCAAAATTCTTGTGGGGGGGGGGGGGGGCGCAACTATGGTTCAAAAATGGTATATGCTGAAAACTGAACACCACTCGCAAATGTCAAATGCACAAAATTTATCATTTAAGAGATACGAATCGAACAGACTAGCAAGTGGCTACCAGTCGCAATGAAGAAACTTGCTAAAAGGTCTTTTCCACTCTCGAAAGTCAAAGAAAGTTTGTAAATGGTGGAAGTGGAAGTGTAAAACTTCCCAATCATCTATTTTAGTTAGTAGAACTAAGGAAATGTATTTTATTGAAATGCATGAAATGCATAAATTGTATTTTTGTAAAATATAGGAATTAAAAATTTTCATTTATTTAAAATAACAGTCACAGAACAGATGAAATACATACCTTGTACGTATATAACTTTGTCAGCAAGCTAAGAAAGTATGACTTTCTTTATATTATTAAGCCAAGCTCAGGAGATATTCTCTGAACTATGATGCAAAGCACAGCATGGCAAGAAAGTGATAAAGAAAGGAATTAGGAAACGTGAGGAGCAGGGGCGGATTTCCCTATAGGCCGAGTAGGCCCGGGCCTAGGGCGGCAGATTTAGGGGGCGGCGATTTTTTCTTGTAGTTGTGGGTATTTCATTACATTTTTATACTTTTTCGTTTTTTTTAAATAAAATAATTCGTTGGAAAGTGTTATTTTTAATTCTACTCCATTTTTTTCAAATCTATTCCGATTTATGAGGCAGCCTACTCCGCTAATTCTAGCCTGGGGTCCCTTCACTGGATATAGATCATTCAATTTTTCGTGTTTTACAGGGAGTAGGGGGGCGGCAATCTTCCATAGGCCTAGGGCGGCCAAGTGATCAAATCCACCCCTGGTGAGGAGAGTGGAGAAGATGCTGATGCATGTCACCCTTAAACTGTCGCAATTCGCATGACGGAAGAAAGATAGAAGATGGTAGACTGTTCAACGTTCACACAGTTCGGGATAAAAAATCGTCACGGAATTTTACTCTACGGCCGAAAGTATTTTGAAGTGTAAAAGGATGTGCGCGGCTTGCAGTGCGAGTATAACATGCAGGAATCAAGGATCATACTAGATATTTCATAGGAACATTGACCATGCATGTAGGAGTGAAACGCAACCAACATTGCAGCGATGCTCGAGCGAGTCCATATAACAAGTTTTGGATACATCGCCGATGAGCTGAAAGCACTCTTTTGGACAATATCCAATAAAGCTACGGCTCTGCGATCAGCCCCGGCCTACACATGGAAATTGTATTCTATTCTAGGTTTGATGTAGGACTTGTGAAGGAGCGCTAGAATCGATGGGCTGAAATATGTCTTACCCCTTTTCAGAAATCCAAGATATTTCGATGCTTGTTTGGCAGAGATAGGCACCCCGGCATTTATTGGCTGAAATTCAGATGTAACGTCATCTAATATAATCCGTATTAAGGGACCAGATAAAACCCTTTACATCCATAATAGAAGAGGACGACAGAGGCCAAGTGCTTTAAGTTTGGTTAAAAGGTCTGAATGCCAGGCACTATCAAAGGTCTTTAAAATATCTAGGGCAACGATTTTGGACTCACCAAAATTGTAAAGACTATGGCTTCAACGTTCCATAAGAAAAGTCAGAAAAAAAGAAGCCATAATGGCGATCGATGGGGGTTTGATAAATTTCTAGATACTTCATTAATTTCGAACCAAAGATAGATTCCAAAACCTTTGAAAGAATCGAATCCTTTCTTGGGAGTAGGCTGCATGTGAGGTAGTTTCCAAGCAAGAATAGTTTTCGCAGAGCTTTAGCTAATAATGAGGCACAGGTTTTATTTAACGGGGGCTTGAAACTATCAGGACCTGCAGCTATAGATATCTTGAACATATCTCTCGTACGTATGTGTGTTAGCTGTTGCACACATTTACAAGGGCAAAATGTGATTGGGTTGAAAAGAAGAATTTGAAGTGAATCTAGCAGTTAAAATATTAATTTTATTCAGGTAGTCAACAATCACTTCATTGTAAAGTAGTGAGGCAATAGAGAAACTGCTAAAGCTGCTCCTGATGGTGTTGATCAGGAACCAGAAATCTTTGCATCTTGCCAAGATTCTAACATTATGGTCAAAAATATTTTTTTTCTTTTTGGATAGTGTTTTAGTTCTGGACATGGATGCAACTGATAGGCGTAAAAAGCAGACTATTTCGCTTTTAGTGCTTGGTTGTACTTATCGTTAAACCAAAAGTGATCTTGCTGTTGTTAAGATCTGCTGTATAAATATGCCCAAAACTTCGAATTGTACTAAATTCAAATGTGCATTCATCAACATCCCTTGAAATAAAACAGACAGATCAATCAAATTCTCTAGGATACTCATTGAGACTCTCCCAATCTGCAGATGTATTTTGTTTTTATTTAACGTTTGGGCCAAGTATTACGAAATAATAGAAAAAAAAGTATTTAAAAATTAATCTCTTGCTACACACTACAACAATGCACAATGACTTGTTCGCTGATGTCTAGCTTCGCTGAATTTCTCCAATTACGAGTTATAATTGTTTCTTTAAATGTTTGTTTTGCCACGCCGCACCGATATAATTCTAAGAAGCCATCTTGACATAGAAGGCTTATCAAAGACCCTTGGCAGCTATTTTCAATTAAAATAAAACTACGGTCGCGTTAACATAAATAGGCTCTGTCCTGCTTCAAACACTCCGAGCAAAGCGACACTCATGTACAGGAATCCGCGCTTCCTGTTTTCTTTATAGGCTCCAACAACCATCTAAATGTATCATATTGAATGCTTCAAGAAATTGTTACGTTTTTTACAAAAGGTGCTAGGTGTTAGGAAAAATTCAGAAGATCTACTTCAATTTTTTCCGGGGTCTTTGGAGGAGGGGCGCCCCCTAGCTGGATCCGCCTCCTAATGTTGTTAACTCAGGCTTATTAGTCCTATTGTAAAAATAGCGGCTTCTTAAGAGTGAAAATTTTTTTGTGAGAACGAACTATCTCCAAATGAATAATGAGTATAACGAGAGTGTGTCATAGGTATTAGATTTGTTTAACGTGTTAAAAGGTAAGTAGAGTACTTGAAATTAATATTGCCGTGGAGGCAGCTACAGGCTTTACTGAATATTTCTCTCCAGCGAAGGGAGTAGGTTTTCTATCAATAGATTTGTCTACGGTGTTTGGTTAACCACGAATTTTAAGAAGTGAATCTATAAAAGTTAAGAGACTGTGTTTGGGAAGTATCATTCAATTTTATTTCATATTAAAGTTAATAATGCTATAAGCTGTGATGTTTGGAAATTACATTTGAAGAATGTGAATCTATAATGCCTGACAATTCCTTTAAGCTATCTCGTCCACACTAACTACTCTTCTCGATCTTCCACATAACCTTTCTTTCTCAGTGATATGATGATGTCTATAGATAGGCGTGTTTACACTTAGTACCAACCTGTTCATTCCATGACTAAACTAAACGCGATGGTGGGCAGGGGCGCTCGGAGAGGGGGGACGAACGGGACCGGTCCCCCTCCACAATGTCAGTTTTCTGAACATAATTTCCAAATTACGTATAAAATGTGGTCTGTATATTATTACAAAGTCCGATAAAATAAATGTGAAATGACAATAAATTTTTAAAAACATGGAAACATTAGAATGTAGCCATTGCTTTACATTGGCATTTATCACTTTAAATAAGATCCCAGTACTTTCACCAGAAGCTAATATCCCCATTCAAGATTTTTGGTTTTTTTATCTGCAAACAAGCAAGCGCAATTCTGCACAAAATAAATTAAAACTTAAATCTTGAACGTAACTCTGACGTTATACATAATAAAAAATATCGTTGTCAAAGCGTTCTCTACCATTTAAAAATCAATTATTTTGTAAAAGGGAAAATATATGTTCTAAAATTCTAGCAAACATTGAATTTATGGTAAGACTCGGATAGAGTAGAAAGTTTACAGTGATCAGTTGTCAAATCGTACGGAAGATTTAAAATTTGATAAAGTAGTTCAAGGAATGTAGGAAGGAGCTGAAAGGTAATCATCGCTCAACCAATGAAGATGTCCACGCGAAACTGCAGGAAAAAGATCGACCAAATTTCTTTCACGCAGTTAGAAAGAAATTATAGATCAGTTCATGCATTTTTGATGGTTCATTTACGACTTTCAAAGCATTCAGCAAGATGTGTCCCAAAAGCATTTCGCCAAGAACAGATGATTCAAAGATCTTTTTTTTTCAAACATGTTCCAGGTAGTACCAGAAATTTTTCTTTCGCATCGTATGTAACTGGGTATGAGACATATGTAGTATTTATCAGTATACCTCGAAGTCTAAGATGCAATTTAAAAGGTGGTTTCCAAGACAAGCTGGACAAAGAAAATTAAAAAAATGGCAAAAAAGACCAATTTTACTTTTTCAACCTAACTTTTAAGTTTATATTTCCGGTTGTACTAAGCCTATATGAAATTAAGTGATTCATTCGCGTTCGCATTCCATACAACAATTTATTTCTCTCTGACCTTTCTTACATAAATAGATATGATACGTGAACCAATGGAGATCCTAATTTGAAATTTTTATATATTTTATTATATTATAGTTTAACTGAATATCCTTTTTAAAAAAATTACACAATGACTATTTTTCTAAAAACAAATTACATGCTCTCCAAAATGCCGCAGATGATTGAAATCGTCTCAGTATAATCGGAGATATAAATTTTTGAAATTAGTTTGTTGAATTCGAAGTCGAAGTTGGGTCAGTGCGTTTCCTTTAGATCCAGATGTCTTTTCTCTTTAGATGAATACAGCTTCATATCCATGTCGTCTGCATCCTTGGGGCTTTTCTTTAGCCCTCAGCTCTATGTTGTCGTAGTTTTCCCCCTTGTTGATTCTTGTCCTTTGATTTTTAAACTTTTCGTTACATTGTCTTATATTTCATGGCAGTTGCACTACGTCAGCCATAGCTTTTGACCTTACTCACTTAGTTGAGTTAGTTTGGGGAGGAAATGGGAAGTAGGAATAGGAAGGTTGGGGATAAGATACGATGGGTAGTTCCTAAGTAGTGGGTTCAGACTGTGAGAGACGGATATGATCTGGTTACAATTACTATCGGAAGTAGTTCCCTTTGTCGTCGTAAAAATGTATTTTTCTTCTTTGAAAACAAATATGTTAAGTACCGTATATTGATTCTTAATCCCTTAATAACCTCAAAAGTATTCAAATCCTGAACAAGTTGATAAGAAACGCAATTTACTAAATTAATATCATTGACGCAAAAATCACACCTACCGCGACTTGCTATTTTTCCTATTATTTGTCGCTTTAAAAATATAATATTTGAAGTATCAGGCTTGGTTATAAGTAGAGATGATAGGTATCGAAAACCTTCAGGAATAAGTAGATCTGGTAGATTATTAATGACTGGTTTGGGGTGTTCAGGGATTTTCTCCAACTATGGCTTGGTTGAAGAGGCTTCATGAACCACTTTATTGGCACATTATTTTCCGTTTTCCCTTCTATAAAAGCCCGTGCAGACTCGAACTATTTTTCTTCCTAGCCTCTCTGGACTTTTCAAGTAATTGGAGAATTTTATGTGCCAGATGGGGAAACATTACGAGATTACTGGTCTAATGAGTTATTTAGAGAACAGTATAGCTTGGTGTGAATCAATACTCCGTTTCGAAAGCCTTTTTTAGCATAATTGTTGAAACAAAAGAAATATTTCTTTGAAGTTCACGCAACGGTATTTGACTTTATTGCAGGGCTTGATTTTGGTACAGTGTGTGCCAAGCTCTATCGTTTAGACAATGGCGGATTTATTGGAGGGGTTCCGAATGAAGATGAATCCGAAGTTTCGAGTGTTTATTATTATCTCCCACTTATTATAGTAGATGTCAAGCTTGTTTATGAAGGTTTACCTTATTTGTTGTTGAAGAGATCTGGCGTTAGTAAAGGGAGTGATCTGCATAGAAAAGGGTTGTGAAGAGCTGTTGAGTTTTTGTTGGTTGGTCCGATGTGTCGAGATTGAGTAGAATCGGACCGAAGATAGAACCTTGTCGAACTCCAGCATGGATAGATTTCGAGAGTGATTTGTATTTTTCGATCTCTACATAAAAACAGGAAACAAGAAACTGCAGATTATCTTGGTTATATGGATTGAGAATACGAATTGAATTAATTTGTAGGTTAGTCAGTTTTCCCAAGCTGAGTCGAATGCTTCCTTTATTCCTATGAAGCAGCCTACTGTGAATTCTCTTTTATTCAGAGGACTGGTCACGTCTATATGAAATTTCAGTAAAGGGTATAGGTTGAGTGCTATGGTTAGAAGCCGAGTTGTTAAACCTGACGGATATTTTTCTCCTCACAAGTTCTAAGTACCCATTTGTTGTGGAATGACTTTAAGAGTTGAAATTAGGTCGATAAAGCAAAAATTGGAATTTTTTGCAATTTTCAAAGAGATGTAACTTCCATAAGGGGTAAAATATTTAAATGTTATAAATAACTCATATAATGAAATAAGCTGACAGAATTTCAGCCATAACGGTAATATGGCTTCAAAATTTTTTTTTCCAAAAAATGGTCGACGTACCGCGAAGAGGTCCATTTCCTAAATTTATTACAAGATTATGGATTTAAACAAATCCGAGACAAAGTGAAATTACAACCTTATAGGATGGCACATTCAAAACATCTGGTTTGGGAGACTTTCCATATTATCACACAATCGACAACTTCTCAAAAGACAAATAACAATAGGAAAACTGGTAATATTTCAAAATCTACTCACATATACTCATATATAATGTGCTCATATAGTAACCAACTTAATGTACAAAAGAGCTCCAATCAAAATTAAATCTCGACCTTTAATTATATTACAACATGAACTAACATGATGAGTACCGTGAAGTGCATAAAGCAAAGAACAAAAGCATTCACATGAAAGAGCATATGGATGGTGTCTCCCTGATAGCTGTTATTATCCCTGTTATAAAGTTAGCAACATTACCATGTTCCAATATCGACAATGCATAAGAACAAGGCAAAATTCGGTTAAGCTTCAAGAGGTGTATCACCCATCGTACTAGTATGTCGCTTATATACGTATAAATTAGTACACATCCAAATAATATCCTTGCACAACACACTAATTAATATCTCGCATCAAGATAATGTTCACAGGCACTACATAAGCGCAGCTAATTAAAAATCAAAAATTCCCTGCCATATCATCCCCGTAGGTGGCAAAAGCAGTCGTTGTCGTGTCGTTGTCGGAACATATATTCACCAAGCATGCCTGCACACGAGTTGCATAATGACTGCCATATTGCAGCCTAATAGGATTGTTGTAATAGAAAATTGGTTATTAATTAATAATTTAATACCCTTACGGTCCGGGAAAGGGCCAGTTGCGTAACGCAGTTGCCACTATATCGACCTGCAGGATTTTCCAGGAGCTCGACATTCGCTTGGGCTTTATCCGATTGTGGTGATTGGGGGCAGTGGGTTGGACGTATAGAAAATTACCCTGCTGTGGATACCATACTAACCTCGTTGTTTTGGACTTTTCCTCTGGTACTGATGGCTGATGTATGTGACTAGAGGAGTCATCTAATAACTGTGACCGACGATGTGACTGTAGTCCTGCTGAGTCCATAAAGGATGTGTTTGTGTTTATTCGACTACTAGTATTGCGTAAATTTTCTGTTCCTTCTTCGGGTGAAAGTCCTGCTGGAAATGTAAATTGAAATTTCTATTGAATTTTTGAAAATTTAGTGAATCTAATTGGTCCTCTATCATCCTTTTATTCCTTTCTTGTGGTTTTAAGAATATTTATTTTCTGGGAGAAAAACAATCATTATTATTAAAAAATGTATGGTTGAGTTTAAAAGCTGATCTACAGAAACCTTGGGATAAGGAACTCATAATTAGGAGGAACTGTTCTTATGACCAGTGGTAGGTCTAGGGAGAAAGAAAGAAAACAGAGATAGTTCATTCTAATCGGATTTTTCGCAATGTTTTTTGTCGTATTGAGGATCTAAGAAACCTACCAATCAATTGTAACCCTCGCGACAATATCTGCAGCATGTGAGAGAATCTTTAGTAAGCCACGACCTATAAGAAGTTACTTCGGGTCAACAATTACTCAAAAATTAAATTACAATGACTCAACTAAGACATTTTCCTAAAAAAACAGAGTTGCCCCTTATAAAATTAAAATAAATAAACACAAATTTTATTAAAAAAAAAGGCGTTTCATATCAGCAGGAACAAATACTCATCAGTTATTGCTATTCGTGCCAGCTGCCAGATTTTCTGCAAATTACTCAGTAATTTCTTTTTTCTTTTTTATTAATAACGTTTTCGTAAAAGTCTTCATGACTTTTACTTTTGAAAAAACTAAAGCTCGGTTTTCGTAGAGGGGCAGGGGTGCATTAATCTTACCCCATTCAATAAATTAATAGATCCGGCGCTCTCAATGTCTATCGTATAGTTTGACGGACACAAGCTGTTCAACCCACGTTTTGGTAAGATTCCTCAAGGCCTTTTGTCTCAGCTTTGATACACAGCAATGTGACATACTTAGTTATTTTTTTAACAGTGAAACAAAAGAATTTTGGCGCGAATACACTTTATACGTCATTATGGGTTATATGCACGAATCATGCGAAACTTTTGCACTCATAAAAGCAGTAAAATTCAATTCTAAAATAAATAATTTTTGGTCTAGTTTAGTTTGAGGTCCAGTGCACTATAATGAGAGTGGGTAAAGAAAACCAGCACTATTTATGGTAGTCAGAATTTATTACAGTTTTCGTAAATGAGACTATAAACTTAGAGTTTAGAGTCATGTCTAAGAATTCAGACTCATATGAAAACCACTCACTACATAATTTACATTACCTTTGCTACCAAAACTGGTCTTTTGTATCGAATTTTAGAGGGTCAACGCCTTCCTTTTCCCCATGTATTTCGGAAAAGTCATAACTCCTAAACGAGCTCTTCTCGTTTTATTTTTAAGTACTATTACTAGTAGGGATCTAAGCTCCTCACAGCACTTTGCTTTTGATAGATTCCATTTAAAGCGCGGGAAGCTCACATATAATATTCTTGGGGCTTCATCTTCCTCTTCGCACAGTCGACACAATTCGCTGCCGGCTGTGCCTTCCTCTTTAAAAAAATAACGAAAAGGGTCATGCCTAGTGACTGCGTTGGCAAAAAGCCTGAGCGACTGATAATATGAATTAGTTGGCGCATCTGGGAAGGAGAGGAGGTGTATGATTCCTTAGCCTTCCTCACACCAGGCGCGCTACGCCAGAGTGGATGTAGTTGCCTATTTTCCCGTTTATGCAGTTCCCCCCAAAGAAGCTTTTTATCAGTCCAAATATCTGGTAGGGACCAGTATACAGTCTGTCGGCTCCGGTTTTAGCCAGTTCGTCCATTGCTTTGTATCCAAGAGCCGAGAGCAATGTTATTTTGTTGACCACAGAGAGTAGCTGCAGCTTCGAGTCGCAGGTTCAGACTACTTTCGACTCAAAGTCTTGAGAGAACAAAGGCTGAACAGATGTAGATGTTAGAGCTTTTGCAGGCCCCTATTAGGCGTTTATGCTTATAGCATAGACTTCCGCCTGAATAATGGAAAATGAGGTACCAAGCAGAATGGAGAGTTGCACTTCTGAACCGAGCACCCCTGCGCCTGCCATTTCATCTCTATATTATATATGCTGAATCCATCAGTATAACAAACATGATCCCGGTTTATTTTGTTAATAGTTACCTGGGGTCGGATTCCGTAGCACGGAGAATTTGGAAATTTGGGAAATGAGAGTCTTCGTTTTCTCCAATTAAAGCTCCCTAACTCTCCATTCGCGATTCTCTAACATTCTTGAGGAGATAGGGAATACGTTAGAAGTATCACAATATTGAAAGATGGCTAACTCTGTGTGGGAGGGTCTTAGAGCATTGAGGTTTTCTGCTAGAGTACAGAAATACAGGGGGAAAATTTTTGGGGGAGGGGTTCTTGGGGATGGGGGTCGTGCCCCTTTCATAAGGTGTTGTCCAAAATATCTCAAGTTTGGTATCAAACTAAAGAGGGAGGAGCGGGTAATGGAGTGGTCTAGTTTTTTTTTGATCGTTTTAACGTCATAACTGACCGCCGATAGACGGATTGTAGATTGACATTGGATGGACTATGGAATTTCAATTGTTTATGTACAAAGGAATTCATATTACAATTCTAGTCGACATTTTTGTCAGGTCCATTTTTATAATATCTATCATTAAAAAAAAGTCTACTGTTAAGTAATGAATTTGTTAGAATGAAGTTTCCGACAGCAAAAGAAGGCCAACATAATTTTGTACGCTCGCTAAGAGTCGTTTTCCTCTTTTTTCGGAAAAGACAAAGCCAAATCCCGTTCATACATAGTTTCAAAAAGGTTGGCGTTGAGAAAAATCCTTGATATTTGTTATGCCTGAAAGAAGTGATTGAACAACTGAATGTTTCTAAAACTCTCCTTAGAAGTAGCTCGAATATATTTGACAACGTTTTTCTTGAAAAACGGTTGTAAAATATTCCTTTCCAATTCCAATGTGAACATGAAGCATCAGGACAGTTTATTTGGCCATAATTTGTTTCTTCTTTTTTTTTTTTAAATTTTTGATTTAATAGTCTAAACCCTAGAATGAAGTTCCATCCCTACCAGCTCGGTCAAGACTACTTGGATTGATGGTAGAATAATTCATCAATTCGATAATCATGGCGCAGCAGCGACTGTATGAACAACTTTTGTATTATAAACCACAAGGAATAGAAACAGAAATAGGAAAAACAATTTTTGAATCGTTGCCAAGCTCTTGCAGCTTAAAAACATTTTTTTTTGCTTTTAGTACAAGGGAATGTAATTTGTGAACTTTACCTGCAGTAAATTGTGAAATCTGAAGACTGTCATTTGTTCCCTGCCTTTCTCTTTTTATCCTATTGTACCACAATTTTTGTGAAATGGTAGCAGAAAAGTCCTTGCAAGTATTAATCTGTAAAAAACAAAAGAAAAGAAAAAACATTAATCAAAAACAAATTTAAATTAAGTGCAAGTATGTATGACCGCAGGATATATATAGAAACATAAGGAAATCGCAAGGCTTACCCACCAAGTGAATTACTGTCCTTAAATAGCCTCTAATTTAATTATCGACTTAGAGGATACAAAGGAGCTTTGTTTGAAGTGATTATGGAATGCTTTGTCTTATCTCCTTATGGTGGAGTGCAAGATTTGTGGCTTCCTGTTAATATATTTGTAATGGTGCGTAACTCAATTTCTTGTTATTTAATTTTAATACTATTAATTTGAAAAGTTTTATTACTTTATAGAAATACTAAAATTAAATTTGTGTGTAGCCTAAACTCTGGATGCTGCTTGGGAATTTCTCAGCTAGCAGATTTTATGAGTTTTAACGTTTAACGCTAGTAGCTGATGCGGAATGTAGCCTTTGTTTTTCCTGATTATTCCAACTACAGTATCCATCGGTGCCACCAATTCAGAATGTCGGTGTGCACCTTTTGGACGGATCCCTTTCATCGCAGGCAATAACTACGAAATATCTTTCGCTAAGGGTACTTTAACTGTAGTAATGCTCATAAATGATGAGTTTAAACATCACTTTTTCTTACCCATGTACTAATTTACGAGCAAATCATGTAAGGGTACCAGGTACCTTACTCGGGCGATAGAAGGTTAAAACTTTCACGGTCACAAAAGAGGTTAATAATCTTTTGACGGAGCTCCGCCTCGATAATGTGATAGTGAGTTTCATATTTGCAGCAAATAAAAACAGTCGAAAACCTTTCCGTCATAGCTGGAAAAAAGCTTGGTAGGGTGGAGACCAAAATTCTATGCAAAGTGTTTCTTTAATCAACCGAGTAAAATAATTTTTTGAGCCAATCTTGTTGTTTTCTTACTATTTGGTCGACTGTTTATTATCTTCATTCCCTCCAGGATTACATAAGTTAAGATTTGTCACACAGTAAACCGTAAATAAATTGTTAGGTATGCCATCTTAGAAATTATTTACTACGATTTTGTCTCTCCAATCTTTCAAGAAAGTGTAGGTGTTCCTTGCTTGAAAGATGGATTTGAGAGCATGTGTATTTTATTATTGTTGGATGTACCTTCAGTAACTTCAACGGGATGTTATCACTGTTATGTATTATCACTGAAACTTTACCATTAGTCTTAGTGGTTATTTTTTATTCTCTGGATAGTCGTCGAATATTATTTCGTAGAGGTTACATATTTTCGTAAGAGATTTCTTCTGGACGCTATATATATAGGTCCTATTTAAAATGTTGAAGGCTTTGTTCTTCAATCTAATAAGCAGTTTCTCATCATTGGTGGACAATCCCTGTGGCGAAGCGTGTGTGTTTCGTCAACATTTCCTTTCTGAACGCTTGACCAGCCATTGTGTAAATCACATAATTTATTTCATTAAATTCTCAGCTAGCAATACTTTGTTGAGTTTGGAAGGCTTTAGCTAGGTAGGCGACGATTGACAATAGAAATTAATTTAGAACATAAGAAAATTATGCATGTCAGAATTGTTGTATCGAGAGATTGTTGTTTGTTTATAAAAGCTTATATCATTTCAAATTAGTTCCTGCGAATGGAAACTTAATAAAAGACGGATAGGAATCCATAACACCAACAAGAGGGTTTTAATCGAACTGGATTTCACTGGAGGCTAATATTTATGCCCGCTCCCGTGACGTCAACGCCTTTTTAGGCCCTTCCTTTTAGGACGGCCCATCCAGAGTGGTCTTTCAATAACACTGCCGTTAACGGTGTTACAAGTGCTACAATCGATTGAGATGAATGCCGCCTCGGCTGTTTGCTGCTAACTAAAGAAGCATATAAGTCAAAACCAGAAACTTGCTTTCAGTTCTATAGCACGGTTGAGACAACCTATCAACACGATAGAATTTGACAATCCAGTTTGGCTAGGTGCTTCAACTGTCCTCATAAACAACGCCTCAACTAGCTATTAACTGAGGATGCATATTGGTTGACCGACGATATATATAATAACTGAAAAATAAGGCTAACTCCATTTACCGTAACGACAGAAGTGGTCTGACAAGGTTTGACCAGTTTGACATAGGGTCAACTGGTCATTTATGCTCTTTTCAAACGCTATTGTTTCCTTTGCAGAAGACTGATTCAAACCGACTAACGATAAAACCTTTAGTCGCACATCGTAATTCAAGATTACATCATCCGGTTGTTATACTGAGAACTCTGTTGTTGCTCTCATTCAAGTGTATACCGGCGAGCGTATACTAATAGAGCAATCACTTGAACAGCTGTTCAATACACCCTTATTTGCCAGTGTGTAAAAAACAACAGTGAACCACTACACCCTTATCCACCAGTGTGTAATAAACAGCGTGCTTGGTTATTGAAAAATGTAAACATTTCTCCCAGAAAAAAACAAGTATATTTTTCTTTGTCACACACATGCTCAATTTCGTTAAATGCTACATTCAATTCTTTCTTTCAAAGTTTGGATTAATTTTTTTTTTTTCAAATGACGCCTACTTTGATGGGTAATCTCTTTCTATTGAACAGCTGTTCAAGTTAGTTCTCTAATATACTTTCTCTATGGTGTATACAACTTCCTCAAGATATCCAGTATAGTCAAACTGAACTATTATCTTACGCTAACTACTACTGGTGTATACAGACAACCTGTAGAGAGATCTGCTGGTTTCAACTAACCCGAAGTATCACTCAATTACATATGATCAAGACATCTAGTGGAACCTGAGGTCGTGGTACGGCTTAGGAATACCACTAAATCGCCACCAATATCTGCTCGTCTGAAACTTCGAACGTTTTCCATAATTCTTTTCCAATAGCAGTAAACGTTTATGTGATTCCTGGGTCGGTAACATCGTGATTTTCAAGTTTCATGGAGAATCTTGTTGGATGAATTGAATATATGCTCCCCGCATCACTTTATCTGGATACCATCTGGGTTCCCAGAACTGTCATATTTTTCCGGTGGCTCAAATCTTCAAAAATTTTCATGAAGCCGGGCGACGTTGGTTAGTAGTCTTCTCATATTCAAAATTGTCTATATTCACGATGATTCTTCCATGGTGGTCAATACAACAGCAGGAGGTAATAGTACTCACTTAAGCAAACAATCATCTGTATGTCAGTGGGCGGGCCATATCAACCGTTTCGAAGGTACAGGGTGATTAAGAAAAATGCTGGTTTTTCACAAAACACATTGTATCTTAAAAAGTACCCGTACCCGTATCTCTGTCCTCTCAGGAGTTAGGGGGGCTTTTCTTTCCTTTTTTAGCTTTGGGAATAGGTTAAGAGCTAATAACTCGGCTACGGTTAGCACATAGAGTGTAATAGTTCAAAATCAAGAAGAAATTCCACGATTTACAGTTTTTGTAAAAAAAAATATGCTACCCACTTTTTTTATAAAAAATAAATAAAAACAGTCGTTGGAGAGGCCATTAAGTTTTGCATACAATGAGCTCTCAACTGTGATCGTACACCATATACTTTTTCAGATATAGGGTGTTTTGTGAAAACTAGCTTCTTTTTTTAATCGCCCTGTACTTCCGAAACGGTTGATATGGCCTGCGCCCTGTCTTAGAATTTTTTGTTTGCCTAGGTGACTACTATCATCTCCTGTTCTGTTGACCAGCATGGAGGAAACCCCCTCTATATGTATTTCTTTTACGAAACACAAGGATCGTCATAATTAAGTTGCTTTAATTCTAAAGCAATTGTTTGCCAAACTGCATAGTATATAGTTTTTTTTTATGAGAACAGGTTGCCAGCCTTCATTTCAACCATATCTAGGAGGACCATGGAATTTAGCCCAATCTTAAGTTGGTCATCATACGGGCAGCCCAAACTTGTGAAATCAGTGTTTTTCCTAATCCTGTTCCCTACTCGTTGACTTTCATTTTACTAAATTATATGCAGAGCCCCATTCAATGTGGGTGCTCCGATGATTTACTTGCATTACCCGTATACAATAAATATGACACGAAAAACTTTCATCCCTAAGATTTTACTTCTGCATCTTTGCACAATATCATACCTCTCCAGTCCTTTCTATTTATGCATATGGGTCTCTCTCTCTATATTACAAACTTCAACTAATTTTAGAATAGCTACTAAGAAATTTAGAGCAAATCTTAATTATTTAATAGAGATTAACTGAACTTAATAATCGCAACATCAAATAAGGAACGACAGGTAACAAAATGTTGGCTCAATATAAAGAACCGAAGAGCTACACAAGCGTAAAATCAAACAAAATTTTCGTCCCTTTCGAACCAACGAATTCCTGAAATTCAAAACCAAAATCTTTAGGTTATGTGGGATCTGAACCCTTTACAGTTTATTAGTGACAGTGTTCAGTGGTGCAATCGAGTAACCAACCATCCGTGCAAACAATCAATTCATTTGGCAATCAGCCAGCCGCTCAATCGTGTCACTTCACTTGGACCAAATCTCCTAGAGCAGCAGAAGATGACAAAACGATGTCGATGATTGCTCAAAAACACGGAAATGAGCAGAAACAAAGTTTCTCCCTCACCCTCTCCATCAACATATACGCTAACTGGCAATTGTTGTAGATGTGTGTTCAGGTTTCACCTGAAGAGCCTGTCGCTATCTAAAACCCAATAAACCTCAAAGTGAACATATGGAAGACGACAGGACAGAAGTAGTGCTGCCATCAACACATACCTATCCCTTCGACGAAATATAAAGGACGATAAGTACAAGGAAATCTGTCCTTATCCAAGCCCTTTGCCACTCATTTCGCCCTTTATTGAGTCTTATAAATTGCTAGCTGAATGGACGTGTGTACTTCATTCCAGTTGATGGTCTTGTAGTTGCCCTTTTAAGAGCCTTTTCAACACTGCTCTTCTTCGGCCATCCACTTTGTCATGGATGGCTACTGTAATTATTGTTAAGGATTTCTAGCATCAAATGGCGGCAATTATATAAATGTACGTGTAGGGGGAGGAAATTGAAGGAAATGTTTACCACTTTCTATATACAAATCTGGGAATTTGGATCTCGTTTAGGATCTTGCTCAGCCCAGAAAAACAAGTCTTTTTTCAATTACTAACTGCAGACCTACATACATTTAAGATTTATTTTAGGATTTAGGATATCCGTATTAGTGGGATCCAGTTATTGACAAAAGGAGCAGCAGTCAACCATTCTGGCCAGCCATTCGACAGAATTGAATTGAACCAAACGAAAACTTCTTAAAAGAACAGCTTTATTCGCAAATCTTAAAACAGCTGAGGACAAAACAATATGATTTTTGAGAGTTGAAGGACAACCTGTAAGGGAAGAATATATTTTGACATCCGTGGGAGCTTACCAGAATCCACAATATTTTATTTCCATCGTTCGCCATTAATTCGAGCAATTTATTTCGTGTTCGCTGGAAGTAAAGGAAAAGAAGCAATGGAACAAAGGGCACCCATAGGCATCCTATGGCTATTCATTCTCTTTTTTTTTAGTATTACGAAGTCACTAAGGATACCCTATAGCCTTTGCAAGGAAAAGAAAAAAATAATGTAAACTTTCCCTTTTCAGGAATGCACTCCAATTGTTATTTCATTTTGAGAACTTCTTTAGACATTAAAATTGGACTGGATGATTTCTGGATGTAGCTGAAATTCATTCCTTTCATTTGTGACTGAGTAAAATATATTCCTGTGGTGTGGACATTCGAAAATCTGTCTTTGTTTCACCTGAACTTTCCTTTTTAAATCCCTGCAGTACGAAATTTCAAAATTTAGTGTAACTCACTGACCTTCTGCGTTATAATGTATACCCAGTCCCCTTTCTTCACTATTATGGGCTTCTGCTTTTCCAACAAGTTTTCCCCGTTTGTTAGCTAATTACCAATATCTACAAGGGCTGCAACAGGATATTTCACAATTTTTTTCAATGTTGCCATAGTGCTTTGGATTTTCCCTCGCATTTTGATAAAAAGTTAGCTTATTTCAAAAGGACTATATCTACTATTGTATAAAAGACGTCAAAAGATCAACCCTGTGGTGTCCTAGTAGGCTAATCGCCGCTCATACCCTTAACTGTAACCTTAGCTATAGAATAAGATCAAATAGGACTAGACCTTAATGAATCTTCATTATCTTTTGGCTATTTATAACTTGTTTTTTTCTGAAATCCATATCAGAAAAGTAGAAAAGGCAACATAGAGTGATCCTCCACTTTTGATATGAGGGGAGGCACCCCTACCTTACAGACAAAGATACCGAATACTGCTAAGGGAGTGCATCTAAGTCCAGCAAAATCATCGATCTAAGGATAATTGGGTGTATAATTTCAGTTTTCAAGGATACTTATCCCACAAATAAACGAATGCAAAAAAAAAACTGCTCAAAGCTTTACCCTAGATTTGATTAAGGGGGTTACCACTGAAAAAATCTCACGATTTCTGTTCTCAAAAGCGCATTGAAACATAAAGCGCACAAAAATATGCAGTTTGAAAACTGAAATAAACCACTACATGTACTTGTAAAACTATATAATATTGATTTAGCGTATGCATTGTACACGCCTTTTACCATAATAAAGCTATATAATCGCTTTCAGACGGCAAAACACTTTCTGAACATGCAACCCGCAGTGCTTCCAAATACACATAATTCCATCTGACGATGATAAAATGAATTAAAAACGCCAAATTGTATGCCAAATATATAAAAACAGGATATTTTTGCCGTTGTCATGGTTAACATTATTAATTTCATTTCCTTTATCATTATACTAATCAGTTTGAGTTTTCAAAAGCAAGCAGAATCTTTGTTACAAATTTCTTTGCAATAATATCATAATTTTGGTAGTCTCGTCCAACAGACTGAAATTTATTGAAAATACTTCAACTTAAAATTTACGACTTTACGACCCAGCTATCAGAGAGGTCTCATCAGTATGGTTATCTCTGATCGCCTATATTAGTAATCAATACTTATTTACTGGCTTTGTTTCCGTCACTTCCTTTTTCAACTCAAGGTCTTCCATACTCAAATACAAATTTATCTACTTGATAAACCGTTATTATGTGCCAAACTCTGGAAATTTCATGAATTGTAGAGTTTTCTATAAAGCTAATTACATACGAGGCATGTTAAGAAAGTAAGTGTACTGTTACCATAACGGGTCGTGGTTTCTTGTTTTTTTAGGGTTGGCAACACTGAGCGGTAGAGGGGGATCCCCTGACTAGAGCAAGCATAGCAGAAACACGGTAGTACGTAAACTCACGTTGTAGTGTCCAGTTGTAGATCAATAGCGCCCGCGAGTTTCTTGAGCGACTTGAACTGGAAGGTGAGGATTTTCTCAGTTCTATTGTGACTGGAGATGAAACGTGGGTGGCTCATTGCACACCGATTCCCCATCCGCCAAAAAATTCAAAGCCACAATTTCGGTCAAAAAAATCATGGCTTCAGTGTTTTGGGACCGAAAAGGCATAATTTTGGTCGATTTTCTGCCTCAATGCGCAACGATATTGTGAGACTCTAAGAAAACTCCAAAGGAGCATTCAAAACAAAAGGAGGGGAATGCTGACGAGAGGAGTATGCTTGTTACACGATAATGCCCGCCCTCACGCAGCCTTATCCACCAACGCGCTCTTGGAATAATTTGGTTAGGATGATTTGTGCAGAAGGAGGTTCTGAAGTGGCGGAGGCAGCTGGCGGGAGAGTTCTTCGAGGAGGACATAAAGAAGTTTCTGCCACGGTTCACCACATGCATTGAACGGGCGATTATGTGGGAAAATAGCCAATAAGTGTATCAACAATTTCCTGTAATTTTTTTTTTTTCAAATACACTTTTTCTAAAAAAAAACATAAAAATCTATTTCACTTACTTTCTGAACATCCCTCGTACATACAAAGCCCCTATATATTTATTGATACGTCATTACCTAAGTTTATGCTTTTTCTCTAACAAAGTGTAGCTTTTAGCACAGTAATATGCAAATATTTGCCATGAAGTGGTACTAACTTTTCAAGTTTTTTAAGACCCCCTTCAGTTTTTTAGTCAGGCAATTGATTTTTGTATTTTTGGACGGCACCTTGTTTTTAGTGCTTCCGAAAGTCACAATTTTCCCAAAAAGGGCGTGTCTTTTTGAAGGAAATTCTGGCAGAGGCCGACCGCGTATTTCATATTCTTCGAAACAAAGTCTACAAACATTTAAGGGTTGACTGAGTTACGTGGTGCAAATGTTTATTGAGTCTGGTCGGTAATAGGGTAGGTACAGTTAGGATACTTGCAAATAATTCTTATTTAGTTGGTGGACATATAAATTTTAAACTATTCTAATTCGGCAGATACTTTTCAGGATGATCTAATGGAAATACTATTAGCATCAAAGCTTATCTCTTTTTGCAATTGCCTGTACCACAAAATCTCATCCAGTTTTCACAGAATAGAGTTCAAGCGTATCCTTTTAAGCAATGAATCTCATATATTAAATTAAGACTAGCACAAACGTATGAGATAGTAGTGGCGACAATTCACTGAAGATGGTAGGTCGTTATATTCCTGAACTTCTGAGGCATGGATTTCAACTAAAGTAAATTTAAGATACAATTGATATGCCAAAAGTTTTCGGCATTCATATTTAGGAGCCTGTAAGCTAAATTTAACTTATTTCCATTACTGCGAAGTTTTTTCTGGTTTTATCTGACTTCGCCGATCAATGAGGTCTCTTTAAATTCACTCATGATTTACTTTATGTTTTTTCAGTTTTAGCTTCTCGATTAAATGGAATATGATCTGAATTATAAAGTAGGGATATGTGAGAACTGTGGCGCTGGATAAGGCAAGAAACCATTTAGGAGTATAATCCAAAACGATAGCAAGCAAAGCTACATGGGCAGTTGAATCATGACAAAAGCTTTTCGAGAGGAAGTGGAGTCTGACTCATTAAATGGAGCTATGAATATTTCAGGGTATAATCACACCCATACTTTCTTACGGGACAAGCAAACCGTGACCAAAATGATGCAGTAAAACTACTAAGAAGATAAAATCCTTAATGGCCTGTTCAGCGACCACTGATATCTTCACACTCTTGACTTACAACAACTCTACTTATTCAGAAGGAAGCAAAGGCTAATATACTTCAAAGGAAAATGTCAGATAATCACATTTCGTCAACATTTGGACATCTTAACATCCTCGAACACACTAAAGACCTAGAAGCTTCAACGGATGTTATGACAAAAAAGTTTCCTTTGAAAGAGGCTACCAAGTAACCATTAACGAGGAAACCCAGGCAGAATTTTTCAGATTGCATAAGGGGATCATGTGCGGTATTCTGACAGATCCACAAAGAATAACAGAAAAAGCGCAGAATTGATGAATCTAGAAATGGTCCTCTCCATTTCGCTTGGTGCCTCACCTTCAATCTTTTACTTTCATATTTCTACGCTACAGAGCTTGGAGCTCAGGAAAGCGTTAACAGGTAGTACAAGAACTACCATCTATACTTTCTCAGACAACCAAGCTGCGCTCCTTCCAGTGTCGTCTCAAGACTTTAGATCGAAATTAGTCTAGAGCTGCCATATGAAATTTCAGCTGCTATATAGGACAACAAAGTAACATTATTTTGGGCCTCTGAATACAATGGCGTGGATGGAAGTGAACAAGCAGGCGATCGCTCAGGCTAGTCAAGAGGTTTATAGGAAAATCTGATAGCGAATTTTGTCGAAAATACGAAAAGGAAGGTGATAACTTTAAGTATATATATTTTGAGGATATAAATCACTGGAGACTCCAAGTAAAGTTTTTAACCTATCCCCTCGAAGTCGTGGGTTCGAATCTGACCTCGACAGGTTCCTGTACTTTTTCCTCTTCACCTAGTTTCTTCTCGATCTCTAACACGTTCAGCTAGTTAACAAGTTAGCACATCGCTGAAAACAAAAATAAAAATCTTACCCCGCAAGGTAATGATCCAGATCATAAAGGCTATATCTAGTCTAACCTCTTTTGGAGAAGACACCATTTAACAACTCTGGGCGCGAAGTTCACAGAGTATTTATAGTGGCTCAGTCGTTAACCTCAAAGAAGTAGTCTAGAATGTAACTACATACTAATTTAAACAATAATCCCTATAGCGAGAACAATTCCAAGTTCTAAATTATGGGCTCACCAAAATACTGGCGAAGAGTCGAAATCTAGAATAATCTCTTTTCAGCTGGTTGGAATGAAGGAAATAAAACAATTTCACTACCGAAAGTTTTATGGAGTTTTATGCAGAGATAGAAGACCCCATGCTTGTAAAAAACGTGTGAGTTTTAATAATGAAAATGACTCAAATAATGTTCCTTTAATGGAAAATTTTCATGGGTTATATGTAGCAGATAAATGGTAAAATAAAGAATGTAAAATTTTCCTCTCAGATAAAAAAATTCCGATCAAAATTTTCACAAAAAGTCTCCTTAATCATCTTCAAACTGTATTTTTTTTACAAAAATTGATACGAATAATATAAATTCTAAGCATATTTACCTCTTGATGATTTTCTCCATTATCATTTTGCATCCATTTTGAATTTCTTCCAAGTTCCATAATTTCACTAATTTTGTTATTTTCCACTACGCTATTACCACAGCCCTTTTTACTTGTTAATAATGTAAACAATAACAGCCAACTAATAAACTATTCAGTAAAAATAAAATGTAAACAATAACAGCCAACTAATAAACTATTCAGTAAAAATTCAAATATTTTATTTACAAGCTATTTCCAATAAAAAACAACAATCACAGAAAACACCTGCGGCCAAACTAGTCTTAAGCCAGTAATCACAAGTAAACTAAAAAAATAAATCCAAAATCAACTCAATTCAAGGCGAGATTCTTATCAGGAAACTTAAACAAATCTCATCTATAAAAAAAAAAGGTAAAAAAACATTACACGTCGGAAGTCTTTTACAAAAGTTAGTCATCAATGATAACGGTTTAGTAGCCCTATTATCGCACAATTAGTGAAATTCTTGTAATCTACAATCCGCAGCTATTTATAGGGGTGAGATTCAAGTTTGCCAATAATAGGTTCGATCCTCCTCGATGTCCAGAAATTGATAGCGCAGCTAGATTCAATGAAACACTTTTCCGGGGATTTTCTAATTCTTGATTCATCTTGATATTTTCTTAATTGCCACTTAAGTCTTACCGGAAGATCTTAGTATTTTCATTACGCAACACTCTTTCCGGCATGGATAATAAGTCTGTGGCTGATATCAGATGGAAAAAATATTTGCGAAATGTCAATACACGTTCGAGTTATTGCTCTTGTTTTTTTTTCATTTATTTACATTAAAAAATATTTTTATCATTCCCAATACAACACCAAACTGAGGGTCTCAATTGAAGAAGAATTAAAAGGAAATAAAAGCGAGCTCTACTGAGAAAATTGCTATAATAAAACACAAAATTAAATTCATTAAATATAAATAAAACGGAAAATGGAAGTTTCTTTTTTTTTTTAGTCAGGACTAGGACTGATGATTTTTGAAGCTTCGACCGAACGTAAAAAATTCGAAACTTCAAACTTGAAGTTACCATGTAACGATGATTCAAAATTTGTAATGCTAATTTGATGGACCTCCCGTTGAACTATTTAGCTAAATTGTGGCACACTAATAAATCTTGCATGGCAATATGATTTAATACTTTTATGTAATATAAAATCAACCTGGTGCCTATAAGATGGCGGCCCAATTTTGTCATTATGGTCGGATTCGACTCAAAATCAATATCTTAGGATTGTCAAGGTCGCGAATTACGAATATTTGGTCAAAGCTTAGTAATTTAAGATGACGGTGGCAATATGTCTGAAAATTTTTCCATTTATTGTTCGATTCGATTTATAATCGATATAAGTTGAACTTTTCGAAGCAGGAACGTTTTACGAATGAAGTACTGAAGTGTGATACAGAATTCGTGCGATTCACATGTACGAAATTTGGCACAATGTTGGATAGCACAGTTCGAGCAATCTAGGGGCACATTCCACGTAAAAACTGTTTCCATATTTACAATGGTTCAATGTATAAATTTATTTGAAAATTAATTTAATTGGTCTTTAAAATTGAATAATGCGTATTTGAAATTTGGTAACTCAATTCAAAAGTATCATATACATTTTTATTATACGCTTGTGAAATCTGTTGGATATTATGTGTTCGATTCAAATTAAGTGAAGTAAAAATAAAAAAAAAATCATAATCTGCAATCCCTAAAATTCCCCAGATATCGGTTTTTAGTCCAATCTGGCCATAAGTGATCACAATCGACTGCCATTTAGGAGCCGTCATTTTGATTTCTAAACTTTGTCCACAAATTCGTAATTAGCGACCCTAAAATCCCAAGATATCGATAACCATAAGTAGTAAAATTCATATTTTGGAACCGCCTTATTAATTTTATGTAATATAAAGCTCTAAAAGTCTAATTTCATCCAAGATGTGTAATGCAATTTATAAAAGTCTTTTTCGCGAAAAACTCACGACGCTCCTTAAACTATTCAAAAATTATTTCAAGTGATTTCGAAAATTGTAATTTAACAATAACATTGCAAAGCAAACACCAGGAAAAATTCTTAATTGGAAGCTTCAAAGCTTCGAAGCATTGGTAAAACATTCATGCTTCGAAACTTCGAAAACTTTGCAGCTTCGGCAAATAGTTTATGCTTCAAAGGATTAGACTTCGAAGCTTCGAATAATTCGAACCATCTGTTTCGAATTCAGCCGTATCAAGACAGCATTTCTCGCAAATATGTATGTAGAAACTTTATTGCACGCAGTGCATTTAGTTGGGAATTATTTAAAGTGATTGTAAGCCAGCGGTCTTTTCTGGAAATAGATCTGTTCTTTTTTATGTTAGCACAGGGCTCAATTTTGGGTCCTCTATGTTTCGTTATGTTTGTGAACGATATATTTGATTGCTTTGATCACAGGCATATATATTCTTTTATTCTAATGATTCCCAACTGTACATTTGTCTCCTCCTGGAACTAATTCAAGATAGAGTATTTTACCTCAATTAGGACATGGAGTATATAAATCGAAACCAACTTGGCTTAAATCTTAAAAAAAATCACAATCTATTTAAATATACAAAACACTACTTGACGCTGATTATATGTTTTTCTGTTATGTTCAGTGGTATCAAGATTACATTTGTTGAGACAGCTATGAATAAATAGGTTTAGTTTTTACCAAGATTCTAACTTGGGACGACCATGTAAGCTACATCCTTAAAGTTGGCAAAACGTTTTTTGAGGTAGTGATATATTAAAAGCTCATTTAAGGCTCATTCAATGTCCAGCAACAATATTTAAGGCTCCCATAGTTTTCCCAGAAATCGCGGTTCTGCTAGCTTTATAAAAAGTTAGCAAAACCAAACAAAACAAGACGTATAAAACTTAATAATATCGATGTAAAAAGTATATAAGAATTTAAGGCTAATTTAAGGCTAATAAATAACGACATATAAATCATTTTAGTTGAAGGTACCACGACATTCCTTCAAAGTATACGTGAAAAAAAAAGAATACCACCACTGCACTAAATAGCCATAAAAACAAATTTCCACATACAAATCGCATTGCTCTTGAGGCGTTTAGTTATAAATTAATCAGGCTTAAGTTTTGCCGGTTAAATTTAAGCTGTTTTCTTATAATAGATCTCGAATTTGCCCGGTACTGCTAGCAAATCGCGGTTCTACCACTGATCTTAGTGCTAAAATGCGATTGTCATTCTCACAATGAACAAGGAATCGCATTTTAGCACTAGACTCAGTAGCAAAAGAGAAATAAGTATTGACAAGTAAAAATGCTAGAGTTGGTCTAGGAGCAACTTTTATGATACCCTAGATGAATGCCCGTACGAAATTTCGTATGGTCATCCATTTGAGCAATTTTGTTTTCTGCAGTGATTTTTAGCATATATTTCTAGAATGGTTCGTTGGACAGAAAAAATTATTATAACCAATTTTATAGGATTTCATATTCTAAAGAAGTTTTTAGTACAATAAAAATATCTAGGACTGATCGTTTCACAGCATCCGTAAAAGGCCTAAATTTTTATATGGCAACACCAAGAAGGGGTTGGCCGATTTATTCCATTTTTAAAATTTTATTTACTATTATTATGAAAACACCATGTACCAAATTTAAGCAGTCTATGTCAATGCGTTCTCAGGCAGTGTCCAAATATACTGTGGAAAACGAAATTTTTATATGGCAATCCCACGTAGGAGTGGCCTATGGCAACCCCACGAAGGAGTTGCCTATGGCAACCCCACGAAGGAGTTGCCCGATATTTCTCATTATCGAATTTAATTTTACTTTTTTCTAAGTCCGTGTACAAAATTTCAACTCTCTAGATACACACGCTGTCGAGCTATCGTGCGCACGGACGGAAGGACGGACAGGCGGACATGCAAAAATCAAAATAACTTTTTACTATTTTGGGTGGGGTGTCCTATCCATTTTGTTCTACCATGATTATTTCTGTACGTTACAAACGGAATGATAAACTTAGTATACCCTAAAGATTTCATCTAGGGTATAAAAACTGGGTGAGTTAGTTGTGAAAATGTAACAGGCCGTAATTAAGAGAGTTAGTGCACTAAAGAACCACCCTTGGACTGAAAGTATAAACTAGTACATCTCCTTGGATGAGCTGCTTAGATCTTCACGTTTTTAAGAATTTTACTCATGTACTAAGATAGGCAGCTACTTGAAAAAATAGTCTGAGTAGCCAGATATGACATATAAGTGACATTTTCGTCAGTTGTCGACAAATTTTGTGATAAATATGTTTTGAAACTCTGATCAGGGTTGATGCCAATT
This sequence comes from Dioctria rufipes, assembly GCA_963924295.1. Classification (NCBI taxonomy): domain Eukaryota; kingdom Metazoa; phylum Arthropoda; class Insecta; order Diptera; family Asilidae; genus Dioctria; species Dioctria rufipes. Next base: position 14,547,573 of record OZ002742.1, on the reverse strand, counting down.
GTCACATGAACCATATTTAAGATTGTCACAGTAAAGTTTATAAATTCTATAACAATTAATCGACTTACTTTTGTGTCATTTCAATTTCGTCATTTTGTCACACCAAAGTTGGAAAAAATACACGAATTTTTGAAAAACTTTTATTTATTTCTAAAACGATATCTAAAAATTGGGAGAAATAAAAACATTTGAAACTGGTATCATAAGAAGAATTAATAATATCAAGAAGTTACCTATATTTGTGCTAAAAAAAATTATTTTATTTTGAATGCTGTTACAGACGGCGTTTTTTTTTTCATTCCGATAAATTTTCCACCCAAATAATTGCACATTATTCGAGCAAAGTATTAGTCATATAACGGAAATTTGTCATACTTTATTCACAGTTTCTTGTGAAATTTCTGTTCATAAAAAATGGTATAGCAACAAAAAAATATAAATGTCAAACTATTGTGTGACATTTTGTTTTCATAATAATTTTCGCTTTTTTCAAATTTTCAATATTATTTTGTGATGACATTACATGGCTACCCGGGAGGGATATTCCGATATTCCCACTCGACGAAAATACTTGTTACCTACTTAATAGAGTGGAGCCAATAATTATGGGACAAGCAAAATGGACCCACACACACCAGTTCAGATTCAGGTCTCCTAATTCAGACAAGCAGAAAAATCAATAAGGCGAATTCACCAATCAAAGGTGATACTTCTGAAATAATTGAACCAGTTGCGTTTATATTAAAAGCTTTCCAAAAGTTGGACAATAGAAGGAAGGATTCCATAGACTTAGATTTTGAAATATTCGAATTAGACTAAGAAAATATTTTTATCTCGATAAAACATGGTGACAAATTCCTTAGGAAATTTTTACGACAATTGATGTTAATTATAGACACTTAAGGTGATGACAAAATGATGGCTTACGCTTGAGGTGTCAAATCCGATGCCGAAACCGATTGGAATACCAAATATCGGCTTCGGCATCGGAATCGAAGCCACCATTAGATTAAGTAATAATTCATAAACGTCGGATTCGATATTCGTCCATTTGTTTCTGTACATTTGAAATATGCACCTTTCAATTAAATGAAGCTTAATTTCGTCAAGAAAATATTTTCTTTAGAAGTCTTTATATTCCGCATATTCGAAATAATTCTGGAATTCCACAAAAAAAAAAAAAAAAAAAAAAACAATTTAGAATCTGAGTTCGAATGTTTTCGCTATTTGTTTTATCGAAAATTTTTTCTCAAGCATTTTAATGATAGAATATTCTCATTCAAAATATTCAACAGAATTTCCTTAGAGAACGACCCCAAAAAAAATATGCTTTGAAATATTTCAATTTCATTAAGAAATAATAAAGCAAAAATATTTTTCAAATATACTCTGTCATAGCAACCATAAGGAAAAATATAGGTATATTTTGCATATAAGTATGCATATCAATGTCCTAATTAAATTTCAGTTTATACTTTATAAGGATGTCACCGCCAAGAAGCACTATAGTATATAAAGAGGGGCAGGATCAAAGCGAAGTGAAGTTAAAATCGAATTTCCTGAATGCATTCAGCTCTTAAGGTGATTCCATTTAACCAGACAATAAAAGCATTTCCTCTGCTCCAACGGTTATGCTCCCCATATACACATACCTATATACTTACCTATATTGTACAAGCAATACAGCTCCCTAGATATTTTTCCTGGGAAGAACATCCTTCCGAAAGTTATGGCGAGTTAATGAGATGAACACTGAAGGTGGGTCGGACATAAACAATAAAATGATAATACAATTTGCCGGGGATCAAACGGATGCATTCAGGCATATCCTTTATCACAGTTTCTCCCTTCGAGCTCTTGTAATCAGATTGTTAAAGATAATTTATATATGGAGTGTGCCTGTGCAGTAATTAGTTGTGATTACTCCTCCATCTCCACACTCATATTCCCACAGGAAGGGGTTCTTAAGTGGATTATATACAATTTGATGAAATTTGCTAACCTTGCCATAATTTAATCGTTCGTTAACTGCTTGAAGCTTTTTACATATTGACATGATACACATACATACATACAAATATGATCTTATGAGCGAGCCACTATTTTCTAAATTACATTGAATAGGGAAAATTAGTTTCTTATCGCTTAAGATAAATTCTAAAATTAATTTATTGAATATATTTTATCTAATTTATAAGTTACAACCAAACATACATACATACATGTACACAAATTGGGACCATGATGAGTTACATTTAATTATATAAGACTGACGGAAAGTTCTCTGTGATTTCGAGAATTATTGATGTCTACCTGTGCTTCTACGAAAATCTTGTATGATGATTCCAGTAACTGTCATAGGGTACACTATAAAACGGTTTGTAAAATATTTGGAAACATAATTATTGGGTTACATATGACAAACAATCGTTCGAAAAACTTATTCACCGTTAGCTTGATGGAAACAGGCTTTTTTCTTCTAACCACTCTGCATAGCTATAGTAAATCTTCTAGATTTCTACAATAAGAACTCTTCAAATTTCATTCAGATCTATTGTGGAGTCCCACAAGGATCCACACTCGGCTCCTACTGTTTTCAAATTTTCATTAACGACCTCGTTTTTTATGACTGTAATTTCCACATACTCGCTGACGATAGCCAATTAGGATAGTTGAGAATGCTATGGGTCGAATGAATGAAGGATCTAGTACAGATATCTAAATGGGCAACTGTCAATGCATTGTAAATAAATTCTACCAAATCTAAGGTCATTATAATATACAAAACTTCTATCGAGATCTCATATTTTACTCCGGTAAAATTAAATTATTCCGTTATCCTATTCAACAACATGGTTGAAAATCGCCGAAGCATTGTTTAATAGAACTCTTAACTGCGGTCTGACCACATCAATAATATTACTGGTATGATATTTTTAGTTCTGCAGAAACTGTACATGTCTGCTAATTACACTACCCGTAACACAGCCACCATGATTATTAAAAGCCTAATCATTCCATTGATAACTTATTTTTGTGAAATTGTCTGCAAGCTGGACAAGCTGTTTTCACTTAAGCTTAAAATTACTTTCAATTCAACCGTTCATTACTTAAACAGTCTAACACGCTAAGGTCACATATCATCCTTTGCAAAATCGATCTTGAGTTGAAACCTGGATGCTTATACCTTAAATTTCGCAGAGTTATGTTTTTATATGTTTAAGTCTTATTAACTATGCAGCCTGATTATCATTTGATTACATTCAAAGGTAAAACTATTTTTAAAAATTCAAATTACAAACGAATGATCACAGATTTTTCCCATCTGTCTAGGGTACGAGGATCAATAGCTTCATTTGGAATTTGAATCAGGAAATTTGAAAATGATGTTTCATTCATCATAAAATCACGAAATTTCTAACAGCTATAGTGGGAGGGCAAAAAATTGGAGATGATCGGGTTCCAACACAAATTCTTTTTGATCGTGGACGATTTTTGAATTAATTTTTCCACATCGATATAATTTGAAATCATTTTTGAACTGGATGGTAAAGAAAGATGAAATATATATAGCTTTGAATTTTGTGAAAAAAGTTTCTGAAAATCGTACACTAAAAACTTCAATAATATCAATTCCATAAATAAAAAAAAAAAAACAATATTATATTCTGCACTATCATAGAAGAGGATCTAATTCATTATGGTCTGCTTCCACCTAAAGAAATGTTTACTACGGAAAAGTATTGCCAGCACCACAACAGATTTCTGTAAAAGCAAAATTATCCAATATTGGCCTTCTTCACCCTGATAATGCTCAACCACATATGGTTTTTTAAGCAAAGATTTATGGAATTGAATTAACGAATACTCAACCTTCCGTCGTACCCTACCCATCTTGCATCCTCAGATAAAATCTCTTCATAATTTCCTTAACTGAAAAAAAAATTAAAAAATGATAAAGAAATTTACATATAAAAATATTTTGCATCAAAGGCAATAAAGTTTTATTCAAGAGAAATAAATGAAGTTGGAGAAATATAGAGAATATAGTAGTAGGAAATACTTGAGATTCTCGAATTCTAAAACAGAGGCAACTGCTGACTGCCTGACTAAAAAAGGAGCAGAAACTCTCCTTATGATGGTCCAAAATAGACGTATACGTAAGTACAGTTGTTCAATGAACCTGAAAGACAAGGAAAAGAGCTCACCACAGTCTAATAGAAAATAAAATAAGGCATCTTACCTGCACCTGGAGCAACAGTTCCTCGATGACCTGGAACCGAAATGAAAATTATTAGAAAAGAAAATTTTCAAATGAAAATAAATAGTTGAACTAAAATGAATACAAAACATTTAATTTACAATAAACACACTAAGAACAAAATAAAAAACTTAGGAAATAAACATACAAAAGCCTTTCATTACATGCAAATCATATAAACATAAGCAACACAGAAGGCAGGAAATTATCAGTAATCTTCCAGCTGTGAGATAAATAAAAAAATAAATAACCATGTAAAATCCAAGTACATGCAGAAAATTGGTGGATATTTCAAGTGAGAAAACACCTAAAATAAAGCTCACCTGCACATTTAGATAGATATGTATTTATTTATTATAGGCAATTGTACAAGTAACATGATAGGTCTTTAAGTTAGTACAAACTTCTAATTATAATTTTAACATTAAATAACCAAAATTTAACAAACTAAAAACTACAAAAAAACTAAAGCTAAAAATCTAAGAAATAATATTTACCAAGCGATTCAGAGCAAATAATAATAATAATCCAATTGAATAAAAAAATAAATAAATAAAAATAAGATATAAGTGAAAACTAATAAGATAAGAAAGTATAGAAAAAAAGAAATTTTAGTATTAGCTGTGTAAGTATATAAGCATTTCATGAGTTTAAATAAAGAAAAAGCAAGTGTTTAAAACTGTTCTGTGTGCGAGCTCCCAAAGAATTTCTTTGAGCAATTGGAAGACTATTCCAAAGTCTAATGGTGAAGGCGAAGAATTGGCGCTTGGAAGTTAGTGAAGTGGATCACGGTATAATAAGTGCAATTGTTCTATTGGATCTGCAATAATGCAAGCAGTCATGAAAATATATTGGTACACGGTATTTAATAAGTTTAGCCAAGAAGCAAATACAAGGAAATTTTAAATATAGCTCAAAGCTGCAACCAAAGATGGATGGAACACACTGTGAGATATCATCATATCTGCGGAGGCTGTAGACATATCTTTTTATTGAATTGAAAGCAATATTAAGCTTATATGATGATTGCGAATCAAGTTCGCTAAACACTTCACATCCGTATGTAATTACTAGTATAAGCATTGATCGGGCAAGCATTAAACGTGTGGATAGTGGTATACAGGCACTAGATGCCCATAGTGCACGAAGACCACAATAAAACTTTCGTAATGTACTGTCAATATGATCAATCCACGATAGCGTTCTATTGAATATAACTGCTAAGTTTCGCGCGGAATTCACAAAGCATATATCAGCACTATTGAGTGTTACACAGGGGAAATAGCTAGTGTCGAGCAGCGTTTTGTAAATCACTATGCACTTTGTTTTATCAGGATTTAGCGGGAGCTTATTGTCCATCTACCACTGATTTAAAGCCTCCAAATCCAGATTCAGGCAACATACTGCATCCTCAACCAATCCAATCGGTCTGGATAGGTACCACTGAACATAATCTGCATAAAGGTGTAATTGACAATGACTAACACCACCAAATATATCATTAACAAACGTTACAAAAAGAAGTGGTCTTAATATGGAGCCTTGAGGTACTCCAGAATTTATTTCTAAAAAAGAAGAAATCCTACTTTGGAAAAGACTGCCTGAGACCGACAACTCAGGTAGCTGAAGATTAAAATTAAATTCTCTGACAATTTTTTTACAAAGAAAAGTGGACGAATACAAGAGCTGTAAACTTATCGTCATCTAATGCGATTTTAACGTCATTTAACTAATGTAACATGTAACAATCCATTGGTCACAACATAGGTTGAGATTTGTGCAGATATAATCTTTTCTATAATTTTAGGTAAGAAAGGAAAGATAGAGATAGGACGAAACTCCGACGATGGATTTTTCGGAATAAGTATAACCTTAGAGTATTTAAAGGTACGAGGGAAAATTGAGATCATGAAACATATATTACATATATGAGCAATAGGAAAGAGAATAAAGGGCAACAGTAGAACACAATTTAATGCACTTAAACATTTCAAGTACATCAGCCTCAGTCACCCTGAAGAAGGAGAAACTCTCACGTGATTGGGATGAAACCAGCGCTAAGAAATTCATGGGGACTTTGGAAGATGAATAATGATGGTTAGCGAGAAAATAGTTAATTCATCGGGATCAGCCTCACAACGAGTCCTTTTCTTCTTGGCATTTATGCTTAGAGACTTTAAATTGTTCCAGAGCTGTTTTGTAGGAAGGTTGTTGTTCAAAACCGAACAGTAGTTACCTTTTCTTTGCCATTTTAACGGCAGAAGAAACACGATTACGTAGATTACGATATTCCTCCCAAAAATTGGATGACCGAAACCGCTTCCACATTCTATAAGCTCGCTTTTCTGCACAGATTAGAGAAAGAATGCCATTGGACAGCCATGACAGCCATGGGCATTGACCACAAATAATAGTTTTAGGTTTTAGTAACAAGGGCTACATACCTGGCATGCAAATAATACAGGGCAGAGCACACAAAATTAACCTGCTCATCGGCAGATGAAAATGAGTGAACAGTATGCCATGGAAATGACTCTGCGTCTTGAAATAACATTTGCAGATTGATGCGTTGATAACATCTGATGGAAAATGTACGAGGAACATCTTGTACATCTAAAAGTATATCATACGTAAGATATATTAAATCATGATCAGATATCAGACGAGTGGCTAGTAAAATGTGCAGGCTCTTCATTAATACGATTTAAGTCAAGGGACGTCATTAATGCGTTAAAAGAGGAAAAGGAAGAAGAAGAAGCGTTTCCTGTCAGCAGAAAACCTTACACTCATCGGTGCAGCTTGGTTTTCTGTCTGCTGGAGACACTTGAAAATAGATCAAACTGATCTCTTCTCATATAAACTCAGAATAAATTCTTCTTCTTCTTTATTTTTCAGCCCACTTCGTGGCGTAAATAGGTTCGATTCGCTTCGAAGGAATCTGTTTCTTTAAAAAAATTTTAAATTTTTTTAATAAATAAAAAAAATGTTTTTTTTATTTTTCTCAAACTTTTCATTTCTTTCTTCTTTTTTCATTTTTTCATTTGTTTTTCAAATCACCCAATTTCGCTATTTGGGACCTGTTGATGAGTCAAACCAAGACTTGAAACTTGTCACCAAAAATTAATGGGTTGTGTGATGATGAAATAACAAATTAGAACATTTTTTAGCTTTTGCTATATACCGGAGAATCCCAAAAAATTCTTTCTTGAACAAAATTTAGGATTTTTGAAAAATGATTGATTGTTTCTTTATGTTATAGTAGGTATTATTGTAAACTGATTTTGTTTATTCAGGAAAGAATTGTGGAAAGATTTGACGAAGGAAGTAAATATGTTTTAGCTAGGGCTGGCTCTGATTCTTCGTTCCTCGGACCGGAAGCCGCCGTAGTCGTTGCCACCTCCATTATTTGGTCTCTCATCAAAACGGATATTTATAGGAGGAATCAGCAGATATGGACGATCCTGAGCACTTGCACCTGCACAAAACTGTTTCTTAATTGGCCGAATAGGAATATGTCAGACTTTCACCCCGAGCAGGCTGTATACTCTAGGGTCTGACCTTCTATCTGTATATGAGCTGAAAAACCTTTCTCACCAACACCTTATGCGCTTCATTAAGAGGAGAGGAAAGTTTTGGTGAAAGGGCTTCTAGTGACAACATAATTGGCCGCTCTGGCCTCCGTGCTTGGGATGAAAGCTCCTGTCCCCATGCCTTAAAAAAAGCAGTATATATGTACATTGATGTTACTTTATCGCAAAATAAAATAAGTACTATTTCCTACTTTTATAAAATACTTCTCTTCAGATATGTTGACCCTCACGCGCCGCTGCATGTCGGTTCTATATATTAAACTAGTGGTAACTTTACAATTAATTTCTAGTTATTCACTAGTATCCATTCTACTTACTTACTACCCAATTCAATTCATTTGCTAAAAGCAACTTACACTAGTCCCATTCCTACTAAATCAAATGCTCTAACCTAAGCTACTATTAATCTACTAGTCTATGTTACTATTATAACAACACCTTGCTCTAACTACTCAACTCCATCCAGTATCTACTGCCAGTGGCGGATCCAGGTGGTAGAGGGTCGTGGGGTTATGATCACCCCCTACATTTGAAGAAAAAATTATTTAATTAATTGAATTATTTGAAAAAATATATTTTTTGTTTTATATTCTTTTTATTTATATAATTCAACTTCAAACAAATTTTTTATTGCAAAACTTAAAAAAATAAAAATTTATTTCAATGAACATTATTGTATGCATGTGATGTATATGTTTTTCTCAGAATTTGAGTTTGGGACCCCAACTTTGGATGATCCAAAACCCTCGAGAAACACTTCCGAAGCCACGAAACAAACTCCCTCGCTATCACATCAGAGCCCTAACTTAGTTCTAACTCTTAACATTCTAAAATATTTGCAGCGTTGTTCTGTAAAACCACTGACATATATAATATGGACTGACTACGCATAGAAGTGCACTGCAGAAAGTGGGCTGACTTCTATGTAGCCTCTGAGCGCCAAGAAAGCTGTAAACAACAAATAAATTTTTAAATTTTTTAAATTAATTATTTAGGTTAATTAGTGATAAAAAGTGGTTTACCAAAGCCAATTTATTCATAGATACTCAACAGCAATTCGAAAGTTTCTCTTAAAACCACTTTTCAACTTCTCGCCAATGGTTTTATCAATGTTGGCACCGACGTAAGAGCTATTTTTGACACAAGAAGTTGTACCCAAATGAAATAGCAAATCGAGCAGTCCATAATATGTATGCCAGTGTGTAAAAAAGTTTACTTTAAATGACTCCTGCAGTTTGCACCCTAAACTACTATTCTATTAAAAAATGACTTTGTAAAAAAAAAGTATACCATACACACCGCTTAATGCGGAAACCTTCCTAGTACCTCATTGCAATACTGCGGTGGCTAAACCGCTGGTTTTCATTTTTTTTTTTTTGTTCAATTTAATTTGAACTAAGCCTACTTACGGCGGCGCTGGATGTTTTTTTTTACCCCCCCCCCCCCCCAATTTCAATGCCAGATCCACCGCTGTCTACTGCTATACTATAGTATAAAATAGGGACTAAAACGCATAGTTCTATGCATTCTAATTATAATTTTAGGTCTAATTTTAATTTAATCTTTACTTTAAATTTTAATCTTAATTTTTATTTTATTTCTATTATTATTATTTTTTTATTTTTATGTTTAATTTTATTTTTATATACAAGAAATATATAACACGTATACTAAAGCTATTTCCTTTGTAGTTGATAGTTGTTCCCTAGGGATACGTACTCGTCGGTGGTATTTTGCATGGTTGTAAATGAGCAGACTAATTTGCCATATAAACTCACCGCTCACCTCAGGACTTGAGCGGACTCACTGATTGAGCTCACAAAAAAGTCATTCATAATATTATATTATATTAATTAATCTTTTGCTAATTTTTTTAGCCAACATTTCTGCTACGCTACGCCATTTTGGGATTCAGTTTGTGAAGATGACCAAAATTCAATGGAGGGTCAGAAATTTCTCTTCGAGTATAACTTTTCCACAGACAAAACGTCGAGCGTATTTGAAAATAAACGTTTTTCGGTGGTAGAAAGTCTAATTCGAGCTCGCATGCTATAGGATTTGGTAATAACACTCTAATCAGTGTTTGTTTTCATGGCATAGAAGAACAACTTGAAATCAAATATACGTGAACGGGTCATTGATTTGTACTTTTTCTGGAGTCCGAAAAAACCATTTAAAAAAAATCAGAGTCCGAGAAAAAACTTTTTATTATAGAAAGCAATTATTGTTCAGTCGAAACGAAATTTCTCTATTTAGTTACTTCCTTAAGAAGAACTGAAATATTACAGAAATTGACTGCAGCTCTCTTTCACATGAATCTCTAAGAAATATTATTAAAGAAACTTTCCTAAAAATCTCTGCATGATCCCATTTTGCTTACTCGTCCTTTAGGATTTATTTATTTATTTATTTTTTTAATCTTTCCACTGCTATCTGGCATCATGTCCTTTAAAGTCGATTATCCATTCTACAACAGTTCAACTACTATTCAGGATCCATATGATGTCTGGAAGGGGAGAGTTCGGTTTCGTTGTGCACAGTAGTGCATAAAATTCTCCATGAATAATTTTGCAATGGTGTCAACACCATGGGTATCTGCTGAACCCCTTCTATTTTTCTTTTTCTTTTTTTTCTTCTTTTTTTTTTTTGTGGATTTTTTGTAGCTTTCTGTCCGGAATCCATTCTATATAACATCATAAAACTCATCTCCATCGAATGAACTTGAAGACGACTAGATAATACTGAATGATACACAAAATCAGTGCATGGCATGAAAAAGTGAATTTAAGCGTCGTTCATGGATTTTATGCAAATTTTAGAGTCCTGTGTTAATATTAAACAAGAAAAGAGTAAAGTTGAATATGCTTTTTGTTCATTTTGGGTGGTATTACTTCCAAGAATTTATAGGAATTTTTTATTATTACAAGATTTTCACAAGCATTTATAAATATAAAAAGTAAAGTGCAAAAGTTATGGATTAGATACATTTTACCTGGTGACTATACATTAACTTGAATCAAAACTTTTATGTTATAAACTAGGTGAGCCCAGACAAGAACAAAATTAATATTTAAAAAAAAGTAATAGAACAATAAAAATATAGTACAATACTAAGGCTAGTTATAAACTGCCATAATAATTAAAAATTATGGTTTTGAAACTTTTGCACTCGTACTGAATGCGTATTTAAAGAGGTAAGGAATTCCATAGCCTGACAGCCTGCGCAAAGAACGGCCTTTGAGAAGTTACAAATGTATGTCTTCATACTAGGAGTATTAAGGATTGTTCAGATTGAGGAGTGGTGACTTTATCAGTAAGGTATCGAGGAGCTGATCCAGTTAGTAATTTATTCAATAAAACTACATGACAATACGGAAAATAAAAGTTAAATAGAAGACATAACAATATGGAGAGTCGTGATCGTAACGTCTAAGACCATTAAGAAAGCGTTTGATGGAGTTTACAGCAACATTCAGTTTACGAGTTGAATGAGAATCAAGATGCCCGTTAAGGTGGCCCAAAAATGTATGGATTTGCAAAAGTGTTAAAATGTCCTAAAACTCATTTAGAATTTGTTAGGTAATGTAATTTTAAACTTCTATGCAAAATTTCAGTGAAATTATGTTTAGAGGTCGCTCAAATCGAAAATAGTGTTTTTTGGCTGTTTTGGACCTTCAGGAAAACAGGTTCAACATTTTCTGTCATAACTTTTTAATTTTACAATATTTTTTCTTGATTTTTTTTTTTTTTAATTAAGGGGAACTTAGTTAAGTACTTATTGCAGTGAAACTTGTTTTAAAAAATAAAATTCTTCTATTTTATATAAATTTTTCAAAACGAAAATTCGGACCCGGAACTCCAGTTTTTTGACTTCGCGTCTGTTCATTCGTAAGGAAAAGTGACACGCGCGTGTACTTTTACTACTATCATGTAATCTGCAATCGATTATCTTCCACACAACTACAACGTAAGGGGGTCATGTAGTGTATGAACTGTTCTCAAATAACGATTTTCGAAGGTGAAGTATTTTTGCAAATTTCAAAGATTTACCGAGCTATAAATGTAACGACTTTGTACTAATGCCATCTCTTCCAATTATTAGTTTGGACACCCTTGCATAATATTCAAAGTTATTTTGATTTTGCATGTCCGCCTGTCCGTTTGTTTGTCTGTCTGCCTGTCTGTCTCTACGTCTGTCTGCCCGTCTGTGCGTCCGTCCGCACGATAACTCGAGAGCGCGTTCACTGACGAGTGATAAAATTTTACGCGCAGTCTTTTTAAAAAGAATATAAATTTAATTGCGAAAATGGCAAAAATCGGGCAACTTCTTCGTAGGGTTGCCATAAAAAAATTTGTTTTTAACGGTATATTTGGGCACTTTCTGAGAACGCGTTTATGTAGTGAGCTGAAATTTGGTACGTCATGATACATAATGATAATAAATAAAATTTCACAAATGTACCAAATCGGGCAACCTCTTCTTGGAGCTGCCATACAAAACTTTGGTTTTTCACTATGTATTTGGACACTGTCTAAGAACGCGACGACGTGGAGAGCTCAAATTTTGTACATGGCATTTTCATAAAATTCGCAAATACCTACATGTTCAAAAATGAATTAAATCTTACATCTTCTATGTTCATCTAGGCCCAAGGGTATTATTATAGGTCTTAGATAAATTGTAACTTGTGCTCTTGTTTTTTTGTAGAAATCATTTTGTTACAATGAAAAAGTTTATACTTTTATGGACCGACATATTCTTTGTAATTTGTAAAAATGCATCACCTTCAAAAGTCGCATTTTGAGAACACTTCATACACTACATGACCCCCTTAAGTTGTAGTTGCTTGGAAGATAATCGACTGTAGATTATATTATAGTAGAAAAAGTACATCCACGTGCCATTTTTCCTTACAAAAAAATTGACGCGAAATCAAAAGATTTGAGTTCCAGGTCTAATTTTTCGTTTTGAAAATTTTATAAAAGATAGAAGAATATAATTTTTTGAAACGGCTTGCAATGTAGTAAGTTTATAAATAAGTTTGCTTTAATCTAAAAAAAAAATCAAGAAAAGATATTGTCAAATTAAAATGTTATGACAGAACATGTTGAAATAATTTACCTGCAAGTCCAAAACAGTCAAAAAACAATGTATGTGGAAGAGTATAGCTCTTTAGTTCGACGCGTTCTCAAGCAGTGCGCATATATATAATAAAAAAGTGGCGAGTCGAACTCGCGCACGAAGATTTCCGTACCATCGTACAAAACTTAACACTATGCACTTTTTATTTATTTTTTCAAATGAGAGTAGGCGTCATGTGAAAAAATAATGCTGTCATTTGAAAAGCATTTGAAAAAAAATGCATACATATGATAATAATAATGAATGAGAATAAAATGAAGAAAAAAACGCCGAAAAAATCACGTTTCTTGTATGGGGGCCCCCTTTAATTTTGAATTTTATTTTATTTTTATTATTTATTGTTATATCGCCAATAGAAATACGCAATCTGTGAAAATTTCAACTGTCTACCTATTACGGTTCGTGAGATACAACCTGGTGACGGACGGACAGCGAAGTGTTAGTAATAGGGTTCCCGGTGTTACCCTTTGGGTACGGAGCCCTAAAAACAATGGGTCCCATAAAGCGGCCCGTGTACAAAACTTCAGATCTCCTCGTCGATGCATGAGGCAGTGTCTAATTATATAGTGAAAAATTAAAGTTTTGTATGGCAACACCAAGTAAGAGTTGCTCGAAATGCTTCACTTTGGACCAATATTTACAATTTTTATAAAAACGCCGTGTACCAAAGATGAGCTCTCCACCTCGACGGCTTCTCCGGCAGCTTCCAAGTGCATAGTGAAAAACCAAAGCTTTGTATGGCAACACCAAAAAGGGGTAACGCGATTTGGTCCATTTTTTAAATTTTATTTACCATTGTTATGAAATCACCATGTCCAAATTTTAACCTTCTAAGTCGACGTCTTCTCATGCAGTGCCCAAATATATAGTGAAAAACCAAAGTTTTGCATGGCAGCACCAAGAAGGGGTTGCCGATTCCAATTTTTCTTTCTCTACAAACCTTGTGCTGACAATCAGGAACAGAATAACAACAAAATAAGCCGTTACCAAGTGATGATGTAACAACATTATTTATACATATTTCGCGTGGGCAACACTGTAACAACTGTATACCCTCGCTCATTATCTAATGAAATACAATCCTCTATACGGTTGATTTCTACTTTAGATGAACATGGACGCTAAACGGGAAGATATCGTGAATTTTTTCAAATAAAAATTAAATCGTGTGATATTTGACAACAGAGGAAGCATTTAAAAGTCATCGATTGCCATGTGCAATTTAAAAGCAATAACAGGGAAAATGCTAGAATTGGGTTAATACCGGGTACAGATTTGCGGTTTCAATATTGCAGTTTGCATTAAACCGCAAGTGTGCTTCTCTGAGAAACAACTCTGTATACACTCGGTGTACACTCACTATGTAGAACATTGAAACTCAATATTGAAATTGCGAAAAATTTCGCGGTATGGAGAGTTTACTACAATCTGACCTTAGTTATAAACCATAATCATTTAATACCGGATTCCATACTCCAATGTTGGCTGTAACTTGTTCTGACATTTAATATTTGATCTTTGCCAAGTTGTAGTGTCTATTGCGTTTTCATTTTCCATATGGACAAGTAATTTCACAATATTTGCTCGCATTTTGTAAATGCGCTGAACTTTCTTAAGTCAAATGACAAATCAAATCACAAAGTCAGTAATAAATCAATTGTAAGTTCTCTAATTAATTCTCAGTATCGTAAACCGCAAGTGTGTCTCTGAAATTTTCTATTACAATTGACTTAATTGCAGTATCAATATCCCAATCTGAAACCGCAAGTCAGACGCTGGTATTAGACCAATTCCTTTGATAAAAATCGCGTTTTCGCATCTATTCCTAAAATGGTTTGACAGATAGTAAAACTAATTATAACCAATTTTATAGGATTTTATATTCTGAAAATTATTTCAACAAAAACTGTATGAAGTTTAGATCAAAATTGACCGAAATATATATTTTTCCTCATAGATGATCATTCATCTTTGTTTAAGATTGTCTGGCTTTTCTGGAAAATGTACAAAAATTTCCCCCTGCACTCAATTCGTATTTACTCTTTGATGTAATAGAAATGCTCTAAACAAAAAGCAAATGTATTTACTAGCCGTATATAACTCTTCGTCTTAACGAAGAAAATAAACTCAATAAAAAATCAAGCGGCCTCCATAAAATCAAAAATGCAATTATAAAAAACCTACCCCGCCTATAATTTTCGACTTTCTAGCAACCATTTCCAATAATTGGATCAATAGCTCCTACTTTCTGGAAATGTAGACAGCAGGATTCACCTTCCATCTTAACCAGTTGTTTTCCCGCCATACCTCAATAAACTTATCCTCAGTTTCCTAACTTCTAGGAAATTTTTTGTGGACTACAGAGCCACAAATCACCAATCAAGGCAATTGAAGCTGGTATCCCCCAGGTTTCCATCCTCGGTCCAATACTTTTCAACATATATATACCAACTCACAAATAAAATGAGACAACACTTTTCTAGACTCTCTCATTTACGCTCAATCTTGTTGCCCATATTTTACTATAAACAAAATTAATCTTCACCTAAACAAGCTGGACTCCTATCACAACAAAATGCATTCAACCGGACGAAAGTGGCGAGCGTTAAAATCCAAAACCATAGAGGCCAACTACAGCTTGGGAATTATCAAACCCACAGAAAAGGCCAAATACCTAGATGTGAATTTCTATGAACTCTTTAGGTTCAATTACCAGATGAAAGCGACCATTTATAAAGCCAATGTCGCTTACAGTCTGCTCAATCCAATAATTCATGTCAGGGAAGAACTCTCAAAGGAACTAAAATCTTCTAGTATACAAGCAACTTATAAGACTTGTCATTATTTACTGCTTTCGTATTTGGTACTCAATTTCCCACCACTTATATGTAATGCCTTAGCAAACTGGAAAGGAAGATTCTTAAAGCTTGCACAAGACTATCATAAAAGAGAAAAACAGAAAATAGTTTACCTGGTAGACAATATTACACCCATCGAGATGTATCTATTCGAACTTGTGGAAAACAACTCGCAAAAATTCCAAATCACCCAACCCCCAATCATAGATAGCTTCCCAGATCGTGTCATACCGACAAATTTTATGTCCCCTGCACCCTTGCTGTTAATAAAGCCCGAGATTGGAAGCATCAACAATCTATACCGGATAGTAGAATACGTTTGTACGACTACAAAGGTTATTAATACTGCTAGTAATCACATTTAAGACATAATTATTCAGAAAGTATCTCTGAACGATGCCAATTCTTTAGGAGCCATCGTTTTCTAAACTGTCCTCTATCCTCTCCTGTCTAACTCTTTCAGCCTCCCACGAAAGACTGACTGCAAAATTAAATGGGCTGAAATGGCGCACCATCCATAAAAAAATAGACGACAGTGAAATGGAAATATCAAAGAGCACCAATGGACAACTGTCAAGAAGAAGACAACACAGGTCATAAAATCGAAATGAAGGCTAAAGATGAGCCCCAACTACCAAAGATGGCCATAGCAGATGAAGGGATCATCGAGGGAGAGAACGACATCTTAAGACGAAAACTTGCGGAGATTTGAATTAACTTAACAAAAAAGATTGTTTTATATTATTCCTGAACTTTATAAATGCTGCCATACAGTCACTCTCTTACTTTCTTTCTCCGTTATTATAGAACTTTTGAAGCAATGTTTGAATTCTGGGGGGGGGGGGGGGGGGGATATCTTTCATAAAATCTATACATTAACTTCTTCCTGAAAAGTCAAATTTCTATTTATCTGTTTCCATAATTTTCTGACGATATTTTGATTTTGGATGACTTTGAAAAAAATTCCCGTTTGGAAATATTGCAGCAACAGTCATCAATTAGTATTTGTTCTTCTGCTGATATGACTATGTATAAGATCAGTCCCAATTTTCTTTAGATTTTCTGTTACTGTTTTGGTTTAATTTATCTTTATCTGTTGAAGATACCCAAATTGTCCATTTTATATTGATAGTAGCCTTCCCTGCCGTATGTCAACTTCTTATACACTCCTTGGTGCAAACGTTCCTTAGCTAGCTATGGAGAAAGGTTTATGAAAAAGCAGCGATTCGTTTTAGCAGAAATCGTATACTCATCAGTACGGCTTGGTTCCTGCCTGCCGTATACGCCAAAGTAAACAGCCAAGCTGACCTAATACATGCACTCAAATTTATTTAATCGTGATTTATATAGCAGGCGAAATACTAAGTATTTACTGAAATGCCTAGCAAGATTAGCCCTATGTGGGGCTAACATTTCGTAAAGAGTTTTGCTATTATATCATAGCGAATCGCAGCAGAGTTGATTGGCTTTTCACTGTGGCGTATACGGCAGTCAGGCCGTACTGATGAGCATACAGTTCCTGCTAATATGAAACTCCGGCTTTTGCATAAAAATTTCTTTTTTAAAATATTTTCGTTTGTAAAAGAGTTTTTTTTCTACTCAACTCTCGAGTTCCGGATTTGGTAGCAAACTCTATCAATTTCATATTGACTAAATTAACTATGAATTTATTTCATAGTAAAACTCTCTTTCTATTTGAAAATTATAAGTTTTGCCCTATTCTCATGAGGCGGCGTACAGTAATTTACAACACTGCTTCTGTCACAGAGGTCCATAGGTCAATAGGTGTTCTTGAGGATAATGAATGGCGAAGTAATATTTTACTTTTTTTTTACAATCTCGCAGCTTTCTCGACTATCTGCCGCTTACTACTTTTATATATCATCCTTTAAAAACTCAACTTACTGGCGATATTAAGACTCTATTAAAAGTTAATTCAGCCCTTTATATCTATGAAAAAAAAATAACGTTCATATGTATTTTATCTGGTCTCCATTATAAATCTACGTACATAACCTTTTTCGAGAGAACAATAACTTCGGACTGATGAAAAATATCATTCCCATTAGTGTGTCAATGGGAATATGCAAAATTCAATTAAAAAGATGATTGTACTCACCAACCGATGGAGAAGTAAGTGAACAATTGAATGAAAATGACACCGCTCTACACATAGTCCGCCAACATTCATTGGTGGAAAAAAAAATCGTGAATTTCGGATATGAACTATTGTGAGAGCCGTTTTAAAACTTCCCAGGTTAATCGAGAATTATTGCTCCCAGCTGCCGAGCACTAACAATTAAGCCGGACCCTGAGTATATTCAAGAGCAGGCGGTGCTTTGATGAATCTGAGTGTTCAGGATCTCTAATTGTGTGATATCTTTGGTTTTATTATTTTACAGGATTTTCCAATTTAACCCGGACAAAACATTTTAATTCCAGAAATTTAATTAACACGTCGAAATGAATTCCACCACTTCATGTGTGTGCCTGTGTGTGATAAAACTGTTGTGTATGCCAAGGAATATGGCGGTATATGATTCATTCCAAATATATAGTTTAAGGATTCCTCGAGATAATCCCTGTAATGAAAATGTTCAAAATAAACTGCAGAAAAAAAGCGTTTTTTATTATGTTTGATGATATCAATTTCAGTTTTATTGGGATATCATTTCAATTCAATTCAATCTAAATCATTTATTGATTTGAAGTATCTAAAATCACTTGCTCAATTTCAGAAGGAAAATGGAAACCTTGTATTACTAACAACAAAAAAGAACAAAGGTTCAAAGGACAATGGCAAATTAGAAAATAACAAGAAATTTATAAGTATTTAGGCATGGCATCAAAACTAATATTAAAACTAGAAGCAGCGCGTGCCGTGTGTGTGTGTGTGTGTGTGCGTGTGTTATATTTATATATCTAATTAATAAATTTATTTATTTATTTTATCACTTATTTCTATTTATATTTGTTCTTATTTTAATTATAATTTTAATTTTAATTCTAAATTTAATGTTGATTTTAATTTTGATTTTAATTTTCATCAAGGTCCTCGTTAACATATACCCTGACGGACAGTAGAATGGGGTTCAGAGTCAGAGGTGAAATTTTGAGTTTCTGAATGTACGCGTGAAAAAATGTAATTTTAATTCCAATTTTAACCATGTGAAACTTCGCCAGGGACCGGTAATATTTATTAAGAATTCAGTAAAAAAAACGTCATTTTCAAAAGATCATATCTCAATAGCGTAGTAACCGATTCCTCTAATTCAAATGCCAAATGAAGTTTAATTCTTTATATCTTTTATAAAAAAATTACACCAGCATAGAAAGAAAAAAATTGTTTGTAATAATAGTATTTTTTTCAAAAAAAAAATAGTATTATTTAGTACTAAGGACTATTAGCACTTTTTTATATAGTATTAATTTGAAGATATAAATCTATGAATAAGAAATTGTGATGGTGTTCGGCTTT
This sequence comes from Dioctria rufipes, assembly GCA_963924295.1. Lineage (NCBI taxonomy): Eukaryota > Metazoa > Arthropoda > Insecta > Diptera > Asilidae > Dioctria > Dioctria rufipes. The sequence goes on along the minus strand of OZ002742.1, from coordinate 14,528,243 downwards.
GTTTTTGAGATATGAATTTTTAAAGTCTTTATACACCTAAAGTAACGCAGTTTTGGTGTACTGCATTTAGGGGAATGTAGTGTTATTTTTTCTACTGGGGACCTGTTGTACTTTTTTAAACTCTACATGAAATTATTGTGTATACTAAATTTGTCACTCCGTTTGTAACGCACAAAAATAATGCTAGTAGAGAAAAATGGATTGAACAACTACACATAAAAGTTATTTTGATTTTTCCATTTTCCATTTGTTTGTTTTTACCACTACAAAATAAAGTTCTCCCTAAAGAGGTTAATCTTCTTGCGCTAACAAAATGTTAAGAGCAATCAAGTTCAACCATTTCAAATGTCAGTTGATTGCTTATCATCTTATATGAGTCCATGGATAATATCTAAAATAACGTCCCATCGCAAGCTCTACCTTCAGAATGAAGTTAAAAAATTTCGAAAATATTAATTTCGAAATGGCATAAAAAAATTGATTATGGCAAAACTCTCATCGCATCCAATAGCATCCGCGTCGCTAGGTCCCGGTCGTCATTCTTATATTAACTATAATAATTCACGTTGCAACGAAAAGCTTTAATGACACCCTCAAGGATAAATCTTTCGAACGATAGGTTCTTGAGCTCATCCATATCAGCATTCATAGGATGTGACATCATAGTGCGGTCGTAGTGCAAATACATTGATCGTCTATGCCATGCCATAGGATATGACAGGATATGTGTAGCACTAGGATCGATTTTATCGCAGATTCGATATAACTGGGCGTAGACACATATGTGCACGTAGATAGATAGAGAGATAGCTAAGTTAGGTAGATAGTAACGAAGGTAGGTAGGTAGGTTGGTATAGGTAACCATCTAAAGAGATTCTTGTGAACCTGGAAGGAAGCAGGATGCGACAATATTGCCTTTGATTTATGATGCTATAAATTCATTTTTGTTTCCTTTCAACGGGGAAAAGAGCTGAAATTCGAGTCGAACAAATGCATTCGACAGAGCTTGGAAGTAGTGTTGGGGTGGAGGGTAGTAGTGATGTTTGGTAGAAAGATTGGGGGTGGCGTGGCAGACAAACAGCCAACTATCAAAACCTCCTCTCTAGCTGTATTAGAGTGAACATTGTTAAGCTATTATGACCGGATTGCTTACTATTTCACCAGTTGAATGAAAGTTATTATATACACGTTTACGATTATTGCCGTCGACCACCATATTATCACCTGGCCGCCATGTGCAGTTGCAGAAGGACAATGGCAGTAGACAATCTTAAGTGAAATTGTCCTGTGTGTCCTCTTGAAACTTGAAAGCTTTGTGCTATATTTAATGTGACAAAATAATATTGCGAGCTAGACATATACACAGATATGGCATTCCTGGTAGACTGCACTTGTTTCCAATATAATCATCATTGAATTTTCGGAGATTAAGATGGGTATTGGAATAATGCGGCAATTTTATCTAAATAGGTAATTTCAGTGGAAGAGTTTTCGTCGTGCAGAAGGAAATCCTTAATATTCATTACGTCTAGAGATAATCCTACAAAAATTTGTTTATAGTTTTATATAATTCCTTTGTACTTGAAACAAGTAGGGGGGGGTGCATAGAAAAATATACAGACGTGACGAGGAAAATGTTCACAAGATTGTAACGCAGGAGTGGCATCTTCTAAAAGCACCCATACATACATACACACACATTTTCGTAACGGATGTACATTTTAGAACCTTTATAAACGTCTGCTGCTGCAGTCAGGTATCCCAAAGGAATGCTTTTTTTCCCCCAGAAATTTAATAAAGGATGTGCATAAGAAGGAAACGCGGCGATCCCATCAATTGCATTGCAGGCTTTCCTATAGTATGCTTCTACAAAAATCTCTTGACCAGCCACAGAGGCATACACCTTCACCCACCACACGTCTGGTCCATTGAGTTGTTGAGAGTAAAAATCGCTTTGAAAGCCTCTAGCTAACTATAGCACATCTGGTTACGAAATGTTACCGGCAAAGCAAAAGAGGTCGAATGCTACCCCGGCACCCATTCCAATTTTTATCGTGCTGTTTTCCAGTTTCACATTTCAGGGAGCAGTTGACAAGCTATTTATATTTTAGTAAACCTTTTGCCCAATACACAGAGGATTCACCCAATATGCTTCTAGCTCTAGCGCTATGATGTTTATAGAGATACAACAACACAGCTATCCTCCTATCTATCTATCTATCTATGGAAGCGATCCTTCCGCTTGTTTTTCCAAAACACAGGGTGATTGCGTAATATACACCAACAACTTAACGTCCTGTTGTAGTTTTTGTGTGCACATAAAGGCAACAAGCTAATATAGCATTGGTGCACTTGTAACTCTTTGATTTTAGTTGCTCTCCTAAATTGTAGCGTGTTATTGTTGTGTGCGTGCTGTGCCAGCAAATTGATGTTGAAGTGAAGAGAAATTACATTTGCGCCAACTATAGACAAGTTAAAAGCTATCTTAATTGCCCCATATACGGCTCAAAGGGTTTTCAAGGAAAGTCGCATCACAAGTCAACGGTTTTATACATGCATTCATACATACTTACATAACAACTAGTCAGAGCACTTTAAAGTGACTTTAGCTATGCGAGGAGATAAAAGCTAAAAGTAAAATGGGAGAAGATTTATAAATTTTGTAAAATGGCGCAGAACTTATGATATTTAGATATCACGAGTATGTGAAATATAAATTGAGCTATGAAGGCGAAAATTTTGTTTGAATTTAGAGATCAGAGATTACTTTCGTGGTCTCTGGAGACCCACACACACACATACACTTTGAAAATGGAAAACACCTCATCTCAAAAGATTTCATTTTCATGTTCGGACTCCGGTCTCCGAAGTTTGCTCATTTTTCATCTCCAGGGCCTCCTCTCCTATTAAAGTTCTCTAAATCTCCATTTCCAATTCACTAACATATTTTGAGAATTCGGTAAAACGTGAGAGGGATGCGAAAAGAAAGACTGCAATTCCCACCGATTAATTCGAATATTCGTAGGTTACCTAGGTTATTCAGATCAGAGATTACTTTCGTGGTCTCTGGAGACCCACACACACACATACACTTTGAAAATGGAAAACACCTCATCTCAAAAGATTTCATTTTCATGTTCGGACTCCGGTCTCCGAAGTTTGCTCATTTTTCATCTCCAGGGCCTCCTCTCCTATTAAAGTTCTCTAAATCTCCATTTCCAATTCACTAACATGTTTTGAGAATTCGGTAAAACGTGAGAGGGATGCGAAAAGAAAGACTGCAATTCCCACCGATTAATTCGAATATTCGTAGGTTACCTAGGTTATTCACCTTCTCAAAATACAACAAAAATGGAATTCTTCTTCTTACTTCCACTTGCAAATCATCGGAGAATTTTAAATTTAATTTTAATTTATTTATTTATTTATTTATTTATTCAGTCTACCGATTTGAACAATCTTACAGACAGGAAATATTACATGTTTTTACATATAAGCTATGTATACACATTAGGCAAGCATTAGAAATAATCATAGATCATAGAATTATTAACATAATCATAGACATCATTATAATGAATCATTAATTATAGAAATTATTTACATTAATTAATAGCAATTTTTCCTTAGAAATATAATAACATACACACATGTCAAAGTTATATCGAATATATCCTTAGCAAATACAATTAAATGTCGATTGAAGAATTAATTAATAGCAAGGGTTAAGGAATAATGCAGAAAATGGAAAGAAACTAGGTGGAAGGAGAAGCACAGGACCAAGTCGAGGTGGGAATCGAACCCACGACCCCAGGGATGGTAGCCAGCGCGCTTACCAACTGAGCTACCGAGGCCAATTTTAAGTAGAGTAGAAAATTTGGTAATTCTCAAAATAAATTCGCCAAGTTACAGAATTCCAACTGTCAAATCAACTCTCATCTGCCAAATTCCAATATTCTCCGTGCTATAGAATCGGGCTCCAGGTCTTTGAAGACTATTTTGTGCATTCTAAGGCGGGATTCTGTAACCATAGATAATTTGGGAATTTGGGTGATGAGAATATTCCTTTTCTCGGAATAAACTCCATTATTCTTCAATTCCCAATTCACGAACATGGTTTGAGAATTAGGAAAAACGTCTGGGAAATGAGAAAAGAATGATTGCAATTCCGACCGGCTAGAGCGCTGTTTTCATTAAATTCAAAACAATTCCACATTTTACGGGTGACCGTTCGGAATTTAATATTTATTTTTTAATTTTATGCTATTCAAATGGCTGTGCATAATAAATATGTGGACACAAAATTATCTATACTTTTAAACTTTTCTAATTAGTTGATTTCAATTAGTTGCTTTGGTGAATTTAATTTAAAAATTCCTAGGTAGAAAATACAAAAAAAAACAGACAATTCTCTCAGTTGAGAGTTATTCTTCTTACTTTTCCACTAGCAAAACACCGGAGATTCGCCGAGTTACAGAAATCCAAAGTGGAGAATTAAATATAAAAATAATTTTCATTTCCCAAATTCCACAATTCTCTGTGTTACAGAATCCGGCCACTGATTTGTCAGTTAACTTTTTCAACGTTCTTCTTTTGCTAAAAGTAACATTTTTGTCCTGGGATGCATACTGCCTGAATTAAATTAAGGTTAGGTTAGGTTAGGTAAAAGGGATGCCGCTAGAAGTGCCTAGCCAGTTTCACTTAGACCTCCATTGTGCTCCTTGACCTCATTGGGATAACCTTAAATATCGCTTCGGAATTTCAGAATAGATCTGAACTCTTTACTTTGCAGTTCCCCCAGACTTGAAAAGAAGTAGCTACCTAGTAGCCTACCTTACAACTCCTGCCGAATTCGTTCGCCACTATTCCCAATCTTCTAGTTTGGTCTCCTATGGCCCAATGCACCATAATGACCCCTAACCAGTTCTATATATAACTTTTCTTGCTTCTCAATTCCAAAGTTTGTAATTAAGGTACCTTTTTTTAACTAGTATATTGTCATTATTGCTTCCGATCAAATTTATCAGCCATCTGTGGAATACACTATTGTCGTCTTCCTGTTATACGCAAGCCACAAATCCCTCGCAGGCAGGTCTCCCTGTTGATCCGCCGGAGGCTTGCCTTTTGATAGACGACCCTGTTGATATCCTCTTTTAAAGGTCCGATCGGAATCCTCACATAAGTCCCCACTGCGGAGCTATAGATTTCAGAGCCCTCTTTGGCCAACTCAGCAGTCATCTCTTTGCCTGGGATACCCCTATGGTGAGGTGTCCAGCATATGGTCATCTTGTCCCATGTAGTTAATTTCCCAAGACTGGTTTTGCATAACTAATTTGATTATACCAACATAGAATCCAGCACCTTGATGACTTCCTGGCTATCAGTGCATGTGCAGATGTGACGTGCGGAATCTCTACATATAGATACTAACATTGCCGCCTGGTAAATCGCTGTGAAATCTGTCTGAAAGACAGTACATTTTTCCTGCAGTCTATAAAACTCGTGGCACTGGCTGTCTCTGGACTCTTCATAACCTGTGGCCGTAATCGTTTTGGATCCATTCGTAAATATAGAAATATGGGATATTACCACCATCTCTTTCCCATCACAATCATTCCTGGTGTTGCAAAGCGTTTTTGAGATTGCAGCTCCTGTAAACTGAAGACTAGCGATCAAAAGCTGTTCACCGTCTACGGTTGCATGCGATTCCATGTAGTCGTTTCTATATTATTTGTGCATCGCTTCAATACATATTTACATCTATCTCAAGGATATACTATTTCAGCATTCGAATATCCGTCTTCACATCATTGATCATTTCGCATAGCATTTTTGTCACCATTTGCTGTCTTATAAAGTTCTACAAAAAAACTTGTCATAATTTTTGTCATTCGACAATATCAATTTTTAATCCAGTTAGAGTTTTTTTGCTTATTAACATACACATACTTTTGAAATATCTAATTCAATTAATAAAATCTGAAGCACTCAAGTCTGTTGTGAGTAGGATCTTGCCAAATTGTGAGTTAAGTGTCCTAGAGGCTGGACAAACAGACTTGAAAATTATCATGATTTGTTTGACATAACCCTGGTTGCGCGAGCCTGACTCACCCTTGACCATTTTTTCCTAACTTAAATGGGGCCAACAGGGCGGCAATTTACAAAAAACGCGTTAAAACGTGTTTGAGATTTCTTACAGCAATCATTTAATACACATAATTTTTAAATATAGGATACTAACATACATAGATTAAACCATTAGCAAACATTTCGTTTTCTCGCTCTCCAGGATTGTGAAGTAAAAAAAATATGATTTCCTAATTTTTAAGTAATATACTTTTACTTTTACTTCTTAATTTTTTTTTAACAAGATGGCAGTAATCTGAAAAAAGATCATTTTTTCCTCAAAACGTCAGGAGTTTTTCTTAATTTATTTTTGAAATTATTAATTTAAAAAAGGCTACGCTTAACTGAAACTAGTCTAACGAGATATCGTTTGACTAAATTTGAAGTTGTTCGAATGCAAATTGACTGAGTTATACCGAGATATGAAAAATTGTGTTTTTGGGAAAACCCCTTTGAAGTTTAAATTTCTTTTCTTTCGTTGATAAATAACTATTTTTTCATCTATGCCATGTCACGTATTCTTTCCCGAGATCCTTTCTAATTGTAAACATAAATATTTCCTTTAACAGGATAAAAACGGATCATACATTTTCAGACGGATGCACACGTAAATGCAAACAAATAATAATTTTTTTTTAACCGCCATCCTGTTGGTTCCCCTTGACATTGAAAACCAAAGAAAGTAAAATCAAATTTCCTCATACACATGATCAGTGATGGCTGCTAAAATAACATTTTATTAGACATACAGCTTGCATCAATATCAATAAATTTCGCTATATTTTTGTCCATATGCAAGCTCACGTGTAAAGCGCACTGATATATCAGTCCCGAAGGCCTAAATTCGAGCCCCAATTCAAATTTTTCATACTTAATCTCTTTTTTAATTTTATGGAACATCTCATTACTTATCCCCACTCAATATAACTGGAATCGACACCCTGTAACACAATAAAAATTTACAAAGTTAATAACAACATGATGCGTTATTTCTAGTAACCGACAGATGGCAGCTCCATAATTAGTATAGCTATTATGAACTTGGAATATGTAGTGAAAATATACGAATAGAGGACTGATTGTGTGGAGTTCCTATGTTGTCAAGGAGAATTAAAATGGTAGAAAAACAAAACTTCAGCTATTAAAATAATTATATTTTAAAGGAAGAATTTGTAATTAATTTTTTGTTTAAATTGAAATTTTCCAAAGGCTCCGATTACGCTATATGTGAGGTGTTTCCTCTCGCCTCTAATCACGTTCGTTTTCTTATCAAAATCTATCTCAATGACATACATTGTCAAATTATTTCGGGTTATATGCCTTTTCCATCATAGAAAAGAGTCCTATCCTAATTGGTTTAATTTTACTGATAATTTCTTGGTGCTAAAAATATTCAGTCCTTCGTTTCGCGAACAAGATAGCCGATTTTGGGAGGTCTTGTTTGGAAGTAAATATATCTTTGGAATTGTATCAGATGTGTGTATATCGTTGAAAGAAATTATTTCCTAAAGCTACTTTGACTCCAAAGAAATAAACCGTTGTACCTAGGATAAGAGTGGAGTTATAAGCTTCCTCCTTTATGGTTTTTTTGTTTGTTTTGTAAATGCAAAAGATCAAGTTCTCAAGAACGGTTGTGTCCATATTAGTTTGAATTTAATCTAATTTATGATTCTTCCTCTTAGATGAATGAAGTCCATATAACCGTCTCGGTTTCAAATGGGATTCCAATACCAATGTTGATTGATGAATACAGATTTCCCCTGACCATTAACTATTTTTACGAAATCTCACAACCATAAAATAGTATCCACAACGTTTTTGATAAAGTTTTGAATGATTGGGATTAACTTACAGTTACTATGTCAAAACCAAAATAAATCATAAATGAATTCTATGCCAAATATAGTTAAAATTTTGTTTTGGACAGATAGGTAAAGTCCAAATGGCCTTCCAGAATTAAGTTGTTTTGCCTAATTATGCTTTCTAAAATTGTTTTCATGTAATTGTTTTAAAACTCAATTAACATTTTTGAATGATTTGGAAATTATAATGCTCAAAATTGTATGGACCTTGGTTTAAATGGAGTTTAAAACCGCCCTGAATCACCTTTCTCGGAAAAACGGGGTAATTGTTCAGTGGTTGACAGGGCACAGCAATATTAGCGGGAATGAAAGGGCAGACGAGCCTGCTCGTATTGGTGCGACCTCGGATGAACCAACCTCCATAATCGGCATTGCACCAAAACATCTTTTCTCAATTATTTCAACTTGGGCCGACCGCCAACACAGTCGCCTTCAATTAGAGACCCCTCAGGTAGAACTACTAAGGAACTGTGCAGGAAATCTAACCCTAACCAAACGAATAAGCTCTTGGGACTTAACAAGCCAACTCTGAGAACTCTAGTTTCTATTCTAACTGAGCACTCCTTTCTCAGAGCTCACCTTCCCAGGGTGAGACTTGTTGAGGATCCTATATGCAGAGGTTTCGGAGAGGAGTCCGAAACCGTGATTCACTTTCTTTGTCACTGTCCGGAACTCTCAGGAAACCTATATAGATTCCTTGGCTCTCACGTCCTGGGCGAGCTGCATGAAGCTGTCAGGGAGGGCTGGGGGCCAATACTTAATTTTATAAGAGTGTTCCGACGCAGAAAAATAAACTTAAAAAGTAAAATCTAAAAGCATACCACTGGAAGTATACCAAGTTGAAGTTTAAAAATTCCCGCGACGAATTATTTTTGAATAAAATACTGGACCCTTTAGGGCTCCTTGATGTAGTTTCAACTACAACAATAAGCTACAAATAAACAAAAAATTCAATTACTAAACAGGCAAACAAAACAAATTACAAGAATTTTACCATAAAAAGAAATCTTACCTGAAACTACAGGAATCCAACTCCAGATCGCCACAGCACTCCTCCAAATTTTTTATATGCTGAAAATGAAAAATAAATCAACAAATTAGTATTCAAATACTAATACAAAAAAGGCAAATAGAAGAACTCATCCAAATATCCACGATGACAGCACAGCATCTACATCACTACCACTGACATCTGACGTACGTCAGTATAGTCAGATGTACAGAGTTCTCATTCGTTCTCAACTGTAATACGCACAGAAGTATAATACATGCAACTCCATGCAATTTTTTTCTGAACCCTCATTTTCTCTGTATATTTGCAGAGTATAAATAAAGTGGGGGCTCGAGCTAAAAATCATTGCGTTTTTAGCAGTCTTCCGAGACGGATCAGAGAATCTAACTAAGTTGAGGAAATCTTTGGGTGTTTCGAACCCACTATGGAAATTATTGCAAATTCAATAATTTAGTACCAAAAGACGGATCAGCAGCAGTGACGCTGAAAAAGTCAATATTAATAACAAATTCTATTTTTTCAGCTTATTTTAAGCCGGAAGGTTACTTAAATTCCAGAAAAAACTTGCATAGGCAGCAGTGAGGCCTATTAAATTATTTGTACATTTTAACACGTTGAGAGCCGCGTGCCCATGGGTGGCCATTTGTGTCTTTACCTTGAGGACCACATGGTCACCGGTGGTCATTATTATTTTCATACTCTGACTTAGTGACCACCCGTGGGCATACTGTTCTTTACATTTTAAGACCGTGTGTACATAAGTGGGAACTTTTTATATAGGTTTTGCGTAGATAAGAAAAATATTTGGTCCCTGGATATAAACATGCTTCACGTGGACTTAGCATTTGAGGAGTTAGATCATTTAAATTTATAGTTTTCTTACAATGGGGAAAAAAGATAAAAGTTTGATGGCAAATTACAAATATATTTATATCATTAAGATTTCATAGTTATAGCAACATTATAAATGAACAAAGTAAGGCAAGGGGAAAAAAAGGAAATAAAAAAATAAGCTTCTGGACATGTTTTTATAACAAATACTGCACCTTTTTCTGGTCACACTTTTCTGACCGTCAACTTTCTTTAACATATGACACTGTCTTAAGGATTGCCTTTAAGAATAGGTTTCCACTTCCGGTCATCTATGAGACTTGCTAGTAGGATGAAATCATCGATCATCTGATATATTATAACTTACCTAATCTAGTTCATTGAATTCCTCATTTTCTGAAACAGTTTCCTAGGGTAAAAGGTCTCTGTTAGCAAAAGAATTATCACAAAACGCTCCACAATCTTTACTTTCAAGTACTGCATTAAGTTCCTGGTAGGTTAAAAATCTTGCAGCCATCTTAATTAACAGCTGTAACACAATAAATATAGCATTATAAAATACAAAAAAAAAAGTGTCCACGGAGGGGCACGTGGTCCCAAAGCATAAAATTACATTGTGGGACCAAATGACCATCGGTGGATCACAAAAAAAAAACAGTAATAAAATTATTTGAAAAACACAAAAATTGAAAAAGTAGACCACCGACTTACAAAATCATTAATCCTTACACGGAAAAAACGAATAACAACTTACGGTCCCAGCAGCTAACACAGAAATGCTCACCGGTGGGCACGTAGACTCTCGCGTAAGAACAAAAATGGTCACCGGCGGACACGCGGCGCTCAACGTGTGGCAGAAAACTAATAGTGTTTTATTTTTACAGATTAAAAACATCATCTGCTGCGACATTTTTTTGTACTTTTTGGATTGTTTTTTTTTTTTATTTTGTTTGAATTATTATTTCTCAATTTCAATATTATTATTTAAATTGAATTATTATTATTTTATTTAAGTTGAATTATCATTTTTTGTTTACTAAGAAAATATTTTATGATAAATAAAGGTTTGACTAAATCAAAACATCTGTCTTCTCAGTTATCAACCCGGCACCTCCCCTTTATTTTGCTCGTGGGTCTGGAGGGTGAACAATGGGCCTTGCTTTCGCCAAGTTCGGAGGACCCCCTTCGGGGTTTCAACCTGTTGTTCAATAAATCAATCAACCATTCAAAATGTTCACCACCCACTGATAAGACTATAGCTATTCTATAAGTAGCCGAAAAGTAAAAAAAAAAGAAAATGTAAGATTTTAGTTATAAATGTGCAGGGAGTAAGAAAAACATTATGTAAATAATAGTACTCTTTTAAATTCATACAAAGGAGATAGTGAAAAAATAAAACGTTGTTCTTTTTTAACTGATTTCTTCACAAAATGGTAGCAAATAAACATAAAAAACTAAACATGCCCATTTATAACTAACAGTTAAATAAAAAGTGCATAAAAGTTCACATCGCAGAATAGGTAGTGAAGTAATCCAAAAATGCCCAATAAGCTCCAAAACAAAACAAGCAAAAGACTGACCTAGGTAGTGAGACATTGGGCTAAATCAGTACAGAGAACGCCAGTTTTAATAGACTGGGAATGAGCGTTCGCACTGAACTGGGGCTTTTAGTACGAATTTTTACTTATACATATATTTCTCATTAGTGCTGGACACTTCGACAAAAGTACCCATTGTCCTTTGCTTTAGTTGTGTGTGCAAAACTTCTGGCTACGACGCCTGTGTAAAATCTCGCCACCGTACTGAGTTTAGATTCATAAATATAAATTTTCAACTAAAACTTAATGCTTGTATCCTTCAAAATAGAAATAAGAAAAGAAAAAGTTCTTCCTAACAAAATCTGAATTCATCGACCAATCTACCCAAATTCATAATTAGATCTTTACAGGTACCCACTGGTTCGTCCATCTATTTTCTTCTTACCTTCCGCATTAACCTATGTAAACAAATTCGATATTAAACGCATTTGGATGAAAGCAAATTTTCCCTTCATCTACTAATACAGATTTTGCTTGGTTAGTTGAGAACAAATCGAGTTATTAGAGCATGAGAAATTCTACTAAAATCACCAACAAATTTAGTCTCGGTAAATTCGTTTTCATCATCCATTGTGCCGGAGAGAATCTGTCACGTGCTCATTTAAATCCATAAGCTCAAAACTAATTAAACTTTGTTCACTAAAGATCAAAGTAGCGCAACACCTGAAATGATTACGAAAGCTTGAACGGGCCGGACCATTCGTTCTCGGGCATCACACGGAAACCCTTTCGATACTTTAAATCTTAAAGAAAATCCTTTTATAATCATAATATACCTACGAGCAGTATCCTTTTACACACTAATCTTGGACGATTGTATATGCGCGTGATACTTCCATACAACCGACTCTTTTACGTTCTCCCTATGCCAAGGTGAATTGAGTGAATGAAATCAACCATCAAATCCCCTCAATTCAAAGAGTCCTTAAGGGTAAAAACAAAGATACCAAAATACCAAGAGGATTTACTGGAACATTGCTCCAATCCAGGAAGAATTTATGGCATAGCTCTTTAGGGTTTATGTATATGTACAATGTACAACAATGTAGTATATGCCACGTATAACGGAATAAATTTCTTATATTCTTTGTGTGTTTATGTGGATCTATGCAGTTTCTCAGAATTTTTCCTTTTCAGTGGATAGGAAATTAGGCGATTTTCCGCAATTTCGATTTACTGCGTTACAATCTAAAAATGTTTATTTCCCTGAAAGAGTTTTTTTTTTCATCTGATGTTGGAAGGATTCACTGTGAGGAAAGATTTCTTTTCCATCAAGAAGGAAGACTTTTTCATAGTAAAATCAATTCCCGCAAACACGTTGTTGTAGACTTATTTTCCTCCCTAATGAGTGAACTCCTGCTGTTTTGGTGTCAAATGAGATGGAGGCAGGAGTCTAATAGGCAAAGGTACCTCGTTTGCTCCCTTTAAGCTACAAGACCTGGCGGGATGCCTTTTATTACAAGCTGTAAGATGTCCTAACAAATCGACTGAATCTGAATATTCTGTGTGATGAGATTTCTTTAATCAGCTCCACTGCAGGTAAAATCAGGTATCAATTTTTTATATATATGTATATATTTTTTTTTATCAGAAATGAAGGAGTCTTTTTTTTTTCTTTTTGAAACGAGTTATATGTCCCAATTATCTGTACGGAATGACCCACAGTGAATATATTTTAAAAAGGGTTTTTCGTCCTAATTGTGTTGCAGCTGTGATTGATCTTCCGGAGCATTATACACTCAACGTAGTATTCTAATAGCTGTGTTATGTGTAATATATTGATATCCCTGTACGCACAAAGAAAAATAAGGGATAACCAATGGGGAAAGGATAAATTTCCTTAATCAGTAGTAAAGAGTTGAGATTTGCTAAATAACTTGAATGTCCTAACTAACGATGAAAATGAAGTCCGAAAGGTAAGATTCTTTCCATAACTAATATTCTTGGAATTGTCAACTATCTAAATTTCTAAATGGTTGAGATGGTGTATGATGAAAGACTCTCTAAAGTACATAAGTACTGTTGTAGAAAATGTAGATCCTTTTTTTCATCTGGTCCCTGGAAAACAAGCTCAATTTGAATCCGAGTAATTCGCAGTGCATTACTTTTCATTATGGATCTATTGGCCCTACACCGCTTCCTACCGTTTTATTGGGCGATTGTCCCTTGGGGATGTTGTGGTACTCTAATACTCTGATATAATAAAAATATATATCACTCTCCGGCGTCTTTGGCTGTCTACAGTTTATTAACTCCTAAGTTCCGTTGTCACCTAGTTAGGTCCCTCGTTCTGCAACATTTCACTCATGCCTCTCTTGTCTTTCCCAAGCTCGACTCGCACTGTTCAAGGAAATTGAATGTCACTTTCAATGACTGTACTAGATTTATCTTTGGATTGGGGAGGTTCGATCATGTATCCCACCTTAATTTCACTTTACTAGGCTGCACGCTTGATGTGTATTTGAAGCAAAGAGGTTTAGTGCTCCTGTTTAACTTCCCAACCATTCTATTTAAGTGCGCCTTCTTTCAACCATTAAACTCTACTAGGGGGCTCAAACTGCTACTTCCACGATTCCACACTTCTATATTCGGCGGATCTAGCATTGATCAACTGACTAGAATATGGAACTCACTGCATCATCATATCCAGACTGCTAATTCGCTCGGAAACTTCAAACGACTTCTAAAGTCCTATCTTGGCATAGTTGGCATAAGCTTGTGGTGACCTGTTCGCGCAGCTTTTTTCTGTGTTTCTTGCTTTTAATCTATAATTTTATAATTTTTGCAAATATCTTTAATGTTATTATTAATAAAAATGTATCTTCGATACTTTAATAACTATATTAGCATTATTTAAGTTAGGTTTAGTTTTATTTAGCTCTCTTGCCATTTTGTTTCGGTACTTGAAAAAAGGTTGTCAATCTTGTAAACTATAAAAAATATTTCCCTAAATTCGGTGGCAACAATTTGTGCCACAAAGTTTAGGCATATTTCGCTAACTTGAAGGAAAAGTACACTTTGGGCTTTGGATATAGTTAACTTTCACCTATCTATAGGAAGTTTAAATTCAATAGGGTTTAATTTCTATCGGGAGAAAAGAAATTGTTTACATGTATGTTGGATGATATTCAATGAACTAAATAAATGCAGCATTAAATTAAGATTTCCCCCGTATCTAACGCTGTTCATACACAACTTCCTTAAGGACAGATATTTTAAAGTGTATATTGGCTCTGAGTGCACAAAAGCACGCAGGGTCACTGCGGGCGTTCCGCAGGGCTCTGTGCTCGGGCCCATCCTGTATAGCATATTTACAGCGGACTTTCCTACGTTAGACAACTGCAATGCTTCCATCTTTGCTGATGATACAGCCATTTTCACCTCGTCTGTAAAGTCAGCAGATATCATATCAACGCTGCAATCTAGCCTGAACATCCTATCTCAGTATTTCCACAAATAGAAAATTAAACTGAACTGCAGCAAAATCCGCGCAATGTTTTTCGGTCGTAGAAGGAAACTATGCTATTTACCTACCGCAAATCTTACTCTTCATGGACAGGACATCCCCTGGTCCGATTCAGTCAAGTACTTGGGTATTACACTAGACAAAACCCTAACATTTAATCTTCATGTTTCTCAAACGATCCACAAAATAAAAATCCTTACAAGAATTCTGTATCCATTTATAAACAGAAGCTCATCATTAAGCGTTGACAATAAACTCCTGATATTCAAACTCATTTTCCAG
Organism: Dioctria rufipes; assembly: GCA_963924295.1. Lineage (NCBI taxonomy): Eukaryota > Metazoa > Arthropoda > Insecta > Diptera > Asilidae > Dioctria > Dioctria rufipes. Next base: position 14,513,066 of record OZ002742.1, on the reverse strand, counting down.
GCCATTATAATGCACGGGGCTCCCGTATGGAGCAGTTGTGCTTCAACGCACAAAAAGAAGTTACAGGTAACCCAAAACAGGGTACTAAAAATGATACTTAACTTACCAAGGTTTTTCTCTACCAATCGACTGCACCAACTGGCCGACGTCGAATTGGTCGAAGTGAAGGCTTGTAAACTGGCGTCAAGTTTCTACTCTCAATGTTATTACTCCCCAAATCCCTTAATTCGGCAACTCATGCCTAGTTAGATAATAAGATAGTTTTAAGATAGAGTAAGTTAGAATTAGTGAACTCCATCATGGGGTTTTGCAAAAAAAATTCCCCAAAGACGTATGTTTACTCTTTAATATATACCAAGATTTACTCTGTAAACATGTACTAATGATATCAGAAATAAATTATATGTATGTATGTATGTGTGCATTGAATTAAGATAAATTTTTCGACAAATTTTGTGGATATATCCGTAAGTTTTAGAGAATTTTTTGAATAAATTAAGGGTAAACAAGTGTTTGAAGTACCTTTGATAAAGGGACATAAGTAGATGCGTATTGAGTAATTTTCTGCCGAATGTAGGAATTCTTTCCAAAGGAGCAAGGGAACATTAAATGCACTATTATAGATGGAAATAAACATAAAGTGGAATTGTAGACATAATGAATGATATTTTTCACAATTAGTATCTAAAAACTTCCCTTTCATATATAGAGATAAATACCTCCATTAGTGGGACTTTTCCTTCAAATTGAGTTTTCCTAAAGTAATTCATTATTTTATTAAGGAAAAGGTGAAAGAAAAAATTAGTGTGCAAAACAAAACGTTTAAATAAATTTATTACAAAGAAAAAACAAAATATAGACATAATACTTTACGAATTAGGTTGTACCTATCAAATCAAAATAAACACGGGGTATTCACTCTTTAATGAATCTGTGTAACCGATGTAAATATACAACAGGAATTTACAACAAAGCTTAATTCCAAGGATTCATAGTTATCCCAGAAAGAAAAAATTGTGAAGATCCGGTTAAAAATAGCTGAGATAAAAACTAAGTATCTCAACATTTATGAAAAGAACGGCTTAAATTAAGGAAATGCCGGTTTTCATGACGTTTTTTGACCGTTTTGGTCGTTTCTCAAGTTATTATTTCTACTATTACTACTTAATTATACACTATTTCAGTATAATGTCACCATATAAAATGAAGCCTGTTTTGTTGGGAACGGTTATTTCTAATTATTTTTCAGCTCAGGCTAATAGTTTAGGAGAAATGTTAATAATAGTAGAACAACCTCCTTTTACGGCAATCTTTGCCGCTTTTTGCCGTGACAAAATGTAAAAATTTACAATTTACCTTTACGGAATAACAGTGGTTCGGAGGGATTTTTTTGTAAAGATGAAAAAGTTTCGTAATCGAACACTTATGCCTATGATTAAAAAAAAATTAGAAAAATAACTCATATGTAGTAATGGCGTATATGGGACCCAGATGGGGAAAAACAGTGAACTTCGGGAGTAAAAACTCAGTGTGGAAATATCTCGAATTGAAAATAAAAACCTTCTAATAGATAGAAAATTTTATTACCTTTAATTTAGATGTAAAAATTTCTCTCTTATGATGCAGGGTCCAACAAAGTAAAAAAGTGGTTTTCAGTTAAAACGTAATCAAGTTTTAGAGGGTGGAAAAAATATACTATGGAGTATACCGGATTGAAATTTAAAAAAACCGCCATTCGATAGAGCTCAGCGGGGCTTTAAATATTTCATATTAAACATGTCATATTTGGGGTCTGAGGAGGGTGGGGTAACAACCCCGCACCCCAAAATAACCCCACTCAAAACTTTTTTTTCGATAAATTTAGTCGTCTTGTCGAACTAAAAACGAATATCAAGTTTGGTTTTTGAACGGTTCCCTCCTCATCCCCCAAGAAATGTTAAAATTTTGAAAATAATTAAAGCTAATTTCTGAACTTCAAATACTATTATTAAGTAATTTAGGGCGGAAAAAGAAAATCGATCGCACCAATTTGTTTTTCGGTGATGTTTTATTAAGTTTTCCAGAAAGTTTCATGCTCTTTGATGCGCCATTACTGATGTTTTGGGCTCACAAATTTGCAAAACCTTTTTTTGTGGAAATTTTCCTAGGACACTCACCTCCGCAGCTACATCCGCTGACATTTGACGTTCAAACTCAGCTGCTTAGTACAACTGTACAACCCGGCTTACACTGCCAAATTGTGAATATAAAAATACAAGACCCTTGTATTGCATTTTCTATGCATAAGCCTTGTATGACTACTGGGTTGCAATCAAATACATCTTTTACAACGATACACTCTTTGATACAATATTGCGTGAATACCCCTACTATTATTTTCGAAACAAAAACTAACTTCAATGAAGGATTAAAACATAACATACGATTATACTAGTGATGAAATGTTGCACAAGTTGTTCTTACTCTTCACTTTAAGGTTGCAGGATTATTCAATTCTTAAAAATCTACAAAATTATTATTTCGCACACGTATTAATTACATAAAGGTCAGAATGAAACTCATCAGTTTATAACAAGATAACGTACGCCTTGTATTTGGGATATTTTACTAAAGTGAAGCGTCTCGTTTTTCCATAATATTATGGAATTTCCAAATTTACCAAATGAGAGCATATTTCTATTCGTTTTAGTTGTAAGATTTTAGAACTTATTGGTCACAAAATAATAAAATATATGGAAAATAACACAGCTTAGGTAAAAGTACATACTTTTCATCCAAAAATTCCTCTTATAAAGGGTCGTATACACCATTTGAAAAGAAATTTACTCAGAATATATTTTTCTATGTACTATTTGATTAACTTTACGTAGCCGAAAGGTATATTGCCAATTTAAGGGAACACTAGACGTATTTTACAGAAATTTCTTGGCGCCTGAATATAGGGAACCGTACATTACTTTTTGCAGTGTAGTATCAGCTCCCAGGAAATAAATGAATTGAATTGAATGAATTTTTTAATTTGTATAGTTAAATGATTTTTATCAGCTCATAGACAAATCGTATACAGTGACTAAAAGCGACCTTCTATTTATTTTATTTATTATTAGTAGTTCAATTATACAAAAAAACAAACGAGAGAGAAAAAACAAGTAACATCAACAAACATAAATTTATTAAATAACGCCACCTACACTTCCAATATAGGATAATTTCGTGTTAACATTGTGATTCAAATTTGCATACAAAACATCATATGGCATTCTTTTTTGTGATACCATATGATGCCGATGCCTTAGCAGGAAAGAAAAAAGGGGTAGAGAATTAAGGATTATTAGATCAAGGAGGTGATGGTGTCAATTTCGCTTGAATGCTTGAGGCTCAGGAAGGGGGAAGGAGGTAGAGGATAGTAAACCGTTTCACATTCGTACTGTTCTACTTATGAGCAATTCGCGCGATTTCATTTTATGACCGAATTTGAGTTCAAGGATGTAGGGGTGAGCTGGAGTCAGTGGCGGATCTAGAATTGAAATTATAGGGGAGGGGGGTTATTTTATAAATTAAATTGAGCAAAAAAAACATCCAGCACCGTAAGTCGCTTAGTTTAGCCACCGCAGTACTGTAGTGAGGTACTAGGAAAATTTCCGCAATAAGCGGTGTGGATGATGTGTCATTTTTTAGTATACTTTTTTTTACAAAGTCATTTTTTAATAGAATAGTAGTTTAGGGTGCAAACTGCAGGAGTCATTTAAACCAAACTTTTCTTAGTTTTACACACTGGCAAATATAATATGGACTGTTCGATATTAGTGGCGTGGCGTGGACTTGATACGAGGGGAAGCAATCAAATTTAAATTTATAAAAACGTTAAATAGGCATGCATCGAAAGTTATTGCAGTTATTCTAATAAATTATCTATGCCCCTCTCGTTAGCTGCTTCTAAAACACCCAGGGACCATGATCGAGAATGTGAGAGTAGGCACACTGAGTCATTTTTTTAAATACAGTGTTTTGGCCCCCGTGTTGTCAAATTAAAAGAGTTAATCAAATGATCATAGTCAGATCGAAATTTACTTATATAGTATATTATACGAAATTCCGAATACGTATGCTTAATTAAAATATTAGTAGATAGATAAAGAACTTTAGTAAAAGTTAATATATTTTTATACATCATGCATTATAAAAATGTAGATTTTAATGTGACTGCATTAATTCTTAAAAGCGCACAAAAAAAAATTAAAACTACATAAAACTAAACTAGCAAAATAAACAAAACGAAATACCACTTCAATAGGTTTAAACATTTAACAACAAAAACAAGCGTTAAAAACACTTTTTTTAAATGCATAAAAAAGAAAATCAACACACATGTTTCATAAAACCTTTCAAGAAATTCAAAGATTATTCAAATAATTTAACTAAAATTTATACTTTAATTCAATTCATCTTTCTTTACTGGCAAATTTATCAATAATATCGTTATAAAATTCTTCGTGGGAAAGGAAAGTTTTTAATTTATTTTTTTCAATAGACAATAAAGCTAAGTCACTTAATCTTTCTTCAGACGTTGAGTTTCTAGAGAAAGTTAATATTCTTTTTAGCGTGGAAAAACTACTCTCCGCGGACGCACTAGTAACTGGCAAAGTTATAATAAGTCGTAGAAGTTTAAAACATTGAATAAAACTATCTTGCAAATTGTTGTTAATAAAATATCGATAAATTTTTTGAACGGTTTTACCGTTGAAGACGTCATCAGAGAACAGCACAATGAGTTTACAAGAATTAAAAGGCTCTAAAAGTTTAAATTTTTCTAAGGAAGAAAATCGGGATATAATTTCTTCATGAATAATATCAATAATTTCAGCGAATAAACGTGTAAAACTTAATTCAATATTTTGGGAGCCATCAACTATACAACGTACTCGTTTACGTTGACGCGGTAGGTCGTTTCGTAGATGTAGAAACTGATTTTGAAAGTCTCTAATTTTTTTAATGCAAAAGGTAATATCACTGTATTTAGCTTGGAAGATATCAAAAAGGACATCAGTTTGTGGAAATATTTTTCAAAACATTTTAAGGATAAAAATAAACAGAAAATCGTTTAAAAGTACCGAAAGACCCCGAACACTATTAATAGTCTCACTATCCCAAATATCTTCCTCATTTTCGACAATATACTCAAAACGAAATTTGAGAGAATCAATATTATCGTGAATGGACAAAATAAGTCTGCCATTAAAATTCTAAATGATTTTTAAGTTCTGGGTTATATCTGCCCAAAAGCGAAATTAATTCAACGTAATTTCCTCGATTTATTGAATTTGAGGATTCATTGTGCCCCCGAAAAGCCTGCTCCTGGCATTCCAAGTGGCAAACTACATCTAATTGACGATCTTAAATTACTATCAATTAATTGGTCAATTCTTTGACCAGAACCAAATTTAGTGAGAGCTAGCACTGATTTGAAGTGATGTGAAGACTTTTTTCCATGCCTATCTATTGCTTTATGGAAATTATTTAAGTCACTTAATCCCGAAGTTCGCCATACGTTATTTTCCGATGAAAACAACAAGCAAGGCCAAAAAAATTTTTTTTTTCTTATTCTGATAACCGGCAAGCCAATTTGCGCTATCATATAATTTTACAGTAAAATGTCTAGTACATACTCTGCTCTCTGTAGAAATATTTAATATAGGCTTCGGTCTTCAATTTTGAACTATCATTAACAAACCTCGTGCACTACACTATTTAACGCACTATGCAAATATTAATAATTTTTAAAAGCCTTTTTTGTTTAAAAGTCAGAATTTAACCTCGAAACCAAACGTGAAGAAAAACTGTTCACTAAAAATATTTACAATCCACTTTACATTTATTTTCAACCTAATTTCATGCACTACACTATTTAACGCACTACACAAATTTAATATTTTTTAAAAACCTTTTTTTTAAAGCTAAAATTTAAGCCTGAAACAAAACATGAAGAAAACTGGTAGCCAAAAATATTTAAAGTTTCATGCACCTTACATATAATTATAATCTAATTGCATGCAACCGCAAATTTTCCCAAAAGTTCAAATAGGAAGCTAACTGCATTCCAATTGGAGAAATGGAGAAACTCCAAAATTGTTCATTACAGGCGTTAAAATATTGCTGAAAACTTCAAACATGAAAATTTATTAAGCTCATTTGCCCCCGACTGAACTTTTTTGCCATCATATTACAAGACGTCTCTGTTTTAAAATGAAATTCCCCTACCCAGAAGAAAAGAAAGTCCCCTCAATGATTTACAATTCCACCTCGCGAACATATTTGCCAGCCCACAACCAAAATGCTTTCTAACTAATCGACCTACCGATATGAAAGCTCATTTGCCCCCGACTGAACTTTTTTGTCATCATATTACAAGATGTCTCTGTTTAAAAATGAAATTCCCCTACCCAGAAGAAAAGAAAGTCCCCTCAATGATTTACAATTCCACCTCGGGAACATGCTTTCTAAACGACCTACCGACAGGAAATTGATGGAAGCAGAAATAAAAATGCATCTATTTAAAACAAATACAGCGATTATCTATTATAAGAAAAATGTTATCATATGAATGAAATTAACCTAATACATGCTACCGGTATAGCTGTGTTTGTAGGTGCCATAGAAGCATTTTTTTCAATTGTTTCCCTTCCCAGCGGGAAATATGTCAAGCGCTTGTTAGGGGAAGCGCTTGTTAGGGGAAGCGCTTCCACAACATAGCCGGAAAATAATTTTACGAAGCGTTCTTTTACCATAGTCAAAGGAAGCTGCGTGGAAGCAGATCTCTTCACTCAGCTTCGGCTAACTTTTTCAAAGAGCTCTCTGACCATAGCCAAAGGAAGCTTTGCGGAAGCAAATCTCTTGTCTCAGCTTAGGCTGACTCATAAGTTATCTGTTTTTTAAAATTGTTATGAAAAGATGACTCATTGCATTTGAAAACGCAGCAGAATTGTCATTCTTCAGTAGTCAGTTGTATTGTGCGGTTAAGTAAATTTTAGTAGTCAAGTGAAGTTGGAATTTTAAAATATTCCGGAGCAGGAATTGGTAAGTTGTATAAAAAAAAAGTACTTCAAATCTAAGACTTATCTTTCTTCATTTGCAGATTACTTATATTAAGGAAGTCATTGGTACAACCCCAGTCTCAAAATTGGTTCATTTGCCTATTTGAGTTACGATGTTTTTTTATATTATTTTTTTATGGTAGTTTTTTATAAAAGGAAAAATATTTGATTTAATATATTTTAACAGGAAGAAATAATTTAATTTTATACTATACATATATATATTGTTGCTTTGTATGTAATTCGTATACATATATTCAAAATTAAACGGAATGAATTCAGAATAAAACTGAAATTTTTGATTTCCTCTGTATTTCCTACAAGCGCTGCAAAAGTGCACCTTTACAAGCGCGCCAAAAGTGCTACCCTGCAAGCGCTTTTAGAGTGCTACTCTAAAAGCGCTCAAAGAGTGCTACCCTATAAGCGCTCCAAGAGTGCTACCCTAGAAGCGCTCGAAAAGTACTACCATACAAGCACTCCAAGAGCGCTTTCCAAGAAACTGCAACTGAGCGCTTCCCTCTGCGGACATGCTCATGTTAAAAGGATATGAAGAAGGATAGGGTGAGGAAGCGCTGCGAGCTTCCAAAGAAGCGCTCCTACATGCGTCTTTGAGCGCTTCCATTTCCCGCTGGGTTAGGCTAAACAGAATTTCATATTGAGTGTAAATACACTGTAAGTGGCGAATAGCTAGCAATGCTGTGTGAGGTCATAGATAGAGCCCAGACTTGTTCACATGCAATAGATTTCGTTGGAAATTGTTCCATAGTTTTGTTGTGATAATCTTTTACTACGGGGGTTGATTTATAATTTCTTGTCTTTCCTGATTTACAGCAAATGTCAGAAATAATACCTTCATAAAAAATATTTTTGGAATGAAAATATTTTGAAGAATTTTTATTATTAATTCAGAAATCCTAAGGGAAGCAATGCTTCCCTTGCTTCCAAAGACGCCACGTTACTGCTCGATATGCTATTTCATGCGAGTACAGTTTTTTGTATCAAAAATAGTTCGTACGTCGGGTCCAACCTTGATAAAACCATTGGCGGGAAGTTGAAAAGTGGTTTTAAGAGAATCTTTCGAATTTATGTTGAGTATTTATGAATACATTGCCTTTGGTAAACCACTTTTTATCACAAATCAACCTAAATAATTAATTTAAAAACATTTATTTCGATGAACCCACTTATTTATTTGTTGTTTACAGTTCTCTTTCAATTGGTACTTGGTGCTTAGACCGAAAGAGAACGTTATATAGAAGTGAGCCCACTTTCTGCAGTATATTTATATGGACGTAGTCAGTCCATATTATACTTGTCAATGGTTTTACATGAGAACAAATATTTTATAATGTTAAGAGTTAGAACTAAGTTAGTACTCTGATGTGGTAGTGAGGGAGTCTGCTTCGTTTCGTGGCTTGGGAGGTGTTTCTCGAGGGTTTTGGATCACCCAAAGTTCGGGTCCCAAACTCATATTTTGAGAAAAACCTATGTACATACATTACATGCATACAATAATATTCATTGAAATAAAGTTTGTTTTTTTTAATTTTTGGAATAAATTTTTTATTTGAAGTTGAATTGTAAAAAAAATATATAAATAAAAAAATATGTTTTTTCAAATAACCCAATTAAGTTAATAATTTTTCTTCAAATTTTGGTGTGTGGCTCATGACACCCCCCCCCCCCCCCAGATCCAGCCTCCACTGGCTCGGGTTATAGCTCTTGTGGGCTCAGATGGGGAAAATTCTACAAGGGATCAGGTTAAAAATAGAGCGGTAGCTATGAAAGTGGCGATAAAACAGAAATTGGCATCCAACCTTACACTAGTGCTCGAGGGAATCAATAGTTGCTATCGTTAAGAGGCCTTCTTTTTAAACAATACCCAATTCGCTCTGCCCCAGGGAGGTATTATTTTCAGATCATTGAAAGAGTGTAAGAGAGAAAATGGAACTTGCGGGACATCCGATATAAATTGGATTGAATGGCGAGAGAGAAAGCTTTCATTCCATCTTAAAAAGAGAAAATCTAGACCTAATGCCTGAAGTTTAGCTGAGAGAGCAGGATGGCAGGTCCTATCAAAGGCTTTCGACATATCTAATGCAATTTCGAATTTACCTAAATTATTGGTTCCAATTCTCGGTAAAGAATATCAACGAATCTCCAGGAAAGCAGCCAACACGAAAGCCATATTGACTGTGATTAATGAGTGTTTCGAAAACCTTGGAAAGAATCGAATTAACGCCAGTTGGTCTATAATTTGAGGGATCTCTTGGCTTTCCTATTTTGGGTATTGGCTGAACATGAGCAAATTTCCACGCTGAAGCACAGACTTCTGTCAAATTAGACAAGTGAAATAATTTGCACAGAGGTTTAGCTAAAGAATATATACCATCAGACTCAGCCGCCTTAGCCACATTGGATTCGCATGTACTTTGAAGCCCTTAACCTGCGGTTATGCACCTCGCCAGTAATACTGGCGCCAGCTGTCGCTATAAATTAGAACGGTTTTATAGTAAATGGTGTGGTAATGAGATAAAAATTTCACAAACGCCAGCCACGCTTGCTCGCGACTGCAGGCGCCTGTGCTCTTTACCGGTGGAGTCATTTCTATTTACGATTGCCAGTTGTTTAGATGCAATAAAGTTTTCGTATAGGTACGAAAATGGATGTGGAAAAATTAATAAGTAAAATGCAAAAACGCCATGGGATATAGGCTGTACAGTACAGAAATATAACAGAAAAACTGTGAGAAGAAATGGCGGATGTAATGAAACTAACAAGAAAGTAAATTCTTTTTTATTGTTTTTTAGTTACTGTTCATAATTGACAAAATAAGACCTAAACAAGTTGCGTATATTTAAGGCATCAAAAGATGAACGATTTGAAAACCTTCTACTCTGTGGTACTGTTCATTAATTATCAATATTGTTTTTCCCACTTACATTAAAATTGGTTTATCTATTCCCTTAAGATTTGTAATAAGTTTCGCTGTTTCAACATCAGTTTCCAATATCTTGACCAAAATACGCCACTTTCCAATGATTAGACAGTGAGCACACCGATCGTATTGCGAGATTTTGACAATTTCTCATTAAAAAGTGAGTTTTCGCCACTCAAATTGTTTCGAGGGAATGATCGGAGCGTGCTTTTCAGCAAAAGGTAGTACACCTCCATTACCTCTTGCACTGGTGCTTCCACGTATTCTGCTTCCACAATTAATTATGCCCTAAAAAGATAAAAACAAACAAACAAACAATCAATTTCATTTGTAAAATGTCAATATACTTATCTGTCTATTAAAATCCGTCATCCCAAATGTATCCTACAAATATCCTGCGTACGGATTCCGACAATTTCATAAATGTGAAACTGCTGTGTTGAAAGTAACATCTGACATAAGAAGCACTCTAGACCTAGACCATTTCATGATCCTAGTACTCCTAGACTTCTCTAAGGATTTTGATAGCGTGAATCACCGCATCCTCCTCGATAAACCTGCTAACTCTTTTAATTTTAGCAACTCGACCGTGGCTTTGATTAAAAATTTTCTGACTGGTCGTAAACAGCGGGTCAAAGCCAACGAAATGTTGTCTACCACACTACCACAGCTAAGTTGGATTCCTCATGGCTCTATATTGGGTCCTTTGCTTTTCACTCTGTTCATAAATGACTTGCCTGATGTTCCCCAGGATGTATATCTCCATTTATATACGGATGATGTCCAGTTATATTTCAATAGACCTATTGGACTTTTAGAAGACTGCATTGACCGAATGCATTGTGATCTCAACAGAATTTGTGTCTGGTCAAAGAATAATCAGTTGGTTTTGAATCCTGTCAAGTCTCACTCTATTTACTTCTACCATAAAAAAAAAATAATTTTTCTGATATACCACCAGTAGTCTTAAACAACGTTTCGCTGGTTATGCTAAAGAAAGTCACTATTCTTGGTATTATTTTAAACAGCGAAATGAAGTGTTGCGACTTCGCGACTTCGTTAACAATGTTATCAGAAAAATGTATGCAGGGCTTCGGAGTCTCTTATCTACTGAAAATCGCATCAGATTAATTAAAACCTCAATTTTACCCTACTTCACTTATGGTAGTATTGTATTTCCTAAACTGGATAGTTATTGTACCCGCAAGATGGAAGTAGCATTCAACGACGGCATCCGCTTTGTTTATGGACTTCGCAAGTTTGACCATGTTTCGCATTTTCGATCTCGACTGCTTGGCTGCCCACTGTTTCCTTATTTGCGGCGACGTGCTATAGTTTTCTTATATAATCTAATTAATTGCGATAGACCTAGATATTTACGAGAATTCTTCTAGTTTACAATATGACGACGCAATAGGAATATAATGTTCCCAGGTTTTTATAAATCTTACATGGAAGGTACTTACCTTGTCCAAATTGCCCGTCTATGGAATAACCAGCCCTTGAGTGTCCAAACTACAGGCACTATCGGTGCATTTAAGCGGCACATTGAAACACAGCAGCATTTATGTGTAACGTTTTTAAATTTCAAAAATAACTCTAATATGAAACTTTAATTCTAATAGTTATAGTTAATTTTCTCATTTTTTATAATTTACGAAAAATTAATCTTTCTGTTTAGCATTAAAAACTTTATATCAAATGTACAAAAAAAAATTATTAACTCTTGTGTACAGTATCCTTAAAAAAATATTTCTACTTCTTTCTACTATTAAACCTGAAAATAAACAAAAAAACTCATAAATAATTAATCAATAAATAAAATATCCCGAACTTACTATCTCCCCTAACAAATCCCACTTCCCTCTGATTATTAACATTTTAAAATGTCATTGAATGACATCACATCAGCTGTCCATGGTACAGTCAAAAGTGGATGGAATGAATCGTTCATAAGAATTTAATATTGCGTGTACAGTTAAATAAAAGTATATTGAAAAATTCGTAAATTGTGTAGAATTTCGCCTTTGTTATTTAGAATCAGACATATTTCGAAACCCAAAATCGATTTCTTAGGGGTAAATTATGAGGTGAATATTTATAAATAAATTAACTCTTGAAAGTAAGTACAAATTATAACTTTTTTATACTTTGTGCGCGTATAGACAAATTTAAAACCTTTGAAAGAGCTTCCGAAGAAATGCAAAAATATATTCGAGGTTTGTGTAGACACGAAGCTAGCAAAAGTATCAAAAAAGCGATATCTGAAAGTGCTCAAAGCTTTATCGTCGTGACAACATTTTGCACTGCAGTAAAACAACAATAAGTTTTAGAATATTCTTTATCCTCAGTTGTAATTTTTCATTCCCCAAGTAGTGGACCCCAATCTTCTCCACCCTTTGCGCCTACATTTTTGATCATATTAGTCACTTTTTACTAACCAACAAACTTTCTCAACCGATAAATTTACCGAATTACTGTTGTTACCAAATCTCAAAGGTAAACTGGAATCCAGGAAAAAATACCATGGTTGTGTTGGTAGTCCCTGTTTTTGTGGTTGAAAACTTAGTACAGGCCTGCATAAGTAATAAACCCGGGGAGGGGTAAAAATTAATTTTTAAACGATTAAAAACGATTTTAATTTGGTGTTATCAATTATCCAATATTATACAACAATTTATTTTTTCAGGAAATTAATTTCCACTTTACATAAACGCCATCTTCATTATAATACCGAACCGAAATTGTTTGTTTCCATTCCGGCATTTTTATTTTTTTCTTTAAAAAGATTTATTAGGTACATATGGATATGAAACGAAACTTCATTTCTCCAACGTACTAGCCTTAAGGGGTAAAAAGTCATATTCGCCAGACACAATCTGGAAACTTTTAACATCATCAGTTTAACAGAGAATTTTGTGTGTGTCAGAATTTATTATTAACATACAAATAATAACGAGCAGTGGGCCGACATGCCTGCCTTAAGGCACATCATAACCCACCGGGAGAAAGAGAGCTCTAAGAAACCTCCTGATGCGCTTCCCTAAAATCTAACATCGCTTCTTTCCCCTATTCCAGTTCATTTCTTTTTTACATAGGCATATCTGCAGAGGTAAGGGCTCCAATACTGTTCTCAAGAAGCGCTCTAGGAGGTATGCAAAATGATGGGCGACGAAGTTTTGTGAAGGTCTCTTATCAAAAGCTTTAATGAGCTTTTTGAATAATCATAGCTGTGTCTCTCCCTTAATCTCATAAGAGGCTTCAAGTCTGCTTCCTGAAAACAATAGTACATCGCTTGGCTTGTGCTTGCTTGTGTTGTGGTATTAAATTTTATGAAGTTTATGATAAGGCAACTTTTATTAACCAAAACTGTAAAAACCACATTGAAAATGAGAAATGCGCTACTTCACACAATAGTGGAAAAATCTACAGTTTAGATTTGTCGAAATCACCCCTTGTCGCACTTCTGCTGGAGCTTATCAAATAAACCTCTATAGAGTTTCCAAGTGATGGCTATAGAAGCTCTTGAGTTACTTACTAGCGCCTCTGCTTATTTTGCTGGAATATTAGTGAATATTCTTCCATAGAACTCCCAAATAATTCCTATGGAAGTGCTCAAATCGTACTTCCTTCAGAAACGCTGCTTTTTCATCCCCATAGGAAGCTATATTGAAATCAATGAAAATACAATCAAACTTGCGTACCACATTCAATATTAGTATATGTTCCAACAGATTTGTTCTAGTCTAATTAAGAATTCACAAGGTCATGCTGAAAAATCACAACGATCACTTGAAGTAAAGTTATAAGACCGCACAGATCAATTCTTGAAAACTTGGAAGGAACATAAACTTACAATGGATCTACATTTCGAGGTAAATATTGAATTTATTGCCATTTTCATTTTTTTTACTTGAATTTCTGCGAAGATGTCACAACGAAGAGATTAATTAAAAAAAAATACATGCGAGCAATAAAAGAGGACCTGTCGGAAGACTATCAGCAAAGAATATATAATTTATCTGTTATTATATTCTTTCCTATCAACCAGTCACGAAGTCTGATAAAAGATTACAACTTCATCGATTTGTGAGGTTTTTGGATTTATTATTATGTTGGTGGAAGCCCTATCAAGTGAATAAAATAATTTAAATTAATATTACAGGCATCTTCCAAAAATACAATTTAAAACAAAATCAATATCGAAGAAATTTTCATAATTATGAAATGTCCATAATGCGGCATCAGATCGTAATAACCGCCAAAGGGAAACCAGTGGACTCTCTTACAACCGCAATTTACTTATAATTTCGTTGTCTTGTGAAAACATCGATAATTGAATGTTCAGATTCATGCTCCCTGTCAAAATTTTCCCGAAACTAAATTACTAAATACACCCCCTCCTCCCAGCCCCAAAAACTCATTTTCAAGAAAACAATTTCATTATGCCACCCCTTCCTCCAGAAGCATTGTCGTTTCGGTAATATGAATCACAAGAGTGCCACCCATGCCACCCATTCCACCCCCGCCAGGAAGAAATCGTTTAACAGAAGTCACACTCAGCATACGAAATAGAGAGCCGACGGTGTTGTCGTCGCCCCCGTCGTCTTCGTCTTCGTCATGGACAAGCCAGTATTAGCAGGGGGATCCCCAGTTGATCCGCATAAGGAAGCCCCAAGGCAGCGATATTTTCAATTACACATTCAAGAAAATGCTAAGGATGAAGCTGTCAAGCAGTCGAAGCTTATACCACCGGATATGTACCTAACTTCATTCATATTTGAAGGGCCACAACCAGGACCAGGGCAAGACGAAAAGGAGCACTCGTAAACTTGGAAATCTGGAGCGAAGGAGATTGGTGTGTAGAAATGATACGTTGAAATTCGCTTGTTTGCTTTACGCTTTCAGTTACAGGTTTGGAATTCTGGAATCTAAGGAGCACAGATTCAATGTGAACCAAAATCTGGAGATGTGTTCTGTTTAAAAGTTTCTTCCAATCGGCCTCAATCTCATGGCTTTACTTTTAGGGAAATTGATACTTTTCAAAAAACGACTGATAGCAGTGATAAGCATAAACTGGAATCTAGTCACGTGGGTGCATGTACATGTACCGTTTGGTTGCTCTATCAAAATATATAATTCTGAATCAAGTAAGTTTGGTTGGAAACTTTCTCTTATCTCTAAGGATTTAAACAAAAATTTTACGCAAATCAACATTCTTATAGAGCATCTGACAACTTCGTTAAATCCCAAAAATTAGTAATGGATGAATGGTGCTCGGGGAGAAAAGTCGTGTCCCCTCAACCTAGGTCAATCCTGGTCCCCTTTCTCTCATTATTGCATTAAGAATCTTAGGTAAAGTTAGAATTAGTTTACACCCCATGCTTGCCTTTCTAGTACTTTATTGTGGAAGTGGGAGGGGGGAGGGGGAATGTCTTCATTTTAACCGGGAATGCTGGTCAGAAGTATTGAATGTGGGTCAGTGTTATAGTATCGTCCCCGTTTTTATTTAGCAGTTTCCGTCGGTATAATTTCGTATACAGCACTACCTCACTCTTCCGGCAGATTAGGGAAAGAAATTCGGCGAAAGCCGAATAATTAAATTGCAAATATATGAAGATTAGGTTAATCAGATGGCACGATTTCCTTGAACTTCTTGAGCGCACCACAACCACTCTGACTCCAAACTGGATTGCGAACATAAGAAAAAATAAGTCACACTAAAAAAACAAACCTTAGTTAATTACTACATAAAAATTGCATCTTCAGGGTTGTAAAAACTCAATTTAGTTTTCTTTTTTTTTATGAAGAGGGCTTTGGAAAAGTTTGTTCCGAATATGAAGGGCTAGATGGACGGGTAACTGCAGTTGGTTGTGATAGTTACATCTAATCTAGTTAGGTCTAATCTAAGTTAGGTTAAGTTAGGTAAGAGGGGTGTAACTAGAAGACTAGCCTGCTTCACTTAAACCTCCATTGTGCCCCTTGTCCTCATGGGATAACATTTAAAACCGCCCTAGATCCATCCTGTCTCCCTTAGGAATCTCAGGGTTCTTCTGACCTCTTTACTTTGCAGCTCCCCACTCGCGAACATGTTGGATCGATTCGATTTCCTCCGAATCCGTGCAGTTCCTACAGAAATTGTTCGCCGCTATACTCATACCCTTCTATCATGGTCCCCAATGACCCAGGGACAAGTAATGATCCCTAGTGTATTTCTGGTATTTGCTCTACTTCCATTGAGCCAGTTTTGTTATCCTCTTCTTGTCATGAGTAGGCCACAATTGCCACAAAATACGGTAGATTTTCCAGATGATTTGCTCTTTTAGAGCTCCGATTGGGATCCTCACATAAGCAACCGCTGTGGGGCTGTCTATTTCAGAGCCCTTTTTTGATCAAGTCTTTAGAGTTGTGATGGTTGCCTCATTTATGTTTTCTTTTATTTTTCTGCTATATGAAATTTTCTAGAACAGATTATTTTTGACTGTAGCTTCTAGAACTTCTATCAAAATTGGGGTTAACCTTTTTCCAATGTGCCATTACGCTCTCTATTTTCGCAATTTCGGCTTTCAGATTTTTAGTGGTCATTTCCTTAAGACTAACTGTATTTACAGGCATGACTTCCTATTCATTCATCAATCAGCTTTGTTCTTACATTACAAGGAGATTGTCAAGCGATCAAGTGACTCAAAGAGTTCTCTAGTATGTTTTAGCTCTACTTTCAGTTCTAACTGCTGAACCATTTCCACATTTTTTCAAACGCAATTTAAATTGTATTTTTTAACTTTGGCTCATGTATCTCTGATAGTTTTTATGTCATCCAGAATATTGATTGAATCATTTTCAAAATGCTTTTAATGTATCTGTTTAGATCTCTTATTAGCATCAGAGTCTAGTTCAACTATAGCTCTGGGAAACATCTTCTGATATACATAGTACGATTTAAATGATGAGATAATTCATTGGTCCATAGGATGCAACTATAGCAAAGAAGTTCGATGCAGAACAACAACGTTGATTTTTTCATGAGCCTGGATGGCTAATTCGAGTAAAACTAAGAGTAATTCTCAGAATAAAAATTGGAGAAAATGTTCGGCACCTTTGTCGTTTTTGTCACATTATATATGAATATACACCGGCTGCAAAGAATTTGTACAGAAATAGTATAAGAATCCAAAATATTTTCGAATTTTGTTTACTATCTTTAAAAATTCTTATAAAAATCCGAATTTTGCACACTAACAAAAACTTGAAATTTTCTATTGTATGTATTGAAAAAGTGAAGTGATGAAACTCAGACCGACGAAACTCGTAATGACGAAAATCGAGGTATTACTGTATTTAAAGATAACCCCATCAATGAGGTCATCAAGACTTGGATAACTACCGGGACTAAGTTGTAGAGCAACGCAGCCATTGATTCGAGATATATCACTGAGTATGGAGGGACATGCTATGCCTATGATAACCTAAAAGGGCCAGAAGAAAAGAATCGTTACGTTCTCATTCAGTCAGACAATTAAGCCTACTGCAGCTTCCATGTACCATGGCATCAGTTCTTTGTAGGCTACAAGAAAGCAAGATAGCTTGCTAGGTGAGCCGCGACTACCTCTAGTCGGCCCAGAACTGATATATAGTTTGGCTCAGTGTATGGCAATTAAAGCCATATAATTTACATCTATAGGGCTTAGCCTTTACTGAACTACTAAAGAAACATACCAAGCATAGATGTGATGGTTGGGCTCCTCCGTCGTTCTACCCATATTGCGCCTTCCAGCCATAGTAAATTGTACTGACACTCGATCTATGACTTTTTGCGTGATATTATATGCCTTAAAGTTACCCCAGCTATTGATGAGCGTACCCACAACCGACAACTCGATGCCACTGCGCCTGTGCACCATAGAGGTGCTGATTGTTAAAGCCAGTCAAACACTAATACGAGAGTAGACGAAATTCAATGCAACCAAGCACACAACACCAATGCTGATGACGCATATAAAACCACCAACACTGCTACCAGTCTTGCTCCAGTGCTCGAGTAAACCAGAGCTAGAACAGTACAGAGCTCCAGCAAAGCAGAGCTTCTTCAACAGTCCCGCTAAGATCAAGTACCGAACCAGTTGACAACTAGTAGAATTAGAGGCCAGCTCAGTCCAGTAGTAGTAAATTCGGAGTATAAGTCTGCATCCAGCCAAAACCAAAAATCCGACCACTAGAGACCAGTAGAAGTCTAGTCCAGTAGAATCAGGGCAGAAGCAACATAGATAGAGGTAGTTACGCAGTCGTAGTCAGTTGCCTCCCAACAAGTAGACTGTCAACATCACCCAGCTAGTTGCTGACTATCCTTGACCCTGCTTTTCCTGCCTCAGTCGTGTCTACATTTTCGCATTGGTCTAGACAAATCTATCTGCTCATAGAATTCTACTAGCTATCCGTCCCCGTACTGTTTCTGCCTAAGACGTGCGTATATTTTCGTAATGGTAAAGGCGAGAATATCTGCAAACGGAATCCTACCAGCTATCCGTCCCAGTGTTGTTTCTGCCTAAGACGAGCGTACGTTCTCTTTTTGTTCTAGGGAAGAATATCCGCACAGAAAGTAACGCCAGAGGCAACTGAGTCCATTACATCACTCGTCTCTATTCATAATTATCAATACAGTTACAAATACATGATTGAATTATGAAGTAGAAATGGCCAAAAAATTGTTAAAATTAAGAAAAAGAAAAAAAAAATTACGCAAAAGCCTCAAGTTTGTTGTTAATCATACAAACGTCGCGGAATTTGGCTCTGGACTACTTACAAACTATACGGACACGACCATACCCGACATTACTATTTCCAGAAACGGTTATTAATTATTTTCTACTACAATATTCTTGTTTTATACATAGCTCGATTCTTCGAGTTCTACGCATGGAAGGGCTTATTTTATACGCAGATATTATTATATCAAAGCACTAGATTTCTGTTTTTGCCCAGAAAACTGCTGAAATATCGGCTAGCAACAATCTAAAAAAATGATAGCAGAGAAAAATTATTAAACAACTCTTCAACTACCTGCAATTCATTTTAGCTTTATAACTATAAACTTATTATAGATTGTAAGAATATTTTTTTCATATCTAGAAAAATTGAGTTTTTCGACCAAAGGCATCTCAACATCATGGTTATCTCTGATGTCCGACCATAGAAGTTCGATGATAGATGTCACCCAATTGCCCATAGAAATACCTTTAACAAAAGCAAGTATGAATTATGCGGTAGTAAGATTTCTCATAGCAATTTTCAGATAAGGTATTTATTCACCCATATTGCCATATACCACTAGGACAAACCAAGTAAAACTTATGGTGGACAATTTCTTTTCTAAAGACTGAAATTATTCATAAATAACCAGAATTTCAATTTCTACCGAAAATCAATCTAGTTCTTACCTGCAAATATTTGTCAATAATTGATTATGTTAAATCCTAAAATGGCAGTGTAATGTTACAAAATTGTCCATAAAATATTTCACTACTTTAAGGTAAATAAATATCCGTTGTCTACTTAAATAAAAAGAGCTCCTTCAAACCACACACACCTCCACAATAACCCTCTAAAAGCAAAAACAAACAAAACAGAACAAAACAAATATATTCAAAAACTCCTCCCCCCCCCCCCCCCCCCCCGACTACCTCTTCCACTTGCCATTTGTGCCATAATTTAAATCAAAAATTCCCAAAAACCTTCAATTTGTCTAACATAAATCTGCTAACGATCTTCTACCCCTTTAGTAATCTTTCGTAAAACATTTAATAAATAAACCAAAAAAAAAATGGGAAAAAAGACCAAAAAAATGCAAAAACGAAAACAAAACAACCAGAAGAAAAGTTCTTTCCCTCAAATCAATCAAAACCATCTAATCAAGCCATCATCCCTTAGTTAACACCTTTTCCTCATAGAGAAGCCTCGGGCGAATTGTTGAAATTTCAAACAAAAGCCCAAAGAGTTGTCGGGTTTGCAAGAAAGAGGATAATAATTATGGTAGAGGAAGCGAGCAGCACAACTCAACAATTCGGTCGGGCCGGGCCAGTCTTCTTCCAATTCACACCCTACCTAACTCCCCCCTACCCCCAATCCTATCAACCCAGGGTTGTAAAAGTCTCTCACCAGATAAGGGCAAGATTAGGAAAGAAGGGTAAACAATTCAGTTAAAATAAAAACAAAACAGAAACTCCACACACAAAAAAAGGAGGAATATTTCGTCGTCCATCACATTTCCGCCCCTTCTATGTTTTCTTATAACACTATGAGTATGATAGCTAAGAAAACAAATACACACCCCCCGACCACAACCAACTCCGAAAACCACCCCAAACCAGCCAAGGCTCACCAACAACTATAAAAAATATGGAATATAACTATAAACCGCACTGCACACGATGATTTACAACACCAACAATAGGAGAAAAAACTCAACCAACAACAACAACGACATAATGTAAGAGTAGAGAGGGGGGAGGAAGCTTCTAACTTTACCTTGTATATATAATCAGTACCGAAAGGATTACACCAACAACATCGAAATAAGTTCCCCTCCGTAGAAAAATAAAGAGTGCGACAAAAAAAAGGACCGAACAACAGGTTGCCACAAACTCAGGATGGTGCCGTGGTGGTAAGTGTTGAATACAAAGACGTGGTGGAATACGGTGGGGGTGAAAAGTGAAAAGCGAAAAAATCCCATATAAACAAAATTCACCTAAATTTCAACGACTCCTGGCTCGCAAAACTTGTGCAAACCACGTTGGATGCCTTCAACAAGTGAATGTGGAAAGGTATGTGCGGTAGAGCCACCGTAGAGCGATCCCACACTCTAACAACTATACAAACAAACAAAACTAACTTTCAGGGGCGTAGATTAATTGGAGGGGGCTGTATACAAGAATGCACTTCAGTGTTTTCAAAAAATAAAAAATATAACACACATTTTTTTGCATAGTTTTGGAAACTCTTGTTTTTTTTCTTTTTCTACCATCCAACAACATGGCCAAGAACTATATTTTGTTATTAAACACATAAATACTTACCGAAAGCGCAGAATCATCAATAATAGAATAAGTATCCTTTTTCAGGACGAAACTGTTCTCCACTTTATACTATATTCAGTACCTGTTGCTGTGACGTAACTGTGTGCGCGATTCTATCTAAATAGGAAAGAGAATCCTCTCAAGTTGACAGACCCACGTATTTCCCTAAAGTGCAAATTTCCTTAACACGTAAGACTAAGGAAGGAACGTTCACTAATCCATTCCGAAACCCAACTTTTCTCAGTCGTTGTGAATAAGTATTACCTCTATGTCCGGTCCGTTATTGTCTAGTTTTGAAGTGGGGAAAAACAGTTATAGAGCCTACACGCAACACATAGATTGGAATGTGTTTGTGCAAAAAAAGGGGGATGAATGGCGAAAATTGTGACATATACCGAGATTGGGGAAACTTGTGCATTGCTTTGGTATCACAGAAAATAGAATAAGGTGAATGGCACAACATCCAAACCTCAGTTGGTTAGTTGACGCGTACCGCAACAGTTCGTATAGATTTTTGTGGAGTGCTATTTAAAAAACAAAACAGATATCATAGAGGATATCTACTAGAAAACTTATGTAATCCTTAACAGGAAGTGATTTGATTATTATTATTATTTATTATTTTGTTAGTGAGTTTTTCAGATCCTTAAGAAATCTAATCATCAGACATTTGTGATAGTGTGTGCAAGAATTTCTCTTCCATAGACTAAAGAAGATTTGTGATGATGATAACACTTAGAAAATCTGTTTGAAAACTGCATCCATAAGGTAAAGAATTTTATTATTTATTTTAAGGAAAATATCTTAAATTCTTAGATAAAAAGGATATCTTTGTTGAAATTTAATACAATCTACCATCATAGGTCTAGGGAAATGCAATTTTAAGCTCGAAGTATTTATGATAGTCACGATAATCTCATTTAGTATGTACGACACGTTGTGATTAATTACACGACAAATTGAATTTGTGCCGGTGCATTACAGAAAAGCATAGAAAAATTTGTTGTAATTATGATGGGGATTGATGGGGATAAATAATGCACCGGAGAGAATCCGGAGGATTTTTTGTGCAACTAATGCAACCGGAAAATTTGATTATGGTTTCATTATTTTGAAGTGTTCAATATTGTACCGGTCTTTTTTTTTCATATAGATTTTACATAGATTTGTGTTTAGTGGAACACTTACAAATAATTAAGTTTTGTTGATGAAATTATTTTGTCAAATTTAAAATGGAGAAATTTAATTATTTCCGAAAAAAATATATAGTATGTAGGACCTAATTGAGTGTACAATTTTAGGGTAAACTCCAAAAGGCTGAGTGAAATAATAATCACTTATTTAATATCACAAAAACGATTGACTTCTTATGCTGACTGCCAATATGGTTCGAACCCAGGACCCATGAAATTGTGATCCAATACCACGGCTAAGTGATTTATAAAACAAAAATTAAAATCTCTGAAAAACTAGCAGTTTATCATTTCTCTGGCTTTAAAATTCTCAGAAAATATAGCCCTAAAATAGGTTATGAGAAATTATAAGAAGAGGATAGTATTATTCCACAGCTATTTTGCTTTTTATAGTAAGTTAGATCCTTTGTTAAATTTAGGCAAAAAAATTGGATTCGCACATACGAATATATCAATTGGGGTTCCACAGGAGAGCCATTTGGTTCCAATCATGTTTTCTTTTTATTGTTTATTTATAATGTGACTAAAATGCTTTCATTGTTTTTTTTTTTGCGACAGACTAGAAATTATTTATACTGTAATCTCAAAATCCAGGGATAGTAGGCCTGAAAATTATTTATCCCTAAATATTAAGATCCATGGTAGTAATAACCCATAGACTAATTCTTTTGTCGTATGTTAATGTTAAAATATACGTCAAAATGATACAAACTTTCCTTCTACTTCCTTTCTGTTGTTATATTCAGTACAGCAAGTCTATCTAGATACAGATTGAATTCAAAATGAATTTTTGTACTACAACTGGAAAAAATTTTATTTTAAACTGGAGCACTTTATACTTAGAATTGTTTTCAATATTCACTTACAATTCTAAATTCAAGGTTTTTGTCACAATAATCTCGGGAGCGTTTAAAAAACTTGTCCTGAGTTTTTGGCAAATATTCTGATATTTATGTGAAACTTTCAAAATATGTAATAAAAAAAAAGTAAGACAAAAAGTATAACAAAAGATCAGACTCAGCACACAGTCCCGTCAACAAGTCTAGAAAAATAATAATCTTGCAATATGAAAATTCAGAGTTAAAAATTCCTGAAAATTTGCCAGAAATTTCACTTTGAAAATTTCGTAGAACATTTGTAAACGGAACATAGTTAAAATTTTCAAAATCCCAATCCAATGACAAATTTCGTATCAATCCCTAATTTAGTTTTTTTTTTTTTTCAAATTGCTACGATAATGATAACCAGATTTTGATTTTTATGATTTGTATCCACTTGTTTTTAACAATAAAAAAAAAGGTAATATGAATAGAATTTTTTTCGACACATACCATCACAGTCCTCGACTTTTTCCGAAAACTCGAAAAAAAATCATTTTTTTATTTATTGAACTGATTGTACACTGCTCAAAACGACCGTTTGGAAAGAAATTTTCTCGGATGGGGTTCAGTTTTAGAAAATACGAGGTAAATGTCCGAAATTTATTTTGCGCAATTTCCTCCCTTTCGCATAGAACATGCTCCAATGTTTCATTTATTTCAAGGCATAGTCTACACTTCATATAACGATGGGTAATATGTCTCCCTATCCAATTCAGGTATTTATTAAGCTTACAGTATCCATTTAAAGCTCCTGTTATAATTCTGAGGTAATTTATAAGCAATCTCATATGATTCAGTTTCATCTTTTGTGAGGGTTCTTTAATGAGTCATTTGACTTAACTGTATGCTATCACTGAAGTAAATGCCACTTCCATTTGCTTATGGATCCATGCACGATCAGTTTCGTGGTATTATACGTATGTAACAGATGCTACAAAATGGTTCTGGTCCTAAAAAAGGGCATGGATAACCTAAGAGCTTGGAAAAATTCTTTATTTCGTTAGACTAGTATATCGCGAGATCCGATTGTATTGAAGAACTTTAGATTATTATTTTACATATTATAATTAAGGAAGAATAAATTTTTTCACCAATCCACAAAATAGTAGAACGAAATTCTATTGGCTTTTTAATGTATAGTTCTTAGAAAAATTAAGACGTTCAATCTCCTGCGAAGTGTAGTTTCACTCACTTTTTATACCCTAGATGATGACATACACTGTAAAAAGGCACAAATTGTTGCCACAAAGTTTAGGTAAACAATGCCTGGAAATGTAGAAAATATTGCCTAAAATGTAGGGAAAATTCCCTAAAATGTAAGGAATATGCCATAAACTGTAGGGAATATTTCATAAAATATAGGGGATTTTTCCTACATTTTAGGCAATATTCCCTACATTTTAGGGAATATTCCCTACAATTTGTGCCTTTACAGTCTAGGTTATATGGTACTAAGCTTGTCATTCCATTTTTAAAACATGGAAATAATCCTGGTAAGTCTGTCCGTCTATCTGTCCCTCTGTCTGCTCCTCTGTGTATCTGTCCGTCCGCACGATAACTCGAGAACACATTTAATTAGAGTGCAGAGATTTTGCATATGGATCTTTTAAAAAAACTCGTAGATTCAAGTCCTTCGTAAGGTTGCCATATATAAATTTTGTTTTTTACTATATATTTGGACACTGCCTAAGTACGTGCTGACCTAGAGCACTGAAATTTCATACACGGTGTTTTCATAGAAATAGTAAATACAATTACAAAACTAGGCTAAATCGGACAACACCTTACTCGTGTTGCGATATAAAAATTTAGGTTGTTTAGGTATACTGTGAAAATTATCAGTCCTAGACTTTTTTACTGCACTAAAAAGTTCATCAGAGTATGAAATCCTATGAAATTGCCTATCATTTTATCTGTTCGACGAACCGTTCTATAAATTTATATGAAAACCCACTTCAACAATCAAACTTGCACAGAAAGGTTACCATACGAAATTATATATAGGCATTTTTCTAGGGTATCGTAAAAATTGATCTTAGTTCAAATCTAGCTCTTTTCCTTGTTTTCCAACAAGTTTCTTCCGATTCTGCTGTTATTTCAACTGAACCTACAGATGGACCTTCCTTGACGACCCTCTCAATATTCTGATTTCTATTCAGTTTGTGGCGACTTTTCGGCCAGACTATTTATTTAATTGCTAAATAATCTGTTATACCCAAGCTTTTTGAACATACATATTTGTGAGCTGCTAACATTCTGTATGATTTGAAAAGCTCACATTAACTCCAGGCAACATGGCTTTATTAAAGATATATCAAAACATAGATTGTACAAGAAATAGAGCAGAGTATACAAATTTTATATGGCTGATGGGACATTCCGGAATGGACCACAACATTTGAAATTATGAATACTTAGAGTGATTCATATTTTCTCGTATCTGCCGTATTGAGGAGGTCGATCAAATGTATATAAAACTGCTATTAAACCAATCATTTGCTCTCTGGATGCTATAAAATATACTGTGGTCCATTTCGGCATGTACTACCCATTTCGAGCTCGATATACTCTGTTCTAGTATACCATGCGATAACATCTATTAGCAAAATCAAACACAACTACACAATTTTTGCATCCTTTATTGCTAATATTCTTGAGAAGTGGTTGTAAATTGACTGACTATGTCCACAATGACATCTCCAAAACCTTTGACATGCTTTCCAACAGAACTGTCAAAAATTGGGTTCATTTAATCCCATCTTATTTATGAGTGGTAGAAGTTTAAATATTCTCTTAAGAAATGCATTTTCAAGGGGTTTCCCTTCGTAGTCTGTCTGGGGTTCCTCAGGGTAGTCATCTTGGAACCTTATTGTTTATTTAGTAATGAAACTAAATTCTCAAATGATGTTAAAACATCTTTAAACAGATGCATTCAGTGAATTATTGTCCGCGGTTACAAAATTATATGCTTTAAATTCGTAGTGCAAATAAAACCATGTATTTGTAAATATTCTTAAATGCGATATTCTTGTTTTTATTCGTAAATATTTCCCTTTTGCGTACCAGTATCATATGGATAATATTCTTTAAAATGTAGCAAGTGAGATTATTAATAGATTCTTCTGAAATTCTTAAATATATTTCTTTAAATGTTCAAGGTAGAGTTTTAAGGCACCGCAAAATTATTCACATTGAGCATCAATGAGAAAATTATTGATTTTATGGGTAACCAGTATCAGTAATAAGTACAGAATTCAGAACAAATTTACAATTTATTTAGATCTCAATTTTGATTCAAGACTAATTAGGAATTTGATACTTTGAATTTATTGTGAAATGTTTTTTTTTTAACTTTACAAATCAATATAAAGCTATTCTTTTCTATAAGTCAGATTGTATATTTTTACTTAAAAAACTAAGGAAAAAGAAATAAATAAAACAAATCTCGGAAACGAAATTGAATTCAATCTATTTTTTGTTCTTTCTTCAGTTCCATGAAACTCAACATATACAACAAATATATATCAAAAAAATTATTAATTATCATTCATCATTGCTTTGCAAAACGGGGAAAAAATCATACTATTGTGTAAAAATACTGCCGATTATGGCAATACAGTTTAGCCCTTGGGGGATGATTTCCATTCCCCTCGGATACTAAGGCAACCTTGATGGCTCTGAGTGGCCCTCAGGTAAAATCTAAGTTACTAGGAAACTGCAGAATGTCTGTGATAAATCGTGTTTCAACAAAGTGTCCCATCAGTGAGTTCCTGGCAACATGGTGATCATGCGGAATGAAAAGGGCTGAACTTTTAGCTAGATCTGGCTCTCAGTGGCAGATTCAGATTCAGATTCTCCTTAAAAATGAGAGTAAAATTATTTAATTAACTGAGTTATTTGAAAAAATATATTTTTTATTTTACATTCTTTTTATTTATGTAATTCAACTTTCAACTTCAAAAAATTATACAAAATATTTTTATTCCAAAACTTAAAACAATGAATATTATTGTATGCATGTGATGCACGTATATAGGTTTTTCTCAAAATATGACTTTGGGACCCGAACTTTGGGTGATCCAAAACCCTCTAGAAACATTTCCCAAGCCTCGAAACGAAGCACGCTCCCTCACTACCGCATCAGAGCTCTAACTTAGTCCTAACTCTTAACATTATAAAATATTTGCAGCGTTCTTATGTAAAATCATTGACAAATATAATATGGACTGACTACGTCCATATAAATATACTGCAGAAATTGGGATCACTTCTATATAACGTTCTCTTTCGGTTTAAGTACCAATTGAGAGAGAACTGTAAACAACAAATAAATAAGTGGGTTCGTCGAAATAAATATTTTTAAATAATTTATTTGGGTTAATTAGTGATAAAAAGTATTTTACCAAAGGTAAATATTCATCGATACTCAACAGATTATCGAAAGGTTTTATTAAAATCACTTTTCAACTTCCCGCCAATGATTTTTTCAATGTTGGACCCGACGTACGAACTATTTTTGACACAAAAAACTGTACCCGCATGAAATAGCATATCGAGCCATATTACATATGCCAGGGTGTAAATGAGAGAAAAGTTTGGTTTGAATGACTCCTGCAGTCTGCACCCTAAACTACTATTATATAAAAAAATGTCTTAAAAAAAAAAAAAAAAAACAGGTAATACTAAAAAATTAAACATCATCCACACCGCATAATACGGAAACCTTCCTAGCACCTCGCTACAGTACTGCGGTGGCTAACGTGCTCCATTTGATTTTTTTTATATAATTGCAGGATGACCGCCCCCCCCCCCTAATTTCAATGCTAGATCCACTCCTTCTGGTACTCCTTTTATTAGACCGGAACCCGCTGTAGGTGTTGCCGCCTCGGTGATCAGGCCTCTCATCAAAGCGGATGTTCACATGAAACATATCTCCTTTTCTTAGACCGGAACCCGCTGTAGGTGTTGCAGCCTTGGTAATCAGGTCTCTCATCAAAGCGGATGTTCGCATGAAACATAAACAGTCTCCTTTTATCAGACCGGAACCCATTGTAGGTATTGCCGCCTCTGTGATCAGGCCTCTCAAGAAGGCGGATGTTCGCATGAAACATAAACAGAGATGGTGGGCGAATCTGAGTACTTTCAGTTTTAGTTGGTGGGCCATAATAGCAATTTCTCTGGCTTTCTCTTGAGGCTCGAAAGAAAATAATGCAGAACTGTAGTTGGCATCTTTACCGACCAAACCTCTCTTCATGCTCATCTAATAAAAATTGGGGTTGTTGACAGGCTTGAGTATCTCTCCTGCCTGGAAGGAGAGCCTGAGACAGCCGCACACTCTCTATATGCTTGTCCGGATTTCGTCCGGAGCAGGCTGGATATGCTTGGAGCTATCCTCCTATTTGTGGATAAGCTGAAAAGCTTACAGCACCTAGACCTAATCCAAAAATGTTTAAAAATGTTCACCGCTTTCTTTATATCGGTTTCAATGACAACAGTTAGCACTACATTCTTTGGACAATCGATAGAAACACGTAACTGGGCATTAAAAAATGAAGAAAAATATTATGATGCTTTGTTTAAGGCAATTGACACAATATGTTAAAATAAATTAAATAAACAAAATAAAATATTTTTTAACGAAAATTAATAGCTAGAGTGTCCCATGGGTGAATTTGTGTCGACGCGTCATACATTCCTGAATATTTTTTGAGCGGAATAGAAAAAAAAAAACAAGCTTTTCAGTAGATACTGCTAGCACGACAAATACTCAAAAGACCTTTTCTTTTCATACCTAATAATATGGCCATCTCTTGTAGGCACCAAACCAAAATTACTGATTCTTCCGCCGCGTAATTACAAATAATACCGTGGTTGGTACTTTTACATGGTTGTGACCAAATGCTTCCAATTGTTCCAAACTGATTTGGTCTCCGCTTAAACCTGCCCAGTGATATTGGTGCTCACTGCACTGGCCTTTAAATTAATTCAGATTATTAATTTATATGACCACAACACTTAACACTGCCACTATATTTGTAGGTCCGAACCCGCCATTGCTCCCTCTTGTCACCTGTCCCCAAGCTTAAGGTCAGCACAAAATTACTAAACCGGACTACACTCAATGAGCGACCGACATCGACTCCTTTTCTTACAATTATCCAGGTTGACGCTTCAAGACACTCGAGACTACAAAAACAGACTACCTCTAGAAGACTACTCAATACGCCAGGTAATTTTAATCTCTGGATTCAAACTTCAATACGGCAAGGAACATATTCCAATTGTGACAGCCTGAGTTCTAGCTTTTTTGTGCATGCATTTTGATACAGCTGGACGTATAGGACAAACTAACTGGGCAGGTTGTCATTAGGATAATCTGACCTCTATTCTCCTGGGTATTCGGCCTCACTTTAACCTCAGTGCCTGAGACAACTACGCGAATTTGAGTTGACTATTCCCTCTTGGCGCTGTTTTCAAAGATATTTGCAGGCTTCGCTAAAGTTGACTTAATTTATCAGAACAATTTCATGTTAAACAGCAGTGAAGTAAATACTAGCTATGCTCCTGGAACTCTCCAGCTGTATTTTCTATGGCTCCTGTTGACGTTCGATACTATAACAAGCGGAATACGCTGTTACATATACGCGCCATAAACACCTTGTTGTAATCGCCAAAACTTAAGTGTTTTTCTGTTGTTTTTTTTTAGATTATAAACCGCTCTAATAATTATTCTAGTAAAAGATGTGGACATCTAAATCAATCGCGGAGGGTAGTGAATGACGTCAATTATGAAAGTTATAAAAATTAAGAAGCGCGATTATCCATGGTAGAGAACGTTATTTGGAAGACAGAAAAGTGATTGGAAGCCAATTTTTTTCCAGTTAATTCAATCGTGGCAGTTTTGATATATTTTCAAAAAATCAAAAAAAAAACATAAATACGTAAAATTTAATGTTATTTGACGATATTAAACTCAAATTATTCGTCCCAACAACGTGAAGAATGCGAAAATATTATTTTATTTCAAAATCGATCTACTGGGAAGAGTTAAATTTATCTGCAAAGTGCTTAACATGCCTGCAAAGTAGCAAACATGTACTTCAGTTTTAAGCTATCATTAAAAAAGAAAAATATAGCAATTTGGAAGAAATTTTTAAGTCTACAAATTTGAAAAAATTTCATATAAAAATTGCCGCAAAATGCATGCAAGCAGTAATTTTGATAGAAAACACAGGTTTATAATTATAACTTGTAAGTTTATTATTGATTCATAAAGGATGCAGTATAGGGTTATGTATAGAATAGCATGTCGACCTAAATGGGCTCCACCGCTTTACTGGGACATACTCACTCTTGTTGCAATTTTCTATGACCATTTTTCATAAATGTGGCTGAATTTCATTGATACCAGCCATATTTTCGAAGAAGAATGGGCCAATGATGCCTAAAATCCGCACCAAACAGTGACACATTATGGATGCATTTTTTCTAAACAATCACTCGTGGATTTTCTGAAACACCCAAATGCCACAATTTCGCCCATTAACCAAGCCAAAAAGATGAAAATCAGTCTCACTGCTGAAGATGAAAAATCAGCATCCACTTGTAGTTGTTTCATAATCCATTCAACGAATTCTCTGCATGGTACGTGGTCAGTAGGCTGAAATTCTTGAGTAAATTGAACTTTATAAGGATGAAAATGCAAATCTTTCGTAAGAATTCGCTGTAGAGAGTTTCTCAAAATATCCAATTCTTGCCAACGGTACCGGATTAATGTTCCTTGACTTCCAGCAAAACTTCCATGAACTGCTTCGATGTTTTGTGTTAAACAACTTGCTGAACGACAACAACCGCCAGAGTGTTTAAGCTCTCTAATCGATCCAGTTTCCGTAGATTTTTTTAATTAATCTCTTCACAGTTTTTAAATCACTATTCCGAACATATTTTGTACGAGAATTGGGAATTTTAGCTGCCAAAACTTCATTATTTTTCAATATTGTCCCACAATAAAACGCATATAGCGCGCTATTTTAGTAACCATGAACTGTCAGCTGTCATCCTGTATTTTTTTTTCGTTGGCAACACTTTTTCTCATAAATGGCGTAAAATTCAAATTTTGTGTGAATTTCGGCACACCCTTTATTATTTCCATTCAGTTTTATATTCAACCCAAAGTGAGTGGTCAACTTTAGTCGCCATTATCATATAGTTCCTCTAAACTTCTACAATACTGTGCACTTACTGCATTCAATAATACCTTGGCTAAGACTGATTTACGATATTTTACAAATTCAGCTGAACAATCTCTCTAATTTGTCTGCCAATTTAAGATCCTTTGTTAATATTTCAATCGAACCCTTATAAATACTCTACACCTGCCCACCCATCAAAACATATTCGAATTTCCTATTCCATTAGATCTAACCATCATAGTCGAAAGTCTCTCCACTAAATTGCCCTAATCATTTTGGAAATTTTGCATCTACACATCCTTGAAACTTGCACAAACTATTTAGACAATTCTATGAAGACTTTGTCCTTCCCAGCTATTGTTTCTCAATATAGAATAACTTAATCGATTTCATGTCCGAAATATTTAATCACTCCATTTCCCGAAATTACAAGTGCAATTTCCTTTGAATAATTATCGAACTGACCAAAATTCCGCAATATTACAACAAAAATGATGATTTCATGTAATACCTGTCTGCTGCATGCAAACGATGTTCATTTAAAACAAAATTACAAGAATTAAAATTACATTTCCGTCAACAACAACAAATCAGGTGACTTTTGTTGTAATCAGCATGTATAGGTAATGCATTCAAAAAAACATTCCTTTTTGCATAAATAGAATTTCGTTAAAATTATTAAAAAGAGCTTAATGTTTGCGCATAACTCAGTTAACGTAATTGAAATAAATTTGAGATTTTTCATAAATCAATTATGCCGCATTTATAGTGCTCTTGGAATAATTAAAACCATAATTTTTGTACTCTGATTGTGGTGTTGGAACTTGGGTAAATGAAAATATTTTATATTCCATGAATTCTCGGACTTTTTAATTTCGTCATGGAAGAGTTTATTTGCGGCCAGTTTTTTCTTCTCAAATTTCATTTTGATAGAATAACACTTTTCTCATCAGTAGCAGAATTTAGTGCCGAAGGCAGATTGGAAACATTTTGTAGTACTATTAATAAAATTCTCCAATTTCTATTGTGTTTCCTCGATAATGCAACAATTTTATTTCATTTGGAATCAAATATTAATGGAGAAAATTAATGCTGAAAATGTATGCTGAAACCGGCACCACTTCACTTGCTCAAGACTCAAGGCTTAATGTGCTGAACTCCAATTTGCATGGAAAAGAACAAGATAAAATTTGAGTTGTCAAAACAATGTTTGTTGCATATTTTAAGAAGGGGGAGATTACACGTTGTAAAACTCTGCTGCCACGTAGACGACCGATTATTCTCACCCTTCCATCTCTTTAAAGGACCCTTTTTCCGTGCACAGGGGCACTCGGCGATCGGCACTAGGTCGATCAAATGTGTAGCTGAGCATTGTATAATAAGTTCATCAGATTTCTTGTTGCCAAAAATGTCTTAATGTCCGGTAACTAGTTCAGGTTAACCCGATTGGATCTGCTCAGTTTGTCAAACGCACTTTGACATTCCCACACGACCTTTGATTTCACCATGGAAGATAACATTGCTCTAATTTCTGTTGACTGTAGGAGAGTATAAAGAAGCTTTTATTGCTAAATGCTCTCTTTACATTCTCGTAAGCACAGGTCAGGATGGAATAACTTCAGCGTGGTACTCTGTAGTGTGCCACCTTCCCGTGCCCCATTGCTCAGTGATATCTTAAACCTAGGTGCAGCGCTCCATACTACAGTCCCGCCACTCACATCAGTTTAAGACCTATCCATATACTAGACTACTACTCCACTGGAGATAATCGCAAATTCCCAGGCTCCTCAGTCCTTCACCAGTTATATTGGGTAATTGAAATGACGAGAATCTCATCAGCTTTCGGTCTAATGTCATAGCCAGTTGATGGATATCCTCGAGAGCCCAAGATTCGTAGTGTGCCCTTTGTAGCACTGACTACCGCACCCTCCAACTCCAGATGCAGACTTGTGAAGTTCAGCAGGGTTTCCAGTGCCTCAGACAGTGCCGTACGTATTACACCCGTAATGCCATTCTCTGTTCAATTTTGCCTTAACTACATGTAATCGACCCATAACGTAACATGGATCTTATGACAGTCAGATAGATCCAGTGCATGGTCGAGATTTTTAGACCCCAGGTTGCGTCACACAATCTACAACAGGCCCAAAATAATATTCAGGTATTCTCCATGGTAGTATCTAAATGCTAAAATCAGGGTTGTCCCTAAAAGATTAGGTACCACTAACCCGTCTATTAGTCTTTTCCTGGTAATACTGGTACCTATTACCAGTCTTGCCAGGGTTCATATTAAAGTCAACCTCGCCACATCACGTCGTGACTATAATCAGGGTCTGCTGAATTCCTCCAGAAACCTCGCCCCAGAACTACAATCATCAAGTTGTCAGAGTAGCCTTGAATTAAGGTGCACCAGATGCTAATCTACCAAGAGGCACCAAATGGGTGGGGACCCCCCCCCCTCCCTCACCTGAGGATAGTCTGTCAAAACAGTGTAATCAAGCAGATTATATTTTTAAATTTTTCTAATTTTTTCTAATTATTTCAGACTCACAGGTGTGTCTTGCATAATGGTTCATTACAGATTGAACAAATCTTTCAGATCGACTCTATTCTCCACTAAATTATACACTGCTAAAAGTAATTAGATAAAAAAAAATTAATGTCAATAGCCAACCGATCTCAGCTAAAAGGAATTTTCAAACTATGTCAATAAGTAAGGTGAAAAGTTTAAAGAGCACGGCTTGTTTTTAGAACAAAATTCCTGAGAAAAAATTTTAAAACTTTTACTTCTGCGGTGATTAGACTTTAAAACACAACCGTGGAGCAAAGTTAATTTACTTGTAACCCTCGAAATATTTTATTTTTTATCTTTATTTTATTTATTTATAACTTTGTAGCGACCGACTAAAGTCTACTGGTTAATTGTGAAATCCAAAACTTTGATTATTTCATATTTCATTGAGAAAAAGACTACAATATTAAAAATAACAATTAATCTTTAATACTAAATTACTAACTATATATATATAAAAATATCTTCAAATAGAGCAAAAGAAATTTTAAATGGGATAGAATTAACAAAAAAAAATAATAATAATATATTGTACAAAAATTAAAAAAAGAAATGAAAAAAATTACATTAAGAATGCTTCCCGCATCATTCTTAATTTAATTTTTTTATGATGAAAAATGTATTTCAATTCAATTCATTTATTTACTAGGAACTGGTACTACAGCATTTACAATATTTTTTCAAGGATCGAACAAAATGTCAAGAGAACTAAATAAAACTAAACCTAATTTAAATTAAGCTAATATAGTTACTAAAATATCAAAGATACATATTTATTAATAATAATATTAAAGATATTTGCAAAAATTATAAAATCATAAATTAAAAACAAAAAAAAATAGAAAAAACAAAAAAACATCGCGTACAGGTCACCACAAGCATATGTCAACTATGACGAGATAGTGTTTAAGGAGTCGTTTGAAGTTGCTGAGCGAGCCAGCAGTCTGGATATGATCAAGCAGCGAGTTCCTTATTCTAGTCAGTTGAACCCCCCCCCCCCCCCTAGTGGAGTTGAAGGGTTGAAAGAAGGTACTTAAATAGGCCAATGGGGAAGAACAAAGCAAGTTAAACAGGAACACTGGGTAGAACTGCAAAGAAACTGTTGGGTAAACCCAGCCCAAACTAAGCGAATAACCTCTAAGGGCTTAACAAGCCAACCCTGAGAACTTTAGCGTCTATTCTCACTGAGAATTTCTTCTTCCTCAGGGGTCAACTTCACAAGGGCTACTCACTTCCTTTGCCACTATCCGGCTCTCCCAGGAAGGCTATACAGATTCCTTGACTCACATCTCCTGGAGGAGCTACGGGAAGCCGACAGAGAGGGCTGGGGTCAATATCTAACTTTGAAATAGCGTCCGGTTGGGACCTTTTTAGCGATTGCTCATGGGTCTGAAGGGTGAACAATGGGCCTTGCCATCGCCTATGTTGGGAAAACCCCTTTGGGTCTCAACCTCTTTTTCACTCAATCAGTTAATCAAACAATAGCACTAAATCTCTTTGCTTCAAATATTTATCAAGCGAACACCCCAGCAGGATAAAAAAAAGTACACCTTACCTTACAGGATCAAAACTCTTCAATCCACATACATGGTGTCCCGTCGAGATGGTAAAAGTTTTAAGGGTCGAAAGTAAAGCCTATTTGCGATCGAAAATATATAAAAAATTTTCGAGTTCGCACTATTTTTGAAGTCACATTTTTTACCATAACTCGGTTCAGGTTGCTCACAGGACGATCCTTTTTCTTGTAACATTACAGGCTCTCATTCGGTGTAACTCGGTTTTGAAAACGTTCAGCATAATGGAAAAATTTGCGATTTGTTGCCAAAACGTTTTTTTCGTCAGAAAATTCATTTGTTTTCAAAGTCATAAATCTCGAAAAGTAACCAAGCCAGCAGATGATCCAGTTCTCATAGAAAACATCCCTCATTTATTATCTTTTATAAAAGTACAACACGATTAGTCCGCCTTAGGTATTGCCAGAGTTACAGTAAAAACTTGCCTGCAACATACCTCTCATAACTTGAGCAAAATTAAATCGAATTGCAAGGATGGAAGAAACAATGTAACCAAAGTTGGAAAATGTGAATTTTTTTTCCAGATTCTTAAAGTACAGACTGCAAGCTATCCATAGAGTACCCAGATATCTAAACTCTGTGGAAGGAAAGTACTAATATTGAAGGGTGACAAAAAGTGAAATTTTTTCGAAAATCGTAGATTTAGTAGTGAACATTTTCAAAAATTGATATTTTTGGTATGCAAAAAGTTGCGGAGTATAAATGAGCATATCACTACAAGGTTGCAAGTCTCCAGCATAGAATCCAAAATGCAATACAGAATTTTGTGATTTTGAATTTTCGAATTTCAACCGTTTGTAACTTTTTTCGATGAAACTTCGGCTGATAACATGCAGTGTAAAAAAAGTTGCAGATTAAAAGGATCTAGAGAATAGGGTGAAAGAAAACCGCCTCAAGTGTATTTAGATATGAAATTTCGAAAAAATAAAAAAAAATTGTTGAAAGTTTTCAAATTTCGAATAGTTACTTAATGAGAATTTCGAATTTCGAAAATCTAAAAATGCCAAAAGATGTGTATTTGTACATCCGGCATACACACTGAATTTCATTAAAATCCTCTCGAAACTACCCGAGCTATAACGAAATATATGTTCGAAATTCGGTATTTTCGACGCGATTTGCCAATCTCAGAGGGCAAATCGAAAAAAATTACTAAATTAAAAAATTTTCTATATCCTTAGTCTATATGAAAATAAAAAATAATCTTCAAAAAGTATGCACAAAAATTCAGGAAATCGAGTCAACTTTGCCCCTCTAGATTTTCGAAAATGTTCGAATTTCGAAATTGAATTTAACTTTAGCACCTAACCAGTTATGTTACAAATCCAATGGTATATTCACCTTAGCTGTAGGTCAAACAGGTTCGGAGAAGATAGAGTTCCCGCAAAACGCGTCTCCGGATTTTTATGCAATTCGAATTAATTTTGCTCAAGTTATGAGAGGTATGTTGCAGGCAAGTTTTTACTGTAACTCTGGCAATACTTGAGGCGGACTAATCGTGTTGGACTTTTATAAAAGACCATAAATAAGGGATGCTTTCTATGAGAACCGGATCATCTGTTGGTATGGTTACTTTTCGAGATTTATGACTTTGAAGACAAATGAATTTTCTGACGAAAAAAATGTTTTGGCAACAAATCGCCAATTTTTCCATTATGTGTGAACGTTTGCAAAACTGATTTACACCGCATAAGAGCCTGTAATGTTACAAGTAAAACGCAAGAAAAAAGGTCGTCCTATGAGCAACCTGAACTAAGTTATGATAAAAAATGTGACTTAAGGTTAAAAATTTGGAAAAAATAGAAAATCCCCTATAACTTCGAAAATAGTGCGAACTCGAAAAAATGTTATATAACATTTTCGATCGCAAATAGGTTTTACTTTCGACTCTTAAAATTTTTTACCATCTCGACGGGACACCCTGTATAAATCCAATATGGTCGTTGTAAACAACATTCAGTTTCCTTGAATAGACAAGAGCGGCATGAGTGAAATGTTGCAAAATGAAAGACCTAACAAGGTGACAACGGAGCCATATATTTTTGTTATATTAGAATTGATGAGGTCACAATATATTCTAACATGTGATTTTAAAATCACTCCAATGTTACGAACTCAATAGGGTCAATAGATCTACAATGAAAGCAATGCTCTGCGACTTACTTGGATTCAACTTTAGCTTGTTTTTCAAGAACCAGATGAAAATATTTTGCAGGTCACTGTTCAGGCGAGAAGCACAACTCTCAATCGATGACTTTAATAAATTTGCACGTCATGGGCGTATATGTGAATGTTGACATCGCGAATACACTCGGTGAAATCATTGATATAAATGCTGAACAGTAAAGGGCCCAGAATGGAACCCTGTGGGAACCCACATGATAAGGGAAGCAAACTGATTTAGTGGATTGTGCAGTGTTATTTAGTTTTCTTCAAGAAAGAATTTTTTGGGATATCTCCGGTATATAGCAAAAGCTAAAAAATGTTCTAATTTGTTATTTCATCACACAACCCATTAATTTTTGGTGACAAGTTTCAAGTCTTGGTTTGACTCATCAACAGGTCCCAAATAGCGAAATTGGGTGATTA
Organism: Dioctria rufipes; assembly: GCA_963924295.1. Lineage (NCBI taxonomy): Eukaryota > Metazoa > Arthropoda > Insecta > Diptera > Asilidae > Dioctria > Dioctria rufipes. Next base: position 14,474,967 of record OZ002742.1, on the reverse strand, counting down.
GAAAAACATATGAAAAAATGAAAAAAGAAGAAAGAAATGAAAAGTTTAAGAAAAATAGAAAAAAACAATTTTTTTATTTATTAAAAAAATTTAAAAAATTTAAAAAAACAGATTCATTCGAAGCGAATCGAACCTGTATACGCCACGCAGTGGGCTGAAAAATGAAGAAGAAAAAGGAAGAAGAAGAAGCGTTTCGTGTCAGCAGAAAACCTTCCACTCATCGGTGCAGCTTGGTTTTCTGCCTGCTGCAGACGCTTGAAAATAGATCAAACCGATCTCTTCTCTGTTGATGAGTCAAACCAAGACTTGAAACTTGTCACCAAAAATTAATGGGTTGTGTGATGAAATAACAAATTAGAACATTTTTTAGCTTTTGCTATATACCGGAGATATCCCAAAAAATTCTTTCTTGAAGAAAATTAAGTTTAACCCGGTAAAAAGTCCAAAAGAGTAATCTCTTTTTATTCAGTGTTATTTAGAGATAGAAGTCTCAGTCTCATTTCTAATGATTTTTGAAAGGTACAGAGACTAAGACCGAGGATGTCACTTTCGTTAAGTAGGTCATATTGTTTTTTTTTTATTCTGTAAGAACCAATAAATTGGTCCTGGAAGTAGTGATTTGAAAAGTTAACGGGGACCAGGTGAACGAGAAAACTAATGTGACGGAATAATTTAAGGCAATTAATAAGGTTTTGTATTATTTTAAATAAAAATATTTCACCTAAGAAAAGACGACGCTTTTCCAGGAAAGGAATATCAAATTCAAATTTGTCGAGGCGAGTAAAATAATCAAAATAGCGTTTTATGTAACAGTGGTCTTATGAATTGTCTCTGAACTGAGGAAAAAACACCTATATTTTACCAAAGAGGAAGAAACAAGACTACTCTATAATTTTTTACCGAGGCATCTAACTGTGTGCTGGCAATATATGTAGCAGGGAAATTTTAACTTTTATTGCTATGGAAAGATTGAAGAAAAAGCCTAGGAAAAAAGAAATCTAAACCAGCATGTTTTGAATCCACAATATGCAAGAAATAAAAACTTAATTTCAATACATCTCTAGGGTAAAAATAAACACTTTAAAGCTCTCTCTCCAACAACAATATACCAAAATCAACTCGCAATTTTATGGTAGGTGCTTTGTGCAATTTTAAATGCTCTTTAATGAATTTCACCCTCGCATTTAACCATTTGTCGCATGATCACAGGAGCTTAATGTTTCACGGACACCTCGAGTTGGGTGGAACAGGTTGCTCCTTTGGATCCATTCCACCATTTCACATCATAGGGTACAATTGAAGCCAATGAAAACACCGCCAGCAGCAGTAAAAATAAAGCAAATACAATTCAAAATGAGTCTTAATGGTGCATTTCACTTTGCCGGAATGCGAATTGGGACGACCAGGTTGCAGAGAATTCTCGTTGTATAGCAAAGCAATGTAATGCAAATCATAAAGCAACAACAAAAAGGGAAGGGTCACGTGTTGCCATTTAGCTACGGACGTGCGAAACGAGCCATTTATAGTGCTATTACTGCCCTGTTGAAACCGAAAAAAGTTGGCGAAAAAAAAGAACAGAATTGCATCAAATACCTTCGGAAATGTTGCAAAAGCATTCAGAAGAGCCCAGCTGTAGTCTAGTAACAAAAAAAAAACGAAAAACCTTGAGATACTCTCATTTCTATCCATTGCCGGCTCTAACCACGGTCGCTTCGTGGCAGTTGGTGAGCTAAAAACACAAAAGATTTCCCAGGAAATGAAAGAATTTTTCATGAATTTCAATTTAGCTGACTTAATTGCATCTATACCCCCCCCCCCCACCCTGCCGGAAGGGTAGTAAGAGCTTTTTCAATTGTGAAATTCAGTAAGCTAGAAATAAGGTGTGAAAGACTGTATTAAGCTATCTATCTTTTATCGTTATTGTCTATGTTATACGGGAGGAGTTGATGAACTTTTGGATGCAGTTATGGTGTATTCGAAAGTGTCATTTGTGGTGAATTGAAAATTATTATATTGATTGTTTTTTTTTTTTAGATTTTAAAATGTATGAAGAAATTCTACAGATAATTGTCTCCACATCGAGCTACTCTGCAATTCAGAGATTTCAATAATATAAATTTAGAGCTAATTCTTTCCGGCTGTGAATCTGTACCCTGATGGGGTCGAATATACAATTCTACTTCTGTTGATGATAAGGTGTTTTTTTTTTCTCATTGACTCCGTTGAACGCTTATATAATAAAAAATGTACCCATGAGCAGTAAGATTATTAAACTAAACTTTTGCCCATGGTTTACATATGTAATAAATTTATAATTACGGAGAGATTGCAAAATATAAGCGCCTTAAAACATTTGCAAATCAAAAATCGTATTTAGTAGTAAAAAATCAAAATTAACTCCAACTCTAGCTTGCGCAACGTTCTTCTCTTTGTCGTAATAATATTGAAAAATATAGGTCAAGTTTTCATTATATTTCTCCAATCACTGCCCCAATTTCCATGTTTATAAACATAAAGTAACCCTAGAAGTATCAGCTGTCAAAGAAGCGTTTGGTGGTGTCGCTGCAAGCGTGGTTCGTGAGTGGCCATCTATCGGAAAAATGCCACGAACTTTTTCCCAGGCTATAAACCTAAAAGGAAGAAATCTCTTTAATGGACATTATGGGGTCCATTTTTTATTTTTTTTTTTCAATATGTACGTATAGCCTGCGAGCCTGTAAATGCAGAAAAATTAATTACACAATAACTTTTGTCAATGCATGTTTTCGACAAATTTTCAAAAAGAATGTTTTTGATGACGGAGACTTATTTAAGAAATTTGTAGACATGCATTTCCATATGATAACTTTAAGAGTTTAAGGTAAGCCTTAAGCTCGACTTCAAACAAGAAATCAAGATGTCATATAGTAAGACCCGAAACTACTTGAAAGAGAACCTATTTAACAAAATGGCCGCGTGAATTCCAAATTCCGCCAAGTGTGAGGTGCTTTAGTTTAATGAAAAATTTAATAAAAATAAGACATAGATTGCAAGATGTATGTCTGTAAATAAACTTTTCGATTCATTTACGCAAAGCTGAAATTTATCATCAGTTTTCTTCTGTTTATGGTAAGGTGTCGTGCTTTTATAGTGGAAAGTGGTCGTGTTTATGATGAAGAAAAGATTTGCGGGCGAAAAACACTCAAACCGTGTCCCAATTAACAAAACAATTAACAATTATGTCAACCATTTTCAGGGATATTCTATATATGGGACTTCTTCTCGTCTTGAGAAGACAATATAAATGCTCCTATGTAATAAAAGATCTGGAAAAGTTTTTCCTGGCAGTATTAAATAAACGTCGAGTAGTATTAACATATATTGTACGATAACATCCGTCCTAATATTGCTCCCGTTTCATAAGAGTTATTGAAGACTTTTAACCCAATCAGTATCCTAAGTTTCTTATCTAAAGTTTTGGAAAAGCTACTTAGCTTCCAGATTTTTGGTCACTTGGAACGTAACAAGCTCTTCTCATGTTGGCAGTCTGGTTTCCGGTGATCTCACAGCTGCGAGACTGCTATTCTAAAAGTGACTAGTGATATAAGAGCAGCCTTAGACCAGGATAACGATACCATTTTAGTTCTGCTTTATTTCTTAAGGCATTCTCAGCTTGCTACTGTATAAGCTATCTAATTTTCTTGGGTATACTTCTTCGGCTCTAATCGGAAGTTTATTGTCAGAACGCCATCAACGGTTGAAGGTGGATGATAAGTTGTGGGATTCACTACCTCTCCCGACTAATGTACCTCAGGGCTCAATCTTAGGGCCGTTCCTATTTAGCTTAATAATTAATTATCTTTCTTTAATTCGAGTTGATGTCAAGATTCACTTATACGCAGATGATGTGCAGCTATATCTGAACAGACGTATTTACCTTTTTGAAGATGGCATCGCACGTATTAACCTGAGCAGAATCAATGCATGGTCCAATGTATTGGAATTGAATCCCTCTAAATCTCAATATATCATTTTTCGCAACAGTCCACTGCATTTGTTTGATATCCCATCCGTAATTCTGGATGAATCTCGTGCTAACAAAGTGAATAATTTGGGTATCATGTTCAACCAATATATGAACTGCTGTAACAATACAAAATCTAAAATTAGTAAAATTTTCTCAGGACTCCGTAGGCTCTGGCTCTCAGCTAGTATTTTGCCACAAGCAATTTGCTTAAATTTGCTTAAGACACTAGTACTGCCGTACTTGACTTACGGAAGTTTAATTTTCTCTAGACCTGATAGCGTTTGTACCCGTAAAATTGAAGTCGCGTTCAACGATTGCTTACGCTTCATTTTCGGACTTCGCAGATATGACCATATTTCGCCATACCACGATCAGCTGGTGGGGTGCTCGCTTACTAAATATCTCAAGAAGAAAATATTGGTGTTCTTCTTTAACCTGAAATAAAATAATTAATCATATTACCTTAGAGAAATTTTAATTTCACCAAATCACAGCGAAACAGGAATGTTATCTTTCCTCGTTTTACTAGGCTAAGGCTAATCATGGAATGCTCTCCCATCTAGTATCCAGCATGTACATACTGTCAATTCCTTTAAGAGCCTCGTTGATGCCCATTTCTTAATTAGACGTCCGTAATTTACTTAATTGTCTTGTCAGGGTCACTTCTCGCAGCGGCGTACTATTACGAATCATGGTAATTCTCTTTTTTCTCTTTTTCTATTTTTTCTATTACATTAGTAACATGTTCTAGTATCAGTTCTGTTTTTGTTAGCCTTATATGTTTAATGTGTACAGAGATTTTAATTGTAATTTATTTATTCTCTTTTGTTCCTGTAAGGACTTCTTCCACGTTTTAGACCAATTGTTTTGGGTATAATAAGAGATTGTAATCGTGTATAATATCGCCCCTAATAAATGTATGTTATGTTAAAAATAGGACCTTTTCGGTCATCTACCGTACATACCAGATCTCGTATTAAGCGATTACCAATTATTTTGGAAGGTGGAAGAACATTTAGTTGAAAAGACTTTTGTTGGAAATGACGAAGCCCAGGGGGTGACGATGACTTGGTTAAGAGGACCTAAGTTGTCGGATTCAAGAAACTGGCAATCCAAGCTCAGTAAATCTACTGAGGTCCGTGTTAAAGGCATTAAAACACAGTCCAAAAATAACGTGTAATGTGGTAACAATTTTTTGGACCTTATATCTCTACTTTTCAAACACCTGTTATAAGTGTCATAAAATTCGAACATATACTTTTGGAGCATGTTAAGTAACTTACTACTATGTCTCCAGAACTTGCTAGCCGAGACGATGACTTTAAATTAAAAGAAAAATTCACATAAGCTCGCTGGTGAGTCAATCAATTCAATTTAAAATTGATTCTAACCGATAAGAATGCCCAAATTTCCTGTCGCAAAAAGTTTAAAGCTCAAAATTGAAAATTATTCTAAAGCAATCAATTTCCCCCGTCCACAAATTTAAGAGTTCCACATTCACTTACTTTCCCGCGAATAAAACTCATTTAAAATTTGAAAATGATAATTCCAAAATGGGAAATTGTTAAAAGCAATTACGTTTCGTGTGTTGGTGAATTTCAAATACATAGACAGAAACCAAATCGACTTCGTCAGATTCATAAATAACAGATCGCCTTACATAATTCCAACCAATTGGACAGTCATGAGATGTCAGAAGGCATACATCGTTCGAAAATAACGAAATCAAAATGTTTCACGATATGACAAATCTCTCCCTCGTCAGAGATATAAAATTGGTTATCCGATAGCATCCCAATCACAGCCTCCAGTCTCGTCATCTCTCCACAACAATCCATCCGGGGCCCCACCATCGAAAGTCTCGTTTTATGTGGGGTTCGACCCGCACCTGACTTTTATTCGCAATTGACACGAAATATTTCGACTCTGATCAATTGTCATGTTATAACAAAATCATAGCGTTCATCTGATACTTTAAAGGGAGGTGGATGGATTCCTTGGATTTTTGCCTAGATTTTGACGTGAATGTTTGACACACTTTGAGTATTATATGGATGTTGTATGTCGAAGTGGTAGTGATGGATTTCAACATGTATGCGGTTGTGGATTCTTTAGATTTGATTGTTCGTTACCATCTTATCTTTCTTTGATTCCAATTCCTGTTCACTCCCTGAAACCTAGAATGAACTTGAGTTCTTTTTTTTCTGTTTTCTGTGGTATAGTCCAATCCAACGACACAGGTGTTGAGAATGGAAAGATGATAGTAAATTGAGATATTTTTACTGCTATGGGGGTGCCTATTCGAACCTAGTAAGATAATCAGGAAGCAAATAAGATTGGGTAGATGTGGAGGGCCGGGCTGGGAGTGAAGTACTTACTTGAGGCTTCATCCTTGTGCATACCTTTCGTTACGCAGGAGTGTCGTTAATGTAATTTATATGAGAAAAATTGGGTCGCCTGATATTAAATTGAGTTAGAAAAATGTTTATGCAATTTATAATACTTTTTTTTTCTCTATTCGTTTCGTCCGTCCGTCCGTCTGTTCACCCTATGTTCATACCAATCCGTTTTACCTGGGTAATGACTTTTTATTTCAACTCTTCGCGAGAATAAGATTGCCTGGAGACTATGGTCGATTCCCATTGCTTTGCTTGCTAGAGTCTCTTTTAAGCGTCTTGGATGGATGAAGTTACCTGTTTAATCAGTTTTCTTTATTTTCCTTCAGTTTTTTTCTTATTTTTTTTTTTTGCTGCGACATAAAATCTTCCCTCCTAATGAAAAGGGATTATATAAAAAAATTTCCCCTAAAGTTTAAGTTGAATTTTTTCATTGCTTTCATTTTAGATTTCTTATGAAAAACGAGATGATTTTGACGGGAGATAGAATTTCTTGTCTGTATTCAGAAATTTTTTAGCATTTTTAATGAATCTTTTTATTTCATTTTCTGGAAGTGTTGATGATCAAATCAATACTTTCAATACCTTCTGTGTATGTGTGTGTTGAGGGGGAGGGGGGGGGGGGAGATTATCGACAATTTGATTTTGAATTGCTTAAGTTAAAATCAGTTTGTGAAATATTTGAAGCAATTAATACAATTGAATGAAAAAGGATGCATTAAAAAAAGGTAAGAAATGCATTGGCCTTGAAGTTAAACTGATTTTTATACCCTAGATGAAATCTAAAGGGTATACTAAGTTTGTCATTCAATTTGTAACACCTGAAAATAACGGTGCTAGACGAAAATGTCCGTCCATCTGTTCGTCCGTCTATCCGTCCCCACGATAACTCGAGAACGCATTCACCTAGGGAGATGAACTTCGAAAATGGGACAAATCGGGTAACTCCTTCGTAGGATTGGCATTCAAAAATTTCGCTTCTTACTATTTAATTGCACAGCAGCAGACAAGCCGCCGAAGTAGGGAGCTGAAATTTTGCACACAGATTTTTAAATAAATGCAAATTCGAGTTCCAAAATGTGACGAGTCGGGTAACTCCTAAGTAGGGTTTTGGCGACGCGTCTGTGTTTCTTCACCATTTTCTTTCTGAACGCATGACTAGCCACCGTGTAAATTGGGCAATTCTTTTTCTAAATTCTCAGCTATTAATACTCTGCTGAGCGAGGAAAGCTGTAGCTAGGTAGGCGTTTATTGACAATGAAAATTTGCGTAAACATAAGAAAAACGATTCTGATGTCAGACTTAATGAGAAAAAGTTGTATTGTTACGAATATTAAATATAATAACGTTGTGACTATTTTTGCTGGAATGAAAATTAATAAAAGGATAAGGATTAAAACCACAGCAGTAAGAGGCTTTTAATCTGTCTCGATTTCCCAGGAGAGTTATGTTTATGCCCGTACCAATAGCGGTCCCACATTTTTTTCTTTTTAGGCTCTTTTAGGACGGCTCGAATCTCACTGTGTTTCCCTAACACCGTAGCTAACGGTGTTACAGGCATTTCGAACGGAGAAGGCCCACAACGCTGCAGTTAACAGTTGTCCATTAAGAATATCTGACGAAGCTAGTAATACATGACATCTTTTTTACAAGATTGAGTCAACCTACCGCAACGGTAGAAGTAGTTGCTTCAAACCTCCACTAACTGTTCATCAACGAAGAGTATTAACAGAAGTCTGCGATACATTGTATCTGCCTACCGAGACTAGGTCAATCTACCGCAACGGTAGAAATGGTCCACTTGGCTTGGCCAATTTGACATAGAGTCAACTGATCATTTACGTCCTTTACGAACGTTACAGTTTCTTTTTCAGACGGAGTAGCGACACGATACTCATCGTACTCGCACAATCAAGATCTTCCCATCCAGCTGTTATACAAGCGATAACTACACTCGTCGTACTATCCTAAGCAAGTTCTCTTCATCTTACTGTTTTACTAGCAACTGTGTTGTTGCTCTCACTCATGTTTGGATCCAGTGTAGTCAAACCACACTATAACCCTAGATCAACATCGACCCACTACATCCAGATAACTAAGATATATCGAGGACTTCTGACTGCAACTAACCACGATACACTTCTTTCCGAATCAAGGTTGAAGACAGATAGTGGGCCCTGGAGTCATAATACAACTTTGGGGTATACCATTAATATTTGAACACTGCCTCAGAACGCGTCGACGTAGAGAGCTCAACACTGTGTTTTCATAGTTTTCATAGTACTAGCTTCAAAAATGGAAAAATCAGGTGACTCCTTTCTAGGGTTGCCATACAAAAATTTCGTTTTCACTATAAATTTATTAAGATTCAAGTTCAAGAAGATTGCGAGATGTACAAGCCATAATTTGATGTAAATATGTATATTGACTCAGATTTCATAATAAATAAATAAATAAATAGGGTAACCCTTCTTGGTGTCGCCATACAGAAATTTAGTTTTTTGTTTTTTTACGTATTAATGTAAAAATGATCAGATGAAGACGATTTTATTGTACTGAAAAGTGAATCCTATGAAATTGGTTAAAATCATTTTTATTGTCCAACGACCGTTCAAAAAATATATGCGAAAAATCACTTCAAAATCAAATTTGAACGCATGGATGACCATACGAAATTACATACGGGTTTTCATCTAGATCTTAGACCAATTTAACTTTTTGACTTGTTTGCTTTCTATTATTATTATTATTAAATCAAACTGCAGCAGTAAACATTTTGATGCAGATCTTCTTATACCAAAAATTCTTCTTCACAGAAAATAGAATTATGGTTAACACGGGCTCTGTTGCTTGCTGTATAAGAACACCTTTTTAATGCAGCATGTTGTTCTGATCTTAATATCAGCTCAGTTCTGATATAGCTATACTTTTTTTAGAGATTATCGCGTTATCTGATAAGATAAGGCTCACCCAAAAAGGGGGGACTTGCATTCTGATCATTGATAAAATGTAGATCACATGAATTGATTATGTGACCTTAGTGATATATGGATAGACGAATACAAGTTAACGGACAACTTTGTATATACCCCCTATGATTTCAGCTAGGATATGAAAAGTAGGAATTTCATAAAAAATATATCAAAAATTAACGACGCATTTTTTATGAAGTTTGAGGGGGAAATTGTTTTTTTTTTATTAAAACAACCCTCAACAACATTTAAAAAAAACAAAAAGTCAGTCTATCTCCATTAATCTAGTAAAGGCGCTCAAAATATCCTAAGTTACGCCGAATACTATAAGAACAACGTAACAACACTACAGAATGGACACAAGTACCAAACTAAAGAAGATCGTATGTTTCTTCTACTTTTCGCCACTGAAGATTAATTTTATAATGCCTTTAAGCACCTTTTACAGTCAAGTAGTTGTACAAAACTTGCTAGAGTAAAATTCATGTCAAGTGATATTTCCATCGAAAATAAATTCACTTCCCAAATATTTTTTATTGATGCAAACTCCATTGAAGTAATGACCTAATAATCTCGATAAGCTCAATTCAGCCAAATGTACATATTTCCAGTAGTGCTTAAGACCCTTGAACGGCTGCACATATCTTTACGTTTAAGAAGAGAACTCAGTGCTCATAATAAGCCCAAAGTAAAAACATCAGACAAGAACAACGTGTTGAAAATGCTGTATGGATTTATTTTGCTCATTTATGATTTGAGTGTTGGGCAAAATGCAATCTGATTGATGATTAATGATTACGATTACAATCTGTAATCATGATTACAGATTGATAATATTAATCAGAAAAGTAATCATTTATGGCGATTAATGATTGATCAATCGTAACCGTAATCATGATTACATGATTACATTTTTTGATTACAAATTTGCAAAAGGTTTAAAATTATAGTTAAAAAAAAACAAACAGTGTTGTATTTCTATCCCGAAGTCGGTAGTGAATAACTCGTATTGCCTTATTCTACAACAGCTGCATTCTGCCCTTGAATGCATTCGAACTAGCATATAACAATGTGGAGCAATATGAAAAGTCTAGCAAAATCAAAGCGTTAAAAGGCATTATTTCATTATATATTATACGCCCCAGAAGTGTAATCTTTTTTCATATATAATCAAAATCCTCGAATTTAAGCTGATGATCAGATATGTGTGAGTCTCTATCAATAGAAGCACTTACATTCTTTACACTGACTTCAATTAATACATAATTCAACAGTGACTTGGAGTTTTCTGCAATAAAAATCCTTACGATCACAGATTGTTTATTTTCTTAGAACTAAATTTTAAAATCTCTTGAAAAGTTTCATTTGTAATCAAAAAAGTGTAATCATGTAATCATGATTGCGGTTACATTTTCCTAAGATTACTCGATGTAATCATGATTAATGATTGATGGGTAATTATGATTCATGTAATCATGATTGATGTAATTATGATTGATGTGTAATCATGATTGATGTAATCATGATGTAATCATGATTGATTTAATCATGATTATTAATCTGATTACAAATGTAGTTGATTACGCCCAACACTTACATCAAAGTGTGTAGTCAGACCACAAAATTTATCTATCAAATTACGTGTCGAGACATAACATTCTACTTTATTCGACTCCTTAGTAGCCACATTTTCATTAATAAAAACTCTTTGCAGCCATAGATTTACCAAACAGAACATATTTTCACTGCAGTATTTTTGACACCGTTATCATCCGATCCCAGTAACGCATCCAGGCGACCCCCCCCCCCCCCCTCCTAAATTTGAAGAAAAAAATATTTACTTAATTGAGTTATTTAAAAAAATATATTTTTTATTTATATAATTCAACTTAAAAAAAAAAGTTTATTCCAAAACTTAAAAAATAAAAATATATTTCAATGAATATTATTGTGTGATGTATGTGTATATTTTTTTCTCAGAATTTGAGTTTGGTGATCCAAAACCCTCGGAAATACTTCCCAGGCAACAAAACAGACTAATAATATGGACCGACTACGTTCATAAAAATATACTTCAGAAAGTGGGCTCACTTCTATATAGCGTTCTCTTTCGGTCTAAGCACCAAGTACCAACTGAGAGAGAACTGTAAACAACAAATAAATATGTGGATTCGTCGAAATAAATGTTTTTAAATTAATTATTTGGATTAATTAGTGATAAAAAGTATTTTACCAAAGGCAATATATTCATTGATACTCATAAGAAAATCGAAAGGTTTTATTAAAATCACTTTTCAACTTCCTGCCAATGGTTTTTTCAATGTTGGCACCGACGTAAGAACTGCTTTTGACACACAAAATTGTACCCACATGAAATAGCATATCGAACAGTCCATATTATATATGCTAGTGTGTAAAACTGAGAAAAGTTTGGTTTGAATGACTGCTGCAGTTTGTACCCTAAACTACTATTCTATTAAAAAATTACTGTAAAATTATATTAAAAAGTGATCCATCATTCACACCGCTTAATGCAGAAACCTTCCTAGTACCTCACTATAGTATAGCGGTGGTTAAACTAAGCGACTTACGCGGCGCTAGATGATGTGTCACCTACCACGATGGCAACCTTAATCCAACTTAAGCCAGCAACATTTCTAGAATCGATTCTGGCCACGTACTCGTAAATAGGTATTACCTGCAGTTTAAACAAAATGACTGATGACTTAATCGCGCCGTTGAACGTCGTTGAACTACCTTTTATCGTCCAATAGGCAGGTTAAGGTTTCGCGTATGGCTCGCAATAATTTTTTAATATTTTGGTGGCAGTTAAATACTCCACTTTGCCCCACCCAATCTCCTCGTCTCTATGCTTTTTACTCTTTATAGGTGGTATATTTACATGTCAGAAATCTGTTTTATTTGTGACAGATGCTAAATGTTCTATCTTTCTCGCTCTCAAGAATTTTTTTTTTCTTAATTTTTGGATGCGATTTAACGATCACTTCCAGTTGTCAAACTTTAACAAAAACTTTGTATGGACTCTTCTACAATGAGTCTCACTAATTGATTTAGACAAGTGCTTATTTAGCATTTTTAAAGTAATATGTGCAAAGACTAGGTATAGGAAACCTCCCCTCTCCCTCCTACCCCTCTCCTGCACCACCGCCAAAGATAACAAACGTACCTCCACCAGTCAAAAAGAAGCACCTACATCGGATTCCGAAAACCCACGAGAATATCCGAAAGCGCAACCACCCCAAAAATGAGCTCGAAAAGGTATTATTAACAGCCAATTAGCTTCTACTCTTGATGCCTCCAAATTGAGTGACAGAAGAGCAACTATGGTCGTGACATTTACTTTGAAAAGTGCGACATGCAATCCATCAGAGTTTAATGTCAACAGATCTTCCATTTGTCGGCACCGTTTAAAAAATCGAAAAGCAATTGCAGAGTCCTTCAAAAGCTAGTTCAAAACTAATTTACCCTTAACAATGCATTTGGATGGCAAATTAATTGAAGAAATCACTGGGCATAAAATTGTAGATCGACTGCCAATTTTGGTATCTGGATATGGGGTTGATCAATTCCTAGCAGTTCCAAAATTAGAACGTGGAACAAGTGAAGCTTATGCGTCAGCTGTCTACGAAACAATAAATTCATGGAATTTGAGTGATAAAGTAAGTTGTTTATGTTTTGATACGACTTCTGTAAACACCGGCTTAAGAAATGGAGTTTGTGTTGTTTTGGAATGAAAAATTAAGAAAGATATGCTTTGGTTTGCATGTCGACATCACATACCTAATGGAAATTATGTTATCAGCTGTAGTAGAACAATCACTCGGTGGTTCTAGTGGTTCTGATATACAATTATTCAAAAGGTTTAAGAACAACTAGGACAAGATTGACCAAAGCGACTACAAAGCAATAATTTATGACGCCGAGTCATGCGTCCCAGTAAAAGTTACCGCAAACAGGATCAATAATTTGGAATAATAACAATAATTTTGCATTTTTAATATTCTTACTTATGAATCCAAAATTTCGACTAATGTAGTGATTTTGAGTTTTATTTAAAATTCAAACCTTGGTAGCAATCCTTAAATGATACTTAAAATTCTTAAAAAAAAAAACTGAAACAGTTCCTTAAAGTTCATAATCAAATTATGTAGTGCCCCATGAAAAAAAAATTTTTTTGTTTTTTTCTTAAGAATAAGGACCACCCTAATGAACATTCTAATGCCCAGTTTAGTCAAATTTCAGGCGATATCACTCACCACTGTTCTGCTAAAAGTTATCTCACTTTCGTATCTTACCTGATATGATTGAACTTTTCAAGAAACGGAAAGACTTTCCTTCAAGAATTCTCTTAAGAATTGAACTTTAATCTATAAAACTTGTTGCCAGTTTCTTAAATGGCCGTTTTCTTAGAATGCATAATTAGCAAAAACGCAATCAGAATAGATTCCAGGTAATTTTGCCAATTTGTCAATTCGAAAAAAAGCCAGAATGCGTAGTTTATAAGAATGCTTCTATTCCAGAGCAATCTGTGAAATCAAGCTTTTTCCTGACTATTTTTTGAGAAGAACTTCATTTTACCTAATGACGTTCAATTGGACGTTTCTATTTTGTAATTACTTAACGGGCAATTATTACGCTGTTCCCCAAATTGTTGCTGTTATGAACACCCCCCCCCCCCCCCAATTATATGACACCGCTGCCTATGAGTTTTTGTGCTTTAATTGTATATATATATTCTAACCACCATGGCTTTATGAGGGGAAGTTCAACAACAATGAAGTTGTTCAAGTTTTCGTCATTTTTGATATCGAGTCAGATAGTAAAACTCACTGGGCGTATACTGACTTTAGTAAGGCTTTTAACAAAATTTCCCAGGCCAGTCTGATCTATAAGTTACGTGCATTCGGTTATCTTCCTAACTGAAAGATCGCTCAAGGTTTTAGTACAACTTCTGTATTAGGAAATAACAGCTAATTCTGGTGTACCACAGGGAAGTCACTTGGGAAGCGTTCTGTTTATTTTGCTCATAAATAATGTATTTTACCTCACATAATTTTGATATAACAGCTATTGATCTACACAGATCATGTAAATCTGTACATAAAGTCTAAACTGGATTGTGTGGACCAAATGATAAATGTAGAATCTCCTATTTCTCTTATAAAATGATCCCTCGAGTTTTAGACTGGCGTAATTCTTTCTAAAACTACTAAAATGCTATGTTACGCAATTGGATGATGTCTGTAGAACGAGAGCTTTATTCACAATCCATCTTGGTATATGCTAGTCCTGTTTGGTCTCATCAAAGGTGTGCCAAGGATACTCCTGGTTTTTGCTTTAAGAAGCCTCGGAAGACGAGATGATTATCTTCGTCTACCATAATTGAGAGATTAAATGTGATACATTTGTCCATTCTTCATTTTCTTCGAAGTAAAAATTTCCGATATTGTTTATTTGTTTTTGAGCTTTACTTCTAGAACTTATGTATGTACTAAATCTCGTCGCAAAACACCTAAGACTATTGATTTTATTCATATTAACTCCCATCGTATCAATTAAGCTAATTACCAAATTGAAAACTAATTTTCTGTGTTTTTCTATATAAACTGTTAAATTATTTTAATTTCTCTTCATCAGCTTTTCGGTTAATTTTTAATTTCTATTCTAACAGGTCCCAGAGTTAATTTTATATCCTCTGACTTGCTTTACATTTATTTGCGGTGTACCTCAAGGATCTACTCTTGCGGCTCTCCTGTTTCGCCTTTTTATCAATGATCTTCTAAAGTCTAAAGAGGATGTACGCATACATATACGTATGAACAAGATGAGCAGATCTATCTAAGTTGACCAGATTGACTTATGAAAAATGGTGTAAAGTGTATCAACAAAGATTTCGATAAGATTGTTCAGTGGTCTATATGGAAGAAATTAAAGCTAAATGTTTGGAAGTCACAGATCTCCTGTCTTTTCCTTCTGTTCGACTAAGTGGGAGTATCTTGCTGTTTGTTGATAACGTCCATACGTAATCTAGACATTATCATCCCTAACACTCATATGAAATTCTGTGATCATATTAATGCTTATTTGTTAAAAATTTATTTTGGCTTACGTAACCTACAGTTACATCCCAGTATTTGATGTATTAATATGCGTATAAACTTGATAAAAAATCTTCTCTTACAGTATTTCTCTAGTGAACACTTAATCTTCAGTCTCGTGTATTCTGTTTACCCCAAAATCCTGATATATAGGTACATAAAAATAAATTCCTTAAAGCCTAAAGTCTTTGTACATACCTTCGTTACCCTCTTAATTAAGTCATTGTTTCTCCTCTAGTATCAGGATCTCCCATAATATTTCAACAAGTGCTGAAACAAGCAGTTCAAAGCTCAGGATTTATCTATAGACAAAAGATATGAACGGGAGTAGTGTAATGGTGGAATTTATTCACCCAAAAAAAAAAATTAATTTTCGTTTGACTATGCTCTAAATGGGCAAGAATTCTACCAAAAATTTTCTCCTATGTACATAGTAGATATCTATGTAGTACCGTCAAGACAACCTTGTAACTAGGACGAAAATCAATAAATCCCAATTGATCAATGGGAGATGATTCCCATCGTTTTCCAGGCGAAGTTAATTTTTCCAAAGCATAGGACTAAAAGACTTTACAGAGGCAGGCAGGCAGACAGACAGACAGCCAAGCAAGCCGCCTCTTTATAATATAGAGCAACTCCCGTACAAACAAGAGTCGAACTTTTCGGAATTTCAAAGAATGCTTTAAGGGCTAATTTGAATTCCACTGAGGACACCAGGAATATTAATTACAAAAGCCATTCATTAGCGTTAATTGGATTACATTAGGTCAACTACCTTCCTCCTTGGCTCGCGATACTAAAGGGTTTCGAGGGTAGGTATACTATACTTGGGTATTCTATAAACAGCCTTTTTCCTGTTACTTTTCACTTGAGGTTGGGAACTTCTTAAGTTTTGCTTCTTGTCTCGGATGTTGGTGTAAAATGGATTTTCTTCAGTCGTCCAGTTTATCGCCTTCATTGAGCGTTAGGGTCTTAATGAAAATAAAGAATTGCGACTGCCACCATGTTCAGGATAATGTGAAACGAAATTATGGGTTTATGGAGCATTAAAATATCCTCATTCTACTTATCCCTAACTAAGATTTATTTTAAATCTCAGAATGATTTTTTTACTAGTTTTTTTTTGTTTTGTATTTTTAAACTTTTTTCTTATTCCGGTGGGAAAGTAAATTTTCATGTTTTGTTTTTTATACTTTTTGCAATATTATATGAAATAACTTTTATTATGAATGCGGTTTGCAGTTCACTACTGCTGATAATGCACAGAACATAATACACAATTAAAATCTCAGACAATTTATCTTACGATACTTCCACTACTCTTCTGACAAAAACAATTCCTGCGGGACCAAAAGTTCTCTCCTCTTTAAAGATGAAAAGTTTAAAGATGTCCATGAACCAGAATATGATACGAAAGTCATTCAACATTTGTCAATCGACTTCACTTTGTGAATCAATCATATTCTATAATACACATACGTCAGCAAATCTAGAGAATTTCCCTTATTTGATCAATTGCCTTTGATCTGTGTCGGGAGTCATAGACAATACAATTACCTTAATAAGGACACAAAGGATGTATCAGATATGTACACACATACACCCACCTATACACATATACCACACAAATCAATTATTTATAGAATTGTCATGATTAGCTGCTGGGCAAAGATATCCTCATTAAACTTGTACGAGTTAAATGCCCATGTTACATCTCTCTTGGTTAATTGGTCCGAAGGCTATTTAAAGGACGAATAATATTTCAATTGTTTTCACTTAAATTACTTTGTTGTTGACTTTAATTGTTGAACAAATTTATTTCATTCATTTCCCAAGAGTTTTGAACAAATTTGGTAGGTGTCAATATAGAAAAAGTGTAACAAAAAATACTGCCGGGTTCTATTCAAAATTTATTCTGTGTCTATTTGAAATTAATAGCTATCTCATATAAATTTTACAAATAGGTTACTCTCGTTTTGGACTTAATTCAGATTTATTTACAATTAATATTTACAGACTTAAAGACTAACTTTCTACTAAAATATAGGTACAATTTTCAAGCACTGCTGCCCTGTGAGGAAGAGTAAAAAATAACAAAGTAAGAGAAAACAAAATAAAAAGAAAAATAATAGCTCAAAACTTATATCTCCATAATAATAAAAAAAAGGAGAGTACTAATACAAATTATCTGTACTAATAGTACCTACTAGTAAGAGAAATAGTAAGAGAAGTAATAAGACTATTAACAACATCATAATCAAACATAGTTTCACACCTCTGAAATCACTGCTACTACTCATCCTGATCTCCAAATGCACGATATACCACATCCTATGGTTGCATAAGTTTAAAATTTAATGGTCGATAATTAAAATTTGGCACATTCAATAGCTACAGTTCTACTTAAACGATAAAGTGTTAATTTTTCAAAAAGCTAGCTAGGTACCTTTTTTACAATTAAATTATCAAAAAAAAAACAAATTACCTGAATAACCCAATCATTTAAGATTTTCACTTTCAATTAAATCCCACCAAGCTGTAATGTACCGAATTGTATCATTTTGACATAACAAAAAATACACTAAAAGTCGGCATCGATTGGCCATGCGGAAACTTTCAAAATGGCTGCCAAAAGGTGTAAAACCAGGTTTTTTTTCGAATTTTACTCGGAATACGTGAATCCTACGATTGAATGGGTTGAATGGAGGTTGAAGCCCGACGCGGGGGTCCCTGGAAGGTAGGTCACAACAAGGCCCTTTGCTCACCCTGCAGACATAAGCAATTCCTCATAGGTCCCAATCCCGGTTACATGAAGTTCGTCCAGGAGGTGTGAGTCAAGGATTCTGTAACGTTTTCCTGAGAAAGCCGGATAGTGACAAAGAAAATGAGTCACTGTTTCAGATTCCTCTTCCCATCTTCTGCAAAAATGATCATCAACAAGTTCCACCCTGTGTACGTGATCCTTGGGAATAGAGTGCCCAGTGAGAATTGACCGTACGGTTTTCAGGGTTGGCTTGTTTAGTCCCAATAGATTTTTCGTTAAGTTTGGGTTAGGTTAGCCCACAGTTGCTTTGTAGTCCTCCCCGAATGATCATATAACTAAATACCACTATGTCGGTAGTTGGCCCAAACAGAAATATTAGATGGAAGGTGTTTTGGTGTGATCCCGAGGCTACACTCCAAAATCAATTTGAAGGTTTTAAAGGGTTTTAGCAGGGCTTTTACAGCTGCTTGGTTGTCCGAGAAAATGAAAATCTCCTTGTTCTCAGTGCTTGAGTTGAAGAGATACATTCTCTCCTCAAGGATGGCCTTGAGTTTCTCCTGGATACCCGTGATATGACCTTCAAAGTGTATGCTCCAGTTTTTTCTTCAAATTTGAAGCCGTCTGTGTAGATAATAGGGTTTGTGAATGGCTGAAGCAGCACAGAGTGTGATTCCCATTTTGCCCTAGATGGAATTTTCGAGTAGGATGTAGTTGTTCCTGTCAACATCAAGTGCTATAGACTGCACGAGTTCAAAAATGGATTCGTGTGGAACTTTTCCTCCAGTATGAATCCAGCCCTAATTAAGATGCGATCAAGAACACGACTACTGGTTGACTTAAGAGTGTCACTTGTCCACACTGAGGATACACAGTCTTTGAATGTTCTCCAATATCATACAATAATTGACGAAATCCATTGCTTTTAACCAAACTACAGAGTCCTAGGTTAAAATAAATCCGTTGATGCTAGTTTTATCTAAAGATCATCCGCTGTTTTATAGTCCCCACTTATTCCCTATAGTTCTACCACAAATTGCGAAGGCTCTGAGAGCTTTATGATGCCTAGGTATTTTGCGCTGTCCTTTAGCTCCAAACGTGTGAAGCCAATAGAAGGCAAGTTCAATCAGGGAAGGTTTCTTTTCGTAAAAAGACATAGATCGGTTTTCAATGATTTGATGTACAGTTTGATATCCATATCCGTGACCCTACTACTCATATGGCGTTCTGCTCCAATTCGCAGATTTCGGACTCATAACTGCCGTTGACTAAGATCGTCTGCATAACATACCGCTTTATACCCCATCCTACGATAAAAATCGTGCAGAACTAAATTCTCTATAAAAAAATATATGCTTATATATAATATAATTATTCACGTGATTTCTTCTGGAAGACGATTCCAAAGATGACTTCGAAGCGCCACTCAGATGAACTTAAACCATGCAGTCGATCTAACTTGCCCTACACACTGGAATGGCTGGAAAATAGGAAGGTGTAGGGAATTGAGGATTTATATTGGGATACCACGGAAATAAGAATGCACCTGTTACTCAATCTCGAAGGTGGTGTGGAACAGAGTATAATATGCATTTTACATGTAAATACTAAGAAAACATCTCGTTCATATTGACGGGTGTTCACACTAAATGTAAATGTGACCTGACACTTCTTCTAAAAAATTTAATTTCCTTTCAAGTTATTTCCAGCATATCTGTGATAATGTCGTGCTTTGACGGAATATTCCCAGGAAAACTGAGTGTCGGTAGGCTTCCAGCGTCACTATGTTTTTCACCTTTAAGTTTTTCTAATAACCAATCGATGGTGCCGTTTAGTATGTTATTTCGTATATCAAAATGAGACTGTATACCAGACCGTACAGTTCAATTCAAGACGACAGTGCGAGCATTCTATGCTACAAGGAATCCAACTAACTGGCAAAATAGTTCGCATCAGTTGTTTCACTAACATTTAGTCTTGAATACTTTGAGGAGTAATGAATGCAGTAACCGAAAGCTTACGAAGCATTGCATAAGTGTTATATACAATAAAATGGGCCAACCACATAATTGTAGTGTCAAAAATTCCGCCAGTATTTGTTTACTGGTCCACGCTGTATGGAATAAGAGTATACCAAGAGAATATTCAACTAAGGATCTAAATCCAAGAAATATTATATATGAAAACTAAAAATAGCAAAGACCCAAGGATTGACCCCTGTGGTCCTTCAAATATAAGCATACAAGCAATCCTAGAAAAATTGAAACAATATTTTAGACTTGTCTATGAGTAATAAGCGATTAATATTATCGAAGGCTTTGGAAAAATCTGTGAAATGGAACAAGAGGGTGAATACTTCCCCATTACGACAATCCATCATCACACATCGCACTCTGCATCTTTGTCTATCTATGAGTTAAGTTAGAAAGTGTAATTGATAGATAATCTGACCTAAAGTCCGGATTTGGCATCCTGTGACTTCCTTTGACTTCTTTTATTTTAATATCAGCATGCTGGCGGTGAGGACGGAAGGAAGGAGTCCGATGGCAGATGGTGGTAGATGCTGGTAGGTTTTGAGTTTTTGGAGTTTGAATAGGTTGTAAGAAAAATTTAATAAACATTGTTTAACCTGGAAGGGATATCAAGGAATTTTTAGACGTATCCCAATTACTAAATCTCCATTATATCCACAAAACCTCCCCTTTACATATCTACCTGCTACTTATGCTACCTTTCTCAATCACCCGAATACTACATTCATTCTCCACCTAGTCCACCCACTAGCTTTTCTCACCTCACTGTAATTAGGCTTATGCCTACATTGATAAAAAACTAACAATTTTTCTCATCCTTTGGCTAGTTTTAAAGGTCCAAACTTGTGAGATTCGTGTACATGAACTTTATGAGCACACGTGTAATATGCGGAATAGTATTTTTATGTGATTTTTCCTAAATCAGAGAACCTAGACCATTCAGTTAATTACTTGTTGAATACCTATCAAACTACAATTCTCGTCACTCTCCAGAGGTTTGAACTAAAGCACAAATAACGCAGGTCAGATAATTTTAGGTGACGATATTTTGATGCTACATTTGAATTCATCTTGATAATTATTTTGTAAAAAGATATAAAACTTGAAAGAGGAGACGTTCCGTAATTAAAAACATTCACCCTACAAATGTCCTACTCTAAATAAAATAAATTTATATTTCTTTAGATAGATGTCGCTGCTAATTAATAAGTCTATTCAATTATTTCTTCAATAACTTATTAACAAAAATAAAAGAAGGTTAATTCATAAGAGCTCTAGAGTACTGCAAAACAAAAAATGGAAAGCTTATGACCCTCGGTTCGTTCGTTAAATAATTTCGTCGTAAAAGTTAAACTCACAAAATGTCCGTGAATTTTTTCAATTTTCATCGGTAAAAGATTAACACCACCTTTATCGCAATAGCAAACATAATTTAAGTGGAACAAATAAATCGATAAAGCAAACGCCTGAAACCATTCAATTTGAATTCTAGCAGAGGATCCCAGATTTACACTCCATTCCCGAGTAAGCTTATACTTTAGTATAATCCGGCAGTATACACTTTATCTAGTATCTTTAAAACCTGTCAAAAAACGTGTAAACAGTGTGCTGAAATCTGCTTCCCATGATTTTATTACTAGTACTCGGTTCTGTTATGCCCTAGGGTCCAATGACAATGATGGAAAGAGGCCCATCATCAGTCAGAGCTTCTGCACACCATCCATCTATCCCCCTCACCATAAGCGAAACGTTCTTTTTAATGTCTCTGTTCTTCGGAGGACGAGTCCTGAAAGGATCTATGTCAATATTATTAAGTCGTAAAAACATTGCGTAAGCTCTTTATGAAAATCAGCTTTTGATGTAGCGAGTGGGTACAATTGGGATACAGGTGTTGTCTCCCCTCTACGGTTGTTACCTGGCCCAGATATGGTGGCAACAGATGGCAGGTGGTATGATTCAATCTCATCCCATCATGTCATCATCCAGTCAGAGACTGTCTGTCTTATCTGGTGAGTGACTGGTACGTGTGACTCTAGCCTCAAGCTGTTACGATTTCTCTCTGGAGATTCACGGGAAATGTGATACCTCTTAAAGTGAGTCCCACTTTATTTATGATTAATCAATTTTACGATTGCTATAAAAATCCATGAAACGAAGTCAATAGCAACAAGTTTACTGCCATGACATAGGGTTCCGATGGGGGAGTAAATGTTATCGGAAATTGAGTACTTTCAGCAATTTGTCAAACGTTGCTTAAGCATACTTTGGGGCTCAGTTCAAGTAACATAGCGATTTCAGAGATCTGCAAATTTATTTTCAAAGGGGACCAGAATTATAGTTTAGTTGAGGAGTACACAAGCCAAATGAATGCAACTGGGAACTCCATAATTAGGGATTTTAAGAAAGAAGAAAAGAAATAGACCAACTGGCTTGTCCTGCTTGGATTTCGGTTGATGGCTAACTGCGGTTTCCATTGAGCTAACGAGTCAGATGCTTTTCCTTACTCGCTACTTTGTCATTTAAAAGGCAGGAAAACTACGAAAAAATTGGTAAGAGCAACCAGCCCGGAAAGTGAAGGGTGACCAAATCAAGCTTACAGAAAGGCAGTTATACTTTGCATATTTAATTGAAATCTTTAATACTTCTTGGTCACTGTGGGTCAAATTGATCCATGTTTTTTCAGTGAAAAGATTGATTCTTTAGAAGGCTTCCACTTTTCAGGCAGTTTATAATTTTATTTATTTAACAGAAATGCATAATATTCTACAATCAAGCAAGGTATACTCTTTTTTGTATCCAATTGAATGAATATAGTTCATATGGCAACCAACTACTGCAAAATTTGATAATTTTCATTCTATACCTAGATCAATTAAGTTCTAAAAATATTTAAAAATTTTTTTTGTTCACTCCACCGGAACATGTAATTTCTCGTCCTAACCTAATATGATTGAGTGTGTAGATTGCATTCACATTTAGAGATGGCACTAGGCTAAATTGGTTCCTTTGAGTGACATAATGATTCTATTTTAAATAATAGCACCATGAAGCTGCCTATGGCTGGCTTTATTTTACATATGTATGTACTTTCTTCACTGAGGTAATTCTGAATTTCGCATACTGCTTACAAGCAAAAATTTTTGGTTTCGAAAATAAATGTAATCTGGTAACTCTTTTATAGAGTTGCCATACAAAAATTCAGTTTTTTACATTTTTTTTTTATACAGCCTGAGAATGCGTCAACTCAGTGAGCTTAAATTTAGCGTTCGGGTTAAATGAAGAAATTATTGATTTTATTTCGAAAATAATAGGGTTGCCATAGAAAAATTTATTTTTTGCACTTTCATTTGAATACTGGATGAGAACTAGCTAACATCGACATGTCATATAGTGGCTAAAGTAATAAAATTGTAATTTCAGATGTAATTACAAAAGTTGAATAAATCGGGCAATACCATCCTAGGGATGTCATACAGAAATTGTTTTTTGGATGTATTATGAGAGTATCATTTCTGGATATTTTGACTACTACATTGATATCATTGGAACGTAAGAACCTATCAAATAATTTATGACCGTTTATTTGTTCGCTTGTAGACCACCCTTTTAGGGAGCTGTAAGACCACAAACTCAGTTTATTTGCAAGATTTGCCTTAAATCCCGCATATTTCTGTTGAAGTTGTTCTTTTTAGAGGTGATATTGTAGTCATTGAATTTACTGTAGTTGTTCCTACTAGTATTGTGGTTATTACTGCTTTTTCTGTCATTATTATTATTTCAGATGGCATAATATCTACCCTCTAAGCTTTTAAGAGTATACACCTAAAGTGAAACGAAAACATATTGAAAACTCACTTCTGGATTTATAGACCTGTGTGCCATAGAATCTGACAGCAAACAGCTGTTTTGTGCATGTTAATTTGTTTGTGACTCTGATAACAAAACGCCGCGTTAATAATTATTTAATAAAATATTGACGTGTAAAAAAAATTTGATTACGTATTACTTATATTATTATTATTGCACTTTTGTTAGTTAACTAAGCAATTATCTATGTCCTACTCAATGTACCTAATAACGTTGTAACGTACTGTAAGCTAAGGTTCTTTAATCAATGCTTTTTTGTTCTATTCTTATTA
This sequence comes from Dioctria rufipes, assembly GCA_963924295.1. Classification (NCBI taxonomy): domain Eukaryota; kingdom Metazoa; phylum Arthropoda; class Insecta; order Diptera; family Asilidae; genus Dioctria; species Dioctria rufipes. The sequence continues at coordinate 14,450,541 of OZ002742.1, read as the reverse complement.
CAGTTTGTGATGCTATCAAATAAATTAAAATAAAAAAATTTGTTTTCTTTAAAAACCATTGAATCCACATGCAAAACGTTTCGTAAACTAAACTTAATTTTCATTCCGAAAACGAAACATTTTAGAGTACAGTTTGCGAAATATAATGCCAACTACCACTACATTGATAGTTTACGTTTCTCAGTTTCACTTCTCTTTGGCCTGATGATTCGTTTCTATTTCGCATTCACAACACCAAAGTGTTTCTTTTGCGTATACATCTATGCAAGCATGTTTACATATTCGTTACGTTTTGTTTCGCCTTGCTTGAAGGGTATGTTGTAACTTCTGTCATTTTCTCCATGTTATGCCACGCTCTGACTATAGCTTATCTTTGATAAATGAGTTCCCGACGGATTAAAGCCTACTCCTTAGTATAGTAACGAGTTGATGGTTGAGAGTCGTAGAAACAGCTTTGGAACAAAATTCAACATTACCCCCTCATTCCAACTTAAGTAGAACAGAAGGTCACCAATAACTGTCAAAAGACACAATTTATTGTTACTATTAAAAAATACAGAAAGAGTGCCCTCCTTCACCGATAACATATGAAGATTAGTTAAGAAACATAGTCACATTTGGAACATTCGAAGAGTGTAAAGGGTTTTCCAATAAGAGGTGTTATTTTAATTAGCCCGCTATTTCGGTAGATGTCACTTTTGGAGCTGTCATTTTTTGGCATTTGACAAGTAGAAACTACGCCATTGATAAAAATGGAACGATACACGATTCAACAACGCATTCAAATTATTAAAATTCACTGTAGAAATGGTGAAAATATGGCAGAGACGGTTCGTACAACTCGAATATTTTTGGGTCGTCGTGAAGCACCTTGTCGGACCGCAATACAGAAATTGGTAGAAATTCGAGCTGTTGGGACAAGTTAGTGATGTGAAGAATAAAACCCGTGCACGTCGCTCAAGAACAGCCGAGAATATTGCTGCTGTAGCCGAAAGTGTTGAAGAAAACCCAGGTTTGTCCATTCCTCGTCGTTCTTTGGAATTAGGCATTCCACAAGCGTCATTACACCGTATTTTGCATAAAGATTTGGGTCTTAAGGCTTATAAAGTTCAGTTATAACACAAGAACTCAAGCCGGCCGATCATCAAGAACGTCGAGTCTTTGCTGATTGGGTCCTTGAAATGCATGAAAATGATCCGGAATTCCATCGAAAACTCATCTTGAGTGATGAGGCCCATTTCCACCTCGATGGCTTCGTCAGCAAGCAAAATTGTCGCATCTGGGGCTCGGAAAACCCAAGAGTTATTGTTGAAAAGCCTCTCTATCCTCAACGTGTGACTGTTTGGTGCGGTTTATAGTCCCGCGGGGTCATTGGACCTTACTTTTTCGAAAATGAGGCTGGAGCAACAGTTACGGTGAATGGATTGCGCTATCGACAGATGATTAATGATTTTTTATGGCCGGAATTGGATGGTATTGATCTGGACAACGTTTACTTTCAACAAGACGGCGCTACGTGCCATACAAGCAACGAAACCATTGATCTTTTACGGGAAAAGTTTCCGGACCGTGTTATCTCTCGAAGAGGTGATCACAATTGGCCACCGAGATCTTGTGATTTAACACCTTGCGACTTCTTCCTTTGGAGCCACACGTGAAAGAGAAGGTCTTCTCCAACAGCCCAGCGTCGATTCAAGACCTCAAAGATGGAATTCGTGAGGCTATCGACGACATAGGGCAGCCACTTGCGATTTGGTTATGGAAAATTTCATGAAAAGGATATGGTCCTGTAGACGTGGTCGTGGTGGTCATTTGGCTGATGTTATTTTCCATTATTACCGACATACCTTCCTCCTTTATAATGAAATAAAGATCCGATCATTTATCTCACAAATTGGCATTTTTCTTTGAATATCAAAATAACACCTCTTATTGGAAAACCCTTTATTTCTGATTTTCTTTTACTACCTTTTGACCAGACTTATGGTCAGTATACACAATAAATGTGTGTGCATGAAAACGGCATAATAACATCTACTGTGATAAGCTACACACACGTAGATGCGTACTTCAAGACTAAGATTAAAGCATAAGATATCATACTATATGGATGTCCTTAACCAAAACCCTTGAGAAATACATCCTAAGCTATTCTAAAATATTGGTAGTGTTCTTAACTGGGTGTGCCAGAAGTCGACATCAAGCCGGAATAGGGTGATAGGCCAGATAATAATAGTTACCACAAAAATATAAAAAAAATCTGAGTCATGTAATTTTTAAATTATAGGCATTTCTTTTTTTTTTTTTTCTAGAAAATGTAAACCCTGTAATGGTTTTTTAACTCCTGTTGCTACAAATCTTTACTTTTTTTCAATTTTATTTTTCTTATGTAATCCCGAATGGTGCTTATGTAACCTGTTGATTTAAATTATAAGCCAACTGTTCCACCTTAGAAGAAAATATCACATTTAGCCGAACCAAGATTAGAAAATTAGTTCTTCGCCCAACTTTAACTGACTGTACTAAAAAAGAAATGTACTACGCCAGTGTGGCAAGTAGCTTTAAAAGTTGATGCTTTTAATAAGGATTCTAAAAAATGGTATAACACTTGCTACATTATTTCCTAGATTACGGGGAAAAACAATTGTTCTTCAAGAAACCCAGTTTCTAAAATTCTCTTTTTACCTTCTAAAATGATACTAGTGTACCCAAAGCTTGCTTTAAGGCCGTAACTTTAAGATTCTAGTTTGAGAGAGACGGAGAGCCGATTCATGAAGTGTGAGTCAGACAAATAGTGACGCTAATGAGTCAGATACAAAGAAAGTCATTTTATGAAGTGTAAACGAGACAGCTAGTGACGCCACACGCAATACAGATCAGTACGATACTCGTCTTTGTTGAATATGCATCTTTTCGTATCCGTTCATGTTATTTCGTACTTACGACTTTAGCTTCGTTTATTGGGCTTATTTGCTTGTGATTTAGATTTGGACAGTTTGGGTCTCTTTAAGAAGACCTCTACTTTCTCGTAGACTATCGCATGATTGTGTAGTGCCACAACACACGAATCTGCCAACATGCACTTCATTTATGGTGAATGCATTCAAATAATTGGTGTTTAATTTTAAACTTAAGGAAAATTTGTCCTAAATTTAACAAAAAGTTAGCATCTCTAACTTGAAAGCGTCACTATCTGGCTCACTCACACTTCATGGAATGACTCTCCACCTCACTCAAACTAAAATCTTAAAGTTATGGCCTTACGGCAAGCTTTGGATACACTAGAATCATTTTTAGTAGGTAAAAAGAAATTTTTCGAAACTGGGTTTCTTGAAGAAAATCTTTTTTCCCCGTAATCTAAGAAATAATGTAGCCAGTGTTATACCATTTTAGAAGCCTTATTAAATACGTCAACTTTGAAAGTTACTTCTCACCCTGGCGTAGTACGCTTTTGTTTTTTATTGCAGTCAGTTAAAGTTGGGTGAAGCATTAATTTTCTGTTCTTGGTTCAGCAAAATGTGACATTTTCTTCCAAGCTGGAACAGTTGGCTTAGAATTTCAACCAACAGGTTACATAAGCACCATTCGGGATTACATGAGAAAAATAAAATTGAAAAAAAAAAGTAAAGATTTGTAGCAACAGGAGCTAAAAAACCATCACAGGCTGTACATTTTCTAAAAAAAAAGGAATGTCTATAATTTAAAAGAATACATGGCTTAAAGTTTTCTGGTAACTATTATGATCTGGCCTATTACCCGATTCCGGCTTAAAGTCGACTTCTGGGTGTCCACCCTGTATAAAACTGACGAAAGTTTGATTTGAATAGGCTCCCCGCTCTAAGCTAGTATTCATACAGAAAAATTAACTTCGAATAATCTAATGCTTTCTTATCTTCCCAACCATTATCAAAGTTTTATATCTTTCCTAACAAAACTATTTAAAAAAAATTATCTCAAACAAATGACTAGGATTCCCAAACAAAAACTCTCAACTGAGTAATAATTGCATATGTGAATGTGTCGTGGTCCGATGAATTTTAATCAATCTGCCTACAGACTACGGATTACGGCCGCACATACACCTACTCTCTACTGCAACTATTTATTACTCACCTGAAAGTTATCGAAACTATTTTATTATTTTGTTAAGTAAAGTATATAGTAAATGTAGCCTTTGGGAAGGTAAGGAGCCAAGCTTAAAATTAATAGAAGACTATTTTCCTATTTGGCTAGTAGTTTAGGTTTTATGGCATATACAAAATCAATGTCTAGTCACTTTTCCATATGAATCAATATAAAACATTTTAGAAAACTGGACTAGCACGCACACATATGGATTTCTGTTTCATGGCTTAGGAAGTATTTCTCGAGGATTTTGCCTTAACCCTTCTGGTCGAAAGTAAAAACTCGGCAACCCCTAGCAATTTTGTTGTTGTCATTATTGCCCGGTTAATTGCGTTTCTCACACTAGTAAATTACATAAATTGTCTGGACAATAAACAAAATTTAAAATTTTACTTTTTCATATCTTTTGTAACACATCTATGGGAAGGGTGAGGGGGGCGGGATATGCATTCAGTGGTTATCTATCTTAGAAGCAATCTAAAATTAAGAAACAGTTGTAAAACTCAAAAACACAGTTTTTTTTCCTTTATGACTTAGAAAGTCACGACAAATGATCCAGTTTTTAATATGCAGTCAGACATACAGACAGACATAACCATAGAGTCTACATGAATCAAATGTTCTTAATTACGTACCACCAGCGAAATATTCCTTCCGCCTTTTTGTTAAACTATTCTCATTACACAGTTGCACCTGCATCTCTGTATAAGGTGATTACATAACCTAAAAGACGAATCTCCTTAATAAGCACAGCGACAGCGTGTTCACCTGCCCGCCCAACCGATGCGGTACAGCAGCGGTATATGATTAATGTAAAGCAGAAACAATTTGCATCGCTGTTGCTGTGGCAAACAACTCAAGCCAAACCAAGCCCGCCTTATCAGTTAAACAAGTTTCCAGAGGATTTGTGGTGAAGGCATAAAATTTTGTCTCAGAACTTTTAATTAGTTTTTCTCACCTCTCTTAGTAAAATTTCTGCAACAAAAAAAAAAACGAAAAAAAAAAAATAAAAACGACAAAAAGGGGGAAAAAAAGTTTAAACAAAACGCGTACAGTAGATGGAATGCCCACAATCGCGCTCCAATTGCAAAAATCAAGGAGGAAAATGAAAAAGAGCAGAGAGAAAGCATTCGGATATAACTTGCAAGGAGCAAAAAATCATTGAAATATCCTTCTTGATACAAAATGCAAAAAGGAAACAAATTTTCTTGTTACTGAAACTGAATTAAATGACAAAACCGAAGGTTCCGTAAAGCGGCCGATGGTGTATAATGTGTATATATCCTTTTTGGTGAAAATCTCGGACGCGAAATGCTTTGGTGCCACTTAAGTCCTCATACCTACGCTTCCGAGCTCTGTCTTTAGAAGTGGGTGGGTTAATTGAGTTTTAATAGGATTCTGCTAGGTAAAGAAATTGGGTTTGTTTTCACTTCCAAGTTCTATTTTCAACTATACACTCTGTATAAGAGACACCCACCTCGTATTTGGTTTTGTACATGGGGTGCAAGGACAAATTCAGTACTTAAAATCGCTTGATTTATGTGTGGTGTCTGGTTTGTATCTGTGACAGGCAGAAATGTTACTTCAGCGGGAGACTGTTATGGATTTGCCAGAAAAACCAACCGAATGACTGTCACCAGAGTGGAGCTTAATTTGCAATTTTTACCTCTGAAGCCTCAATATCACAGGGCAGTTTTAGTGAATTAATAAGATATCTTGGTTTTGGTTCTTTTAAATTAATTTTTTTTTCCTTTTTTAATTTTTTTTTTCCTTTTTTTTTCCTTTTTTTTCCTTTTTTTTTTTTTTGTTTATTTTGCTATGGTTTCAGCACAAAGTGACTTTATGCTGGGAAGCATTTAGAAAAAAAATCCTCATTAGCTCGGCTGTAAGCCAGAAAGTTGGAAGGGAGGGGGGTTTGTTGTTTGTTTTGTTTTAAACCGTATTTTTTCCTAAGATTAAAGTAAAAATTTGGAGCCCTTTTTTCTTTTTATACATATACTCCTATATTATTTGTTTTGAATTTTATGGGTGGTGTATTGCTCCAACTTTCTTTATATAACTTTATTTCGGATAGACAACAGTATATCTCATCCTCGGTGCCAGCAAGAGTATTGATGATTCAACACTTCTCGAAAGAGAGCGTTCTAACTATATATTGTTGACGGAATTTTTTTTCAATCCGTTGACACACGAATCCTACAAACCTACCCATGCTTTCCCAATCTTGTCAGATGATGTTAGTAGAGGGCTTTGCAAAAAACAACCAGAATTCCGTATTTCTCTTGCAAATGGTCCTTAAAGGAGGCGGTTGCAACTGATTTGTCATACTATAATACTAATAACTAAGTTTCAAGTCACTTTTAGGCAAACTTTTTTTTCAACTTATTGGCATCACTTTCGTTCCAGACCGTATAACCAATATTTCTTAAAAACAGCTTTAATCGCTGCAGTGTTACCACTCGAAATCTTTCTATCATAGCTCTTTAGCGTAGTACGAACGTGATTTCAGTAGCCAGTCGTGCAAAAATTATAGAAAACTTAAAATCTTAGATACACTGAGAAAAGGAGATCGCCATCTGCTTAGACAGCCAATTAGCTGTTAAGACTATCTAAACTCTTTACAACCTCGAAAGTAGTACTTGAGTGTAAAGACAACCTGAATTCCCTCTCTCGGAATAACAGGGCACTTGTTATGAGGGTGCCAGGGCATAGTAATATTAGCGGAACGATAGGGCGGACGAGTCTGTTCGTCTTGGTGCAGCCTCGGAGGAATCTTCCTCCATTCAATTATGTCAATTTGGGCTGACCGTCAACACAGCCGTCTTTGGTTAATTTACCCTTCGGGTAGAACTACAAAGGAACCGTGGGGGAAACCTAACCCAAACCTTAAGAATAAGCTCTTGGGACTTAGTAAGCCAACCCTGAGAACTCTAGTGTCTATTTTCATTGGGCACTCTTTTGTCAGGGATCCAATATAGGATGAGACTTGTTGATGGTCCTATTTGCAAGGGTTTCGGAGAGGAATTCGAAACAGTGACTCACTTTCATTGTCACTGTCCGGATCTCTCAGGAAAGCGATACAGATTCCTCGGCTCACATCTCCCGGATGGTCTGCACGATTTCGGCAAGGACATACTTAGCTTTGTAAGAGCGTCCAGTTTGGACCTATGAGAAATTGTTCATAAGTCTGGAGGATGAACAATGGACCTTGTTTTGGTGTTCGTTCAAAGGACCGTTGGAACCCCAACCTCTTTGCAAACTACTTACATAAATATAACTCTATAGACTAATTAACTAAAAATTTATCTTAAAAAAACATTTTTTTATAATTTATCTGTAAAAAAAATTGAAAATGTAGAGAAAAAAGTAGAAATAATCAAGCCCTATATAAAAGAGAACTAAGAATAAAAGAACAATTTCCCGAAAAGATTTCTCAACCAACCAGGTCGATGTTTCCTTTAATGCCCTAACTAAACCTTACTTCTCACAGTGAGTATACATCATTTCGAGGATTGCTACAAATGGTCTGGCAACCTGGTGGCTAAGAAGTGAATTCTGCATGCGGCACCAGAAATTCAGCTGCTCTACCTGCGGCCATCAAGTCGACATAGGGTCGACTTAGTTGCCGTGCCTCAGTAGACTGGGCTCTTGAGCTACAGCCTACGGAATAAAACCCGTTCAGGCTGTCATAGAGACAGCCCGAACTGTAGAGGCGTACCCATCTCTCGGACAGGCGCTGTATCAGTTGTCGAATCAGCATTATTGTAGCTGCCCATTGTTGGATATCAACTCGTCAGTTAGAAGACCAGTCCCAATCTGATCAAGCAGTAGCCAATCAAACCAACACAGATTCCTGCTTCAAGCCACCACCAGTTTTCTGCTTCGAGCAAGCCAAATATCTACTCAGGGCAGTTACCCACTTTAGAAGACACAGCAATTACCCCCACAGTAATTCGCATCATAACTCCAATAAATTCCCACGAAAAGTATCAAGTAATAACATATTACGTGGGCTACGTATACATCAGTCGTCATCCATCATTCAGAGCATGTTTTTTTTCCAATAGCATGACAGTGTTACGTTGCTTTTTATAACCCCTGCTAATGATCTTGACCTTTTCTTGAAAATTAGCAAACAATGTTCGGTAATGTATGTAAGGTATGTACTGATGGTATCTTCCGTACTTTGGTCTCGAAAAGTATTGTACCTACTTATTATTGCTCTGGAAGCAAAGATAGAGATGCGGTCACTCCAACGACGATATTCGCCTCACTTATGTCTAATTTACATGCCGTTGCTCAGATTCCATCTCTTTTTATGCGATCGCAATAACTTTTCATTCCAATTCAGCATCGTAGTATCATCATCTTGAAATAATTCCAAGCCGTTAATTAGGAACAAAAATCTCTTTACGAATTGATCAAATACATCAGTTAAGTTTTCATTATTAAAAGCATTTTCTTCCTACCAAAATATAAAATAATATTTTTTAATTTCTTACTTGTTAGGTAGGTGAGACCTCCAGTACTTTCCATATGGTGCTTCGGCCCATATATACCCACGCCCTTGGATCCGTCTGTGTACCATTTAAGGGACTCCTTTTCAAAGGGTATGACCCCAGAACGCCACTGTTGATGATCCCCTAAAATCACCGCGAATGATGTTTCAAAGTTATGGCGTTTCGGCATAACGTCTGAGATTGGATTGGACATCGGATCTTCTATAGGAACTCTTAGACGGCTTTCAGGTGGCCAACCATATTTCCGAAACTCAAGGGATTTGTTCTTTGCAGTCTTATTGCACAGAGAATGGCCTCCTTTCAACATGGAAGTGTCGAAGAATTAGGTCCAGTATAGTCTCTAAGTTGCAGTTGGGCAGATATGTACAAGCCGTTGTAGTTTTTTTAAACTAGCTTGAGCTGTCTTTTTTTCAATTTTTGGACACCAAATGAGTGAAGCATATGAGGCCATGGAGCTTATAATAGATCTATATGACCATTGGGTCATTTTGGTTTAAGACCCTAAACTCTGCCAAAAAAACCTACGATATGTCCATGTTGTCGCTGTGGACTTCTCCAATACTTTCTTGTACTCTTTTTAATGTAGGCTCCAGTTTAGTCTTCTCTCTAGGGTAATGACAGCATTCTTGACCTCATTCGAGAATTCCACGACCGTTCCTTTGCATAAGAGATGGTGCTTGTAAATAAAGCTTCCTTTTTCTCGTGAAAGGAAGAATTACTGTTTTGCTAGGATTGGCACGAAGTCTCATTATCTGACACCATTCGCAAGCTATGTTTAGGACGATCGAATTAAAGTTCCTCATTCCGAATTATAGAAAAAAAATTTTCTCTCCCTTTTTAAAATCTTCACTGAATACACACAATGAGCAATTTATATTTTATTAATGATAAAAAAACTCTGACAAATTTTAATAAAATTTATTTCATCATATTTTTATGATTAAACAAATTTTATCAACTATAAAAAAAATATACAAAATCAATTTAGGCATACTATCCATAAGGGTTGTTGTGAAAGTTAATTAAAAAATAATATAAAACATTTTTTAGCCGTTCGCGAACTGTAAAAGTGCTGCACTTAGGGTAACATGTAATATACATATGTACATGAATCCCTGTACAACGTTTAACTTACAATCCTTATTTGACTTGATTATATTATAAAATATTTAAATTTCCTAGTAAAACATTTCCGTCTATTTGTATTAGAGTAATAAAAAAAAACAAACACAAATAACAAAAGCGTAGTCCAATTTTTCGAATCAGATAGAAGTTGTGAGGTGGAGTTCATCAGAGCTTCATACAGACTTCCAGATAAATTAAAGTGTCTAGCAATTTACAGAAATTATATTGGAAATGGTGAGAATTTCTCGTAACAATTCTGTTACGAATTTTGGAAAATTGAAGAATTTCAGACCGTCTAATAAAATTTTAGTTGCAAATCTTTTCCGGTACAGCATCTTGGCTTTGAACTTTCGATATGCAACGAGCCAGAGAGAGTACGAGTACGAAGGAAACCAACAAAAATCAGATCATATTGAAGAAAATGAAAAACTATAACCATATAAAAAATGATGCCAAAGGCACGTCTAAACCAAGTATAGAAATATAGCAGGAAGAGTCTATTATCCAGGTTTTTTTTTTTTCAAAACATGCGTATTGCACCTCTAAAGCTATTTTTAAAAAAGTTGCCTTCTAGAATAGTTCGACGGACAGTAAAAATGGTTATTATGGTTTTTACAATTCGAAGAACTCTTCAGTATAGGTTTCGGTCTATTTTCAAGTTGTGCAATATTAAAGGTATCAAGCGATATAAGAATAGCCATTAATGATAATAATTTCAGTACGTTGTTCTCTTAAAGTCCATCCCATGTGGCGTACCTCAGGGCTCAGTGCTTGATCCCCTACTATTTAATTATTAATTATCATCCTGATGTTGTTGAAGATGCATAAAGTCCCCTGTATGCTGACGACGTACAGCTTTGCTCATGCCTATTATTGACCTAATTGAGGACTCCATCGTGAATATTAATTGGGGTCTTAGTCCATGCTGAATGGGTTACTGCCCCAGTAAAATTGCAGTGTATTTGTTTCTATAACAGACCTCTGAATAGTATTAACATAATTTCTATAAATTTAAATGATTTTATATTACCTCTGCATAATATTATATTCTGATTTCGGATATGAAATGTTGTGAAAACATAACAGTCATGCTTAGAAAGGTTTATGCTAGTTTATGGAGGCTAAGGCTCGTAGCGATTATTTTAGATACTCCAATTAGACTGCAGCTGGTAAAGACATTAATTACATCTTACTTCTGTTTCGGATATTCTGTCTTTCAATACTGCACTCGTTTTATTTTAGGCTTAAACAGATTTGACCATGTTTTCCCATAGTACATATTTTACATAACAGTGAGCATCAGTATCCTTGGGAATTTGTGCAATTTCTGGTATCACCATGAAATCGTACTTTTATCATGTAACGTTGTTAGACTGGGTGCAGGTCAGCGGTAAAACCAGGATGATTGGGTTATTAAACGATGATTTTAATTGACAACACGTGAATGGATTTTAACTTCAATTGGTTATTTATTTAGATTATTAAGGCCATAATACATTTGAGGATATCTAACTACTAACTAATTTTTAACTTTCTGAACTATACATACGGAGTATAAAATATAATACAAGTATTGGAATAGGGATGTGCTTGTAATCCCTAGAGCAGACGAGGATACGTATTCACTAGAATAGACGTGGATGTACACACGACTCCAGACACAGAATACGAATGATTTAGAATTCTCCAGAATAGTCTAGTTAGGTGAATAGTCTCACCTAAGTGTCAGAAAAAAAATTCCGATGTGTCAAATTGATTCGAACCAACCCATTTCAATCCAAAGGATGCATAAACACAATTGTTTGATTCGGTTTCAAAGACTTGACTTTAAAATTTTGCCCAATTTTGTCTTTCCGTTTTACATCCATCCATGAAAACATTCTTTTTTTTCGTACAATTCATGTCTTGTTTTTTTTTCTCAACAAAAGCCTTTTCATCCATCTTTGAATATAAAAAAAAAATCTTTACGGATGCTGTTTCCAGCTTTTGTCATCCGTAAAAGTTGAAATTTGCTTAATTCGATCCATTTCGATCCATTTCGGTCTAATGTAAGCAATTGCACGTGTGTCTCATATAAGCAAATTTGACATATGTAGGAATCGGATCGAAACGATGGAATTGTGTGTCCCATATTAACTATACTGGCAGATAATTGGGAGACATTCATTCTGAATGGAAAATTGATCTTCCTATTTATCGCGCTGCGAGATCTTCTCGATCCGTAGAGATCCGATTTTTTGTTTTATTAGACCTCCGTAACTCCTCAGAGCAGAGGGGTACTAGTTGAGCAGTTTTTGGAAAGGCCATGAAGTTCTGCATAGAATGAGCTCTTAACTGTGACCTACGCCTTTTATTTTTAAAGATACAGGGTGTTTTGTGAAGAACTAGCTTTTTTTCTTAATCACCCTGTAATTCCGAAACGGTTGATATCCCCCCTGCCCCACAATTTTTGTTTTTTTATGTGTGTATTATCACCTCCTGCTCTATTGACCTCCTAGAGGGAAACACCCCGTATATATGTGACTAGCTCTGAACATAAATATACTGACCACGCCCCTCGCACCCTCGCCTTCTGTATGCTTGACGGATGGACAGGTTTGTAATGAAGGCCAATTGTAACGGAGGCTAAATCAGACTTCGTAACAATCATTCTCAGGTTTAGTAGAATTACAATGGAAGATTCTCTTCTTGTTCAGGCTGCACGTTTTCGGAATCTCCTCTATTCTAGCTTGCAGAGGACTCGTTAGTGCAATTATTCATTATTAAAACTCATATTCTGTAATCTGCGAATATATTCGAGCACTTTTCAAAGTTTCTATCTGTGCAGTTTGGTGGTTGTCTATCTACTTTTATTGATCTCTTGAATTTGTATATACTTTTTCTTCATTATCCTTTATATTTTCTCAGAATTTTGTTATTGTATATATTAGTTAATCGAAGAAGATTTCTCGTCTAACAGACTGAAATTGATTGAAAATAATTTCAATAAATTTACAAAAATGCGTTTAAGTGCAAAAGAATGATTGAACTTTTCGACCCAGCGATCAAAGAGGTCTCATCGGTATGGTTATCTCTGATCGCCTATAGAAGTTGAATGATTGAGGTTAGTTAATCTTATTTTTCAAATATCATAAAATTATATCTATTTCCTTATCCGCCCCATTTGTGTATGACTAATAATTTCAGAAACCCGGTTTAATTTTTGTGTACGAAAAAAAAAACTTGTAAGTCGTGTGTACTAATTTCCATCAAATTCAGTAGCATTTATTATTATCATTGCATTAAAAATGTCTGTAATTAAAAAAAAAATTGCGGAACTAGAAATATTTGTATAGCAAACCTACGAAGAAATAGCCCGACTTAATCGATATTCGGACTTAAATCTGCAGTTATTACGAGAACACTGTATACAAAATTTCACCATTCCAGGTCAACCCATTTTCAAGCAATATCCATAAATATTGTAAAAATCACAACACTACGATGAGTTGTTTGATTTTAGCCATCTACAAGCTTGAAGAATATATTTCCATAAAATTACTATTTACAAAATTTCAGCTCTCTAAGTCAGACAGTCTCAGTAGCTCAGTTAGTAAGCGAGCTGACCACCATCCCACGGGTCGTGAGTTCGAATCACACTTTGATACGGTCCTGCACTTTTTCATTCAACCTAGTTTCCTTACAAATTTTATAGCTATATCTTCTTATACGAATAAGATTAACATAATGGGCCACAACCTTGGCCTCCGTGCTTGAGATCTCTTGTCCTCCTGCCAAAAGAAAAATCATTGCACGGACATACAGACCTTTATTTTCACGCATTACATCTTGCCTTAAAACCGCAATGACAAACTTCATATAATTCAATAATTTCTTACTAGGATCTTATAAAAAAAAATTAAATTTGATGATTGTACAAAATGACAAATAGTTTTAATAACGCCATCTCATGTCCAATCGCAGTAGCAATCAATACTATTGCGAAATCCTTAGATTGATGGTTTCGGCTCCTCTGTGGCATTAACCTTGAAAGGAAGAGAAAAGAACACAAAAACTACTTCCTTCCTTCGTATAGGTAAAGAAAATGTTTAGTTATTTATTACATGATAATTAACCGCGAGTTGTCACATTTATGTGACAGCTAGAAACGTCGACCTGAATATTCCGCGTAAAGGTAACAACTTTAAAGAAGAAATTGTACCAGAAGGCGAAATGGAAGCAACTTGATGGAACACTTAACAGCAGCGTAATTTACACGGGAAAATTTATATTATTAAAAACAATATAATTTATAACAAATTCATTAAAAGAAAGACAGGAGCGAAAATTAGTACATTTGCAACCAGATTTAGTTAAATGTTTGGTTAAAATGATTTTATAAGGCAGTTAAATAGGAACGATTTGTTAAAAAGAATATTCTAAATGGTGGCACTTCAAAGTGAATGATGGGGTGCAATTGCTCTGCTAAGCTATTGTTTCCATGCCAATTATTGTTTCCAAGCGGTTTTGAATACCGTATAAACCTAAAAACCGCAATCTGACTGACTCGATCTCATTTTCAGTTTAGCAGCGCAACGATTCACTTGGCTAGTAGTTCAATCAATAGGAGTTTTTTGCCTACAAAAGGTTGGGTAGCTGTGATTTTTATATATATTACTTAGTTCGTGGGCCCAGTAAAAAATCGAAGTTTCAGCCTTGCAGTGGTCTGCGCGTTCCGCTATCTTGGATATAAGTTATAAAAAAAATGTTTTTTTGTGTTGTTTTTTAATTCCTGAACGGTTGATCCTATGACAAAAATAGCTGATACAAATTTGAAAGAGACTAAATTCCTTACATTTTCTTTTTTGTATAAACATTTGTTTGTAAGCCTGATGTGTAACGAGCTACAGCGGCGGAAGCATGACCATTCTTCCAAAAAAAAATTATACGTATAGTACCCCTTATACAGGATGTCTCATCCATGGTGGTCCATAGGACAGGAGATGATAGTATTCACCTAGACAAACAAAAAAATTTACAAGGTTACAAGGTGATTAAGAAAATTTGCTAGTCTTTCACAAAATACCCTGTATTTTAAAAAGTACAAGATGTACGGTCACTTACAGAGCTCATTATATGCTAAATTTCATGGCCCTTCCAACGACTGCTCGACCAGCCCCGTACTTCTCTCTAATCAGAAGTTATGGTCGTGTAAAGGACGACGTTGAGGAAGTATTATAAAAAAAAACATTTTTTGTACCTTTAATCCAAGTTGGAGGACCGCACAGACCCTGTCCAAGGGTAAAAACTTGGATTCTTCATTGGGCCCCGAACTAAGTAACATATATACAAATCACCACTACCCCACCTTTTTTAATCCCTGTTTACTGGGCTATAGTCCTTTTTCCTAGAGATAAGTAAATACTCCATTTTAACAAATTGAACTTTATTTTGGCTAACGATTGAAATAAAGCTTCCTATTGTTGGTATCGACTTCCATAAGAAAGTTACTAACAAAACACACTTTATTGTGGGTATCGACTGCAATAACGATTCTTAATGTGGGTATTGACTACAATAAGAATATTTCTAACAAACCACTTTATTCTAGGTATCGACTAGAATAAACACTTGTTTTGAAACCTCAATTAAAATAGGAAACCAATTTGATCAAGTGCATGCCAATTAAGCTAACGAGTACTTTGTCAGTTACAATAAAATGCTTTCAGAAGTAATTTTACTACTAAATTTCTATACATTTTATATAAAGTGATAAGTTGTGAAGATTTAGTTGAGTTTCTTAAGGAAGATCTTCAAATATTGGAGTAACTCTGCTTCCTCACTTACTGCTCGGCCGAAGCAATTTATATTTATCAATAAAAAAATAACATTAAATAATACCTCTCCGCCGCGGAAATTGCGTACATCACAATTTCATATATAATTCATTGATTGCTGATCTCTTTATTTCCTCGCGTGTTTTTCCTTTCTTTTTTTTCTTCTTCTTTTTGCATCTGCGATTAAATGCATCAACGAGTATATTGCTTGGTATTTTGGCCTCTTTTAAAAAAAACAATTCTCAGAGAACCTTTTCTTTATCAAATCTCTGGAAATTAAGTCTTTAATCTATTTTGATTTTCCCACTCTAATGGATATCAAGATAGAGACAAACATACACTTTAACATTTAATTTGCAAGCACTCACATCCCTTTGTATATCAAATGATTTTCTTAATCCTTTTGAAAGACCTAAATCGTTATTTCCATCTTTATTTAACACAGAGTTCTCCACAAAGTATATATTTACCTAACTTAACAGCAAATACCAAATATTTCCCATAAACCAATTCCACTTATAATCGTCTTTAAATTTTCGATTTTAAAATCGATAAAAGGATTTCAATAGTAAAATTTACACTTGCCCACAGCTCTCTTTCTTTTTCTATCCTGTATACTTTGCTTAAACCCCAAAAAAAATCTGTCCTTAAACTCCTTTATATAAGCCGCCCACATGAACAAACATACATATGTACATATACCCTATATACATACATAAGTAGTATTCAATCCCGGCTAGATGTTGTGTCTTATAAGTTGGCATTCCTATGGTCCTATCTAAACAGTAAAAAACCCTTGCTCTCAATCAATTTGGTCAAATCCCTTTCGATTAGTGATCTTCTTCCCTTTTGCCACATTCAATTTTCTAAACTGCTCTGCTCCACGCTAATTTTGTTTACCAATTCGTAAAAGTGTTGACACAAATCAAGTCTTAAAGCAAAATGGAATAATGTGAAGATTTCTGAATAGAATTTTCGTAAATAATTTTTTAATTGATGTATTTTGATTTCATTTTCAGATGCATCTAATCTACATAAAAACAAAAATAATCAGAGTTAGATTTTGGAAATGCATGCGGTAAGACAAGATTTTATTTGGTTTTTATGATGGTCCTTAAAAAAACATTTCTGAAGACAGAGATAAAATCGAACAATTTCTCCTATAACATGTCCCAAGTTTCCGATTTTATTCTGCTTCTATCCTTAAATCATGCCATAAACCTGTTCGAATTTGATGATAGATATCCCGTTTTATACCTACTGAATGCCATCATCCATATTGTGACTCCTTATATTCCTAAAACGTATACGGCCCTTTAAATTGTTTCCGAAATTCATTCGCTTCGACTTCCGCCAATTTGGATGTGCCTGCCTACAAAAGCAATAAAAGCTCTCTATGTCTCTCTTTCTGTCTCTCTCTCTCTCTCTCTCTCTATCTATCTTTCTATCTATCTATCTGTGAAAGTCGTCCATCAAAATATTCTCGGGTGGTTTTTTTATACATAAATTTTATGCAGAGAGTATGTCGCATAGACTAGAACATAGGAATATGTCACTTGTGTGGTGGGAGGAAATAAAAAAAAAAGATAAATGAAATCGGAAATAATTCATAAATAAAGCGAAAGGAAATTGTGATTTTTTTTTTTTTCTAAAAATGCAAAATCTGTGGTTATGTTCAAGACACGTAGCTGTATAATATAGGTGCTGAGATAGAGCCCTGTGCCATTCCGTTTTGAATGTGCTATGCTTTAAGGATCAATTCTTACCTATATAAAAATGAAAGGTGGAAAAACTTTTCAAATGCCGGAGTCAGAGTAGGGTTGGAAGACGAGTGCGGCGGGGGGTGGTGGTGGAGTAAAGTGTTAAGAAGGCAAGCAGTCTTTTCTCAGTCGGTTTTTTTCTCATGCCCTACTAACACTTATTTAAATGAATATAAAACTGTCTGAACGCATACCGAACCAAAGCACTTTTTTTTTATTTCTTAAGAGCTATATAAACCGGGAGTTGTGTGCCCATAAAGGGAACTCTGAATAGCCTGAGGTGAAAATTGTATCCTCTGAATTTACTGGTTGTTCCGGTGTGACTTCAACTTGCAATCATTTATTCTCTTCTATAGACAACCAAAAGTGACAACAATATGTGTGTGGTACCCGTACGTTGTATTAGAAAGGCCACCCGGCCCCCTCCACCGGCGAATCTTCATTCGTTCAAAAAAATTCGTAAAAGAAAAGATAGCCCCACGACTCCAAATATGAATATATGAAAATATAGAAGTTATCCAGAAGAGCTGTATACATACACATACTTAGTCCTACACATATATACATTTCTATATGAATGCAATAGTATTCAAAGTAACCCATCCGAATACGTTCAAGCGAGCGATGTCCCAACATCATCGTCGACGACCCCCAACTTGTGGCTGCCGCCTTATTACATCCAGTGAGAGACATTTAGATATGTTCCCGGTGCTGCTTCTACCACCGCCACCGCCGCCGGCCGGGTTCAGGTTGACAGTGAATTTTTCGAGGATTTTCTCCCCCACATCTAAATTGCGGATAAAGAGATGATGTGATTTCATGTTTGATAACTCCGACGCCCTCCAGGACATGAGGATCCTGGTGACTCTTGAATTGCAAAAATAAAGCTATTACCTGTTAGATAGTAATTTTAAGGTTATGATGAAACATTTTTCGGGGGTGTGTCTCCTCGGTTTTATTTTTCAATTTCGTATAAAGTGGCTGGAATGGTTGGTTATGGAATTGTAGAATCATTAAGAATGATGCTTACACCTGTTCAAACCAAAATAAAAGAAAACAACAACAAAACATAAACCTTTCGAGAATCGTAATATATAATATAATAACTCCTCAGAGCAGAGGGGTACTAGTTGAGCAGTTTTTGGAAAGGCCATGAAGTTCTGCATAGAATGAGCTCTTAACTGTGACCTACGCCTTTTATTTTTAAAGATACAGGGTGTTTTGTGAAGAACTAGCTTTTTTTCTTAATCACCCTGTAATTCCGAAACGGTTGATATCCCCCCTGCCCCACAATTTTTGTTTTTTTATGTGTGTATTATCACCTCCTGCTCTATTGACCTCCTAGAGGGAAACACCCCGTATATATGTGACTAGCTCTGAACATAAATATACTGACCACGCCCCTCGCACCCTCGCCTTCTGTATGCTTGACGGATGGACAGGTTTGTAATGAAGGCCAATTGTAACGGAGGCTAAATCAGACTTCGTAACAATCATTCTCAGGTTTAGTAGAATTACAATGGAAGATTCTCTTCTTGTTCAGGCTGCACGTTTTCGGAATCTCCTCTATTCTAGCTTGCAGAGGACTCGTTAGTGCAATTATTCATTATTAAAACTCATATTCTGTAATCTGCGAATATATTCGAGCACTTTTCAAAGTTTCTATCTGTGCAGTTTGGTGGTTGTCTATCTACTTTTATTGATCTCTTGAATTTGTATATACTTTTTCTTCATTATCCTTTATATTTTCTCAGAATTTTGTTATTGTATATATTAGTTAATCGAAGAAGATTTCTCGTCTAACAGACTGAAATTGATTGAAAATAATTTCAATAAATTTACAAAAATGCGTTTAAGTGCAAAAGAATGATTGAACTTTTCGACCCAGCGATCAAAGAGGTCTCATCGGTATGGTTATCTCTGATCGCCTATAGAAGTTGAATGATTGAGGTTAGTTAATCTTATTTTTCAAATATCATAAAATTATATCTATTTCCTTATCCGCCCCATTTGTGTATGACTAATAATTTCAGAAACCCGGTTTAATTTTTGTGTACGAAAAAAAAAAACTTGTAAGTCGTGTGTACTAATTTCCATCAAATTCAGTAGCATTTATTATTATCATTGCATTAAAAATGTCTGTAATTAAAAAAAAAATTGCGGAACTAGAAATATTTGTATAGCAAACCTACGAAGAAATAGCCCGACTTAATCGATATTCGGACTTAAATCTGCAGTTATTACGAGAACACTGTATACAAAATTTCACCATTCCAGGTCAACCCATTTTCAAGCAATATCCATAAATATTGTAAAAATCACAACACTACGATGAGTTGTTTGATTTTAGCCATCTACAAGCTTGAAGAATATATTTCCATAAAATTACTATTTACAAAATTTCAGCTCTCTAAGTCAGACAGTCTCAGTAGCTCAGTTAGTAAGCGAGCTGACCACCATCCCACGGGTCGTGAGTTCGAATCACACTTTGATACGGTCCTGCACTTTTTCATTCAACCTAGTTTCCTTACAAATTTTATAGCTATATCTTCTTATACGAATAAGATTAACATAATGGGCCACAACCTTGGCCTCCGTGCTTGAGATCTCTTGTCCTCCTGCCAAAAGAAAAATCATTGCACGGACATACAGACCTTTATTTTCACGCATTACATCTTGCCTTAAAACCGCAATGACAAACTTCATATAATTCAATAATTTCTTACTAGGATCTTATAAAAAAAAATTAAATTTGATGATTGTACAAAATGACAAATAGTTTTAATAACGCCATCTCATGTCCAATCGCAGTAGCAATCAATACTATTGCGAAATCCTTAGATTGATGGTTTCGGCTCCTCTGTGGCATTAACCTTGAAAGGAAGAGAAAAGAACACAAAAACTACTTCCTTCCTTCGTATAGGTAAAGAAAATGTTTAGTTATTTATTACATGATAATTAACCGCGAGTTGTCACATTTATGTGACAGCTAGAAACGTCGACCTGAATATTCCGCGTAAAGGTAACAACTTTAAAGAAGAAATTGTACCAGAAGGCGAAATGGAAGCAACTTGATGGAACACTTAACAGCAGCGTAATTTACACGGGAAAATTTATATTATTAAAAACAATATAATTTATAACAAATTCATTAAAAGAAAGACAGGAGCGAAAATTAGTACATTTGCAACCAGATTTAGTTAAATGTTTGGTTAAAATGATTTTATAAGGCAGTTAAATAGGAACGATTTGTTAAAAAGAATATTCTAAATGGTGGCACTTCAAAGTGAATGATGGGGTGCAATTGCTCTGCTAAGCTATTGTTTCCATGCCAATTATTGTTTCCAAGCGGTTTTGAATACCGTATAAACCTAAAAACCGCAATCTGACTGACTCGATCTCATTTTCAGTTTAGCAGCGCAACGATTCACTTGGCTAGTAGTTCAATCAATAGGAGTTTTTTGCCTACAAAAGGTTGGGTAGCTGTGATTTTTATATATATTACTTAGTTCGTGGGCCCAGTAAAAAATCGAAGTTTCAGCCTTGCAGTGGTCTGCGCGTTCCGCTATCTTGGATATAAGTTATAAAAAAAATGTTTTTTTGTGTTGTTTTTTAATTCCTGAACGGTTGATCCTATGACAAAAATAGCTGATACAAATTTGAAAGAGACTAAATTCCTTACATTTTCTTTTTTGTATAAACATTTGTTTGTAAGCCTGATGTGTAACGAGCTACAGCGGCGGAAGCATGACCATTCTTCCAAAAAAAAATTATACGTATAGTACCCCTTATACAGGATGTCTCATCCATGGTGGTCCATAGGACAGGAGATGATAGTATTCACCTAGACAAACAAAAAAATTTACAAGGTTACAAGGTGATTAAGAAAATTTGCTAGTCTTTCACAAAATACCCTGTATTTTAAAAAGTACAAGATGTACGGTCACTTACAGAGCTCATTATATGCTAAATTTCATGGCCCTTCCAACGACTGCTCGACCAGCCCCGTACTTCTCTCTAATCAGAAGTTATGGTCGTGTAAAGGACGACGTTGAGGAAGTATTATAAAAAAAAACATTTTTTGTACCTTTAATCCAAGTTGGAGGACCGCACAGACCCTGTCCAAGGGTAAAAACTTGGATTCTTCATTGGGCCCCGAACTAAGTAACATATATACAAATCACCACTACCCCACCTTTTTTAATCCCTGTTTACTGGGCTATAGTCCTTTTTCCTAGAGATAAGTAAATACTCCATTTTAACAAATTGAACTTTATTTTGGCTAACGATTGAAATAAAGCTTCCTATTGTTGGTATCGACTTCCATAAGAAAGTTACTAACAAAACACACTTTATTGTGGGTATCGACTGCAATAACGATTCTTAATGTGGGTATTGACTACAATAAGAATATTTCTAACAAACCACTTTATTCTAGGTATCGACTAGAATAAACACTTGTTTTGAAACCTCAATTAAAATAGGAAACCAATTTGATCAAGTGCATGCCAATTAAGCTAACGAGTACTTTGTCAGTTACAATAAAATGCTTTCAGAAGTAATTTTACTACTAAATTTCTATACATTTTATATAAAGTGATAAGTTGTGAAGATTTAGTTGAGTTTCTTAAGGAAGATCTTCAAATATTGGAGTAACTCTGCTTCCTCACTTACTGCTCGGCCGAAGCAATTTATATTTATCAATAAAAAAATAACATTAAATAATACCTCTCCGCCGCGGAAATTGCGTACATCACAATTTCATATATAATTCATTGATTGCTGATCTCTTTATTTCCTCGCGTGTTTTTCCTTTCTTTTTTTTCTTCTTCTTTTTGCATCTGCGATTAAATGCATCAACGAGTATATTGCTTGGTATTTTGGCCTCTTTTAAAAAAAACAATTCTCAGAGAACCTTTTCTTTATCAAATCTCTGGAAATTAAGTCTTTAATCTATTTTGATTTTCCCACTCTAATGGATATCAAGATAGAGACAAACATACACTTTAACATTTAATTTGCAAGCACTCACATCCCTTTGTATATCAAATGATTTTCTTAATCCTTTTGAAAGACCTAAATCGTTATTTCCATCTTTATTTAACACAGAGTTCTCCACAAAGTATATATTTACCTAACTTAACAGCAAATACCAAATATTTCCCATAAACCAATTCCACTTATAATCGTCTTTAAATTTTCGATTTTAAAATCGATAAAAGGATTTCAATAGTAAAATTTACACTTGCCCACAGCTCTCTTTCTTTTTCTATCCTGTATACTTTGCTTAAACCCCAAAAAAAATCTGTCCTTAAACTCCTTTATATAAGCCGCCCACATGAACAAACATACATATGTACATATACCCTATATACATACATAAGTAGTATTCAATCCCGGCTAGATGTTGTGTCTTATAAGTTGGCATTCCTATGGTCCTATCTAAACAGTAAAAAACCCTTGCTCTCAATCAATTTGGTCAAATCCCTTTCGATTAGTGATCTTCTTCCCTTTTGCCACATTCAATTTTCTAAACTGCTCTGCTCCACGCTAATTTTGTTTACCAATTCGTAAAAGTGTTGACACAAATCAAGTCTTAAAGCAAAATGGAATAATGTGAAGATTTCTGAATAGAATTTTCGTAAATAATTTTTTAATTGATGTATTTTGATTTCATTTTCAGATGCATCTAATCTACATAAAAACAAAAATAATCAGAGTTAGATTTTGGAATGCATGCGGTAAGACAAGATTTTATTTGGTTTTTATGATGGTCCTTAAAAAAACATTTCTGAAGACAGAGATAAAATCGAACAATTTCTCCTATAACATGTCCCAAGTTTCCGATTTTATTCTGCTTCTATCCTTAAATCATGCCATAAACCTGTTCGAATTTGATGATAGATATCCCGTTTTATACCTACTGAATGCCATCATCCATATTGTGACTCCTTATATTCCTAAAACGTATACGGCCCTTTAAATTGTTTCCGAAATTCATTCGCTTCGACTTCCGCCAATTTGGATGTGCCTGCCTACAAAAGCAATAAAAGCTCTCTATGTCTCTCTTTCTGTCTCTCTCTCTCTCTCTCTCTCTATCTATCTTTCTATCTATCTATCTGTGAAAGTCGTCCATCAAAATATTCTCGGGTGGTTTTTTTATACATAAATTTTATGCAGAGAGTATGTCGCATAGACTAGAACATAGGAATATGTCACTTGTGTGGTGGGAGGAAATAAAAAAAAAAGATAAATGAAATCGGAAATAATTCATAAATAAAGCGAAAGGAAATTGTGATTTTTTTTTTTTCTAAAAATGCAAAATCTGTGGTTATGTTCAAGACACGTAGCTGTATAATATAGGTGCTGAGATAGAGCCCTGTGCCATTCCGTTTTGAATGTGCTATGCTTTAAGGATCAATTCTTACCTATATAAAAATGAAAGGTGGAAAAACTTTTCAAATGCCGGAGTCAGAGTAGGGTTGGAAGACGAGTGCGGCGGGGGGTGGTGGTGGAGTAAAGTGTTAAGAAGGCAAGCAGTCTTTTCTCAGTCGGTTTTTTTCTCATGCCCTACTAACACTTATTTAAATGAATATAAAACTGTCTGAACGCATACCGAACCAAAGCACTTTTTTTTATTTCTTAAGAGCTATATAAACCGGGAGTTGTGTGCCCATAAAGGGAACTCTGAATAGCCTGAGGTGAAAATTGTATCCTCTGAATTTACTGGTTGTTCCGGTGTGACTTCAACTTGCAATCATTTATTCTCTTCTATAGACAACCAAAAGTGACAACAATATGTGTGTGGTACCCGTACGTTGTATTAGAAAGGCCACCCGGCCCCCTCCACCGGCGAATCTTCATTCGTTCAAAAAAATTCGTAAAAGAAAAGATAGCCCCACGACTCCAAATATGAATATATGAAAATATAGAAGTTATCCAGAAGAGCTGTATACATACACATACTTAGTCCTACACATATATACATTTCTATATGAATGCAATAGTATTCAAAGTAACCCATCCGAATACGTTCAAGCGAGCGATGTCCCAACATCATCGTCGACGACCCCCAACTTGTGGCTGCCGCCTTATTACATCCAGTGAGAGACATTTAGATATGTTCCCGGTGCTGCTTCTACCACCGCCACCGCCGCCGGCCGGGTTCAGGTTGACAGTGAATTTTTCGAGGATTTTCTCCCCCACATCTAAATTGCGGATAAAGAGATGATGTGATTTCATGTTTGATAACTCCGACGCCCTCCAGGACATGAGGATCCTGGTGACTCTTGAATTGCAAAAATAAAGCTATTACCTGTTAGATAGTAATTTTAAGGTTATGATGAAACATTTTTCGGGGGTGTGTCTCCTCGGTTTTATTTTTCAATTTCGTATAAAGTGGCTGGAATGGTTGGTTATGGAATTGTAGAATCATTAAGAATGATGCTTACACCTGTTCAAACCAAAATAAAAGAAAACAACAACAAAACATAAACCTTTCGAGAATCGTAATATTTGTGAACATAAATTTTGTTTTTTTTTTGTTTTTGCTTACATTTAAGCAAATCCCACGAGTGGACTTTGGTGGATGATACAATTAGCCACCGGTTATATGATGATATTGCAAATATTTGTTCAACGTGTACCAAGAGAAAAACACAAAATTATTCGCACAAGAGGAAGTTCGGTGGTATATTACAACCATAGGAAATTGTTTTTTTTTTTTCAACTCATACATTATTCCCATATGCAGGAAACATCCAAAGTAAAAGTTCCATTAGAATTACGATTACTTGGCATTTTTATTTTTCAACTCTATGAAAACTTCAGAAAGACTTTTGTTGCAGAGTAGCAAAATTGCTAATATAAAATATTTCCCATATGCTACCAATTTCACAAAGCCCAAAATTGATTTTCTTTCCAATTTCGTAGGGTTCGACAATGTCTTATGTTCGAATTATTTATGAATTGTGGTTTGGTCTGCCAATTTATAAGTGGAGTCGCAATGGAAAAAGTTCTCCAGCATATGGAAAATAAACAGCTGATTTTGACATTTATCAAATTAACATATGAATTTTTAAAATGTATAGGTACATGTAACATAAATCTTGCATGTATGTTTCCTTCTAGGTCCTTGTTTTATAGGATCTAACTTGGATGAAAAATAAAACCGAATATTTAATCTTAACCCTGATTGAACGCCGTGGGTTAATTGGACCCCAGGGCTTTTTTAATAAAAAAGGACCTATATTAATTTTTTAACAACTCCTACAATCACGAATTTTTATTTTGAGATGTTATTATTTGATTTCTTACATAAATATAATTGTTTCACAATTTTCAATCTTCAAAGTATATATCGCAATTTTTTAGACTCAATTTGCCCAGAACCTTGCCGAAAATTCCATTCAAGAAAGATCGATTCTTTAGAAATTAAGTTGTTTACTATCCGAACCAATAGATGTCGCTTGTCCTTAGGTTCTTTATGTCCGAACCAATAATGTCGCTTATCGTAGCAGTATACATATATATTATATTTCTCTTCCTATAATGATACTCTTAGTAAAAATGTGATTATTGAACAAAAGCATTTTAACGTAAATATTTTGACGTATGATGAAAAAGGAGGCGTTTGAAATAATGACATTTAGATGGCAAGTGATTCACTGCAATATACATGAAATGTAGATTTAGTTGTAAAAGCTTTCTGCGTTCATCCTGCACAATTATTTCATGTTAAATTCTTCGCGATATTATGAAGAAATATTGGTACTTACTGGACAAATACTAAATTGTCTCAGGATTCTGGTAGATTTCAGCTCAAAATCTACTTAACGAACAACTAAAAGATCCTTTTTTCTATTTTGTAAGATCTTTTTATTTATTTACGAAATTAATGAATTTTCCCTGAAACTGATATGGAGGTATTTATAAACTTTGACAAATTTTGCCAAAAAAAAAAACTATGTTGGTAGCGGAAAAGGAGTCTGTGATGCGCAGGGTTGCCAAGGTAAAAGACATATGAGAATGAATTATGCATGTTTAACGACAAAACATGGGTTGAACATGAGGAAGAAGGATTATTTGTTACCGAAGATCGCTTTGGATCTCCCACTGTGGGCACAGCAGTAGGGTGTGATGGAAGTTCATGTACATAGAAGTTATACGCTCCCATGCGCGATTCCACTACAAAATAACATATAAGATTTTTGACTCTGAGGGTACTGTAGTAAGGTATGAATTACAAAAAGATTATTATACAAAGAATTTATCTGCTCACGTGAGTCAAATGAATAAAAATCTCAAACATAGTCCTAACAAGGGACGAAGGATGCAGAAAGTTCGGTGATAATGGCATGATAATTCTTGTATATCGAATATGCGTGGTATGCTTCCAGATTATTGGCGTGATTTCAGTAATCTCTGGCCTCTCCATACTTAAATCATGCGTATCTTAACCTTTTCGTGGTCCCCGTTGGCACCTTGTGTACCAATAAAATCCTTAGTCTAAACGGAGTAACCAGTCCCGTTTATAATAGATATTTACATGTAAAGATACCATTGAGATGGGAGTACCCATGACTATCATACCAATTGGGTAGCCGACATTGCTAACTCGGTGTCATGGGGTTGAGGAACACTGGATAGGTCTACTATAGTACACCTCAACATGGAAAAGGCCCCTTTATGGGAACATCATGGTGTTCACGGTAGCCCTTATGCCTACAGGGAGAATGTGTATGAGTTCGCTTAGGCGGACACTTTTCTTTAAAAATAAGAGTATGTTCTTTAGAATAAATTGCATACTGCGTCCGTGGATCTGAAAAATGGTCGCTTATTAATATTTGCTTGGATATTTGGCTTTCGGTGTGGAGTTGCGCTAAATCAACCGGGTACCGTGACCCAGAGATCGGCTGAAATTTTAGATGGGTCTCGCTTCGATCAGTAAGTTAATGTCAAACATGCACTTACATAAGTGGTACTCATTGGGACAGGATATACTCTCTCTCATGGGGGCATTAATTGTCGCATTGTTACTAATCCGTAAATTAAGACCGCCGTAGAATTAAAGGTATTCTAGCTAGGTGTGTACGTTAAACCACAAGGACTTTCTGCATCAACTATGTTTGAAGTCTTTTTTATTCGATTCTTTCCTTCTGATATACGCGATATCTTAATTGTACGTAGATATAACAACCAGATGAGGTATCTTCAACATGGCCAATTTCTGGTCTCCGAGGAGAGGTCAGCAAATTACCTATTTTTTTTTTGGCATTTTTTCCGTTCTATAAATTCATTTAATTTAGGTCTAGCGAAGACTATTTTTCCAGCCTTAAAGCTGAAATATACAAGACGGGAAACCCGGATGCTATAGATAGGTTCTGCTTAGGAGGAGAACCTTCAAGGTTTCCGAGATATTGCCGTTTAAACATTTTTGAATAATTTTTAACCGATATTACTGTAACGGTTTTTCTCTACACGTTGTATATAACTTTGATACGTCTCATTCTAAAAACAACCCCACTTTGACCATAATATGACTCTACCAATACCTCCAAACTCCTTTCCGTCTAAAAGTCTACAAAGGGATCAAGGTTGAAAAATTTGAAATGAAATTTTTACCAGGATGAGTTTAAGTTTCTATTGAATTAACATAGTGGCTCCATTTTAAAATAAACGACATTTTATTACCCAACCTCATTATGCATTTTGACAATTTTCTCAGATGCAGTTATGTATGTGCATCTGTGCAGTAGATAGCAGAGACGAAACTGGGTAGTAAATTATAGGAACAGCAGCAAAAGAATACCACAAAATAGCGGTTTTCTGAAATTTCTAAAAAGTCCAAATAACTCAAATAAAATTATATTAAGATCAAGTTTTAATAATCTAGTATCATCACCATACTTTAGTAGGGGCGACTGGACCACTAGGACCATGCGAACACCACGATCAAAGTTGATCTATTGTGCGTTCCCCTAAAGTAGCTAGGGAAAATTTGAGTCTTTTCATTGGGGTTAGATTGAAAATCTTATTTGAAAAAATATGTATTTCTCCGATGATTTGTAACCTTAAAACTGCTTGCGCTGGACACTCATATATTATATAACATGTATAGAGGTTTCATCTTCCTCTTTGCACACTCAACACAGTTCGCTTCGGTTTCGCCTATCTTCTTCAAAAAAATAACGGAAGGGGCTATGTCCAGTATCACCGTTGGCAAACAGCCTGAGCGGCTAAGACTAATTAGTTTGCGCATGTGGGTGGTGAGAGGGAATGAAGAATACCTGCATGTGCCACATACCGGACGCTCTACACCAGAGGACATCCAGTTGCCTGTTTTGCCATTTATGCAGTTCCCCCCAAAGTGGCTTTTTGGTAGGCCAAATTTTAGATAGAGACCAGGATATGGACTCTGGGCTCCGGTTTCAGCCAGTTCATCAGCACCGTCCACTCCTTCGTGTCTAGGTACCAAAAGCAACGTTAATTTGTTGTCCCTTGACCGTAGCAGAAGTTTCAAGTAGCAGCACCAGACTAGTTTCGGCTCAAAGTTTTGAGCAACAAAGCAAAGAGCGCAGCTTGTTTGTTCGAACAAATATAGATGTTGAAGTTCTTGCAGCCCTTGTTTAGACTTTCCTTTGCTCCCAGTATTATAGAATAGACTTTCGCCTGAAAACTTTAAGGTGAAGCACCACGCAGATTGGAGAATGCTACTCCTGAGCCGATGAATCCTTCACCTGTTTTGTCATCCTTCCTAGATCCGTCAGTATAAGAGACATATATCCGTTCTGGGAACTCGAGCACTCTGTCTAGTATCGGCTTCTTATCATCACATTAAGTATGATTCAATATTTACAGGACATCTTGAATATTTTATTGTTTAATAAAATTACGCACAATAATTGGAAATTGTTAAACAAAAATTATTTTGTATTGTTCATAATGAGGTGACAGGATACTGTAATTTTTTTATCGCATACCTTTTTTTATCTCTCTTTTGATAATAATTAAACATTTAAAAACAAAGTACTTCAGAGAAACAAGTTGTACAAAATGCTAAACTCATCAGATAAACCTAATTAAATTTCACTCCTTTAAGTATCCTTCAAAAAATCGAAGTAGTTACCAAGAATATTTAAACGGAATAGCTTAATCCTCACATATGTATGTTGCAGCTTTAAAACTTTGAACCACATTTTCCAGAAGTGGATATTAAGATAATTTGTAATTTTCGCAAGAATACTTGTTGAGCATAATCAAGTGCTTCTGAGTATATTAAACATAGCTTTTAAAACTTCATTTTAGGTGTACTTCATTTTAGGTGCACTTTGAAAACTTGAACCAGCACGATAAGAATTAGCTTACTTTCAGATATATTACATAAGAGCAGATATGGCCAAATTATTGTTACGATCCTAAGGTTCAAAATCACAAGGAGGTCACTCCTTACCAAATTGAAAAAATATATGTTTTTTTCAGATTCTCTCTCCACAGTGTGTTTTCCAAGCTTTCATAATTTCCGGGTACAAGGTATTCGACACCAAGTTTCGGTTACATTTCAAAATTTTCCTACACCAATTTCCCAAGCAGGTGGAAAATATTTCATGTAAACAAGTTTTTTGACGAACTGTAAGTTAACATTTCTCTTGAGCAGATGTCAACTGATAACTTTGATACTGAGAGGGTTAAAAATTTTGCAATTTTAGGATGAATCGCCGAATTTCAAATAATTATTATTGAAGATATACAGGGTGATTCTGATCAAGATACCTTCCGGTATACCACGTGATTTCTTGAGGTAAGATGATCAAAAACAAATTGTTCCACATACCCCCCCCCCCCCCTTAGAAACCTTCCTTTAGGAGTTGTGGCCAGTTGAAAATTTCGTCTGGCTGTTTGCCTGATCTTAAATAGACAAAAAGCATAAACTTAGGTAATGACGTATCAGAAATAAAGATACCGGAGTTTTGTATGTATGTAATTAGCTTTACACAACGCTACAATTCATGAAATGTCAAGAGTTTGGTACATAATAAACATAAATATCTACCCTCTAAAAATGCACAAGTTGTATGCTTATTTATAAATGCGGTCGGTGGGTAACAGCCGGTAAGAAGAAAAAATTTGAAACTGAGAGAATATTTCTCTGTTCTCTCTGTCTCCGCCTCAATATAGCTGCACATGTACACAGTGTTGCCAGCCATGCACATACTTTCATGTTCCGCTTTGTTGCCTGATTGCTTGTCGGCCACCAATTCCTATCCCATCCGCTCATCTTAGGCCGCTTACACATCGAAAAATGAAAACGAACGAATAAACAGTTCCACACCGAAAATTCGTTTATGCTTACATATCAAAAACGAACGAATAAAAGTTGGGTTGGGTTTGTATCAAATGTAAATAAACGAAAATGAGGTTATGTAAGTACGAAAAGAATATTCGTTTGTGTGTGGAATATAGTATGGAACGAAGATATACTTGACAGTTCGGAACGAAAATTTGTTTCTCGTACGAATAAACATAAGAATGCGTTTTAATTGAATTAAATCTTTAAATAGGGATATTTTTTTATTGAAACTACAATTAGAATAAATATCCAATATTAAATTACATGTATTGCGAAAAATTTCTGTTAGTTTAGGACACAATTTGTGTTATTCGGTTTAGTGTTTTCGTTTTGCGATGTGCAAACGGCCTTACTATTCTCCCTCTTTTCTACTGCACTGCAATGCAATGTAAAGGAAAATTCTCTCAAACAAAGTAGGTGAGTGAAAAAGCAGAGAATTTTCATATAATTTGTGAGAGCGGCTCGCAATAATACGACCAGCCATATAAAATGTTTCAATATAGATGTTCTTTGGTTTTAGTCTTTGATTATTTATTTATAGATGTACCCAGTATCATTGACGTCTTAGAAAGAAGATGTCACTACTTGTCATCGTTTGTTATTTCCAGCTATAAAACTTTTAATATAAGAGTTTTTTTCAATGACTGCATATAATATTTCAACTTGGTGTTTAATCATTTTCAAGTTATATACTTGAAAAATTTTATTTGTACCACTAAATAAAAGTTTCTATCACATTTTTTACAAGTAGCGACATCTCCTTGCTAAGACCTCAATGCTTCTATATATAAATAATCAATGGCTCTACTGAGCCTTCGGGGGGTTGCCATACAAAAATTTAGAACGCATTGATGCAGAGAGCTGAAATTTTATACACAGTATTTTTATAAAAATAGTAAATAAAATTTCAAAAATTGATTAAATCAGGCAATACCTTCTTAGTGTTTCCATATAATATCTGATGGTCTAAAATTTTAGGGGTCGAAAGTATAGCCCAGTTGCGATCGAAAATGTTATATAACAGATTTTGGAGTTCGCACTATTGTCGAAGTTTTAGGCGATTTTCGATTTGTTCGAAATTTTGAACCTTAAGGCACCTTTTTGTCTATAACTCACAGTTCACTCTGTTCACAACACGACCATTTTTCTTTTGTTTTATTCGTATTATTACGGTGTAACTCGGCTTTACAACCCTTTACACATAATTGAAAAATTGGCAATTTGTTGCCGAAAATTTTTTTTCGTCAGAACTTCATCTCTTTTCATAGCCATAAATCTCGAAAAGTAGCCATACTAACAGATGAACCGGTTCTCATAATAAACATTCCTCATTTATTACCTTTTATAAAAGTTCAACCTACCTTAAGTGTTGCCAGAGTTACAGTAAGAACTTGCCTGCAACATACCTCTCATAATTTGAGCAAAATTAATTCGAATTGCGAGAAATCTTTTAAGGATGGAAGAAACAATGTTCCTGTAGCAAAAACTCTCACGGACCTTTAATTGCAATAAAAAAAAATTTATTTCTGAGACTTTTGGCCACTTATTTTCCATCATAAACCCTAAACGGTATTTACCAAACCAATCTTACCTGCGAGTACGTCTCTACTGACACCTCTAGTGATGGTGAAATATGATGAAGAACATTTGAAACGGTAGAGAAAGTGAACTTTTTTTGAATTTAACAAATTCAGGTAATACATTGAAAGTAAAAAGTCAACCATAGGGCAGAGAACCAAAACAAATTAAGTTTTTTCATTCGAATTTATTTTAAAGGCTGTTCAACATTTTCTCCATTTTGATTGATCTGGCAGGCCAATGAATAGCACCACCGCGACCTATCCACCGATCGGGACAACTTTCGTTCAAGTACTCTTTTACTTGTCTGCTTGAATAAGCGGGAGCGCCTTCATGTTGAAACAACATCTTCTTCTCACTGAGATGGGTACCTACTTCATCTAAAAGATCTGGTAGATTTTCCTCCAGAAATAGTAAATAATTTTCCGAGCATGATCTTGCTGGTAGCTCAAAAGGTCCAATTAATAGATCTCCTAATATGCCGGCAAAGATGCTAACACTAAATCTTCTCTGAAAATGCGTCCTTCTTGTTGCATGTGGATTAGAAGATGACCAGTGATGAACATTAGGAAAACTTACCGCTCCATCCCTTGTAAATGTGGCCTCGTCTGTCCATAAAATTGTGGCTATTGAAGCCCTGTGCTGTAATACCCACCGCAAAAATACTATTTGAGGCTCAAAGTCCCTCAGACGTAGAGCTTGAACACGCTGGTAATGATACGGGTGCAAGCGTTCTTTCTGAATGAACCTAATGAATAAGACAAGTTACAAAATTAAGCACTACTGCATATTTATAAAATTAATTATGTACGTATTACCTTTATATGAGGGATTCCAGTTCTTCTAGATATTTTCCTGATGCCGACACCCGGCTCATCTTCTACGATGTCAAGTACTTACGGTGTCTGAATGAATGGTCTTTCGACCCGACCTGGAAAACTCCCTGTTTAGCATAAGCGCGCGTTCAAATTGGAAAAAAATCTTGTCGAAGGAATTCTCCGCGACAAATACGTACTATGGTATTCTGCAACAGCTCGAGAAGCATTACTATTACAAAGTCCATACACGGAGTGCATTTCCGCTAACTCCCTATTTGATTATCTCAAACTCGTCATCTTTAAGTACCTACTAAGCAAATATTTCACCTTTGAATATACTGATAAAAATAATATTGACCTTCCTGAAATAGGCTAATTTATACAAATTTCATTACGTTATGAAAATTTCGTTACTTCCAATTGGAACCAAATATTTTATTGCACATAGGCACATAGTGTAAACAGGACTTGAATTACTACTCCGTCCTTGTCTTTTCCTTATCGTCCCTTTCAGACAATGCCATTTTTGTAAGCTGTTAATTCACCAACACGCAGGTAAGATCAATATTGGTTTGGTAAATACCGTTTAGGGTTTATGATGGAAAATAAGTTACCAAAAGTCTCAAAAATAAATTTTGTTTATTGCAATTAAAGAATCGTGAGAGTTTTTGCCATAGGAACATTGTTTCTTCCATCATTAAAAGATTTCTTACAATTCGAATTAATTTTGTTTAAGTTATGAGAGGTATGTTGCAGGCAAGTTTTTACTGTAACTCTGGCAACACTTAATGGAAACCAATCGGGTTAAACTTTTATAAAAGATAATAAATGAGGGATGTTTATTATGAGAATCAGATCA
The DNA here is from genome assembly GCA_963924295.1 of Dioctria rufipes. Taxonomy (NCBI): domain Eukaryota; kingdom Metazoa; phylum Arthropoda; class Insecta; order Diptera; family Asilidae; genus Dioctria; species Dioctria rufipes. The sequence goes on along the minus strand of OZ002742.1, from coordinate 14,416,592 downwards.
GCTGTTAGTATGGCTACTTTTCGAGATTAATGCCTATGAAAACAGATGAATTTCTGACGAAAGAATATTTTCGGTAACAAATCGCCAATTTTTCCATTATGTGTAGAGGTTTTCAAAGCCGAGTTACACCGAATGAGAGCCTGTAATTATTCGAATAAAACAAAAGAAAAATGGTCGCCATGTGAACAGTCAAAAAGGTGACTTAATGTTCAAAACTTCGAAAAAATCGAAAATCGGCTAAAACTTCGATAATAGTGCGAACTCGAAAAAAATGTATAAAATTATCGATCGCAAATGGGCTGTACTTTCGATTTTTGAAATCTTTTACCATCTCGACGGGACACCCTGTATACTGTGAAAGCCATCAGTTCTTAATATTTTAATTGTACCGAAAAGTTCTTCAGACTAAAAAAATCCGAAAATGGTTATAAATAATTATTTTTACTGTCATAATAATTTTTGGTCTTTTACCTATTGTTCACTATTGGAACGCTCACTGATAATTGCACAGTCTTAGAACACTTCTTGTAATGACATGCAGAATAGATAGATGTCATTTACAAGGACATTAGTTTCTAAAAAAATTCCACAAAGATTTTTTTCTCTGATATCGATAAATTAAAATTTCCTATAGTCTTCTTCTACAGTTGCCATTCAAACAAAACACACATGAAAAGATTAAAAAAAAAACCAAGAAAAATAAAATATTAAATACAATCATAATATCTAACACAGAAATTCCCCAAAATTCTTACTTTCCCATATCCGCAGCCATACATTACAAATACAAATCCTATAATAGGTGCGTATAGAAAATCCTAACCACCTCCACCCACAAATCTCTTCCTTTCATTTTTCAACACATTCCCTTCACTTTTTTTTTTTTTATATAAGTACTTTTACCAAATTCTATACTTACTGAAGTTAATTCATGAGGGGGTGTTCGTTGTTATTTTTTTTTTCTCTTTTCTACCCACCACGATTCAATAACTCTCTTGTCTGAAGATGAATACATAACTGAATTGCGTAAGTAAAATCACTCTGAAAATGCGTGAGGGTCGCAGAGAAGAGGTGAGGACATAAGAGGACATAACCGAGCTATTCCAGACGCAACATGTGTGCAGCATAATATTCCAGTCAATTTCAAAGAAGCGACAAAGTTTTTAAACAAGAAAAGTTTTTAACCCAATTCAGGAGTCAACTTTTTACCGACTCTCAATTTACAGGTGAATGCCACGATTTTGTTGTGCAAAAACAAATTTCTTTTCTCCAAACTTTGGAGAGGAGTTGAATTTGTTGGAGAAGAGTACTTGAAATGAGGCACAATTTATACTGGGCACAGTTTTGTTATAATATATACATAAATATATGTGGTATAACATAATATAGTAGATCTGGCAATATTGAAAAATGAAGCTTCAAAATAGGCGATTAGTTGCCTTCCTACGTATATAAGGGTGGAAATAGATAAATAATAAGGAGCTGAATAAAGTTAAGGGATAATATAGGTAGATAGCATCTCTATAGCCCCAGATAACTGTTTCATACTTTCACAAAGTAAAACAATAATGAGTTTTGTAATGTAAATCAATTTTACTATTATAGTCCCACTTGGGAACTTTGCATAAATACCAACGATCATTTCACAGTATTTCTCTCGGATGGACATAATTAGATGGTACGCGCTAGCCTGAATCGTAAAAAAATCCTAAAGCTATGAAAATCTACTTTTATTGCTCACGAATGTTCTCTCCAATAAAGTCTCGGACATAAACTATTCTATGAAATTGTCATTCAGACCACAAAGCAATTAAACCCATGTGGACTAGAACCCCCTCCCTCTCTCTCTCTCTCTCTGTCTTTAAAATTTATACTTATAGATTATTCTCCTCACTCTTCTCAAGCAGTCAACATGATAATATCCACCCAAGTAAATTTTGTCATCCCCGAAAAAGCTTTAAAACAGTTATTAACCGCTCATGCGAACCCTACTGTATGTAAGATGTTTCCTTAAAAGTTAACTGGGACATCCCTGACAGCTATAAAATGTAACTTAATATGCCTTAACCGAAGGGAACATCCCATAAATTAACCGAATTAACACCGCACTACCACATAAAATCGCTACCATCTGCCTTACCTTTAATAACTGGCAGCATTCGGTGGCGGGCGTACGTGTTTTATATAGAAACATTTCCATTAAAACATCGCTGAGCACCGAATCTTGTTATGCTTCTTCGTGTGCTAAATTTGCAATAATAATTTTCGACTAAAGTTAACACTTTGATGGCCGCCCCGGTAGCAAAAACCCGGTCAGGTATTTCGTTCGTCTTCTATATAACCTGCCTATATAAAACAGGTGTACCAACCTATAAAATATATCTCCTTTCCAAAATAGGTATGCCAATATACTGTATGTATGTATGTAGAAAAAGGATGGAAAATGCCTTCTCTATCACCCACCAAAATCCCTTATAAATTGTATCCGGAGGGGAATAGCTGGTGGTAAATCATTTGTTTTCATGCTACACATACCTCCCCAATCCAATGATGGAGGTGTCTGAGAGCCGTTAACTGGGAATTTATGTGGGAGGACAAGAATGAAACATGGCATTCAATCGGGGGTTATCATAATATTCCCATCATCAGATCAGAGATATTATGATATGCCGCCTGAGCTTGGTGACCAAATGAACGCAGATTTTTCGAATAAAACTGTGATAAAATTTTGATTATTTTGCGTGAGAATTCCCTGATAAAAATCATAATTAAAGTGGAATTTAAATAATTTTATGCACAATTCAATTAAGGGAGGGCTATCAAATTGTGGTGAGAAACAATTAAGTCTATGCAGTGATTTCATTATCATGATAAAACTGGAATTAATTGCGGCTATAAATATTATGAAGTCGAAATTTAGTAACTTTTTAAGTTTTTTTAAAGAAATTTTTTTTTAGAAGACGTTGAGGGGGTTTCGAGACCCATAATATACGAGTCTACAGCATATTTTCTGCCTAATGTGTGAAATTTTTAAAAAGCAAGTACGGAGGTAGATACTTGTCAGTTACTCGCCTTGTAGCCGATAATCAAAATTTCATCAAGTAATTTTGAGAGCGTACTGTGTGTTTCGATCAGAAGTGCAAGGCGATCTCATCAGAACCACAATGAAGCCCTGAACTGCCTGTTGTCTACACTACAGTGAACTCAGATGTCTAAAAGTTAGTGGTTCCTATATAAAGATTTATTTGAAAATCTAAATATGATGCATTTAAAGAAAATGGGTTTTATTCACATTAAGTTATTCTTCGTCATCATTTGGGTACGGGGGAGGGGGATATGAATATTTCGAAATGTAATTAATGTACGAATTTATAGCCAATTGCTGCCTACTGCGTGAAATTTTTATAAATGACATGTACTGTTTTTATGGATTATGTTCCGAAAAATTCTTTAAGTAATAATTTATTAATAAGAAATTTTCCTTGATGGATGCAGGTGAAAAATTGAAAAGCGGAACTATTAACTTATTATAAATCAGAAAGTTGCGGTCACCGTACCAGGATATAATATGTATGTAGTTCTGTGAAGAGATATAATTAGCTGGTGATGGAAAACCTCAGTGAGAGAACAGCCCAATATATGTTGGATGTACAGTAAAATATGTTGATATTGTCTGAGGCCATTAATAAATCTAACGCAGTCATTATAACATTTGGGAATTCAAATTTCCGCAAAATTTATATAACCAAAAAGAAAATAGTTTTTATTTCATTGTGACGCTTTAAAAACTTCATTAATTAATGAATAAAAAAAAATATATATATCCCGTCTGTTATCCTTACGAATTTTTAATGGGAGCTCTTAGCCTATAGTAAAAATTTGTATGTTCAGAGTTTTGAGTACGTTCTTGATCCTATTTTAAATTTTTTTCTTTATTCTGGCCTAAAATCCATTTGCATATATGTTCCTCTTTAAATTGGCCCACAACACTTCTATTGGCCGAAGCTGTGGTATGGTTGGGGGGACTATGGTCCTTCGCTACAAATAAGATGTCCAACTGATGCACTTTGTCTATTGACTTTTTAGCGTACTGTTCAGAAGCTAGATCGGGCCAAAAAATCACCTCATTTATGCTATAATGTTTTAAAATGAAGCTCTTCACTTCTGGTAGACAGATTTCAGAATAACGGTCAGCATTTACGGCCACAATCGATGAGAAAAACCAACCACACTAAATTTTCCGGAAACTACATTGTAGAAGACATCTTCACATTATCAGCAGCAACTGATTGAGTAGTAATGATGTCCTTGCTACTCGTTACCATCAAGAATGATATATGAATCATCATCCATTATAATTTTTACTTTACTTTGTGGTTAAAGAATATTTTTTGCTATCAATTACATTTTTCCTTTTGTCAAACCCCCTGCTTTTTGGACATTTTAGGACATTTTTTCGAGCCTTACGCATTATATTCATTACAAGTAATTTTTTCTTCACTGTCTTGCGGTCACAATTAAATCTATGTCCTAAACTTTGATATAACTTTTAGCAACCTTTCCCACTATGATCCTCTTCAGCTCACGCCGCATTTCATTGCTTGAAAAGGATTTCATAACCGTCTCGTTTTTTTTTTTACTCCAACTATTGTTTTCCCGTTTTTCCCGATTTTAAATAATATACAGTTTTTTTTGTTTTTTTTTTTTGAAAAACCAACAACTTGGATATATTGCACAATGTCCGATTTAGTCAGTATGAATTTGAAATTATCGACCCGCTTCTTCATTAACTTGCATTTTTCTGCTGTTGCGGACTAAATTGCACGCAAAATTGATTAAGTCAGTAGAGAAAGCTCTGACAAAACTTAAGTATCAAACGGGATAAATTTTAGAATGGTAGATACAGTGTGATTCAAGTGAAAATAGATTTGTGCCGATTTAAATCCCCGTAAGTTACACAAAATTTAACCTTCATAAACAGACACTGATTTATGCTATGATCATACATAATGTATATCCAATATGATTTGAGCATTTCGTCTTAGAATTACACATACACCTAAGTTTCTCAAACGATCCAATGACGAATTTAATATAGCGTATTAGATGGGAAAACCCAGCTCAATGAGATCATTTCGATAAGAAAAAAATTTATTATTAAGACTTCTGAGGATTCAAGCACAGACAGTACAAAAGAGCTCATTCTAAGACTTTCTCTAAGTAATCAAACTGATCAAAATAGGTCGACTAAAATACATCACACATCATATAATTGTACATTACTCATACATTTCAAGCAGATCGTTGATATACAAGCTAAATAGCAGTGGACTTAGGATTGAGCCCTGGGTTTTACCGTAGTCATGTTTCAACAAACCAAATTTACTTTGGCATATTAACATGGGTTTGATAAGAAGCTATCAATAAGTGCTATCTATAACTAAAAATAAGCAATTATATTATGATCCCAGCTTAGAGTGCAGATTAGAAAGATTAAAAAAGTCAAACGTCCTTGAAAAGTCAAGTAGATAGTGTTAAAAAATACATAACTGATTCGTATCAAAAGATTTCCGAATATATCCATGACGTAACGTAAATAAAAGTGATCTCACAACTGTGCGACTTTCCTAGTCTAACTGGAAAAAATTCAGTTCAGGAAATTAGTAAAAGTGGCTTTATTATCCAAGAGAGTAGTATCTCAATAAATAGAGGGTAAATTCTATCAGATCCAGCAGGCCCTGACAAGCAATTGTATGCCCAGGTGGGTAAAAAATTTGTTGTTTGGGTGGTAGGATTTCAGTATTTTTTTTTAGCAGCCTATGACTTTTTTTTTGTATTATGCGTCCTAGAAAAATATTTTCGCAGCCAGATGATAACAAACCGTCTAAACTTTTCTAGTAAAAAATTCAATTATCCCCATACCTCTCTATCGTGAGTTAGGGGTTGTCAAAATTACCAAATTGGAAAATGTTTCCAAAATTAATTTAATTCAAACATTTTCCCGCCAAAATGCATAATAATCACATTTGTTTTGCTCTACGTCATTCATATATGTCACAAAAAAACAGAACTGGACCAAGCTCTGAGCCTTGAGGAATCCCAAAGGAAATCAATTTTTAGTTATGTTTTGTTTTGTTAAAATAAACACTTTCTAGCGTCGATTGCTTACATATTAAAATAAAAAAAAAAAAAGTTTAATAGCTGAGCTGCTAAAACGAAACAGAATTTTCAATTTGTAACATAACACGTAAAATTTATAGTGGCAAAAAATTTGGAAAACATTATGTAACGATGCCAGACGATTATTCCTGTTTCTTGTAATTGTCCATGGATATTTTGAAAAAAACAAAAACCATCCACAATTTGACTAACATTCGTTTCGAAATAGACACTCATACGTAGGCGTTCGGGAGCATTCCAGCTACAGAAGTGTCGATACTGCGACCATGTAATAATTGTATCTAAGGGCATCCATAAAACTGTCCGAACAGAAGTTCAGCAGCTCCTGCTCGATACCCACTTATTCATAAAAAGTTAAGAAGATATCTTTAACTCCCCCAACCGCTTACGTTACCATTAATTTTTGTCTTATCTCGTCTAAATCGATGGTATAAATAATCAAAAAATAACTAGCACCATTTTCTTTGTTTGACCCACCACCTAGCAGACATTTTTAGATGTGATTTTATTTTGAATTTTTATTGTATTATATTGACGAAAAACTCCATTGAGATGCTGATTTTGATGAGATCGATTAAAATTGAAACGATCGATGTGTCCGCCATATCACGTGAGCGCCACCAATTTAACAGATCGGAAAGGTCATACCTTTCAAATGTTTGTGGGCATGGTTTAAACTGGTCGGTTGTCAATTATTTGTAGAACACCCTCTGGATACCAATAATATGTCCTTAACTCACCCCCACTATCTGCTAGTGCATCATTTTCTCAAGTTACTCTTCCATTTTATTATTCTTATCTGATTAATTTCTTTACACATTTTCCTAATTATTTTTTTGGAATTTGAACTAAAATTTTATCCAACCCTTTCCAATCTACTTTTCATTGGCCGACCCAGCATATGTGAACATCATCATCAGACTGGACTGTACTACTCCATCTATAGAGTAAATTATTTCCCAACAAAACTGCCAAGTTAGTTTCACAGGACGATGATAAGATTCATGTCTAAAAAGTTTTAAAAAATAACAACAACAAATAAAAAAAACTCCCACACTCAAAATGACATTTCCTTTTCAACAATGGCGCAGTCTTTTAAGATTTCTTAGACTATGAGGATTCCATTAAAGCGCTTTTCTATGAATTGAAATGAAAATGGCAATTTTCATTTCGTTACCTCCATCATCTTCAAAAACTGGTAATGGTTCCTCCCCGACCTCTGTAGAATTTTTTCCATGATTTGTAGGGTAGGAAGATGAGTGGGTTACGTGCGGGGGGGGGGGATAGGTTGTTGGAGGCTGTACTTCCGAACAGATTGAAATGGTGATATGACTGCTTGATGGGGGACTGGATAAAAGGACACACGTCGCCTTTTAAAAAATGTGCGAGAAATATGTGACACACCAGACAGAGAGATGATCTTCATCCTTTTCAGCGGCGGCAGATGAATATGAATGGGATGAATTTTTACTAATGCTGAATTTCACATCGTGTACGATGGCTCTATTGAAAATTATTACGTTACAGTTGTACATCCGTACCCGGAGATTTATCCTTTTTAACAAATGTCATACAAGTGTACAAGGAAGGACGAAGAATTGTTCTGAATGAAGTTAAATCTGCAATGACTATGCATGTGTGTGTGTAGGTGTCTATTAGCATACACACGTTCAGATTAGTTGGAGAAGCTGGCAGAATTATTATGCCTTAAGTGAATTATTCAAGAAAATGACGAAGAAATTACTCGGATATTTGTCAAGTTGCATTAAAGTTAAGCGAATTTAAAATTTCTCAAGAGCATAAAATTAGGTAGGTAGTAAATAAAATTGTGAAATCAATAAATGCGCGCGGAGTATTTCTTAGAGAAAATAAAATGAATGTCTCCTCCATTAGACTCTCGATCTATGGGTTGTGGTTTATGTCTGGAGAACTGGTCTTTAGGTTATTCAGCACTAACAGATCGGGTCCGACATCTGGACAGAAATCCCAATTTTATAACCATTCTGACTAATGTGAGATAGTTCTCGGCGCCCATTTGAACTTAAGGTTTTTTACAGAACCTATCCTGTTCTTGGGGGGTCCTCTGGAAATGGGAATGCCTTTTCTAAATGTTTTAGTTTTAGTTTTATTCAGCTAAGAACTTCACAGTCGCATAGGAAAGCGAAAGGAAAAAAAACAAGACCTGTTGTACAGGCGTGTGGCGATATAATTTGTGTAAACTTGTTGGGCTGCTAATCTCCCCTATACTTACGAAAACCTGTGTAATGTCAAGTTTGGAGTGAGAACCATGGATGCTCAGCAATTTCATCTTGTTCCATTCAGAAGTTACATCAAACTTACCCATCTTCTTAAGATGGTATCTAAATGGGCAATCCCCGGTAATTATAGGACCGTCGTAAGTCGTATTTCTTTCCTACTAAGCGTGATCAATATTTATGTCCTCTATACCAATTTAATTCTGTCTTGCCGAAGTCTGGCTTGTGTCGAAAGGTGGCTCAGGGCAAACAAATATATTATTCCTTTGCAAAGTGATCCGCAATCTTGCTGCCTTTGATGCCTTCAGTTCCTGGCACTCAAATATGCATAGCTCACAGTAGGACAGTAACAAACCAGCTTAGATTCAAAGATATAAAAATTTAGCGCTTCAAGGAATTTCAGGTATTTAACCAGATTAACTAGGTTGAGATCATTTACCTTTATTTGCTCTTAATTCATCTAGAACTTCATGGTAGTCAAGCGCATGCAGCAAAAGCAGTGGCGTAGCTGTGACAATACAAGCAATGTGAGCGCGAGGGTCCCCTGATTCAAGATAGCCACAGACGAGTGCTAAATCTCGAAGGAAGACCCTTCCAGGCAGTTGTTGCCAAATGTTAAAAATAATCTATCCACCAAAAGCTTTTTTGCAGTACTTTCATACGAATTTTATCATTCTACGTTTTTTCTACAAATTCTACGACTATTACAGCAATTCTCGAAGAGTAACAAGTATACAGCCACGTTTATCGACTTCGGGGAACTCATTTTACTAAATAAGAAGACACCGTGACTGAAATATCGTGAGCGATATGGGAACACCATGAATTCGCAGTACTCGCAGGAGTCGGTAGTCTATTAGACGAATGTTGAGTTATCTAAGGTTAATGATTTCCTACCACACGCTCTATATTGGTTCCTGTATAAACTGTGAATTGGGATTAGAAAAGAATTGCAATTTCAGTTTTAATTCATTTATATCATTTTATCCAGCTTTCAGGTGCCGACTAGCCTACTTTTCGCCCAATGCTAGGCGGTCTGCGTTCGTTTTCATGGGCTTCAATTTTTTTTGGTTTTTCCATTGAGACGCCACTGTGCAGAAGTCATGTTAAATACATTTTTCTAGATTATCTACTGTCAAAAATAACTGAATCCGCCAAGATTTCTTAAAGTTTTAACTGCAATTTATCTACTTCATCAATACTTTTTTTTTTGTAATGGAAGAACGGTTATTTATTTTAGATCTTGTCCCATACGGGACTCGAACTCATAATTTTTAGAATCGATATAAATGGAATAGAAAAATTTTCCAGAACTTTTATTTTGAACGATTCTAAATTAAATTATTAAATACAATATAAAAACCAGAGTTCGATATGGGACAAGATAAAAATAAATAAGAATTGTAAAACGTAATAATTTATTTATCGCCGTTAATACCAGCCAGAGCCGAACTCAGGTCGAATGTTTTGGCTAGTGTGGAGGAGAGTTATGAGTTAAAAATACCCAGAAATGTTCCACAACTTATAAACACTAACAGGACGCGGAGCCAAAATAGCTTGTAGGTGTTGCCAATATAACATTATTTATTACAAATTTAGCATTCTCGTGGTTTCAAAAGCATTCTTTTTTTTTATAAAGCATTTGGCATTATTATTAGCACCATATCATTTTTATTTCAACAAACACCATGGAAAATTATGTTTTTAACAAGAAGGTTCAACAAGACTTTCAAAAGCTTTGCAATACTTATAAAGTAGGGGAAGATGGGTCGAAATGAAACGTGGGGTAAAATGAAAGAAGCCAGTAATTTCTTACGACAAATAATGCAAACGAAATTATTGTAACTGAACGAAACCCTTTTTCATAAGGTTTCTTTTATATTATTCGTCGGCACACTGCGCAAAGTGAAACACATATTAGCGGAGAGTTTATTTATTTTTACATAAAAAGTTTCTTTTAAGACTTTGAAAATTCTGTTGTCAGTCGATTGGTAAGTTAAAAATTGAAAATCTGTTCAGCTTAAACTAAGGAATAAAGTATCTAATTTGAGCTGAGAACACTCGATTTTGAATATCTTCATTAATTTATTTAAAAAAATTAAATAAATTGGAAAGTGCTGGTGGGTAGAAATGAAATATTCTGGGGTGGATATACAAATGATACACTGTTTCATTTCTAACCATCCACTACAAATTATAGTTTTCCCCCTGTCTCCTAGTTATAATACAGAGTTTACAAAAGAAAATCCAATACTGATTGTTTTCCCCCTAAGTAATAAGAAAAGCCCTGGAAACAGTTCGAAATTGCAAAAGCATTAGACAAGCCACCGCTGAGTCTGAGCTATCTTTTTGCACTCTATCGCGATATGTAAAATAAGGAAAGACTAGTACCCCACTAAGGACGGATCTAGCACTGGAATTAGGGGGGGGGGGTCATCTTACTGTAATTAAATGTAGGAAATAACAAGTAAAAAATATAATTGGTCTAAGACCAATTCTTATGATACCCTCTAGATGAATACCCGTATGAAATTTGCAATTTTAAATTTTGAAGTGATTTTTCGCTAGAATGGTTCGTCGGACAGAAAAAAATTAATATAACCAATTTTATAAAATTTCATATTCTGAAGAACTTTTCAGTACATTAAAAACGTACAGGACTTATCGTTTTCACAGTGTACGTAAAAATCCTAAATTTTTATAAAGCAACACCAAGAAATGGGTTGCCTGATTTAGTCAATTTTTGAAATTATATTTACTATTTTTATGAAAAATCTATGTGCAAAATTCCAGTTCTCCAGGTTGACACGATCTCAGGTAGTGTCCAAGTATATAGTGATAAACGAAATTTTTGTATGGCAACCCTACAAAGGAGTTACCCTATTTTTCCCATTTTCGAACTTAATTTACTTTTATTTTGAAAGGACATATGCAAAATTTCACCTCTCTAAGTTATCGTTAGGACGGGCAGTCGGACAGACGGACGGACGGACATGTAAAAATCAAAATAACTTTTAATATTATGCGTAGGTGTCCAATCTATTTTGCTCTACCATCATTATTTCTAGGTGTTACAAACGGAATGACAAACATGTGTAACCTTTAGATTTCATCTATGGTATAAAAACATCAAATGGGGCATCACTTGTAACTCTAGCGAAGCATGGACCCAATTGAGCCTAGTATTATGATCATTTTGCGGATACATTTTGTATGGAAAATTAGCGATGAAATTTATTTGCAAAATATTTACCCAAATCTCTGGGGAAAGTGGTATTGTGTTTTATCAGCTAAAAGTTTGGTTACTTTTGACAAGTAGATGGCAGTTATTTATATTTAGCATCAAATTTATCCGCTCAATATCTTTTTTCACGTTAAAATTTTTACATTTGAAGTTGAATGAAATTGGAATACAAGAGTGGCAGTGTATTTTTATTATTTTGTTATTATTTTTCTCTGCTAAAAAAATTCGTCTTCATTTAGACAATTCTTTTGAAAAGAAATTAAAATATTTAGTATAAATATAATCTTCCTTACCATTTCAAAATTGGGTAATTGCAATACGAATCCAAAAGTACACTAAGTAATATCACAAATACACAACAGCTGATTGTCAAAAGCAGCCACCTATAGTTCAAAATAATAAACAATTTTTGCCGTAAAATTGGTCCCTGTTTGATTGCTGCTAAATATTTATTCGCTAAATGAACACAATACCGGGCTTTACAGGAAAAACAAACTAATTTTTACGGGCGATCAGGAACAAGGCCTTTAGTATACAGTCAGATCAATGAAAATGTTTTATGGTCTATCTATATTTGAGTACCGTAATTAGCTTACGCAATGGCTATAAAAAATTAAATTCCGATCGACAATAAGTGGCCTGAAAAAAAATGGCTGATATAGAATGGATGTTAAACTTCCGAAGGCGACATGAAAGTCTGTCTCTTCGTTCCTCCGAAGCATGTAATCTGCCTAGAGCGACTTCTTTCAACACACAGCTTTTTTTTTTTTTTAAATCGGGCGAGCGTGCTTTCAAGACAGAACTGTTTTGCGGATGGAACACGCATTTTTAATCTGGATGAAACTGCAACTACAACAGTTTAAAAACCACAAAAGGTAAGTTATTGGTACGAGGACAGCGGGAATTAAGTCAACTAGATTCGTAAATAGCTTACTTTTATCTCAGGTTCTTGCAGAAAAAAGATTAAAATCAGCTTGTCAGGTTACAAATGGAGAAAAAGGTTATGATTTTCCCCAGGGTCGACTTTAAAGCACATATGGTAATAGGAACTTCAGCAGGAACACTGGGATTGGCGAATCAGTCCGATTGAATGAACTCACATCTATTCCTAGAAGTGATGGCACATTTCGTAAAGCACACATGCAGAATTTCGCTTTTAATTTCACATGGTTCATACGTACCTATATACTGTTTCATTTCTCCCCGCTGTTGGGGACAGTTGAAACAGAGTCACTTGTTTCATATTTCAACAGCCGGAGTGAAAATTCTTAATATTTAAAAGAAACTTTTATGCATTTATGTAGCTAATGTATGAAACTTTCAACTGATTTACATTTCAACGTTGGTACGATACTAACTTTTCTAAAAGTTTAATTCGAGAAGAAAGTGTTTTATATCTACCCACCTTCCCCTACACATAAACAAATTCCAAATTTGAGAAAGAAAAAAAATTTCTAAATTTCAATTTTGAAGTAGAGAGTATAATACTTTTGATTTGTTCATTAAAAGTGGCATCGGTTTCCGTTACTACCAGGGTGAAAGCTTAGCAACAACTAATAACAACTAATGAAATGTCTGAATTTTTCCAAATTTAGTGAAGCAGTGGGATTTTTTTTATTGCTATATTAAGCTATATCACTGACATATATATAAATGGACTGATTGATCTCCTGTTTCATGTGGCACCAGTTTTGATTTCAAACAGTATGCTCTCACTGTCAATGCTACCAACTGTCGTAAACTGCCGATATATTTAAATTATTTGGGAATTTACGTATATGCATGACAGTGGGATTTACCGAATTTACCACAAAAGTATTTGGGACTATTTGTATGGTTAAATTTTAATTATGAGTCGAACGAAGTGTTTTTTACAATGATTTTTACAAGCAATTTCTCGTTCCTAATGGTTACAGTTCAGTGGGAAAGTATGCTCTCACGTAGGGCTGCCATCCGTCCGGGTTTCCCCGGATTTGTCCTAGTTTGAAGGGCGTCCGGGGAGAGTCCGGGCGGGGTTTTCTATACTGTCCGGGTTTTAAAATTTTGGAAACCAATTAAACAAAAATTTAATTTTTTGTGTATTTACGGTGTAGTTGATAATGCCGACAGTCAGACCGGCTCGACTCTCACTCAAGTTCTCTCTTCTGGTCCTAGCTGGTCTTAGCTCAGTAACGAAGCTAGCAGTACGACAATCGCTTGTGCAACTTGCCTTGTGTACCTGTGTTTTTTTTATGTACCTCCCAACATCGTGTGTTCATTTGTGCACAGGGGTATTGAAGATTGCACAATATGTTTAAGCGTACCAGCTCATAATGCCAACGAAGAGAGAGTGTTTTAACAATTTCTCAACTGTGGATGAAAGAAAGAAACTCAGTGAACATATAAACGGCTTCGTCACTAATCAAAACAAAATTTAATTTTAAAGATTTTAATTGTGTTGATTTTTATACATTGTTAAAAAAATTATACACGGTGAGAGGCCTTTGCTCTTTAGTCTCTGGTTTACAGAATCTAAAATCTCCAAAATGTTTACATGGCAAGAGACTCTTGTAGCAGATCAAAACATTAGGTTCTGAAGATCATAAGAAAAAGATTCTAGAGACACTTCTTGAAGTGTATACACGAAATTTATATTTGATTTCCAGAAATCTGTGTTAATTGCCAAGAAAAATATTGTTAGGAAGAAAGTGAAAAAGCTTTAAAAAAATTTATGCAAACAATTTACGGGATAAAGGACAACACAACAAAGTGTGATTTTTTTTTTTTCAAAATCACCAGCACCCTATTGGCACAAAAATTTCTCATCTTTAAAGCCATTACTATCCCAACTTGAGACTTCCGTCTGTTCGTCTGTCCGGCCGTCCGTGAGTCCGTCCGCACGATAGCTTGGGAACGCGTATATTTAAACAGCTGAAAATTTGCACACAGGCTTTAAAAAAAAAGTAAATTTAAATTCGAAAATGATACAAATCGGGTAACACTTTCCTAGGGTTGCCATACCCAAATTTCGTTTTCACTGTATATTTGCATACTGCCTGAGAGTGCGTCAACGTAGAGAACTGAAATTTTGTGCACAGTGTTTTAATGAAAATAGTAAATATAATTTCAAAAATGGACTAAATTGGGCAACGGATTCTTGGTGCTGCCATATAAAAATTTAAGATTTGTTCATATACTGTGAGAGCGATCAGTCCTAGACGTTTTAATTGAACTGAAAAGTTCTTCAGAATATGAAATCCTATAAAATTGGTCATCATTATTTATACTTTCCAACGAACCGTTCTAGAAATATGCGAAAAACCACTTCAAAAATCAAACCTGTGCAGATGGGTGACCATACGAAATTACGTACGGGTATTCATCTACAGCATCATAAGAATTGGTCTTATACCAATCCTAGCTTTTTTAGCTGTTTTTCTTGTAAAAGGCATTCTGTATATAACTTCCTCTGAAATAATTTAAAGACCGTGCCCCTGTGATAGGCATTTGGATTCAAAGTTATCATTTCTTTAATATAACTTTCAGGTATGTGTAGTAACTACACATACCAAAAATTGGAAAATTTTAAGGGTTTCAAAGTGAGTTTAAATTTAGTATAATTCAAGCAGTATTCATCGCACGACAAAAAAACTTAACTTTCAGTAAAAGAAGAACGTTGGGAAAGTGTAAATTTTGTTCGATTTTCAATGGAATTACCCTATGATAAATTAAATAAAGATTAATAAAAAACCTTGCCAAACTCACTACACATACACTACACAATAGTCTCCGGAAATCTGGAGACGAAAAATGAGCAAACTTCGAAGACTAGAGACCAAGCCTGAAAACCCGATTGATTTGAAACACACGACGGGAGACCGGAGCCAGAGACCAAAAAAATCTCAAGTAATTTGGTATCTTTACTTGGGTCTCTGCGTCTCTGCGTATCCACAGATCGAGAAAGTGGTATCTTGAAGTTGAAGTCTCTCGCCATCTTCACCTTTCCCGAGAAATGAAGATATTTTGAAAGCTATATAGCACACTAAATGTAAATGTAAAATTGTATTTCTAATTTTTAGAAGATTTGTGTTATGTTCCTAGATGTAAGAGAGATTTAATTTAGTTCATTCACATCGTTTTATTTTACAGTTTTTTTGTAAACTGACTAATTCTATAATAAATAAATAAAAAAGACACTATGCATAACAATTTCAACCTATTTCATTAGTAAGTAAATCAGAAAATTATTTGGCAACAATGTCCGGGTTTCAAGCAAAAATGTCCGGGGCTTTCGAACTTGTTGTCCTAGTTTAATGATTTTACAGATGGCAGCCCTACTCTCACGGAAAGAGACAGGAATATGAAAGTGGTGCCATTTGCTTTCATGCATTTTTGGTTCAATAAGCAGTCCATTTATATACATGTCAGTGAGCTATATAAGTAATAGTTCGGTGGGTAGCGTTGCAAATGAAAAAGTCATAGTAAGCTGGTTGATTTTGATATCGAGGCTGCGAAAGTAGCCAAAAAAATTTTTTTTTTAAGTAATAGCACGCCGACTGAAACTTTTTTTTTATAAACATTTGACATCATAGTGAGTGGAAAAAAATTGTCAGCCCACATCGTGCTCATATAACCTTGTAAAAATAACACGTAAAATAAGGTAATGGTTATAGCCTGAAAACTCTTCGACATAAAGAGCTGTAATTTGGTACAGGGTGTTTTCATAGCAATAGTGATTGAAATTTCGAAAATGGATTAAATTAGGCAACCCTTTCTTTATGTTGCCATATAAAAATTTTGGTTTTTTACGTATAGTGTGAAAACGATCCTAGACGGTCCCAGACGTTTTTAATATACTGAAAAGTTATTCAGAATATTAAATCGTATGATATTTGTTCGACGAACCGTTCTAGAAATATAAGCGAAAAACCACTTTAAAAATCAAACTTCCACAGATAGGTCACCATAAGAAACTACATACAGGAATTTATCAAGGCTATCATAAGAACAAATGTCATAGGTTTTATTATCCTGAAAAACTTTTCATCAAGAAAAGGTTTCCCGATTTAGTCCATTTTCGAAATTTCATTTACTATTGCTATGAAAACACACTGAACCAAATTTCAGCTCTTTACGTCGACAAGTACTCAGGCTATAACTATTACTTTATTTTACGTGTTATTTTTACAAGGTCATGCGAGCAGCTGATGCATAAACCCCCCTCCACGATGCAGTTGACAATTTGTTCATCAACTCACTATGATGTTAACTATTTATTAAAAAAAGCTTCGGCCGACATACAATTACTTAAATTTTTTTTTTTACCACTTTCTCAGCCTCTCACCCTCACACCCACTAAGGGGGCGTCAGCTCTGACCCTTGGTTCACTTATTATTCATACCAAATCTATCCAAAAACATAATAATCGATCGGCGTAAACCACTACCTAAAATGCAACGCTACCTTCCGGACTATAAGTGGCAGAACATTTGAATTTTTAAGCGCTTACAAAAATATTTCAAAAACCAAATAGGGGACAAGAGGTTAAGAGTTCACCACGTAAAGCCATAACGAATCATTTTGGCACCTGAAGCGAACATATAAATTTGCGCCTCTGATCTATAACATAACCTAATTTAAATTTACCATGAATTATGATTAGTATTAGTGTAGAGACAAGATATAAACTAATTCGAAATTACCCATTTATGTATTAAAATGGAATATTTTAAAGGTGCACCCAAACATATCAAACATTCTCTCTATGGCTTTTAAACATTGAAAGACATTTCAATTATTACAAACCCTAAATGTTTCAATGTAGACACTACATAAATGTAACAAACAAAAATATCCCAATTTAATAGCATTACACATTTCCAACAAAAGCTTCGAAAATTATTATAAAAGTCAAAACGTTCAAAAAAAAAGAGAAGACTTTACCCAGCAAATGGAAAATAATTTATAGACTTTTCTGGGTGACAGATACAATTCAGTACTTAGCTCACAATCATACGTGAGTCACTTTTTAAAAGGGCGAAATCCTCGAACTTAATCCCACAATTTTCTTTCATAGGACATAAAAGGGTAGAAATCAGGATCTCAATAATCTCTTCGTTCTCATATGATGATGCGATTACCCGAAGAATACTATCCACGATTTAATAAAAAGAAACTTTTATAGGGATGCTTCCTCTTGTGCAACACCCCCCATCCAACCAATTTGTCAGGAATATATACCTACACATACATATTATACGTATATGTGTTCATGTGTAGTTCTCTCAATATCAGGTCACCAGACTTGACTTGAATTCATCTGTATATATATATTCTATATGCGGATTGTGAATTTTTCGTACTCAGCTGTCTCCTTTTAAGCAGGATATCATCATCATCATCATCATCATCATCGAACAAGAGCATTCAAGACCCAGCATCTTTCGTTTCAAGTATTTTCCTCGTATTTTCCTTCCCTAATAAGGCAGGCCTCAATATTATTTTCACCACCCCGAACGACGCTCATATCCCCTTGTGTATAGTATACAAAATCATGCTTCGCGTCGTTCCATATTTTCACCGATCTTTTCAAAAATTTTTCATTTTTTCTTTCCTTTTTTTTTTCAAATAAACGAACAAACGAGGGTGACTTCTAGCGAAAATAAAATCCCTGGCCTTATCATTATTATCATTTTTAAAATGGCTTTAATTAAACAAAAAGCCCAGCCAGTATCTTTGGAGATTACATGATTTTGACATCTGTTTGATTGTACCGAGGCGATGCTCCGGTTAATGGATGGAGAAAGCTTTGCTCTTGTCTATAGTAAGCTTTAAAAAAAAACATTTCTTTTTTGTTTTTACTTTTTCCATCCCTGATTCAAAGAGCCAACAGCAGGACCACATCGTTTTAATCCTTAAGGAGCAGCAAGCATTGTTGAGTTAGAGCTAATTTAACGAAACCTTTTGTCTAGGCTACTTTTAATGTTGAAAATTTGTGTCTCTTAAATACAAATAGGCAACAAGTCATCATCGTTCGTACATTGAATGCAATTTTTTTTCCCCCAAAATGTTCTTCTTCATTTTAAAGCAATTAACCAAACCAAACCTAACAAAAAAGAAAAAAAAGAAAAAAAAATCAAAAAAAAAAGGAACAAATGCAGGATTTGAATTTCATATTTCAAATTGCTCTACTTTATCATCTTTAGCACATATGCACACAGTGTTAATCTAGATGTATCAACAGAGCCCAACAACCACCCAACTTAATCCAAGCACGAATTTTTGGCGACTCCAGCTACCAAACAAATAGATGGGACCCACAAATTGCAACTCATCCTCAAATTTATGCCATGCCTTCGCATGCACATGCAACATATCCAGGTATATACAGTTAGGAAAGGCAGGTGGAATATACCCTGAGATTAGAACCAGTTTATACCTCTACCACCCATTGAGCCTAAAACGATTTTCACCGCCAATTCCACGATGCGACCATATACACCTACTTACTTATATTATTGCCTACCTGCCTCGCCTGGTGAAAGCTTCATGGTCCACGGATGCTGAACTAGATTTTCGTATTTACAGAGCTTTTTACACTTATCCTGTAGTAACAAGACTATCGCCAGGATATCATAGATGCTAATATATTTTGGCCTGAGGGTTTGGGCCGGCCCGGCCGTTTTGGTGTCAGGCTCCGGCCGGGAGTACAACGGTATAATACGTGTTCGGGGATTTTAGGAATGGAGTAGGTATGTACACTCTCTGTTCGCATCAGGCAGATGTGTTCGATAAATTGTCGCCTGTTACTATTTGCCCGGATTAAAGTTGTGAAACAAGATTAAGAGGCACTTTTCCGCCGACGCCCCAGCCGATTATTGTGCGGGTGTTGAAATGAGATTTTAACTCGGCTGCTGTGTTATGGTTTTGGTTGTATATTTTGTGAGAATACTATAAAAATTCCATGTATGTGCATATGTTTGAAAATATTTGTATGTATTTCGGTATGCTACTATTTTTGGCAATTATGTAGGTAAAACAAAAGTACTAGACCAAGAAGATCTAGCTGTGGTAGACTAAAGCTAATTAAGATATTTCTAATTTGAATATCTAGTCTTTAACATACATTAAAATACCATTTAAGTAGCGTCCTACATATTTTAAATAAATACGTAAGAGGGTAGGGAGAGTGAAGAAAGTGGGGAAAGTAGTGCTCAATCCTATAAAACCTTAATGATGGACTTTCTTTTCAGAAAATTAAGTAAAGTGGTTGACGCCTCAAAGTACTGTTTGCTGACAGAACGTGATTTCTTTTATAGACCCTATAAAGCTACAAACTCGGACGAAGTTCATAGGATATACCAGTAAAATTTCATAGCAGTGCCACAGTATCATAATAAGATATTCCAAATAAGCATAGTAAAATAGACACAAAATTATTATAAAAAAAAGAACTATCGGCAAACATTTTGAATGTATGGAGGCCTGATCCCGAAAAGTGTATGTATGTCGACTAAAATGTACTAAATAATTACTTCTCAGAAAACTCTTCAGTACTTAATACTTTTTCACAAGCTCCACTCATCCATATTTCTTCTGAAGACTTTTATCCTAATTATTTTACTTTTGGAAGCATTGATGAAAGAGAATTATTACTGACCATATCTCCCCTGTCAAATCAGCTACTTGTTCCCTCTTGCATTCCCACTTGATTAAATTTATTGCCACAGATATAGCTACAAGCCTCATTATATATTATTTTCCGACTCAGTGGAAAAACTGTACTGTTATCTACCCATTTCCAAAAAAGTCAAGCGGTTCTATTCTGAGTAATTACGTTCCGATTACTCTTCTCTGTTTCTTAGCTAAAGCTACTCTACCTCTTTATCCAGAGAGAAGTGGCGTTTAGTATCATTCGAAAGAAAATGTTAGATGATCACATTTCTTCTGGAGTAGCACATCTTAACAACCTCGAGCTGGTTCACATTAGAAGTTCCAACAAATGCGACAAAAATTATTTTACAAACGAAAAATCTGTAAATAACAAGATAAAAGTTAGATTTGGTCTAAGACCAATAATATTATACCCTAGATGAACATAAAAGTTAAATAAAATGAAAACCCAAATCTCTATATGGCAACACCAAAAAGGGGTTGCCCGATTTTGTTCATTTTTGAAATTTTATTTACTATTTTTATGAAAACATTGTCTACAAAATTTCAACCCTCGAGGTCGACACGTTCTCAGACAGTGTGTTCAAATATATAGTGAAAACCCAAAGTTTTGTATGGCAACACCAAGAAAGAGTTACCCGATTTAATCTATGTTTGAAATGATATATTTGCGATTCTTATGAACACACTGTGTACAAGACTTCAGTATTCTACCTCGATGCGTTCTCGCTGGCAATGTGAAAATATGTACTGCAAACCAAAAATTTTGTATGGCAACACCAAGAAAATGTTTCCCGATTTAGTCCATTTTTGAATCTGTATTTTAAATTTCTATAAAAACACCGTTTACAAAATTTTAGCTGTCCAAGGCGACGCGTTCTCACACAATGTGGAAATATAGATATAGTGAAAACCCAAAGTTTTGTATGGCAACACAAAGAACCGGTTGTCCGATTTTGTTCATTTTTGAAATTTTGTTTCCAATTATTAGGAAAACATCGTGCACCTAATTTCAGCTCTCTCCGTCAAAGCGTTCTTATGCAGTGCCCAAGTATATAATGAAAATCGAAATTTTTGGGTGGCAACCCTACGATGGAGTTGCCCGATCGGTCCCATTTTGGAACTTAAATTTTACTATTTTTTTTAAAAAGCCCGTTTGCAAAATTTCGGCTCTTTAAATGAACGCGCTCTCAAGTTATCGTGCGGACGCATAGACGGACGGATAGACTGACATTCAAAAATCAAAATAACTTTTAATTTTATGCATGGGTGGACAATCCGTTTTGCACTACCATTATTATTTCTATGCGTTAAAAACGGAATGACAAGCTTAGTATATCCTTTCGATTTCATCTAGAGTATAACAAATTTTTGGCTATTCACTTTGGCGTTTACCACAGGCAGGAACGAAGCCATACTGAAGAGTAAACGATTCCTGCTAAAACAAAATGCCCTCTTTTTACAGGAAATTTCTTATCAAAGACTTTTCTCTTGTAAGAGAGTTTTTGTCAATCAATTCTCGAGCTGCAGACTAGGCAGCAAACTCAATCAATTTCATATTGACTAAGTTCTCTCTGAATTCATATAGTGACAAACTCTCTCCAACGGATGTTATGGCCAAAAGATTTTACTTCGAAAGAAGTTACCAGGCTAACGAGAGAAAAGAAGTCATGTCTGGTATACTAATGGATCTAGAAAGGATAACAAAACAGATGCAGGGTGATGGGTCCATTCTGCTTAGGCACTCCCTTTTTTAAAAGTGAAAGTCTACAATGTAGAGATTAGATCCCAAGAAAGTCTGAACAGAGGCTGCAAGAACTGAAACATCTATGTTTGCTCAAACAGTCAAGCTGCAGTCCATGGCTCTATTCTCTTAAAACTTTCCCTAAATTTACATCGAGAGCTACACGCTACAATCTGCAAGCTTCAAGCGAAAGATTTCAGTGTGCACATCTGGTGTACCGTAGAAACTGCTGCATAGAGAGCTTCAAGCTATATGGTATTCCTAGCTATCATAAACTTACTACGTTCATGGGAATACGCTACAATAGAATTACATGTAGCTTGCAGCTTGTAGCGTGTATCTCTCGATGTAGATTGAACCTTTGAATCGAGGCTAGTCTAAAGCCGCCACACGAAATTCCAGCTGCTGTCTAGGGATAACAAAGTAAGCTTAATTTACTTCCCTGGACACGAATAAGTAGACGGAAATGAAAAAGCGTATTATTTTGTTAAAACTATTGCCGAACCGTCCCTACTTAATATTTGGTCCACCAAGAAGTCTGTTTAGGGTGAAACTACAAAAATGGGAAAGCAGGAGAGAAAATCTTCTCCAGTGTAGCACCCTTGGTATAAGTCAAGGAAAGAAGTGCTTCACGCCGTCTCCCTTCCAGATGCGTAAACTAATTGGTGTTAGCAGACAATCGCTTAGGCTACTTATTAATGCTGGATATGGATCACTGGACATTTTCCGTTCTGATATTTTCTGAAGATAATAGGCAAACCCAATAGTGAACTGTGTGGACTTTGCGTAGAAAAATTGGAAACCTACAAGAATGTGAAATGCGAGTGTACCGCTCTTACAGCTTTGAGGTTGCAAATCACTAGTGAAGGATATTCGCGTAGTAGTCGCAGAGTCTCTTTACCTTAACCTTAGCTAAAAATTTGCAATTAGTTAATTTTTTTGTCATCAGCAGTAGCCTCTTAAATAAGCGCAACTAAGCTCTAAAAGTCCATGACTATAGTTTTCAAATATAGGAGTCATACACAGCGGTGTTCCTCAGGGATCTCTATTAGGCCAGCTTATTATTCAATTCTTACATAAACGATCTTCCTGATGCCGTCGTTGTATACTGCTTATGTATTACTGCATAGAGCTGAAAATTTGTGATGCTTCTATTCTATCCTTATTATTGTAGTGTTGAGCGTCTCATTTCATTATATTTTTCTGCTTTTTTACTATCGCTACCAGATCTCTTTTTTCCATTCAATTCGTTCTATCCTAATGATTTTGTTAATTAATTCCATCTTAATGCCACTTTCAATAAAAAATTGGATCACTTTAAATTTTTATTCAAGATTTTCGTACTTTTTATATATAAATTTGTACAATGAGCCGCCGTAATACGTATCGATACTGTTCATCATCAGCAGTTGTTCCAAGATCATACAATGGTAAAATTATGAACAATTTTAAGATGTACGTGATTGTCGTTTTTTTTAAATTTTCTGTTGTTTCTAATCTAAAATCAAAGTTTTCTAAATATAAAAGTACATATTGCTACCAACTAAACAAAATAATTTATAAATAGTTTTTCTTCTTTTTTTTTCAGATTATATTTGTACTTCCATTAAATCTAATCAGGATCATGTAAGTAGTATATAGACAATTTCAATAATATTTCTAAAAACAAAATAAAATTACAAGGACCTATCTACCATATACCTACCCACCCACCCCACATACCATATCAACCAAATTTCATCATACACAGTGAGAGTAGAAAATAGTACTCTAGAAAAATGTCCATTAGTTATTTTAACACGTCCCTTAAAAATCTTTAAGCACCAGAAATGTGTCTTGAGGATACATAAAAAGGATTAATAACAGCAGATACCCAGCTGTAATATGCGCATTTTAATCCACACAAACTCATTCGGTAACTGGCAATTTTTAAGAAGAAGAAAAAATAAATATTCCCGAGATTGCAGTTTCCCTCAACTCCATCTAGGGCTATAATTTACCAATTACCCAGCTTAATTACAGAACACATTTCATCCTAGAAGAAGCATTCGTTTAACGACCGCATAAATGCCTGAAACCTAAATACATACTTACATAAACACAAATACATATGTATCTATATCCAACTTCAGACTCTATATATCTTCTATACAATCTAGAGAACGTCTTCGAAAAAGGTATATATGCTACCCCACCAACAACAACACACACTAGAGATAGGAGGACCGAACAGCCGAAGCTAAGAGGTGCGAATTTTCAAGAAATATTAAATGCGACATATTAAATAAGAAAATGAGAAAAAAAATTAATTACACTTCGTGTGGAATAAAAAATGAAATCTTCGTAATTGTCTTGAAATTGAGTTTCCTCAGGTCGTTCGTACCACCCTAGAGTAAGTAGGTACATACCTGCAGATGCTGCAAAACCAGACGACGGGCGGCGGCGGACCTGAACTCAGCCACGTAAAAGTCATCCCAAGAGTGGACTCAAATAAGAGGTTGAAACTTTTATGACCCATGGAGGGTAATATTCTTGTATCCCCTAATGTCCTGCGCTTCAGGACTGCAAAATTAATCAGTGTATTCCTGTAATTACATCGTTAGATCTGATTTTCGGACAGAGATTAACTTGACGAAATCAAATTTCGTGTAATAAGTAAATTGTTTCCATGAAAATGGTTTAAACTAAGGGTAGTTTTCAGTTTAGTGTTTAAGTAACGGAGTATTTCTTTTCCTTTAGGTTTGTGATAAAAATTTACTTTTTTAGCAATTTAAAAAATATTTATTTAAAGCGTCTATGGTAGGCAGAAACCAAGCCGTACTGAGGAGTATAAGGTTTCTGCCGATACGAAACGCTTATTTTTTCTTCTTCTTTTTTTTCAGCCCATTTACGGGCTTGCACAGGTTCGATTCGCTTTGAATTAATCTGATTTTATAAATTTTGTAAATAAAATTTTTTTTTATATTTTTTTATTATTCATTTTTTTCATTTCTTTCCATTCTTCTATTTTTCATTAGTTTTTTCGAGTCTCTCAGTTTCGCTATTTGGGACCTGCTGATGCTTTGATGATTCAAACCAAGATTTAAAGCTTTCCACTCAAAATTAAAAATTAAATGGGTTGTGTTATGAAATAATAGATAAGAATATCTTCGCTTTTGCGGTTGTCCCGGAGAATCCAAAGAATCCAAAAATCAGCCTTCTTGAACATGAATAAATTTAAACCCGGTAATAAGTTATAGTAAAATATTTAATAGATATTGATTGGTTTCACCAAAACATTGTAGGGCTATCCATGATGAATTAAGTTACTATTGCAGAAAAATAAAAGACGTGTGAACACGATATACATTCAAGTGATTATTTAATGATAAAATAAGAATTTCACGATTTACTAGATTTTAATACAAACTAGGTATATTTAGGATATAATAAAGGGTCTTAAAACTTGTACTCCTGTACTGGGTCCATTGACAAACATAATTTGGATCATTCAATCTTCTATTTGACGTTAGCGCACTACTTTAAATGCATTGTTCTTGTAGCGAAAACCCTCATGGAAGTATATACCAACATTAAAAAAATACGGCAATTGACAGTTGATTCAATAATTTCGAAAATATCAGGATAATATTGAAATCACAATTATTCACAAAAAGACTATTGAAAAAATACAAAATACATTCGACAGGATGCCACAAAGCTATGACTCATTGAACCATAAAAAAAACTATAACAATCGAACAAAACACTCACGACTTGAATGACCGGTTTCACAATCCAGGCTTAAGCCAGAGCTTAGTTAAGCCACGGGTGTAGCTTAAGCCCAGAACTTAAGCCCACTCGGTTTCACAGTACTCGGTAAGCTGAGGCTTAGTTAAGCCACAGATGAAAATTTTTAAGTTGTCAGCACTATTGTAATTGTGAATTTTTGTAAAGGAAAATTGCCATTGTGGATTAAAAACCAAGAGAAGAACTTTTTTATTTATCAGTTTGTTGCGGTTTTTATCTGGAAGGAAACCTAAAAACTATTGTTGCAGATTGTTTCGACAACGTAAACCATCATAGCCGAATGTGTCTACAGTCGGAACCGAGAATAAAAATCAACGTCATCCCATTTCTCGAAATGTAGCGGGCGCATTCTTATAATTTTTTCACGGGTCACACTTATTATACATTTGTTCGTCGCTTATTATCCTCTACATCAGATAAATAACTCATTTTTGTCTTAAACTGTTTAGTTTCTTCCTAAAATGACAAATGGAATGCTGACACTAGTTGTCAGACAGTACTCAAAACTGCTAACTAGATAACTTTTTTCGTTTAGAAAATTTCAATTTAGTTTTAAAGTATAATAATAATAAAAATTTCCTATGTGTTTCACAGCAACATCTGAGGCTTAAGCCTTCGAGATGATGGGATTAAGTTAAGCTTGCCATAAGCCAGTGATATCACTTAAACCTTGATTCTGAAACCGAAATATCTATTAAGCCTTGGCTTAAGCCTTCTAGATGACGGGATTAAGTTAATCTTGCCGTAAGCCAGTGATATCACTTAAGCCTTGACTCTGAAACGGAAATATTTATTAAGCCTTGGCTTAAGCCATCGCTGTGGCTTAAACCTTCACTGTGAAACCGGCCATAAGCAAACTAAAGGAAAAATAAAGCATTCTGATATTTTTAAATTTTGTAAGGAAAACCGGGTTTTGGCAGGAAAATCATAAAAATTTATAAAGATTTAAAAAAAATTCATTTGTTTTTTCTTTGCCATCATGTAACTTCCAATACAAGAGGAGCACAAGAGAACTAGAGAGCTGCTTGAGTATTTCTTGGAAAGCTTGGACAGTTAACTATTTGGTACCATCTTTGTAGAGTGTATAATAAGAATATAACAGGATACTAAGGCAAAAATGTACCAAAATCATAAACTCCCCTCTCCACCCTTCAAGAATGTAAACAATGCATTGTCAGTCTTAACACCGTGTCATCTTCAAATGCAACTAAATGGACATAAAGCTCTTCCTGCATATTACAAACATCGTTCACATATATTAAAAACAGAATTGGTCCCAGGATAGTACCTTGTAACACCACACATTTAAAACGACTTATCGCAATTAATAGTCAAGTCTATAGGGGTTTTTACCCTACAAAAGTTGGGATATATGATATATGTTATTCAGTTCCTGGCCCCGATGAAATATCCAAAATTTCGACCTAGGGAGGGGAGGAGAGATCGATCCTTCGACAAATATATCTCATACTAATTTGAAGAAGATTAAATACATTTTTTGTATAAACAGTTTTTTTGAAAGTCTGATGTGCAACAAGTTACAGCGGCGGAAACGTGAACATTCTACAAAAAAATTGTCCAACTCCTGTTTTTCTCATTTTAACAAATAATTTCTTCTTTTTTTTTCAATTTAGTACGGCTTGTATTCCGTAATTTATATCCCTGAGTATGTTTCTATTATTTTTTCTTTCATTGGTTCGGCTCGATTAATATTAATGATCTTCATTAGTATTATCCTCTAACCCATTTTTCGCACTGAGAAACTGAGCTTCCATTCATGTCATTGCCTCCTCTTCGTCGTCCTTCCCAATGATAATATCTGATGAATTCTCACATAATTCACCATTTCAGAATTAGCATACAACAGAGGACTTCTAACCACCTTTCCTGCAGCCACATCCGCACCAGCATTTTTTTTTTTTTTTTTGCAATTACATGGGATGACATTTAATGCGCCGATTTCAGGTTTTTACCTACTTTGCACCATATTAAAACTTTTAGGCCTCTACGTCGATGCGTTCTGAATCACTGTCCAAATATACAGTGAAAAACTGAATTTTCATATGGTAACGCTACAAAAGAATTGCCTACTATCATCCATTTTCAAACTTAGATTTTTGGTCTCAAGTTAAAAAAATATAATTAAAATCAAAATTATTCTATGGCAACACTATAAAGGAGTTATCTAATTTAACTATTTACAAAAAAGACTTTTTTTTCTCGTAAATTTAAACTCGATGACGAATTCTCAAGTTATCGTTACAAACGTATAAAACAAAACTTAGTAAGTATATCCACCCTTTAAGATTTTATAGGCTTGGGAATCAAAGTTCTTCTCATTCAGAGAATTTTGAAGGGACCGAAATAAATTGAAATGAATATGGCAAAGATTTAAGAGCATCCTGATTCAGCTCCCTTCTGGACATTTTTCAGTACAATTAGGAACAAAATTCTTGTCAGAATTAATGTTTTAATTAGATGGCAGGAGCTGATATATTCGAGTATTCCCTACTAATCCCATTATTATTATTAATCGTTATTAATTAAACCTCATATTATACATCTATAGAAATTAAAATGCCATTCCTAGTTGTTTTAGCATTATTAGGCTGAGGACTTCACAGAGTCATAGAGGATATTTTTGTCTGCTTTCTCCTGCTTCATATAAAAATGGAAAAATTCGCCATCAACTTTATCCATCTAGCATAGTATCCAGAAACATGGGTCGTCTTGAGCCTTTTTAAACTAGTAAAAAGTAGTTAGTCCTCCGTTGCGAGTACACAAAAAACCACATCACTTATCTCAGTACTAAATTGTTTTCATAGCTGAAAGGTGGTGTATAGCGGAAACAGCAATTAGCACCAAGTTTATTCTTTTCTGGCGGTAATTTCACATGCAGAGGGCTCTGTGATTCCGCAATGCATAGGAGGATCATAAGTTCGGCTTGTAGCATTTCCACTTGTTTTTTTTAAAGGGCATCTAATCACCAAAGTGCAATAGTTGATGATATCCTAAAACCATCTTCAATATCTCCTCTAATTTATCAGAATACATAAGGTAGAAACAGTAGCTCTCTATTGGAACCTATTTTGTATTTTGATGTGGCCTCTATCAAAATTGCTCACATTACACTACTTCTTATTCTTCCTGCTTACAAGCGCTAGACAAGAACCTGTTTTGGAATGCTCTTATCGTATATGGTCAATCCATTTCCAATTTCTTTGTTTCATTTAATCGTCGATCCTGATCTGGTCAGAACGCTTTCACAATTCTTCAGCTGAGACTTAGTATCAATTGCCATTACTTAAATGCTTTTCAAGATTTTCAAAAAAAAAAACCCAACAACATGATTCAATTGACAAATTATCTAAAATCTCTCAGCGCCTACCAATACGACTTTTGTGCCGGTCGCTCAATCAATCCCGGTGTATCGAAAGGTTCGGGTCTCTGTCCTTCTTTTTTCTCATTTTTGTACTAAAATTGTCATTTCGTTTGTAGAAATAACGATAGTAGAGATTTGACATCCACGCATAATATTAAAAGTTTTTTTGATTTTTGCATGTCTGTCTGTCGGTCTATCCGTCCATCTGTCTATCCGTCTGTCTGTCCTCATTATATCTGGAGAACGTGTACATTTAGAGTGCAGAAATTTTGCACACATTTTAAAAAATGTAAACTTAAGCTCAAAAATACGACAAATCGTAGGGTTGCCATACAATAATTTCGTTTTTCACAATATATTTGGAAACTACCTCAGAACGCGTTGACATACAAAGCTGAAATTTTGTATACAGTGTTTTCATGAAAATAGTAAATACAATTTAAAAATTAACTAAATCGCGCAACCCTTTCTTGGTGTTGCCATATAAAAATTCAGAGTTTTTACGTATATACTGTGAAAAATATCACTCCCAGACATTTTTATTGTACTGAAAAGTTCTTCTGAAATCCCATGAAATTGGTCATAATCAATTCAAAAATTCAAAAATCAAACTTACACAGATGGGTGACCATACGAAAATACATACGAACATTTATCTGGCGTATCATAAGAACTGGTCTTAGACCAATTCAAGCTTTTTTACTTGTTATAATTGATTTTTCACTCACTAGTCGTACATCAATTTAAAAAATCTCCATGTCCTTGAAGTCGAATTCGACCGATAACGCCTTTTGTCAGTTTTCTTAAGCGTCAAATCTAAAATCGACTTTTTCAACCTCTTCATAATTTCGCATGATGTTTCCACATTAATCGCAATATCTTGAGCATGAATTCAGTATGCGAAATACTTTGATTGTCAAATGAAAGGATCAGCATCACATCCGGCAACTGTAGCTTTTCCAGGATGCAGTGACTGAAGATTATTTTACTCAAATGAATTTCGTTTGATTTTTGGTAAGAAGTGATGGACACAACTCTTTTCTACAGTACACTACGGGTCACAGATATCGTTTTCTTCTTCACTGTAATAATGATTCAAAAAGACAAGAAACAATAATCTGGTGAAGTTTCATACCATACTTATACCCATTTCATCTGAAATCTCGTCCACTGTGGTTCACCTGTTTATATCAATTAATTCATCAACACGTTAAATATTCTCACACGTCCTTAAAATTGATCGCCTTCGCTATTGATTTTCGATATCTTTCTTGAACAATTCGTACCATTTTGGGTTCCAGCTGTTCCGGCTACGTCAAAAATGTTAATTTGAAAATGCAAGCAGTGATGCCAAAGTAAAAAAATCTGGGCAAGCAGAATATTCTGCTTCTGTTTATATATATAAATCCCCAAATATCCCAATTTTGAAGCGTCTTGGCACTCATTTAAAATCAACATTAGAGAAGCCTCCAAAATACCCCTTGTCAATTGCATTTCGAAAAAAAAAATCCCGCAGTATCTCATAAGAACCTGGAATCACTTGTTTATAAGATCTATCATCTGCTTACATATGTATAGAGGGAGCTCCATTTGTTTCCTCTAATAAACATTTTAGCTGCCAACCAAAAATTCGTTGAAAATAACAACGAACATAAGCGTCGCAGTGACTACACCTGCTACAATGTAATTTCTAGAGCTCGACGAAAAAATAGTCAAAGATTTAATTAGATTAGAAATTCGTAACTGGTGGCTCTCAAACGAACGTTCATTTTCGATATTGACAAGATTTAAACATCCGCACAGAAAAAATATTGGTTAAACCGGGCTTCATTCTTCTCATTAAAGTGCATTGATGCCGACATATTTCGCGAGATAAATTCCAGCGACGTAATTATGGAATGTTCACATAAGAAACTTCTTTCACCATATTTATTTAAATAAAAACACATCACATCTTAACTCTGTATTGCCATTTTACCATTTTAAATTAGTTGGTCGGGGACCTCCAAGACGTCTTGGTTTGGGGCCTTCAAAAGCTTTAATCCGTTCTTGCATCTCATGATATCACTTATCGAGCGAGTTTCTATTGGAGTGCCAGGTACTCTTGGAAAGGTTTCAAAAACTACATTCTTTTCACATTTCACTTCAAATCATACCAATTTATAACCCAACTGATATAATCTAAATAACTTCGACATATTTATGCAAACTTTTATGCACATTAATCCCATAAACTGCTCCTTTTAAACCAGAGATATGTATTAATCCAATTGATTTAACGCTCTCAATCTTCCAGTCTACTCTGTCCAACCTGGGGATTACACAGGTAGTGCCTAAAGCTTGAGTTCATGCTGCACCACCATACTACTTGCTCATATAATCCAAGCTACTATCATGTAAGCAGCTCAGCGTTCAGCGACCTTGGGGACCTTTTAGGGTTGCCATACAAAAATTTCGTTTTTTACTATATATTTAGAGACCACGGGTGGACGTAAAGAATAGATATTCTGCACACAGATTTAAAAAAAAAATGCAAGCTTGAGTTCGAAAATAGGACGAATTTGGGAACTCCTTCGTAGGGCTGCCATACAAAACTTTCATTTTTCATATATACATATTTGAACACTGCCTGAGAAGGCGTCGATGTAGAAAGCTGAAATTTTGTACACAGTATTTACAGTATATACCAATAGTAAGTAAAGCTTCAAAATCAACTAAATCAATAAACCAATTCGTGGTGTTGCCATACAAAAATTTAGTTTTTTACTATATATTTGGAGGACAGTACCTGACAACGCGTCGACGTAGAGAGTTGACATTTTCCACGCAGATTTTTTTAAAAGAAATGTAAATTTGATTTTAAAAATGGGACGAATTGGGCAACTCCTTTGTAGGGTTGCCATACAAAAATTTTATTTTTCATATATATTTGAACACTGCTTGAGAAGGCCTCGATGTAGAAAGCTGAAATTTTGTACATAGTGTTTTCATACTATGTAATACTTAGTAAGTAAAGCTTCAAAAATAGACTAAATCAGGAAACCCATTCTTGGTGTTGCCATATAAAAATGTTGGCTGTTTACATATGTAATGTAAAGATGATCAATCCTAGACGTTTTTATTGTACTGAGAAATTCTTCAGCATAGGAAATCCTATGAGATTCATTATAATTATTTTTATTGCCCGACGAACTATTCTAGAAATATATGCGAAAAACCACTTCAAAATCAAACTTTCACAGATAAATGACCATACGAAATTATATTCATCTAGGGTATCATAAGAATTGGTCTTAGACCTATTCTAGCTTTCTTACTTGTTTCTTTTGTTTTTCCAATTTTTCTGCTTCCTTCATTGCTATAAATACCGAAATATACAAAATTTGACATTTTAATGCCATTTTTTTAATGAACTTGAATATAAGGTAACAACACACCAGACAAATTGTCTGCTGCTATTTAGTAGGCAGGCTTGATTGCAAGCTGTACTTCCTTCCTCATGTAATCATCACGTAAGACAGACACCTTCAGCTACATATATTTTGTTAATTAATTCTTTCAATATTCCTTTTTTTGTGTTCTTACAAAACCATTCACCCAAAACTCAATTAATAAAAAAACTCCTTTATAAGCCTACGAATAAATTTGAATTAAGTTCAAAACACCTTCAATAAAAATTTATTAAAATTCCTTAACATAACGGAAAAAAAATTACAATTTTAAATCGATGATAATTCACCGCAAAATACTTGGAAAAGTTTCCATCACGCAAAGGATAAAGACAGAGAGGCACAGCTCGTGTCGAAAACAATAAATTTGATCCGGCAAATGATCGTTATCGAGCTTGAGCTCATAAAATTCAAATTCGTACTCATAATTTCCCAGCCCAATAAGAGTCAATTTATCGAGAAGGCGCCACACAGTACATCTCAACTGAACGGGGGATACATGTGTTACATAGCATACACACTCACACACACATATATATAGATTTGTTGTAGATATATTCATGTATATACACACAACCATACACACATTATATGGCAACCCTAGAGATGTGCAATTTTATCAGTTCAACCCCATCAGAAGAAATTTTCTCGTAAATACCGATGGACGGCAGACCATTAGATGACCATCACCCTCTCGCATCTGACAAAATATTTAGTACCCCTTCTCTCTCTAGCTTACCCCCACATTCGTTCACTTAACATGAACATAGACCGACCGACCGTACAGGGATGGGGAGGGGGAAGATTCAGCGCGCAATTTTCATGTCCAGCTAAAATACATATTCACCCTACCTATATAAGGCCGAGAGGCTACACTACACAGGGTGCTGTTGCTGTTCTGTGAATGCCGGCCCCGACAATGCTGGCATTAAGCACAAATCATTGATAACCGATTGTTAAACCCAAATACTCGCTGAACTGTAATGAAACGAATTAAACGGAGCTGTGCACACAGCAAATATGGTACAAAGGCGCGGATAGGTTGGGCCGTTACGAGTCGCTTACTTCTTATTCTTCACGTTAGATCGCGCTCTACTGGTAGGCAACAGAGCTGCTGCAATACATCTAAAGTAAAAAAAAAAACACCAACGATATGGGAACTCTGTAACAATGGCACTCTTCTTCTTCTTCAACAATAATATACAAAACTCCGTTGATGCCCGGAAAAGGCTGCTACTAACTGTGTAAGAGAGAGGGGCGAAGGGAGATATACCTCTTCTCTATCTACTAAGAAAGATTAAAATGCGCTATAAACTTTCCACCGATGATGATGATGACTGACGATGACAACGACAACAACATCGACAACGACGACAACATGGAAATATAATGAGAAATAGATTCATGTGACTGGGTACGGTAAAGGGAATTTCGTATGTAGACAGCATCCGGTCAGTGAGATACGGGGATGGACACTTCCGGTTACCACTGCACCATTACGTGAACGTATGTACATATTTCCTTCTGCAAGGTGCCCGAACTAGTGTGATTTCCTCTCAACTTTTCAGGTTCGTTTCTGTCCATTGGACACCAAATAATTGGCGCCACTTATAAAACAAAAAAAAATCATTTTTTTTTTTTATTATTGAAGTAGAGGTCGCCTGTCCCAATTAAATATATTGCCCAATCGGTAAAACTATATCTTCACAAGTTTTCTGGATGAATTGTCTTTTGTTGTTGTCATGCTCGGTGACTAAAATTGCGAGTAACTAGCCGCCAGCCCATAATCATTTGGGGGAGTGAGTATTTAACTGCACACCATGGATGAAAAGTAGTTAGATAGGTAGGTAGGTTGGTAGGTAGGTAGGTACAGTCAGCGAGCAAGCGATGTAATTTCCGGAAACAAATCCGATGCTTCAGTAAGCTTCGATGTTACTAGCTTTTGGGTTACCTGAAAGTGATTTCAGTTCATCTCGGGACGGTGATTACATCATTCCAGGTAATTTGTTGATGTCGTCCAGCTTCAAGTGTCCGTTTTATGATAGTTTTGTGAAAATATTTTGATTTTAAAGTTTTTTTCTGATTTGATGGAAAACTTCTTAGTTGAGGTGGTTTTGTGTGATGCGCAAGTAGCTCAAATTTCGTGCTCAGAGATTAAAAAAACAAAATACAATTTAAAGCAGTCTAAATCACAAAACCTTTAAAGAATTTTGAAATACTAAAATTTGTGTGGTTTCCGAAAATTTGCATATTTAACCGCGAATCGAATACCCTACGGAGGAACATAACTGGGGCCTCTCGAGATATGAAATTATGTGTCAAAATACGTGAATTTGAAACAACGGCGCACAGATCAAGATCATAATTGTAATTCCACAGGTAAATTGTTAAATAATGTCCGACTAATATTACATTCATGAGTTTCCCATGCATAATTGCATTAGGCGATGACGTCTGAGCTGGGTGGGTTAATTTGAACAATTAAATCGCAAATGCAAGATTTGTATGCACCTGAGAGTCTTCACTCAGGTGTGTGTAATTAGTGTCAGGTATTTATGAATTATGGGAACGTTGTGTTGTGTTATAATTAACGCAGATGCATCATTATTACATTTTTTATTCGTAATGTTAAACAATCTAGAAATTGAAGAAGGAAAAATTGCTTTTATTAAAATGAGATTCCCCAAAAATGGAAATAGCTTTAAGATTTGTGGTTTAAAGCAGAAAAAAGCCAGATATAAATTTTGTATCCAACTGTTGCTGAGTAATTTGACACTAGGCGAGTGCAGTGTAATTGTGTATTTTAACATTGCGGTGTTGAGTTAGATTTATGGAAACTCAAAACCAATGAAGTTTATTTTTTTATATACGATAATTTGATTTTTATATTTTTTTGAACTTATTTAAAAGTATTCATTTTAATAATTTATAATATGTGTGAATTAATGAAATCTTTAGATAAATTATAATACTGAATTACTTATTAAATGAGTGCATTTTTTTTTTTTTTTTGCAATAATATGAAATCGGCACTTAAAATATGAATATTAAAAGTTTAGCTAAACACTTGGATGAAGTTAAAATATTATTGGAAAATTTGTGTATAAATTTCAATGGTATAGTCTTAGCCGAAACCTGGTTAACCTCTACTGATTGTTTTAATTTAAATGCCTATACTATGTTTAATAAGCCTGTGCTTGAGAAATAACGAAAGAATTATCATGACAGCTATGTATATATAGATCCCCGAGCTTTCAACCCGTAAATTTCATTAACTCCCTTGATGATTACTTAGCAAAATTTGACAGTGAAACGCAGCTTATAGTTGGTAGCATAAACATCTTAGAAAACAGAACCTCATCTACCTCTAATGATTACTTAAGTCTAGTACTAAGATCCGGGCTAAGCTAAATTTTGTATAAAAATTTAGCGCGCTAAGAACTTCTGGCGAAAATTTATCCTGAATTTTACAACAGCAGTACTAAGGTCTACGCGCTAAATTTGATTTTTGGGTTTTGATTAGAGATGGCACCACCAGTAAGTCTCCAAAAAATTTAGCTTGAATTTATCCGACTGGGCCATTCTTTAGCGTGCTAAAAATATTTATTGTCAGAGTTCTGAGATTTGAGAATTTATTGACTAGATTTTTGTAGTTAATGTAGTTTTGTACGTCTTTGCTGTAAGTACGGATGAATTGGATTTCTTCTCGTGCCCATATTTTCAATATCATTGTTAATTTTTTTTATTGGATAAACGGGTTTGGAAATAACTGTAAAATAAGTGTAGCAGTTCTTTTTAAGGTGAAAAATTGACCGTTTTTGGTACAAAAATTGACATATTATAATCTTATCATTGCGAAGAACTGGTAAGTCCTGGAAATTTACTTTCCATGACAGAAAAGTTCACAATGGAGTACTAAGGCATGTGAAACAAATAACGGAAGAAATATATGCAAAATATGGTCTGTATATGACCCCAGTACAAAAAAACCGTTTTTCGGCGGTCACAAGTCATCTGTCACGTTGAAACGATCAAAGACAAACCATACCACTCGATTACCCTTTCCTCTCTCTTTAATTTGGTACCAAACATAACGTAGTTTGGACAACCCCCTATCAGGGGTGGTACGACCCCCAACCCCCAAAACAACCTCCCCCAAAAATTATTCACCTATATTTTTGTACTCTAAACCCTTAGTCCATCAGAAAAAACCCCAGTGCTCTACAGTCCTCCCACACAGAGTTAGGCGCCCGTGAATATTGTGACAACAAAATTTACCGCCGAGGCCACTCAAATCTGCAAATTACCGTTAATCGAAATAAAATATAGCCTATAATACCCATGCATACCTAATTACCCTAGCGAATTCTTATTTTTTTTTATTGGGCTTACAGATGCTGAGCTTACCCCTGCGAATTATTGCAGCTCCTGATATTGTCTTTATTTTTTTTTTAATTTCCGTTAATCAGCTCCCATTTCTACCCCGCACTCTCCCCGCTGCATTTCCTCCACCTATCTTGTTCGCCCTGAGCTTCCATTTTTTTTTTTTTATACCACATACATTCTCCTTCTTCTCTCCATTCTCTCGTTATCCCGGAAAAACTCGAGAAAACTTACCCTCCAACTTCCCTCAAAAACTACCCTTACAAAAACGAAATTTCGAGTTATTTCGACAGTGAAAGGTAATAGGCAGATGTACATCAAATATGAAAAAAAGTCCAACCCTCTACAACAAAAAGCCAGAACTTAAGCCTACTCGGTTTCACAGTTCTCGGTAACCTGAGGCTTAGTTAAGCCGCAGATGAAAATTTTTAAGTTGTCAGCTGTAATTGTCAATTTTTGTAAACGAAAATTGCCATTGTGCATTAAAAACCAAGCAAAAAGAAGAAGAACTTTTTACTTACCAGTTTGTTGCTACGAGTAAGAAACTAAAGGAGAGGCCCATCAACAACAATTTTCGTGTCAATCTCAACAATGTGTAAATTTATACACATACTATAAAAAATTTGCATTGCAGGCGGATGGAAAGAAAAGTTTATACAAGGGATTTTGGCGCTGTTTTCGAACGTGTGAGCAGAAATTTTATACTAGCAGCAGAATAGTGAACGCTAGTAATACAAAACAACTTTTTGACATTTCAATCTTCGGTTGCCGAAAAACTTACCTTAAAATCTCATTTTTGGTAAATTCATAATAAGAAAATATATTAAAATTCTTTTACTTTTATCAAAATTACAAACATTTACCAATATTCTAATTCCCAGCTTAGTACAGTATTACTAAATTTCCACATAAAAGAATGTAAATATTTTTCTATTTAGTACCCTTCCCATCTTAACCTTACCGACGGCTTTTGTGCTAAGGTAAATTTCTTTACCGAACATAAACAAAAGTGACATCTAGGGTATAGTTAGACAGAGATGTAACAATATGTTAGAAAGTGAGAAAAAACATCACGTTCGCCACGCAAAAATGGCATATATATACACGCAATGGCCTCTCTTTAGTTTCTTACTCGTAGGTTTGTTGTGGTTTTTATCTGGAAGGATATCAAATCCACAAAACATTGTTGTAGAATGTTTAGAAAATGTAAACCATCATAGCCGAATATGTTTATAGTTGGAACCGAGAATAAAAATCAACGTCATCCCATTTCTCGAAATGTTACGGGCGCCTTCTTATAATTTTTTCACGCGTCACACTTATTATACATTTGTTCGTCGCTTATATCCTCTGCATCGGACAAATAACTCATTTTTGTCTTAAACTGTTTGGTTTCTTCCCAAAACGTCACATGGAATACTGACACTAGCTGCCAGACAGTACTCAAAACTGCTAACTAGATAACAATATTTCGCTTGGAAAACTTCAATTTAGTTTTAAAGTATAATAATAATAAAAATTTCCTATGTGTTTCACAGCAACATCTGAGGCTTAAGCCTTCGAGATGACGGGATTAAGTTAAGCTTGCCTTAAGCCAGTGATATCACTTAAGCCTTGACTCTGAAACCGAAATGTTTATTAAGCCTTGGCTTAAGCCATCGCTGAGGCTAAAGCCTTGACTGTGAAAATAGTCCCAGGCGATTCGCACTTTTTCACATTTCTTACGTTTTCCCTAATTCTCCAACCATGTTAGTGAATTGGGAATGGAGAATTAGGGAATTAAGAATTCTAAGAAAACGAAATTCTCATCTCCCAAATTCCTAAGTTCTCCGTGTTACAAAATCTGGCCCCAGCTACTCAAAACGCTTACTTTTCAAGAAGGAAGAAGAAAAAGTAATGCTTTTGGCGAGTCGATAATGGCAATATGACAATCCCACACGTAGCTATAATTGTGTGCGTCTTTAATCAAGTTACAATTATCGATATAAATAGTAATTGTATGATAAACTCACAGCACGTAATGACAATTGAATTATTATTTAAGACCTAAATCGCAGGTAAAGAGTTCCACAGCCGTAGTTACGTCCAAACGGAATTTCGTATAAACCTGTAGCAAAAAATATAATTGTTACCAAAACTTTAAAGAGTAATGGAGATTATCGTAAGGCTATGTCATTTCTATCACTTTAAAGGTAAAAACTTTTATCATTCTGAAATTGTGTATAGCCTCACAAATAGCAAAGTTCAGAACTTTCCTCTGTGCATGACTCAAATTGTATAATTATTTTATATTTCACAAACTTGTACATTTTTATATAATATACACGAATTATACAAATATGTACTTATTTTACAGCATTTTTATCCAACATTTCGGTATTTTAAAACAAAACAATTTCTGCAACTATCACGATAAGAGATTTAAGCGTACGTCAGTGAAGAGCTGTTATGTTCAGAGATATTTGACAGATATTTTCGTTTGCTAGAATAAAATCTCTTAAAAAAGAATCTCCACAAAAGTTAAGAGATCAGCTAACGTCTGACATCTCTTAACTCTTTGCATAGAATACCAATGTCTGCTAATGGGCTTGGACAGCCCAGTTATGAAGACAAGAGTTCTTATCTCTTATGTAGAATCCGGGGGTAATTTAATAAATTCAATATATTCTTTAACTTGTACTGTATTATGGGATTTCATTCCGATTCTATTTATTAACAACTCACGATACCTATCGACTGGTACAGACGGGAACAAATTGAACACACAAATTTAATCTAACTTAGCTTAGATTTTTGTTTCTCAGTAACAAACAATAAGCTGCATCGCAAAAGTTTAGAGGACTCAATTTATTTCAATCTCTCAATAATTTTAGCTTAATTCAGTTTTAATTTCCTGAGCAATTCTTAATCTTAACTTAATTGGGTGTTTTAATTGCACACTCGCATCATCATTTTTGTAGATCCAGTGAATTTTTAAAATTCGACCAGAACAGCAATTTATAAAAAATTTTAAAATGTGCATTTTACTTTTCTCATCTCGAGTCTGGAATATTTGCGATTTTGTTTTAGCGCAAGAGATACCATTTTAAGAACAGCTCAGAAAGGGCGCTGCTCAATTTACTTACATCGCAAAATAAGCCTTTATTTGTAGACATGAAAATGTTATTTAGAAGCCATTGATGTTAGATTAAAGCGTTCGAAAGCATCGCATAGTGTTACGTTTATCAAATCTGAAAACGTGACGCATCCCTTCTGCGATTATTGTGGTTCATCCTTTCGTTTTGTGTTATTTATTCGAAACAGTGAAAGATTTCTGTAATTCTTTCTTTGAATGGCAGTAGTCACATATTTGAATCTCTACGTCTTTACGGAGTTTAAAGAGAATCAATTACAGATTCCTAACTCACAAGCTCACTGTTCTTGATTTTCCTACTATTGTTTTTTTTTTTATACTAATCAATTATCTTTGTCTTTCGACTTCTGATCGCAATACGCAGGATTTCTTTCTAACGAAATAACTAATACGTCTGGTGTTCCTCAGGAGAGCTATTTAGGGCCATTTTTTTTCATAATTCATTTTAATGATGTATCTCTAATGTTACCTAATATTTATTTTCTACTCTGGCAATACCGAAAGTTTCTATATTTTTATTTCATAATTTCAAATTTAGACAGCTTTTCTAATTGGTTTTTCTACCAACTACTGTCCTTTCAGTATTAATAAGTGCACTACCATATACGTTCCTCCTAAAACGAAGCCTTTGCATTTCATAGTTATATTTTAGACTGATGCTCATTACCTAGGCTTAACGAAATCAACAATTCGGCTGAATTTCGCCCTATTTTCGTCTTACCTTCGAGGATCATATTAATGTAAAGGTGAACTAAGCAGTTTAATGAACCTTTCATAATGAATCGAATCGAGACAATCCAGCGCAAATTCGTTCGATTTTTCCACTAGCATATATTGACAGGCTTTAAATCTTTCCACAAGATAAAAACCGTTCTATATTTTTTTGAATGGGTGATAAATTCTCCTCAGCCTTTAAATATTGGTGGCTTGAGAAACTTTTCACTAATTCTGACCTATATTCAACACACTACAACACTACAGAATCTTATCAACGAATTAAAACCTGTAAAATACAACAAATTACAAAATTAAAACAATGTGCAATAGCTAACATGAATTTGAAGCTCTGACAATTAATACAAATCACAATCTAATAATTACGGTTATCTTGATTAGTTTAGCAAAGGTCAGGCCGGAACTTGTGCGTTGAGTTATATTTGGAAGAGAGTTCCATTTTCGGATAACTTGGATGAAGTAAGAATGTTCGCCGTAGCTAGATTCACATATCGGTACAAGCAATTGAAGACTGTGGCTTTAGGAGAGATGTGCAGGATATTTGCATAATATAAATCAACGTGATAGATAAGTCTAATAAGCCTCAACAGTGGTTCCACGTAGAGACCTATCAAGAGCAGATACATGAGTGATCCAAGGTAGTCTGTAAATGTACATAAGGTAGGGCGGCGATAAAAGCGACTATAAGTCTACTTTGACAAATTAAGTCTAGTTAAGGCTCCCATAGGTAAAATGGAGGACAATCAGAGTCGTGGTCGATTTCCTGTGAAAATCCATATACAAACAACTAGAGGAAAAACAGATAGTTTACGAAGACTATCATGAATTTTCTCCATTAAAACACTGATATAGTCGCAAAAACTAAATTTAGAATGGAATTGAGTTCCCAAATTCTTGACTGACTCAACTCTTGACTGATTCAATCATGGAATTATTTAAACTTTTGACAAATCAGATGTTGAGAAAGTGCTTTTATATAACGACAGGCAGTAAGACTTGTACAGATTAATTGCAAGCTCATTATCCATTTCCTATTCGTGTACCTAAGTGTTGTAAATCATCATAGATTCGAGCAAAACTGTCTTCGACCATAGCTTATGGGTCTTCTAATGTACAGCTGAACATTATCGGTATATACGTACACAGAAACGCTATTGGCAACAGAAGGAAGTCCATTTATATATAGGGAGAAGAGAATAGGGCTTAAGATCGAACCTTAAGGTACACCGGCAAAAAGGGACACCAGAGCAGAGGTGGACAAATTATTAATCAAGTTTATCTCAAGAAGTTCGAGTGAATCCTTTAAGATGACAGAACTAGAGCGAATTACGAAGAGTTCCATTACTAGATTTGCGCTCCAGGTATTAAGATTTTTGGTTTTGTGGTTGTGAATTCAAGCAAGAAGTAAGAGGTGTGTGGCACTGGTTTGTTGTCATGATTGAGGTGTATATTTCTAAAAACTATTGCTCCATGTATTGACAAAACTTTCACTCGGTGTAGCAGTGTTTGAAATTTGGTTTTGGTGTTTGATTTGGCTAAAATACACGGAAAAAAAAAGAAAAACTTTCGAGCTCAGAACAATACATCACACACGATATCTATAATTTAACTCAACCTAAACGAAAAGAAGGTTTTAATATGCATATCCTACTTAATTGGAACTTAAAAGCGCCTCTATTGATGAAAGAAAATCACTTCCACTTCCAGTTCCACTGAAAAGTGAGAATAAGCCATTTGGATTCTACATACCTCCGACTCTGAACTCCATAAATTATTCCAAATTTTTGCAAGAACTTAAAGAACTCTTTGGACTCTTTTATTGGAAGAAGCTGTGCGTGCCCTCAGCAGTAATACAAATCATGTGACTTCAAACCAATGGATGTCATGCCCTGGCAAGTAGGGCAAAATTAAGACCAACAATATTCTAAAAGATGGCTAAGGCAGGTGTCATCGATTGATGATGTAAAGGTGGTAAA
Organism: Dioctria rufipes; assembly: GCA_963924295.1. Lineage (NCBI taxonomy): Eukaryota > Metazoa > Arthropoda > Insecta > Diptera > Asilidae > Dioctria > Dioctria rufipes. The sequence continues at coordinate 14,373,670 of OZ002742.1, read as the reverse complement.
ACATTTGTACACCGGAAAACTTAACGAAAAGATGAGAGGTTTTTCAAAATTTTCACAAAACTACCTGTATCTTTGCAATATGTCCTGCAACATGTCTTAGTTATTTCGGTCCGATATCATCTATTCTATCCCTCATTTAAATTATTATCCATGCTTCACTGAACACCCCTGATATTTTTAGTTTGGACACGCATGATTTAATTTTTGTTTTTTTCATCCTTCCTGACTTTGCTGTGGCTACAAAAAAATGTTCTTAAAGTAATATTCAAAAATATTTAATACTTAAAGATTTTCAAGCCTCTACACATTTTTGCATCACATGAATGTTTTTAATTACATCTATTCCCTCCCTAAGAGGGTAGGGACGCTAATCTATGATCCACGCCTTCAGAATCCTTCTATTTCATAAATAAGTAGGTACGCAGCTATATTTTCCTGGAATTCAATAGTTTCCATAACATCTCAGTTTACGAACTCAAACATTTCCGACATGGTTACGTATTATACGTATGTACGATTTCTATTTTATGCACATGGATACCAAAACAACAACAACAAAAAAACCAAAATGGGAAAAAACAATCAAAAAATGAATAAAACCCCCTTAAACCTTAAAGCAAAAGTTTCAATCGCAAAGGATTGAATTGAAAATGAAAATATCTGCCAGAGCAGGGGATGTATTCCTGTACGTATGCAGATGGACAGCTTTACTTTCTGCATTCAACACAAATTTCATTCAAATTCAAAACAATCACTTGACGTGTGGTGCTATCTAGTATCGGAAACTGGCAAAAGTTGTCTGTACCATTAATGTTGATTCCTTGCGGGACACCTTTCGGAAATGTTACGACTTTCATTGTTCATTAAAGGAATAAACGGCGGCCGCAACAAAGTTTTAATAGTAGTAGAAGGGAGAGAGTGGAACGTTATAATATGTAGCTAGTATAAAATAAACAAACAACCCCCCCCCCCCATACTATTTATTCCCATTCTCCTTATCTTCTATTGAGATATTTCTACACCACACCACCAAATATCTACTCAACTGACAGCTTTGATGATATATGTACATACATAGGTAACTCGCTCGTCCAAGGCTCACTGCATAGACACATCTGTAAATTATGGTGAAACCGATATCACCATTGTGACTTGGTTCTAGGTTTGGTGAATTTAATTTACAGTTTAAATGAATTATAGTGTTCGACAAAGTGAGTTATGTTAACAGGGGTAGGAAACCTTTTACAAAAGGGTGAACTAGTTGTATACATTAGAATACTTAAAGAACCATACGCCGCTGATAGGTTTTACTTATGTAGATGTCAGAACGGGGGGAGGCTGAGGGAAAACAGTTTTAAAACTGTTTTGTGTTGCTCGATTTAATAATAACCTGAGATAGCACTTTGATATGTTTTGTATGTACATAGTTAGTATATATGTTTTTAGTGTTTTAAACCCCTGCTGTACTATGTAGGTATATCAATCTCTCATTCATTTATGGAAGTTGGTTTCTATTTAGCATGCCCAAGTTTGGTACAAATATTTTACCTGTATGACTAAACAAGCTTACATTGGCAGTTAGGCGGCCAATTAGTGTTGAAAAGGAGGGGGTGTAATGCTGCAAGTTGGATCAAAGTGATTTTGAGTGCCTTAGGGAGACATGCATTCAAGTAGATACGGAAGATTTTACTTCTATATCTTGGAGATTTTTTGTTTTATTTGTTTTTTTTTTTTATAAATTTGGAGAAAATTAAATCGAAATAAGCATTATGCAAATTTTAAGTAAAACTAAAACAATTTCATAAATAATGATACACAAATTTATCTGATATCCATGAGGCCTAGCACTCCCCTATATGGCAATACTAATGTCATTTAAAGCGATCTGCCTGTCAAGTTTGACATTTTCTATCAGACACATACTCAAAACTTTTTTTGTCATTTGAACGCTCTTTGTTTACTTTTCGTTGACTTGAAAATTACATCTCGGCCAAAAAACGGAATTAAATCGTTAACATTTTCATGCAATGATTTTTTATGATTTTTTGAAATGGCCTAACTTTTCAATAATGTGTTGATTAAATTCAATTTGTATTTAGTGATGAAACCCCCACATAAAACCACTGTGTATCGCTGGTTTAATGGATTCAATCGTAGTTGTACTTCGCTGGTTTATGAATTTCGTGAAGATCGTTCAAAATCGAGTTTGTACCAGAAAACAGAGCAAAGAAATACTAGTAGATCGTCATGTGAGTTATCGTGAATTAGAGTTGACCCTAGGCATTAACGTTACAAGCTTGGAAAGGATATTGCATGAGCAGTTGGTTGTGGACGTACATAATTTGACAATCGCTCAAAAATAGCTCGTGTCAATTAGTGCGAAGTAAATGCTCAAGCAGAATTGCGACGGCAAAGCGGAAAACGGCAGACGGCAGCGGGAAATTCGGTTGTCAAAACAGGCCGTCGAAAAATTGGGAACACAATTGCAACGACAGGCGGTGAGCGACGAAGAAAGAAGAAGATACTGAAATTTCGTTTTAAAAGGAAATTTTTAATAAGAGTATTTTATATTATTTTGAAATAAATGCAATGGACCAAAGTGTGGAAAAAAACTGAAAATGCAGAAATTAACTAAATTAAACGCTTTGAAATATCCATCCAAACCACTTCTTTTTTGTCCACTTGTCGAGCCTGTCTTGCAAATCATAACAACTTCGCCCGCTTACCGTCGTTCGTCGTAATTTGGTGCATTCGGATAAGGCGCTGTGCATTTAGAAGGTTGACAGCGGGATTTCGTCGTCGTTTTCCGTCTGCCGTCGCAATTGAGCTTAGGCCTTAATGTTAAAAAAAACACAGTCGCGGTGAATCAGAGCATTCATAGGTATAACATCTACACATATGATGAATCTTGGATTCGTATGAGTCCGAAAGTAAACAGCAGTTGACCGTACGGGTGTTACAAGATGAGCCAAATCCAACGAAAGTTTTTCACGCACGAAGAACTTCGACGCAAATGGTTCTTCTGTATAAAAGGACATATTGCTATTGCTGCTTTAGACAATTGTGGAATGGTCAATTCTGAGTAATACCCGACCATTTGTTTCCCAAAAGTCTGGTGAAATTCGAATAAAAACCCAAAATGAAAAATTGGCTCAAACAGCAGCATATTTGAGCGCTCAAAACGTCGAATTAATAGGTTATCCGCCGTATAGTCCTGACTTGGCACCTAATAATTTATTTCTTTTTGACAACAATTTTCAAAGCCAGAAAAAATGGTTGAAATGTTTTTAAGCCATATTTCTGAGATACCTCAATCGGAGTGGAAAAAATACTTGAAAATTGATTTAAACGTATGCAAAAGTGTGTAGATCATCATGGTGAAGGGGCGGATTTGGTAACTTGGCTGCCCTATGCCAATGGATAATTGCCGCCCCCCTACTCTCTGTAAAACACGAAAACTTGAATGATCTATATCTATAAGAAATAAATCAAAGTAACGGGTTTTCCAAAAAGAGCTGTTATTTTGATACTCAAAGAAAAATGCCATTTTTTGAGATAAATGATCGGATCTTTATTTCATTATAAAGAGGAACGTATGCCGTTAATAATGAAAAATAACATCAGCCAAATGACCACCACGGCCACGCCTACAGGACCACATCCTTTTCATGAAATTTTCCATAACCAAATCGCAAAGTGGCTGCCCTATGTCCTCGATAGCCTCACGAATTCCATCTTTGAGGTCTTGAATCGACGCTGGGTTGTTGGCGTAGACCTTCTCTTTCACGTGGCCCCAAAGGAAGAAGTCGCAAGGTGTTAAGTCACAAGATCTCGGTGGCCAATTGTGATCACCTCTTCGAGAGATAACACGGTCCGGAAACTTTTCCCGTAAAAGATCAATGGTTTCGTTGCTTGTATGGCACGTAGCGCCATCTTGTTGAAAGTAAAATACTATCCAATTCCGGCCATAAAAAATCATTAATCATCTGTCGGTAGCGCAATCCATTCACCGTAACTGTTGCTCCAGCCTCATTTTCGAAAAAGTAAGGTCCAATGACCCCGCGGGATCATAAACCGCACCAAACAGTCACACATTGAGGATAGAGAGGATTTTCAACAATAACTCTTGGGTTTTCCGAGCCCCAGATGAGACAATTTTGCTTTTTGACGAAGTCATCGAGGTGGAAATGGGCCTCATCACTCAAGATGAGTTCTCGTTGGAATTCCGGATCATTTTCATGCATTTCAAGGACCTAATCAGCAAAGACTCGACGTTGTTGATGATCGGACGGCTTGAGTTCTTGTATTAACTGAACTTTATAAGCCTTAAGACCCAAATCTTTATGCAAAATACGGTGTAATGACGTTTGTGGAATGCCTAATTCCAAAGAACTACGAGGAATGGACAAACCTGGGTTTTCTTCAACACTTTCGGCTACAGCAGCAATATTCTCGGCTGTTCTTGAGCGACGTGCACGGGTTTTATTCTTCACATCACTAACTTGTCCCGACAGCTCGAATTTTTCTACCAATTTCTGTATTGCGGTCCGACAAGGTGCTTCACGACGACCCAAAAATGTTCGAGTTTTACGAACCGTCTCTGCCACATTTTCACCATTTTTATAGTGAATTTTAATAATTTCAATGGGTTGTTGAATCGTGTATCGTTCCATTTTTATTAATGGCGTAGTTTCTACTTGCCAAATGTCAAAAAATGACAGCTCCAAAAGTGGCATCTACCAAAATAGCGGGCTAATTAAAATAACACCTCTTATTGGAAAACCCTTTATAAAACAACGAACATCTGAAAAAGATAAAATTATCTCAATCATTGCTTTAGATACTGATGCTTATCATTTTTATTTCTGAGTAACAATGAATTCTTATTCACAAATTGTCTTTTTCCTGGCCTTCTGAGAAGCGAATTTGTTTATCAAATCATCACAATCCAAAGATCGTAGCAACTGTGGTTCACAGAGAGCGCGACTACTAAAAACAAAAAACACTCACTAAGTTTTGCGCCCCTTAAATTTGCGGCCCTAGGTCCGGGCCTACTCGGCCTATAGGGTAATACGCCCAGTAAGTAAATTGCTATTATTACTCTATTTAGTATTTTTATTATTATTGAGTTCAATTTTGTTAATGTTGCTCGATTGAGAAATTTTGTCAGTGTTTCCAAACTTCATGGATATCTATCGTTGGATCCGACTAAATCATACACAAGAGTCACGCGAAATATCCAGCAACCAGCTATCAAGTTGAGAGGAGAACTGCGTACTGGATCGTCTTCAAAGTATTAGGTCATAGTATCTACGACAACATCGTGGTGGCCAAATATTCGGCACAGATGGCTATGATTTCAGTAGACCAACAAACAGCTTTTTAGAACGTGTTGCACAAGTTTTTTTGACTGCTCTCGAAGCATTTGGGTTTTCGCCCAGGTGGCTCGATATCGTCAGGAAACTGTATAGAGTTTCAACGATTTTGATTAGTCTTTCGTTGGAGCCGCTACTGGTTCATTTTCGTTGAATTCTTGAACAATATTTCAATTCGTCTATCATATACCAATGTGAATCTTAGTAATAGTCTAAGCTTATGGCGTGGAAGGTGGAGAGATCGCAAAGTTCTTCCACTAAACATCCAATGGCCTACTACTTACCTAAAGTATTTAATTGTGTATATCGAATGTGAGAATAAGTTGAACAAAAAGCTGCATTGCTGTGGAGAAACTCTCTAAAGCTGTAAACTTATGGCGTAGTCGACTATTTCCATTATTCTTAATGGGAAGATCAGTCGTAATAAATTACTTGATTACCTCGTCCATCGTGCATCTGCTAAAGTTTGATACATTTGATGAAGGCTTTGTGTGGCTTCTTCAAGCAAAAGCAATGTACACTTTTTGGTACGGAAGACAATGAGTAGCAGACACCATGCTCTGTCTGCCAAGATAGTTGAATTAGGTCTCACCGACTTGGTTGTGAAATCAAGATGTCTCGAAATGTGTGCATTCCAAAGAGGATTTTTCTAAAGAGACACCTTGATTTCTCAACTCTGGGTGAATGTACTGCAAAGGTTCGGCATAGGGGAGCGCTACTGCTCGTGATATGATGTACGACCACCTTATCCTGGGGCAGAAACAGGACAACAACATTTTACCTTAAGTTGAATGCTTTACGGTACCAACATTTCTCATCGATTCTGATCATATTAAATCCTGAATTAACAAATTCAAGTGTTCGATAATGCTCGAGGTTTTGAAACTGACACACATGGTCATAATAAATATATCTATCTAACATGAGGATATTGGTGTTCATTTATATAAACAAACATATTTACAAACTTTTGATTGACTTTATTAATTACCTGAAATGACAAAAACACCTTCATATGAAAATTTTATTCCAAAGATACAAGCAAATGATAAAAATGCCATTTCTCTCCATGAAACTACTATAAACGTCCAACAACTTCCACAAATCCCTGTACAATTTAACAAAAAATAAGAAAACTAAAAAAAAAAACAACAACAACAAACAAGGGAGGGGGATGCTATTCCTATAAAGACTTATCGTGGTCAAAACCCACAAATCTAAATCTATGCATCTCATATGAATGCAAATAGCTTGAAGATTCTTTTGATTGGGTTCAACTTATACTGCAAGCAAGCAAGCAGGATATAAAATTGCACCTCAGACTAAAGTCTCTAGAGTGCCAAGATAGATACGATATGAATGAATGAACGAATAGATGATACCTACAAACAATTGCACATGTATGTAGGTTTTGTTTTTCGTTTGTTTTTAGTTTTTTTTTTTTTTGTTTTACATCATTCATACAACAAATCTAGCTACATATTGACATACATACATATATGGAAGTATGTTCAAAAAGTTCTCTATGACTCCATGCTTAGGTACAATGCTGTGCCTTTGGCATTTTATTTGATTCTCATACCCGTTCCAGTAGAGTAAACACTATCCATGGTGAAGTTAACGTCCATTGTTCCAACAACCAATTCTATACCCGGGTCGATAGAGCGTAGCATAGGAGTGTTTGTAATATATATGAACATATATACCTATACGTTTTGGTCCATGATCTCGCCTGGTTCTGGGTGACCTCTGAGCTGTGTTTTTATGATAATCTCAACGTGATATGAAAATCAAGAGTCTGACTTATACATGTACCTGTACACATACATATGTACATACCTTTTTCATTCCTCCTAGATAGATATCACTTCACATAATCCAGCGTCTATCGAGTGTAACAGATGCACTAAGCTAAATAATTTCTCTTGGACGAAAAACAAATAGAACTAAGTAAAAAAGTATGGGTAAAGGAGGACGAAGGACTGAAATTTTAGCTTTAAGTACTACGAAATTGTAATAATTTACTCTAGGATAAGAGAGAGGGATCTACGCTTAAGTTAACTAAATAGTAGAAAGCCCATTGTTAAAACAAAGCATGCAATTTCTAAATTAATTTCTATTTAAGTAAAAAAAAACAAAAACGTAAAAAAGAAAAACAACAAAAAAACACCTCTTTAAAGTGATCAACGAATTGTTAGTAAGCTCTCAAGGTAGGTATAAAAAAATGGCTGCTGCTGCACGCCAAATCCCACATTAATTTAATCTGTTGTCCTCCCTTACCCTGAATGATTCAGAAGGACCTGGGAATTCCATTCATTTGTGCCATTCCAAATGTACTCTGGGCAGCAGCAAAAAAAAAAAAAAAACGGAAGAAAAAATAATTAAACCAATTATTTGCATTTTTTTCCTCCATTTCCTTATTTACATCAGGGGTTTCGCCTTCCTTTTTCATTAATTTGCAAATAAATTTTCGGATTTCTTTATTTTGTGGTTATAGGATAAGCTGCATCATTAAGCTCTGCTCTTTGTTTTTTCTCTTCCTTTTTTTCCTTTTTTCTTACCTCTGTGGTAAGGAAAGAACGAATGAAAAGTCAATTTGAGAATTTATTACGTCTATGAGGCAGGTAACTATCACTTTTAACTGGTTGATCTGTTTTAAAAGGATTATTGATGATTAATGTGAAATTTAAGTTGTTTTTTTTCTCGACTTATTTTTTTTTTAATCCATCCATACGTTTTAGTGACAACACACACACACACACACATATAACACACAGCAATTATAATAATAATTATATTTATTCCTTGAGAAGTACGCAAGATTACATTTTGCATATTGTAATTATAGATAAAATCAGCTTACAAAGGGGAATACCCACTTTTCATACAACTTTTGTTCCGATACTTCTAGGTATGAGAGAGATGCATTATGATACTCTGACTATATTTTATTAACAATGTTTATTTCTATCTAGCGGGGCAAAGCTTTGGCGATGCGTTGTAGCTTGAGCGACTTTCTTGATCGAAAAAAAAAGACTTTTCTACTTCTCGTGTTTTGTGCGGAATAGGTGCGTCGTACAAAATGACTTCCTATGAGGAAAATATTCACAACAGACCAACAATGGCCATGGAAAAATGAACTGCCAAAATATATCCGAAATTTAGTAATTGGGGTGTATGTGAACCAAGTGCACGGAAATGGGTTTTTCGACAGCAAAAATGTCCCGAGAAAGAATCAAGAAAAAATACAACAACCGATAGTACTCGGTGAGACCTTTAATTTGATATGAAACTACAGTACCCCCGCTGGGGGCTCCTACCCCCACCCTAAAAGTATGTAGAGACAAACTTTCTTTTACGAATTGTTGCTGACAATGTGCTGAGGCGAACGGTGAAACCGGTTCTCCCATCAGATATATCCCTGACGAGTTAGACCCGATTAAAGTTGCGAAAAATCTCGTACCTCATTTCGAATAATAAAGTGGGAAATATGGCTCCGAGTATAGGAGTGTGGGTACTCAAACTTCTTCTCAGGACCTAAGGAATTCAATTCTGTACCAGGCTTTACAAAATGTAGTAGATCAAACTTTGACCACCCTTCCCTTCAAGGCTTCCCCAACTTAATTGATAAAATATGTTCAGAGTATCATAATGCATCGTTTAAGACATCTCTCATGTATGGAGGTGTGTCGGGCCTAAAATGGGCATTACCGTTTACAGAACTACAGTCAACTGTATCCATTTCAATTCAATTTAATTCGATTTACATATATCTTGTTTTTATATATTATTAAATTAATCTCAGGCAGGGTATATCCTATGATGCAAGGCACAGCATGGCAGAAAGGAGATAGAGAAAAGACTGGTAGACTGTTTCACATTCGTACATTTCGGGATAAAAAAGCATCAGGGAATTTTACTGTAAGGCCAAAATTATTTTGAAGGGTAAAATAATGTGTGTGGTTTGCAACTCCAGTATTGCGGAATCAATCTACAAGGGATCAGACTAGATATTTCATCAGAACATTGGCCATGCATTATAAATGTACCTTTCGTAACCTCCAAGCTAGTACTGGAGTGTAAAACCACTCTAAATTCCCTCTCGCTGTATAACAGGGTACTCGTTTCTGTGGGTGTCAGGTCACAGCGATATCAGCGAGAACGAAAAGCCAGATGAGCTTGCTCGTATTGGTGCAACCTCAGAGGTATCTTCCTCTACAATCGGGATTACACCAAGCATTGTTGTATTTAAAATTTCGGCCTGGGCTGACTGCCAACACAGCCGCCCTGGCTAGATGATCCCACGGGCAGAACTACTAAGGAACTGTAGGGTAAACCTAATCCAAATCTGACGAAAAATATATTGGGACTGTGCAAGTCAAACTCTAAGAACACTGGTGTCAATTCTCACTGGGCACTATTTTCTCAGGGGTCACCTGCACAAGATGAGACTTGTTGATGATCCTATATGCGAAACGGTGACTCACTTCTTATGTCCCGGTCCGGCTCTCTTCGGTAAACGCTACAGATTCCTTGGCTCACACCTCCTGGTGGAACTTTATGAGGCAGGCAAGGAGGGTTGGGAGACAATTCCTAATTTTGTTAGCTATTGCTCATTTGCTCATAGGTCTATAGGGTGAACAATGGGCCCTGCTGTGGCTTAAGTTCCAGAGTCTTTCCCCCGGAGGACTCAACCTCTTTTCAATCCATACATCCAAGATACGAAAGGCATCCAACATTTTGTGCAGCGCTCTAGTGAGTCGCCAATGGGCTTGAAGGCTCTCCTTTGGAAATATCCAGTGAAGCTAAGTCTATGCGACCAGCCCCAGCTTAGATATGGAAATTATTTTCCATTCTAGGTCTGATGTAGGACTTGTATAGGAGTGCTTGATTTGATGGCCTAAAATATTTCTTACACCTTCACAGAAATCGAAGAGATTTCATTACTTCTTTGGCAGCAGTTAAGATGTGATTTCTCCAGCTTAACTTACTGGAAATATTAATGCCAAAAATGGATAAAGGCGGAATGTCGGAAAGTAGTGCTCCATTAAAACAAAGGGAAGTAGTAAGATTATGATCTTGTTTTAAAGATATGAAACAGCTTTAGGTCTTAAACGCATAAAGTTCGACGCGATTCGCTGAGCCCAATCCAGGATATCGTCAAGCTCGTTATTCAATAATCTAATAATGCAATCTCGTGTGTGGCATTCCCTCTGGAGTCCGTAGGAGCATCAAAGAAGTAATCGAAATCAAGTGTACTCTCATCAGGAAAATTATAGAAGGAATTGAAAGTAAGGGAAGGCAGATAATTTATGAAAATTAAGAAGAGAAACGGAGAAATAACAGAGCCCTGGAGTACACCGACTGCTTTTACAGGGTGAAGTTCCCTATTAGGCTACCAGATAAAAAATTTTAATCCATCTTTGAAGAGGAGGGCAGAAATTAAATGCTTTAAGTTTAGCTAAAATTGCAAATTGTCAGACTCTATCAAAGGCTTTCGAAATATCTAGGGCAATTATTTTGAACTCACCAAAATTGTGTAGATTACGGTTCCAACGTTCTGTAAGAAAAGTCAACAAGTCTCCAGATGGTCGTCCAGTCTGGAAGTCGTATTGACGTTCGTTGATGAGTTAATTTGTTTTTAGATACTTCGTTAACTTGGAGTAACTTCAGAAGAATCGTAGTGATTGCAATTGGTCGATAATTAGAGAGGTCTCTATCCTCACCTTTTTTTTTTAGAATAGTCTGAACGTGGGCTAGTTTCCAAACAGTTGGAAACTGACCAGTCAAGTAAAACAGATAGATTAATTTGCACAGAGGTTTAGCCAAGGGTGAGGCGAAGCTTTTAATTAAAAGGGACTAAAAACCATCAGGATTTGCGGCTTTGGAGAAATTGAGCTCCTTAAAACTTTAAATATATCCGTCGTACATGTGCGGATTGACTCTTGTAACTACCTTTTTTAAATAAGGGTCATGAAAGAAGCCAAGAAGCATATAAGTTAGAAATTTAATCAATAACTGTGAATAAGAAATAAAACAAAAGAAAAAGGAAAATTTAATTAGAAATTAAACGTATTTTGAGAAACTTTCTTAAAGCTGGCGCCACTCTAATCTCCCTAACGTTATGAGCCAAAGTATTCCATATAAGTACGTAGGATTTGAACAAAGGAAGAACTCTCGAGTATTGTTTTATAAAAGCGCATTAACAAGAATTTATTGTTCCTAGTTGTTCCTTTGATTGCATCTGATCATAAAGAAAAAGTACTCACCAACACTTAGTATATTTCATATGGACGTATTAATAAATTCAATTCATATGAGCTTATGTGATGAAAACAACGCAGTCATTATATAGTAGGTATATACCTTATGCAGTCATTGAAATCATCCGCATTTCAGTTATGCACAAAGTGAATCAAATTTTGAGAAAACTATACTACCATTCCATATGAAAAATACAAGAGCTTTAACTAATATGGAACGAAGGTTAGGCGGTAAGATTCTTGCTTGTCAAGGTGGATTCTTTGCTTGACTCACGAAAGGAAAGGTGGTATCATTTAGCATTATGGGAGCGATATCCGTGAAGTTAAAGTTGTTTTAGTATACACTGTAAAGTTCACGAACTTAATATCAGATCTTTGTTATAGGACCATTTAGTAATGCGATAAATGGTACAATTCATGCAGTAAAGTTTAACATTATCCACATACAGTTGAACTTCAGCATCCTGCAGAACATCAGAAAGATAGTAGATGCAGAAAAGGAGAGGTCCAAGCACTGACCCTAGAGTAACACCTCGGTGAAGAGGTAGAGTACCAGAAATCTTATTGTTGACTTTCGCTCTTTGCTCACAGTTAAATAGGAAATACTCTATTAAATTATTGGCCAATCTGGAGAAATGATAAAATGAAGCTTGTAGCAGCGGCCACCCCATCGAATACATCCAAGTACATGACGTTAATCTATCGCATAAACACAACTCTAATACGGCGACACGAGCGCAAAACGGCCAAGGAGAAAAACATCGGATTGTCACTTTCTTCCCCACTCATTTTAGTCTACTGGCGACCGGCATATTTGACGCACTCAAAACAGTATTAAGTAAAGGGTTTTCCAATAAGAGGTGTTATTATGATATTCAAAGAAAAATGCCATTTTTTCAGATAAATGATCGGATCTTCATTTCATTATAAAGAGGAAGGTATGCCGTTAATAATGGAAAATAACATCAGCCAAATGACCACCACGACCACGCCTACAGGACCATATCCTTTTCCTGAAATTTTTAATAGCCAAATCGCAAAGTGGCTGCCCTATGTCCTCGATAGCCTCACGAATTCCATCTTTGAGGTCTTGAATCGACGCTGGGCTATTGGCGTAGACCTTCTCTTTCACGTGGCCCTAAAGGAAGAAGTAGCAAGGTGTTAAGTTACAAGATCTCGGTGGCCAATTGTGATCACCTCTTTGAGAGATAACACAGTCCGGAAACTTTTTCCGTAAAAGATCAATGGTTTCGTTGCTTGTATGGCACGTAGCGCCATCTTGTTGAAAGTCAAATACCATCCAATTCCGGCCATAAAAAATCATTAATCATTTTTCAATAGCGCAATCCATTCACCGTAACTGTTGCTCCAGCCTCATTTTCGAAAAAGTAAGGTCCAATGACCCCGCGGGATAATAAACCTCACCAAACAGTCACACGTTGAGGATAGAGAGGATTTTCAACAATAACTCTTGGGTTTTCCGAGCCCCAGATGCGACAATTTTGCTTGTTGACGAAGTCATCGAGGTGGAAATGGGCCTCATCACTCAAGATGAGTTCTCAATGGAATTCCGGATCATTTTCATGCATTTCAAGGACCCAATCAGCAAAGACTCGACGTTGTTGATGATCGGCCGGCTTAAGTTCTTGTGTTAACTGAACTTTATAAGCCTTAAGACCCAAATCTTTAGGCAAAATACGGTGAAATGACGTTTGTGGAATGCCTAATTCCAAAGAACTACGAGGAATGGACAAACCTGGGTTTTCTTCAACACTTTCGGCTACAGCAACAATATTCTCGGCTGTTCTTGAGCGACGTGCACGGATTTTATTCTTCACACCACTAACTTGTCCCGACAGCTCGAATTTTTCTACCAATTTCTGTATTGCGGTCCGATAAGGTGCTTCACGACGACCCAAAAATGTTCGAGTTTTACGAACCGTCTCTGCCACATTTTCACCATTTTTATAGTGAATTTTAATAATTTCAATGCGTTGTTGAATCGTGTATCGTTCCATTTTTATTAATGGCGTAGTTTCTACTTGTCAAATGTTAAAAAATGACAGCTCCAAAAGTGACATCTACCGAAATAGCGGGCTAATTAAAATAACACCTCTTATTGGAAAATCCTTTATATCAGTGAATAAATATTTTAACGTTTTAAGTGGCGTGCTTTTTCAACCATTCACGTATCGCAATAACTAGATTACGGGCGCATGATAATTGTGCCACCAACAACCTGCCAGCCTTCCAGGAGACAACATTGGTGACCCCGACGTGATGGGTCACAAGCATGCCGTTTCGAGATTAAAGCAAAGCACCTGCTAATTCTGATAAAAGTCGAAAAGAAGTTTTTGTAATTTTCACACCGAAAATCGATGCAGTGCAAAGAATTTATTTTACGCACAAAAGCCGTAAAAACATCACAAATTGTGCCAACGCATGCACATCATTAAATCATCAGAAGGAGATTTTTTTTTTCTTCAACAAAATCAAATGAAACAATAACAATATTTCACGGACAACGGTAACAATTAAATCATCAGAAGGCATTTTTCTGTCTGGATGGCAAATAATTGCGCAAATTATCTTGGATTCGACTCATCACGACAAATACATCAAGTCACAGACTGGAATCACATCGCAACAATTGAAAATATAATTATCACAGATTTAGCTTTAGAATAGAATAAAATCATTTTTTTTAGGTAAAATTAGTTCTCTGGAAATATGATATTGTCATTCTGAAAATAGGAGAATTGCAAAAACACACAAATGTGATCGGTAATAATGTACAGTGAATACGTTTGGAATAGAGATGTCTGCATAAAACTCAGTAAGTGAAACCAACCTAAAATTTAGAATCTTTATCTTAATATAATAATACCACAAATAAGTAAAAAATAGCGACTATTGACAAAAATATTTTTTTATCATATTTTAACATTTTCTTTTCTTTCACATTTCTCACGATGTGAGATGCTCTCGTCTTGCTACCAAATACTCATTAACACATTAACATTTACAAAATATTTATATTCTTACACAACAGGCTAAGACTTCCTAACAATCCAAATAATAGCAAAATAATATTTCAAAATGCCCACGGATACACCCGAAAATAAGTACCTAAACGAAACAGAATCACATAATGAAGCACAAACATCTTACATAACCACATTGAAAATCCCTCCTTTTTGGCACAATCAATAGTCCCGAATTGTGGTTCTTACAAGTTGAGACACAGTCCCGCGTAAAAAAACATTACTATGTCCAATATACGACTACTTAGTCTCCTCATTACCTCCCGAAACTATGGAAATACTTTCAGACGTTTTATTAAATCCACTACCATCTGACAAATATGAGAACTTAAAAAAGCTCTTGCTGGCTAGAAGTAGAGATTCTGAGGAGAAAAGATTAGATGCCTTGCTACATAAGGTGGACTTAGCTGATTATAAACCTCCAGAAATATATCGACACATGGAATCCCTTGCCGGAAGTAACAGCCTGGTAAATAAACGCCTATTAAAAAAACTATGGATCAACAAGTTACCAGCATCCATTCAAGCTTGCATTATTGTCATTGAGAGTTCGCACACTCAAAACTAAATATTCGAAATCGTAGATCGAATTCACGATACGACTCCATCATTTAAAATGTCAGCAATTCAAGCCCGCAATACAGATACTTCAACATCCAACATTAGTCAAATTATTGAAAATTTAACTAATCGCATAAAGCAACTAGAAATGAGACAATCTAGGCCTAATTTCAGGCACAAAAATGATTTCTCTAGACCCCAATCCCAAAACAGAAGCGATAACTCTAAATTGAGCTGGTTTCATAGTAGTTATGGTAACAAAGCAAGAAAATGTGTACCACTTGGCAAAAGCGCCTCACGAAACAATCACTTAAACCATAGCAACACAAAAAACTAACATGTGCCGCTTCGACTGCGACATCGAAGCAAAGCTAAATCTCTCGCCGCTTATTTGTTTTTGACAAATTAACGAAAGCACACTTCTTAATAGATACGGTAGCCGAAGTGTCAACCTTACCCAAAAAGTCAACATCAAAATTAATAGATCAAACCAATATTAACTTAATCTCAGCCAATGGCACGGCAATTCGTACATACGGTCTCAAGAACTTGACCCTCAACATCAATCTTCAGCGCTGTTTTAACCATACTTTTGTAGTTGCAGCTATTGATCATCCGATCATAGGAGCAGATTTTTTGTATAAATTTGGACTCCTTGTTGACATTCGTCAAAGAAAACTCATAGATACAGTCATGTCTACATCAGTCGACTGCATATCGCGCAAAATTTCATTTTTTCCACTAAGAATTAGCCTCGTTAAAGACGAATATGGCTCCATCTTGGACAATCCTTCTTTAAAAGAATCGCCAGACTTTAATAAAAAAAAAGCACTGCACAACGTCGTGCATCACATCCCAACATCAAGTGCAATACCTTCTGCCCGCCCACGTAGGCTGCACTCAGAAAAGCTCCAGATTTCGAAAGCAGAATTTGACACTATGATCAAGTTAGGTATCTGCTGTCCCTCTGCATCCTCAGCGGCGTCTCCACTTCATATGGTGCCCAAAAAACGTGTGTCAAGTTGGAGGCCTTGCGGAGATTACCACCAACTCAATGTTGCTACAACCTTCGATAAGTACCCGTTTCCTAATATTCAAGATTTTACAATATATCTTCACGGCTGCACAATTTTCTCAAAGATCGACCTTGTTCGGGCCTACCACCAAAACCCGGTAGCTCCCAAAGATGTTTACAAGACTCCAGTCACGCAACCCTTCGGCCTATTCGAATTTCTTCGAATGGCTTGCGGGGTTAAAAATGGAGCCCAAACGTTTCAAAGGTTTATTAACGAGGTACTACAGGGACTAGAATTTTGCTTCACTTATGTCGACCACATCCGTATGAGCAGCAAATCTCCTCAAGAGCACAAGAGTCACTTACGCTTACTCTTCATCAGGCTAGAAAAATACGAGCTAAATGTCAATCCACTCAAGTGCATCTTCGGAGCCAAAGAGCTTGAATTTCTGGGACACAAGATCACCGAAGAAGGAATCCTGCCATCCCAAAGCAGAGTCGAAACGACAAGCAATTTTCCAATTCCCAATACCTTTTAAAAATTGCAGCGATTCCTAGGAATGGTTAATTTTTATAACCGCTTTTTCCCTAACATTGCCATGCAAGATGCACCCTTATACGACTTACTAAAACCTTCCAGCGTAAAGAATAAAACAAAATCACCCTTTGAACGGTCTAGTATTCACGAAAAAGCCTTTCGATCTATCAAAATAAATCTTGCTAACCAAACATTGTTAGGCCATTCTACGACGCAAAAACTAGCATATGGGTTGATGCTTCCAATGACGCAGTAGGCGCAGTTTCGTAACAGTACCAACAAGGGCACTGGCAAAAGTGACGTGCTTTTTCAATCATTCACGTATCGCATTAACTAGATTACGGGTGCATGATAAATGTGCCGCCAACAACCTGCCAGCCTTCCAGGAGACAACAAAGCTCATTTTCTAAAGAGTACATTCTGGCGGATAATGGTGTAACCTTAGGGAAGTCTAAAAGTACCAGAACGCTAACATCGTCATTATCGAGCGATACTGTGTCGTAGACGAAAAGCAGATTGCCAGTATGATAGCAGCCTACGATACATGATAAAGGTTTATTTTTCCCACCAACCTATGCCATGAAAAACAAGGTACTTATTGGGTGAAAATCATCAACGCCCTCTAGTAGTCTCACTTTAGCGAGCACATTGGTTAGTTTCCAAGAGGCTGGAAAACTTGAAGATGTCAGGCAAAAGTTGATTATGTGTAATGCACAGGGAGATGAATAAGAGGAAATAATATCTTCAAAAATCTGGGCCAATTGAGTTAGCTTTAATTGAGTAAAGCGCTTTAGCAATTCTTCAGTTCATCTAAAGAAAAACAGATTTTCAAAGTGAGGATTAAATAATCTCAGGATTACACCCAGTGTAGGAATATTAAGATCATTTGCATCTACTATAAGTTGCAGCTATTTTGTTATGAATTTTGCACAAAGTTATTGTTGGAAGAAGTTCATGAAGTGACATAAAACTTCATCACAAATCAGTTTTATATTTTTGCAGCATATCTATATTTGTCCTTGAAAAGTTGATAGACTTTCCTCAGATTTACCAGCCGTAATAAACGTTGTATTTTTACTTTAACATCTTCAATTCAAACTATTTCATAATCTCGCTTTCCCGATAAAATATAACTTGTAGTATTTCATCCTCTTCATAAAATTCAGTCATCACAAGGCTTTTGACTCATCTACATGAAACCAATTTTTTTTTCTTTTTTTTTTTTTATGAAAACGTGTTACCATTTTTTTTACCGTACTTTGAAAACTTTCTTTGCCGGGCAGAACACATTCTGCAGCGTCTTCTCGTATGCATCCTCTTCGATTGGTAGCAGACATTTCCAAACAATTTCCTTTTTGAGGCCAGCCATTCCCTTTAACTCGTACACGAATTTGTCTATTTCTTTACTATTTTCGACACTCTCGTAGACCCACTTTTCGTCATCACAGCGAGCTGAAATTTGGCACACAGGTTCATGTCGCGTGACAATTCATTCTATCAAAATTTGAACCGGAAATTTCCATGGAAAACCCGAAAAATCGGGAAATATCATTCGAAAATTTGGTACAAATTTGTTTAGTGATAAATCCGTTTCAGGAAAAATGCAGAGTTTTCCGATTTTTCCGAAAAAATTTCCGGAATTTTCCGACTTTTCCGGAAAATTTTCGGATAAAAAAGTTTTCTAAATTATGCAGGATCAAGTTCCCTATCAACTGGCATCATTACTTTCTCTCCGACAATGGTGAAAACTTGCAGAAAAAATCGAGGAAAATTAATGTAAAACGCTTTTCCGGAGTTTTTCTGACCAAGGAAGCGTTTGAGCGTTTTGCAACCTAAGACAAAGTTGTAGAGCGAAATGAGTTGCATAAAGTTGCTTTTGTGGAAAACTCCATGGAAAATCCGGAAAAGCGGGAAAATCATCGGAAAAATTTTCATCGATATGATTAGTGATAAATCTGTTTCAGGAAAAATGCAGAATTTTCCAATTTAGTTAACGTGAAAAAGGCAGAAAATAAAATAAGTAAAAAACGAGTTTTCAAACAAAACTGAGGCCAAGTCGCATGAAAAAGTAGAAAATAAACTTTTCTTCACACACAGAGGTGGACTCAGATTTTATTCGCTGACAATCACCGATATATTTCAGTATGATCAATCAGAGGTATTAAGTGATTTGATTCATGAAGAGAAAAAATATTCAAGAGAAATGTCCCAATCAAAAAATCTGAATCCACCTCTGATTGATATTACTGAAATATACCGGTGATTGTCAGCGAATAAAATCTGAGTCCACCTCTGTGTGTGAAGAAAAATTTATTTTCTACTTTTTCATGCGACTTGGCCTCAGTTTTGTTTGAAAACTCGTTTTTTACTTATTTTATTTAACTATAATCCAAAAACAGCTTCTCTTTCATTTCTTCTTCCAGAAAAACTACAAAGTCGATTTTCACCTTTTTTAGCTCTTTACTGAAAACCCATTCGTTAAGTAGACTAATAATAAAAAGTCTGTAGAAAATCGTTTTCCACCATCTGGCTGATAATCCTATTGAGTTCGTACAGTGACATCATTTGATCTGTCAAATCAGTTGCACCAATAATTTCTCTATAAAATCCAACCATCTTCTTAGGACACGAAATAGACGTTTTTAATCCATCTTCTTTGTAACTTAATCATTGTCGGTATTATGACTGTGACTTTTTCGAGCCATTTAATGCATAGAGTAGTCCTAATTAAGTGCATTGGAGCAAAGATTCACCGCTAACTAGTATTCCACTTATTTCGGAGATATTCTTTTTGTTTTGCATGCATTTTTGTAATACGGCGTATTTCAAAGTCTATGGTAATTGTATAAAAAACGTATCGAAACAAAAGGTAACATCCATCACTCTCGGAAATTATAAATACAAGGACTTCACAACATATTCACCCAATGTTCCTTCATTGGCTCTTGTTGCAACACAATGATGCCACATTTGTATACCTCCTTTGTTAAAAGCGTGATAGGAATAGCGACCCTTGAACTTCATCATTATTTCATCAATGCTCTAAAAGGGCCCATCGTTACGACATCTTTAGAATGTTGCCTCAAAAACTCAACCATATCAACAGCAGTATTTTTCGCAGTTTTTGGTTCGTCCTTCAATAATGAATAAAAATACTAAAAAAAAAACTGTTAAAAAAAAAACAAGTGAAAAGGTTCTAATTGGTATAAACCCAATATTATTATACCTTATTAGATGAAAATAAAAGTTAAATATAGTGAAAAACAAAATTTTTGTATACTAACTTATAGTCCTAGACGGAGGGCAACTTTTGTCCATTTTTGAAACTGCGTTTAGGTACTATTTTTATAAAAACGGCGCGGCGTGTAGAAAATTTCTCCCTACGTCGACGCATTCTAATGCAGTTTCCAAGTTATCGTGAACAGAAAGACGGACAGAAAGACAGACAGACACAGTGATGGACCCAGGGGGTGGGGGTTCTGAAGTTCCTATTTTTGACACACAAAATTCTACCCACATGAAATAGCAAATCGAGCAGTCCATAATATATATGCCAGTGTGTAAAAAAGTTTGGTTTGAATAACTCCTGCAGTGCAGTTTGTACCCTAAAGTACTATTCTATTAAAAATTGACTTTTTGTAAAATATATACTAAAAAATTACACATCATCCACACCGTTTAATGCGGAAACCTTCCTAGTACCTCAAGTACCTCACTACAGTACTGCGGTGGCTAAACTAAGCGACTTATGGCGCTGGGCAAGTGGTCCCCATTTGATTTTTTTTTTTTTCGAAATTTAATTGTAGGATGACCCCCCTAATTTCAATGCTAGATCCGCGCCTGAACAGACAAGAGAGACAAACAGACGGACAGACAGAATAACAAACTTAGTATACGCTATAGATTTTATATATTTCATGTAGGGTATGAAAATTAATGTTTGTCTGCGGTGCTCAAAAAGAATCGATTCAACCCAACTCTTCTGAATATTGGATCTTTGTTATTAGCTACCAATTCTACTATGCTATTCTCCCTCTATTCTACTTTCGCAGCTAATAATCCGCGTTCTTTGATTTTTTTTTTTTTTTATTTTGTAAACTGAAGTTACTTGATTCTTAATTCAAGCTGTCTTATTCCGATTATTCCGATAGTCACTTGACATATGCGACTATTATCACTTGATTTTCACTAGACTCTTGGGATTGTTTTCGCTTTCTAGTTCAAAAACCGTATCAAGATGTCCCATAAAAATCAAGTATAGCAGAAATTAGATTGGTGTTGCGACTATTAAAAAGAAACCCAAAGTCTTCTTCAATTAACTACTCTTCAAACTAAAAATAGGTTCACCGATTAAGTTATTCAAACTGCAATTTAAGTTTAACCAATCTCACCTCAAAACGTATATAGTAGAAAACTTTGCAGAATACCCAAAATATAAAGCGCACCACCACACTAATAAAAGCAAACCGAACATCCTTGCAAGATAAAAACAAAGTTCATATTTTCCCTCAAAAGGATATTGCCCAGTGCAATTCATTTTGCCAAGTTGCGAACTATATTTCGTTGCAACAAGAACTACAAAATAAATCACTCCCCTCCTTCATACAAAGTCTTTTATGAAATTGAACAAGAAAACTTTTTGGGAGTGATATCTTTTTCGACCCCCCTCCAGATCACTTAAAATCTACGTACCCAAGTCTCGTAGTTCGTCCGTTTTTCGGTCGGTCTGCAACAGTTATTTGATTTCGATGAGAGTGGAGGAGAGTGGGTGACCCAAAACGAGAACAAGTATTGTAGATAGAAGGACATAGAAAAGATGCCAACAACAAGACGGAAATTTACAGACGCATCACAAATAACATAACAGAAGTCGACATAAAGATAGAAACACTTCTACCTATACCTATATAGGTATACAATGAAAGTATGTATGTACTACAATCCTCTATAGAACAGGTCCTGATTCTACCTTACTGGCCGGCCTGTGTGACCTGTTGTACAGGTGAGAATCATACTGTTTACTGCTGGCTGGTTGGGGACCTGGAACGGAAGTCTTTTAACTCGTTAACAGAAAAGGGCAGCACAGACTGACTACCTACATATATAGTGAGTCACTAGAGAGAGATTGCTACGTAAGACCACACAGACAATTTAATTCAATTGATTCCAAAGTGTTTGTTAGTTTAATAGATAGAGCGAGTAGTGGTCCTCCGGCACAGCGGGAGAGAGGGAGGACGAGGTTACCTCCTCCACAATGAATCCTTCGACTGCCTGGAGAAAATGAAAGGGGTCCTTCTCATTTGATTTGTGCTTATATGCGCTCTAGCCCAGCTGTCCTTATACGATGTCATATGATTTCTTGTATTATTTTACAGACATAGTTCAACTAAAAAGTTTATATCAACCACACATATACAGAGGTATCTATACATATATACGTCACCTCTACCATATATGTATGTATGTATATAGTTTTTCCCTGACTTCCGGATGTTTTCCCAAATATGTGGGAGTTGGTTTCGTATTTCAAGTTTTCATGTTTCAATCTCTGTGGATAATGGTGTTTTGTGGTTGTTGCCGTTGCGGTCTTTTATTTAATTTTCTTGGTCGAATCCAATTTTGGTTAGGAGGTTGAAATTGAAATGTTTTTAGAGCGAATCTCTCTGTGAGTGTAATCGCCCTCAAATTTAAACTACACAGAAATAAAATCGTTTTGACATCACGTCGGTGTCCAATCATTTACAGAGATTATATGGATGATGATGATGATGTCGACGATGGTACCTACCTACTACAATTTTTTTAGATTCACGGGGTAGTTTGTTTTTTATTTAAAATTTTCAGGTGTCTTTAAACCTAAAAACCTCTGTAATTGTAATCATCATATTATTGATGATCAAATGTGTTACTCTAATCGCAGTATGTCCAATGTGGATAATTGCGGTCACATTAATTTGCAACAAGTTCTAATTTTTGGCACGCTAATTGGGCGCCATTTTCAATGAAAACCACAACAATTGCAAGCCTGATAGGGATAATATATAGAGTTCAATCGACCAGAGGAAGTGGAAAGCTAATTTTTGTTCACTGGCCTAGGCATCATTGAGCTACTAAAATTCAGATCTATTTTATGCTGTGATTAAATAAAACGGCAACAATAGTAGCAGCCCAATAAAACAAGTCAATTAAACATTTTCACGGACATATACGTCGTTTACATAGTGGAATAGGTTCAGCAAGCATAGAATAATCTCAATCTATTCGAACCTACGAGTATATGGGGTATAGGAGTGCGAGGATTCCCAAACCATATCCTGGATAGATAATATGTGTGTGTGTGTGTGTATGTGTGTGTGAATTTGTATGGCTTTGAATTATTTCTGCTGCCATGTGCGCGTTTACTTAACCAACATTCCTACATTTTTGTTAAAATGCCGACACAATCCTGCAAATGCCACCACGCTTTTATTATATCCCGCCACTACCCATTCCAAATCTGATAAATTTCTGGAAAGCCATCTGTATCGCCCAATTTCACCCATTACCAGTAATTTCCCTACTTCTACTTCCTCCTCCTCCACAACGACAGGAGGACACTAACTATATACGGCTGCCTCAGCAATATTCGGAAACGAGGAAAATTATTTTCTCTGAATTTCAAGGGATAAAATGAATATGTGCCACTTTCGTTGGGGTTATTTGTTCGTGTATGTTTGTGTGTGCCTGTGTTGCTGCCATACCCCGGCAATTACCGCAATAAATGTAAAACGTCCTCTAATAATATTTTATAAATTGAAATGTTTGCTTTTGTGTCATTTAAATTAAGCCCGATTATTTAACTGTGGAGCTGATAACGATAAGTAGCCGAAGGATGACAGTAATTACACACACACACACAAACACATACACACTAATTACTGTAAGCAAATACATCCTATACGACTTCGAATGAGGATAAATTGCTCTGGTGGATAAGGGTAGTATAGTTACGGTTTTTTTGGAATTTTATAAAATGTGCGTTGGATTGAGTTTATTTAAAAAATTTAATTTTTTCAAAATGGAAAATATAATTTTAAGTAGTCTGACGTCTGTCATTGAGGAATTTTACTTATTCTTTTTACATAAAATAAATACTTTTGGATTTTAACGTATTTTATTCTTCTATCAATGGAGAGTAAATTTTAATTTTATTTATAAGAAAAAACCAAAATGGCGGCTCCAGCTCCCATCAAACAACGCCGTGCATGGCGTGTTTTGGTCTGCGCGGGGCTCTCCACAGCTCTGCCAGTTCATCCGAAACAAATAGGGTTGAAAATGAATAAACTAGATAAAATTTGGGGGCTTTACCGGTTTTCGTTTTCAAAAAAATCTCTGAATAACAAAATGCCAGCCGTTTGAAAAATAAAAAAACATTATTCCGTTTGTTTTTTTTTTTTTTGCTTCAACGGATGAAAAGACTATTTCTAAATAAATTATTGACAAAAATCGCTTCCTAAAGGCTCCGTAAATTGAATTTCCTTTTAATTGCGCAAAGATTTATGTGAATCGGTTCATCCGTTGAAGCTTTAGAGCGCTCCGCGCACTGAAAAATGTTATTCTCAGAAAAACTCATATAAAAATTAACGTTATAAAAAATCTTTCAAAGCTTACTTCAGCTATTCCAACACCATACGGAGGCCCTTCTTCTTCCTCCAAGAACTGATTGTGCTGAATCTGAAGCTTAAATGTTTCCCGAAATTTATGAGGGTACCTCAAGTAGTCAGAAAAGGTCTCCCCAGCAAGCGCGCTCCGATCGCCTGAGCTACCTGTTTTCCAGCCGGCGGACGGTTCCGTTCACAACAGGCTGTGAATTCTAAAATACTTTAGATATGAATATATCCTTTCACCCACGTAGTTTAAACACTCTAAGGATGAGAATTATGTAAAAAAACATCGAATTTTTTATCGTCATGAACGGTAACCTCCCCTTAAAATGGTTTTATCAGTGAGGCTATGAGGAAGAAAAACTTAAGCATTTTTCTTTATGTAGTAGAATCGCAGCGATGTGTTCATTTTAGTCATGGATGTAGTAAACTACGATATTTTTAGAGCGGGCACATAATTGAGTTGTTGAAACTTTATTAAGTATTGAATGAATTCAATAGAAAAGATCGCATTGGATCGCAAAGCTTTTAAATTTATAATTTTATTATTTTTTGTATTTTTAAGAATTTTCCTAGTACCCCATTTATTTTCTGATGATATTTATTGTCGTTTCCTTTGTATGGCTGACATCATATAAATAACCCTAAGCATTCCGTCAACTAACAATGACAATTCAATTGTAAACAAACACCCTGGCATTGGAAAATGTTCAATTTTATTGCCAAGGCTGTTTATTTTTATAACGATTTCACTTAAAATTTATTTGAAACATAATAATTAAACTTGCCTGGAAAATAACTCTGATTGTATCTACAACACACCAGGAGCGCACTTCTTCAGCACAATTCAAGACTTCGGAGTCTCGATTATATAAAATCAATTGCACAGACACCTCACTAAAGTTTCTTACTATTATTAAGTATATCTAAATCACTTTTTATCACTTGTTCCAAGAAAAATAACTAAAAAACCACCACACTATTTTTCGTAAATTCAAATAAATTTACAAATGTCAGAAATTTCGAACTGACAGCAAATAAGTAACCCAGCCCTCTTTTCATATCCCCTCGCTTATACAAAAAACAAATGCTTATACGTACACGAATTTTACACAACATAGCCATCCTTTTTGCTCTATAATCAAAGGGTTTAGGTAGGTGTAAAATCGTATTTTGAAAATTATCATTGAATCTAGGACTAGTTATTTTTTTTTTATATTTTTACTAATTATTTTTTCACGATAAATTTCTTTTTTTCGATAAATATTTTCTGTCACTGATCTTATCAGGAAACGCCACATTCGATGTGGAATAGCAACAGAAAATCACGTGTAAATTGAATATGGTTTTTAAACTAGTGCACACTGATTATATGCAGGATTGTTGTTTTTTTTTTCTTTGCTTATACTATTTAGTCCAGTCAATAGGGATTAAATAAGGCGTTTGCCCTACAAAAGGTGGGGTAGCTTTGATTTTTATATGCATATGTTATTAAGCTCCGGGCTTCGATGAAAAATCCAAATTTCCACCTTGGAGAGGGTCTGCGCGGTACGCCATCTTTGATTAACGGTACAAAAAATTGTTTTTTTTTTTTTCAAAATAATTTCCCAACGCTTGATCTTAAGGTAAAAATGGCTGATACAAATTTGAAGAAGACTAAATTCCCTACATTTTTTTTATAAACACTGTTTTTGTAAGTCTGATATATAACATGTTACAGCAGCGAAAATGTGAACATTCTTCCAAAAAAATGTACACGTTTAGTACACCTTACATAGGGTGTTTCTTCCATGGTGTTCGATAAGACAGAGGGTGATAATAATCACCTAGTCAAACAACAAATTGTACGGCTAGTCTATCACCAAATACCCTGTATGTTAATAAGTAAAAGGTGTACGGTTACCTACATTATATGCAGAACTTCATGGCCTTTCAAACGACTACTCGACTAGTCCCGTACTCTTATCCCTCAGGATTTATGGTGAATTTCTTTTTTTTCTTACCTTTTTATTGAATTTGAACTCTTGCTTTTTTACAAATGCTTAACGTATTTTTTTTTTATAAAAACTGTAAACTATGAACTCTCCTCTTTAATTTGACCTATGTGCTCACTGTAGTCATTAAACAGTTATTAGCTCATAACCTATTCAGGTTATATCGAAATTAGACGATATTTTTTTTAAATGACGTGTTTTCAGTGACTAGGGGAACAAATCATCTTTAGTTTAGAAAAAAAATGGTAGAGAAGTACGGGTCTCATCGACTAGTCGATAGAAAGGCTATAAAAAAAAATTTAGGGAATTTAGTCTACTTCAATTTTTTAAAAGCCATTTTTGTCGTGGGATCAACCGTTGAAGAATTATTTTGAAAAAAAACAATGTTTGTACCTTTAATAGGCCGCAACGCAGACGCCCCCCCCCCTTCTTCCCGCTTTAGATTTCTCCTAGGGGTCCAGAGCTTAATAACATATAAAAATCAGAACTACCCCACCGTTTGTGGGGCAAAAACCTCTACTGACTGGAGCAAAAACCCAATGTCCTTCATTTTCAAAAGTATACATCTTGTAACCAAAATGCAAGCATTAATTAATTCATTTGCATATGCTTAAAATATCCAATGAAAATAAACATTTGAAATGGTTTTTAATTTTTTAATTTCTTTCTATTAATAGGGGTGAGTTTCATGCCATTTGGTGCCTACACATATTTTTCTAGATATACATATTTACATTATTCTGGAGCTACTAAGGGAGGGGGATGGGCTATTTTGTTGCTTATTATATAAGAATTAAATTTTAAGTATACGTCAATTTGGTACTTAAGGACATTGTTAGCTCATCGATTTTAGAGATTTTCTTATCGAGAAGCAAGGTATTTTCATAATGCCCCCCCCCTTCCCCAAGTGCACCAATAAAAACTATATTTCAAATCAGACCGCAACGTGGAGCAATTTCGAATATTGTAAATGTTTGCGCGGCTCTTACAGGTTGCTCTGGAAGAAGATATTATAGGTACAACTCTAACACATTTCAGAATAAATTTAAAGATACCAGAAGCGGCTTTTGCTAACAGTCATACAATTATGTAAGTCTACAGTAATTCCAGTGGTTTCTTATATTGCTCGTTTCTGTGACAAAAATTACTTCAATGGTAGGAGGAGCATTTTTGTAGATAGCAATTTTCTTACTTTAAATTTTCAATTTTATATCCCAACTAACTTTTAAAGTGGGATTACACATTGCAACTTTTACTGCAGTGCAGCACAAAAAGCGGCGCTATTCGTGGGTTACAATTGGTAAACACCTCTGAAACCCAGAAAGTAGCGCTTGTAGCTCGATTGCTTGCAACTTTTTCGTGCTGCCACAGTCTCGGAAGTTGTAATGTGAAAACATCTGTAGAAAAGTTTGCAGGTGTAGTATAAAAATATGAGTTTCGTTGAAACTTTTGCAGTTTTTTAAGATCTCGCTTAAATTTGTGCAGTCCCCTTTATAAGAGGAATTACTTGCCTTAGAATTTCTTCAAACCTGTCACGTAATAAACGTAAGAAATTTTTATAAAAAATTTCATCTTCAAAACCTACGTAATTCTTTCATTAAATAGCTCCAGTGCAGTAGCTATGAAATGTTTCATCCAACATCTAGTATTTTTTATCAAAATTAATGCTAAACAAGCGGCAACTTGCACTTCTGGATCATCAAAATACTCCAGAGTTTAACCGTAGACTATTGACAACAAAATCTGCGTGCGGTAAAATTTGCTGCACGTGTAAACACTTTTGCAACTTTTTTTGAAAAGTTGCGCGCAACATTTTTCCACTATGTGTAAATACAACTGCAACTTTTGTAGCTGTAACCTTAGAAGCTGCACAGTCAAAGTTGCAATGTGTAATCGCACCTTTAAGGCCTTCACAGACCAACGTGAAATCGCGAGAACAGAAATGGAAGCGAAATTTTTGCGGAACTCGAAAATATAGTAGGATATGGAACCACTCGTACTGACGCGTCAGTTCTAGGTAGCGAAAGCGGGATGACAGCGTTTCATTTACGTTTCGCAGCATACACCGTATTTCCCGTCATTCGCGTTGTTGCCGCAAAAGTAAAGATAAATATTGAAAAACTTATTAAATTAGTAAAAGTGAACCCAATTTTGTATGATTTCTCCTACTCTGGATATAAAAATTTTCGCACAAAGATCAAGTTTGGGATGATATTGTCGTGGAATTGAAAATAAAAAGCAATTTATAAGAACGACGGGACGAATTAGTTCCTACTTCACTGGGTGTGCTTGGTTCATAATTTCTCGCTACCGCTGAATCCCGCCAAAATTCGCTCCCGGTCCCGCGGTTTCGCGTTGGTATCTGAAGGCCTTGAGTCTGCAAAAAAAAACGATAAGATTTATAATTTTTTCATATCAACTCTCCTAACTTATCGGAAGTTGCCGGTTCTTAGAACGAGATTCTCTCTTAAGTTTATAAAAACAAAAACATTTTTTTTTTGTTTTTTTTTTTTTTTATTAAAAAAAGCGTGCTGGGATTCGGCATGCGGGGAACGCGAATTTACTTTTTCCTTTAAGATAGATTTTAAAAAACACAGATGAGAGATTCGAGAAAATAAGAACGTGTGGTAACGTAATTCGCGCTACAGACAAACAAAATCTGCCCTTCTCTTAAGTTTATTTAGCCGTTCGTCATAACTTACGTTTCACACAGATTTTCACCTACCGATTATATTGCTGGCCGGCAAGGAAACTAATCGTGAGCAAATTGCAAAAAGGAAGGGTAGCCCTTAGTGACTTCTCATTTATGCCGATAATTAAACATCCCCATACGAAAGTAAACTTAAAAAACTTATTTTCATCAACATGAAAAATCTCACATAGGCATTTTCACGAACAAAACATTCAAAACAAATTCACTAATCTCTCCAATGCATAAGACTCTCAGAAAAACTCTCACAATTTTTCTAATGAACTTAATACGAACTCCCGTAATTCATAATTCAATAATAACTGTAATCACAGTACAGTCGAAAATAAGTCAAGAGATTTATTACAGACTTTACATCAGAACGGGAAGAGCCTAATCACATCATAGGCGGCCCTATGAAGACATAAAAATTTAAGCCTCCCGCACACTCTTCGTACTGGCATCACAAAAACCGAAAATTTTGCATGGTGTGCTCCCTGGAGGATAACACGTTATCACTTTATAAAATTGCTCATTAGCACGTGTTAATATGAATTTTCCTCTCCACACCTTTTCACACAATAGATCCGAACGTGTGAAGTCCCCCATCCCAAGTCATCCCCAAAACGAGGACCAACTACAAGGAGACTGGGTATAGGAATTCCCTACATAACAAAACCACCTTACCTATAACCTCTAAGTACAATGGAGGAAAGGTAGCAAGGAAAGCAACAATTCTGAAAGGCATTAATCCAGTGTGGAGCTTACACCTCCGAGACGACGACGAACGACACGACAACGCGAAGGGTGAACGGGTGTTATACTGTGATTTCACGGTAAAATGATCCCCAGAGGGTGGCACTTTGTCGACCTACTCTCTTCATTTGTTTCCTCGTAGCTCAGTTCATTCAAGTCAGGGTGTGTAAAACAAGAGATATGCCCTTAAGGGGTGCAGCAGGGTGGATATGTAAAAAGAGTAACTCTGTGACGTTTCGGTGAAAAATTAAAGGAAAGAGGACAAAAAAAAAGGGAGAAAAAAGAGAAAAGGTTAAGACACGAGATGGAAAGGATTTAAATGTTCCACTGTAAGCTCTCTGCTGTGACTGAAAGGAAAGTTCCTGCAGGATAATTTTTAATTTCATTGTGCACACCATCCAGAGTAGTATTCAGAGCATTTTTTTTTTTTTTTTGTATACGCGATATTCAGTCGCGGTTGGATGTTGACTTCTTCTCTGCTGCTTTGAAACATAGTTTTATACTTTTAGTAAAAAAAAGAAACAAAAAACGAAACAAAAGCAATTTTATTATCGCGCTGAGGTATTCAAATCTGATGTCTGCAGGTGTACAAGGAAAGGACATTTTTGATAATATGCGTCAAAGACTGATTCCGAGTGTTATCTGTTAATGGTGAAAATTTAAAAAAATATTAAAGACTTTCCAGAAAAAAAAAACCCTTTTTTTTATGCACAGAGCCGGATTGTGTGTTAATGGGTTGCCTGGGTGTATAATAAAGACTCATTGTGTTTATGTACATTGGATACTAGATGTCACTAAGTTTTTTAAGTGGTAAACTATTTCATTCTTAGTGGGTCTCCACCATACCGAGTTTTGTGCAACAGCTTATAATTCTGGTTGTTTTTTTTTGTTTTTCTTTTTTAAATTTGTCTTAAATCATTCATTGAGCGTTTGGTGTAAGGAGAAATTCATCTGTTTTTTAACAAATAGGCCTTAATTTCGGTAAGAAACACCAAGACCACCGAAAAATTGAAAACAGTCCAATTGTCAGACGACAATTAGTTTAATTTACATTCATTTATGTCAGCAGCGTAATTCGATATGTCAGACTTACGAGTAATTTCCGTTTTCATCCGATATAGACTGAAGGAAAAAAAAATATGATATTAGGTAAATTTTCATATGGTGGTGTAGGAAAACAAACATTGCAGTGGGTGTTTTCTGGAAGTCCTCGTATAGAAATGATGCCTCGACAAATATCTCAGTTTTCCTGGTGGACAATATCTTTCTGGAAGCCGAAAGATATAACTATGATACAGAGCACAAGAAGATATCCATCTACTCGGATAACCAAGCTATTTTCAAAGCCTTAATAAAACCCTTCACAACCTCCAACCTGGCAAAATTTATTATGGGTACGAAAAAATTTTTTGTAACAAATTTGTCAATGTAATCCAAAACTCGCTTTTCTCATTGCTTTTTGGCGTGTGGGCTCGATCTGAAAAACCCTCTAGCTGGTATGCCACGTAATGCGATGGTAGCTTTATTTTGAGATTCGCTTCTCTGTGAGCTTTCCTGTAGGGGAATCGTGGACTGAGATAAGTGTCTTATCGGGTCTTCCCCGGTCCGCTCTAAAAAGTTTTTTACCGACGGCTCTCTTACAGATAAGGGAGCCGGGGCAGGCGTTTACTTTTCTGAAGTCTGCGCAATCCCAATTGCAGCGAAGATAGCCCTTGGTATGCAAATCAAGGGGAAGGACATTGCTAACCTTTCGGATAGTCAGACAGCCTTGATGGCTCTGAGTGGCCCGCGGATAACATCTAAGTTACTGGGGGATTGCAGTTCGTCTGTGGATAAATTTCTTATCCACAACAAGGTGTCCCTTCACTGGGTTTCTGGTCACATAAGCCTCACGAATGGAAGAGCTGACCTTTT
The DNA here is from genome assembly GCA_963924295.1 of Dioctria rufipes. Classification (NCBI taxonomy): domain Eukaryota; kingdom Metazoa; phylum Arthropoda; class Insecta; order Diptera; family Asilidae; genus Dioctria; species Dioctria rufipes. Next base: position 14,341,878 of record OZ002742.1, on the reverse strand, counting down.
AGCTAGACCTGGATCTCATTCTCCGCTTCTCGGATCGGAACCCAGCGTAGGCTTTGTCACTTCAAGTATGGGATGTCTCATCAAAGTGGATGTTCGTAGGAAGCATCAGCAGAAATGGGAGATCCTGAGTACTTGTAAGTACACAAAACTGTTTCTTGATAGGCCCAATAGGAATATGTCCGATTTTTTCATGGGGCTCGGAAGAAAACAATGTAGAACTGTGATTGGCATCATCACCGGCCATAGCTCGCTTCACGCTCATCTAACAAGGATGGGAGTTATCGACAGCACTGAGTGTCTGTCATGTCTGGAAGGAGAGCCTGAGACAACCGAACTCTTTTTGTGTGCGTGTCCGGCATTCGCCCAGAGCAAGCTGGATACTCTAAGATTTGCCCTTCCTCACCAAGACCTGATGCGCTTCAATAAGAGGACAGGAAGGTTTTGGTGAAAGAGATTCTACCAGGATAGCACAATGGGTCGCTCTGGACTTCCTGCTTGAGATGGTATCTCCTGTCCCACTGCCATATTTTTTTCTTAGAACTTGAATTGACCATATTTCTTCCGAATTCATTTGAATTCTTGATGGTTGAAAACCGTCAGTTTGTCTGCGCAAATAAACATTTTTGTGAATACAGTTGGCCATACACTTTTTCTTAGGAACTTCCCAGCAAACATTGCAAAGCCAATGCGAATCGCAAAAATATCACAAAGTGCATCAAAAATTTCTAAATAGCTAATGAATTCAAATGAGCTATGAAATTGATATCTCGAGCGAGACCAAATGTTGACAGAATATTGTATCACATTGGTGGTATGACTTCGGATTCACTTTGCCTCTCTTTTTCGACAAAATGTGATAAATTTAAATGTATCCAAAGTGAATATAAATAAAAAATAATTTTATCAATTCACAAATGAAATATTTTAACCTATGCTTATATCTAATACAGCCTTCTATAAATATAGCCTCTCATTTTACCCTTCATGTTAATTAAATGTAATTTTAATTACTCACCTTTTACAATTCACTGATAGATATGCAAACAAGACAAATTTCTGATCTATTTCCGCTAGAATTCAAACTCGAATTGAAAAAATAGAACCGAAAATCTTCAAGCTTCAAAATTCTAAGAAGTTCGGACACAAAACATCGCACATGTACGTGTTCATGTAAGATAAATAAAAGGGAACTGAATGTATATTCGCGTTCGTTTCGCTTTTATATCGCTTCGATAACATAAATACTTTTTAACTTTTCCGCATTACTCTTATGTTTCGCATTGTGCTGCTCTATTGTCGCTTATGTTCGCAAATTGTTTGCTGGATTACTAAACCTTTTCCTTCAGCATACATACAGCCGACAATAGTCCAAATTAAATGAATATCGAGATTCAAACTATTCATCTAGATCGGAACAGAAAAACTGGTGTCGGTTACATTGACTGTGGAGTATAACATAGATATCTCCACTTTATTCTGTCTTAACCGCATGGCGTGAGAATATTATATGTAAAATCAACGATGCCTCAACCTGATATAGGGAAGACCTCAGATAATTCTTAGAAATTTACTGGAAATTTTTTCGAGGCATCGTTGATTTTATATTGGAGCGAGGTATTGCTGGCTTATGCTTTGATTACGCCAGCAAATCGAGACATTGTCGATTTGCCTCAAAGTTCAATCCTGGGGCCTTTGCTATTTCGTTTATTTATCAATGCTCCGTCAGATGTAGTTCAAAATGTACACATAATATGTCGATGATGTACAACTCTATTTAATAACGCCGATCGGTCTTCTTGAACGTATAAATTGTGATTTGGAAAGAATTAGCACCTTAAAACTAAATCCTGCAAAGTTTCGTTGTATTAAATTTTACTCTAACGACTTAATTGAAATCCCACCAGTGGCTTTAAATAATGTTTCACTAACAATACTTGGAGTTGTCTTGAATCAACACATGATATATTGTGATGACGTGAAAGCCATGGTCATCAAAGTTTATGTAGGGCTCCGATGTCTACGGCTTTTATCGGGTCTGCTTTCGGCATGCACTTTATATTAAGTGAAGTTTTAATCTTGCCCCTACTTCACCTATGTATAGTAAAGTCACAGTGGCATTCAACTATTATATTCGGTTTGGTTTTGAACTGCGAAGATTTGATCATGTTTCGCCTTTACTCCTTTACTGCTCCTTAGCTACGTAAGTATTTGAAAATGCTAGTTTTGATTTTCTTATAATCTCTACTTAGCTCAAACAAACCAGGATACTTACGAGAAGTATTTCAATTTATAACGTAATCGAAATAAATTGATTCCACGATGTCATAAGTCCTGCATGGAAAGCTTTTATCTTGTTCACACATTTATGGAATAACCTTCCATTAAATGTTCAGACTGTTAGCAATTTCGGTGCGTTTACGAGGCGCATTGATAACACATCTAGTAACCTCTGTAGTACTATTTTCAATCGTTAATTAATAAGAACTTTCTTGTATTTCCTTCTCCTTTTTACTTACTGTTCGAAAATGGATGACGGAGTGAGAGCCGGAGTGTACTCAGCACTCCTTCAAATACAGGAATCGCGCCTCCTACCGGACAATTGTGGTGTGCTCCAGACGGACGTTCAGACTATTACAAAAGCAGCAAGGCTGCTGGCGTTGTACCTAGTGATCGAATTATCAGGTTATGTATTGATAGTCAAGCTGCAATCAAGGCCCTGAACTTGAACACCATTAGATCGCCTTGGGGAAACTGGGTGCTAACCTCACATTGTTATTCTCTACTAGGTGCCTGGTCACAGTGACATACTTGGAAACAAAGCAATTGATGCTCTGGCCGAAAAGGGCTCCACTATGACTACCTGCCTAGCGGAGGGACCCATAGATCGGCCCCTAGAATCAGTGAAGAGGATTGTAGACGTACAGGCATGTAAGCTGGAAAATCGCAGATGGGATGAATTGACCACATGCGCGATTTCAGGACAGCTGTGGCAGAGGCTTACCCTAGGATATATGTAATCTTATCGCAGTTATTGAGGCACTGTCTCTTTGGTAAATATGCAGAGCGCATGCAAGCTTCATACAATGACTTCAGCAGAGGCTGTATAGATGAGGAAGATGTCGAGAGCGTTCAGCGCCTGCTGTGTGAATACCCTAACCTTGCCAAGCGTAAGAGGAATGCGCTCAGTAGCTACGTCTTCAGCGAGTTCGGGGACTTGGTAAGATTCATTAACTCTTGTGGTTGGTTTCAGCGCACCCCGTAAATCTGATGTATCTTTCGCAAGTAGGTTCCCATTAAGGTGATGTCAAAATCGACCACAAATTGTCTAAATGAGGCTGATCGCAGGGGTTCGCGCGATGGACGCCACTCTAACCTAACTTAACCTAGCCTACCTTTATACTTCTTGTTTTGAGTAGTTGCTTTTGTAGCACTGTTTTATTTAATGTACAAGAAAAGATGTGAACTCTTATGTACACTAACCATAAATAAATATATTTGTATTTGTATGTACAAAAAGTGTAAGCTAACTTGTGGCGATATAAAAGCAATAATTTTTCTGTTAATTAAAATTTTACAACACACTTACTCACCTAACTTGTTCCCGGAATAATATAGGTGTGCTAACTTACCTTTATTTCAACACACTGAAGAAAAACATCTCTAAAGCGTCTATAGAACTTCCTATCCACTTCATCTGTGTTCAAATGAAATTTCAAACCACCTCTCAAATTTCATTCAATTAAAATTATATACTCAACCCGACTACAGTAATTACTTAGCTTTCTCTATACACAAAAACGTTAATCCTTGGAAAAATCTCTCTCATAACAACCCACAAAAATATCCTTCAGGAGTTGGATATAAATCGAAGATCTTTCACAGATTTATGAGTAGATTGAACTCTGGTTAGAGTATGAATTCTCCTTTTAATTTCATCCATACTCCTCCTCAACATATTAAAAGTCAGATCTAAATGGGCTACATATCACGTCTGCATTGATTTTTCTCCACTCTGCAAACACCCCCCCCCCCCCCAACCTTCTATAAATTCTCAAGTTGAACAACATCTTCTTAAAGACATCCAATTGACACTCAAAACTTTATTATCATTACCTTCCTCTTCTGTTTGGAACTTGAAATTTCCGTCATTTCCAAAAATTACTTCCATTGCGCCTTCCTTACTTAAGACCTAACTTAAGGGTAAAGATAGCGTAGAGAGTAAAGACGAAAGAATGAATCTCAAGCACATCAAATTGGAACGATGAACCGAATAAGAGTCAAGTCAAACCCTCCCAATTTAATCCCAATTTGCTGACATCCCTCTTGCAGCATCTGCAATCTTCCTAACTATTTCCTTCTACCAAACTGCGATCAAATAAAGTCCTGACGACAAACGAGACAGGACTCCTCCAGTAAACTGTTGCAGGTGCTGTTGTTCCCCTGTACCATACCCCCTCCTCCGCTAGCCTTCCTGCCATCCCTATTACATTTACCATTCTGTTAGAACTGTTCTATATGGGATCCGGCCCGGAGTTTCAGGGTAAACCCATATATAACTTTGGCTCCTCATCCGTTCGTTTCAATCGGTCTTCTTCCTTTCCCGTTCTTTTCTTTGCTGCTCTGATTTTTTTTTTCTTCCTCGTTTCTTTTGATTTCGTACCTTAATTTCCTCAACTTCTTGAGAATTTTCAAAGTTTTTTCGCTTTTCTCGAAAAACATTTTTCCTTGGTCTCCTCAACTGCAACTCACAGTTTGCCACCTCCTCTGTGTAAACTTTTCTTTTTCAAGGTAGATATAGGTCCGAGAGAAAAAACTAAGGTTTTAGTTCCTCTGTGTGGATGTGGACTCCTTTCTCTCTATTCCTTTTATTTTGGTTATTTTTATTTGTTTTTTTAAAGCTACAATTTTACTGAAAGATTTTTGTTTTTTTGTTTTTATCTATTAGGAGACACGGGACGAAGAGAGGATGTGACACGCCTGGCGAATCTGTGGATATAAATCTCAATAATCGTATATCACAAAGTGAAGGGCTTGCGGATGGAACTCCGAGTGTTTCGCCACCTTGTCGTGGGTGGCGGAGAGGAGAGCGAGATGAAGGAGGAGATGGAGGAGGATGATGTGATAAGGGTGAAAGCAATCATGGGTTCTGGGTTCCATCTTACAATGTTGGTGGCAACGACAGCACTTGAAGTGAAATGAAGAATGAAAGTTTTTGTGGTAGGATTACGTTGCTCCTGGGGCACAATATATAAATACGCACCCTCATAAGAAATTGAACAATTACTTTTGCTCTTCAGCAGTAGTAGTGGGTGGGTTAGTGTAGGACTACATGAGATTTTGGGCCTGTTGGATAGGAAATATTCAGCAATGCCTACATACAGGTATATAAAACTTTGGTGAGGAGGAAATTATTTGTGAGTTCATATTGAGAACAGGTAAATTAGGTGGAAAATATTTAATCAAATTTATTCAATTCAATTCAATTTCACTCAATCGAACTTGAAGCTTCATTAGATTTTTTAATAATCAATAATAAGTCAATTTTTCATATATTTTATCTAGTAAAAGTGCCAATTGCAGGTATGTACAGGGAGCGAAGGTAAATTGAAAAATCCACTGCGAATTAAATGCGACCCCACAAGGTCTTTTATGCTAACCCTATCTCAAATTTCCTAGGTTATGTCCTAAGTTTCGACCGTAATCTAGTACTGCTAGGATCTTATGACATGTGCTCCACCTCCTTTAGTAATTTTAGTCAGAAAATTAATTTTTTACCAACGACCCCTAATAGCTGTCAAATGCCTACAGAAATACATTACTTTGGTCATAGTAGATGAGAGCTGCATTGATGAACGACTACGGGGGTGACAATGTAAAAAATCACAATTTCGTTCTTTGTTGTAATATAAGTAGGTACTCGCCAGACTATATTGAAGATTAGACCTAAACACACCAGTTTATAAAATTTTTATGAATCCATTAAGAGTGAGGCAGCTAGGTTTAGAAAGGTGTGCTTCTAAAAGACACCGGACTCATCTTTTCCTCAGATGACTTCCAGACTAAAACTAGCGCACATACGAGATACCAGTGCAATTCGGAAAGTAAAGATAAAAATAAACGGGAAATTTTGTTATGCAATCTATCTTGAGATGGATTTTTGGGAAAAACAATCTTCTTCATGCACCTCTTGAGAGCATAGATCTTCCAATGGAAGACTCTACTCATGTTTCTTGTAATCGTATAATTTTCGCTGAGCCACGGACTAGAATTTAGCAGCTATCCTAATAATCAGGCTGCCATCTATCGCTTATTAAGAAAAGTGTACTGTTTTTCGCGACTTAGCTCGTTTTTAGCCTAATTTTTCGGGTTGATGTCCTTGCTTATGTTGATAGCCTTCTTATTGTATTATATACCTTACAAATGTTCTCTGCCTCACTAGTGCCCATTCCGGTTGTTGTTTGTGTTAAAAGTGAGGTGGAGGGTTTTAGAAAATACAAAAGAAACTCGATCGGAAAGAGTATAGGATCAATTTGAGATAGAATTCCAGCCGATAAACGCTGGGATGGTGGATCAGAGCGCTGAGTACTGGTCCATCGAGGCCGTCTATACCTAAAGACAATTCTTTTTCTTCTTCATACCCATTGGCTTCCACATAGCACCTTCATGTGGCTCTGAGGATATTTTTCAGATTCTTAAATCATTTTTTTCAATATGTTAGGTGATTTTCTTGTAGTAACTATCCAATGATTCGCCATCTGTTGCTTATTAGTAAAATTGTGCACTCCTTTCGGTTGCTGTGAGAGGTGGTTTTATTTGGGTTAATGCTCCAACAGATATTTTTCCGCTTCGCTGTAGTAGGGAAATGACATCAGGGTCAGCTCGTCGTTTAGGTCGACCAGCTGTATTTTTTTTTAGTTTTGACTACTAGCGCCATTAATACACAAGCGCGGCAAAACTTATCTCAGTGACAGCGAACTTTTCGTGACATTACAGATTTGGAATGTGAACGCAAAACATTTGTTGTGCATTCAGTGGCTTGAAATTTCGTTTCACTTTCGGCGATAGAGTGAGGCGTTATATGGTTCATCTTTGGAAATAAACCATGAGGAAAATTCAATGCTGTAACATGTTTTATTGTGGTGTAACGCGATGCAGAAATTTCGCCTGCCATCAAAGATGGTCACTTTGTATAGTTAGGGTTGGTTCACTGTGATTGTATGCTTCAAAGATGCCCAAAACACATCCAGCACCAATCCCAACGAAGCCCACCAATAAAACACCAGCTAAAGTAAGATGCCCGCCCATAGGCATAGAAAAATCGCTCTTCGGGCAATGCAAGAGAGAAGTGCATTTGAAGTACGCCAATGTAACGACAAACTATTACATTTACCGGAGATGTGATTCCAAATAAAGTGCCATTCAAATTTTGCTAAAGAACAAACATGCAACAAATTCGGCTTTTTAGTTCATTCAATTAATTCTTCCAGGTCATTTTCAATCACTTCAGCACATATTTCTTCGATTGGCCAACCTTGACAGCATCGGCCGGACTTGACAGCATTTCACTTATTTTTTAATGCCTATATTTTTTTCGCCAAATCAATTTACGATGTTCAACGAAAGTGTTCCTTTTCCCCAGACCTTTCCAAAGATATGCCAGACCAAGTTCTTCCTTAAACGGAAGTTACGGACAAAAATCAAAAAGTTGGCAAATACTGACGACATTCCCCTACATAAATATTGTGGTGCTACTGGAAGGGAGAATAATGAATTTTGATGGGCTAAACAGTAGGTAGTGTATATGAGACGAAAAGAAACTAGGTATGGGGTAAAATGCAGGATACTATCGAGAAGGATTCCATGAAGTGCTTTGAGACACAAGCAACATACGAGCGGTCATTGTCGTGCATTAGCCGGACATCCAACGTTAATATTCTTCATATAATCCGACGTTATCTTAGTAGAATTTTATATTAATCAACAACATTTAAAGTATCTTCATTAAATGCAAAAGTCGAAAAGGGACTCTTTTCTACCCCCAGAAGAATATTCGTGGTGACAGACATGGGTCATCAATGTCTAATCTGGACTTGTCTAAACCACTATCCAGCTTGCGTTTCACTCCAATTTAATGGATGATTTCCGTTGAGCAGTTCCCAACTGGTGAGCGATACCGAAAAGGAAACCCTTTCTTACTACTTCAGATAGCCATATTATATAGGTCTAAAACAAAGGTCCTCACAACTAAAGTGGTTATATGATGTTCGAAAGAGACATCAGCAGTATTCAGCAGACCTTCCAGCTTATACTAAGTTCATCAATAGCAAGACAAAAAACGACATACGCAGATGTATTTTTTTAACTTATATGATGCAATTCAATGCTCCAGTCGGCCATAGAGACATACATATATCATCATATATCTACTACCCAACTCAGGAGAAGTTTCGGAAACAACTGAATAATTCTTATTCGTTTATTTGCGTTCGTCAAGGAAATACTTTAAAAAAAAGTCTGCAGCCTACATTCATGGTAAATACCAAATTGGACAAAAAGCTTTCATGGGCATCAACCAGGAAACATGAATTCGTGAATAAAATAGAAACTGGCCTACATTTCATTGCAAAAATCCACTGAAGACCATAATCAGTGAAGCTCTTAATGAAGAAATGACTAACGATTAATTAGTCTATAATGATTCATTATAAACTGCAGACGCACAACCATTTCTTTAAGAGGGGTATAACCATTTTGGCGTCTGTCCACTTGATAACGCCCGAGCTTCGTTCTCTCCTTGTTATTTTGTCAATTGAAGCCATTTTTTTTTTATCAGTAGATTCTAAGCTTTAATTTTATACCAGACTTGATTTAATTTTATTAGTTTCTGAGGTCATGGTAAGGTAAGAAAAATGTTCGAAAATTTCACGTTTTTATGCATTTAATGTTCCTTTTCCTTTGCTCCGTAACATAGTGCTTGGATTTTCAAATTTTTTATTTCCAGCTTTTCCCAAAGGATTAAGGAACAATTTGAATGGATTACTTTTTCGATATTTAATTTTGTTGCATCGTAGCATCAAAAAAACCAAAGTAAAAAAAAGTAGCCCTTTATTCCGTAAAGCCGTTTTTTTTTTTCGAAATTTTGTGAATATTTTTAAACATGTGATGAACTCAAAATATTCACAGATATTAGCTCCATCAGCTGAAAGAAAACCGTCGCGATATCTATTAAAAATGTACCTTTTCTATATAAAAAACCGTGACTTTTCAGGAGAGCAGTTTTTCTGACAAATCCGTGTTTACCTCCGATTTTGTATCATTTCTTATCTATATGTTCGTTTCTTTCGTCATGCAGTTTTATTTCCACCTCTACTTTAATTAAAAAAAAAAAAAAATTACCAAAACAGTTATACCCCCCCCCCCCCTTAATTAATTTGTACTATCAAACTGGTTTTGATAAATTTATGACATTAAAGAAGCGATATGGATCGAATTAAACGATAAAATTTGTTTTATTTATTTTATGTTTCTATTTAACAATTTACAAATGAGAAAAACATTATATTAAAAAGAATAAGTTTGTGACTTCTTTGCATTTCTTCTTATTATTTTTGAAATCGGCAGATGCACAGCGAAGCTTCACATTTAAATTATATGCCAAATCTAGCATATTTTTTCTCATTATAGCTATAATGAAGGAAGAAAACACTTCTTTAGTGTAATTCATTATGATATGATTTTCGACCCAAAATGACGTATACTATGTCTAGGGTGTTAGTTTGGAAAAACTACGTTTGTTTTTATCCCAATTGAAGTCAGTAATTTAATGTTGTGTTGTAACCGGGGCCAGAGGCGGTTATAACGGGTTAGGTGTAAATTTTGTTCTATTGTGCTTTCTTTTCTTACTACGTGTTTATTATTTTCTTGTCTCATTTTTACCTGTATATTGCAGTTTTACCTACATACATTTATTATCATGAGCGGTAAAGGGGGAGCGAAGAAAAAAATGGGGGTAAAGAAAGTCTTTCGAAAACCTAAAAGTAATATGTAACTTTTTAACAATGTCGGATAAACAAATTTGGGACATTATGGATTCGGTTAAAACGAATGGTGATTTCGAGGATGATGATACTATCGCTGATCCTGACTTCTTTTCTGAAGATATTCTGATTCGTTGGAACGTAATTTCACAAAACGGAGAAAATACTCGCGAAAACTTACAAACATTGAGGACAAGTGCAGATGCTGTGAATTTTTCATTGGATATCAGCTCTATCAGTGAATATGTGTGAATATGTGTGAAGAATCGAGTTTTCCCAATGAAATATTGATGCACAATTAGAGCTAAAGCCTGATCCCTCGTTTGAAGAAATCTCCACAGAACAAACTACAACAACATACAGATATAAACTATCAAAGATACCGCGGTCGCCATTGCCAGAAATAGAAAATGCTGCTCCTCAATTCAATCCATCTCAAGGTGGTTTCACTGGAAAAGTTTTGTATTTCGAAACCCACTAACACTTCATTGAGAGTTTCATTTTTTTCTCCTTCAGACGTCCAGAATATCGATATAAAATCTAAAGAATTTTCTAACATTACATGGCGAAAGAAAGGCATTCAGTTGCATATAAATGAAATGGCTTTCCATGGGAATAGTACGTTGCCCAGTTCATTCCAAGATTTGAAGACTGCGATACAATGCTTTTCGTATTTTTTCACTGAGGATATTTTTAACTTGATTGCCGAGAAAACAAATCGAGCTGTCCGACAACAGAACATAGATATGTACATCATTTTCGATAAATCCTGTATAGCTCCGCCAGTATATGGGAATTTTATTCTACATATCGATTTATCGTTATCCACGACTAGAAAGTTATCGGGGTCAAAATTTTTTTTAAATCAATCAGAAGTACAATGACATGCAGATAGTTCGAAACAATCAAACGGTATTTGTGTTCCGCTTATGAAGAGCAACGTAGAAATAAAGCGCAACCAGGATCCGTTCCTTTATTTAGGATTGGAAAACTTTCTGACATATTGAACGAACTGTTCGATTTCATTCCCAAGACTCATCGTTTATGCATCGATGAGCAGATGTATGTGCAACAAAAATGACCCATCATCTCCGCCAATATTTACCAAATACTCAAGTCACATAAAATTATTCATGCTCTGTGAATCATACCGATATTTTAATCGCTTTGAAATTTACAATGGACCTGGCGATAATTCTTCCAGGTATGCAAAATTTTGGAGCCACCTCTAATATTTAGCTGCGTTTTTTTTTTTCTAATCCGAATTAAAAGAGATTATCAGTGTCAAAAACGGTTATAAGTTTACATGGTTTTCTAAATTCATAAGAAATCATCACATTTCCATGCTTTTGTAGGGTAAAAACTTCAAAGTTTAAACCAAATTTCATCCAGGTTCTATTTTGACGTTTTGTGAAGATTGAAATCATGGCAATTTGATAATTTGCTTTATGTGTAAAATCATAGCTTTTTAAAACCAAATCAATTTGAAATTTCCAATGAACCGGATCAATATGAAAGAACTCAGCTATTGTTCTGAGATTGGCACACACTGGTCCAGATTTTGTGAATCACATTCTGATCTTTTGTCGTACTTTAATGTCAAAATATACGCCTAAATGAAATGAACTTTTCTACGGATTTTTTCGCGTTTTTATTCAGCTCAGCAAGCCTTGAATTACGGAAAATGTCCACTTCACTTTACAAATTCAAAACATTATTTCGAATTTAAGTACTTGTATTGCTCTAATTAGATGTAGAATATCCATTTACCACAGTAAAACAACAAGTCACAACCTCGGAAGCAGTTGACTAATTTGTCGTACTTTTAGGCATGTCTTCTGACATTAATTCATGCAAAGTTTATTTTATGGTTGATGAAAAGAGGATAAATCAAAATGAATATGGTGAATACAAAAGTACAACAAATTTGAGGTGAAATGTCAAAATATACGACTAAGATATACGCCTACGCCTAAGAGATCAGAGTCACCCCCCTGGTGTACTTACGTGCACGCGGGATATACTCTTTAGGAACAATTCGCGCTATCAGAATTCCGAACTGTAAATTCGTATCTGGGAAAGGTTCAGATTTAGCTAAAACTGAAAGAAGATATGCTGTTGAAAATGTTGGAACATTATATGGCGTAGATATTTCCATAGTGTTATAGAAAGACACGAAAAATGTTTGATTTGCTTCTACATACGTTGGAATTCAGCCGACGGGAGTGTAATAGACATATGGGAGGCGTTAACTTAATGGATGGACTAATGGGCCCTTATCACATCCGCTTGAAGACGCGAAATCCAATTGTCCGCCTGTTTTATCACATACTAGATACGGCGATGACCAATGCATAAATCGTATATCATCGCATTTATGTAGGCTACCTGGTTTTCGTGAGCAAGTTGCTGCTGGTCTTTGCAAATATAGATTTAATGAAAAACATGCAGTACTGAGGTCTACGCTAAACTAAATTTTAGCGTGCCTTCAATATCGGGCCCTTCGTTAGCATCTAAAATATAACAGCGGAGACTCTGAGAAAAGATATAGTAAAAAGAAGAAAAAAAAAACGTTTTTCAACTTTTTTTGTAAATACAACGCGCGGTCATAATATTTCTAAAAACAGGAAGTTAAAATTATTTGGAAATATAAATGATATTTATAATAAAAATAGAGAATACCCTTTAGGATTTTTTACCGGGGTAAACTTGTATTTATTCAAGAAGAAAATTATTTCGATTCTCTATTTTTATTTCTTCCTCCTTGGTGTAATTAAGAAGTTTTTGCCTCATATAATTCACACCCAGAATTTATTCTGAGTTCATATGAGAGGAGATAATTTTAATCTATTTCAAGCGTCTACCGCAGGCAGAAAACCAAGCTGTACCGATGAGTGTATGGTTTTCTGCCAACACGAAACGCTTCTTCTTGTTCTTCCTTTTTCTGTTTTCTTTTTTCAACCCACTGCGGGCGTATGCAGGTTCGACTCGTTTCGAATGAATCTGGTTTTTTAAATTCTTTTAAATTTTTTTAATAAAACTTTTTTTTCTATTTTTCTCAATTTTTTTTCATTTTTATCATTTCTTTTCTTTGCTCTATTTATTCATTTGTTTTTCAAGTCACTTAATTTCGCTATTTGGGACCTGTTGATGAGTCAAAACTAAGACTTGAAACTTGTCACCAAAAATATGGCCACGAGAAGATATCCAATTCATTCGTACTTACAGCAAAGACGTATTCAACTACGTTAACTACAAAAATTAAGTCAATAAATTCTCAAATCTCAGAACAATGACAATAAATCTTTTTAGCGCGCTAAAGAACGGCCTGGGCGGTTAACTCAAGCTTTGAAAATTACTGGTGGTATGATCTCTAATCAAAACCCAAAACCCAAATTTAGCGCGTTGACCTTAGTACTGTTCTCGCTAAAATTCAGAATAAATTAACGCCAATAGTACTTAGCGCACTAAATTTGCATATGATATTTAGTTTAGCGCGAACCTTAGTATTAGGCTTATGCACGATGCACTGTAAAAAATTATAGCACTATTCCCTAAATTTAAGACATATTTTTCCCTGAAAATAAATGTAATTTTCTCTAATATAAAGGGAAAATTAGTTTAATTTCCCCAAAACAATGGGACATTCAATGAATATAGTTATTTGGCACCAGAAAATCTATAAAGTACGTAAAATTCCTCAAATTTTAAGCTTTTTTGGATATAAAGAAAAGAACATTCAATAAATTATGTATTGTGCTACATTTTTTATGGAAACAAAATTTTCGTTTATATAATTTACACATTGTTTTTGAAAACAAGTTATATATTGTTTTTTAATGTTTTCAATTTGAAAAGTGGTAAAAGTGAAAAAATTAACAAGCATACATAAGTTGATTTAATTGAAGATTTGTGCTTTCTTTTAATTCGCAGTCCATTTTTATTTTAATTTTAATTAAACTTTTAATCATTGTAATAATTTAATTGTTTGGACACATCGCGTTCTTACGGAATGAGCAATTCTTAGCGCACTATACTTACGGAAAATTGAATATTTAAACTTAACGAAAGTTTCCCTCGCACGAGTTAAAGTTACGCCTGTTAAATTAAAGGGCGCGTTCGATTTACGTAATTAAATGTACTTACGTATCCTTCTATTGTAGTTCAGCCTATATCTTCCGTACTACTTACTAGTATGGGCCATAAGAAATTCTTATGTTTTTTAAAGGAGCTAGTGTTTTATCACCTACATTTTAGTGGAAAAAACAAAAAAACATTTTTAAATTCCCTACATTACCTAAATTTTAGGGGGCCAAAAAAAAAAAATAAAAATTCCCTTTATTTGAGGGAGCAAAACCTAATCTACGTTTTCCAAGGTTGAGCTTTCCCTAATCTTATCGACAAATACCTAACCTTTGTGACACAAATTGTTGCCATTCACTTTAGGAAATTAATTTTTACTGTGTAAAAGTGGTAAGAAATCAGAAATACAAATTGCACATATTACATGCGATGCAACCTAAATTTATGTTTAACCCCGACGAAAAACTGTTTTTATGACTTACATTGTGCTAAATTCTATTTTCTTTTTAGTTTACTTTTTATTATTTTGTTTTGAATAAAAACATGTTTTAAATTTAGATAAAACCTGATTTATTATTTCCTTAATCCGTTATAGTTGCCTAGAGGTGGCTTATCTATATTCACACCTCACGGCTAAGCAATAAAATAAATCAAAAAACCGATTTCATATTCGTGTGCTTCTCACCCAACAAATTCCCTAGTTTGAAATTTTTCTGGTAAAAAAAATTAAGGGTTAAGTTGTTGAATTTTACTTTTTTTTTTACATGTATGTGTTGTTGACACGATATTCTAGCCTGGAACAATTTGTGATGTATGCGTCTGGAGAAAAATTAACTAAATTTTCCAAACTTCAATCAAAATATTTCTAAATTCTCATCAGACTCAAATAACTGCTCGCTTAGCAAATCAAAAACTCAATATTTCTGATCAGCTGCTTAACTTTAATCACTACAAAGTAGGCAAAAATGCACATAAAAAGTCACATAATTCAGCATTACTCATTTAAAGTTAATTCAATTTAAAAGATAACGCCACAGAGATTTGTAATAGTCGCGGCGGCGGAATTTAATTTATTATAATCTCGATGACATTACTTCTGAAAACAAAGCTGCTCAGAAAATATATTCCTTAAATGCACCCAAGAGTCAAATATATACTTCTTCTCCCGAGATACCCAAGATTGTAGAATTTCTTGCAAGAAATTGCTCATATTTTGTGAAATTCAATTTTAACATTCTCTGTCCTCCCCCAACATTTTATTTTTTCTTGAGGTTATATACTAAGAAAACAAATACAAAAAACAAAAAGAGAAAATACAAAAAAAAACCATCAGTAAACTTGTGGGGTTGTCACAGTTGACAAAGAGAGGACAGCACTGATTGCAGTTGGGTTTGCATAAACATAATTGAAACATAAAGAAAAGAAAAAAACAGGAAATCCCAACGGGATGAAGAACAACTCTTTCATTGTATGATGGGCTCCAGACAGTACACAAGCGAATGCGGTGTGCATAGTTAAAGATCAACCTACTATACAACAACATAATAACTGCCACCCAGGGAATCTTAGCATACAACAAACACCTAAGAATAGTAAATTATCTTCCTTTTTTTTATTCAACCACACTTTCTTTGTTAGTCTTTTTCTGGTTCATTTTACTTCCTCCCCCCTCCCCCCTTTTCCACAAACACAGTTGTTGAATAAACTTCACAGTTATAACAGAAACTCTTTTTTCGAACATCCTCCTCAAAAGATTCCTCTTGTTCTCGAAATTGTAAGATTTAGCGGAAGCAAAAAGAATATCGCCAAGACGAGACGACTAACAATAAGTGAAAATGCGAAAAGTTTCACTAATGAAATTCGGTTATAGTCTGAACTGAAACTGTACTAGAGATACTTTTGTAAAAGAATACTGCAATCGCAGGATATTTTGTGCTGCGGGAAAACTTTTACTCTAAGACTACTCACACAAGCACCACACATACACATATATATATATAGCTACATGCATAGATAGATATTTAGTTACTTTTATACTGTGCAAGCACAATTCAAGGTGAAAAGAAGAGATGAAATCTACTCGGGAGTTAGAGGTTCACAGTTCAAAGTTTACTTTCTTGTGAGTGGTTCAATTATTGACTACTAAAATCGGAGAGTAGACAATAACTGACTCCTTCTAGATTCCCAAGGATTCCAAAATAAAATTTTTTTTTTTTTTTTTATAAACTCATATGGCATAAAGAAAAAAAAATATTGTAAATTTCAAGCATAGCAAAAATGATCCACCATCTCCACCACCTCCACCGTAGTCCTCCTGATTTCCTTCTTCCACCATCTTTTTTTTTTGCCAGGATTGCATGCAACCGAAGAGTTTATATTTTACGAGCAGAACTTTTACACTCCGCGAATGATTTACGATTTAAGTGAAAAACTTTTCTTTTGTGCATTGGTGACTATTGTGAAAAGTTAAATAAAAGATATAAAAAAAATGTTTAATATACTTTTCAGAATTTTACCAGCTCTTTATTAAGAGAAGAAGAAAAATGAATTCCTTTTCAGGCGTTAAGAATTTCCGGTAGTGCCACGTATAAATCGGGTTTCGCGATCAGCGGACTGTTATCAATACACTAAGTTCGTTGTCGACGAAACCTGCATCTTACGTGGACGATTCAACTTGTTGAGAGCATTAAAAATAAATGAAAATAAGAAGTTATACAACAAAAATATTAATTAAATAATTTTAAGATAATTTCTTTGTTGTTTTCAGTAAATTAGCGCGAATTACTATAATTTCAGAGGGGTTAGGATAACTAACAAATGTGCGATCCCAACGGCCGCTGGAAGTCTAATTCACCGTCAATCATTGCCAACGTAAGCGCTATTCAGCTTTAGCTTTTCCAGTTGCAAACTTGTTTTTAGTTCTCTACCAACTGCTGACGCGGTAAGTACGATTATTTCTTTTGTTATTATGGAAATGCAGGGATGTGAAGGACTCAAATTTTGACTCAACTCATCGCTCAACAGTTGAGCGGTCGTTCATCGCTAGAAACTTGAGCGGATTCACTGATTGAGCGGATTCAATCTTGAGCAGACTCAGTCTGGAGCGAACACAATGCTTGAATGAACTTGAACTCACTGCTTGCGCGGACTCATCATTTGAGTTGAGCGGACTCAAATCATGTTCTAAATAACATAAGGAAAATCTGATTTAATTAAAATTGAAACTGAAACACAAGAAACTCATTCATTATATTATATTAATTTGCTTTTGCTAATTTCCTTAGCCAACATTTCTTCTTCTTCTCAATATAATGTACAAATTCAACAAATTGTAAAACCTGTAAGGAAAACACCATACTTGAAAATGTCATAATTGAATTCAAGGAAATTTTTATGGGATTTTCCATAGAATCAGCGTCTTACTTTATATTTTTTCCATTGATATGTAGCATCACTTGCATTTCAAAATGGCGTAGCGTAGAAGGTAGAATAAATGTTGGCTAAGAAAATTAATAAAAGCTAAATTAGTACAATATAATATAATGAATGATTTTTTGTTTGCTTTTCTTATTTGATTAAAATTTCAGTTTCAGTTTCAATTTTAATTAAGTCAGATTTCCTTATGTTATTTAAAACATGATTTGAGTCCACTCAACTCAAATGATGAGTCCGCTCAACTCAAATGATGAGTCAATGATGAGTCCGCTCAAACTGTGTGAGTCCGCTCAAACTGTGTGAGTCCGCTCAAGCCAGTCAAGCAGTGAGCCCGCTCAAGCAGTGAGTCCGCTCAAGTCCATTCAAGCATTGAGTCCGCTCAATCAGTGTGTTCGCTCAAGTTTCGAGCGATAAACCATCACTCAATTGTTGAGTGGACTTAATGATTGAGCGAATTCAAGTCATGAGTTGAGCGATGAGTTGATATGACAAATGAGTCCGCTCATTTATAACCCTGTGGAAATGCGTATGGTGTATGGTCTG
Source organism: Dioctria rufipes (assembly GCA_963924295.1). NCBI lineage: Eukaryota > Metazoa > Arthropoda > Insecta > Diptera > Asilidae > Dioctria > Dioctria rufipes. The sequence goes on along the minus strand of OZ002742.1, from coordinate 14,323,780 downwards.
CGGGACTGCATGTTTGTCGTTAAGTAAGTATTTTGTTTTTATAAGGTGTGCACATTTTTAGTCAAATGCCAATACGAATCAGCTCCTAGTACATGCTAATTTACGAAGAGAATAAAACGAAGTGATATTTTGAGAAAAGGACGACTAGAATTTTGATAGCCATGATGATAACGTATCAGATTTCGAAATCTACAGAAATTTAAGGAAATGTATGCCACAACAGCCGTAAAACCTAGGACTGCTTATAGAATTCGAAGCAAGCGGTTAGAAGCTTCGAAGTCGAAACCTTCGAAGCATGGACGTTTTGCCGAAATTAATGTTTGACCAATGCTTTGAAGCATGAATTCTTCCTGGTATCTATTCTATAGAATTAAAGTTCAATTATAATATTCGAGAGAGTGTATAGTTTTTCGAGGAATTAAATTTGCTACAAATACATATCTTTGATGTAAATACACTTTTAGAACTTTATATCAAATCAATACGGCGGCTCCAAAATGGTTGACGAATTTTGTCATTTATTCGACTAAAAATCGATATCTTGGAGATTTTAAGTATTGAATATTACGAATTTGTTTCACTTTAACTTCACTTCATAGTTACGATCAAATTATAATAGATGCAAGATTTAACTTTTGCATGCCTATATGAATGGTTTGAAGACAGTTTCTATTTTTTTTAATTTGACAGAATATAAGTACGATATGAATTATTTTTAACATAAGCTCAGTCGATATGATACCGACCATGGTAAAAAGATATTTGTTAACGTGAATTAAGTTGGGACCGCCATTTCATGGTAGAAATGTTTTGAATATGTCAAAATTTAGGGCTCAATTAGGGCTAATTTAATGTCACTTTCCCGAATTTAATGCTCTAGTATTTTTTATAAAAATCCATGGATAATCCAACTTTATTAAAAGTTAGGACCACCACTACTGAAAACAGGTGAAATAGTATTGTCACAATAGCGTGCCCTAGATTTTAGGGCTCAATTAGGTCTAATTTATTGCCTGAGTTACATTCAGTACATGCTAATTGGGTTGGTGGGTTATATACTATCGCCGTGCCGATGTCTGTAATCAACCATTATATTGTATGTTGTTTTCGGTTGGAGTTCGACGATTTAGTACACATTGAAAAAAAAAGGGGGAACAAATTAGAACTTGGAGCCCCATTTGTTAATTTATGTGAGCAAAGTGTGAAACGAGGTTATCTTCTTTAATTTTAAAATAATTTAAAAGCTCAGCAATAATATTACCTTACTTATAGAACTAAAAGTTTTTCATTCCTATGACTCGATACCATACCAATACGAAGTAAGGGGGTAAAAATGTAGTAAAGCATATGTCACGTAATGTTAAAATGTAAATAAGGTTTTTTTACCGTGAAAGAAGAAATGATAACCGCTTGTTTTCCAAAGATGGTTGAAACTTTAAATTGGAATATTAGAGCATGATATAATGCCTATCTGTAACAAATCAACGGCCAAACATGACTAGTATTTTAAACGCTTTCGATACACGGTAATGTAAGACAAACAAATTTTTTTTGCAGCGACCACTCTGTCAAGCAACGAAAACTTAATACTGTTACAAAGTTAATTCTTTTGAAATTTGACAACTACCGAAAGGCCTTTATCGGTGATCAAAAATTAATTTTGTTCTTGTTTTATAATAGGCATATAATTGTATTTACTTCCGTTTTCACTATATTCTAAGCTGGGCACCAATTTAATATCTACTATAACTGTTTAAAGAGGAATATGCCCACTTTTTATACAACTTTAGGCCGGATGAACAGGGTTGGTTGATTGTTTCCAAATTGAATTGTTGTTTGATTGATGTGGCAACAAAATGAAAAAATGTTGTACTCCAACAGTTCTTTATTTAAATGAATATATAAATATATATACATCTATAAGTATCTTAAATTCTTGGTAGGATAAAATTAATAAAATGTGGTTAATTTTATTGTTTTAAAAATTTCATTTTTTATTTAAAATTCTTTAAAATATTTTTAAAATTTTTTTAGAAGTGTAAAAATTATTTTACAGTTTTTGTCCTCTGGCGTTTAAATTAAAACTTTTGTAATTTGCTCTCTGGCGTTTAAATTAATACTATTTTTTTTTTATTATAGTTTGCCATCTAGTGTTTAAATTATTAATAAACAAGTTTGCCCTCTGGCGATTCACTTAAAACTAAAATATCCTTGACACAAATTCTATATTTTTAAAAACAATACATTCCAAAAAGTCTTGATGTGTATTTTCTCAAAATGTATACAGTAGTGTGTATCTGTGTTCAAAGTTTTTTTTCTTCAAAGTGTTTTCCTTTAAAGTTAAATTTGAATTTTTTTTTATTTTATTTACAGTCAGCGCAAATATTACTCTGACAAACAATCAGCGCAAATATTTCTCTGACAAACACAAATTATATTTTATTCTATTTTTAATTAGAAACAAAAATAAAAATTATTTTGTAGCTTCCGCTACACTCGACACCTCCGGACATGAAAGATGTCTTAAACAATGCATTATGATGCTCTGAAAATTAACAAAGTTTATTTCAATTAAGCGGGGGAAATCTTTGCCCTGTGTATATGACCCAAGTGCATCAAAATAGGTTTTCCGGTGACAAAAACGTCCCGAGAAAGTTTTCTGAATCCACCATCCGATAGGCGAGATCTTTAATTTGATATGCAACATGTGTTATCGGAACCTATTCACCTATTTTCAGTAGTGATGGTCCTAACTTTTAATAAAGTTGGATTATCCATGAACTTTTTTAAAAAATACTAGAGCATTAAGTTCGGGGATGTGGCATTAAATTAGCCCTAATTGAGCCCAAAATTTTGACGTATTCAAAACTTTTATACCATGAAATGGCGGGCCCAACTTAATAGACGTCATTTGTCAATACGTTTTCCGACGAGTTACGTTGTTGGGATACTATACCACCCACTATCGAAAATACTCATTCCAACGCTATAAAAGTTGCGGGAATACAAAGGTACTTTCTGCTAGCACCGAGGTATTGTCGAATTGCAAACTTGCGTTTGAATACTCTTTCTCGAAAAAATACCATATCTTTAATTATCTGTCCTAAGTATGTTTTGTGTTTTCCATATTAATGGGAAAACAAAAGATCTGCCCCAACAAGCTACTTCAAGAATTTTCAAAGTTTTTTTACGTATATCCACTGGCTTCACGTAACCGCGCACAGTTCCCGCAGAAGTTCTCCGCACCGATGCAAGAGATTTTCTAATGGATTCGTTTCGTACCCACTGGAATATTCGTGCGCGTGTGTAATCTCCGCAGAATACGAAGACAAGACATTTCTTATCTCCGCACATTAATTTTGGGGGAGACACTTTGGCACATAGGTAGCTTGTTGGGACAGTGCGTAGACAAAGGTTTTGATGGATACGTACCTTGAAAAAGTGACATAAGATTAAGATTAACAAACACACGGAGCTACGTCCTTCTCTTTCAATTTCGTAACAAAATGAAATTCCATTAATGATTGTTCAATCGTCGCGCTCACGTAGTGATAAGTTGACGCCAACCACAATTTTTTGTGCAAGCCCATCAACTTATTAAATTGAACAAAAGTTGGTCAACTAATTGAAGTGTGTATGGGGCCGCTTTAGGCGTCGATGTCGATTCCTTGAAAAAAAAAAGAAAAGGAAATCACTTCTTACAAATTAAGGTCAAAATAAATTCCAATTCATTAGGCTAACATCACACAAAACCTTAACCACCTTAAAGGTTAAAACAGAGAATTGTACGTTTTGTTCCGAATCGCATCAAAATTTTGGGGCTTGTCCTAATTTTAACAACTTGCCTGTGCAAGAGCATCTCCAAGCAGCTAAGATGTTCGTTCTATGCATCAATTGCTTGAGAAAAGGTCATACGGTTAAATCGTCCCGTTTTTCAAAATGCAGAATTTGCTTCAGACGTCATCATACAAAGCTACACCAATATCCTTTATCTATGGAATCTACTCTACAGTCCTGTGTAGCGCATTTTGTCTCTAAAAATAGTTCAAATTCACATATCAATGAAACTTCGTCACAAAGAGCAGTGGGTTCTGAATAGAGGCCGTATGTGTTTTGGCCGCTACTGTAATAAAAATCATGAATAATTTGTTCCCTTAAGTAACTGAAAGCATGCCATTTTAAAAATAGAACTTTTATTTTCGTTATGACCTGAATAGGTGAAGAGTTAACAGTTTTTATTTTTTAAGATACAGGATGTTGTGAAAAACCAGGATATTTTCTTAATCATCCAGTAACTCCGAGACCCCCTTCCCCTCCTTCCGTAACGAAAACACCCTGTTTTTGGGCCAAATTTTGTTGGCACATCTCAATATTTCAGTAAAAAATGTGCTTTCGCCAGAGCACGAGATCATTGAGTAAAATTATAGATGACACAAGAACTAGATGTCGCATGCAGTACCAAAATAGTGTACAAAGTTTATATGGCTGGGTGGTCCATTCCGGAATGGAGCACAACATTTGTAATGTTGTATGTGTCGAGTGATTCATATTTTTTCGTATCAGAAGTGTTGAGGAAGTCGATCAAATGTACACAAAACTGCTATTATAAAAACATTTGCTTTTGGCACGCTCTAAAACATGTTATAGTCCATTCCAGGATGCACTATCCATTTCACAATCTATATATTCTGCTCTGGTATGATATGCGACATCTAGTTCTTAGGCCAACTATGGTAAAACCCAAAAATTCTACCCCTTATCCAGTGTTGCCATTTTGACAACGATCGTAGCAAATGGCTACTTTAGACAACGTGTGGCTACAGGGATACCAAGGGCGCATCCAGACATTTGCTCTAGGGGGGGGGCGATCGCCTCCATCGCCCCCTATAACCGCACTTGCCATGAGACGTGGACCGCGCTTTTCGTTTCAGCATGAATATCATTCAGATATCGCCAGAGTACTTTTATTTTGATTTTTGATCCCGTAAGTATAGTGAAATTTAGTCATAAAATGGCCATTTTACACTTCTTGCTTGTCTTACTGCTGGTGTTTTTCATATAAAGGTCGCTTGCATTTCGTTCAAACACCATACTTTCCTAGACTGGACAGCAATTTCTTGCAAATTAAATGGTTAAAGAAATTTTCGGGGAATGCTAAGGGTACAAAATTAAATTAAATATTTGCAGGAAAACTGAATCTGAGATTAATTATCCCGGCTATGATATATTTTCCAACATACTACTTTTCACCAAAATACCCGACTTTTGTGAGCTTTCGACCACAAAAAAGTGCAAAAATTTTGTTTGTACTGAAAGTTCTTTAGTGGTATAATTTTACCATTTTTGAGAATAATTTATGACTAAAAAAGAAAAAATAATAAATATAACAAATAAATTTTTAAAAAACTATCTAGAGTTTTCCATTTAATTAAATATTAAATTTATATTACATTTGTGTATAAATTTTAAAATTTTCATGGTACGCAAAGAAAGCAAAGTCAAAGCAAAGTAATTTAATTAAGTATTTTAATAAACATTAGGAGTTCCAAATTTCATTGTTATTCACTGTAGTATAAAAACTAAAACTGCCCAGGGGCTAAATTCCGCAACTGTGAGGGAAAGTGTATACTTGAATGCTGAATGAAAATTTTTCTGTGGTGAATATTGTTTGAGTGAGAAAATTGTCCTTTTGAAGAAGTTAAATTTAATAAAGAATTTTGCAAATAACGCTTGACAAAAACTCACAGGTACCTCTTCAAAATTCATGACCAAAATGGCGGGGAGAAAAGATCAGTTAAAGTGTACAAAATTTTGACAGGAAAACTCATTTCCATTTTTGCGAAATCGAAACAAGGCGATGTACACAAAATTTTGTGTGCACGCGTTATTAATTTACGTGTTGCGGAATCAGGCCCCAGATCTTATTTTCTTTGTAAACCTTGAAAATTTTAAAATTTATACACAAATGTAATATAATTTTAATATTTAATTAAATGCAAAATGAAGGGAAACTGTAGAGAACTTTTGTGATGTATTTAGAAGATTTGTATAGATCGGGGCGATCGCCCCCGCTGTATCCGCCCTTGTGGGATACCCCGCTTATATTTTGGCTACGGTAGAGAATTTTTGAATACGTGGTCACAATATTTCCAATATTTTTTAGTTATTTTAATTCTCAGAATGTAATAGTGTAAATAAATGTAGTGTCATTATTTATGCTTACTAAACCCACCGATAGCGATTTGAGTGTTTCTTACGTTTATAGACTCATTTATATAAAAAAAAAATTTGTATGTAGGGAGATTATTATGTTTAGGGGAATGTTGACTTCGACTTATTAAATGCATTGGCTTTAATTTTTATTTTTTAGCACTGCCCCATAGTTTCTATAAATATTTCAGATCTGACTACTCAAACCACTTTCGGGCTACGCTAAAAAGCTACTCAAGAAAGATATCGAGTGGCACCACTGCCCTTGTCATATATTTGCGAGGATTATAATCATTTGTGATTTTGTGGTTTTTGCGTCTGGTTTTTCCAGCAGTCTTGCTATGTATGTGAATGTAATTTCGTTTAATTTAATTTAATTTAATTTAATTTAATTTCTTTTTCTTCAATTTTCATTATGTTTGATTTTTTTTTCATTCATTATAATTACAATTATATGATAATATTTTTTTTCTCTTTTTGATTTGTATTCTAATATTGAATTTAAATTTTATATTTTAAATTATTCGCTATTGTTTTGCTAACAATTATGTAGGATAGGTATAGATACTTCCTCTTTAGTTTAGTAGGGAAAAAGATTTTGTTATCTTGTTGTACAATCCCCTAATAAAATTAATTGAATTGAATTAAATTTACCACTCTTTTTCGATGCATGTGTGTAATCTGGGCTTTTACATTTTTCCTTTATTCGTAGGATTTTCAAAGAGAGTTTGATTTTTTTTTTTATTTTTTTTTCTTCTTTCTTTCCTTTTCTGACCTGAAACACAGCTTCTTTGGTGGAAGCTATAGTTTTATTTATAGCCATATATTATCTATGGGTACTTAGCTTCTTTGAACTTTTTTCTTATAAGATTACGCATATTCTTAAATTAAGTGTAGCTCTTCGAAGATTTAAACCTCCTGTAATGATAATATAAAAAAACAACGCTTCTCTTAAATTAACATGTTTTGAGGCCTTGAACCTTGTAGTCTATGAGGTAAAGTCGGATATTGAAATCTTTTGATTGGTTCCAATTCATATTTCGGCACTCTTCAAAAATCATATCAGAATTCAAATAAGTTTATAAAGCTTCGTTTTGGAATTTAATGAGTCGATAAGGTGACGCATGACACGACGACAGTAGTTCGCAATTGATTAATTATATTTAAGTTATGAAATATCGCGATGAAGTATTTTAGGAAGAGAGACAGTTGGGAATGACGTAAAATACGGATAGGCCCAGAGTTAAGGATGAGAACTAATTAATAACAAAAATAAAGTAAAAGTCAATGCAGTGATGAAATATCTAGTCTAATCCCTTGTAGAGTGATACCCTTTTCCTTTTACCCTTCAAATTACTTTCGGCCATACAGTAAAATTCCGTGATGCTTTTTTATCCCGTACAGTGCGAATGTGGAACAATTTACCATCTTCTATTTTTCCTCCGGCATACAATCTGCGGAAATTAAAGGGCTTTGCATCATAGGGTATCCCCTGAGCTTGGCTTAATAATATAAAAAAAAACATAATTTCTAAGAACTTAATAGAAGCCATAAAATCAACTTTTGTTGTTGCTTACAGAGCGCAAATGAGTATTGCATTTAGTATGCATGTTTTGTGGGCTGTAAAATGTTGGTGATCCAGCGTCTATAATTTTGTCACAAGCAAAACCTGATTATGTCACGCAAACATGCGAAATCCACTCGTTCACGTTGATTAGAGGATAACAATAACTAAATGTATAAGCATATCAACTACACGTAAATTGTAATGGCAGCAATAATAAAGATCAAGATCTGCGAATGGGAGGAGACAGGGGTTTATGATATAAAAAAATTAAAAAAAAAAATGAATGAAAAAATATTAAAAAAATTATATAAAAAATAAATATATTTTTATCACCTTATAGTCCAATCAATAGGGACCTAAAAAGGCCTTTTCCCTACAAAAGGTGGGGTAGAAAACGATTTTGCTTTGATTGATTTGTTAATTAGTGCCGTGTCCCGATGAAAAACCCAAGTTTTCGACCTTGGCGGGGGTCCGCGCGGTCGACCATCTTGGATTAAAGATACAAAAAATTGTAAAAATGTAAAAATATAGGTTTTGATGAAAACTAAATTCCTCACGTTTTTTATAAACACTTCTCTTGTAAATCTGTTGTGTAACAAGTTATAGCGGCGGAATCGTAAACTTTCTTCAAAAAATCCTGTTTTTTCTCATTTTAACAAATAATTTGTAGCTGTTCATCACATAATCATGGTAGTTTTGTAAATTCACAGTAAACTCATTTCCACATCACCACAAGGTAAAGTAAACGGTGCGTTTGTTTTTAATAATGGTGTCCTCAGTGGGCCTAATCCACAGATCTTCCTTTTTTTTTTTGCAATTGTATTCTGTAATTTATGTCCCCGAGTATGTTTCTTTATATCTTTCTTTTTGATGGTCCGGTTCGATTGATGCTGATGCCATCATAATCGTCTTCGTTAGTGTTATCCTCTAACCTCCCATGCCATTGCCTCATCTTCATCGTCGCTCTCGACGATGATCTCTGGTGCACTCTCCCATGATTCACCATTGGAGATTCCGCATCCCATTTTGCAATTGTAAGAAATGACGTTTAATAGGTATCTGTGGCAGATTTCTTTGAGTGAGCCGATTCATACCAAGCTTGCAGCGCTATGCCAGCCGGATGGATTTTTTTGGATTCCACACCATTTTTGGACTTAATGCTAAGTTCTAAGGCTGATGATACTGCGCAGCGTCCTTCGTTGGTTGTAAAGAAGCTACGTTGAAGTTGCTTTCTATTGCCGATTTTACGAAACGTTGGTAGTGGACTTCTTCCAAGGTTTCCTTAATGTTGCCACCATACAAAGTAAAGAGAAAGCATGTTCCAGCATCTGCGGTGTCTTTTGGTTTGGCATTCTGATCTTTGAAGATGTCAATGATAGCATTGAGTCCTTTGTTCTTTTCTTCTTTTTTTTTTTAAAGCGAAAAAATTTAGTTATGTCTTCGTTGAAAAGAGATTATGTCGTATCACTAACCGCATGTATAAAAGCAGGATATTTTCGGCTGCCTTTTTCACTTTCAAACTATTCTCGAAATATGCTCTTTCAGCAGTTTTGCCTCTCCCCGGTTTGTGAAGGTAGACGTCCGTTTTGTTAAATCCTAATACTGTCAGCAGAACTAAAAAATCAGAGTCTTCGCCAACGATAGAAACAGCGTCGAGTGATGAGCAAAATGAAATCGCTGTATTGATAGTCAACACATTAGCATCTCCTTCAGCCTGCTTAACAGTAAAAAAGCTCTACTCGATTTTTTTTTTATTAGAATCGCATCAGACGAGCTTAATTTTTTTCATTGGACAAAAATCGTTCTTGAGAAACTTGAACCGTCATTGTCTCATCGAAAAAAGCTTCCACAGACATCTGCTTCTTCATGCAGTTTTTTCTACCTTGTGGTGCAACATTGGATTACTTCAGCTAAGTCGTATGCATGCTTTATTTTTGCAGCTCTATGAGCTGCTAGCAGAAACTTGAATGGATCCTTATTTCCTAAGCAACATAAGCCTATCACTTCGTTTTGCTTACCTAGCTTTCTTAGATTTATCTTTAAAATTTTCTGAAGATCGCCCTGCTACTGCAGCTCGCTTATAAGCTGTTGGTTGCATGAATTGCAAAAATTCGTTGGGTATCTTAAAACTTTTTGTGATTCTGCACTAATTGCTCCAACATATAATGATGTTTTTCGAACAGAGCACTAAGTTTTGATTTGAATTTCCTAACACCTTTTACCACAAAGCCCCTTTGTCCCTTACTAATAAAGTTATCGAAATTATGATGTAATTACTCATAAAAATTTAAAGGGTAATCAAACCAATTAAAAACGCAAGAATGCACATTCAGCATAATTGCAATAATCAATTGACCTGAAATCATAAATCATTCCTCAATAAAGTTAATCACAATAAATGTGACACAATAATTTTAATTCATTATAAGCAAAACTTTCACCCAAATCAACGTCACACTCGAACAGTAGGACTCTGCATTGATTTACATATTTTGCAACATACTTAATACAGGTCACGCGATTTGTATCACACCAAAACAAACGTTAAGCACATTACTGTAAGCAAGTGATTTTACTTAACATGCCCCAAATCACGGGCATGTGTACCTATGATAATTGTACAAATCATAATTAGGATTAGTCTAGCAAATTTAGTTTTGTATGAATAAGCTGGCGATAGTTCAATGAAATACAATCGAATTCGTTACTTAGTCTAACCATAGATGGCATAAGAACTAGATGTCGCATAGCATACCGTAGAAAAGTATACATCTTTTAAATGGCTGGTCCATTCCGGAATAGACCACAACATGTTTCTGAGGCACTGAGAACAAATGTTGCTTTAACAGCAGTTTTGTATACATTTGGTCGACTGCCTCAATATGGTAGATGCGGGAAAATATGAATCACTCGAAGTATCTCATGTCGATGTACTGATTAAAGTAAAGGAATGATGCACAACACAACATATTCGGTGCGGTGGGAGGGGCGTAGAAGTTACTTCTTTCTTGTCTCATTTTTATACCATAGATCAGAGGTTCCCAAACTTGGGTACGCGTACCGGTACCGGACTTTTCATTTTAGAACAAAAATCTATTAAAAATCGATATTACCAAAAAAGAAAGCAATATAAATATTAACCAATACACATTTTAATATTGTACTTTGTAGTTTCTCCCGAATTTCAAAATTGCTTCACGAAAAGTAGCAGTATACATAACGAATAGACCTAAAATCACAAAGTTTTTGAAGACCTTAAAGGCTGAAACACAGTGCGGACGTGAGCGCAGCCGACGTTTGACAGTTCCTGTAGAATACACGAGAAGAAGTTGGGTAAGTTCTAATCAAAGTCGGCTGCGCCCACTGCACTGAACAAACGCTGGAGTAGAAATAGTTTCTACTCCAGCGCAACTTTTGGTAACATATTTTTCGTTGTTTACAGCCAACAGCTGATTTGGTTTTAGTGAAATTAAAAAACTAAGGAAATTTTAACACTTTACGTGAGATTGATTAATAATAACTAAATAAAAAAAAATAAAATTAAATTGTTCCAAGAAAAGTTGATTAGTTTGGTGCAAAATGTGGAGTTAATTAATAACTTAAAATGCTAGGATTATAGAAATCTAACAAAAAAAAAGAAGATAAAAGTCAGGAAATAAAAGCTGTCAATGCTCGCACTGTGTTAAGCGAAAGTTCACTACGCCGAAATTATCAAACGCCAGTGAGTCGAAGTCGTGTACGCTCGCACTGTGTTTCGGCCTTAAAACTGGAGTACAGACCGAAGTCAACATAATAATAAGTTAAGAAGCAGTAGAGCAAAATTGGAAAAGTTTTAGTGTTTTTTAGAATGAAACATGTAATTTCATATACTTTCGTCTTTGCATAAATGGGGGAAAAGAACTTGGCAATGCACTAATGTAGTGCGACAAGACAACGAGTTAGAAACAAAAATCGAGAGAATGTAGGATTACCCGAACGACAAAATCTTATTGAATTCCTCAAAATCCTATCAAACTATTCATAATAATGTACTTCAGGTCACACTACCTCCCATTTTTAAGAAAAAGATAAATCTCGCTTTGGCCTAGATGCTGAAAGGAGATGTAAAGTTCCTCTTAAATAAAATTCAGACAATCCAGGATGAGTTTCTCCTACTTAATTTCTTCATAACAAAACGAATGTAAACAGAAACACGTGCTGTTCAAATATCATAGGATTACAACAACAAGATGTTTCCTTTCACAGCAACAACATGTGACCAAACATTGTCAATATTGCATGAAAACCGGTTTTCACAAAAGCGCGGAAACATTTTATGAAAGTAAAAACGTGAAAACTCCGCCCCTTCTCATTTATTTACGAAAATGAATCATTTACCATTCTGTTTCGTTGCATGCAATTGCGCTTTCACATTTTTTATCTTTATTTATTCATAAAAGTTTTAAAGAGAGTTTGATTTTTTTTTTCTTTCTTCCTTTTCTTGCGTTTACATTTTAAATGTAAAACACTCGGAAATCTCGCCTGATATAACTCTTTTAGTTAATTATAAACAGGCCCAACCATCTCACTGATTTTATGTATTATTTTGATGATAATCATATTTTAATTATATGTTAAGCAATAAAAGTGTTTCTTAGATTATTTTTCTTTATTATTAATTTTCTTTTTATTGTATTTTATTCCCTATTTCAAAATTTTTGGTTTACCGGTACGTCATCATCTTGCTTACAACGTACAGGTACGGTACTAAAGAATGGTGGGGAACCTCTGCCCTAGATGAAATCTATAGGGCATACTAAGTGTTATGTACTTGTTCAGGGATTTATTAAATAAAAGAATACCAGCCGACCATTTACTTAGACACAACGTACTTTATTCTAAATGATACGAGAGTTACAATCAGACTCAGTTCATCCCGCTGTGATTCAAACTATCTCCATCGATTCTCTGTCATAACCTAACTGTCATTCTTTAGTAATGTAAGTTAATTCTATGTATGCATATACTTATAAACTATAAATATATATAGTATCCATATACAACATCTCCCTTTTTTTTTTTTTTTTTGGATTTATACAAATTTTATACATAATTCAAACAAATTCAACTTAATTGCTATATAATTATAACTATACATCGTGTATACACTTTCTACTGTACCTACTATTTCATCCTTTTTTTTTTTTTTTACATTAAAATTATGTTTTTCGTCTTCTAATTCTGAATATTGTATTCTTTATTGTTTTATTTATTTTTATTATTTGACCGATATGTATATAAGTAATCATTGTGCGACTTGTTGTTTCTTTGTTAAATGTCATTCGTTGTTTAGACCTTAACCGTTTGAAAACATTTAGTCATTGTGCGTTAATTTTCTCTTTACCCAGTCTTTCTTAATCGAATACTATTTCTTCTTAAAACTTTACCGTTGGAAAGCCTAATCCAATATGAACGCGGAGTAGAATCCTTTCGTATTATAGTAGCCTTTACCCATTCTCTCCCATTCTGATACCATACTGTATCATTCGCTGAATATTCATTTTTATATTTAGTTCCTCTATTATAATATCTCGCGCTTCGGAACCTTTTGTAATTAAAATTCCCTTTTAAATCTGGATATTCTTTTACCTTAAACTGCGAAGTTTTAGTTGGGATAGAAGTTCTTGTTCTTCGACCCATTATTAATTGATTTGGTGATAAGTCTATATCTTTAATAGGCATATTACGATACTCCATTAACACATACCAAAGTTCACGTTGCGATTCGTTTGACTTATTTAATAAATTCTTTGCAGTCTGAACAGCACGTTCAGCCATTCCATTAGAACGTGGATAGTGTGGGCTTGAAGTTGTAATTTCAATATCTAAAGTTTTACAAAATTCCCTAAACTGAAATGAACTAAACGGCATATTGTCTGCTATGATTTCCCGTGGGAGGCCGTGTATGGAAAATACAGCTTTAAGTTCTGTTATTATTTCCGCGGAATTTTTTCTTTTTAATTTCAAAATATCTATATACTTCGAAAAATAATCCATGATTACCAAAAAATCTTTATCCTTGTATTGGAATATATCCATGCCTATTTTACAAAATGGTATTGAAGGTATTTCATGTGATATTAATGGTTCCCTTTTTTCAGAGCCTCGAAATTTTTGACAAATTCTGCAAGATGATATTTTTTCTTCTATGTCGTTATTAATTCCCGGCCAAAACACAATTTGCCTGGCTCTTGTCTTTGTCTTTTCAATACCACCATGAACTTCATGTAACTTCTCTAGAATTTCTTTGCGGCATTTTGTTGGTACTACAATTTTTTCATCTAAGAATATTATTTCATTCTCTAAGATAAGATCATTTTTAAATTTCCAATAAATTTTTAATTCATCATCTAATTTTTGTTTATTCTGCGGCCACCCATTTAATAAAATATCTTTTAATTTTTTCAGAACTCTATCATTTTCAGTTTCCAATTTTATCATGCTTAACTTTTCATCACTCACGTTTATAGAATGAATCACTTCATTGACATCTTCAATTTCGTTGCCTTTCTCATCTTTACTATAATATCTTGATAACATATCAGCTATATACAAATGTTTACCAGGTAGAAATTTGAGCACAATATCATATTTCATAATTCTTATACGCATTCTTTGTAACTTTGCGGATGCAATTTTATGTATTTCTTTTTTTATTATACCTAGTAACGGTTTATGATCAGTTATAACAGTTATCTTGCGTCCATAAATCCAATTATGAAATTTAGTACACGCGTAGCAAATCGCAAGCATTTCCTTCTCAATCTGAGAATATCTAGTCTCTACTTCCGTTAAACTTCTGGACGCAAACGCTACTGGCTTTCCTTCTTGCATTATGCAGCATCCTAAGCCTTCCTTACTACTATCGCACTGCAGCGTGATCTCCTTCCGAGTATCAAACCACCTTAATGTAGGTGCATTTATAATATCTTTTTTTATTTTGTCCAGACATACGGTATGTGCTGGTACCCATTTAAAAACTACATTTTTTCGCAACAATTCCCTCAGTGGACTTGAAATTTCTGCAAGGTTTGGAATAAATGACCTAAGATAAGAAACCATTCCTAAAAGTTTCTGTAAATCCTTTTTTGACTTTGGAATTCCAATGGCTGTTATGCCTTTCATACGATTTGGATCTACGTCAATGCCACTGTCTGAAAAAGTGTGTCCTAAAAAATTCACACTTGAGACTCTAAACTGAACCTTTTCGCGATTAAATTTAATATTTGCATTTTCAGCTCTTTGTAATACCTTTTCTACTAACTTGTCGTGTTCTTCTAGCGTTTTTGCAGATATAAGGATATCATCAATATAAACGATGACACCTTCCATATCTTGAAAATATCTATTGATATTCTTTTGGAATACCTCAGGCGCGGTTTTGATCCCAAATGGAAGCCTAAGGAAACGATAACACCCGTACGGTGTGTTGAATGTACATAATCTAGATGATTCTTCACTGAGCTTAATTTGCCAATACCCTTCCTTTAAATCTAACACCGTAAAAAACCTTTTATTCGCAAGCTTAGGAGCAATTTCCTCTAGCGTTGGAATTGGGTACTGTTCCTCTTCTAACTGACTATTTAGCGCTTGAGGATCTAAGCAGATCCGTATACTCTTGTTTGGTTTCTCGACCAACACTATGTTTGAAACCCACTCTGAACTTCCTTCCACTCTTTCAATAATATTTCTTTCTATTAACTGATTTAAATGATTCTTAAGAGGTGTCATTAACACCTGAGGAATACGTCTTGCAGGTTTTACGACTGGTACCGCATCAGGTTTCAACTTCATTGTATAATTATCAACAAAACATCCTAACCCATGAAAAAGATTCGCATATTTTTCTAAAAATTGCTGTTCTGTCACGACTTTACATTCTTTTTGTTTCACATAATTAACCCTTTTTATCAATTCTAAATCAATACACGCTTTCAGCCCTAATATCGGTACATTATCTTCGACTATAATAAACTTCTGATATGAAACTTTCCCACTGACAATGCATTCTACTGATATTTCACCTATTGACCGTACTGTACTACCACCATACGCCTGCAATCTTACGTTCGACTCATTTAACTTTACACCTTTCAGTTTTTGAAAAAGAAATTTGGGTAAAAGATTGGCCTCTGCTCCAGTATCGAGCTTAAAATTTATGGCCTTATTCTGCACAATGACACACTTATACCAAGTGTTACTTGAATTTAATTTATTTATCGAATCAATGTATATGTCATTATTATCACTTACTTGATTGCATGAAATAGCTCTTACGCCTTTAGAATGACAACAAACCGCAAAATGATTAAATTTTCCACACCTTCCGCACCTTTGTTTGAATGCAGGACATTTTCCATAATCGTGTTGTCTCGCACAATTTTTGCATGAAGACTTAGAATTAGAAGTCGATTGGACGTATGATTTCTGCTCTGAATTGTTTCTGAAATTATTAGATTTGTTACTCTGATATTGATTATTTTTATGAAAATTATTCTTCCTAACACTATTATACCCCGAACTTTCTGAAACGATACTATTACTTTGACCCAGTTTGTTACCACGATAAAATCCATTATTTTTATTGTTTACTGCAAGTACATCCACTCCTTCAGCTGCTGTTCTTACTTCGCCTCCATTTGTACATCTCTGCAACATGCCTGCTTGTGTTCGTGTTATCTCATCAGCTCTAGCCATTTCAATTGCCTTCTCTAATGTTAAATTATCAGCTTCCAGTAATCGTTTCTGTAATCTTTTGTCCTCAACTCCCAGTACTATACGATCTCTAAGCATTCTGTTTGTGTGCTCTTCATACCCACACGTTGTAACCAGCTTTTTTATATCCATTAAAAATGTATTAAATGGTTCACCATTTCGCTGTTTTCGATTCCAGAAAACAAAACTTTCGTATACTTCATTATTTTTAGGTATGCAGAACAATTTAAATGATTCCACAACCTTCACATATTCTTTTTTATCCGCTTCAGATAAATTAAAAGTATTGAACACTTCTATTGCTGCCGGGCCAACTGCATTTAAGAAAATAGCTACTTTCACGGCTGCTGCTTTTTTCTCCAATTCGATCGCAGTAGCAAAAATATTAAAATTTTGCTCGAAAACTCGCCAGTTTTCAGCTAAATTTCCATCCAGTTTAAGTTCTTCGACTTTTCGTAAATATTCCATTGTTTCTTTTATAATAATTTTCGTTTTTGGCGGTCTACCACGTGTTCGATTACTTTTCCGTATTGTGTTTAAACTTTTTACATCTTGTAGCGTTTTATTTAGTCCCATGATTTAACTCATAAGCGATTTATTTACCGCACTTTCCGAAAATACCGACTGCGCCATGTTATGTACTTGTTCAGGGATTTATTAAATAAAAGAATACCAGCCGACCATTTACTTAGACACAACGTACTTTATTCTAAATGATACGAGAGTTACAATCAGACTCAGTTCATCCCGCTGTGATTCAAACTATCTCCATCGATTCTCTGTCATAACCTAACTGTCATTCTTTAGTAATGTAAGTTAATTCTATGTATGCATATACTTATAAACTATAAATATATATAGTATCCATATACAACACTAAGTTTGTCATTCCGTTTGTAACACCTCGAAATAAGTATGGTAAAGCAAAACGGATTGAACACCCACGCATAAAATAAAAAGTTATTTTGATTTTTGCATGTCCGTCCGTCCATGCGCACCATAACTCGAAAACGCGTGTACTTAGAGAGCTGAAATTTCGTACACGGTCTTTAAAAAAAAAAGTAAAATTAAGTTCGAAAATGGGACAAATCGGGCAACTCCTTCGTGGGGTTCCCATACAAAAATTTTGTTTTCCAAATATATATTTGAACACTGCCTGAGAACGTATCGGCGTAGAGAGCTAAAATTTGGTACGTGATGTTTTCATTGTACTAGCAAATAACGGTTCATAAATGGACTAAATCGGGCAACTCCTTCTTGGTATTGCCATATAAAAATTTAGGTTTTTTACAAATACTGCGAAAATAATCAGTCCAAGACATTTTTATTGTACTAAAAACTTCTTCAGAATATGAAATTCTATAAAATTGGTTATTATCATTTTTTCTGTCCGACCCAACCGTTCTAGAAATATATGCGAAAAACCACTTCAAAAATCGAACTTGCACAGAAGGGTGACAATGCGAAATTTCATAAGGGCATTCATCTAGGGTATCATAAGAATTGGTCTTAGACCAATTCTAGCTTTTTTTTTGTTGTAAATACATTTTATTTTGCTGTAGTTATTAGGATTTAATGACTTTGTATTTAAATAAATGACCTTCATAAAATTCTTATTTCAATTAATTTCTGCTAGTAGTATTCCATTATAGTTTACGATAATTGAGATTACTTTTTCCAATCTGTACTCAAAATTATTATTTAAAATATGAAATTTGTTTTAAAATATTTTGTATACAATTTTCAAGGAAGCAAAAGGTAAAACAAGATGAGATTATGATTGAAAAATCGTCAGGTGATTTTTTCGTTCAAAAAGCATCATTAACGCGCTCCCGCTCTCATCTGCTACTGAATGTGTATGGTGGGCTGTCCTATTGAGCGGCATATACAACTGCCCAGTAAGACACATAGGATTTATTGCCATTGAATATATTTTAGAATCGATTCCAATACGAATATGATGAAACGATTTTGGAATCTGAAATTTGTTGCCAAATAACTGCACCCATTATCGATTCAGTTCCGATTCCAAATAAATTTTCGAATCTTACTTCGCAAACGTTCGATTAGTCGAATAGGTCATGAAATAAAACGGAATTAATCCTTAATTGCAAGTCTGAATTGAAAGTGTAATGTTGTTGAGGTAAGTGAAAAATATTTAACCTATGTTTTCTAATTAGAAGCAATTAGAAGACATTAGTCGTGGGAATATTAAACTTTTATATTATTTAAGTGAGTGAGTAAAAGTGTACCGAGAAATAATTGTACTTGTTTAGTTGTTATAACAAGAACTAGATGAAGATGTAGTCGGCCACTTGAATTCGGAAAAGCTTTTATAACAAGACAAAGATGAAGTCCAGGAATTCAATTCGGAAAAGCTCCAATTATACTAAATTTTACCACTATATATTTTGAAACCACCTCTTACTGAAGTCAAAATCAATGACGAAACTCAAGCTTCCCATACACCAGGAATGGCGCTGAATGACACCTACTCACCCCCATGGCTAATTCCAACCAGAAAGAAATTTGGGAAAAAAACCAGTTGCTGCTGCTGTTCCAAAGGTATGTTCGTGGTTAAATTATGTTCATATAATTATTGTGAAACTTTGTTATTTTTATCAGTTTCCATTCTCATGGAGTCAAATAAAAGCCTAACAAGGATGGTAAGCAAATTATCCGTGATGGCATCCCGGCCTCACAATTACTGAATTCCTTTTGTTTTTTTGTCTTTTTATTCTATTATGCAGTTGAAGTTATATTTTTATTTCTGAGTAGTAATTAAATGAAAATAAATTTTTCGATGTTAAACCAGCAATTTTAAAATCAAGCATTCATTGCAGCCATCCCGACTAATACCTTGTATAATTTTCAGCAAAAATTAAAATTATTCTTTTTTTAGTATGGGAAAGCTAAGTCCATCCAAATATTGCATGAAAATCGACTCTATACCGATTTCAAATATATTCCAGATCACTTATGAAATATATTTTTCAATGATTCAAAAATCAATTTGTAATCGATTATAAAATCAATTTTTCTATTGGGTGCTGCTAAAACCAATCCAAGGAGCCGAAAAAGCGGACATTGTCCATATAAAATAATTCATTTTGACACGAAATAGAATCGATCCTTCGATAGCTAAGAATTTATTCCGTATCTCAGAAGAATTGATTCCTGTCTTACTGGGTGGTGGTAGGTGCAAAGGAAGAACTCAATTTTATGTGTATTTTGTTTTTGTTAATAGACTTGAATGAGACTTTCACAGTTTGTATGGAATACCAAAATAACTCACACCCCACTCCCCTTGGATGGTTAGAAATTATATATAAAATTATGAATGCCTCGACAATTCTTCGGCTTGGCACTTGATGACGTGCCCAAAGGGTAATCCAGCAATGCCTCGCTCCAATATAAAATCAACGATGCGTCAACTCGATGAACGGAAGGCGTAATTTTTTCTTAAAAATTTACTGGAAATTTTTTCCTTAGAATTTATACGCACTTTTGGAGGGCGACAACCATTTTTATGAGCGTAAACGCGTAGGCAAGCAATAAGTAATGTTTTGATTCTTTTCTCGATAACTAATATTGATTTTTCCAAATATGTTCACGAAAGATACGATTATATCGTAGAGAAATTCAGGAGTTATCAAATTTTGTAGATTTTGTTACAGCTTAAATTGCCAACTGCGAATTATTTCTATGCATTATGCACATGGAATGACAAACTTGGTATACCTACTGTGTATGTCCATTATTTCATCTAGATTCTCGGGTATAAAAAGATCTACTTGACGTCCGAATCATATACCTTATGATAATTCCCGTATCATATTTTTCAACATTCACGTACTTACGTGGGGTTAATTTTACCTGAAAGATTTTTTGATTTTTTATTAGTATGTTAATTACATCACATAATGAAAATATTGTAAAGGGTTTTCCAATAAGAGGTGTTATTTTAATTAGCTCGCTATTTCGGTAGATCTCACTTTTGGAGCTGTCATTTTTTTACATCTTACAAGCAGAAACTACGCCATTAATAAAAATGGAACGATACACGATTCAACAAAGCATTGAAATTATTAAAATTCACTATAAAAATGGTGAAAATGTGGCAGAGACGGTTCGTAAAACTCGAATATTTTTGGGTCGTCGTGAAGCACCTTGTCGGACCGCAATACAGAAATTGGTAGAAAAATTTGAGCTGTCGGGACAAGTTAGTGATGTGAAGAATAAAACCCGTGCACGTCGCTCAATAACAGCCGAGAATATTGCTGCTGTAGCCGAAAGTGTTGAGGAAAACCCAGGTTGGTCCATTCCTCGTCGTTCTTTGGAATTAGGCATTCCACAAACGTCATTATACCGTATTTTGCATAAAGATTTGGGTCTTAAGGCTTATAAAGTTTAGTTAACACAAGAACTCAAGCCGGCCGATCATCAACAACGTCGAGTCTTTGCTGATTGGGTCCTTGAAATGCATGAAAATGATCCGGAATTCGATCGAAAACTCATCTTGAGTGATGAGGCCCATTTCCACTTCGATGGCTTCGTCAACAAGCAAAATTGTCGCATCTGGGGCTCGGAAAACCCAAGAGTTGTTGTTGAAAAGCCTCTCTATCCTCAACGTGTGACTGTTTGGTGCGGTTTATGGTCCCGCGGGGTCATTGGACCTTACTTTTTCGAAAATGAGGCTGGCGCAACAGTTACGGTGAATGGATTGCGCTATCGACAGATGATTAATGATTTTTTATGGCCGGAATCGGATGGTATTGATCTGGACAACGTTTACTTTCAACAACACGGCGCTACGTACCATACAAGCAACGAAACCATTGATCTTTTACGGGAAAAGTTTCCGGACCGTGTTATCTTTCGAAGATGTGATCACAACTGGCCACCGAGATCTTGTGACTTAACACCTTGCGACTTCTTCCTTTGGGGCCACGTGAAAGAGAAGGTCTACGCCAACAGCCCAGCGTCGATTCAAGACCTCAAAGATGGAATTCGTGAGGCTATCGAGGACATAGGGCAGCCACTTTGCGATTTGGTTATGGAAAATTTCATGAAAAGGATATGGTCCTGTAGGCATGGTCGTGGTGGTCATTTGGCTGATGTTATATTCCATTATTAACGGCATGCCTTCCTCTTTATAATGAAATAAAGATCCGATCATTTATCTCAAAAAATGGCATTTTTCTTTGAATATCAAAATAACACCTTATTGGAAAACTCTTTAGTAATGCAGTTACCTTGATGTGGTTTTAGTATATTTTTCTATATTCGAACGAAAGCTATTCATAATAGCCGTGCTCTTTTGTGTTCGCCGAACAGGGCAGAACAAAAGTACACAAAAGAACGTCTCATGCATTTTAATAGAATATTTAAAAATAGTTCGCTTCAATCGAGAGAACAATTTATTCTCTCCAGTATATGGGAGTTCTAGAACAAGGTACACAACAGAACACAGCTATAGTATTCCTGAAAAGGTTTATCCTTTGGCTATAGATGGCGTCATGTTTAAAACTTTATAATATTTCTCATTTTTCTTAAGAGTTGCCTTTTATAAACTAATTATGTAGGTACTTAAGCTAATGTAATAATGTTATTAAATTTAAAACTACTTAGATGAACTTGAACACATCAGCATTTAACAAAATTTAGTAAACTATAAAATTTTACCAATTTTTGAAACTACTATAAAAGAAGGCAACAGCTTCAAAGAGCCTTTCCTACCACTATATACTTTTATACAGGGTGTTTTCACCTAGGAAGTCAATGTAGAAGGAGGTGATGGAACTCACCTAATAAACAACCACCCGGTGTTAGTACAAAAATCAGCATCACATTCATCCCACCTGTCATCATGAGCTCATTAGTGTGCTAATGATGATTGGACTACCAGCGGAACTTTGCCAACTTATGCAGTTATTAACGGAAAAGGTGACAAATTGTAAAACCTTTCGCGTGCTATAAATTCGATAATAATAATCCCACAAAAAATACTTTTATGACAAAAATTGTAGAGAAATTCTATTCATTCGTTTCTAGGAAATTTTATTATCTTATTCCTCGGAGCTCCAACGGGAAATAGGACATTTAAAAACATAGTTCACCTTCAAAACGCACAATTGGAATCATCCGACAATGGGAATATCACACTCACGGGGACTCTCCTCCCCACAACCCCTCAAAAATAATATATGTAGGTACTCCGAATGGGACTACAAGTGCGAACCGAAAAATTCCACTTGTTTTGTTTATCGGACAAAACAAATTTCATAAAACTCAGGAACTCAAAGAAAAAGAAAAAATTTCTTTTCGAAGCTCTTTTTTATAAAACTGGAAAAATGCATGTATTGAATTTTAGAATATTCGACAGGAAGAAATTGCTTCAAAGGCAAGAAGAGACTGTGAAAATCTTCCTTTTTTCACAAGAGGTGTTGATGAAAATATTTACCTGGCTGCAGTCCTTGCAGCTCATCTCAATAAAGGGATTATTTTTCAGTTAATTCGGATAGCTCTTCTAAGATGACATTTGGAAATGTTTCTGGTCCATCAAAACGAGTTTCTGTTCCATTTCGCAATTTAATTGCCTATATAGGCCTCATATTCTGATACCTACATGAGAAAGATTGTTATGAGCAGTTTATAGCTCTTTTAATATGGGTGTTAGCGGCGCATTTTTCTACAGTCAATACTTCCCTGCTTGAAACAACCCAAGTTCATTCAAGTACCATTCAAATATGGCATCCAAGGCTATTATACAATTAATACAACTCAGCTGTTTCTTTTTTCTAGAACTATCTATATACAAAAACATAGTTCCTTGCAGGAAGAATTACTCATTGTTGTCGGGTCTCTTAAAAATACTTCGAACATCAAATATTTTTTTGTCATTTTCTCCAAGTTAAGTTTTGAGTGAAAAGACAAAGTCTTTAGAAACGAAAAATCTCTGAAAAAGAAATTTGTTTTGCAAAATATCGCGTTTCGTATCAGCAGGAATCGTATGCTCATCAGTATGGCTATGAATTTATTTCATAGCAAAACTCTCTATGATTAAGTTTTATTTATTTCTTTATACTCTAATGGTACTGGATGGAGATCAGACAGTTGCTTCTGACGGCTATAGTTTTTTATTCCGATCTGTGATGCTTAAGAAGGTATTCTTAGGTCTAACAACCATCATTTATAGCCAATACATTATTTTTAGATTCAGATCGAATGAACTACCAACGAAGCGACAAAATGTGTTACACAGTCCCTAAAAAAAACTTAATTGCGTATTATCAAAAGATGGAGCCACTAGTATCACCTTCATTCTTCTTATAAACGGAGCGATAGCTGTTGTTTAGACAGCAAATGGCTATAGGAAGGGCCATTTGCATGAATCCAGATATTACTTTTTCATGCTTAGCCTGTATTTTGATCACTAAGTCATCCGCTTAGCCTTGAACATTAAATTATCCGTTTTACTAAGAGGTCGCCTATATTCCGATCGAGCAGAGGAGTGGAGACAGGACTCCTAATTGTGGGTGATCTTAACTAAACAGTTACATACTCCTTTTCAATTTACTGTGAAAGCTAAACGGAGATATTATGGAAGGCTCCCTATACATCTTCAAATGCACATGAAGCCACATCTTTTGCCTCTAGACCTTTTTCGGGGTTATGTGTGAATAGCGGTGCTTGGTAGATTTGCAAGCTTATGGTATGGATTAAAATAATAAGTTCAGTCCAACTAACAAAAACTCCATGACAGATTTAGTTGCGACGTGAGTAGACTAATTGAATAGCGTAACTGTTTAGCCGCATGCTTTAATATCAAAACTAATAAACTAATCTCCCATGCTTAAGTCAGAAAAAAATCCATAAGTAAGGAGAATTTCAATGTAGTTAGTATCCAATGAATATAGGTAGTGAGTGTGTACATCTGGTCCGATTGCAATGAAATTCCCTTCTAAACTTCACATGAATAAGTATATGGGCTCAAAGCACACGCACACACACGCCTACACATCCCTAACAATTATTCAAAAATTTATTATGTCGTTACCTGAGAATCTTTAAACCCAATAAAACAAGTAAACGTGTTCAGAGTAACAGAATGTTTCAAATTGTTCATTACGGATGCTCATATCCGGTACAGAAATTAGAAGAACACCCTGAAGGCGTATGGGTTTCATACCCTAACTTTCTCAATCCGACGAAATTCACCTAGTCAATTGCCATTTGCTTAACTACCACCTTATACTAAAAGATATAACGAAATCTATCGCCGAGTGTATAATGTTCTTGATGAGGTAGTAAACTTTTGGGTGCTGGCTGCTGTTGAACTTCTATCCAAATATGGAAGGCTGGGAGGCAGCTTTTATGGCAACAATTTTACTCGTTGACATGATGACGCCTCCCTGTTTGAAAGTGGGCAGAAAGGATGGAGCTTTTTTTTTCTTACTATTTCAAAAATCACTTTTCCCTACTGCCCCACACTTTAGCACCAGTCTCTGAGATTGAAGCGTAATTTTAATTTCCGTAAGTAGATAGACGATGTTAGCCGGTCACAATTTCTACAGTTATATATACATACAACTATACTATACTCGTTTGTAGGTAATCTGAGAGAGGGAGATAGAGAGCAAGAGAGAAGAGCGAGAGCGATTTTTTAGTGAACCCCCGTAATTAGTGCCTTACCATGTCGGAGCCTCTTTTATTTAAAGGGGAATTTATTGCGTAAATTAAATCGCTTTAATTGATGCAACTTTCGCTTGACAACATCGACTGAAATTGATTGCATTACCAGAATACCCACTGGTAATGGACTCTGGTGGGTCTGTTGGGAAACTTTGGTTGGAAAATCCCTCAACATTTTATCCCTCTGCATGATAGGGATAGCCGACAAAGTGTATAGTAGATTCCCCCATGCTATCCTCATAAACATCCCCACCCGCCCATCTACAGGGTGGGACAACTCTCTCTCTAGAACAGACCTAATTTGAAATCTCATACCAAGCCGCAGGCATTCATTGCGTTGCGACATGCTGCCATGAACAAGTGGCCAGCTATATGATGAAGTTCTGTCCTGGGTTGGTGCATGGACGAATGAATCCTGCTGACAGGAATAAGCAGATGACAGCTTTGGTTGGACTCGTAGAGAGTGGCATTTCATGGCAACGCTGCTAAGTGAATTATGGCTTTTTGGCCATTTACTGATGTTTTGATGTAATTATTAGTTTATTTGTTGGCATCTAACTTCGTTTTCATCGTGTCCGAAGTGGCATTCTCGCCGGACTCGCTTTTCAAGGAATCCGCTTGTCTCGTTGGATAGCTAATCTGATTTCATTCTATGGACACACTCGATACCGTCAAATAATGCAATTTTAAGAATTTTTTTAATTTATTCGGTACATAGAATAAAAATTTAAAGAAACACCGATTTAAAATGTGTATTTTGGTGTTCATCAATATGGATTGCACACACCACATATGTTCACTTCTATGGCAGATAATTAAAAAAAAACAAAAACAAAAAAGGGGAAAAAGTTCGCAATGCTTTAATGGTAATTTTGAATTCTTAATGAATCAAAATTTACTTAAAAACTCGGTACTAAATTTAAAAGAAGAGATCTGACTGAACCTGCAATAACACCCCCTCCCTCACCATAGGTTAGATAGATAACATAGTTAGTAAACCGTTCAGCTTAAATGGAGTGATATGTTGGAAGAGTTACAGTCTATATATAAACCTCAATCAATCATTAAAAATTTAACAAGCATTTGATCACAGAGCGAATCAAACTTATTATGTCAAAAAACTACCTGGAATTGTTAAATGAAACGCACAATTTTCATTTATTTACCAATATTTATTGTCTCGC
Organism: Dioctria rufipes; assembly: GCA_963924295.1. Taxonomy (NCBI): domain Eukaryota; kingdom Metazoa; phylum Arthropoda; class Insecta; order Diptera; family Asilidae; genus Dioctria; species Dioctria rufipes. Next base: position 14,297,371 of record OZ002742.1, on the reverse strand, counting down.
CTTCTAAGTAGAGTCCATTTGATGCAACACACGTGTGTCAACGTCTTCGTCTTTTTTCGTCCTCAAAACACTTTTGATATGCGCTTTCCAGAATGTCCTTTAGCTCTTTCCATGAATTTTACTTTATAGCTTCAACCGAGTACATTCTGATGACTGTTGACTTATTTATATCTCAAACTTATATAGATCCATATCTCGTCACTAGTTATAATATATTCCATGAATATGGGATCAGAATTGCCGCGATTCAGTATATCTAAGAATACCTGCTTACGGTACATACTGTTTTTGAAGAACATTCAACACTTTTGGACAAAACATTCCTCTCGTGCCCAAAAATCCACCAAAATCGAACGAACAGACTCGTAAGATATATTTAAGTCACGAGCTATGTGTCTTAAGTTGAATGGCGATTATCAAAAACAATTTCCTTCAATTATTCAATGTTTTCATTGGTTGAAGAGGTCAAAGGTCGCCCAGAAAGAGACATGTCTTCGATGATCTCTCTCGGCCCTTCTTGAACGGTTTGTACCACTTCTAAGGCCATGTTTTGACCAAACTTGAGAAAAGGGTAGCAGAAAATGAAATTTGATGACTCCACCCTGATCTGTTGTAAACACTGCTTAAAGTGCATTTTCGATCAAATCTTATCCCTATTAAAGAGCAGCAACTTGACCATTCAAAATAAACAGACCTCAAAATCTGAAGCTTACCCTCAGCTTAGCTAGGAGATTAGTAAATTCGACGTTATCAAAAGCTTTGAATAAGTTTTGAGAGTACTAGGACAGCAACTTATCAACTCATTCCTGAAAAGATATGAGCGTACATCAGAGGTAATCTCACCTTTAGCAATGTAGATTGACAACTATGGTCAAAGCGACTGAGATACCGACTGCCACAAGGTGAAATTATTATTATTTTTTTTTTACATATTTTAGGTCAAGAGAAAATAATGGCTTTTCGAATTGCGGATTGTAACGTTCCAGCGAGAAAAGTTCGGAGCGCTCCAAAGGAAGTCGTTTTGGAGCGGACGTACCAATTTGCTTCGAAGGAAGCATAGAAAAAACTTTTTAAGAAAATATATATGGCAAAGCTGCAAGTTCTCTAAAATCTCTCCAAGTATATGATTAAAGTTTTGAGTGTAAAAGTTTTAGTGTAAAAATAAGTGATCTATATACGGAACTCTCTCGTAAACTTAATTGTTATTTTTCTGCATAGCTCGCAATTCGACAAATACTGATCGTTTCAAATCTTCTAATCGAGCTGTGCACTGGTAGTTGGTGATTTTAAATAAAACTTTGTGATTTTGCGGTTATTTAACACTTTCAGCGGTATCGCCGTACATGTACGACCAGCCTCTGGTATTCCAGACAGGGTACCGCCTACATGTACGTCCTGCCATGGTTCAGCCCATTTTGGGCGATTTTTTCTTACATAATTCTATCAATAATGTTTGTGGATATATATATACATATGTATATATATCATAAATGAATATTGGTGAAAAAATATATATATATATATATATATATATGTATGTATACAGAGTGGTTCCGCCTACGAGGTCAATAGAGCAGGACTTGATAGTACTCACCTAGCCAAACAAGAAATTGTATGACAAGGGTGGCCATTTCAACCGTTTAGGGGTTTCAGGGTGATTAAGAAAAAAAGCTTGTTTTTCACAAAACAAAAAAAGTACAGAGCATACTGTCACAGTTAAGAGGTCACTGTATGCAGAGCTCCATGACCTTTCCAACGACTGCTCAACCAGCCCCGTACCCCGCTCCTCCCAAGAGTTATGGTTATCTAAACTAGAAATTTCGTATTTACTTACCAAGCTCTTAACTGTGACCGTACACCCTGTACTTTTTAAGATACAAGGTGTTTTATGAAAACGAGCTTTTTCTCTTAATCAGTACTAATCGGTTGATATGCCCCCTCCTGCCATGCAATTTTTTGGTTGGCTAGGTGAGTACTATCACCTCCTGATCTATTGACCTCCTAGGCGGAAACACCCTGTAGACGAATATATGTAGTCATTCCACATGAAAAAGTTCAAAAAATGATTGTTTTGGGCCCAACCATCTCCGATTTGGATGTAACTTCCACAATTTGTAAAGAATACTGAAATAGCTCATCCATATTTTTTATTTTTCCCCTCCACCTCCACGCAGAGGTCAGAACTCCATTTGAGCTCAAATAGGAATATTGCTGGAGAGATTTTAGAGGAGATAATTAATATAGCATAGGGAAGCCTTTCAGAATATCTACTGTATACAGAAAAAGTAGATTTTTGAAAGGGCAATACTGGAGCTTTTTGAGTGCGTGGAGTCAGCTGGAGCAGACGTTCCATCGTGCGTGTTCTAATAGTTAATTAGCTTCACCAATTTCTAGTGCAGTGCAGTGCAATTTTTTAAAACATCATCGCCAAAACAATAAAAATTTATTAAAATCCGCCGCGCCGTTTTTTTAATTATTACAAATTAAATTAATATAATACCAGCCAAATCAGGGCTTTTCTATGCCCTGCCGGCATTCCACAAGCCAGCAGTACAGTACGGTAATGTTTTGAACTCCTATGTACATCAGTGATCAGTGCAAGGTCATTAGCCCTTGTCACTGATCAGCAATACGGGTGTCCCCAGCTGTGGTCATTGAACTGCACGGTCTGAGGTATTGAAAGCAGCAAATAGGCATAACACTATTGCTGTTTTTTTTACCTCGCTGTGTCGTTGACTGCAGCTGGTTGCCCTAAATAAATATTTGTGTTGTTGTGTGTCGCTCTTTCTTCTGCTTTTTTGTTGTTTTTGCTTTGAACATGCAGAATTTTATTTTAGAATTTTGCAACATTCGCGGATTGGGGGCAAATCGTTTTTCGGTGTACTGCCACCTTCAATCAAAAAATCCGGCAATTCTTGCGCTAAGTGAAACCAAGGTCGTTTCTGATGCTGATTCTAATCAATATCACGTCCCTGGTTATAGCTTAGTGCCTCTTTTTTCTCCACATAGGGGGATCGCAATATATATTCGGAATGATGTGGCCTTTACCATTCTAAAAGATTTTCCACCTTCTGCCAATCCCGAGTTTAATTACATCTGGATTAGGTTCAAACTTCACAGGCACATCATCTACTTTTGCTTCCTTTATCGCAGCCCAAATATGTCTGATGTCGACACGGTATCCGCATTTGACAATATCTCCAACAATATTGATCATCTGCTTTCTGTCTCCCCCTCTTCCGAAATCATCCTGGCAGGCGATTTTAATGTCCATAACATACCATGGCTCAGACATTCTTCTACCACAAGTCCTTCGGGCCGATTCGTTGAACTTTTTTGTGAATCTTTTAATTTGCATCAGCTAGTGGATGCACCGACGAGAATCCCTGATGCAGCTGGAGATAGGGCCAATTTACTAGATTTGTTTCTGTCATCTCACCCTGACAAATATTCCATCTCAGTCGGCTCCCCTCTTGGTAATTCAGACCACTGTCTAATCACGGCTCAATTTATCACCTCATCTCTGCGCCGCCCTACTTCTCCACCTACAAGTAGGCTTCTCTGGCACTATAAGAACGCTGATTGGGAAAGCCTCAATCAGTATCTTAGAGATATAGATTGGTCGGTCTGTTTTGCTTCGAGGGATGCTGATGAATGCACATTAGAACTTAGTAACATACTAAGTCTAGGCATGCGTGAATATATTCCGTATTCTTACAGCAGATCTCAACAACAGCAAAATCGCTCTTGGTTTAACGATAAGTGCAACCAAGCTATAAAAGCGAAAGAGTCTGCTTTTCGCGCCTATCAAGTGCATCCTTGTCCAGAACTGAAAGGAATCTACAAGACTGCACGGAACACCTGCAAGTCCATTATCCAGAGAGAAAAATTTCTTTTTGACCAGAATGTTAGACAAAGAATCTTGGCAAGCCGCAAAGGTAGTAAAGGTTTCTGGTCCCTGGTCAAAACCATCAGGAACAACTTCAGCAGTTCCTCTATACCTTCACTACTTAATAATGGTGAAGTGGTTGTTGACTCCCTGGATAAAGCTAATATTTTGGCTGCTAGATTCGCATCAAATTCTTTTCTTCCACCCACTTCACAGGCACCTGTCGTGCATCCCCCGTGCGGATGTGTACAAGAGCCAATACACATCCGTACGAGGGATGTGTTCAAGGTCCTTAAAGGAATCAACGTCTCTAAAGCCGCAGGCCCTGATGGTTTCTCGCCCCTATTAATTAAAAGCTGTGCCTCATCCTTGGCTAAACCTCTGCGGAAACTATTCTACCTGTCCTACTCGACAGGAAAATTTCCAACTGCTTGGAAACTAGCTCACGTTCAGCCTATTCCCAAGAAAGGAGAGGGTAGCGATCCCTCAAATTATCGACCAATTGCAATCACTTCGATTCTTTCAAAGGTTTTTGAATCTATCATTAACTCCAAATTAATGAAGTATCTGGAAACCAATCAGCTAATCAACGATCGCCAATACGGCTTCCGGCACGGACGCTCATCTGGAGACTTGCTGACTTTTCTTACGGAACGTTGGAATCGTAGTCTTCACAATTTTGGTGAGTCCAAAATCGTTGCTCTAGATATTTCAAAGGCCTTTGATAGAGTCTGGCATTCAGCCCTTTTAGCCAAACTCAAAGCACTTGGTCTTTCCCCTCCTCTTCTATTATGGATTGAAAGTTTTTTATCTAGTCGCCAAATACGAGTTGTATTAGATGGCGTTATATCTGATCCTCATCCTATTAATGCCGGTGTCCCCCAGGGCTCTGTTATTTCTCCGACTCTATTTCTAATCTTCATTAATGATCTGCTTTCCCTTACTTTCAATCCTATCCATAGCTTTGCTGATGACAGTACCCTTGATTTCGCATACTCCTTTGACACCCTTGCGGATTCCAGAGGGAACGCCGCATGTGTTAAACGAGACTGCATGATTAGATCATTGAATAACGATCTTGACAATATTCTCGCTTGGGGCAAAGTGAATCACGTCGAATTCAATGCATCTAAGACCCAAAGCTGTCTCATCTCATTAAAACAAGACCATCACTTATCCACTCCCGTTTCGTTTGATGGTGCATTAATTTCTGAATCACCGTCACTAAGAATTCTTGGCATTAATATTTCCAGTAAGTTAAGCTGGACAGATCACATCTTCTCGGTTGCCAAAGAAGCATCCAAATGTCTTGGTTTCTTGAAAAGGTGTAAGAAATATTTCAGCCCATCAAATATAGCGCTCCTCTACAAGTCCTACATCAGACCCAGAATGGAATACAATTCCCATATCTGGGCCGGGGCTGGTCGCACAGCCTTAGCTTCATTGAATATTGTCCAAAAGAGAGCCTGCAAGCTCATTGGCGATATGGCAATTACTCGTCATATCGACTCGCTCGAGCACCGTCGCAATGTTGGAAGCCTTTCGCTCCTTTATCGCTATATGCATGGCCAATGTTCTGATGAAATATCTAGTCTGATCCCTTGTAGAATAGTTCCTGCACGCAATACCCGCGCTGCATCCCGCGCTCATCCTTTTACCCTTCAAATTACCTTCGGCCGTACACTTAAATTCCGTGATGCTTTCTTATCCCGAACTGTGCGAATGTGGAACAGTCTACCATCTTCTGTCTTTCCTCCCGCATACAACCTGCAAAAGTTTAATGGCGACATACATCGGCACCTCCGCCACTCTCCTCATATCCCTTAATCCTTTCCCTATCTCCTTCCTGCCACGCTGTGCTTTGCATCATAGGGTATCCCCTGAGCTTGGCTTAATAATATAAAAAAAAAAAAAAAAAAAAAAAAAACAGTTTTATTTAAACCCATAACTCAATTAAAAAGTTTGAAATGAACAATATATATCTTTTTAAAAAGCTTCTATTATGCTTCCTTGGAACTTTTCCCGCTGGGATATGTCATTCAATTATGTACCAATATAATTTCTTTCATCTGTCAACTATATTTATAGCAGCCATCGAAATGCTAATAATATTAGGAGTAGGAATTTTTCCAATACCCCTGATACCTCTGGCGCCACCTGTTAGTAGCTTTGAGAAATTCAAGAACTCTAAATTATACTTGCGATGATCCTCAAGACTCTTCATTTCCTACATGTTGTCATTTATTATCTTTTTATTTAAATATCATGTATTCCACCCAGTCCTAGTAAATTAATCTAGCTTATTACTTCAGATAGATATAAAGTTTACGATAGAGTAAGATAGAAAATACTGCAAATACTTCTTCTAAAATCGCCCTGAAAAATACTATGCTTGTAACAAATCAAATTCAGCACTGTTCTAAGTTACTCAAAACTAAGGTGACATAACTCTGGAACGCAAGACCACTTTCTTATAGTAAATGTTAAATGAAATTCAACGTAGATGCACCCCATCCTCGCCTCATCCTTCTCGCCAACAATTCAGTACATTTCAGGTCCATATAAAATTATATTTAGATGTGTGTACATATGTGCCTACTACTTGCACCACCTCACTCCAGGTATCTGTTGAATAAATAGCTCTTTAGTTCAGCCTTTGTCAAAGCTAAGCTTATTGAAAAAAGCGTTTTGCCGCTGAAAGCACTTCAAACGAATTTATTTAACAATTTTTTTCACTCAAAAACGGTTCGACACAGCGAGGAAGAACTTAAACCCTTGGAATAGCTGTGGGCTAAGCATGTTCCACTGCTGCAGAAGTAAAAAAAAAATAAAGGTAAAAAATAGTAGAAAAAAAAGCTCTGAAAATAAACTTTCTCTGATCCCGTGCATCGATTTAGGTGCAAATTAGATTTTTTTCTTTCGTTGAGCATCAGAGTGACTTTATGGAGTTTGCGGGGAGACTATACATGAAAAACAGCAACAACAACAACATCCATTTGAAGGACTTCATCCCAGAAGCTTAACAGAGTTTCTGCTGCTCTGCCATTTTCCAGTTAGTTTTCTAGAAGGAGTCTTCACCTGTAGCTTTTTAACTGCCATTGCTCCTGCCAACATGATTTTCCTGTGCTGCTCTAGTCCTGCTTTTATTATCGTTAGCGTTTGGATAGAATTTCGTTTCCTCAATTGCCCCCGAAGTGTTATAGCCTCTTCCAGGTAGAAGGATACTCCCTCCCATTTTAAATACTCTCCTTTTGTGCATTTGTCAATTTGTCGAATTTTTCACAGTAATTTGTCCAGTGTCATTGGATCTATGCCACCCTTCTGTTTCAGTTATAATTTTTCCATCGTTTCATCTTTAAAGGATTTTCTTCCTTTTTAGCTGGCGGCCGAGGTCCTTCTGCACTGAGCTTTTTTTTCAACCGCGCTCTGTCGTTTGGTTTTATAAGCGGAAAATTCGATTATTTCTGCATTCAGTTTTTGTTGTTGGATTTCTTTTTTTTTCTTATATATTCCGGGGGGTGCAAAAATAAATTTTTACTGCTTAATTTAACTTAAAAATGATTTTGTTGATTATATTTTGAAGTGGTCTACGTTTAAATATAACAAGAATAATTTAAATCTAAGAGAAATTTAAACAATTTCATTTCAAGACTCTCCATGTTACCGAGTAAAGGGAGAGAGCGGATAAATTGCGAGGACATAGAGGACATAGGATTTAGAGTTATATATACAGGAAAAATGGAGACTATAGAATCATTTGGTTTATATTTTAGAGCTGGTAATATTCATATATAACGAGTATCACGAGTATCAAAAGTAATATTATCGACATTATCAAAGGATTAGAGGATAACTACTAACCGAAACCGACTAAAAAAAGAAAGACCATTTTGACATAAATTTAATCCATAGAGAAAAATTACGAAGACTTTTCGTAAAAAATCTTGTCAATTTATATGAAAAAAAAAACGGCCAAGTGCGAATCGAATTCGCACACCAAGGATTCCGTACATCGTACAAGATTTAACACTGTACTTTTTAGATCGAGCAATAACAAAAGTTTATTGTATGGGGACCCCCTTTAATTTTTAATTTTATTTTATTTTTATTATTTGTTATTATAGCGGCAATAGAATCACATATTCTATAAAAATTTCAACTGTCTATTTATTACCGTTCATAAGATACACGATAACGGACGGACGGATAGCGGAGGCTTAGTAATAGGGTCCCATCGACACCCTTTGGGTTCGAAAACCTGAAAATTTATAACAATAAAGATTATTGCTAAATATGCAACTACAACTGATGAAAGTGCAAAAGACCTATTTTAAATTGATAACATTTTTCTAGGAAAAGTTTTCTTGATTTCTCTGTATGATTTTGTCTAGTCCCGCTTAGGGCTGAAGTGCTGAGTACAAAGTAAATGCTTAGTATTTCGCCTCATATATATAATTCATACTCAGAATTTTAACTGAGTGCATATATATGAGATCAACTTAGCTTCTTTTTTCCATGCGCATACGGCAAGCAAGAACCAGCCGTACTGAAGAGTATTAAGTTCTTGCTGATAAGAAACGCCTTTTGTACTTTCATAAATTTGTTCGTCTCTTTTCTTCAAGATAGATTCAAAATAGAGTGAAAACGATCATTAATTATTACAATAGCAGGGAGGAGTATACGGAAGCCGAAATCCAATGAATAATAGAATATTATAAAAAGGAGCTTCAAGCAGACAGTACCTTAAATATTACGAGAAGAGAATAAGATGGCTAAATAAATCCTGGCATACATTTGATGAAACTGATAACGAAATTAAAACGCATCATCATGTGACAATATTTTGAAAAATGCAGCTACTATTTTGAAAAATGCAACTATGTACAATGCCAATAGAGAACGTAACTATATAAAATTGGTCGTGACCAGGCCATAAGCAAAATTAGGTCGAAAATCTATCAAAATTAAAGGTGCAGAAAAAAACCACATTAAAAATAGTTTCCGAGGAAAATAAGTCCCAAGAAGAACTATATGAGAGCAAAGTCATTTCAGTGTTCTATACAACAAGAAATCAATTCGATCCAAGATTATCAATCCTGTGCTAACCAGAGGCAAAAATTACAGCCAAACATAAGTGCAGAAATATTCAAAGTTAATCAAAATGCAAAGAGCATCTATAGAATCACTGTGGCGTTTTCTTAATGGGAATTGAACTCAGCCATCTAGACTTCATCAAACAATTTTGCAAAGCAAAAATGTAAACCATTGATCATTATTGAACTCGAATTGAGATCCTCCGCTAGACAACAACATTATGGGAAATATCTGAAGAGCCACCAGAAAGAGCAGTTTCAAGAAATGTTACTCAATTTGCCTGGAGAATTGAATATGTTTGAAATCTGAAAGCGGACTTCCAATCCAATCTGATCATCCCGTATTAAATTGTTTTGATATAAAATCTCGCAAACCTATTACAATTAAAAGCAAACAATCTGATGAATAAATGAAGATCAGCTGTTAAAAAAAGTGTTTTTTATTTTCTTATTGAATAACAGTGAGAATTGTAATTATCATAAAAATTTTCGTTTAATTATTTATTATTTATTTTCTGCTGTAAAATCTAAATGCACTTCACCAAAACTAAGTTTTCCTATGTGCTATTTTTTTATTTTGTATATGAGCACTCCAAAGAACTTTTGTTACAATAGTCATTAATAATAACATTCAATCATTATAAATTAATTAGAATGAAATAATTGACTAAGCATTATCATTACCATTACCATTATAATTACAATTATCATTATCAATACAGTAAAATTACAATTACCCATAATAGTAATAGCAATTGTTATGACTATGACTATTTCACATGTATGCTAATAATTTAATTTGAATAGAAGTCCAGAGCTACATTTCCCTAAAACTAATACTGATATTATTAACACTTTTACTAATTCATAATAAGCGTAAAATATATTCTTCAACATCCATTTTGCATTATTTCTTAGCACTCAATTTACTCTGCACGCCAATATCACTGACTACGCTGTTGCATATAAATTCCTGAAAAACTACGTTTATACTGCAGCTTTTAGGGTCACAGCTTTGGTACTATTGTACTAAAAATACTTTTTTTTATTGTAACAAAGGTACATTTTTATTGCAAAAAGTGAGTCATCAAGGTCAGAGAAATTTCTATTTGGGGTTGCCACTTTACCAATTTAATTTGAGGAAATTTTCGTAATTTATCCATTCAATTCAGTTATTTTATTAATTTTCTACAAAGTCATATAAATTTCCTCAACCATGTTTTATGTCGTGTTCCTTCAGTTCGAGAGTTCCATGTTCTGATCCTTACTTACCAGAAATCGCTGATTACAGTTTATCTTCTGTTCTACAATATGCCAAAATGTCTTGGGATTTTATTAGTTATAGATATATATGTATATCTCCACAAATAATGGAATAATTAAATGTTCGTATTAGTCCGATTAAGATTTTTAGGGAAAGAAAACTCGGCAACTCCTTCTTGGTGTTGCCATACAAAATTTTGGCTTTTAACTATACGTCGACGCAGAGAGCTGACATTTTGTACACAGGCCACTTTTAAAAAAATTTAAGTTCAAAAATGGGACCAATCGTAGGCCAATCCTTCGTAGGTGTGCCATACGAAATTGCGTCCGTAACTATAAATGTTGTCACTGCCTGAGAGAAACATGGTGCTTTCATAGCAAGAGTAATTGAAGCTTCAAAAATGGTGTAAATCGGGCAACCCCTTCTTGATATTGCCATACAAAACTGTGTTTCTTTTTATTTTGAAACTATCTGAAAATGTGTCCACGTGGAGAGCTCAAATTTTGTACACAGCATTTCCATGAAAATTGCAAATACACGCTTAAAAATGGAACAAATCGGGTGAGCCCTTTTTGCTGTTGCCATACAATACTTTCATTTTTGACTATAAATTGACTCATGCGTCGAGATCTGAAATTTTGTACCCTGACATTTTTTAAAAAAAAAATGTACATTTAAATTCAAAACTGTGACCAATCGGGCAACTCCTTCGTAGGGTTGCAATACAAGAACTTCGTTGGTCACTGCCTGAAAACGCGTCGACGACGTAAAGAGCTACACTCTCCCACACATATGTATGTATGCATGCACACACATACAGACACAGAGTAAAACCCTAGAGTACGGAATCGCACGATTGAGTCAGATGATAGCTTAGATATTATGCATCACTAACTAGCCCATCCCTTTCAACCTTCGCCCCAACCCATCTAGGCATGTATATTATCGCCAGGTAATGCAAAAGTAAAACAAAAACATCGAATTTATATTTTTTGTTTTTTGCAATGCCGTTTGAAAACTTTTTTACCATATGGAGTATACGCAAATACAAACTTCCTACAAATTTCCTTCTGGTGTCCTTGATAGCTCACTTTTCGTAGCAGATCCAAGGGGACAAATAGAAATTTATCAAAAGTCGCCTCTATTTTTAGAATGCATCAAACTCGACATTTAAAACCAGCACTTACTTTACTTATTTCTTCTTATGAAAAAGGGAAGTTATCAGGGATTAATGAATGCTGGCTGTCTCGCATTTTAAAATATAAATAAAATTTTCCATGGAAGTAAAACTATGTTGCTTACTCCGTTCAAGCTAATCAGATTAGTCCAATTCCTGGTTTACTATTGCTTATACACACCTCAGAAGAACATATTTTATTAACAATGTTTATTTCAATTATGCGCGGAAGGCTTGAGGGTGAAAGTTTGATCTAGTATATTTTGGCGAATCTAGTACAGAATTGAATTCCTTAGGTCCTGTGAAGAAGTTTGAGTACCCACACTCCTATACTCGGAGGCTTAAATAGCTATTTATAGCCATCCTCATACTCACTTTTTTTTAGTATCTCCATCTTTTTTATTCGAACGGAGGTACTAGATTTTTCGGACTTTAGATTGGATCTAACTCGATAAAGTTATGTTCGATCGAAAAACGTGTTTCACTGTTCGCCTCAGCTCATTACCAGCTACATTTCGTGGAAGAAAACTTTTCTCTGCATACTTTTAGGGTTGGGTAGAAACCCCCGGTGGGAATGGGGTGGCTCCAATACGGCACGTTGCATATGAAATTAAAGGTTTCGCCAAGTACTATCAGATGGTATACTTTTTTAATGATTCAGAAAGCTTTCTCGAGACGTTTTTGCCGCCGGAAAACCATTGTTATGCACTTGGGTCACATACACCCCAATTACTAAATTTCGCATATATTTTTGAAGTATTTTCTCTATGTTCATTAGTGCTCTGTTGTGAATATTTTTCTCATAAGAAGTTATTTCCACTTCTCACCTATTCCGCGTAATCGCGAGAAGTAGAAAAGACATTCAACTTTGTACATTTGGTTCCAAAGTTTAATCAAGAAAACATTGAAACTAAGAACGCAATTTTTTTTATGTATTTTTAGTTGTAAAATTTCAGTTGTACAAAATAACATAAATTCATTCACTTAAGAAAGTTAAACTTAAAAATATAAAAGTTAAAATTTAATAAGTGAAATTTTTTTAATTACGTATGTCAATCACTGTCACTCTCCAATGATTGATTTGTTTTTCCTTGAACGGATAGGGGATCCTTATCAATCGGAATTTCTTGATCACTGTCATCATCCAAAATACGAGTTCTCTTTCTGCGAGACGATAGAAACTCCTCATCCTGGAAACATTTTCATAAATGATATTGGAGGATGGCACTCTTTTATTTTCTGTAGTGTTTAAAAATTTCATGTACGGACCTGAAAAAGTTTTTCAATTTTGTTCGATGGTTCTTTTGCGTGACAGTGACGGATCAATCTCCTTAAAATGAAGCTCTAATTTCTTTGCTAAGTCCAAAGCTTGTTTAACGGAAATATTGAAAGAAGAATCTTCAAGATAATTTTCTACGTCTTTTCTATTCAACTTGTGAAATCCCTCTTCACTTATTTTATGAGCAGACTTTTCTTCTTGGACAATCTGAGGGAGTATACTGGCTTCCAAGAACCGTTAATTATTGAAGATTTTATTTCGCTTATCGTAGAGGACATGTTTGTTAGGCATTACAAAATATAGAGTTTTGGAGTGTTGGGAGGAGGTTAAAGGAATGATGGCTATTATATGAAAGAAGAGTGAAGAGAAAAGGATAAGAAGGGGATATGAAGAAAAGAGTGTTGTCATGTCGTACTTTTATATATATTTTGGCATTTTCCATCCCCCTTAAATATTGGGAGGGTATATGCTGTGGTGTGGTTACGTGATTGAATCCCACAAGTAATATCTATATTAAAAAAAAAGAGAATCGGAGAAGAAGTAACCGAGATATGATGAGAACTGAGGAATATACTGAATATACGAATTTTCATCCTTCCGCCCCCCCCCCCCTCCCAAGCACTATAAAAAAAAAAAGTAGGGTTAAATTCGAACTATATACACCGATGCGTACTGCATAGTTCAATTTCCTTTATACCAAATAAATCAAAGAATCATTGAAATCGGTTAAGAAATGACGGAGATTTGAAGGAAAGCTTTTTACAACTTCGAGCGAAATCGAATGGTATCGAGTATTTCATGTTGGCGACTAAAAAGTATTGTTATAGTAGTTCCGTCTTATTCCAGGGTTGTCGCAATTTTTATCCGTGCTATTCGTAACTTGGTGCAATTCAGGTACCGTTCTATTCGCGGAATGCCTGTATTATAAAAAGTTTGGTATATTTTTCGTACATTTAAAACCATTTATTGGTACAAGATATATTTGACGAGTGGTGACCCTGACCTGCATTATCGATACACCTATGTATGTACGTTATGAAGTTAGTTAATATTTCATGAAGTCACAAATCACAGTGATTGAATGAAGGAAATAATTTAAGCTGGAAATTTAGATTTTGGGTTAAGATTGTCGAACTTTATTTTAGTTACTTCTAATTATTTATCCAAAAGAAATGAATCCTTATTAACCATTGTTGTCCCACAAAAGTTCAATAGTTTTTCGGAAAAAAATACCCTAAGTAGCTTAAATGTAGCCAACTAACCAAAATCTGTTAGTCTCTCTTGAAGTTGAATTTCAGAACTCACTCAAATATAAATATTTTTTCTAATAATAAATCTAAAAAAATACAAACCACTTTAATTTGCTTATGAATGATTTTAAACAAAAAACTGAAAAATTAGCTTAGCTTGATTTTTATTTTATTTTTTTATTTTTTATTTAATAAACTACACACCCACAGCTTTCAGTAAATTAAGAAAAATACTTAAAGCGCTTCCGCAGATATAATCGAATAAATGGTTTCAAAATAAAAGGTTCAATAAAAATCGACATAATTCAGTGTACCTGCACAGTATAGGTTGGTACCTATCCCCATAGATATAGATTGTTGTATATCGTCCTTTTGTCCAGTCATCAGAAAGCGAAGGACCTTCCTGAACATTTTATGAGCACAGGATAATCACATCCTCTTTCTAGTAAGAGTCACTGGACCGTCAAATATATTTAGCGTTCAGATAACCTCACGCTTCACATGCTACAAAATTTACATACGCCATCAGAAGGGAGGAGCGACCAATACTCAAAGGGGCCTCCCACACCTTTTCAGTGTTAGTCGAGCTGAATCTGATCACTATAAAGGATAAAGGTAAAAAAAAAAACTCATGTGGTGTACTCTGACGTGATGGGAATGAGGAGGAATTGATTGTTGTGGATGTCCGTGAAATTCATCTCCACAATTCTTTGCATGCTTTGTAAACAATCTATAGTTAGTCTTCACCTCAATCAACCAATTGCGATCTTGGAAATATTGTCGAAAATATAAACTTTAGGTAATTTTAGGAGAGTCAGGTCATCAGGTGATTTATAGGAGAAATCAAAACGAAACAAATATTTAATATTCGAGTGAATTTTTGGTTTCCTCGATGTCTTTTGATGCATTTGTGAGGTTAAGGTAAACAAAATAATATTATTGCGGCATGCAATCGCTGTCTTTGTACGGTTTTCGATACTAAAGCAAAACATGGTTGTGTAAGTAATAAAATTATGAAGACTAAGGCTCCTGGCAATGGCTGGATTATGAAATGAAAGACATCGAATCCTGCCAATTGCTACGAATATAAAAGCGCGGTTTCATTAAGGTTACAATATGACATGCGGTATATGGAGTCTTCTAATTAAGCTACAATAAGCAACATAAAGCATGCATCTAGAACTAGTGTCGCCAATCGCATAAATTACTTTTCGACAAGATTAATTCTGTCGAACCGTATCATCCAGGATCCAACAGTCAGTGAATCGGGTGCTATATGTATTGTACGATAGACTACGTTATTTATAGAAGATTACCCGATGATCACCGGAATTATGAGATATTACATATCCAATTTATAAAGATAATAAAATAAGCTCGCAACTAAATTTCAGTACATTGTTAAGAAAGTGACAAATAAAATAAGAAAACATGCGATCAGCTATCCATCGCAAAAGAAGGAAATTACAATGGAAACAAAGTAGTTTTTTGCCTTCGAAGATGGCGAAATAATTTGCCTGCGACCTCTTAACTATTTATACCCTAGATGAAATCTCATCGGATATACGAAGTTTGTCAGTCCGCAAAGAAATAATTCTGGTACATCAAAATGGATGGTGGCACTCCCCCACTGTTTTAACCTACATCATATTTCAAAATTTTCAAAATTTTCGAAAAATAAAATTCAGTTCCTTTCCGTCATAATTTCTATACCTTCATTCTAATTCGAACAGAAGAATTTTCTAATACTATGTATACAGGATTTCTACCTAGGTGGTCTATAGATCAGGAAGTGATAGTACTCACCTAGCCAAACAAAAAATTGTGTAAAAGGAGGGGGGGGGGCATATCAACCATTTCAGAGTTACAGGATAATTAAGAAAATGCAAGGTTTCACAAAAAAACAGGACAGAGTGTGTGGTCACCGTCTATTCTCATTGTATTCAGAGCTTCCTTTCCAAAATGACTGATCAACCAGCCCCGTACTCCTCTCCTCTCAGGAGTTATTGTGGTCTAAACTAAAATTTACGGATACTCTTATCTTTTTTTTAATGTAACCTCTATTTTTTTTTGTTAAAAGGTCATTAATATAACCATTTTTTATAAAAACTGTAAACTGCAGACTCTCCTTATTAATTTGACCCTATGTGATATCTGTACCCGTTAAAGAGTTATTGGCTCTTAACCTATTCCCAAAGGTATTCTCAAATCTATTTTCAAAGCTTTGTTCCCTAAGTGACTGAAAACACGTCATTTTGAAAACATATCGTGTAATTTCGTTATGACCTGAATCGATTATGAGCTAATAATTCCTTAGCGGTTACAGGTAGCTCATAGGAAGGTCAAATTAAAGCGGAGAGTCCTCAGATTAAATTTTTTATAAAAAAATTATATTAACCACGTTTTTGTAAAAAACAAATAGAGGTCAAAGTCAAAAAATGGTAAGAAAATCTAAAAATTTTTATTTAGACCACAGAGACCACAGAGACCACAGAAGCAGAGTGCTGAGAGTATTATCGTGTTTGTGCTGTAAATCTGGAGATTAAATATTCTAAAAGACGCTACTTTGGTTCCAAGTTTGATAGCAAGCTTCCTACTAAGGTATTTTCTCGAAATCGTAAGAACTCTGGTCTCAATAGATCTAGTAATCTAGATATGGAAATTGACCACCTTGAAGATCTAGATAACGTGTTTGTTGGCGCATTGCCGTATGCAATTTCGGATGCTTTTGAAATTCCTGCCTGTTGGTCCTAATAAAATGCATTCTAAATTTAAACGTTATTCTCTATTATTATACACTGTAAAATATGCATAAATTGTTGCTTAGGTATTTTTCCCTAAAATGTAGGAAATATTCTCTAAAATTTAGGGACTATTCCCTAAAATTTAGAGAATATTCCCAACATTTTAGGGAATATTTCCTACATTTTAGAGAAAAAAATACCTAAGCTTTGTGGCAACAATTGTGGAAATATTTTACTGTGTACCTATTCTGGCATACATATTTAACTCCATAATACTACGTCTGTATACCCTGAATCTTGGAAACTGTCCAAGATCATTCGCATCCCTAAGAATCCTAAATAGAATCCCCAGGAGTACCGACCCATCTCCATTTTATCTTTCTTGTCCAAGTTTTTCGAGCGGCTCATACATTAGCAAATACTTAAGTATATTGACTCAAATAACCTAATGTCCAATTTATAATCTGAAATTGGACCTTAACACATTTGTACGGCAGCCCTACTAAAGATAACTGATGAAATTCGCGTATCTATGAATTCTGATTTGATAACTATACTTTCTCTTTTAGACTTTTCCAAGGCTTCTGATAAGGTCAATCACTCACTTCTTTAATACAAGCTTAAAAATTGTTTAATTTTTCTAGTGGTGCTTGCAGTCTTATTTGAAAGATCGCCAGCTAAAGGTTTTTTGTGGTGAGTATTCCTCTAAATTTTTGCCGGTATGTAGTGGTGTTCCACAGGGGTCTATCCTCGAACCTTTGCTTTTTTCTGTATTCATAAATGATATATCTTCAGTCATTTTTAATTGTAAATTTCACTTATATGATGCGGATGATTACTAGCTATATACCTCAAGACCGCGTGGATTTATGGGGGAGGCAGTATGTAGACTGAATGAAGACTTTGGATCAATATCTTTATGGGCACTACAGAATAAGCTTCTTCTAAATCCTGAAGTGATGTTAGATGATACTTCTATTCCATAGCAGGCCAGCAAAGAATCTTGACATCATTTTTAACACTACACTTATGTGGTCTGACCATGTCAACAGTATTGTGTGTAAGATTTGCGCAACCCTTCGTGAGTTTTCCGTTACTACTTTCGTTTCTCTTCGAAATACAAGGCTCATATTAGTGAAACAACTGATTGCTCCATTGATAAACTAAAGATGTGAATTATTTTGCCAGCTGGATTCCTTGTCTCAGAGAAAACTCACTGTCGCGTTCAATTCGGCTATTCGCTTAGTGTATGGTCTGAGGCGATATGACCATGTTTCTCCTTATCTAAAATCCGTCTTTGGGTGCTCCTTAAGAGTGTATCTTGATCCCAGGGTAATTTTATTTTTATATAATTTAATTGTAGAAAAGGTGCCTAGCTATTTATTTGAAAAATTATTATTTTCTCGGTCCAGTATAACTGTGACGTTGAGTTTACCAAGTTTTAGTTATCGTGTAACTGAGCATGAATTTTGTATTTACGCTACCATGATGTGGAGTTCTCTACCTCTGGAGATCAGAAGGTATGTGGTGGCGGTGATTTCAGGGCAAGATACTAGATTAATTTTTTATAGATAAGTATTTTTTAATACTTCTTCTAATGTTAATAATTACCGCACATTTAGGTTATTTGTCTTCTATTATTATTATTTAGATATATTTTTAGCATTTTTACTTTACTTTGTTTTATTATTATTATTTTTTCCTTGTTTTTTCTTCTGTTTACACTAGATCATAGTGCAACAGATTACTTTTGTTAATTTTACCTACATATAAGTAGGACTCTAGGCTTTAAGTGTGTAGATAAATAATAAATAAATGAATTTGAAATTTGAATTTGAGTATAGCGGTTGGAAAGGGCATGAAGTTTTGCATACAATGAGCTTTTGACGGTGACCGCCCATCCTATACTCTTTCAGATACAGAATGTTTTGTGAAAATCTTCATTATATTAGACTTAACCATAAAATTAAAGACATATAAAAAAATTCCAACTTAAAATTTCTAACCTCAAAAACCCTTCATATACCTACAATATATTCGCATTAAGTAACTTTTTGTAATACTTTAATATTCCTTGCATAAATAATCCATGCTTCCATTACCACTGTTATAAAAGCCAGAAAATTGAATTTCCCGTTTTCTTTATTAAAAGAAATTGGCAAAAATAAATTCAGTTTTTGTCCCCTTATTCCCGGAATGTATGCGAACATATGTGTATGTGTGTAGATACATATATGCAATTGTATATTTACCCAAAAGACGACGCCATTATGTCTCGACTGTGTTTGCATTATCCAAGAAAAGAGATTCATATAAGTCAGCAGAAGAAACATACAGGTAGGATAGTACAGGGTAAAAAGCCAAAGTTGTGTACACCTTAGAGAAGTAGCGTCACCGATATCCCAAAAGCTCTTCTCAAGTTTTTCTAAGCAGATAAAACTCGGTAGTATGTGCCAGGAGAGGGAAGGAAGGGAAGTCGTTGCATAAGATGACGTTATGCAATCAAACGACGGATGATGTACGTTACACTTATCCGGGAAGAAATATATTCCATAAATATGTACAAAGTATCTGGGGAAAAAGGATTTCCTTGGGAATACATCTAACATCCTGGTCCTACTATCATCCTACAGGTAAGAGAATGTCATCTCTTCTGGGTATGAAAATTGTTGAAGAGGGGATTCTGTGTGGAAAGCTTATACGAATAATAGATGTAGGTACGAGCGCGTAAGAAGCTCATATTTGCGTATATGCAAGACCACGTATATCTTCATATAAAGGATACTATCTATGATAAGAGTTTTCTTTCAAGAAATATCCATGACCTTCTTGGATCCCTGTTTTTAAATTTAAAGAGTATGCATATATGTGTGTATGTTATGTAAAAAGTGAATAGGATTAGTAGGATATAAATATCGGATAGAGAATACTCTATGTTTGAGGATATGATATAACTACAGAAATATCAGATCAAATACACAGTGATTCTAGTTTTAGCAGTTCCAAAACAACAAAACCGGTTTTAGAGAAACAGTCAAAAGAACTAAATTTTGTGTCCTGACTGTTTTTAAAGCCACGATCATAACACATTCTGACATTGACATGATACCGTATCGTAACTGTTAACGACGAAAATGACAGCAACGCATTCTGATATTGCGAAAACAAACTGACACAATGCGTCATGTATTAGATATATTCCTATGCTGAAGGCAACACCAGACTTACGGTTTCAATATTGCGGTTTGTTCGAAACTGTAAGAGTGTCTATATATACTGAAAAATAGCTCGGTGTATACTCAGCATATAGAACATTGGAACTCAATATTAAAACTGCGAAAGATTTCACGGTACACATACAGAGGTTATCTTAATATAACCCTATTTATTAACCATTATCATTTATTACATTAACCTTTTAGAACCGAATTTTATACTGCAATGTTGGCTGCAACTTCTTCTTATATTTAATATTTAACATTTGAAGTGTTTATTTCGTTTTTATTTTCCTTATAGACAAGTAGGTAATCTCAAAATATTTGCGCTAATTAATTCCTGAGTATCGTAAACGGCAAGTATATTTCTGAAATTCTATATTTCAATATGACACAATTGCAATATCAATATCTCGATATCGATACCGCAAGTCTGTCTCCGGTATAAAAAAAAATTATAAAAGAGCCTGGGAAAACCCCCCTTCTGGTATAAGTTATAAACAGACCTGTAAAATTCCAAGTACAAGTACCAGTACAGTACCAGTACCTGAACTTGAAATATTTTAAGTACAAGTCCCAGTACTGGTACTTAAAAAATCTTCAAGTACAAGTCCCGGTATTAGTACTGGTACACTTAAGTCTCACATATCAGCTTTTAAGTACCTTTATAAGTACCTAAGTACGCACGTAATACTGGCATACCGCCGACAAGTGAATACGTAAGTTCTTGTTAATTATTTAAGCACGCTTTCCTATAATAGAGGTTCAAGAGCTTTCAAAAACTCAAAGCAGAAATTTTGAAAAATCTATAGCCAGCTGATGACCGGATGATGTTTCCATTTATGAAATATCATTAAATAGATTGCAAATAGATGGGAAATGAAACAAAATCGTATAAGCCTCTTCTTGGTGTTGCCATATAAAAAATTAGGTTTTTTATATATACTGTGAAAACGATCAGTCCAAGACATTTTTATTGTACTAAAAACTTCTTCAGAATACGAAATCCTATAAAATTTGTTCGAATCATTTTTTCTGTCCGACGAACCGTTCTAGAAATATTTCGAAAAACCACTTCAAAAATTAAATTTGCATAGATCGGTGGCCATACGATATTTTATACGGGCATTCATCTAGGGTATCATAAGAATTGGTCTTGGACTAATTCTAGCTTTTTTACTTGTATTTTCTAATTTTTAAAAACAAAAGGAATTTTATTTCATGTAAATCAATTTTGAAGTTCAGTATATACATAGTCATGGTATATTACAGTCAGCTTTTACTTAAATGACAAATTTCCAGTGCTAGAAAGTACCCAAATATTAGAAACAGTCAGAATTTTCTAACATATAAGTAAGTGAATGAGCGATTGAATTTCTAAGCGGTTACAAAACGATTCCGAAACAAAGAGTAGAAGAAAGGGTTAAGAGTTCACTTCTTTCCTCAGTTCCTTCACATAGAGCCTTCACATGGCGCCTGAAGCAAACGTATAACATAACATAACCTTATATAACTATTCTGACGTAGTCTATCAACTGACTGAACAAAGATGAGCAACAATTGATCATGAGAAGAATAGTAAATAATATTTATTGCACACAAAATTATAATTTTTATACAATTATTAGTTGATATTAATTTTTTGCGAGTAAAGTACATTTAAAAACATTGAGGGAAATCAGTTTGATAGAAATATTTGCAAGATTTTGTAGATGGACTTTACGAGATTTTTTCGCCACGAATCAGCTTATATTCTCGAAATTCGAAGTGCTTCTCTTTTCTTTTTCGGCTGCCAAAACAGCATATTTCGACAATTTTTCTTGACCCATTGTAGATTAGATATAATTTTTTACTAACTTCAATTTGCTGAAACTCCGTTCACATGAAGCTATCGTCATTGGTAATGTCGGAATAACTCGAAACGCGATTTCAACATTTATATAGGATTCTTGGAAGCTATAGTTGTGAATTGATTAAAGCAAATCTAAAAGCAGCTTTTCTCAGGCTATCGACGTCCATTTTGCTAAGAAGATCGTCAGAAAGGAATCGATAGTCTTCAGACACTTGTTCCAACATTTCGTACCTCCTCGTCAGTTAGAATAAAGGAACATCAATCCATTCAAAAATTGGTGTACGAAGCTTTTTTTTTTTGTGGCAATATTGAGATCACTCATAATTTTGTGATTCAAAATGTTCGAATCGCTTCTTTTTTCTTCTTCCTTTAACGTTTGCTTGTATAACAATATATATCTTCAGGAAATTTTGTAGCGGTGGCAAAAATTTCGTCCATGTCAGGATCACGAATCAACCTCAACAAAATATTTATTTAGCAGTTCAGAATCAAAAATAATTTATATTTGTCAAAGGCAAATGTTGTTAATATTATTTTTTTCGCCGGCAATAATGTTTTTTTTTCAACGGACGGCGGCGCCCCTCCGCTTCAACGTCTGCATCACTTGCCTTACTCTTGTTACAGCTGTGTAAGTAAAATTGTTGGTCTCTCGGATACTGTTTCCACAGATAAACCCAGTTTTATTTTTAATTTGTGAAAGGGCCAATCACTCTTACACATATTCTGTACATACATAATTCCTATATAAATTCCCTGTTTCTTTCTTCTTATTTAGCATGGAATTCAATATTCAAATATTCAGTAGGAAGCCTAATAATATGGGTTGTTTGCCTTTTATAAAAATGTCATTTTTGAAGATCCTTTGGGGCTGGTTTGTTATTATAAGCCCGGGCCAATTTGAAGACCCAGTCCGGCCCTGGATGGGCCTAACGACAGTGATATAGTATCAATGAACTATTTTCGGATTCCAACTCCATTTTTTGTCATACCACCGTAGCAGCTTTTTGTATAACTTTCGACAAATGCTGGCTCTATGTAAGTTTCTGCATGGATTTCCTTCAATAGTGGTTTTAGTAGGATTGATACTTCCACCCTCACCTTCTGGCCAGCCACAAACAAGTACAAGGGCTCTTTGCATTAGGTCTGAAATCGTACCACCATGGTTGCCTCATATTATGACTACATCATCATCGTAGCCCAATACATCATATTACATATTCGAGAGTTTTGCTAGGAGTTCGTCTATTATCACCGACCATAACAGAGCCGATAGAAATCCCTCGTTCCCTGTTCCAGCATTTTTTTGCACAGATTTACCCCTACAGAAGTCATTATCTTCCTATAATGCTTATCCATACATACATTGTGTTGTCGAAGATTCCTTTGATATCGGGGAATACGCAGAATATTATGTCACTTTACCAAGTTGCTTTTTCATACTTGGTGCTAAGATTATGTAAGGCATGAAGTTGATTTTCCGGACTAGTAGACATACTAACGACTATGAAGTGGCTTTTCACTAAGGATACTGATTCTAATGAATGTACTCATCTAGTACTTTTCCATAGTTTTCTTTTATATGAACCAGATAGATTCCATCTTCCCCTGGTGCCTTATAAAGTTTATAACTGCTTATGGCCCATCTTTTTCATCAGTAAAGAGCCTCTCTGAGATACTTTTATTCTGTTATCCAGGAACCATATGGTCCCTGTTAAAGGAATCCTGTATCTCTGTTAATTCTTGGTTTTCCTGCAATTCTGGAAAGATTATTTGTATAAGTAGCTCGACCGTTTCTTCAGAATTATTGGTATAGAATACATCTTGCAGTTTTAGAGGTCCTATTCAATTTCAGTGGTCCTTTGCTAAAGCTCTTTGAAGACTAGCCCCTACTTAAAGTTCTTGTATTTCTTCACTCTGGCTACTCCAAATTCTTCTTTTTGATTTTCTTACCTACCTTTTTGTATATAAGGTTAAGGCCTTTTTATATTCATCCTATCGGTTGGTCAGTTTAACCTGATTAAAGAGTTTTCTTATTCCTATCCTTAGACATTTGAGAGAGTCATTCCACCAGTGTACATCTCTAAATGATATTCTAAACTTAAAGCATTCATACATATGTATGTGTAGTCTAAGGGCCAAGATATATTTTGACCAATTTATTAACTGGAAAAAAGTAGAAAATCATACACAATGGAATTAGTAACCATTTAAATGTGTGCAATTAAGTAGTAAAAATGTAAAATGCTAAAAAATCAAGTACTAACGCATACCGTAGCAGATATGAATCCAGACATATAATAGTTTTCTCTAAAAAGCCTTTTCTTTTTTCATGATAGCGTTTCACCTAAAGTGTAGGAATCCCAAGAACATTTTGTTTAAGCACTTACTTTTGATTTACGATTGTAAGAATAAAATAACAGTGCAGTCGTAAATAAACAATGCAATGGCTGGGGAGCAGAACCAAATATTTACCGTGATTCATACATGAATCAAAATTGCAAATTTTATCCAATGACGAATTCTTCATTTCTAATATTTTAGAATTAAAATTAAGATTTTATTTCATTTCAATTTATTTACTAATGGTCAACATTCTTTAACGATAGTATCATAAATAAAAACACTTTGACAATACAAATTGTTTGTGTAAATTTTATTTACAAATTCCTAAATTTAAAATTATTCAACAAATAAGTAGTAAGCACACCTACATACATATATATCTAAATAAACTATTAACAACTCTTATAAAATTCATAACCAAAATAAAATATTTAAAAAAAAACATTTAATTTTAAACAATACTGTTTTATGTAAGTACCTCACTTAGGTTCTACGTCTAATCTTTGTCCAATTTTTAATGCTTTGCTTTATACGCTGATTTCCATATTTCAAATAAACAAATTGTCGAATGGAATCGATAAAAAATTGCCAAAGGCATTGAAACATGTGTAATTATCGTCCATGCCCAAATACCAAAAAATTCTAAATGACTACTTCGAAAAGCTGCACGTCCTTTAATCAAAGTATTTATAAACCACAAGGATACATTTGCAATTAGTAAAAATGTTATTAACTCTCGTCCTGGTTTATATCGTTGTTGTTGAGCACCTTTACATCGTCGCCAACATGCATTCAAAATGAATAGCGTTTGAATTGATGTTTGAAATAAACCAATTATTTCAGCTATTAAAGCTTCTTTCCCATGAAATGCACCATCTCCCATAGAAAAGTAACTGCCCATGATGCTAAACATTCCATAAACATAAACTCCAGTCTGTGCCAATACAAGAAGAGTACAATCGAGACTCATGCATTTTACAGTCTTATCACATCTATTAAGAAATTTCAAATCTCGCATACGTATCATGGCAGATATTACTGCTATGCTAGTCAAAACATACATAACTGTCTCACAAATTGTCACTTCCAGCGTTGCAATTAGCTGAAATCCTTCCTCTTCATGTAATACGAAATACATGATCATACAAATGATCGTCAAAACTATAACAAGAATTCCAGCGAAAAGGCCACGATGAGCACGAGAACAATCTACCGAAAAATGATGAGCACTTCGATGTGAAGATTTTTGAGAATCATTCCGAGATTTCGCTATATCTGGAATGGATTTTACCTTTTTCCACATTTCATAGAGGATCACTGCACAAATTAATGAATATTCAATTGTACAAGGAAATAAAAATGGTGAAGCATCCTGTACTAAAGATCCCATGATTTTAGTTCTATGGCAATTTATATGTTGTACAGCCTCTTCTGATCTTCTATCCATGCTAGAAAGTTTTCCCGTGATATTCGTTGAATTCAAGTCTCCGAGAAAATTTTGTATAGTCGCATTGGGAGCAAGTGTTGTTGTTACTGTAGTAGACAAGATCATAGCAGCATCTAAACCAATTTTATCTGCATAAAATGAATCTTCTCCTAATCTATGTCCCATCTTAGAATGCATAAAATGATAAATATCATGCTTAGTTTCTTCAACTAGTACATAAAGCCATTCACATAAGTTCGTCGCAACCATATGCATAAGTCCAAATCTGGCGGTGACTTTATGGCGTGCCATATCCAATTCTGTCGTATTAAGAAATATAAATTGCATTTGAACAATAGAAAGAGCCATACGTGCAGCAGGTGTTAGAGCCACAAAAATATTACTGCAACCGGGTCTACCGTGCAGTTCGAAATATTGTCCGAACTCGAGTCCTGAATAAACCATGGTTCCTATTCCGAATGCAATGGCTCCAACACGTAGGTAAAAACTTCCGAATCGAATTGCTTTTCTCTTGATGTGAACATTGTTTGTTTTTTCATCTGTCGAAAAACTGTAATTTTAATTTTTTCGTTTTTTTTTTTTCGAATATATTTTTTCAGCTAGGTATACTTACGGTAAGTTTTCAGTATGCTGAAAAGTGCTCTAGTTTTCATTGTTGAAGCATAGACGAAAATAACAAAAGTTATACTACCCAAGTAGAGATAGACATAGAAGCTTTGATAGAGATATGCTGGAACTTTTGACGATATGATTTCTGTAACGGGCATTGCCACACCTAAGATCACCAATAATTTGCAGTACAGGACAGATAGAGCTGTGCTTAATGCGTCACTGGAAAATAAGACAAATGTGAATAATGTTACGAAAAAATTAAGAAAAATTATTAAAAAAAAATTTAATAAATACAAGCAGTGGAGTAGTGATAAAAAGGGGAAAATTTAATTCTGCATTCATTTCGATTTTTTTTTACCTGAAACAGGGTGCTTCAATAAAATAGGACAGGATATGTAAGCCGACAATTACAGGGACAATTAACATAGATACAAAGTCCTTAGAAATAATTTCATAGAAAAACAATTAGAAACAAATTCAGGAAACTATGACTATGGAATGCAATTAAATTTTTCCTTACGATGTGGCCAAAGCTCAGAGAATACCCTATGATGCCATAGCATAGTCTTCATAGGAAAAAAAGAAAGGATAGGGAATTATAAATTATTGGGTTTAGTTAAGGATGTGACGATGTGCATCAGTTATGCTTGAATGTTTGCGGCTCATAGTTGAAGGGAAAACAGAGGATGGTAAATCATTCCACATTCGTACACTTATACTTATGAAAGATTCGCGAAATTTCACGGTACGGCCGAATTTGACTTCAAAGGTGTGTGGGTGAGCTCGTGTGGTGCGATTAGGCTAGAGATTTTATCAGAATAAGAGCCATAGTAGAAGTAGCGATAAAAGAGAGATAGATATCCGATTACGTCATCGCTAAAAAGCCGGAAGGCTTGCTATTGGAGCTTGTCTAACGCGGACAACCCCTGCCCAAATATGGGGATTATATTCTAATCTCGGCCGGATATGAGACTTGCAGGCGCCAAGTCTAATGAATAAAAATATTTCTTGCATCTTTACAAGACCAGAAATTTAATCGCATTTTTGACAATACCAAAACTGTAATCAGATCAACTAAGATTGTTTAATATTTCAATGCCTAGGATGTTTAGGGATGATGAATTTGAGATATGTACTCAATTGACGAAAATGGCTTCATTTGTCAGCTATAATATTCGCACGAGATTCAGCTGTAGAGTCGAATGGTTACAAGAAATAAAGGGTACTATCATCTGCAAAACTATGAATAACATTGAAAGTGAGAGCTAATAGATCATTAATTAAAATTATAAAAAAAAGTTGGAGATAGAACAGAAACTTGCAGTACACTAACCCGTCAGACGTAACTCCATCTCAAAAATAGCTTGGCGAGAGGGAAAACTTTCAATCCATTTGAAGAAACGAAGGTCTGGACTTAATGCCTGATGTGCAGCTTGGAGAGTAGAATGCCAGACTCTATCGAAGGCCTTTGAAATACCCAATGCGACGATTTCTGATTCACCAAAATTATGGAGACATTGGTTCCAACGTTCCAATACGGTGGTTGGCCTCTAGATACTTCTTCAATTCGGCATTGATGAATGTTTCGAAAATTTTAGAAAGAATCGAAGTAAGGGCAATTGGTCTATAATTGGGGGGATCACTTAGCTCTCCTTTTTTGGGTATTGGCATGAACAAATTTCCATACCGAAAGAAATGCTCCTGTCCTGAATAGGAAGAGATTAGGTGAAATAGTTCGCGTAGAGATTTAGCTAAAGCTGAGGCGCAGCACTTGAACACTAGGGCGAAATATCATCAAGCCCAGCAGCCTTAGACACAGTGCGATTGACGAGTACATTTAAGACCTCCCTTCTGCGGAGATGTAATAACTATGATTTCATGTTTGTGGAAAATGATTCCCTGTGCACATCTCCATTGTAAATTATTCAAACCATACTCAACACGATACAAAAATTAATAATTTTTTTTTATGGTGTGCAACCCACCCCTATTAAAAATTCAAAAACAAATAGTTCATTTCTTTGACTGTGGAAATCAAGTGCTCGTTACAAAAACCTAACATTTGGCCAAATTTCAAATTCCTAATCCTTCCGTCGTCTATAACAGACAGACATTGGACGCACACGTGCGAACTTATACGGGTTCCGTTTTTCATTTTGTTGTACCAGAATCCTACAAATACAATTAAGGCAAATAAAATTCCTTGAATACTTACTCTCCAATTCTTCGATTTTTCCGTTTTGACTTTACCGCTAAAACACAATTTGGACCACCATTTGTATTACTGTAAGAAGTATTAATAGATCGTGAACTTCCATTAGGATCCTCATAAAGTGACCTATGAACAACAAGAAACACACACACACAAACAAATTATTTTAATTTGAGTATAAAATTTTAAAACAAAAATCAATTTTACCCCATTATTCTTGGTCTTTGTGGTGTTCTTATAGCCGCCATGACAGTTGATGGACTTCTTGTTGATAGAATTTCTTGCAAAAGTGTTGATGGTCGTCGAGATAATTGAAGCTCTTCAGTTATAACTGGAATTGTCATTGAACAACTTGATTCGTTGCGATTACGGGAAGAAAAAAACGGCTGAATGCTACCACATCCTTCATGACCTGGACTTGGAGATTGATTTGAGGATGTAAGTATTGGTGAAACTGGCCTAGGTGCCATATTATTTATATTCGAATTTTCGCAGTGATTATTACCATTCGTATTGTTGCCTTCTGTATTATCACCTTTGTCAGAAAATTGCCTTCCAATGGATTTTGTAGGACATGTGATAACTTTCATGCCACGATTTGTATTACTGTATAAAATAATAAATAAAAATAGTGTATGTGATTAAAAAAATATATTGAAAGAATTTGTGGGCTTTTGAATTATATAAGTTGCATAGCTATAACAAATCAAATTTCGGATTCGAAAAATAAAAACAGAAACAGAAATACCTTTAAAAAATTAATTAAATTAATTTTTGAATTAAAAAGCTTGAAAATGTTCTGTACATATTCAAAATAATAAGCATTTATCGATTTTTTAGATACCATCTTCCAGATGGCAGCAGCGTTCCCAATAAATTGCGCAAACGCTAACTCACAACTGAAATCTGTTCTAAAATTTGCGTATAGTCATTTGCGCCGGCGTAATTGAGTGGTTTGCAATAAAAGTTAAGTCCAACTGCAAACAGGATGACTATCGAAGGAATGTTTTTTATGCAAGAAGATGAAGAAGACTTTAATATGAATATTAAAGTGGAAATTAAATTTAATATTAATATAATTGTCACACCCCCGCCAACAAAAGTGGTCCCACATGAATAGAAAATGAAGCAGTCTATGTTATACATGTCATTGACTTATCGTAACAAAATTGGTATCCCATTTTGACGTCAAAATGACTGGACCATATTTATTTGAAACATTTCTAGGTGAAGCAAACTCGTTTTTTGGTAATGAGGACTTAATACCTACTTGACACCTATAAATATATATTAATTTAAGATTTTTATCTAGCACCAGTAAAAAGTTATCACCCACGCTTTGCTCACCAAAACGACATAATGATCATAATGAGCAAATATTAACCTCAGTCGTAAACCCCAGAAAACAAATTATCCATGAAGTAAAAGTCATACAGAGCGCATGGAAGCTCCATAGGAATGACTTCTGCAGAAGCTGTTTGGGGATTAGGAAGAGGTTGAGGGAATTTAGTACTAGCTGAGTGTATGCTCTAACCTTGCCAAGCGTAGAAGAATTACGCTTGGTAGCTACTTTTTCTGCGAATTGGCGAAATTAGCAGACAAACAGTTGGACGACCTGTTAAGGTTCATTAATTATTCTGGCTAGTTTCAACGCACCTTTTAAATTTGTGGATTATTTTCCAGGTATGATCCCAATACGGTACCATCGCAATGGACCATCGATGGTCTAAGTTGAGCTGATCTCCCCGGTGACCACCACTCAAAAAAAACCTGAAAATTCTCACATACACATTTACATATGTATATAAATATACATTATTGAACCGATTTGTTGTCTAACCGACAGATTATCCTGGTAGACAAATCATGATGAGCTCATCAATGAGCTCCTCATGAATAATCAGATGAACCTCCTGATAAAATTTATTCGCGTTTGAATCAAAACCGAGAAAAAAATCATTTAGTGTGCATGAGATATTGCATCCCTTTCACTCAATTATAAATGTATACTTTACTTCTCTTTTGTATATTTTACAAAATTAGATGAGCACTTCGATGAGTACATAATAAGTGTCACGATGAGCTAATTACTGAGTATGTCAATGAGTGTCACGATGAGCTTATTAATGAGCATGTCAATGAGTGTTATGATGAGCACTTCGATGAGTACATAATGAGTGTCACGATGAGCTTATTACTGACCATGTCAATGAGTGTCACGATGAGCTTATTAATGAGCATGTCAATGAGTGTCACGATGAGCTTATTAATCAGCATAGCAATGAGTATTACGATAAGCTTATTAATGATAATCTGATTTTACGATTGATTTAATATATTTTTCCGAATTCAAAATCCAGTTGTAAATCAAACTCTAAGAAGCTGAGGCGTAAGCATTTTGGTATATGGGTGACAGTTTTTCCGCGGAAAACTTATCAAAAAACGAATTTAAAAACAATAATTTAAAAATTTAATTTATAAATCAAATTTTTCTAGTTGAAATTTCACTTGACACGATGATAAAGACAAGAAAAAATATTTATTTATTGCTGGTTTAGTATATAGGGAGCAGTTTCATGATATCCATTGAGCCCTTCGATGAGATTTAATGAATGCTCATCAGAAGGCTCATCGGTACTTCATTTTCTATATGTTTCTTCATGAATTGCGAACACCTTGATACCTTTCAGTCAAATTAGTATTAGTTTACATAATAGCTGCCCCTTGCAGGGCAAGGGACAAGTTAAAACTGTAAGCAATTTCTACTAGGGTAAGAATGACTGTAATATTAAAGAAGTATACAATTTCATTTTGAATAGGTCTTGCAACCCATAGACAAGTTAATTTACATTTTACAATTATTTATTTATAGGTGAATTTGCACAAAAAGATATAAAATCTTATTTTAATACAAGGTTAATGTGTAGGTACATTATCCAATAACTAATAGTTAAAAAAACTAGAGACTATTACGAAAAATTAAATAATCGTCGCAAACAAAATTAAACTCAGGTATGCTTATTTTATTGCTCCAGAACTCTGCATTTAAAATTACGAAATATAATTGACTTAAGCAAAAATCTCAAAATTATTTTCAGAGAATTCCAAATAATAATGGCATTGGCGTAGGGAGAGACATGGTTAAAACGATTGAAACCAAAAACGTATGTAGCTTATAGTAGCGTTGAATGCAGTATTTACCTTTCGAATGAGCTCATAGTCAAGAAAAGAAAATAGTTCGCACCCATAGGTAAAAAGAGGGACGAGAAGCGTCCTAACTAGCTTTAAACGGGTTTGCGCTGGAGTAAAATTCCTAGCCATCCAGAGTGAATGAAACCAACCAGAATATACTTTTCTAACTACATAGTCCATTAATATGATGGTCGCAGAAAAGAATTCTATTAGAGCTAATTCCAAAGTTGTGAAGTGAAATCGACGGCTAGAATTTGTGTTCCATTGATTACGTCAGGTGAACATGTTATCAACGGTCCACAAATATATAGAGTGGAGATCAATATTTATGCAAAAAAAAAGACATCATGTACAATGAAAGGTGCAGTTTGCTGTACTTATCACAATGAAATAAATCCTTGGAGACAATTGACAGGAGAAGAATTTGACGAGCAATGAACACGCTCACTTGAGCTTTTGAAGTCAAATGCACATTTAATCTACAAAAACGCTATGCACTTCGACAGCCTGAACTCGAGACCAGAACGCATTAAAGGACGATTTAGCAGACGCAATTTTGAAATTATAATGTTGAAGGTTTATTCGACTTCTAAATACATAAGTACCCACGGATTGCATAACAATTGATGAGCAGCTGTTTCCATTCAGGTGTTGTACTAATTTTAAGAAATATATGCCATCCAAACCAGCAAAATACCGCATAAAAGTTCGATAGGCTTGAGATGCCAAAAACTCATATCCATTGTAAGATCTAATCTACACAAGGCTTTTGTCAATTACTTTAGGAAAACAATCAATATATAAGTACTAATTGATAATTACAGATCTATCATAACACTGAAGTTTGGCAATCAATTTCCAAGCAAACTTGGGGATTCATAAAAAATATCAATAAATACTCAATTTACCAAATCAGTTGCTTTTGTTTTATACATAGTAAAAATTTTCTAGTTATCTTCAACTTTCACTGTACACATTCTTTCATACCAAATATTTATTTATAATGGTAGCACCGGGTGTGCCTTTGAGGAAGGAAATTTATAAGTCCAGTTTTTCGTCCACCTGACTTTACATTTTTAGTTAGTAGGAAAACGGGTTAATTGGCTTAGAATTACTTGATTTGAGATTAACTAGACGATCAACATTGAGGTTTCGCATTTTCCTAATGAATCCGCAGAAGAACGTTAAAATAATCACCCGGGTGCCTGTGTATGCCCACAAGGGTTAATGACCATCAATAATATACGGGTGATTCAGATCAAGATACCTTCCGGTATACCACGCGATTCCTTGAGGTAGGCTGATCAAAAAATTGTTCCACATATCCCCCCCCCCTCCTAGAAACCTTCCTTTAGGAGCTGTGGCCAGTTGAAGATTTCGCCAATATTCGTGAGAATAAATGAGTAAAACTTTTGAACCACCCTATAGATTTTGGTTATTGTTAGCTTATTAAATAGCCAAGAATAGTAGCGAAGAGTGTATTGCTCTGTATGTTTTAATTAAGCATCTCTTAATTATTCGTAAATATTTCCAAAACATTGATTTTTTTTACACACAAATTTCATAAATTCGGTTATTTATTTCAAAAACTTTTGTGTGTAGAAAAATCAAAATTTTGGAAATATTTGAGAAAAATTTAAAGATTCTTGTTTAAAAAATACAGAGTAATACACTTTTCGACGGCTACTATTCTTGGCTATTTAATAAGCCAACAATAACCAGAATCTATAGTGTGGTTCAAAAGTTATACTCATTTAGTCCCATCAGGGTTCACGAATATTGGCGAAATCTTCTTCAACTGGCCATAGCTCGGGGGGGGGGGGGGGGTATGTGGAACACTTTTTTGATCAGCTTACCTCAAGGAATCGCAGGGTATCCAGTGGCGGATACAGCGGGGGGCGATCGAAATCAAAATTTATATTCTAATCCAATGAAATAGAAAATACAAAAAAAAAACTTTTAAAAAAGACCGTTTCTAAACCGGCGTTAAAAAAATAGAAAATAATCTCTCCCTTCACTTAATGAATATATCACAACAGTTCTATAGAGTTTCCCTTCATTTTGCATTTAATTAAATTTTTAAATTATATTACATTTGTATATAAATTTTAAAATTTTCAAGGTATACAGAGAAAACAAGATCTGGACAACTCAAATTACACTACAGTGAATAACAATTTCCCGAAATTTAAATTTGGAACTCCTAATATTTATCATAATACTTAATTAAATTACTTTCCTTTGAATATGCTTTCTTTGTGTACCATGAAAATTTTAAAATTTTTATACAAATGTAATTTGATTAAATGGAAAACTCTAGATAGTTATTTGATATATTTATTGTTTTTTTTTCTTTTTAGTCATAAATTATTCTCAAAAAATGTGAAATTATATCACTAAGGAATTTTCAGTACAAGCATTGTTGCACTTTTTTGTGATCGAAAGCTCACAAAAGTCGGGTATTTTGATGAAAAGTAGTATGTTGGGAAAATTATCATAGCCGGGGTAATTAATCTCAGATTCAGTTGTCCTGCAAATATTTAATTTAAGGCAAATAGGATAATATGTATATTAACCCTACCTAATTAGAATTCCTCCTTAAATTCCATTTAAGTTGCAAGAAATTGCAGTCCAGCCCAAGAAATTATGGTGTTTGAGCGAAATGCAAGTGACCTATGTATGAAAAACACCAGCAGTAAGGCAAGCAAGAAGTGTATAATGTCTATTTCATGTGGGATTAAATTTTACCATGCTTACGGGATCAAAAACTTATATTATATAGATAAAAGAACTCTGGCGATATCTGAATGCTAATGAAATTTTCATGCCAAAACGAAATGAGAAAGCTATACAGAGCGGTCCACAACTGATGGCAAGTGCGGTTATAGGGGGCGATGGGGGCAATCGCCCCCCCTAGAGCAAACGTCTGGATCCGCCCTTGAAGGTATCTTGTTCTGAATCACCCTGTATATAGTAAGTACAATTTCGACCGGCTAACTATTTGACTAGTGGTGGCCTATTGTTAAGCATGCTGATTTACATTCCACAGTCATTGTGGATTGGAATTCAACTTGCTGGATCTGATTGTGCACTTTTTCCTTATTCCTCCATCATTAGGATAGGCACTGTATAGGCTAATCACCAAGTATAGTGAGCAAAAACAATTCACAAAAATGATAACAAAGTCATGTTTGAAGAAGCTATAAATGCTATGCTTCCCCATGCACTTAAGGAGAGTGAAGAAAAAAACCGAAAAGAAATCACTACACGAACTATTTTCCGTTTTTTTTTTTTTTCAACAAATTGTGGAAAATTTAAATTTCCTACCATTTATGACTTAATTCTACACTTTTTAGATTTATTATCACACTTCAAACAAAATTTATAATAGCGAACATAAAGAATTTTTAATCAAACACAATAGTGTCTGCCTGATGTTTACTTTTATCATTATCATTTCCACGAAGTCCATAAAAAAAAAAAACATAGAAACCTCTGAAAATAGACTACACGAATTGTTAAACTGTTTAATTTATTCTCTAATAAATTTTCAATTACACAAGTTATAAGCACAATTATAGCACCTCAATTCACCCAAGATAAATGAGTTTTATAAATTTTATTGAAACCAAGAGTTTACCAAGAAATATCCACTCCACCAGAGTACTGATAATACGCGATTCTACTAACTTGAGCACAACCGCACTCTTTAACGGACATTCTATGAATATCTAACGAAATTGAGATTCTATCTAGCCGGTACAGAGTGACATTTAATTCTTGTGATGTCTACATATGTATATCTATATAAGTACATATGTAGTATATAGGTATATAACGCAAATTTTAGATACAAATAAAAACTTTAATAAGTGTACACGTACTTAGAGCAATTATAGAGATTTTTTTTTTAAACTATAATTCTATGGGAATCAAATACAAAATCCCACTCGGGTATGTATAAAAAGTGTTAACTGCAAATAAGAACATTGCAAGATACTAATTGACCTCACCTGAGTAGAGCAG
Organism: Dioctria rufipes; assembly: GCA_963924295.1. Lineage (NCBI taxonomy): Eukaryota > Metazoa > Arthropoda > Insecta > Diptera > Asilidae > Dioctria > Dioctria rufipes. The sequence continues at coordinate 14,261,776 of OZ002742.1, read as the reverse complement.
TGCAATGCGGGCGACAATGACGTTTAGATCTGCGACACAACAAATCGTTACTGATCATATTATGAAACCTACCTAATACTACGTACTGCACTTGATTAAATCAAAACGAATAACGTTAACTATGCGATCCAAAAAAAAATAAAAACAATCAACTTTTCACTCAGAGTCAGATATTGAGACTACCTTGACAAGATTAAGGCCTTATCAATAAACGAAGAAAGTGTGATAATAAATGAACTTCTTTTGATAGGTACCTACCTACCTACTTTTGCCGAATTGATAATAATAGATTGAAACACTCATGAAATTCGATCCAATTTTATCTCATCTAGGCAGGACGATAACGTTTTCCTTAACGAATTGTGCGACTGATTAATGTCACGTGAAGACTTATTATTATCAAAATCAATGAGGTATTTACGTACAAGCAAATTCGGATAATAACTTTAATCCTGCAACGATTATAAAACCTGATTTACATTTTACAAGCAACACTTGATTTATATGACGACGACCACGTTCAAATTTTTTATTTTATTTACATTTTCTCTACCAGAATGAGTCAATTTTTTTTTTTTCGTTTTCGTAAAAGGTTCGGATATGCTTACGTAGAAATACTTGTAGAAGTTGAGTTTATTTATATTTTTCATGATAATAATTCCAATCCATTGTCATATGTGGTACTGAATATTCGACAAATATTTAATTATTTACCAATTAGAATCTATTTTTCTAGGATTCTGGTTAGCATGGAGTATTAAGAAGGTACTTAGAATTTTTTATCGATAGCTAAATTCTTTTCAGAATAGCATTTCATAAAAATCAAGTGTGTGGTTTAATTTACATACGCTAATCATTGACATATATGTATATAAATGGACTGCTCGCGTTGTGTCAAATGGAACCACTTTTCACTTTTATATTTTTCTCATTGCGTGAGAGAAATTATTTATTAAAGTTCAGCGTGAGGAGAGAAATATTTCTTTTTGCGTAAGTATTATTCTGAATTCAAAATTGGTGCCACATAAAATCGGCGATCAGACAGTCTATTTATATTTTATAACTTCTATTCATATTAAAGATGTACTAAATAAATTATTTTCCGTGCAGTAATAAAATGTTATCAGATGCGGAAAATTTAATTTTTTTAAGTGTGTCGTTAGTTGTTTTAGACAAATTTGAAAATGATAAAAGAAAGTAGTGTGAATTTTAAAAAACGTGAAACGCATGGGACATATAATATGCTTATAAATGAGATAATTTTAGAAGGTGGCAGCTATTTTAAAAACCATGTGATTGCTTGATGGCACCACTTATAATAAAGAAAGACATAAAGTTTCGATATTCTATATAACCATCCGAGCAGCTAGCTACCAGTTACATTAAAATTTTGTTGCATCTTTGTTTATATGCATCGAATTCAGCCATTCCTCACGAAAACTTACCGACCATTTCCGATTTGGATGAAACTTTCGCAATTTGTAGGGAATAACCAAATAGCTCAATTATGGTTGTTTGTTTTCCCCTAATTTAGCAATTCAGTTATTCGAAGTTTGCATGTTTTAACCGAACGAGTAAGATCAATTAAAACTGTAAAATAAATAACTAAAACGATCGAAATACCTTATTTGTAGCAATTTAGTTTATCGTTTATCTTATCACCTAAAAAAAAAAAAAAAAAAACTAAAGATTTACGCGTGTGGTTAAAAACGTGTAGTGACAAAAATTGTATATTGTTTTGAAGAACAACACAATGACGTGGAAGTGCAGTGCTTTCGAACGATACAAAAAAAGTAGTAATACATTTCGGATTGCTAACAACGCCAATTTAGTTAATCGCGTAAAAATTCTGAATATGGTGTTCGGGGTAGGTAAAAAACTGTATTGTATTTGCTACCTTAAAGTAACCAAACAATAACCTATGGTGCAATACAGCCAGCCAATTCTTCAGGAAGTTGCAAAGCTATCCAATCGACAAAAGGGGGCTTTAAGCTTGCCCGATCTTGACGTTGATTTGCTTCGCTCATCAAGTGCAAGTTCTATAAGTACGTCCACAAGCCTGACTTAGAATCGCTTAGTTTCAGTGGGAAGCTCTCCATTAGCTAGGAAGAGACTTAAGAAATAATTCTGAAACCTTTCTGAACCTTTTCAATTTGTTCGGGAAACAACATAACTAAATTTTCTTGTCGATAAATTATTTCAGAAATAATTTTTGTAGTGTTTTTGAGGATTTATTTTCAATTTTGCGCAGATTATAGTGAGGTAAACGTTTTTTTGAATCTTTTAAACATTTAATAGCATCAGCAGCCTTTTTTTTTTGGTTGGGGTAACAAAAATGTCTTTTATTCGATGATTTTTCTGGGTTATTTGAGATTGTGCCTTCGCTACATTTAATTCTGTTTTAGTATTTGTATCCAAAAATTTAAAATCTTCGTTGCACATCAATGAAAATTAGATTGTATTATATATACACATATGCATGTAGATATGTCTGTCTATAGTGATCTGTTCTGTACACTGTAAAAACGATCAGTCCTAGACGTTTTTATTGTAATGAAAAGTTCTTTAGAATATGAAATCCTATGAAATTGGTTATAATCATTTTTTCTTTACGATGAACCGTTCTAGAAATATATGCGAAAAACCGCTTCAACAATGAAACTTACACAAAGAGGTTTAATAAATACAATTTTAGAACTTTTTGATTTTGTATTTTTGTATGTTTTTAAACAAATTCTAAAACTATATTTTTTTATATGTATACAGGGTTTTTTTCAATGGTGTTCAGTAAAGCAGGAGGTAATAGTACTCACCTAGACAATACACCCTGTACTTTTTAAGATGCAGAGTGTTTTGTGAAAGACTGTCTTTTTTTCTTAATCACCCCAATACCCTATATATATTGTTGCCTGGTCAATAAATCATCACAAAATGATTATATATATTTATTTTATATTTTCTGGGTTGCGAAAAAATCACAATCATAAATGGGGTCGTGAATGAAAAAATTTTAAGAATCCCTGTCCTAGCGTATCATTAAAGTTGGTCTTAGACCAATTCTACCTTTTTTTTTTTTGTCTAATACTTGTTTGTACCTACTCTGGATCTGTAGGATCCCATATTACACCTTCATTAGATTTTTATGTACAATGCTTCGAATAAAATATTAGTTATGTATTTTGATTGAACCCGTATAGTTTGAATCTGACACAGGAACATTTTTACTGTTTTACTTAGAACTGGAAATTTCACGGGTAGTAAACGGTGCTCAATAGTAATAGTAGGGGTATTGGGGTGGTATACAAAATACTGAGTAGGCTCTAATTATCACTTACTAAGAGTAGATCACAATATTATCATTTCAAAACCTTCGAATGAAAAAATGAATATTTCCTAGTTGAAATTGAAAACAATCAGGAAATATTTTTGCTTGCAAATTCGATAAAAATCATGTCCAATGCCAAAGAAATAAATTAACAGATTTCCCAAATTGTTTCTGAAGCACTTTTGAAATGTTTCTGAAATGCTTCATTAATGTTTCCAAAATGTTTCAGAAGAATTTTTCCCCTGAATGGTTATACGATATATAGACGGACAATCGGGTCCATCTGATCGTAATCGAATTTCAAGAAAAATAAATTATAATATAGGTGTACTATGCTTGTGGTATAAGGAAGTAAATAAATCACTTTTATGTTTGAATGGAATTATTCTAATTAAAGATGATCAAGACAAAAAAAAAATTTAAAAGGAAAGGTCTTTTTCACATCACAACAATTCTCCTGGAATTTCTCCTGAAATAAACCAGCTTATATTTCATTGTATCATTCACGCCTTCTTATTGAAACGATATTGTAGCAGTAATAATGTCACCCTACTAATTCGTTTGAAGGCTATCGGATGTTGAGAACGTGATATATATCATAACTGGCTTCGGTTTATAACTAAACTTAAAAAAAATTTAATTCATCGGAAGTTAAGGTGGGTGTAGGTCAAAAAATGACAGGTTATATTCGTGGATTATGCTAAACTGCAATACTTGGATTTGTCTAGATTGCTCTCTTAAATATCGTTGGACAATTTAAGCTTTATTAACGCCAAATTATTATTCTTCCAAGATATCACGATGACTCCAGGTTTGTCAATTTTGCAGCACGTCATTTAATTGTGGTTTTCATTTGCGCTTTAGCCATATAAACGAATAAGTTTAAGGGATTCTTTAGTCCAAATTCTACCACATGTGAATTCAAATATAGCAGCAGCAGCAGCAGCAGCTCATTGAAAAAGTTATTATAATAAAAAGAGAATGGAACCTGTTAATCCATTTTGAAAATCCTCAAACAACACCATCTGAAAGTGAACAATTGTAATTTATCTACATAAGAATTGCATTTTTTTTTTCAAGCTGTTTTTAATTATTATCGATATTCACTTAAGTTTTTCACTCAGTCGTGAACTTTAAAGTGCTTTTAATTTTTCTCGTATTTAATTTCAAATATTACAGGTTAATTTTTGTTTCCAACAATGCCACCAGGGGCAAATGTTGTAATGATTCTTAGTGAAACGATAACAGAATAACTTATAAAGATTAATTCCTTATTTTAATTTCTAAAGTTGATCTTTTTAAATTGCATATAAGAAGTTAATTTCAACGAGTTTACTTATAAATAGTTTTTCCTTGCTTCAATGTTAAGACTAGTATATGGCTTGAAAAATTTGTATAATGAGTTTTGATAAATTTCAAGTTTCTTGTAATTTCTGGTACTTAACTGCCCAGAGTAAAGGCAATCTTGAAACTTTATAAACTTCTTTCAGAAGCCGCTGAATTTCGAAGAAATGAAATTATTGTATAGCGCTAATTTCATCGTTGCTATACCATTGCTAATAATCTTCTATGGTCGTATACATAAAATTATCAAGAGTAAAGCACAGATAATTAACAGTTACAAGTTGTTACATTTAAGATTTTCTATTCTTTTAAAATATGTACTTACTTTACTCTATTCGGGAAAAACAAAAACAGATTTTTCAGGGACAGAAGCTCCGTCATCGAATTAATATTGATAAAAGACGGATTTTTTTTTCTTGATAGAAAATATTCTATAAGTGGAAATTCAGAAGTGGGCACTAAGAACAAATTCTATACGCTATTGAATATGGTGTCATTATCGTGATAGGTTGTGTCGACTTTGATAATGTTAAAAAATTAACCAATGACCAAGCTCAGAGAGTGAGTGAAAAATATACGTAGATTTATGTACATCCACCACGTTTCTTTAATTTGCATGTGGAGAAATATCCGAAACTTTCGAAGACCACTTAGCCAGCATAGGGTTTATTATTACCAAAATAATGAGTGTACTACAGTAAATTCCTAACTGCAAATGGTAATTTATGTATCTGACTTTCCAGCGATTAGCGTAAGAATTCTATTATTTAAGAAGCTCTTCCAAACCGTATAGACTAAAACTACAGATATATGTTCCCGAAGAAGACGACGACATTTACAACAAATTGAATGACACTCAATATGCTACAGGGTCATTCCATATCAAATAGGCAACAGGTGTAACATGACCATCACCAATTTTGTTGAAATTTTACGTACTTGGAGCGATAGAAATTAAAAAATTAAAAATTTCGCCGCGTATTTCGCGAGTGAAATATAACTCATTTGAATGATAGGATTTAAAGCTATCTAAGGAAAATAGAATATTAAAAATATACGCGAAAAGGAACATCAAGGATAAAGATTTTATCTTTTATCCTTGAATATCTTGGAAGACGGACTTTTGATTTTGTTTATTTTTTTATATTTTATACCTCATATTCGTTACTAAAACATATTAAAATGTTAACTTGGGATCTCAACAGGATCAAGCAGTAAAAAATCAAGAAATTTTCACATTCATTTATAACTACTTACAAATAAAAAAACAAGGTTTCTATACAGAGTGTCCGGGTTGTGGTCTTGCATTTAAATTTTATAGATAGGTCTTGCTTAGACGAGCAAAAAATTATATCGGGTATGTTTTTATATACCACCCTGAGACTTCTTAACGTTGCAGCCTATGATGATGATTTCAAATTTTGTAGATTGATAATAATCGTTGGACCTCTCCAATGGTATACAAATTTTACCCCTCCTCTTCTCTGCTTTGAAGTTATGGTTCAACAAATTTAAAATTGCGGATTTTTATCATAAAACACGTCATCAACACAAATTTTTCATATAGAATTTAAGAAGCGCAAAAGTTTCCCTTTAAAATGACCTTTACCTAAAACGTAGTCCTTTCTGTGTGAAAAATTCAATAAATGACAGAAATTAGGCAATTATCTTTTGGGAATGAGGTTTTTGAACCAGTCGGTTCCGTTTAACACTATGTAATTTTTATTTTTATTTTCAAATGAGAGTAGGCGTATTCGAAAAAAAAATAATAATACTGCCATTTGGAAAACTTTTGCCTATACTTATGGTAATAATAATGAATGAGAATAAAACGAGGAAAAAAACGAGGAAAAAAACGCGGAAAAAATCATGTTTCTTCTATGGAGGCCTCTTTAATTTTTAATTTTATTTTATTTTTATTATTTGTTATTATGGCGGCAATAGAAATACACACTCTGTAAAAATATCAACTGTCTACCTATACAGCCTGGTGACAAACAGACGAACGGACATCGGAGGCTTAGTAATAGGGTTCCCTTTTTACCCTTTGGGTACGCAACACTAAAAAAGGGCAAAAATGCAGAAAGGGTTACATTTTTGGTACAGAGTGTCATAAATTATTTTAAAGGGAGTTACAGTTATTCTTGAATTTTGATCTCGTAAAATTTTTAAGATAAGAACTTAATTTTTGTTTTTCTTTCAAAATGTGATCCGTTAACAGTCCTTTAAACTAAAAAAGAATTACCTCAATATCTGCTTCCGTTCAAAAGTTATTAAAGTAAAAGTAGAAAAATTTAAGTGGGAAGTAGTAATGAGTTTTTTACTCTTTCGAGACCCGTACAAAATACGAGTCTACAGGCAATTCTTAACCTACTGCATTTGAGCAGAGAAAATTAAAAAACAAGTACCGAGGTACTGTCAGTTTCTGGCCTAAAAGCCGAAGATGAAATATTCCATAAAGAAATTTTTGGGAGTATAAGTACTGTGTGTAAAGTGTTTCGATCAGCAGTAACAGGGCGATCTCATCAGGACCACAATGAACCCTAAAACTGTCTGTTGTCTACACTACAGTGAACTCAGATGCCAATAAGTTTCTGGTGGATATATATAGACTAATTAAAAAAAAAAAATTTAATTTAATTTCCAGAGCACAATAAGGCTTAACGTGCACTGGATACTTTTCGTCATGTAACTTTTTAGTCACTGACGGTCTTGTCGCGACGGACTAGTTTAGTACGCACATAGTGAGGATGTTTATATCATCATTCATCAATATGGATTTCGAAAAGATAAGCCGTGTGATGTGCTCTTGTCATAATACTTATAAAGAAAATATCAGTGAAAAAAAAAACCTATTACGTTTCTTGCATGGGACACTTTTCATGCATTGGAAGAATCTTTGCGTCATAACTCACAAACAGTCAAAGATAAAAAGTAAAAACAAAATGCATTTTAATGAAAACAATCTTAACTTCTAACAGGAGTAAGACAGAAAAAAAATTGTAAGGTTTTTTTTTAGATATTCGGCTTCATATTAGGCATTGACACAATAACTTAAAGGGCGTTAGGTTCTCTATAAATTAGCACCACGCCCATCTATTTATCGTTTAGGAGATATAACTGTTTAAGTACAAAACTACGTTTTACACACCCTTCGTTCTTTAACCATGATTATCTCGGAAAGGGTTGAAAATGCACCCCTCGCCCCTGCCATATTTTTTTTTCATTTCTCGACATGACCTATCACCTCCTTCATTATTAGCCACCACTTATGAAACACCCTGTATAAACGTGAAAACGCTGTGATAGTTTTATCGCACAAAATTTGCTAGCCGGACAGGGTATATAGAATACAAGTAATCCCATTATGAACCACGTTCCGCCATTAGTGACGAAATATCGTGAAAATTTGTAGCCCAGCACGATACAGAGAACATAATACTCTCTACGTTCTCTCTGTCTTTCCTACAGAAATGTATATACATTAGTCACGAAATTACGGCACAGAACATGTGCCAAAATGTTAATGAGAGTACATTGTATTCTATATACCTTGAGCGGGAGGAACCAAAACGTTAGCCTGCCGTCACGTTACTTCATGCGTACATTTAGATGTAACAAAAAGACTCCAGTGCGCCTTAGCACTAAGTGTTCTGCGTGCCCCCTTTCACAAATTACATATTTCTACCCTAAACAAGTACTCAAGTTGGATCCTGCAATATCCTTGAAAGGACTTATTACCATATAAGTGACTACACTTCCTTTGAAAAACGAAAAATTGTTAAACGGAAATTTTAGTGGTAAGGAGCGATTTTGGGGGAGAGGGAAAAAAAGATAGCCTAATAAGTTGTTAAGTTAACTTTAGCGGAAGTCTAGAGCAGAATTGTGATCAGGGTATTCCACGGATTCCATTCTCGTCTCATGGCCCTATTTCTGGTACATGGAAGCTAGCTTGAACTAATCTGCAGCCAAGGTAGCATTTGGCAAAACAATCAACAATTGCTAAACAATTGCCTCTTATGGAATTGTTCTGTAAACGTCGGCTGTTTTGCTAATTAGAATTAACCAGACAGCTGGGTATCGCAGACGCTTAGGTAAAAGCAATCGAAACTTAGGTGAGTAATTATATCGCATGGTAGTTATTATGTAATGGACGATTGTGGGCTAACTAGTGATATATGTACTGCCAGCGGTAGTTACAATTGCTGCCGTTTGTTTTATATCCGCGATTGCAATTTTTCCGTTTATTTACAAGTGTGAAGTTATCAACAAAAATGACATAACTGGTATGTACGCTGTTAGGTTTCGTTTTGTCGCGAGAATAAGAATTTGAGGAAAGTCGCGGACAAGTATTAAAAGCTTAGAAAAGCCCAGACTCTATTTGAAAAGCGTTCGAATCCCAGAATATTTTTTTTTTATGAAAAAAATATTTAAAAAATAAAGAAAATAATTAAAAAAAATAAAAAGAAAGTTAAAAAAAGAAAAGAAAAATTTTAAAAACTGAAAAGTAAAAAACAAATTAAGAAAAGATAAAAAATATTAAAAAAATGAAAAAAAAATTAAAACAAATATAAAAACAATAAAAACATTAAAGAAAATTTTTAAAAATTAAACAAATAAAAAAAATTAAGAAAAACAAAATTTACAAACTTTAAGAACGGGCAACTTTAGCTAGTTTTATATTACGGGCAATAAACATCTTTTTTTGTTGTACGCCGCGCCGCGCAGAGTGTTTTATTCTTTACTTAAGGAGGAGACATGACATACTCTATCCCATGATACAAAGATAACAAGGTATGGCCGAATCGATAGGAACTTTTTGGGTTACTACTAGTCCAATCAATAGGGGCTGAATAAGCCCTTTGCCTTGCAAAAGATGGGGTAGTTGTGATTTTTATATATGTTATTTAATTCCGGACCCCATTGAGGGGTCCGAGCGGTCCGCCATCTTATACCCTAGGGTATTAGACATGAATGTCATTTCCAGCGAATTTGTTTTGAGTTTTTCATATTATATTGACTTAAATATGCTTTGAATATATTAAAATATTTCATTAAACATTAGTTTCTTCATTTTAATCACTTCGGGAAAAGTAATTATGTCCTAGGCGAAAACAAAGTAATTTCCAATTAGAAAATTTTTTTCACTTTGATAAGACGATTGGAATTGACAGATAATACGGCCATGCTTTGTTAAGCTTTGTATCATGACTCAATCCTACTTATTTACTGAATACCCCTGTATACTTACTCTACCTACCAAAATAAATGACAGACAACACTTACATTTTTTAAACCTCTACGTTAATCTTAAAAATACAAAATTTTCAAAGTTGCACTTATTTTAAATGCTGGAATCTTATTGTGAAATGAAACCAGTTAAAAATCTTAATCATTTAATATATGAAAAATGTGTATACAAAAACTATTAAGTTTTTTTTTTTTTTTTAATTTTCACTGTGAATTCTCAATTTACAGAGTTTGCCTGTAAAATATGGTAAATTATTCCATTAACGCAGTGAATGTGCATATCGGAAAATTGATCACTGTTTAGAATCCAAAATAACTCCTGAGTATAATTTCGATTTATTCCAGCTCTATTTTATGCTAATACCAGACCACTCTCTGCGTTAATAGATATCATTCTGACATAATTTTACCCCAATTGTTTGCATAACAAGAAGAAATGAAGCAAATTCAGCAAATTCAGCTAAATTTATTTTTAACTTGATTCTTTATGTAGAGGTAAATAATGTCAAGACTTTCTATCGAAAATTATGACTATTTGTTGAATCTTAATGTTAAAAATAACAGCTGTAAACACCTGGCTTAAGTGAATGTTTAATTTATTAAAAATTACACCGTACATACATGCATGTGAATAGCATTGTTTAAAGTATGTAGAAAGCAATTATCCATATTTTACTAATATTATTATATTCGCAGTGATATTTGACATCCGGTGAAGGTCGATCTAATTATTTGAAAAGTATCTAAAAATAGATTTTACTTTATACAAAATTTGGACATTTAAATAAACAAACATGAACGAAGTTTTAGAGAGATTTTATTATTTATAAAAATTACAATTTCTTAATATGCTGGGATGTCAAGGTTTGTAAAAAAGTCTTGCGATCATTTGAACTCAATTAAGTGTCCTCTATACATGACCTGATACCTATTTTCACTATGATGTATAAAAAATATTCACAATCTTTTATATGTTGTTACTTTTATAAGCTTCAGGTACAGATCCTTGAACAAAACATCAGCCAAGAGCTACACCTTACGGATTCCTCTGTAGGTCTGATATATGAGTGAGTTTATATGGTCGTAACACTTCATTATTTTTGTATTTACGTATTACAATACCCAGATTTCCTGCACTGAGCAGCACGAAAAAATTTGTACCGTTTATTACAATATTGGGAAGGCGGCTTTCATCAATCTGACTGTTACTTATTATAAGATAGTATAAATTCAATGTATTCAACCATATATGTATTTGCTTGCTCTATAAATCAGTTTTGTATTCTGCCGAAATCAATACTGTCACGGTCGAAACTGTCTTCCATTAGCCTATTAGGCCTGCTTAGATAAACCTGCACAAAGTTATCATACAAGTAAATTTTCAGCTATTTTCGGTAAATCGTTTATAAATGAACAAAACAACAGCGGTTCAAGAATCGATCCTTGTAGAACCCCAGCTGATAATAGACAGAATATTTCCGACTGTCATTTGTAGGCATTTTTCTGTGTCCGAAAATCTTAAATAAGATGAATGGCAGAAAACGAAAAGCCAAAGAAAGAAGACAACTTTTTTCAAAGTTTTTGCTGGTTTACGCTGTCAAAAGTTTTGAAAAATCAAAGAAGACTAGAATACTAACCTAATACTTATCAGGTGACAAGGTCAAATCAACTGTCATCTTGAGTATCGGTGTATCACATCTATGAAATGGGCGAAAGCCCGACTGCCATAAAATAATTTGTTTCGTTTCTTCCAAATAGAGTTGAAAATATGACCCAAGTATTTTATCAGCTTCAGGAAACGAGGACTGAGCTCGTTCGGACCCACTAATCCAAATTTTATACTATAGATTACGTTCGCCACTTCATTTGTAACTAATGCAACGAAATAAAATATCTTGAGATTGGAAGGACATAAGGAAGAAATTTAATTCATCGACATTAAAGGTGCAGTCAAGAGTTTTTGGTAGTTAATTTGGTTTTAACTTCGACCTGGAAAATGTGTCTTTTTGCTTGACTTAATTCAGTAGTAAGACGATTGCAAGCCAATTTGTTCAGATGATCGATGTTGCCGGCTTTGCATTTGCGATGAAGATAGCAACAATATTCCTTTTCCGAAATAAGGAAAAATATTTCTGCGGGTCGAACCAAGGTCATGCAATCTGTTGAGTGCGTTTGTGTTTAAATGGAACGAATGACGAGCACAAAAATACTCAATTAAACCGTCGAAAACAGTTTAACCGTTGAAACAGCACAGTTGTCTATATCCACATCCTATTTAAGCAGTTACACTTAGCTAAAAGATTTTGCATTATTGGAAAAAATTAATGGCAATTGAAAAAAATTAATCATCTTCATAAGGTGTAACGTTCCGAAATTACAGGGTGAACTATAAAAATATACTCAAATATCTTTAAGTCCCATTATCTCGGAAATCGTTTCTTCTCCCCCAGCCAAATTTTATGCTTGTCTAATCACGGTTGTTTTTTCCTCTTGTATTTAAAAATTTCTTAAAATTCTTCTATTCTCCATCTTTAACTGATTCTAACAAGTGTGGTTTCGATTCCCGTCGGGGAAAAATAAATTTAAATCGTTCACAAATTTGCAGCTCTTTCCGTTAGACGCATTCATTCCAAATATGTAATAAAATCAGCAATTTTTGATGACAACGAGTTGCCCGATTTTGTCCATTTTCGAACTTTAATCTACAATTTTTCGATTCTACATCGTAAGAGAAATCCAGTAGCAACACTACATCTCAAGTGGAAGTAAAAGTTTTTGAAACAGCATAGCACCTCGTTCTCAGCCAGCTTTTGCTACCTTAGCGCCATCGTACACGTAGCTGCATACTTCACGCGCATTTTGCTAGACTTTTGTGCCTAGACTTGTTATCAATAATTTTCCTCTGTAGTTACTTATATGATTACCGAGTTTAATTGTGTGCGTGTTCAATTAAGTTACAGTTTTTGATATAAACAATAACTGTATAACAAATTCACAGCACGTAATAATAATTAAATTATTATATTAGTACCTAAAATCGCAGGTAAAAAGCTGCAAGCACTCCGATCAGAAATTTCACAATTATAAAATGTATGAAACTAGTTTTTTGCATTAGTTGCTGCTGAAGTTCTAAAAATAAATGCTACTGAAAAAAGCTACTTAATGACGTCTGACGATGACATTAGATTGGGGACCACCAAAAGGTATAACATAGATCTATCGTCCATTCTTACTTTTAGGGTTGGGAGACCCTAAAATTGCTCAATTTTATTTTGTTAAGAGTTTAAGGAATATTTGATGTTATAAAGTATAAAATTCCAATTAAAGTAATAATTTCGAATATATGTATATGTATTTGGCATCTGTTAAACTTGTAATATGAATATTAAAGCGAAATCAAACTTGAAATTAAGATAGTTGTCACAGCCTTCCAACAAAATTGGTAGTTTAAGCAGTCCATGTTACTTATGTCAAAGGGTTCTTATAGAAATTGACACCAAGAAGAAAAAAGAAAAAATGTACGTTGATCAAGTCAAGTGATCGAAATCAATGAAAAAGGGAGAACCTTTGATAAAATTTGTTGAAAAAAGAAGAGAATTCATCGTCTGCATTTATATATGGTTTGAAATTACTAACAGCTCAACTACATTGTAAAAAAGTAGAACAATTCCCTACATTTAATACACGTTTTTTTCCTAAAAATAAATGTCATTTTCCTTATAGAAAGGGAAAATGAATTTAATTTCCTCCAAATCAATGGAATATTCAATAAATGTAGGTAATTGGCACCAGAAAACCTATATAGTACGTAAAATTCTGCAAATTTTAAGCTTTCTTGGATATAAGGAAAAGAACATTCAATAAATTAGATATTATTCTACATTTTTTTATGGAACACTTACAAATATTTTGTATTAATAAAGGGTTTTCCAATAATAGGTGTTATTTTGATATTCAAAGAAAAATGCCATTTTTTGAGATAAATGATCGGATATTTCATTATAAAGAGAAAGGTATGCCGTTAATAATGGAAAATAACATCAGCCAAATGACCACCACGACCACGCCTACAGGACCATATCCTTTTCATGAAATTTTCCATAACCAAATCGCAAAGTGGCTGCCCTATGTCCTCGATAGCCTCACGAATTCCATCTTTGAGGTCTTGAATCGACGCTGGGCTGTTGGCGTAGACCTTCTCTTTCACGTGGCCCCAAAGGAAGAAGTCGCAAGGTGTTAATTCACAAGATCTCGGTGGCCAATTGTGATCACCTCTTCGAGAGATAACACGGTCCGGAAACTTTTCCCGTAAAAGATCAATGGTTTCGTTGCTTGTATGGCACGTAGCGCCGTCTTGTTGAAAGTAAACGTTGTCCAGATCAATACCACCCAATTTCGGCCATAAAAAATCATTAATCATCTATCGATAGCGCAATCCATTCACCGTAACTGTTGCTCCAGCCTCATTTTCGAAAAAGTAAGGTCCAATGACACCGCAGGACCATAAACCGCACCAAACAGTCACACGTTGAGGATAGAGAGGCTCTTCAACAATAACTCTTGAGTTTTCCGAGCCCCAGATGCGACAATTTTGCTTGTTGACGAAGCCATCGATGTGGAAATGGGCCTCATCACTCAAGATGAGTTTCCGATGGAATTCCGGATCTTTTGCATGCATTTCAAGGACCCAATCAGCAAAGACTCGACGTTGTTGATGATCGGTCGGCTTGAGTTCTGTTAACTGAACTTTATAAGCCTTAAGACCCAAATCTTTATGCAAAATACGGTGTAATGACGTTTGTGGAATGCCTAATTCCAAAGAACGACGAGGAATGGACAAACCTGGGTTTTCTTCAACACTTTCGGCTACAGCAGCAATATTCTCGGCTGTTCTTGAGCTACGTGCACAGGTTTTATTCTTCACATCACTAACTTGTCCCGACAGCTCGAATTTTTTTACCAATTTCTGTATTGCGGTCCGACAAGGTGCTTCACGATGACCCAAAAATGTTCGAGTTTTACGAACCGTCTCTGCCACATTTTCACCATTTTTATAATGAATTTTAATAATTTCAATGCTTTGTTGAATCGTTTATCGTTCCATTTTTAGTAATGGCGTCGTTTCTACTTGTCAAATGTCAAAAAATGACAGCTCCAAAGGTGACATCTACGGAAATAGCGGGCTAATTAAAATAACACCTCTTATTGGAAAACCTTTTATAATTCACACATTGTTTTTGAAAACAATTTATATAAGTATGGATTTTCCATATTTTGTTTGAGCGGACCCAGCGCCCCAGCAGACTAACTTCTATACTATATGCTTTAATGAAAAAAAAAAAACATATATGGTAGTAAGCATATAAAAAACGAGCTAATTCAGTTCATTCTTCTGTTTTTTAAAAGTGTTCTAAACTATTATCTATTCCCTTCATTTCAGTGAAAATTTCCTACATTTCAGGGAAAAAACAAACAAACAAATTGAAAATTTCCTACATTTTAGGGCGGGAAGAAATTTTTTTTTGAAAATTCCCTACATTTTAGGGAGTATTCCCTACAGTTTAGGGAATATTATCTACATTTTAAGGGAAAAACCCCAACTGTATATTAGGAATAAAAACCTAATCTGCGTTTTTCAAAGTGTAGCGTTCCCCAATCGAATTGAAAAATACCTAAACTTTTTGTCACAAACTGTTGGCACTGATGAAAACTGCAGGGAAATTTCCCTTTTTCAGGGAATTTTACTACTATTGACGGAAACAAGGAAACAATGCAATTGTTCAGGGAAAAAAGCAAACCCAGGTACTCTTGTTTTTTATACATATATGAATTACTGTCTGGTACTGTGCATTGAAGTATAGAAATATGTGGCTCGCCGTTCTCGGGCTATTTCAAATTTACCGAACGAGTCCTAACGCAGCAAGCATCATGATGCTTAGCTAAACTCTAAGGCGAAATGAAAGCATCAAACACAGCACAGGAAACTTTGCTAACCTCTTTCTAGTTCAAATTTGTTTACGTAAAATAAACACCTTAATACAGAGTTTTTGTTTTGTCTATAATTTTAGTTTACTTAATTGTCTTTAAAAAAAATGCAACCGGAGGATGGAAGCTATTTTGTTCGCTCTGTTTTACATACATATATATATATTTATTTTTTACTCCAGTAAGTTGGCTGGCAAACTGTCGCAGCAAGCTGAAATTTGAATTTTTCCAAACCGAGTTGCAAGTCTTCGCAGCAAGCATCATGATGCTTCGAAAAGCCTTGTACGCGTATATCGCCATTAGATAAAATCGAGCATCACAGCTGATACTTGCTGCACTGCTTGCGTTTTGGCCTTAACAAAAGATTTCCGTTTGAAGTATTAAAGTACCTTAAAACTTCCCGGAGAAACTTCAGTGAACGCTCCAGTATAATTTCCATAGTTTTAAATTTTCCTCAAATCATTTAATTAGAAGAATACTCGTATAATGAAATCGATTTCGATTTTGGCAAAAGATGTCAATTATTGAGAACGGAGATAATTCAAAAATGTTTCCTTATTAATATACTACCTAAACATTTATTATGTTTTCCACACTCTTTAGCGACTGCAGAATGAATATTTTCTATCGTAAATTTAAATAAATGTAAAATTAGAAATAAAATGGATACATCAACATTAGAATCCATATTACACGATAAACGCAATTTCAAAGAATACTATTATTAATATTCATATAAGTTCACGACATTTAACAAGATTTAACCAATATCTGACATTCAAGTCATTATTTTAAATTGGGAACAGTGCTATTCGAGAAAATGTTTGTTAGTTTTTCTTATATTAAAATATTATGTACTAAAAGTTTTAGGTTTTTTATTCAGATCCAGATATATGTACCTTGCTTTTGAAAATAAAATGTAAATGATTTAATAGTCCAATGTTTTTCTGTTATATCTTGTTTACATAAAGTAGAAAAATAAGATTGGTAATGACAGGGAATTTCTCTGTAAAACAGGGAAATTTTTATCGCTATGAAGGGAAATCCGCCCGATTCGAGTTTTCATCTATGCTTTAGGGGGACATTTTTTACTGTGTATATAAAATTAGAAAATGTAAAAAGTATTTTGATACAGACTTCAGAGGATATGCAAAGACACTTCACCTTAGTAACGATATTAATATAAGCCAAAGAAATTCAGAAAACATTTTTTTATGGCTTAAATGTTTTTGTAAATAAAAATTGGCTTTTTTATCCTATTTTTATATATAATATTTCAACCACCCACTATTAACGATACAGCTTATTCGGGGTCGGGGACAATTTCCATAATATTTCAAATTTTTAAAAATTGGCTAGTAAAATGTTATTATTAGTCCTCTAATTTGAAAGTAAGTAATAAAGGAATAATAGAGTTATATGTATAAGTGATCTAACTTCAGTACAAACATACTTTATTTTTCTCAAATAAATTATAAATCTTATCCAAAACTTATAATTATATATAATTACCCCTGATCTCCCTTATTCAAGAGCTGATATTTATTCATTTTTCCTGTAAGAAGATTTATAATATTTAATGAAAATCGCTAATCCGTAAAAATTCTTAAAGTAAACAAGTACAAGAAAAGATTTTTTTTTTAATTTTTGCATTAATTTTTAATTTCGTAAATTATATTTCCACAAAAACCAACTGTACATCAAAGAACAAAACACAACACAATACAATCAATAATTTCGTACGCGCGATAAAACAGTTTTGTTCCCCCTTATCCATTGCGGCACTGCACATTTAGTTAAAGGTATAGAAATGACTAGTAAATTAAACAGATTGGGTGGCAGAGACTGAACTAAGCAAACAGTTAACAGGAATATCATTAGTTAGACTATGTACTTAATTACTTAAGCTAATAAATCAGGTGCTTACATGCGTCTGTGTTATATGTTGGCCTTAATGAAACGTGAATTTGTCATTAGATAGGTACCTACAACCTACAAACTATCCAAGAGCACTTATTGTGTGAATGGGCTACAACCAACAAATGGTGTACCTACCTGAATCGCTATGTATATAGTGATTATATTGTGTTTACTTAATAAGGAGATGCGGTTTAAGTTTAGTAATACCGAATATACTTAAAACAAATACTCCTTCAGAATAATAATTAAAAATCAACGTAAAATAATTTACAATTTTTTACGTTCCTTGAATTCTTCATAACATAGTATTTTAGGGTATTCCTAAAATAAAATGGTTTATTAATGAGGCTGAATACCTTCCCCCCCCCCTTTCGCCACTAGAATGCAATATATGGATGTTAAAAGAAGCGATTATTCGACCAATTGTGCACACATGCACACTATAGTTAGCTAATTAATTGGTGAAAGAAAAACCAACGAATAACATTGTTGAAACCGGAGAGTACTGATTATGAAACTTTGTCCTACTTTTTGTCAGGTATTTTGATATTTCACCACAAATTTGTTGTACTTTGGTTTTGCATAGTTTATTTTCATTTATCCTTTTAATCTACTACAAAATTAACTAAAATTGGTTTGTAGCAAGGTATATAGAAGACAAGTAATTCTCGTTAAAAATTTTGTACTAGAACTGTGACGTGTTTCGTCCTATAACGTATATACATTTCTATTGAAAAGACCGAGAGATGAGAGATTATATTGTGTTCTCTGTACTGTACTTTCCTATACGTTCAGACATAAATGGCGGAACGTGGTTCGTAATGGGAATACCTTGTCTTCTATATACCTTGGGTTTGTAGTGAGTAAACGTCAGAATATACGCCTAAAACTATGAAAAATTAAATTGTTACAAAAATTTTAAACTTTGTTAAACACTTACTTACAGCAACCCAGGTGTTCAAACTTAAAATAATTATTTTTTATTTGTAATTCAAATTGTCATTTTCAGTTCTGAATAAAGGCAGGCACAGAAGAAAAGTTCGTACATTTTTACTTTTTTATTATCACATAAGATCAGAATTATCCGTCACCAGGAGTGTAATATGTAAAAGACTCAATTTTTGTATGGCAAAATTTTCCTTGTATTTAAATTTTTTATAAAATCTCTATGTACAATATTTCATTTCAACTCCTACGTCATCGCGTTCTCAGGAAGTGTCCAAAGATGTAGTGAGAAACGAAACTTTTGTATGGCAACCCTATGAAGGAGTTACCCGATGTGTTTCAATTTCGAACCTTAAGCCTAGTACTAAGGTCCGCGCTAAGCTAAATTTTAACGGGTCTCCAATATCGGGCCGTTCTTTAGCAGCTAAATCATGACAGCGGAGACTCAGAGAAAAAATATATTAAAAACAAGAAAAAGAAGAATTTTGCAATTTTTAACTACAAAAATCCGGTCAATATATTTATCAAATATCACAACTCTGACAATAAATATTTTTAGCACGCTAAAGAACGGCCCGAGCGGATAAATTCAAGCTACATTTTTTGGAGACTTACTGGTGGTGCCATCTCTAATCAAAACCGAAAGGCAAATTTAGCGCTTTGACCTTAGTAGCGCGCTCGCTAAAATTCAGGATAAGTTTTCGCCAATATCTTTTAGCTTGCTAAATTTTCGTACAAAATTTAGCTTAGCGCGGACCTTAGTACTTGGCTTTAGATTAAATAGCAAAACGGATGGACTGTGTAAAAGTCGTGTATACGTACGGTAAGCATTTTTTTTAAGCCTAGTACGCTGTTCATGCGAAAATTTCGCTTACATTCTGGGCATATAATTCTACACGGAAAAAGATTTTGGAGAAAATGTAAAATCACAAATTAAATAACGTTAAACTGACTGAAGTAAGATACGTAAAATCACAAATTACATATATGTGTCAAAGCGCCAAACATCAAAGGGTATATCTGTCAACTTTCCCGTTTGAAATATATGTCTGGAAAAATGTCTCCACTTCATATTACCGCCATCTGCATTCCATGATCTAAACATTGATTTTTCTTTCGAACAGCATACTACTTTACGAAATCCCCAACCGAAATTTTCGTGGCACTTTTCGCCGACATTTTTTTTACATAGATTTTGTATAGGAAACGAAATTTTCGCTTGAACAGCGTACTAGGCTTTACCTGGGAGAAATGACAAGAGGGCTGGGTGTTTAGTCTTTGTCAGTTCGATATTTCTGAATTTATTTGAATTTGCGAAAATAATTCCGGTGTTGTTTTAGTGATTTTGTGACTAAAAACGTGCTTAAAAGTGATTTATGCTTTTGTAATAGTGAAATACTGTATATTAAAATATTGTTTTGTGCAAGAGATTTAATGTGTTCGAGACTCCGGAGTCTTAAATTATGCTGATTAAGTACGCTGTGCTGGGCTGCAGAAACAACCGGAGGTATTGCCCTAGGAAATCATTTTCCAAGCAAGTTTAATTGTTAAATTGTAGTGTTTAAAAAAACAAAAAGTGAAATAATTATAAAAATAAACAGTCATGCCGGTTTGTTTGCTTACAATTGAATTGTCATCGGGTGTCCGTATGATGTCAGCCATACAAAGGCAACGCCAAGAAATATTATCGGAAAATAAATGGGGCACTAAGAAACTTCTTAAAAATGACAAAAGTTATAAAAAAATTATAAAATTATAAACTCAAAAATGATTCAAATCACGGTGACAGAAAAAAATAAAATTTTCTTCAATACTTGATAAAGTTTCAACCACTAAATTATGTGCCCGTTCAGAAAATATCATAGTTTACCACTTCCATGACTAAACAAATCCATCGATGCGATTCCACTACATGAAAAAAATGCTTAAGCTTGCTTCCTCATAACCTATCTATTTTGCTATATAATCTAAGTTTCGAACTTAAATGTATTTTGTTTTTAGGCCATGTGGAAAATGATTCGAGAATGCAGGTACCATGATCTACAGACAGACGAAAGGCTGAGCCACAATGGCGATATCAGGCATTAGCATAAGCATTGGCATCGATATAGAAAATCAAATATCGAACCGATATACTCGTACATAGCACCCCAGCGACGGTACTACCAAAAACTTACCAATAAATTTTTAAAGACCAGTATTAAAGACGAATTGCCCACACTCAAAGGACAATTGGATATGGCATGTCCGCTTCTGTCCTTAAGACATGCCTTAACTTTGTCTTGTATTGTGTTTTATGTCAAAACTAGATGGCGCTGATTAAGTTTGCACTAAAAATTTGTCTTCATAAATATCTTTAAGACTAGTGTTCATATGAGTTTTTAAGAAAAGGCTTCAGATCTGTATTTAAATTTAGAATTACAATGAACTCAGCATATGCATCGGTATAGCTTCGTTCCCATAATTTTGCTTTTCTTTCTTCTGCTCAACAGATGCGCAGCGATGAATGCGCAACGTTCACTGTAATTACTGTTTAAGACCTGAGTTATATGTAGATATTCCGTTCCATAATTTAAATTTTAATTTATTTTACTTTGAGAAACCCAAGCATCTAAGACTGTAAGTGGTAGGTTCATATTATTGTAAATATCTTCGCAAATAAGATGACTCACTCTTTCTTCATATAAAAGTAAAACATGACTGTAGTAGTTTCCCTTTCTTGCGCATGTGTATTTTATATAATTGTCTCATTGGAAACACCTTCACTGGGACTGCTAAACTTATAGAAGCCGGATGATTTATTTTCAGACCCTTATTAAAGTTAAGCAAAAATCTTAAAAGTAGGCAACCTGCCCTCGAATCGTCTATAGTCTTTCAAGCAAATTCTTTATTAATTTAATTGAACAAGGACCGCGGGCCGCATTCGGCCCCTAAAGCATTTTACATGGCCCGCGAATTTTTCAATTTGAATTTCATACTTATTTGTGTAAACACAGAAATAAGGTGCATTTCACATTGAGGTCGATTAATTTTTGATGTCATTTTTAACGAGTTTACCTGAAAGTCCGTACAATATTCGTACAGATTTCCGATCTCTTTGGTCGAAGAGAACTAACTACGTCGATTCCAAGTATTTTCTGGTATTGGTATACATATGTAGTTGGAATTCAACGAGGAAATACAGCAAATTTCCATCTTTCTTCCGTGTTATTTTCATACGGAGTTACTATAGAAATCTGTGGTATTTTTAAGACTTTTCCTTCCTATTTTTATATTAATTTCTAGGAATTTCAATGTTATTTTCTTGTTTTTTTTTTATGAGTCATCTAATTGAAAATAAGTTTTATTTGAGAAATTCAGTGCTGACACTTTCTTATTAATAAAAAAAGTAAGTAAGTAATATATAGAGAAAATGTAATTGAAGTAACTTTTTAGAGTAAAGGCCGTGTTTACCCTGGAGAGATTTGAAGTGGTGCGGTTACGCACGCAACCACCTGAAAATATCACCGATATGGCATATAATGCGAGTGTTCATGTTAGCGCAATTAAGGGCGGTGCGTAACGACTCGTTCTAGAGCGTTTAGATGCGGTAAAATAGAACATCAAAATTTTTGATTTTAATCGCGTGAAACTGCTTGTGCAGTGTGGTTTACATAAATATTCGATGGCATGATAAACTGATTGAGGGTATTTGTAGACGCCCGGCTTTATGGGATATGAAAAATTCAACAAAGAAATTATGGGATGAAGTTGGGGATACTGAATTTGTGAATGCTTTTCTTATTTTATTCTCAATATTATATCAAATGTACTCAAAAGTAACACTTGACATCCAAAAATATGCATAAAATCTCTCAGGGTGTTGTTTAAGTTCACTGAACAAGTCGTTTATTAATTGGATGCACCTTTTTAATAAATTTAAAATATGAATTTTCATATAGAAAATCCCGCACTGACCTTGACATGGACAGGCCTCAAGCTTAAATATCAACCACTCGAAACAACTTCGAATTGAACAGAAATCAACGTAGGTATTACCGCTTCTACGTTTTCACACTTTGTATTTCTAGAGTTTTAGAGCGGTTACGCGTGCAATCACACTGCTTCAAATCCTTCCAGTGTGAACACAGCTAAGTCTGTCAATGCAGCCAGGAACAATGTTTTTTTGTTTTTTTTTCACCAAAGAAGATCAAATTTAAGTGATGAAATTTTAGAAGAGCAAAAGCTTGAAATAAAATTTTTTTTTCTGGGAGATATCTATTCATTTTTGAAAAAGTATTTTGTGCGTTGAATGAACCAACTATTAAAGAGTATTTAAACAAGTAAGAAAACTAGAATTGGTCTACGATCAATTCTTAGGATACCCTAGATGAATATATAATTTCGTATGTTCACCCATCTGTGGAAGTTTTTGATTTTTGTAGTTGTTTTTCGCATATATAATTTTTCTAGAACGGTTCATCGGACAGTAAAAATGATTACAACCAATTTCAAACGATTTCATATTCTAAGAACTTTTCATTACAATAAAAACGTCTAGGACTGATCGTTTTTACAGTGTACGTAAAAACCCTCAATTTTTAAATGGAAACACAAAGAAGAGGTTGCCCGATTTAGCCCATTTGTATACCCTAGATGAAATCATAGGGTATATATATATATATATATATACATATATATATATATATATATATATATACATACATACATAAATATACTTCATATACATAGGTAATATATATATTTAATATCATCTATCTAATTTTCAAAACTTCCCAACCCTCGCACTATCGGGGTAGGAATCTGGAAACTAATATTTAACCTAGAATTAAATCGGAATTATTCTATTAATATACAACAACAAACATTTAATTACCACATGTTCAAAAACAATAAAATAAATTTTTTTTTTTTTCAATTATTGATCCTCATAAAACCTCACTACAATAATAATATTTCAACAAGAATTTTATCTATACATGATTGCCCCAATACACTTCAATCGATGTAACAACGACTCAATTTTATCGGTATTTACAAAAATTGCAATGAAAATGTTAATAATATTTCATTAACACTAATCGCACACTTGAGTGAGTATATTATCACCAAAATCCTGTAGAATAACTCACACAGAAAATCTCTTGCTAGGCGTTCTCGTCATATTTACAGCTGTTGAACTTGAACTTTGAAGCGCCATAACCACCACAACACTAGCACTCTCGTTTTGTTAGTTAACAAAAATTAATCCCGGTGAAACAATATTTGTACAAAGACCACAGCACTGATAACTCGCACTGTACTGTTTATGGTAGAATTCTCACCTGAATGTGACTGATTGCTTTCCATTTTTCCTGTCAGCTTTCGATCCAATCATACTTTCGATGATATATGTATGCAGAAAAAGCTCACCGTGTACAAGTACTACACAAATTTTTTTGCTTATTATCACCGTCAAACTTAATTGCAGTAGATTTGTTTAACGCATAAAAACAAATTTATTAGCACCTAAAACAACCAGCTGACTATGGCATGGTAGCGCTAACCTGACATCGAACTAACTAAAATCAGATTCGGCTGGCGAAATTATACTTCTGTTCTGGCTAACTCTAGTGTCTAGTCTAGAGACAGTAAAAGATCTCCACAGCAAGATTACTCTGCGCGCACGACTTTCGTAATTAAGTATGTACTCAACTAGGCATGCCTGTATGAAGTAATCATTGCGATTTTTCGCATTTCATTTCAAAGTCAAGTAAAACATGTGCTACAAACGGCGTTTGTTGAATTGCAGGCTTTATGGAGAGAGGAGGGTTAAAACTTAAAAGTTTAATTTGGTCTTATTAATTGTCATTCATTTTGTACGCATTATACTTCCACACATAAAATGAATTAGATACGAAATGAGATAAAATATAATTGTTTTCATTATTATCTAAGCAGAGGAATATATGTATGGTATCGGTATAGCATAGAGTTCCATATCCGGGATAACTGCGAAAAGTTAGGTACTCCTTGATATTATTATTTTTTTTTTTTGTATACATAAACAATATTATTAAGCCAAACTCAGTGACATCCTATAATGCAAAGCACAGGTGATAGGATGTATGTCACTCTTGAACATTCGTAGATTATAAGCCGGAGGTAAGACAGAAGATAGTAGACTGTTTCACGTTCGCACAGTTCCAGATAAAATAGTGTCATTGAATTTTACTGTATGGCCGAAAGTATTTTGATGTATGCAGCTTATGCAGCGCAAGCATTTCGTGCAGGAGTTAATCTACAAGGGATCAGACTAGATATTTCATTAGAGCATTTACCATAGGCGTAGCAATAAAGGAGGAAAAAGTATCCGGTATTGCGTCGGTGCTCAAGCTAATCTACATGACGAATTATTTCCACATCTTCAAAATAAGCTTGAAGGCTATCTTTTCCATAGACACCGGCTCAGATATGGGAATTGTATTCCATTCTAGGTAGGATGTGAGGTTTAGGTGCATCCACACACAACAAACATTGGCAAACAACATTTGTCAAACATATGACAAACAATTTATAGACTTTTTTGTCAAACATTTGTGCTAGTTTCGATGGAATGAAATATTTCTTATACTTTCTCAGAAATCCAAAACATTTCGATGCTTCTTTTGAAACAAAGAAAAAGTGATCTGTCCAACTTAGGCTAGGTTATGTAAGAGGGGTACTTTTAGAGATAACTAGCGTTCCCTAGACTCATCTTACTGTTGTTAGAAATATCAGGATAATCTGAGCTCTTTACTTTGCAGTTCCCTCAGATTTGAGAAGAAGTAGCTACCTAGTAGTCTATACCTATTTTATTCATCACAAGCGGGGCATCCGCAAAGTACGTGTTGGACAGATTCTATTTCCTCCGAATCCTTACATTTCCTGCAAAAATCGCTCTCCACTATTCCTAGTCTACTATCATAGTCTCCTATGGCCCAATGACCCGTAATGACCCCTACTATATTCCTGATATAGAGTTCTACTACCACTAAAGAGTTCTTTTGTCCTCTTCCTGTCATATGCAGGCAGGGCCGGATTTAGACTTGATAAGGCCCTAAGCTATTTGAAATATGGGGCCCTTCATAAATCCAGATATTATATGTCAGTGCCAAATATAATTTTCATATACCTAGAAGGTTAAACTGAAATACAATTAAGAAGTGTATAGATAGTGAAATAATAAATCTTTAACTTAAAATCAGTTTTATTCATAACAAAGTAAACTCTGGTAAAAATAACCAGAAGTTCTTTATCTAATCTCTTGAAATATACTATAAGGATTAAGGAATTATATTAACCTTCTTACCTTTGCATTTTTTATCAAAATTAAATGCGGTAGAAAATATTCTTGCGTTTGTTAGGTTAAGTGCGTACTGGGGTAAAATGCACGTACTTGAAATGTAACTCCAGTAAGGACACAAAAACAAATACTTTCCAAAATAATGTGAACAATCAAATTATCAAAGAAACACACTGTAAATACTCAATAAATGATCAGAAATATTGTATCGTCTGCCAGCTCACTCGAACTACAAAAGGTTAGCATATGCTCGAGTGTAGTGAGGTACCTAACACAGGGGAATTCCCGTATTTATAGTACAAGTTCTTCGAAAAACGCGACTAAAAAAATTGGTTGATGAGTATGGGACGTTCCGGCGGAATTTGGTCAAATATAATTCTGCAGTATTTTTAAGTATATATGACAATTGCTCACTCGAACAATTTTTTTTAGCCCCCAAGAAAGTGGGAGCCCTAAGCTATAGTTTGTGTAGCTTATACGTAAATCTTGCACTGGCAGGGAGGGTTTTTCTGTTGATCCACCAAGCTACAATCGGGATCCTCACATAAACTACTACTGCATCTCATTCCCTTGGATATCCCTATGGTCTGGTGCCCAGCATAGGGTAATCTTGTGCCATATAGTTAATTCCCCAAGACTGCACAGCACAGTATCCAAAGCCTATTCCTTAATGGCTGCCCGGCTTACAGTGCATGTGCGAATACAAATTTTTTTAATATAAGCAATTTTAATTTATTAACAAATTTTAAAAATTTAATTTTTATATATGTAATACTCAAGAAAAATTCAAGAATGATACACGTCAAACACGCAGAGAATCTTGATGAGCGTGAGCCCCAAGGTCTGAGTTCGTGTGCGCAGCAACCAACACATTCATACACACAGCGATACGAAACCTCTGACTTATAAAAATGGACTGAGCGATTTGCTATTTCATGTGGTACAAATATTGTTTTTCTGTATATCACCGTTAGAGCACCCTTTAAAACTTTTACTATTTAAAAAACATGTAAAACTCAACCAATAAGATGAAATTTTACACCCGAAAATCGAATTAAATTAAAAATATATATTTTCTTGTGTCCAAATAATATTTTAATCGCTTCTAAGGAATTAAACTCCTTCCGACTTTAATTTTCAAAAGTTATTTTTAACTGAATCCTGCGTATGGGCAAGAGAGACGGAGCATGGTAAACACTATCTTTACCTTATTCTTTCTGCCGTGATTGCATCTGTAGCCAACATAAAAACATCAAATGGCATAAGAAAACGTTCAGTAAGAAATATTTTGTGTTGGTAGCTCCAACTCTGTCATAGGGCGAAAGAGAAAACTGTAAAACTTGTGCCATTCTTTCCTATAGAAAAATGGCAATACGCTCAGTCCATTGTTATAAGTCGATGTACGGAACAAATGTCCCAACTAACATTGGACAAATTCTCTCTACCTTACGATTTTGCTCTACCGTGTATAAAGATCCCACATCAAAAAGACTTAAAATATGGGTTAAATTCTTCGGCGATAACTGGGTTTACATTAATAGGGGTCACAAAATTAGAGAAAGTATTGAGGGATTACTTTAAATATTTCACAGTAGTATATGAAATGGCAAGACGTACCTAATAAAAAAATGACTGTTTCTTACTAAACAGAACAAATGGCCGGTCTTAATTGATTCAGAAGCCTATTAACTTTAGAAAACTAAAGTCCAAGGATTGCTTAAGTTTTGGCTGCGGCGTTCCCATTTTAATTTTAAGGGGACGTCCACCACACATTAGCCCAGAGCTGATTGGAACTGGCTCCCAGAATAAAGGACTAGTGCACCCGGTCCTTCCAATGACAGCAAAAGGCAATGTATTCCGTAGCTTGAGTCAGATTTCTTTTTGAACCCCTCATAATCTCCATAATGCTAGCTAACAAGCTTGTTAGCCCGCCAATAATTGGCTCAACTCAGGTTGAGCAGAGAAGACTTTACGTCCCTCAGACTCTTCCCCCTTAGTAAACTACTAATCAATAAAATAAAAGCAAAAATATCCAAAACCACAATAACTTTCTTAATTTTTTCCATTCTTTTCGATAATAATTTTACATATTTTTATATTTTTTTCTATAGATTGCAGGAATCTGACAACTATTTTTTCAGCATTACACTTAATCTTAAGAATCGCATTTTCAAGTCACCAATATATTATCTTTAACGGCACTTCCATATCCTTCTACTGAGGACTTTATTTATATTTCTACTTACTGTGAGCGTAACATTTGGGAGCTTCGTTTTCGTTTTGTACATCGTAGGACACAAATCAAACGTACTCTGCTCTTCTGCATTCTTGTTGTAGATATAAGTTCAGAGATTTGCTCATGTTTAGTTTGATTTAATCCTTCTAAAAGGATGTGGCAAACTTGCATTCTTATCATATTTTAGAATCAAATAAGAAGGTGCAGCATTTTAGAGAAAGAGACAATTCTGGCACACAGGTGAAAGTAAAAAATGTGCACAGTCTGAACTATAAATTGCCCAGTAATCTAAATTTGGAAGAAATTAGAAATCGTTAACTCTTATTACAGTTTCAGAGAAGATTATAGAAATAAATAGATTGATGGACAATATTATTATACAATATTTCATTGGATGGAAATAATTCTAAGCACTCTTGGAGACGACGCCATCTAGTAGTCTAATTCGTAAGTATTGTGTTTCATTTTTTTTTTAAGTCGTGTTCGTGGTTTTCTCATTGGAATAGTAGATATACACGAAAACAATGATTTTTGTATCAAAAAATTATCTCTTAATTTACTACTTAATAAAAATAAATTAGAAGAGGACAAAAAAATATTTTGATATAATTCAAAGATTTCCTTTTTTTTCTACAAATTGATTTTTTGCTTTTTTTTATGTACAATACAAAAATTTGTAAATAAAATTACAAAGAAAAAGCTCGGTTTTTACGGAATATTTCAACAATATTGAATTTATGAAAATGAGAAATATACGAAAAAATATTTAATTTTTTAGTATGATCATTTTTCTTAGAGCACCTATAGAGAATTAAGGAATATACATTTTTTATTGAATGCCGCATTCACAGTGCAGAGTGGAGTAGTGGCAACTGGCATCCTTTTTCGCTCGCAGTAGTGCGTATGGCCATCTTTCTTGGGCTCAGATTGGCGCAGAATGGAGGTGCATGAAAATGGGTTCTATTTTAATTTCATGCTGGCATTTCCGAAGCTTACAAACTGGAACTTCGAACTACTAGCATGTAGATGGCGTGGAAAAAGCTCTACACTTCTTTTTATCATAAATAAGATGTTTTAATGTTATTTTCGAATTTAATATTTTTTATAAATGCTAATAAAAAACAAGAGGTATTTCTTGCAAACTTCATGATTTAAAAACCAAAAAAAAATTCCGTTAATTTTTATCTAGTTTCGAAGCAATTTGATGGTGCAACAGGTGTCTCCTTTTTCGATTTTATTATTTTGACTACGATAAGCATGTTGATTTGGCGTTGCTATGGCATTTTGTTACATTAATTTAAAAGTTCGTTGTTGATTTGGCGTTGTTATGGCGATTACGTTTAATGTCAAAATTAGAATTTCACTTTCCGCTGTATAGTGAACATTTTCTCTCTGGAATAAAAGCTCACTCTGCTCCACTCTGCATTATGAATGTGGCAGAGAGCTATAAAAAGCTACATTGATGAAAAAACCAAGTACCGTTTCGGCTAGGTCTCGTCAACACAAGTGACCTATATATTCTTTGGCGTAACAAATCTATTAATCTATTCGAATAGGTACTCCAGCCACCTTATAGAGTTGCTACAGCAACCATAAGTCCAGTGTCCTATTTTCATTAAAAATGTTGAACTGATGAACATGTCTGATTAATTTGAATATTGGACGTTTTCTATATTGTATCTATGTTTTGTCCGAACAACGAGTTGACCAAAACCGAAGAGACATACATACATATTAATCGTGTTTAATGAACTCAGAGTACTCTAACGTGAACTAAACTGTGTTTAATGAGTCTGCTCTAAAGTGAAGTGGAGTAACTTAGAGCAAGATTTTCTGTTCCACCTTTTTTCGAAGGAATAACTAATATGAATTCTTTTCTGCTACTCGGTGTAAGCACTGCCATCGAGTCTGTCATTTTCGTGTTCTTTTCTTACCATCACACCAGTAGCAAAACCAAACGCGCAATCTTTTCTACCTCTGTTATTTTTGGTGCTGCCCCTGTTTGCAAATTTCTACACCAAAATTTTTTTCCGGTGTCGGGTGTTGGTTGTTGTTTAGGTTATGTTTTATTGTTTTGATTGAGCTGGATTTTTGTGTTATTTGTTATGGAAAAATTAATTACATCGTTTTTGTTTTAGTTCATTATAATTTATGTTTGGAAAAACAGTCTTACAGCGTTTGTTTTGATTTTTATTATTTTTGTGTGTGGAAAAAACATTAATATTAAAGCGTTTGTTTTGAATTCTTTATAATTTGCGTGGAAAAACATTATTAAACAATATGCCTAATAAAAAAGACTTATTGTTAGCATTAAATATCTTAAATGAAGACTCGACGGATACTTCAGAGGAAGATAATGTGGAAACGTACTGTTCTTCATAGTGCGTCCGCGTCGTAATATTATTTGGTTCTTTCTAACCACCGAACACACACCGGAATTGCCAATTTCACATTTGACAGCTCCGAGCAGGAATGGTGTCAGCACAGTTCTGGTGCGTGTATGACTCCAAGTTCAGAAAAGAATTCACTATAAGATCATGCATTTACAACTGTAAATTATAGTGACAGCTCTGATGACAATTGAAATAATTGCATTTTTTGTGGGAAAAATAAATTTCTGGACAATTCTAGTGGAATAATTTAAATAATAATTGTGTTTTTGTGTGTTAAAAAAAGGTTTCTGTGCATTAATCATGCTTTAATTTAAACAATTGTGTTTTTTAGTAACGGAACTCAGAAAATTTCTGTTTATGCTCCTTTCTGCTCTACTTTGAATTTGGCAGTTAACCTAAGTTGAGCTGCTCTGCTCTTCTCTACTCTGTTCTGAATTTTTTTCGAGTTCATTAAACAGACCTATTAACTGATTAGCTAAGGCAACATAGCATATACACTACTGATCATTTGAATAGGGACAGTCGAATCAGAAACTACATATTCTACCTAATAGGGCGTGCGGAGCAGTAGGAATGAGTCTGGTGTAGCACCGGAAAAATCGGCGGTGTTACACCGAAAAACGCACACGTCTACATGAGAAATGTCACAACTGAATGTCATTGAGCATTACATATCAATCTCCAACTATTACTCTACCAAATTCATCCGCAATCACGCCAAAATCTTTTATATTACAATTTTCATAATTTTTACGTTATTCGTGATGTTTTTTTTTTTTCAAAAAATTTCAATCTGACAAATTACACGGATATGAGCTACTATTACATTCTCATCGCGTCAAAAGTTGTTCCATTGAACTCATTTTTTACTGATTGACGTGCACTTTTCTTAAAATATCAATGGAAATCAACATTGGAAAAATTCATATGAAATGCGTCACTTTCGGACGTCTAAAGGGTTTGCTTCCCTTAAAAATAAAACTCAAATAATATCATTGCTCATTCAAATTATTATTGCAAAAAACTACAAAATATCTAGGAACAAAAACTAAAATAAACACAACATAAAATCCGTATAACAAAATACAACCTTATTTCATTTAAAAGGTTCGGGGAAAAAAGTTCTGAAATAATTAAAAAAAAGGATCTCAATTTGGCTTGGGAGCCGCAGTTAGCTTAATGAAGAGCCGCTTGTGGCTCTAAGAGCCACATTTGCCCACCGTTGCCATATACCTTACTTAACAAAATAATAAAATCGTTTTGATTAAAAAGGAACCTTACCATTTAGAGAGAGATTTTTAGAGTACCATCCTTATCAACTTTGCTGTGGCACCGTTTCAGACGCTTAAATCTTGCAGACAGATATCACAGTCCTACTTATCCCAGATTGTTTTTTTCTACCATTAAATATTAGTCATAAAAATAAAGAAACTCTAAGTAAAGTACTGTTTCCACCTGGCTACAGCCATTCTTAAGTATGTTATTTACTAGCATACATATGTATGTAAACCTGCTTCAATTAACAAGTTTCTATTTATAGGGCCATCCAAATTAAACGGACTCCTTTCATGGAAATAGTTATGTAAGTTGGCTTACTAGATAGACAAGCCTTCGTCTCCTGTGAAGTAGTGAATGGAAATGATTTCTTTTACAAATTCTTTTCTTACATATTGATTAATTTAAAAAAAAATAAAGATTTAAATTTATTGTAGAAAGGGGAATGCCCACTTTTCATACAACCTTAGACTCGACACCTCCAGACATGAGAGATGTCCTAAATCTTAAACGATGTATTGTGATTGTGATACTCTAAACATATTTTATTAACAATGTTTATTTCAATTAAGCGGGAAAAAGCTTTGCCAATCGAATGTACCTTGAACGACTTTCTTGGGTCAAAAAGTGAACTTTTCTACTTCTCGTGATAGTACGGAATTGGTGCGTCCTATGAAAAAATGTTCACAACAGAGCACTAATGGCCATGGAAGAGACAGCTGCAAAAATATTTGGGAAGGCAGTAACTGGGGTGTATGTGACCCAAGGGCGTGAAAATGGGTTTTCCGACGGCAAAAACGTCCAGAAAAAGTTTTCTGGGTAAAAAAAGGTACAACACCCGATAGTACTCGGTGAGACGTTTAATTTGATATCCAACTTGCCGTATTGGAACCACTCCCCCCCTTCTTCTCAGGATCTAAGGGTTTTGATTCTGTACTAGATTTTCCGAAATGTACTAGATCAAACTTTGACCCCCCAGCCTTCCCCCGCTAAATTTAAATAAAAATTGTTAATGAAATATGTTCAGAGTAACATAATGCATCGTTTTTAAGACATCTCTCATGTCTGTTCATATCGCGACTAAAATGGGTATTCCCTCTATCATTGATTTCTTTATTTTTTCTGATTTTACGAAATCTATGGAGCTCGTGACGTTATTTATATTTTTAAGTAAAGTCATACGCTTTCAATCATATTCAACTTTTCAACAAACCAACTTTCAGTTACGTTTAAAATTTTTAATTTCTTCTCTACATGAATATACAGGGTATTCGGAAAATAATTATGCTATTAATCATTATAACGTCGTTTGGGAAGTAGAAACTGTAAAAGATTTGTCCTTCATATTTTTATTTTATGATTCACTCTAACTATTGTATGGTATACCCTATGAAATTGATTTGAAATTTTATTGGACGACAACGATCAAGTAAAGTGAAATATTTAATTAAAAAAATTACAGTATCTTTAATTCTATTCATTCCTACTATAAAGAAGGAAACAAGTCAAAAACAAAGGGCCACCTTACACATTGCAGTACGAAGTTCGCGCATTTTGCTACACTTGTGTTCATCACAATAGTCTTGCTACACTGTTCTTCCTCATCTGTTCACAGAGTTTAATTGCGTGCGTGTTCAATTAAGTTACAGTTTTTTAAATAAACAATAATTTATCATAAAATCACAACACGTAATGATAATTAAATTATAATACAAAATTATCAGCTGAAATCACAGGTAAAGAACTATTTGCTTGCAGTAGTATTGGTATGCTGATCGTGCTGCAACTTAGAAAAGTGCAGTATGGAATTTTTTCCCCCTAATGTCTCTCAAACGCCAAAAATGTTGCATACTGTAACATATGGCCCCTATCAAAGGTATATAAATTTTGCTCTTTTCTTCGATTTAATTAATCTGAATAAAACTCCTACGTATAAACAAGCCAAGGCTATGTAAAGATAAAGACACATCAAAGCAAGCCTCAGGCTTGCATCAGAGAATTGACAACAAAATGATACTACCGAGGTCGGTGCTGTCATTGTAATTTTGATGGTATATCTGTTGGCAGAAGTAGGCCTGAGAGAGAAAAATTTCCAACATTGAGCATAGGCATGCCTTGCGGCTAGGCCTTGAGGCTAGATACTGGCTTGGTTTTGTATTGCATCATTTCAAAACCCGTATTGACAAAGCTTCGAGGCCTGGATGTGTTTCTGTCATAAATTTGTACTCTAAAGGCCGACCCAGACGAGAACTTTTTAGGGAAGGAAGGAATTTGGCTTAGACGTGCCAAACAATAATGTTTCTTCGCGTAGTTCCTGATATGATTACCGAAATTAATTGTGTGCGTGTTCAATTAAGTCACAGTTTTTGATATAAGCAATTGCTGTATCACAAATTTACAACACGTAATGATTATTAAATTATTATATTATCACCTCAAATCGCAAACAAACATCTGTACAGTGTACAGTCGTCCGATGAGTAATTTCAGAAATTTCGCACTTGCTAAAGTATTGGCATGCTGCCCGTACTCCTGATCGAAATTTGGTAGCACGAACTTTTTCCTACCCCCGAATACTTCTCACCCGTAAAAAGTGCCAATATCCTCCCCTGTGTGGGCTATGGCTTGGATATGTCCCTCATTGATTTAATAAAGTCCATCGCATGTGAAGACTTGGTAATATGTGAACTCACGGTACAGAGATACAAGGAGGTATTCCCATTACGAGCCACGTTCCGTCATTTGTGTCCGAATGTATAGGAAAGTACGGTACAGAGAACACAATATTCTCTCTCATCTCTCTGTCTTTTCAATAGAAATGTATTGTTACGTGCAATAGAAAGAGACAACTGGTGACATCTATGTACTGGTAATGGAGAGTAAACGACTTCAGGTTCGGAGAATTGATTATGGTATCTAAAGGAAGGTTCAGGAATAGAATGAATAGAACAGTCAAGAAGCTTCTGGAAAATAGAACAATCGAGAATAATCTGGAGAGTTTATAGGGTATAAATATAACAGTTGTCATAGCCAGGGAAAGAGTCTTGTCTTAGACGTTGCAGTGTTAACAAGCGAAAGTAATAACGTGCGGAAGTGTTGTAATTAGATTGCGATAATTGAAAGTACAGTATTAAGCTATAATTAAAGTGTAGTTGATTAATTGAAAGTTTGTGAATTGTTAAGATTAGAGTCAAATAAAGAACGTGTATATTAAATATTTAATATTGTGTTTTAAATAACGAACCGCAAGAGCCACGCTCGCAACAGTATATACGTTATAAGACGAACACGTCACAGTTCTAGTACAAAAATTTTAATGAGAATAACTTGTCTTCTATATACCTTGATGTGAACGACTATTACAGTCAGTTAAGTTCATGTGAACGAGGTATAAGAGAAATAACCACAGTAAACAAATAGTAGACAAATTTGACAATCGACCGACATTTACAAAAACCTCTTCGCTTCTGAATCTGCCTGCAGATGAAGTGGAGCTACAATACTTGTTAAAAAGTCGTCCTCTGTCTGGTGTACGAAGGTTTCCACATAAATTATTTGTGTCGTCTTTGTTCAGAACAAATTACCTTGGAAGTTTTCTTACAGTTAAAGATTTATAAGAAATCAATCAGAAAATTACAATGGAAGTGGACGATGAAGAATTCGAAGCTCCCTCCTCTAGCAGTAAAGGAGAAAAGAAGCGTTTTGAAGTGAAAAAGGTAGAATTTGTTTAGATTTTATATAAAATTCTTTTTTCATAGTCTTTAAATTGTAATTTTTATTGAAAATCATTTCTTTTTTTATTTGCAGTGGAATGCTGTAGCATTATGGGCTTGGGGTAAGTTGACTAAAATAAAACATTTTGACAAAGAAATAACCTCCAAAATATGAATTAGAATAGTGAATTATTGCTTTTGTCGTGATTGTTTTTCACAAAATACAAAATTTCGGCTAATAAAATCGATAAAAAATGTGCAAAAATTATATAAAAGAGTTGTGATTGATATTCATAGGAAAATATCTGGAAATAGAGCGATTTAAATCGATTAAACCCTCAAGAGAATTTTTGAATTCGACTTTTTGTTGCTGTTTTAAATAATTAAAAAATTTTGATGTCAATCACAAACATTTAACAAGAATCTTTTTACTTTTTACAGATATTGTCGTAGACAACTGCGCTATTTGTCGAAATCATATTATGGATTTATGTATAGAATGTCAAGCGAATCAGGCATCAGCTACCAGTGAAGAGTGTACAGTAGCCTGGGGAGTGTGCAATCATGCATTCCATTTTCACTGTATTTCTAGATGGCTGAAGACACGTCAGGTGTGCCCCTTAGACAACAGGGAATGGGAATTCCAAAAATACGGGCACTAACCATACTTGTCCTCTGTTCATTTCGAAGTATATTGTTTATTTTTAATTCCCCCTCGTAGGTATATTACTTTCTCAACTTTTAATCAATGAATTTGTGAAAAAAATCTTAATAACTTCAAGGAATAAATTGTTTTGGAAATAATTTGTATACATTTGATATTCTTTAGGGGTACTAAGAGAGGAAGCTAAGATGCTTACATGCATTTAGCGATCGATTTCTGATACTTGATCTTTCCCCTTTAAAATATTTATCAAGATTGCTAATGCAAATATGTAATACTAAATTTGCTCGATGGTACCGCCTATACCATTTATCGCCTCATCTATCTAAATGTAAGCACATTACCATCATTAGAAAGGCTGCACCGGTATTATTAAGATAAGATAATTATTTATTAGTACAAATAATACTTTTATAAACATAGTTCCTAAGTTACATACCAATTCCTTAAACAGCTCTATCCTTTACAAATTGCACACATTTTCTCTTAAAAATCTTAAAATTACTTTCTCTTTTTATTTCTAATGGTAAATCGTTAAATTTTTTAAATCCTTTATATATTAGTGAATTTTGAGTCCTATTTCTATTAAATAAGCCTAATCGAATATTTACATCTGCTCCTATCAAGTTATATGGCTGAACATCTGATACCATCCTAATTCTCTCCTGTAGATATATTGGTAGACATCCCTTCCTAATTTTAAAAATGAAAAGATGTATTCTTTGACTGCAACTGGTCCATTTTAAGGTTTCTAGCATCATTCTTATTGGCGTGAGTCTATTACACCTCAGTATTATGCGATAGTTCTATTTTGAAGCTTTTGAATTCGCTCTAACTTTGTCTTTGTGCACAGAAATAGTATTGAATTGTTTATTAATGGATCTCTTGTTTGCTAAATGCGATTCCTCACCTGATCTTGGTGTTTTACTTGATTTGTGGCGCCGGGTCGTACATTTCCGAATATGTAAACCTAACTAAATTAATTTTGAAATTCGAGTCTAGTAACACTGCTTAACGTAGAAAGCCTCAGCTAGATAGGCTTTTGCCTTTATAAAAATCAAATGCAATTCAACAACACCGAAAAGAAAATAGATGTACAAAAATAACAAATAAAGAATGATTTCCAGAAGGGACCTCACCACTGATGGTTGATGTTTCTTTTATTGCCTTTGAGATAAGCTTATTTTCAGAGAATACGCATTGGCAACCTGGTGCTGAGGAAGCGGATCACGCATACAGTCGTCAGCGTCATAGCTACTTTTATTACAGGACTCTAGCCTCCTTCCCAGAGTAGCACTCGCTCAGTTTGTCATAGGGATAGTCGGAGCTAAAGAAGTACACTCGTCCACCAGATCAACATTACGGCAGCACCTCTTACAGACGTCAAGTCGCCATTAAGAAGACTTGGACCTTTCGAAATTTTTTCATGTCCGGAAATTGATCAGTCCCAATCTGGCTGCTTATCGAGCTTATTGACCAGTAGCTAGGTATTTAAGCCATCATAGTTTCCTGAATCAGGTATTCAAACAACCACAGTTCCTGCTTCAAGCAGACCTGTTATCTACACAGGGCAGTTCCGTCCTATAAAAGACGCAGCATTTTTGGAAACTTTGTCGCAACAAAACTTGGCAACTACCAAAGGTTCCCAGATGTCATTCTTCAAGCATATTGATTTCATTATGAGCCAAATGAATTTCCGTCTTGGCTTCGTTAGGCGTGGTGCTGCAGAACTTTCGGTCCCTTACACTCTCAAAAGTCTATATATTTCCTTCGTTTGACCTAATTATGTTATTCATAACGGGGTGTTTAGAGAAAATTTTCTAGTTTCGCTCTGAGGAAGTTTAACTGGAGTGCCGAATTAACCCCGTATGATGTAAGATGTCAATTGACTTACAAAAGCTATCCACTAGACGGAAGATGTGCAACGTTATGTCCATAAAATCTTTGCTGGATTACAAAATTGTTTCCCCTTCTCTACATCCCTCTGGAAATTTGAGGTATTTCTCCATTCTATATAAATACTTCATAGAACAAATTACTGTTTTAATGGTCCAAAAAGACGTCTATTCGACAATTCAATCTTTGTAGTGGAAGGATTGACTTTAACGAGAACAACTGGTATCGGAAGACTTGTCTATTTGTAATGAAAATTTACTTGTTCTCAAATCAGCAGTTATTTTTTTCGCCCTTTCTTATTCAAAATTGTTGTTAACTGCCTGCCGCGCCCTTGCTTCCTTAACAATTCAATTTATGTAAAACGTTATCATCATGTGTCACTTGAAATTATTCAATTGATTTTGTTTTTACGTTC
This sequence comes from Dioctria rufipes, assembly GCA_963924295.1. Taxonomy (NCBI): domain Eukaryota; kingdom Metazoa; phylum Arthropoda; class Insecta; order Diptera; family Asilidae; genus Dioctria; species Dioctria rufipes. The sequence goes on along the minus strand of OZ002742.1, from coordinate 14,223,091 downwards.
AAGCTTATAAAGAAGGCATTCATAAGCTTGAATGTCGCATTTCTTCAACCAACGCGAAAGGATGTTTTAGTGGCCCGAGGTTTCTTTTTTTTTTTTTTTTAAATCCATTAAAATCGCTCTTTTAAGCCCACTCTAAAGCAGTAACATCTTGCAGTTTTTATAATCCGTTTTCGGATCATATACGTAACAAATCATAGTTGAAGTGATGCTGTGATTTTCAGTTCTTTGTCTGCCCTTTTGCGTTAACCAAAGTGTCTTCCATTTTCACCCGTTGAGCATGAAATATAATTCCGTTTCCACGCAAAAAAACAGCCCTTATGAAATCACGAGATTTCTTTTAGCGCTCTCACATATTGGAAGCCAAACAGACTTCTGAATCAATTATCAACGAGTTAGGAGAGTATGATTAAGATGGAAAATCTCGTTTATGAAATTAAGTAACTATTTGTCTCTTAGTCTGTCATTTACATGATTTAGAACAAGTCCTATCAAGTTACGAACAAAAACTTAACTTTGAAGAACTTTCACTAGAACGTGAAATTTGTGTTTCGTTAGACCGTGCTCAAAAACATAAATTTCCCCCATTTTTTTTATTTGACGTACATCTTTTACCATGTAGGTGTACTGAATGTAATAAAAATGTGGGCGTGTGCACGACCAAAGAGAAAATTTTAATGATTTCACAAAGAAAGTTAACTTTACTTCAAGCTATCAATTTATGTTTATCTTATACTTGCTGCATCTGTGATTCGAGAATCGAAGATTGTCCTTTCCAATTTCGAGACAAGTTAATGTATATTTAAAAAAAAAACTCCCCGAGTTTACCCAAATAAGCGTTTCACATTGAAACGTAAAGATCATTAACTTCAAAAATTTCTTCCTCTTATCTTTACGAAAAAATCTCCCCAACTTTATTTCTTACAAGAGAATTAATTTTTGAAAATGTGTATGTACATAGAAGCGATTGCAAAAGGAAAAAAACCAATATACCTACCTACTAAGCAGATAAACCGATGACTCAAATTGAGGTGATACACTTCATCCAAAAAGCAAAAATGCACTTCAAAATTATAGAGCATTTATTTTAAGATGACCTATATTCCTATTTATTCCATATTTTAAAGCCTCGTATCGTGTTCGGGCAGAATAAAATTTAATGCAGTCTCAAAATATTTCACATTAAAATCGCTGGTAAAATTTTGACGTATATGTTAATTTGGGGAAAACAAATTAATTTTTATATTTTGATAAAATCAATTTAACGGTTTCAATCAATAAAAAAAATAGAATCTGTAAACTGTCATAGAAATAAAAAGCGTCAAAATTCCAGATGATTGCTAGAGAATAAACGTACTTTATTTCAGCTCACGCATTTCTAAATTAATGTTTTAATATCCATTAATTTTTATTCTGTTGTGCATCAAGAACCATCTTCTCTCATGTACTCATACCGCGATCTTAAGAGCATTGATGAAAGTCCTTTATTCCTACCTACCTTGGGATGACATATTTCTGCGTGATTCAGTACACAATCAAATTTAGATCGTCTCCTCCCTCATTGATTACCTCTATGCAAAATATGTATCTATTAGGAGGAAATGCAAACGGGTTGTCCGCGGTTTTCACTCGAAGAAAGCACGAGTTTTATATAAATATGTAAGCAACATGATGACTTCAGAAATTTGGCGAGCAAAACTGCAATATTTCAGTTAGAGTTGTTTAAAGAATGCAGCTTATTTTGGTTTTAATTCCAAAAAATGAAGAATGCATATTTTGCATTCTTTCATTTCGCTCTTTACAACTCCACATTCCTCAAAAAAATATTGCCCAATGCATTCTTTTTCCTTTTAGAAAAAGAATGCATTACTCTGGAATGGATTGCATTCATTGAAGTCTGTGTGAATTCACTTGCATTCACTTGAATTCATTGAAATTATTTTGTGATTAAGAATGAAAGAACAATTAAAGTACTTTTAAGATTTTTTTTGAAAGGATCTCAAATCAAATCAAATCAATAAGTATTTATTCACATACCCCTGTTTAGGCACGTACAACGTTGACCATTACGAGAGTAAGGAACATAATTGATCAGTAAATAAATATTGATAACATTATAGCAATTGAGAATATAGAAAGGATTAAGGATTGTATAATCCTGTGGACAATGTGAGTGGTTGGAGGCCAGCCCATATGTACAATTTCTTATAGCTACAAAAGATTAATACTATACTAGTATACATATGCGAGCGAGAGTAGTCCAAAAATATACATACTAATTCAATTAATGAAATGAAATAGTTTTAGAATAAAGCTATAGATGGACAATTATCAGATGTTATAATGAAGGGAAAAGTATAATACTTATAATTAAAATTTCAAATTCAAATGCAAAATACAGGAAAGTGAAACTAAGAATTATGACTAAACTGGATCGGAATAAAATAATAAAATACTGTTTTGAGTTTTATTTTTGATCGAAAAAATATGACTCAATCTTTAATCGTTATCCATTTCTGAATCCAAATTATAAAAATCAGATGAGTTTATTTTTGATGTTTATTAATGATTTTAAGAAAAAAAAAACACCTATGTATATGTGAGTTTTTCTCTTTGAGTGAATGGTGTGAAACACAGATTTAATGATTATTAGTGATTTAAAAATTAAAACTCACAAATAATTATTATTGACTTTTTTTATTAATTAAATTTTCGAACACATAATGAAAGTAGATGTATTTTGTGCCATAATTCATCTCATTCTCCTCCTTAAATGATTTTTTCACATAAGAAATGAAAAATAAATCATTATTTTCGGTCCCATGGAATAAATACTTTTTGATTTGATTTTAAATTCTTTCAAAAAAATACTTAAAAGTGCTTTATTTGTTCTTTCATTCTTAACCACAAAATAATTTCATGGAATAATTTCACTGAATTCAAGTGAATGCAAATGAATTCACACAAACTTCAATGAATGCAATGCATTCCAGAGTAATGCAAATGGAAAAAGAAAGCATTGGTCAATATTTTTTTGAGAAATGGAATTCAATTAGTTCCATTCCAAATCTTTAAAAATTCGTTCATTTTAATGAAAAAATGTATAGAAATGCAGCTCAGAAATAATGCATTCTATAACAACCCTGATTTCAGCCCCAAATTTGAACAGAATATCCGGCTTAGAGCTTTTGCCGAAATTTGCAACATTTAGGTGTCTATGGAAAAAGGAATAAAATCAATTGTGATTTAAGTCCCGAAAACTTAAACATATTTTTCATGTCTATCAGCTCTGCCGACACTGGCAATCAGTTAACTGCTTCTCAAAAATCTCCTAGTAATCTGATAAGAGATATCTCATCTAATATCAATACCAACTGCTTCTACTTTCGTGAGTCGACTGCAGTGCGCAACTTGTGGATGCTGCAAATTCAATTAAGTTTGAGGCAATTGGGCCTGACAATCTTCATCCTGTTTTCTAGCTGCCTAGAGGATGTCAACAGTTCTTCCTCTTGCAAAGAATTATTCTCCTGAATTATCAGCTGACTTTCACCCAATAAGTTTATTATGTTTCATATCGAAAGTCTTACGAAAGCTATAAGTTGAATTTGTCGAGGCCAATAATTTTCATGCAGGTGTGAGACTGCAGTTCTGAAGGTGACCTCTGATTTGAGAAAGATGTTGAATTAGGACAAGTTCAGTGTTTTGGTACCTCTGGACTTCTTGAAAGCCTTCAACAGTATGGACCATCGTATCCTTCTCCAGAAACTTGATGCCTCTTTTAATTTTAGTAGTTCTGTCATTGCTCTGGTAAGCGATTTCTTGGTAGATAGCAGCCAACGAGTATATATTAATCCAATGCAATGCATTTACTTCGCAGGGTGCTTCAAAGTTCAATACTGGGACCTTTGCTATTTAGTTTATTTATCAATGATCCGTCAGATGTAGTTCAAGATGTACAGATAATATGCCGATGATGTACAACTTTATTTAATTCCGCCGATCAATATCTCCGTGTTGAACGTATAAATTGTGATTTGGAAAGAATTAACACCTTAACACTAAATCCTGCAAATTTTCGTTGTATTAAATTTTACAATAATAATTTAATTGAAATCCCCCCCATGGGCCTTAAAATAATGTTTCACTACCTGTTCTAAATAAAGTTACAACGCTTGGAGTTATCTTGAATCAACACATGAAATATTGTAATTACGTGAAAACAATGGTCATCAAAGTTTATGTAGGGCTCCGATGTCTATGGCTTTCATCGGGTCTGCTGTCTGTTGTCATGCACTTTAGATTAAGTAAAGCTATGTATGGTAGAAATGTGCTTTCCGAACTGGATAGCTTTCTGTACCAGAAAAGTCAGGGGCATTCAACCACTATATTCGGTTTGTTTTTGGACTGCGTAGATTTGACCATGTTTTGCCGTTGATTTCGCGTTTGCTCCGAAGCTCCTTATCTACGTATTAGGCGAGCTTTGGTTTACTTAGCTCGAACAAACCAGGGTACTTACCGAGAGGTTTTTCCATTTACAATGTAACAGGAACATTGATTCCACGATTACATAAGTCCTTCATGGAATGTTCTTACTTTGTTCAAACAGCATGTTTAAGGAAGAACCTTCCGTTAAATGTTCAATGTTGTCACTGTCGGGGCACTTAAGGGACGCATTGATAACGTATTCTTTTCTTTATTTGCTAGTAGTACTACAGAACAATATTTTCAATCGTTAATTAATAAGAATTATTTTGTACTTCCTTCACCTATTTACTTCTTATTTTAAGTAGTTACTTTTCTAGCACCGCTTTATTTAATGTACAAGAAAAGATGTGAACTCTCGTGTACACTCACCCTTAATAAATGCTTCTTCTATTAAAATGCCTAGTAAAATGTGTGCAGAATTATAATGACATCTATTTTATAAAAGAAGGTACCTTTAGTTTTTACCGGTCAACTCCGTACTGCACCAAAATAAAAATAAAATCATCCAGCGAAATTTTATCTTGCGATTTTACCGGTACTAAAATTTGTATGGAAATATCACATTTTACTCGAACTCGATACTAGGCTTAAGGTTTTCCAACCATGTAAGATGCCGTCGTAAATCTTAAACAACAAAATATTGAAACGAATCCATAACTTTTCCAAATGCGTTTTCATTTTTAATTTAAATTAATTTTTTTGCCTATGTACATAAATTGAATAAATTTTACTCATTTCCTATATTAAATTTAAATTCTTCTATTTATAGTTAATTATGTATATATACCTCCTTTTTTATATTATAATATATATATATAAAAAAAATCTTTGTTGAATTCGAATTATATTAATAAGGATTTGAACACAAATAACAAGAAGTGGCTTAACAATAAAAACACAGTGACGTCAGTTTGATACCACATCAGTCGTAGCGGCCGTAGCAGCAGCTTTATTTGTTGGTGTCATAAGACTTGAACTATTTACATTGGGGCCGCCAGAAACAAATGGTGCTGCTAGGGAACACGTACCAAACGTGTGTGTATTAATAAGTGGGCTAGGATGTAGCGAACTTAATTGTGGCGTACAACCACCGACACCACCACCCGAGGAAGCTGTTGTTGCACCTGACGATGATATCATCGATGTTGATGCAGATGATGCTGCTGAAGAGCCTGATGATGATGATGATGTTATTGATAAATTATTGGCAGTATGAGGTGGAATGTCAATCGTATGGGTTTCATTACCAAATATCAAACGTAAACGTTTCTTTTGCGGTGTTACTTGAACTATTGGACTATATATGGAGGATGGTAGCGAGGCGATATATTTTTTATGTTCTCTTCGGCGATGATCTTTTGATTTATGTCGTTTTTTTCTTTTTTGTGGTGTAATTACATCACAATCAAGTCCATTTTCTGTAATACCTTCCATTCTAAGAATTTCATATTCTACAGGTTCTGTTGCACCGACACTACTACTTTCATCACTTAAACTTGTACCGGATTCAATAACTTCATCCAACATTGGACTACGTTTCATTCTTAGTGTTAATTTTAATGGGCGTTCTGGTGTTTTAAGCAAAGGTTCACCACAATTGCTGCTGGAACTGCAATTTCCTATACTTGGTGCTTTATTTTCTAGTGATGAAGTACTTTCAGATTCACTAGCACTTTTTGATAATTTCCTTTTCCGAAGAACTAATCCATTTTCTGTACCACCACCGACGATCGGACAACCACTGGATATTGTGGTATTACCAGATGATGATGTAGATGATGATGCAATCGAATGTTCAACAGTACTACAATTATTCCTATGCCTGTTATTAAGAATATTACGTGAAATTCGTCCATTTCTTCTTATTCGAATTACGGCCTGATTGATTACCAAGTCTTTTGTATCAATTTCATTTATTATTTTACCGTTTATTGAATCTTTCTGTCTGCTCTTATTATCCTCATCATTCTTTTCTGTTGTGTGTGTGTCATCAAATGAATCTGTAAGATTTTTTCTGAAGCCACCAGCTATTTTATTACTAGAACTACTTACATTGCTACTGCTACAATTACTTAACGTACTAAGATTACTTAAATTACTTAGATTACTACTACTACAACTACTGCTACCGCTGCAATTTGTTGTATTCAAAAAATTATTCTTTTTTGACGGTGGTGTTAGAGGTGCCGATAATAATGTTGATGATGCGGAGGATGATGATAATGATGTTGAGGATGTTGTTGCTGCTGCTGCTGTTGTTGTTGATGGTGTTGCAACCTCTGATACAGAAATTAACTCACACTTACTACTACTTCTAGTTTCAATTGTATTGCTATGGATATTTTGTTTTTGTTGTTTACCTACAATGGTTGTTGTTGGTGTTGTTGCGCCGGTGGTGATTGTTGTTGTTGTTATTGTTGATTCAATATTTATTCCCCTCTGCTTGAATGTGCGATTATTTCGTAATACTCTGCCTCTAAAACCATTTTTCCCTTCCACCTCCTCAGATGATTTTAAATTTTTCGAATCTACACTTGCTGCCGACCCCAATGTCGCTGCTCCTTCCTGTTTTTCATTGAACACAACATTTTTAACTATTGCATCGCTTGCAATACGATGATAGTCGTCATGTATTGAATCTATATGATTCTGCTGATGAAAATGATTCGAATCATGTTGTCGGCTACTACTGGTATCCTTCAATGATATATTGTTATCTTTTGGAATACTATTCATCATATCACTACTACTACTACCCAATTTCTCTTGTTCTCTACGATACTGACGTCGGGTTCTTATTGACATTACATTATGATTTTCATAGCTACTGATAGTTTCTTCTTTGTTGCTATTATCCTTTATATTCGTTTTATTTCCATCCATATTATTAGTAGTAGTACCATCCGACGAGCTAATACTGCTACTAGTGCTACTAACTCGAGCAGATTTTCTTAGTGATTCCCGTATTAAACCGCTCTTCAGAATAGTTTTACTTCCATTGGAAAACTTATTATTATTAATAAACTTCTGATCACTACTACCACCATATGAGCTAGCCATTATCATTTCAGCATCATATTTCGTTACACCTTTTTGTCGTAGTTCTTTCATCGTTAATGGTGTTACAATTTTTTCTGTATTAATTTTATTACTATCTACTAAACCACTTGTGGTATCGGCATTAGTCGAATTTGTTCTACTTTTAATTCGATTTATACGATTGTCAGTCTCACGCAAACGATAGCCAGCGATATCTTGAAGTTGATTTTCATCTTGTTCTTTATTTTTTGCAAAATATCCAGTTGCTCGACGCTCACATGTTTCGCATTCACAGTAACAATTTCCATCGCCAAAAAAATCTTCACCATAAAAACATGTAATCTCTTCACCAATTTCTATGTCCCGTAATACTTTAACGCATGCTGTATCACGGCCAGTTGCAACAAATTTACAATTTGCTCGGCAATCATGATTTATATAAGCAGCGGGTCCAAGCCATAATTGGGCACAGTTTTTTCTACAACTGTACATAACGGAGAAATCATTTTTTCCAGCATGCAATAAAAGCGCCTCCTCAGCTTCAGTTAATTCTGCAATACATCCGACAAGACATTCAATTTTTTCATTTTTATACCATCTTCGTGTTGATGATATTTTTGCTCCTTTTTTTCCTTCCATAGAATATCGGTAACATGGTTCTATAACGAATCCGCTATCTTTATCAAATACTCGGAGATACCTAATTATCTAAAAATTAGACACAAGAAATGATCAAAATGTAATTAAATCCATTCTAGATTTATAATACAAAAAATATTCTTTATCTTTACACTTACATGATCCTGTAAACGTTTGAATGCAGTTTTATTTTTATTATTTGCATGTCTTGGCATCCAATCACCATTAAAGATTTTCTTTACAGCTTCATCATAGTCTTGAGTTTCTATAAATTCAGCTACGATTGCCTTCAGCTCTTCACTGTCGGCTTTTAGAGGACGGTATCGAATATTCATCTTGTGTGTTTGAAAACCCAAATATGGATCCAATACAAGTGATGTTGCCAAATCGTCATTTTCTGATAGCTCTTTTGGTGTCATACCAGTTGGCTGATGTAGTCGCCCAGCGGAATTGCCATGTGTGGTGTGGCTATTACTACTAGCAGCGCTCGTTGACGACATCGAGACGCACGAATTCGATGCGGATATAATATTCCTATTGGAGCCAGTTTCGCCTCGACGGTGATGACTTGAATCAACGACCATTTCTAACGTGCATTTACTGTAATATGAAGATAGAGAAAAAACAATGATTTCATGTTACACTATATTTAAATTTAGGTTTACGACTACTTTTGGGTCTACTTATCGTTTAGATTCTGTATTGAGTTTATGGCTACTGAAGCAATTGGGGCTCTACATACTGAGACTGCAAGTAAAAAAAAACTAAGGAGATGGTGATGCGTATAAAATTCCTGAAAAATATAGTCGCTCGATGCTCTGCACAATAAATTATGTATATGTTCCCTAATTAAGCAATTATTTAATTTTTGTAAAGAAACGTTTACTGTAATACACTCCCATGCAAAAAGATAGCACACTCTTGAAACTTGATAATTTGAAAAGTTCAACACACCAAATGTTACCTGCTTATGACCCATTAACCAGAGTATGAAAATGCTCGCTGAGTCAAAAAATCTTAACTTTAACGCTTTCACTTGCGAGTCCGAGTCGAATTGCTCGGGCGAGCCATAATATCGCTACGGCTCTCCATAATAAAAATGATAATATATACAAATTTTGGGTTTTTTCACTGTGCTTACTGAAATTTTACTGAAGATAATCGAATGGACTGCGTGACTTGAGCAAGAATGAGCCAGGGACAGTGTAATCAAAACAAGAAAATTGTTCATGCGCAAAGAGTTTGCTTTATTTGTACGAGCAAATAGGTAGCGAACCTTACAGTGATATAACGATTCGGGCACAAGAGCAAGCGTTTAAATTTTTTTGCCTCTCGCTCGTGAGCAAGAGTCGCTACACAGCTCATGCTCGGAAGTGAGAGAAAGTCACTTGTAAACAAAATGACTATTGCTCTTGAGCATTTTTGGAGATGCAAATGCAAGCCACAGACAGTCTTGTCATGAATTCTGCTGAAAATTTTATGACGCTGAATCACGTGATTAAGGAACTGCAGGCAATAATACCAGAATTGAGACATGCAAAAAGATAGCACAGTTTTCATTTCATGTGAAATAAAGTGTGCAAGTTTGAACTAAGTAAAAAATTTATTTAAAATACGGAATTTCCAAGGCCTTTGTGGTAAAGGGTAAAATGGGGGGTAGAACGAAACTCACAGCAAGTGAATTGAAATACATTGCTAAGAATTGTAGTTTTAAGATGTTCAGACAGAAACTATTAAGAGAACTCCCTTTACCATTTAGCATAAGCAAGCCAGATTAAAATTTGCAGAAGAAATCATCATTGGCACAGGGTGATTTTTACAGCCGATAAAAGTTCAGAAGGTGAATATTAAAATGCTCAGCTAAGATCTGACATCAGTATCATATCAAGCCACAAGCAACTGGACATATAGGTATGCGAAACAAAATCAGAAATTAACCTTTCGCTGCTGCTTTACTTCGAAAATCAATGGGTTAGTAGTTTCCGAATATTCAGTTTGCTAATTTCGGTAAAGTATTGCGACTTATGAATGCTGTCACAGAAGGTTTTGTGAAAATTTTCAAGACAGAGAAATCCATTTCTGGGTATACAAAAGAAGGAGGGGGGTGTTTGTGGAAGGGAAAATGCTAATATTATATGCGTCTGTTGATTTCTTAAATTTAAAGAGTCCATTTTTATTAACAACAACAAAATAGTAGTTCCATACTGAAACTGAATTTCAGTTTACTGAAATTACAAAAAATATGACATCATCTTAAGATTGCAAATTGAGTTGCCCTCCATTGCGGTCGGACGTTTTTTTAATTAGTTTGCTTCGGCTATTGGACCAGAATCTATTCATGTTATATATTGGCGAATAATTGTACTTTTCGTCATTTGGAGAGAACATGAAGAAGATTGCAAATTCATACAAAAACGAAATTCTGATAAAATGCACGCTCATAAAAACACGTTAATGTACAGATTGGTGAAAAATGTTATAAACTGATGATGTTTTGTAGTTCACTGTACTAATGTAAATTTCTAAAGACAATTTACTCTCTATTAGATGTATTGTAGTGTTTCCGAAGATTGTGATGACTCGTCACCATGTGGTATTCTCGTTGATGGTGGTTCGATGATCCAGTATATTTAGGGTAGTATTGGGTCTGCTGTTATTTTAGAGAATCCCAAAAGCATTAACTCTTTATTGCAGGTGGATGCAGGAGAGCAGCCCGGCTATTAAAGCTCTAACTCCAAGTAACAGAAGGGGATCAGCTTAAGAGCAAAACTCCTAAATGATGATACTAGCGGCTGTGTTACTTAAAGAAACTTATTTATATACAACGATACTAAATCAATAATTACTTTACATTCCTAAATTACCTTACGATGCATAATTACCTATTTCTATATGAAACTTACATCACATACAGATGTTTATTAATGTCAATGAGAGGTGCGATATGCCTGACCTTGCATTCTTGCCCCATCAGATATGTTTGACCTATATTGGTGCTTTGTTTACATATGCTTTATGTCACTGACCGCATTTGCATGGGCTGCAAATTCTTGTTATTTGGGTCTGTTCATCATTTCTCCGTTATTGCAAGTTATTGCAAGTAGGTATAATACAGTATTTTCCGTTACAATTTGTAAATGAATCAAATAACGATTTTTTTTTTAATTTTTTAATTAACTTGGACTGGAGAATTATTATAAAGTCAAGTTTTTTTTTTTAATTTTTTTTTAATATTAAAGGAATATAACACTAATTCCTTTATTTTTAATTACATTGAGAAATCTTCTCGGCACAGTATCAGTTAATTTAGCCAGGACTCCGTCTTGACATATTGTGCCAAGCTATTATTATCCTTTCTCTCTTAGTTTGCTTTTATTATGATATCGAAGGCTCTTTTTATACCCTAGATGAAATCATAGGGGTATACTAAGTTTGTCATTCCGTTTGTAACACCTCGAAATAATGATGGTAGAGCAAAATGGATTGGACACCCATTCATAATATTAAAAGTTATTTCGATTTTTGCATGTCCGTCCGTCCGTCTGTCCGTCCGTCCGTCCGTCCGTCTGTGCGCACGATAACTTGAGAACGCGAACACGTAGAGAGCTGAAATTTTGTACACAGACTTTAAAAAAAAAAAGTAAAATTAAGTTCGAAAATGAGCCAAATCGGGCAACTCCTTCGTGGGGTTGCCATATAAAAATTTCGTTTTCCGCTATATATTTGGTCACTGCCTGAGAACGCGTCGACGTAGAGAGCTGAAATTTCGCACATGATGTTTTTACTACATTAGGAAATAAAATGTCAAAAATGGACTAAATCGGGCAACTCTTTCTTGGTGTTGCCATATAAAAATTTCGGTTTTTTACGTATACTTTGAAAACGATCAGTCCAAGACATTTTTATGGTACTAAAAACTTCTGCAGAATACGAAATCCTATAAAATTGGTTATAATCATTTTGTCTGTGCGACAAACCGTTCTAGAAATATATGCGAAAAACAACTTCAAAATCAATACTTGAATAGATCGGTGACCATACGAAATTTAATACGGGCATTCATCTAGGGTATCCTAAGAATTGGTCTTAGACCAATTCTAGCTTTTTTACTTGTTTTTTTTATAGTAAACATCCTTAGAATTTATTTCCGTCGAACTGGGCTTAGTAATGGCCACTTGAACACATCTCCTGATACACTTCCAACTTCATTACTGGAATCACAATCCTATTGCCACAATTTATCGTTCCTTCATCACATTTTTCCATTAAGGACTGTTGCACATTGAACACAGTACAACACAGCATATTCAATTGGTTGTTGGACAGTAAAAGACTGCGACTCTGTTACGGAGCGCATTTGAACACAAAAAAAACATTCTCTACTTTACAAATTTTGTCTCAATCGAACAATTTGACTGTGTGTGTATAGGACATCTAGAAATGAAAACCTCAAAAAGAAGCGGTCCCGTCTCAATTAAAACCATCTAATGTCCCTCTAATAGGAAGCTCTATACATTCTCTCACTCTGCTGTGTTATGCCACATAATTTTTTGCAACATTTATTACTGATAGCTTTCTTTGGTTGAATAGAAAGTTAAAGAGCTTTGAAAAAGTGATCCGGGTTTATATGGAGAATTTCTTACCTACTTGAATGCCACGTATGTGGTCTGGCAGCCGAAAGCTGTGGATAGGTTATACGGTTAGACAAGGAAAAAATTGTATCGGTGAGGGCGGTGGTGGAGGGATAAAAATCCTAAGGTTTCCGAGATAAACGGGATGATTTAACTATTCTTGTCTTATTAGATTTTAGAATGCTTTTGACTCAGTAGATCACAGTTTTCTCCTTCATAAACTCTCGAATTGCTTCAATTTTTCCTCTTCAGCTGTCAAGCTGATCAAAGGTTTTCTTACCTGTAGATAACAAGCAGTCAAAGTTCAAGACTCTATGTCGAACTTCCGGAACTCATAGTTTGGAATACCCCAAGGATCAATCCTAGGTCCTCTCTTATTCAGTCTCTACATCAATGATTTGCCTGTGGTGATTAAGAATGTGAGCATTCATCTATATGCTGATAACGTCCAAATTTACTTGAGCAGACCAATTGGGTTGCTCGTGTAAATGAAGATTTAACGAGAATTTATGACTGATCGATAGCCAACAAGCTGCAACTGAATCCTAGCAAGTCTGTATGTATGCCGATCTATAGAAATCACCTCGAGGCATTAGAGTTACCACGAGTTATTTTAAATAACTTTACCTTACCATTCTCTAGCAATGTGAAAAATTTAGGTGTAACTTTACCTGCTGTAGCCACTTTACCAATATTTTAGGCAAAGAATATGGCTCTTACGGCAATTGAGAGTCTGTGGATATTTATTATCTAGAAATATGCGATTGAAACTGATACGTAGTTTGATTCTTCCCCACTTTATGTATGGCACAATCGTATTTGCCATCGAAAATTGACAGTTGCATTCAATTATTGTACTAAATATGTTTACAACTTAACTCGCAGTGCCCACATCTCAATGCAAGTTAATTCAGCCCTTGGACATACTCTTGATACGCATCTTGCTCATCGCGACATGTATTTTTTACATAAATTAATTCATATAAAGAGGCCACAATATCTTTACAATAAGCTGCAATTCTTGCGCTCTCAAAGAAGTTTAAAAATTCTTTTACCACGCTGTCATTCTCATTTCGGGGAGCGCTCTTATTTTGTCCAGGACTTCACGTAAGTGGAATAGTTTACCCTCTAATACACGTAGCGCGAGCTCAGGCAGAGATTTTCTTGAATTGTTAAGCTCTTTGGAGCCTTATTAGGTACACATCATGGCTGTTCTGAATCTTTATTTAGTATATTTTCTTCTTTTTTTTTTCTAGAATTTATATGGTTTTTCTCTTTTTAATTTTTATTTCTTTCCTCTCTTTTTCTGATTTAATTGAATTTGCTTAATCTAGTTTCTCTTGTTTTCCATTTACAACAATAATTTTGTATCACATCCCTAACCTATAGATCTGTATCTAATAAGACTTGTAATCTTTATACAGTTGACCGTAATAAAGTAATATTGTTATTGTTATATATTTTGGAATTTTTTTACATCACCCAGTAACTTACGACGTTACACCCTATGATGATTGTTTATATTATTAGATAGATACTCATTGGATCTTTCCAATGGTTTAAAAATTGTCGCCTTCCTCCCCCATGTTTTTTACTTATGGCTCAACAAATTTAAAATTTTGACATTTTAAACAGTTTTTTTTTTTTATTCGAATACTTATTTAACCCAAAAATGTAACGGAAATAGTCAAACTATTTCAAGTTTTTTTTTTTTTGCAATACAGTGAACATTGAATAAATAACTAATAATAACTAGTTATTTATTCAATGACAGTGAAGTGCAAGAATATCATCTGCATCAAAGAGCGATTTTAAAACGGTAAAATGAGTTAATAATTTTTCTCACCACTGTACATCATACTGAGACAACTTACAAATTGATGCGAATATCTCCATATGGACCCGGATCACTTTTTGAAAGCTCTTTAACTTTTTATTCAAACAAAGAAAGCTATCATTGCGAAAAATTTATGTGGCATACTACAGCAAGAGAGAAAGAGAATGTGTAGAGCTTTCTATTAGAGGGTCATTAATTAGCTCGTAGTAACTCTGTAGTAGTAGCGTGAGCTTTTGAACAAAGCTTTCGATTTACCCGGGGATTACGCGAGTCAGTGGAACTGAAGCTTAAACTGACTCAGACTCGGGTAAACACCTACTTACTAGCCTTTTTTACTGACTAGATTTCTGGCGTCAGTAAACTGTCAAAAGTAAAATTAAAATGGCGGAAAGAGAAAATAAAAAGAAGATGCTAGTGGAAGTTTGGGTTTACATTTCTAATCCTCTCTTTTTTGAGTGGTAAATGACCGAAAAGAGTTTAATATCTTTATTTTGTAGAGAATAATGACGGAATAATGAGGTAATCATTAGCAATGTACACAGAAGAAGAATGTCTTCACCGCTTGACGACAGTATCATTTGTTGAATCGGTGTGGGCGTGGGGCGCGCAGAGCAGTACTCGCTATTTCTAGACATTCTTGCTCTATCGACAGTACATAATCAATGATGTATTGACATAGCAAACATTTTTATACCCTAGATGAAATCACGGGGTATACTAATAGACCGGAAGATGATGACAGAAAAATCCAAGTCAAATGTTACAAGTATGGCGAACCTTAAAGGGTCGAATTAGGTGATTTAAGAAACGAAAATCATAATTTTAGGTCTGGCCGGCGCGGCGTAATTACAGGCTAATTTATTAAACTTGTCGGAAAAATTACAGTATTCAAATGATTTGTTACACAAATATTCTTACATTTTTTTGTAGTCCATGAAAATAAACATACTTTTTTGGCGGGGCTTATGGCTCGCCATACTATTTAAAACGCATTAATAATTTTTTTTAACATATGTTACAGAATAATTTTTTTTTATGAGAATATTCAAGTAAATATTCACGAGAATCACAATGACATACCATTACGACTGCTCCAAATAGCCGCCATACTGCTGCAAAGACGTAGTCTTTTTTGTTTTACACAAAGGTTACAACAAATTTGATTGAATTGGGGGCATTGATATTTTCTTAGAAATTTATTCTCAAGAATTTGCATACTGATTGCTGACAAAGAGTTGGATTAATTTTGATATGAGTTTGAGTACATTGTCTGGACAACAGAAGAAATTTACTTGAAATAAAACAATAAAAATTGGTGTGCATGCACATGACAAGTCAATGCAATTTTCATATTTTTAGTATTTTGTTTGTGAATTTTGATTGTGCAAATAATAAAAGTAACATTTGAAATATCCCGCACATTATTAAATTTTTTTACATTACAAATTTCATTCAAAATGCACATTTTCTTTTGTCTAAAAGCTTTTCTATGGTGCCTGCGATAAAAGTTGGAAATTGGCCAACTTTCTTGCGGCAGCTGCAGTGACTGCGTTCATTGTTTGCGAAATAATATGTTTGCAATACAATCAACTTCTGCATACCAATTCCTTACGTTTGCTGCGCCATGGGTAGGTACGTTCTGTTCAAACCATTCAACACTTTCGCTAGATATAGACACTCTCAATACACTTTGTTTAAAGCGTAATGCTTTAACAAATCTATTTTAGTTTATAATTGGAAAAACTCTCTCCCTCGAGTATCACAAAAACTCAATTGTTGTTCAGATAAATGAAAATAGACCCTATATGAGCCGTTTATTTTGTAAGTGGTTTAAGTCAATTTTTTAATAAGAAATATTGCAATATTTTAGTTTAAATTCATTTAAAAATACATATAGGATCTATCTGTGAGCTTTTGTGTGTTTTGAAGTTAAAGACAGTGTAAATTTATTATGTTTACTAAAGAATTCTGAAAAAAAAATAGAAATACTATACCCAAATGGACTTCACGACTTTCAACATAAACGGCTAATATCAAGTTAATGTAACCTTAAAAGTTCATAAAATATGCAGATGTAACATATTACATTGCTTTCAGCCTTTAATATTGCTTTCTTCTTTAATTAAATTTCTCTACAGTAAACCCTCATACGGAAAGGAAAAACTGTGAAACTGTGATCACATATTTCTGTACATATACCCAAAAATAAAAACCGAGCAGTCAATGCTGTAAATGAAATCGATCTTAATGATTTCAATTCGATCAGGGTTACATACAAGATCTAATCTACATCGATTTGAAACCTTGAATTGAAATCAATTTATGTGTTAAAATTCAATTTCATTAATATTTATATATAATTTACGGAAAATATTCAGTTTCCAAACTGAATAATACATATACAGGGAATTTTAAATGGATTCACAAAATTTTACAAATCTATGCGAATCAATTAAATTTACCGCTGACCACAGGTTACACAATTCTCTCAAGTTTATTTCAAAAAATCATCTTTACGCCTTCATGTAACCCATGGTAATGCTTCCCCTTCAATTGAAATATTTTTTTCAATATAAACATCCCATAAAGAAAATTACCTGGCAACACGTACGAAACAACACTTGTATTCTCCTAACATCGGGGATATTTATATATTTTTTTTTTTTCAATTATGTTGGAAATGCCAGAAAAGCTTCTCTTCTCTTCTCTTTGTGGAGACTGGAAAATTTCAATTTCAGTGATTACTGCTTTCCTTGTCTAACACATACTGAAAAGAGCAAACAAATTTCCCACATGTGTAAATCCCTACAAAAAAATATGTATAAATTAAAATACACAAAATATTAGGAAATAAAAATGATAAGAAAAAAATTTTAATCAATTCAATATTTTGTATGTAGTCACTCCATTAAATTTGAAAAGTATCAAGTGATAAAACTAGCACATCTCATAAAAATGCACTTTCCCATTCCAATAATCATAAAAGGGAGAAGCATGTATATTTGAAACAAATTTAAGAGTATATGTCACCAATGTGTGTATATAAACATTAATGCAATTGGAAAAGGGAGAACAGAAAAAACCCTTTCGTCAAGTGTCAGCCTCACAGTGTGATCGTATAAGGGCACTCCCAATTTAAAAATAATAAAACTATCACGAAACAATAACAAAATTAAATAAAAACAAATTCTACAGAGAACTGTAAATATAACAAGAAATTGCAAATTTATAACCAAAATCGTCGAATATAAACAAATGATAAAAATCCAAGGTAAACGAAAAATGCAAGAGCACATACACAATCAAACTTAATTCTGTTTCACGACAACCAGACAAAAGAGTGAGAAAGACAAATTGTGTCCCTTCATTTTGACACAAAGCAACTACTATACTAAATCAATGGCTGTCTGGATTTTTCTTAACATGTCAAAATTATTCGCCTATGTACACCGGAATTATAAGTTTCACATAGATTATTGTCGATTATTTAATCACTAAAAACTCCAACAATTTGTGTTATTCTATTTTCAAGTAAAGATACTGAATATCAACTACAAAAACCCTGAATTAATTTGCATGAGCTTATCGAGACCGAACAGCTTCCAGTCGCGTAATTCACATTTTCTCTAATTTTTAGGAATTTCTCCACTAATTTTAAATTGTCTTCAGTACAAAGATTGCAATTACCTTTAAGTAAAATTGTTTGTACAACGATTTGTACATAATTTTTGTTAGTAAAATGCAATATTAAACGCTTTTTCCACTTTTTCTTTGCCGACGAAACACCACTCTTCCCAAGTTTCAAGAAAAAAAAAAAATCGACAAAAATCGAACTTGATTTTGGTAGAGGAAGCAGGCAGTAACCAGTAGCACTCGAGTCAGCAGAGCTCACAAGATTTTCAAAAGACTGATATATCGCTTTCACTCTATCATTGTCAAAAAAAAACGACCAAAGAATTCGACAAAATGACGCGCTTACACAAACATGGCGCCCCTATCAAACTTGTCCCGTTGTTGAACCAACACTTGTGATTTGATACATTTTCACAGCGCTTTCCAGTCGATTTATTTATGAACACGTCCTGTATGTTGATTGAAAATTTTCCAAAAACAATTTCTCGTCACATTTCATTCAATTTTTTTAATTTTTATTTACTGTACAATGATAAAACACGTCAAATTAAAAATATATTGGTTGGAAAGCGAACGAATAGAAATGAACCTCGCTATCGTGTTTTCCTTCTTTCTTTTTTCTATATTCGACATTCGCAATCCAAGAATTCGTAGTGTTGCCTGGTTGTGTATATTTATATATGCGTGAAAAAATTTTCATGAAACATATATTGTTATCTCTAGTGAAACTAGTGACATCTATTTTATATTATTTGCGGTGTAAAGAAAAATTATTTTGTATATATTTCTTACCACCAAATTTGATTTTTGGCAACGCAGTCGTCAGACGACGGCAAGTGTCAATTGAAATTAATTTATTTGTGGAAAAAGTTTAAACTAATCTATACACATATGTTTTATAATTTATTTATTTATTTTAAAGTATGTCTACAACAGAGGTTAAAGAATTTCGGGCATCAGCTACATTATCAAAAGATAAATTAAATGAAAATTTAGTTGAAGAAGTTGAAAAAATAAAATGTGATTGCGAACATCAAAGTAGGATATACGAATATCAAAGGTAAAAAATGCTTCAAATTTATCAGAAATAAAAATATTTTAGAGTTTCAACTTTGTTCTAGTTAGCTCTAGTGCTAAATGGAAGGCCATAATTATAGCACTGGTTATTTTACTATTTATCATAATTTGGCTAGCATATATGATTGGGCTTGCATTTGGCGTATATTATTGCCATGTTTTTGGAATCGGTGGCTGTTATAGTAACTTTTTTTGGAGTAAAGATTGTTATGTTGCCTATTAAATTGGTTACTTCGAGAAATTGTGATATTTTTTTATAATATTTTTTTAAACTATCTACATATAAATTTATATAATATGGTAAAACCTAATATTAAAATGTTTTATTTTATTTTAAGTTAACATTTTATGTGTTTTCCTGGCTAGAATTTAAATGAGACATTTCGGTAGTTACAAATTGATTTGTAGTCTTGGCTTCTTGGATAAATTCCAAAATGCATAACTGCCGGTAAAATTCAATTACTTCACAATTTATCAATAGTTAATACAAGCTGAATTACTCGAAGGGCCAAGCCAATATATATGATTATGATTTTTTTTTTTATATATGTTTGCTGCGGATCAAAAATCCATTAAAACCATAATCTGTGAACTGTCCTTGGATGTGAATTAGTACGTATATGTAGTCTAAACAGTCTATGATTTGTGTGTTCCATTGATAAGGAAATGTCGAATAAATTATGTGGCTGTTCTTGTCGCAAATACAAATTATTACTATTCCTAAAGATCTCATCTTTTACTCATTTTAAGCTCTCAGGCTCTATTTAATTTCAATGGTTATAAAAATAATACTTACGTTAACAAAATTATAAGAATTGTTCTATTTAAAAACAACAATCACTTTTTAAGTAAGACGATAGCGGGAAGTCAAGCTGATATGCAAAAAAAAAATTGTGTTTAACAAACAAAATCTTCAGAAGTATTTTAAGTGAGTTATATTTTTTATTATATTGCATATATGAAGGCATTCTAGGCTTAATCACAAGAAGACCATTTATCTTTATAATTGTAGGTAGGTATATAGTTTTTATTTTAGGCAGGGGACTAGAGATCCACCCAAGTGTAGCCAATCTCTGCCGAATGTCGAACAAGTACACAACGTGCTCGGTTGTTTCAGGCTCTCCTTCCAGGCAGGGCAGACAGACACTGAGGACTGTCAACAACTCCCATCCTCTCACAAGCTAATGGCCGTTTGCCAACCACAGTTCTACATTGTGTCCTTCCGAGCTCCAAGAGAAAATCAGAGAAACTAGAAACAGAGACTATCCTGTGGCATTCGGACCGGAAGGTTTTTCTTTTCCAGCCCACACGTCGAAGAGCAATGGGAAGAACCAGTCCAGCCGTCCTAACACCCCCATGAGCGCAATCTAGACAGCCCTTATGGCATATGCCTGAATGACAACAGTCACGAGTGGCAGGTTAAGTAAGACTCAAGGGCAGTAGTAGCCGTAGATCGCATGAAGCCTGTGATTCTTAGGCAAGCAAGCCTTTGCAGGCTCGCCAACTTCCAGATCGCAGTGGTCATTTGCGTCCTTGACCAACATGCACAAGAAAACTATGTGAGCATGTGTCTTCCAATCGAGGTGTACATCCAGTGCACAACCCTCGGTTTCATGCCCAATGTGCAGCCAAAGGCTCTCGTCCATTGAGAGAAGACCCTCATAGTTAATAACTGTTTAACGGCTACAGTTAACACATAGGGTGTAATAGGTCAAATTAAAGAGGAGGCTCCACAGTTTACAGTTTTTATAAAAAAAAGTTATGTTAACGACCTTTTTGCAAAAATAATAGAGGTCAAAGTAAAAAAAAAAGGAAAGAAAATCCGAAATTTTTAGTTTAGACCTTCATAACATCTGTGGGGAGATGGGTACGGGGCTGGTTGAGCTGTCGTTGGAAAGGCTATGAAGTTCTGCATACAGTGAGCCCTTAACTGTGACCATACGCCCTGTAGTTTTTAAGATACAGGGTGTTTTGTAAAAACCTAGCTTTTTTTATGAATCACCCTGTAGCTCCTAAACGGTTGATATTGCCCCCCCACCTGCCGTACAATTTTTGGTTCGGCTAGGTGAGTACTATCACCTCCCGCTCTATGGACCTCCTAAGGGGAAACACCCTGTATATAATATGGACTGATTAACTTTCTATTTCATGTGGGCTCAGTTGCTAATTTCAAAAGTTCTTACGCCGGTGCCAACATTGAAAAAATCATTGGCGGGAAGTTGAAAATTTGAGCGTGCAGCTGGAAAAGCGATTATAATAAAACCTTGCAAATTTCTGCTGCATATCTCATAAATATATTGCCTTTGGTAAAACGCTTTTTATCACTAATTAACCCAAATAATTAATTTAAAAACATATATTTCGATGGGCCCACTTATTTATTGTTGTTTACAGTTCTCTCTCAGTTGGTACTTGGTTCTTAGACCGAAAGAGTCAACAAATAGAAGTGATCCCACTTTTTGCAATGCATTTCTATGAACGTAGTCAGTCCATATTATATATGTCAGTGTGTTAACCCTCGTTAATCCATGTAGTATTTTGTATATGGATTTCAGTTTTTCCATATATTCATTTGCATGATGTTAAAACGCCTCGCTATTTTCATATACTTGTTTCGTTGATGTTCTCCAGTATAATTTATATATGGTTTTTAGTGATTTACTCATTGTTTTCTTTAATTTTATCAAGTTGTTATTCAATGTATGTGACCACGCGAAGATTTCATATGTGATCTTCGAGATTGTATGTATGTGCATCATAAAAGGTCCGACTTGGCTTAAGAATTTTCTACATTTTCTCAAATCTCTAACTGGGTATGGTCTTGCCTTGCATTAGCTGGATATGTTTGTCCAAGTTAAGCTTGTTATCAATCGTAAGTACAAGGTATTTGATATTTTATCAGTCCTTTCAAGTGGTAAGCCACTATTGCAACCTGAAGCTGTATCTCAGGTTTGTTTTTTTTTTTTTTTGTTGGAACTCTATATATTTTCTTTTATTTATTTATAGTTAGTTTATTTCCAGCTACCCAATCATTGAATTTGTTTATTCATAAATTCTTGCAATGCTTTATCAGCTAAAAGTTTGTTTAGTTTTGACAAGTAGATGGCAGTAATTTCCACAAACATATATTTAGTATCAGATTTATCCGCTCAATACCTTTTTTGCACGCTAAAATTTTGACGTTGGAAGTTGAAAGAAATTGGAATGCAAGAGTGTCATTGTATTTTTATTATTTTTTTCTGATAAAAAAATTCCGTCTTCATTTAGACAATTCTTTAAAAAAAAAAAAATACAATAGTAAGTATAAATATAATTTTCCTTACTATTTCGAGATTGGGTAATTGCAATAGCAATCTAAAAGAACACGAAATAATATCACAAATTCACGACAGCTTATTGTCAAAAGCAGCCACCTATAGTTCAAAACAATGAACAATTTTAGCCGTAAAAAGGTCCCTGTTCGATTGCTGCTTAATATTTATCAGCTAAAGCCCGGTATTGTGTTCATTTAGCGGATAAATATTTAGCAGCAATCGAACAGGGACCTTTTTTACGGCTAAAATTGTTCATTATTTTGAACTATAGGTGGCTGCTTTTGTCAATCAGCTGTCGTGCATTTGTGATATTATTTCGTGTTCTTTTAGATAGCTAATGCAATTACCCAATCTCGTAATAGTAAGGAAAATTATATTTATACCTACTATTTTAATTTCTCCTACGAAAATTTGTCTAAATGAAGACGGAATTTTTTGTCAGATAAAAATAATAAAAATACACTGGCACTCTTGTTTTCCAATTTCATTCAACTTCAAACGTCAAAATTTTAGCGCGGAAAAAGGTATTGAGCGGATAAATCGTTGTTAAAACTTTCTTCAGCGATTTGGCTAAATATTTCGCAACTTAAATTTCACCGCTAAATTTCCATACAAAATTTATCCGCGAAATGAACACAATACCAGGCTTAAATGAACACAATACCGGGCTTTAGATCTGAAACACAATTGGAGCCTTTCAGCCAGCTTGAGATTTGTTGACAATTTAAATCAATGCAGAAAAACACAATTGGAGCCTTAACTTTTTTGCCAGCTTCAAGCTGGCTTGAGATTTGATCAAATTGCAAAATTCAAGCCCAATGACTGCCAACTTGAGGGAAATTTTAATATTTCCAACCGTGCGAATGTCGAATATTAGATGAGAATGGCTTCTATTGAGACATTTAAGAAGTAAACAGCTACCAAAAATTTTAAAATGGAAGAAAACTTATAGAGCTAGTAAAAGATAAGCAGTTTCTGTGGGATATAAAAAAAACTCGGTATTATTTTTACATATAATTGGTATATCTCCAAACTATCCAAAAAAGTATGCATTTATCGTAATTTTGGAAAATCGGAAGCATTAACTGTCGTTCCTTAATAAATATTCTCAACATAAACAAGTTAAAGCTGCAAATGTCAAAAACGCCAGTTGTGTTTAGTAGAAAGCTGGGCATAAAGCTCCAATTGTGTTTCAGGCCTTATGCTACAAACTACCAATGTGTCTTGGGCCTATGTCGTAAATGGCAAGAGACAATCTACAATCCGTACTAGCCTAGGCTTTAATATTCAATTACCGAACCGAGCAGCCATATTTGTTCCATTTCAATTCAATCTATTCCACTTTCCGAAATTTCAGTAAATCGAGTGACGGCCGCATTGAATTTGGCGATTTTGAGTCGATAGACACGATATAATTTTTCTTTCCCTTCTCTTCTATAAAAGAAAAGCGAAGATTAAAAGTGCGGATAATAAAGTCTTAAAATATTACGACGACGTATTTTGTTTGCGAGAACTTAATTCATTTATTCCCCAAAAATTGCATATATAATTTGCAAAAACAAGTACTTTGCATTTGTTTGCTACCAACTTAGGAAGTGAAAATTTGTGAATCAGGTAAAAATGTCATTTTGGTCGGCCATTGTTTACAATTTACGAAAAATTACAGTTCATATTCATTTCATTTTAGTATTATCTCATAATGCCGAATATTAAATTACAATCGTCCGATGGCGAAATCTTCGATACAGATGTACAAATTGCAAAATGTTCAGGCACAATAAAAACGATGTTGGAAGATTGTGGCATGGACGAGGGAGAAGATGCAGTTGTACCGCTACCCAATGTCAATTCGGCCATTCTTAGAAAGGTTCTCCACTGGGCTAACTATCATAAAGATGATCCCCAACCAACAGAAGATGATGAAAATAAAGAGAAGCGAACAGATGACATTTCGTCATGGGATGCTGATTTTCTGAAAGTCGATCAGGGTACCCTATTCGAGCTAATTTTGGCAGCTAACTATTTGGATATAAAAGGTCTTCTTGATGTAACATGCAAAACTGTTGCGAACATGATTAAAGGTAAAACACCAGAAGAGATCAGGAAGACGTTCAATATCAAAAATGATTTCACTGCCGCCGAAGAGGAACAGGTGCGAAAGGAGAACGAATGGTGTGAAGAAAAATAGAATTCTATCTTTACTCTTCGAAAAGTAAATGTTACGAATCGTTGTCTGAATAATGCTTATTTTCTTTAAAACTATGATTTACGGAATTTATTAAATTATCTAGGTACTCCAAAAAAAGTTGTCTTTTTTTTTTTTTACTGTTTCTGTTGCTGGTTTAGAAATCTAGAAACTACGTGTCGGACTTATTTGGGGTAATTTCTTTATTCTAGTTGCAGTAGATCTTGCTGGCATACACTAAATTTGCTTCAATAAGAGGGAAGTCAAGTGAGTCTGTGACTTCTTTTTATGAGTGGATTACGGATGGAACAGTAGCCCACTCTCATTATCACCTTACCGTTGACTATTTAGCAATGGCAGTATAACAGGTATCTCGAAATAGAATTACTGTGAATTTGGTGGTCTTCAATGATTTGCAACTGCAGCAGCGTTGTTTTCACTGAAATTTAACAAGCCTTTCATATAGATGATAGTTAGGTCACTGCTGGAATTGGATCTGCTAGAGATGATAGACATAGTTGAGGGTGATGTCATTTAAGTCTGCATTTATTTTCTTTTGGGTGATTTCATATAACAGTACATGTATGTATTCTGTTTTCATATTGGAATTGAAAAGTCACTTTGTTTTCACTGAAATCTTTCTGTCGTTTTATATGTGATAGCTGGAGAGAGTGCACTCATTAATAAGGGAAAGATTGATGTTTTGTTTTGTATCGCATTAATTTCTGATTCAGCATTCTTGGCATTAATATTTCAAGTAAGTTAAGCTGTACAGATCACATCTCTGTTGCGAAAGAAACATCGAAATGTCAAGAATTACTGGAAAGGTATAAGAGTATTTCAGCCCGTCAAATCTAGCTCTCCTCTACAACTCGTGCATTAGACCTAGGATCGAGTATAATTCCCATATATGCGCTGGGGCTGGTCGTACAGCAGTCTTAGCTTCAGTAGACATTGTCCACAAGAGAGCCTTCAAACTCATTGGCGATATTGCTATGCTGTGTTTTGCATCTCCCCTCAGCTTGGCTTAATATAATAAAAAAATAAACAGTTGAATTAATACTGATTCAACTCACTCAAGTACAACAGCTTACAGAATCTTTACAATAATAATTCTTGCTCTAACGACAACGGAATAATCTAATCTACCCACATAAATTTAATTTAAAACAAGTAGTTATCAATCATCAATATTTCATTCTAATTTACGAATGCTAAAGATATTGCTTTATTGAAGTGTAAAAGTATTTATACAAATAAAAAATCTTAAGAAACAGTTTGCATATTCAAGCACTGATTGTCTACATTAATCTTCCTCAACGAAACCATTTGTATCATAAACGTGAATATCGCGTCTCTTTGCAAATATTATTTCCGATTTAAATGGGTGAGTGCATAAAGAATGAGCCACACCTTGTCCGAGTTGTATCCTGCCGATTTCTTTTCCTTCCAAGAGATCCCATATTAAAGCACATCCCTCCGTTGATCCAGATATAATCTTAGAATCATTTGCGAAAACACCACATTCAATGTGGTAATCTTCTGTTTTATGTCCTTTATACTCGGAAAGTAGTGATCCGTAATCATTATCGATTAGTCTTACTACTCCATCTAAGCACGCCGCCAATATACATTGTTCATCCTTTGTTTGAACTATATGGGTGATTGGCTCCCCCACTTTGTCCGATATTAGTTCTCCTGCCCTTAGGTCATAATGCCTTATATATCCATCAAGAGAGGAGGAAATAATTTTATGACCTGTTACAATCAATGCTGTAATACAATCTTTAGCATCTTTTATTACTTGTACGGGATCAAGTTTTCTTGTTCTAATATCCCAACACATAATGGTGTGATCTTTTGAGCCAGATACTGCTATAGATGAATCTTCATTAAACCGAACACAGTTTACTCCACCAGCATGCGAACGAAGACGTCTAAGTGGCTGACCTGTCGTAACATCCCAGTAAATAATACTCCTGTCTAGGCTGGCAGATACAACATGGCAACTATCACAGCTACCTGCAGCATCAGTTACCTCGTTAGCGTGCCCACCGTATGTTTTTAACAATAATCCAGAGTGTGGATTCCATAGTTTGATTTTTTTATCAGATCCGCATGTTAAGCAGTACGATCCATCAACATTATAACGAACAGCCCTCACTGCCCCTTGAAGGCAATCAATGCTTTTGCGTAAAATTAGATCAGTCATTGAAGATTAACTTCATTAATCGAAATACACTAGATTCCTTCTGAAGAAACCGGATATTACCTGGACCTGCAATGCAAACTTCTAACTTTATTTTCCTACATTTGTTTACAACTGTGGTGTGTAGTATCGAGTTCGAGTAAACTGACATTTCCAAATAAATTTGAGCGCTGTCAACTCACCATAAATTATGGCCTGCCATATGTTATTGTTACGGAATTGCCAGTGTAGACCGTGTTTCTAGCATTCAGAATATTTTGTTGACATATTTTTTCTTTTGAACAGTATTTCCTTTCCTGCATCTTGAAGTACATTCTTTTATCTTGGATGACATTTATGACCATATTACGTACCATGATACAAAGTTAACTATAGCGCCAATTCGAGCGGAATTTTTTGTGTTGTTACATCATGGGGTGACTAATGTCATTTCCAGCGAATGTGTTTTGAGTTTTTCGTATTTTATTGACTGGAATAAGTTTTAAATATATTAAATAATGAAACAAAACTTTAGTTTTTTCGTTTAAATCACTTCGGAAAAAGTAAGTATGAGCTAGTGGGAAAGCAAAGAAATTTCCAAATAGAAAATTTTTGTCACAGTGATAAGGACGATTGAAACTCAGACGAACAAATTTCTGACAATTGTCGCCAAAGGAGGCAAGCAACCAATTGACAGATAATTCGGCCATACCCACTGACATATATAAAATGGACTGCTGATACTACTGAAATTGTTAACATTATTTGACATTATTATGGGATCACTTTTCTATAGGTGTCTCGTATTGGTTTAACTACTTTATTCCGCGGAACTACAAACAATAAGTTCTATACAAAATACACCATAGTCCAGTTTCAGTTCAGCGGTTTTCCAAACGAATATATAGAATAGAAATAGATGGCAATACAATATTTGTAATCCTTTCTCTGTCCCCCATAGCTACTTTTAGGGGCAAGTAGACAAAAATTGCTTAATTTTATTTCTTTAAATGTTGTCTCTTCAAAACTATGAACTTGATCAAAATTCCAAACATTTTAAAACAAAATAATCTCTTAATTAAACACTTTCGTCAAAATTTATGCTCTTCACTATTAAAAATTAACATGATCACAACCTTTAACATGATTGATCCATTGCACTAAACAATTTCCGAATATGAATATAGCCCACTGATTTCAATAAAACTTGCTAAGATCGGTATTTAATTAATTATTTTATGATTTCTTTACTAGTTTCTGTAATATTTCTCCTTTTTATACTTAAAATGTTAAATTAAAATCTTAAACGATTCTACTGTGTGTATGATTACGCGATACTTTACTGGCAAGAAGGGAACCAAATGGATTACAAAAAAAAAAAAATGATTTTCCTTTTTTTGGGGAAAATGCTCTAAGAATTGCCTAGTTTCTATGTCCTATTTGAAAATTATTACATAATTAAAATTTATTAGGCTTGAGTTGGTGATAAAATTATCATATGTATATACATAGGTAGAAATAAATTAAAAATCTTACAGCCTGCAGGACATTAGCTGGAGTTCCTGATATTGATGATTTTGACTCTACTTATTATTTTCGGATAAAATTTTTTGTGCAGCTAATGCACCACCGCCACCCGTTGCTGCTTCGAAAATTGTTCCTTTATTCAATATTGTTGTTTGTGAATTTATTGAATTTTTTAGGTAGATGATTCGATAGCTGATTATTATGCAGATCGTGGGGGATGGTGGTGGTGATTTTGAAGATTTTGCATTTGACATGCAAAAGGAAATGATTGTTTTGCTGTGTTTCACTTCCACTTAAATAACCTCGAGGAACTGGCTTCAAAATAATTTGTACCTTGAAATCTTGTACAATCTTTATATCATCGCCAATATAGTGATTCGCAGCGTAGAAGCGGCGACTTTGCTGCTGCCGGAATTTCGATGCTTTTTCTTTTCTCCGGATTTCCTTGTGGTGAGGGGTTGATTTACTCGCCGATGTCGATGAAAAATTTTTGATTTTGTTCGGACTCCAATTTTCACATCTTTACGTTTGCAAGGTTTGATAAGACAGATGTCGATTGTCTTCTTCTTATGTCAATTCCAATGCATTCCAATTAATACAGCCGCACTGCTTCCAAAATTGGTTACAGTTCAGTGTACATTTTGCGCTTGAAAGAGACAAATAGATTTTACCCAAAATTTGTGCCATTTTTGACTATAGGAATTAGATAGGACGGCTCAGTCCATTCTTATTATATGTAAGTGGTTCGGGCAAAGTAAAATTTAACGCGGTCTCCAAATATTTCACATTAAAATCGCTGGTAAGATTTTGACGTATGTTAATTTGAAGAAAACAAGGTCACAGATGTTTAAAAATTTTATCGCTGAAAAACTTCAAATTGTTTATGTTAAACTAAACATTTTTACAATTAAAAATGGACTTAATTAATCTGAAAATCGTCAAGAGAAATAAAATTCTTGAATAAATTCAAAAAACAGTCTGTAATTATCATAGACACAGGAAATGTCAAAATTCAGTAAAATAAGTGGAGACATACAAGCCGCCCGCAATCTATCTTAAAATGCTCTGTTTACCAGTGAACTCCGTACTGCACTAGTAAAATTATCAGTAAAATTTTTGCTTGCAATTTTACCAGCGCCTAGTCTCAAATATCTTCACTAACTAATTTGTTACTGCTGGAACCAATGGACAAGGTATACGAGCTCAATGCTATGACCTTCATTTTTAAGTGCAGGCATGGCTCATTGCCTAAGTTGCCCAAGTGCCTACAAGAGAAAATGACCTGGAGTGGTCATGATAACTTCAGATTGGTCCTGCCCAGCTTCAGGACACATTTTGGAGGTTGACATATCTACCAAGTTGGAGCGAGCCTCTGGAATTCAGCTGGCTCGACTGAGAGGTTCAAAGAGATTTATCCCTCCTAATAATAAAAAAAAAAAAAAAATTAATTCATGGGTGAAGTTTAAAATGAAATTTTTAAATGTAGATACCTTTTGTTGTTATTTTTGTTGTTTTTTATTGTCTATCGTGACTATGATATTGACTGCTGTGATGCTGGGTTGCATATCTCGGAGTCTATCCAAGCCATCTAACCTGTCCAATTTACTGTCCTGTATCAGTGTATCTTTTGACACAACTAAAATCTTATTCTATATGCTATCGTTTAATCATAACATTTGTTTTGTATTCAATATAATTAAGACATACTAGGACGTGGCCGGAGTGGAAAATAAACAAATTTTCTATTCTATTCTATTCTATTTCATTATGGGACGGCCATTTCATTTCAAAGGAAAAAAATGAAAAATTGAAAATTAGCTGAAGAAAATTGAAGCCGGTTGCATATATTGAAAATGCTTTTTTCTATAATGCAATTGCGAATATTTCCATCTGAAGTTATATTAAAAGATTGCAGATTTGTAATTCTTTAAATTTTTATTAGACTTTTATATATTTTTACAGTTTTATTGATATTTTTCTCAAAATTATGATATAATATATGTGTGGGACAGCAGTCATACATAGGTTAAGCAAGAGGGATGCTGTTAAATATATCGAGTCTGTTTCACTTAGACTTCGAGCAGGTCCATTGTGCTCCTTGACCTCATGGGATAACCTTTTTGAAAGCCCTAGATTCATCCTGCTTTCCTGTGAAATCTCTAGATACATCTGAGCTCTTTATTTTGCAGCTCTCCCAGCATCGAAAAGAAGTAGATACCCAATAGCTTACCACTTTCATTCATCAGAGCGGGAGACTCACAATGAATGAGTTGGACAGATTAGATCTCTACCGAATCCTTAATGCTTCTGCAGAAATTATTCGCCACTATTCGCAGTCTGGTAGCATTTTCTCCTATGCGACAATTACGTGTAATGGTGCCGACCCACAGGAGTCTTGCCTTTTGATAGGCGCTCCTGATATTCTTCTCTTTTAGAGCTCCGATTAGGATCCTCACATAAGCTAGTGCTGCAGAGCTATCCATTTCAGAGCCCTTTTCGGCCAATTCATCAGCCATCTTATTGCCTTGGATATCCCTATGGACAGGTATCCAGCATAGGGTCACCTTGTGCCGTGTAGTTAATTCTATACCAATGCATACAGCGTACAGTTATTATTTATATCCAAAACTGTCAATTAACCTCGGTAGTTATATAAGGAACTACAGTGCAGCAAAATTATTGTGATTACAATGACAAATGACGGTTCATAGAGTGTACCGTTCAGAAGTTACAGGGGGATATATAAAAAATATCCGCAAATATCTTTAAGTCCCGTTATTTCCAAAAACGCCTTACCCCCCTCTTCATACAATTTTTTACTTGTTTAAGCATGACCTATCCATAGCCTTCGGGTGCCAGACCGCTCACGGGGCACCTTACCTTAATATAACACTTCCAATATGATTTCTTCCGCAATGGTCAAATTATATACAATTTTTAATTATCCATTTCTTTATTATGAAGAAAAGAAAAGAAAATTAAATAAATATTTCTTTATTTATTTTTAAATACTCCCAATTGTCTAGAATTTCTTGATCCATTTTAAAATTTTTCTTCAAGAAATAAGTGGAAAAATTCCGGCTCTAGCCTACCGCCCTTAAAATTATATAAATAAGTACCCTCATTTCGGCATAAAAATCATCCTGGCTTGCTTTATTTGTTTCGAAATGTCAAAATTCCCGAAGGAAAATAAATGGCCAAACATATCCGTTTAAGAAAAACCTCTCCACTTAACGCATAATATGCCACCTACACGAAAGTACTGAAAGCAATCGTTTTATGGTACAAATACAAAGGCAGCAGTCTTTAAAAAGATAAAAAGAATTGCGGTTTCGTTTCAATAATTATTTAAAAGTTTATTTCCATTATTTATTATATACTGGATTCTGCATTCTTTAAAAACGACTTTAAAGAAATAAAGTGCTACAATCTACTAACATTTAGTACACCGCAATTACAAAAAATATGTTACAAATTCAAAATTTAGATAATGGTCACACTTATTTCGGCCTATAAATGCACTTCCGTCGAGAAAAATTATATATATGTAAACAGCTTCGAAAAAAAGTGAAACCCAAAAATGAAACAAACAAATCTACGCTTATTTAAATTCTCTTACAAATAAAAAATCTCTTATAAATACTTATTGACTCTTTTTAAAATGAGACTTTGAGAGCTTTTCTCCATCTCTTCTCTTTTTAAACAAAATCATGTGACGTTAAGGGTATGTATGAATGTATTGTGAGCACAAAAGATCGGTCGTACACACCGTAAAGAGATGCATATTCTTCAACAAAACTGCATTGCATTAGAAAAAAAAACAGAAAAAAGTACATATAAATAATATAGATATGCGATTGAGATTGTGTTTACATTCCACACTAAAGTTTTAAGCTTTGTGAGATGAGAGTGAAACGAAAAAAAGAAAAAAGAACTATATAATCCAAAGGGTTGCCATTCTCAGTTCATAATTGAGGTTAGGTAGGAGGACGTAGAATAGGAACCATTTTTTTTTACATGTTTCTTTGTATGCTCTTCTTATGAATCAGATGGTACATCGTGCTGCCGTCATCAACCGAATTCTCCTCGTCGACGAAGTCTCAATTCTCAATGCGTATCGTTTGCCATTGTGTTGTTAGTGAGTGAGTAGTGAATCGAATTAAAAATTGGTGGTTATCATCACAAAAAAAATTTTTTTAGTGAAAATCGATTATAAACTTGTTTGCAATCATATTGAACAATTTTTTCACAAAATAGAAATCATCCGAAGTAATTGTGTTAATTATACCTTGAAAAGCTCTGCTAGATCTCTTTAAGAAGAAGGCAGCAAGCAAGATAAGGTTTTGTAAACTTTAAAATAGTGTTGTGTTGGTGGAATGTGTGAAGTTGGAAAATTGTCAATTTGACCGGCATATTGGAGAGGCGATTATTCATTGCATCTTGCAAACGTGGGAAAGTGAGTTTTTCTTGAAGAAATTAATAATTTTTTGTATTTAGTCAAATAAGAAGAAAAATAGATGTTGTTAATATTATTATTAATTAATTCAACGAAATTATAGGCATTTTTACTTGATTTCATTTGTTGTTTTCAATAAATTGGTCGCCGCCATATTTAAAACACAATTGCAAGCAAGAACCAAGAAGTAACCTGATTTTTGTATATATGTATGTAAGAAGTTTTTTTTTTTAAAGAATTTATGGAGTCACCATTTTTACATGACAATTGTAATTAAATAAGTAGCTCTTTTTCTTTCTTCCTTGTGGTATGGTATCCTGTTTGATAGCGCATTATAAACACCTGACACGATTGTTCTGCTCTCTCTATGGTCATTATAATGTCGAAATTTATACATACAACAGGTTGTAGGTACTACCAGCACCGCAGATTAAAAGCTTAGGATCTAGAGAAAATTTAAGAAAGTTCATTTAATTTAGGCTACCTACTACAAATGAAAAATTAAGCTGCGTAGTTTTTTGAAACCAAAGAAATTCCACATTGTGGAATGTGACGGTAATTAGAAAATTTCATCAGCTTTGGGAAATGTCATAACACAAAGTGTAAACGCAAGTCATAGATTCAAATATTCCTGTAATTATCTAAATTTATATTTTTGATTATAATAGTATTTATAATTCTATAGTAGCAGAAAAAGACATTTTTCGTAATATTTTTCAAATTAAAATTCAAAGTTTTTATTACAAGTCCCGGCATAAGAGCCACGTACGTAAACGTTGGGTAACAGCGATTGAGATATTAAGATAGTAAGTACCTACATAGTTGAGTTAAAGTAAGTCTTAAAATAGTACAAGATAAGTATGTAGATAACTTATAACTGGAAGATACCAACAAAGAGACAACTGTCAAAAAATCTTCGAAAAATTTTAATCAGAATAGAAGAGGCTGATTGATTACCCACCCACTCATGACCGTGCATTTTGTACATGAGCCATTATCTGTGTAAATATATTTATTCATTTATATTACATTCCTCATCGGCTCATCAGTCACCGTTGTAGGTATTTTTGCTTTTTTATTATTTTTATAAATGGCGGTTAAAAGTACGCGTAATGTCCTTTTCGATGGCATAAAATCAGTGTTGCACTTTTTCTAGCAGTGGAGCACTGAATTTCTGTAAACAATGCTCTTTATTGCTAAATAAAAAAACATCCTTATACCTACTTCGTAACAAAAATTACCCAAATAAAATCTTTTGATTAATTTCATACCCATTTCCATTAATCAAATTTTCTAGCAGATGTTTTACACTTTTCTTGCAGTGGTGCACTACCAAAAAATATGTACGTCAAAATCACCGTAGTGTTAAAGCACTAGCAAATCGAGCACCGAAATCTAAAAAGCTTTCCACCGAAAATTCGCTTATGTTTACACATTGGTTTTGAAGTAAGCTATAAACAGCAGGGCTTAGTGGGTTCAGCGGGCTTTTGGACACATAGGGATCATGGGGAATGAAATGGCTTTTGCCAGGTCTGGCTCTGGTTCTCGCTTCCTTGGACGGCGGAACCCGCTGTAGTCATTGAACTCTCATCAAACCTGAAGCATAAGCAGAGATAAGTGAACCTGAGTACTTGCAAGTGTACAAAGCTTTTTCTTGGTGGGTCTAATAGAAATTTCTCTGACTTTCTCTTGGAGCTCGGAAGGAAATAATGTAGAAATGTGGTTGGCATCATCACCGGCAACAGCTCGCTTCACGCTTATCTAACAATGATGAGAATTGTTGACAGCCCTGTGTGTTTGTCATGCCTGGAAGGAGAGCCTGAGACAACCGAACACTTTCTGTGTGCTTGTCCGGCAATTGCTTGGAGCAAGCTGGATGCGCTTCTGCTTTACCTCCTATCTGTGGATGAGCTAAAAAACTTACCTCACTTAGACCTGATGAGCTTCATTAAGTGGACAGAAATGGACCGCCCTGACCTACGTACTTGCGACTTGTCGTCCCCCTTCCTTTGAATTAAAAAAAAAATAAGCGAATCTCTAAGATTTTCCCATTTTTACTCGCATCTACTAAAGATAATTATACAAGTCTTAAGCTTAAAATAATACCTACAACGTAAACCTACTACTTACGCCAATAACTGTCGCAATTTCTTCCCAGCTTGCACTTTTCTTTATTCTGTAATTGAATTCGGGGCAATTTTTATTATATATGCACTTTTGTGCCTCCGCCTTCATAATTAATTTTACTTCAAAGTCCCTATCCATTTTATTATAAAAAAAAAACTTTTTCCCGGTAAAATTAATAATGTTCTTGTAAACAGTCCAAAAGTAAGCACAAAAGTGAGGTTTAGTAAGACCAAAAAAAGTTTACGCTCCGTAACGATCCATAGCGCAGAAACCGAAAAGAAATTGACAGATACAACCGAAAGGGGAATGTCCATTTTAGGCCCCACACCTCCTCCAGACATGAGAGATGTCTTAAACGATGTGTTATGATACTCTGAACATACTTCATTAATAACTTTTATTTCAATTAGGCCGAGGAAAGCCTTGGAGGGTAGCAAATTTTGATATAGAATTGCCTGTAGACTCGTATTTTGTACGGGTCTCAAAAGCGTAAAAGACTCATTATCACTTTCCACTTATTTGATCTAGTTTTTTGTTTTTGAAAACTTTAGTACAGAATTGAATTCCTTGGGTTCTGAGAAGAAGTTTGACACTCCTTTACTCAGAGGCTTAAATAGCTATTTATAGCCATCCCCATACTAAGTTTTTTAGTATTTTCCTCTTTTTTTATTGGATGTGGCTATTTATACATACAGTATGTATACGCAATTAGCTATTTATACATACTTTATGTATATGTAATTGGCTATTTACACATACTGACTGTATGCGCTATTATTACAATATTAATATTTTTGGATATTAACTACACAATTATAAATAATTATAGTTTGTTTTTATTAAAGTTCATTTACAATGTTGTTCAATAAAGTAATCAATAAACTATGAAGTATTTTTAAATCACTGAAATATAGGTAATGAAATTTAAAGTTGGTTGGTAGGTATACCAATAAAGTAAAATAAATATATTATTTTTTATTCTGTATTTTATTTTTTATTTTTGTAAAAAGTGGTCTGCTTAGTCTTTCTTTTCGGACGTCCTTTGGATTTGATTTTAGTTTTGAATTTTAAGTTTTTATTTGATTGATTTGAACAGGGCTCGTTATTAGATTGAATTTGTTCTTAAGGTTCTTCTGGTTCAAATTCACTAAGCCCACTTCTCTCATGTTCAAAAAGTGAAATTCCATCTCTTGCATTGCTTTCTATTACTTTTAATTCCTCTACATATTTATTAAAAGTTTGCGTTCCATAATTAGACAAAATATCTGCAATATTTTTAGTTATCGTCAGTATCGTATTAAATTTTTCTCTATCCGATAATATTTTGTTGGGACAATCAAAATCATCAGTAAACTTTTTCCCACTTTTCTTATTCAAAACACTTGCAATCATTCCATCTTTGGCACTAGATAATAACAAATCCGTTGCTGTATCATAGTCATTTTCATTCATTTTTTTTGCCTTGCCGTAATATCCATATTCATCTTTTCCGATTGTATGATTATGATTAAGTAACATTTTTGTTAGTGTCCATTTTTCATTTTTACCTCTATAAAAATTTATTTGTGCTGGACAACTCTTATAATAATAATGTTGATTCGGACGTTTTCCCTGACATTTTGAAATTTGCTTAATACCATGACAACATTTGTATAAAACTTGTTTTTGAGATCGAGTTCTAATCACAAATGGATGATAATATTCTCTGCAAAATGCATTAACAGACGTTGATAATTGTTCATGGTCATTGAATTTTTGACCAACATTTAAATTATGTTCATTAATGTTATTTCCATTATCATCGGACATTTTTTCTGTCATCTGAAATTAGGTTAGAATATTTAAAATGTAATTATAATTAAAAATTCACTCACTAATACCTTTTCAATATTGACACATAAAAACAACTATGGTATACGATTCACTTAACACAACTTCTCTCAAGCTACTACACCTATAAAATGAATATTTATTTTACGGCAGACGGCACTCATATAGATACTTTATTCTCACCAGCCGAAAACTCAATTTTAATACAATTCTATAGGGTGTCAGGTTTAGCTGAATGGGTGGCTTTGGCGAAATGGACGATGCCTCGACTTGAACTTGATCTCGTACTCGTAACCAAAGGGTAAGCCAGCAAAGCTCGCTCCATTATAAAATCAACGCTGCTTCGACCCGATGAAGGGAAGGCCACAATTTTTTCCTAGAAATTTATTGGAAATTTCGTCCATCGGAATATTTTTCTTGAATTTATACGCATTTTTGGGAGCCAACAACAATTTTTAAGAGCGTAGACGAGTAGATTAGCAATAAGCAATTTTTTTTCAGAAATTTACAGAAAATGTTTCTGTAGAATCTTTATTCACTTTGGTGTCGAACTGGAGTTATTTTCAGATACAATACTTTCATGTGTGCCGTTGTCGGCCTCAACCAATGCATAAAAATTCGATGGAAGAAATTTCAAGTGTTTTGAATAAGAAAATTGGGAAAAAGTTTATACGAATGGATATTCAAAATTTTCGAACAAAACTTTTTCCTACAAGTACAGAAACAGACCATTAGTAATTTAATGGAATTTTTAGCAGAAATTGAAGAAAATAATGGTGTGTACGCTATAAAAAAAGATGGCGAAGAAGAAGTGGAATCACTATTTTTAGCCTCCTCAGAAATGGTTCTAAATTATAATAATTCTCAGTGCCCAGTTATACAAATAGATGTTTCTTTCGGGTTTAATGTTGAAAATTATAAACTTTTATGATTTTGTTATTACCTACTCTAGTATAACCGACAAATCGGAATTTGCTACTATAGCATTTATTGCTAAAGAAACATATTCGACATTCATATATTGTATGAATGAATTTAAAAAAATATGTATAACTAATCCGTCCGTATTTTTAATTGACAAAGATTTTACCGAAATAAAAGCAATAAGAGATGTTTTTTCCAGTGCAACCATTTTACTTTGCAAATTTCATGTTATTAAATATATTAAACGGTTAGTTTCTACTGCGTATAATTGCCAAATTGATGAGAAGCATAAAATATTGGATAAATTCAAGAAATGCTTGTATTCGCAATCATATGAAGAATATGAAGAGTAGAAAAAAGAATTTTTGAAATTTTCTAAATCTGTACAAGTTTTTATAGGAACAAAAGATAAATATGTATCACTTGAGGTACAATTCCTTAAAATTTGGATAGCTGCAAAGAAATGTGGGTACATTATTTTAGGAAACATTTACCATTAATGGGAGACACTACAACGAACAGAATTGAACGATCATTTTGGACCCTTAAACAATACATACAAACTAAATACCATAGTTTGCCAACAATTTATTTATCAAGGAGATCATAAACTGTATTGATTCAAGAATAAATAACAAATTAGCCAAAAATAAACAAAAAGTTTTTAAAATTATGGATAGTGATATCGAAATAAGAAAGATACTGGAAGGATGTTCTGAAGCCCTCACAGAGACGGGAATAAAATTATTTCATACACAGTTAAAATTATTTAAAACTTTAGAGTCCAAAATGAGAATCATAAATAGTGGCATTGAGGAAAATCTTGATAGCAAAATATCAAAATTTTATCGTATATCGGTGGAAACATGTTCGTGTTGATTTTGGAATTCTTTTAGTGTAGGTACCATGTCGTCATATTCTTATGATAAGGAGATATAATAATTTTCACTTATTTTCAAAAACTTGCTTTCATGCAAGATATATTACTATTTCAATTGAAAATGCACCAAGTATGGATACGTATGATGTAAATGTATACATCGATGATCTTATTGAAGATGAAACTATTTCTGATGATTCTGATTGTCCCAACAAAATATTATCAGATAGAGAAAAATTTAATACGGAACTGGCGATAACTAAAAATGTTGCAGATATTTTGTCTAATGGAACGCAAACCTTTAATAAATATGTAGAGGAATTAAAAGTAATAGAAAGCAATGCAAGAAATGGAATTTCTCTTTTTGAACATGAGAGAAGTGAATTTGAACCAGAAGAACCTAAAGAACAAATTCAATCTAATAACAAGCCCTGTTCAAATCAATCAAATAAAAACTTAAAATTCAAAACTAAAATCAAATCCGAAGGATGTCAGAAGAGAAAGACTAAGCAGACCACTTTTTACAAAAATAAAAAATAAAATACAGAATAAAAAATAATATATTTATTTTACTTTATTGGTATACCTACCAACCAACTTTAAATTTCATTACCTATATTTCAGTGATTTAAAAATAATTCGTAGTTTATTGATTACTTTATTGAACAACATTGTAAATGAACTTTAATAAAAAAAAAACTATAATTATTTATAATTGTGTAGTTAATATCCAAAAATATTAATATTGTAATAATAGCGCATACAGTCAGTATGTGTAAATAGTCAATTACATATACATAAAGTATGTATAACAAGACATTTGCGCATACATACTGTATGTATAAATAGCCAATTGGGTATACATACTGTATGTATAAATAGCGACATACTTTTTTTTTCGAACTGAAGTACTAGATTTTTGCACCTTAGATCGGCTCTAACTCGGTAGGGTTACGTCCGATCGGAAAATGTGTTTCAATGTTCGCCTCAGTTCATTACCAGTTACAATTCGTAGAAGAAAATTTTTCTCTGCACACTTTTAGGGTGGTGGTAAGAGCCCCAGACGGGGGCGGCGGGTTCCAATACCGCATGTTGTATATCAAATGAAAGGTCTCGCCGAGTACTATCAGGTGCTGTACTTTTTCCCGATTTAGAAAACTTTGCCGGGACGTTTTTGTCGCCGAAAACCCATTTTCATGCACATGGGTCTCATACCCCAGCTACTACTTTCGCATATATTTTTGCAATTCTTTCTTCCATAGCCAATAGTGCTCTGTTATGAACATTTTTCTCATCGGAAGTCATTTTCCGCGACTCGCCAATCACGAGAAGTAGAAAAGTCCACTTTTTCACCCAAGAAAGTCGCTCAAGCTACATCCGATCGATAAAAAGTCTTCCCCCGCTTAATTGAAATAAACATGGTGAATAAAATATGTTAAGAGTATCACAATGCATCGCTTAAAACATCTGTCATGTCTGGAGGTGAGATAAATATACTATTTTCTTAGTAAAATTCTTAGGT
Source organism: Dioctria rufipes (assembly GCA_963924295.1). Taxonomy (NCBI): domain Eukaryota; kingdom Metazoa; phylum Arthropoda; class Insecta; order Diptera; family Asilidae; genus Dioctria; species Dioctria rufipes. The sequence goes on along the minus strand of OZ002742.1, from coordinate 14,182,800 downwards.
TATTCTATTTCCTTTGATTTTATTAATCATTGGAGCTAAAATTTTGTTTTAAAGGGGAATAAAGTGAGTTTTCCGGTTTACATTTTTCGGTTCTTGTTTTTGATGGTCTAGTCCTATCTGTATGAAAAATGTCATTGCTGGATGTCATGGAGCATCACATTTCCATTTTCTACTATTCCACCAAATTTATCCGCAATCACTCCAAAATCTTCCAAGTTATAATTATCCATAATTTTTACGTTATTTGTTAAATTCTTTTTTTTTGAGCAAATTTCAATCTGAAAAATTACACGATATGATCTGCTACCGCCACATTCTCATCGACTTAAAAGTTCCATAGTTTTCCATTGATTAACTCAAAAGTTTCACAAATAATCAAGTACTTTAGAACAGATGACAATTGAATAAAATATAGTTCGAAGTAGAGGAAATTTAGTGCAAAAGTAGTGTTGACATCTGCTATAAAAGCGGTCCCATCGATCATTTTCAGTGCTGCACTGCTAGAAAAGTGCAATACTGATGTTGCACTAATGTCCCAACGAAAACGCTATTAAATTCTTATATCGAATTGTCACAAGAATTAAGTTTATTTTTAAATTAAAAACATATTCAGTTCCAGTTTATTTTAAATACGTATTACAATTCAACTTCAGAAACAAAATATATATATATTTATATTTTGTAAGTTGGGAAATGGGATCGGTAGGTACCATCATGCTTCTTGGACACATTTTTCCAGGAGAACTCTAATAATAGAGTTGCCTTAAATTTTGACTTTCTTGTTCTGGGTTTTCAGCTTGCGTACACAAACAAACACATGTTCGTAGGTCAAAATAGATTGTCAGGCGTCAGCAGTTTGAAAAGTCGCAAGTATAAGTGGAATTTTTGACTAATATTTTGGTAGAACTGGTATCTTTATCTTCTGGTAGTAAGATAACTATAACAAAACAAAGTATAAAAAGCAAAAAAAGTTTATGGATTTCTATGCTGTAAAATATTTCAGTCTACTGGGAACATTTTTACACGAAAAATTTATAACTTCCATAATTCGTCCACCGGTGTGCTTTGAAGCGTTGTGATTTATACATCATGTGAATTGAAAAGTTAAAACTTACTTTATTGAGGATTAATAAATGAATTATACATAGTTCATTGCATTTTTGACTTTTACTTATGATGTAGTACTGCCTTGCTAATATGCCTGGCTTTACTTATCATAGAATAACTGAATGACTGGTGTACACAAGATATATAGAAGACAAGGTATTCCCATTAAAATTTTGACACATTGCAGCTGAGAGCCTATGACGTGTTTGTGTGACTCATGTATATAAACTCTTATATGAAAAACAGAGAGAGGAGAGAGAGAATGGTGTTCTCTGTGCAGTACGTTTCTGTACATTTTCACGATAATTCGTCACTAATGTCGGAACGTGGTTCGTAATGGGAGTACTTGTATTTTATATACCTTGTGGTGTACACTTCGTTTTGAAACGTCACTTTTGACAGTTGCTACTGAAATTAAAAAAAAAAAAAACATTTTATAAATATAAAAAGAAAATGAATAAGAAAGTTTCATTAATTTTTCTCCATCGCAATAAATTAACTCTCAAGTTGAACTTTTAATAAACCCCACTAAACGTTAAAACTATTAAACGTACCGAGCTGTCAATTTAAGTATAATTTTCCTTTGTAAAAATGAATTATCGTCGTTCGAAACGTTAATGCTTCCCGTCGCAAATAACTCTTGAGTTCGAGATTGAATTTTAACTTGAAAGACTTACATCCACGGACACGTCAAAACTACTAAACACACCGAGGCACTACGCCAAAGCCGGTCACACACAATGTGTGCATTTGTCAAATATTTGGCATGCGTCTGATTTGAGGAGTTGTGTGTGAGCTATAAAGGAATTTATTTTTTATTCGTACGCTTTAAAGGCGCATTACAAACTTTGGCTAAAGCGTACAAATGAAAAATTTTCCTCTTTGTAGCTCACACACATCTCCTCAAATCAGACGCATGCCAAATATTTGAAAAATGCACGCATCGTGTGGGACCAGCTTTACAGAGTATAGCGTAAAAATGTGCGCACCGATGTGCACATTTTGGACACCCAGAACGCTGTGGTGTGCATTTGTGTGATGGAGAAATGCCAACGCTTCGATCGCCTGAACGACATGGTATGAAAAAATGTGGCTTTATGCGTGCGGTTGAACGCCCCGGGGGGGATTATAAAAATATGACATTTTGATGCGTTTCCCCTCTTGAATAACATTAGGTCTGGGCATTGACATATATAATATGGACTGTTTAACTTTCTATTTGATGTGGGCACAATTGCTTGTCTAAAAAAAGTGCTTACATTGGTGCCAACATTGAAAAAATCATTGGCTGGAAGTTGAAAAAGCTAGCGCACAGCTCGAAAAGTGCTTTTAATAAAACCTTTCGAATCTGATATACATCCTTCGGTAGAACATTTTTATCACTAATAACCCTCAATAATTAATTTTATAACATTTATTTCGACGAATCCACTTATTTATTTGTTTACAGTTATCTCACTTGGTACCATTGACATGTATAACCGCTGACACTACAGAAATTGCTTACATTATAATGGGATCACTTCTCTATAGTTGTCTCTTTCATGGTTTAACTACTGTATTCCGCTGAACTTCAAATAATAAGTTCTATACGAAATTCACCATAGTCCAGTTTCAGTTTAGTGAATTTTTTTAAATGTTAATATACAATTTTATTTCCTTAAAAATTGAATTTTAGATGTTGTAGAAGATAAGATTCCAATGGAAGCAATAATTTCGAACATATGTGGAATTTTATGAACTTGAAAAATTAATATTAAGGCGAAAATAAAACTTGGCACTATGATAATTGTCACACCCCTGCAAACAAAAGTTGATCCAAATGAAATAGAAAATCAGTCCATGTTTACATGCCATTGGTTGGTACTTGGGGCTTAGAACAAAAGAGTCAGCAATATAGAAGTGAGCCCATTTCTTGCAGTAGTCAGTCCATATTATACATGTCAGTGGGTCTCATTTTAAGGAATTATAACTCCCAATAAATCCCATGATTTTTTTTTATTTATTTGGTCGGGATATCTACACTTTTCAAAGTTATTCCGATCAATTTTTAAACTTATGTCGATTTCCATTGAGATGTGTGCGTTTTTCGGTGTAACACCGCCGATTTTTCGAGTGTAACACCAGGGTCATTTGACGTACACTTTTTCTAGCAGTGCAGGTCAATGGAACGATTTCACTGTAGCACTGCAAGATAAGAGTAACACCTCTCCTAGAAAACATGATCAATAGAAGTATTACTGAAAAATCGAAATTAGTAGTATTGGGAGTGACAGTTGTTAATCAATCCAATAAGCAGTTAACATTTATGTCATTTTGACGGCGTAATGTTAGATTTTTATATACGAGCTATAGTGATCGATTTCGTGTTGCACTTTTCTAACAGTGCTGCGTTGAAAATGTTGATGTGACTACTTTTATAGCAGAAGTGCAACATTAGTTTTGCACTGAACTTCTAAATGCGATATTCATACAAATGCGTTTACATATATTCTGCCTATAGTATATTGGACGACTTGCTTGGTTCTTACCTTTGGTGGCATTATGGATGTTAACTTTGTGTCTTCAATATGTCTAACTAGTGTTAATTGGGCAGCTTCTTGCGAGGACTGCAGTTTGTTATTATTATTTTGACTTCTCCCCTACATGCTTCGTCATTCCTAGGTGGTTCACAAAGCAAAACACACACAAAGTGGTACAGTGTGTTGGTAGAATCTGTTATAAAAGTACGCGATACAGGTATATGTATGTAGTGTGTGACACCAGAATCCCTAGCCTGTTGTTGAATAATTAGAACTTGTCCAATTTCTTCTCATGTATTCTACAGGAACTGTCAAACGTCGGCTGAGCTCGCGCTCGCTTTGTATTTTGGCCTTAATTTTCAATTCCGGAATTAATTAAATTCTGCTTCTGCTGTTTTCCTTTTCTTGTTCAGGATGAATCTGTTTCAATCCATGTCGTTCTTTTTCTCGGGCCGAGCGATCATCGCATTTACAGACATTTACGAATGGCTCTGAATGCACCTACGTTTTCCCGGATTCAAGCAGAACGATTTTCATTTGTATTCGTTAATGTGCTGTTTACATTTTGGGCGGGGTGATAATAGATGAGGTAAGTCCTTTTTATTGGAAAATGGCCTTGTTTTTGATAAACAACAATTTATACTTGCTTTTGTTAAATGTAAAAAATTTCAAACATTTGAAATGATTCTGTTTCGTTGTTTTTCTATGTATACAGAACTAAGTTATGACATCGTTATGTCGATTCACACAGATTCATTCAGAACGAAAAAAGGAACGCAGCTTTCGGTAATCAAGTGTGTCATTAGCAGTTGTCAGTCACAATAAACTAGAGTGGACGTAATATTATTTATTGTTATTTATAACTATTTTGGGACACGTGAAGTGAACTTACCTACTGTGGGTGGAAATTAGGGAATGACATTTATCAAAAGTAATATAATTATTTGAGTGCAACATTTTTTTTCTGACATTTCATGTCAATAAAACATTTTCAGTGTTCCACTGCAAGAAATAATGTACCACATTTCTACTGCTAGAAACACGATCAATTTCATAGCGTGAGAGGAAGTAAAAAGAAATGCTTGCTCCTTTCATAAGAATAGGAAGGAGGTAAAACATTCTAAATAGAGGCAACGCCCTTTTTATGGATCTTTCACATGGGGACAAAAAAAAAAGTGAAATAAAAGCACGAAGAAAGTATTTTTGAGCATGCTTCGCGCTAAACCGTCATTAATCAAAAAGGAAAAAAAAAATTTCCAAAGGTCTCTTTCCTCTCCACTCGCTCGGTGAGGATATATTCTTTAACTATGGACTATCATACCCACCCGATTCAGGATTCAGATGTAGTATTCATTTCTCGTAAGGAGTTTCTGTTATAAAGAAAATATAACTAAAAAAAAAAAAAAAAAAAAAAAATGGGTGCATTTAAAAATACTCACCCACCGATTTTTTTTTTAATATATTTTTTGTATTCATGTCACCAACAAAATATTCAATGGAAATGGATTTTCCTCTTCACCATTAAATGGCGTCCTTATCCTGTGTACACACATATAACTAGATTGTTAAGCTTCTTGCAAGTCCGTCCTAGAGAACGCTTACACCCTTGTGTTGTGTAGAAAATCGATAACCAGGAAAAATCAACAAACGCCTGGCTTGGCCGCCACTCCACGACGTCGTCGTTGTCGTCGTCGTCGTCGTTTCACCCCTTGTATTTTCTCCAAAAAAAAAACCCCTTTATTGTGGAGGCGAGTACTTATAAGGCACCATGCTGCAATGATACGAAAGAACAGCAATGTTACGGGTGTCTTGCTTGTTATATTTTCCTATGCCCCCCTCTGTGTGTGCATATTTGTGGAAGCAGAAGTGTAATGTAGATATACATATACACAAGTGACAGGCAGGCGTTTCAAGGATTTTTCGGAAGAGTCCACCAGTATAACCGGAAGATATTCGTTTTTATGTTTTCATAACCCCTCCTCACCTTGAAGGTGGAATTTTTCTCAGGTCTTGTTGAATAGGTATGACCTTGAGCTCTGAAAATATCTTTTCAAATAGGGGAGAGTTGAGAATTTCGAATATGTGTATTAATATTTGTTGATTCCTGTTTGAATTTGATAAATGGAGAAGAAAATTTTTGACACTCCCCTATGCGGATGAAAAGAGAACTAATATTTTGATGTGTTACCGCAATGGTGGTTGATAGATTTGGGATAAGGGTTTTGCTTTTAAATCAGAAAGAAGGATGTAGATTAACTTGCAGACGAAGTTAACTAATTTGGGGTACATTTTGAATGTGCCATTGGTTAAAACCTGTATGAATTCTGGAAGAAGAAAAAGATAAGTTGAGAATAAAACAAATTGTCCTCATTGCATTTACACGGCTTGAGCACATTTGGCACAGAATAAGTTAATGTTTGGCCAAGTGAATACATACATATATTTCGAATTGAGAAAACTAGTTGTCCTCGGGACATTGAAGAAAGCTGTCATGTCATTACTTGTGAGATTTTGGCTTAACAGACTTGATCTAAAACCACTAATGCCTGGAAAAGAATGCATCGCAGCCACCCCGCCCAAAAGCAGTTATGAAGTGTCATAATCGTAGCCACCAACATGGTGAACACAATGGCCAATTGGTGACTGCGTCAACAGAAATTTCAACGAGTTTTGTTAACTGTATCAATAATAAATTGAGACCACAAAATTATTATTTTTAAATTTTTTCACATCCATAATTAAATTTTTTTCAAACTCATTATGTTCAGCATACAAAATTTTAAAACAAACAAAATTTTAATCAGCTGTGAAATATCAACGTAGGGTAATTGCGGTAAAGTTGAAAGTTGGGCAACTTCTGCGTTATGGATCCGATGCCTATGTTCATTGTGATCATTTAATGGCATTGCCCTATAACTTACTTCTGCGTGGTGGCTACGTTCATTTTATTCCAGGGGTAAGCTATTTTGACTAGAATACAAGAGTTGATAGCCTGTTGAAGATTACTACAGAGGTTCTTTTTTCTGCTCTTTGCTGTTCAAAATGTTCAAAATATCTATTTACCCCCTTTTTGCTCTTTGAAATTAGCTGTGTCCAAATTGGTCGATGTCTGTCTGGAACTGTAGCAGAAGGAGGAATTCAGAATGTGTAGCTGTCAATAAGTGTAAATGCTTAATAATGGACTCTCCTTAGAGAAATATTTAATAGCAGCCGAAATCAATAATAAATTTAAAAATTTATTACAAGTAATTCCAGCAGTGGTAAGTTATCAATTTAAATAAAATTGCAAAGTAAAACGCATGACCTCCCTGAAAATTCAAAGATATTAGCAGTTGCTCACACAAATTAAAGACGCTGTAATGAAGAGGAGTGACATTTTTGTGTCCAGTATTCTGAGCCAGTATTATTTGCTCCCTTTTGGTTTAGTGGATTTTGACAGATTTACTCTGCTCTGGTCCTTAAGCAGCCTTGACAAAAATCTTGAACACACCCCGGGAAACACTTTAAGGCAGAAACACATCCAAGCGAGCCTCAGGCCTGGCCTCTCTTAGGCTTCCTCGCAGCTCGCCTCAAGGCTAGTCTCACAGAATTGAAAACAAAATGATAGTATACCGTGCTCGGTGCTGTTATTGTAATTTTGATAGTATATCTGTTGACAGAAGTAGGCATAAGATAGGAAAATTTCCAACATTGAGCAAAGCGCGCCTTGAGGCTAGGTACTGGCTTGGTCTTGGTTGCAACATTTAAAAACCACATTGGAAATTTTGACAACGTCTCTAGGAAGCCTCGAGGCGTGGATGTGCTTCTACCATTAGATATTACAGTTCCACTTCTTCTTCTTTTTCATCCCTCTAAGATTAAAACTGAGAAAATGTTTAATCTAGTTTTGCCCTATGTAACACTTTACCGTCATCGCGTTGTCGTCACTTAAACATAAAGTTTGGAGAATTCTTTCATTTTAATGTCGATTTCGGCATGAGACCATTGCACTTTTTCTGGCAGTGGAGAGCTGGGAGCACTGAAGTCCATCGAACATATTTCTGTCATATTCCTAGTATTTGTGTACACACGTATTATACAGGGTGGCCCCAAAAATAAAGTTCAAAGGTAATATTTAGGAGCCTCATATTGAGGGATGCCCGAATCACCCCCATATGTATGTTATGCGATTTTGCGTAGCTTGTGATTTTTCACCAAACTACTGAATTGAACACATTTTTGGTCATAGCGACTTGAATAATTGAGAGAAATTGTTTATCTTTGTTTTTTCAATTTAGATGAATGTTAGACCCATCCAATGCAAAAAGATTTGTTTCCGTAGGTCATACAAAAAATTTTTAAATTACATAAAGTTCAAAATAATAAAATGTAGGAAAACCTTTCAGGGCGGTTTAAAAGAAGTCACATAACTGTTTTCATCCAAGCCTATTTTAAAAACCTCCTCATTTCATTGGATATTTACTGTGTAAATATTATAGATATATCTCTATGGCATCATACCTAAAATTCAGTTTAAAATGTACTTAGTCTTTAATCTATTCGAACTGGGATACTACATTTTTCGCACCTTAGATCGGATCTAACTCGGTATAATTATGTCCGATTGAAAAACGGGTTTCACTGTTCACCTCGGCTCATTACCAGCTACAATTTTTAGAAGATTTCTTTCCCCAAACCTAGTGTTGCACTTCTGCTACAAAGGTTGTACCATCGAACATTTTCAGTGCTGCACTGCTTGAAAAAGTGCAACACTGCTGTTGCACTGAAGTCCCATCGAAATCGTTGTTGTTTTTCATAAGAAACAAGAAATAATGTTGCAGAAGTAAGGATTAGCACGAACAGACGAATGCATATCTGACATCACATGAACTCGTTAGTAGTGAGTAGTCGCTGCTGGTTAGGTTGCAATTTAACTTCTTTTTCCTTATTTTTTTTTTTTTAGCGAAAAATTCAATAAATGTCAGAAAGTAGGCAATTATCTCTTGGGAATGGGCCTTTTAAGCTATTTTAATGCATATGTTCCAAGAGAAAGTTCAAAAACGTAGAGATGGTTACATTTTGGGTAAAGAGTGCCATTTTAGGTAATTTTAAAAGGAATCGTTTTGGGCCTCTTAAATCTAATATGAAAAATTGGTGTTAATGACAAAGTTTTCGATAAAAGTAACAGTTAAATAAGGAAAACTGAGTTAAAATAAAAATTTGATGAGGCATAACTTCAAAACGGAGTGGAGGAGGGCAAAACAAAGGGGAATTCCCACTTTTCATACAACTTTAGACCCGACATAAACAGACATGAGAGATGTCTTAAACGATCCATTATGATGAGGAAATGTTCACAACAGAGCACTAATGGTAATGGAAGAAACAACTGCAAAAATATGTTCGAAATGCAATAACTGGGGTGTCCAGAAAAATTTGTTTTCTGGCGAAAAAGGAATCCGACAAAGTTTTCTGAATCGGGGAAAAAGAACACCACCCGATAGTACTCGCCGAGATCTTTAATTTGATATGCAATACAGCATTGGAAGCATCCCCCCACACCGGGGGCTCCTACTCCCACCATAAAAGTACTCAGATCAAAAAAAGTTCACGAATTGTAGCTGATAATTAGCTGAAGTGAATAGTGATACCTGTTTTCTGATCGGACATAACCCTAATGAGTTAAAGGCGATCTAAGGTACGAAAAATCTAATACCTCAGTTCGAAAAGAAAAGAGGGAAATCCTAAAAATGTGAATATGGGGATCGCTGCAAATGGCTATTTATTAATATTGTTCCGGTGTGTACCCGGGTTCCAAGATTCTAAGACTTTCGATTCCAAGTTTACTAGGGTACCTGGGTGCCCGATTCCAGGTTACTCGGGTATCCGGATATAATCAATTCTTGACTCCGCATATCCCGGATCCGGGTACAATCAGTTCTAAATTTTTTAATATTCCGGTACGTTACTGAATTGGTGAATTCGTCATAATAAAAGAATTTAATTCTGTTACCCGAATCGCGGTTTGCTTGATTTTACATACATATCAATTAACTAAATTAATTTTTCATTACCCGATTTCAAGAAACCGCTTGCTCACTATCCGATTCCTAACAGCCCGATTCTAAAGAATCGGGTACCCGGGTTGCTCGACTCCTACCCGGGATACCCGGGTACCCGGATAAGAACCGGGTTCTCGAAAACCCGGGGTTTAAGGAACATTACTATTTATGCCTCCTTTGTACACAGCGTTTGCATAAAAATAGTAAATATAATTTCAAAAATGAACTAAGTCGGGCTGCCCCTTCTTGGTGTTGCCACATAAAAATTTAGGTTTTTTACGTATATACTGTGAAAACTATCAGTTTTAGACGATTCTATTGTACTGAAAAGTTCTTCAGAATATGAAATCTTATGACAATGATTATAATCATTTTCAATCTCCGACGAACCATTCTAGAAATATATGTGAAAAACCACTTAAAAATCAAACTTGCACAGAGAGGTGATCATAGGAAAATACATACGGACATTCATCTGTAAGAATTGGGCTTAGAAGATCAATTTTAGCTTTTTTACTTGTTTTAGTATAACTTTTGTCTTTTTACATTCTAAGTGGTATCACGTCTGATTCTTCTTGTATTCTTCTTTATCTCTCTATTTGCTCCTCTTACGCTGCTGATTTGCTGCAGACTTTTTTTTTTCTTATCTTTCATTTCAGTTTTGTTTTTCAATTTTCTCAAACAAACTCTCTTTTCCTTCCACCACTACTCTAGTCTACCGCTATTTATCGATTTTCCTTTCAAATGAACGAATATTTACTGCTAACAACGGCGACCGACGACGCGACGACGTCTTGGTCGTTGTCCAGCACATTATTTTAAAGTTTTTTTTTTTTACTTCTATTTTTTCCTTCTTTTGTTTCTTCTTATTACATTTCAATACAATGATAGATCGCCAATGGTAGTTTCATAGTCTCCACAAAAAAAAGCAATTCCTTCCAAGAAAAGGTTCACACTCGTAGTGAGAATAAAATAAAATTTAACTGAGAAATGTTGATTGTGGTTAACCTCGCACCTACTTATCTTCGAGTATTTTACATCGATAGGTTTGTTTTTCTTCCTAGGTTGCATTGGAGCTCCTCAGTTAACTTAGTTTAACATAGCACAAAAATTATTAATTAAAAAAAAAAAAACAGGTTCGTAAATAAGCGACATTTATTTCGACTTGGATGGAACGCGTTCTTCAAGTTGGGCGTTGATGCCTTAGTCGGGCTCAAACCCAAAATTTAAGATATTTTGGAGGTTGCACTATGAGTTGGTAGAAATACGCTATAGAGTAGATACACTGCGGGACACTATTGATTACCCAAAAGCCATTCCAATTCCTAACACGAAGCAATTGAGATTGAAATATTTTATTTTTTAATATGGAGGTTACCATCATTTTTCCTTAGAACTTTTAAAATTTCTCACAATTTTTTCTAATTCCTTTGGTAAAGAATTGAATAGAATATTGGTATTCATTTACACGCTGCAAATGCAAAGAAGCAAATAGCATATTCATATTCGGTCGGATTTCAACTGAAATGTGGAGTTTATAAGACGTGTAGCAAGAAATCTCAAAGGACTACGGATACGGAGAAATTCACTGTCTCATATTTGGGTATTTTAATGCATCTACGAGTAAAGAGCTGAAGGAAGAGATGTTCGTGTTCGTGTTCCAGTTTGAGTATGCAATACTGAAAACCCTAAAAGATGAGGTGATTTGCAATCGAAAATGTTATATTCATTTTTTTTAAATTAATGTTATTTTCGAAATTACAGGTGATTTTAGATTTTTTCGAAAATGGGGTCCTTGCAACGTTTTTTTAACTGCAATTCAGCTTGTTGTGCTTACTGAACCGCCATTTTGGTCTTGTTTTATTCGTATTATACTACTGGCTTTCATTTATAATAACTTGTTTTCAAAAAAGTTAATAGATAAAAAATTAGCGATATAAGTCTAAAAATGTTTTTCTCTACGAAAAATTATCTTCTTTGAGGGTAAAAAATCTCTTAATATAGTCAATTCCAAACTGTTTCGCATGCACAGAAAATATCCCTAATCTGTTACCTTTCAGATAGATCCAACATTATTAGCCTAGCTCAAGTTCCCCACGCCCCGAGATACAGGAAAAGATGTCTTGCAACATTCCTCGCCCATATTTGAGCGAAATTATTTCGAAATTCAATATTTTTTTATAATGGTGGGAAAACTAAGCACTTTGTGTTGTGACGTCGTTTGCTCGGTCGGTCGGGATTACTCGGGCGCCAATAGTTCGGTCGGTAGCAAAACGTCAGAAATTGATTCTGGGTAGCTTCAGTGGAGTTAGGGGTCCAAATGACAACAGTTGGGTTGAGTTCAAATTAATTCTTTATTCTCTTGCGTCCTATTACAAATGTAAAATGATCTATATTAGTCAAATTCTTGCCTATGTTTCCTAAATCTAATTTGAGTGTGTGACAAGAGACTTCCGTTGTACACGTACTACTAACTATTGGTTTCCGTTGCTCACGTACCACCACTAGTCCTCCGTTTTTCACGGACTGGTGACAGGATAGCTTTTCCGTTGTACACGTACTGACTATTGGATTCCGTTTGTTCACGTACTACCACTAGCTCTCCGTTCTTCACGTACTGGCTCACAGGCAGGGTTTGGAGGTGGAGGAGGATTTTCTAGGTCTCCCGGACAAGCCACTTCAACTTGCTAGAAATGCTGTGTAGGAAATTCCGGTCAGATGAAGGTGTCTAGTGAATCTATATTGCCCTACTTATAGCATCAATTCAAAAAGCTATTGTGAATTACATGAAGGAAAATTTTCTATATAAAACTTCACTCATGCATTTCTAAATATATATCTATGTACAGGTTCGTTACAACCCAGTTAGCCAAAAATGTATCCTTGATATATCACGAATATATCATTTAAAGCAGAGGATACATACTATCTTGCATTCTGAATGTATAATTGATATATCATTTTATATGGCTCATGTCACTTTTAGTCGGCTTCTCTTCGTGCAAGTTCATGACTGGGATATATTATAAATATATGATTAATATATCCTTGGAGATATTTGATCCATACTCTCATACATTCTGGATATATATTTGATATATCTTTATCCAACGCTCATGTCACTTTTTGTCGTGTTCTCCTCGTCGCTACATCATCATATATTTGCTTCTTATATGAAGAATGTATATAAGATATATCAATCAAAATATTCAAAATTACACGATTTTAAAGTACTCCTAAAGGAATTTCATAATAAATTTAAATTTTGATACTGATACTGAAAAATATGAATGTAACACCGATCTTCAACGAAGATTAATTTGGTTCTTTTACTTGCATTCTAGGGAGGTAAAGACATGTGGAATTCGTGTTTGCACGATGAATCATAACGAAGAGAGTAGGAGAACATTGCATATCCATTTCATATATCTAAGATATATGAAATATCTATTTTATAGACACATACTCTCGTACGGCCGCGAAAAAGCACGAATTTATATATCAATTATGCATTCCGTGGAATATATATTCCCCTTGGCTAACTGGGAACTTAAGCAAGAAAATCGAGCGAAACCTACTTTATAATTTCAAGGTTTACGTTCAACACTGTTAATAACATATTTACACAATTTATTATAAATGATAGCCAGTAGAAATACGAATAAAACAAGATCAAAATGTGCTTAGCTACAGTGGAAAAAGCGTTGCAAGGACCCCATTTTCGAAAAAAATCCAAAATCACATGTAATTTCGAAAATACCATGAATAAAAAAAAATTAATATAGCATTTTCAATTAGAAATTACCTCATCTTTTAGGGGTTTCAGTATTGCATACCTTTTCTGGAACACCCTGTACTGTATATAAATATGACCACATTGGGAGAGCAAAGGAAGTAAATTCAAAATTACTTAAAGGCAATTAAGGGCAATGAGATTACAGACTATACTACAAAGGAAGGAGCCTGAGTATGTTTTTGGCCACCCAAAGAGCCACCTTTGAGCTGAAGTCAGGTTTTTGGAATTTCATTGATATACTGGGAAAACACTTCAGGGCAAAGAAATTCATAACGTGTCTCACAATACTAAAACTACACAAAACTAAGGCCTCATAATGGGCCTAGCTACTGGGTATTGCCCACTTGAATATACCATCTTAAGAATATGGGTAATGTCGATAGCTAGAACTGCCACTTCTGCATAATGGATGATGATGAAACTGCTGAACACGTCCTTCGTGACTGTGAAGCTCTTAGCCGGATAAGGCTAAACATTTAAAAACGAAATACTATTGTTAGAGGATGTTACATAGCTCTCAAGAGTATTATATAGATTCTGTCAACAGGACCTGATTTTCGAATGGGCGCTTGACGGCACGCGAATATCACAGAATATTACGCGAGTGAAGGCTAGACGAGAGTACGTGGGAAAACGATAGAGGGATGGCCGATGATGATGAATATTTTGTATTCGCACATGTTCTGGCAAGAGTCGGTATTTTTGGCCCCAGCAAGTTAAAGAGCTACCGAGTACCGAATAATTCTATTGAATATTCACGTAAACTTTTCGGTGGTATTCGCGAGTCGTGCGTATGGGAGGTGATGTCACAGAAAATCTTAGAGATTTCAGTAACTAGTAACTCTTCCTCGCATCCTCATATTAAATATTTGAAGACCATTTTTTTTTTAGTCATTTGTTGACCATATTATTTATTATTTTTTTATGAGAAGAGATTGTGGGTGGTTTATGGGGTTACAAGGGTTTCGAAATTTTAAGCATGTAAAAAGCAACGTTTAATGGTTATTTATAAAATTTTCATTCAAAAATTTCGAAAATTCAGCTGGTGGCACCTGGTTTCTAAAGGACCCTCCAAAAAAGTGTCCTTGTGGTAGTCAGGTTAACCCATGATAGCCTTATCCAAAACCCTCGAGAATACTTCACAAGCCATGAAACAGACTCCCTCCCTACCACATACGAGGCCCAACGGAGTCCTTAATCGAAAAAAGAAACCTTCGTTTAGTCACTAGTCAATCCTATTTTGAAGAAGTGCAAAATTTCAATAAGATCGGTGCATTAGTTTTTGAGAAATAGTGTCCAGGGAGTTTCAAAATAGTGTTTTTAGAAAAACTCGATTAAAGTTTTAAGTAGGGGTGACCCTTAGAAAGTGAGAGAAGCGCGCGAGAGAGACAGACAAATAATAGCTAAACAGCTGCCTCAATATACTTGCGTCGCTTAGAATAATTTCCAAAGCCTCTCTCCGATTGACTTGAAACTTTGGGAAAATATTCAAGACATATTGTACTACTATTAGATAAAATAATAAAAATAATATGCTTTTTTTTAACCTTCGAGACCCATGTAACCCCTTAAATATTCGAAAATTACATACATTTTGGTAGAAAATTATCCACTTTGCACTTTGTTCGTTCTTGCTAGCACACAGTTATCATATTCGGTGACAGTAGTAATAAACCATGGTTAAAAACTAACAAGATAAGGCCTTCCCGAACTGTTAATTGCCTAATATGATATGGTGGACATTTCACTCGTTTCAATTTACATGATTCTCACTAAAATGAAATTTACTATTGGCTTTCCTACTAACACTTATTCCTTCGAAGTGATTTTTACACATACGACACGCAAGACGCATTCGCTTGTAAAAAATGTCCACCAAGCTATGATCCAAATAAAAAAAATGGCTAAAATGTTATACTGGTTATAACTGGTCTAAAATTTTATTAAACATTACTTTTTAGTTCATTTACGAGATAAAAATAATAAATCCAAATTTTTTTATTTCATTTCAGAGCCCAATGGGGAATGCTGTGGAACTGAGGAATGTTTGATTGGCAATTCAACTTTGGAGGAGGTAATTTGTTTAATTTTTTGACAACTAAATTAAAAAGCTAAGTTTAAAATGTAATTAAAAATGGTAAACTGCCATCCACACAGTCCAGGGCAAGAAGAATTCATACTATACGGGTGAAATTCAAACCATATACATGTGAAATTATTTAGTGACCCATTCTTCTGTTTTTAAGTTTATTAATATGAAGAAAAAAACAGACAACTACCCCAATGCCATGAGGTACAACGATTCTGCTGGTGTGATGATTCGTCTAAAATTTGTAATATGTTTGCTACATTTTTTGATAATGCGTTTGCCGCATCAATTATCCAACTTCGAAATAACAACTTCAGTCATATGAAGGATTCCCATAACGTTTCATTCACTATCCGTTCAATTGCACAAGAGGATGTGGACTTGAGAGATGCCAGTGGTATCTTCAGCGCACTTGCACTGATCTGGAGGTAGCTATCTGCAGTCCACCAGTTCTGGCGAACTGCGGACTCGGTGCGGGAGGACAGTCCTGAAGGACTGGCTTCTTGTCGGACGGTTCTGGGGCTTCAGGAACTACTTTTGGCAAAAAGCAGTCCGAGACCTTTGGCTTTTAAACGGGCTGCCCTGGGGAACTTAGATCTTGCGTTGGAAAGGGCAATATGTGTCGGCTGCCACCGAACATCCAGTCCTTGAGGATGAGCATGTGCCACAAACAGTTCCCGGGGAAGGACGATCCTTTATGATAGGCGTCTAGACAGACAGTTCTTGATGACTGAACTCGGCTTCTGGGGCAGTTCATAATGCTAAGAAAGGAAATAGAAAGCCGACAATGGAGTTCTTCAATATACAGGGTGTTTCCCACTAGGAGGTCAGTAGAGCGGGAGGTGATAGTACTCTGATAGATGAACAAAAAATTGTATGGCAGGGGGGGGGGGGCATATCAACCGTTTAGGAGTTACGAGTGATTAAGAAAAAAAGCTAGTTTTTTAAAAAACACCCTGTATCTTAAAAACTACAGGGTGTATGGTCACAGTTAGGAGCTTATTGTGTGCAGAAACCATGGCCTTTCGAAAGACTGCTAAATCAGCCCCATAGCCCTCTCCCCTCAAGAATTGTCGTTGTCTAAACTTAAAATTTCGGATTTTCTTACTTTTTTTTTAAATTTAACTTCCATTATTTTTGCAAAAATGTCGTTAATATACCTTTTTTTTTTATAAAAACTGTAAGCTGTAGACTCTCCTCTTTAAGTTGACTTATTACACCCTATGTGTTAACACTAGGCTTTAAACAGTTATTAACTCATAACCTATTCAGGTCACACCGAAATTAGACGATATTTTGTAAAATGACGTGCTAAGGGAACAAATTATCGTTGAGAGAAGGTTAGAAAATAGGTTTTAGAATAGGTTTAGAGCTAATAACTCTTAAAGCGTTTCAGATAGCACACTGCGTGTAATAGGAAATTATTTCAGTCTGCTGTAGACGAGAAATAATCCACCTTTGTTGAGGTTGTGGAAATTTACAATCGGGAATGCATTCTGATAGATATTCGTCGAAGAGCTGGTCTGCTCGACTTGGCAATTTAGACTATACTGCCTTACAAACTAACAACATTTTACTTTACAATTTAAAATGGATACTCTCTAATTCTGTTCAAAATACTCTTATGCCGCACAAAGTAGTTTTTGTGATTTGAAAGCCACCTGACTACTAAGGTCAATACAGCGGTTCATTTGAATCGGGTACATCCTGTGACAAAAATGTGGCCGTGTCGCCACATTGATGTACTTGATCATATTAATGGGCTTCCAAATGCCTTCACAATGGATCCTGATGAGATCCCTCTAACCTTTTTTGGTTTTAAATCATGCTGCCTCTACCTGGTAGCTCCGCTGAGAATTATTTTCCAAAAATCCCTCGATAGTGGTTGTTTCCCGCAGTTATGGAAAAATTCCTGTATTATACCTATCCACACAAAAAGTATTAGTAAAACTATAGGCCTATTGCAAAATTATCTTGCATGCCCAAATTATTCAAATCTATAATTTATTCTCAGCTATCAATTTCCTGCAAGAATTTGCTCTCTTCAAACCAACATAGATTTATTTCGGGCAGGTCTATAACCGCTAACTTATTGGAACTTGTTGTCTCGGATGCCATTGGCGTATTTGCAAATGACTACCATTCAGATTGTATTTGTACAGATTTTAGTAAAGCCTTTGACAAGTTATCTCACACCGTGTTAGAAAAGTATGGATTTCCCATAAAATTTCTAAAATTGGCGGAGTCTTATTTACATAGATAAGAGAACATACCAAATCTATTTGGGACCATTGTTCTTTATTCTTTCTATTGACGATATTGTCTCTGTTGTGAGGCACTGCAAAAGTCTTGATTTATGCTGAAGTCATTAGGCTTTTCGCTCAGATTAAATTTGTTAACGATTGTAAACATGTTGAAACCAATTATCTATGATTATGTGTTCTTGGAATCCTCAACTCGCCGTGTGGGTTGTGTCTGTGAGTTTACTTGAGCAAAGATTGAGTTTTATCTCCCACATCATGAGTAGCTCTATGCTGTGCTTTATAAAATGTTGGCCCGTGAGCTCTTGAATCCCACCATAACATTGGTGTTTGTACACCTGCTTCATCATCTTCGAGACATAATAGCTGTGTTCTTTTGTGTCCGCAGAACAGGACAGAACAAAAGATACACAAAAGAGCGCCTCATACATTTTCATAGAAGATTTATAAATGAATCGAACAGCACAAATTGTTTGCTGCAATCGACAGAACAATTTGTTCTCTCCAGTATATGGGAGTTCTAGAACAAGGTACACAACAGAACACAGCTAATGTATCTACATATTGATTTGTCTATCCGAGTCATGTGTTTATTGAGCTTGCAGAGTCTGGTTAAGACTCCTGTAATGACTCTTACGGCCGGTTTCACAGTTCAAGTTTAAACTTAAGATGTGGTTTAAGCTCAGTTGAGGAGTGTCTTTTCAAAAGGGGATATTTACGTCCTAATCGTAGCAATACCAACAGCTTTATAGAATAATTGGAGGAATATATGGAAAGGATATGATAAGTTATCTAGAATGTATTATTTTGAAAAAATTTGACTATTACTTCCGGTAATATTGGCTTGCAAAGTTTGGAAATATCCCCTTTTGAATAAAAATCTTTATAATATCCCCTTTTCTTCTGTACCATTTTGTAAATATCCCTTTTTGTGTTGTACGTTTTTGTAAATATCCTCTTTTGATTTGTACAGTATACTAGAAAAAAAAATATGCTTTGAGTATTCTTATTAGTTTTTATTTTTTAATTCTTACTTCTATTTTTACTCAAAAATATAAAACAGAAAATTCTCCCTTAAAAATTTATTTCGACTATTGAAATCGTATTGTAAATATCCCTTTTTGAAATGAAACCAAAGTAACAGTAATAATGTCGTATTTTTTAATGTAAATATCCCCTCTTGATCGGAACAAGTGTTTTCAAGTAAGATTTCCTATGAGTTTATCGCGTTTTGTTTCGGTTTACAGTGACGAAATCTTGAATTTCAGAGTAGAGAATATAATCTCATACTTAACTTAAAAAAAAATGAAAATTGTAAATATCCCCTTTTGAAAAGACACTCCTCAGTTTATCTCTTGAACACAATTTCAGAGTTACCACGTTTAAACTTACATTAAACCACCAAAATTGAGTGTTTAAACACAGTTTATCTTTAAATGTGAATGAAGTGACATTTCGAATTGACACATTTGCTGAAGTAGATTGTTTTTTAGATAACAATTTATGTAATGAATTTAGACCAGGAAGATAAAAGCGATGAATAAATTTCAATCATGTTAACTATAACATCCAGACGACAAAGGATAATGAGAAATCAACCATTTTGATGTGTGGGACAAGAAGGATTTCATAAGAAATTACCAATTCTATCACAAGAATTAGATCGTGAGAGTGCCAATTCCAATAATATCATGAGACGTGTGCTCATAGACGATTATTTTAAGCACCTGGTAAAATTTCAAGGAATTATATAATTGTAAAAATTGCACTAAAAAATTGAATATAAAATCAATTTATGTGCGTGTGTTAGAAATATTGACGTTCAAATAATTAAACAGCATTACATAAATATTATTTAGCTAATTGATTTTTATTTATTTCTATACACTTCACCACTTTCACAATTGAAATGTTTTCTATTTCCTTCTATTTATTAAGTTTTTCGTCTGCGCTTTGAAACAATAAAATATAAGCAATATTTTCAAGTAAATGAATCACATTAGCTTGTTAGTTCACAATTTCACAGTGCTGCCATATTTAAAAAGGTCGAACACTGTGAAACTCAGTTTAAACTACGAATGGAGTTTAATTAATCCTGAGTTTAAACTCGAACTGTGAAACCGGCCCTTAGTTGATTCCTAGAAAGCCTTAAAAGATCCGAGCTCGTCCATTTGGTTGTAGATACATTTTTGTATGGTAAGTTTCACGGTATTATAGGAGTTACTGCATGCCCCGATAAGTACCATGGATGCTTCTCCTTTTTTTTGGGAGTGTATTTGCATTATCACTCCCATCAATTCCTAAGTGATCTGGCACCCATTGAAGTGTTAAGTGGTTCTAATATGCCAGGTAGGACTAAAAATTAAAAGCTCTACTGCGACAACCACTAAATAGCTGCCACTTATTTAGCACCGAAACTGGCTTCCCAAAGAGGAGCGCGCAGCTTAGGCGACCCTGATCCAATAGTTGTATTATGCCATGGGATGTTCAAGTTTAATATCTTTCGGGTTGATTGTGGGGAAAATATATCACGAATTAAAGGAATCGAACCCGCTCATTTTACTTAGGCTTGTCGTATTTTTTTCCTTTTTTTATTACCTTTGTTTAGACTTTTGCACTGAATTCAAGGGACTTTCGGCTTCTCTCTCGTGGTAGGGCGTTAGCTAAATACATCCATCCATCTAAGGGAATAACCATAGTGATTTGAGTGCTAGAGATAGAAAGTCCTCTTTTCTTGACATTCCATGGTATATTCTCACTTGAAGTGACACTGCACAAGGTAACTAAAACTGTATTCAAAATAGTTTTAAATGATTTTTTTTTTTTAATTAATTGCCTTCCTCCTCCTTATTATTGCTAGACTCATTGGGATTCGCTCTGATTTTTTAAAATATTTCTTCTTCCAGGTGTTGCGGTTAAAATGGAACACTTCCAAGCCGCATTGGACCCCCGTAAACAGGAGCTGTTAGAAGCCCGTTTTATTGGAGCAAGGGTAAGTACCTAACACTTTTTATTTTTTTATTTTGCATTTTTCTATCACATAAAATTGAAAACTATTTTCATCATCTTATGAAAAATTCTTCAAGTGAAACTTGTCCATATATGTATAGAAAAAAAAAGTGAAAAATTTTCCAGTCCAAGAAAAATCCGACTTTTAAGTAGGCGTAATCCCATGTTGCGACCTGTTTTCAAACAATAACCTTTGTACAGGCAGTATGTAGTGGTGGTGGTGGGTATCACTATATCTATTTATCTCATCCCCTGTGGATCAATGGAGTGTGTGTGGAGGGGTGGGGATATACTACTTAGGTATTATCCGGGAAATTATATTTTCTTTATTGCACTCCAGGATTAGAGGCAGATTTAAGTCTAAAATGAAAGAAGAAGAAGAAGAACAACAACAGCACACAGCAGTATAAGAATCGCGTAGGGTTTTCGTTTTCGAAGGATTTGCGGTTGTATTTGTGAGTGTCCTTTTCAATTTATATGTAAAAAAAAAGGAAAAAAAACGCCTTTTTGTTTAATGCGCGTTAGCTGTTTCGTAAAAATATGGGTTAGCCAAGTCGTCGGTAGAAAAAAAAATACAATAACAACAACCTTGGAGAAAAATTCAATAATCCACACCCAAAAGTGTCGTATGGTAATAGAAAAAAAAAGGGAACAACAACAAGACTCGAATGAAATTTATACTCCCCGGGGAAATGTTTGATTTCTAGCCCATTGCAACCTGTCTTGTACATATATATCTACATAAATATATAATTCCAGAGCCACCGCCTAAGCAAAAGTCCTATACACAAAGAATAATTCGTTTCATCTCCGAGGTCGGTAGACATGTATGCGTGCCGGGTAGGTAAGTAGGTAGGTTGGTTGGGGTGGGTTAGGTTGGGTTGGGTTGGTTAGTGGGCGGAAGATGGAGGCACAAAAGTTATATGAAGGAAAGGGAATTTTGAGGAAACCTTTTTCTCCCCAAGTGGCTGGGATTATTGGTGGCAGCAACATGTCACTGCCGTATCCTTCCTTTTCACTATAGCTGGGCTATACTCATACCATTATTTTCAGCAGAAGCAGCACCACAGTTCTGTCCTTCCCCCAATCCCCATTTACCCCCTTCATTGCTCAATGATTTTGGTTAGCATGGCAACAGCTGGATGTGTTGCAGGGCAACTGAAGATGGAAAAAAAATCGGCTAGCGAACAACACTAACACCTCCTCAGTACTCAGATATATATGTACATATATATATATATATTTAGGTACAAATCTACGTATATATTCGGACTCAGGCGAATTTCTAGCAAAAGGCTTGCGTTTTGCATTACTAAAAGTCCATACCTTCAACATCATCCCATTCCATCCCATCCTTTATCCCATTTTAGTCCATTCCATTTCATCCTCTCAACTCACCCGCACCATCTCTCATATAGATTCACTGATATTGCACTTACTATATATACATATATGGATATATATGCAAACATAGGTATACCTAGTAGTCGTATAGATAGTTTAAAAGGGGATGAGGGTCCACCATCCACCGCTACCACCATCATCATCATCCATCCATACTCCATCTCCTTTCGCTCTAGTTGTCGAGTGCATTGCGAAATTTCCATACACAACACGCGCTATAACATTCCCCATAGACCCCCAGGTCGACAGTTATGTACCTCAATGTAATTATATTCTCTGCGCTCCTCAAAAGTTCTCGGCTATATTTCTCATACGGATTCTGTTCTGTTGTTGTACATAGAATTTGGAGCCTATTTCATCATGCCCCGTATACACCACAAACATTTTCTCCCGTTTATTGATTTTTATCCTTGTCTAAATATACAAAAAAAAAAGAAAAACCTTTTTTTCTTCCTTTTTTTTCGCTATATTTTAAGGATAGCACTCTTCTACTAGAAGTAATAATGTTTTTTTTTTTTTATATATACTTTTATGTATATAAAATGGAAAATGTCTCCTTATTTTGAAGAAAAATTACCGAAAAAAATGAGCGAAACTATGGCACAAGTTTTTGTTGTAAGTTGAGTTGCGTTACATAAAATCCAAAAAATTGAACCTGAACCAAGCAAAAAAATTTCAGCTTGCATCAGTGGTTGTTGAGTGCACAAATCTCTATACTCTGTCCATTAATATTTTCCCGGTTCAAGTCAGAGTTCTAAAAATGTCAGCAGCGTTTTTCAGACTTGGATTAATAGTTCTATGAGACATTTAAAAACTTGAAAAATAAAGCTTGAAAAAGGTTTTGCTCGGCAAGGTGCACCATCCCGAATATTTAACTTACTCAAACAGTTTCTGACCTAAAGCCGAAGACAAAAAATTCCATAAAGAAATTTTTGGGAGTATAGGTACTGTGTGTAAAGTGTTTCGATCAGCAGTAACAGGGCGATCTCATCAGGACAGCAGTTTGGTCTTCGGCTTTAGGCCAGAAACTGACAGTACCTCGGTACTTGTTTTTTAATTTTCTCTGCTTATATGCAGTAGGTTGAGAATTGCCTGTAGACTCGTATATTGTACGGGTCTCGAAAGAGTAAGAAACTCATTACCACTTTCCACTTTCTTACTCGTACGTTACGCAACCGCACTGCTACTTCTGCTCTTCAAACTTCCTAGAACGATTACTTGGATAGAATTAGGTTAACTCAAACGCACTGATGCTAAGTTCTGGAGATATATTAATTCTAAACGTACCTACCTAAATGTGACGGTTACTCTTCCACGTTATGTCTTAACGACGTCGAATCGAAAGTAGGTAATGATCCTCTGACAACTGCTAATCTCTTTGGTGACATCTTCAGAAATCGTTTTTAGATATTGACTGTGACATGAATTTTAACGATTGTATCCAATTGATGAGACGCCTTCCACCTAGGTCCCTTTAATCCTAAGATCTTGTATTTGACGAGGCTACCGCCTTAAAGCAAATTTCGAATTTGATTGATAATTTCTCATGTGGTCCTGATAGCATTCCTATTTACTTTCTGGAATATTGTTGCTTGTCTATTGTTTCTGTACTTTGTCATATATTTAATTTATCTATTTCTTGTGGTGCGTTGTTTCCAAAACCCTGGTAGCTATCTGTGATTATTCCTTTGAAGTGTAGGTCCACCACTACTAATTTACTGGAATTCTCCAATTGTTGTATTTCGGAATTGAAAGTGGTAACAAAGTTGACTGCATTTTTACTGATCTTAGCAAGGCCTTCAATAGAATTAATCCTACGGTTCTTATCCATAAGTCTCTATCCTTGGGTTTCCTGCTGTTTATGTCAACTGGATTTGTTCTTATCTGTCTCACCGTACACCACGTGTTTTATTTCGATGTGCGCTTTCCAATGAAATCGACAATACCTCACGTGTCCTTCAGGGAAGACATTTGGGACCATTACTTTTCATAATTTATACATCAAGTATATATTTATGAGTATGTCTAACTCGAGCATTTTTTGTTATGCGGACGATACAAACATTATCCGTATCGTTTCTAGTAAGAATGACTGTGTTTTCTTAAACTTGGACTTAGACGCCTTCCATAAAATGGACTCTGTAAACTTCCTTCCTTTGAACATTAGTAGCACTATGTTCTTCTCTCGCCAAAGAAATCCTGCACAATTCAATTTTACAATATCGACGATATCTCATTAATTCGGCTTGACATTGTCACTTTTCTTTCGATGATCATATTGATGCAGTTACAAATAAAACTAATTCGTCTTTGGATTTCATTAACAGATGGTCAAAAGAGTTAAATGACCCATAAAACGAAGTTTTTATATTGTACGCAGTGTTGGGCAAAATGCAATCTAATTGATGATTAATGATTACCATTACACAATCTGTAATCATGATTATAGATTGATAATATTAATCAGAAAATTAATCATTTTTGGGGATTAATGATTGATCAATTGTAACCGTAATCATCATTACATGATTACGTTTTTAGATTACAAATTTGCAAGAGTTTTAAAATTGTAATTAAAAGAAAACAAACATTGTTGTATTTCTATTCCGAAATCGGCACATAAAGTAATGTTTGTAGGCACATATTTGTAGTTGAATGGTAATTGAATATCCGATGTCTGTGGATTGGTAAACGATATTATTAGCAATTAAAGAAAGGGAAAATTCATTTACGGTTTCGTTATCAAAGCTAGAATCTTCTTTATCTTATCAAAAACAATACTGTACTGTTTTGTTAGGAACTATTGCATCGCTTCGACATGCTTCTAACTGGTATATATTTATGTATATGCTGCATTTCAGAATAACTGACATTGCCATAGTTGGATTCATTCGAACTAGCAAATAACAATGTGGAGCAATATGAAAAGTGTGGCAAAATCAAAGCGTTAAAAAGCATTATTGCATTTCCCGTGCTGAACGACTTTCTTATACACCCCAGAATTCTAATCTTTTTCGTTGACCTCAAAATCAAGATCCTCGAATTTAAGTTGATGATCAGATCAGTCTATATCAATAGTAGCACTTACATTCCTTACACTGACTGATAATTAATACATATGTAATTTAACAGTATCTTGGAGTTTTCTACAATAAAAATTCTTATGATCAAAGATTGTTTGTTTTCTTAGAACTAAATTTTAAAATCTCTTGAAAAGTTTAATTTGTAATAAAAATAATGTAATCATGTAATCATGATTACGGTTGCATTTACCTAAGATCACTCGATGTCATCATGATTACTAATCTGATTACAAATGTAGCTGATTACGCTAAACACTGATTGTACATTTGTTCAACTTATTCTAGAGTATGCTAGTCGTGTACGATTTGCCTTACGTTGGTCTATCCTGGACTGATCCTCTCCGACTGCTTCCATATTTTGATTGACTTAAGTTTATTTCTGCGGCTTGCACAGTTTTAATTCATTCGAAGTAATCTGATTTTTTCAACTGTTTCCAATTGTTTTTTCTTCTAATTTTCTCAATTTTTTTCATTTCTTTCCATTTTTAGGGTTCCGTACCAAAAGGGTGCTAACCGGACCCTATTACTAAGCCTTCGCTGTCCGTTCGTCAGTCTGTCAGCGGACTGTATCTCATGAACCCTAATAGGTAGACAGTGGAAATTTTTACATTTCTATTGCCGCTATAACAACATATAATGAAAATACTATAAAATAAAGTTAAAAATTAAAGGGGTCTCCAACAATAAACTTTTGTTTTTGTTCGTTCTATCTAGTGTTAAATCTTGTATCTTAAGATAAATAGCAAAAGGCTCAAGAAGGGGAAAAGGCGCTAACTAATCTAAAATGATAAAGGAAACAATGAGACCAAAAACGGACACAAGAATTTTGAAAAGTTCCTAAAAGTGGCAGTTCCAAGAAGTACCAATTTTCAAAAATAACCTAAAGGGTTTTCCAATAAGAGGAGTTATTTTGATATTCAAAGAAAAATGCCATTTTTTGAGATAAATGATCGGATTTCATTATAAAGAGGAAGGTATGCCGTTAATAATGGAAAATAACATCAGCCAAATGAGCACCACGCCTACAGGACCATATCCTTTTCATGAAATTTTCCATAACCAAATCGCAAAGTGGCTGCCCTATGTACTCGATAGCCTCACGAATTCCATCTTTGAGATCTTGAATCGACGCTGGGCTGTTGGCGTAGACCTTCTCTTTCACGTGGCCCCAATGGAAGAAGTCGCAAGGTGTTAAGTCACAAGATCTCGGTGGCCAATTGTGATCACCTCTTCGAGAGATAACACGGTCCGGAAACTTTTCCCGTAAAAGATCAATGGTTTCATTGCTTGTATGGCACGTAGCGCAGTCTTGTTGAAAGTAAACGTTGTCCAGATCAATACCATCCAATTCCGGCCATAAAAAATCATTAATCATCTGTCGATAGCGCAATCCATTCACCGTAACTGTTGCTCCAGCCTCATAGAGAGGCTTTTCAACAATAACTCTTGGGTTTTCCGAGCCCCAGATGCGACAATTTTGCTTGTTGACGAAGCCATCGAGGTGGAAATGGGCCTCATCACTCAAGATGAGTTTTTGATGGAATTCCGGATCATTTTCATGCATTTCAAGGACCCAGTCAGCAAAGACTCGACCTTGTTGATGATCGACCGGTTTGAGTTCTTGTGTTAACTGAAAAGCCTTAAGACCCAAATCATTATGCAAAATACGGTGTAATGACGTTTGTAGAATGCCTAATTCCAAAGAACGACGAGGAATGGACAAACCTGGGTTTTCTTCAACACTTCTTGAGCGACATGCACGGGTTTTATTCTTCACATCACTAACTTGTCCCGACAGCTCGAATTTTTCTACCAATTTCTGTATTGCGGTCCGACAAGGTGCTTCACGACGACCCAAAAATGTTCGAGTTTTACGAACCGTCTCTGCCACATTTTCACCATTTTTATAGTTTTTTTTAAATAATTTCAATGCGTTTTTGAATCGTGTATCGTTCCATTTTTATTAATGGTGTATTTTCTACTTGTCAAATGTCAAAAAATGACAGCTCCAAAAGTGACATCTACCGAAATAGTGGGCTAATTAAAATAACACCTCTTATTGGAAAACCCTGTACAAGCTAATAACATACAAACAAGACTGGGCAAATAGAACAAAAACCAGTAACGTCTCGCTCGAATATAAAATCGACGATGCCTCGACTTGATGACATAACCACTGACATGTATAATGTGGACTGACTACGTTCATAGAAATACACTGCAGAAAGTGAGCTCACTTCTATATTGCTGACTCTTTCGGTCTAAGCACCAAATACCAACTGAGAGAGAACTGAAAACAATTAAAATAGTGGATTCGTCGAAATACATGATTTTAAATTAATCATTTAGGTTTATTACTGATAAAAACTGTTTTACGAAAGACAATATATTCATTCATACGCAGAAGAAATTCTAAATGTTTTATGAAAATCACTTTCCGAGCTGCATGCTCACTTTTTCAACTTCCCGCCAATGATTTTTTCAATATTGGCACCGACGTAAGAACTCTTTTTGAGGAAAGCAATTGTGCAAACGTGAAATAGAAAAGTAAGCAGTCCGTATTATTAGAGGTGAAAGTTTTACTCAACATGCAGCGTCGAAAACTATAAAAATCTATAAATAGTAGCCACTGGTTACTATACATATTATAGTTTTCAAAAAGTATTTATTTGTTAATATCTATTAACTGAACTCGATAAACTTCATTATATTGCTACCAATGTACAATGATTCTAAAAAAGTACTTTAAAAATATGAAAATGGCATAGAAGATAGGCAATGCGTTTTTAAGTTCAGCAAGGTTACGGAAAACGATTTAAAATCAACGTGTGAAGTAATTAACCAGAAAAATGATTTCGGTGGAATGAATGCAAGAATAATTCGAGATAATTGGAATGTCATAGGAACAGTCCTTAAGTATATCGTTAATAAGTCGTTTGAAGAGGGTAGGTTTCCACAATCATGGAAAGAATCACTTATAGTACCAGTACCTAAAATAACAAATACAAAGAAGTGTGAGGAGTTTCGTCCAATAAACATGTTAAAGGTCTTCGAGAAGATTTTAGAGAAAACTGTTCAAATTCAGCTGGAAAAATATTTGGAAAGGAATAAAATAATAATCCCGGAACAGTCAGGGTTTCGAAAAAAGCATTCATGTGAGACGACAATTAATTTTATTATCAACTACTGGAAGGAAGAGATAGACCAAAAGAAAGCAATTGTAGCTGTTTTTCTAGACTTGAAACGAGCCTTTGAAACGGTGGACAGAAATATTCTGATTGAGAAATTGGATAAGTATGGAATTAAAGGGTGTGAATTGAATTGGTTTGTGGATTATCTCAGAAAAAGAACACAGAGAACAAAGGTCAACGAAGCTCGCTCAACAACGATTGAAACTGAAATGGGGGTTCCACAGGGATCAGTCTTAGGAACACTATTATTCTTGCTTTATATAAATGACTTAAAGCAAGCGATAGTACACTCAAAGCTCATGCTGTTTGCTGATGATACACTGATATTTTGTACTGGGGAAAACATAGATGATATCAAAAGAAAAATAGAAAGCGATCTGAACAAAGTTAAAGCATGGATGGATAGCAATCGGCTGAAATTGAATACTAGTAAATCAAAATGTATGATATTAAATAGCAAAGTAAATGTGTCGATCGCAATTGAGAATGAGCGAATTGAAGTAGTTGATGACATCAAATATTTAGGTATAATGTTGGACAATAAACTAAATTTCAATAAACACGTGGATTATGTATGTAAAAAGATTGGGAAAAAGATATCATATTTTAGACGGTTGAGAAAATCTGTTTCACTAGCGAGTGCAATAAAAATCTACAATGTCACTATAAAGCCTCATTTCGAATACTGCTCGACGGTACTTTTTCTATGCACACGTACAGCGAAGGACAGACTACAGAAACATCAAAATAGGGCAATGAGGATAATCCTGCAATGTAGTAGATATACATCAATTAGGTGGATGCTCTCAGCTCTTAAGTGGATGAATGTGACACAGAGAATTGATCTTAATGTGTTGAAATTTATATTTAGGATCAAAAACGGGGATCTGCCACCATATTTAAGAGAGAAAATAACACTGGTGACGGATGTGCAGCCATATAATCTAAGGAATGCAGATCTAAATATAAGATTACTTAGCTGCAATAGATCAGATACACAGAATTCGTTAATATATAAGGGGTTTCAATTGTATAATAATTTGCCACTAGTGATAAAGGAAGAAAGAAATGTAAATGTATTTGTAAGACTTTGTATAGAATATATTCGAGCTATGTCATAGTAATTAGTTAAAAGGTAGTATAAATAATTGTATTGTTTTTGTAAAAAGTACGTTTTAGTGCTAATAAATTATTATTATTATTATTATTATAAAAAGTACTTCAAAAAGTACAGAGTACTTTTTATACACTTACTACTTAGTTACAAGTACTTTTCATATATGCGGTACTTATACTTACGCTGAAGTACTTAGGCCTTCGGTAATTGTACTTAAGTACTTTTTCTTTGGTACTTGCCCAGCTCTGATTGGAAGTAATTTTAATTTTGGAAATTTATCTTCGAGGATACATTTATCATGAAAGTCAAGCATGCACTTTAACTCTATGCTTGATTGCAATTCTATTAGCTTTATTTGTAAATTTAGAGACACTAATTCCACCTCCATATACTCCTCATACTTTTGCATATATGAGAATCTGGGAGGTGATTCTGATCTTTTGTCGTAGCTTATCGTATATTTTTATCACATATCTTTTGAGATTTGTCGTACTTTTATATTCACCATATACAATTTGATTTGTCATCAACCACAAAATAAACTAAAATGAATTTGTAATGAATAAACGTCAGAATATACGCCTAAAAGTATGACAAATCAGTCAACTGCTTCCAAGGTTATGACAAAAATAATAAACTGTGATAAATTGGTATTCTACACCAACTTAGAGCAATACAAGTGCTTAAATTCGAAATAATATTTTTGAATTTGTAATATGAAGTGTCATTTTCAGTTCATTCTACGTAATTCAAGATTTACTGAGCTGAATAAATACACAAAAAAAGCAGCAGAAAAGTTAATTTCATTTTGTCTTATATTTTGACATTAAAGTACGACAAAAGATCAGAATCACCCCACTGGTATCGAATTGTTTAATTAATATTGTGACTTCATCAGAATATATATAAAAATCTTTACGATCACTATTAAAATTATTTAATAATAGGAAATTGATAACATTCTGTAATCAGCTTTATTTCACATTGTAGCTTTGGGTTTAATTCATTTAATTTAGAATCCACTGATCATCGTAAAATTCACATTATTATTCCCACTTTTTTTCTTCATAAAAGTTCGAATTTCTTCTCTTAAGTTACATAATCTTAATAGCATTAGATGTTCCTATGAATTTTATACAATCGTATCATTTGAAGTGTGGTGACAACCATAATAAGGTTGAAAATAAACGATACACTGAGGTAGGGAGGGTGTTGAGCAGCATTGCCAGATGTTCGAGCCTGAAATTCCCACGAAAATGGGTAAATTTGGTCATTTCTTCCTGATTTTTAATTTTTAATTCCCATCTAATTCTCATTCCATTGAAATGAAAAATAAATAATAAATATATAAAAACAAATAAGTATAAGTATAATAAAAACAAATGAATTAAATTCAATAAAAAATATACGCTATCACGATATACGGCAATCCCCACAAGTTGAGCAAAGAAAAAACTTTTAATTAATTTATTTGTGGAGAAACCGCAACAAGTTATCCGCTTCTAATCGCGCATCTTTGGTCAGCCTAATTTCACAAAACATAAGATGAATGTAGCAAATTTTAAGAGAAGGCTTGCTTTTTATTTATTGTATGAATTTCGAAATTCAAAATATAGAAAGCTGAAAATTTCAATTGGACGACAAAAAGTTTTAAATTGGGACTCATGCGCCCCATGGGGCCCAGAGTTGGCCATGCTTGATCTAGTAGGGTATCCTTAGAACTGGCTCTTAGAACAATTCTAGCTCTTATCCGATCAAGATTTTTATTCAAAAATTTCAGTTACATTTTTCTTCTCAAATTTACTGTTCTTATTAAAAAGGCAATCAAGTAAAAAAAAATGTATTACACTAGTACCTACCTAATGTAAAAAAAAAAATCGTTGACTATGTTTACTAACATCCGATAGATGACACTACTGTCACCAAACACAAACTCTCAATATAAAAAAACGGAACCTCCATTAAGTATGGCGACATGCAATTATATCAACAAAAATAAATATCTAATTTTGGGTCGTCGTCATAAATCAAGCATAAATCTGAAATTAATCTTTTGGTTCTACATCTTATATAAAATTTCTACTATTTCCCTAAACTACATTTCAATCCTACTAGGAAAATTTTCAATAAAGTTTAACTTCTCTCCAATAAATTCCAATTGCCATTTTTAAAGTCTCGAAAATTTTCCAAATTATACACCTTAAAAAAGAGAGTATAAATTTAAAATTTTAATTTCCCTCGAAATATTGAACACTTAGCTATTCTGAGAGTATGGAGCAGGTATGTAATATGTATGTAAGTAGCACGCTTATAAGCAGATTATAATTTGGGATGAGGTAAAAATCGCCTTTTTTTTGTTCGCCCCATTTAGGCATTAATATTTCGTTAAGTATCTTTCCTGGGTGTTTGATATTGAAATGAAAGTTGCAGAAAATGGTTGTTGCTTCGTCGCTATCGTTATTGATTTTGTATCTTTCAGTTTCAAGCTTGAGTATGGAATTTTAATAAAAAAAACAAAAAACAAAAAAAAATCGTCTGGCAGTCGTCGTAGGTTAAACTGGTTTGACAAAGTGTGTTCGGTTGGTGATAAAGTTTGCTGTATTCCCCGTACTTGCCGTACCTATATACATGTATAACTATATGAGAAATATATAATCATACATATGTAGGTACCTCACCTCCATAAATAAATTGTAGGTTTCATTTTATATTTTTATTTCTCATACTTTTTGGTGTCCATATGTAGGTACACTTCCTACTTTTCTCGGTATACATTTGTTTCGTTCAAACTCAACTATAACCATCATCATCAGCATCATCATCATCCTATATCCTAGGCAACTAGGCAAGCGCATACTATAATACACAAAAAGTTTTTCCATTTTCTCATCCTGGGACCTATGGGTGCAGATAAAACAGGGAAATGGCATCCACAGGAACCAGATCGATTTCGCAGATGTGATTTTCCTATTCCTTTTGCCACCCTGAAAATATATAGGGAGTTACAGAGAAATCTATGGTTCTGAGGAGGTGTATATAGGTACATATATACCTACAAACATATATATATATATATATATATATGATTTGGGAGATTGAGAATTGAGAATGGTGCCAATGCCAGGCCCAGCCAGGACCAAACCAGGACGCACACAAGAGTTAAAGGAATGGGAGGTGTAAATTTTTCACCCCATCTCCTCTCTACAGAATTTTGCATTCATTTACCATCGCATTTCCAAAATATGTCGTATATGTGTTCCATTTTCGCATCCTGTTCTGTTCCTTCATAACTTTATACTTAAAGCCTCTATGCCACCTTTTGCGACCATTCCTCCACCATTCTCTATACTTTTCCAACAGAGCTACTAGCCATCAACCTATATAGAGGTTCACTCACTATGGTTGGATTGGGTAGTTTGATGGTGGGTCTGGGTGGAACTGGGTGGTGGACTGGAGGATGTACACCGATACGCTTATCGTGGGATTTTGTCTGTTCTTCTTATTCAATGTTGAAGTGAAGGCTACACTGGGTCGCATATACTCTTTACAACATTAATATAAATGGAAAATTTTCCTCAAACTTTAAGCTTAGTGTTACCAAATGCGTTGATTATATAATTTGACTTGGTGTCAAAATATTATGTTTTTACATTTGCTGTAAAATTATCGAGGATATTCTATAATTAGAAATCTTAAGAAGCTGTCTTGTCTATCTTTCAAATTAATCCCATTAAATTTTGTCTCATAATGTATTTTCTAGGACTATTCTCTAAAATTTAGGGAAAAAACCTACATTGTAAGGAATATTCTCTAATCTTATCGACAAATACCCAAGCTTTGTAGCAACAATTTGTGAACATTTTTTTACTGTGTATAAAGACTTGTATTTGATGAAATTCATCATACAAAAAAGAATCATACCAAAATTACAATCATTAAGAAAAGTAACCTTAATGGAGCTGAATCTTTAAGTTAGATTTAGATAATTGTATAAGTCTATGCAATCAGTGTGATCGTTAAAACTACGAGACATTGATGTAATAGGCCCGTGCACACCATATTTTGTACGGTGGTAAGAAATGTGGAAAAAGTCTAGAGACTCCTCAAGGGGCGAGCCGGGATCAACAAATTCAAATCCACCAACAATTTAAGGGAATTAACGTACGCAAAACAAAGTTGGCCTTGCTGCGTCTGATTTCTTGAGACTCCAAAGAAGTCGATTTTGACATGGGGACTATCGGAGAAGAACAGTCCAAGGTAGACCAAGAAGGGCAAATCGTATAAATCTACACTGGATAGCCTCGATGCGAATCATATGAACTGCAAAGAATGGACACAAATCAAGTCTAGCGTATACTCTAGATTAGTATATATAAGAGTCATTAAGCTCTTTCGACCATCTCTTAATGAAATCCAAAGACGAGTAAGCTTTCTTCATCGAGAGAATGACATAGTGGTACACTTAGTAATAGTAATAATATATATATTTCCTGGTAAGCGACGTCACAAGATTGACAATCTTTTGCATTAGTATCTCTTGCACATAAGGGGCAATTCAAAATTCAAATTAGGATAAAAATCTTAACCAAAATCAAGACTAACATCAAAACCAAAATAAAAACAAGTAAAAAAGCTAGAATTGGTCTAACAAGGAGAGTGTCCCCACTCGTCATCACCGATTCCGTCCAAACTCACAATATAAGTAGGACTTGACTAGAAATGAAAGTGACGCAAGTGGGAGCATCTAGAGCTCCCAAACGAAACCGAAATAATGCATAATGTAGGGGAGTCCGGGGTTTTGTAGGCTTACCCCTTGGAAAAGGCTCAAATTCGCAAATTTTCGCGGAACTTGTCGCGGTTAAATTGTAAGAGAATATGAAAAAAAGTACCAAATTCATTCGGGTAAAATGCCAACCATAGGAGAGGTATGTAGATTTTCGATTCTGTAAGTGGCATTTCCGTGCGTTTTCAAAGATCGCCGAAAAGTGGATATGCACAATTTTTATAGATTTAATATTTTTTTAAAATAGGTAAATGACATCCGATCTTCCTGAAATTTTGTACAAATAACCTCTTAGTAAAAGCACATCCATAAAAAAAACACAAAATTTGATTAATCGATAATTTGTAGAAAAACATTTCGAAATGAATTTTTCAGACAGAATTTTGACCGTCCAAAATTAAATTTTGCTACTTAATCAGAAGAGGAGGGAAAATGTGTTAAAAAAATCACAAAAATATCACCAAAAAAATAGCAAAAGGAATTTTGCAAATCGGATAATATTTACCCCACCTCCCTCAGAATACACGAAATCGGGAAATGAGAAACTTTTCCCCATTGGTATATATGAATAACCTTTTGACATTGAATTTTTTATCCGATTTTGATGAGATTATGAACGAATATCCTACACAAATGGTAGAATATAAAATAAATACCCGCACCCCTAGAAAATATATTTTTTTATCATAATAATATATAAGTAACCCACCACGGGTTACCACTCCGTAACCCGCTGCCGTACGAATCTTGTAATATTTAGTTTCAAAAAATCATAAAAAACTTACAATCAACTTAACAAAAAGAATGTTGAAAATCGGTTGGAATTTGGCCGAGAGATAAATGTGCAAGCTTTATAGTATATGCTGCTAATTAACGTAAGTTGAAAGTCATTAGCAAACCTCGCAATCTTATTTTGGAAAGAGCTTCTAAACTAATTGGGGTAATGACTTCTGATTTTCTGTATATGAAAGATAACAGGTTACAGATAATTGTAATGAATAGAAAGTGGCTTAAATGTGTCGAATATACCCAAGATGGTAATTATCAAAGTTTTCCGAAAAGTGTTAATTTTAACCGCGGGCTCGTCTACATTATATGGACTTCCCCCTTGCGAATTTGAGCATTTTCCAAGGTGTAAGCCTACAAAACCCCGGGATCCCCTACATTATGCATTATTTCGGTTTCGTTTGGTCATCTGGAGCTCCCACTTGCGTCACTTTCATATCTATTCAAGCCCAATCTATACTGTGAATTTGAACGAAATCGGTGATGACGAGTAGGAACCCTCTCCTTGTAAGACCAATTGTTATGATACCCTAGATGAATACTCATATGTAATTTCGTATGGTCAGCCATCCGTGCAAGTTTGATTTTTGAAGTGGTTTTTTGCATATATTTATATTTCAGCTCTCTATCGCAAACAAAAGAACGCTGCTCTAGGAACCCAAAAAGTAGCAGTCTGAATGTTCCAAATGAATTTGCCCGCTAAATGTTAGTAGGCAACTCGTTCCAAGAACGAATTGCCTGAACAATGTAAGAATCATTAAAAACTAATGTTTGGAATCAGGGTATTAAAAATTTACGCCCTCTGGCAGAGTTAAGAAGCCGGACATTTAATTTCCTAATGCAGCTTGAATCCAACTTCACAGAAATAAGGTAACCCTATGTAAAGTGTTGAAGGATTAGGTTAGGTAGGAGGGGTGCCGCTAGACGACTAGCCTGCATCACTTAGACTTCTAGCGGATCCATTGTGCCCCTAGACTTATGGGATAACTGTTCAAGCCCCAGATCCATCCTGCTCAGGATATATCTAAGACTTTTATCTAGATCCATCCTGCTTCTCTCAGAAAACTGAGGATACATATGTATATCTGAACTCTTTACTATTCAGCTCCCCCAGACTTGAAAAGAAGTAGCTACCCAATAGCCTATCCCTTTTATTCATCAAAACGGGGCATTCGCCCGTAATGACTTCTACTAGCTTACTGGTATTCGCTCTGCTGCCATTAAGCAGTTCCCTTGTCCTTTTCCTGTCATATGCAGGCCACAATTGCCTCGCAATACGACAGGTATCCCTACTGGTCCACCAGAGGCTTGCCTTTTGATAAGCGCCCCTGATTATTTCCTGTTTTAAAGCTACGATTGGGATCCTAACATAAGCTACCGCTGCAGAGCTATCAAATTCGGAGCCCTTTTTGGCCAACTCATCAACCATCTCGTTGCCTGAGATATCCTTATGGCCAGGTATCCAGCATAGGGCTCTCCGCACATGGATACCAATATTGCCGCTTGATAAATCATTGCGAGCTCTGCCTGAAAAACACTGCATTTGTGAGGCAGTCTATAAGACTCGTGCCATTGGAGATCTGTAGAGTACTCTCCAGCCCCTGTGCTCGCACTCGTCTTGGAACCATCCGTAAAAATAGAAATATCGGATGTTACGACCACTTCGTATCCATCCCAGCGTTGCATTGCATTAACACCCCCACCAAAAGTCAAGATGGGTACTTGATAGTCTGTTTCTTCCCTGCAATCACTACAGTCTATCTTGAAAGACAAAAGCCTTTATTAGATTACAACGCAATAGGGGCGACAGAAAACTAGCTGGTAGCCATAAGTGATGAAGAGTTGCGTAAATATTGGAAAGGCTGACCTGAATATGATCGCAACATTTCATATTCGAATTAAGTGTAATGACCAAATACCGGACCTTGTTCATGTACGGAATCACAACATCATTAACAGTGACAGCTGGTAATTCCGAAAAGTTCATCGAACCAGTTGAAAAGGCAATACATTGTAATTTATTAGGATTTATTTTAAAATTCTGTGCAAATGCTCACTTTCTAATTTCGAGTAAATCGCTGATGTTCCTATCGACACAGTCTTCCATCAATCCTATGGGGCGTCTTAGATAAATTTGAACGTCACCGGCGTAAATATGAATATTAAAGTGACGAGTTATAAGCGCCAAGTCGTTAATATGTAGAATAAAGAGTAGAGGTGCAAGAATGGATCCCTGTGGAACTCCACACATTACGAAAATTTTTCCTCACTCAAACATCAGGCTGTAATCTATCGGACAGGAAGTTATTAATTAAAAGAGTCGCCAAATTTGAAAAATAAAAATTGTTGTTAAGTTTTCTCTCTTATGTAAAATACGTTCGAAAAATTAAGGAGTGTCAAAATGGCGCCTTCTCTATTATCGAGCGATGACCGAATGTTAGTTGTCACATTCAAGACGGCACACACAAATAAGCCATTTACTTATGAGGTTATTCCTTAATATGAAGCGTTGAACTTGCTAATACAGCAACTTTTACTGCATTTTGGAAAGATAACAAAGCGGGCTCAAAGCCTGTAATTGCTCTGCATCTGCAAAGCATTGGCCAGGCATAGATTACTCCACCTCGAGCATGATTTTCCTCCACCAAACTACGTGTGGAACCTAAGTTCCAGAATGGTCCTAGACTTCATTCACAGTCTAAACCTAGAAAGGGAATAAATTGAACGGGGACTCACAATAGATCTTTTAGGTCGCAGTGAACGCGAGGCCACCGCCTGTACACCCCTCTACCAATCAAATCTAATCACGACCAATAGCATTGGATTTTATGATAGCATTAAGTAGCTCAGTGCTATCCACACCATGAACATTAAAATCTGTCGTGTTATCATTAGATATGCTAAGTATTGGTGTACATATATGAATCGGAATCTGCCAACTGTTGATTTCCCAACGAAGTATGTAAATGTTCAGCTCGTTGGTACAGAGAGTGGATTTGATAGTCTCACTACTTCATATCTTTTAAAACGTTGTATAATCTACGACTTTCAGTAGTTTTAAGTCTTCGAAACCTAGAATATAAGTATTCCCGCTCAGCAATCATACCTTCGATCTCTGCAGAAAACCACGGGCAGGATGTAGCACTTAATACTTTACTTCTTAAAAGTACGTATCTATTGTACATGTATTCAATTGATCCGCTAATAAAACATACCTGGTCAACAAACGACTCGAGGCCATATATTTAGTTTCAGGGATAATCAACTCACTCCGCGCAAAGTCTCCACATTCATTCTAACGAAATTCCTACAATGAATACAATTCTTGATGAAATTACACTCCATTCTTAGATTATACAATACAAAGATAATAATAAAATAATACACTTACTAATGTTCAAAGAAAGGAAGTTTATCGAACACCATTTATGAAGCCGTCTAAATGTCAAGTTTAAAGGAATACCGTCATTCTTACTAGGAACGATACGGAAAATAATTTTAGCATCGTTAGCATAACAAAGAGTTCTCGAGTTAGACGTTGTTATAAATGCATCATTGATTTAAATAATAAAAAATAATGGTCCTAAATGACTTTCCTGAGGGACACCTGAGGATGTCAATTTCACTGGAAAGCACACCTCGAAATAAAACACGCTGCGTACGACCAGACAGATAAGAGCAAGTCCAGTTGGAAAAAACAGCAGGAAACCCAAGGACAGAGACTTATAGATGAGTTCCGTAGGATCAATTCTATCGAAAGCCTTGCAAAATATGTAAAAATGAAGTCGACTTGCTTACCACCTTCAATTGAGGAAATTTAAAAATTGGAGATTCTAGTAAATCAGTAGTGGTGGACTTAAACTTCATAAAGCTGTACTGAAAAGAGCCGAGAAAAAGTTTACAATGAAAGTAGAAGGCATCGCAAACCAAGGTTTCGAAAATCTTTTTGCCTATTGCCGTTCTTATGAAGAGGAATAATCACAGATAGTTTCCAGGGACATCTAAAAAAATAGATAAATTGAATAGGTGACTAAAACAATGGACAAGCAACAGTAATCTAGAAAGAACTCTGTGAACTCTTATAAAACTTTGTCACACTATGAAATTTGAGAACTTCAAACTAAATGATAGCTGTTAATTGAGCTGTTTGGGTTTTTTAAAAAATGTCTCATACATTTGTTTCCGCAAGCAATATTTGCACCAGAAAATTGCCTGTCAAAGCTGTCAAAGTTTAAAAAAGTAGAGTCGAAAAAAAATTGTAGATATACTGTAGTTCAGGGCTTGTACACGAGCGTGATTTATCGCATGCGACAGAGTTCTGTTTGGCTGCCACAGTGTAATTGTCGCTGAACATGCTTATTCTTTCTGCGTTTTGTGCGATACAAAAATTTAGCGCAACAATTCTCTTAGTTTGTTGCGATTTCCATCTTAACCTCAACATTTATGTTTGTTTACATTTGTAAGCGGATTCTAAGGTTCCGCAGTGATGTCGAAATTTACTATAATATGTAAATATATCAATATAAAAATATAAATATATGTACATATGTAAGTTTTGCACTAATATCTCCTTGCCAAACAAATTAATTTGAGGCCGCTGTAAAGCTTGTGAACGTATCGCGCTTTAAAAAATAGTCGCAAGTAGAGATAGATCTATAGGAAGAGTAGGACGTCACTAAAATATCGCACGGTATCGTATCGCGCTTTAATCTCAACATGGCCAATGTCACTAGGGCTGCCATCTCTAAAATCATTAAACTAGGACAACGAGTTCGAACGTCCGGACTTTTTAGCTTGAAACCCGGACATTCTTGTGAAATAATTTTCTATTTTACTTACGAATGAAATAGGTTCAAATTGTTGTACAGTATCTTTCTTTATTTATTTATTATTAAATTAGTTAGTTTACTAAAAAACGGTAAAATAAAACGATGCCAATGAACTAAATTAAATAATAAAAATGATTATAAGCAATTTTATAGGACTTCATATTCTGAAGAACTTTACAGTACAATAAAAACGTCTATGACTGATCATGTGCAAAATTTCAACTCTCTAAGTACACGCGCTATCGAGCTATCGTGAGGACAGACAGATGGACAGACAGACGGAGAGATGGTCGGACAGACGAACGGACATGCAAAAATCAAAATAACTTTTAATATTATGCGTGGTGTTCAATTCATTTAGCTCTATCATAATTATTTCTATGCTTTACAAACGGAATGACAAACTTAGTATACCCTATTATGATTTCATCATCTTGGGTATTAAAATAGTAATGCTGCTGTTAGTAAATTATTAAAATTTCGAATTGGGATAGTAACGGTTTTAACGAAAGGAATATTTCGTCAATAGAGGTTTTGTTATTTTTGGAAAAAAGAAAAAAAAATCTCACAAATTTGTTGTTTTATCAATTATGCCGCAAAATTTTTGCATATTTTTTTAAAGCTTTTTCACTTTCTGTCTAATAACCTCTTTCTTGACAATTAACACAGATCTCTGGAGATCTCTAGAGACCAAATAAAATATTTTGTGTACACAGTTCGAGAAGTGTCTCTAGAGACTTTTTCTTATGGTCAGAGACTTAATTTTTTGATCTGAGAGAAAAGTCTCTTGCCGAGTAAATATTTTGGAGATTTTAGATTCTGTAAACCGGAGACTAGAGAGCAAAGGTCTCTCACCGTTTATCTTTACCTTAAAAGTTTATAAAAATCAATACAATTAAAATTTTTTAAATTAAATTTTGTTTTGATTAGTAGCGAAACCGTTTGTATGTTCAGTGAGTTTCTTTTTATGATCCACCGTTGAGAAATTGTTAACACACTCTCTGAGCTGGTATGCAAAGAAAAATACTGTGCAATCTCGGTGTGAAAATGAGCCTTCGATGTTTTAAAAAAAATAAGCCAAAGTTTATTTGCCGTTAAAAGCTTGTCTTATCGCTTAGATTTTGACTGAAAGTTTGTAAATTCATCCACTAATCTATCAATTTTGTGTCATCAATTTCCATGTTTTTCTTTTGTAAAAAAAAACGTATTTTTAATTGCAGTCCATGGAGCATTGTTAAATATGTTAGGCAAAAACATCCAGTAAAACTTATAAAATTGTTGTAAAAGTTATACACTGGCACTGTGCCGGGAACAGCATGTTCTTAGTAGAATGCACACGCCATACATTTCGTTTTCCTTGTTTTTTATTTTAACTTTTATGAATACAAAAGTCCATTTTTTATAGGTAATCTTTTTTTCTCGTGAAATGTCGCCAACTTGGAATACTTCCCGTATTTGTATGCTGGCATTTACAATTATTTTCCTTACGTGACGCACTGTAGTATAGAGATTTAACATTGTGTGTGGAGCGCGAGGTACATAAAAAAATACACAGGCACACAACGCAAGTTACACAAGCAATGGTTGTCTGCTAACTTCACTACTGGGCTAATACTGGCAGGGACCAGAAGATAGAACTTGAGTGAGAGATGAGTCGATTTGACTGTCAGCATTATCAACTACACCGTACACCTTCAGTACACGCAAAAATAAAATTTTTATTTAATTGGTTTCCAAAATTTTAAAACCCCGGACAGTATAGAAAACCCCGTCCGGACGCTCTCCGGACGCCCTCCAAATTAGGACAAATCCGGGGAAACCCGGACGGATGGCAGCCCTAAATGTCACCAACTTGGCCATTAAATTCTAGATAATCCGATCTCATGTATTCTGAGAACTGTCAAAGTTAGTGAATCCGGCCCCATGTTGGAAAAGTTACGCTGTGTTTCTCGCTTAACTTTTCCAAATTGAAAGCTTCGAAAAAAGAAGAATCAGATTCCAAATTTCTTTATTAATTTATTTATCTACGTTACGTTATTAAAAAAAAAAAAAAAAAAAAGTTTGAAATATTATTTTTTTAAGTTACTAGCTACAGATATATGAACCGCTGTAGTAGGTATGTATTACATATTACAAATGTTTAAACATTCATTTAATCGGTGTGAACGGCCCTTTACTGCTACTGCAACCACAAAATTAGCAACTTGGCGATAATCCAATCCTCGAATAATTTAAAACGCGCGACATGCCATATGTACAACTATATACAAACATCCAAACATACATTACGGTTTGAATTGGCAACAAAAATCAACGCAAAATTTCTTTGAGTTGTGTCATGGCTGGCGAAAGTTGTTTCGCTAATTATAAAAATAGTTTTTCCCTGTCTATCTTCCTCCAACGGTCGGTTAGTTTGGCTTGGCTAGTGTCATATAAACACAGCTTTTCTTATATACAGTAAAATGGCAAATAAATACGTAGTAGGTATATATAAAATTTTCTAGAGTTTGCGATTTGCGTCGATTTCTTGCACTACATTATCTACATATTATCTACATTTGTATCTCTCTCTCTACACCGAGCACTTGATGGAAATTGAATAATAACGCGATGCGATGCGCGCTCTAAAAATAGAGAATTTGTGTATTTGGGGGAAGATGACAAGCACACAAGACTCGTCAAAATGTAGAAAAGATAAATACTCCTGGGATGATCACATGTCCGTCGTCGGCTTCGATATATTACGTGGATGATTTTTGTTTGTTTATTTGTTCACTGCCACACAAGTAGTGACATTTAAGGCGAATATTTTCAAATGGAATTTTCCTTGACTTTATGTACATACCTAACCTATGTACATCATATATATAAATATGTATACATATGTAACTCAGTGGTAGTATAAATGGCATCAAAAGTAAATCGATTTCTGTTTTTCCAAGAAATCATTCTCCCGTGCTGTGATTCGCAAAAATAAAAAAATAAAATCTGAATGTAAATTTTCCGCCATTTTTGTTGCCAATTGTAAGAAAGACGAAAAAAAAACTTATCTTTGGAATTCTTTGATGAAAACATTGTAATGGCCGCGACACATCTTTTAGCATCTGCTTTTCTTGAATCTGTATTTTTATTTTTCATAATTTCTTATTTGGAATTAAATTTATTGTAGGGTACCTACTATATTTAATTACATGAAATTTTCTATCATGACTGTACAGGAAAACTTTTCTATATTATTAAAGACTGTTTAAATA
This sequence comes from Dioctria rufipes, assembly GCA_963924295.1. Lineage (NCBI taxonomy): Eukaryota > Metazoa > Arthropoda > Insecta > Diptera > Asilidae > Dioctria > Dioctria rufipes. Next base: position 14,139,528 of record OZ002742.1, on the reverse strand, counting down.
ACTGGGCAATTTTCCAAATATAATTTTACAAAAGTTTTCCTTCTTCCAGAGCATTATGTAGGTGCGATCTGAAATGTTGTTGACTTTATAATATTACAAAACACATGCGCTCGGGATATATAAGTGAAGATGGAGGAGAGCAGACGAAAGTATTTTTATGAAAGCATTGCGCGTCGTAGTTAGTTACAAGGTGTAGTGCGATTTCAATTTAAAATTAACATCATTTAAGCTATTCTTAGAGCATTTAACTAGATATTTTGTATGTAAGAAATTATGAGGCAAAAATTTATTCTCTTCTATAATGATTAACAAAGATATTTACACTCAATAGAAAAATGAAAAAGAAAAACTAAAAAAGAAGGAGAAGGAGACGTTGCATGAATATTGGAAAATTTAAACTTTTGTGAAGAAATTAATAATGTGGAATCCATTAATCATGTTCATGGATACCTACCGATTTTATTTTTTTTGTCAAAATTTTAGAGAAGGGGAATGAATCATCAACTTAGTATATACTTCAACTAAACAGACAACTATAATACCCTAGATCTAGCCGTGAAATATGGTCAACAACTATCATCCAAAATCTTGTGGAGAAACTTGCGTAAGGTCTCCATGTGTGGCAGAGATAAATCTCAGTGTAGTCTGGACTGAGATTTACCTTATAACGAACCTGTACATATGTATGTATATAGGATGCCTTTGTAGAACTATTTGTGAAGTTTTTCCATATGAAATTTTCCGTCACTTATAATTCATAGTTACTTTTAGAATCAATATTATAAATAGTGCAGTGCAATAGAGATTCACAAAGATTCCAAAGAGAGAACTACATACAGTACGGTTGATTTAGCGCATCGCCCGTAAAGGAAAAAGAAAATACAACAAAACGCAAAGTTTCAAGAAATACCAAGGACAACTGTCAATAAGAAGACAAACGACGTCATCAAATTGGACTGAGGGCTAAAAATGAGCCCCAAGGATAAAACGAAAACAGAAACGAGAATATCGAGGGAAACAACGACAACGTATATAGAAAACGGCGCAAAAGCACACTTGACACTTGACAGATTCACAAGGCACCTTCAACTTCCCACCTGAACTTCCTATCCAAGTATTCTAGAAGTTGAACTGGTTTGTTTGGGAAGCCTAGAAAATCCGTCTCTGCCTACAAATTTGTGTGTATGTGAACAACGGAAGATTGCTTCAGGCATGTGCAATCTGGTTACTTTTGTTACCCGGTAATCATTTGTTACCCTATGAAAAATATTCGTTACTTTCTAATTTGGTACCTTACGTAAAATACTCTTTAAGCAGCATACTCGTCCTTATTAATTAAACAATCTTTTTGTGAAGAGCAGTATTTAATTAAATATGAAAATAAAGTACACAATTAGAATTCAAGAATTGAAAAATAAAAAATAAAACATTTCAGAAGAAGAAAAAATAAAATTTTTCTAGGTATATTAAAAATATTCTTTCAGAAGGAAGAGAAGTTGCAACTGATCCTAAATATTTTCTTGCAATTTCGCTTTGCTCTAAAGAAATTAAGTATGTGCAAGTGCAACTCATGCGGGTCTCTGATAGTTTAGGGGAAAGTGAGAATTTGATTTTAAAGAAATTATATAGACTCTGCTCTTTTCAGCACGTTGGCCAAAACGAAATTTATCCTTTTCTTAAAAAATTTAGGTGGGGTGACCCGATGTACGAAAAATCTTTTATTATAAATAATTGAAAGGATTTTGAAGTTATTCAAGAAGATTTTATGATTCGGCTAATTCTTTGTTCTCTAAATTTTTCTTTTTATGCATTTTTCATTCATGTAAAAATTGCTTGCACATATTTCTTTGTTTGTTCCCAACGAGGTATTTTTCCTGTTTTGTGTGCTGTTTCCTAAAGTCTAGTGGTCGAGTTCACGTAAAAAGTGACATTTCCATACAAATTTTAGCGCCGGTAAAGTCACAAGCAAAAGTTCTATTGAGGATTTTATTAGTGCAGTTCAGAGTTCTCAGGTAAAAACTAAAGGTTTCCTCTATATAAAATAAAAATAGATAACACTTAAATTCTGCACATATTTTGAAAGGCATTTTAATGCACAAAATCTAGTATCGAGTTCAGGAAAAATAGAATTTAACGCGTTCTCCAAATATTTCACACTAAAAACGTTAATAAAATTTTTGTCATTTAAGGCTTCGCGACTTAAAATGCTTAGTAAAATGTTTATACCGGTGAAATCTTCAGTAAAATTTTTGCTTGCGATTTTACGATCTCTAGAATTTGTATGGAAATGTCACATTTTTACTCGAATTCGATACTAGGTTCAAAGCATTAAATGACCTAAAATTTTTTGGCATTTCCTATTTCTATAGCATTTTGAAAAGACAAACTTCTTTTATCACAATCTAAAAATGAATTACTCTTTTTTCTCCAAATTAACACGTCAAATTTTTACTAGCGATTTTAATGTGAAATATTTGGTGATCGCGTTAAATTTTACTTTGCCTGAATTCGATACTAGGGTTAACTTCTTATTAGGTTAGCTTTGGCACCACTACCGCAGTATATTGCTCACTTCTCACAGTCACTGTCATATTAGGGATGAAGAAAAAAAAAAGATTCCGTACCTCCCTATGTCAACAACTGGGAAAAAAAGTGTGATTAATCCTGTTTGGTAATCATATAAGCACAATACTCAAAGGCATGAAATTTTATCGAAAACTTTAGCGAGTACCTACGTAGAACGAATTGTAGCGTAACCCCCGGAATATACAAATACAAGCCACGAACAAAGTCGAAAAAAGAGAGCAGCGGGCCGGTCAGCAAGCGACTTCCACAGTCTTCTTGCCTTGTCTTACTGCAGGAGTTTTTCATACAAAAGTTGCTTGTATTTTGTTCAAACGATATAATTTCCATAAATTTGTTCTACATGCTATTTTTCTTTTAAACCATTAGAAAGCAAACATATTTGGCTGCAATTTGTTTTAACTTCATTTTGCTGTGGGAGCGACAATTTTGGGTTTTAGGACCTGTTTAAGATGAAATTTTAGTTTTTCCTCCATGACGAGTATACAGAAAGCAGTGAGAGTGAGCTCTTACTACATACTGTACCCGGCATGAATGAATCTATATGAATGACAGAACAATGTCATAATTTAATTGTGCTCATAGAAAAGGAACGGAACAGAACCATTTCAAGTGTTTGACATTTCTTCCATTTGATAAAAGCAAGTATAAATCCGTAAAAATTGTTGTTTATGAAAAATAAAGCTATTTTCCAATAAAGGCAACTTAAACTCAACTAATACCACTTCGTCCAAATTGTAAACAACACATTCATGAATACAAATTAAAATCGTTCTGCTTGAATTCAGGAAAAACTCAGGTGCATTCAGAACGATTCGGAGTCCAAAAAAAGCGATGACAGATTGAAACTAAATCGTTCGGCCCGAGAAAAAGAACGACATGGATTGAAAAAATTCATTCTGAATGAGAAAAGGAACGCAGCATAGAATACCGAATTTACTATGAAATAAAAATTTTGAAACAACTGAATATGAGTACAAGTAACGAATAATTATTTGGGCATATATTCGCTACCCAGTTTTTGGAGAAGTAACGAATACTTTTGCACCGAATGATTACTACCCGCACATCTCTAGATAGCTTTCCGTTTCGCCAGTACGTCGAAAACTGAGAATAGTGATAGTACGTGTACAACGGAAAGCCATCTCGTCGTCGTCATAGCTCTCAGATAGATTTAAGCAGTCTAAACATTTTTATATTTTACATTTATTGAAATTGAATTCAAGCCAGATGTTGTCTTTTGGACCCTTTACTACATTGAATCTTCCCAGAGATCAAATTCGACAATTATGCTACCGATCGAATGAGCAAACCCTCCGTCCACGACGTCACAACTTCACTTCTATCTCTATCCTTTCCTCATGTAGTTCTGGATAGCTGGGTTTACCACTCCAGTGTTCACATGTGATTAACTCCACTAATCGAACTAACGCCGGTGTGATTGCTCCTTTTATATATACTATCTAGATGGATAGGCGTACCATTAAGAAATATTGGAGGCAATCGCCTCGTATTTCGGTCAAAATGATGATCAGTCTTATTTCAGTTTCGGATGTGTCGATGCCAAGGAGATTGTGGTTGTAGCAAGTGGTACTGTGAAATCTGACGCAGGAGGGTCAGATGGTATTCCACTTAGATTTATCAAGCTTCTTTTGCCTTGGATAATACAGCTTATTCTGCATATTTTTAACACAAGTCGACATTTCCTTCTGTTTGGAAAATCGTTACAGTTGTGCCTGTATCCAATCCAAGCCCAACGCAGCTGAGGTTTCCGACGATTTTCATTTGCGATCAAATAGCTTATTAGGATTTTTTTAAAGGTCCTGGAAAAAAATGATGGCGCAACAAGTATTTAGTTGCTTGGAAAACCTTAACTTATTAGGTCCTTTCCAGTCCGATTTCTGTAAATCTCGTAGTTGTGAGACAGCCCTTCTAAGTGTCACTAGTGATATTCGCAGCTCGCTCGTCAGTGACCATCTATGTACCTACTCTTGCCTTACTTGATTTCGCCAAAGCATTCGACATGGTCAATCATTCCAATCTGCTCGATAAGTTGGCTTCAGATTTCCAATTTCATCTCCTGTATCCTTAATCCGCAGCTTTCTCTTTAATACATTGTAGCGGATAAAGATGAAGGATTGTGTTTCCGGTGCTTTGCCTCTAAATTGTAGTGTACCGCAAGGCTCTATTCTTGGCACTCTGCTCTTCAGCTATTTGCTATAATGTTTTAAATGTTTTAAATAGTGAAACAATTTGTTTTGTCTTATGTAGGCTCCTTATACATACGTACCCCGTATACCTTGCACATATATTCCACTTGACAACTAAACGACACTAGTCCTAATGAACATAAAATAAAAATTTAATAAATCCTTGTAGTCTATTCGCCTTATATAAAAACATGTCATCATCGTTTAAAATAAATCAAACATCAAACTTAATTATTTGTGGTTGTCTCGCCTAGGTGAGATCAAAAATTCCTTCACACTACTGTATACAAATATACATGTAACCGTCTTGGTTTTCTTCTTGTGCGACTACGTGACTGACTTTTGTTGGGTATTCTAAAAATAAATCATTATCAAAGCTCTTTACTCCACTATAACAGACCTTAAAGCAAATATAATTCGAAGAGTTTGAATCGTGTTTGCAATATAATCGCAGATATATGGACAACATATACCAGGAAAATATTTAATAATCTCGAGCATTCTATATACCATGGTACATTTATAGATGAACAATGTCTTACGTATGTACATACATATATACAGCAAACCGGAGCTCAACATTTTTATTAGGTATTTCAAGCCTTAAGAATTGTATCACTTTATTTTCTTCTTTTTAAGACGCAATACTTTTGTTGCTTTATAACACAGCAACTCAGCAGCATTAGTTAAATATTTTAATTTTCTCTATAATATCTGGTCCAAAGGAGGGGTCCATTCAAATTCAACATACAGCATCCAAATTTGTATTGCTGATTTCATTGTTCTCAATCTTAAGTTGTCACATTCCATACCGTTTACAGGCGCCTTATATCATGGCATAATTTAAACAGAAACAATTCATGCATCGCCGCCATTTGTAATTTTGCCATTTTTAAGTAAAACAAATAATTTTTATAAAAGTGTAAAATTGTCTGCTACTATCATTGTAAAATTTTTGTTTGTATTTCGTTTAGAAATTATCTTTGTCTTTTTTAAGATCTCATTATAAAAAACTTTTTTTTCTCTTCATTTATTCTGCCCATGTAGTTAGACTTTAATTGAAGACAGAAAATAGATTAGTATGCCCCCGCCTTTCAGAATTTGGAAGGCTATTTTTAGCGCTTATTGTTTAGCTTGTAAAAGTAGTAGGTACTGTCGCCGCTTGCCTGTGAGTGTTTCGCTCTAGCAGAGCTAACGTTATCTGATTATATATTTTGTGTTTTTGATAAATTACATTGAAAAGAGGTCGCGCGCAGCTTAAAATGATGCAATAAATTACAAGGTGACAGTCAGCGTAGAATGTCATATATACAAAGCAGGGGGGGCAACTGCCTTCAATAAAATTTTATAGTTTTATTGTAAATTTTTATTACAATTTCTAATGGCAGGCAGACATTTTTTAATGATACATTTCAATGCTGTCAAGTGGAAATTAATGTTTTTCTTTCTTTTTCTTTTTTTTTTACTTGTAGAGAGACAAAAGAATCTTAAGCAGGTAGGTCATACTACTTGCTTTTTTCGACTGATCTGCATATCTCATCTCAGAGAAAATAGATAGACAAAAAAAAAAAATTAAAATAAAGTAACCTCCTTTTTATGGTTCGTTAGAAAAATGTTTGATGCCTCATGGGAGAATATTATTTGTATGAAATTTGGGAAAAACAATTTCACCTGACAACCAAATGATGCTTGGCTGTTCATCAGTCTACATGACCGTTGTATCGGAACCCTTTTTGTAGAAGCTTTGGAAAAAAATCTATCTCTTCCTAACGATTTTTAAACTTAAAATGAGAATAGAAGAGTTTTAAGAATTTTTATTTTTAACGATTCTAAATTAAATCATAAATACAAGAGGAAAAAACAACCATCTCGTCAGGGGTTTGAAGCTGGGACCTTCCGCTTTCCGAGCGACTGCTCTTACCACTGAACTAACGTGACAAAGAGTCGATAAACCAGTTTATAGTGAACATCTTTAAAGTGATCTTCCAGTTTTCTGAAAGGGATCGGGTAACACTTACATATATCTCAGTGTCAAATATTTTAATATCGTATTGTTCACCACCAACTTCTAGTTTTATTTCTGCCCCGACTCACTTGTCGCCATGCAGAGAAATCTAACAGCAATGCTTACACAGAAATCTTTTTTTATTCCGTGCGGTGTGAGGCTAGATGAACTATAGTTTCTGCATTGAATTCTATTAAATCCGTCGTGATGATGACGACTTATCATTTCGTTTTATTAAGCTATTATTCCCCTTTCATAAATCGCTATGTTCTGCACAGCATAAATTCATGTCTACTGTCATCAACTTTCCCTAACAGTTGAAAAGTTGCCACCAATTTACCCATATACTGACAAAACCTTTTCAGCTATGTATATATTTGATTTTTTTGTTTATTTTTGCTTAAAATGTTAGAAAAGCTAATGTCTAAGCAAATTCTTATTTATGTCGAAGAAAATAACTTGCTGACGTGTTGTCTAATCAGAGCTTCGTCCCAACCTTAGTGGGGAAACTGTACTGTCTTGAAGGGCTCTTCTGACAAATGTATGAGCTGCCCTCGATCAGGATAACCTCACGATGAAGCTTTTGGCTCTGTTGATCACAGCTTAGGAGCATACAGAGAAACTTCTAAGTTTTTTAACTTTTGTCAAAGTGTATAGCCAGAGAGTTAAGTGTCAAATATATTCTATCTAGTATTTGACCTCTCACGCTTAGTATACCTCAAGGTTCAATACTGGTTCCGCTATTGTTAAATTTATTCATTAATGGTCTTCCAGATGTGGTTCGTGATGTCGTACAGATCTATATAAGTAAACCAATCGGTCTTCACCAACGGACAACCCTAATCCATTATTGCACTCATCTGACAGTTACATGTAGGTATCGCAGATATTAACAGTCCGGTGGGAGCACGGAAAATATGACCTGTGTCCAACAGAATTGGCAGAAAGATGTAACTTGTCTCAAATGGGAACACTTTATGTAAAGATTGTCAATAAGTGTTGGACAGAGAACTCTCAAAAGTATAGTGATTTTCTACTTTTTGTTACATTTTGTGTCGACAATGCATCGAGTAAAATTAAAATGGATAAAGACTGGGCATAGCTTTTGAAGTGGAAAATTTAATAAATTTATACCGAAATGGGTTTAAATGTTGAAGGTGTCATTTATAAAAAAAAAAATTGTAAGCTATACGCAAACCTCAATCTGCGATTGTCTTATTAAAAAATTTAATGTACAATATGCACCATATTCAGATCTCATCGAAATCCACTTTCTCACCCACACTCTGATCGTTTACCTTGCTTTTTTTGTTTTTATAAATTTATTATAATTATTGCCGCAGCAGTTTTTCTCCTTGAAAGTCCCAGTTCGACTGATGATTTCCCAGTTCAGTTAATGTCTCAGAACCAATCTTAAGTGTAGACAGTTTGGATATTTGATCTGATATCTGGTAGAAAAATATCGGCACTTTTCTCTCTATAGTGTCTCTCACAGGCATGACACATTTATGTCAGAATTAACTGTCAAGTGGAATGGGAACAAGCTAGCTTAAGATTTTTATCGTGATAGGGGAGTTTTTTTTTTCACTGTACCCCTCGCACTGATTTTAATGTCTTCCTTTACCTGTTCGTCCTTGGAGAGACAAAATATGTTTCCTTCTTATCTACGTTATCAGTTGTCTCTTCCCGAGGTATGTTATTTATATTTTATTTATTTTATTTTATTGCGGCAGTTATTTAACATCTGACTGAAACCAAAACTTACACAGTGTTTCCTCCATATCACTAATGAATTATAATTCAGTGGTTCCTCCTCCGTATTGATGCTCTCCTTCACGCAGTATCTAATCAAAAGTAAACTATATCTCCTGCTTTGGTAAATGCAAAAAATGCCCTAAGATTAAAATAAAATACACAGGTTTGCATCCTAAAAGAGATAGATCTATCACGAGGATTCAGTGTGCACGAAGCCATGGATTACACAATTCCACGTTGATAATATGTTGTTGTTGGTGTTATTTATCACAGTACACCACCACAAATAATGACTGTATATGTAACTCTGGGTGTAGAAAGAATTGAGGGTGGGTATGATTTCAGTAACGTACTGGGCAGCAGAGTGTAGAGGAGTATACGAGGTTGACGAGAGGGTCATCAGTCCCGGACTTATGAACCCCACTGAAGTAGCCTTAACTACGAAACCTGACCAGAAGTTTTCCGGTACCACGGGGTCGGTTACCTATGGAACTTGTTTCTATTCCGACATTGGTGCGGCCCTTCGAGGAGTAACGTGGTGGCTGTGGTTGACGCCCGAATACGAGCAGAGTGCAATACCCAGGACAAGTGTGGGATGACTCAACGATGATTCATGAATGTGAATGATCATTGAAATCTTCTCACAGAGCTATTTTACGAGCTCGGCGTGGAGTTGCACTTAAACAACCGTGCGCCGGGGCCCATAGAACGGCAGAGACCTTAGATAGGTATCGCTCCCATCAGTGAGGATGCCAAGCATGCATTTGGCGTTGACTGATACTTCAGAAACAGAAATGTTTCTGGAGGGCGGTGATAATTGACGTTACAAAATTAATCCGAGCGTGAAAAACACCGTGGGATTAAGCCATACTTGGCAGGTACTCACTTTAAACTCACAAACTAAACGAAATTGACGTTTACGTATATGTTTTTTTTTTTGCTCCTTAATAAATTTCCTAGATTTTTCCTCCACTTGATGTTCATTTACACCCCGTGTCACATTTCAATATCATACAATTTGCTTTTTAAAGTAATTTTCTATTTTTGAGGCCAGTCCGTCTCTTTAACTCGTACACGAACTTGTCTGTCTGTATATTTATTTATATATTTCTTTTTTACTATTTTCGACACTCTCGTAGACCCACTTTTCGTCATCACAGCGAGCTGAAATTTAGCACACAGGTTCATGTCTCGTGACAATTGAATCTATCAAAATTTGAACCGGAAATTACCATGGAAAATCGGGAAAAATCATTTGAAAATTTAGTACAAATTTGATTAGTGATAAATCCGTTTCAGGAAAAAAGCAGAGTTTTCCGATTTTTCCGAAAAAAATTTCCTGAATTTTCCGACTTTTCCGAAAAATTTTCCAGTAAAAAAGTTTTCTAAATTATGCAGGATCAACTTCCCTATCAACTGGCATCATTACTTTCTCTCCGACAATGGTGAAAACTTGCATAAAAAATCGAGGAAAATTCATGTAAAACGCTTTTCCGGAGTTTTTCCGACCAAGGAATCGTTTGAGCGTTTTGCAATAAAATGAATGAATGAGTTGCATAAAGTTACTTTTGTGGAAAACTCCATGGAAAACCCGGAAAAGCGGGAAAATCACCGTAAATTTTTTCATCGATATGATTAGTGATAAATCTGTTTCAGGAAAAATGCAGAATTTTCCAATTTTTCTGGAAAATTTTCCGAAAATTTCCGAAATTTTCCGACAAAAAAGTTTTATAAGCTATGCGGAATCATTTTTTTTTTCCATCCTTCTGGCATCAATACTTTCTCTTCAACAATCATGAAAACTTGCATGAAAAATCGAGGAAAATTCATGTAAATTTTTAAAAAAAAATCATAGTAATAGGAAAAGTCTGTGGAAAACATGGAAAATCGAGAAAATTCATGTTATATGGGATCAAGTTGGAATGCAGCTAAAAAGCGCTGTTTAAAACATAATTTGAATTTCAGAAAACCGTTGCAGTACTTCACCGATTTGATACTCAAATAAATATCTTGAAAATCTGGTAAATCAGTGTCTTTTCAGCCGTCATAAAATTGTTTTAAAATATCACCATGCAGCACGTAATAACAATTTAGTTAACGTGAAAATGGCAGAAAATAAAATAAGTAAAAAACGAGTTTCCAAACAAAACTGAGGCTAAGCCGCATGAAAAAGTAGAAAATAAACTTTTCTTCACACACAGAGGTGGACTCAGATTTTATTCGCTGACAATCACCGATATATTTCAGTATGATCAATCAGAGGTAATAAGTGATTTGATTCATGAAGAGAAAGAATATTCAAGAGAAATGTCCCAATGAGTCCACGTCTGTGTGTGAAGAAAAGTTTATTTTCTATTTTCTACTTTTTCATGCGGCTTGGCCTCAGTTTTGTCTGAAAACTCGTTTTTTACTTATTTTATTGCTATTTACAATGAAAAATTCTACACTCTTCTCAATTCGGCCTGCTTGTCAAAATTTAATATTTTTATTTTCACCATCTTAAAAAAATCGTGACCAATTTGAAATTTGCGAATATTTTTCATAATGGTAAAATCAGTTCGTGTGTAGTTGTTGTTCACATTCAGCCAACAATGACACCGTTGGTTTTGCTTAGATGCCAAGTTTCTTTGAGGAATTAAGACCACAATGGTTTCACCTCCTATCGGGTAGAACTACCCTGAGTAGGTATCAGATCTGCTTGAAGTGGTTGTTAGAAGGCCAGCTTAAAGCGGAGAGCTGCAATGCCTTGAACTACTACTTGATGCAGGAAACTGCTGTCTTGTCTTGAGCACCTGCTTGACGCAGGAACTTGAAGTTTGCTTAAGGCTCATTCAGACTCGGCAAGTTACTTGCACAAGTAAAGACTTTCTTCACTTCTCTATGCCCCTCGTAGGTCCAAATGCTTATTTGCGATAAATTGGAAATCTTGTTCCACTCTTTTCTACTTTTTAGAGCAAGTCCACACTTTTAACTTCAATTTTATGTGAATTTTAAACATGGCGGATGGTGTAAATTGTTAGATGATATGGATTTGTGATGGAAGTTGTCAATCTTACATCATATTGAAGAAATATATAAATAGTTAGAGTTTGTATTCCTCAAAATAAGTAGAAAGAGGTTGGTCCAAAAAAGTATTATGGAAATATTTGAATTGATGAAAGACAAAATTGCGGACACATTAAACGAAAGAGAAAATAAACGTGTTTGGGTACGAAAATGATTAAAGATATGAATTAGGTGCTTTTATTACTCTTCTCAAAGAAATAATTCGGAATCATTTACGGCTTATCTCCGGAAAATATTGCTGTTAATGTAATTTTGAAAGGAAGTTAATGTTCCACATTAGTTTCACTTCAGACAAATTCCCACAAAAGTATTTGAGGAATGTGAACATGAACTTGCTCATATATAGCAATCTAATTGTGCAAGTAACTTGCAGAGTCTGAATAGGCCTTAAGCAAACTTCAAGTTCCTTGCTTGATCGATATAGCTTTGAGAGAAGACACTGCTCTGTCTTAGGGTACTTGCTTGTCGCAGAAAGTAATAGCGACGACTTGACCGGGTTACGGGTCAACCGCTCGCCCTATGAACAACTTAGCTTGAGGTGCATCAGCTACGTGTCCTGAAATATTTTTATATTTAACAAGAAAATCAAGTCGTCTTAACGGTAACTTGAAGTCCACGAAGGGAAGCTATAGCAAAACGGAGCCATAGGAGGGCTTCATTTTTTCAGTCCAGGCTGTGTCGCGCTGACCGTTTGAACAGGTGCTATATTGCTAGGGTGGCGGTGATGCTGGGATCTTATGTCGCCTTGACGGAATTGGAAACAACAGTTACGATGTCGTTACTCTGACTGGATTTCCCTCCGTCTGCCGTACCAAGTTAAAAGATCATTTATGATGATTCTAAGAAAATGTGAACACCGAAAAGAAGCTTATCTGCACAGTAAAAAAATCTGAATTCCATGAATATCGAAAGGATGTTTTATGAGATCCGTACATTTTCGAGTACATGTGTCCTCCTTAAAGCGGTGTAACTATTATTACTCATAAATAAAATTGTACCAAGCTCCGGCATAGGATGATTATTACTGTGTACGGTGAATATTTAGAGCTTCTTCAGAATAACGGTTTGCAGGATGCCTCGAAAAATAGTAATAATCCGAAGCCTGGAGATAGAGCGTCCGTCGGGAACCCATATCACCCCATATATGTTCTATGTTTTTTTGAGTTAGATACCAAACAACTAAATTGAACACATTTTGGTCATAGTGACTTGAATATTCTCAATTTAGCTGAATGTTAGGCCCATCCAATGCAAAAAGATTTTATTCCGTATTTGATAACATTGCGCCAAAAAGAATTTTTAAATTAAGTTCAAAATAATAAAATGTAGCAAAATCTTTGAGGGCGATTTAAAACAAAAAAGTCACATAACTTTTTTCACCCAAGCCTTTTATTGAGATATCGTTATGACATTATACCTAAAATTCGGTTCAAAACGGACTAATTCGAACTGGGGAATTAGATTTCTCGCACCTTTGATCGGCTCTAACTCGGTGGGTTATTATGTCCGATCGGAAAACGGATTTCACTATTCACCTCAGCTCATTGCCAGCTATAATCCGTAGAAGAATTGTGTTTTCTCTGAATACTTTTGGGTGGTAACGGGGATGTATGTGCCCCAAGTGCATCAACATGGGTTTTCCGATAGTTTCCGATAGTAATCGGCGAGAACTTTAATTTGATATGCAACATGCGGTATGGGAACCACTCCCGCCCCCCTTCGGCGTTGGTTCCTACCCGCACCCTAAAAGTACACTATTTCATAATTTATTCTAAGCACGATAGATCCGATTGTATTTTACACCTAACGGAGTTTAGATACAGTTCTGTTAGGGAGACTACAGTTAAGTTACACCGAACAGAGTTTAAAAATAAATATTTTCGAAGTTTTCAGCTATGTAGATAGAGCTCCGCTGGGGGTTTTTGTTATCTGGATGAATAAAATTTTTCAGTTTTTCATACAAAGCAAGTCTCATCAGATATAGAAGGGAATTGTGTAAATTCAGTGTAAAAAAATTAAAACTCCATGATCGGGTGGGGGGGGGGGTATAAATTATTTAAAATTATTCGAAATGGATTCAAAATTCATGTTATCCAGAAAATGGGGTAAATTTACACCGATTTTTTTTTTACTTTGTGGGGGGGAATCATAAAACAAAAACAAAACATCGGCTCGTCAGTTGTTATGTTTGGTCCCTCTCGGGAATTATTTAACCTTGTTATTTTTTGGACCTGATTATTTTCTTTTAATTTTTCTACCGTATGTCAGAATTGTCGGTTAACATCAGACTAATAAAATTTTTTGTTTGTTTTTATCTCATTTCATATAGGCAAAAGCCTATCTAGCTAAGCCTTTCTACGTTGAGTAAAGTGTTACTAGACGCGAATTTCGAATGCTAGGTTTACAAAATGGTTGGTCAAATGTTCGGAAATGCACGATCCAAAATAATTTAAGAAATTTATAAGCAGATATAACTGCCGTAAAAGTATTTCGATAACTGCAATATCGATTGCTACAGTTATCGAAATCGAAACTTTCTTTCATTACTGTGCCCCTGTCTATAAAAATGCAGGAAACCTTAAAAACAAAAATCAATCCATGAGGGGATTTATTTTTCCATCCCTTTTTAACCACTTTTGGGGTTCATTAAAGAAAATAAGTTTTTGTTTTTATTTTTTTTTTTAAAGCTTCCTGAGCAAACCATTTTAAAATGATTTTGGAAATTTTTTTTTTTTTGCTTCTAGAAATCTTAATACATTCTCTGTGTACGTATGAACTTCCGTCATCGGTTGGCAATGCTTTGGAAATTGGAGGGGGGGGGGGGGGTATTTTTTCAAGTACCTACTCTAAACCAAGCAACAAGAACCCCCCACAATGCAAGAAATGAATTTTACCTGAAAATTATTTTTATTATTTTGTTGGTGTCCTTGAGAGAGCAAGAAATTTTCACATGCCATTGGACTTGCTCCACAACTAGATATTTATCTCGCGTCACCATAAAACTTATCAAAAAAATTTCCATTGTGCATTGATAATTGTATTTTGCAGTGTAATAAACGATAAAGTACAACGGTGGGGCATTGAGGGGGGGGGGGGGTAGGACATTGTATATTACGACAACAGGAAGGAAATTGAGTTTAATTCAGGTTGTTTAGCTTTATGGAGTTGTTGAGAGGGTGATTGCTTTCATGCAGTGTTGTATGTAGTTGTAGTCGTGTCGTTGTCGCGCTGCTATCGGTTTTGTTGGGTTCACACAAAGGTATGTTTTTCTATGTAGGTAGGTACAGAGTCAATCACAGCCCTGCCGCCGGAAGAAGACTTTAACAGCTTTAGAAGCAAGCTACCCCGATGTCATATGTGGAGCTTCAACAAAGATATTTACCTACACCCCTGGAGTCTGGAACTGGAGGAGCTGAGCTGTTTTTGATAAAGCGCGTCTAAACTAACCGCACCAAAAGAGATTTGAGAACTCATTTTCGGGTTGCATTGAGCGCATGTCGCCGCCATCATCTACATGACTACATCACGACGATGGATCGTTGGAGTTTTTTTTTGTTTTTTTTTTTGTTTTAAACTTGAACGTCGTTTTGTTGTTGCTTTCCCATTTCATTAAATTCAGTTCTTATACAAAAAAAAAATATTTTTTCTTACTTTAGTTTATACCACGCCGCTGTACTTTTGTACACTAGAATCGCGGATTCTTTAAGGCTTCGTTCGTTCTTGGAACATTTTTCTCTTTTCCATTTCCATGAAATTCTGTGTGCGCATTCAGAGTTTTGTACTTTAATATGATTTTTTTTTTTATTATTATCATTTTCCGTTCGTTCTATATAGGTACATATAAACGTTCTGAGCTGAGAGTTGTGTATACACATCACTTCAACTTTGTGTAATACATAATGTACTTGAAGGAAGAGTTGGGTTGTTTTTTTTTCCTTTGCCTTTTTTTTCTTTTTGATCGACGTCGTTTTATATGTACCTCTGCTGTGCCGTCAGAATAGCGTCAACTATTTCAACTATATATATATATGGATATCCAGTTGTATAAATTGATGCATGTATGTTTTTGCAGAGCGAATGACATTGTATTTGTTCCATCACACTTTTCAAATCCATGATTGCCGGCTATATAGAGAGTTGAAGATTATTAAAGAATGGGGTAGTGCAGTAAAAAGTGTAGTGTGGAGTGTGTTGTTATTATTGTAATATAGTGTATAATTAATATATGTACATATGTAGTAGTTAATATAGTTATCACCATCAATATTCAGAGCAACAGTAGAAAATTATACGAGCTAAAAAAAAAAAAAAAAACATACGCCCCCACATAAAACATCAGATTTAACCGTGAGATAATTTCTTGTTTAATTATAATCAGTTTAAAACTTCATTATCGACCGTCTGTCTAGGTAATTTGATTGACTGTGAACTGTGAACTGTTTGTTTGTTAGGAGATAGCTCGATTGAAAACCTAAATAAAAAAAACAAAAAACGCGTTATATAAATGTGTTAATGTTGATTTTTATTGTTTTGTATTTTTATTTTACCATTTTATTACCTACAACATAATATAAATTGTATCAATGTGTGTGAAAATTTCAAAGAAACTGCAGAATTCTGATCTGATTCATATCTCGTAATTGAATTGATAATAAAAAATCACTTTATTAAATTACGTTGAACTCGTAGCTAGATTTATTGCTATTGCTCCGACGATGAGAGAATGTTAATTATTTACAACTGCAATGGTGTGTAATATTACCTACATGTGTATATAGTGTATTAGTTTGCATGACTTAAAAATCTACAATTCATATAGCGACGTTGCATAATTTGTGTATACAGATTATGTTAAATATTATTGTCATGCGCATTAATGATTTCAAATTTGACAGATGAATTAATTGAATTGTAAAAAAATAAAAAAAAAAAAAGTCAACAAGTGTCGTTTTCAAAGAAAAAAAAACATAAAATTAAAGGCGCAGCACATTTTTTAAATAAATAATTTCTCTGTGATGTGCAGTGAATTACAAAACTATGCAAATGGCCCAGATAATCATCATCAACAGCAGCAGCAGTTTTATTACTATTACTATGTAAGTATATGTGTATACATATTGCATACATGCACACATATATTAATTGCTTGATTTTGCTATAGCAAGTAAAAATTATTATTTTAATTTTCTAATTTTTTTGTCATATCAACGTCATCATATTCATCACAGTAAATTTGTATTTATTCACGTATAACACATAAATACATAGATAATGCGTGCTCCAATATTGTCTCATTGCGCCTTTATTTATGGCTGATGATAAAATGGTTCGATTTTCTATGTTATTTATTATTTCTTTTGTTTTTGTAGGTATAATCAAGTAAAGTTGTTGTTGTTTTGCTAAAATTATATACCTATATTTTCTAGTCTGTTTTTAGCTTATAAATATATGCACACAAAAGTTTTTGCACTTGGTACCTAGGTACAATCACCTTTTCTTATCCGGAAATTAATTTTCTTTTATAGCTGCGTAATGGAAGTTTCCATTTTCTAAATATATACATATGTAAATATGTGCGTACATAGGTTAGGTATAATGGGTAGAAAGTGTACATTAATGTGAAATATTACAATTTTATTTATAAAGAATGCTTTTCGAAAAAATAGTACACCTTCCATTAGTTTCCCTGTAAGTTTTTCTTGAAGCTTACATCTGGGAACTTAGTAAAGAGGAATGCTCATTTAAGGCCCGATATGAACAGATATGATAGATGTCTTAAAGGATGCATTATGACACTCTGAACACATTTTATTAACAATGTTTATTTCAATTAAGCGGGGGAAGACTTTGGTGTAGATGGGTGAAAGTTTGATCTAGGACGTTTTGGAAAATCTAGTAGAATCGAATTAAAAAAAAAAAATCAGTAATCACACTCCTATCCTCGGAGGCTTAAATAGCAATTCTCATGCGCACTTTCTATAGCATTTCCCTCTTTTTTATTCAAACTGAAGTACTAGATTTTTCGCACTTTAGATTGGCTCTAACTCGGTCAGCTTATGTCCGATCGGAAAGCGGGTTTATTGTTTGCTTCAGCTCATTACCAGCTACAATTCGTAGAAGAAAATTTTTCGCTGCATACTTTTATGGTGGGGGTAGGAACCCCACATTACCAGCTACAATTCGTAGAAGAAAAATTTTCTCTGCATACTTTTATGTTGGGGGTAGGAACCCTCGACGGGAGAGAGTGGTTTCAATACATGCATGCTGCATATCAATTTAAGGGTCTCGCCGAGTACAATCGGGTGGTATACTTTTTTCCCGATTCAGAAAACTTTATCGGGACGTTTTTGCCGCAGGGCAACCCCCCATTTTCATGCACTTGGGTCACACACCCCAGTTACTACATTTCGCATATACTTTTTAAGTTCCTTTTCCATGGCCATTAGTGCTCTGTTGTGAACATTTTTCATTGTCCACGACGCAAAAAAGTCGACTTTTTCACCCAAATAAAGCTACATTCGATCACCAAAGTTTCCCCCCGCTCAATTGAAATAAATATTGTTAATAAAATATGTTCAGAGTATCATATTGCATCGTTTAAGACATGCCTCATGTTTGTTGATGTCGGGCCTAAAAAGATTTTCATACCATAGCAGCGCGTGGATAAAACCCAGAGAATATAAGGTGTTCTCATTACGAACCACGTTCCACCACTAGTGGATGAAATGTCGTGTAATGTATAGGAAAGCACGGTACAGAGAACGCAATACTATCTATCCTCTCTCTGTCTTTTCAATAGAAATGTATATCAATTAGTGGGCGAAAATTCTTCACAGCTCATGTGTCAAAATTTAATGAGAATACCTTATATTCTCTGTTCTATGGATGAAACCACTTTTGTGTACATATAGAAAGAGTTTCGATGATCGCAATCGCAATCTTAAACAAGAAAGAGCTCGTATATGGCAAACATAACCGTAATAGGGCTTTTTCTAAGAGTGTGGCCGGGAATTGGAGGGCGATCGGGAATAGACTACTTTAGCTTGTGAATGTTTTTTTTAGAATTTTCAACAAACACGCTTTTTTCTAATTATAAGCTTTAAAAATTACAAAATTATTTTATTTCATTGTCAACTAAAAGGAAAATTAAGGTAGCCGCAAACAGACCACTTAAGGGGGGAGGTCTAGTTGAAATTCTCAAAAAATCTTTTTTTTTTTTTTTTTTTTCTAAAAGTACAATATCTTACGAGTATTTTCCGACTAATTGCATTTAAATCGGAACATTATTCGCCGAAATACATAACTTTGAAGGAAGCCGTGTTAGAGCCATACAAAGTAAGCAGGCAGCTGTGCGCTCGACTCCAAAGGGTCGCTGTAGGTCTTTATTGTATTTCATACCTGTACAAATGCATATGTATATATATATATATATATACATATATATATACACATACACACATACACACACATTCATATATATATATATATATTTCAAAATAATCTAATTCCGATATATGGCGATATTTACGGCACATTTTGGCGATATCACTTTCCTCGTTTTTCTCGAAACCATGTTTTCGAAGCCGGTGATCACTGTAACTCGAGAACGGTTTTACCGATCGGGTTGGGGGCACGGGGGCTTCTTCTATATATAGTTGTCCTCCGGATGAACGAAGGATTTTTTTTTTTGACAATTATTTTTTTTTACAGTCAAAAATGTATGTGAAATTTTGGTCAAAACAACATTTTTGACTTTCAACGTCCGCCATTTTGAGAAAAATGGAAATTTTTCAAAACCCTTCGTTCAACCGGAGCATTATATCATTAACTAAACATCCCCCCCTGTTTTGTTGGTTTCAGATAATCCGTTGAAGCGCGGGAGTGATCACCGCGAAATCTGTTTTTTTTTACAGCGTCTTCGGCCGTTGATATATAACGGCTTATTTTTAAATAAATTTCTTTCAAAAAATTATAGTGTTTACACTAAATATATATCTTTTATACGGAAGAATTTTTGTTATCAATTATTTTATCGTTTGGCCAAAAGAAAAATCGAAAAAACAAGCCTTTTTTTACCTTTCCAACTAGATCTCCCCCCTTAAGAGCAACCCTCTTAGCGGTTGCTATCCCTCCATTTTTTTTTTTTTCATATTTTTATGTTGACTCAACCTCATGCATGAATCAAAATCCTTCCTACCCAGTTATTCAGAATTTTTATTATTTTTATTTTATTTTTATGTGTTGTCTTATGATATATATAGTAGCCGTAGATATGAGCTGCTTTTGCTGCAGCTGGAGCTTAATAATATCCGGAGCAGTAATTTGAGCGCAATTATAAGCCGGATCAGATATATCAGTTCCGGAGCACTCCAGGAGCGGAGCTGAATCCAGAGCAGTTCCAGCTGGAGCGGAGTAGTAACTGGAATAATTGATTGGAGCGGTAGTGAAAAGAAGGTTAAATTTCAACTAATAAAAGTAATAGTTCACTAAAATTGCCATATACATATGTGCCCACATACATAAACCATCACTTTTCTTAATTATTTCACTCGGGAGCGGAGCAAAGGTGGATCAGTAAACTGCTCTACTCCAACATTTGAAAAGTCATCTGTTTTGAGAGTTAAAAATCTCTTAACCGCAATTTTACGTACACCATCCTGTTGTTCGGCAATATCATCCATCATCATTTTACCACATATTGACAAGACAATTAATAAGGCTAATGCCGCATTAGGTTTTGTAAGAAGATGGACGCCTGATTGTAATGGTCCTTTTACTTTAAGGACCTTGAATCTAGCCTTTGTGCGACCTCTTATTGATTATGCTATCCCTGTTTGGTGTCCTTTTTATGATACTCATCTAAGACGTTTGCATTCTATACCGAGGAGATTATTTATTATAAGGTAGTCTTCTTGTTTCAAATAATTACTGGTGTAGTAGATGCTTTAATATTCGTCCACGAACTTTAAGGAATGACTCGTATGCCTTGTTACATGTACTTCATCATTGCACCAACTACGGATATAATGAGCCTATATGCTCTAGGTTGAGAGCCTTCAATTGTTGGAAATAATACAACCGTATTTTCATACACGCAGACAATTCTACGGACTATTCGTGCACTGTGTGGTGAGCACACTTGCACTGATCCGAACTTGACAAGCGTCAATCTATTAGAGAATTTGACACGCGTCGGTTGTACCTTGTACTTAATTATAAAAATCATCTCAATAAAGCTCTTGAATTGTTATCGGACTAAACGTGCGTTACATCTATTTTTTTATTCTAGTTATAAATAACCTGCCATTCCCAACATCAATGACCACTCAGAACCTCATTTATTTTGGCTTAACTTCGACAAAGTTGAAAAGTCTGCTTTACGAATAAAGTAATTTTTTCGCTTTTATTTATAAACATGTTGCTGTGTTAGTTTTTTTTTCTATTTTTAAATTGTTTTTATTTTTTATTTACATTTAATGATTTTTGTTTTTTTCTGCTTTTTTGTTTTTTATTTTGCTTTCTATTCTTTTCTTTTGTAATAGTCAGGTGGAATTTTGTCCTGTTGGCTCTGCTAAATAAAATAAAAATAAAAATCATGTCGTGAACTTGATCAACGTCCCTAGAAAATTAGAAGTTTGATCATACAGAAATGATCCTTGTCTCATATATGAAAAATCCTTCATTATTTATTACCTTTTTTTTTTAGGAATGACCAACATCATTAGTCTAATTTAATTGTGCCAGAGTCCTCATCTATTGTCATTGCGACCTTTGAAATCTTTTGTGACCTCTTCAGAGGGTGATAGTACTCGGGGTGGATATAAATAAATAAATATTGTTGGAATAGAAAAGAAAAATTCAAAAAAGAAAACAAAGTTTTGTCGACATATTTCTGTTAGTGAGAACTTCACAATACTTCGTACTTATACCAAAGTGGGGTCATCCTACCAAAGATTGACAAACTTTTTTCATAATGCTATCTTGCAATATATTTTCTCCTGTTTTGTTTTGTTTTTCTTCTTATTAATAATTTTTTGTTTGTTTTTTTACTTTCAGG
This sequence comes from Dioctria rufipes, assembly GCA_963924295.1. Classification (NCBI taxonomy): domain Eukaryota; kingdom Metazoa; phylum Arthropoda; class Insecta; order Diptera; family Asilidae; genus Dioctria; species Dioctria rufipes. The sequence goes on along the minus strand of OZ002742.1, from coordinate 14,117,852 downwards.
TAAGCTATTCTTTTCAAGTGTGAAGTAAAATTACTCAAGTCGTCATTAGTGAGTATTCAGTATTAATTTTTTTTTTACTAATTATAAAGTAAAATTATCTTAAGAAAGTATTTAGTGGGGTAACTCTGCGGAAATTGAAAATTTGAGGTTTTTAAGGTTATGTGTACCATTTTTTTATTCTATTTTGTACTTCAAAGTGAATTATTGAAGTAAAGCAAACTTTTTTATTTTTATACTTTAATTTTGCAGTGTGACAGTATTTTCACTCAGTATACTTCAGCATTCTTGTTTTGAAGTATGTAATTTAAAATGATTGTATTGCAGTAAAGTACATTGAAGTATATCAGATAACATAAGAAAAATGCGAAAAAAATTAAAATTTCAATTAAAAATTAAGTAGGTATCTCAAGATTCTAAAATTGAAAATACTGCCGTACACTGTAAATAAAGTAGGACAATTCCCTAAATTTAAGACTCTTAAAAATAAATGCAATTTTCTCTGATAGAAAATTAAAATCAGTTTAATTTCCCCAATGGAACATTCAATGAATTTAGATATTTGGCACCAGAAAACCTATATAGTACGTAAAGTTCCCGAAATGTTAAGCTTTCTAGGAAATAAGAAATAGAACATTCAATAAATTAGGTATTATTCTACATTTTTTATGGAACATTTACAAATATATTTTGGTTAATGTAATTCATTTTGAAAACAAGTCATATATTTTTTTTTTCAGTATTTTGTTTCAGCATGCCCAGCGCACTAACTTCCATACTATATGTTCTAATAAAATGGCACATAAGAACTTATTCAGCTCTTTCCTATATTTTTTAAAGGTGTAGTACTATTACCTATTCCCTACATTCTGCATTTTAGGAATGAAGACCTAATCTAAGTTTTCCAAGGTGGAGCTTTCCCTAATCTTATCGACAAATACTTAACCTTTGCTATACAACTTGTTGCCAGGCACTTTAAGGAAAAAATTTTACTGAATAAAAGCAAAATGTGAGAAAAATACCAAAAATTATTAAAGTAAACCTAAAATCTAAAGAGCGTGCATAAGCTTAAAGCTAAAATATTAGAGGAAAGTGAGACTAAAATTCAACTGAATAGCGGAAGCCAACATTACCGCTGACGAGCTATGAAATGGGCAAGGCAGAGCAGTAGAAAGAAATGAAGAAAAATAGGTGTTAATAGCCGATTTCGCGTAGAATTATTTTTTTAAAGGTCAGAGGTCTTGTATTGAACGATTTAGTAATTCTGTAGATAGATGATTTTTCTTTTAATATTAGTTCTGCCAGTAGGTAGTCTGAAAAAGGCCTGGAATTTCGAGTTGCGCAGAGGGACTTTCAAATCAATACTAGAAACTAATGCATGACAGTATTCTTGACAATTTAAAATATTATATTGAAATGTACTATCCAAGTAGATTCGTCGACTTTCCAGTGTTATTTAGTTGTATTTTGCTAAACATGACAGTCTAGATTGGTACTGTCCAGTTTATATAATAAAACTCTGGTGAATTTACGCAATTTGTGCACTAAAAATGAAAAAAAAGAACTCCAAAATTGACTAGCATACTGGAGAATACTCCTTACTAAAGAATAATAGAGACTGATATAAGAGGATGCTGACCTAAATAATTTGCAGGTGCAAAAAATAAAGCGTAATAAACGAAATGATGTGGAAGTAATAAAATTTATGTGAGAAATGAAGGGGAGCTTTCGGTTAAAAATCACACCTAAATCTTTTATCTCATCGAAATGAGAGATAATAGTGTTGTGAATGGTGTTGTCAGAGAGTATGTGGTCTTTTTTTAGGATGAAATAAAATACATTTACATTTGCTTACGTTGACTTCAGTACAGTTTTCGTGGCACAATATTTCTAGTCATAGTATATCCTTTTGAAAATGGACACAGTCCGTCACGTCATTAATTTTCCTAATTTTCCTGGCATCATCAGCGTATAATAAACAATTAGACATGAAACAAGAAAGGCATGTCGTTGATGTACTATATATGAGAAAAATTAATGGTCCAAGTATTGTACCTTGCGGCACTTCAGAAATTTGTTTGTGGAGGATTGTAACTCATTTCAATACAACGATATTATCCCTGCAAGTTATATAGGAGTGGGACGAAGATATAGTATCTTTTTGAAATCCGATTAGTGCCATTTTTAAGAGACAGCGTTTGTGATTAATCTTGTCAAATGCTTGGGCATAGTTTTTGTGATTAGAATTTGTGTATTTTCATCGAGAGCGGACGCTATTTTGTCTGTGAATAAAGTCAAATTGGTGAACGTAGATCGCCCTGGTAAAAATCCGTGCTGCTCTCCAGAAATAAATGGTTTTACATATTTGGAATAAAAGCTGATAATAAACGACTTTTTCAAAAATAAGTGCAAGAACGTCAGAGATAGAAATGAGTCTATAATTAATAACGAGTTTAGGGTCACCACCAGATTTATAAATAGGCATAACAAAGCAATTTTTAAGAGCTACTTGGTAAATTTTATTAGTGATTGAAATATTGAATAAAGTACTAAGCGGTTCCACGATAGACTTTGTGCACAGCTCTTAAAAAGAATATTTGGAATCACGTCAGGTCCCGAATTTTTATTACAATCAATATTGGCTCAATACATTAAGAACTGATTCTGAGGGAATAAAGCTTAAAGTATTCATATTGGAAGTGTCCGGAGAAGGGGAAAAGATAGTGCCAGGGTGTTTTTTAGAATATACGAATGTAAAGTCCGTGAAAAACTTTTCGCATATAAGCGGAGGAGATGACGATAAATATCGTCATTAAATGCTAATTCTGTGGATACCTACTTCTTCGATCTATTTATTTTACTGAAAGCATGCCTTAGGGTTGCGTTTTAGAGAATGTTCAATGTTTTCCATGTACTTTTGATAACATTGAGTAATCAAGGATTTAGATAGCTTCCTCAAATAAGAAAAAATATAAATCTCAGAGTGGGGGGCTTTTTTTTTTGTACAGACATCTATATTTATCTTTTGCCTTCAGGACTTGGGAACTATACCATTTAATTCGGAAAATGATTGTGATTGCGTTCCAAATTGAGTTAGGGATCCTGGATAAAGAGCAAAAACACGAATTCTGTAAGCGATTTTCGCTGCAAAATGAGCCATACCAGAGCTCGAAACGTCGTTAAACGATTTTTGTAGTTAAGTGCAAATTCTGATGAAAGAAATCTTTCAACGATATTCTTTTAGGCTTTTTATTTATAATTTCCAAATATTTTTTTATTTGATTTGAAATTTTATAGACAAGGTCAATAGGAATTGAAAAAATATTCAGCAATGCTCAATTCATATTTATAAAGGGTGTGTCAGAATGTTTTTCGTTTTTTAAACTTAAAAATGAAACGCCCGATTAGTTCAAACTCGTTTTAATTACTGTGAAATCAAAGAGTAGCTTTTGAATTTTTATTTATCAATAAGAACCATTTGTAAATGCGCACCATCCGCTTCTTCGCACTCATATAGCCTGAAGATCAATCAATCACTCCCTGGAGCATCCCTCTTGGAATAGAGCTGATTTTGTCTCTGATTTTTTGCTTTAAAACATTCAAGTTGAGTGGTATTGGGTTGAAAACTTTACTTTTTAAGTAAGTAGCCCCATAGGAAGAAATCAGCAGGCATCAAATCTGGATTCCTCTGTGGCCAGTTGATGTCTCCTCGGCGACTAATTAATTATTCTTTCAGGGAATACATCATGAAGAGTAGTTAACAAGTCATTTTGAGATGTGAACTTGCTCAATCTTGCTTGAAAGTGTGTTTCGGTTGTATCCAATCTGGTTTTGCATTTCTGGATCAAAAAAAACCCGGATCATATGGCAATATCAATCGGAATTAACACTCTGATCGCGGCCACGGGTATCCTCAAAAAAGTATGAGCCGATAATTCCTTGACTTGATATAGCAGCCCAAATGATTGTCGTAGGCGATTGTAGTGGATTCTGATGCAGTTCCAGCGGTTTATCGGAAGCTCAATATCTACAATTGTGTTTATTCATGTGGTCGTTGACGTGAAAATTGGACTCATCACAAAATCCTGTTATTGAAGCTCCTAAAACGAGTTGTCATTGTTCTCGACTTGTTTAGCAGGATCATCGGGCTTCATCTTCTGCCCAACAACAATTTTGTAGGAGTGAAAATGTAAATCATTATGACTAATGAAATGAATCGTGAATTTGTTAAATTTAGAGAAGTTACCCGCAATCGTAATGACTGTCGTGGATCGTCTATAGCACATTGTCAAACACTCCTTGACATTCGTGCTCGATCTGTCATGTTTCCCCGCGAGCTGTGTTTGGTGCGTAACGGTAAAAAGAAAAACATTCTGAGACACCCTTTATATACACTTAAAGCATTAGTAAAAAAATAATGCAAAATTTTACTCCCTCAAACTGAACAAAAAAAAAATTGGTCATCAATTTTCTTTTCTTTTCCTTCTTCAACCACTTCAAAGTTCAAATCCATGCTGTTCGTTTTTTTTTCTTTGTAAGTACTTGTCATTCAACTAAAATTTACTGAGCAGTTTTTATACCCTTCAGAAACGTCTTATGACATTTGAGCTTATCTAATAATCTGTTTACCATGGTGGTTATGAAAGAGAACCATGGAATTGAAGTTATTACAAAATTTCTGCAGTGTGATTTGAACTACGTAAATAAATGAAATTTTGTTGAACACTTTTGTAACCCACTGTATTTATAAAAAATGTATATCCCAGTTCTCTTAATGAATTTAAATAATTTTCCTCGTTATATCTTCGCAATATAAAAAGAAATTCAATCATGACAGAAACTTAGTTAATTTCTTTTTTTTATTTCATTTCCTCATCTTTCCTTCATCATTCTCACATTAAATTTTTATGAAGCTAATAAGTACCTATCAAATAAACTTCTTTTTAATTCGATCTTTGCGTGGAATGGAGATGATGATGCCACCACCTGAACTGTCAATTATATGGGTTAGGTATAGGTAAAATATTTGTATGATGAAAAACCAACTTCAGAATTATTAGGTTTCACGCTCGTTTTTATTTTGTTAATATCACCATCACTAATTTTCTTTGATGGTAGGTAGGTAGGTAGTTAGTTATTTGTGAAAAGAACACCCCTTTTATTTATAGCTGAAAGGTGTTTTTATTATCAAAAAATATATCAACACTCCTCCCCCATATAATCATTAAATTTCCACCAAAATAAATAAAAATATAATTTCCATTCAACGCGCCGAACCGCGCCTTGTTGCCTTCCGATCTGTCATACATTTTTTTATTGTTTCCATAAAACTTTTAGCCACTTAGCCAAGAGTTACAACAGTATAAATGGAAAGGGATAATATAGTCGAAACAAAAAATTCTTCTTTATTTTCTCCCTTATTCCTTGCACAATTTCATTCTCTTTGGGCACTTATTTATTTATACATGTACACATAATCCTGGAGCAATTGAACGAAATCCAGTCCAGCCATCGTTTCTGTTTCCCACTTGCGCCGTCCTTTTATAATATCCGTTTTTTTCTTTTGTGGTATGAACGAAATGAACCTTTTCATTTCAACGATTTTGTGTGAAACACGAAACGGCAAAGTATGTACATACGTAGATATGGGTATGTATGTATATCGAACCAATTCTCTCAGCCTTTTACATTATCCATCCCATTTCAAAAGCATTGAATTGTTGTTGTTGTTGTTCATCTCCTCTGTATTAAGATTCTTGTTTGAACCTCTTTTGTTCAACTCTGCGTTCTGTTCACAATTGCCGGCCCATCCATTTGCTGATAAAATCTATTACAATTTGCTGTCATTCGACTTGACATACAAATTTTGACACACTCATCATCATCGGTAAATGAAAAAATGTCTTTAAAATGTCTTAAAACCACGACGGATTTAAAAAAAAAAGTAATAACTATGACGTAGAAGCTTTTTTTTTTTTTTTCAACACGACATAAGACATTTTTCACTTCACAAAAAAAAGAAAACCAGAAAATATTAAAACTAAAAAATATCCGACTCGACTCCAACAAGTCCCTGACTAAACTAAACTGAATGGTTGGTTTGGTTGCTACTACAAACGAATCAACATTTCAACAAGCTTCGCGCGCCAAGCTAAGAATAAACACCAGGGAACCACCACACACAGTCATCAGTCAGTAGCACAGCACCACACCAGACCAGACCAGGTGCAGTGCTCTCCTCCGTTTCGACGTCAACAACAACAATAATAATAATAACAACAACAACGAGAACAACCTTCACACCGATTCATAGTTCCGTTTTCCTTGGCGTGCGATTATTACAGAAGCAAAGAATCATCATCAGCCAATGCGCCGGTTTGAAAATGTTGTGTCATGCCATTGTGAACTCTCTACGTCGGCCGTCGTCTGTAGAGAAGAATAGCAAAGCAACAACAACAGAGTAGTAGAGAGGAGAGTCTTCAGTTCAGAGAGTACACATACTGACGTTAGTCGAACACACGGCGTTTTGTTCTGCCTGCTCTGCTGCTACTCTTATCAGACAGACTCAGACTATATCTGACAAAATGAAAATACCCACTTGGATTGGAGTCATGCCACGACATGCCAAGCCATCAGCATGCCAACCAGCCACATTCAGGCTATAGAAAATTTAACCATTCTATTTTCAGATCCGGTTGATTGTGTAGTAGTTTCTTGTCTGATGATAAAAACAGAGCCGGTGGTAATCGGTCGGCATTTACTCTAAAATTGACGGCACTTTAAGTACTAGTATTAGCCGTAGCCAGCCGCAGTCAGTCAGTCAGCCAACCAGCCAGCCAGCCAGCTCAGCAACCCGGTCGGCTGGTTGGCCGTTAAAAGCGGAAAGGAAAGGTGGATGAATTCTGTTGTGTGCGCGGTGTGGCGGCATACATGGAATTCCACAAATTCCCATGCTTGTAGTGTTTGTTGTTTCTTTTTAACAGAGTGTTCCACTCGATTTATTATTTGTTGTTGTTTTGGGATTTTGGCGTATAATCAAACCAGCGACAGCTGCCGTGGCTAATGGTTTTAGGGGTTAAGCAGCGCACAGAATAGAGAATTTTCTTATCGATTCTACTACAACAGTTTTTGGAATTTTCTGCTGGAAACTGGAATCTCCCAACGCCAATGCAAAGATAGAATTTTGTCGTTTCATGTTGGGAGGACTTGAGATTGTGAAGAGAACATGCTCTTGATATTTGTATGTGCAAAATGCAAAATCTTATGCATGTGTGTGTGTGTATAGATGCGAATGATTTGGGCTTGGATTTCTTCTGCTGAGTGTTGTCTAAAAAGTTGACACCGCGCATGATGATGATCAGCGGAACAAACTGGTTGATGATGGTGCGACTGGTGGCTAGCTAACTGGCTCTGGGCTTTCTACTGCTTCTGCTGCTGCTTAACCATATAGCTTTTGCATGGCAGTTTAATGTGGTTTCAGTTGTTTTTCTTCTTCTTCTTTTTCATGCTGTTTTGTGTACCACCAACCAGACAGACGTCTGGTTTTTCGTCGTCCCGTGGTGCTATATATAACAAATCAACCTACATTACCTTCTTACTAGAGATACTCTCTGTTGCTGGGTTTGGAGGAACAGTGGGATACTGTAATTGAGGTTGTTGTTATCATTTTAGCTAATTTTACCAACGAAATTGATTTCTTGGTTGGAAAGTTTTGTAAATAAGTAGGTAAGGTAGTGATCCAATAAAATAATGGTAGCTTAGGAAATTGATTTTTGATAGAACGTGAGTGTTTAATTAATTAATATAGAGTGACTTAGAGAGAGAGATGTAGAATAGAGAAGAGATATTATTATAAATACCTACAATGGCGGCGAGAGTTTTTATGATTTAATCTTTTAATTTAGTTTCTTTTTTTTTTATGGATTAATGTTAATTTATAGGTTAGATTATGGTAGGAATTGTGTTTTGCGGAATAATATCGCTTTAATTGTTGAGTGTGAAATGAAAATGGATTATGTGAAAGTTTAATTAACTGTTTATGTTATGTATAGTTGCTTTTTCTATGGCTGCCTAGGTATATATGTATGTTTTTGTTTTATATACTAGAAAAGAAAGTAGGTAGATACACATACATAGGTACCTACGTGAAAAATTGCAAATTCTTTCTTTAATTCAATCTTTAACATTTCTTAGGTATAGTAGGGGGATGTTATTTTAATTTGGTGCAAGCACTGATCGTGTTGCCACTTTCCGTAACGGTATACTCTGTGACGTTACAAATACAGTTGTCGCAAATGACGTTTTGAAGGAGGACGAATAGTACACAGCGAATTTAAACTTCCAGTTCCGCTTCTCGATACTTCCCTTTCAGCGATGCATGCTAATTCCCCTGAAGCGGAAGTTTTGAGACAGCCAGCCTTTATCATAATAGATGAGATAACAATGCCTTCAAATCACGAACTTGGATGCAACAACAAGCTTCTACAAGAAATTTCCGCAAATAAGCTGCCATTTGAAGGGAAATTGGTAGTGAGGTGCGATTTTCGACAAACTGTAGCCAGCGGAACGACATTATCGAAAGTAGCATTAAATCAAGTAGATTGTGGCAGTATTTCACGACAGTATCAATCACAACAAACATGCGTACGGACTGACAGGATGAGTAGAACAATCGGCCTTTAGATGTTGGAAAAAGAAACCATTCAACAATACCTGAACTAAGCTATGACGACTTCAGCGAAATCCCTAAAGAAATAGTTAATTGGGGTAACTTTATTCCATCGATCTACGGCGACAACATTCAGCAAATGTCTGTTGAGGAGTTAGCGAAACGAGCTTCAACAAATGCCCATCAAAATGAAATCATTCCTATGATGCCAGGAGATCCGACCATCACCTATACTGCAAATTCTACCGCCTCAGAAAAACTTGGGATGCATTAAACTTTCCAGAAGAATTTCTTATTGAACAAAACGCCATCGAGTATGCCATCACATGTGTTGCCGTTGAATGAAGGAGTATTATAATGCTGCTGCAATACAATCCAAAGAAAGAATTATGCAATGGCACAGTTATGATTGTCAAAAGGACTTTACGTGACTTTATCACGATCCAGGGTACCGAATCAGCTGAAAGCAAACATTCATCAAAATCAATAACAAGGAATGCTGCTGAATGATAGAAGAATCTTTACAGATTTAAATTAACTTTGGGTACTTATGTAGGTATCTACCATGGTACAAAAATAACAAGTATGACCAATTTATCTGTTAATGGGGTGCTACCGTTCAGATTTGTTCGTTTCAATTTCAATCGTTCTTACTAATTTTCTAACTGGAAATTTCTTTGCTTTCCACTAACGTACTTAATTATTTCTTTCGAAGTGGTTTGCACGAAGAAACTGATGTTTTTATAATATTTAATTGAATGTTGCTTTTGCAACTTGAATAATAATAATAAATACAATTTAAAGCGTCTTTCAGACAATAGAACATGGAAAACTAAAAAAAAATCACTGGTAAAAATAAATAAGCATGACGTTTCAACAACGCAACAAGCTCCTCTCAAGTCGAGCATACCTTATTAATGTTTGTACGAGTACATGGATATCTACCCCTACTACCATAGATGGCACAAGAACTTGTGATCCATTTCACCCAGCTATATAAAAATTGTATACTACTCCGCTTGCTCTGGTATTAAACAACAGATAAGAACACAGCTTGCCGTCGCACAACAAGCTGTAATAATTACTCGGCATGGCGTAATCTAAAGTTAATAGTTTTTCGAACAATTAAAGTGTAAAGCTCGAAACACAATTCTACCGTTTCGATCCGATTCGTACAAATGTCAAATTTGCTTATATGTATGAGGAATACGTGCAATTGGACATTATTAAGCTGGAAACACAGTGCTAGCCTTTCCAACCTCAGCCTCAGCCTCAACCTTGACAGTTCTGTAGAATATATAGGATCAGGTTATGAAGAACCTAATGGCAAAGTTGATGAGGTGGAGCTCGAATAGGTCTACTCTCTACTCTGCTGGAACTTTGTCAGCTTTGACAGCTAATTTTTGTTATCGGGAAAAAGTGTTACCCGTAAAAAATTTGGGAAGTATATTTAATGTGAAAAGTTGTTCCTACTGTAGTAAATTATTACAAAAAAGTTTGAATTTTTAAGCCAACAGCCCAGTTAACTGCATACAGAAGTGGTCAAAGCTCGCATTGTGAGTTGTAAAAATCGGCAGAGTTCACCAGGTTGAGGTTCTTAAAGTTTTACTGAGGTCGAGGTTGGAAAAGTTAGCACTGTGTTTCCCGCTTTACACCGAAATAGATCGAACCGAAACGGAGAAGTTGAGCAAATCTCAACTTTTACGGGTGACATAACCTAGAAAAATCATCTGTAAAGATTTCTTTGTACTCAAAGATGCATGAAAAAAAAGACATGAATTACCTATATGACTAAAAAAGAATGTTTTCATGGATGAAAGACAAAATCTGGCAAAATTTTAAAGTCAAGTGTTTGAAACCGAACGGAACAATTGTGCTCATGCATCCGTTAGGATCGAATCGGAACGAAACTTTGGAATTATGTTTGGCACTTAAGTGTATTAAGGACATTAGTGAAACAATGCTAAAATAAAAGCCTGCACGTAAAATCTTTTCAAATATCCTGGGATATCGTTTCGGTTTAAAATTTCGTCATAATTCGTTTTGTTTCGTTATTAGCGTGTGAAGGACTCTGATTGATTGATTGATTACTTGCTCCGCTATTGTTTGTGACATCTTGTGTTCTTGTACTATGTACTATCTAAATCGATTGTGAAGCAGCCATTCCTTAATTGTCAATCCGCAGCTATGTCATATGGTTGACATTTGATTCATTTGATTACACGAGAAAGTAATAACTTGCAGCGTGCAGGCTGCACTGTCATACTACTTGCGCGTCTAATGCAAACTTTCATGTTGGCAGCTAATCTTTCAACACTAATTCGCCTGCTGAAAAATCATGGCAGCTCAGGTGATAGTAAGAAATCTGCGATATCTTCGCGATTTCAGTGAAACAATTTGAGTTGTGCCCAACTATAGGTTTCAAAGTTGTTTCGGCTGGATTCGGTTGGAGTTAAAAAAATACTGTTCGAGAAACTAGAGTCTCATGTCAGAAATACGTCCATTCCGTTCACTTTGCTTTGCATCTCTACGGATATGGCGCGTGTCAAACACAAGTCGAGAGTTGAATTTTAGCACTTTTGCAGCAGTGTCTTGACCTTGAGAGCTATCGAGGAAGTAAATTATTATTTAGTGAGTGATTTGATAAAATTTTACGCAGTTGTATATCGATCAGCTGTTCAAAAAGTAAAACTAACCATAGCAGAATGTACTAAATATTTTATGTACGGTGTTCGTAAAAGAATCCATATAAAATTTTATGGAACCATAAAAGAACACGACTTTAAAATATTTTATTTTCATTTGATGAATCAGAAATTTAATGCCCACAAAATAACATAAAATATTATTTTATGAAAAATTGCAGAACAGAAAACCCATATACACAAACCTTTACGTCTCAATGCAATTATTTTTCTAAATGAACTTGCATGCAAGTCATGGTGACAAGGTGTCAATTCTTGAGGGGAGACGTCGACAATCGACCAGAGCCTTAGAATATAGAGAAATATAGTGAAAACTCAGTACCACCGTGTAGTAGAATCAATATAGAGAGCGAGGCAACAAGGTATATGGTTGAAAATACTGCAGTTGCTCCCACCGAAAATGCTCTTAGTCGCTGCCACTGCGTCAAAATACCCAGGGCGTTTCATCGTTTTTGTTATTAATTTCTATTTAATTTAATGTGAAAATGTGTGTAAAGTACACAAAATAATATTTTATAACTATCCTTGCCTAAAAAATGATTTCCCAATTATATTTTCACCAGATTCAAATTGTTGCAAATTAGGAATCTTCGTTTGACAGCTGAAAATACATTTGTCTCTTTATTCAATATAATGCTGACCTACTTCACGATACCCTGAAAAATTCCACGCTCATGCACACGAATTTTACAGGTTCAACACTTCCTTTTGTCTCTATATTCTAAGACCAGTGCTGTGTTCAACTTTGGGCTAGAGCTTGCATGCAAGTCAAGGTGACAAGGTGTCAATTCTTAACGGGAGACGTCCATAATCGACCAGGGCTGTGTTCAACTTTTAGCTAGAGCCGGCTATAGCCAGAATGGCTGTAACTAGGGCTCTTATTTGTGTGAGTAAATGTCAAACTTGCGTCATTCCATAAATTGTTTCCATTTCATTGTAAGAATTATGTCAAGAAATAAAAGTAAATTAGTTGCAATAGTAACTATAATAAAAGAATGGATTGATTCCCTAGAAAATAAGTGAAAACTATATTAATAAATAATTTAATCACAGCGCAAATGTCCAACATTACAGTCCTTGTCTGTTAATAATGGCACATAATTTTCGTAAATAATTTCACCTTTGCTATCCACACAGTAATAAAATTGAGACATATTTTTGGTTGCTTGACATCAAAAACTAAACAAATAAACGTCACTTTGGCGTCACCTCTAGGCTCTAGAGCACTAACCAATTTGGCTATAGCCGGCTACAGCCAAGAGTTGAACAATAAATTCAGACAATTGAGCTAAAATATACAAATATGATTTTTCGTCATTTATTGCTCTTCTTTTTGGCTTAAAATTGCTATAGCCAACAACTGACCGACCCCATTCTGGCTATAGCCAGCTATAGCCGGCTCTAGCCAAAAGTTGAACACAGCCCAGATATCCTGCGGAAGTTTCAGGTGTGTCGACAAGTCTTGTCAACGGGCTTGAAGGTTTCTAGAATAGGAGAGCCACTGGCCGGAAACACGTCAATTTTCTGCTTAGACAAATCGTTATTTAATAATAAAATAAGGTCGCCTTTATGGCTACCCGAAGCACAAAAAAAAAAACTTACCTATATCTAGTGGTCCTTAAAAAGGAAAGAAAAGTCATTGGTCAGCACTGAAGAATTCCCCACGGAAGTGTGCTTTATTTCCTTTCTTTTAAACGCGCTATGGAGCTTGATACGTTTTATATTTTTTGTTCTATTTTCGACTTCCCTAATCATATTTTCATTGTTTTATTTTTACATTGAAATCCAAGCTTACCTAGCTAAACCTTCCTACGTTCAGTTAAGGCACTATCACATCAAAACCGAAAACCGAAAAACTCAATTTATTCCACTTTAAACCAAGATTTTTGTTCCAATGGTTAATAAAATCATGAGAAATAGGATAAACTAATAATTATACTAATAAAATAGTATATTTATTTGAGATTTTTAAGAAAAACACAACTTTTATCTTTTTTCGGCCGAAAAACGAAATTTCGGTTGCATCTGTCAAATTCTTTTCGGTTTCCACATGTGGAACGTTTCGGGACGAAAATTTTTTTCGGTCGTACTAAACCTCAGTTTTGTGTTTACATTGAAAATTAAAGTTTTTTATTATATTATTATGATATGGATAGGGATTTCGAAATAAAATTAAAATACGCTTTTTCGTATGAGCTCTCATCATACAACTTTTCTGATAATTATATCTTACTTCTATTTAACCGAAAAAAAAGTTTTCGGTTTTTCATGTGAAAGCAAAAGCGAATTTTCGGTGTAGAACTTATCGGTATTCGGTTTCGATGGGAAAGTGCCTTTACTATGTAGATGTGAATTTCGAAATAAATTTTGCCCAGGTTTATACAATGGTTGCTCAAGAGTTCGTACCCTAGATTCAGTTAGTTTTCATCTAGAAATTTTTGAGTAGGGGTTCGAGAGATGTTGGCCTTGCGATAACTACTCTGCAACAAATGAAAAGATATAAAACAAAAGTGAAACAAAGAATAACTTTTCTCCAGTAAGTACATTTCCATCAGATATTCCACCTTAGTGTTTCTTGCAATTTATAACTTTTTCTAAACCTTTTTACATTTCTTGTTTGCAGAAAACTTAAGTTACTCTAAATGATTCATTTTTTTTTTTTTTTTGAGTTGAGAAGAGATTTGATAATAAAAATAGTGTGCTCGATTGCTCTGTTCAACTGCTCTAATAAACCTGAATGAATATCTTACTGGTCAAATGGATATTGTATAATATTAATTACATGACGACGCCATAACAGGTATTTTCTACATTAATTCTGTAAACCACAACCACTGTTCATCAATTCCATCCATTGCCTGCTTTTCTAAAATTTCAAAAATCTTTCAAAATATTTTTTCCAGTGGTCCTCTTCAATTTAAAGTGCCAGGGCTATAATGTGCCATACCTATAAAAAGTAAAATAAATTGTTTATTTTCACTTCAAATTCTTTTAATTTTCAATTCATTCCACACCTAGGTAAGTTACCTAGCTTTAGCTTTGTTTTTTTTTTTTTAATTATTCTTAATTTTTTTTTTATTATTATAATTTTTCATTGTGACATTTTCCCTTCTGCAAATTTTAATAAAATAAAATTTTCAATATAAATGTTAATAAAAAAAAAAAAACGAAGTTCATTGAACTTTCTCACATAAAAATCGACCTGACCCAAAAATTACACCCAATACAAAAAAAAACACCAATTTCACACAATTTAATAACCCACTGTTATCAATGCCGACGATGAAATTCTTCTTACACGACACTAAGCTGAGCAGCAGCACTCAGCACACACAGAGCATAAAAACTTAACCTACAACAGTCAATCGAGTCGGGTCGATTTCGATTCGATGCGCATGCATACCCCAACTGGTGACTGGTCGACTATTATCCATTAAGCAACGGCGGATGAATATCTCGTTCGTCTCGTGCCATTCGCTTTTATATTATATGCGTAGAGAAGAAATTATAAACATACACTACTGCTCCTCACTTCACCTCATCCTAGATGCAACCAACACAGCTTCTCACCGACGACATTATGTCATCGGAAAAGCTCAGTAAAAAAGCTGTTGCCTGATGAGGGCTGCCGCCGGCACTGCATATGCCTTCTGCCTGATACCATACCATGCCATGCCAGCCAAACCAGCCCCATATATACACAATACATACATTCCGCCGACATCATCACGACAGAGCGAGCAGCAAAAGCAAAGCGTGGCAGCAGAATCAGCAGCAAGTCGAGCGCCACGCTGGGTAATAGGAATTCCAGTTAAAGTCAGCGGAATCACCGGAATCCGTCAATCGGCGGTCAAGAAAGAGAGCTTTGTCTGTCACCTTAAGTATATTTATGTACTATATATATATCGCGCTTACTCACTCACACAAATGAAGTTAAAATTGTGTATGCGATATGTTATGATATTGACATCGCATTCAAGCTAGCACAGCTGGTTGGCTGGTTGGGAGCTTTGACATTCCTTACGTCATCGGAATCAGCGGATACCTACTTCTTCTTCTTCTTCTGGGAACAAATTGGGGTGTGTTAAGTAGCGTAAGGTGAGAAGTACTTATTTGCTGCTTCTTCACTTGCCTTACCGATTACCCCATCATACCCCCTTTACTCTTGCTTGAGGATAGTTGTTTGCACAACGGATAATGGCTCTGTGCTGTGATGCGACTATGGTTTGGTATGACGGCTCTGCGCTGAGCTGCTGTGTTGGCTGTCTGCTGCTATTTGTAATGTGTCAGCAGCCACCACACAGTGGGCAAGGCAGCAAGACAAGGCTGAATGCTGAACAGTAGTAAGCTGCTGCCGTGCAGTGTCGTTGTTGGTTGGGTTTGTTGTTCTTCATCTAGACTAGAGTGCTTGAAGGACTGAAGGAGGTAAGGTAGCTAGAGATAGCATTAGTAGCACGACTGCTAGTCAGCCACATACTGCTTTGGCACTAGCTGTAAGCTGAGCAGCCGACCTTATAGCGATACGATACGATGCGACACCGCGACAGTGCAGTGCAACAGATTTCGTCGTATTTTTTTATTTTTTTTTTCTAATAGTATGTAGGTAATCGTGCTGCGTGCGGCAATTGTATCGTGTCAGTTCCGTCATCATGCCATTTCCATTTCAGCCGAAGTCGCAGCAAGCAGCGGAATCAGTTGCCGGGGTTCAGTACGCTATGTACGTACTACTACGGTTGTTGTTATAAGACCTGCTGTGCTGTGCTGAGATGAGACGATTCGCCGACTTGTTTCATTTTCATATATTCTCTCCTTTATGTTTTTTATAATTGTGTTGAGTGGTTGCGCGACTTTGGAGGATTGGAGTTGGTTGTGTACACAATTTCTTACATTTTTATATGTGGCGTGCGATATACGTCGCGTGTGAATGTTTATAACTGATCATCATAATAGTGTTTGTGGGCGCAAGTGCGCGAATTTCTCCTGCTGAGGCTGACTGACTAGTTTGAATTTTTTTTTGCCATCTTTATTTTTATTTTTTTTTTCTGTGCTACTCTCTCGACAATTTTCTTCCGATTCATTTTCTTTATATAAATAATACAATATGTATGGATGTGTTTAGATAGGTGGATATATATACATATGTATGCAATATACAAACAAGCTGATTATGTACAATCGTTTAATAACCGAATTTAATGCTTTTCGGTCAGAGAAGAATAACGGGAACGGGGTTTGAAGTGTGTGCAAGGGGTTGCAGGCAGCAGCAGCAGCATGATATGTTTTGTATGTTGTTCATTCGCTCATTCAGTCAGTCAGTGCTGTATTTAGAACTGGCAACCTTGCATGCGGACAGCTGATTACATATACTGAAATGGTTTAGCCAAGTCAGCCGTCGTCGCAAGTTATTATGAAATTTTCGTTGATTGATTGTGTGTAAGAGCGTGAAGTAAAATAATAATATTTTTCACTTGAATTCAAAAGAGACTTGAATAGTGGTAGTAGTAGTAGTATTTCATAGGGGGCACGCGAGTATGATATTGTGTGACGCTGCTAGCTGAACGGATCGGACAGGACGGACAGGCAGCAGCCAAAACGGCCCAACCGGATCGACAGATTTTGTGACTTGTGTGTTTTAATTAAGAAGAATAAAATTTTTACATGAAAATTATGTTTTGTGAGTTGATGGAAAAATTAGTGTGCGATTACAATCTGGAGTACATGGATACACAAATATAGTTTTGAAGTTTTTTGTTTTGTCATGTTGGTTTTTGCGTTTTAATTGACTGGTGGTGGTTCGGTGACTTAAACGAGGAATTAGAAATTTCTTAATTTTTGTGGACAATTCGTTGTGATGATTGGTAAAGGATTTGCAAATAGTTAGGTATATATTTACCTACACACATCTTTATGTATTTCGATATATATATAACATTCAGCAACGCAGAGCAGCACCACCGCAGTTAAAGTTGCTAGCAGCACGAAGGGTGTTTAGGAAGTGAAATGTTTTGACATTAATCGATGTGCTCGATCGATTCAGGTTTTCTTCTCGGTTTCTTGATATTGCTTTGCTGCCATCGTGTCGTTCGTCGTCGTCGTCGCTGTCGCCCCCGTTGCTTCTACCATCGCAGCAACAACCAGCAGTAGCAGATGCAGATGGTGGAAATGTAGAATTCATCGTTTATAGGTTTTTCCGTGGTTGTTTCATTTTCCGATAGTTTTGTGTTGCAGTCGTGTTGAGAATCCTACATAATTTTTTGTATGTTAGTTGTAATATAGTTAACTAGGTAGATTATTATTCTATTATAATATACCAACCTACCTACATATGAGTAATTATATAGGACTAAATAAAAACTTCGTTTTTTTTTTGAATTTGTTAAAATTGAAATTTCGATAAAATCTGTTTTTCGTTTTTTTTTTTTCTACTTGTAACAGATTAGATGTGATTACCTAATCCTTGCAGTTTATATAATCGCGTACATACCTATCTATATATATATATAACTACACTAACTTGCGCTACCTTTTAAATGATTTTGCAAAACTGGATTTAACCACTTTTTGTGTTAGTTGAAATGTCTAGTTACTCTGTGAACAACGATCATATTACAAGTTTTACGGATGAATAATTTTGAATTGGTTGTTTTATCCTATATATGTTCGGTATACAATTTGAAGAAAAAATACATAAATAAAAGTTTGTTCCAGAACAAAGAAATAAGTAAATTGTGTATATATATACATAATCTATAAGAAGTGAGGTGCTATTTTTTTTTATGTTGTTGTTTGTTGTTGCTCTTGTTTAAATTAAATTAAATTAAATTTGTTCTATCCAAATGAATTCGTAACGTTACAATAGTTTTAAAAATTTTTCAATATTGTGGGGGTTTCTAACAATCCTAATAATCCACAGTACGAAATTGAGAAAAATTTTCTATAATGAGCATCTATTATCATCCGAATTATTATGTCTGCGATCAACCTCCAGTGCAAACATATAAGGTAAGAAAAATTCTTTAATTTCCTTTTTTTTTTTTCTATTTTTTGACTTATTTACTTAAAACTAAAGAGCGAAAGGTTTTGAAGGAGGTAAACTAAAAGAAAAGTTACAACTACCTACCTATAAAAAAGAATCATTAGGGAAAAGAAAAAGAAAAAAAAACAAAACAAAAAAAATACAGTTTCAAGAATTTTGAAAATAATGTCCAAAGGATGGAAAAAAATTTAAAAATGATTCCTATTTTTACAAGTGGGGTAATTGACTTTAAAAAAAAAAAGATCGAAGTGAACAACTCAGATTTTTTGGCATTGAAGGTATTGATTTTATCTGCGTCGAAATCTCAAACGGCGCAACTAAATGTTTGATTGCCTGCGTGTACTGCCCTCCTAATCACTTTTGTGCAATTAATGCCGCGGATTTTGAAAATGCATTATTCGATCTCTTACATCGCAGAAACTTACTCCTACTTTTTTCGCTGGACTTAAGTGTTATCAAGTAACTTACCCACACTGAAGAAAGTAGGACAATTCCCTAAATTTAAGTGAAGTTTTTCCTTAAAATAAGTGTCATTTTCTCTTTAAGTGAAGCCTCAGTTTAATTTCCCCTAAATTCATTGAATTTAGGTACCAGAAAACCTATATTAGTACGTAAAATTTCCCGAAATGTTAAGTTTTCTTGGATAGAAGAGAACATTCAATAAATTAAATATTCTTTATTTTTTCTATATATTTTAGTAATATAATTCACAAATAATGTTTTTCACTATTTTATATAAGCGTGCCCCGCCGCACCCTAGCACTAATTTTCATACTATATATTTTAATGAAATGGCACATAAGAAATAAACTATTCCGCTCATTCTTATGTTTTTTAAATGTGTAGTCATAAACTATTACATATTCCCTACATTTTAGAAAAACAATTTTTTTTTATATTTCCCTATATTTTAAGGAAAAAAAAACTTACCTACATTTTAGGGATGAAAACTTTAATCTACGTTTTCCAAGGTGGAGCTTTCTCTAATCTTATCGAAATATACTTAAGCTTTGTGGCACCAATTATTGCCACTGCCTTAAGGGAAATTTTTGGTACTGTACATTTTAATGCAAACTATTCCGCATTTTTGGATCTTCTTTCGACTATAAACACCGAAAGATAAGCAATTTCCACCCAGCATTCTAGCTAGATCACGATGTTTTATTCCTTTGCTACAATTTTCAAGTGGATTGGAAATTGTAATTTTTCTTAAACCTTGACTTTTCCTAACTTTGAAAGTAAAGGGTTTTCCAATAAGAGGTGCTATTTTGATATTCAAAGAAAAATGCCAGTTTTTGAGATAAATGATCGGATCTTTATTTAATTATAAAGAGGAAGGTATGCCGTTAGTAATGGAAAATAACATCAGCCAAATGACCACCACGACCGCACCTACAGGACCATATCCTTTTCATTAAATTTTCCATAACCAAATCGCAAAGTGGCTGCCCTGTGTCCTCGATAGCCTCACGAATTCCATCTTTGAGGTCTTGAATCGATGCTGGGCTGTTGGCGTAGACCTTCTATTTCACGTGGCCCCAAAGGAAGAAGTCGCAAGGTGTTAAGTCACAAGATCTCGGTGGCCAATTGTGATCACCTCTTCGAGAGATAACACGGTCCGGAAACTTTTCCCGTAAAACATCAATGGTTTCGTTGTTTGTATGGCACGTAGCGCCGTCTTGTTGAAAGCAAACGTTGTCCAGATCAATACCATCCAATTCCGGCCATAAAAAATCATTAATCATCTATCGATAGCGCAATCCATTCACCGTAACTGTTGCTTCAGCCTCATTTTCGAAAAAGTAAGGTCCAATGACTCCGCGGGGCCAAAAACCGCACCAAACAGTCACACGTTGAGGATAGGGAGGCTTTTCAACAATAACTCTTGGGTTTTCCGAGCCCCAGATGCGACAATTTTGCTTGTTGACGAAGTCATCGAGGTGGAAATGGGCCTCATCACTCAAGATGAGTTTTCGATGGAATTCCGGATCATTTTCATGCATTTCAAGGACCCAATCAGCAAAGACTCGACGTTGTTGATGATCGGCCGGCTTGAGTTCTTGTGTTAACTGAACTTTATAAGCCTTAAGACCCAAATCTTTATGCAAAATACGGTGTAATGACGTTTGTGGAATGCCTAATTCCAAAGAACGACGAGGAATGGACAAACCTGGGTTTTCTTCAACACTTTCGGCTACAGCAGCAATATTCTTGGCTGTTCTTGAGCGACGTGCACGGGTTTTATTCTTCACATCACCAACTTGTCCCGACAGCTCGAATTTTTCTACCAATTTCTGTATTGCGGTTCGACAAGGTGCTTCACGACGACACAAAAATGTTCGAGTTTTACGAACCGTCTCTGCCACATTTTCACCATTTTTATAGTAATTTTAATAATTTCAATGCGTTGTTGAATCGTGTATCGTTCCATTTTTATTAATGGCGTCAAAAAATGACAGCTCCAAAAGAGACATCTACCGAAATAGCGGGCTAATTAAAATAACACCTCTTATTGGAAAACCCTTTATATAGACTCGGAGGAACTTCTCTTAAGGTATGATTCTATCCCATGGAACAATAATTACCATCTTCAATGCATAAAAAGTTCTTTATGTTTGTAATTCATATTTGCTCCATTAAGAACTCGCTGTTCGTTCGGATAGTATTATTCTATGGTTCTCGCCTGAGATTAATCGTTTGATTGAAGAGCCCAAGCTTCTATATCGTTTCTTGTCACTAAGAATGCAATACATCGTGTTGCTTATAAGAGAATTTGAAATCTGGTTAACTCCAAGATTAAATAATCCAGAAAAATACTGCGTGCATAAGAAGATTTGTTCCAATCACCTTGACCTGGATCCTCATATCCTGAATGCACAATTTACCTCCATAGCGACTGATGATAACATTCTTGATGGATTTAGTTTCTGTAGTGTTGGTTCAGAGCAGCTGTGCAAGGCACTTTATGGTACTGGATCTGATCATATACCTCCAAAATCAATAAAGATTCTTTTATCATTAATTTCTTCGTACCTGGAAACATGCTGCAGTATGACCTGTTGCGAAATCCTGCTCTCACAGTACTCCATCAGATTTCCAGCCTATTAGTGTACTGTGCTACTTCTCGGAAGGCGCTAGAAAGATTAATGTGTGATAAATTAGAGCAATACTTCATAAGCCATTCGCTTGTTATGTAATTGCAATCTGGATATCGAATCGATCTCTTGAGAATTACAACGGACCTACGTCTGGCAATGATAGACACGAAATTTGCTGCTTGTCTCTTTTGGGTTGTTTCGAAGGCTTTTGAAAGCCGTCAGCATAAACTTAGTAGGGTTGCCATTAAACTAATATACATTTTCTCCTATCGGAACGCACGCAACAGGTTAAAGTGCTGAGTATTTACAACTGCCACTATAAAATTAGGTGATCCTCAGGGCTCTGTATTGGAAACATTCATATTTTGTGCATTTATCAATGACTTGCTTGAAGTAATTCAAAGCTCAATCATTCAGATATATGCATATGAAGTCTAATTGTATACATAGGACATCCGGTCTCGTTGAAACCTGCGCTGCTAGACTAAATGATGACATATATCGCGTTTAAAATTGAGCCATAAGTAATCATCTTGATTTAAATGCGATCAAATCAAATTACATGATAGCTGCACGTACTGGAGTCGATACATTTGATTTTCTCATTGTCCTTCTCAACAATAACCCTTGGTTCGATTATACATAACTAAAAACTAAGGAATTATTCTTAACGGTGGCATGTCTTGTTGTGATAATACCAATGCAGTCTTACAAAAAGTTTACGGTACGCTTAGAAGGATTTGCAAATTTGCCGCGTTTTCCCGATCTTGACTAGGCTTAGACTAATAAAAGTCATATAATTTTTCACGAGTGGTAATATGTATAAGGTTATCCTTCCATGGATCGATCTTGTTCTAAAATAATAACGATATGATCATATTACTCTGCATCGCTGCTAATTACTAGGGTGTCCTCTGAGCTTTTTCTTAGCTTATGCTTCCTTTATGATAGTCTACCTATATTAATGAATTTCGTTTATTCCCTGCGCTCAAAGAGACATCTTAACCTACTAATTGCACAATTCACTAGTCTAATTGGCGAAGGTTCCTTCTTTGTTCAAACCTTCTGTCTATGGAATTTTGTCCGCTGATTTTCAGCGTTTGAGATTGGTTGGTGTTGTCAGGAGGCGTTTATTTAAGTATTTAACCTTTGATGACTCTTCGTAGGTATGTGTGCACTAACTTGACTTTTCTTTTCTATGTAGGTTCTGCAGACTTTTGTTTCTTCTCATTATTATTGTCTTTTTTTTTTTTTTTATTGGTAGCTAATTATTGTTTTTATCCTGTTTCATGGTTATTATTTATTTATTAAGTAACATGTACTTGTATTTAATTGTCAACTCAAGTAATTTGTTTATTGTACAAACTGAAAAGATGATTTTAAGGTCTGGTTGTACTCTGTCGTAAATAAAGTATTGTGTATAACATTGAAAGTAAACTTTAAGGCATGTTGATTTAAATCGGCACAAAACTCATTTCCACTTGAATCACCCTGTATCATTCTATGATTTATCCCATGAGATAATTTAGTTTTGTGAGAGCATGCTCTACTGCAAGTTAGTTGAGAAGTGCGTCGATCTATTACACCCATCATCTTTTAAATCGGACGATATTGTGCAATATTTTCAAGAACAACAGTGTATAATAATTTTAAAAAGTACCCGTCAATATTTCGTATAAAAAATAAAAATAAACGAAATGGTCTAATAATCCTTTTTCAAGCAATGAACTGAGCTGAAGAGGATCACCGTGGGAAAGGTTGCTAAAAGTTATTCAAGTTTACGGCGAAGAAGATTTAATTGTGACCACAAGACAGTGAAAAAAAGAGTTACAATGAATATAATGCGTAAAGCTCGAAAGAAGTGTGTAAAAAGCGGGGGTTTTACAAAAGCAAAGAGTGAAATTGATGGCAAAAAATATTCTTTACACCCACAAAGTAAAATAAAAATTGTAATCGGTGATGAGTCATATTTTTCACCCTTGGTGGCAACGAGTGGCAAGGGCATCATTATTACTGCGATACTTCTCAATCAGTTGCTGCTGTCTTCTACCACGAAGTTCTCAGAAAAATATTTTACTGTGGTTGACCTGGTAATTAGCTCCTGAAAGAATGTCGTGCCCGAAGTTTTCTCATCGAATTTGGGGCCATAAATGTTGACCGTTCTTCTGAAGTCTGTCTGCCAGAAGTGAAGAACTTTATTTTAAAGCATCATAGCACAGTGAGGTGATTCTTTGGCCCGATCTAGCCTCTGCACACTATGCTAAAAATTCAATAGACAAAATGCATCAGTTGGGCATCTCATTCGCAGCGAAGGACCATAATCCCTTCAACATACCACAGCCGGACTTGTGCAAAGCCTTTGCTGTCTCTAGAGCGCTTGATGGTGTGCAGATGCTTATTCTGCCGACGATTCCCAGTCAATAAGCCGGTGATACGCCTGGCATCAAGCCTGTTCAATTGTAGAAGCTCGGCAGTGTGATTTTCCAGGAATAGTTTTGAATTGTCTACAATCTCCTTACTGTCCCCTCCAGTGGAGTTCGGTTTAGGTTGCTAGCCACTCTGATAGTCTATCTTGGGCTCCCGCAGAAAGATACCGAATTCGTGAAGCGCTCAATTTTGATCTCTTTGTTTTTTTTTAGACAGCTGGTCTGCTTTTTTCCGGTTCCTGCAATATTGCTATACCAGAGGCAACAAAAGCTGTGTTCCTTTGTGCCCGCAGAACAGGGCAGAATCAAAGATACACAAAAGAAGACGTCATACATTTTCATAGAAGATTTATAAATTAAGCAGAACAATTTGTTCTCTCCAGTATATGGGAGTTCTATAGAACAAGGTACACAAAAGAACACAGCTTATGCTTGGGTGCGTTAGTTTTTTTTTTTTAACTCTTGTAGATAGTCCCATCCTGGGCTTGATTCAAAACGGTTCTATCTCAGGCAGTTTTGCAGATTTGTTGTAGATCCTGTGGTTTCTGTATCCTCTATTGATGTTTTGCCTAATACAAAGTTGAATGGGGTGAAGTTTTTCTTGGTAAATGCTATTAGTTTTGTCACTGTACTATTCTCCAGCCACGATCCGGGTTTGTTTGACTACCAATTTATTCACTCCGGAAAGAGTACACATATTTGGAAAGGGATGTCAAAGTTGTGTTGCCCGTTCACGGGGTATCTTTGGATCTCTGCCACTAATTCGGGATGAGCTCTTTTTTCGCTCAATATCTCTTTACCTTCAATACAGTTAGCAGTAAGAAGTTTGTAGGTTGTAAGCCTTGCTTCTATGCTAGTGAAGGGGTAGTAATACCTTTAGAGCTGCAATAAAAGTGGTTCACATGGGGCCCCTATAATACCCCTACACCGGCCAATCTTTATAATTGATTATGAATTGTGTGCGTAGTCTTGCTCCGCTAAATACAGATTATGCACATTGACGGACGATTGGTCTAGTTATTGCCATGTAAAGGGTTTTCCAATAAGGACTTGACAATTTTGAATTTAGTTTGTGAATGCACCTTTTCACTTAACATCGAACTGTCACTGTCAGTTTATTCAGTAGACATAACCTTTTCATCATGGTGAAGTACACGAACGAACAACGTCTGCAAATCTTAAAAATTTACTACAGAAATTCAGAGTCGGTGGCCGCTACTTTAAGAGCGTTAACTCCGATTTTCGGTCGTAATTCTCGCCCTAGTAGACAGGCAGTAACAAGTTTAGTGAAAAAGTTTGAGTCTACATATTCGTTGTGTGATGTTGCCGTGCCAGTGAGACTACGGGTTGGTCAAAGTGTCGAAAATATCGCTGCCGTTGAAACGTCCGTAGCAAATGATCCAAATCAGTCAATTCCACGGCGTTCTCAAGAGTTGGGCATCGCCAAGACCACTTTATGGCGAATTTTGCGTAAGGATCTTACTTTACACCCATACAAGATCAGGCCCACTCAAGAATTAAATCCGATGGACCATTCGAAGCGACGTACGTTCTCCCATTGGGCTCTGGAAAAGATGCACCAAGATGATCAATTTCATCGCAAAATCATCTTCAGTGACGAAGCTCATTTCTGGCTCAATGGGTTTGTCAATAAACAAAATATGCGGTATTGGGCTTGTGAAAATCCACATGTGCTTAATGAAAAACCACTTCATCCACAAAAGATAACTGTTTGGTGCGGTTTGCATGCCGGCGGCGTCATAGGGCCATATTTTTTCGTCGACGATAGTGGTCGCCACGTTACTGTGAATGGTGATCGTTATCGCGCCATGATTATCGATTATTTTTGGCCCGAATTGGAATATATGGACTTGGACAGCATGTGGTTTCAACAGGACGGCGCCACAAGCCACACAGCACACGTTACAATCGATTTATTGAAGAACAAGTTTGATGAGCGTGTTATCTCAAGAAATGGACCAGTCGATTGGCCGCCTCGTTCGTGCGATTTAACGCCTCTAGATTTTTTTCTTTGGGGCTACGTCAAGTCATTGGTCTATGCTAATAAGCCGACGACGTTGGAAGAGCTCAAAGCCAACATTGAACGTGAAATAGCAGCCGTTTCGGCCGAAATGTGTGGCCGAGGCATGGAAAATTGGGTCCAACGAATCGACCGCTGCAAACGTGCCCGCGGTGGCCATATGAGCGAAGTCGAGTTCCATTCATAAATGTTTTGAATGTACTTCAACCCGATAATAAAGTCTTTGAAATATCTCAAATGGTTTTCATTTTATTTTGAAAAAAAAGTTGTCAAGTCCTTATTGGAAAACCCATTACATACATCCAGTGGGCTATTTTGTCGCTTAGTCCCCAAGTTTTTCATAGAAAGCTTCTACAGGCTCAGAGGGAGATCCTGAGTTTTTCGATTATTCGTTTGGTATAATCATTCCAGTTTAGCTTATCGTCTTGGGTAAACCCCAATGAATTTAACTTGTTTAGAATTCTCAATTGCTTCCCCAAAAAGAGTGCAGGGCTTTTCAAGCAATCAACTCATCCTCTGATCAGGTTTTGATATCCAGATTTTTAATAAAAAGGTAAAAGTGAGTACTTAGGTATAAAACCGAAAAGAGCAAACTAGATGACATTATTAAAAAAATATAGCTGCTTCCTAAATAAACTACGAATCATAAACTAAAAAAAAAATGATAAAACGTGCAACCTGAACGAAATAAGAGCGCTCTAGAATGGATCTATGAATGTAAAGAACGATAGAGTGAGTCAGAATATATAAAGATTAGTATCCTCATCGCACGATGGTCATCTAGAGAGCATGTTAAGACTAGGGGCGACTTGGCCTCTTGGTCTATGTGGACAACGCGACCAGAGTTGTGCCTTATCTAGATAGCATCCCAATAGAAGGGATCTTAAGTATGGAACGTGATCAATGCGTCGAAGTCCGAAATAAAACAAATACAGTCTTTAGAAGCGATGTTGAGACTGTGAAAGCATGAGTTAACGAGCTCGGGAAATATTAACCTAATAAAATTAAAATGAGGAAGAAGAAGAGTTTTGACTAATCTCGTACGCATATATACCAAATACCACGCAGATAAAATATCAGCTGATAACCGGAGCTGACGAAGGCCTCCATATATTTTCCTCAAAATGAAGTTGATGTGGTCAAAGTAGAGTTGATTACTACTTTCATTCACTATTCTTGACGCGCTGCACTGAGAGAGAGACAGAGAGAGAGAGTAAAACCATTTAGCCCACCATTACCCCACGAAAGTCATTGATGTTGAAATTAGCTCTGTTTTGAAGGACCATATATTGAAATTTGTCAGGATTTAGCATGAGTTAATTTCTCATTGATCATTCTATTAAAGTCATTATTTATGCGCGCTAGGCAATCCTCCATCAGTCCAATTGGTTTAGTGAGATAAAGCTGCACATCGTCAACATACAGGTAAATTTTCATGCCTTAAACAAGATTGCGAAGGTCATGTATATAAGCCCTGCATAATAGATGTCCCAATATAGAACCTTGTGGAACTATGCACAAGATGCTCGCTTTAACTTGCTGATTTCTGTTCGATGAAAAACTAAATATCAATTCGGTAGCTAGCTGAAGACGAAAAACCAAAGTAAGCAGATTTACACTGTCAAATGCCTTTGAAAGTCGAGCAACACCACCCAAGTCGCCTACATGATAAGAGCTAATCGCAAATTGTTAGTAACTTTTAGCAGGGTAGTTTCACAGCTATGCTGGGAGCAAAAACCGGACTGCCATTCCGTGAGTGTTGTTTTCTTCTCTAAGTGTTCGAGGATTTTAGCATGTTATTAACCTTTCCAGAACTTTGAAAAGGATGCAAAGGACACTCTAATGGGGCGAAAATCACTCAGCTCTTTATGAGACGATTTCTTGGAAAATGGAAGAACAGTGACTATCTTCTAGGCCCGCGGAAATGTAGAACAAGTCAGAGATGAATTCAGAATATCAACCAGATGAGTAATAATCGATCATGGATAGAAATTAGTTTAACAAAAGGAAGATATATTTCATCTGAGCCTACCGAATCAGGTCTTATAGAGAATATAGCTTTAATTACTTCGTCAATAACCACACATCTGAAGGAGTAGCTGGATTTCATCTGAATATTACCAATAAAAATTTCTCATCAGAAATTTTTATCCGCAATGTTCACCATAATTTTTGTCTTTTGCTTTGTCATTTGAATAGAAAATTTCGATTTGTTTTCTTCTTCATCTCTACGGGTTCATTATGGCATGCATCCCAAGAGCCATCAGAGAGCTGCTGCACCATAGGAAACAAAATGGATGTTGTATTGCCACACTATGCAGAATCCATCTACACTTGTAGGTATGCAAGAAGAGTGCTTATTTGGTGAAGTTCAACGCGCATTTCTGATATGAAAGCCTCTATCCACTGCTATCCATCCTATATACATGATGATGTTTTTGTTGTTTTTGTTGCTGTTGTTGCAACCAACATGATAAGGTTATTGACAAAAAAAAAATGCAAAATGGTGGAATACTTGTAAGTTTAGTAGTCCGGACGCAGAGGTCGATATAGCGAAAATAACGTTTAACAACCTCTGCGCAAATAAAACAATAATAACAACAGCAGCACCAACAGCAAGAAGTAGAAGAACAAGAAGAAGAATAAAAAGAAGAAAAAAAAACAACAAAGGAAAAAGAAATGATTTAAACGTATGCTGCTGGATGGATGGATATGCCGTGGAATACTGCAAGTTGTTAGAATAAGGATGTGTGATGCGAGGAATTGGGCCTGGGAAAAAATTGGAAGTTGCTATATCTACTCTCTTCTTCTTCTTCTTCTTTGATGATGAGAAACACAACCTGGGATGAAAAAAAAAAAACATTTCCATCACGCTGAAATTGGAAAATGTAGAAAAATATCATGGAAATCATTGGGAAATATTCAGAAACAAAGAAAGAAAAAAAACTAGCAACACACAACTAAGTACGGCATACACACAACACATACTATATTTGGTTGGTATACCTAGGTATTTGGGTAGGTAAAGTAGAGAAGGTAAGTTAGGTATAGTATATGTATATCTATGGAGATATAATAGAGGTATCTGCACGGAAAGGTACCTACATGTCAAAGGTGCACCAGAAAATTTTCGAGTTTCAAAACATTCAACTTTACGTCGTCGTCGTCATCCGTCCGTCCGTCGTCCGTTTGTATTTGTGCAGGGCGCGCATATAAGGAATTTTTCGCTCGATATTCTACTTTTCCCGCAACTCTCAACCAACTATAGATAGAGATTTGAAGTAAACATACGTACCCCGCCGTAGCAATTGCAGCGTTACTCTTATAGAGCTATCCTCTATATAAGTTGTTGGTTGCTGGATATCTTTCTACATATGTATATATATATCTGTAGAAATATATAGTTATGTACATTGCACTTGCACCCAAACCAACTTTATAGAGTGCATACAAAAGATGAGGAGGATAAAGAGAAAGAGGAGGATGAGGAAAATGAGGACGAGGAGAAGGAGGACTGAAGAGGCGAGACTATATATATATATAAGATAGTAGGTTCATATCATAATATATTTATGTACAATGTACATAGTTACATACATATAAAGTCAAGCGTTATATTGTGATGAATATTGAAAAACTGTACAAAAAAAAAAAAAAAAAACTACGAAGACGAAAAAGACAAAGAAAAATAAAACAAAGAGAAAATCATGCAAATCGATTTTTGCTGTTGTTGGTACCTACCAGAAAGAAAATCAAAAATGGTGGCGGCTCGCGGCTGGCTAAGGCTATACGTCCGTTGTCAGTTCTCCAGTCAAGGAAAATTCAAACGCAAAAATCTCTCAACAAAAACTCGTGACAACATCAAAAACGCTTTTTTTTTTCTATTTTTTGAAAGGGACATGGAATTTAAAAGCGGATGCATAAAATAGATTTGTTGTATCTAGATATGTACGCAACGCAAAGAGTATACACAATCGGTTTAGATAGTAGGTGTACAGTAAGGTACAAAACTGAACCAATGCTAGAACATAAATTTTCTTTTATTTTATTTAATAAGCAAGCGCACAATAAGCTACAGCTACATAAATGTCGCATTTTATACGTAATTCGTAACATTGTGGGTATGTAATTTATCAAGAAAACTGCCAGTTTAAGTAAAGCAATGGATTTCGCCTCCAATCATCATAAGTAATTGGAAAAGGTCCAAAGACTGTGTCTCCTTAGTGTAAGCCGCACGCATTCCAGTCAATGAGCACTCTGACCCTTGAGGTTATCCTTAACATATACACCCCGTGCAAATTTCTCATCAAAACGGAGGCATTAATCGCAGCTCTAAGACTGTGAATTTCCACCAGAGCTGGATTTACCTTTGAACAATAGTTCCACATGAATCCATTTTTAAATTTGTGCTGATAGTCGCACCCTACATCAACAGGGGCAGCGAACACTTCTTTCAGACTATGCTAACAGACAATTCGAAATAAAAACTCCCATCTAGAACAGAATGGGAATCACAATCTATGCTTCAACCATTAGCAAACCGTATTATCTAAATAGACGAGACTGCAAATGTGAGGAAAACATTGGAGCAGGCGTTTTCTGTAAGGACTTTCATGTAGAAATGGCTGTACACCTTGAAAACTATGTCGCAGTTTTCCAGATAGAAATCAAGGTTGCCGTTGCAGCGGGAAGACGGATAGCCAAGCGGCTGTCAAAGCCTTTGTCCAAGGCCTTTTACAAGCTCCAAACTGGTCCTGGAGTGTAAAGCCACCCTGAATTCGCTTTATCGGAACTATGAGTTACTTGTCCTATGGATACCACCAAGTCGTAGCGAGATAAGCGGCAATGAAAGGGCAAATGTGCTCACTCATCTTGGTGCAGTCTCTTCTCCACAATCGGGATTGCATGAAAACATCTATCAACTAATATTTCAGACAATTGTCCGACTGCCAACACAATCGTCTTTGGTTAGATGACCCCTCGGATGTAGAACTACAAAGGAACTATGGGGTGGTCAATGAAAAAGCTACAACCTGGGAACAACACCCTAGTATCATTTCTTACTTAACACTCATTTGTCAGGAATGGTCACCTACACAAGATAGGACTTTTTGACAATCCCCTATGCAGAGGATGCGGAGGGAAATTCGAAACAGTGACTCATTTTCTCTGTCATTGTCCGGCCACCTCTTGTATATAAACATCACAGATTGTTTGGTTCACACCTTCTAGATGAACTTCACGAAGCGGGTAGGTAGCGGAAGGGAGGGTTGGGGAACAATCCGAAATTTTGTGCGAGCGTCCGGTTAGGATTTATAAGTAATAGCTCATAAATCAGGAGGGTGAACAATGGGCCTTGTTATGGTCGAAGTTTTAAAAAATCCTTAGGTTTTCGAAACTCCTTTTTTTTCAATCTAATCCAAAGCGTCTTTAGTTTCCACGGCCACAAGCCATTGGCCACTAAACTAGATGCGTCCTTAGGCCAAGCATTGCACTGTTTTCTAAGAGTTCGTACAGACGTTGTGGAGTTGGATATATTTCGGCATACCCTTCTGTCATCTCTCTAAAGCTGCAAGTAATTTTTTCGATCGAATCGTAATTTCCTTATTTTTCAAGTCGCCCTCTGATCTGTCAGTTCTCGGTCAAATAAAACGGGATAATTCCTCTTTCCAGTAGATGTCACTTGTACCTTTCTAATTCACGTAATACTACCCCCTTTCTTAAAACTGTGCCTCCCGAACAACAGGTAGTTCACGATCTTGAGGCTTGTAGTATTTTATTGACATAAGCGATCCAGATGAACGATTTTCCGTATACTTCTTGTACCACAATGAATCCTATATACCGCACGTCAATAATTTTAGATTCCACTAATACGGTCATTCCCAGTGTCAGTTGTAGTTTTTGAGAACGACATAAAGCGTTTCAGGTTGTCCAGTAAAACAAGATCAGCTTGATTAAATCCTGATTAATTAGCACATAACTCAGCTGGTTTTCATCCGATCGGTATTTATTGCTAATTTCGCTCGTGTAGCCTTGTGCACACCAGCTAATCATTGTCTGAGCTCCGATACGTTATCTTTTGTTCAGTTTTGGGTGTACAAAATTTTAGGTCACTAGGTAAATATCTCACCCTTCCGAATATGACCTTCGCTGGGGTTTGTCCGGTCGTGTTCTGAACAGCTGATCGATAAGCAATTAGGAATAGAGCAATATAGATTGTTTTGAAATAAGCTCATAGCGAATTTAGTTCATATGAAATTGATCGAGTTTGCTGCCAAATCCGGAGCGCGAGAATTGAGTGGAAAAAACTTTTATACAAACGAAAAATCTTTAAAATAAAAATTCTATTCAAAAGCAAGTGCTTCGTATCAGCAGGAACGGTATACTCATCAGTACGGCTTGATTCCTGCCTGCTATACAGGGTGTTTCCCCTTAGGAGGTCCACAGAGCGGGAGGTGATAGTACTCACCTAGACGAACCAAAAATTGTATGGCAGGTGGGGGGGCAATATCAACCGTTTAGGAGTTACAGGGTGATTCATAAAAAAAGCTAGGTTTTTACAAAACACCCTGTATCTTAAAAACTACAGGGCGTATGGTCACAGTTAAGGGCTCACTGTATGCAGAACTTCATGGCCTTTCCAACGACAGCTCAACCAGCCCCGTGCCCCTCTCCCCTCAGATGTTATGAAGGTCTAAACTAAAAATTTCGGATTTTCTTTCCTTTTTTTTTTACTTTGACCTCTATTATTTTTGCAAAAAGGTCGTTAACATAACTTTTTTTATAAAAACTGTAAACTGTGGAGCCTCCTCTTTAATTTGACCTTTATATCCTATGTGCTATCTGTATCCGTTAAAGAGTTATTAGCGGCACGGGGCTGGTTGAGCTGTCGTTGGAAAGGCCATGAAGTTCTGCATACAGTGAGCCCTTAACTGTGACCATACGCCCTGTAGTTTTTAAGATACAGGGTGTTTTGTAAAAACCTAGCTTTTTTTATGAATCACCCTGTAACTCCTAAACGGTTGATATTGCCCCCCCACCTGCCATACAATTTTTGGTTCGTCTAGGTGAGTACTATCACCTCCCGCTCTGTGGACCTCCTAAGGGGAAACACCCTGTATAGCAGGCAGGAATCAAGCCGTACTGATGAGTATACCGTTCCTGCTGATACGAAGCACTTGCTTTTGAATAGAATTTTTATTTTAAAGATTTTTCGTTTGTATAAAAGTTTTTTCCACTCAATTCTCGCGCTCCGGATTTGGCAGCAAACTCGATCAATTTCATATGAACTAAATTCGCTATGAGCTTATTTCAAAACAATCTATATTGCTCTATTCCTAATTGCTTATCGATCAGCTGTTCAGAACACGACCGGACAAACCCCAGCGAAGGTCATATTCGGAAGGGTGAGATATTTACCTAGTGACCTAAAATTTTGTACACCCAAAACTGAACAAAAGATAACGTATCGGAGCTCAGACAATGATTAGCTGGTGTGCACAAGGCTACACGAGCGAAATTAGCAATAAATACCGATCGGATGAAAACCAGCTGAGTTATGTGCTAATTAATCAGGATTTAATCAAGCTGATCTTGTTTTACTGGACAACCTGAAACGCTTTATGTCGTTCTCAAAAACTACAACTGACACTGGGAATGACCGTATTAGTGGAATCTAAAATTATTGACGTGCGGTATATAGGATTCATTGTGGTACAAGAAGTATACGGAAAATCGTTCATCTGGATCGCTTATGTCAATAAAATGCTGGTTGAGCTGTCGTTATAAAGGCCATGAAGTTCTGCATACAGTGAGCCCTTAACTGTGACCATACGCCCTGTAATTTTTAAGATACAGGGTATTTTGTAAAAACCTAGCTTTTTTTATGAATCACCCTGTAACTCCTAAACGGTTGATATTGCCCCCCCACCTGCCATACAATTTTTGGTTCGTCTAGGTGAGTACTATCATCTCCCGCTCTATGGACCTCCTAAGGGGAAACACCCTGTATACGCCAAAGTAAACAGTCAAGCTGACGTCATATATGAACACAAAATAATTTTTAAGCGTGAAATTATATAGCAGGCGAGATACTAAGGGCCTGTCCGGATCCAAGTCTTCGTCTTCGTCTTCATCTTGTTATTACAGCTAGTGCCGTAACATCGAGACAAGCTCTATCCGAATCCATGTCTATGCCACCGAGCTTTGCTAGTTTGTATAACAGTTTTGACATTTGGTTAGCTTGATCACCGAGTCAAGGTTCGAGTTGATTTATTTAAGTAGACAACGTATTGTGAGGTTATGTTTGTTTGGTGTCTGTGAAATCAAGCTGAGCAAACGAACGAATTCGGACAGGTTAGCTTCGTTTTCGTCTAACTATTATAATAGCTGAGCTTGGTGTTTTACGTCACTAGTTGTAATAACAAGACGAAGACGAAAACTTGGATCCGGACAGGCCCTAAGTATTCACTTGAATGCCTAGCAAGATAAGCCCTATGCGGGACTAGCATTTCATAGAAAGTTTTGCTATGAAATTTAGTCAATATGAAATTGACCGAGTTTGCTGCCAAATCTGCAGCTCGAGAATGGGGTGGAAAAAACTAGAGGAATATGTCGATCCCAATTGTGTTGACGATAATTGACTACTTTACTTAGATGCTCGATCAATGTTCTGTTGAAGCATGTAGAGGAGTTGTTCTTGTTTTTTTTTATTCACAGCATTTTACACATGTTCTGGAGAGACCGTGATTCGAAGTTCCTTCTTGGTCCGAATGAAGTTCATGAAGGCACACAAAACCTATTGAACCTATTCGTTATTATTTGTTCCTCAACTCTGGTTTCAAATGGGCTTCATAAATTATACTTATGTATTTCTCCTCCGGCGGTTCTTTGCAAGAAGCACAGACAGTGCATCTGCAGCAACACTTCTCCACATCTTCTCGAATATGTAGCCAATAAAACCTTCCTACGACTTAGGAAATAAAAAGGTAAAATTAATGTCAATAAAGCAATATTAATTCAATTTTGTACCTTACTGTATCTATTGCAGCCAATAACGTATAAATAGATAGAGAGAGAGAGAGCAAAAAAAATTCCAAACACATTTATACCCACCACTTACTTACATTTGTGGTGAATAATTCTGTTTGATATTAATTAATTCAGTGAGTGAAAAAATGACGACATGTTGCAAAAATCATGGCCTGTGACAACTTAGACAGTGGCTAGCTACTAGCTAGCGTTTATATCTTGAATTGAATACTTTTGCTGCTAACTATAAGTAAGTAAATATGTAGGAGATGGGGTGGGGTACATATAGGCATAAGTATATAGCGACAGACATTTTCTTATACTGATTGTATCTTCTTCTTCTTCTCCTATTTTAAATGATGATTTCCCTTTGGTGAATCTCTTCTCATCAATTTCATGTTAAATTTTATCACAAAGTGCGAACTGCTGAGTACACGATTTTTGTTGTTTTTTTTTTTTTTTTTTTTTGTTAAAAATAAACACCACACAAAGGGAAGAGAAGTATAAGAAGAAGACAATTACTTAGCCTTGGAACAATTTTTGTTTTTTTTTTTTTTATTATTTTCATTCTTTCCTCAAGTAATACGTTTATGCACAGTGTATGTGCAGACTGACGAAATCTCCTCACTTCTTACTGCCTGAAAATAAGCCATTTTGAAAGTTGTGCAAAAAGATATGAACTCAGCTCTAGCAGCATTTATGTATGTACGTAGTCCCCCATGGCCTATAGTTTCTGCCTAGAAGATTAAAAAGAAAACAAACACTACTAATGCGACGAAAATAATATTATTGAATGTGAATGGCTTAGACTACACAGGCACACACATGCCCACAAAAAAAGACAAGAAATCAAGAGAGAAATTTGCAATTGAATTCGCTACGAATTTCATCGATGAAAAATTATCGAAAAAAAAAATAAATAAAAAACTTCAACTTTGATTTCACTTTGCGGAATTATTTAATTTTTGCTTGTTTGAAATATTCTGCACACACACACTAATTTTCAACTAATTATGAATTGAGTTGATTTCATCGTTCTGGTGTCATCTTAAAAACGTTAATTTTCATATATACAAGGATTGTCTGAAAAGTTTCAGTCCTAACAAAGATACAAGACATTTCTTCAAATTAATTTTTATTTTTCTACGTAGTGTCCTTGTAAGTTTATACATTTCTCCCAGCGATGCTCCAATCTCTTCAACCCGTCCAAATAGTATCGGCTTCTTTCTCTGCAAAATAGTGGTTTACGTTTACGAAGGTAATGGCCTCCTCATTCGACAGAAATCTGTGTCCACCGAGCGCAACTTTTATCTGAAAAAAAAAAAAAAAAAAAAAAAACAAAAATTCGATTGGGTCTGGATCTGGTGAGTAAGGGAGGTGGTCAAGTATTTCAAATCGTAATTCGTGGACTTTCGTCATGGCAACTGTTGAGGTGTGAGACGACGTTTTTGGTTTAAAGTGGTCGAACGGAGCACCCAACGCGCTGGCAGTTTTCTCATGTCTAAATCTTTATTCAATATGTGACAAACACGTCTTTTGGACATGTTCATAGCCTCTTCTATCTCTCTAACTTTAATTCGACGATTGTCTAGCACGATTTGGTGAACTTGAGCGATGTTATCGTCATTAGTTGCAATTTTCAGATGTTCCGCACGTTCATCGTCATCCAAGCTGGTACGGCCACGTTTAAGTTCAGCTGATCAAAATTTTACGGTGATAGAAGATGGTGCAGAGTCCCCCGTACACAGTGTCCAACTCGTCTTTGATTTTTGTAGGCTTATTGCTTTTTAAAAACAAATATTTAATGACATTTCGATATCGACATTTTCCATTTTCACAAAAACACTCACATCGACTCACTCAAATTATTGTACCTTTCAAAGGATGCGCAAACGCGCATTCCCCAAATTTTGTTTACGGAGAAAATTATTATTCGAATTGAAGAAAATACTTGGAATCCTTTTTTTTTTCAATTCTTAATTATAATTCTTGACTCGATGAAGGGGATAACCGAAGATAGATGTATCGCTGCTTCACAACTAAGGACTGATTCAGGAAAAAAACTGATTACCTATCCCCTCCCATTACTCATCACCAAGTAAAAAAAAAATAGCGGACTCTGGTAAGATCGCATCTATAAAAAGGTGTGAATGTTGCAGCTTCCGTAGTCAGGAAGAAATCAAGTTCGGTAGACCAAAAATTGCCCAAAGAAGTGGTAGACAACTTTTAACGAAATCCCAACATGTCATTGAGAGATATGGCTAATAAGGATGGAACGTCACATGCTATGGTCCATCGAATCAAAAGAAGAGAAGGCCAACGTAGTTCCAATGTTCGGAAAACACCGGACAGATCATCAGAAAAGAACCAAGTTGCAAAATCCAGGAGTCGGATTTTGTATGAAAAGAAATTCGACTGCTGCAATATAGTATGAATGATGAAACTTAGGTGAAAGCGGACTTCAACCAGCTTCCAAGTTATTTTATGTGACAAAAAAGAGGGGCAACGCAGATCTCAAGTTTAAAAGACGTCGGTGCACCAAATTTCCCGTTATATACTTAATTTGGCAAACAATACGTTCATGTGGCCAGAAATCATTACTTTCCGTGACAACAGGCACAGATAGTACGGATGTGTACGTTAAGTAGTATCTTCAGAAGTGCCTTCTGCCATTATTTAGAAAGCAAGATGCTTCAGCCTTCTTTTGGCCGGATTTAGAAACTTGCAATTGCGGCAGAAAGGCAAGAGGTTTTTACGATGCCCGATGCATACCCGTAGTACTTAAGGGAGCGAAGCCTCTAAATTATTCGGAACTAATGCTAATCTTCCGGTCAGCAAGCCACTTCATGCAATGGTACCAGAGCTTAGTTTTGGGCGTCCGTCGCTTCCTTAAGGGGAATCGTGGATTGAGGGAAGTGCCTTTTAGAGCCTTACCCGGTCCGCTCTAAAAATTTTTACCGACGGCTCTCTCACTAATTAGGGAGCCGGTGCGGATGTTTACTATCCTGATTCTGACATTTGGATGGAGTACTCATTTGGAATGAATACTGAAGTCTTTGCCATCGCAATGGCAGCGAAGATGGTCCTTAATGAGTGGCCTTCGGAGAACATCTAAGTTACTGGGGGACTGCAGGTCGTCCGTAGATGAGCTGTGTATCCACAAAAAGGTGTCCCTTCAGTGGTCTTCTGGTCACACGGTGATCATGGGGAATGAAAGCGCTGATCTTCTAGCTAGGGCTGGCTCTTATTCTCCGTTCCTCGGACCGGAACTCCCCGTAGGCGTTGCGACTTCAGGTATCGGGTCTCTCATCAAAGTGGATGTTCGTAGGAGGCATCAGCAGAGATGGGCGAACCTGAATACTTGCAGGTGCACAAAACTTTTTTTGATGGACCCAATAGGAATTTCTCTGATTTTCACTTGGGGCTCGGAAAGAAACAAAGTAGAGCCAATCATTGCTGGCCACAGCTGGCTTTATGCTCATCTAACAAGAACGGGAGTGTTGACAGCCCCGAATGTCTGTCCTGTCTGGAAGAAGAGCCTGATACAACCGAAGACTTTCAGTGCGCTTGTCCTTCCTTCGCCCGGAGCAAGCTGGATCCTTTAGGGTCTGCCCTTATATCTGTAGATTAGCTGGAAAATCTTCCTCACCAAGACCTGATGAGTTTCATTAAGAGGACAGAAAGGTTTTGGTGAGAAGGTTTCTAGCAGGTTATCACAATAGGCCGCTCTGGCCTCCGTTATTGGGATCTCTCGTCCCCCTGCCTTTTAATTAAGAAAAATATTGGGCTAATATTAAAAGAAAATTAAAATAACAAAAAACACTCCTCTAACATAAGACACAGGCAGAGTATAAAAAATCGTCCGAAATGTTCGATACAGTCTCTTTTCAAAATTTAATGAGGAACGTAAAGCAAAAAATTAACCAATTTTATAGCACGTAGTAATTACGTATATCATGTCGGCTGTGTATAATGTAGATGATTAAGTAATCGTTCAATAAAAATTATTTAATAACAAAAAAAAAAAAAGTGGTGGTAAAATCAAAGCTGCAGTTATGAAAAGAAATCCTAGAAGAGCTTTCTATGCGGCACAAGCTGGATACCTGGCCATAGAAATATCGAGGGCAATGAGCTAGCAGATGAGCTAGCTTTGAAGCAATATCATATGTGAGTTTTCCACCCGATCGAAATTCTAAAAGGTGACATCGCCAACCATAGCTAAAAGAAGTTGAGTCAATTAGGACAATTGTTGTATCGTGAGATAATTATGGCCTATACAGAGTGTTTCCGTCACGGAGGTCTAAACATAGGGCAGGAGGTGAAAGTACTTACTTAGGCAAACAATAAATCGTTGGGGCAATTTCATAAAGAAATTCTAAGAGTATACTTTGTGTTTCGATTAGCAGTTCAGGGCGATATCATCAGGACAGCAATGAAACCCTGAACTGCTTGTTGTCTACACTACAACACACTGTGTCTTAAAACGTACAGTGTATACGGTCACTGAAGTTATTGTATAATGAAGAATCCCATGGCCTTTCCAACAACTCTTTAACGGTGACCGTACACCTTAGGCCATTTAGGAAAGCACATTCTCAGTGAAACAAGTGAGATATTCTCAGTTGGCTCACTGAGACTGCACTTTCAGTGAACTGTTTTAGTTCCATACTGAGCTACAAAAAACGATCGCAACCACTGAGCAACTGAGACAAGTGAAACTGAATTTTCTTGTCTCAGTTGACTCAGTTTCATTATTTTGTGATTTTAATTACTAATTAAAGTTTAGTGAGCTATTTGAATAAACTATAACAACACTTTCTTCAATTTATTACTATCCATTTTCTGTGGGCAAAATTATTTAAATTCAAAATTGGTAAATCAGCTGATTGGTTTGAACTGAAACTACTGAGATTGTTGCTCAAAGTTTTGTCTCAGTTGTCGAAAGCCACTCTTGTATATTTTAAGATCACTTCCAGCCCTATGGACTTTCGTGACACAAATCAATGGAGTTTCTTAGGAGGATCAGATTTGAGACTAGAAAACCAGTCGGGGTGGTTGGGCAATAATTGGGTCTAGAGTCAACGATTTCTGTCAGAGCTCCTAATTGTCGAAGCTGGGAGGAAGATCTGTGGTGTATCCTGAGATTACTTAAAGAAACGGTGGATCAAGGGTTGGATAGGTTCCCATATCGATCTATTTTGCACAATCGACAGTGGCCTAAGTGAAGTAGGCTAAGACTCATCTTAGTAGTGACATCCCTACTACCTTACCTATACATAAAAGCAATCTTCTACCTATTGGGTCTATTTGGTCTATTGACACTTGGCATGAAAACTTTTCTAAATTTTGAAATTTTCCTTATACGTTTTTCTAAGGATCCAAAAGAAAAAAAAAACAAAACAAAAATTAAAATAACTTTTGCATAACTGCTAATAACAAACACACTCACACAATAGACACCATATTGGTTTTGTTGTTGCTTAATATTTTACATTGAACTGAAAGTGTTTAGTCGATTTCATCGATTTTCTTGGTTTTATCCTCTGTGAAAAACTGGCTGCCTGATGCAAAAGAAGAGTTTTGCTTAAAAGTTTCATCTTATTGCGACATGGAATTTGCTTTTAAATAAGATTTTGCTTGCGTGGTTTTTCATCATCATCATCATCTGTAGAAGAAATACAGAAGAAGATGAAAAAAAACATTTAAAGGTAGATATGTGGCGGCGCGGCATGGCGCATTCATGCATACAAGGCTAGCAGCAGCAGCAGCAGCAGTATCACAACTAAAAGAAACAATAGCTCTGCGCGAATGATGCTTCGCGTTCTAATTATTCTGCACTACCATCAAAAACAACAACAATAAACAGCAAAATGGGTGGGGCAAGGGGGTAAAGAGATCGAAAAAAAGGAGTAAAAAAAACTGACAAAAGCAAGACGAAAGAAAATAAAATTCAAGAAAATTACTTTTCTTCTCTGGCGCGCTTTTAATATTTAAAAAAAAAAAAAAAAAAAAAAAAAAAAAACTGCTGCTGCTGAGAGATGAGCTCTCCATGGTAAAATAAAATCGCGCGTTTGGTCAACATGAAAACCGGCGCAAGATGATAGTTTTAAAGGCCGCACCGCACCACCAAACCAATCATCCTCTTTTATTTACAGCTTGGAATGGAGAATATGTTTTTTTTTTTTTGTATTATAAGTATGTGCGCCAGTTGCCACCATACCATGCACCCCTTCACCCCTCCCTCTTTGATACTCTTGCCATGGAAATGTTTTTTTTTTTTTTTATCTTTACCTTCTTGTCGTTTCCTACTTTTCTTTATATAAAATGTACTTGGTGCCGTATCCGTGCTTAATACATATCTGACTATATATATGTAGATTGTAGATACAGCAGAGCTTACTTATGTTCGGCCATGTTGGAAAAGTTTACAGATAGAAGCAAAAAACACAAAAAAGAGCACACCACCAGCAAGTAAGCAAGCAAGCAAGAAAGTGAATTATTGAAATTTGTATCATTTCTCTCTACTCGACTTGGTCGCACACAGTTTTCTCTTTTTCCGTTGTGCATTTGGACTTGAGCTTAAAAAATAGAAGAAAAATTTAAAGAAAAAAAAACCTATTCCTCGTCCTTCGAATTGACTCCTTCGCTAGATTCTACTAAAGCTGGACCGACCCAGAAGAGACAAAGTAGTAAGAAGTGAGTAGGTGCCTACCTACTACGTATATGTACTGTTATGTTAGTTGATTTTAGTTTGGTTTGGCCTATCCGCTCCTAGCTCCTATAGTCAAGTCAAGTCCTGTTGATGATGATGTGATCATCGCTCTTATGCTGTTGTGCATGTAGATGAGTAGATTATGATAGACCTTGGACAGGAGGACGAGGAGGAGGAAAAGAAGAAAATCTCACACATTTCCCATCTACATGGATTTTCTTCTTAGTCCATGCAGCAGTTAGAGCGTAGCAAGTATACTGGAGATACCACTTGAACCTTTTATTGATCATTAGCTATAGATGGTGGCTGGGATACAGCCCCTTCCCTACCCACCTACCCGCTATCAAACTATATTCGACCTAACCTAAGCAACATCATGCAACGCGAATAATTGTTATTTTACGTTCTAAATATGGCTGCCATGGAATTTTGTGGAAATTATTACTAACCCAACCACCAGCATTTAGCGTTTAGCAAGAACATTATCATGCTTGGTTTGCAGATAGTAGATAGAAGAAGATACATAGGTCTTGAGATGAAACTATCTGCATATATGTACTTTAAGTATATATGTATCTATGTATGCATGTGCATGCATGGAGCTACTCATTCGCCTATTTCTATTTTCCGGAATCGATATGAAAAAAATAAAAACGATTTGGAGCTACTTCTAGAAACTTTAATTAGTTTTTGATTTGATTTTTATCTGACACAACTCTGCAATTCTGCATTGCTTCACTCACTCGTCAATAGTCAGTCGATAAGAGATGGCGCCACGTATCATG
Source organism: Dioctria rufipes (assembly GCA_963924295.1). NCBI lineage: Eukaryota > Metazoa > Arthropoda > Insecta > Diptera > Asilidae > Dioctria > Dioctria rufipes. The sequence goes on along the minus strand of OZ002742.1, from coordinate 14,075,351 downwards.
CGCATTTTGAAATTATGTGAGTACAGGGTGTTTCGTATTTGCATGGCATATGGCAACAGCGGCTTATTGGCTTTTGTAGTATGTGATAAAAAGTGTGTTATTAAGTCGGTATGAGGAGAGGAAGATGATCTCTGCTATAGGGAATCACAATGTGAATATAGTGGGATTTTTTTTATTTTTGTGAAACACCCTGTAAAGATAGCAATATTCTAAATAAGCATGGGCAGATCAAGACGGTCCAATTTTTTGTTTTGATTTTTTGGATCTTGAATGAAGTGGAGTATAGGCCTTGGCTGGGGATGCTTTGTTTTTTTTTTTCTTTTCTTAACTCTTATACCAACAGCCTGTCCATCGTGTATTTGGACAAACTTACAGGAATGGTAGACGTTTCAAACATATCATTAACGGCACGATTATCAAAAAAAAAAAATACCATGAAACCAGGTGTGACTAAGTGGTAGTAATTACGCTGACTGAAGCTCTGATTTTGCTTCTAATCTCCTTTCCGACCTTGTTCCACTCCCACCCGTGTTCTTCACATATAGGGCTTCACATAGCCTTTTTCCTCCTGACTCTGTTATGGCTTTGAATGGTTTTTATTCATTGTTGCAGGTGATTATCCTCTAGTAGTAGCTAAAGGGTCTTCCAATAAGAGGTGTTATTTTGATATTCAAAGAAAAATGCCATTTTTTGAGATAAATGATCGAATCTTTATTTTATTATAAAGAGGAAGGTATGCCGTTAATAATGGAAAATAACATCAGCCAAATGACCACCACGACCACGCCTACAGGACCATATCCTTTTCATGAAATTTTCCATAACCAAATCGCAAAGTGGATGCCCTATGTCCTCGATAGCCTCACGAATTCCATCTTTGAGGTCTTGAATCGACGCTGGGCTGTTGGCGTAGACCTTTCCTTTCACGTGGCCCCAAAGGAAGAAGTCGCAAGGTGTTAAGTCACAAGATCTCGGTGGCCAATTGTGATCACCTCTTCGAGAGATAACACGGTCCGGAAACTTTTCCCGTAAAAGATCAATGGTTTCGTTGCTTGTATGGCACGTAGCGCCGTCTTGTTGAAAGTAAACGTTGTCCAGATCAATACCATCCAATTCCGGCCATAAAAAATCATTAATCATCTGTCGATAGCGCAAACCATTCACAGTAACTGTTGCTCCAGCCTCATTTTCGAAAAAGTAAGGTCCAATGACCCCGCGGGACCATAAACCGCACCAAACAGTCACACGTGGAGGATAGAGAGGCTTTTCAACAATAAATCTTGGGTTTTCCGAGCCCCAGATGCGACAATTTTGCTTGTTGACAAAGCCATCGAGGTGGAAATGGGCCTCATCACTCAAGATGAGTTTTCGATGGAATTCCGGATCATTTTCATGCATTTCAAGGACCCAATCAGCAAAGACTCGACGTTGTTGATGATCGGCCGGCTTGAGTTCTTGTGTTAACTGAACTTTATAAGCCTTAAGACCCAAATCTTTATGCAAAATACGGTGTAATGACATTTGTGGAATGCCTAATTCCAAAGAACGACGAGGAATGGACAAGCCTGGGTTTTCTTCCACACTTTCGGCTACAGCAGCAATATTCTCGGCTGTTCTGGAGCGACGTGCACGGGTTTTATTCTTCACATCACTAACTAGTCCCGACAGCTCGAATTTTTCTACCAATTTCTGTATTGCGGTCCGACAAGGTGCTTCACGACGACCCAAAAATGTTCGAATTTTACGAACCGTCTCTGCCACATTTTCACCATTTTTATAGTGAATTTTAATAATTTCAATGCGTTGTTGAATCGTGTATCGTTCCATTTTTATTAATGGCGTAGTTTCTACTTGTCAAATGCCAAAAAATGACAGCTCCAAAAGTGACATCTACCGAAATAGCGGGCTAATTAAAATAACACCTCTTATTGGAAAACCCTTTATAAGAAGAGGCATTTATATCATGTATACAAAGTCTCCAAATTCTAAGAAAATGTATTGTTATAGACATAAATTTTTTCTGCAATCTAACGCTAAGGAAATCTCTTTTTACCGACTTGTTTTTAAGTTAACTTTGCTTCCATACCACGTGTTGGCGATGTCTGGGGGCTTTGTTTACAATAACAAGTTTTAAATTATTTATATAGATATATAAAAATGCCGCCCAGGGAACACCCCCCCCCCCCCCCCTAGATTGGTTTTCCTCACTCTGACTTTACTTTAGCAATCAACTGTAATTTAGTTTTTTACAACATAATTTTGGGCGGGTCCTTTGGACGCGCTCGTATTTTGTTGGTTCGCCCAAGTAATCTAAAGAATTTTTACTCGGCTCGAAAGCCAAGTTATATCGTATTTTTCACCCATACTTGTGCGGCTCGCCACAGAAGATTTCTTCTTGCTTTTGGAGATCCGCTTCTGTAATTATTTTAAAAACCAACCCTCTATTTTGGTTCCAGAAGTAGACTGTAAAAACTTCACAAATTGTTGCCACAAAGCTTAGTTATTTTTCTCTAAAATGTAGAGAATGTTTTCTAAAATTTGGGAGAAAAAACTACATTTTAGGGAATATTCCCTACATTTTTAAGAAATTCCCTAATCTTATCGAAAAATACCTAGGCTTTGTGGCAAAAATTTGTGCATTTTTTTTTACTGTGTAGGTTCATCGAAGGTAAATCTCCACAAAATTATATGCAGGGAGATGATCCGAAGTCGTTTATTAGAAAACACCATCGACACAACACATTTATTTATTTATTATAGATACAAAAATGTTTAAAACATTCTGACTTGAATCTCCCAGTGACTCGAAGTGAACGTATGGTTAGAGGAAGTGAGTTCCAAAGTCTGACACCATAGACGAAGAAAGATCGAGAACTAATCGAGAGTCTATGATAGGGAGTTTTCAACAAAAGCGTTCTTTCAGAATGCAAAAACTTAAGTCGACTGCCAAGGTAATCCGGGTACTGCAAGTTAAGGATCTTATATATCACAAAGCAAATACGGAATTTCAGATAGTTATCCAAAGTGCAACCAAGAATTTTCATCGAGTACTGCGAAATATGTTCAAATCTTCTAAGGCTAAAGACATACCGAACACATGAGTTAAATGCGACATTTAATTTTCTACGACTCGAGTAATCTAAGTGACAATATACAACGTCAGCATAGTTGATAATCGGTAGTAGTAAGCATTTCACAAGTCGAACACGTATAGTTTGTGGCGTATATGCTGAGTGACGCCATAATGCTTTTAGTCCACCATAGATCTTACCTACAACACCATCGATATGGTCACTCCAAGATAACCGATTATTGAAGATTAAGCCAAGATTCCGAGCATTAGTTGAAAACGGTATAATCATATTATTTAAAATAACTGGTGGAAGGTCAGTATAGGTTAAATTCAGATAATAAATGAGCATAGCCTAAGATTTGGATGGGTTGATTCTGAGCTTGTTAAGTTCAGCCCACCTACTTATGCATAGAAGATCTTTGTTTAGTTCAGTAATTGCGCGTGGGATATCATTGATGGGAGCAGATATATAAAGTTGTACATCATCGGCATATAACTGCAGTGAACATTTATTAATGTGATTTTCCAGATCATTTACGTATAGACTGAAGAGAAGAGGACCTAAGATAGATCCTTGTGGCACTCCTGAATAGAGAGAACAGAGCTTGGAAGATTTCGAGTTACAAACAACTAATTGCTTCCTATTAGTTAAGTAATCATAGATGAGTTTAGGAGCAGGACCAGCAAAACCAAATTCTACAACCAGCTTATTATATAATAATTTAAAATCGACAGAGTCAAACGCTTTCGAAAAGTCAAGTAGCGTAAGGAGAGTTACTTCTTTATTTTCCATTCTACATCTTATCGTATCTGTGAGGAGTAGTAACGATGAAGTTGTGCTGTGTTTGGCTCTGAAACCAGACTGGATAGAACTGATCAAGTTATTAATATTAGCATGGTCGATGATTTGTTTGTATAAGACTTTTTCAAATACTTTGGACAATATAGGAAGAATGGTAATTGGTCTATAATCTTCAGGGGACGATGCTTTGGACTTCTTTCTAATAGGAACAACAAGCCCTATTTTCCAAGCTGAAGGGAAAGAAGCAGTAGTGATAGCAGTATTAAATATATGTCTAATATGATTAATTAAGGATGGCAATAATAGTTTCAGGAAACGCATTTCAATACCATCAGAGCCTGTAGCATTTAATTTAATAGATTTAAAGGCATTCAGAAGCTCAGTGGTACAAATATTCCAAAAAGAGAAATTATTTGTAGCATTAGGAATAGGGAGATCGGACGAATCTACTACCACTGAGGTTGAGCCCGAGGCAAAGTATTTATTAAGCAAGTCAGGATCAGCTACACATTCCTCGCTGCCTCTAATGATATTAAGCTCACGAATGTTATTCCAAAGTTCGCGAGAAGGTAAACTTGGATCAAGCCTTTTCGAGTAGAAATTAATTTTAGCCTTCCTAATTAAAGCACAAGTCTTATTTCTAAGGGTTCGATAATTGTTCCATAGGAATTCACCACGGAACCTTTTCCATAGTTTATAGGCAAAATTTCGTTCACGAATAGAAGTTTTTATTTCATCATTGATCCAATTGCACTCGGAACGGCAATAGGACATAGAACATTCAATAGAATCCCGGATTTTTATCGAATTTCCTCTTTAAATTTGTCGTATTTAGTTAGTGCCCCCCCCATTATATAGAATATTGACACCGCCACTGCAAAGATACTTCGAATTAGATATTCTCTTTACCATGTACGGAAATCTTGAGGGTAGCATGATTTACTGGTATTATTGATCTTCACCTACGCTTCAAAACATAATCATACATATGTGAACTGAAGTGAAAAAATAAACGAATCCAGGTTATACAGCACCAGGAAATATCGTATAATAGAGGAAGGAACACAAGATACTCTAGCAGGAAGTAAACTAACTGATAATAGTTTTTGCTTCAATGGGACACGAACCTGGGTCTCAAAATTTATATACAATTCTTCTTCATTAATTCCCCGGGGTGTTGGATTGGTATCGCTGTACAAACTCATCTGCAGGGTTGGAACTTAGTAGTTTTATGTTGTGAACTTTTTGCCATTTAAAAAATTCGTGCTGTTTCCAAATGTGAAACTTCGTAAAAAAGAGAACTGAACTTGAACAATTTGACGAAGGATGTAGTCGCCACCAACCAAGGTAAATCGATTCGAAATTTTCGGGAAGCCCAAGATTGTGTATAATCTCCCTCTACCATGAACCTACACAAATATCGACCACACCAGAAAGCAGCAGTAGTCTTCTTGATTGAATCGTTGTCGAAATCGTCGTCGTTGTTAGTCGTGCCGTCAGTTTCGTCGTCGTTGTCGTCGTCGTCGTACATAGAGGAATTAATTTAAGAGATTAATACAAAGGGGTCACACGAAAAGAGCGTATCAGAATGTTCCAATGATGGCTGGCTCTTGTTGGTTGAAAATTTTGGTAAAGCACCACACTTTGATGAATTTTATCTCCGTACTGTTGGAATGAGGATGATGAGGAGGGCCGGGCGGTTAGAAGAGGACATGGGATATGTAATATAGCCAAAAATAAGGCAGAAATCGAGATGTGCATATGTATGTAGGGTAGATAGGTATAGGTAGTAGGACCAAGTCTACCAGGTCTCTTTTGTCGTTGTCCTTATTCCACAATCAACCACATATCGTTATCGTGTATTATATGCATTCTATTTTGAGTGGGTGGCAAGTGTGCGGTGGTTCCATTCTGAAGCTTTATATTTTGGGGGGGTTGTAGATTTTGGGTACTATAGAACAACAACAACAACAACAAAAACAACACCCACCACCACCACCACCTTGTCCACCTCAACCAAACACTCCCAGGAGTCGTCGAGAGTTTAATAAATTTCTTATACATATATATAAGTGTGTATATAAAATGCCTGCTGTTGTGTTGTTGTTGTTCTTGCTGTTGTTGCTATTATTAGTTAGAAGGAACAGTTGTTAGCTATACATAGTGAGAATATGTGCCATATTATACCTCTACCCGGAATCAAATCCAACTTTAGCCTCACAGCACATAGCATCACATCGGCCTCAAAAACATTATTTTATCAGGAGCACATTAAAGCCAAAAAGCTTTTTGGTATAGCACAGTTATAGAGAAACCATCAGAGGATGCTTGTGCTGTTCCTGGTTGGGTGTAGCGTGTAGCCTCACCTCACTGAATCGAGCTCTTGATATTAAAACATGAGAGCAAACTCAGTTGCATCTATATAGAGATGAGATGAGATGTAGATGGATTTGTTGTTGTTGTTGTTTTTGTTGTTGTATGTACTATAATATAATATACTATACTATAGAAGGCCATGTTAGAAAGAAATCGCGACATACACGTCGTAGCGCACACACAAAATCAATACTCAACGAAATGGTTAAAGTATAGTCTCCTCTTGGGTTCTAGCTACAGAAGTCTAGTTTTGGTCATGTATTTATGTATGTACACACCCCGGTTGTATGTCCTATGTAGGGGGGGGGGGGGGTACATTGTATACTTTTGCAACTGTGCTGCTACTGTTACAGTTACTGTTGGTGGTGCTATCCTTCTACTTTACATACTCTTATTCTTATTTGTCGGTATATAATGTGCTGCATGATTGTTGAGAGATGGGAGAGGGAATGAGGATAGATAGATGGTGCTACTACTATATCTAGCTACCTCCAACTTTTTCCCTTTTTTATACCTGAAAAGAAGATATGTTGTTGGCATTGAAGGGGTGGGGAGATTTAGGCTGCATCACAGAATTTCTCTGTACAAGTAAAGAAAAGTTTTCTACATAAAAAGGTGCCTATGTACCTTACCTTACCTCCCCTGGGCATCAACATAGTTATAGAATCAACAGAACTTAAATTTTTTCCAAAAATTTTGTGCACTTTAATACTCGCAATTGCTTTTTGTATGACTCCTTTTGTAATAATCACCCCTCCCCGTTATGGTGGCACATTTTAACTAAATATTAGAGATAATCTCAAAGTAAACAAGCACCCCTCCTCCCCCACTCCACCCTACCCCTTTCCTAACCTAACAATTTTCGTCCCTAACATCTTTTCATAGTATACAGGCGGCGGCGGCGGCGGGGCAGTAAAGGAATTTCTTTCTTGGTTTTTGAAATGAAGAAGGCAACATACAAAAACTTTCCAGAATTTCCCAACAGCAGTTTCTATATGGCGTGCTGTTCTAATTAAATGCAAAATGAAATGTACGAGAAGAAGTAGCAGAGGGGTGGCAGGAATTTAGAGAGGGAGTAGAGGGGAAAAAATAAATATCCAGCAGGAATGACTGAATTAAAAGCCCTCGACGAAATTACGTCCTTAAAGTAGTATTTCCCTTTATTGGAGGAATTTTTCAAGTGAAAAGGAAGAAACATGCGCATTACTTTTTAAAGAAAGAAAAATTTCGATTTAAAACGCACATTTCCTGCATTAACCACTAGCAACAGCAGGAGCACCACCAGCAGCAGCAGCAGCGGCGGCAGCACAAGGCACAACCCTTTCTCCGCTCTCCGCGCTTTTTATACATATATAGAATGGAGAAAAAGTTATGTAGGGATATGCAGAGATAGATATGTAACCTCGGTAGTCGGTATCCCCCGTCCTGCCCCGGAAGGATATGCACATATATATATATATAATATACATACAGAAATATCTCTTTTGTATATCGGATATCTCACCTCGCCTCCTCGCCATGCCAAACTCTTCTACTACCGAAACTGACAAACGTCCTTGGGTGAGAATATTCGAGTTCGAGGGCATTGAAAGTGTGCGATGAGTTTATCTCTTGGGGGCAAGCAGAATTGGGATTTTTGGACATGGCCATGGTGTCGTGCTCATCGGTCGGAATGAAGGGAGGATAGACGATTGGAATTGGGTTGAATCCACCACAGGACCGCACAGCAAAACCAACTTTTGGAGGGCTGATAATGGTTTTCACCACCGACGAACGAACGAACGGATAGATGGACGGACGGACGGACGAACGAACAGACGACCTCGCCAAGTAGACATAGCACGCATATTCCAGCAGAAGGCCCATGAAAATTGGCATATGGCAGCTGCTGCTATTCTCCCCATATTCTCATATAAATATTAGTTCTAGGCTCAATTTACCAACATAACGGCATCTAAATTTTTTTTTTCATTTCTTTATGTTGGCAGATCTTTTTTTTTTTTTTCGACCGGACAGTGCTATTTTATGTATGTGTGTATGTAGCTCCTTGGAATTATTATAAATTCGTACACATTCCTTCCGCTTTCTTTCCATTTTATTCTTGTCATCCTTCTTCCGGTTATAAGGACGTGGAATATCACTTTAACGAGCCCCCTCATCTAATATATAATAGGAGAGGTGTAGGTAGCTGGTATATGACTTGCCGTTATATGCAAAGCGTCATTTTTATTTCCATATTTAAAACATAAAACGAAAAAAGAGGATGAAGAAAGGAAAACAAACGAAAAACAAAAACAACCTAGATTAGCGTCAGCACATTTAATTTTAAATGCAAAAGGACTAGAGAGAAAGAGTGATGGGAAGTAAGATTAAAGGGGAATGGGAATGACTTGGTAGGTCTAGGTGGGTGAACTGGGTAGGTTTTTGGTAGGTAGTTAGATGATGGTGGAGGTTTGTTGAATTGAAGAATGAGTTTTGGGTAGTTGGCTGGGTGAGGGGGGGGGGGGTATTATGGTGGTAACGAAATGCAAGAAGAATGTAGAAAATCATGCGATGTATTTACTACCAACATCAGAATCAGCAACTCCGACGACCTCTTTTCCTTTCATTTTGCCCGCTCTTCCACAATATTTACTATATACTCCACCCAACGCCACCTTTCTTCCAAAATCACCCAACCCCTAACCATCTATCTCCAACCATCCAGTTGGCACAGGGTGATGGGTGATATGTATATATGTATGAACACGTATATATGTATATATATTTAATATAGTGTGGTGGATATTCGACGAATCAGGGACAACATATCAACGATTCAGGAGACTCTGTAGCTGAGATAAAAGGTGGCGGCTAAAGGTGGGATTTGCGGAAATTCGAAATGTTCTTGAACGACGCTGAACGCAAAGGAAAAGTTGTCAAGTTTCTCACCTTTTTGCTGCAAAAGTTTAAAATTTGTCTTCTTCTTTCGTCCTTAGTATTCATATGCCCTGCCCTACCCTGTGCATTACCAAGAGTGCCAAGTGACGGAGTGATGTAATGATGTTTTTTTTTTCTTTCCTTTTTTTTTACTTTCCCATGTAAACTTTCAAACACTTACGCCCTCCTTCAGTCTCCTCATTTAATACCGTGTAGGGCAATGACGACGAGTTATATTGATCCAGAAATTTGACGCGCGACATCTTCTAAGATTCGTGTATTTTACGAAAATATTCAAGCGAATGTAAAAACATTACCAAAACTTTTCTGAGCTTCTATCAATTTGACCTCGTTTGTAAATTGCTATAACTAATCAATGATGTCTATACTATAACAGTTAGTCCACAGACAATAGAGTGAGCTGTACTGATGATGTGGTACATAAGTAATTCTCTTATTATTATTACCTAAAAAATCTTTCTTCATTCAAAAGTTCATTAAAATTTAGACTTAGCTAAGATTTGCACCAGTATAACAGTTAATTTGGATATTAGCTTGAATTTAGGATAGTATGAATAAATAAAAAAACATAGCGGCCAGGTACATCGCATCCCAATTAGGAGTAAAAGGAGGAAACACTGGATAATATGTGTGGGAGTCAAGCAGTCAACCGGAGATAAATGCATATACTGGCAGCTAGAAGTGTCTTAGCTCACCATTGGTTTGTGGCCACGTTATGTCAATGCTAGAACCTTATCTGTCATTTATCAAAAGGAAAAAGAAAGAAACACAATTAGACCACAAAAATCACCAAGCAATTTGCAAAAATTTGTTAATATTGCTGAAAATCGCCTAGCAGTAGCTCGAAATCACAGCTAGCTCTGACGAACCTTTCCACACCCAAACTTTGACAAACCTCTCCACCATAAATTCCACTATATGAGTTCACAGATTTTATTGAGTACGACAAGAGCTCTGATGATGTCCTAATAAGACGAAATGCGTTGTAAAAAAACGTATGTAAAATTAAAAATGTATATATGTACGTTGTGGAAATTACATGAAGTGTTTTATTATCTTTCATAAGATGGCAGTTCTTACTACATATATGATTCGAACGGAGGAAAAAATTATTTTATGAGAAACTTTATGGTAAACTCAAACATCTTTAGGCACTGCTCAAATTTCATACAACTTATAAAGGGTTATCCAATAAGAGGTGTTATTTTGATATTCAAAGAAAAATACCATTTTTTTAGATAAATGATCGGATCTTTATTTCATTATAAAGAGGAAGGTATGCCGTTAATAATGGAAAATAACATCACCCAAATGACCACCACGACCACGCCTACAGGACCATATCCTTTTCATGAAATTTTCCATAACCAAATCGCAAAGTGACTGCCCTATGTCCTCGATAGCCTCACGAATTCCATCTTTGAGGTCTTGAATCGACGCTGGACTATTGGCGTAGACCTTCTCTTTCACGTGGCCCCAAAAGAAGAAGTCGCAAGGTGTTAAGTCACAAGATCTCGGTGGCCAATTGTGATCACCTCTTCGAGAGATAATACGGTCCGGAAACTTTTCCCGTAAAAGATTAATGGTTTCGTTGCTTGTATGGCACGTAGCGCCGTCTTGTTGAAAGTAAACGTTGTCCAGATCAATACCATCCAATTCCGGCCATAAAAAATCATTAATCATCTGTCGATAGCGCAAACCATTCACAGTAACTGTTGCTCCAGCCTCATTTTCGAAAAAGTAAGGTCCAATGACCCCGCGGGACCATAAACCGCACCAAACAGTCACACGTTTAGGATAGAGAGGCTTTTCAACAATAACTCTTGGGTTTTCCGAGCCCCAGATGCGACAATTTGCTTGTTGACGAAGCCATCGAGGTGGAAATGGGCCTCATCACTCAAAATGAGTTTTCGATGGAATTCCGGATCATTTTCATGCATTTCAAGGACCCAATCAGCAAATACTCGACGTTGTTGATGATCGGCCGGCTTGAGTTCTTGTGTTAACTGAACTTTATAAGCCTTAAGACCCAAATTTTTATGCAAAATACGGTGTAATGACGTTTGTGGAATGCCTAATTCCAAAGAACGACGAGGAATGGACAAACCTGGGTTTTCTTCAACACTTTCTGCTACAGCAGCAATATGCTTGGCTGTTCTTGAGCGACGTGCACGGGTTTTATTCTTCACATCACTAACTTGTCCCGACAGCATTTTTCTACCAATTTCTGTATTACGGTCCGACAAGGTGCTTCACGACGACCCAAAAATATTCGAGTTTTACGAACCATCTCTGCCACATTTTCACCATTTTTATAGTGAATTTTAATAATTTCAATGCGTTGTTGAATCGTGTATCGTTCCATTTTTATTAATGGCGTAGTTTCTACTTGTCAAATGTCAAAAAATGACAGCTCCAAAAGTGACATCTAGCGAAATAGCGGGCTAATTAAAATGACACCTCTTATTGGAAAACCCTTTATATGATTCGAACGTAGGAAAAAATTATTTTATGAGAAACTTTATGGTAAACTCAAACACCTTTAGGCACTGCTCAAATTTCATACAACTTATAGAATAAAAAATTGTGAATAGTAGGATGCTCTCCTTCGATATAGGAAAATGCTTTTGACTTTCACAAATCATCAACAGTTTTCTGTTTCTAGAATTTTTTCTCTTTTTTTTTATATTGAACATGAAGGCCACAAATCACTGACATGATAACTTAAGATGGAGTTCCTCAAGCTTAACTCCTAGGACCAATCCTCTTTAAAATTATAATTAGAATACACAAATTAGAATAGAGTGGCGGCTATCAGCCATACTTAAACCATCGATGGTCCATGTGATGCCAGCTCCAACTCCCAAAGACACATAATAAATCTGAATCATCTGCCAAGCGATTATCTTCCCACTTCCTTTACTAGGAAGTCTAGCCGTGGGACAGTGTAATCCGTATAGCTTCCCGTATATAACTCAAGACAGAGCTTTAGTATTCTGCTGTGATGACCAAGGTCTGCTAAGGTTACCTAACAGCCTAACTGGCTTAGTCTCAGTGCAGTCCTTTTTGCAGGTATATGAATACATTTTCCATGGATGTCATCAAGAGGCAAGAGCCAGAGCATCTCCATTGCTGCAGTTGGGAGACAATAAGGCACATGCACAGTGTGAACAAATCTCACCATGGAATGGACGTCATCCTTGTTCTATTATTATATGTATATATGTAAGGAGCTTCTGTTGTACTAATAGTTGAACAGATCTTGGCTGAATACCGGCCACCTTCAATTGAGGAAGCTTCTTATCACTGCAGACTGTCTGCTGTACATGGCTTGTGTGAATGCCTGGTGGTGATTGCCAAGCGTAGAATGGTAACCTTTGGTAAATCACAACCAGACCTTGGTGAGATGGTGGAAAGACCGCTCTGTAAGTGGGGGATATTGAGTACCTGGGTACTGTGATCTGATGAGTTATTTATAGATCAGTAGCTTGGTGTTTATTGATAGTCCATTTCGAAGGTTTATAATTGGACTAAGAAGACTATATATAGGCGTAGTAATTTTCTGTTTGAATACCATCCTTAGAGTGATAGTTGACACGAAGTTCGCACTAAGACTTTCTTGCAGGGCTTGATTTTGGCCTCTGTTTATGTCAAACTCTATCGCAAAGTAAATTGCTTAGGCAAAGAGATTTGGCGTAGGTTATAAGGAGAATCATCTCCGTATATAGAGAAGAATTGTGGAGCTTACATTTGTCGATTGGTGTCCAAGGTGTATACAAGTTGAAGAAAACCAGACCGACGGTAGAACCTTGCGGAACTCCTACATGGATAGGTTTTCGAAGTTGATTTGTGTTTTTCGATCTCTATATATAGAATTTCCTGGAAGACAGAAAACTGTAGATTGTTTTGGTTTTAATTAGTTTGGGAATCCGAATTGGATTAATTTGTAGGTTAGCCCATTTTACCACACTGAGTCGACTGCTATCTTTGAAACAGCCTACCGTGAATTCTTTTTTATTCCGACGTGACAAGGGTACGTCTGTTTGTAATTTCAGTAAAGGATGTATGGGGTTGAATGCTGTGACTTGAAGCCGAATTGTGAATACTGACGGATATTTTTTTCAAGAAGTTTCTTTAGGGTATTCAGCTGTTCTCGCTCGACTGGAACATCTCCCTAGTTAGTGATGTTGCACCAGCTGTCAGAATAACGCTACGTTGACGGAACGATAGGGATTGGGGAAGTTTTAATTCTTTTGATCATTTTCCGAAAGTGTTTCCCAAAAAACACTTTTGCTACGTTCTTCGATCAGTGCATGAATAGAAATATATCCTAAAAATTTTCCTACATATTTGCAAAATGCCTAACTGATTTACCCACCCTGCGTTACCAAAATATTTGTCTTCCTGTCCAGTTCATTAGCGTACAGCTTCAATCGATATTTGCACAAACACGTAGCTGCACTAATGGTGGGGAAAGTAGGGAGATGCATTCATGCATTGAAATTATTTTAAAACTGTTTTCAAATCGCACACTGATCGCATTGAAGTGATCATGGACCAAGACGTCCCAATCTAATTATAATGCTCGAAATGCAGTTATAATCGTGCGATGATGACGGAAAGTAGAGAGAGATTCGAATGAAATAATCAAAGCCACAATTGCTTACACGGCCAGCCGGGGCGGCCGGGCAAAAAAAAAAAAAAGTGAAAAAAGAAAGATGTTCCTGTACCGGACCCGGGGCGGTGCGGCACGGTGACCAGTCTTTAGTTAGTTTAGTTTCACAGGCTTAGCAGCAGCAGCAGCAGCAAGTGAGCTTAAGAGAGGAGTCGTCGGGTCGAGAGGAGTTTACAGTAACAAGTAGGCAAGCCAAAGCCGGCCTGAGAGTTTTTATAAACTGTAACCAGTCCGCCATTGCATAAATGGCCGCAAATTTTTTCTGCTTTTACACATTTTTTTTTTCTCCGTTTTTCTAAATAGTTCCCCATTTGCCTTTTATTTTCCAACATGATTCTGTAGTACAAGTCGACTTGGTTGGGGCATTGATCTAACTGTTGTGTCGCCGTTTGATTGTTAGGTATGCGCGCATATCTAAGTTTGTATGCGCGGCCAGTTTATATTATGTTGTTGTAGCTGCTGCTGCTGCTGCTGCTGCTGCTGTTACTGAGCTGTTTTTTGTTATATAGCACTGCTGATTACTTTCCATGCAAGTTGTACGTGGCCAAAGATAAGCTTTATGTTAGTGCGAAATATTTGAACCGATAGAAAGGAACGTCGTCGTCGTAATCACTGCTGTACAAAAAAAAAAAAAAAAAAAAAAAAACTAGAGCAGTTCATACTATTTAAGTACAAGTAAGTAGTTAACGCATAGCATGCTGTGGCTAGGCTGCAGATATTAAAATATGCGCGCGTTCTTAAAATGTCAAGTTTTAACTCGAAACAAAAGGCTTACAAAATTTTAAATTTAATTATGAGAAACGATCCGTAACAACACCAACAACAAGGTGGATATTAAGTCGCTTTGTAGTAAATACTTACCTTTGTCGGTTATGGGCTTGTATTTATGTATATTAAGGAAAACTGGAACATCTGGTTCATGTCGTCGTCGTAAAAATGAATGCGCGCGCAGATAGGTAAGGCAAATGTATGTAAAATTGTGTACGTGTCTCTACAGCGAGTATAGATATAAAGATAGCCTGATAGTATTATGAGCTCAGCTCGATTAATTTCTTAATGCTATCTGAATTAAACTGAAATGCTTACACACACACACACACACACATGAACACATAAATTAATTCCATATAAACAAATACAAAAACATTTTCAACTTTGCACCATGCATCCAGTTTTTTTTTTTCTTTTCTGATCGTTTAATTTGGGCATGTGGAAACATATGTAAGCCATGATGGAATTTAAGTGCTGTTGCCACATTTTGCGTAGAGTCCAGAAGAGACGTATATATTTCGAATTGGTCGAGGTGGATTTTAATAAAGTGCAATCAATACCTTCCAAGTAGTTATAAGATCATAATATATAGACTAGCTACCTACGTTACATTCATACATATGCAGAAAAGAACTCTAGTATAATATTGACGCATAAAAATATTATAAAATGGCAGCAATACCCCGTTATTTAGAGGTATGCGCAGTTTTACAATGTCTTATCTTTTAAAAGTTATCGTAACAAGATATAAATGAGATGTTAAAAAAATTCTTCCTTCCCTCGCTGAGTGACTTCAATAATTTTCTAAATATTACCTATTTTTTTTAATTTTTCCTCTCACTCATTTTAATCTACAAAATCATGAATCAAATTACACCAATAAATATTTATATTAATCAAATTTCCTTAAGTTGTATATGTTAGGATCAATGAACCTGGAAAAATGTCAAAAGGGCTTTCTTTAAAACGTCTTTCAAAAAGGACTTAAGGCAACTTTTTTTCTTTAGACAAGCCCAATCTAACATGTCTTATGTGGTATTTTTGTCTATTGGGAATTAGCAGAAAGTAGTTTTTCAATTACACCTTCAAGTACCTAGTACGAGTCGAAATTTCGTATTGAGATCAGCAATCATACTTGAACCATCTATTCCTCAAACTTAAAATTATTCAAACACAAAATCTCTCAGAAAACTGTCCAAGAACAAAATCTCCAAATTAAAATTTCTCCAAGATTATAATACTCAAATTCAAAATATCAAGTACAATTGTAAATTCATGATTCCCTTGGAATCGCGAGCTTTGGAGACTAAAGTTAAAGAATGAAAATTATTTGTTTAAAAAGTTTTGTAGAATTTTCTGTATTTCGATCAACAGTAAGCAGACGAGTAAAATAATTAAATACATTTGGAACCGAAGTACAAGTACAATTCTTACACTTAAAATTTTTGTTAAGTACAAGTACAATATTCCTTGGTCTTTGTTTTGGAAAAAAAATTTTAAGTATGCTTACCACAGTACCGAGACTTGTTGATGAATTGATGGATTGAAAAAGAGGTTGAGAACGATATGGATTCTCTAGAACCGTGGGCCACCGCACAAGACCCATTATTCACCCTCCTGATTTAAAAGCGACCCTCTCACAAAATTTAGCATTACCCCCCCCCCCCCCCCCATCGCCGCCGTAGCCGGTTCATGCAACATCTAGGAGGTGTATGTCAAGGAATCTATAATCTATAACGCTTGCAAGAAAGAGTCGGGCAGTGGCAAAGAAAATGAGAAACCGTTTTTGATACCTCTTTGCCTCATATACATGCAGATACAGAGTTGTCAATAAGTCCCATCCTGTATATTTGACCTCTGAGAAATGACTGTGCAGTAAGAATTGACACACCGGAACATGTATTCGTACTTATAATTCCCACAAATGTAAAGAAAATTTAGCTTAGAACTGCCGGGACTCTCCAACAAATTAAAGCCAACAGTTGTGACGAAAGTATATATAGCAAAAACTTTGTGGAACTATTTGTGAAGTTTTTCAATATGAAATTTTCCTTCGCTTATATATAATCCATAGTTATTTTTTGAATCAATATTATAAATATAGCAATAGAGATTGAGGCACCTTCAATCTCCCACCTGAACATCCTATCCAAATATTATAGAAGTTGAATTGGCTTATCCAGGAAGCCTAGAATATCCGTCCCTCTGCCCCCCACCCTATCACCTGTACATTAAAAACTGAAAGCTATTGATTATACGTGTATACAATAGTTGGTACCCGTGCAAATGAAAGCTATCCATCCGCCAGTATGTGATAAACGGTGAGCTAGTAGTACTGCAGAATCCACAACAGAATCCACTGATCGATCAGTACCTACGTGTGCAACGGAAAGTCCTTCTGGCATCGCCGGTACGTGAAAAATGGAGGACTAGCTGTAGTAAGTGAACAGCGGAATTAATATTTTACATTTATATATATTAGAGATATAAGGAATAAAACAAGAAATTGAATTCAAACCCGCTGTTGTCATTTAGACTCCTTACTCCACTGAAAGGCTTAAATACAATTGCGACTATAGACTGGCCGACGAATTCCTATGCAATATACACTCCATAAAACGTTCCTAGAGAAAATTGTTCCTATGACTGCAATAATCGTCGGACAACTGATTTATGAGGATATTGTGTTCGATGGTCGACGACACTGCAGATTCCTGATGTAATACACGATCCGTCAAACGTTCCTAGAGAAAATTGTACCTATAACTGTGATAGGCGTCAGCCGTCGCAACTGTTTTTTATTTAACCTGAAGTGACCCAGCGGCAAATTCCGACGTTTTGCTACCGGCTTTAGGGTTGTTAGTTATAATTTAGGGTAGCATCAATCGTAAAGTTTGTCGGAAAAGTGCTATACTGTCATGTAATTCTCACAACCGTTGTTTACTTTCTGCGAACTGTTGCCATGCCCGGTGATAAGCACCACTATAATCTTAGAATTGCCTATACATATCTTTATGGTATTATCAGCCGTAAAACGGAGAGAAGACTATTTGTTTCTTGTATATCTTCAGTCGGCGGGATTTGATTTTGGGCATGGTTTTTTACACAAAGTTCTTTAAATATTCGATTTTAATTACTTTAGAACTTAAAATCTGTAAAATACTTTTCAATTCCTTTTTAAATACTTTTTACTTCCTTTTTTTTAAATACTTTTAATTCCTTTTAAATACCAAATTTCAATACTCATTAAAACACTGGGGTTTAAATAGGCGAACTATATTCAATTATGTATAATAATTTCTCCAAATACAAGTATACCAAGGAATTGTACTTATACTTAAAATTTTTTTTAGGTAGGTACAAGGTGATTGCACTTGTAATTGTACTTTCTTTTTATAGGTCTGGCAGTAAGAACGGCAGTTATCCATGTATTGTCCACAAATGTAAATCGCCATCGAATCAAAACCCCATATACAGAAAATCTCTAAATTGAAATCATTCATGCAAATGGTATCCGGACCTCATGATCCTGTGAAGTACATAATTCATAAATCAAAATTTCCAAATTCTAAATCCCATGCAGGGTTTATGCATATATCATTGTACAGCTAACAAAATTTCATCTCTAATCCCCCCCCCCTCCCCCTTCAAACTATTTCCCCTGTAAATCAAAATGGTTTGAAAGCATTTTTTCTTGATATTACTGAAGACTTTCCGTTATTTAATGTTTAAATTTCGAAAGTTATAAAGGCTCTAGCTAGAGCCAAATTCGAAAAAATTACGTAATCACCCTGTAATATTGTAAGACGGTTGAAAAATATTGGTTTATAATTTTTCCTTTTTAAGTCAGTTGTAAGCCGTTATGCCATATTACATATGATATTTTATATAATAATTTTGAATCACCCTGTACATATGTATATAGCAAATAAATTTATCAAAATATATTTTTCACTAATTGTCTTTCTTTTATTTTTCAGGTGAGTATCCGACAATATCCAATCATCCTGGAATTTTGAGTGCATTCACCTTTTTTGTTTATCGTAAGTGAAACCACTTTACTGTAACATTTTATAACCGGCCTTCTGCCACCAAACCATAAGTCTTTAGTCTTCTCAGTTGCCTCTTTGAGTGGGGGGAAAGCGAACGAAGTCATTTTCCATTCAAAAGTTTTTTCTTGTAATTTAATTTATAATTTCAAAATACTAAAAATAATCTCATCATCATATGAAATATACAAAACTTAAATTTTATAAGAGAAACCATTTAAAGAAACACCCAACCATTTTATCGACTTGATCGACATCTGTCGTCGTCAAATCGCGAAGTATTTTCCTTCTTAATTCGAACGAAACCCTGATAAATCGCTATAAATCTAGCGCACATACCTACCCAGGCCAACCTACCTATACAGGGGTACATACAGGCAGTGCAAACAAATTTTGGTTCAGTACCAATGGAATTGGATACCAACACTGCTTTATCGAAGTTGGTGTTATATGTCAACGTTGGTGCAACGAATATTTTGTAGATTTTTTTTTTCTCTTTCCTCCCACCCGAACCCGACTGACCAACAATATACCGAGGAATGTTTTTTTTTTTTTTGAACAATCTTCTCTTGTTTCCTTCCCTTCAAATTATTGTCTCCTTCCGTTTTATGTTTCGTTTCGTATCGTTTCAAGTTGTGAATCAATTTACAGATTCATATAAAAAATTTATGAAATACATGGAATAGTATCTTGATGAAGGGAGGAACGAAGCGGAAGAGTTGTTTTAACTTCAGGTGGATCATCCCAAATTTAAAAAGAAGAAAGAATGCACAGAAGAAAAAAATTGTAAGAAATCAGCAGCCGCAAAGAAATTGCTCAAGCAAAACAAAAAAGTGAGAGCCCACCAAGATTTGTATCGCGCTATTAAATAAACTCTGATTTTACCCTAAGACCTGTGTATGTACATAGTCTAGAGAGTTGCTAGAGCTTACTTATAACAACCTGAGCCTGATCAGTGACCAAGCCATGGCTTATTTTCTTCTTCTTGCTGCTAGGTAACTGGATAGGACGTTAATGGTACTCTATAGCTTATAGCTGAGCTGGTTACGTACTACGACGCGACGGCTTAAAGAAAAGAGCTGTTTGCCCCTTGAGGAATTTTTCACGGTTTATTGTGTAGAGATCGAAACTGAACTGCCAAAATGACAGAAGTAATTAGGTATACCAACGTCATAAAAAAAATGGTTTTCTGGTTAAGTTTATAATTAGTTGTTTGTTTATTTTTTTTTTTCTAGAAGATAAATAAATAAATAAAAAATAAAATAAAAAAAACGGTACAACAGTGTAAATTATGTACAGACACACATCTCTGCTGGGTCAAGCTAAAAGAAAAAAAAAAAGGTTGGTGGCACTGTGCTCTGTTGATTGGGTGGATGGATTCTTGTATAGCGCGTTAACGCTGTGCACATTTGCGATCTGCTTCATTTTGATCAAAGATTAATTTTGTTGTTGTTGTTGTTATTCGCCACTCGTCGTCATCGCGTTGTGTCGTTGCCGACGAGTATTAAATGCCTCTTGAATCAAGATATTGTGTTATAGCCTTTGGGTCTTTTCATACATATATTAGGAGATAAAGGGAAGGGGGGCTGAACTTGCCAATTTTCAATGCAATGCGATGTTGCATTTCAGTTTAGTTTTCTTCACTGCACTTGTCTGTCTTCTCTCTTTCAACAATAATATTCTTTATATCGCCCTCCTATTGAATATAACAACTATCATGGACGCGATATATATATAAATTTTTTCTTTTTTTTTTTTTTTAGATATATACATGTCCCAAAGATTCTTTCCGATTTCAGAAATGCATTGATGGTTTCCTTTTCTCTTATATATAAAATATAAACGTGCTTGCTTGCTTGTTTACATGCAGCACATTTACATTCTGTATAATATTATGCTTGCAGTAAACACCATATAACCACCGTACATTTCCATTGCTTGCTGTAATATGAAAATAGTATAAAAAATAAATAAAATAAAATAAAATATAAAATGAGTTCGAGTTGATGGTGGATGGTTGTGTGATGCTGTTGTAAGGCTATTTTGTAGCATTTTGCTTGTAAATGAACCAGCAGCCATCAGCAATACAAAAATAAAAAAATAAAAAAAAGCTAAACTGGGAATAGAGAGAAAAACACATTTGTGCTGCTTATCCATGCGTCTTTTCCATAGCTCTAATACTTTCACGTTTTTTTTTGTTTTGTTTTTGTTTATTTAAAACTAAATATATGACCTGGGTTAGCTGCCTTTGTTTAGTTCGAAGTATATTGCATTGTTGTCAAATTGAGTTCCATATATAAATCTGCGATGTCGCCAAATTTCGCTTGGTTAAAGTTTGGATTACCCTCCTTTTTTGTTTTTTTATTATACTTAATATCGGTGCTATCTTTTTCGTTATTAATGACTTATAATTTTTTATATTATTAATTGCAAAATTTGATTTAATTATCAACCTCTTTTTATGATCGACCTGTCTCAACTGAAAATTAATGATATTGCAGAGTGCAGACATGCCACACAAGTTATAATTTAAGGTCAACTGCTCTCTGCCCTGCCTATTGAGAGTTTTTTTGTTTATTTTTCTCTATTTACCATAAGCTGGGATCAATGACGAACATTTAATTTTCATTTTAATTATTATCTTAAAGGCTATAATTATCGGTATAGCAAGACTTGAGATCACTGTTTTGTTTATTATCAACAGATAGACAGAAATGTTATTTCTTCAGCAGGAAAATTTTTTAACAAAAGTTAGATGGTAAATGTCGTTTTGACAGAATAGGACTAATTTTTTTTTTATCTCCTTTATAGCTGTTCTAAAAGGTCAGCAAGTGAAGAAAACTCCGAAGCAAGTGATGCTCCACATATGGAAATTATTATACATCATATCACGATTTTCCAGGCGAAAGTCAAGGCATTGGTTGAAGCGGAAAGGTATATCCTCACCTCAGACACTAAGAACAAGGAAATTGCCATATGCTCGGACAGCCAAGCAGCTGTCAAGATTTTGTCAAAACCCTTTACAACTTCCAAATTGGTATTAGAGTGTAAAACCACCCTAAATTCCATCTCTCGGATTAAGAGGGTATTCGTTCTTTGTGTGTCAGGTCTCAACGATAGTAGCGGGAACAAAAAGGCGGACGAGCTTGCTCGTCTTGATGCAGCCTCGGAAGCATCCTCCTCCACAATCGGGATCGCACTAAAATACCTAGCCTCTAATATATCGGTTTGAGCCGACCGCCAACACAGTCGCCTTTGGTTAGATGACCCTTTTGATAGAACTATGAGCTATTGAGATTAAACAATCCAACTCTTAGAGCTCTAGTGTCAATTCTCACTCTTATGTCAGGTGAACCTTATAAGATCGTCTGGTTGGGACCTATGACCAATTGATTAAAAGTCTGAGGGATGAACAATGGGCCTTGTTGTGGTCTATGTTGCAAGGACCCCGATGGGGCCTCAACTGCTTTTTAATCCATCCATCCTAAAGGAGGACTGGCAAATTGTGAGGTGTAGTTTAGAAAAATAAACAGTCTCTTAAGAAATTGCAAAACACAGACCTTGTTGTTCCGACGTACTTGTCGGATATCACTAACCAATTAGGCAGCTAAGTAGTGAACTCCAAAATTTCTGAGCTATATACATAAAATTTTAATGTTCATAAAATAAGATCCTTGGTCCTCTTTCTCTTACGTGAGGTTAAGTAAGGGGGATGCCGATAGAAGTGCCTAGCTTGCTTAACTTAGACCTCTAGTGGGTCCAATGTGCCCCTTGACCTCATGGGATAGGTAACCTTTTTAAACCGCCCGAGATCCATCCTACTTCCCTTAAGAATATGAGGATACATCTGAGCTCTTTACTTTGCAGCTCCCGTAGACTTGAAAAGAAGTAGCTACCTAATAGCCTACCTCTTTTATTTAACACTCGTAAAGTACGTGTTGGACGGATTCAATTTGCTCCGAACCCTTACAGCTCCTGCACAAATCGTTCGCCGCTATTCTCAGTCTTCTAGCATGGGCTCCTATGGCCCACTGATCCGTAATGACCGCTATTAGATTCCTTCTAGATTACTCTATATGGGGCCTCGAAATTCCAAAGTACCTAAATCCGTGGATCTTAAAATCCCAAATACCAGAACGGAAAAGGTTGAAGAAGAAAATTACAGAAAATATTGTTATAATCCCGCTGTTAAAAGCGATATATGCATGCCTTTGAGTCTCTGAATTTTTAAGTTTTGGATTTAGCTCTTGGGGATTTCTGAGCTATTCATAAAATTGTAACGCGTTCATTAAAATAAAATTCCAAATTTGGTCTTCTTTAGCTTTTTTCAGAGTCTGAAAATAAAAACGGCACTAAAAACAAAATCCCGAAATGAAAATCTCAAGAAAACTCTATAGAATCCCGAAAAAACCCTTGAAATTTATTCCAAAAGCGGAAATATTTCGGGATTTTATATAAGAGAAGTTTGTTTTCTAGCAAAATATTTTTCTGAATTTTCAAATTCGGGGGATTTTGTAATGAAACCATAAAAATCGGCAAGGAAGCAAAACTGCATTTTCGGTGTTCTCACGTCCAGGATTTTGCATTTGTAATTTTTAATTCCGAACACAATCCGAATATCATTTTCGAGATGCTCTGACATTGGCATTCGATTCCATTTTTCAGATTTTAGACTCCAAAATCTGTTACTGTTGTTTTCCAGCCTGAGCACGTTGCTTAGAAACCTATTGGAGAAGCCACCATTGTTCCAGCTAAGATTTAATCTAACCAACTTAAAATTTGTTAAACGTAACGGAAATGGTTTCTTGCTGGATGGTTCCCTAAAAGTCCAGGTCAATTTTATGACATATAACTCGTACTGCGGAATGAATGACGGCGGAAGATGGATATATTTCCAAATTTCTTCCCTTAACATTTTAATTACTAAAAAAAAAAAATCCAAAGAGAACTTAGACTTTAACTATTCCAACATTTACACTGACCACAATACCCAACCCAACAGCCTTTGAATAGGAGGATTGTGTTTTCGGTGCAGTCTCCTCCTGGAGGAAGATATTTTCTTGTATTCCAACACATGAATCCCAGTGTCCTGTCGTCCGTCCACCTGTTTCTCATTCACCATAAAGTGGAATCGTGCCAAATTTTAATCGTGTATTTGGGGGTTGAGAAGTGTTGCGCGTACCCAATAGGATAGAAGGTGCTACCCAGAGTAAAACCGTGTCCTTTTCGGAAGATTTTGGTGCTCAATATTTCGGATGAAAAGCTCTATTCTATCCCCTGGTGGTGCCTATACTTATTGCCATGCCGCCGCAACCCGCGCGCATATAAAAGGCGTGTACATACAGATTCGTTCCAAGTTCATTTGTTTCGTCCATTTAAGGGTTTGCAAACAAAGTGGGTGGTGGGTGATGGCGGATGGGTGGTAAATGGGGTGGTGGATGAGTGAGTGATGGGGTGGTGTTGAAGTGGTGGGTCTTTGGGTGGATAAGTGGGTGGTGGGTGGTGAATTGGATGGGTGGTTAGAAAACTATAATAGGCGCTGGTTAGTGATGTGGTAGTTGTGTATATGGTTCAGGAAAAGGGAGGGGGGAAGAGATTGGTTTGATAATTGGGTTGGATGGGATTGAAACTTGGAAATGATGATATTTTCTCAAGAAATTATCTTTTTTTTTCTCGTATTCAGAGGGGCTTTTTGCTTTTCGTATTTGAATTAAAGTTTTCTGATGCGCCACTCTGTTGCTGCCCCTCCAAATTACGCTAAAGAAACTGCAGATCTCTTGTCGTCGATGGTGGTGCATCATCATCACTGAGCAACCATTTTATCCTTTCCCCATCCAGGCAATAGTTAGTTAGCCCTTTTTTCGCAAATGAACAACAACATCATCGCATCCATCGCAATTCGCAATCATCGCCGCATCGCATTGGAACAACGATGACGTTGTCATCATAATCGTCATCCTCCTCCTCCTCATTACCACCTCCTCCTCGACCTCATCGTCGTAAATTGTGATAATAATTCTTCAACATTACACATGCGTTTTACGTTTTTCAACTTTTGTTTAACTTTGAGGTGTTTTTCTTATGCCTTGCTCTCCAGGGATGGATTGCTCTAGAAACATGAGAATGAGAAAGAAGGACGAGTAGGGGGCGAGCGAAGGGGAGCAGCTAAAGAAGATGATATAGGAGGAAGAGGTTGGGGAGAAGAAGAAAGAGGAGGATGAGAAGGAGGATGTGGTGGGATCACAATGAATTGCTGTTGCTACGTTGCCTGACAGAAGCTGACTCTTATACCTTAGTTCATATGGTTGGGCTTCTTGGGATCTTCTGATGGAGTTGTTCTTCTTGCCTTTATATGATAACCTCGGAATCTGAGTTATTTTTTTTTTTTTTATTATATTATATTGAATGTGTGTATGTACTTATTGTATGAGTATTTGTTCTGTGCGATTTTATTAGGTATAACTTCTACAAAAGCTCTGTGCTCTGCTGCTATATTCCATGAAATCTTATTATTATTTGTCTCATCCCTCCCCTGCCCTCACTCATTGATATTTATTTACCGTTTAAAAACTCATCGTCCTTGTCTTTCATTCATTCCCGTTCATCTTCTTCAACTTCTCCACTTCATACTAAACTTGTTTAGTATCTACCCATTTTTCTGCGTGTTTTCCTTCATCATTGCGATTTGATTTTTCTGGCTATTATCCGCCACTCTATTCGTCCGTTCGTCCGCCCGCGATATCATCATGAACTGAACCGTCGCATTGTATCAAAAAAAAAAAAAAATAATTGGGTACAGTTGCCCCGGGGAGGTCGGCCGACGACAGCCATAACGATGGACGATGTAATTTTTTTATTTATTTTTTGTTACCGGTGTTCTTCACCTTAAAACTTTTTGTTTTTGTTGTTGTTTTTGTTTTTATTACTTATCTGCTGTTGATGGTTGAATTAGTGACGAATTTTTTGACGATTAAATTCGAGATTTCATTGATTTCGAAGTAGTTTTTGTTGTTAGTCAATTTTGTATACCCTGCCTAACCTACCCAAACCTACCTAACCATTTATCTATTTATAAAAAAAAAAACAAAGGCCGCCTTCACTTTTGATGCACTTTTGTAGATATTGCAGTTTACTTTATGGTGGTAACTATTTCTGGTGGTGTGAGTTGATGGCTGATGCACCTTAGAGAGCAGTCACAGTACCCAACATAATGAGTAGTATGGGGGATAAAAGTTTGCATACATATGGGGATGGATGCCTACTTTTCTCATCCCTATTACTATGGATAGATAGGTATATATTACGCTTAGGATATCTAGCCGCCTAGGCTGCTACTATTACAGCCAAACTGTTATGCTATCGCCATCATCGCCAACCCAACTTGGTTCTGTTGAACTGTTTTTTTTTTTTTTTTTGATAGTAAGGAGAAAGGAGTATGTGCCACTCGAATTGCTATTGCTATGCTATATGTTGATGATAAAACTCCACCGACCATCGGCATAGTCGTCGTAGGTCGTCATCATCGTCGACTTTGTCGTTTTTGTTGGAGTTGGAGGAGTATTCGTCGATGGTGTTACTGTGCTCCTGCTAGCTGGCATTGCTGCTATTGCTACTGCTACTTTTCTACTGTTGGATTTGATACTGCTCTGTGCTGCTGCTGCTGTTGCCCCTGGATGATGGTGTATAACCATGACTTGTTTTTTTTTTTTGTTCATCTTCTTCTCATTCTGATTGAATTCAAGTAGTACTCTGTGCCTGGCTGGCTCTGCTGAATCTGGCTTTGAATGCTTTGCGTTGCGTCTCCTTCGGTAATATACTCTCTTTTGGGTTAGAGTTGGTGTGTATTCCCATGGAATTGTACATACATTAGTAGTACCAGTAGCGCCGCCGGAAGTGATGGTATTCAGAGTTTGTTTTACACCCTAGAAAGATTTTTTTTTTCTATTATTTATATACTTACATAGTAGGTATACAGAAATTTTCAAGTTTTCATTATCATCATCAATATCAACAATGGTGTAGAAATTTTTTTTTATACCTGGGCGCAAATCTTACAAATACTTAACTCACTTAGTGCTAATTATTTTTGTTGTTTTTATTTTTATATATATACATATATAGTTAATAATTGCGTGTGTTTGAAAAGTGTCGAAAATGATAAACTTATAAAAAAAAAAAACAAAATGTCGCCTCCTCCCTGTGAAATTTAGGATTTAGAGAGAGTTTCTCTTGAAAGAAATGATAACAGGAGAAAAAAGAACAAAAAGAATTTTTTTCTTTATGTAAATTGAGAAAAATCCAAGATACCACAGTAAGCATAAAGAAAATATATCCAAGATGTAAGGGGAAGGGAAGGGAAGGGAAAGGGGTTATACTTGATACACCTGTGTTCACTTGGGGAAAAAATAAATAAGAATAACCTCAAAAATCAATAGAGAACACAAATGTCTCACTTAAATAGTATAAACACAGGGTGAAAGAAAAGATATTTGTGTTTGACGTCAGAGTGTGATTTTCTATTTTTACTTTGAAGAAATTGTTTTTTTTTTTTCTTCCATTGTAATGAAACATGGCGGATTTATTTGCACTTTGAAAATGATTTTTTACTATTGAAGAAAATAAATTATCTTATTCGTTCAATTCGAAATTCTAATTTTTTTTTTTCTTTTAATTTTATAAAGCACAAAACCTTACCTACTTCACCTCTCTTCTTTAGAATGTGCAAAATAATTTTTAATTAAAATCGAAATGTCGTTGCGGTGACAGACTTGATTATTATTAGTTAGATATTGGTATGTGTTTGTGTGTTGGCATGTGTGTGTGTGAATTATTCGGTCCCTCTGCACTATCTATTACTTCTCTTTTCTGCTTGCCTGATATCGATCAATATTTTAGTCTTTTTGCGTTAGTTTTAGTCTACAAAAGTCTCTTTTCGTTCGTTCATGCTTAAATTGTTCGCTAATAAAAATAATGAAAAGTGTAACTTTGCACAAGGTTCATATAATGCGGCGCGCATATCTCCATTTCTGTTTTTTTTTTTTTGTATTTATTTATAATTCTCTATTGATAGATATTTGAGATACTAGGTAGGTAGGTAGGTTACGTACTTACATATACACAATTAAATTCAAAGCTTTCGCATTGAAAGCAAGTGAATGGTTGATTGGTTTTGGTTTGATTTGGTTGGGGATATAAAATATGAGCGCTATCGATAGAATTGATGAATTAGTCATGTTGACAAGTGTATTTTTTGTTTTTTCTTAAAAGGTTGAGCGCTATAGCAGTTATATTTATGTAGTTAACAGTTTTTATTATACTACCCTGTATCGAAATTATTATTGATGCTTCCGTTCTTTTAACACATACAGTGATGGTCGAAATTAAGTTGACAAAAAGGTTAGCATTGGAATTAATAACCAACTAAATTAGTATTCTATGAACAGACAGCAGTGATTTATGGAAAAATGAAAATTCATAACTTTTATGATAGGTTTTGGTTAGGGTAGAGTGGTGGGCTATCGGAATGCTTACTTCGACCAACGAGGTGTAATCCCACCTAATCTCGGGACCTTGCCTAGAATAGATTGTTCAATGAAGCTCAAGAGGTCCCCCTAACTCCTTCTCTGCCCCCTATACCCGCTATGATCCCCTAAAAATTTACACTTGCTTCCCGCGCCATCTATTGTTCAGTAGAATACGACTGAAGTTTTGCTTGAGATTAGACTAACGTTTTGAATGGAGTCAGACGTCGGATTTGTACATACAATCATTCTCACTGACACACTTCCTATATGTTTTGCAAGCTAGTGTTCCCTATTTCTAGCTCGTGCGTTTTTCAACCTTAGGTTAACAGTTCTGTGAGACACTTATTCTTTAAATAAAGCTTGGAAGAGGTTTTACTCCTCAAGGTGCGCGATGCGGACTATTTATCTTACTCTATGCTACACAACCACTGCTACATCTGCTCTTGAAGCTTCTTATAACGATTACTTGAATAGAATTAGGTTAACTTTACGCAATGATCCTAAGCGGTTCTGGAGATTTTTTAATTTTTAGCGTAAATGTGACGGTTACCCTTCCAGTTATGGCTTAATGACGTCAAATGGTTATGACATTCTGACAATTGCCAATCTTCTTGGTGAATTCTTCAGAATTGAGCTTTTGAATGTGATATTAATTTTAAGGATTGTACCCAGAGGCTTCCGGTGATTTTTTTTAATGCAAAGATCTTTTATTTGACGAGGCTATTAAAATATATTTCGAATATGGCTGATAATTTCTAAAGTGTTCCTGATGGCATTCCTGTGTACTTTCTGGAATATTGTTGATGTTCTTTGTCACATATTTAATTTATCTATTTTTATGTTGTCTTGCTAAGATTTCCGAGGCCTTGGTTTCCGATGTCCCCTACTTTAATTGTAAACCTTTATTCGGCTCTTTTCAACATGGCTTTATGAATGAAAATCCACAACTACTAATTTCCTAGAATTCTCCAATTTTTGTATTTCCGTAATTGAATGCAATAAGCAAGTTGACTGCATTTTTACTGATTTCATCAAAGCTTTCGATATAACATAAATAATCCTACGGTTCTCATCCACAAGTCTCTGTCCTTGGGTTTCCTGCTGTTTATGTCATCTAGATTTGCACTTATCTGTCTGGCCGTACGCAGCGTTTTTTTTTTCAAGGTGCACTCTCCAATGGAATCAACAATACCTCATGTATCCCTCAGGGAAGCCATTTAAGACCATTACTTTAAATGATTTATAGCTGAATAAAGTATTTATGACTATGTATAACTCGAAAATTCTTTGTTATGCTGACGATGTAAACGTTTTTCGTATCGTTGCTAGTAAGAATGACTGTGTTCTTTTTAACTTGGACATATAGACGTCTTCCATTAAATATTAGTCAGTGTATACAACTATGTCGTTCTCCCGCCGAAGAAATCTTCTGTAATTCAATTTCATTATATCGACGGTAAAGGCGGAATTACAATGGACGCAACGGAGCGCAACTGAACGGAGAGAAATGTCAAACCGGTTTTCTTTGTATGCTTTTCAAATGGAGTTGCGCACAGTGGACGAACGAAAACGCAGTTGTACGCAGCAAGTTTAATAAAATCTGAAATTAACGCAACTGAACGGATAAACATAACCTCAAATTAGCTTTGGGATTGTTTATTTTGTTCCGACAAGCGAAACTGTGCTGCGGTAAGCGTGTAATAAGCAGAGTGGAAATGGAATGAAAAGAGTTTTTTGATTTTATCCATATTTATTTATAAATTTTGGGTCAAACGTCACTGTCACTTTCAATTAATCATGCGTCCATTGTAAGCAGCTAACCTCGACGTCCGTTTTACTGCGTAAATTTGACATTTCTCTCCATTCAATTGCGTTCCGTTGCGTCCATTGTAATTCCGCCTTAACTCATTAATTCGGTTTGACAAAACCAAAGTCTCATACATATACAAATACATTAAGCTAACTGTCTTTGGGTTTCATTAAGAGATGATCGAAGTAGTTTCATGACACTTATACATGTAAAGAAGCTTTTATATTGTACATTTGTTCGACCTAATCTAGAGTACGCTATTCCTGTCCAGTCTCTTTTCTTAAGATTCATATTAACCCCAACGAGGCTCTCCAGCATAGATTTGTACGATTTGCCTTTCATGGTCTACCCTGGACTGATCCTCTCCGACTGTCAACGTATCGTGATCGACTTAAATTTATTTCTTTGGAGTTCACGAAATCAGACGCAACAACTCTAGGATTGTTTTTGCTTTGTAAGATGAGAAAAAAAATTACAGAAAGGAAAGAAAAAAAAACCTAGAGAAGAGAAATAGTAGATCTAAATTTCACATCCTACTAAAACAAGGAGGAGAAGAGCATATCACCTAGAGACCTACGCTACTGATCTATGGACAAGTGCTTTAAAAATTTATAGATATTATTATTATCTTCGAAATATAATAATAAAATTAAACCTATTTTGTTAGGTTACGTTCAAAAATGCCCATGATTAAGGCATTTTTTATATTTCGAAGCCTTTTTCTCGCCTTTAAATGGCAACTGCGCACATAATGATCGACTCGGGTATATAGCGATTCTCGGTTTATCTTCAAATACCCGTTACCACTTATATAATGAACGTAAAAACGATTCAGATTTATGTATCTCCGCATCATTTTTTTACCACATGTATCAACACAATAAACAACATACAGATACCCATTCATACGCTTGCGTAGACACTATTTGATATTCCGACGTCAGTATATGAATTAAATACTGCGCACAGTAGTTTTACGCATCTCGTTTAATTTTCATAATGTACGGGGTAGCACAACAGTCAAGTCGGCAGCAAATTAAGAAAACTAAAAATTATTTAGGGTTATGGGAAATACGGCCACAAATACTGTTATGCAAGGTTTGCTCGTATTTTTATTTCACTACGTGAGTATTTTTTTTTTACCCTTTCTTGTATTTTCTTTTACTTTATTATACCCCAAGCGCAAATTTTTTTTGCAAATTTTAACAAATTGCGAGTGTGTAGGCAAATTAAATTTAAATTTAGAAATAAAAGTAACATAACTTTTTTTTATAAATACTGTAAACTGTAGACTTTCCTCTTTAAGTTGACCTATTACACGCAATGTGCTATCTGAAGCCCTTTAAGAGTTATTAGCTCTAAACTTATTCTCAAACCTGTTTTCAAACCTATTCTCAACGATAATTTGTTCCGTTAGCACGTCATTTTAAAAAATATCGTCTAATTTCGGTGTGACCGGAGTAGGTTATGAGTTAATAACTGTTTAATAGCTACAGTTAACATATAGGGTGTAATAGGTCACATTAAAAAGGAGAGTCTACAGCTTACAGTTTTTATAAAAAAAGTTATGTTAACGACCTTGTTGCAAAAATAATAAGAGGTTAAATTAAAAAAAAAGGTAAGAAAATCCGAAATTTTTAGTTTAGACAACAATAATTCTTGATTGGAGAGGGGTATGGGGCTGATTGAGCAGTCGTTGGAAAGGTTATGAAGTTCTGCATACATACAATGAGCTCTTAAATGTGACAGTACACTATGTATTTTTTAAGATACATGGTGTTTTGTGAAAAACTAAATTTTTTTCTTAATCACCCTGTAACTCCTAAACGGTTGATATGCCCCCCACCCCCTGCCATACATTTTTGGTTCGTCTAGGTCAGTACTATCACCTCCCGCTCTATTGACCTCCTAGTGGTAAACACCCTCTAGAAATATTTTGCGAATTAGAGCATTTTTATAATTTCGAAAAATGCTGTCCTGGCCTTTTTTAAAAATTCTTACAATTTTTTTAATCATGCAAGAACAGAGAATCAAAGTTATCTTAAAAATAGCTGCTTAAAAATATATCTGCAGAATGTTTTCAAGGATAATGATTTTATCCTTTGTCCTTGAATATCCTGGAAGACGTACTTTTGATTTTCTTTTTTTTTTTTTACCTTATAATATCTATTCAAATACAGGGTGGGCCAAAAGTCACCATGGGGGCCAAAAGTCACCATGGGGTTTAAAAATTTAATAACTTTTTCGTTTATATATTTTTTTTTTTTTAGGTTATATAAATAACATCTGGAGAATAAATAATGGAAAAAAAAATAAAAAAAATATATAGGGTCCGCCAAATAACTGTTTTTTTTTTAAACAGGGCGCAAAACATCGAGTGTAGCTTCGGCTGTGTGGCACGTAGCGCCGTCCTGTTGAAACCAAATGTTGCCAATATCCTCCTCTTCAATTTTCGTTCAACATGGCCCGATAACGATTGCCATTGACTGTAACGGCCACTACTTGCTCATTTTCGAAGAAAAATGGCCCAATTATGCCTCTGGACCAAAATCCGCACCAAACAACTCGTTTTGGGTGTATCGGCTTTTCAATGTATGCGTGTGGGTTTTCTGTGCCCCAAATGCGACAATTTTGCTTGTTTACATACCCGCCAAGATCAAAATGAGCTTCATCCGAAAAGATGATTTTTTTGGCAAAATCGGCATCTTCTGTAAGTCGATCGCAGGCAATATTTCCCAGCGTTGTTCAAGCGTATACACAACCATATTCGTTCAGCGGAAGAATAAAACTAATTATCTGTCAAATCAAACATGAGCTAAGTGTTACCATTCACGAAATAAGCACTAGTTGAAAAAAAAACGTTAGATGGCGGACGCCTTATAAACGAAAAATTTATTAAATTTTTAAACCCCATGGTGACTTTTGGCCCACCCTGTATATTAACATTTTAACTTGGGATCTTAACGGGTTCAAGGAGTGAAAAAACATGAGTACCTACCAAGCTTGCATTTGCTAACCATAAATTCTTAGTTTCTTGAAAATTTCATGAAAATTAGCAAGTAATTATCTGTGAAAGTGGTGCAAGTTGATTCAACAGCATTCTGGATTCTAAAAAAAAAAACCATAAATTTCCACAAATCTCATAATAATAATGATGATGACTTTTAGAGAATTTAACTTGCGAGATTCACAAAATCAATTTGAGGTCGTATCTGATAAAACATTTTTGATCTGTACTGTTTTCCAAAACATCTTTGTAAGGATTCGTTGGACGAATTAAACACATATTTGAAATAAACTCAGCATGTTCATGTTAGACTAACGTCATACATTTGGTTACAATTTAACATAACCCTTTTCCACGCTACCTCTACAAGGCGCGTTTTGGTCTTCGTGCTATACCCAATAGGTCTAATACACGGTGTGTCTTCATTGCATTACATATTGTATCTTGAAGATAATAATTTTGTTGGCCGGCAATAGGTAAATGTATGTATGTCATAGCAAGGTTATATTTGTGTGCATTTTCAAATTTGATTATTTATTTCAACCGATCTGTAGATGTCCAATGTACCTACCTACATATTAATATCTGCATCATCAAACTGTTATCAATGTTGCATATCATTTATACCTATGTAGGTATATAATATGTCTTTTATGTACCTAGTAGTTCATGAAGCTCATTCCTGCACCTAGAACAAATTTTTGAGCTTAAAATAAACTGAAATTTTTTTCAGTCATCCGGTCTCTTAAATCTGTTAATCTAATTTTTATTACTAATTTTTGAGAAATTACAACTAAAATTACCTTTTACAACTACCTATAAAACACAATTTTTATCAAAATTTATTTCTCATGTAAGCCAATAATTTCGCATAAAATTATTCTTCCATCCGCGGACTAAACCAATTCATTTCTGCACCAGCCCGCTACAACTTCACAACCAAACCAAATCAATTCAAATGCAACCAACCAACCAGTAAACAAAGAGGTCACTCTTTATAAAAACATTTTCACTTCTTCAAGAGAGAGAGATCGAAAACAGCAAAAATATAATTATATTTCTCATGGAAACAAAAACATGTGAAGGCCCCGATTAATTACACAATTTAAAGAAAGAAAAAAAAACCTCCAAACAATAATCTATAGTCATACACCACACCACCACAACCACCAACCATTACACACTAGATAAAAACTGTCCAAAATTGTTTGTCTAAATTTAACTTTTATATGCTTTACTACTTCCCATAAAGAGGCCAAACATACAAAAACAAAACAAAAATCAATTGAAAATTAAAGAAGAAAAAAAAATTGTATACTGAAACGATATGAAAAAGAAACAATCAAAAAATATTTTTAATAGCGATAAAACTACATTATCACAACTTTACAGTATATAAAATATGTTGCACTGCACACTGCATCATCATCATGCATGCATGCACTTGATGATATCAAGAGAAAATATTCGATTTTTAGCTCTTCTTGCTTGCCTCCATCTCCATACACCATTCTTGTTAGCGCAAAATAACCCAAAGCTCGAGCATGATTTCGATAACTTTGATTTGTTGCTGCTTCTGAGCGCCTAGTAATATCGCCGCGTGTATCTACCATACCACAGCTGATAGATGACAAACAGCACAGACGAAAATTGCTAATTTAGCAGCGGTATTGCTGCCAATATATGAAAAGAAAAAATAGGTAGTTATACAAAAAGCTTAAATTAAGTAAAGCAGCATTGATACAGGAGAAGTATGCAAAACATTTATGCAAAACAAAAAAAAAATCGCTGAAATAAAGGAAAACTTGGCGCGGTTATGATGTGAGAATATTGCTTCACCGGCCAACAACGGTCTGCCCGCCGACACCGCTACCGCTGCCCCTTTACATTAACAACTTCAACAAAGCCAATTTAATCTCGTGGCTTTGTTTACACTAAACAAAATCGGAACTGAACATCATCGAATCGCGAATATTATTATCAACGTCGTCATCATGATCGCATGGATTTGTTGTTCGCCCGCATGTTAAATACTATATGTGCCTGTGTGTGTAGTGTAGTAGCGATCAGACAGAATCAGACCGACATGACAGAGCAGAACGATAGCGACAGGCTGTTGTAGAATTGCTATAGTAGACCCGCGATAACCTCTATGCTCTCTCTATCTTTTTAAAAAGAACGTGTAATGAATTGTACACGTACGGTGGTAGGTAAGGTAGAGAAAGAGAATTTCATCGAATCGCAATAAGCAAGTACATTCACCGTGCGGTGCAATTTTAATTCCATATTCCACTCCACTCCACACAGCCACACCACGAACACGACAGTATTTTACTCGCGATTTCGTCTCGTCGTCATTCTACGTTTATGTTTTATGCTGTGCTCCTGGTCCTGCTCGCTACAATTTCTGTTGTTTGTCGCCTCAAATCAATCCAATCTAGCAGTGACGTGCAGCCAGAGCACACACACACACACTCTGCTCTACCATACTTTTGCTCTTCTTATATTATCAACGGATGTATGTTTGCCGAATTGTATCTATAGATGTATGCTGGCGCAATTTATTCGTAGACAAGACTGGCTGCTATTATATGGATCAAAAGCTCTATGCTTTTCTAGCTATAAGAGTTCGAGTTGGGGAGGGTGACCTGAACTGATGGAGTTGCCCGCTGTAAAGCTGTTTGTGATGATAATGATGGTGAGAAACAACGGTTGAACCGGTTTTATAGATAATTCCGGGCAAAAGTGGCGCGGTGCTTTTTTTTTAGGGATGCAAGCAGCAACATAGAAACCAGCCGCACCGATGAAACGCAGCAGCTCAGGAGAGCTAGCCCAGGCAAAGTAGTAAATCAGGCTGGGAAACATAATTTCAGTTCAGTCTCCTCAGCACACTCAGCATAGTACTTACTTAAGTACAAACAGCAGTACCAGAAGAGAACACTACACAACGAATTTATATATGAAATAAAGTAGTAAGATAGAAACTAGAGAGTAGAGTAAAAGAGATAAAAAGAGCCAGGTAGTGTGCACCAAAAAAAACCAAACCAGCCACAATCCCACAAAAGTTCGTGTTGTTCTTGGGTTCTTGTTGAGCTCGCCGCACTCATCGTGTCGTTGCTGCTTTGCTTGCTGTGCTTTTATTTATAGAGTTCAAAACACAAAATTCCAATTCAGTTTAAGTCAGCAGTCTCGGTGTTGTCTCGTCGGGTCGGTTGGTCGACGATCGGGATTTTCTCATAATAGTATAAAAAAAAAAATTGTGTGTAAAAATTATCGAGAAAAAGAGATTCCGTTTGTTTCATTGCCATGTCGTTCGTATACAATATATATGTATGTATGTATGTAGATATCTACATATATATAATTTTTTTTCTTTTCATTTCCATGTTTTTCTTTTGAATTAACGCCATCCATATAATTCGTGTGTAACGTGTTTATTGTGTGTTGATGTTGATGATGGATATGATAATAAATGAAGATAATGTAGTTCAACACTATTCACGCAACATATGATTTGATTACATGTATATAGGTATTATACGGATACGGAACGAATATTTAAAAATATTTTTTTTTTCTTTTCTTCTTTTGCTATGCGCAGCGTAGCATAATATGGTAATGATGCTTGCCTGGACCAACTCTGACTGAGTGACACAATAATAATAATAATTTTTTTTGTGTTCTTCTTTATCGACTTTATTACTTTTAAGATGATTTTTGTTCTTGTTCTTCGTTAGGGATTAGAGGTGTGCTTATTTATAATAGACTTGTTGACGCACGTTTTTTTTTTATTTTTCTTTGTTCTCTTTTCAATATGGCGTTTTTATTTAGTATAGCTATATTTTTTTTTGAACAATTGAAATTTATTTGTTTCAAGACAAAAACTTTTCTGATTTTTTTTTTAATAATATGTATTTTTTGTCAATTTTCTTTTCAAGGAAAAAAAAGTTTTTTTTTTCTCTCTGCATATAATATCTAAAATGAGCAGCCAGCAGAGAACATAAAAAGAGAGAGAATTAACCTCAGAGAGCAAAATGTATAAAATATTTTGTAACGAAGGCGAGAAACCATATTTCTCTATATCCGATTCTGTGCCCTGTCTGCTCTTGTTTTTCTTATTAACCTTATTTTTTTTTTAATTCCTTCTTATATCCTTTTCTATCTACCTTGAAGAGGTTAATTTTCTCAATACAAAACATTCACATATTTATATATCTATCTATCTCTCTCTCTTATCAACGCACTGCTATACTTACCTATCTACTGTAAATTTTCTTCTTATTTAATGTAATCAAAAACGACGGAAGGGTGGCTCTTCTTGACTGACTTGCCTGCCTATATGGCTATTGCTTGCTGCTGCTGCTGCTGCTCCTGCTGATGACACTCACTCTGGTATGTGGTTTCGGGTCTGATTTGCTGTTGCTGCTGTTGCTCTTGTTGAGCTGGGTTTTAATACATTCCTGTCAAATCCCAAAGTAGTAGTAGTCATTCTGCTCTGCTGTTATGTTGTCGTCCGTCTTGTTGTAAATTGTTATCTCTGCGGCTTCTTGTGTGCCACAGTCAAGTTGGTTGTATTTCGTATTTATATATAATTCTTGATGAATTATGTTTTTTTATTATTATTATTAAATAGAGAAGGAGATAGATATTTCGCTCCATTCAATATTTTTTTTTGTGTAATTTGAGGTTATTTTCGTTCGTTTTTTTTTTATTCTTTCTTTCTTTTATGTGGATAGATAGATACAGACATACGAAAATACTTCTTCAGCTATTCTTTTTAGTAGGTATCTACCTACTATCTTGATTGATTTTCAATTGAATTTATTTATCTTTAAATAGAAATTTAATTGAGATGGATTATTTGTGATGCGCGCTATAATTAAAATTTAACAAAAAAAAAACTTCTGTGAACAATAAAAAAAAAAACGGTTTAGTGATTTGTGCGCTGAAAGTAAATTTTGTGGTTTATACCTACCTACACACAGTTGCTGCTGATTGGTGATGCAAACTTATCGTATTGAATCTATTGAAATTTGCGTTTTACAAAAAAAAAAAAAAACCACCAAAGTGTTAATTGAAATAAATTTTTATTGTTTTTGCTTGTGAAAAAAAAAAAATAAATAAAATTAAATTAAAAGAAAACTACGAATAAAAGACAAGAAAAAAAAAGTGCAGTGCAAACTAATTTATCGACGCAAGCAGAGAAAATTTTCACCATTTCGTTGTTGTTTTTTTTCTCTTCTCTTCTTCTTCAAGAAGTAGGGTGTGGATATTTTGTGTTGAACTTTGTGTGTTAACTAAATACCTCTACTACGCGGACGACATTTTAGTACGGGAACGAAGGAGATCAAACATAGTCTCTCGGCCATCGTTTAAAATTTGTGTTAAATGTAATAAATCTTGTTCTGTGTGAAAAATTGAGGGGGAACAAATTTGTATAAAAATTCTAAAAATTGGATTATTAAAAAAAAAAAAAAACAAACAAACAAACAAAAAAGGAGGAAAAAACCAAGCAAGCAATTTCTAATATTGCAATGAGTTTCCTGTGGGTCTATTATTTTTGTCTTGTTGGATTTTTAGTGAACGTTTGTGTTTTGTGTTGTTTAAAATAATCTTGTCTACCCTGAATACAAATAATAAATAAATAAAAAAACAAACGAAAAAAAAAGGCAAATATGACTTAAAACAATTGGGAGACCAGAAAAAAAGACTAACCAACAAAATTGTTGATTTTTTTTCTTTTTCAACATAAAAAACCAAAACGATAGTGTTTGTTTTTTTTTTTAAATTTTCTTTTTCATTTTATTTGTTTTATTTTTCTTGGTTTTTTTTTTCTCCGCTAATGTTAACTACTGCTGCTGTTCGTAAATTTTTTATTCAACAAACGTTACAATATCGATTGCTGGTTTATTTTAAAAGTGGTTTATAATAAAAAACTTTGTTTTTTTTTGTTTTTTTTTTTAATTTTTATTTTTTTTTTTTTATTGTGCCCCTCTGGAGCCAACAAACTACCTTGCCACAAACTGCTTGTGTCGAACACATAATTATCGTGTCGTTGTTTATATATTAACTATAAAAATATTTAAAACTTTTGTTAATGTTTTTTTTTAATTGTAAGCCGCCAGAGCGTTTGTCGTCTGTCCTCTGTGTAAGTTGTTGATGTGGCTTGATATCTAATAACCAGTGAAGCAATTGTTTTTCTTGTATGGTGCCATTTATATGTACACACGTATGTACTATCAGCAGTCGAGTTTCTCCATTTTTTATTTTATATAAATTGAATGGATTTTTTACTTACTACTACAAGTTCTATCAACATTAAAAATAAAAAACAAATCAACTAAAAATAGTGATTTAACTTATCCACAAAGAAAAAAATAATAATAATAACAACAATAAGAAGAAGAAGCGGGCTAAAAAACGAGTCAAAACAGGATATAGTGTGAAGAAAAAAAAGTGAAGTGTTTTTTTTTTTTATTTTTTTTTATACATAAAACATAAACCTACAAAACAACAAAAATTAATTTTGTAAAAAAAAAATGTGTGATTTAAAAATTTTGTTTTACTTTTTTGTTTTTTGATTCTGCATCTACTTTTAACAAAACAAAAAACAAAAACAAGAAAAAAAGCAAAATCAAAATAAATAAAAAACAACAAGTCCATCATCTGGGACTTTCGTTGAGTGTGGAAGAAAATGTAGCAGTCGGATAATAATGAGCGCATGCTACTTATATGTAAGTTACTATTATTCAAAAAAAGCTCTGTTTTTTCTCTCTTCCGTTTTTTTTTTTTACTATTTTATAACAGATTTGATAGAGATTTTATTAAAAAAAAATATTGACTTATACCTAACCTCTAAAGCCGAGCGCTTGTTTAATTTTACCAATCTATAAATAAAAATATATGCAGTTCAAGATAAGAACTAGTGTGGCGTTTCATGTTGTTAATATGACTACCAACTCTAGTTTTTTTTTTTTTTTCTCAAATGATTGTAACTTTATCTACATACTTATATGTTGGTACTCTAGTTTTTTTTCCTTTTTTTCAATTGATTTTTTGTAACTTTATCTACATACTTATATGTTGGTACACATGTATGTTTAGGTATTGTGTATCTAATCTAAGAAAACAAAAACTTTTTTTTTTACTTATTATTTTCACATCTATCCTTTTTTAATCCATGGTGTGTTTTTTTTAATTCCATGGTATAGGGACAACATAGGTAATATAGTTCAATTCAATAGCAAGGCTTTCTATCGTATGTACAAAACCATGAAACCCTACGAAGGTGTTTTTCTTTAATATTTTTTTATAGTTTCTATGTCTTGTGTCTTCACATTTTTGGTACCCCCTTATCTATCTACATACCTAATAATATTTTGCGTCTTAAATAGTGGTTTTATTCCTTTTTTTTTGTAGAAAGGTACATATCCTATTTAAAATATGTAAAAAAACAAAATTGAGGTTAAGATAAATATTTATCTCAGTTAGGGGAAGGTTGCCGTATTTCTTGCTTTTCCGTTTTTTTTCTTGTAGGTTACCTTACTTCTATTTGTTGTTTTGTTGTCCTTCTTCTCATTCTGATTTATTTTCACATTTCATAGTCTTTTTAATTTCTCTCCATGTAAAATTGAAATAAGATTATACCTACCTATATAGCTACATACATATGTTTTCTAAGGTGTAACACAGCTCAATGTCTACATACCTATATACAAACATATCTCTATTTACTTAGCAACAAGAAAATTGTTTGACGTTTTTTTTTCTTTCTTTATTAACCTCTCTCTATCTCACTCTTAGGATATACATAATTGATTATATCATTTAGAGACTTGTGTGCTTTGTTTTGTTAAGTTGCCGAATATTCTGTTTTCTGTAATTTTTTTTGTTACCTACCTTACTTAGGTAAATTATTTATCTGAAGTAATAGGTAGATAGATTATGTCGCTATGTAGTGTAAAACTTGTGAGTTCCGTTGTAGTAGGTTGTGTTTTTTTTTTGTACCTACAATAATTCTTCTACAAATTTTGGAAAGAGACATCAAAGAAATCAATATTCTTTTCTCTCAACATGTAGAAAAAGATAATCCAATCCAACAAAAAATTACACGCACTCTTATCTGTGTAACAAAATTGAGTTGAGTTTTGGTGTACTCCGACTAATGACTGATTTTCTGTGTTTTCTTCTTCTTGGTACACAATAGTCAGCCAGTCGAATCATCTAGAGCAGTTTTATACTAGAATACCACCACTCATTCCAAAATTGGCTGCCTTAATTTATTAGAATAGGATCGTCGTTGTCGTCGTCGACGTTAATTTAGAGCTGTTCAGCTTTTCAGTTTTTTTTTTTTTTTTCTTAAATATCCTCCCTTCTATTGCTTGCCTCTCCTGACTGACTTTCAGCAGCAGTCTTTCCTGCCAGATTTCTAAATATGTTCACAAAAGTATTTTGTATTCATTCTCATTATATTTTGTACCTCACATACCTACATATGTACGTACATACATGTTATGTAGAATTCCCCTCTTATGCTTTCTATAAACGTTTTGATATTCGATTTTATCTACGCCATACCAAATATGAGATCACATTTCCCAGCTCTATTTCAATCGTGTAGAGCTCAGAGTAGGTATATGGGTGTGTGTATGAATAATGGTGTGATGCTGCTGAATTCTTTTAACTTTAATTTGACTAATTGTAGGTAAATTATTTTTATTTGTTTTTATTTTGGCTGACTAGATATGAGTAGATATGTTTGTGGAAAATTTACACATACCTTTTTTATTTTTTACATGCACACATTCCTACAGGCTCTAGATTTGGTTGAAAATAATTGCTATGCTTATTCCATTTTCTATGGCTTAAGGCAAATGTAATATGCGCTTTAGAATATTACGTCATTGCACCACGACATTGTCATGGTAAGAAAGAGATAAGAAAAATGGCTTCCCTCAAGGATCAGTTCTAGGAACTAAATTTATTATTTATTTTAGTAGAGGAGAGTGTTTAAGAGTGGGACTATTTAAAAAAAAAAAAAATAGCTTTATCTTTAATTTGTAAGGCTTCTAATTGAAAATGATATTTTTCGAGCAAAGCTTATAGAGGTTAGTATCTAAGTAAATTTTTTTTCAAAACTATGCCTAAAGATCAATACAAAGGCGAAATTTCATATAATGTGTGACGTCGTTTCCTCGGGAGCCAATAGTACCGTCGGTAGCAAAACGTCGAAATTTAACTCGGTAGCTTGAGTGGAGTAAGGGGTTCAAATGACAGCAACTGTTCCTTTATTGGTCTCTAAATATAAAATGTTTTAAGTAATGTTTGGAATGAGTAAAACTAGCTGAGAAGTATAATGGGATAGCTTTTCGTTGCACGCGTACTGCCAGCCACTATTTTTCCATTTTTCATGTAGGTACTGGCGAGAGCAGGAAGGAGGGCTTTCCGTTGCACACGTACTAAGAAGTGGATTTCGTTTTTTACGTACTGGCGTTAGAATTGGCGGGGACGGATCACGGATATTCTAGGCTTCCCGGACAAGCCCATTTAACTGCTAAATAAATTTTTACTGTGCTACTTATAATATTGATTCAAAAAGTAACTATGAATTATAAGTGAGGGATAATTTCATATGGATAGAATCACTAGGTCATCCGTGAAAGGGTTTGCTTGCTTGCATATTCTCCAATCCAGTTAACTGATTTATTGATTTCATCTATCCATTTTGGCATTTCGGAAGGTATTTGATTTGTGAAAGGGCGCCACCATCGATTTACCAATACGTAAACTGCTTGAACGGGACTACTCGGTTAAACATTAGCTTTATACTAAATCAAGGTTTTTTTTTCATTCTACTTAAGGAGAAAAAGGAAATTACATATGAAAAATACCCTCAGGATCACCGGTGGGAGATTTACCTGGATACCTGGAGAGTGTAACTAGCTTGACAAATTTTTAATAGTTGGAAAAATATTTTTTTTTTTTTTTTTTTTATCAACCGACCGATATTAGGACTGAGCCGCAGACTTAAAAGACTTGACTTTTATCATTGCTCATTTCAGTTTTTTGGGAGTAATGATTTTTCTAACTACGCTTTTGCTTTTGGTTGAAGACCCACCCTCTCTAGTTGATTATGTCGATTGGCTAAGGGACAGTATCATAGTACCAGTCTCTGAAGTAGATCTTATGTGTGAGTGACCACCTTCCTGCTGGAAGGGATTTTAACTTAACATGATTTTGTTGGAGGACATCCGAGGCTTGTGCTATACGCCACTCCTTCAATATTTATAAGTCATTTAATATTTCTTTAAATATTTGTTGGCTAACAAAGTTATATCTATGCTCCTTTTCAGCTCAGATTCGAGCGTATGCGTACCTTTGCCTACTGTGATCAAACAAAGGTACCTGGAATTCACCAATCCAAAATTTATTTTGTGTCATTTTGAGCTATATGTCCACAGTTCATATAC
Organism: Dioctria rufipes; assembly: GCA_963924295.1. Classification (NCBI taxonomy): domain Eukaryota; kingdom Metazoa; phylum Arthropoda; class Insecta; order Diptera; family Asilidae; genus Dioctria; species Dioctria rufipes. The sequence goes on along the minus strand of OZ002742.1, from coordinate 14,031,855 downwards.
CTTAGCCAGTGCTTCTATTTTTTTTTTTTAATATCTGTCAGCAGCAGTATTACTTTTGCCCGTCTGGAATTCAACTTAGTATTCGCTGCTAGCTGCTTAAAGAAGAAGTTATACTTAGAAAAGGGCTGTATATCACCCTATTTGAGAGCCCTCCTGTTGTATGTGTTTGTTTTAAAACTATCTTTACTCGGTAGTAAATTTCTGTATGTTTTAAATTTAATCCCAATTCAAATAATTTAAGCCAGTTAAAAAAAAAAAAAAAAACAATTCTCTACTGTTATTTTAATGCACATCTGTTTAAGATTAAAAGTTACATTGTTACCAAATCAGTTTTATATAGAAATTTCGGTTTAAACGCAAAACAAAAGGGATATCGTTCTTACTTGGAAGTGCGGGACAGTTTTAATTCTAAATTCATTGCAACAAAGACTTTATTTACTACCATAGGAAGAATATTGAAGTGTGTAGTAACCTTTATAAAAATCAATAAAACTTGCAACAACACAAATCTGTGTAGATGCATCAAAAACGAATGCGCCAGCCAACAAAGAGAACGCAATTTTAATTGACGTCATCCGCATGCAATGCATTCACATATTCATTCCATTTTCAAATGCCAGCAAATAAGTTTTCCTTATAATTGCGGCAGTTCATGTAAAAAGAAAAAATAATAAACAACATTATACCTACGTATGTACGTACGGTTTATAATTATAAAAAAAAAAAAAATTGTTCAGTAAACGCATAAAGGTACACAAAAAAAAACAACAAATTCCAGACGGAAAATAAAAAATACCTAAAATGGAAGAAATTTTCAATCTCCTATAGTATCGAGGAGGATGAGGTGTATTGTGCGAGCAGAGGAGAGAGGAATAGAACCTAATTTTTATCAGAAGCGCATACACAGATTGCATTGCATGCACTGACTATGGGGGTAAGGCGCAGAAATGCAACTACAATAAACAATCAGCATCAGCATCAGTATAGTATACCAGCTGCTCTACTAGTAGTATGTGTATAATGCTAGAAGTTAGCTGATGCTATCTCGTATACATTTTATACTCAACTCAACTCACACATCTGATACGCCTCTTTGCATTACCAAAAAAGGAAATCTAAATTCCAGGAGTACGCAACTTGGCAACAACGAAAACTTGATGAAATATTTGAAACCCATTCGCTTCGTTTAAATATATGTATAAGCTTTTCGCATTCGACCTGAGCAGAGATTGAGACACAAAATGCAGGCAGGCAGGCAGGCAACCAGAGGAAGGCAGGCAGCAGAGGAGGCAGGCTGTGACTGAAAAGCATTCGTTGATTCAATCCAGGGGGAGGCAAGAGAAAGGAGAAGCAGCACAAGCACCAGCACCAAATCAACAGCAGCCCAGCCAAACCAAGTTGAATCGCATCAGCAGGCATATCAGCTACCATTACATACCGCATAAACTCCCGATACCATAACAGAGCAAAGCACATAAGCCGCAAAAGCAAAATCTAGGAAGCATAAAATCTACTTCAACCTTTCCACCTAATCTATACCTTTGGGCGTTATATACCTAACCTACCTACGTACCTAGCTATGTACGTACATACAGAATTATATGTACGCGAAGTAATATAAGTACATAGTTGAGTGCTGTGGCCGCATATATATATATGTAGGTATGTACTACTCTCGTACATGAAGCGGCAGAACATTTAATAAATTTTTGCATTCAAATTTGCCATTGCCACCTCCCTCCCTTCCTTCCTTCCTCATCCCTCTGATCTTTTCCACCATACTCGGCTGCTAACAACGTTCGACCGTTGTGTTCCCATTTTCCTCGTATTTCTCTCAATTTTCTTCGTTTTGTTATCTTCATGTATTCTTGTTAACGCGCGGTCGCTAGTTTTATCCAATCCCCCCCCCCCACTCCTCCTTCTCTGCTGTATCTGTCCGCACTCACCCGTTCATTTGTCTAATTGTCCGCCTTATTTGACCCCCGTCACCAGTGACATTTTAGTCTTTTATTTAACATTGAGAAAAATCACCTTTAAACCCTCTCGTTATCAGTCGAGAAAAAAATTTTTCTGTCAAATATAAATGCAGTGGCGGCCTCTTTTTATGCCTTTTTTTCTTCTTCTTCTTAAACACCCTTTGTTCAGTACTACCATATCCCCAATTAATCATGAATTTATCTATAAAAATGGTTTTTCTTCTTCTTTGTTTTCATCCTAACTTCGAGATGAAATCGCTTAAAAGAAAAATGCCAATGAGAAAATGATGCGATTTTGCCATTTTATCAACATTTTCGCTGCCTATTCACAGAATGCTGCACAAGAAGACAGAGAGCCGAAGGCAACAAACAAACAACACAAAAACATCGCATTTTCGCTGGGCATTCAATAAAACGCGAATAGATGACGAAAGGCCTTTGACCTTTTGCTGCTATAGGGAAAGAAAGATTTCCGTTGAATTGGTCGGTCTTTGGCGAATAATACTATTCGGCCATCATCATCATCAACAACATCATCTATCTATAGCTAGCTAGATACCCCTCTCCTTGTCTTCTCCTGCTTCTGCGTCTCTGTTGTACTTAGCGACGCGGCGGCGCATAGCATCGCAATAATAATAATTGTGTCCAGTTAACTTAGTCGCAATGTGAGAAAATATAGTTAAGTGTGCGGCCATTAATTATAACTGTCAGAGCTTGTTGCTTGCAAATGGCAGACGACGAATCGAGATGAACCGAATCGTTCACACTTTATTTGTACCTCCCCCCTCTCCACCGTGTGGTCATTAATCATTTTTCATTTGTTCGGAGATATCTTTATTAGATTAGTTCCGTTTTACAAATGCTTGAAATAATATTATTAATAAAAAAAAAAAATTGTTTTGTGCGCAAAGTCAGAGCAAGCCATTATGATTGTTTTCTTGCATGTTTGTTTAATAGGCGAGGAGGATGTGATGCTAAAGAGCAATAATTGCCCCCCTCTTTTGGTGGTGGTGTTATTTTAGTGGTAAAAAGGAGAAATCATCAACAATTCGCCATTTTTTTAAAGATACGCATTGCACTGTTGCGAAATTTCTGACGGTAACCTTAATTCTGGTGAAATTTAGGTGTATAGAAAAGGCTAGGGAGCTAAGGTACCTATTCGAAGTAACATAAACTTACTCGAGGAACATGCATATGTACTTATGTAGTTCAGACCTGTAAACTAATTAAGAACATTGGCACTTAAGTAAAGTAATTAAGAACATTGGCACTTAAGTACTATAATATTTTTTAAGTACAAGTCCCGATACTGGTATACTTAAAATTTTTAGAAGTACAAGTCCGGGTGCTGGAATTGGTACTCAAAAGTCCCATGTATAAGCTTAATTACTTTATAAGTATCAAAATACGCACTTACTACAAATACAAATACTGTCATAGCACGAAGTACTTCAGCTCGTGTAAATTATTTAAATACGTCTTCAATAATAGAGTTTTAGGAGTAGGAGCAGAGCTGAAGTATTTCGCATTATGGCAGTATTTGTAGTAATATTTTACTTTTGTACTTATAGGGTACTTAAGTTTATAAATGGGACTTATAAGTACCAGTATCTGGACTTGTACTTCAAGAATTTTTAAGTACCAGTATCGGTACTTGTACTTAAAAAAAAATTAAATTCCAGGTTCTGGTACTTGTACTTGGAGTTCTACAGGTCTGTGTACATAGAATAGAACGCTATCTCTTAATTAAACTTTTGTTTTGTTTTTGTTTCTTTTGCAACTACTTGATGTGATCTATCGTTTTTGTCTTCTTCTTCTTTGTAGTGGTTCTTGATTCAAGGACGATTGTTTCTCGTAGTAATCAAAACTAAAAAATATTTTTATATCTGCATTAAAAAAAATGAATTCTTAGTATGAAAACAGGCAACTCGAGTTAGAAACTCATAGTCGTTGTGGTGAAAGTATAGCTCAAAAACTTGCTAACAACGCTACTGCAGTCTGAAAATGTTCATTGTTCGCTACGGTAAAAAAGGGAAGTACCAATCCTGAATATTTTAAGCTTTAAAAGGCTCTTTTGCAAACGACCCTGTTTCTCTTCCTGTCGAAGGTGAAGCAAATGAATGATCTTGCTTTAGTTACAATAAAAAAAGTTTGTCATAAGCTTTCGTCTATAACTGAAATAGAAATTCTAGACTCCTTTCACACAAGGAGAGGTCTAAGGTCAAAGGATCCCTCAACTATTATCCAGTACAGAAGTCAAATAACTCTTGATCAAGTTTCCGTTTAGTAAACGTAGCTGATGACAGCAGTGCCATTGTCATTGATCCCAACTGCTCCAGTTTGCTTACTTCAAGGATATATTCTATCACGATGCACACAATGAAGATATCTCGTTCAGACATGACAACTTTGAAGAGAGAGAGGATTGATTTTAATCCATCTAGGTACCGGGCGATTTAGGATTGGTGCACCAGCCTTAATGTAGTTCGCAGTATCATTTAAGCAGAAACAGTTCAAGCCAGGTAATCTGGTTGGACATTTATATATCTTAAATCAGATATATGCTTTTCTGCAAATGACGATAATATCTGATATCACATCCAAGGTGAAGACCATTCGATGTGCTACTGAGAGACCGGCAACAATGGCGTTTCAATAAACCGTCCTTCCAGCAAAGAACAGTGGTATGGTATGCAGACGTTTCAAAAACGAACAGTGGAGTCAGACTGGGCGTATACGGCCTCAGATTCCATATATCAAAAACCCTTGGCTTTACTCCTACCGTATTCCAGGCCGAGCTATTAGCCATAGAAGAATATGCCAATATTTGTATTAAAAGAGCCATAAATGACTCACCCATCAATATTCTCGCGGACAGTCAAGCCGCTCTCGAGACCTTAAAATCCTATACTGTCAAGTCAAGGATATTCTGGGAGTGTCTCCAATCTAATTTAATAGGATCAAATAATTTTTAATCTTCAGCTTGCATCTGAACTTCTCCTGACCATATATGGTGTGAATGATATCATCACATGCAACTAATACAAGCCGAGACAATCAGGTGCTGCTCTCAGTGGTCTCAATTTATGGTTGATAAATATTTTAGCGTTGTTTCAGTTCAACAGTATACACACATCTACATGACGTCACATAATCACGCATATTTTTGTAAAATGAATGAACTCATTAGCCCCAGATGCTTATAACCGCAAGGCAGGCATCCTATTACCAACAAAACCTTCTTGCTTTATTGTAGGGACTAATCTATGTAAAAACGGCAGTCTGTCCCAAAAAAACATTACTGCTTTGCAAACACCTGCAAGCAAAGTAGGCAGTCCGAGATAATAAAAATTCCTCAGTAGTTCTAGTTCTGGATTCAAGGCCCTTTTTGTCTCTCTGACCTCCTCAATTATGGTAACAGAACCACGCATCTACCTTGTTCGTCGGCGAAGACCATGCACCCCAATCGTTCCAGACACATGGCGGCAAGTCGGGTTCTTCTTCTTCTTCTTAGTTATTGATACTTAGAACTCTTAGTCTTGTAACAATCCTTCCACCTTTATGAACTGTCTCTCATATTTTTGTTCATCAGTTGTTTGAAGATTTCACGGGTTACCAGAATTACTTCGGGATGATATGAGTTCGTTGTCCTCACCCACACGCATGCTTTGAGACACATCGAGTTTCGTTGACCTCTCTTGTCTTGTCAGTCCTTCTGCCAATTTACAAAGATTCTAACTTACTCACACAACTTTTTTTTTAGACATGATAGACAATGGTACACATACCAATCAGCAGCAACTCAAATTAATTTTTCCGTTTCCATTTTTTTTTGTCACGAATTGCGTGTGCGTTGAAATCTGAATCTGGTAACTCTTACATAACTCAATCCCTAAACAGATATTTACTTAGCAACAGAATATTGCTCGGAAGAAAAACACAAGTAAAAAAGCTTTTCCTTTTGCCATTTCTCAAGCATAAACAGGAAAATTTAGTACGGGGGAGGAGAGGGATATCTAACTCTGTTATTTGGACAGCAGCACACGTTATGAGCAATTTAATGATGACCCCACCCAAGTCATCGTCGATATTTGAATTTTTCTTTTAATAAAAAGAAAAAAAAAAATAACAAAATTATTTCGGTCCTCCTTCACTCACCTCCTTCAAAGTATTCACCATCATCGTACCAGACTACCAAATAGGATAGATGAGATTTCATTGAAACACCGCATTGCCCTAAGAAGTTAGCCTCTGTATGTATGGATGGAATGGAAACCCTCTACGTACCCCGAGAATTGTGTGTATATTTTACCGGGAATCATCTTAGTTTTCAGATTTAGACAGAGACAAAACAGAAACAGCATCCATCCTCCAGACCAGAATTCATCTCATATATAGTCCCGGCTCAGCGTAACAAGGTTTCCTTCCACTCGGGCATTACGGGCCAGGGCAACTGAGCTAAACCGGGCCAACATAAATGGGTTGTATATTGGCTGGCACTTTGGTATACCAGCAAAAGTGTAGAGATTGGTAAGGGAGAGGAGGGCAGGCTGAGTGGGTGGGTTTTCGAGAGGAGGGTATATTGATAGTTGATGGTGTGATGATGATGATAATGATGAGGATGGGTGGATGGTAACGCCTGATGGTAGGTATAGCAATTGGTGGCCCATTTTGATGTTCCTTTCCATCTCGTTCCTTCTTGTCAAATATGCGAATCTCTTATCAGCAGCGAATTCTCTGTATACGTATGTAGTACACGCGCGGGCGGATATGAAAAACCAGCCCCAGAGAAGCCTGTTCCAGTTCTTCTTTGATTATTGATTTCCCTCAGCTCAAGCCTCCACACGATAATAAACCTCGTCGCTCGTCGTCATATCAGCTCTATCCGATGAACCACCCACCACCACCATCACTGTTCGCTTTTATGTCTTCCTGCAAGCCACCCACTTCTCTGCTGATTTTTTTTTTCTTTTGTTAATATTATTTCCTTTCATTGTGTGATTTATCGCTGGCGCCTGTCACCCTCATCGTTTCCCCTTCGTGTGTGTACTATGTGAACCCATAAAAAATAAAAAACAAAATCACCTCAATTTCGTTGTTCTTCAAGCTTTAAAGCTCGCGTTTAAACTATATGGATTGAACTTGGGTAAGGTTGTGAACGGTGCAGCTGCTGTAAATTTCTCTCGTATGCATTTTACTTGTTCCACTTGCTGCTGCCTGCAAATGCAATCCTTCCCCCATCGCCAAAGACACGATAAGAGGTGCGGCGGTGCTCCAATTGAGAGTAGTACTACTTACCTCTTCTTCATACTAAAACTGAATGCTTGACTTTTAATTTTTGTAAATTTAAATTTAAATTGTGGTTTACTAGTTTTAGGAACTCGGAGGGGGTGGGGGCAGCAGACATTAGATGGATTAAGTCGGTGGTGATGATGGATGGAATTATTAGTTCTCTCGCTCGCCGTCACGTCGCAGCCGTTCCATTTATGCTGTTGTATACAATTTTTAGAGGAATTTAAATGAGCGGCGGCCATGATCTAAATTTTGAAAATGAAATTAGAGGAAAGAAATGCTTAAACAAAATTTTGTTGAAGTTTCGTCAGATGTGTGTGGTGGTAAGGCAGCTATTAGATGTAAAGTTTATTCATTTTTAACTACATGCATATGTCCTATCGACACTGACCCTTTCGTACTTGAAACGGAATGAAATTGTCTGAAATAAAAATGCTTTTTTTGTGCAACTTTTGTACAATGGGGAAGAGCATCTCCCATAGGAGTTTCATGCTGATTATTTCATCCTTTGGTAGACTCAGAGAGATTTATTTCTGTGTTATAAGTGCATGTTGTAATCGCAAATATAAATTTTCAGTGTTGAATTACAGACAATAGATCATTTTTGTACAAATTAAAAAGTAAAGGATCCAATAAAGAGCCTTGCGGAACTCAAAGAATGATGTCTAGATCAGCAGAATGTTGGTTATTAAATTTAGATATTATTCGTTATCTGAGAGATTGCGTATTTCACTCATTTAATAATATGAAAGCCATAGCCTAACTATAAAGGGATTCCTTCTCAGACCTCATAAACTTGTCTGAATTTCAGCAATAGTACCACAGCTCAAATAACATATGTATGTAATTTAGAAAATTATTCCTTTTCATCTTCCTAAATGTTAATGACCTATGCCCAGATTCTTACAACACACCGCAAAAAATCGATGAACATATTTTCACGTCCACTACATGTACATCCAAGATTTCTTTACACTGGACGAAGATCTTTAAAGGCGCATCACACATGTTCCACGGTAGCTGGTAGACGCTTGAACCATTTCAAAACGATAGATGAATGCAGAGTCAAGAGTTAGGTTCCTTATGATCTCGAAACTTGAACAGTGTTAAGACTAGTGCACAAGTCATGTTCCAACTGGTAATAGGAAGCCACCTCATGACTAAGTATAGTGATTATCCAGCTGCTTACGGTTTTAGTATGTTCTTCATGTTAGCATTTGGCCGAACCCACTACGCAATTGTATCTTCATCCGTTTCATCTTCTTCAAAAGAAATAATGGTTGGTTCGTTCAAAAGTCTCCTAAATATCCAGAGGCGCTTAGATATGGAGGTAACGGCACATTCCATTAAGTTTGTTCCATCAGTTTTTTATAGCTCTTAGTTGTCGTCGGACTCTTGTTCTGGGTGGAAACCTTTAGTTCATCCAAGCATCTATCCGTTTTTGCTGTGCCTTCTGATAGAACCGTTCTTAATCAACTTGTTTAAGGCCCAATAGAAATCGGACGAGTAGGATATCCGATTCCTTTTGGGCCTTAGTAGTGGACCTATTATAATGTGTGGCTAATTCAATTCCATTTCATACGCTTTATTTCATTGTCGATCCTGTTCAACACTAAATGTCTGCTTTTTTATATCCCATAAAAAAATTGATGCGATCTTTTAATTTAATTTTCCACTTGAATAGTTTTTCTCCTCACTACTGTCGTCAAGCCATGTAATTTCATTGAATCCGGAAGCCCACGTATTTTGTCTGTTACGATGTTACAAAAATCGCGATTATAACCTACGACTTCAATGGCATTGGTAAATGTGATAAGATATTCCATAAAACGTTCCTCGGAAAATGTTTTCCATCACTCCAGTAAGGTCGTAGTCGTAATTCATGAACCTCTCGTTCAATCTCATCCAAAAATTGTCATCCGTTTGGTCATTCTATACAATCCAGTTTGTCTCAGTTTGTATCCGAGGTATTATTTCTTTGCTCGCAACAATAAGTTTCCATCATTGCAGTAAAAATAGCAGTCGTGAATTTTTAATCTGTTGTACGAATTTGTCTAATCGTCATTTCATGTTAACTACATCCGAAGAAGCATTTCCGTGGATTATGGCGGAAAGCTGGGGGAGTCGAGCTTCGTAAGCATCGTCTCTTCCATGGCGTTCGTTAACTGTTACATCTCCATCCAGTTACAGCTCTCGCTCTCTTCCTCTCTCTCTTACTCTCACTCTTCTTCTACCTCACTCTTTCTCTCTCACTCTCACTCTTCCTCTCTCTCTCTCACTCTCACTCTTCTTCTCTCTCTGTCTTCCTCTCTCTTCCTCTCGCACTCTCTCTCTGCCTCTATCTCTCTCTTTCTCTGCGATTAACATAGAAGTTCGTGCACATTTGATGAAAGTATGCAGCTCAACTGAAATCAAGTCTAAATTATTACAGAGTTGATCTATTTCCCCCGTTGATTTGATGTAGCCTTCGTGATAGGAACAAAATTCACAATAGCTGAACTCATACCTCCCTTCTCTCATGATTAAATTGCAAGGCGACCTCAATTCAATTACAAACCCGGTTGAGAAAATATCTTTTGTGGCTCGTTCTCTAAAATTCAAAAAGTCGCTGGTACGGGTAGATGCCGTGCTGGCACCAGATAATCCAATTTCAAATTCTTCAAAATCACACACACAACAATTTCAGAGTTAATTCCTTTGTGTTTTTCATTTTTAACAAGGCTTCCCACTTCCCTTCGCCAATATGGAGGATACCTATTTTTCCAGAGCTGGAAAAATATTATATAAATACCGGAGGCAATACATTTTCCTCTCCTGGGGCTCTCTAGCTACACTAGCTTAGTTTAGCTTACCTTGGCCGAGCTGGGCTGAGTTTGTATCACATAAAACATTCAGGTATAATTCAAAAATCCCAGAATTTTCAAGGGGATCAACACCTTTATTATGGTAACATAGAACCTACTACGTGTAAAGCTTAGGTAAGTAATACCAAGAGTGTCCGGGAGGTGCATTTAATGTGTGTAGTGTAGGGGTGTGTGGGGTATAGAAAATACACCTAAAAATATCTTTTACTGCGCCTTTTGTTTAACACAAGTAGGAAATAAAAAATTCAAGTCTAGGACTAGGATGGAAACATGGTGTTACAGAAAAGCACCACCACCATCATCATCAGCAGCAGCAGCAGCACCAGCATGTCACATTCAGAGAGAAAGAAAAATCCATAAAAGGTAAAGAAGTGAGTGAAACCAACCGAAATGGGTGGGTGCTGGCGATGGGTTGTTGTTAGTTCATGGAGCCCGTTGGTAGAATATTGGGCAATGGGTTGTTAGATGGAGTAGAAATGTATATGTGTGTGTTTTGGGTTGACTGTACTGCCTAGTGCCTATAGTAATGGTGGTTCTGGGTGATGGTGGTTTTGATACCTAAAAAGGTGCGGGTGTGTTCTTGGAGAGCAAAAAAAAAAGATCTTGATGTTTTCTTATTCATGAACACGTAACGTATTTTTACCCCGTTTCTGTATCTTTTATGTGCTATCTTCTTCTTCTTCTTTCAATGACTATGGACCACATAATCAAATACACACTACATGTCCTCTATAAAATATTTAAATGTCGGATCACACTAAATTATGTGTTTTAATCTGGCCACTATCAACAAGAAAAAAAACCAGGAAAAATCAGGATTCTAGCACAAACCGGGAGCCAGTAAACCGCGCGCACTATCATCGCCCTCATCGCGAATAATTTTTCTCTCATCGTTGAATGGTGAAAATACCTATGCAGAAAAAAATTTCCTTTTTTTACCATTTAAAAAAACAGCTGAATTTATTCATCCCGGACGTTCAGGACGACCCCAAATCTCCTAGACTCTTTCTCCTGCCTTCCCCATTTCCTCCTCCGACGAACCCAACAAAACTGCCAATCGAGCTCTCAAGCTCCTCGTTCGTCGGGGATATCTTCTCGACAGTTATCATCGATTTTTCTGGCTTGCCGTCGTCGTATCCTCTGTGGGTGCTGCTGGTGGTACTGCTGCACACAGAATACACATAGGGTGGATAAATGTATCCCGAATTGGATAAGGTTTTTGGAAGGTCGCGGAAGGGGGGTGTGTGTGTGTATAGGGTGCTGATTGTTGGAAGTAGTCTATACTTTCTGCCACTTTTGTTCTCTGCTTGACTTTATGGCTGGTTATTTAGCTTTACTACTGACTGGTACTAAGCTTGGTATGGCATACGAAAAAGGATGAAGTGTTGAGTAGGGGTAGAGAGCTGTGGGGTGGTAGGGGGGGTATTGGTGGAAGTTACTAGCTGCTTTGAATTCGACTTTAGATGGCGCTTGCTAACTCTGTGAGGCATTAATGTAACGAGTGTATAGTACCCGACAGACCAACCCAACCAACCAACCAACCAACCGACCGACCGACCGAATCATGGGTATCTCTCCTATCCCACTGAGGGTTGATGTTTTCTCCCACGCCTGTCGCGCGTCACCCAGTACTTCCCATCCCAATTGATGGTGCTCGGATGCTGATGCTGCTGTACATCTTATGTTTTCACGGTGGTGCTCTACATACATGAGATCTCTCTCTTTTAAAGCCCTACTTATTATAGATTCGTTCGTCTTGTCGGTCCTACAGAATCTCACACGACTTTAAGAAAAGCTACAGAAAATTTTTGATGGTGGTGTACCGTTTTTTTTTTTCCTTCCTTCCTTCCTTGTTTATTGTCGGTGTGTTTTTATTGAAGAGAGAGAGTAAGTAAGTATAAATGGAAGAAGGAAAAAGAACATGTTTTAGTACTTGACTTGGAAAATTTCCATAAGATTACAACTGTACTTAACTAAATACATACACACACACTCACACACACACACACACACAAATCCACACCCAAACATATTAGTAGAAGTAGTATAAAATGAGAGTAACACGAGTATCCCCTTGTGCTGGGTTCAAACATATGATTTTTTTCCTACATTTCCGCGGCTACTTTTATGCCATTGCCCATTTCGATTGCTTACGAAAATTTCTTCAAGGGGTGGATGTAGGTGTACCAACGCAACGGTGAAAATTTTGCTGCTGCATGCCAGGCCCAATTATATACACTTTTAGAAAATAGTGTGTGAATCGATCGGAGCTAACTTCGTTTCTAAATCAAAATATAACCGGAAATTGTGTGAAAATTGTGCATACCATCATACAAACCTCTTAAGTGTGCGAGTGTGTGTGATGTATATATATTTTTTTTGCATATGAAATCATGATCTAAAATTATTTCCAGAGAATCGATTGTGTAGGTACTAAAAAAAAAAGTACAAATGTACTACAGTTTCTCGTGTTACAATATTGTTTTTATGAGTTTTATTTATTGATTATCACCTAAAAGTTCTTTGTTAGTTATGTAAATGGCTTCTATATATACCTATGTAGTACAGTTTGTGCAGGTACATAAGTCAGACGGACTAAGAATTTATTTGATTGTGGTACCTACTTTTATTGATTTTATATTTAAAGAGAAATGAAAGAAGAAAACCTTTTGTCGCTATTGAAAAAAAAAATTTATTAGAAAAACACTGAGCTTGGGCGCATTCTCTAAAAATGTGGAATACAAACGAAAAAGTAGGTCAATTATAGAGCGCCATCTATGTACAGAGTACATGAGATAAATATACAATAAAATTATTTACAACATTTTCAAACGTTGTCTGCTTTTTGGTAAGTTTAGGGGTATGCGCGCTCTCTAACTAAATCCAATGTTTCGCCGCCGCCCCCCCCCCCTTATGTAGTATGTACGAAATCAAGGGAAGAACTTTACAAACATCTGAGGTCGATTTACTTTATATGTATCTACAAGGATGTGATGTACGTGTTACATACCTAACATAGAATGGAAGAACAAGACCGACCTATCTATATAAAACGGTGAGTGGTGAATTTAAATTATACCATGCACACCACTGGTCCAATGTGTTGCCAAAGGTGGTTAATATCGGAAATGGGCGTTTTCCACTTCAATGTTTTTGTTGCCTGTCTGTCAGTTTTTAAAGCCTACCGTTTCGGGTAGGTGGGTTAGAGCAAGATGAAAATTTATTTCTTAATTATATACTCACTTATTTTTGTCCTTCAATTCTGTAACGGAACGGACTTATAGGATGGAAACTTTGCATTTAGTTTTTAGTTGAAATTATACAATTCATGCCTTCATCCCCCAGTGCGGTTTTGATGTCGAAAGTGTTTAATAAATCCAATTTCAATTTCTACGTCAATCCCATTTTCAATTTTGATTTTCATATATAGTTTTCTTTGAAACTTATATCACTCTTTGGAATTTTTAGAATTTAGCATAAAAAATGATTAACAAAAGTCAGCAGTTAGATCTAGATGCTGAATCGCCGTGAAATATTTCTTAAAAATGTTTAGAAGGCCCTAGACAAGACCATCCATTGATTGTTTATATTTGTGGAGTGGTTCGATAACACGGTGTTGTTGGTTTGGTAACAGTTAAGGACTGAATAGAGGTTGCTATGATTTGTATCATATAATTTATTTGACGCAAGAAAGAATTGATTTATTTGATTTCTGGCCTACTAAATTTATCTTTATTTTTAAGTGTTGCCACAGTACTCCCCTTCCAGTGTCAACGATATCGGGCTGGAATGACTATGTGTCGGCTTGTTCTAGTTGTTTTTTTTATGTCGGTGGAGATGTTGTTGTCTTTGCTAAAGTCGTTGTGGGTATTGGAGCCTTTTCTCCTGGATCGTCTAAATAGGTGAGCTAGTTTAATCGAATGGTTGTTGTAGCGGGCGTTTTACGGTTGTTGCGGTTGCAAAACCCTCATGAACTCCAGAAAGTATTGTAGGACTTCTGATTTAAGTTCTACTTCTTCTATGGAAAAGAAATCCCAGGAAGTCCATAGACCAGTTCAGCGGATGATGCTTTGATGTCCTCATGGAGTGACGTTCGCAGACCCAATAATACGAGTGGGAGTGTATCTGTCCACTGTGGCGTGTTGTGATACTTAATAGCAGTTTTCAGTGTCCGATGAAATCGCTCTATCATGCCATTGACTTGTGGATGGTAAGGCGATAATCGATTCCTTTTGATTCCCAGTAATTGTGCCAATTCCCATTGGTACAATTGCGAGGCGGATCGGTCAATTAATGACTGCCATGAAGTTGTTTAATCATTCTTTTCAGAATAATGGTAGATTGGAGCTGTGCTCAGCATGTAGTACTTTCTTTTGTACTCTGGCGTATGCTAAGTTTGGTTATCCTAACCATATTCATGTATCCTATCCGTAAGATTGTTCTGAAGGATTACCCTGATGATAACGTTTAGCAAGCTATGAACATAATAGCTGTATTCTTTTGTGTACCTTGCTCTAGAACTCTTATAAACTGGAGAGAACAAATTGTTCTGTCGATTGAAGCGAACTATTTGTACTGTTCGCTTCATTTATAAATCATCTATGAAATGTGTGAGGCGTTCTTTTGTGTATCTTTTGTACTGCCCTGTTCTGTGGACACAAAAGAATACAGCTAACAACAACGACGTGGCGTAGTGAGGTTGGCTCTCAATGTTAACTTCTGTGCAACTATTCTGGTACCGACGTTCTGTATGAAAAGTCTGGCTGTAATGAACCTGTATATAGTAAAACATTTATAGAACTATTTGTGAGTTATTCTGTAGGAAATTTTCCGCCGCTTATGATTCATAGTTACTTTTTTAACCAATATTATAAGTAGGGCAATAAAAATTCAACTGATCACCTTCAACGTAACAAGTCCCATCCTGTGTTGGTGACCCCAGAGAAAAGAGTGCCCCGTTAGAATTGATACTAGAATTCTCAGGATTGAATTGTTTAGTCCCAATAGCTTTTTCGTTAAGTTTGGGTTAGGCTTACCCTGCAGTTCCTTTGTAGTTCTCCCCGAACGTTCATCTAACCAAATATGACTATGTTATCAGTGTGTCCAAGCCGAAATATTAAAGGCAATTTTTTTTTGTGCTTCCGAGGCTGCATCAAGACGAGCAAGCTCCGCGGATATTGCTGTGACCTGGTATCCAAAGAACGAGTTCCTTATTACTGCGATAGAGGGAGTTGAGTTCAGCTGGGTATTTTTACACACCAAAACCAGTTTGAAGATTGTAAAAATATTGGCTGTTCGAGGAGACGGCTATCTCCTTGTTCTCAGTGCCTGACTTGAGGTGATACCTTCCCGCTTCAAGTATGGCCTTGACTTCAGCCTGGAAAACTGTAAGATGGCGTTCAAGGAGTATGGCAATTTTCATATGAGGCTCCTCTCCAGAAACCGTCTGCTCTGGTGTTTTCTTCAGATTTGGAGCCGTCTTATCTACACAGACAGGGTTTATCAATGGCTGAAACACAAAGTGTGATTCCCATTCTGTCCTAGATGAATTTTTCAATTCGAAGTTGCTTTTCAGCATAGTCACGATTAGGTGGTCGATGTCAGGTTCTATAGACTGCACGAATTCAAAGATGGATTCGTGTGGAACTCTTGTTCCAGTGAGAAGTGAGAATCCAGTTTTGGCTAAGATGCAGCCTGAGCACTGCGATTGACGCCCCCTTCTTTATGTGTATTTGCACGAGGTGTATGTTGAGGATGATCTCAAGAGCTCGAGTGCTGGTTGACTTGAGAGCGCCACTTATACTAAGACGCCTTTGGAATCTTTTCCAATATCTTACGATCATTGGCGAAATCTATTGCTTTCCACTACACCACAGAACCGTAGGCTAACATGGGTTAGATTTTAGATGACACTAGTGTATATCAATAAGATCATCCCCGGTTTGAATCGTCACTTTTTCTCTATAGTTCTGCTGCACATTGCGAAGACTCTGAGAGCTTTGTTCGCTCTGTTCTCAAGGTGTGATTTCCGGTTTAGCTTTTTATCCAATATGATGCCTAGGTATTGTATCATTTCCTTTAGCTCCAAACGTGTGAAGCCAATAGAGGGCAGATTCAATCTGGGAATGCTCCTTTTCTTAGTAAAAAGGCATTATTTTCTTCAAAGTAAATTAAAGTAAAGGAATTATTGGATGAGTTGAAAGAAAGAAATATGAAAAACAATCGGGATACAGACCCATGACCTTTCTAAGATGACCTACCAGTGGGTCGGCCACAGAGACCAACCGTTAGACTAACTACATGTACCTATATATCAGTCTGTTATTCGTAAACCTTGAAATGTAAAAAGCTATATCAATCAAGGCAAATCGAATCTATGTTCAGATCGGAAATGTAGCGTTAATCACAAATATAAAATACATCCAAACATAAAATTGATAACCTTCACAATGGATACCAGGTAGAAGACATTTTGGTCTTTTTTTTTTCTTAACTAAAATGCTGGTTAATTTCCAAATTTATGTTAAACTTACGTTTTAGGTAGTTCTATCCACACACACACACATATAAGTTTTATGTTTTTTTATCATTTTGTAATAAAAAAAAAAACAAAACAATCACAAAAAGTTGAACAAAATTAAAAATTTTTGCAGAAAAAGAAAAAACGAAAAATTTGTGGTTGCTAAGATAACTACATTTATGTATGTATGATAATGTAGTTTTCCTCGGGAAAACTTACTTCACTATCTGGGGGGAAAGGGAGGCTCAGGCTCTGCTGCAGCTACAATCAAACACTACACAACAGCAATAGAAAAGTAGAATAAAGCACGAAAAGGGGTACGGAGATAGTGAGTGGAGGCTTTATCTCCATGCATATGACCCTTTTCCACTTATGTGGCGGCTCCTTACATACATACATACATACCTACCTACAAAGCATCATCACAATTGTAGCGCGCATCGTCAGCAAAATTCGCATCGTACTATAACTACACATCTAGATTTTATCGATCTCTTTATATTCCTATAATTTCTGCTGCACTAGCTTACATACATATACCCAGCTACACATATATTGTCGACCGTCGTATGTAGAGCTGACTGTAGAGCGATCGACTCCGCACTTTGTTTCTCATTTTCTGTTTCATAGTGCTGCCACCTTTAGATTTGCAAGAACTTTTGCACGCAGATACAGAATGGATTTCTTCTTTACCTACTATAGTTAAGCTATGTATGTACATAGCTACAGCAGCTGCCTCCTTCACCTCTTCTTCTTGAATCTACTACTGTTTTTTGAGTATAGCTTCTCAGAGTCATTGGAATTTTGTGAAATTTAGTGTCGCCGCCATAGAGTGGTGACTTGCACCACGTATACCATGTATGCATGGATTTATGTATGTATGTAATTCTGTGCCCTGCGCTTTTCATTCGACAGCCAGCAACAGATTTTGTTCACTTTTTTCCGTTAATCTAACAACGGTCTCCCCTTCTTGAGCATGCATAGAAGATGGATCGGATGTGGATGGCTTGTTGATTTGGCTTGTTCAAGTGCACCAACTTCCTTCAGGCAAGTCAAGTCACATACAAAATTTTTGTTGCTGTGCTGTGATGTGACTGTGACCTGCGAGGTGAGTTGGAGTTCGCTACTTTGTGCACTCTGCGCGATATTTTGTGCGGAATACACACCACGAGAATCAATCTTCTTCGTATCCACCAACCGGACCGCGCCTTGTGCACCTATTAGATCAGACAAAATTTTTATGCACATGCACACGAAGGCCGAAGAAGTAGAAGGTAAAATCTGCTTTTTTTTTGGTTTTTTTTTTAACTAAAGAACATCGGATCACAGTTAAGGCAGGCATAGGATTTAAAATGTATCTCATCGTCACGTTCCAATTCCAATTACTATAAGAAACGTTCACTTCACATCCGTTCCTTATTATGAGCTAAATAATAATTAATAGGCCTCCTATCATAAATTGGCTTTCTAAATAAAATTTTTATGGTAAAGCAGTAGTCAAGTCTACCGCCATATTTGAGAATAGATTTTATAAAATTTATGCTTTTTCTTCAATAACAACGATGTGATGTTGGTTTTTGTTGGCTGTGTCGTGTCGGTTCTGTGTTATCCCAGCTAGAATTCACACAGTGGTGAGCTGAAATTCTTCCCATCATGACCTCCATACTCCATTCACCATCCCCTGGATGGACTAAAGCTTTGAAGCTTAACAGAAGGAAAACGAGGTTATGTTGTATGCTAGTCGCAAAGTTCACCATTTTGAGTTGTCGATGGGAGAGTTTGAGTTTTGGTTACTTGTTTTTTTTTTGTTTTTTTTTCTAGTTTTGGCTTTGTGTCGTGTTTACAGAACAGACAGTATGAGCAGGAAGGAGGCTCTGTCAAATTAACTATACATATATTTTGTAGATGGAGGAGAATGAGAAGAAACTGTTGTCTTTTTTTTTTTTAGTATTTTATTGTATTGTTGTTTTTGTTTGTTACTCGTTTGTGATCGCTTCTGCTTCGGTTGCTTTGATTTTTGTTGTACTTTTCCTCATTTTCGAATGCTTTTCAAGTTTGTTGTGGGTGAGTGAGACTAAAAGAGGAAAGTATTGATTTCATCAGTTCTTTTGTTGCTGCTTTCTGTGTATAACTCTGTGTGAGATTCTCATTTCGGGAAAAAAATGCGTTCTTTGCGCGAGTCTCATGTCGCCATTTTGTTATCGAAATTAAATAGGTATAGTAGATAGATATGTATGCATGTAAATGGGTATGGATTGGCTAGGCACATACATATGTATAATGTAGCGAGCGATATTCTACGGAAATGAAATTTATTATTTTGCAGTGAGTTTTCAGTTTTTCTTCTTCTCTACTAAGATAATGCAGATGAAGTAAGAATAATTGTCAGATTATACATATAGTCGATGTTTTTATTTTTCTAGCATCATCAGACCTTGCTTGAGCTCCGAATAGACCTATTAGAAACTCTGTTTTCATGCGACTCAGTAATGTTATTTTTATGTATGTATTTAAGTATGTATCTGCTGCACTCGTTTTTGGTGATCAAAAACTAAACAAAAGACATCTCAAGCTATAGTTTACAAAAATTACAACGGAGCGTTCATGTCTAGGAGTAACCGGTGCAATCTGTACCTGCCAAACTGCAGGCAGCTTTATTGAGGCTACACTGAACCTACTTCCACTGCATTTGCATGTTTAGAAAGGAGGGCATCCTTAGTGCAATAAGACTGCAAAGGGTATGTCTCCTGGACACAGACAATCTGGTTGGCCGAGAGTTCCTAGAGAATTTAACCAATCTCAGACTATTATGCCGAAATACCATACACCATAAACACTTTGAAACACCATATAAGGTAATCGGGGGGGGGGGGGGGGGGGGAGACGGATCTAAATGGACGGTAAAGAAGGTGTGGGCATATATGGGCCAAAGAAACGTCTCGCAAATAATGAAAATAGTGCGCGTAAAAAATGCGGCCATTGCACTGTATGCCTGAAAGAAAAATGTTGGCAAAAGATGGGATATACACCCTCGAGCACTGGATGTACTCCGCTATTCCGCTATTGTAAGACCTATCCTCACGTATGGTATCTTGCTGTGGTGGAATGCTCTAAAAAAGCGACACACCTGAAAAGTCTTACTAAAGTAGAGATTATGCAGAATACTGAAGATCCGTCCTAGGGACTGTATACGAAGAGCTATGGATTACATTAGCTGTGTTCCTTTGTGTCCGCAGAACAGAGCAGAACACCTCTTACATTTTCATAAAAAGATTTAAATGAAGCGAACAGTGCAAATAATTCGCTTAAAACGACAGAACAATTTGTTCTCTCCAGTATATGGGAGTTCTAGAACAAGGTACACAAAAGAACACAGTTTTGTGTCGAGACTAGACTTTGAGAGGCGTTCTCAATAGCATTCCTAACAGAGACATGGGAAATTAGTCGTGTCTGATATACATATGTATGTGTGGCTTTGTAGATGTATGGAGAATGGATGTGGGGAGTGGGAGCCGTGTTGTACTCAGCATTCAATCAAACACACGAACCGTACCGCCTACCGGACTACTGTAGTGTGTTCTATCCTAGCTATCCTAGCTGGATCCTCTTCAATTGTTGCTATAACAGCAGCGTTATCAAAGGTCCGTTATGGATGAATTTCTAATGAAATAGTATCGCCTTCTCGAAATTTCGAAAATCAGTAACGAATAGTAGTCCTTTCGTCTCATGTATCCGGTCCAAAATCAGTGCTAATTTCACAGCAGCAGCACTTACAGCTTTTTTGAATTCTAATATAAAGATTGGACGCAATTGCCTTTTTGACAAGATTTTCTGTACGAGAGAAAGGGCGAATCACCTCCACTATTTTCGACCGTAGAATCGGAAATTTCATTTGTAAATGGATATGTATATAGCTATATTATGTATTTAGTTTTGTCACACGTATACACCGCATTTAATATATGATTTTTTTTTATTACCTCTATTAAACTTTAAATGCAACTCCACAGTTCATTATCTGTTACTTGTATGCCTCGTCCCACACAATCTGTCATGATTATTAATTTATTTTATCTAAAATTAATGATGAAAAGATAAATTCTATGTCGCACCTCTTCCACGTATGTAATTTAAATGATTGCAATATAAGCATATGTCCTCGCACTATGCACGTTAATTAGTTGGGACGCCTTTATTTCATATATTTTCAGCAGAATTCACTAAACGTTCCGCAGGTAGTGATTATGTATTCATAATTAAAAATTTATTTCCAGGAGACTAATTTTGAATTATAATTAATTAATGGCAATTAATTCACTATCAAAAGTCCTTTTAACAGAAGAGCTAATCTCCTAGCAAATTTGAAATATGATTGCCAATTTAAATCGAACGGGATAAATTTATGGGGGTCTTTATAATTCTATTGGCTCCAATTATTTGAGGGTTGAATTTCGTAATTTTAGATAGATTATAGAGTTGTTGTGTGTGACACGGAAAATTACACAGGAATATAATCGACAATTCAAATCAAATTATGTTGATACTAATTTAAAATCCCTAGAATAGATCCTTGCAGAACACTACTTAGGTATATTAAAAAGGAAATTAAAAAAGTATAGCTGAAATAGGGCACATCGCTGCATTGTGACAATGACAAAAGAAACCAGCATTGAAGCTCATAAGCTAAAGTTAACTTAGGCTAGACTAGCAGCAACCGAAAAAAACACAACTACACTTAGGCGACCTTACCACATCGTTTAAAAATATACATATATGTACATACATGAGTTCGCGAATTGGATGGATTATAGGGGTGTGTCTTGGGAGTGGTGGATTTTATTGTGCAACTCAACTAAGTAACCTACAAGATATCCCCTTAACTAGCCAGTCAATTGGGAAGAAAAGAGTATCATAAAGTTCCTAATAAAAGAAAGAAAAACATCTCAGTTCATTTTGGAAGAGATGACAGCAGCTTATGGGAAAACTATGATTTATGAGTGGTATAGAATCCTTTCAAGAAAAGCAAAGAATCGATTAAAGATGGGCGGCCCACGCTCGGGATGACATGTTGAAGCAGCAAGATTTGTAGAAAATGTGATAAAAGTTGAAAACTCGTGCTGGGTGATGCCTCCTGTTTAAAGATGAAGCAGCTTGTTGTAATGGTTGGAGTACCTACCACCGCCTAAGCCCGTGTAACAGATCTGAATTCCAGCGGGAGTCTATCGGAACTCATTTCCCCTCCTAATACTGAAACATGCAGAATTCAAGCGGAACAATTACGGAATTCCGGATTCCGAAACTTCAAATTCCAGAGGCACTGCTGGAGTACTGAATTTAAAATCTATTCAATACTAAACTTAAAACCCATTCAGTACTGAATTTAAAAACTATTCTGTACTGATTTTCAAAACTCTATTCTGCTCGAATTTAAATAAATATTAAGTACTTAAATGTTACTGAAAGTTAATATCGGTATAGTACTGAAAATCATAATTGAATTAAAAAAATACTTTTTTTTTAATTTATTCAACTACCACAACGTTTTTTTTTTTCCATTTACGGTTCTCTTATGCAACCTGGCAAACACGCAAATGCAGGGAAGAATTTTTTTGTTCACACTATTTTTAAATTACATATCTACTTGCAGGATTGAACCCAGAACCGTGAGCGCGGAAGTCCATTGTCTTCTAAGCCATTGTGCTATTTCCCACATTACAACAGATACCGAAAAAAATCTATATGTCTACATAAACAAATTCATATTGCGGTGAAAAATCAAATACTGAAGTAGTACTAATAAATATTATATTACCAGGGCGGCGGTAACATAATGTCAAATGTCATTGTTAAGGGAAATGACATGTCTCAGAATAGCATAGTAATAAGTATGTTATTGTTTCAATCAATTGAAAAATGCCGCGAAAGGGTCTAATATTGGGAAAAATAAATTGCTTAATAACAGACGTTTAATAAAACATTAAGATCATACTTATTACTCTACAAAGGCACATAAAATTGCTCCCCGCAAAATAAAGTTGTATGCAGATTGTAAAAATAAGTATACAGTCACAAATTTAACTTTAATTATTCAAAACTGATATGTAAATTTAAATATAGTTCCATCTAATGAAGGTGACAACAGTAACAATGAAGTATTTGAAGAAAGAATAACTTTCGGTAAAGATGCAACAATTATGCTGCCGGATCAAGAATATATACAAAATCATTCAATATCGCATGATAATTCATTTTTATTGAAATTGAGAACTTGGGCTACTTCTTTTAATGTAAAATTATTAATTATTAGAAATATTGGCGAAAGATGCTCATCTTAGCGTACCAATGGATGTTAGGACGTTGCTATCCACAATATTATCGACCTAATTGCGACATATAAAAACAATTGATAATGGAAAATATATTCACTTTGGCATAAGAAATTGTTTAGAATGTCTTTTAGATTTTTTATAAAAAAAAAAAATATGTATTACACACGGATGTTTCTATACTACGAATGTCGTTCAATATAGATGGAGCCTCTATATCAGCAAGTGGGGGTTCTAGATTTTGGTTGATTCTAGGATGCGTTCAAAATTTGCTCCATATCATAAAGCCTGCGCCAGTATTTGCTGTTGGGATGGCATTCGGAAAAACGGATAATCTTAACAATTTTCTTGAGGATTTCGTGACCGAGATGGAAAGTCTTTTGAAGAGTGGATTAACACACAATTCTAGAAGTTATCAAATTAATTTCCATGACTGCGTATGTGACGCACCTGCAATGGCATCAGTAAAACAGATCAAGGGTCACGGGAGATATTATTTCTGTCCAAAATATTTTACTAAAGGTGTTAGTACGACTTCAAGGAATGGTAGAAAAGTAGTCGTTTATCCTGATATTAATACACAATTAAGAAGTGACAAAGACTTTAGAAGTACAAAGACTCCTTCTGGAAGTGATGATAATGATCATCACAAAAGTAGTCGTTCGATTTTTGAGCGTCTTCCTATTGATATGATAGCAAACTTTCCTTTAGATAAAATGCATTTGTTTGATGAAGGAGTTTGTAAAAAGCTAATTTCCGTTTGGCTTGGAAAACCAAGCGCACAAAAATTGAAAGCAGAGCAGTTGTCTAAACTTAATAAGAGACTTGAGCAGTGTTACTCTATGCATGTTCAGAGTTCCAACGAAAAACAAGAACTCTACATTTTGTCAATTATTTGAAAGCGTCGGAGCTAAGAGTTTTTCTTTTGTACACCGGTCCAGTTACCTTAAAAACAATTATAAACAGCTCAGCTTATAAACATTTTTTATACTTCAGTCTAGCTATTAGAATTCTGACTTCCTCATCTTACTATTATACATATAACGACTATGCACAAGAGTTACTTACATACTTCGTAAGACATTTTCAAAAGTTATATGGATTAAATAATGTCAATTTTAATGTACATGGTCTTGTTCACCTAGCAAACGATGCGAAATTTCTCGGTCCTCTTGACGAGAATAGCTGCTATAAATTTGAGGCTTATATACAACATATCAAAAGTATGTTACACTCTGGCTTGCGCCCACTAGAACAATGTTATAATAGAATTCAAGAATTAAATCAAACAAATAACCTGGATGATACTGATACTAACAAAGAAAAATCAGTATTTGGTAAATTTGTTTTAGGCTTGAATAAATTAAGACTATGTAATTTTTGCAACTTTAAGATAAATGCAAACAGTTTCAATGATAATTCCTTAATGTTACGAGATGGACATATTATTGTTCGTGTAAAATATTTTGAAAAAACTAGAAGTGATGTCTCCATATTCGGTCAACAATTTAATCATATTAACACTTTAAATGAAGAACCAAAAAGGAATTTATAAGGGAAAGAAATACAAATGTGTGCAAAATATAACTTTTAATGTAATATAATAATGTAAACATAAAACATAATTCAGTGTTTCTATAAAAAATTATAAAAAAAAAATAACAATAACAGTCAACACGAATATTCATGACACGAATATTCATGAATGACTCACTTACAATATTCAGTACTGCCAAGGTACTGCATAGATACTTATAGAAATAATAAGAATAAATTTCTGTACAAAATTTTCCGAATACTTGTACAGAACTTAATAGGTACTGATTAAGTATTTTAGACTTTGTAAAATTTTATTTTTTTAATTCATAATTTCAGTAAATTTACAGTAATACTTCAGTACTGTAAAACTTAATTGTTTTACGCATCAAAAAGGAGATGTGAATTTCGAAAAATCGGAATTCTTATGATACTTACGATGAACTGAACTTCTGAACTGCTTTTTTTATGCTTAATTCAAACAATCGGTATTCGTTTAGTACTTACCCAGTACTTAAATGAGAAAAAATAATTTTAATTCCGGATGAATTCATAAAAATCAGTACTGGACTTTCAGTACAATAAATTGTTGCCTGGGAGACCATTTTGAAAATTCTCCACAATCATCTTAGCATGAGCAAAAGTTAACGCAAGGTGGGTGTCGAAAATACTCATGCTCCGCTTCAAAAACAGCACCGTCGTCTCCATTACGAATGTTTTAGACGCGACATTTTGTATGACATTTTGTGTCGAGATGAACCTTGACCTCAGCACTATTAGCCTGAGTCAAGCGGCAGTTCGTGAAGTGCCATAAAATGGACATCATCACCCTCCTTTGTAGCAGTTGTCTGGAAAGCTTCAAGAGCACTTCTTTTTTATATAGGAATACAGAGGGTATATCCTGCTGATTGAGACTACAAATATAAGGTTGTCAGAATATTGGACGAGTATTATGTTGGCCTGCTAGAATGATTTGAAAGAGGCTGTCAAAAAGACAAAGAGGAAAATGGAGGAGTAAGGGTGTGCTATTTTTGTTCGACAATGTGGTGCCCATATAAAGGATCGAAGTTTCAGAACGGTGCCCTCATCCAAGTGCTCAACCACTAGTCGTACAGTTCAAATCTGGCTTCGTCTGACTTTTATTAATCCTCAAAGATGAAAAAAAGAGCTTCGAGGAAAAAACTTTGAGGACGATGAAGGTGTGATATCCGTATTTTCGGCCTATTGTGAGGCGAAAGAGAAATGTATTCGAATTAAGTGAGAATATGTCATTTAATTCCCCTTCCCTTGCTTCATTTCGCAGATCATAGAAGAATTGTCCGCTGTAATACCATTTCTGTAAAACATACATACATATACATATATGTGGGTAGCTACCCACATTTTTCTGGGTATTATTAACGCATGTATTAATTGCATTCTTTACCACCTAATTAAAGAACCACCATCAATTCATTTTTAAGCCTGAGTTACACAGTCAACAAAAATTGTAAGAAAAATGCTTAATTCTTCAGACAAAACGATTTCATCAAAGGCCCCCTCCCGCCATCATTTTCTATTTAAATTAAATATTAAAAAAATAATAATAACATCAAAAAATAAAATTTGACCATGAAAATACTTTCTCAAACGCACACCATTTTTTAAGGAATTATAAGCACATCATGAAATGGATTGTACACGTGCCTTCTTAGTCTCATCAGACATAACACGATAACGAATTACGACGAACGAGACTCGAATAAATATTGCCAATCCAACCAACACGAAGGAAAAAAAAAATTATTAAAAGAAAAATAATGAACCACCAAACAAGGCAAAAATGTTGAAGGAATCACACATTTATAAGAGAACGATGCACGCAGAAAAGGAACTAATCTAAAAAAAAAAAAAAACTGCGGCTGCGCGAACAACTTGATTAAACTTAAAAACTAAACAACATTGTATGTATGCGCATGCATTGCTGCCAACCACTCCACTGCAGCAGAATCCTACCTTAACGTCAGCGACGGCGGCGCGGAGCGGAGGAAGCATTCTTTCTTAACAAAACGAAAATGATGATGGTATTAGAGTCCGACACGATACTTTTTTACGAAGGTTTTCAGATGCGGTGATGCGCGATGCACAATGCGCATGCAATGAAAAACAAAACTCATTGAAAAAAAAAAAGAAAGAAAGGAAACAAAAATCTTTTTCATAATCTTCGATCAAAGATGGACAGACAAATCTGCGCCATTTTGTTAAGTTTTGCTATTTAATTCTTGTTAATTGGAGGGGTGGGGAGCAAGGTTTAAAAGTATATATTTTGTACGATTTATAGGTATACTAGATAATTAATAAAATAAGAGAAAATGTGTAGTAGTAGAAAACACACGCACACACAATGCTATTTTGGTAATTAGAGCAATTCAAAACATGCGTAATGAAATAAATGAACTTGGATTATGCAGTGAAAAGAAGTGCGTGAACCAAAGAATATTTTATTTCAAACTTTAATCTTTCTTAGGACGGTGATAGAGTTGCATTCAGATTCGAGAAACTTCTACGTCTCCACCTCAATATTGAAGGCCCGTGAAGCGTGGTATTGTATAGGTAAACTCGGGTACAGTCTGTCGTGTAGTCTCACGTCAGTCTAAAAAAGTTCTTTGTTTTGTTGAATTTAATTGAAGTGCCTAAATGGTCTCGATCTGCGTTGATCTTCTTTGGATTATATGTTCATAAGTGATACATGTATAGGTACTATATGTATACTCTCTAAATTGTGCCATGTTTACAAAAAAAAAATATGTTTTTATTTAAAACTTACTTTTTCTCAAGAATTTCAATGGGAATTTTAATGAACTGCGCTTTCGGCATAAGCAGCAAAATTGTTTTTTTTTTTAACATATTATTCTGTTTAAAAAGTACAGTCAATATCAAATTAAAAATTATGAAAGGTTTCTTTTGCTTAATTTTGGCTTTTTAGGACCTATCTTCTGAAATGAATTTACGAATGAATTAATTGCTTACTTTGTCTGACATACTCAAAGCTTGGTGTTCTTTAGGAGAATGTACCTATTCACTAATAGTAAATTCTTTTTTCTGAGACTCGGTGTAATGGCTACCACCGAATCTCTTATATTCCTGCTCTTTTCTTTCCACCACGCCAGTAGGGTAGAAAAGAGCACGAAAATGACAGATTCGGTGTAGCAGTGCTAACAGCGGATTCGCAGAAAATAATTCACTATAAGTTTCCTTTCCGCATTCTTTTTTAACTTCTTCACTCCTGCCCAGCATCCATACATAGGTACATACAGTAAAAAATTTGCACAAAGCTTAGGTATTTTTTCTTAAAATGTAGGGAATATTCCCTAAAATGTAGCGAATCCCCTAAATTTTAGGCAATATTCCCTAAATTTTAACGATTATCCTCTAAATTTTAGAGAATACTTCCTACATTTTAGGGAAAGCTTTGTGGCAACAATTTGTGCATTTTTTTACAGTGTAGCTACCTCATATGACTCTGGTTTGGGACAATTATTTAAACTTCTGATTGCATAGGTTGTTCCATGTTCGTCTATCTCTTTATTTATTGGTTTTCTTCATGTTGTTCCCGATCTGGTCACAACTGCTTTCACTTGACTCTTTGGTTTAAATTAAAGCGAGCCTTTCATCTACCAGAAATTCATTTGACATATGAAACTTCAAAATACGGCAGCAGCATAGTAGCTCTGCTACCACATCATAGATGTCATTCCAGGAACTTTTAAAATGAGGGAAAATTTCATTACATGACGCCTTCGTCTAAATTCCACGTGTTCTTTTCCCATACATTCCTCTAATGAATTTTTTCTTCTGTAGATAGAATTATCGCACAAGTTTGACGATTTTTTAATTTTTCCAGAAGGATGCCATATTTTCGTTTGTACGTAGGTACATATTAGCTAAGGACATAAGCTGTAAAGTTGTTGCTGTTGTATAGCACTAGCTTTAGCTCCCATCAGCCAGTTTTAGTTTTATTGTTCTTGAGAGAGATATTTGGTTGACTCAGTTGTTGCTACTTGCTGTCATGTGTCTATTGCTGTTATTCTTGTTCTTCGTATTTGTTGATTTCATTGAAGTATTTGGTTTGGATCCTCTGTCGACGTTAATAGCTGAGTCTATTTTATCTCATCTGTCTCCAGTACAACAACAATTCCATCCAATAATTGTTTTTTTTTTTTTAGAAATTTCTACCTATAGTTGGAGGATAAGGCACTGGTCACACCGGGAGCGATGCGTTGGCACGCGGCAAAATACAGTGTTTACACCAGAAGCGGCAGATTTTATCCAAATGCATTCTAGTTCTGATAAAGAAGTTCCGTTATTAGTAGCTCTAGTGGAAGAAAAACAAAGAAAAGTGATGATGTTCGATTACGAATACTTTACAATGCCAAACACCTCGTTTAACAAATTGTGCGAACTTATTGCGAATGAATAAGGAATCTTGCCGCCAGCGGCAGCAATAAATTGTTGAAAATTTTGAGTAATCTCCATAATGCAGCGCGGCTAGTTCCATCAGGTCAAATTCGACGGAAGAAAATAACATTTTTCAAACCATATTCCAGTTTCTGTCTCTTCATTCTAATTCATATGACATACAGAGCTAGTATAGGTAACATGGTACGGATGCCATTGTATTTTCTGTACCAGATTTCATTTGATAACCTTGAAAGCTTGTCACCAAAATATCAAATATTTTTAGTGGGCAAAGTGGAGTTATAGTCATTTCTAATAATTTCAAAATCCAATATTTAAATAAATAGGAAAAGAAAGATTTTTCTAAGATTAGCACTAAAAAGGCAAGAGTCGGAAATAGAATGTACCGAACTTTGTACTTTTGAAAAAAAAATGCAAAAAATTTCAACTTGGGCGTACCTACATATGTCATAAAGTAGATAATTGTGTCGCTGTCAAGAAAGTGGCGCTGAAATCATTAAAAAGCTCTGAATACCATGGAAAAAACCATTGTATTGATACTAAGTTCGTACCAGTTTGCTAGTATAATACTAATATGCAACGACACAAAGGTGATTTATGCGTGTATACTAATGTTCCGGTTTGTACCCGAGTTCAAATCGAATCGGGTACCCGGGTACGGATTTTCGATTCCAAGTTACCTGGGTATCCCGGATATAATCGATTCTCGATTCCGAATATCCGCGTATCCGGGTACAATCGGTTCAAAATTTTTTAATACTCCGGTACGTTACTGAATTCGTGAGTTCAGTCATAATAAAAGAATTTAATTCTGCTACCCGAATCGCGCTTTGCTTGATTTCCATATTAATTATTTAATATTTTTTTTATATATATAAATTTCCATGGTTGTACGAACTTACTATTTTCAAAAACTCAAAAGTAACAGCATCCAGTCTTAACGCTATTATTCTTTTGCACCTGAAGTCAACTACCCCATATTTCCTTCCTGCCCTAGTGACTAGGTGAGCTTGGTTTAGTAAATAGTAAAAAAAAAAAAATTTCAAAACTATTTCATATGATATGCGCATGGCAACTTATCTCACAATACCTAGCAGAGCATTGAACAACTAATTATCGCCAGAAACTTAATTTTGTTTCCATTTAATTTAAAATTTTTAAATTTTCATTTCCTTCAAGCTAAGCTTTTTACGTAATATACGATAACACAAACAAAATCTACTAATAAATACCAACAAAATATCAGATAAGAAACTTTCAACAAAATTAAACAAAATTTTATTTCCACTAAAAAAAAAAAACAAAAAACAGAAAACTATTGAAATTGTCTGTCAACAAATGACACGTTAACTTTGCACCTCTTCTTTTAATAAGTAAAAAATAAAATTACCTATTTCTACCTAGTGATAACAAGCATTTTATCAGTTGAAGGTAATTAAGCCGTTCCACGTAATTCTCAACTTAATTAGCACCACAAGTAAACTTGTTGTAGGTGGGTAGGTAAAGTAGATACGTAAGTAAATGATAAAAATAAAAACCACAAAACTTGTTCAGAAACAAGTTTTTATATATAAAAGTATAGCATCTACCCACCCACCCTTCGGCGCCTGCAATACCAGGGAATTCATTAGAATAAAAAAAAGCAAGCAGCAACTGAATCACCACCACACGTCCACCGCATCGACGGCAATATAAATGCCCATATCTCTGCTTCTTCTTTTACATGTGATAAAACAGTTTCATTGTTTCCCCATCTTTGGATTGACATTTTTTTACAGCACAAAGTTTATAGTTGTGCTTGCTCCCCGGTATACCCCCCAGTCGCCGCCATGAAAAAAAGAAGCATCTTCTATCGGCTAGGTATCGAGTTTCGTTCGATTGTTCCACAAATCTACGCCATGTTATCGTCAAGTTTACCAATGGAAATGGATAAAATATTTTGTTTTGTTAGTTAGTTGGCTTTGAATAATTCGTTACTTGCAGAGGGGTATCTACTTGTCGAGGGGAAGAGGTATGTATTTGTCGCATTCGCATCGCATTCACATGTAAAACTGGCTTTTTATAAATTAACAGAAGCGCTACGAGTTTTCTTTTTAGCATTTTTTTTTCTTTTATTTATTTTTGTTTCATTTTTTTTTTGTATGTTGCTGAGGCGTTGTCGAAATGAAAGGAATGAATACATTTTATAATAATATGCTGCGGCGGATGATATCGGTAGAGGAGCAGAGCAACGCAGCACAGTGCATTGTACTTAGTTGACCATTTTTAAATGCGTAAAATACTCAAAAACCTGATCTCACATGGATCGGATGGAAATTGATGAAAACGTCGTCAGTCTGCAGGGAAAAATGTAAAGGGAGTTAAGTCGCAGTAGAGATTGATGCGATGATGCCAACTTAAAAATGATAATGATGTTGCTTGATACGAAAACGCCTTTGTCACAATTATTTTGGTCGGATTTAAATTGGTTTTATTTGGATATGAGCGGGAATTTTATTTCCGAAAATGTCGGAAAGAAAAGTTTGTAAAATGGAAAATATCAATGTCTAGTATCTAGATTGTTTTTTTTTTATGGATAAATAGATGTCTAAAAGTTAAATTTGTTATTACAGATGGTAATCGAATATTTATCCGAAGAAATATTTGTAATGATAAAGGATCACCAAAAAGACATACCTATGACTTTGCATCCATAGATGCTGTGTAGAGCTTAGAACTAGAACTGAAAATATCCGAATAGTTAATTGGGATTCGGATCTAAACTAATCCGGATTCAGACTGAGCAAAAAATGTTTAAAATTTCCTCCAAATTAGATTGTTTCATTTGAAAAATGGAAATGTCATGAAATTTCATTTTCCAATGAAACTATCCAATCTGAAACAAGTTTTCAACATGCTTTGCATTTTCTAGATCCGAATAGCTTAGATCTGGATCCAGATTATCCGGATACCCACCCGCATTTCAGGAGCCGCAGGTTCGGATATCAGGATATGTATTAGCAAATCCGAATCCAATTTTCAGTTCTACTTAGAACATTATAATAAATTGGAATGCTTATTTAAAGTAAAGCTTCACAATGCTTGTGGTGGGCTGGCTGAGCTCAAGTTTTCTAGTGTGAGAGCACAGTGAAGGTATAAAAAGCTAGCACAATTCATAAAGGAGTAGCCGAATGTACCCAATATTATCAGATGTTCTTTTTTTTTACCACAAGTTATTCTAATAAGAATCAAATTTTTTGTTGACATTGCTAAAAATTGGATTCGGATTTGCTAATATCCGGATAGCCGGATTTGCGAGCTATCCGAATCCAAACTATCCGGATCTAGATATTTACCATCCGGATCCAGACTAAGCAAAAAAGCTTCAAAATATCTTCTCGATTGCATTCTTTCATCGGGAAAATTGAAATGTCATGGAATTTATATTTTCCCAATAAAACAATGTAATCTGAAAGAAATTTTGAACTTTTGTGCTTAGTCTGGGTTCGGATAATTCAATATCCGAATTTGAGGAATCGGTTTCTAATTATTCCGTATAATTCGGATAGAAAATTATCCGGATACTTTCAGCTCTAATTTCTATATTAACATCATTGGTCCCGTTTGTTACTTGTTTGTTTGTTTTTTTACATTACATTTGCTCTGCATTGCAATGCAATGCATACGTATGAGATGAAACTTTCCAAAAAGTGATATCAGTAGCATGAGTATCATCTTTAACTCTTCCTAATCACCGTGGGTCAAGTTGATCCGTGATTTTTAATGTTTTTTTTACTTTCACTTAAATGGTGCTATTATCTACAGAGTTCCAAGTAGGTATGCTGAAATAAGACATACTATTCTACTACCATTTAAAAATCGGCTGGGTCAATTTGATCCAGTATGACCGAGTATATTGGTATTATTTTCATAAACAATTCGACTTGGAATTATCTAAACATTTAATCCATGCAAGGCTAGGTATAAACGGTAACCAATGAGTTATAAAATAAAAAAGAATTAATTTTCAGAGAGAATCCTCCTTCAATTTCGAATTTAAATGCATGTGTATGCCCCTGCAATACGATTACGAATTTTTACAGACCATTTGTCATCATAGTTGGCTTGCTTGCATTGGCCATATTGAAAAGAATATGTTGGAAATTTTTTTTTTTTCTTTAATTTCTCATTTCTGACAAATATCTGCTTCTTGTTGAAAGATTTATTCACTCAAAAATATATATATACCTACATTATACATATCTACTTACCTACATGAACCTGAAGACAATTACAATATTGTAATGGACCCTTCCTTATTTACTGGAGATCAATGCAAAAATATAAAAATAAATAAAAATGGCAACTAAACTGAGAAGGCAAGTTACCTTGAAATGAAAAAAGAAAAAAAAAACAAGAAGAAAGATGGCCATCATAATGACGCCGTTTTAAAACGAAGACGAGCAGTCAGAGATTTGTATTATTCCCCTCTTAAAAAAAAAAAAAAAAAAAAGTAGCCAGCAAATAGTACCCGTTGTAGTACCACATCATTACCAAGTGTGTAGTGCCACACATTAAAACTTCTCTCTAAATGTGAATTGAACCAGAAATAAAATGGACAAAGGCAACAACATGAACAACAACAAAAACATGAGAAACGTAACGTCATTTATAGCAGCATTGTTGGATGATGTGATTTGCGCGCGGTGCGGGCTAACAACCTCTTCAAGAAAATAATATTTTGCGTTGCTTGCTACTTTAGTAGAGAGCTGAGCCGTGCGCCGTACCGCACTACTCTCCACCACCATCATTTGCTCCGTCTGTAAAATATTTTTGTACGATCAGATCATACCCGTTGGCCGTTTCGCCAACCGCCACCCGCCACCTTAATCATTTATTTTCTGCTCAATTTTCACAGTTTCAACTTTAGTCGAGTCCAATTCGAACTCAGACTATTTAATTGGCTATATAGAGACTGGACTAGGTAATGTAGACTTTTGTAAATTTTATTCCTCAAATTCCTTGCGATCACTACCGTACCGACCCTGCACCGCACCGGTCGGTTGTATCGGTTGTTATAAAACTTTTCTACTATATTTTCTCCACAATTCCTCGCTGATTTTAATTCGAACAAAACTGTTGTGTAGTTGTGTTTGGTGTAGTGTGAGTGGTAATATTGTTGAGAGGTTATAAAATAAAATTTACGTACTGTTCCTGCTCGGGGCGGTGCGATAGTACGAACGAACTACACCACGATAAACATTTTATAATTTTCACATTTAAATTAAGTTGTGTTTTGTTAATTGGCAATTGTACGCACACACGCACACATACCAATAAAGAAAACTCATAATAATTTATAAAAATGGTGCTCTGGTGGTGGCTGGCTGCTATCAATCTACCCAAGTAAGCGAATTTTGTGAACTTGCAGAAATATGTTTTTTTTTTGTAATACATTCCGTCGCCATTTTGTGCTAATTTCATGTTTTACATTCTAGTTTTAAAATAATTTTTTTTTCTTTGCTATTATTTGGAAGATGAGAATTATTTTTTGTAAGTATTATTTCCATTGGGAAAGAAAAACATTAATTTCATTAGTCAGACTAAGCTTAAAAATTGATTTCGCTTACGACTTATCTAATAATAATAATAATGGAGGATAGAAAAGTTTGAGACTGGACCTGATTAGTTGACTTGTTTGTTAGTGGTGCTAAGCGCGATGAGAAGTAGTTCTAGTAAAAAAATATGGATTAAGTATGGTATCCTTTCGGATATTCTGCCATGTCTAGTCAAAATGTTTCCATGACGCAGCAGATGTTTTACTCTCATAATCAGTAAGTGTCTTTAATGCTGGCCACTATCTACTAAATCGAAACGGCATACAGCTCCAAACATAACTTGAACAAAGAAGATGAATGGAATTTGGATTGCTACTTACTATGGAATGATTAAAATGGAATGAGAGTATATATCCAATGAACAACCAAGATAGAATTCATGATTAAACCAATGCAGTCCGAAGATGAATCTAATAATGCAGTCATTGACTACGTTTATATGATAACCAAAGTCGGGACTTTGGCCTAGAGTAGGCCTAAATCCGATTTTTTTTGCCGTATAAACGTGCGTCCGAAATTTGGACTTGCCCCAATTGAATTGGGCCTAGGCCTGATTAATTTGAATGTGTTTGCAAATTTCCTTGTCCAATTTGTGCCGTTTATACGCGTAGCCCAGATTTTAGCCTACAACCGGTTTCTAGTCCTGATGTGGGACTGTCGCATAAACGTACTCATTGAAAGGTACGTGTAATTTTTTGTAGTGGAGACGATACCCTGCGGTGAAGTGTGAAAAGAGCGATTTAACAAGATTAGAGCTTGGAAAGTATGCTTTTGGCGGTTGCAAAGTCTTGATATAGGCCTAGTAGTTTTAGTGGACTGACAAGTCTTAATACAGACCGCTGATACGATTATGGTACCTTTTAGAGCAGGAGCTATTCCATCTTGGGAGATTGATTTTGGCACCGGCAGTGGTATAGACGGCTTGACCTGGTCAACCGCTCGCTCTACGAATACCTAGCTTGGGGTTAGTCAATCAAGAGCAAATTAAGTCATCTTAACGGCGTCTTGAAGCCCACGACAAGAAGCTGTAGCGACACCAAGCAAGAGGACGACGTTGCTTCTTCAGTCCAGGTTGTCCCTTTGACCGTCTGGACAGATGTTATTCCGCTCAGAAGGCCGCAGTGCTGAGACCAAACCGCGACCCTATGTCGGCGTGCCGGATGTGACTGGTGGAGTGAGCACGCTTATGCTGCCTGTGGCCTTGATTCTAAGCAGTCTGTACCAATCCGGTGCTATGCTGACTTAATGGTTATACGAACGGTAGCTCTGATGCCTGTTCTGTGGAGGAATCTCCTGGCTCCGGTTCACTTGAGGTGGTCAGGAAACGCAGTCCCTGCAACCAGGTTAAACTATTACTCGTTAAAAGGAAAATTAAAAAACATCAGTTCATCTGGTGAAATTTTTGTCTCTTGGAATTATGCTTTATTTCCTGCTGTGGTTACTAAACTTGTTACACACTCTTTTTAGTCTACACTACACGAATTGGCTGTACACATGAGAATAATTAATTATATGTTTTACTTAGTCGAATGCGACGGAGATTAGAATAACTCTTTGCTTAAATTGATCGTAGTATTTCATACAAAAATTACGAACCTTGTCCTGAATATGAAATTATAGCATGAATTTGTGAGACATTAAGCCAATCCTTGTCGACCAAACTGGAGTAGAATGCATTACACTGTAACTTTCCTGGATTGAGTTTGAGGCCATTCTCGATCTGCACATCGTCATCATAGAGGATTATCGTAAAGGATATCTATTAATGAATAATCTAAAAAGTACTGGACCAATTGTAAAGTTCTAAGGTAGATCTAATAAAATGGATCCTTTAGTAGCACTCACCGGGGTGCGAAGATGTGATCAATGTTGAAATCTTTGCGAAAATGTACATAGCTGAACTTATCTATAAACCACCATTCATTTGGTTGCACTGCTGTCCCAAAGTCATGTAGATTAAACCATTTTCAATTTGTGATATTTTTGCTGCAAGTTCCTTACTCTAGAAATACTTACCTACAACGAGGTGATAGTCATCCTCAATGTCCACGTCTCTAAAGCTTTGAAACACCTCTTCATACACGATCCTCAAGTTCTCTGGTGTATACCTCTCTGATTAAAGCAAATACCATGATTCACAATAAGCCATTCATACTTGAGATTACATGGTATGTTTTCCGAAATAAATCTCAAAACTGACTTTCCAGGTCGATTTTAGCATTCATATTAACCCAACCCAATATAGATTACCTAAGATAGTGACATCTTCTCTAGGAATGAGATCGAATACTTTCTCATGCAATGACAGCGTACCACTCGTCCTTAATATCTTCTTCTGTATACTGTAATAATCTGCAGAATGAAGCTGCACCATCCTTTTATTGTTTTTTTTACGTTTGAGTTTCTATCAGAATATAAGAAACTTTACAAGCCTGGACATCACTGTCAGTGTTGGGCAAAATGCAATCTGATTGATGATTAATGATTACGATTACAATCTGTAAACTGTAATCATGATTACAGATTGATAATATTAATCAGAAAAGTAATCATTTATTGCGATTAATGATTGATCAATCGTAACCGTAATCATGATTACATGATTACATTTTTTGATTACAAATTTGCAAAAGGTTTAAAATTATAGTTAAAAGAAAACAAACATTGTTGTATTTCTATCCCGAAGTCGGTAGTGAATAACTCGCATTGCCTTATTCTACAACAGCTGCATTCTGCCCTTGAATTCATTCGAACTAGCATATAACAATGGGGAGCAATATGAAAAGTCTAGCAAAATCAAAGCGTTAAAAGGCATTATTGTATTTTCCATGCTCAACGACTTTCTTATACGACCCAGAAATGCAATCTTTTTCGCTATCTTTTTTCACATATAATCAAGATCCTCGAATTTAAGTTGATGATAAGATATGTGTGAGTCTCTATCAATAGAAGCACTTACATTCTTTACACTGACTTCAATTAATACATAATTCAACAGTGCTTTGGAGTTTTCTACAATAAAAATTCTTACGATCACAGATTGTTTGTTTTCTTAGAACTAAATTTTAAAATCTCTTGAAGTTTCATTTGTAATAAAAAAAAATGTAATCATGTAATCATGATTACGATTACATTTTCCTAAGATTACTCGATGTAATCATGATTGATTTAATCATGATTATTAATCTGATTACAAATGTAGTTGATTACGCCCAACACTGATCACTATACATGATTTCGTTATGTTCAACAGCCGCAATATTGTAAGCACCTAGTTCATTTCTTCGAGGAAGTTATCCCATTTTCTATTCTCGATGGTAGAGTTTGCCACATTTCATCGCTTGTTCCAAATCGTGTGTTATTATTGAATTAGTATAATTTCAAGCTCGCAGCACTAGGTGTCTTGGATTTTTACCCTAACTATGGAATTTCATCACCAGAACGGGAAGGCATGTCGAATATGTATTTAGCAACTGCCTCGTAATGCATATCTGCAAGACTGCTCTTCTGAAAGTCCATACAGATACCTATTCGAAATTCTTTTTCTCCCAAACTGCAATTAGAATGATCAGCGTATTTCTATCCAATCGCTTCCAACCAGTCTTAGTTGATGACGAAGTTAAATATTCTAACTTCTTTCCAATTGATTGTGGAGTTGTATAAGGTTCTACTATAGGTCCTTTACTCTTCATCTTGTTTATAAACGATCTACCGCATGTTGTAATGGATGCAAATTTGCATATATGTATACCTACGATGATGCTCTACTTGTCAGTCTAACAGTCCTTCTGTAAACTGTATTGCTAGCACTATTAGCGATTTAAATCGAATATCGGCATGGGCTATATCTAACCGGCTCTTGCTCAAACCAAAGAAGTCAACTTACTTAGCCTTTTATAGTGGAAATATAAACACGAGGGAACTACCTCCAATACTGCTGAATAATGACATTACCCTTCTCCGAAAAGATTACAACAAGCCTTGGAGTTGCTCTTAACAGTAAACTAACCTGGTGTGCTGCTAAAATTTGTAGTATTATAAAAGAGTGCTATCAATACAGTGCAAGACTGCTCTACATTGGTAAAAGACCAACTTAGAACGTCTCTCTCCCTGGGAAATTCCTACATGTCCATGAAAACGTGAATAGGTAGATGCTACTAACCGTGCAGCATACTCACCTTTCATCGAATTTTTCAGAAAAAGTTCTTCGTCCTGCAATTGTTATTTATACATTACCTACTTAGATGTGTTTGTTTTTATACACCTACCTTGCTTTGTTCTAAAAAGCCTAAATATTGAAGAGAACATTTTGTTTTCTGGGACTATATTCACAGAAGAAAATAAATAGTAAAAAAAACACACACAAAAATATTTTACCTTGCCTTATCCATTTTTAACAATTTTTTCACGATATGGCTATAATTTATTCATAAATAACCGTCAAAAATACAACTGCCACCAACTGACTAGAAATAAAAATCTTGTTCTCTCTGAAGTCTCTTCCGTGTACAAAAAAAATCACAGATGAATTTCTTCATCATAATTGTACCGCCATCTCATGCCAAGTAGTAGTAGTAAATTGACAAATTTCACATAAATATACATATTAGGTGATAAAAGGAGCTCGTTTCATATAATTGCGCAGCATATATTTTCTGGCAGCATATTGTAACAGAATTTCTAGACAAATGTTTTTGTTATTTATTTGTTTCAATTTATTATTATTAGTCTGCTTATTTTTTTACCTCCATTGCTCTGCAGATACTACCTACAACGAAATAAGAATATTATTTTGATAGATAGGTAGGTAGGCTATGTTGAAACTTTGGCGTCATTGAACTACCTATGTACTTAGATATACATAATGATTCATCTATCTTATGTAAAACTTTCTCTTCCCCACATCTATACATACGTACCTACCAAGTAGGTATTAATATCATCGATATGTTTTAGTGTTGAGCTAATAATAAAATTATTTATACATTTTACATACAATTCTGTTATGCGCCTTAAATATGTATTTTTAGCTTAATAACAGTTTATATTAATAAATAAATGGGTAGGGGTTAGAAAATATTTATTTTACCTACAATCGATCTATTTTACCTACATACATGTATTCACATATGCATAACAATCCACATAGAAATATCGTCAAGAATAAAAAAAAACAAAAAATTCCATAAACGGATAAGATAAAACAACAACAAAAATATTGACACAGAAAATTTTCCCACAGTCAGTTTTATAAGCCACTGTTAAGAAATTAACCTTTTTACAACATGAACCCTGAAAAGCTCATGGATATTATCGTTCGCGCAATATTACTGTGACGTCACAAACAGTTCCAATTCGTGCGAAAAATGTAAATAAATGGAGTAATCTCTCGCTCTCTCTCTCTCTCTTTTTATTGTTGGGCTGTATAAAGATGAATCCACACTTTTCTGTGAACTACTCCTGCACAACTGCAATCCGAATCGACTCACATAATATGTAATGTACAACACAGCAACATGCCAGCATGACTCGCCGATATACGCTTACGCGGTCATGATAAGGGTGCTACTGCAGTTCACAGCCCACAGACAAAACCTCTTGAAAAATGAAAACAGAATGAAGATTCAAGAGTCGACGACGGTGTCGATCGTTGAGCAACGGATGCCATTGCTACCTATCTACCTACATTCTGTCGGTTTATCGCACATACACCATAGCACACAATTCACACACCAATGCTCGCTATGTTTTGAACTTGTTTGTTCTACTACTGTTTCGCTGCAGGGTTGCGGGCTGCGGTATGTTTGGCCTTTATGTGATGTCATGGCATGGCATTCCAATTGCTGAACCGAGTTCTTGGAAGATAGGGGAGAAGAGAGAGATAGATAGAGAGCGATGATAAGAGCTAAATTGCCTAGGTCGATGGCGTGACGGGGCCGGTGACTGTCGCGATGCGTGCATCACCAGGGAAAATCCACGTGGTCGAGTTGGTGTTGCCATTGTGTGTGTACGAGAAGTTGCACTATGGTGGAAAAGCTTGTGTCGCGTGTGCCGTATGTAAGTATAACCGGTACGACCTACGGCGGCACCGCACTACCGCAGTAATATAAACAATAAAAACAGCAAAGTTAGTAGAATACATACCAGATCAGGCTCATAAAGTATACATAATATGCGAAAGTGCTATTACATTATGGGATAAACGGAAGAGAGAGAGAGGGAGAGAAAAGCTTTTTACGTTTTTCTTTTCAATCAATGAGAAAACGACGAACTTACTGGATTGGACTTTGTACTTACGTACAAACAAGACCGCCGACTACCGAGCGAGACGCGCCGCGAGAACATTTACAAGAGAGAAAATTTTCTCATAATTTCATTAACTTTCTGCTTTGGTTTTTGGGTTGGAATCAGGGGGGTATAATAATATGCTCTTCCGCTTTTCTCATACATTTATTATGCCGTTTTCGTTTATATTGTTTATCATTTTGTATCCATGCGAAAGAGATAGACATATGTATATGAATGCGCGATTATGGATTTTATTAGAATTAAATGGTTGATAGGAGGGTAGTGTAAATTAAAAATAAAGAGATTAAAATAGAAGAGAGGAGGTGATTTTATGTGCTCTTTTTATTGTTTTCTTTATAGCATTTATGTGGTACGTACGACGTATACGTACAATTTAATTACTACTAATTTGCTTATTAGCAATGGGATTCTGATGTTTCGTTGCGATTTGTTTTAAGCTTTTATTTTTTTTTAAGGAGTGTAGGTTTTTTAGTGCGCATTAATTTACGAATAGGTACCTATATAAAATTGTTAGGCCATTAAATTATAATGTAAACTGAAATTGTTGATAGGGCTGTTCCGTAAAAATCCAAACTGAACTACCTGCCTGCCGTGCCACCTAGCGAGTTCAGAACAAATTACTTCCAGTGAACTTTTAACATGTTGCATAATGGCAGTTTAGGTGAAGTGAAGTGAAAGTGAGATCACGACGTGCATGGAATGGAGTAATAATTTGACACTTAAAAATTTCAAAATGGTGGAAAGGAAATATCAGACCAAAACTGTTCGTTTTCCGATGAATAAATTTATAATAATTCATATTTTTCTATCTCTCTAACCCTTAACTCTGTAGTTAGATTTATCCGTCTGTATCTGTCATATCAACACAGAGGAGAGGTTTCAAGGACCGTGATTTAAATTGGCTTAAAAATGAATAACACCTAGGCATACTAATAAAATAACAAAGAAGAATTCATTAATTTCATTGGATCTATTCCACCTGAAATTCAGAAAGCACATTAAAAATTGTCGGCTAAGCCCGCTCTTACCGCTTCTTGTGGCATACATTTATTTAGATTTTTATAGATTTCAAAATCTGATACGCTATCAAAAATTCTAAACACGTTTTACTCAAAATCTGTATCACTTCCGCTTATTCTTCCCGTAAATTGGCTTGCACTAGGTAGCTAATCTGTATTGGTATTTCACTAAAACTGTGCACTCCTTATAAAAAAAAAAATGAAAATTACTTATTTAACAACAGACGCGCGATCCGTTAGACCATTCCATAACAGATGGAATATTCGTACCTACCTAATTACCGCATCAGCAGTCTAGAACTAAAGATTAGGAATCCACTGTAAAATCAAAAGCTGAATAGCTTACGTTGGCAATGAATATAAGATGAATTAGAATTCTAGCGGTCCCTGGGACGGCGAGTCTGCTATTAAGTAGTTTTTAACATGCGAAACCATGTTTTACTCTATTAATCAGTTCAGTGTGCATTTCGAATATTACTTTAGAACAATTAGGTAGGTATGTAGGAAAAAATGCGTTTAAGACATTTTATCTTATAGGTAGGTATGCAGAATTGAATTTAAAACTGGAAATAACACAGTGGCTGCATATGAAAATCTGTGTAAAATTCTTTTGTCGGAGAGCAAACACCACGTTACATATCTATTTCTCTTAGTATACCTATCTTTTTTTCTTTACGAAAATGAGTCTAGATATTGTAGGCCATCAAAACATGATGACCAACTTTTCATGAACTAAATTAAACAAAATCCATTGCTTATACCGCCTCTGGGTATATGGGATTAAAATTTTAAGCTCACTGAACTAACCTCATTGGAAGGACCACGAAAAAGTCCTAGACGTTTTTATTGTACCGAAAAGTTCTTCAGAATATGAAATGCTATGATATTTGATATAATCATTTTTGCTGTCCGTTCTAGATACCTATGCATAGCGAAAAACCACTTCAAAAATTAAACTTGTGCAGATGGGTGAGCATACGAAATTACAAACGAACATTCATATAGGGTAACAGAAGAATTGGTCTTAAGGCCGCTGCACACGCTCAAGCAAATCTTGCGATTTATGCATGGTCCAGCAATTTGATTTACATGATCGTGTGTGGCGAATGTCGGAGTGAATTCGGCCGAAACTATTGCTTACAAGCAAAACTTATGCCTTTTCTATGGAATTGAACTAGACAAAATCAGATGTTAGCTTTTACCTCCCCTCGCAACGAATTTTTTTTTCAAACTTTAATTCATTCCTATATCAAAGTCGTAAGGTTTGCTTTTACACAATAGTTTTGTCAGATTTCATTCATGGCAGACTTCAAACTCAATTCAAGCTCCGACTTGCGCTACACACGCGCATGCAAATCATACGACTTCACCATGCATGGCCCAGTCGTATGATCTGCTTGAGAGTAGGTACATATATAGCAGCCTTTAGACCAATTCTAACTTTCTTACTTGTTTTTTTTTTTTTTTTTTAACAGTTTAAAGATGAAAAGTCATGCATAAGCCTTGTACGACAATGTGATCGATCATTAAAAGATCTTTGAAAAATCGAACAAATTCCGTCGTTTGTTATCAAAATGAAGTGTAAACTAAAAAACATGTTATATTGTGCTGGTGGTGGGATTGCAAAGGATTCTTGTAGGTAGGTAACCTACCTACCATAAATTTCTCAAATCTGCTGAAAAATTGGATGCTAACCGTTATTGTGCTGGAATGCGCGAAAATTTAAAAGAAAAGCCTTCTATTGATAAAAGAGGTGTCATCCTTATCATGACAATTTTCGACAGCATTTCGTACAGAACAAAAAAAAAACTTCAATCACTAAGCAATTTTTGCATGGAGTATGTATATCCCCCGTCGTTTGTATTCTCTGAATATTATACCAACAGGTTTCTATATACCTACATATCTCCTTCGGTCCCTTTTGAAAATTTTCTTAATGCAAAACAGTTTATTTATTGATGCTTTCTTGTCTGATACATTTTTTCCACGAAATTGCACGAAATTTACCCTTCAGTAACCGGAACAAAAAGTAGAGCTCAATTGGACTTATAGTCCGCCGGATGTATGCAAATATGGTTGCTTCTACATTGTTTCTTAGGTCTTAGCTCTTAATGAAACTCCGATATATAAAAATGTTAAGTTTTGTGCCATTCCACCCTTGAATTTAAATTAATTAATTTGAAAGGCAAATAAATTCCAATTGTGTTTGTTGGAAAACACTGATATTCATGCAGTTTTAAGGTTGTTTTTATGTTTCCATTGTGATAGGATCAGGAAAACCAAGTTTAGCTGAATCAGTTAACGTCAGCTAATATACACGAAATGTATATACAGCTCTGGTCAAAAGTATAAAGCATCACCTACCAAAATTTGGATATCTCAAGAAAGGAAGTAAGAAATAAAAATAAAAACAATGTTATTATAAATTAGGATTTATTATTAAATTTCAGTACTTTGTGTGGATCCTGTTATCATTTTATAACGGCCAAGACTCATTTTTGTTCATAGATAGAACACGATCATTTCTGCACTCAGAAATGTATAAAGTTTCCCATTCCTGTCTCAAAGCAGATTTTAAATCCTCCTTCGAAGTCATGCTGTTATCCTGGCCCCATTTTTTTTAAATTGATTATCTACAAGTGCTCAAGACTGAGCCAGGCCAAAACTCGGATTTCCTTCCTTGCAAGCCAATCTTTTGTGGCATGAAAAAGTACTAGTAATAGTAGGTAGCGTTGTCCTGTTGAAATATAATAAAAAAACGATCTGTATTTTCGAATATTTTAGAAAAAATAACGTCCAGTGCTGTCTCAAGGACTGAATACTAGC
Source organism: Dioctria rufipes (assembly GCA_963924295.1). NCBI lineage: Eukaryota > Metazoa > Arthropoda > Insecta > Diptera > Asilidae > Dioctria > Dioctria rufipes. The sequence continues at coordinate 13,987,132 of OZ002742.1, read as the reverse complement.
TGATACTGTTAAGCCTTATGCCACCCTTCAACCTCAAGTCGCCCAATCCTCGTCAATCCAGTCCTGATGCTCTTCGGCTCATTCTAACCGGTTTTTCTTGTTACTTTTTGGGAGCCACGATTTCTTTTTTTGGCCAGCTGTGAAAATCCTCCTCCTAATATTTTGAACGGAAATTGTAATCTCTTGTTGATTACCGAAATCAATAGCAAACTCAACTTTTTTTTTCAGATTTTGTGCAGGTTCCCATATCAGATCTTGACATACCGAAATGACACGATTCTGCTCGAACATGCCTTAGAAGCATACTTCCGCAGATTCTCCTTAAACCATTTTAATGTAAATTGAACTGCATGACGTGAACACATAAGCTGTATTCTTTTGTGTACCTTGGTCTAGATTTCCTATATACTGGAGAGAGCAAATTGTTCTGTCGATTGAAGCCTCTAGACTAAGAGGACAATTTGAGTCCTTTTACCTTCACTTAGTTCTGGCAATATTTTGGTACCTTCTCAACACTATTTTTATAAAAACCGTTACAAGAACCACTGAAATACTTTTCAGTTTAACCAAAGACGTTGCAGGCATATGTTATAGCCTGTCTATAGTACTCAATTTTCTAAAATATAATTGAATATCTGAAACTCTTCTTCTAAAAATATTTCCAGTAAATTCTAAGAAAAAATTGAGGGCTTCTCTACGTCAGATCTAGGCTGGATGTGGTAGTCATGATCGTGATTAGTGGAGGCTGTGTACAATTTGAAGCAACAGGTGGAATCTCGGAGATTCCACATTATTTTACTGATGCCAAACCACACAATGTGCCTGCAATAACTCTGTATTATCATAAATAAGTAAATATACAGATAACAAATCGAATAGGAAAATTGACAACCAAAAGTCAGATATATGTTGCAAGTCGTCAATTAAAAAATTTGCAACGTCTTGCTCGAATATAAAATCGACGATGCCTCGACCTGATGTAGGAAGGCCTCTATTCTTTATTAGAAATCGACTGGCATTTTTTTCGCAAAATTTACTGGTAATTTGCTCCTTCCTGCATTATTGGAGGCTGACAACGGCCGACAAAAGCCATCAAAGGATAAAAATCCTACGAAACATTTTCTGTAAATTTCTAAAAAAAAATCTAATTGCGTATTTACGCGTTAACTCTAATAAAAATTGTTGTCGGCCTCCAAAAATGCGTATAAATTCTAAACAAAATTTAAGGCTTCCTACATCAGGTCGAGGCATGGTCGAACTTGGCTGTGTGCCTGAACATTAGCTATTTTGGTTGCCAGAAATGTTGATAAGGTTTTCATTTTTCTTCTTCTGTATATTTACTTATTTGTGGTATTATAGAATCTTTGGTTAAAGGTTTAAGAGAAATCCTCATGAAATAACACAAATCTCGCTGCTGGATATGCTTTTTTTTTATAATAAATTGTGCTAATGACGTTTAGAACCGTGACCGCCACGTCAATACTAACACTAAAAACAAATTCACTTTTAATTGTAATAAATGTCCATGAAGTGGCAAGCCAAACAAAGAAAACGTCGTTTTTTTTTTTTTTTTATATATAAACCCTCGTTTTATTCATTTTCAAGAAAATTGGAATCGGAACATAATTACGCTCTCTTTATTATTTGTCTATCTTCACAGATATTGTGTCATGAAATTGGTACTATTACTATGTCTGATTGGCGTCTTGAGCAGCTTCAATTTAGACATGATTTTCCTACATTGTGGTTCGGAAATGGTTCCCGATTACCTATTTGATTTAATTTTATCTTTAGGTGTCGAGCAGGGATAAAAAAATTCGTTCTAATCATTTTCAAAACCAGTTATTATAAATGGCAAAATTTTTGATAGGTAACTATTTTTAATTTAGCAGAGCAGAGGTATTAATTAGTTTTCATCCATCTTCAATTACGTACTTCCCGTAACATTTTCCAAAGTCCAGCATCCTCCAGCTGAGTTATTCCGTTTTAAGTACCTACCTATGTATCTATAACAAAAATGTTAATTATAAGCATTTTACGCACTTCATAAAATTGAGTAATAAAATCCGAATGAAGAACATCAAATTCTATGAACGTAAAAATAATTTACTCGAAAACTCTCCACAAAGAACGAAAAAAAAACGAATTATCAAAAATTACGTAGCCCACTTTTTTTGTCGACAAAAACTACGGCACAGCCAGCAGCGCAGCGAACGACGGCCCCCCTTCACCTCTACAGAAAAATACACATAATTACGTCCCCTCGACCTTGGCACATTGATGGCAACACGGTCAATTAAACGTGCGAAGAATCTTGTGGTGAATTCAACGTCACCTCATTCATATCACAATGTGCGATGTGAAACTGATTTAGCTCTCTTCTTAAATTGTATATATAATACATTGAACTTCACTCAATATTTCTCTTCATATAAAAGTTCTCTTTTATTCTCTTATTTTTATCTCTCATCAGAAGTATATAAATTATAAACGTAAAAATTGTGCAACTGAAATGCATTTTCATTGAGAAATGAGAAAATCAAACTTATCCCGTTTTATGATGAGAGGGAGAGAGAGAGAGAGAATTTGCAAACATTAAGTTTGCATTAGGGTTAGTGAGTGTGTTAAAGAGAAAATATATATAGTATATATAGGCTCTCTCCTCATCATATTCCATCTTCCCGTTCCCCCTTTCCAAAATCATTTTCCAATTTAAATTTCCTGCGACGGATATACATACTTTGACTTGACTTCCGTCGTATTTCACGTAATGTTGCCGTTCTTTCAGTGCTATACAGTTCAGTCATTGCCATATATTATCGCATCCATCGCGTGAATGCGTTGTCGAATTTGTCTGCTCGACGTCATCGTATCGTTTTTATTCAATTTGTCATAAACCCGTCGGCCGTCATAGATAACGTATCACAACGCACTCTCACTTAACTGACCTGACCATACATACCTCATGTCATCCTGCATATGCAAGTACAAAGTTCTATTTTACTTCTTTGTTCCTCTCTCTCTCTCTTGGACACTTTTGATTTTTCTCCGCTAATCTCTTCTATGTTGTGCTCTCATGCTCCTCGCTCACATCGCATAAAATTTATAATAAAACGAAGAAATGCATAGAATAATCGCAGAGTGCTGCCATATCGATACACCTTGCCCTGCCATTGGAAATTATGTGTGTTGTACGTACTCCTCTCGGCTACCCCATATCGGCCATCAAAATTTTGCTGTGTACCTCTTGTCCACAAAAGTAAAATAAATTTTCTTAACCGATGTAGCACAAATTTCGCCATCTTGTTTGTGTTCTTCAGTGCTTTTAATCTGTCCTTTTCTTTTTCTTTTCCCCCTTAGCGAATTTGCCTGTGTGAATATATTTCTCGCTCTTATTCATACATACATTTTTCTCCTTATATCATTCTCTCATACATTCTATTAGAGAAGTTTCCTGCGTGAAAATTAAAGAAAGTTTCGCTTATAATTGGAAATTTTTTGGTGAAAATATCTTGAAATTGTTTAAAATTGTGATTTAGTTGTATAGTTAAAGAAAAATGGACAAAATATAGTGATTTACGGTGTTTCCAATGTGGAATTATTTGACACTTTTAAAGCAAAAAGGTTGCATTTGCGTATGTATTGTGTAGAGCAGAGCCCCCTAAAAAAAAGAAGACATCTTTGTAAGGAACTTGGGGAAATGAAAAATGTGTAAGAATTTCGGTTTTTATGAGATTTTCTGAAGGAAATAAGATTCCATTGTATTTATTTCAAGTGATTTATTAGAAAAAAAAGAAAAGAAATCTGTTATGAATGTTTTTTTTATTATTATTTATGAAAATGTAATATTTCTAAGTGGAATGATTACTCATGACTTAATATTTTCTTTTTTCATTTTTAAATTACAGATGTCCGCCGGCGCCCAATTGCAGATGGCACCCCAGACGACCATAGCACATCATCCGCATCATCAGCATCATTTATCTCAGCAACACCAACTTCAACTACATCACCATCATCAGCAGCAACAGCAACAAACACAGCTCCAACAGCAACCACAACTCCAGCAGCAGCAACAACAGCAACAACAACAACAGCAGCAGCCCCTACAGCCACATCAAGGCATAGTTCATAATAATCCAGATTCAAATATGAGCACAGGGTCATCGCATAGTGAAAAGGATGCTGCTGAAATGGTTGCCTGTGGTGTTTTAGGTGGTGGTGGTGGTCTAGTTGGAAGTCTTGTTGGAGCAGTTAGCGGCAACAATAATGGTGGGATCATGACTACTGGATGTGCCCCAGAGAAAATCCCTAGAACACCATCAGAACGTAAAAGAAAACGAAAAGCACCTCCAGCAGATGATAGCGGTGGAGGAGGAGGACCTGGCGGTGGATTAAGTCAATCAAATGTTAATTGTAATTTAGGTTCACAGGATAGTGGTAGATGTAGTATGCCACCAATGGGTAGTAATAAGGGAGCTCGGCTCGCAATGCCACTTAATGATAACAAGAAAATTAATGATTATTTCAACAAGCATACAGCAAGTAGCCCCATAAGACAGCACGGAGCCAAAAGTCCGTCACCTTCACAGATCGGGAGCTATCCAATGTTTCCACCTAGTCCTCAGCCACCTCTTGTTGTTAGTGGTGCTGCCGGAGTTAATACGGATTATCATTATAAAAATCGTCAGACTTCCAACATGGTTCCTCAATCACCGCTTTCATCGATGCCACCAACATGCATTGGTGGTTCAGTTGTAACACCAGTTAGTACAAGTCAAATGGGTAATTGCGGCCCACCTCCTCCGCCACCACCACAATTAGCATCACAATCTCAGTCACAACAGCAACAGCAACAACAACAGCAACAGCAGCAGCAACAACAACAGCAGCAACAACAACAGCAACAATCGCAACAGCCCACACGACCTCCACCTCAATTGATGGAATCCAAGTCAACACAAACAGATCTATCGTATCTAGATATTCAAGAACGAGAAACTGAATTTGAAACGAATAAAACAAAACTTGATGAACTGACAAGACTGTCTGATGAGCAAAAATGTCAAATAGCAGCCCATCAAAAGGTCATAGATCAACATAAAAGTCACATTAATAAATGTATAGAGGTTGTAAAGAAGCTTCTAAAAGAGAAGAGCAACATTGAAAAGAAAGAAGCCCGACAGAAATGCATGCAGAATCGTTTACGTTTGGGTCAATTTGTTACGCAACGGGTCGGAGCAACATTCCAAGAAAATTGGACCGATGGATACGCTTTCCAAGAGCTAGCACGGCGGCAAGAAGAAATCTCAGCTGAACGCGAAGAAATCGATCGCCAAAAGAAATTGTTAATGAAAAAGCGTCCATCGAATGCTGAAACTGGACGAAAACGTAATAACAATTCAAATTCTGGCGCTGGTGGATCATCATCCAATTCAGCTTCATCATCGAATCTACATAATGGTTCGGATGCAACGTTCCTAAAACCTGATCCTGTATCTGGTGGTTACACCGCACAGGAATACTATGAATGTGATGAAATCTTAAAATTAAGGCAAAATGCACTCAAAAAGGAGGACGCCGATTTGCAACTTGAAATGGAGAAACTTGAACGTGAACGGAATCTTCATATTCGAGAGCTGAAGCGTATCCTAAACGAAGATCAGGTAAAGGTTGATAATCCTCTAAATATAAGTTAGCACAATGAATTTTATCGTGTTTCCCTATTTTATAGTCTCGTTTCAATAACCATCCTGTCCTCAATGAGCGGTATTTACTGCTTATGTTGTTGGGCAAGGGTGGATTTTCTGAAGTGCACAAAGCATTTGATCTTAAGGAACAAAGATATGTAGCGTGTAAGGTACATCAATTGAACAAGGACTGGAAAGAAGATAAAAAGGCTAATTATATCAAGTAAATAACTTTTATATTCCATCTTTGGAATTTGGTCTTCTTTTTTTTAGGGATTGACTTATAATAGAGATCTTTTTTACTATTAATTTAGGCATGCTCTGCGGGAGTATAACATTCACAAAGCTTTAGATCACCCGAGGGTAGTAAAACTGTATGATGTCTTCGAAATAGATGCAAATTCATTTTGTACTGTGTTAGAATATTGTGACGGGCATGATTTGGATTTCTATTTGAAACAGCATAAGACAATACCGGAGAGGGAGGCAAGATCTATAATTATGCAGGTAAGTTTTTTTTTTTTAAATAAATCGGATTTTGTTATGACGGGCATTTGCATAGGAAAATAAATTCTATCTTCAAATAAAAATCGTATGTGAAAGGACTGATGAAAAATCCAGTTTTTGGCTAAACTATTATTAGGCGGTTACCATGCTTGTTAAAATTACTTCCCTTTTGTTACAAATATCACATAAAATAATAGAATAGTCTTTTTTAACTGTTGGTGGGGGGTGGGGGGGGGGTGGCATGTATTACTTGGCAAATTTCTGTATTTGGATTCACAAATTTTAAGTGAACTCCATCCGAACCACCGAGTAAAATATCAGTCTAATGGTTTTGTAGTAAATTGCTTTGTCAGAGCAGGCTGGATATGCTTGGGTCTGCAGATGAGCTGAAAAGTTTCTAGCAAGTTAGCACAATGGGCCACTCTGGCCTTCGTGCTTGGGATCTCCCGTCCTCCTGCTGAAAAAAATTTATCGCTTGGACATACAAAGACGGATCCAAATCAATCAACAGGCTGAGTGGGTGGCAGTACACATATTTTTTTTTTCTTTCTTTGTTTCTAACAACGATATTTCATCTGTATGCACCTCCAAGAAAGCGTCGTTATGTTTATGCTCCTACCTTCAAGGGTTAACAAAGACGGATCACTTAGCACTTCCAATTAGGAAGCATTAAGAAAATTGAAAAGGTGCAATTTGTACGTATTCCACGCTATTATCACTTATTAACAGGTCTATTCAGTGTGAGACGCTTTCGCAAATAAAGATCTGTTGTGCCATATTCTGTAGGAATTTTTTCAAATAAATTAAAGTTAGCATATCAAAAAAAAAAAAAAACTTGTAACCAATTGGCCGTTATCTGAATTTCCGGCTTCTAAGATTTTTTCTGGATTATCATAAGGAAATCCGGTAAAAACAAATATTAAACGCATGTGATTGCGTCACAGGATATGATTAAGCTCGATCTCTCTTTTACCATCTTAAAGGAAGTGAATCGCTTTATCGGCAATAATCATTTAAAATTAAACAAATTATTTAGAGTGGAAGTTTTAATATTCACCCTGAATGTTTCGCTTGTGGTCCGCATGTGTCATTATCATTCATGATGCAGTGATGATAGCCATAAAAACTCCGTTTAGAGTTCAAAGATTTCCAAAACTGCCTAGGCTTCTTACGTTAGGTAGAATTAACGATTTTTATTGCGCGTTATCATTGGGGAAACTGTCAGTGAAAATGTTATTTCTTGTTTAGTTCAGAATTAAATTTAATCTGTGCAAGCAAAAACACAACTGCGTGCACTTGGATTTTGTAAACGAACAAACAAGTTTCTGCTGGGATCAGTCTGATAGATCAAAAATTGTTCAGTTTTATTATCTTTTTGCGCTGAATTTTATTGCTTCCACAACCCTTCACATCGAAAGCCTGATCAGAATTCCCGCCGGATATTTCTGTTCGGACTATCTACCGAAATTTTTCTTTATGGATCACACTGCAAATTGCTGATCCTATACAGCAGTTATAAGTTGAATACCAAATGACCGTGTGTGAATTAAGGATGGGTCCAAGTAGCGTAATTTTGAGTAACCTGTCAATGTCTCTAGTATGATCCTTTGTAGAATTCTTCCTATGGCGCATCACACGAGCTGTAACCCTAGCAAACTCGCACAATCTTGAAGTTAATTTCGGCCATACTGTGAAATTCCGCAAATCCTTCATAAGCAGAACTGTTCGAATGTGGAACAGTATGCCATCCTCTGTTTTTCCCTCAGCTATGAATTGCAAATGTTCAAACGTAATGGCTTAAACACAGTTGCGAGGACGATGACCGACGGCACTGCAGAGTCCTGTGTAATAAACGCTCCATAAAACGTTCCTGGAGAAAATTGTTCCTATTACTGCAATGCACCTCCTCCACCTCCTTCGCTCAACCCAATAATCCTCAATTTCCATTATAGGGTATCCCCTGAGCTTTGGCACCCCAAATTGCTTTGCTTACTCACTTTTTGACTGTGTCCTCAGAAACATAGTAAAAAATTGTCAATACTGTTTCGTAGTCGTAACAAAATAATAAAAATCCTGTAAACATCCTTTCACTTTTAACATTTTATTAATTATTTAATTCTATTTTTGTATACAGGTTGTTTCAGCGTTGAAGTACCTGAACGAAATTAAACCTCCAGTCATCCATTACGACCTAAAGCCAGGAAATATTTTACTCACAGAGGGAAATGTTTGTGGAGAAATAAAAATCACAGATTTTGGTCTGTCAAAAGTGATGGATGAAGAAAACTATAATCCAGATCATGGAATGGACTTAACGTCTCAAGGAGCTGGAACATATTGGTAAGCATAGAAAATTTGGATAAAAAAAAGAAAATCGTAATTAATTGATTTATTTTATTTATTTATTTTTTCTTAAAGGTATCTTCCTCCTGAGTGTTTCGTTGTTGGAAAAAATCCACCAAAAATATCATCGAAAGTTGATGTGTGGAGTGTTGGTGTGATATTCTATCAATGTCTGTACGGAAAGAAACCATTCGGACATAATCAGTCACAAGCCACTATTTTAGAAGAAAATACAATTTTAAAAGCAACTGAAGTTCAGTTTTCGAATAAGCCGACAGTTTCAAATGAAGCAAAGGTAAGTTTTAAAGTAATTTGATTTTTCAATTTTTAAGAAAGTTTTGCCTGATATAGATACGGTTTTTTAGAAAGGTTCTTTAGGAAGTAATCGTCTTTCTGTTATTATTAATATTAAGGGTCAAAGTCCGTGTATCGAAACCTCACTTAAATAACTCTAAAGCAAGGTAAAAATTCATCAATCACCAATCGGTCTTACAAATGAAGCATCCATATTTCCGGACTGTTTCCGGATAATTTTTTTCGACTCGTATAATGTAGACACAATACCGATTCTTTTGAATTTTGTTTTCCTTAAAGAGCACATACGGCACTCTTCACCATCAAATCGAACTTTGGATATTCACTTAAAATGTTTGCGAAAATATTACAAAGCCATACAAAAATTTCACTTTTACACCAGGATGACTTCATGTTATCTAACAGAACCTCAAAATCACATTTTTGGCATTTGCCTTCCCCAATATTCTTTGTTCCGCCAATGTGACACTTTTCTGACTGATGGTGCAACATCCAACAATATCCCCGGGGTCACTAGGACGATGATTTTAGTCGGGCCGGAATTTCTAAGGTCAAGTTCACATGCGACCATAACAAGCTTTTTATGATGGTCCAGTATAAAGTAGAGAAAATTGAAGAGCTTATTGATCGAGAAGATTGTCAAAAGTTTAAGGAGGTACAACTTCCTAAAATTTCTGGGAAGTCATTGATGTGCCGATGCCGTGTAGAAGGATATTATTGGATATTGTTGGATTTACTGGAGTAAAAATTTACCGAATCTATTCTTTTCTGTGACATACAATTGTCCAGATGTATTTAGCAAGATGTCGGGTAGAGTTAGCGGCGCTTTCTCAAGTCGCCAATCTTAGGTCTCGTAATTTTGCTATAGGTTTAAAACTGTTTCCATTGCTTTAAGATTTAAGAATGGACGATGTATTATCATCTAGATCATATCAGTTTGCATGTATAAATTATACTGGGTGAATTCTCGATTGAAAATCATCTCAAATTTGATTTGGCGCACTAGCGTTAACCTGATTCACATCTTTTGTGACTGCATGGATGTCTCCAATCGGTTCGCAAAATTGTTTTAAAATTCACTGCAAATTTATTATGGCAGCACGTTGCATTATTTCTATGTGTTGCGGAATGACAAACTTAGTATGCCCTATGATTTCATCATCTACTGTGGTATGAAAAACGTCACCAAGTAAAGAGTAAAAAAAAAACAAAAAATTGTATGCTGATAATACTTTTGGATCCATAACTTGTCAACCGTTATACTAATAAACCTTTGATAGAGACTATTCAATGCGAAATGGTGCCCTTCTTATCTTTTTGCAGAATATGTGGTCCTGAAAATCAGTACAGATGACAGGTGGTGTTGATGATCCTTCCGGGAGACACTACTTTGCAACAATTGCATTGTTAACAAAAAATGTTTTTACTTTGATCAGTAGTGACAACACAGTTAGTACTGTATTTTTGACATATCTCAAAATCACACAAAAAAGGGACACATAAACAGTTTTATATTCGAAAAATTTTACGCATAACACGTCTGTTAACTTCTGGTACTGAAAAAATGTGTGACAGTTTAATGAAAATTTTCTTTTGAATTCCTATCGCTTTCGCCACAAAAAAGCTTTTACTTGATTTTTACCCGAATAATTTTACCCAAAAGTAAAAAGTGTAAATTTCTTATTTTGACAGTCCTTAAAAATGAATTAAGGCGAACAGAACTATTTATAAAGCATTTGTTATGAAATTGTTAAACTGTAAAGGTGAAAACCCAATGAACGCGACAGGCGTGTTTAAGCCTTAGATCATACAAAAAGGATAGGCTATGAGGAAGAAAAACTTAAGCATTTTTCTGCATGTAGTAGAACTGCATCGATGTATTCGTTTTAGTCATGCAAGTAGTAAACTACGATATTTTCACACCGGGCGAATAATTTAGTGGTTGAAACTTTATTAAGTATTGAAGAAATTCAATAGAAGAGATCCCATTACATTACACAACATTTTTAAATTAATATTTAAGTTTATAATTTTTTAATATTTTTATAACTTTTTACATTTTTACGAATTTTCCTAGTGCCCCGTTTATCTTCTGATAATATTTTTTGGCATTGCCTTTGATGGCTACTGTAACTTAAGGCGACAATGATAATTCAATTATAAACAAACAAACCGGCATTGGAAAATGTTAAATTTTTTTGCCACAGCTGTTTATTTTTATAAATATTTCACTCTTATTTTATTTAAAACACTATTATTTATTATTAAAAGAATTAAGCTTGCCTGCAAAATGATTTCCTAAGAGAATATCACCGGTTGTTTCTGCAGCACAGCACAGCGCACTTCATCGCGATAATTCAAGACTCCGGAGTCTCGCTTATATAAAATCCCGTTCACAAAACAATATTTCACTATTGTACCACACTACTATTAAGTAAAAATCACTTTTTTAGTTAGTTATTTACTACAAAATCGCTAAATCAAACCCGAACTTCTTGTCATAAAATTTGAAATGTCAGAAATAAATTAGAATTGTCGAACCGACCGACCATCCCCTCCGTGTCGCAAGAAAAAATGCTTATCACACGTACACGAATTTTACACAGCATAGCCTATCCTTTTCGATATATGATCTAAGGTTTAAGCTCGTGCTGGCCAAATGGCTGCCGCGCTTGCCGGATTCGACGCGAAAGTAGAGCAATGTTCTACTTTTAACGCGCGGCAGACGCTTTGACAGTTCTTTTTATTGATTTTAAACTGTTTATATGCTTGGGAAGCTGCAAATGCAGGAACTGCCATATCTAATAACTCTGATATATTCCATTATTTCACTTTTAAATAATAACTTAAGCTTCGAATTCCCTAAAAATGCCGCGTCTGTATATTATTGTTTCGTACCTCCTAGCTAAACCAATTCAGAGATTTAAAATCTTCTAGAATATGGCATCCTCTTTGAAATTTTAATTAATTTTACTAATTCTATTTTATTTTCAGAGTTTTATCCGTGGATGCTTAGCTTATCGCAAAGAGGATCGTATGGATGTATTTGCATTAGCAAGGCATGAATATTTACAACCCCCGATACCGAAACATGGCCGACAATCTATAAGTCAACAACAGCAGCAACAACAACAACAGCAACAGCAACAACATCAGTCATCGTCACAGAATCCAGGTCAAGGTGGCTCAGCACAAACATCCTTCTCAACCGGAATGTTCGGCAATTTAAATCAATCAAGCTCATCCTAGCTATCAAAGAGAAACTCTAATTCGTAATCAAGGCGGAAAAAGCGAAAAAATCAAAATGAAGTTGCCACCATTACAACCACAGCCACCATTTCTACGACGACCACAAGTAATAGCACTACACTTGCAACAAATATTATATCGGCAAAAACAAAAACAAGAAAATCACCAACAACAACAACAGCAGCAGAAGAAGCAACAGCAACAACACCAACAACAACGACGATGACGAATGCTACAATAAGTGTAAATAAAAAATGCTTCATCGAATCTGAACTACTTGTTGATCCAGGCAGTGATCCTATGTCACATTACAATAGAATCTGGGGATGATGATGATGAAATCATGATCCTCTTAGAAGAAAGATCGGTGTGTGTGGTCTGGTCACCATGTGGTAATCCTTGCTTCCGGGAACAACAAAAAGGTGTTTTTTTTCTTTTCCTTTTTCTTTGAATTCACATCTTACGTATTTGGGAAGCAACAAACAAATTACATTTGTTGCTCTGACTGATGAATTAAGTCGTCTGTGTAAAAAAGGAAGATGGAGGGGAGGGGCAGGAAGCATGGGAAATTACATATTTTGTAAAAAAAAAAACTATTTTGAAATCTGTTTGTCTCAGGAGTCAGCTGGATGTGGATATTCACCTTCCTCCTATATTGTTATGCTGTTCTGTGGAGGAGATAGGGGACCCCCCAGCGAAATGATGAAATTTTGTGGCCTATCTATAAAACACACATAAAGCAAAGTAAAATAGCGCACCTGCAGGAAGTTGTTTATTTGTGTGCGTGTGTGTGTGTGTGTGTGTGCGGATGTGTTGTAAAAGCAACTATTTCCAACGTGTGTTGTTACATTTTTATAATGGGGAGATAACAACAACCAAAAACCAAACTACATACAACAACCTACAACACGACAAATTCCTCCTACTACTATGATTGTTGATGATTTCAAATCCTGGACTCTACGTTGCCGTCATTAATACAAAAAAAAGTGTTGTCACATGAAATGAATACAAAAAAAAAATATTTTTTTTTGTGTCGCGTTTTTAAAATGAAACTTGATTGATTTTACAATAAACAAAAAAATAAATAAAAAAGTTAGAAAAAAGGAGAGGATCAGTTTGCGTGTATACGTGCGCGTGCATAACACAATTTCCTTTTAATTTTTTCTTCTCCTTGGTTGTTTCTATTTTATCGCGGTTTACATATAGACACGCATGATAAATTAAACAAAAATAAATACTGCAATGCAAATAGACAATTTTTTTCAAATGAAAATATAACACAAAAGAAAAACGAGAGAAAGAAATGAAACAACTCTAAAACAGCAACAAAAGCTAATGAAACACGTACGTAAGTGACGTGTGAAGAAAAAGTTAAATTTTTTTTTAATTTTAATTTTCAACAAAAATCCTTTTTATTTTTTAGTTAGAATTATGTGAATGCGCTCCGTATGCAAGAAGAAGAAGACAATTTATATTAAATTTCTACAGAAAAAAAAGAAGTAAAGAAGAAAAAAGTGAATATTCTTTTTTGTTTCATTTTTATTGTTTGTTTTTGAATGAAATATAACTGAGAAATGGTAAATTTATATATATAAAGTATAAAAAAAGTATATAAATCTAAGATTACATGATATAAATATAAATAATAATAAAAAAAATATGAATAAATGTAGTAGTGATATACACACATAATTATTATTATTATGAACATCTTATAAGAATAAAATATTTACTTCAAACATCTATAACTATTACTGTTTCAATAATAACAAAATTAAAACAAGAATTTTTAAAACAACCACAACAATAATAATAAAAAAAGAAAAAACAAAAGAAACGATAGACGGACACCGGTAAAGACTAGACAAAAATGGTAGAATGATGAACGATGATGGTAACAGAGACAGAGGAATGTGCTAATTTTATATTAAAAACAAAAAAATAAATAAAAAACAAAACAAAAAATAAACAAACAAACGTGTGTTGTACTGCTGCCTGCCTGGCCGCCGAATAAAACGAAGAACGAATGATGGAAGAAACGGGGGGAGAAGGGAGTGTGTGTATGTAGAAAAAAAAAGCAAGATGAAAAATAAGTAAATAAAGCGTAATTATGTATAAGTATATATATAAATAATAAATGAATAAAAGAAAAAATAAATTAATAAATAAATTAATAAGAATGTTAAATTTTACTTTTACTAGGAACTCACAGTGATTGATTTATATAAATATGGACAGCAATACATGTACAGTAAAACAAATTCTTAAAAAAAAGTATATGAAAAAAAAAAACATTAAAAACAAAAGTTATTATTAAATAAAAAATAAATTTAGTTGTAAGGAAAAAAAAAATAAAGAAGTTAGGATTATATATAAATACTACGATGTAAGGATTAAAGAGAAGAAGAAGAAGCAGAAGACGATAACGACGAAATACCAATTCAGTAAGAAATTTTTTAATCTGTTTCATATTATTATTTTTTTTCTTTATTATCATTATTATTATTATAGAAAATTAAAAATCTAGAGAATATCCACTTAGTAGAGGATTGAATTAATTACATAAATATCTGAATACGTTCACAAATGTGAAGTTTAGCGGGAATCATACCATTATTCAAACCGGGTACATTCTTTGGAAGATCTGATGCATGCCCCTATGTTGGACAATTTATAGGAGATTTGTAAAGACATGTCCTATGAAAGGGGCAATTCAAGCTTTTTCGTGTGCTTCCCCCTAGTTTTCTTGAAAGGAACGAGGATGCATGCCTCTATATTGGACAATTTATGCGACATTTGTATAGGCATGTCCCTCGGAGGAAGCAATTCAAGCTTTTTCGTGAGCTTCTAACTTCTTTGGAAGGAAAATGGAAGCAAAGTGGATTATACACCTACGCATACTTAATAAGTTCCATTTTTGCATATATGAAATATTTAGAGTTCTTCTTTCATTTTATTTCTTGTGTAATGTTGCACTTTAGTAAAAATCACAACAATTTCACAAAAACATTTACTCTGTGCAAAGACAACACAATTGCGTGCTCTTGGGTTTCACAAACGAAACAGAAATGAGCTTGAAAAGATACGTTGCATCTTCCAACAAGCTTCTTCCGGAATCAATCTGTAATGGATCAAAAATTGTTCAGTTTTTCATATTTTTGCACTAAGTTTTATTGCTTCCACATGCCTTTATGTAATGGAAGACCTGACCAGATTTCCTGCTGGGACGATTTCAGAGGTATTTGAGATCTAAACTACATAAACATTTCAGAAAGGGTATTAATTATGGCGCTTCTTTGGAAACTTGGTGGAGTATTTTAACCTCATATCCCAGTACATTTCTTTGTTAAGTAATCAAAAATAGAAGAATTTCGTAATTAAAACTTGTCATAAAGTATACTCACGAGGCACTAGAAAACAACAAAGTTTAAGAAGAGCTCCTAACTGACTTAGCGTTTTCTCGTAAGTTTCTTTCGTCGTTTTATATATATTGTTTTTCATTATTTTGACTATAGATTCCAAATCCTGTATCGAGAATCTCACATTTTAGCTCAACAACAGTGCTAAACTGCCAACCGTTGGCGTAAATACATTTCTAGAATCATTGCCCATAGATTTTCTATATGGTTTAGATCCAGATTTTCGGTGGGCCAATGAATAATAAGTTAGTTAGCATTGGTGAAATTTTTACGACATAGATCTTCTGTGCATGCTCAATTAAAAATTCAACTAGTAGATTTAATGATGCTCCCTCAAATATTCATTCTTCTCAGTGAAACGGGATGATGAAAGGGAAATTATTACAGAATCATCACCCCAAAGTTCCTTCACAAGCAACAATTTTTTTTTCTCTCTCCATTAACATCGTGCGCCTATTATCATTACTAAGGTTGGAGATCTTTCAGTTTTGGATATAACAGCACACGATTTAAAAGTCCTCTGCATCTTTGCACGAATGAATTTTCGTTTTTTCTTCTTCAGAAAGAAGTTGCTATGATAAGATAGTAGACACTAACAAAAATTATTGAGACTTGCTTAAGTTAATCCAAATTACCTCCCACAAGCAATTTATTGCAATTAAAGTTAAAATAAACAACAAATTCTTTTGAATATTTTGCTTGGCATACAACATATGTACATGTGACGTCTGTTTGTTTTACAGCCATCCACATAATTGATCTTTGCTTGAAGGACGTTTTGCTGGATCACCATTGTTGTCAGTCTCTTACAATCTCGAATAGCATTGAATTTATCAGATATTTTTGTCATTTTTCTCGAAGAGTATCCCATTTAAGATATTTAAAAATAACCAACCAGGTCTCATACACACTACAGACTAGTGTAAATCACTACTGATTGTCTTTTTTTTTTTTACTGACTAGTCAATACCACGTATATGTATAAAAATGGACTGCTCGTTGCACGAAAAATGAATGAAAGGAAATGGCACGACTTTTATATTTAAGCCTGAAACAAAATTGGAGCTTTTCAGCCAGCTTTATCGCCAACTTTCTTTTAAAGCCGACTAAAAATGCGGAATTGAACACAACTGACGTTTTTAAAATTAGCAACCTTAATTTGTTTATGGTGAGAGCTTTTATTCGTGAGTGACATTAGGGATTTTCCAAAATTATGATAATTCATGCTTTTTTGGATAGTTTTCGAGATGTACCAGTTTTATGTAAAAAATATATATATGACTCAACTGTCTCATAAAATGTGCCATACACATCTGATATTTGACATTCCTTTGAAAATTCCCTCAAGTTTGTAGCCAATCGACTTGAAATTTGCAATTTGATTAAATCTTAAAACTTGAAGCTAGCAAAAAAGCTAAAGTTTTAATTGTGTTCTTCTACACTGATTTGTGATTTGCAGTTGTTGTATCTCCTTTTGAATAGTTGGAAATAAAAAGTGGAAAAAAGTTAGTAGATATGATTTCAGAGTTTGGTTTTGTATGCTTTAGTCATTAACAAAACTTGAGATTTCGTTAATTTCGCTCGAAAACCACAGTTTGTTGTCATCATTTCACAAAATCAAACTTGGGTAATTTCTCATTATTGAACCATACTTTAAAAAGTTAGTAAATTAGTATTCTAGTAGGGGGAGGTATAAGAGCTCTCCTTTTGAATTCTCAAATGAGTACAAAAAGAAATTTATTTTTTCGTCTTGTTCCCCACAAAACATTTGATTTTGTTTCTAAAGAAGTTCGATATATTTAAAGAAAACGTACAAAATTTTCCTTATAATTTGATGCAATATTTCACCAACTAAACTCAATAACTATAAATGACTTTAACACGTTTATATACATACTTAGTTTCAATGAGCCAGAGTTGAGTTAGCATTAGATTCTGCAGGCTAAGTTAACTCGATGATGCTGTCCATGGGCAGCTTCTGAGTTGAGTTGACAGCTGAAATATATTGTATAAAGTAGCCGGATTTGTGGTGGATAACACACACATCTGTACTATTCTAACAAATACTTACACAAAATTCAAAACTCAACTCAATTCTAACACTAACTCGGGTTCAATTTCTGTATGGAAACATAGTAATAGTTATGAAAGATTTACTAAAAAAAATGTCATCTACTTCGTTGAGAAAGTGACATGAGAAAGAGCTTGGGTAAAAATTTAATTTTGCCTTAGATTTCTCTGCTAGCGAGTGCGCTTAGCATCTTTTCAACTGGAGATTTTTGAAGTCACATCTCAAAAGTCGTAGAAATCTAGATCTATACAATCTTGGAAATAAGCTCGCATCCACACATATGAGCTATGTATGTAATGTTGTATGAATTTCAATAGGAAATTTTTTCCTCCCTCTCATTATTGTGGATGTAGAGACGCATTCGTGAACAATGTTGGGAGGTGGTTCTGGATAAAATTCCCACCAATTCCACAGATTATGATGCAATTTCCCAAAATTTTTTCTTCATGGGACGAAAAACCATACGATTGGTGTATAAGAGAAACAATTAAAGTAATTTTTCAAAACAAATTCATTTTTTTTATAACAATTTCATATAATATACTTAAGAATAGTTTTTCAAACAAAACAACCTATTTGAAAGTTCTTAGTAGAAATTGGATTGCCCGAATCAGTGCAATGTAGTATCTAAGTTCACTAACCACCTTTTACGTGAAAAAGCCGCGATTATAAATGAATTCTAAATCATTGAAATTTCCGACTTGCATCCTTGCATGCATAGCAAAATGCTTCTATAAAAGTAGATTCGTGTTATTCGTATTCTTCATTATTTGTGGGTGTGTTACTTACTTATAATATGTGTAGTATTCTGGAGGGTACGGTTGTCTCTTATACTTATTCAAGTTCTCAAAGCTCTCTCTTATTTCAGGAGTGCCGTGATACAATTTCATGGTTTTGAATGTGCCGTTTCAATAAAGATGTATAGCTATACATTTTGTTTAATTTTCTTTTTTAATTCTATTCTATGCTCATACTTAATTAATTTTGTCTAACTTCTGAAAAAAAATTTAAGATATTTTTTTGTACTTTGGATGTACAAATTTTTCTACACTTTTGTTCGAGGAGACGCGATTATTCCCTTTTTCAATTTTTTGAAGGCGAAAATTCCCACAATATGGAATCTCTGATCTTCGAACACTATTCGTTAATGTATTCAGATATTTTTGCGCGATATTATACATCCTTTTGATCTTGGACTTAAAACTTAGATTTTTTCTTTTCTATTTTCAAATGATTTTTGGATATTTGTTGAATATTTTACTATATACCTACATACATATATATACGAAATATATGAGAGGAAAGATATCTAATGCAAAAGAAAAATATAAAAACAAAACGGTAAAGCAAATAATGTATTATGATTGTAATAATTAATAAAAATTATATGGAAAACAAAAACTCAACAAACAAAAATCGAAAAGAAGAAAATAATTCACACAAACAACACACACCGACAACACCGAAACAAAACAAAATATTTACATAAATCCAATTTTGAAATTTACAAAAAGAAAAACTACTAACTACTTACCACCAAAAAACAATATTTCTCATTAATATTATTTCTTTTATTTTCATTTTTCCCTGAGACAGAACGAACAAAAAAAAAATCCTTTTTAATTAAATATCTAAAACTCGACATTTTTAAAAAGAAAGAAAGAAAGAGACAGTGGAATATTAACGAAAAGAAAAAGAACAAAATAGAAAACACAAAAAAAAATAGAATATTTAAAGAAAAGACTCTTAAATTGTTATTCTCTTAATAAATAGTAATTATTATTATTAATTAAATTACATAAAAAAAATGAATATAAACAAGGAAAGACCGTAATAATGTGAAACACAACAAATTTTTTCCAATAAATTATATTATATAAATCAGAAATAGGAAAATAACAGGAAAACCAGATTCTTTGTCTTCTTATAAGAAAAACGTTGAAGTGAAATACAAAAAAGAAAAGAACAAGAAATTCTTCTTTCAAGAAAACGATAAATGAAAGTAAAATTAGAATCTAAAAAGTCTTTGAATAAAAATAAAAAACGCATTACTACAAGAGAGAGAAAAAACAAAACAGAAATCCAAAATCAGTAAAATTAAATGGAGAAAAAACAGAAAATGAAATACATCAATTAAAATAAATTATAAAAATAATTAAAAAAAAAAAACATGCCCACAATTATTACTCTACCTTTTATCTCTGATGATGGTCTATCGACGATCATCACACGTGCCGTGTAGTTTCCTTTCTAAATTCACACAATCCAAGCTTTATTAGTTTTAAATTTTTATTTTTCGGTTTCGTGGTGTGTTGTTGCCGCCTTCTTAAACAACGATTTTATTTATAATTTTAATTTTGTTTTTTGGATTTTGCATTTTGACGAGAACATTTTCAAAAAAAAATTAAAAGCAAGAAAAACATTTTGTACATACACACGAGTTTGTTAGTTTATTAATTATTTTACTTTTTTTTTTACTATTTATTTATTTTTATCCAGATTTATAAGTTTTAGGAGATTTAAGTTATTTTTTAGAAAGAAAAGAAAAGAAAACAGGAAAAATATTATTACAATGGAGATTTTTATTTTTCATTTTATGTTTACCTCTTTTTATTTATTATTATTAATTTGTTTTGTTTTTTTTTATCGTGAACAGTGATCAGCGGTTATGAAGAAAGAAATATTGAAAATGATGTATCACCTGGCGTGACGGCGACAATCCAGATGTTAGTTTGTGTAGTGGGTGTGTCAGTGAAGAATTTGTATTATTTTAAAGGTAAGTAAAAAGTAATCTGTCTGTTTTTTTATTTCAGTTTTATATCTAATGGTGTTACTACATAGAGGTTTGTTTTTAGGTCTAGTCCTCAAAAAATACTTCCCAAGTCATGAAACAGACAACTGAGTCCTAACATTCTAAAAAATTTCTAGTGTTCTTTTGTAAAGCTGACAAAAGTTTGATTTGAATAGATCCTGCGCCCTAAACTACTATTCATACAGAAAACTAGTTTTCTGATGATCTTTGCAATGGATATCTCTAAGCGCCACGTACTGGATATGTTTATACTCGTCTTCTTCTGGATGGCTGCCTTGTTCTAACAGTTGTCCAACGTACGCTTGTAGGTAGCTGCTGCCTACAGCTTCAGGCAAGAAAGCTCAGCCGATGCTAATGTGTGAAGGCGTCAGAGACTACCCTATGGAGAGGCGAGATTGCTCAGCCGAAATTAATACTGGAGTCCAGGCGAGAATGCTCAGTTGATATTCGCACGATGTATGGCGTCAAAGACTGCCGAAGTTATTAGAGAGAGCAATTGATAAAACACTTTTCTTCTCTAATATGTACTGTGTTGTCTTTATTTAGAATCAACTTATTTATACCATTCTTCGTTATCCCTACCTAGCGTATAAATCTACTAAATCATCAATACATTGCAATACAGATTATTGACCTGGAGTAGCGCAATCAAAAATTCACAAATCCATCCAAAAATTCGCCGCAATGCACATTCTGAGCTTTTCAAGCATTCGGGTTCATTGAGGTCAGTGCAATGCATGAATGGTGTGAAATGCCGTGTCAGCAAACTGACATGTGCTGCACTGAAGTGCATTGCCTTTGCAAGTTCACAAAGTTCACATTGTTCAATTTATGAACGAAAATATGTGAATCATAATGAATGGAATTATTGAACTTGAATGCTTGTTTTTCTTTTTTCTTTTATATGTGCATCTATGAAATGTTAGATGCGCCATTTCTTAAGCTTGCTTTCTTATCTTTCGAACTGAAATAAAAATTTTATACCTTTTCTAACAAAATTATCTTAACCAAATGACTACGATTCTCCAAACAAAAACTGTTATTACTCAGCTGATTGAAAAATGTTTTCTACAAAAGTTGCAGGAAATTTTATGATATATAATTTTGGTAATAGCTGTTTGTAATCTAGGTGGGACTGGAGAGAAGATATTCTCAAAAAACTTGTTTTCGGTATGGTTATTCCAATATGGCGGTGTGAGCGGCGGTCGCAAGTTCGGAATATTAATTAGGACACCGAAGACCGAACTGTACAAATATATCAAATTTCAACTCACCTTGACCTTTTGTACCGAAAGCTCTCGTTTATGTATTCAATACCTGGACTAACAAATACGTGAAATGCGTAGATAAGGCTGAACAATATTTATTGTACTATAAAATATTTCACAAAACAAAAAAATGGACCAAGGGGGATCTTATGTTCTTTTTCAAATCTTTCAAAGTGTATATTACATTAAACGGATAAAAAATGTCCTACAAATAATTTCTCCACAGCGTTGCATTGAAATGGTTACATAATGATGTTGCAGGAAATGATCCAGCTGAGGGCATATGACCAGAGCCCGTCTAATAATATTACCCCAAGTACTCCAAAATATGATCCTGCTGGGAGATTATCAGGAGGGCGGAGTTATTTTGTGCGGAGTTAATTCATGGAGCCTATCAGGAGATTTCAAAAAACACAAAATTGCTAAAATAATTATAAGAGGAAAGAGAATTGTCCACAGAGGATGTGTAGAGTATTGGCTGCACAAAAAAAAAATATCACCAGTTTCATATGAAAATTTTCTGGTATGCTATTGCATAAAAGCTCATGTTCTGAGAGGTACCACACATTACAAAAATTTTGAAACCCTAATTTTAGACTTTTCCTTTTAGTAAAAAGAAATTTTTGTACAAAATTTATTTTATTTTCCTGAAAATTTATAATTCGTGTCATTTCGAATAGTGTAAATATACATAAATATTTCAAATGACTTTGAAGTCTTCAATTAGGCACTGTGAAGAGTAATTATATTAAATTTAATAAACAAATATTGATAAATGCAAAAATTATAACAAAATTCATAGTTCACTTCCTCTTACTAGGGATGTTGATTTTCGAAGCTCAGTAGCTTCGAAAGAAAATTCGAGATACGAAGCTTCGAAGCACTATGGGCGCATAAACACGTCCGTCGAATTGGGAACTGCAAGCGCTATGGACGTATGTTGTCAAACTTTTGTATCTGTTGAATGTGAACTGATAACGTCCGATTTGGATGAAACTTTTCACAGTTTGTATGGAATATCAAAATAGCTCACTCGTATTTTTTGTTTGTCTCTACCATTCTCCACCCCCACAAGGGGGGTTAGATATTTCATGGTTTTACGATAAACCGTTAGTTTTAAAAACCATAAAAAATTTACCAGCACCGAAGGGAAAAAACTGTTAATAATAGTATTTCGTGGTTTTATGGTATGTATACGGTGATTTTAAAAATTCATAAAAACAAGCAAAGTGGGAAGGTCCTGGAGAATACTTCCCAAGCCATGAAACAGAAATCGATTTTTGCGTTGGGAGTCAGTTCTCTAAAATGTTCTATATATTCATATTTATGGAAAAGTGCCAAAAATTGACTTTATATATGCGATGGAGCCTAAACTACTATCCATACAGGAAAATATTCTCCTAGTAATTTAAAGCTTGGTTCCTTACCTTCCCAAAGGCTACACTTACTATATATCTTACTTATCAAAATAATAAAATAGTTTTGATTCAAAAGTAACCTTATCATTTTAAGCCTAGTATCGAGATTTCGGGCATAGTAAAATTTAACGCGGTCTCCAAATATTTCACATTAAAATCTCTGGTAAAATTTTGACGTATTTTAATTTGGAGAAAACAAGGTGACAAATGTTTAAAAATTTTATCGCTGAAAAACTTCAAATCGTTAATGAAGTTTAGATAAACATTTTTACAATTTACAAATAAAAATGGACTTAATTAATCTAAAAATTATCAAGAGGTGGGGGGGGGGGGCTACCAACCACCCCCATAGGGCCAAATTTCGCCGACGTTACAGTTCTTCGCAAGGACGAGATTAAAATAAAGCCATTTTTTCACTTAAAATACGGCCATTTTTCACTTAAAAAAAGGACTGGTTTGCTAGGTACACCAAAATCGATATTTCTATGTAAATGTTGGATGGATTTCAATAATTTTTTTTTCAGACTATAACTAAGATATGCCGCAATACTAGGGGTGGTCCCAGCGTGGGAGATAAAAACTGTAACACTCTTTTTTTTAAAATTATTGTTAGGAAATCAATTTTTTAGTTCGGTAGTTACCTAGGAGGGCTACATAGAGGTAGTTAATTACAACCCCTATCTATTATAAAAATATTCTTTTCACAAAACTTCGATCCAATTTCAACTACCGATCTAAGATGATTTCCGTAACATGCCACGTTTGATCGGTCATTACATTATTGTCAACGCCATCTTTTGCAACATTTATGCCACTTTTTTCATTATCTATAATCTTTCGTCTTTCATTTAAAAAAAAGAACAAGTCATTATTCCCAATCGTTTAGGAATAATTAACAAAATTAGATTGCATGGTTTGCTAAATTACTTTCTAATTAAGTTACTACTGAAAAACCACCCCTTTTATCTCGGCCAAATCCAACTTGTTCCAACAATGCCGAACACCATCGCAATATTTGTACATAGATAGTTAAGGCTTCTAACTTAAAAAAAAAAAAATACAACAGTAGAAGAAAAAATATTATTCGCGGCTGATATATCACTGCGTATTAAACAATCATAATCAAAATAATAGTGCCTTCGTAACTGCTCAACTGCTGAAATGTGGCATGGCAAGCAAGCATTTAGCAAATGAAAAATTGCTGCATTCTCTGAATGATTAAATCAGCTTCAGTGCTGCAGAGATTTCAGATATTTGTATTTGTTTCAATTTATTTTTCATTCTTTAATCATTGAAATAACTTTTCCTTAAGAAAAACCCTTCTAAGCAAATGAAAATTCCAAAATTCCAAATCCAATTTAGTTGGCTTTAAGTATGTGTGCGTGCATGACCGAACTTAAAGCAAAGATTATCCATTATGTTTCTTAAATACTTGCATTGGCTTGGCACCCCTTTGCACACTTGTGCATGTGAAGAGGGGAGGTAAATACCAAAACTACGATTTGGCGACAAACTTGGCAGTTGAGGGACTAGTAGCAATAAAAATTAGCTCAGAAAGGATACCTTTGTGGGTGGCTAGTAGCAACTTTTTGTTGTTTCTTACGGTGCCGAAACAGAGTTATGGGTGGAATATATGCAATGTGAACTAGATGTAAAAGATTTATTTCAACGTGAAAAATAATTAGCTAAAGATCCATGCATAGCCCTGTAAATAAAAAGTTTAAGATCGGTTGAAAATATGGCTTTAAAAAATAAGCCAAGAAAAGCAGTTTTTTCCCCCTTGCGTCTAAGTGACCGACTGACCGATATAATTTTGAAAGTGTGACTCAGGTCTTTTGAGTTAGTGTACGACCCGGTCAAAAGAACCGAATTGTTCGCGACCCACCAATCACTACTGTACTGACATCATAGATAATTCCCTGAGATTTGGCGACATTATAAAAAAACAATTTAACAAAAAATAAAAGGAAATCAAATGTTGGTAAGGTTATGTTAGAGTGGTGGCCATCATAAAAGCATGTACGATCAGTCACGCTTGGACCATCTGTGGTCCATGGTGATGCCAGCTTATTGGGACCCTACCTGGAAAATATTCCTCACATTTAGGTAGTACACTGAAATCAGCCACAAGAGTTAATGAACACTAGGTGCTAAATGCTCTCAACCTCCTCCTCATTCACACAGCTTCTGCAGAAATCATTGTATACAGCTTACACGCGTGCTGAATGTTTGCCAAGGAGGCAGTGTCCCGTGATAACTGCAATACGATTTCGCACGTCATTTCAGTTCCTCCTTAGCAGAGATTCAATCTTCCCAGGACATATCTCGGGTCACAGCTGTAGTGAGACCGCACATGTGATCAGTTCTCCTCTTCTGCGGTTTGCCAGTTTACAGACCTGTACATTTAGAATCTTCTTTACTGATTCTAGCGACCGACCTATGGATTCCTCCTCCGGAACTCTTCCTTGCAGAACATCAACTGCCCCGTTTCCACGTATGTCACTGTTACCAGGCACTCAGCAGAATTCCAGTTTCCTGAGCTCACAGCGACATCTTTGCACTAGGCGCAATAAAAAAATCCAAAATCAAATATATTAAACAGTAAATTTCCTATGCATTATGATTGTTTATTTAAATAACTTAATATAAACATTATTTATTATATATATATATTTTTTTTTTTTTACATAATTTTATGAATATAAACACCAAGTCGAGTAGGTACATCTTCCTAACAAATTTACAAACTTGAGATGGTTCTAGTCACGCGAAACTGTATTTTTAAGAGAAAATAAAAAAAAATAAACTAATCTTGGTGTGTGTGTATGTATATATTAAAGAAGCTAGAAAATTATCGATTATTTAAGTAAAAGTCGAACTGCACACTAAATCTATTTTCATCTAATTGCACATAAAAAAAACTATTTTTCCGTGATAAATTCTAATAACTTCGACTGGCTTTCAGGACGATTCAGAATATTATTTAATGTCGAGACTACAATTCCCAAATAACTAAAAACAACTCAACTATTGTTATGGAAACGCAATACTAAAAATAAAATCAAAGCAAAGTAAACCAATGGCAATGTCGATATCGTCCTCTCTCCTCACCTCTTCACTTCACATCTTATTATTGTAAGTATTCTCAATCACATTTTTTCTCACTATCCTGTAATAATTGTCGGTTTGCTTAATATATCACCTGGCGGGGGAGGGGGATACAAGTTATCAACTTTCAGCTCTAATATTATGCGAGTTTTTTACTTTGTCATGTAACAATTAAGGGGTGGGAAGGGGGGGGGGGGGTTATACCAGCAGAATATTTTCATTTAACGTATGAAATATATCGGTTTGTTTATTATACTGTGAAAATATTCGCTTCGAAATTCGAATTTAAAAATTCAGCCTCTTTTGCAACTTCAACGATTCCATCTTGTCTCTTTGGTAGACTTTCAGGAATCTCTTCTTGACCAATTTCTGTAATTTCACTTCGGTCAGCAGCTTCTTCACCTTCAGTTATGTCTTCATCTCCAGAACCTCCTCCTCCTGATTGCTTACTTTCACTTTGGTTATCGGTTGTAGAAGTTTTAGCATTTTGGAATGTTTGATTATTGGTCGCTGGAGTTGTTGTTATTGATGACCACCAATTAGAAAAAGCTCCTTTTGCTTGGGATAAAGCTCCACCTAAATATACAAAAAAAAAATTTAATTAATAATTTTTTTATTTTTAACAGACACATTAAAAATCCGAAGATGGTTTATCACATCATTTCGATACATTTAAAACTTATTCTTCAACGGGGCGCAGGGAAATAACGCCCGACGAAATAGTGTCAAAAAATAATCGAGAATGGAATAACGCCCGGGTATGATTTCATTTTTTTTCTTTTTATATTTTTAAGTCAATCTCAGGGGATACTCAATGATCCAAAGCACAACATGGCAAAAAGGAATTAGAGAATGTGAGGAGAGTGTTGGAGGTGTTGGTGGTAACCCTTAAACTTTCGCAGATTGTATACCGGAGTCAGGGTTGCTACTGGAAATCTTTCTAACTTTTCCGAAAGTGGTTTGAGTAGCCACACATGAAAAAAAATTATAGAAAACTTAAAATCTTACATAACCCTATAGAGCAATTAATTAGAAATTTGTCTTAAAAAAAATCATTTTTCATAATTTATTTACGTAAAAATTGTTTACAAATATTTCAGTGGGGTCGAAATTTGTAAAGTTAGTTTTTTCTTTAATATACTGTTTAAGTAGAATCTGTCGGGGGTTTAACGTATGAGTACCTAGCTATTTAGCCTTCATCTCACGGCAAGCTTAATGCACGTATTAGTATTTAGGCGACAATCAGCACCCTCATGAGGCAGAACTTTTGTCTACATGTCCTGTACGCAATATTCGCGCTGCAAGTTGCCCTCATCCTTTCACCCTTCAAAATACTTTCGGCCGTACAGTAAAATATCCGTGATGCTTTCTTATCCCGAACTGTGCGAATGTGGAACAGTATACCATCTATTGTTTTTCCTCGGGCTTACAATCTGCGAAGGTTCAAGCGTGATATACATCAGCATCTCCGTCACTTTCATCATGTCCTATAATCTTTTCTTTATCTTCTTTATTATCAAAGAAATCTTCGGACGTCGGTTAAAAATGATCGTGTGATAATCGGTGCGTATCCGAAAGAATATATTCAGAATTCAGAACGTATTCTAAAGGATACAAAATTGATATAAATAAGCATCCACAGGGATATATTCAAAACGTATTCAAAACGATATTAAATAGATATGGATGAAACCCATATTCGGGACGTTTTCAAATGAATATAAAATTGAAAAAACCATAAAATTACCAAAATTACTCAATAGAAATCACCACAATTTAGACATTAGAACTGACTGAGAACACTAACCGAGATTCCGTTTCGAAACGAAAATTCGATATAAAATAATGTATCGAAAACGTATCATTTTTATGTCCGACGGTACACAAACCTGAGTGCTGCTGTACCGAGGCAGGAACGAAAATTCGATGTTCCGAAATTTTTATTTTAAACTCGCGCTATGATACCCAGAATGCAGGGTTAAGTATTGCCAACATATGGTCAACATTTTTTTCTGTGTTTGATGTAGGAATTTTGCAATTAGAACACCCAAAAGTTTTGGCTTTGGCAGAGTTTGTGTTTGAAGTAATATCTTAGCCATTTTGATTTGAATGGTGTGAAAGTGTATGGTGTGCAGTTTTCGGGATAATGATAGATTTCATATTAGTTTTCGATAAATTTTGCAAAACATATAGAAAGAAGATTAATGTGTGCTGGAGCATAGTGACGAGATTTTTACGGGGCATAATAACTAGGTTACTTTTTACGGGGCATAATAATTTTTCGATTTTCACAGACTCAACGAAGAGCGGCGGATTCAAAAGACATAATTTTACATTACAAGAAATTTCTTTGTTAAAGAAAACAACTCCAACAATTAGTGTGCTTAGCATTTCGCAAACTGTGAGTCTTTCGGACGTTGGTTACACAAAAACCGAGAAATAAACATTTTGTAAAAACAATATTTTTCGAGTTCTATGAATACAAAAGAAAACCTATTTATCTTAAAACTTCCGATATCCAGAAATTTTTTAATGGTATAATATCAGATGTTTTCAGTTTGAATTTTCGAACTCGAAACTCGCGGTGTTCCTCATTTTAGAATGTATAATTTTATTATAAAAACCATATTCCTGTAAGGCTCATTATTGTCATTAGTTAATTATAATATTTTTTTTTATAAGAAAATATATAAATATAATTCGTTATTATGCCCCGTATGTGGGGCATAGTGACGAACTGGTCATCATTCCACTTAGGACAACAGCGCACTTCATAAGGATGCTAGACGGTAATTATCTATATCACATTTTGTTCCTGATTGACCCACCCTACTTGATATTGGTATATTCAAAGTATCAAGAAATCGATTCAGGGATTTAAGAAAACTCTAGAGATAAATCGTTCGTCATTATGCCCCGAGCTCCCCTACTGTAGGTTGCAATAGACACCATTTAATGTTTTTGCGGGCCGCGCGGCATTCCCAGAAACATCATCTAACGCAAAAACATTAAATTATCCATTGCAAATGACCCTTCCGAAACTCCTTGCTAAGTGTCTTTCTGTAAAACATCTGGATTTGCAAAACTGAATTTTTTGTGAAACGTTTTATTTTGCGAAAGGACTTTCGAAAAAAGTTCATTTTGTCATATGCCGTTCGGCCAAATGAGTAGTGCCCCTTGCTGCTACGATTGTAGCCAAAGTGGCAAAACTGACCGGAGGAAAGACCAGAGGATGGTAAAATGTTCCACATTTGCACAGTTCGAGATAAAAAAGCATCACGGAATTTTGCTGTACGGCCGAAAGTATTTTGAAGGGTGAAAATATGCAGCGCGAGTATTACGTGTCGGAATTAATCTACAACGGATCAGACTAGATATTTCATCGTAACATTGACATTGAATATTGATATGAAATTAGACCCAAAGTATTGGATCTTATTTCAAAATCTACCATGTTATTTCATCTGGACCGTTCTGACGTTATTTTGTAATGAAATTTTATGGGTCGCTGGGAAATAAGGCCCGAAATTATCATACAATTTTGGGCTTTTACATAATAAATGATATATTGTTTCTGTAATATCTTATTCATAAACATTAAAATGTAGAAAACGATATAAGTATTTAAAAATAAAACGTCAGCTAGAATCACCAATTCTTTAAGTTTCTGGTTTCATTGAGATTTACAATACATATAACAATGTTTCTAGCTGTCAACGGAGCCGGACGTGCCGTTTCGAAATTCGAGCGGGTATGTTTTTTAATTAATTTTGATTTTAGTGGACAGAAAAATTATTTATAATTATATATTAGCCTCGATTTCAACAAATTTTGTTTTCTAAAATTGATTTCATTAAAATTTCTGGCAAAGATTCAACATTTGTCGTTGAATTAAATATGTTGTAAGCAATTTTATCCATTTTAAGGATTCCGTACAACAACAGGAAAAAAACTGATGTGATAAACCATTGCCCATTGCCTTCTTTATTACAGGCCGTGGCGATATAAAATGCACATGTATGAGAAACGTGCTGTTTGAAAGCTTTTAGCATTGCGCATTATGGAAAAACAAACACGTTTTATGTTTAAAAATTTATGTAAAATAAACAACGCTTCTGGTGACGATAATTCTAACGCCTATTTATAGGTCAAAATGTTTACTTTTAAGGAAAAAAACGTAATTGTAATTATTTGAACAGAATTACGAAGAATTTCTGCATTTTATTAAACTCTACCCAATTCGCTGTGTAATGAGAGTACAGCTTTCGCTCAAGACGAAAGTTAGTTTTTTAAACTTGAAGTCTATTTCCCCTGCAAATCATGAATATAGTTTTCTAATGAATGACAACATCAAATGCATAATAATTAATAATTACATTTCATTTGTTTGTTAGACTTTATAAAAACATTCATTTTAAGTTTTTGACCATCAAATTGACATTCTATAATTTTGAAAAATAACACATACCTAGTTCCTCGAATTACAGCGAAAGCTTTTTTTCTTTCACTTTTCTCTTCTAAACAACTTTTCAAAATTACAGAATGACATATTTGAGGTAAAAAAAAATGAAAATTATTGTTTTGTGAAGTCCAACAAACAAATGTGATGCAATTGAAAGAAATTTAATTATTATATTAAAATCATACGTATTTGGTGGATGGTTATAAAGTGTTCTTTAAATAATAAAAGACTAATGATCGCTCTTACGTATAGATCACCGAGTTACTCGGAACGTGAATTTTGTGAATGTTTCAATGAATGGATGAGTGTGTTTGATGAGTGGACGGATGATATATTGGTTGTGGGAGATTTTAACATAAATTGGTGCAATAATTATATTTATAGAAATGAAATTCAGCGAATTGCTCAAGATAATGGACTAAGCCAAAAAGTGGGTGAGTTTACACGAATTTCAAAGACTTCTAAGACATTAATTGACTATGTGTTTGCAAATTCAAAAAATATAAGTGTCAAGATAAACTGTAACAAGATAAGTGATCATGAAACCCTTGATATTGAAATTAATAATCATAAAATAAGAAGTAAGAGTGGTGAGAAAATCGAGTATGTGCGCTATGATAGAGAACGTTTCAGTGATGAACTTAAAAACATTGGAATTGCAAATTTAAACAGAATTAATGACTTAGATTTGTGTGCGGAGGGTCTAATTACAAATATGAGAAGCGTCTTGGAAAAGTTTAAAGTTACAAAAATTGTAAATAATAATGAGAATGAATGGTTCCCGCAGGAACTAAGAGTGATAAAACGAGAAAAAGAGAATGCGTATGCAAAAGCAAAAATTAGTAATGAATTAGTTGATTGGAACATATACAAAGTGGTAAGAAATAAAAATATAAGAGCAAAATTCAAGAAACCAAAGATAGTTATATAAGAAGAAATATAGATAACGCATGTACGCAGAAGAGGAAATGGTACTTGGGAGATAAGGTAAAATATTCCCAACAAATTGCGGATAAACTGAATCGCTTAAGGAAATCTGTAAATCTATGAATAAGAAGAAAGATTACTATGGAATAAATACGAGAATTGCATTGGACAATTGGAGCGTTATTGGTGAACAGCTAGTCAATATTGTAAATAGGAGTTTAAATGAAGGAAAATGTCCAAGCACCTGGAAGGAATCAGTTGTAGTTCCCGTGCGAAAGGTGATAAATACAAACAAATGTGAAGAATTTAGGCCAATATATACATTAAGCCTATTTGAAAAAAATTTTAGAAAAAGTTGTTCAGCTTCAGCTTGAAAAGTATCTAGAGGAACTTAACCTTATTATGAGAGAGCAGTCAGGTTTCAGGAAAAGACATAATTGTGAAACAGCATTAAATCTAGTCATAGAGGAATGGAAAGCGGAAATGAATAAAAACAAGTTTGTAATAGCTGTATTTTTGGATTTCAAAAGAGTATTTGAAACGATTGATAGACTAATTCTTTTGAAAAAATTACGTAAATATGGAATTTTGGGTAAAGAATCTAAATGATTTGAAAGTTACCTAAAAGAGAGAACACAAAGAACAAAAGTAAACGGATTAATTTCAGGAGAAAAGGAAATATCACTGGGAGTTCCACAGGGATCGGTACTTGGAACATTATTGTTTCTTATATATATTAACGATATGGAAAATGTGATTAAGGTAGCAAAGCCTGTTTTATTTGCGGATGACACACTAATATATATAACTGGAAGTAACTTACCGCAAGTCAAATGGCAGTTAGATCAGGATTTAAAGGCTTTAAGTAAATGGCTAAAAATGAATAAATTATTGCTGAATTTGCAAAAAACAAAATTTATGGCACTAAAGACAAACTGTGATATCGAAATTGAAATTGCTGGTGAGCCGATAGAAAATGTAAACGAGATGAAATATTTAGGAGTAATATTAGATAGAAATTTGAAGTTCAATGCACATGTGGATTACGTATGCAAGAAAATTGGAAAAAAAATTATGCTTTTTTAAAAGAATAAGGAAAAAATTATCAATAATGACAGCTATACATGTTTACAATAGTATCGTTAGACCACACTTCGAATATTCTTCAACAATATTATTCTTATGCACACAAGGAGCAATCGAGAGGTATACACCAATAAGATGGATGCTAGAAGCACTAAAGTGGATGAGGTTAAAACAGCGAATTGAACTGAGTGTACTGCTGTTCATATTCAAGGTAAAATCTGGTCGTCTACCTGAATATTTGCGCAGTAAATTGAACCTAGTAACAGACATACAATCATATAACTTGAGAGGAGCTGAAGTTAATTTTCGTTTGAATCTACGAAGAAGTACATGGGCGCAGAATTCTCTGTTATATAAGGGCTTACAAAGGTTTAACACGTTACCAACAGATTTAAAACAAGAAACAAGATTTAATAATTTTAAAAGAGGAAGTTTACATTATATTAAGAGTAATATGTAAACTAACTTTAAAATATAAAATAAGTCAATATTGTGTACATGAAGAGTTTTTATACTAATAAAGTATTATTATTATTATATTATTATTACTATTGTCTCTTTACTAATTCCCCAGATAAGTGATATATATATATTAATTAGTAAATTTAACTCATCTAAAGTATTCATTAAAAATTACTTACCTACAGCCCTACTAGTAGTATTCACAGCCTGATTGATCTTCCTTCCACTTTCACTGTTATGCATTGTTCTAAGTACAAAAATTCAATAATTATTCATAAAGAAAAACACACAAATATATTACAGGTGGCACTCACTGAGAAATCTTAAGTTTCATATCAGCCACAGATAATGTCCCAGCAAACGGATGACCTGACGGAATACCTTCAAAGAATGCATCATCCGGTCTCGTATCAAACCAATCTTGGAAGCACTGAGTTTTCTTAAATGCGTTCATAAATTGACCATTGAAATGTTCGCAGTCTTTTGTATTATCTGTTTGAAGAAGGAAGCTTTTAGAAACAAAGTATTTAAAAAAAAATACACCCCGTCCTAACACTTACCGCTGCTAGTTGCTGCTGTCTTAAGCAAAGCCAAAACGTATCCCCGAAATTGCTCTCTTATCCAATTTTCACTACCCTCAGCATCTTCTTTGGGATTTTGGACGTTACGAATAACAAAATCAACGAATCGTAAATCCTCTGTTGTAAGTACAAGTTGCCGTCTTAATTCTTGATCATTTGTATCCATTGTTGCATTTTCAACATCAATTTGAATGTCGGCCAAGTTCTTCTTTTGATGAAAAAGAATATTGGACGTGCCTATTATATAGCTAAGAACGGAGGGATCACTTAATAGGTCCATGTATGGAAGCGAAAGGTATGGTAAGCACAAGTGTCCACTGGAGAATATTTGAATTGGAGCATGCCAAGAGTCTGGATTTATTGATAGAAGTGGAAACAGATTTGCTAAAGAATAAAAAAATGTAAAAAAAAGAATTTAGAAAAATAAAATTATGTAGAACTAATTACAAGTCAGTGCATCAACGCTCGCATCACGTGGCAATGAATTTCGTTCGAATCTTCTTCCAACTTCAGTACCGTTTGAATTAGCACGAATTAACTCACGTAATTCTCCGGATTTTACCTTATGCATAAGAGTATTATCACCAATGGCACCAACGTCTGTCTCACTTTCCGATCGCTTTATATGTTTTTCCAATTCACTTTCCTGTA
The DNA here is from genome assembly GCA_963924295.1 of Dioctria rufipes. Classification (NCBI taxonomy): domain Eukaryota; kingdom Metazoa; phylum Arthropoda; class Insecta; order Diptera; family Asilidae; genus Dioctria; species Dioctria rufipes. The sequence continues at coordinate 13,952,760 of OZ002742.1, read as the reverse complement.
CTTTTACTTCTTCTTCTTCTTCTTTTTGAGCATTTTCAGTTAGCTCCAAATCAGGAGCAGCTTTTTTATTATTTGAAAAATCTGGCATTGGAGACATCGGTCGAGATGTGCAAACACAAGCAACCGTTTGAAATCCTTTCTCTAGAAGCTTTGGATATAATGAAGAAATTCCTAAAATAAGGGCACACATTGTACGCACTGGGGAGCAGAAGCAGACAACTCGGCGTTGGAGCAAAAGCAGTTTAAAGAGAAGTAAAGTTTTATGACGCCATTTCAAGACGATTTCGCGAATTGAAAGTCCTACATCCAAGTGCCTCAATGGTTTTGGATCGTCCAATAAACACGCATTCAATTGATCGTAGGCTTTCACCAAGATATCTGTACATGAGAAATCTCCTTGCTCAAAGAATGCATCAGCTATCAAGGAAAGTTTAACTTCGATGTAACCATAAAGTGGCAAGCGAGCAAGTATACAAACGGATTTCTGGACAGTACTTCGAGTCACGTCCGCGGTCCGGATTTTTAATTTCTGTAAGTTTTTTTTTTAGAAAATTGTAAAATCATTCAATTTTGATGTTTTTATTTAGATATACCTCGACAGGAATTTGTCTGTAACAAGAAACTCCGTAAACACTTTCGGTGGGTTCTAAGAGGCTGGGCAAGTTAAAAAATATAGAATCATCTATAAAGTTATGTGAACCGTCGGGTAGACCCAAGGTAGGTAAATATTTCCATCCAGAAGGACATTCATTTTTACCCTCTGTTCCTGGTATTAAAGGTGGGTGAGAGAATTCAACCTTTGAAAAGATTTTATGAGTTTATTTTATATAATGTAGGCGAAAATAATTGAAAGTTTTTAATTTTATACCTGACATCCTTTTTTATGGTGAAATCCAACAACAATTATGTGCAAAACAGGCAACTTTTCTGTCATTTCGGCAAAATTCATATTTTTATAATCACATATTTAAATACTTCACATATTAAAGCATATTTTTTCAAATTAAAGTTATTAAAATGCTTTAAATATGGGTGTTGATTGTTGTATTGCAGAAAACCACTTTCTGAATCATTTTGACAATTCTCAATGACAACTTTGAGAGGGTATGCGCCGCCACTCTAGTTCGATACTAAGTCTACTGGCGCCATCTAAGTTCGGCTGAGTTTCAATACTAAGTGCAGTGGCGCCCCTGATGCATGGATTTAATTTCTATAATTTTGCGAGAATTGCATAAAATTAGGCATAAATTTTATCGTAAGTAATATAATAGTGTGGATAAAAGTAATATTGTTGCTTGGAAAAAAATTGTAGTTTTAAAAACAAATTAGGAATTTTTCATACTTGAATTATGTATCTATTATCACGTTCTTCTATTCCTTTTAGTTATTTACAGAAATTTATGTGGTGCAGTTTGTTTTAGTTGGCATTGCTTTCGTATTAGGCACACAAATACTATTCTATTCTCTAATTTTTTAACCTCCTTACTACATCATCGGACTATCAATGATCTGTCTCCTATTTACAAATGTTGCTTGTACCTACAAGAAAAAGTTCGTGAATGAATAAGATCATGATTACATATAATTAATAAAATCTAGATGACCCAGCCGTAAACGTTCCCAATCAACCGAAACGTACAATAATGACCGTCAATTATTTGATTATTATCGAATAATCGTAGAGAAGCTCATAGAACCTGAGAGGTTAATTACTATAAAACGTAGCATATTCAAATACAATAATGAAGTATTGCACGTGTACACATATTCAAGATATTTTGGGGCGTATAACTTCTCTATTAAACAAGGAAATGATTTATTTTCTTTTAGATTATCACCAAATTCACCCATCAATTTTGTTGGATATACACAGATAAGTCAATAATCATGTAACTCGATACTAAAGCGCAAATTAACCATTATTTTTTTTTTTCAAAAATTCATGAAAACCGACCATTTTTCTTTATCACGATCCCATACCCATGACACCGCATCTTGGTCTATCGAGTTCAATAATCTCCTTCAAGATAATGGAATTCATTACTATCAGCTCTGCAGTCTGGACTTGGCGCATTTTGTGAGTTCTTTCTTTTTATTTCCTTCTCATAGAGGATCAATTGATTGACATTTAATAGCTCTTAAGCAGCGCGACGGTGAAAGCCTACGAAAATCTTATTTCTGAAAAGATTGTGGATCAGTGGGCTCAATGCTTCTAGGATTAATTTAATCATATTGAAAAGTGTGTAAAACAATTAAGGAAATATGTATTTAAAAAAAAAAAAACAAAAAAAAATAACAAAAATGAAATAATACTGAAGTTTTTTTTTGTCTTTTGCCAAACTCAAATAGCAATATGGCAATGATGAGTTTTGGATTTGACTCTATCTTCTATTGTGTTAGGTCAAATATCAAATATAAACTAATTGAAAATTAAAGATTATTTTTATGTAAAACAGTATGGGGAATATTGTGTTGAATATTTCACTGGCCGCCTGAAAGAGAAAGAAAAGTCTTTGTGAGTACAATACTCAATGGGAATCCTAAGCCTAACTACAGCAGTCACACCCACAATCACGCTTAATATTGCTAAACCGAACAAACATAGACAAAAGTAGGATTGAGGGCCAGGCTTTTGCCAATCTCTCCGAGATGTACCTGGATATCCGCTATTTATTGGTGGACTTAATCGAAAACACTGACCCCAGCTATCTCCCCATTAGTCTAATAACATCACATATTGACACATTCATAGTAAAAACTAATTCTACTATAACAAATACATATATTAAATTAATTCAGGGTTATCAAGCCGATTCAAGAAAAACGTACGTCTGGCTCAAGGGTTTTCTTTAATGCACCGCTCTGTTGTCAATTGCTTACTTACCCACAGGTGACGATTTATACTATAGATGGAAGTGTTCCTTACCTTTTTCTTTTATCAATTGATATTTTAGTTATTTCCCTTCCCAACAGTGATAAATTCTATTATGAAATCAATTGGTAAATTACCACACTACATTGGATAAAGATAAATAGTGAGCCCTTTTAATATAGAGATTTCTTCTTATTAAATTACGTCCATATAAGTACATTAATAAAGTAATATTAATGCAATGTAGTATTAGGCAGTGTCCAAATATATGTATAGTAAAAAACAAAATTTTTGCATAGAAATCCTGCGAGGGCGTTACTCGATTTTTTCCATTTTCGAGCTTAAATCTACAATTTTTGCCTGAGTACAAAATATCAGCTCTCTGACTCAACGAGTTCCCGAGCTATCGAGAGAACGGACAAGCAAAAATCGAAACTATGCTTGGGTGTCAATCCATTTTGCTCTGTCATCATTATTTCTATGCCTTACAAACGGAATGACAAACTTAGAATACGCTATGCTGAAACAACTTACATCTAGATGTGAAAACCTCACAAAAAGCGATCGAATTAAAACGATATAATAGCTCTAAGCTCTATACATTCTCTCTCTCTCTTGCTGTATTATGCCACATAAATTCTTCGCAATGATAGCTTTCTTTGGTTGAATAAAAAGTTAAAGAGCTTTCAAAAAGTAATCCGGGTTTATATGGAGATTTTCTTATCTAGTTGTAAGTTGTATCAGCCTTATGATTACATCATCTAGGAAACTTACTCAGAGAGAGGATTCTCTATTTTATACCATTATATAGGTATCCCATATCCCACTCACTACGCACTACTTATTCACTTGTTTTCTGTTTATTTTCTCTTCAATGTTTTGGGCAAGGCAGGACGGTTTTATAACTGAAATACTCTCGTTTCTTGATTATTTTGAAAACCTTGCTCTGATATTACACTGGAGCTATTTTCTCGTCGTTCTATGATACTTCCATTCTTAAAAAATCTGTTCTGATTAATCAAAAATATTCCCTGATATTTTGGCTATCTTTATATGTACATCCCATTGGGCAAAAGACTAAGAAAAGAAACTTCTTGAAACGCTTCTTTTCTCTATCCCAGTTTATTGCTTTTTTATGTAGTCATGTCCACAGATGCAAGAGCTTCACTGCTATTCTTAAAAAGCGCTCTAGGAGGTATGCTAAATGATGGTGAATAAGTTTTTTGAAGGTGTCTTTTCAAAAGCTTTAATGAGCTTTTTCCTTAATCTCATCAGACTTTCAAGACTATTTCCTCAGAACAGTAAAATGGTGCTTGCAATTACAAGAAGTGCTTCAGTAGACTACTTAGGGCGCTATTTATTTTTATATGTTGTATGAGTAGAGGAACGATGTAATATCCTTATTCGAAGCTTATTGTGTAAGCCATTAAGTTACAGCTTTAGTCAAGGTGCTGTAGCTTGGCCGCGAAATTGACAAGAAGAAGAAGAAGACGTTGTCAGAAGTCTAGAACGAAGAACGAAACGGGAACGAACGTGCTTTTGCGAACATACTAAACTAAATCCTAAGTAAACTCATCATACTTGTAAAACTTTATATATATCCAGTTAAATAAACCTTACTGTCATATTTCTCAAATAATTCTTTGCATTATTCTTTACAAATCAGAAGTGGGATACATCAGAAAATTGTTGGAAAACAAGGGACGCCTAGGACGCGGGAAACAAAGAAAATAGAATACAGTAGGACGAAATCGGTAATATGAGTAAACGTGCAAAAACGGCAAAGGAGCTGCGAGAGGAGTTGAAAAGCAAAGGATTGCCAACAAAAGGTAATAAAAGAGAACTGATGGACCGATTAAACGAAAGTGACGGTATCATAGAAAGCGTCGATAGAGTTTCAGATATGATGAGTCAACATGATTCTGGGTCTGATGAGGAAGTTGACGTTACGGTCATAAATAAAACAAAAAAAATATCATTAAACGACACTGCGTTAAGTGTATCAAACATAAGGTATACACCCAGAGAAGTTTCTGAAATTTTACCAGAATTCCAGCCTGAAAACGATAGAAATTTGTCAGTCGATCGATGGATTAAGAAAGTGGAAAAATTGAAGGTATTTTATAAGTTCGAAGATGATTTGCTTTTATTTGCAGTAGCGTCAAAATTGAAAGGCGAAGCGAGATCTTGGTACGACAATACCGAAGATATGTTCGAAACATTCAACCAGTTTGCTGAAGCGATTAAAAAGAAATTTACACCAGTTGTTAATGAGGCAGATGCTCATATAACAATGATGTCGAGGAAAAGAAAGTCAAGCGAAACTCTGGTCGAATATGTTGCGGAAATGTGTGCACTGGGAAAAAAGGGAAATTTACCTGAACGAGCTATAGTAAAATATTTCATCATGGGAATGAGAGATGATGAACTATTTAACGTATTTCAGAGCCATAAAATCGATACAACCGACGAACTTAGAGACAAGGTCGAATGGAGCATGAGCCTTCGTGCAATTCGAACAGCAGGAAGAAATGAGCGAGTAGGTGAAAAAACGAATTTGACAGTTTCACCTAATATAGCAGCAAATGTGGGAGCAAGGCCGAAAACTAAAAATGCCGTAAGTTGTTTTAATTGTTTTCAAGAAGGTCACTTTGCTAGAAATTGTCCCATATTGCCGCGACGAACGAGATGCAAGGATTGTGGACGAGTTCACAAAAAAGGAGAACCAGAGCATTGTTCGAAGACAGTGGGATTTCTAAAGTGTGTAAAAGACGAATATCACAAGGTGGTGCAAATAGGAGGACACTCAACTATTGGTCTCATTGATTGTGGCAGTGAGTGCAGTCTGATTCGGGAAAGTGAGGCGAAGAACGTCAAAGGTGACCGGATGTTTTCTCAAATCAAGGTAACTGGATTCTTGGGTGGCACATTTACCACTAGAATGAAGATAAGTACAACATTAGAAATTGATAATATTTTCCTTAAAATTGATGTGTACGTGGTAGAGGATAATCATTTAACAACTCCGCTATTAATAGGACGAAATGTACTTGATTATCCAGAAATAAGAATGATCAAGGAACCTGGAAAATTAACAATAGAAAGAATAATACCGAAACGAAAAGGTCAAAATTGTAGGCTGTATCGAACAACAACCGTTAACGAATCAGAAATAACATCGGGAGATCTGACCAACGGTGATAAGATTGCACTAATGGCATCAATAAATAAATTTCGAGATCTTTTTCCAACAAGTATGAGTCAAATTGGTCATACTCACTTAGACGAGATGGAAATTCATCTGGAGACAGATGAACCAGTGCAACAAAGACCATATAAAATCCCTTACGCTAAGCGAGAGAATGTGGATAAAATGGTGGCCGAATTATTAAAGAACGATATAATTTCCGAATCAAAATCAGAGTACGCTAGTCCTATATTGTTGGTGAAGAAAAAGAGTGGAGAAGATCGTCTCTGCGTGGACTACCGCAAAATAAACGCCATAACAAAAAAAGAAATAGTACCAACACCGAATATAGAAGAAGAACTTCATAAGGCTGGAAGATATAAATATTTTGTAATCTTAGACATGAATAGCGGATATTATCAAGTACCCATCAGTAAAGATAGTCGAAAGTATACGGCGTTTGTGACTCATAGTGGACTATATGAGTTCGTGAGAGTTCCATTCGGGTTGAAAAATGCGCCTTCAGTATTTCAGCGTCTTATGGCCAAGGCAATGAGGAACTTAAAAATAAATGATGCTCAAATTTATATGGACGATATCCTGATAGGAGCTGATAACTTCAGTGAAGGTTTAGAAAAATTACATCGAGTATTTCAAGCACTACGAGATGCCAAGTTAACACTAAATTTAAAAAAGTGTGCTTTCTTTGTGAAGGAAATAGAGTATCTAGGTCACACAATCACACCACAGGGAATCACTCCAGGTACGTTGAAGGTTCAAGCTATTCACAATTTTAAAATACCAAAGAATGTCACAGAGGTACGGCAGTTCCTAGGGCTGTGCAGCTACTTTAGAAAATTTGTGAAGGGGTTCTCTTTGTTAGCTGAGCCGCTAAACCAACTGCTAAGGAAAGGAAATAATTTCGAATGGTCAGAACAGCAGACGGAAGCATTCTTGAAATTGAAAGCTGAGCTAGTGAGTGAACCAACATTAGTTGCATATAATGTAAATTCGGATCACGAGGTCCATACAGATGCAAGTTCAAATGGGTTAGCAGGAATACTTCTACAGAACAATAATAACGAGATGAAGCCAGTAGCGTATTATAGTAGAGCAACGACAGAAACAGAAAAGAATTTTCATAGCTTCGAATTAGAAACTCTGGCTATAGTAGAAACATTGGAACGCTTTAAGTATTATCTGTTGGGAAAGACATTCACAGTTATCACCGATTGTGCCTCACTGAAAACAACTATGAAGAAGAAGGAATTAATACCCAGAATTGCGAGATGGTTTTTGCGACTACAAGAGTTTGATTTCTCTCTGGAACATCGAAGCGGAACACGAATGGGTCACGTAGATGCTCTTAGCCGGCAACCGGATGAATGTGCACGGGAAATGGACACAGTGTCAATGCAGTTTTTAAAAATATCCATTAGCGAAGCAGATTGGTTGCTTACCATGCAAATGCAGGATCTTGAATTAAAAACAATAATAGATAAATTGCAGAGAAAAGTGGACATCGAAAAACAGTTGAAAAAGGATTACGAAATAAGTAACGGAAGGCTTTTCCGAAAGATAGGAGAGGTTAAACGATGGGTCGTCCCCAAATTAGTACGATGGAGGATCGTACAAAGCTGTCATGATGACTCTGGACATATGGGTTTAGAAAAAACTATTCAACGAATCCAAGAGATGTATTGGTTTCCAAAAATGAGGAAGTATGTAACAAACTATCTAAAATCTTGTGTGGAGTGCTGTTATAACAAAAGGATTGGTGGTAAAACAGAAGGAGTATTGCACTATGATCTCATAGAACCTATACCATTCAGGACTTTACATATTGACCACTTGGGCCCATTTCCAAGGAGTAATAAAGGTAACCAGTACGTGCTGGGAATATCGGATCCATTTTCTAAATACATTATATTGAAAGCGGTAAAGAATACTTCAACGAAGGGCGTCATAAAATCTTTGAATGAAATAACAACTTTCATTGGGGTTCCAGCCAAGATAGTATCTGATCGAGGAACAGCTTATACAGCGACAGCATTCCACAGATATTGTAAGGAGAACGACATCAAACATATTAAGACCGCTGTACGAACACCTAGGGCAAATGGCCAGATCGAGAGAGCAAATAGGACGATACTTAGTGCTCTCACAACCATGACGAATGATGAACGCAAATGGGACGAGAAGCTTCAATGTATTCAATGGACAATGAATACGATGAAGTCGAAGACTACAAATAAAACACCACACGAGATAGTCTTTGATTTTCAACCTCGGGACATTCTGAAAAATAAAATTACTTTAAGTTTGCAGAATGATTGGCACGAAAATAATGAAACTATCGAGCAGATTAGAGAGGAAGCAGCTACAAACATCAACGATAGTCGGAAACAATGGAAAGAGCGCTATGACAAGAAGCATCGTTCGCCTACTCAATATAAGGCTGATGATATGATCCTGATAGAAAACGAAGCACCTAGTACAGGCTATTCGCGAAAGTTGGAACCTAAATTTAAAGGGCCTTATGTCATCTCCAAAGATTTAGGAAACGACCGATATCTAGTTGAGGATATTCCAGGCATGGAACAAACCAGAAGAAGATATGCAGCAGTTCACGCATCTGACAAAATTAAGAGTTGGTGCACTATGCTGTCAGAAGATGACAGTAATCAGAGCAGCGAAAGTGAAGGAGAGGACGCTCAGGAAGTGAGGTCACTTCCAAAGTCAGGAGAAGCCGAGTTGTAAGCCATTAAGTTACAGCTTTAGTCAAGGTGCTGTAGCTTGGCCGCGAAATTGACAAGAAGAAGAAGAAGACGTTGTCAGAAGTCTAGAACGAAGAACGAAACGGGAACGAACGTGCTTTTGCGAACATACTAAACTAAATCCTAAGTAAACTCATCATACTTGTAAAACTTTATATATATCCAGTTAAATAAACCTTACTGTCATATTTCTCAAATAATTCTTTGCATTATTCTTTACAATTGCTATCTTTTTGAAAAAGATTTCAGAAAAAACAAATTTTTCTGTTATACATACATAAGAAGGGTACTCGAGCTTTCAAAGTTTTGGGTTTTCTGATCAAGAGAGATTACCTAACCTACTTACTTACTCTTAAGATTTTCGCAACCAAAAAGCCCATATGCAATTCACCTCCTCCAATTTCTTAATATTTCTTGTACGTATAATGCATATTAAACAAAAGCTTTATTTCGTTTACATTTTATTCAGTTCATATACTGACAGACAAATGGACAAAAAATTTGGGTTTTTGTTTTTTTAGTACATTTTAATTTCTGTGTTCATGCATGCTTTGTCTTCTTGGCATGACGACAAATCATTAAATTTTCCAATTTAACATGACGAATAAAATTTTCTTTTTCTTCAAAATTCAAGGCACTTTTGATAATATTTCTTTTCTCCAAAGTTTCCAAATCTAAGACTGTTTTCATAACAGCAAATCTTGCAAAACTTTGCAAAAATACAAATATTTACATGCACATACCGCTCTTGATTTGTACAATTCAAGAACAACCAATTAATTGTTTTGTTTGTTAATATCAAAATCAATTTGCAATCTGCGGTTATGAAAACGCCGTTAAATGTATGTATGTAAGTATATATATAGCTATAATAATTTATGCTTTGATTTTACTACAAATATATGCATATGTATATCTTTGAATACAACTTCATATTTTACAGAATACAAATTTCATACACATTTAAAACGAGAAATTTCATATTTTTTGTGTTTTTTTGAAATCTGTCCAAAACTCTAAAGCATTTTACTGCTGCATTATAAAAGGTTAAAATTTCTCTGTACACCTAAGACTATATGTATAGTATTCGATTAAAAGTAATGTTACAGTAGGTAGGTATATATAGTAAGGTTTTAAATTGTTTTTTTTTATATACAATATAAATAAATTATTGTGGCATTAGTTCTAGTGAAACAGAATTTTCTTATTATTATTATATTTTACAAAGTTTATAGGAAATTTCTCTAAGTATAACAACTAAACACTTTTTTTACTACTACCTCTAAGCAATTTGTTCGAATTTTGCATAATATATTTGATTGTTTTACGAAAATAGTAATAAGTTTGAAATTTGATTCATTTTGAATGGTATAAAAGTCATTAAGGAAGAAGCTGTGGGTACGGATTATGTATACCTACATATAGGACAATTTTCATAGAGATCTCTACAGTTATAACAATTTCTATAAAGTCTGTACAGTTTTTCAAAGCAATAGCAAACTAAAACATATTTTCGTAGAAATAAAGGAATTAAAGAAGTATACCTAACAGACAAAAATTCATTGAGGATCTTTTTCAAACTCTATTTTTGGTGTGCACAATCGTCTGCATGAAATTTCAGATGTCTCTAATACCTGTGATACACATAGGGTAAAGCTTCCTTTCACTTTGTGTGTGTCTCCAAATACCTTGAGTATACGCCGAGAGACAGTGAGCTATTTCGCAGTATTCTATATCATCAAAAATTGCTGGGTAATAAACTTTGTACATGTGACAACCGCAAATACATCCAGTAACTCTAGGAAATGAGCTATGTAATATACACGCTACTGAAATTCTATACTACGGCAAGAACACTTTATTTTAAATTTAGGCATATTGAGACTAAATTACAGGTACATACAACAACAAAATTAAGTACGTTCGAACCTAACAAAGTGCGAGTCAGGTACTTTCAAAAATAAAAAAATTTAGGAAAATCTTTTACTTTTCTGTAAGAAATTTAATGAAGAGTATGACACTTAGTAATTGATAGAAAACTAAAAACGAAGGATAAAAACTAAATAATTTTTAAGATTACATTCTAGTGGGTTAGTAGAATTCTTTTTACAGGTGTTTGTGTACCTTCAGTGTTCGTAAAAATTTTCGACAGAATTCTTTAAATGATTTAAGGAATTTCCCAAATTATATCCGTGTTCTTTTGTATCTGCTGTGCACTGGTGTATTCATACATTGGAATTGGGCAGTGCATATAGTAGCTACACTGTAGAGTGTGTGGTGCAATCGTGCAATGCCCGCTAAATATGCTTTGGTCTCTTTGTAACACAGTTTAAATGGGTCAGTATGAGGTGTGCTTTGAGGTACTTCAAAATGATTATATCAGTCAGCCTGCTGCCTTTCAAATAGGTGAAACAAAAACATTTACAAATTATGTAAAGTAACAACTACACACTATATACAATGCTTGAAACTGGAATGGTCCCGTGACTCATAATAGCCAATAAAAATACGTGCTGATGCCTCAAAAGCTGTCTGAAAATTTCACGTTGAACTTCATTCCTGCCCCCAACCATCATCCTACCAACAAGTTTCGCGCAGCAGAGACTGCACACTGACCCATCTAAAAAGGCTCTATGTGACAACCATTTTCCTTTCTGAAACTTTCAAAATGTTTTTTTTTTTACATTAACGTTTTAGTTATATACCTGTGCTTATCCGCCATCTCTCCTAGAGCCAAATTAAAATTGTGTGTAAGTTAGGATGATAAAAGGAATAATAGACGTGTGGAGCCATAGTAAGCTTGGACTTGCGACAGAGGAAGCATACTGACCCGTCTAAACTGGATCTATGAAATGTTATTTGAAAAGTTTTATATGGCTGGTCGTTCCATTACGACCCGCTCTCACAAATTGTATGAAAACTCTATGCTTGTTAACGATCCGCCACTCACCGATGGTTATATCACGATCCGTTTCACAAATTTTACGTAACCAGTGGTGCGTGGCGGTTGGCGGAACGTCATCTTCAAAGCACCAGCACAGCAGCAGAGCCAGAATCCAGAGCCTGCAGTCCGCATCATGCCCACGCATTGCATTGCGTGCTTTCTTTGCTTCTTTTACCTCTTCTCTAAGAAACCGGTTTCATCAAAAATACTTTGTTTGAGAGAATTTTCATTTACATTGCATTGCAGATGAACAGAGGGAGAATAGTAAGATGAGCAGATGGGATAGGAATTGGTGGGCGACAAGCAGTCTAGTCACAATCACTGTCAGTTGCATTGATTCGAGTGCTAGGGCTAAACATTTTCATTATCTAGGTAGCCAAAATATGCTGTGCAAAAGTTCTTATGAAAATTTTCGAGTACTTAAATTAATAGAAAATTCGGCTCGCCTCTTCAGCTAGGGAGCATAGTGAAACATAAAACTGTGCATGGCTGCCGGCCTCGCGGCGTGTGTATAGCTGTGTGGTGGTGGAGAACAGAGAGAACAGAGCAATCAACTCTTTGCTTCATCCCGTCTGTTACCTCCCGACCGGATCGCTAAATAACCATATAATTCGTGCATTTTTAGAGGCCAGGTGAAGCTTCTTGTTAAGTTATATATTCTTTGGTTATAGTCATGCAGAAATAGCGAAATATAATTAGTGATAGTAGCTGCCAAAAGATGACCGAATAAATATTATAGCTACGAAATATCTGCGAGCTTTTCCGATTTTTCTTAATTTATTTAATATATGTATAGCTTGTCCTATGACTGTCCAAAAATAAGATTTAAGAAAATTTCTAGATGTGTAATAAATTGGCCGAAGGCTTTATGTACTTGGAAACCGATTTCGGCACACTTTTGTAAAATTTGAACTTTATAGGGCGTTTTCACTACATCGAAATCACGTAATTTCGCTGTTTCAGCATGATTTCGATGAAATCACCCTCGAAATCACGTAATTTCTAGTACAAAAAACTAAATCGAAACATCACGTCGGAAATCACGAAAATTTGCCCTCGGCTTTTTCTAAAACTGTATCATTTGGCATTTGTTGTATACATTTGTCAATAAATTTGTAAGGACGAAATTTAAAATTAAATTAAATATTATATTAATAGTTGCTGACATTTATATGACAATATATCCTTGTAATTACAAAAGCCTTGTTTATGTAATTAATTATTTTACATGCCGATTTGGTATTTAATTGTAGCACCTGTCAAATGAAATCATCTCAGCGGTAGTGAAAACACCTACAGTGATTTCGAAATCACTTCATCAAAATTACGTGATTTCGATGTAGTGAAAATGCAATATTAGAAAATTTTAAATAAAATTTATATTTTAATGCTTTTTGTTTTAAAGGTGGTATAATATAACAATATATACGCACACTCATGACTTTAAATGGCGTAAAATCAGTGAAAATATTACGTAAGTAACTCAGACTTCCTTTACTTCTTTAAGTTTAAATCTCTTCTGAAAGAGATTTTTTTTTTTATCTTCGAATTAAACGAGATTTCGAAACAAGTTACAATTTCACTAGAACCGCTTCAATGAGGAATTTACATAGTTCACATACACTAAAAATATTACAAATAGCGACCAACTGATTCTTAAATATTTATAAGAAAGAGTTATTAAGTTTCTTTAATATTGGTGGTAACAATAGTTTTATGTTTTATAATTGAGCTGTTTTTTTAAAAATTTCCTAGAAATTGTATAATAAAATATAACTAGAAGTTGTGCTCAAAATATTTACAGAGATATTTAAAAATTAACGGCTGTATTTGCAAAATCGAAGCCGAATGTCGTGAAAATAAGTAATTTGTTTCGATATTGTTTGTTGTCAGTGTTTGAACAAAATTATTTTAAATACGTACATACAAAAGCTGCGAATGAAAATTATTTGATGAAAGCAGCTTACCTACCTCTTGTGACGGGTAATTTACAGATTTTTCCTGAGATATTTTGTTGATTTGTGTCAAATTTTCGATTCAATTCGAATGAAACAAAAAAAGCTATGAAACTCGTGGCAGTTATATCTGAAAAGCAAAAAACCACACACTATTTATATCTTATTGTAAAAAGTAAAAGAATGTCTACGGAAGTAGTGAATGAACATTTTACACGTTACAGCTGTTCTCCAACGAATACGAATCTAACAGAATACTTTCGCTCTTAAAATATAGAGAAAGCAGGAAGTGTGATAAGCCAAATTCAGCCTAGTCTAAAATTTTTTGTTATGAAATTTTAATTATTAAATATTTCTAGTACCGAATGTTAGTTATAAGAAATCTTATATCTTAGATGATCTCATAGCTGTCTTATAAAATTTGTGCTACAGAATATTTAAATTTGATTAGGTAAGCAAGTACTGGCTATCTGTTACATGCATACAGTAGAAATTCATAAGCATTGGCATATGATTTAAGCAATAAAAGATCTTAGAAGAATTATTTATTATTTAATTCTCTCGTACTTCTATTTTTGACCGATCTTGCTTCGGACAAATAATTGAGCAAACCCATTATCGTCTGGCCGCTTTGCTTAAAGAATATAATGTATGCAATACAAACTTTTCTTACACCTTTAAGGGCTAACCACAAAGTGCATATGCTAGCTAGCATATGCAAAGACGCGAGCAAGTGCTTTTCATAATGGCAACCCACAATAGAAATAAGAATCCGTTCGTCAAGTTTTAATTCCTTTCCTCAACTTTTGTCTACACGCTCATGATCGAATTTTGTATAAGCAAATTTGACAATAATATACAAATGTTAGTCATGCATAAGGAAGCTGCGTGATATTTTCAAGGCTTGCATATGCAAGCTTATGGACATTGCCTACGTTTATACGATAACCAAAGTCGGGTCTTTGGCCTAGAGTAGGCCATATTCCGAATTTTTTGGGACTGTCGCATAAACGTACTCATTGTGTTGTGGTTAGGCCTTTAGCCCACAACAAGATAAGCGTTATCATGTTATGTTTGCAAGGACGACCGCGTGGAGGTAGGTATAAAAGCCATTGGCATTTTGTCTATTAAATAAGAAGTAAGTACCTACAAATACGTAATATAAATGATATTGCCGCCGCGCAAACCCATCACACGTCCCCAACAGTCATTATAGTATAATATTAAAAATCTGTTTTTATTTAGGCTTTTTGAGTAGGTATTTGAGCGCTTTTTCTATCAGAATTATTTATTTTTTACTCATGTAATTTCTAGAATTTTCTTCATTAATTTTGTGCAAAATCTTACTCATTCATTTTTCTTGCAAAATTAATTTTCATTTCATTGGAAAAGTAAAAAGAAAAGAATAAAAATAAATAAAGTAAACAACTTTATTTACTAATATGAATTTTATATGCCACTCTCACTTGATTTTCTCGGGATTTCTGGGGGCGTTTCTTGTAACTTGAAAATAAAAATTTGTTGATTTCTGGAAATCAAGAAAATGAAAAGCATTTCTTTTTTCGAGTTACAAAATCATTACCCGGCAAAATAAAGTGTCAGTAGTCACATTTGAGGCATGACTATCATAGTTGTTCTGTTCTTTTGTGCGCGCTATCCAGTTCCTCTACTGCTGCTACATAAGATCGCTTCACTCAACCAACGAAATTTACTTATAAAACTTATAACAATAGTTTCTACTGTAATATGCCTGTGTGCAATATCTTCCAATACACTGAAGTGACGCAGACCCAAATCCCAAAAATATGCTACTCATCATTTTCAACCCATACAAGTACGGTCAGCGACATTCAGCTTTCGCAAACCAAGCACCAATGTGGGTCAAGCATCTCTGATGTGGTGAGAATGCAAGGTGCGGCATATCGCACTTTTATTGAAAATATATGCAGTGTAAAGCAAATATAGAAATATGTATTAATTATTGATTAAGTATCAATTTTACTGTATAAATAAGCTAAGGTAATTCAATAAAACAATTCAGCCATTCATCAGATACACTAAACGTTGGTCTATTAGTTAGGAAGCGCTGCTGTTAAGCTGCTTCCCTTTACCTCACTGGAGTAAGAGCTTTACTAGCTGCTCCAAGATAAAGAGTTAATACCTTTGGGATGCTCTGCATCATCTTCTATAAAGAGTTAATACCTTTGGGCTGCTCTTGACACGGCATCGGCTTCTAAAGAGTTAATGATCAAAAGTAACAAGACCAAATCTACTGGGCTATAACACTACGCACAAATGCCAACAATTTTGCTTGGGCTGTAGAAAAGATAGTGGAAAGATGCTATACTAAAACGTTGTTTAAAAAAGAAAAAAATATTAATTTGCGTAAGTTTCAGGGAGGAAATAAGAAAAAATACACTTTTTAGTGAGATTACCGACTACTTTTGACAAGATTGTACTACCCACTTTACATTCTAGGTATGCACTGTCTAATGTATGACTTTACAAGTGCAGGGGACACAAAGGAACGCACCTAATAAGGCCTATAGTATACAATGACCCTCTTTGAAAAACAAACCACCAAATCAATATTAGTCCCAGCTTAAAATTACTACGCAACCCACAATATCCAATATAAAGTAACCTCTACATGCGTACTAAGGTTTAGCAGCGCATGTCTTTTGCAATTGCTCTTTATATGTTTAAATAAGGCCACTGTATTCCAGAACTCGATTCAATTAGAATTAAACAGAGTGGATAAACCCATAATCTGATAATCTTACTTTCTCACCGACTGTTTTATGGATTTTTGCTATTCGATCTCTTGAAGTTTTGTTTCATTTTCCCTTCGTCTATATGGTTTTATTTTATATACACTCGATTCGAGTTCTGGAATTAGGCCCCAGTATTCGAGTTCTCCTCCTGTTTTCAATATCGAATATTTTGTATTTGGGAACACTAAATCAATTCAAGAGGAAAAATCAAAAGAAATAATGCATGCATGAAATTGATATCATGAAAAACTTTTGTTTTATTGGAAGCTACCGAATACTAAAAACATTTTCGAATCGACAAAATTGTGAATTTGGCTTTAGTAAAAAAAAATAGACTTTTTTGAAACATTGGCATGGCATGTCTGAAAACACTTCCTCTGAATGTTAAAGGAGCAAAAGCAGCCATCAAAAACACGACATTTGTTGTTTTCATTTATGGTGTCGCCCTTGGCTCCCAAAATTGTTGAAATGTTAACAAAATCTTGCGATATACATTCCACCTTTTCTAATTTGGTAGTGCCAAATGACGCAAGAAAAACGTGGAGTACCTAAGAGGACATTAGCTCATGACAAAAGTGAAATGTAGGGAGGAAAGATCCAAAGTGGCTATAAAATTAATAGAAAGGTATTTGTTAAAAATGAAAACGTTTTATTTCGGATCGCGCTCATCCTTTCACCCTTCAAAACACTTTCGGTCATATACTAAAATTGCGTGATGCTTTTTCATCCCAAACTATGCGAATGTGGAACAGTCTATCACTTGTCTTTCCTCCAGCATACAATTTGCGAAATATCAAGAATGACATACATTAGCACCTCCGCCACTCTCTTCAGGTCCCCTAATCCTTCCTGCCATGTTGTGCTTTGCATCATAGGGTATCCCCTCAGCTTGGCTTAATAATAATAAAAAAAGAAAGAACTGTTAAATGCTGTTAATTTGTATACCATATAATCATTTCATATGAAAGCTATAGCGAACTATGATCCCATACGTTTTAGATAAAACCTTGCCAGAAATAGTTATAATCTGGAAAATGTCGAAAAACGAAACCTTCAAGTTCATCGAGTAAAAATTAGGTATCACAAATAAAGGTAGAAATTGCAGTAAATATCAATACTGCAAACAATAATTGATTCAAGATTACGAATTGATGGTTATAACTAGACGAATATTTTTACCACTTTTTCCAGTGTCCTTTCAAGATATTCGTATTTCAAAAAAGCTTGTCTACCAAATTAAGCTGTTTAATACTAGTCTCACATAGGAAAGGAAATACAATATAATATGGTGGCTAGTCAAGCAAAAAGGACTCGAGTCCATGCGATATTTGATTTTGTATTTAAATGAAGAATTACGTAGATCTCAATTAGCTCCTATAAGGGAAAGTATTGTTGCAATAGAGAAATGAAAGATTTGTTCGCTATTATGATGACATCGGTAGTTAAATTAGAGACAAGCTCGACGTGCACGGTTATTTGGTTTTGGTTGTGTGATCTATTACTGAAGGTAATGAATTAATAATGGTTCCTACTTTGAAAGCTTGTACCATCATAAAATTGTGCTGAGCTTGGAACAAAGAATTGATAAGTTTTGTTCGATGATGCATAGCACTAGTGTCTAAATTTTCCCCTAAAATACGGCGGCTATTTACCCCTTTTGTGCATTCATCGAACAAGTTATTTGAAGTTAGGATAACCCTAGTGTAATCAGTATAATTTAAGTTTGAGTTTTTTGTGATTTGTGAAAATTTATTCATAAAATGTGTGAAGAAATGAAAAATTGAAGTATTTTTATAGCATTTTTGGATTAAATGACACCATTTTCAAATTGAGCGAAACTATCTTTACATTAAAAGAAACTTTTTCAACTCAAATGAAACAAAAAGGAATAACAATTGAAGTTTCATTGCATTTTTCAACATGTGATTAATTTTACAGCCACAGTTTTAAAATGTAACGAATTTTGTAGTACGGTATAGTATTAGCCAACTATTTCTTACTTCTCTAATCCAGTTAGTAAGGCAAGGCAAACAAGCCCTTTATGGGCTACTATTTTTGGAATTTATTGAAAAACGTTTTCTCTTTCAACATTTTCAAGGTAATTAA
This sequence comes from Dioctria rufipes, assembly GCA_963924295.1. NCBI lineage: Eukaryota > Metazoa > Arthropoda > Insecta > Diptera > Asilidae > Dioctria > Dioctria rufipes. The sequence goes on along the minus strand of OZ002742.1, from coordinate 13,934,145 downwards.
ATGAGAAATTCTGTACCAAACCGCATTGCACTACAAATTTAATTACATTTCAACATTATAACTGTAAAAGTGATTAATTTGTAGAGAAAATTAAATACATAATTAACTAAATTGATTTGTATGCCCTGCGGTTTCATTTCAGGAGGTCAAAAAAGTTTCATTTCATTTGAAAAAGGTTTAATTTAATTCAAAAATGGAATATATGCCGATGACGCAAACACAAACAAAAAAAAATTTCTGTAAGAATATAAGAAATATATGATATATGTTCTAAGGCTCGGTGTACGAAAACAGAAACTCGATGATTTCAACGAAAGCTCTGGTCCCGGTTGTATTATGTAGCAAAAAGGGCTATGCTGTGTAAAATTCGTGTACGTGTGATAAGCATTTGGGGGGGGGGGGTGACAAGAGGGCTGGGTGTTTAATTGTTGTTAGTTCAACATTTCTGACATTTCTGAATTTACGAAAAAAAGTTCGGTGTGGTTTTAGTGATTTTTTTACTAAAAAGGTGCTTAAAAGTGATTTATAGTTTTGTAATAGTGAAAAACTGTAGTAAAATATTGTTTTTTTTTTGCATTTAATGTAATTGAGACTCCGGAGTCTAGAATTATGGTGATTAAGTGCTCTGTGCTGCTGAAATAACCGGAGTTATTGCCGTGGGCAGTCATTTTTCAAGCAAGTTTAATTGTTTTAATAATAAAGATTATAGTGCTTTAAATAAAATAAAAGCGAAATAATTATAAAAATAAACACTCGTGGTAAAAATTTCTAACATTTTTGAATGCCGATTTGTTTGCTTACAATTGAATTGTCATCGGATGTCTGTATGATGTCAGCCATACAAATGCAACGCCAAGAATTATTATCGGAAAATAAATGGGGCACTAGGAAAAAAATGTAAAAGTTATAACAAACACATCGATGCGAGTCCACTACATGAAGAAAAATGCTAAGTTTTTCTTCCTCACAGCCTATTCTTTGGGCTATGTAATCTAAGCCTGGTGTAAGCCAGTGACACCCCAACAGATCTGATGTGTATTTTTCTCCACAGTATCGTAAGATTTTGGCAGTGTCATACATATCGTTCATTTGAATTTAATTACATTTAGAATGAAAAATTTCGACAGATACATGTACTACATAATAGAGCCACAAATAGCTTTAAGCTAAGCCTAAATGCAGATGACGTATGGAAATCGTCTCGATAGTGCAACTACAGCCGCTATACTTTGCGAGTAGTCTAAAAACTTTTTGAGCATACCTCTTGCAAATTTTCACAAAAAACGAAACTAATTAAAAAAAAAAAAAAAAAAATCGATTCATGAACATTAAAAACAAAATATTTACAAACTTAAAATTACATAACATTTTATTTCCAAGATGTTTTTTTTTTCAGTTTTCAATCAGAGTTTCCTTAAATTGTAGAGACATACCTCTTGAAAGGTATCGCATAACCTTTTACAAAAGATATATTTAAATACAATAATTACTTACAGTTGTCTAGTTTCTTGCAAATTTAATCATATTATTATATATATGTACCTTTGTATCAATATATATATAGAAAATACATATTTCTGTATGCTTTCATTATTAACTACATGCTTTTTATGGTAATCTATTTACAAAAAGAAAACTATGTACTTTCATTTACATCTACAATATTCTTCAATATTAAATGATGGTTTATAGCCAAAAGGATTTCTGTGTAGTTCTTTTATGTAAAACACATACAATTCTCTCTCTCGTTCAAGTATAGATTTTTTTTCTGCGTACAGCTTGTCGTGAACGGCAATAAGCCCTTCAAAATTTTTATACTTTTCAAAGTGGAAAATTATCAAATTCAATTTCGTTACTCTTTTATTTTTATTTTTTAAGTTGAGATGATTTGTTTTGAAAATGCTTATGTTTATCATTCATCGTCTCCAACTTTTTTTGGTTGCTTTCATGCATTTAGTTCTTAGACACGTTTCTTAAGAAATCTCCGTCTCTTTTGTTTGTGTGTGAAGTCGAAAATGATCTGAATAATTTGAATCGTGTCGTACTTTTTTTCTGCATTATTTTGGAGACGTGTCGACAATTATTTTTTATAGCACTATTCATTATTCACTTATAAAACAGTTCTTAAAATAAAATTTATAAGTACGTCATCAGTTTTAACATAATAAAAGCTAAAGATAAGCCAATGATACCATAAGCATTATCAAATTTATATCATTTTTACAGGTTGGTAGATAGAACATAAATTACTTTATTAAAATATTTTCAAATCGAACGCAACGATTCATTTAAATAGAGTAAACAACATAATCGATCTGATTATTAAAAAAAGTGTGAATTTCATCACTCGTAAAACCTAAGACAAACACTTGTTGGCTGGCGTTGTTGAATCGAATAACACAATTTTCTTCGCTTACAAAAAAAAATTAAAATAATGAGAAATAATTAAAAAAAAATGATAATGATATTGATAACAAAAAATTACAAAAATAACAAAAAGAATATTGACTTATCTTCGCTAATTCTTTCATATGTTTGCATTTTAAGTCAACAAAAATAGTAATTTTTTTTATATAGTTATTTTTCTCTGTATGTAAAATATCTTTTTTTCTATCTTTTGTCCAAGATAGATAGAACAAAAAAAAAACAAACACTTTTTTCCTTCTTAGCAAACTTTTTACAAAAAAAAAAAAAAACTATTATTAGTTACTTCAAGTCGGTTTTTTAGCCTTTCCTCAATCATTCTTCTGCTGACAGTAGAGTTCCTTGAGTGCCTTCAATTCTTCGATGAGGGCTTTATTTTGGTTTTCTAGGACAGCTACCCGATTCTCCAGGCACTTTATGTATTCTTTCTTTTTACGTCGACATTCGCGTGCTGCTTCTCGATTCTTTTGCAGTCGAATTTCACGTTTCCGTGATTGGTCTTCAGCTAAAACTGTATTACCTGTTTAGAAATATATGAAAATTGATGCTGAAGCAAGATTGTTGATGTTTGGTTTCATTAAAATAATTTTCCTAACAACTAATAAGTACTGGGGTGAGTCCCATAATAAAAAATTATATTTTTAAGAATTGGGTAAAAAAAATGAAATTAAAACACGTCAATGAGGGTGATATTTAGGCACTATGGGAAATTTGGTGAAATACCTAAAAACCTTTTGTATTCCCAATCTTGTCCTCTAATTCCCTTCCCAAGGGGAATGCAGATAGATAATTATAATCTCAAGTTGTAATCCAGTCTGTGCTAAGACGGGATAAATAACTGTCATATACATATGTATGTCTTCTCTATGTCAGCTCTAAAATACCGAACGATATCTGCGAGTAATTAGCTTTTAGATGAAATGGTGCTCTGCTATGGTCAACTTTTCTTTCCAGGATTAATCCTGAGCGTGAAGACCAAAGTAAAAGCTCTGCAGTAGAATTGGGACCGGAACAAAATGATGCAACACTAAGGGAATCTGAAGTGGAAAGGGACTCAATCAATTTCACTTGAAGAACTAACTAAAAAATGTTACTATCAATAGCCCCTTGTTCAACAAAAACTGCCTTTAATGGGAAAGCTAAAGCCACATTAAAAATGTTTGACAAAATCAGATATAGACCGCAGCTGATCTACAACCCTAACGAAAAAGACAAGTAAACAAGAGTTCTATTTTATAAGAAGATTCTAACAGGAACCAAGGTGGCCAACAAGTACGAGTTGCTTTAAAAATAAAACAGTTTCAAGAAGTTCCAAGATGCAGTATATCGGATATACTGAGAATGGTTTCGGGCTGTTATATAAACCCGAACTGGATAGCTACGTATGATTATCTTGATAGCCATAAATTATTAGAAAGCATAATGACCAAGGTTACTCATTTATCTTACCCTACTACAAAAATCAAAATAATAATTTATTCCGGGAGAGGATTAGTCTTCGCTGGAACAAAATAATAATAAATAAGACTGCGTACCTTTGACGGGAGCCCATTGAATATACTGACAAATTAATTGATTGTAGGTCGTATCTGTATTTTACTGTTAGTTCAGAGTGAAAAATGATTGATTTTCTATTTACACTCCCTTATTACCAAATCCAAATATGGTCGCGGCTGCTAGAAGGCTCTCAATCAATAAACGCGCTGTTGGTCTGTGCAGGTTGTACATATTCAATCAACTAACCTTAACCACAACCATGGATAAATTTGTGCACATAGAGAATGAAATGCTGCAGATATTGAGCAAAAAAAAACATCAAACACTACAAGAAAGAATATACAATCTTTAGCAATTAATAATTGAGCAGAACTAAAATAAGAGCACTACTACTATATCACTAACCAATGGCAAATCTGCCGGATTATGAAATAGCAGATGCAGGTTCCTTCTAATACTGACAGAGAACATCTGTAAATTACCTTACCTTTCTAGAGAATCAGATGTAAGGTATCATTGTGTAAATTCCAAAGAAATAGGGATATAACAATTGAAGAGGGATCTGCTTACTGTGAACTGTGGGTAAAATCCGGACCTGCTTAATTAAGAATTAAGACTGAAAGCACTTAATCAGAAGGCAACAAGTTGGTTTAGAAAAGGACGCTTCAACACCTAGTGTAGTTTATCGTGGGGCCTGTACTAATGGCTGATATGTATGTGACGATTGATATCGATTTCTTCCTCAATATGTTATCTATGGGGAGCTTTATAGGTAGTGATTTATGTAGATCTTCGCTTCAATGTTGCTGTGTATTCGAAAATCGTGATTCTCTTACTGTGAACTTTGAGTACATCTAGCCAATATGTAAAGTTGACCGCTATTGTTATTGGTGCATATTTTAAACATCGTATGTAAGTGCTCTGGACTATATTTGTGAACAATCGTTCACTAGCGGGAAATTTGATCTGGCCTTCCACGTGAAGGCTTGTGGAAGCAGTAAAACTTGGTGCAAAAACATGAAAAATCTAAACAATTTTTGTGTATTGTGTTTTCGATTGCACAGAGTAAATTTATTTGTGAAATTGTTGAGATTTTTATTAAAGTGCAACTACACAAGAAATAAAATGAAAGAAGCACTTTCTAAATAATTCATATATGCAAAAATTGAATTTCTTTTTAATATGCTTGGGTGTCTAATCCATTTTGCTTCCATTTTCGTTCCAAGGAAGTTAGAAGGAAGCACACGAGAAGCTTAAATTGCTTCCTCTTAAGGACATGTCTATACAAATGTCCTATAAAATGTACAATGAAGAGGCATGCATCTTCCTTCCTTCGACGGATGCTAGGGAGAGGCACACACCTAGAACTGCTTCCTATCTAGGACATGCCTGTACGAATGTCCCATGAAGTGTCCAATATAGACATATCTTCCAGTTTGAATGATGGTATGATTCCATTTCCCGCTAAGAAAGAATTGCCTACAAATACAGTCCCGGTACCTTTTACACCTCGCGAGGTAGAATCTGCATTTTGGATGTAGCAGAGTGTATGGATAAAGTATGCTTCGATTTTATACCTGTGCTAACTTTCATTCCCAGGCGTGCAGCAAGAGGGTGGTGATTTTTAAAGGTGGCAGTCGTGCTAGGACGTCCAGTACAAGAACTTCAATTTGATCCTCATCGAATTAGATGTATGAGTTTCGTTCACGAGTTGATCGAATTCATGAGACTATAATAGATTTTCTTGGATTTTTTCGCACTAGGTGATTTGGTTAAGTTCTTATTTCTTCTTCTTTAGTCGTTTTCAACGTGTTGTTTTTCGCGAAGTTTTCGTGGTTTATTGGATTATTTGCTCTTCGTGACCTTCTCTAGAAGAGCCTTGTTGAATAGACTCAAACTTGTCTCTCTAGAGTTTCTTTAAAAAGTCCGTTAATTTCAGATTTGTTTGCAAGGGATAATAACTCTCTTAAAGTCACATTTAATATACTTGTTCCTATTTGTTTTTTTGAAATACCATAGCTGTTGTTAGTTGTCCATTACCGAATTGGTTCAATACACCCATAAAAGAAATTCGGATTTTGTCGCCTCCACCTACCTACATACATACATACTCATGTCAATAACTGAAGATCAGAGGACTTGGTAACATAGTTGGTAAATTTTGAGCATACAGAAGATAAGATAAGGGTACCGTTTTTAGCTAGGACACATTATCTCTAGAATCAGAAAAGAATTAACTAAAATGCCCTACCTACTTTGTATTTCGATATGATAATCCAAAAATTGTTGAATAGCGGATCTGTGAATTGGTAAGCTTAAGATTTTCGATAAATGAAACATAAAAAAGAGCTATTCTAAAAAAATAACAAACAGATACAAGTTCTGAAGAAAGTTTTGCGATATAGACGGGAAGAACTACATATTTTATGGAAATATTGTCAGTGGCCAACGAAAGAGGAGGAGGATTAATGATGAATGAATTTTTTTCATTATTTTTGTTGCTGAAGATTATTTCTCTTTGTTTCCGATTTCATTATATTATTTTGTTAAATTGTTATTAATAATAAGCGCTAACTTTAAAATTGTTTTCTTTACCACCGAACATTAATATTTATTAATGGATTCACCCGCATACTGCTATCATATCACAGATAAGTAAATACGAGATGAACAGTACTAATGCATGCCGTCGCGTCAGATCACATTTTTGCGCTCAGTTGTCTGTTGGCAATGCAATAATTTATAGTGGCTATCAGGCAATGGCGAGTCGAAATGGAAATGCTTTAGGTCTAGTCAAAATGGACGTCAACGAACTGCTTTAGGCCTTGTCAAAATAGACGTCAATGAAATGCTTTAGACCTGGCCATCTTGTAGTTACTTAACTGAGCTCTGATCAAATTCGAAAAGGAGTCATCGCCAACATCTTAAAAATGGTTTGACGACACAAAAGTATAAACAGTAAATGTTTAATAAATTAATAATTTTTTTTATAGATTTTAATGTTTTTTTTTTATTTACTATTTTTGGATATGACCCCGTTTCAAACTTACTGATTCAAACTGTGCAAAACGTACGGACTTTTGTTTTTCATAGATGGTACTTAGAAAGAAATATGCAAAAATTTTTCCTTTTGCCAACATACCAGGTATGTAGAATGGCGAATCATGCCCTAATTGTATTATTGTACCAGTGCCTGCTCCAGAAGTAGCAATCGTGTTAATAGCTCCTCCACTTTCCCCACCACTGTTCATATTGGCTATTTGAAGGGTTGTAGCTGCGCAAAAACAGAGCATTAGGAATATTGTAATACGTCTGCTCCATGGTTTACTCGATGTAAGGAGTATTTGACTCTAAATGTATACTACTATTGAGAGCAGTAACGTTTCTTACTCCGAGCAAATTATCGAACAGACCTAGAATATTGTTAATTTTCAATTTTAATTTACCTGCTATATCAGGTCCACTGATTTCTTTGAGAATTTTATGATAAGATGGTCGCCTAGTAAATTCTCTCCGTCGTTTCGGTGAATCTTCATCGGTCATACTTTCTTCACTATTTGTATCAATTATGTGTGTTGGATGTATATTTGGTTCAGGTTTTATCTACAAGTAAAGAAACTCTAGTTACTCATAACCTGCTAAAAAGGAAATATATTTTAAAAAATTACTCACTTGAACTTGCAAAGTAGTTCCCGATGTTGTGTGTATCACGGTATTCGGTTTATTTACATAAAGGACCCCTTTTGATAATGTCACTGGTACCTGATGTACATTGGTAGCTGTCTGTATCACTGATGATTGATTCGCCTGTATTACAGATTGAGCCTAGAATTAGTTTACGTCTCTGTAGAATTTTTAACAAGATAAATAAAAAATTGATTTTCTATGGGGAGAACATTAACAATGATAAGTTAAAAATGATGTCACAGGCTGGATCATGGTCGGTGCATGGCCGCTATACTTAAGCTAAAGAATTGCTGCCTTGTTAGTGCATTTAATTATTCATTTCGTTTCTCTTATGAAATTTATATAAGCAGAGAGGTATATATTTACTTAATGGAGACATATTTATTCATCATACCTCGAATTTTATAATTTACCTGAATACTCTGTGTTGGTATAAATTGCACAATGTTGGCTGCGCTTGTAAGGACTGTGTTATTTGATGTATTTTGATGCATACTACCGTCATGTACAGATTGATGTCCTGTATCAGCTAATGGGTCCAAGCTAGAGTTTCCATTTTCCTCTACAATGCTTTCCATTTTGACCAGCACCGCCACTTCTTCCAGTTTTCTTGCTTTTCTCTATGTTACACTTGAGAAATATAAATTTTATAACACGGACCGGTGTAGTCTGAAAGAAAAATTTATTGAAATTTAATTTAATTAAAAAAAAAATCTAAATGGTAGAAAAAAACTATTGCAACTATTAAACACAGGGGTTTTGTTGTAGACATTAAATGATGAACGAAAATGGGACTCCATAACGCCAGGGGCAAGATGTTATAACTTTGAAAGATTCAACGTTCGACGATTTATCGATAGACAGGCGATAATTTCGATGGAATGTCACTGAGTTTTGCTGAGAGTGATAGTACAAGCGAAGATTAAAAAAGGTATGTAAAGATTAAGAAATTAGATTTAAATATTACATTTTTTTTTAATTTATTCAATATAAATGATTTTATATATTAATTATATAGATCCTTCAAACTTGAAGTTATAAAACTTGTAAGAATATTTCTTGAATTCAAAAATCAATAAGGCAGTACATTTTGTTGGGCTTATCCATAAGATAATACTGCAGCATTAAAAAAATTTTCTTTTGTCCCAGTAATTAATTATTTCTTCGTCATTTTCGTTATCCTCCATAAATAAGGCCACTGCGCTTGAAAAATTCATAAATTCCAATTTTATTATTATTAAAATTTATCAACAACTAGAAAAAGAATCTATAAATGTCATTTGTGCTAGGGGAAAAAATTCGGAAATAATTTCAAAACAAGCAAAATCGCCTGTCGAACGATAATCTTATACCGCCAGAGCGAAATCTTCGCTTCGATGCAAAGTTATAACATGTCGCCACAGAATAAAATCACTATCAATGTAATCAGAATCCGTTGACTGTTGATAGTGTATTCTGGAGTGAACTTATAAATGTATTTCTTTCCCACTTCATTGTGATTTTATGCTTGACACTCTTATGGAACCAAAATGATGTTGACATCGAAAATATAAATTTTACCAATTAAAAAACATAAGTGCTCAGCATAGAACAGGCCCACCTTTCACAAGAGTGAAAATATCGCACGCCCGTTATCGTAAAAATTCAATCTAATAAACGTACGTCGGCGCAGCTAAAGTAACGTTTTCGTTATGCGACTTCAAAGAAAAGAAAGCGAATTGCAGTCAGATTCTTCCAAATGTATTGAGTAAGAGGATATTTTTTGAACGTTAGACATTTGCATACTCGTGGTGGTATTAAGCAAAGATATATAACTGCATTGAATATGAGTTTAAAAATTGTTTAAGATGACAGAAAAAATATTATTCTGGCAGAAGGTGCTGGGCCACTAGCACTATGCACGCGGATGAAAATAGTGTTATGTTTACGGTTAAGTATAGTAATGGAATAGTAGAGTAGGATAGTAATTGAACGTGAGGAAGGGGAATGCTCCTAGCGGTGAAACACAGGTTATTGTATTGTTTTTAGTTCAAAATGGATTGTTAATGAGAGCTTCGACCTAAAACCAATCTTTGGCATTACATCTATATTGGAGAATTGTGAGACGAAATAAGCTAAATTTGCAGGGATTTCCAGAGCTTAAGTAGATTTGATACTAAACAGATTAACTGACGTTATTACCTACAGGCATAAACGGAACAAATATTTATTTTTTATGCGTTTTTTTAGCGAAATGAATATTTTTTTGCAGTAAAGACGTTGACTATTCTTTACAGATAACATAAAATAAAGCAAAATCTATGGTTATAATAAAATGGGGGTTAAAAACCGCATAATTATCTTGTCCTACTTCGGAAAGAATTCTATGCTAACTAGGTATACTTTGGGGAAAAGAAGATAATGTGAATTGTACTATGCAATGTCTCTTAAAACTTTCTGTAATGTTAGTAGTGGCCGAGACAAAAAGAAGTTTAAACCTTAGATTTTGTCAAAAAAATGTGCACTGTTCCATGAACTGATTAAGAGAGACTGAGCTGGATTCTATCTCGCACGAGAAGCCCAATGAAGTACTACATCAGCCATAAATGTTTCAACTCAAGTCTGTTCTAAGAGATCTTAAATCTAGTAGACAAGCATTCCTCCCACACTGCTGTGTAATGCCCCTAGGTGGTAATTGTCTTGATGTTTCTCTTCCCGCATTTGTTTATTCGCAACTAAGAAGTTGGTTCTTTACTGTAAGCGACTATTAATAAGTTAATATTGCAGCTGCACTATCAGCTTTGTTAAAATGTGAAATTCTAACTTCTGCACAGACAGAGATGAAAATGGGTCTAAAATGTAGACCACAGCACAGAGAGAATCAGTCTTAAGCGATATATATACCTATACTGTAACCAATTATTTAGACTAAAATCAAAAATCACATATAACGTTTTTGATTACGAGGCCTATTAAAATTGCGCCCATATAATTTTGAAGCATAAATATAAACATACATATGCACATAAATGAACAAATTTTTAAATTATCTATAAACGAATGTGAAATTTTTTTTTTTTGCAAAAGAAAAAAAAAGTGACCAGAGATACAGATTTTGTTTACTTTTAAATTGTTCGCAAAAATCTAAGATTTATCTCGACATATGCTGATCTATCTTCTTGTCCAGCCAGAGATAAATATTACATTCCTTCAAATATGTTAAACAGTATATTATTAATTATTGCCAAGCCAATACATATGATTTTGTGTATATATTAGGTATGTCCACTGAAATTTTTGTTTACACAATTGTTTAACAGAAATATTACCCAGTTAATCTGTTGATAAATTCAATTTATCTAAAACAAATTTTCAATTAAAATCTTCTACCGACTCTCTTGTGACGAATCTTATTTTACTGATGACGTCAGATGTGTTTTCTTTTTAGTTACTGCGGTAGTTATACAGCGCGACGAAACATATACAAAAAAAATCGTATTATAATTAAACAATTTTTATATTTTGTGCTACCCATATTAATGATATGTTTCCATCACAAAACACCGAGAATTATATATATATATTTATAAAAAAAAAATAACTCGCTCAATTTATATAGAACCCGACTGATGACATCAAATTTGTTGTTGTAAACAAATGTCAAACCGATACCTTTTGCGATTTTGTTGGCATATAGAAATTGCCGATTTTTCTTAAAATTTATATTTTCGGAAACATAATGTCCAACAATATCAACAATATAACTGTAATTTAAAGTGTTTTTCAAGCCTTAATATGGCTTTTACACAAATTTAGATTAAAAACTTCTCACTTAGTGAAGACACTCACCAACAAATGGCAAACGTCAGTTCCTCCAAATGATAAAACTCACCACACTACATAAAAAAAATCAAAATGGTGTTACCACTGCAGAGGTATTCGTATTTGGACAGGTACAACTAGTATGAGGGGTGAGGTGATTATGATTACTATTTAACGGAATTTTTAAGTAAAGAAGAAATTCTACATTATGGAATTTGGATTTTTTTCTTCCTTGCAGTTCAACAAATATTAATTTTTTCAAATGTTGATAGTTACTTGTATGTACTTGTCTGCAGAATATTTTACTTCAGATTGTTCAAAATAAGCTTTCATCTCCTGTGATTTACTGTTAGTACTTTAACATTTTAAATGAATAAAATCGAATAAATTTGATTTCATATCAATCAATACAAAAATAAAAGTCAACTGTAACTCCTAGTTGTACCGTAACTGCGACATGTAGCTGCAAACTTTCACTTCACCATAAATCTTAGCATATGTATGCCCAGAGAAATAATATGCAGTTATCTGTGATCTAATAAATTATTATAGCTACTCAACTACAGATTAGTTTGAGTTTTTGCTCGTTTGAATGTTTTACCTGAGATAAGTGAATTATTGGTTTTCCGTACCGTAGCTCCATGAATACTAAACAAACAATGAAGTAAATTGCATTCGTAATTTGTACATACCACAGTCGACCGATTCTCCGACTGAAATTATATATTTGCGCTTAATTATCACACTTGCAACTACAGGAAAATTAAGTTCAAACAACTTGCAGCCAAAAGCAATCAACAGCGCTTAACTCCATCCTTTCCATCGCAAACTAAACTTCCTCTTATAAAATTCTATCAGTTCATAGTTGCGAATTGGCATCCAGAGCTTTAGATGTGAAAATGCTTAATTGATATTAGATGTATTGGAATTGATAAGGAATGGGGGAAGGAGATTCGAACGCTGAAAAGAAAGCCTTTTATAGATAGCAAGGGCTAGCTCCACCCTAGGAAAAAAGTTGATATACAAATCAAAGATTGCTTGGATATTGGTCTCGATCTCGATTCATAATTTCAGAACTCCCTTTTATGTAGGTTAAGAGGAGTCAGTACCCAGATTTGTAAGTTTCGAACATTTTTCAATGCGAATGACTGCCAAACTATTTGTAGCAGAATAATGAGCTATATCTTAAATCAAAGATAACGAAGAGGTCCAGTGAATAACGTCGATAAAAACAAAAAAAAAAGGTAAAAATGGAACTGTTTCAAATCAAATTACTGTAGTATGTATTCTCATTTCTTTAGATTGTGACTATTTTAGAAAGATAAAGCCTAGATCTAATGAATAATGTCGAGGTTTACATTTTTAGTTGAGCTTTTTTTAATTATTTGACTCTAATAGTACTTTTTTTCTTCCGATATTTCGCTGACGAGAAATTGTAATATTTTTTGAAAGTTATGGAAATATAAAATAAAATAGTGCGTTTAACAATTATGTACAAAAAAAATGTACGAGAGTTAATTATCGTTAAAAATTTAAAAATTTTTTTACTGCAAATATTTATTTTTCGTCTAAAATTGTATGGTTTTTGTCGCATGTTGTGTTTCTGTCTTTTACGATATGTTTCTAATGTGGTTTGTGGCCTAGGTCTAGGTTAACTTCATATGAATAGACTCAACTATAATTTACGTATACGTAAGTAATGTTATTTACGTAAAGCAAACGCGCCTTTTAAATTTAGGCTGAGCTACAATAGAGGTATACGTACGTTATGTTACTTATGTAATGCGAACGCGCCTTTTAATTTAACAGGCGTACACAAATTAACTTTAACTCGTGTGAGGGGAAATTTGTTAGTTTAAATATCCAATTTTCCGTAAGTATAGTGCGCTAAGAATCGGTCATTCCGTAAAAGCAGGATGTGTCCAAACAATTAAATTATTACTAAATGTTTAAAACTGCAATATAAAAATTAAAATGGAATAAAAATGGTACTGCGAATTAATAGAAAGCACAAATCTTCGATTAAATCAACTTCCATTTGTTAATTTTTCACTTTTATCACTTTTTAAAATTGAACACATAAAATGTCATTACGGAACTGCGAATTAATAGAAGGCACAAATCTTCAATTAAATCAACTTCCATTTATTATTTTTTTTTTCGTTTTACCACTTTTTAAAAATAAAAACATTAAATATCAAGATAATAACCCTTACGGAATGTGATAACTATTTAGGCTAAAAGTAAATTTTTCGTAAGTAAACCTCAGAATCGTAAGTTCTTTACTTCAATTGTAGTTCAGCCTTAACAAAAGGTACACCCGCGCATAATATTAAGTTATTTTGATTTTTGAATGTCCGTCTGTCTGTCTTTCCGCACGATAACTCGAGAGCGCATACTAGATAGCTGAAATTTTGTACACAGCATTAAAAATAAAATAAAATAAAGTTCGAAGCGAAACAAATCGGATAACTCCTTTTTGGGGTTGCCATACAAAATTTCGTTTTCCACTATATTTTTGGACATTGCCTGAGAACGTAACGACATAGAGAAATGAAATTTAGTACATGGTGTTTTCATAGTAATAGCAAATAAAATATCAAAATGAACTAAATCGGGCAAACCCTTCTTGGTGTTGCCATATAAAAATTATGGATTTTTATGTATACTGTGAAAACGATCTTCAGAATGTTTTAGAAATATATGCGAAAAACCACTTCAAAAATCATGCTTGCACAAAGAGGTGACCATACAAAATTTCATACGGGCATTCATCACGGGTATCATAAGAATTGGTCTTAGATCAATTCTAGCTTTTTCATTTCTTCATATAACATTGCAATATTGACGAAGCTATGGGAATTCCCGGAACGGAACCAATGTGCATTCAATTTTTACATTCTAGAGTTTTTACTTGTTTTATTTAAAGAGATGCAGCTCTGATAATTCTTGATGAGAATTTGGCTTGTATTTCAACTAGGGATGCGAATAATACCAAAACTATTTTATTTTTCCCTTTTTTTTACCTTTTAATTATTGAACTTAACTGGCATTTTTCTTTATCATTTTTTAATTCTTAAAAAAAACGTTCCATGCCTTTAAGTAAAATTAAAAATTTCCTGTCCGTTCTAATAATGCTATAATTTCCGCAAATTTTAATGGAATATTTTATTAGATTTATAGTATGTTGTGGCATTAATTTTGTGTTCAATTTTGATGCCCATGCAAATATTTTCAAGTGTGATCTTACCTTAAATCATATAACAAAAAGGATAGGCTATGCTGTGTAAAATTCGTGTACGCGTGATAAGCACTTTTTTGTAGACACGGTGGAGGGGGGGGGGGATGACAAGAGAGGTATCTCCTTGTTGCTCGTCAGTTCGACATTTCCGATTTGTTCCTGACATTTCAGATTTTACGAAAACAAGTTCGGTTTTGGTTTAGTGACTTGTTGAGTTACTTTGTGTTGTAGAAGTGATTAGAAGTAGTGTATACTTAATAAAAGTGAGAAACAATAGCGAAATATTATTTTTTTTTATGAGATTTTATATAATCGAGACTACGAAGTCTTGAATTATCGCGATGAAGTGCGCTGTGCTGAGCTGCAGAAACAATGGGAAGAATTCTGTTAGGAAATCATTTTTCAGGCAAGTTTAATTCTTTCAATAATAAATTATATAGTGTTTTAAATAAAATAAGAGTGAAATATTTATAAAAATAAACAGCCGTGGCAAAAAAATTTAACATTTTCAAATGCCGGTTTTGTTTATTTAAAATTGAATTGTCATTGTCGCCTTAAGTTACAAATGCAACGCCAAAAAATATTATCAGAAAATAAACGGGGTACTAAGAAAATTCTTAACATTTTAAAAAGTTATAAAAAAATTATAAAACAATAAGTTTAAAAATTAATTGAAAATTTTTGCGATATACATAATGGTATCTCTTCTATTAAATTTCTTCAATATTTGAAAAAGTTTTAACCAATACATTATGTACCCGCTCTGAAAATATCGTAGTTTACTACTTTCATTACTAAAACGAACACATCGGTGTTGTTGTACTACATGAAGAAAATGCTCAAGTCTTTCTTTCTCATAGCCTATCCTTTTTGTTATTTGATCTAAGGATTTGATGCTTCCTTTTGATGAATCTTTTCTTCAGTCTAGCTTCTTGAAGACGAATAATTGAAATTCTCTTAGCTAACGAAAATATGTCTGTCATCTTTTTGTGGTAAAATTAAAGGTTACATACAAAATGTAAAAAATAATTTCATTCTTGGAAATAAGAATCGTCACACTTCAAGATTTTTAACGAAATACAACCATACCGTTTTTGTAAAATTACTGACTTTCTGAATTGAAGGTTATTAAATTTCTAGTTATGCATGTCAAATTATTCATACTTAAGAAACGCTGGTAATTTCATGGATAAATCTAATTGGGATGCGATACTTGAAGTAAAACTTCTCTACCGGTTAGGAAACTGTACAAACAAAAAATGATTGTTTCTCAGGAACACAAACAGCTAAACGTAAATGGAAAATATTTGCAGTATGATTTCTACTATGAATTCATATATGTATATGTGGCATGGCTCATTTTGTCAGTTAATTATCATTTATAGTCAATGCAAATGCAACAGCATTGTTTCATTGGCTACTCTCTCTCTCTCTTTGACTGGGATCCGATTTAATGGCTTTTTTTTTTAATGATTTAATACTTATGACGAATAGTCACTTTTCATGTTGTATATCTTTAAGACTTTCATCTCCTGACGCAAATTTTGTAAACCATCATTGTAAGCTTATTGACTAATTGCTTCTGTTCCAAATGCCGAACAAAATGCTATAAAAGCAAGTGAATCTCAATCTCGATAAGCGTCAACATTTGCATGACTACGACTTATAATATCAGTACTTTAAAATACATGATCTTGCGACCATGATATGTGACAGAGCTTTTTGGGTTGCTTAATAATGTTAGAGCGTCACCTTACACAAATAATTAAATTATTTCTGCTGTTTTATTAGCTGTTGAATTTTTACGAGGTATATTCACTGGGCGTAAGTTTCGAAAGCAGGCATAACATTTTTGAACGAAAATTTACACAAAGGTAAACCCGGTGATACTGACCAGTGATTACTAATAATATATTAATCTGAAGGGTAGCACCCGCCATCTAGTGACGATAGCATTTGATTTTATTTAGAAAAAATATTTATTCGAAAACGGTAGGTGGGATATTGGCTAGAAACATAAGTTTTCTTTTACGTGCTTAGAATAGCTGTACATTTTGAAAAAAATTTATCTTTAGTATATATTTTGCCATTTTTCCGTTTTCAAAACTATTGTCTTTTATAGAAAAAATACAATTCTTCTGCTTTCAGAAGTTTTCTAGAGGTTTTTGAACTTTATTTGACAACTTAAATTCTGGATGAGTACCAAAAAAGTATTATCAGTGGACAGCATTAATTCGTTATGGCATATTTTTTATATTACAAATGCGATTATCAGCTACTAGTAATTTGCACAACTAAGCCCCCTGATACATACACACTCGAGATTAGACATGACGTAAAAACCGGTTTTTGTTTCGATTGTCTCTCAACCCATGGTAGGTACACGTTCTTGAGACAGTAAAGAAAATTCATCATTTCAATAGAGTCTCAAGCTCTGCTCGAAATCGGGATATACTCTAAAATATTCTAAAGTAGTGATAAGAAAACCAGTTTTTAGTAGGTACGGTATATCGAGTGTGCATCATCGTTTATGGAGACAGGGATGACATTCAAATATTCTTTTTCTGCCATACAAAGTACTGGCAATTTTCGGTGGGCATGGGTGGCTTTATACTTATACTGATTTGTTATTCTTCTAAATATGTAATGGCTAAAGTAAACAATTCAAAAAACGATGTTTCCAACGTAGTGGTTTAACGTTAGCCATCAGCTAGAGTTATTACTAAATATTTGAGCCGTTTATTTTGAAAGTTGTGCAAGTCCATTTGGGTATAGTATTTCTATTTTCTTCAGACTTCTTTAATAAATATAACTGGTTAAAAAATTTTGACTATCTTTAACTCGTGCTTTGGAGTTCAAGTATCTTATAAATACTTTCAAATTATTTTTTTTTTTTATTTATTTATTTAAACTAAAATATTTAAATATTTCATCGAAACAAAAAATGGACTTGCACTACTTTAAAAATAAACTGGTTTTGCTGATTTAATTTAGAATAAAATTCCATAGAAAATCTTTATCCCGCAAATGTAAATCTGACAAATTTGAAGGAACTGTCGGAAATCGTTATTCATACCTCTAGAAAATTTAAGAAAATCAAAAACAGTGGGGTAGATATCTAGGTGCGAAAACGGAACCAATTATTCATTTTAAATACACATCATAAAAAATTATCAACAGACGTTAAGAATAATACTCTTTGTTACAAATAAATTACCCCATTCGCTGGTAACACTATATTTTCACTTCACAGCAGCCTTCCCTTTTACCGTATAAACACTAGCATTTGCTGGGAAGTCAAAATTTATGCATCTCTGAACTTTCACCCCTCGAGGCTTCAGAAAAAAATTACTTCAGCATTATAAAGTAATCCCACATCGCTGATAATACTTACCCGCCTTACGTAAAATTCCCCTAGCCCGGGATCTTGCTTTGCTGGGTGAAGGTTCTAAAAGATTCGTCACTCGATTGTTATGATGACACAAAAATACCACTCACCACCATTCACCTCAGCGCACGAACATTTTTTTATCTCGCCATATAAACTCTTGACACCGAATGAAATGCAATGCAAGCCACTTGGGCACCACCGCGAAATTCTGTTTACTTTTCAATTCTTTTGATTTTGGCAAATGACAATCGGTTCAAAGTAATTAACTAATAAAAATTCACAAAATTACATGCTGCACATCGAGTTTATACGTAATAAAACGTAGGAGCCACGTCAAAAATTTACTTTTCCCTACGTACACATGTGCATTTTTTCTGCTATTATTATTTATATTTATTCTGGTTGAGTGTGTTGTTTATTCTCCTTCGCGTTTTCACAGCACACGATTTTTGCACACTGAAAGAGAAATTTCTATATTTTGTCAGCGGGAAAAAGATAATTTCTACTTTACGCGGAAACAATTTTTACACTAGTGTGTGTGCGTGTGTAATTGAACGAAGTCGTCATCATACATTCATATTTAACTAGGTTTAGTTGTGATCATGATTTGGGAAGCGTCATAGAATAATATATACGCGTTGGAGATGGATTGTTGTGTCGTTTGATTTAAGAGTTATAATAATAATGATAATAAAACTTTATAGAATATATACATGCATTTTTTGTAATTTATGTTCTTTTCTTCCTGGCAATGAACGTTTAATCAAAATGAAATAGTTAGAACAAGAACTCTGTATTTATCTTAATATTTCATGTCTTAATACTCTATTCGCTATACCCAACGCTTATTTGCGTGGCGCTCATGCCGGGATTTGTAATAAATAAATTTTGAATTTGAATTTGAGTATTGACTGGGTCCTAGAATTAGGACACTGACAACATAAATATGCTGCGTTCCTTTTCTCGTTCAATTTTTTTTTTTTTTCAATTTGATGAGTAGTTTTCACAAATCGTAGTTTACTCGGTCATACAATTCGAAATCGAATAGATTTTACGAAGAAATCTTGAATATATAATAATAAGACCTTTATTTATAGTACCAATACAAAAAAAAATCTTTGAAAATGTACCGAGAAGACGAATCGATATCGAGCCATCATTTCGATTCGAATTTTCGTTCCTTTTCCTTTGTTTTCGTCTCAAGAACGACTTCGATATCACAGGGAAACTTCGATTGAGCAACTCGCTTCCGATTCGATCTCTAATCGTAATATTTTCTGGGGAGATAGGAATTCGGTGTGCATGTCAGTGGCACCCGTGTCGGTCAGTCAATTTACATATCTACATAGGAATGGGTATATATATGTCAGTGGATTTCAATACAAGGGCCCTTTTAATTCACGTAATTGCTTCATAGAACAGCTCATATATAATACATTACAATAAAAACTTAGGAAAAAGATAAACTTACGGTAGGTAGGTAACATATGTATATACATATGTACAGAAGATAAAATACCTATATTATGTAATTTAGCGAGCAACAACAATATTGCAAAAAATAAACTAACAGTAAAACTACACTTTTGTTGCGATATGGCGGAATTTTTTGATTGTGTTATACCTATACCTAACCTTTCTGTATATTTATGTATATATCGTCGTGTCCACTGCCAATGGTACGTAGGTACGCTATTTTATTTCGTTTAAAATTTGTTAAAAAGGTAAACTATTTTTTCAACGACAGTTTTGTGATTTATATGCAAATTTGTTGTATTATTATTATTCATTTTGTTAGTAAATTATTAATCTGCTCCTATTATCATGTTTAACTTAATTTTTAAATTCCATAAACGCTTTTTTTTAAAAATATTGCGGAATACTAGAATACCTCTACATCTAACGCATACATATGTACGTCTTTAGAGTGAAAAAGCACAAGCATTTCGTATTGTTATTCGTCATGTTTATTGCGTTACTTTTTACTGTAATTCTTATTTATAAAGGAAAGGAGTACACACATAGTAATAGTCATAAATTATGCAAAATCGATATGACTGTCATGCTAAAATGACGTCATTCGCATACGGGAGCATTATTATTAAATTTTTATATGACTGCTGTGCTGGTCGCACTGCTATTTACGGTATAGGTTACGGCAGGAATGCGACGTGGTACATCTAGAACGCTAAATGACGACTCACTAGGTATTGTCATCTATCATCGTTGTTGGCTGTTGCATCAATTCGATTGCTGCATCTGCATGTGTTGTATTTGTCGAGACGTCAGCAGTAAATAGAGGAGAATTTGTCAAACTGACCTTGAGAGATGACGTAATCGTACGCAAGCGGAGCTGTACAATACACTACACAAATTCCCCGTCCTAGAGAATATATCAATGAATGACGCATGCACTTTACAGAACAGTGCTGCCTTGATACATATAAATATTATATATTGTAGAGTACAATAAATATGTAGAGGTAATATTTAAAAAAAAATGTTTCTAAACATCTGTGTGATTATATGCGGGTGGCATTACTTTATGTTGGGGAGGCGAATTTCACCAGCTTTTTGTGTTGCTTACGCAAAATAACTTTCCCCAAGGGTTGACCAAAACCTTCGTATATTTGATAGACATGAAATCCCCGCACAATTGTTGCATGTACTACTCCTCGAAGCTTTTTGTTCATGTAGGGGTTGGCCTGTAAGAATAAATAAATATGAAATGAAACTTGAAAGTAAAAAAAAAATGCTGGTTACTTTATAGATTTGGTAATATTTATTATACCTAGGTAACATATATTCCAGGATGGGAGGAATTCTAGCCGTTTGAGTAGAGGTTCTACCTTTATTATGTATGTAATGTGTAAGTGCAATATATAATAATAATAATAATATATACCTATGTACATATTCAAAAAAATTCATGAGTACACAAGATCTGCAATCTTACATTCGTACAACTAAATTAGAGGATGTAAAATTGCGACTGCGCATTCAAAAAAGAAAAAAGCTAAAACTAAATACGAAATAAAAAGGGTAACTATTCAGAGTAGACGAAAAAAAGAAAGAGAAAAAAAAATTAATAATAAGCATACAAAATGACATGAAAAACTATATAAAGTAAAGAATAGGTCATGAGAGAGCAAGAAAAATCAAACCAAATTTAATCTAATTTATGCCAACCGAAGGAAGAACTGAGAAGCGATCCTTGAATAACCTCTTGGACATGTACAGGGATCTAGCGTTTTGAATATTTGTTGGTAAACTATTCCACAATCTATAGTAGCCTCAACAAAGTAAAAACATTCATAAGCAGCTGTACGGAAACGAGGCAAGAGAATATTTGAGTTTCTAGCAGAACGTAGATTTTGCATATGTGAAAACAAATAGTTAATAGTTTGCAGATTTTGATTTTAACAGATTATATAGAAAAATCAGTAAATTGAATTCAACATATTGGAATTTGGAGAAGCCGAGCAAACGATAATTGAAAGGAGAGATGTGGTCAAACCTTCGAAGGCCATAGATAAATCTGATGCAATCATTGAATGCGATTTTAAGTTTACGGGAGCAGGTACTATCCAATTTCGAATATATTACATTTACAAATGTAAAATGAGGTATCAAAAGAGTTTTCACCAATTCTGACCGTATCTCTCTAGACAAAAATGAGGCAGTTAGCCACAGTTGCCTGAGTCCTCCGTAGATCTTACCAAGGATTGAGCTAGCATGATCGCAGCACTTCAGAGATGAATTTAATTATAATGTTGGGGAATTCAGTAATATTCAGCTTGCTGTTATTGATAATAATGTAGGGAGATTTACTTGGATTAATAGTCAGATGGTTTGATTGTGCCCATTGATGTATCTTATTTGGGTTACTATTTACTCGAGCAAAGAAATCCTCAATCAGACCAATAGGTCTGCTGAAGTGAATCCCAATATTGATCCCTGCGGAACACCACAAGACAGTGGAAGAAGGCCTGACAAAGTATTGTTTACCTTGTTGATATCTGTCTGACAAGAAACTTTGAATTAACTGAACAGCCGTAGAGGAGAACCCAAAATGAGTAGATAATTTCTACAAGAAAAATAGAACGAGTCAAACACGAATTAAACAGAAAAACCAAATGATCCATAATGAAAGGGAGGATAACTTTAAGAAAGCGAGGGTGTATTTCGTCGGGACCCACTGATTCAGAATGTATCGAACGAATAGCACAGATGAATTCTATTGAGCTAACGCACCGCAATGAGAAAGGCGACGTTGAGATTAATATATTTGATTCGATTGCGTTATCGGTGATATCCTCCGTTGTTACTATTTCCTGTCCTTGCTGTAAAAAGTGACTATTTAGATTATCGGGGTCGAAATCGGAAAAGTTGAAATTTTTCCCTTACTGCCGCAGCCAAGTTTCCTCAAATTATTCCATATTGTTTTTGGCGGATGACTAGGATTTAGCCTTACCATAAAGTATCTTTTTTGGCTTTCCTTAACTCGAGAGTAACACGATTTCGTGCCGTTTTATATAGTTTCTTGGTATTTTGTGATTTGAAACGCCGATGAAGCTGATAGAAATACTCCCGTTCTGAAATTAGAGCAGATATGTTAGCAGTAAACTAGGGACATCCACTTGATCTAATCCTCTTCCGAATTAATGAAACGTGCCGGTTGTATAAGTAATTGACAGAATCATTTAAAATAGCCACTTGCTGGTTTGCACATGCATATTCGTAGAAGTCGCCCCAGTTAAATTTTCTGAGGTCTTCGGAAAGGGCTGAGATGTCTATATTATTAAAGTCTCTGTACGTAATGAAGGAAGGCTCACAGGGTTGAAGGGCTATATCATAAGTAATGAACAAAATATCATGGTCAAGGAAACTCGGCAGACTAAGCTGATTGTGAAAGTTAACATGCTCTAAGTCGGAAGTAAGAAAGAGATCCAACAATGATGGATTAGAGGAGTTCATATAGGTGGGCAAAGATTAACTATATTCAAGCTTAGTGACTGCAACAATGATTGAAAGCTGAGAAAGTTTGCGTTTCGATGAAGAATGTTAACTAACCAACTAACTCACTAACCAAAACTACATCAACATTGGATGCTGCAAAGATCTGATGCAATTCATCAATCTTGTTTCTAATGCTCCTTGCATTTAACAAGCATGCGTTAAGACCCACTGTTCGTCCGCAGAAAATATTGAGCATAGTTCTTAGTTTGTCCAGGGCAGCAAGGTTATTCATTAAGATTAAAAGAACTCACGTCAGTTACGAGCAACATGCTCAAGAGCTGCAACACAAAAACCAAAAAAAGGAACCAACTCAAAGACCTCATACATAATTCCCTCACGCAGCAGAGATTGATTTCTAGGTGTAAGGCTTTCATGTACATATATAGACCCCTCTGATGAAAAGCCTTCTATATCGTTGAGTTTCAAACCAGGGTTCTTTTTGAAAGCAGAAATAAATAGCCGTTCGTTGCTCGTTTGTGCTTGAATTTAATAGAATAGGAGCCATTTTTGTTTTTTGTTGTTTTGTGATGAGAGGATGTCATGCGAAAAGCATGTACATATGGTGACAAATTATGCCCAATTTTTGTAGAAATAACATCCGACAGACGCTGAGTGCAAAGGACGTCATCGTTTTTGATTAATAATAAATTGTACCTTTTATCCAGATCAACATATTTACGCTCCAGAGACTCTAACTGTGCCTTTAAAGGGAGAACAGCTGTATTTACAGTCTTGGAAATTTTGGACTGCATGTCATTTAATCGTTCCTCCAAAGTTTTCGTTAGCCGCATCTCGAAATGCCTAAATAAGCCTTCCATCTGTTTCTGAGAAGTGGGTAGATCTGATGTAGTATTTTGATCAATAACAGTGTTTTGATGTACTGCAGTGCTTCTCGTACAAGAGCTAACAGATTTAGCCCTTCCTTTTCCTTATTAGATTTGAGCAAGCCCGCGGCCTTATCATTTTGTTTTCCCGCCATTTCTTTGTGAGATAATTTTAGATATGCACACTTTTATAATAAAAAGAATGGAACAATAGATCTTGCGTATAGAAGCAATGAGAAAAAATAAACGATTAACTAGGCGAAAACTACTGGGCACGGCGCACTGGAAGAGCACGTCTACTCTTTGCGACAGTCACTCCAAGTGCGTCACTTAAAAATTGAATTGTTGAAATTGATAGCTGAACTTCTGAAGATCAACATATCATACGAGCTAATCTTAACTTTGAAGCATATTAGTTCAACTAAAACTCGCTGCTTTGGAAAAGAAGGAACGAATCCTGAGATATTTATTTTCGAAGACATTTCGCAAGAATGCCCTCCCCCATGAAGTTCTACATACAATGAGCACTTAACTGGGGACATACGCCCTGTACTTTTGAAGATACCGAGTGTTTTGTGAAAAACTATTTTTTTTTCTTAATCACCCTGGAACTCTCTGAAATGGTTGATATGCCCCCCCCCCCCCCAATTTTTTGTTCGTCTAGACGAGTATTATAACTTCCTGCTCTACTGACCACCATGGGTGTTTCCTTGTATATTAGTTGCCTTTAATTATTTCAGTAAATGACCTGGAGCTTATTCAATCAATCTAATCGAGAGCCAACTATTATTGCAGAACAAATAATAACGAATTGGGTCAGTACCTTTGGTGTGCCTCAAAAACTTCATTCGGACCAAGGACGGAGTTTCAAATCCTGGACTTTCCAGGAGATGTGTAAAATGCTGGGAATAAGAAAAACCAGAATAACTACAGAAATTTGATGGCATAGTGGAACGCTCAACAGAACATTGGTAGAGCATTTAAGAAGGTAGTCAATTATCATCAATGCAATTGGGATCGATATATTCCTAAGGCCATATTCGGAAGGGAGATGCGTTTACCTAGCGACCTCAAGTTTGGTACAGACAGAGTTTCTCACTACTATTGATCCCTAATGACTGTTCGTATTGTGTTTCTAGCTTAAAGCAATGGGAATAATTTCCTGGAACTATATCGTTTGTTAATATTGCAGTATAAAATTAGTTTTTAAACATACCTTATTTTGGAATTGAATGATTTCTGGTGTTACAGTAAATTCTTCATCAGGATCCCAGACACAGAAATCCGCATGATAGCCTACAGCTATTTTGCCTTTTATATGATCAATTCCACAAAGTTTTGCTGGATTTTGGCACATAAGTCTGTAGACATCTGTAATCTTAAGTCCATACTTGTAGCAATTGGTCCAAAAAAGGGGCAGTCCTGAAAATATGTTATGCATGTAGGGTTAGAGGAGTCAATCTATCCTTACGTTATTGCGATTTGAGCAAACCAAATTGATTAGAGGATATTCCACTTAGAGCATTAAGGAAGTCACCCCTTTTTTTCCCATATGTCAAGCATTTTGCACCTGGCGTAGAGGGAGAATGGTCTGATACGACCAAATCAATATCCTTGTCCTGAATTGCTTTCCATAATTTTTCCTGGTTTGATTTTTCTCTAATTGGTGGACTGCATTTATATTCTGTGGATGCATCTGGTACTTCCTCAGCAGATAAACAGAGATAATGATGGCAAGTTTCGACTGTTAAGTTTCCTCCATTTTTTTTACATTTCTGAATTATTTGAATAGCATCCGCTGAACTTAAATTTACTATATGCATTCGTACTCTATGAAACGAGATGAGAAATGCAGTAACATTTAAGTAAAATGTTGCTTTGGCGTAGCTTTAAATAAATCATACTTATGATTTTGAGATAATGATGATATTTCTTCAATTGCATTGAGTTCCATAGAGGCTGGCCGTGTATCTAAATAAGTCTTATATTTTTTAGGTTCACCTGAAAACAATTAAAATTTATCAAAGCCTATAAATATTTTAAATTATGTTTACTGAAAAATTCTTACTTTCGTTTGGTTTAATTGATTCCTTGGGATGAATCTCTGCATGTATCTGAAGAGAATCAATTTAAAGCTGTTTGTTAAAAGTAAAATTTCAAAATCGTATAAAATTTTTACCGCTAATACAGTTCCTGAATCGGCTAATTTTGTTAAAGCCATTCCAATTTGTTCTTTACTGACATGAGAAAATTCTGGGACTTCAGTTGGACCCATAAAACATTTAAGTCCCACCACTCCAGTACGAACTAGGACATCTATGTGATTAATGTTTTCAGGAACAAAACCTCCCCAGAATGCGACATCAACGTAGATTTTTCCTCGTGCAACAATTAATTTTGTTTTTAAATTTTCCACTGTTGTTGTTGGCGGAATAGAATTTCTACGTAATTAGTAGAAAATATAATTGGTGAGTGAAGATTATAATAGATATACATTTTTTTTAAATTACAGTGGCATATCAACAATCGTTGTAAAACCTCCAGCTGCAGCTGCCTTTGTTGCTGTTACAAAGCCTTCCCAGTCCTTTCTACCTGGCTCATTTATGTGAACATGAGAATCAATTAGACCTGGCATTAAAATTTTGTTCTCAAAATCAAGTATCTGTAATATATATAAAAGACGTTGGTATATTGTTTTTAACTCTTAAAAAACGTTTAAGGAAATGAGGAAGATCCTAAAATGGGCATTCCCCTTTGTGCCTATATTTCTAATCTTCTTTCTTTTGAGTGGGGAATGACTTAAAAGAGTTTAATATGCATTGCAATCTTTATTTTTTAGAGAAAACTGACGGAATAAGGAAAAACTTACTAGCAATGCATATAGACGAGGAATGTCTGCACAGTTTGACGACATTTTATATTGAACTGACTAGTCAGTTGATCAAACGCAAAGTGTTTTTAGTCAGTAAGATTGACAAAGAAAATCAGTACTGTCCATCAGCTTTACTGACTCATGTAATCGCCGGGTAATTGAAAAACATATCAGTGCATTCACATGAATACTTGAGTACTTGACTTGAAATCCCCTTGAAACTCAAGTAGAGTTTTTGGTTGAATTAATTCTAATTACTTTACTTGAAATTTTTTTGAAATTTACTTGAAGTGATATTTTACCTTTGACAACTCTGCGTTAGGTACATAGGCACAGATTTTTAGATAAATATTTTGAGAAAAGTGCTAAAAATCACAACCTGAATTATCAATAATAATCTTCTTCTTCTTCCTCTTTGCCTCATAACTCGCAGAAATGAAAAATGTTCAAGTAGAAAGTGAAATTGCATTTACATGAATTTTTTCAAGTAAATCGAACAAATTTTTGTGATTTACTTGACAAATTACATCTAGATGTGCAATGCCTCACAAAAACGCGGTCCAACTAAAAAGAGCTAATGGCCACATCTAATAGAAAGCTCTACACATTCTCTCTCCCTCTTGCTGTATTATGTCACATAAATTCTTCGCAATGATAGCTTTCTTTAGTTGAAAAAAAGTTAAAGAGCTTTTAAAAAGTGATCCGGATTTATATGGAGATTTTCATATCTAGTTGTAAATTGTCGCAGACTCAAATATACTTGAAGTCAATGCGCGTTTACATGATATTTTGATTACTTGATCTCTACTTGAAGTATTCATGTAAACGTACTGATAGATGGCTCTGAGGTGTCTCGAGGTAAATTCGTAATTTTGACGGAGAGTATATAGAGATTGTATATGATATGCTGTTTCGTGTAGGTACAATTTTGTGTGTCAAAAATAGTGCTTACGTTGGTGCCAACATTGAAAAAATCATTGGCATTAGTTGCAAAAGTTGCGCCCAGCTCGAAGTGATTTTAATAAAACTTTTCGAAAAACTTACTTATTTATTTGTTGTTTACAGTTCTATCTCAGCTGGTACTTGGTGTTTAGATCGAAAGACACTGCTATATAGAAGTGAGTCCACTCCACTTTTTGCAGTTTATTTCTATGGACGTAGTCATTCAATATTATACATGTCAGTGCCCTATACTAGTTATTTTGACACTTGAGCTGCAACGTCATGGTATCACAAGTTATATGAAGAGTTTAGAAAAATTAGTAATTGGTAACACGGATGATATCATAGTAAATAAAAATTTCAATATTTAAAAAAAAAACTATAATTACTTGGAAAGCTTAATAAAGAAAACTAATACTTTTTGCATGCGATCAGGTAAGAAATTATAGAAATTTCAATCCGATACAGTATGCATACCGGTTTTCTAGGGAAGAGGTCAAAAGAAGCAAAGAGATATATCTACACTTTGGAGAGATATCTTTTTGCTTCTTCTTACCTCTCGACCAGAAAACCTGTTTGCATACTACATCAAGCCCAATGGGCAATTCACAAGAGTATTCCTGATGATGTATGCAATCAGGTTTTCTGGGGAAGAGGTGAGAAGAATCAAAGAGATATATCTCCAAAGAGTAGACATATCTCTTCGCTTCTTTTCACCTCTTCCCCAGAAAACTGGTATGCATACTGCATCAAGAATACTCGTGTGGGATGGCCCAATGATCATGATCAGCGACTACTCTTCTCTTCGTAAGAGGTTACATGATCCATAATTTTAGCTTTCATTCATACTGAATTTAGTAAAATAAATAAAGAAATTTATGAATGTTGTATAACATAGACTGCTTCATTTTCTATTTCATGTGGAACCAATTTTGTGGACAGGGGTGTAACAATTATCTTAATTTCACATTCAATTTTGACTTTAATTACCTACAAGTTCAACAATTTTCAAATTACATTCGAAATTATTATTTGAAGCGTATCTCCAATAAAATCAAAAAATTCTTAAACTTGATTTTTAAGGAAATAAAATTAAGCAATTTATGTTTGCCCATCTCTTAAAGTAGGTATGGAGGACAAAGAAAAGATTACAGATGTTGTATTGCCATCTGTTTTTATTCTATAATATTTCTATTTCTATAATATTTTTTATTCTATAAAATCGACTAACTGAAACTGGACTATCGTGGATTTCGTATAGAACTTATTATTTCAAGTTCAGTGAAATCCAGTCGTTAAACCAAAAAGTGACAACTGTAGAAAAGTGATCTCATGTTAATGTGAGCAATTTCAATAACGTCAGCGGTCCATATCATACATGTCAGTGATTCAACCAGTGCAAAAGAGCATTTTAACAGTAATATTGTATGGATCCATGAATTCACGATTATTGAGTAGGCACGAAAAATTGGAGATTGGTTAGCAAAAGTAGCTATTTGAAAGATTCTCTGACGAAGTTCATATTTGTCTGATGTTAAAAATAACAACAATCACATGCATTTGAAAAACGCTTGCTCAACAACCATTCAAATATACACACTATTTCGTATTCTACATATTATGTTAAAAGAACTAGGTATAGGCAGATGAGCTAACTGTTATAAAACACAGAGTTTGAACAAAAAAATTAACTTCAAAAACTAGAGTCCACTTGATCGTTTAATACCTCATCAGCCTCGTTGTTATACATATACGTGTTGACTTGATCAGCTGAAGTGAATATCGTTTTGATGATTCCGTCCTGTGTCGCCAAGATGCCACCGTTTATAAAATCATCGCTATCACCTCCAAGGAAAATGCGTTTGCTAATGAACAAAATATCCATATTCGAATATTCCTCAAAAACTATATATTTCGATTTGTTTCTCCAAACAAAACAGCCAGTAACGATCTGTATTTATGTAGAGACAAATTAATTGCTGTTGCTTTGATATCACACTACATATTCCAATAACTTTTCCTCGACTTAAAATAGATTTTCCGACTGAAGTGTTTTTGCTGTGACCGGTGAGTAGGAAACATCGAAAAATACTAGATGCCAAGAAAATTTTCTGTTTATAGAAGCCGGTCGCCCAAAGCAATGTAGAAAGAGACTATTCTGTAGTACGGAAGAGAAAATATATAATGTGCACGGAAACTGTTAGAAATGAGTATTTAGTGTGAATTATTTTATTTAATAGATTGTTGTGACATGTAAATAAAATAAAAAATGTAATCATACATATTCATATATCCAAAGACAGGAAGACAATGAAAGCGTAAATAATCAAAATGAAAAGTTCGAAAATTACGGTTGTTAGAGGGGAGAGGTCCGAAGGTTGGCCATAGCTTACGTTTGTGTCCATAAAATGCAGAGAAGTAACATTTTGAAAAAGTGAATATAGCGTTGGTATCATTAGCCAACTTTAATACAATCATTCAAACATTGTTTTGATATTACTGTAAAATAAAAAAATACAGCCAATTTTCAAAATGACTGAAAATCGAGATTTCGAAAAATAGGTCTGTAAGTTGGCCAACTCCAAAATATCTAAATATAAGCGCAAAAAAGTCCATAAGTCCAAAAGTCTGTTTATGAAATGTTTATTGCTTTTTCTACAAAATTGAATATGAACGGTATTAAAAAACAAGTAAAAAAGCTAGGATTGCACAAGACCAATTCTTATGATACTCTGGATGAATGCCCGTATGTAATTTCGTATGGTCACCCACCTGTACAAGTGTGATTTTTGAAGTGGTTTTTCGCATATAATTTCTAGAATGTGTTGTCGGACTGTAAAAATGATTATAATCAATTTCATAAGATTTCAAATTTTGAAGAACTTTTCAGTACAATAAAAACGTCTAGGAATGATAGTTCTAAAAAAAGCCTAAATTTGTATATGCCAACACCAATAATAGGTTGCCCGATTTAGCCTATTTTTGAAATTATATTTACTATTTATATGAAAACACCGTGTATAAAATCTCAGCTCTCTAGGTTGACGCGTTCTCAGGCAGTCTCCAAAATCACAGTGAAAAACAAAATTTTTGTATTGGCAACCCCTCGAAGAAGTTAGGCGATTTGTGCCATTTCCGTACTTAAATTCTACGTTTTTTGCAAAAAAAAAAACCATTGTGTAAAATTTCATCCTAAGTACACGCGTTTTCGAGTTATCGTGAGGATGGACAGACAGACGGACATGCAAAAATCAAATCAAATCCATTTTGCTCTACCATCATTATTTCGAGATGTTACAAACGGAATGACAAAGTTATTATATCTTATGATTTCATCGTAGTGAATTGCACTTTTTCTTTGAATGCCCAATTCACGAGTACTTCAAGAATATGCTGTGAATCTTTTTAGAGCAACATTTTTGACCGCGTCCAGCACAAATATGAGCAGCGCATATTATAACATTCCACGGCACGCTAAATTAGTAACTAGTTATTACCTAATTAAGTAAATGCATAAATATTGTTTCATTCAGAAAAAATCAAAAATATTCATTTTTAGGGTTCCGGACCTCAAAAGGGAATGAACGGAACCCTTATAAGTTGTAAAAGAAATTGTTTTTTTTTTTGTATCGTATGGGATGTCGTTTAAACGGGCCTGGTTATAAGGATATAGCCCAAAATACGAAAAACACCTTTCTCCCCTGATCTTTTAGCTAAAGCTAAAACTTTGATATTATGGTTAGTTAGTATTGAGTCATTAGATAACAGGAAAACTGAAGCTCTTTTCGTCAGACTTATAGCTGCTAAAAACAATATGTTTTTTGTTGTTAACTTATAAGACAATTCTTATTTATGACATCACTCTCTCATCCACCTCTTCGAATATTATTGAAATTTTACAATACAGGAATGTCTAAAACATATAAAATATAGAGCTAACTAAAGTGGAACCATAATTATATCTTATTTACTTCCAGAAGAATGTTCCATAATTCATTAATTTTTCTGTTATCACAGGTAAATTTGGATTAGATTTAAATACATTCGGTCGATCGACTGTGTTCGTTGATAACATTCTGATATGAACGAAACTCTGATTGCGCGAGCCCAACTCACTCTTGACTGAATTATTGCTAGTAACTTCAATAAAAAATACTTTAAAAATAACAATAACAACAAATTTAACTTAAAATTCATTTAACATTCATTCAATTCGTTTTCGATACAACGTAAATAAATATATTGTTGATTCAATTATAAATTTTCATGATGTTTATAAATTGTTTCACAAATTTTCCTGTTATGAATTTGAAACTAGTAAAATATTTAATAAGGTCTAGGAAGGCCTGAAAAATATCTCTGTTGTAGTTTTTTATTAACTATTTTGCCTACATAATACTTTCCACGGCTTTAACATTTAAGTGATTTCATTTTTTACTTTTACATTGCTCATAATTGGAAAAAATGCACGTTCAGCAGCAGCACTGCTATACGGCAAAGTAGCTAAGATATACACATAAGGTCGCTTCGTCGCTCGAAGGGACCACTGTAAAACTTTCTATTGTGATAATGCAACGAATTTTGTTTGGAGCAAGAAGAGAGCTAAGTGAACTTCAGAAGTAGCTCAACTCACAACAGTGTAACGGGATGATCATGAGCTCCTGCTTAGAGAATGGTATTGAATTTTGTCATATACCTACCTGCTGCCCACAATTCGGTGAATTGTGGGAAGCAGCCGTAAAGTCTGCAAAGACTCATTTGGTTCGAACTGTAAACAGTGCAGTACTTTTGACCATTAGTATCCAAATTGAAGTAGTATTAAACTCGCGACCTCTGCCATGTCGTCAGATACAGCAGACTTAGAAGCCCTTACACCAGGATATTTTTTGATCGGTCGTCCATTAAATTCAATCGCAGAACCCAATTTGATGGAAGAAAATATAAATCGCCTATCCAGATGGAAACAAATTCGTGCCTTGCAACAAAGGTTTTGGTGTCAATGGTCACTGCAACAAAAACTGAAATGAAATTCTAGGTCATCTGATGTCAAAATTGGCTCTTTGGTGCTCGTATCTGATGAAAGTCTTCGTATCACGCATACTTATCCTGACCGAGACGGTATTGTACGAGTTGTCCTATTAAAGACAAAAAATGGCGAAATCAAGCGAGCTTCTCAGAAGCTGTGTCCACTTCCCTTCGATGATGTACCTGATGACGAAAATAAGAGTTGATCCTTTCTACGCGGCCCTGATGTTCAATCTTATATTAATTAAGATTAATATTCAATTTATAATTTAAGACTTGCTCAATATAAAGTCATGTTTAATTTGTATCAATTTGTGATTGTGATTTTCACTTAATGATTTGCTCAATTATAAACTCCATTGAGTAAATTCACCTCAATTGTCTGCAAGATATTGTTATATTAGTATTGGTGTGAACTACGCTCCCGTTATAAAATTGCCACTTCTATGATACCTTTAAACGAGACCAGAGCAGCGTGTTAAATTAATAAATTTTGTTAAAAGGTGAACAATTTTGTTTAAATCACGGTCCTTCGAAAATTTTATAAAATTCGTCGACAGTCAAAAAGGCTTGAATCAACAAACATAAATGCTTGCAAAACGCCCATTTCTTTACGTATATTTTTCCAAACTTTAACCACATTTCCATGATTATATAGAATTCATTTTCTCTTTGGAAAAAATTACCAATCATCTTCATTGTGAGTTTAATGCATCTGTAAAAGTGTAGAGGTTTCCTTAAATAGAAGCATTTACACTATCGCGTAAATTTACTAAAGGGATCTGTTCCCTGTTAGTAATGGCAAATAGTGATAGATTTTCAAATACGGTGGTAGAGTGGTAGATTTATATTATTGGCTTCAAATACTGGTAGGTCTATGATGACTATAATCATAAAGTAGTAACCTACCCTGCGCAGCCTACGGACGTCTCCCCTGACAAGAGAATAAAAATTCAAATTTAAATTTAACTTAAGACCATGAAACAAAGATTAACAAGGTATGGCTGGAAAATTTGTCAATTGGTTGCTTGCCTCCTTTGGCGATAGTTGTCAGTGAAAAAAATTTTCAATTTGAAAATTTCTTTGCTTTCCCACTAGAATATAATTATTTTTCCTGAAGTGATTTAAACGAAGAAACTAATGTTTTGTTAAATATTTTAATATATTCGAAACGTATTTCAGTCAAAAAATAACGAAAAATTCAAAATAAATTCTCTGGAAGTGACTTTAGTCACCTCATGACGTAGCAACAAAAAAATGAAAAAGATACGTTAATAAAAATAAAACTCAATTAATTATATTAATAAAGGAAAAATTGAAAAATGTTAATAACTGATAAGAATTATAGTGATTTAATGTAAAAGCATAAATTATAAAAAAATTATCAAATCAAAGAGAAAAAAAGTACAAGAATTAAGTTTCATATTAGGATTAAGAAATTAATATATATTCGTTTGCTGGTTGAACTTACAGCGCCTGATTGTGCATAGCAAAACCTTTAGACCTTGCAAAGACCTATTTTGTATACTTTCAATGTATACCTATGGGTTCCCCCTAAAATCACTCCATCCTACACCAATTTACTTTTGCAAATTTTTCGTTTCTCAAAGGAAGTTAGTTAAATGCTAATAAGTCCTTCCGAGGATATTGCAGGATCAAACTTGAGCACTTGCTCCAAAAAAGACCTTTCATCTTTTATAATTCAGTTATCAAGCCTTATTAGAGTTGAATTTTTGAAAACAAATTTCATACAAATTTGTTGTGTTATTTACCCTTGATTCTGTAAATTTTTTTCGCTATAAACATAATTTTTTTTCTTTTAAAATCCAATGTTAACAGTGCCTTAAAACAAAACAAGAATTACCCGCTGCTTCCATTCAAAAGTTATTAATTAACTGTTGACAAAACTTTAGCCATATATTTTTGGTTTGGAGAAAATGCTATAATAATCTTTTTTTGAGCACTTTATATTACCAAAATTAAACAAAAATTTATGAATTGATGCTTTTTTTTTATTTTTATACTCTTGATTATTGTAAAAATGTTAACTTAACCTAAATAAAACAGCACAGAAAAAAAAAAACGGCTGGATCAAGAAAATTCACTTTGCTAGAGGCTTGTGACTACACTATTATCTATGTTGAACTTGTGATTCGCATCAGAAGTTTCCAAAATACTAATCTAAATATTTTTTAGAAACTTTTTTGTAGTAAAACTTGACCAGATGGTTTTTGAAACTCTTCAGATTTTTTGTATATTACTTGTCCCCTTAAAACTGTCGCATAAACTACACCACGAAGAGTTTTTTGCATATAAGGTGTTACCTGAAGTAAAAAAAAAAAAAAATCAAAATTAAATTTCATTCTTTTAACGTTTCCACTTAGTAAATTATTTACCTTATTTTTGAATTGAATAATGTCGGTAGTAACAAGAAATTTTTCATTTGGGTCCCAAATACAAAAATCTGCATCATAGCCTTCTGCTATTTTTCCTTTAGTACTATCAACACCGCAGTGTTTTGCTGGATTTCGGCACATTAGTTTTACAACGTCTTTTAGTCCTAACCCATATTTCGAACAATTCGTCCAAAATAAAGGTAATCCTAAAAAAAATAGAATAGATGCGTCAGTATACATGGTAAAACTCCAAAATTAAAGGAGTTGTACTCAGGTGTACACTGTACAGAGGAATAATTAATATGTAGCTGTTCCTGTAAAGAGAAAGTATGCATGGCCGTCTTTAGGCGAGAGGGGGCAATGGGCATTTTAGGATATGACGGCCCCCTAACAGAAATTATTTCCTAAAATATATAGGGCTATCAACAGGAATAATAACGTATAGTATGTTGAGGCCTATCGCACACTGGAGACTTTTAGTCGCCTGTTTGTACTTTCATAAGTTATAGCAGGCCTTATTTCACCAACAACTCACCGGTTATCACTTAACACCTTATCAAAATTTCTGATTAATTTATGTTGCACCAAAGAGAAATTTAAAAAGAACTCATTTGAGTGTTGAAAAGTGAGAAGGTTCTCAGCTTTTCAAATTACTGTTGCACAAAACAGAAAATGAGTATGTGATAAGTGTTTCATTGAAAAGTGATAAGCTTAGGAAATTGTCTGCTTTGCCTCAATTTCCGTTGCTTCAAATTATTGCGCTTATTATTTTTCACTAGATAGTTTGATAATTTAAGCAACATAACGCTAACAAAAAATTCTCTTTTCCAACAGACATTCAATGTAATCGGCACTTTTAAAATATAATAATAATAAAATTAATATAGTAAAATAAAGAAGTGTTTCATTTCGAAAAATTATTTGAAGAAGAACCTGAGTCTAGATACCGTGTAGAGAAAGTCAAAATAAATTTCACATTGGAAAATTTTCGTTTAACACGTGTCCAAATAAAATATGTTCCATTAAAGATTGGAGGAAATTTGCAGCATAGTAGTGAATGGAACAATTCTTTAAGTCCTTTGCGGCAACTACTGACAGCTCTAGATTGGTTGGGAAATGGAGTCCAATACAATTCTATGGTATATGCATGGTTTCAATAAATCAATTGTGTATAGGATTGTTTATCCGGGTATCAAATATAATAATCAATGTGATGATGGGTGAATCAATTCGTTGGCCAGAAAACAATCATTGTCGCTACAATTTCTTGATATTGAAAGCTTTCCTCAAGTAGCTGGATGCATCGATGGAACTATGATTAATATAGATGCCCCTATAATGTATGAAGCGTACTATATATCGGCACGGAAAACAAGCACTTAACGCAATGATGGTGTGTGGATCAGACCGGAGTCTTTATGCTGTAAATTCCAATAGATAGTGTACTATTTTGTTCAAAGTAAGAAAATGAATTTCACTTTTTGAATGTAATTTTATTAAAGTTTATTTTTGAGTCCATAATTGAAGGACTAGGGTTACCTAATATAGTTATAATGCTGAGCATATTCCTCGAGCTGACATTACCAGCATTACTTCAGTTGTGAGAGAAGCTTCCTCTAAATTGAAACTGATTAAAATTTATTACAATGAATCCATTTGAAATAGTGACAGAGTATCACAGATTTTTTGCTTAAATGTGAAAATAAGGGGGAGAGGCAACATATTTAGGATTCGCACCGGGTAGCACGCTACGTTACTGAGCTTTGGTGTTCATGAATTTAGAATTGATTTCCTAATTGTATAAAAAGTTTTCTTCTAGGAAAAAAAGGCAAATGAAATAATTTAGAGGACTACGAAACATTTTTAACCCACCTTTTTCCTTCACCAATTGGAAAACAATGTTTTAGCTTGATCTTCCTTATTATTATTTTGATGATGTGAGTAGTTCATTTTGGCTAGATGAACTAATCACTATCATCAACTCGTAAAAATAATTATTGAATTGTTTGCAATAGGTTTGTTTTTATAATAGCCATTGTTCAACATATGCCGTAGATGTATCAATTCATTCAATTTGTGATAACTAATTTGACATTTTAGTGCAAAATGGTAAGTTCTCGCGATTGATAAGTGAGTGAAATTTTAAATGTTTTTCGTGCAGCTCAAAAAACAAATAAACTGATAATTTGCTAACTAGTAAGTGATAAATAATTTGTGCAATAGGGCCCAGGTCTCAAAATCTTTAATAGTAAATTTTTCAGGATAGGATCGTAGTTCATCAAACATTAAGTGAAATTTTTCCTTAAGCAGCCTTTTGCTCCGAATTGGAAGGATCCAATAGAGTTTCTTTTGTTGATATTTTCTTTATTCTTATAACAAATACACATATTGTTACGTGCAACAGAAATAGACAACTGGTGACATCTACTGGAAATGGAGGGTAAACAACTTCAGGTTCGGAGTATCGATGATGGAGTCTTCGGGAAGATTCAGGAATAGCATAGTCAAGAAGATTCTGGAATAGAACACTCCAGAAGAATCTGGAGAGCTTCTGGGGTATATAACAGTTGTCACCGCCAGAAAAAAAGAGTCTTATCTTAGACATTGCAGTGTATTGGTGCGCCCTGGGTCCAGAGGGTCCATGCGTAAAGATGGCTCTGAAAGTATGGGTTGTAAAGGCAATCAGAGCTATTCCCAGAAAACTAACAGCATATGTTTCTACAAACTAAGCAGAGGCATCAAGTCAGATGGATTATCGTGCTGCTGACACTGGGGACACTATCGGCTGAATAATCATCTTCACACAATCAAATTCTCGAGAGAGAGTACACATGCTGTCTACAATATGAGCAGACGAATAAGAAACTGCAGAACATCTTCTCTTCGTCTCATTGTCAGACATCTAGAACAATACCTCCATATATACAGGAAGCTAGGTCCAGCTCATTTAAGAACACAGAATCCCGTCGTTGAATATAATTTCATTGGTGACATATGTACGCTTACTTACCAAATTGATTTGATGCTATACCTCCCCAAGCTTTCAAAAAATCACCCTGTCCTTCACCTTTTCCGGGAAGTTTTAAATCTGGTGTGCATGGTGAATGATCTGATGCCAAAAGGTCGATGTCATAATTTTTAACAGCTTCCCATAATTTCACTTGATTTTCTTTATCTCGTATTGGAGGGGCGCATTTATACTCGGTGTGATAGTCTGGAACAGCTTCAGCGTTGAGAAAGAGATAATGATGGCAAGTTTCGACTGTTAAGTTACCACCATTCTCTCGACACTTGCGAATTATAGGAAGTGCCTCAGCAGCACTTAGGTGAACAATATGTAGTCTAGCGCTTAAAAAACAAAAAAAAAAAAATTAGCATGAAATAATTCCAAATCAAATTTATATTGGAATACTTTTTGTATTTTTCGGCTAATTCTGATATCAATGAAATGGCAGCAATTTCCATCGATGGAGGTCTTGTATTTAAATAAGTTTGGTATTTTTCCGGATGTGCTATTAAATTTTTTTTCTCAAAATTATTAAAATAATTAATATTAGCAAAGAAGTGGGAATTTACATTTGTCTACATTGAAAGGTGAATCAGGATCCAATTCTCCATGAAACTATATGAATTAAAAGTTTAATTTGATAAATTTTCAAAAAAAAAAACTTCAACTCACAGCCAATACGATTCCAGTATTTTCCAAAATTCTTAAAGCACTTTCCACTTGGTCCATATTAATGTAAGGAAATTCGTCAACTCCGCTTGGACACAAGAAACATTTGAATCCTTTGATTCCACTCTCAATTAACTTTGGTAGATCATCAATATTGGTCGGTATGACTCCTCCCCATAAGATTACATCAACGAAAATACTGTCCTGGGCTGCCATTAATTTAGCAACCAAATTATCGACAGTTGTTGTAGGAGGAATTGAGTTTCTAAATAGAGAAAAATTTTCATAGTATCTTTTTGTTATTAATAATAATTAATAGTTTTCTACAGTGGCATATCTACGATTGTAGTAAAACCACCAGCTGCGGCTGCTTTTGTTGCTGTCTGAAATCCTTCCCAGTCTGTTCGTCCTGGTTCGTTTATGTGGACATGAGAATCTATCAAGCCAGGCATTAAAACTTTATTTTTGAAGTCAATTATCTGAAAAAGGAATTAATTAAATAAATAATAAAATAAATATGTGAGCAGGGTTGGCAAAGTTCCTATTCTTCATTTAATATTTAAAAGGAAAAAACTTAGTATTAGGAAATCATTGTTATAGGTAATTGTTAAATCGACTACGACACGCTATTGTTCTTTGTTCGTTGAAAGTGAGTTACAAGAACTATTAAATTTGTTTCGGCTCAAATGGAACAGTAGACGAGGCTTTATAAGCACCGTAATTTGAAAATTTTTTCACATAAAGCATTTTAGAGCCAGTGGATTTTCCAAAATCTCACTACCACTATTGGCTTTCCGAAAAGCATCAGCGCCATATTCCTTGTTTGACTCAGCACCAGTGTTGTCACTCCCTTTGAAAAACCGGTGGTAGATTCGATTGAAAAAGAGTGGGAAAAAGGGGAAAAGCGTGGTAATCAAGGAAAAAGCGGAGCGGACCACATTTTAGAGATTTTATTTCTAATAACAAGAACAATAAGAAAAACAAACACTTATTATAAAAAAAGAAAACAAAAAAACAAAAAATATTCATAATCAAAATTAACAAAAATTCCAATTACCCACATAAAAATAATAAGAAATTTACCGTTTACAAATTTAAACCTTTTGTAAAACTTAATTAATTCTAAGGGTGATTCAAAAATCGTTGTTCCTTCGTGCATTTCTTTACAAAATAGAATATGTACTTTCTACGGTTATATTTCCATACGATTTATATATATATATATATTTTTTTTTCGTTTAAGGAGGAAAATATGCTTTCAGCAGTAGCACTATAATGAGGTGAGGATGGCAAATTAAACTTATATTCGCTGAGTTCTTTGCACACGCATTCTTCGAACGTTAATTTCTTTAGCCAACTTTTTCCAGCCTTTTAATAAATCTGCTTCAAAATATTTTTTGGATACAATCCTTTGAAAAAATTGTGCAAGACCTCCATTGATAGTTCAATATTTCTAAAAAGCTTTCATTACATGGGCATGCTTCCAAAAGGGAAAGAATATAGTATTTGGATTTTTTTTAGGATCAATATACTCTAACAGACGCAGCCGGCTATCCGCAAAATCAAATCGTCCCTTTAACTCGTCATACAGTTTAATTTAGTAAGATCCTGTTTAATTTTACCGACATTAAATTCATTTGGGTATTTTTCAATATGCTCCTCAAACTCAAATCCAAAGAACAGTTTGAAAATGGTAGATGAACATTTCAGATTTTGTAATTAACAGAAAGATTAACACTTTCATGTTGAATCATATTATGCAAAATTTTCAAAAACGTATGTGAAATCGACGAATATACTTAAACCCTTGTATATTAGAACTTATATAGTTGTTGAGAAAATGCTTCCTTGTTATAATGTCAGATGGCTCCACTTGTACCTTTTTGAGCAGTTTTGCGCAACTGAAGTATGGACAAGGGGTTCAAGGGATAAGCCGTTAGAGCCTTTAAAATTGCCTGAACGTGTTTGTCTAAAAGCGCTTGTGTTTTCCGTGGTAGATATACATAAATATTTATTATTTAAGTTTTACTCATGCTTTGCTAAGCAAAACTGTGCAACTGAAGTATGGACAAGGGGCGCAACGGATAAGCCGTAAGAGCATAGCCAAACTAAAAAAACATACAAAGGCTGGGAAGTAGACAACGCCTCAATAGAATATAAAATGCACGATAGCTGGCGCTGGATCTGATGTCGGGAAGCCGCAATTTTTTCTTAGAATTGTTATGCATTATTGGAGCCCGACAACGGTTTGCTTGGGCCACTAACACTTATGAAATTGGTTAAAATCATTTTTACTGTCCGACAAACCGTTCTAGAAATATATGCGAAAAAATATTTCAACAATTTAAACTTGCACAGAGAGATGATACTAAATTACATACGGTCATTCATATGTAGGGTCCCAGCCAACATTACGATTCGATTTCGAATCGATAGCGATTTGCTTATGCGAATTTTAACTTCGATCTCGATTCGAGAACGAAGAAAAAGGAACGCTGAATCGAATCCAGAATACCACTCGATATCGAATCAGTTTTATGGGACCTTTTCTAAGATTTTGCTTGTGTGAGTGTGATACATAAAGGCCTTATGTGCTCGAATTTTCTTCGAGAATAAGAATCGATTTCGAATTACAAAAGCTTATAAACTAGGAGAATCAATAAAAAGTTAAAGCTTTATGAAAAATTTTATTTTATTTAAAAAAATTGGAAAAAGAGCACGGTCAGAAAAACAAATTTTTTCCAGTTAAAGGCGTAAATCAATAATTGCTAAAAACGAAATTTATGCATAGTTCATTTGTATATTTCATATAGGCTCAAAACTTTTAGTCCTTAAGTGCTTACAGGATTAATAAAAACTTACAGTAAATATTGGAATTAAAAAAAAAAAAAAGAAAAAAAAAAAATTTTAATTCAGTTAATAGAATAAAGTTAAATAGGAAAAATGTTCCTGAGCAAAATATTAATAGGAATTCATTTACATATATTGACCTTTGTCGGAAATTTTTACACCTTTTTAAGTTTTAGAGTAATATTTTAATTTTTTTGACATACGATCATTTGCATATTGGAAATGACGCATAGCAAATTTATCAAACACGTTTTCTGCAGTTTGTGGGAATTTTTGATGAAAACTTCACTACAATTTTCCAACAACCTTTTCCTTACAAAAGCGAATACAGAATGGTTGGACGGTAGCGCTTGTAACTCGCAAATTTTTAGTAAAAGTAAAATGTTCCGTTATTTCTCAGAAAAAATTATCTCCCGGCAACAAATTCTCAAATCTTTACTGTTTCATGCTGCGGAGGCCTAATAATTCGAGTATTCTTCGATAAAACTGCAAATTCTCGAAGAGTGATTCTTTGAAAATTGGACGTTAATTTTTAATTTCGAACAACCTGATAATTCGAGTAGTCTTCGATAAAATAACAAATTCTCGAAGAGTGATTCACTTGATTTGGTAGAACAATCGTGAAAAAAAAGAGTCAAGTATTTTCGACAAAGACATCTTGAAAGAAAAGGTCTGGCCGTCTGAAGCTTATAAGGACAAAAAAGAAAAAAAAAACATCACATTCTTAACGGTTGGAAGAGAAAAAATCTAAATTCCAGCCTTAAACTCTCATAAGGAAGAAGGCGGCAGAAACCGCAACGAACTTGCAAGCGATGAAATGTGGATTAGGCCTACTGGGAATACCACGTAAAAGAAAAATGCGCTTGGAACTCTACCCCTGGGGTGTGGTGGTGCAGAAAGGAGTTTGAAAAATGCAATTTTTACGTTGCTTTGCGCTTTTATCGCAAGCTTAGGTCCGTAAATATTGGTTCTACGAAAAAAGTCGCACATATCAAAATTGTAGGAAATGTAATTCTATACAACTTTGTTCCTGTACATTTATATCCTAAAGTTAATAATGAACGAGATAATTCAATAATTGTACTTTACCACTTTCCCCCATGCTTAATTCGTTAAATATCGATCACACGATAAAAATTGTAAGGACCAAAGTTGTAGAGAATCAAATTTACAACAACTTAAGTCTTTATAATTTTTGTTGAAAAGTAAAAATAGCCGAGATATTGAGCAAAAACAATTCCCTTTTAAATTCAAGATGGCGGCTAACGGACCGGCGGAATTTTGTCGCCAATTTGAATTTAGGCTACCAGTAACCCCCCTAAAGGTTAGAGTAATGAAATTTCTAACTTAAATTTCTCCAAAGTCATATGCTAACCCGACTGGGCTAGGTGAAATTCTACAAGGATTCAATAGAAGAGGTCTCTGGGTTTTTGATGCCAACTTACTTGTTAGCCTTTGAGCTGAAATAAGGTGTGTATTTACCATCCTACAACTTACGATTTTCAAACTTGCTTTCTAAGGTTATGGTCGTATTAAGTGCATTAGGCTGTAACCTGTAGATAGATAATCGTCTAGTTTACATGTAATGCTGTACTGCGGTACCGGAATTGCGATTTTACTGTCCGTTCTTAGTGAATTGTTGACAAAAAATGTTAAAATAAAACTACCAACGTCATGAAATCATCAAATTATGATTATCCTCAGAGAGATTACAAGAATGGAATTCTTATAAGAAGAAGAAGAAAACGCTAGCCGTAATGACCACAGAGCGAAATGAATTCAATTGGTTCATGAAAACATTTGATTTATGAAATGAATAAAAATTATAATTTACATAAAATCTTGTTGTGATAGTAAACTAGTAAACTCTCAAGACCAGAGAGACCTATCTCCAATCATGAAATTGTGTTCAATTAAGCGATTTACATACCTCTGTGATGTTGTTTTGAGTCTTGTAGACCTCAATTTCTTCTGGACTAGTAAGAATTTGCTTGATCTTTCCATCTGAATTTACTGCTAAGCCTCCGTTAATAAAAGTATCGTCGTCACCAAGAAAAATTCTCTTGCTTACAAATATCGACATCGACATACTGAAGAAAATAATATCGGAGAATCGCTGTTGTTATGGAAATTATTATTTTTTTTTTTACACAAAATACACAAAATGTGATCGCGCACCGGCTAGAAAAGTTCTACTGAGCGTCGAAGTATCGAGCTTTCGTTTATTTATAGCGTTTCATTGTGATTTTTCGATTATTTTAGGTCTTTTCTGTGATTTAGCCGCTATCTCGTGTTTACAAGCTCTAAACGGTTTTATCTAATGGTGTGTCATGTTTTTTTTTTCTATTACCAACAGTAGACTTAACCACCAATGCGAAAACCATTTCAGCAAATTTTTTATTGACCAAATATAGAACGCCGGAACTTTTACAATAATTTTTTATAATTTTATTTCTGCGTTTATGACTTTGTTTGGGTTCTAATCACAATAAAACGGAACTGAAGAGTTGCAAGGCCACAATACTGAAGTTAAGCGGATTTGTTATATTCATATTATCCCACGTAGGATAAGATAAAAAAAAGGTTACATTTGGGTTTTATTGCGGTATTTTGATTTTGTTAGTCAAAGCAGCGTGCGTTCTACTTATAGAACGATCATCATAAAAATGGAAAATGGTTGTTTATTTTATCATTTAACTGTGCAACAATTTTTTGATTATCTTACCCCAAGGAATCGCATGGTATACCGGAAGGTATCTTGATCTGAATCACCCTGTATATATAATCAGTTTCAAGAAGTTCTATGCGGTAGTAGAAAAATCAAATCCACCCCCAATTTCTGTCTAATGTCTGTGGGTCATATTCTGAATTCTGGAAGTTGTATGTATAAAAAGTCTGAAATCAATATTATTTCGTAGTTGATAAGGCTGGATATCACTATCTACATACATTTCTCCAGAAATATCTGGGAAGCAAGTTATGTGTTAGTTTAAAAATATAAATTAATACGTTAAACACAATTCGTAGTTTTACACCAGCATAGCGTGTCAAACAATAATTTTACCGATGTCCTTCTATTACAACGCCGAATAATTAATATTGCTTTATTTATTTTCCCCTGCACACATAAAGAGTAGTGATGGACAATATTCCAAATTTGGCTTTAGCAAAGTACATATATTGTTTTGGAAATTTTGTTACAGATATAATTGGAAGGACCATT
The DNA here is from genome assembly GCA_963924295.1 of Dioctria rufipes. NCBI lineage: Eukaryota > Metazoa > Arthropoda > Insecta > Diptera > Asilidae > Dioctria > Dioctria rufipes. The sequence goes on along the minus strand of OZ002742.1, from coordinate 13,889,277 downwards.
GAAACTTAGAGTATTGTCAATAAATTCTTAATACATTTTTTTCATATTTAAAATCAATGTCTAGCCAGTTTTCTATATCTATCAATATTACTATGTTTTTTTACTGGGTAAACTTTATACTTGTTTAAGAAGGAAATTTTTTGGATACGGCACAACAGCAAAAGTGACAAAAATTTCTGCCGATACGAAATGCTATTTTTTCTTCTTCTTGAGTCAAAACCAAGACTTAAAACTTGCCACCCAAAATCAAATGAGTTGTGTGATGGAATAACAAATAACAAAAAATCGGTTTTGCTGTTGAGCCGGAGAATAAAAAAAAAAATATGAATTCTAGAACAAGTATTATATGTATCAATATAGAACATTTTAGAGTGTCGGACGGCACACACATATAGTACATATATGGATTTCGGTTTCATGGCTTGGGAAGTTGGTACTTCTTGAGGGTTTTGCAAAGCTGTGTTTCTGGGGCAAACAAACACTGTTTCAATTATGAAGAAATATAGATGTTGTTTTTAGGGTCTTAGGTACTAAGGTACAGAGCTGGGCAAGTACCAAAGAAAAAGTACTTAAGTACAAGTACCGAAGGCCTGAGTACTTCAGTGTAAGTACAAGTACCGCAGGCATGAAAAGTACTTGTAACTAAGTACTAAGTCTATAAAAAGTACCGAGTACTTTTTGAAGTATGCTTTTTAAAATACTTTTTTAGAATCTTTGTACGTTGGCAGTAATATAATGAAGTTTATCGGGTTGAGTTAATAGATATTAATAAATCAATACCTTTTGAAAACTATAGTATGTATAGTAACCAGTGGCTACTATTTATAGTTTTTCATAGATTTCGGTGCTGCAAGTAGAATAAAACTTTCACCTCTCCTTGCTACACTCACAAAAACTATTAGAGGTCCGCCCAAGCATCCGTTATCGCCTCCAATAATGCATAACAATTCTAAGGAAAAAATTTCCAGTAAATTTCTAAAAAAGATTGAGGCCTTCCTACATCAGGTCGAGGCATCGTTGATTTTATGTTGGAGTGAGGTATTCCTTGCTTACCCTTGGTTATTTCCACTGATGTATATAATATGTACTGCTTACGTTTCTGTTTCACTTGGGCACAATTGCTTGTGTCCAAAAAAGAGTTCACTTGGGCACAATTGCTTGTGTCCAAAAAAGAGCTCTTACGTCGGTGCCAACATTGAAAAAAATCATTGGCGGGAAGTTGAAAAAGTTGGCACGCAGCTCGGGAAGTGATTTTAATAATATATTTAGAAATTCTTCTGCGTATCTAATGAATAATAGTAAAACAGTTTTTTAGTAATAACCGTAAATGATTAATTTAAAATCATGTATTTTGACGAATCCACTAATTTATTTGTTGTTTTCAGTTCTCTCTCAGTTGGTACTTGATGCTTAGGCCGAAAGAGTCAACACAAAACTAAGTCTTAAGTACAAGTAAATAGAAGCAAGTACTTATGTTTAAGTACTAAGCAGGGGAATTTCAAAAGTATTGAGTAATAAGTCTTAAGTAACGAAAATGTACTTTAAGTAGTACTTAAGTCTTTTTTTACTTAAGTATTGCCCAGCTCTGCTTATGTATTAGAAATAATGTGCATATTTGGATAATGTGATAAAGGCGGAACGACCGCTACCCCTGCTTCCGTCCTAAATGCGCTACTGCCTAAATGATGAAGTCATAGTTTGTGTATACTACGTGTATCATACTGTTTGTAACCCATAGATATAATGATGTTAGAGCAAAATGGATTGACATCCGCGCATAATATTAAAAGTTATTTTGATTTTTGCATATCCGTCTGTCCGTCCTCACGATAACTCGAAAACGCGTTCACGGAGAGTGCTGACATTTTTCACACGAGCTTTAAAAAAAAAAAGTAAATTTAAGTTCGAAAATTGGACAAAATCGGGTAACTCCTTGCCATACAAAAATTTCGTTTTTCAATATGTATTGCCCGAAATCGCGTTGACATAGAAAGTTGAAATTTGATACATGGTGTTTTCATAAAAATAGTAAATAAAATTCAAATATTAATTAAATCGGGCAACTCCTTCTTGGTGTTGCCATATGAAACTTTTGTTTTTCACTTTAACTTTTATTTTTATCTAGGGTATAATATTATTGGTCTTAGACGAATTGTATTTTTTTCTCTGAAATTTAACTAATTAAATCAAAATCGAGAGGGGGGGAGGCGGAAAGCCGGCTTCTATGCAATTCTACCTAATAGATTTTCAGTGCTACGCCCCTCCTGTGTGATCCAGTTGACATTTGCCGTTTTTAGGAGGTTTATTATATAAATAATAACTAGGAGGGTCAGTTTTCTGGATATCTGATGGGGTTACAAAACTTTTACCTAGACATTGGAGTCTTTGGCAAGCAAGTAATGCGCATTTGCAGGGTCCGTGCTCTGCAGATTATAATACCCCTTTTTTGCAGTAGAATCGGTAGTTGTCGTCTGTGGTCTTTTCCATTTATTTTCTTAAGCATATACCCAAATGTTGATGCAATTTTTAAAGTCTTTGTATGGGAAACGTTAATGAACTCTTTTGTATGCCTTAGTCCAGGAGGTTCTGCCATTGTAGCTGGTGAACTTATTCTATTATTTCTCCTGCTATGTGCCTTCTTGTAAGGCCACAGAAGGATTCGGCTCCGGTAAATGGTGATTTCGCTTCTTTTCTGGTTAAGTAGTCAGCGATCTTATTGCCTTTATGTGCCTCATGTCCTAGTATCCATCTAAGTGTTACTTTATTATCCTCTGATAGTAAATCGTAGCGTCCCAAACCAGTGAAGCCATTTAAGGTTTAATGTCTTTATCGCGGCTTGGCTGTTCACGTTTCTATGACCTGGATTTTTGCTTGAAGAACAGTTGGGCAAGATTCCAGGGCCTTGTGATACTAAATGTGATACTAAAATGAAATACTAAGACTGTCTGATTTTTAGACTTCGTGACACCCAAGTAATAGTTTTCGATAAACTGAATAAAAAATTGATTTTGAAATGCTGACATGTTCACTTGGTGGTGATGGGAGGGTTTTTTGGTAAGTTTTCATAAAATATGCAAATTAATTTGAAGGGTAAAAGGATATGATCGGTTTGCAGCGCGAGTATTGTGTGCAGGAATTATTCTACAAGGAATCAGACTAGTAGCGATAAAGGAGTGAAAGGCAACCAACATTGCGGCGGTGCTCGAGTGAGTTGATAAGACAAGTTATTGCAATATCATCAATGAGCTTGAAGGCTCTCTTTTGGAAAATATTCAATGAAGTTAAGGCTGTACGACCAGCCTCAGCCCATATATGGGAATTGTATTCCATTCTAGGTCTGATGTAGGACTTGTAGCAGAGCCCTAGATGAAATATTTCTTAGACCTTTTCAGAAATCCAAGATATTTGGATGCTTCTTTGGATTGAAGACTAGTACAGGTGCAGGAGCAATGGTATACTCCAGCAACTGACACTGGAATGAGCCATACAGATTATATGCTTTTTAAGCAGAATTGGCGGCGTCTCACCAAGCATACATATACTGACAGCCAAACGGCCATTAAGGTTTTGCATGTTGTCGTGATAAAATAAAAGCTGGTGAAGCTTTACAAAGACAGCCTGGTAGAGATTTCTATGCGTTACAAAGTGACCCTTTGCTGGGTGCCTAGTTATATAAATATCGAGGGTAATGATATACTGAATGAGCTAGCAAAAAAGGGTTTCGAAATGACTAGCTCAGATGTATTATCCTGTATGTAGGAATCCTGATTGGAACTCTGAAAAGTGATATCACCAAGGATAGCTACTGGGCTACTGGGAACCTCTTAGAGGGAGCAGAACGGACACAAAGAAACTATTACGGGTGTTAACGGGTTATATGATCATTTGTATTCATGGTAGTCTAGAGTGAAACGATTTCTCTCGTAGCTGTAAATCGAGATCGAAATCGAATCAGTTCAACATGTACAGGGTGTCTCAGAACGACCCGACTATTGCGATAGTGAGATGCAAATAAAGCGGGTTAAGAGGTGAGAGTGGTGTCGCTTACAAGATCTGTATTTACATTTTTAGTTTCCATCATGCCTTACGCAGAAGAGTAACCCTCGTTTCGCGTTCTTCGGTTATTCGACTAAATTATGGAGTGCGCAATATTAGAGAAACGCCAAGTAACCCCACTGTTCTCGATTTGATCCAGGAATTCAATGATACTGGAAATACAAATAGGCGAGATTCATCCTGGTCGTCCAAGAACAGCAAAAACCCAGGAAATATTAAAAGCGATGATTCACCGTATAATGAGATGCGATTTGAAACTTAAGGCCTACAAAATCCGTTCAAAAAAATGATTATGTTTTAAGATTTAATTACGTGAACATAATGTTAGAGAGATCGACGATTTTGACAACATTTTCTTCAGCGACACCAAAATCGCCGCTTTTGGGCAGCAAGGCAAGTAGAAATTATGGAAAAATTCCATTAAAAAGAGCTGTCAGTAGTTACGGGTAATTGAATATTAAACAAAATGGGCTATCGTCTTTATGAGATAAAAACAAATTTAAAATATTAAAGTTAAAGTGACTTCAACGTTTTCCACTTATTTGTAATAGGCAAAAGCGAAACCGTTTTTAATTACGAAGCAAAAAAGAAAACGGGCCAACAATGTTACATCGGTGTTCTTTGTATAGCCCCAAAGTTACATTTTGGGTCGCAATGTCGACAAAGTGCATTATTGGACCTTATTTTTTTTAAGACCATAGAGGCAGAGCGTATACAGTGAATTCGTAATTATATGTATCCTGAGCATTAAGAGTAAATCTATACTTGTTCCTAATCCGATCGACCACAATGGACCAGTCAGTAGTTTAACTTATCAAGCCAAGATTTTTTTGGTAGCACCTTTAACCCTAAACTAATCTAACTCATATTCATTATCAAAACTTTTTTCCAGACACAAATGGCCATGGATGCATTTTTTTATGTGTACCTGTAGCATAGGCGTATGGATTCATAAAAACAGTAAAAAAAAACATGATTATACGCAATAATAATTTTATTTTTACAGACAGTAATGACATCTGCCATGTACTTATCTCTAAATAATCTTAAAATTTAATAAACATACACACACGCATACACGATCTAAATACTATGCATGTGTGTAGCAGCTACTAAATAAACTACTACTTACTACTACGTCTGCAAGTTATATGTATACAAAAAGATTTACTTTAAACGGGAATGATTCAAGTTAAAAACGAAATTTTTTAAGAAAAATTGTAAAAAAAAAAGAAAATATCTTTCCGGACGGGTAAAAATCTCAAAATACCGTTATAACGGCAAAGACTAAAAAAATACTTTGATGGTGGTCTTTCATGTATATATAAGTCTTAAAAAAAATCAAATACTACGCAAAGAAATTTAAACAATTTTCTTTTTATATGTATAAATGGAAAAAAAATTGCAGAGAATGCAGAAATAATTATTAAATACTAAATGAAATGTTACAACAATACTACTGCTACTATAACTACTAAGGTAGAATTAAGTTTAAGTTTAAAGTGACCTCCCTCTCTCTCTCTCTCTCTAGACATAAATCCTCGTAATCGGCTTGAAATTGATGGATATGCGCCTTTCCCTTATCTATAGGCAACCGAAATCATGAGATAATCTAAACGTGGTAACAAAAAACGATTTAAAACGATCGCTTTTAACCCTAAGAATCACAGTTTTGTTACATAATTACACATTTTACTTAACTGTCTTTTCTTATTCTCTTTTTTACTTAAGTTTTATAATTTAAAACGATAAAAAAAAAACGAAGATTTCATGTGGATAAAAATTTGTTTATCGTATGAGCGTGGGCGGGCTTGGGAGGAATGAATAATGCAAAATACTGCTAAAAAAAATAAAATTGATGGGGTAGAAGTAAAACATAAAAAAAAAACAATTAAAACGAAATGGAAATAAGTCCTTTACAAACACTTAAAACTAAACCTATCTCGTACAATTAGGCGCGATAATTAATTGTAAATTAAAGGGGACTTCTACAAGAGAAGACGCAATAATTCTCCCTGCCCATAGTGTCTCAGTAGTACACAACGGATCCAATGTTGATGGAGCAGCACTAATACATTTATGTAACATGTATGTTTCGTTTGTGTGTGGGTATCCATGCCAACGATTCTACTATAGTCATACTTTCGAAGCATGTGGCTGCTGCCCTGATTGATGATGATAGGAATGTGGTTGTTGCTGTTGTTGTTGCTGCTGATGCTGTTGTGATTGCTGATTGTTGGTCATCATTTGACTTTGTTCTCGAATTGTTACTTGCGTAATAAATGGACCTCGACTTCTTCCGCTACCTGTGCTTGGTCCGAAACCATTTAAAGTTGCTGATTTCCATTGACGAGGTGGTGACGCTGATGGAATACCAATTTTACGCGAATTATGGGGGCCAACAACTTTATGCTGAACTGTTTCGTATTCGTAATAACTAGAGATCGGTCTATTGTTGGTTTGTGACGATGGCGGATGATGTGGTTGTGGATTGACATCTTGATTTCGTGTGCTTCGTTGGGAATGATAGTGTTGATGTCTTCGACTGGAAGAGAAAATAGTGAAATTTAGTTTTGTCGCAAACGCAAATGTAAAAATTGTGAGAATACATTGAAAATTGATGGAAAATAGTGAAAATAGTCTAAATAAAAATAGTTTGTGCTGAATGTGTGATTTTTGAAAATAATGAGTCGTTTTCTGTGGTAGAACGGACCCTGTTTTACTGAGGGTGGTATGATATTGTTGTACAACTGGCTCTTTGGAAGGATATGAATCCTCAAGCCAGGAATGATATAGTGTGGATATTAGTCACAGTGGCTAGGTCCAGAAGAGAACTTCTATATCTCAATTGACGTGGTGACTAAAAATAAGTTGCACAGACATGGCTACGGAAATTATAATAGCTTGTACGTCTAGGGACTACTGGTACTATAACGTAGTTGGACAGCTACAATGGAACTAATATTTGATCTGCTTTCATTATACTTCAAAATCACGAAAAGAGTAGTAGTCTTGCTATGCATTTTAGTTTCAAGGGGGAACAAAAAGGAACTATAAGCTAGAAAATGGGGTTGGCCATCATGAGATTATTGAAGAATTCCAAGTGAACAAAATGGTCAACAAGATATTTTGGGATGTAAATCTAATGAATACCTACAAGATAACCAACAAAGCTGTATGATCATTCGGCTTAAACCAAAGGTTTTTCGAGAAAGAGTACGATCTAAACCTTAAAACGACTTTATGGAACATTCAGAATATAATCAGATTCATACATTTTTATGGCGCAAACGTTTGGTGGTTAAAAACTATGCAGGCTACCATCAAGAAGATCCTTGATAAGATGCAAAGGAGATTCTGCTTGGGCACCATTGGCGTCTTCTTTATCCACAGGGAAGCAGCAACTAGTACGCTTCGAAGGAAAAGGTCAGATGATAACATTTCCTTCTGTGTGGGACATATCAATATCCTCGAGCAGGTCCATATTAAAGGCTTAGAAGCTCCAACGGACGTGTCTGGTAAAAGGACTTTCACTTTGAAAGAGATTATCAGGTAACCATTAACGAGACCTAAACAAGCTGGGTTTGACTGAGACTTCATTGGCTAGGCGGAGACTACTCCACCTCGAACATGCTTTTCCTCCACCAACCTACGTGTGGAACCTCAATCCCAGAATGGTTCTAGACTTTATTAACAGTCTGAATCTAGAAAGGCGGTAAATGCAACGGGGACTCGCAATAGATCTTTCAGGTCGCAGTGATAGAGAGGCTAACGCCTACACACCCCTTCACAAATCTAATCTAATCTAATCAATAATGAGAGGAGCCAGATATTAGACAGAGAGTTCCCACAACGGGTCGATTTCTGGTATATTGATTGATCCAGGAAGGATATAAAAACTGCCGTAAAGGTGGCTGGTGTAGAAATGGAACTTTCCATTCCATAGAGAGTTTTGCTATGAAAACTCATAGCGATATAAGTCAATCTGAAATTGACTCAGATTGCTGCTAAGTCTGCAAACGCCCTCTTTTTGCAATGAAATTTCTTTTTTCAAAGATTTTTCGTTTGCATAAAGAGTTTTTTCCACGCAATTCTCGAGCTGCAGACTTAGCAGCAATCGGAGTCAATTTCAGATTGACTTATTTCGCTATGAATTTTCATAGCAAAACTCTCTATGTAATGCTAATGCCGCATAGGGCTAATTTTGCTAGGCATTCAAGTAAATACGTAGTATTTCGCCTCATATAATTCACACTTAAAAATTATTTTAAGTCTATATATGAGGTCAGCTTGGCTGTTTGCTTTGGCGTATACGGCAGGCAGAAACCAAGCCATACTGACGATTACACGGTTCCTGTTTATATGAAACGCCCCCTTTTTGCAATGAAATTTCTTTTTTCAAAGATTTTTCGTTTTCATAAAGAGTTTTTTCCACTTTCCATTCCGCTTGGTGTCTTACTTTCCATTTTTTAAGCGGAATTTTACGCTATAGAGGTTAAAGCTGAGAAAAGCCTAAACTGGGACTTAAGCAAGAACTCCAACATCTTTATTTTCTCAGACAGACGCTAGTCTGGAGCTTCCATACGAAACTAAACTAACTCCAGGTGTTGTCTAGGAACAACTAAGTAATCTTGCTATTGGCTCCTGGAGACGAAGGATTGGACGGAAATAAAAAGGACAATCTGGTTAAAACCGGAGAGAACAGTCTAACTGGCTCTCGCCTGGCGTAGCCCGCTCGGTATAAAAACGTGAAGGAATTCTTTACCCCTACTCCTCTCCAGATACACAAACTATTCTAATTTTTTTTTTCAGTAGACAATCACTCAGGCTGTTTATTAATGCAGTCACTGGACATGACCAGTTCCGTTATGTTCTGAAGAAGATAGCCAAATCCAACATAGAACTATGTCGACTGTGCAACTTCGAAGCATATCATATGTGAATGTCCCACACTTGCAGTTTTAAAGTTACAAATAAGTGCACTAGCACTTATCACTCCAAAAAAGGTTTGCAAGCTAACTCCCAGGTAATAATCCGAACTAATAAAAAAACTAGATTTAGCCCAACAACTCTAGGGGCGGACAGAATAGATCAATTCTGGTTGCGGCGCCCACAGGGTGTCGCCTCTACTGTTAACCTATCTTAACCTAATGAACACCGAAGTCAATAGAAGGAACCTTACACATAGACACGGATAGAAATGCCCTTAATAGGGTTATCATCGATTACTAGTGTTCCAGTAAGTGAACATGGAAAAGATTGTTTTATTTAGGACGAGCGTTAAAAACCAGCCACAAAAGTTAATGCATCTCAATAAGTTCTCCAACGCCTTGTCAGCTATTTCTTCCAATTCGCTGCCAAGCGTATTCCTTCCTTCCTTGGCAAGGTTATGGCATTCATATAGCAGATGTTGAAGCCTCTCAATCTCTTCCTCGCCGACACAGCTTCTGCAGAACTCATTGTATATACAGCTTGCATGCGTTCGTCAAAGAGTCAGTGTCCCATGATAACTGCAGAATTTGTGTCTTCGTATGACATATTTTGGGTCAAAACAGTCTTGAAATCGCCCATGTTTTTAGTTCTCCCCTTCTGAGATTAGCTAGCTTACAGGTCTGTATATCTAGAATCCTCTTCACTTATTCTAGATGCCTACTGGATTCTTCTCCTAACTGAACCCCTCATGGCCATCAGATGCTTCATTTCCTGATATATCACTGTGGCCAGGGATCCAACAGAGAATAACTCTGTGATTAGAAACCAGTTTCCTTTATTTGGAATAACTATCTACTTTAGATTTGCGAAAATTAATTTTTCAGTTAGTTGAGAGAAATAACCCATTAACTTTCAATCATGGTGAAGGGATAACAGAAGTAGACTGACTGATTTAAAGGATTTTTAATGCGAAATCTGTACTTGTCGCTCAAGTCAGCTGAAGCAACATTTGCAGCACGTACTTGTAGTTTAACAAGGCTGCCATATGAGCTCCTACACTGAAAATTATAAATTTTCTCCGTTCCAAATTCATAATTTAGATGATTGTGTATATGGACCTAAATAAATTATTATTATTATTATTATTATTCCAAAAAAAAAAGTTGGGGTCCTTACATCAGTTGACTATGGAGAAATGATTACGGCTAAGATATGCATCTCCATAGTGGAGCATTTTGAGCCCTCTCACTTCTTGTTTTTTTCCTAGGATTCGAATGAAGGAAGAGATTCTTGATGGAACTCCACCTTGAATAACAGCGGGTTGTTATCTTTAAATGGCTTGTGGTATGCAAATGAAATTTTTTCGCTGGATCAAGCACTTCCCAGCGCATAGAACATAAAAAAATCAAAGGAAGATCCTTGAATAGGATGAAACGTTGGAGGTACAGCTTCATAACTCATATTCGAGGCATTTAGCTCAATCTTTCTAAAAAGCCTGCCGGCTCCAAGGAAATTTTATTCAAAACGATACTGCTCTTCTTGTGGAGAGTAGGACTCCTGGAGGAATCATAGTAGAAAGTTGTACAAAATAAGCCAATAAATGGCTGCAGAGTAAGGACCATTCGCCCCGTTTAAAAAGATCCAGTTTTATTGCTGCTTGATGCTGGAATTGAATATGCCTGAGAAATTAGGGTCTTTCTGTTTTGTGCTTGCCTCAAAATTTCATCCATTGGATGCAACTCTTAGATTTGAGTTTTATGGGCTCTTTAAGTTTCTTTATCACACTCAGGATGAGTAATCATTTTGATAGAGAGCTATTATTCATTATAAAATTCTATCTTTACTTGCGTTAGCATAGCTAAAGCAGCGATAATGAAAATTTTCCTTTCTAGATTCTTAAAGACAATGGATTTATCATCCAACTAAGATCCATATTTATTCTTGGAGTGTCTCATCATTTCAGTCCTGCTGATGCCACCGAAAACAAAAAAAAACAGCTGAGGTCGGTTATTTAGCCAAGATAATGAGCCGGTTTCACAGCTAAATAGTACCTGAAAATGTTCATTTAGACAGTTCCAGCCAGATTTTCACAGCCAGGTGATTCCGGTCTGCACGTGAAAGTATTAATCTTACTAGAAGACATAATGACATTTCTTAAAGTAACAAGAATAGAGAAACTTAACGAAAAATGAATGTGGAAGACTGCCATAATAAGTTCATCATCATCAAGAAAAAGAAAGTACATAGAAAAGACGGAGAAAGACTGAATGCAATCAGACGGGGGACAAAAATAAAGGGAAAATGACAGTTGGAGATTCAGTGTCTAAGTGGAATGATGGCGACAAGAAGAACGACTTCAAGAGTGTGATGATTGCTTTTGAGAGCAGTTTGGAAATTTCGCAAATAAATTATTGTAAGTCCTGAGATATCATCACAAAACGGAGATACCATTGACATTCCTCTTTACAACCAATAGAAATGGCAGAGTACACCGTTTTTATGCATGAGACAAGGCGATTTTTTCTCAAATTTGCAGCATATTGTAGAATTTATTCCTAGAAACCTATTGACATGTATAAGACAGGTAGAAGTGAAAACTTAAACTGGATAACCTATGCAAACATCGTGTGGTGGGTGTGGAGATGCTCACACGAAATCCTAAAGCATAGAAACCTACCTCAAAAACTAATACAATTCCTGCAATTCTAAAAAATATAATTCGTGCACCAACACTGGGTGAATACATGCCATCCAACCTGTTTTAAGTATATAAAATCAAAATTAAATACACAAAATAACAAAAGCTAGCAGAGTTCTATAGTTTCTACAGAAAATCCATCTACAGTTAACCGGACAAGAGACCAAGTAAGTAAGCCTTTTCTATAATGGAAATGACCAAACTACGACTAACTACTTATGAATATGCAAATACAAGCAAAGAAATGTTCTCCCTCTACTGTGATGAAGGCTACAATCCAGCGGCATCTTACTAATATTATCTAGCTACTGGCTACTATCGATCTATACCCTAAAAGCCAATCGGGGCGGTATTACCTTTCCTCTTCAACTTTAGTTCGTTGCCACATTACTTGAAGTCTCATGTTTTCAATGGTGGATTCGGAGAGTTCTTCACTTGATTTTGATTGATGATTACTACATGAAAAGTCAAGCATGGAAGAAATTATATAAATAAATAAAAAAAAAAAAAAATATGGAAATAGTGCGTAAAATTATAGCACAGTTATTTATAAATGTCAACTACCATGGATTGCTTTGACTCGTGAATGAGTACTTTGTAGATGGCATACAATTATAACTGGCTCTAGATTATGTTTTACATCAGCACATATGTGGCCTTACCTTATTTGTTGCTGTAGTTCATCATAGTTAACATAGTGCTGATATCTGTGATTGAAGATGTCATTCTGATTGATTACTGAATTCAATGAAACTGGAGGTGGTGGTGGCTGATATGTTGGTGGACCACCTTTAGGTCGATCGATGATATGTTGCTGTTGTGAAGAACTATGTTGCATGTTTCCTTGTGATTGAGATGTGATTACTGTTGATGCTGTGGCTGTGCCTGTACCAAATTCACTTATTGTTTCAACCGGGGCAACTCCATCTTTTCTATGCTTGCCAAAACGAAACATGTGTCCGATTCCTTTTAGGATGCTTGGTTTTTTCGATCTACTCTTATGTTTTCCATCATTTAAAGAACTTTGGAATGGCCCATTGCGACTAGGAAATCCTCCTTCAGAGTCACCTTCTTCAAGTAACCAATGTTTTCGTGGTTCTGGAAATATTATAAAAGAAAAATGTGAAAAAAAAACAAAAATTTAAGATTATTCGTGGGAAATTGTGAATAGTTCCAGTTGTAGGGTAGATTTTTGAATTGGAAAGGAGAATTAATTAATTGTGTTAAATAGATATTGAGTTTGTCAAGAAAGAGTTTTTAGGTTCAACGCATGGTGGAGATGATTTGGGCTTGGATAATATTCCTTGAGATCGTGCGTACACCTAGCTCATTTAAATTGTACTTTGTGAAAAAAAAAACCAACAGGAAAAGTTGACAGCGACAGCATTAGTTTCTTGTGGACCATTTTTATGATGCCGTAGCACAGCTTTGTCGCAGGGGTAGGGAACTGAGGATTATTGGATTCAACCAAGGAGGTAACGGTGTGCATTAAGCTTGAATGTTCGAGGCTCATAACTGAAAAGGAAAACAGAGGATGGCAAACTGTTCCACATCCGTACTTTTCTGCTCATGAAGTATTCGCGGAATATTTTATAGTATGGCCGAATTTTACTTCAAGACTGTGAGGGTGAGCTAGGATTACAACTCGTATGGTGCGCATATGAAGAATTCTACAAGAGATCAGGCTAGAGATTTCGCCAAATCAATAGACATACAAGTAGCGATAAAAGAGAGATAAACCTCCGACATTACGCCGCTGCTCTAAAAGCAATCAATAATTTCGATATGTCATCGTTAATAAGCCGGAAGGCCTCCTTTTGGACTTTGTCTAATATGGGCAATGCAGTGCGTCCAGCTCATGCCAAAATTTGGGAATTATATTCTAATCTAGGCGTGATATGAGATTTGTAGAATTACACCAAGTCCATCATTGTCAAGACTTAGATGAAAATCGTCTTTATCTAATGCAAATTACTTCAAGGCAGATAATGGAGAGAGTTTGCATACTTAAATATTTCTTGGGACGCTAAATGAACGCTCTAACAAAATTTACGATTGGTCCCAGCCCTCCCTAACAGATTCATGCACTACATTTAGGAGGTGTGAGTCAAGGAATCTGCCGGTGAGGGCCGGAAAGTGACAGAGAAAGTTAATTATCGTTTCTAATTTCTCTCTGCATCCTTTGCATACAGGGTTGTTATTCTCATCCTATGCAGGTGATCCCTAAGAAATGAGTTTTCAGTTAGAATTGACACGAGGCTTCTCAAGGTTGACTTGTTAAGTCCCAGTAGCTTTTTCGTGGAGTTTGAGTTAGGTTTTCCTCACAGTACTATTGTCTAGGTATGTTTTGGACACAAGAGCTCATTTCAACACTTCCTGAGAAGGATAAATTGCGGAAAAAAAATTTATTTTCACACTGAGCCTGTCCCTATTTACGGTGACTTTTAAAAGATCTTGATTCTAGGGAACAGATTTTTTGGTACTGTTATTTTACTTTTTAATTCTTTGAATTTATTCCTCTATTACTGGTTCTTCAAAATCTTCAAAAAAAAAAAGAAACTCTATCATGGAACTGCCAGTTAGCGTAGCTCTAACGTAATTCGGTTTCGTTAGAAGCATCTCACCTTACCAGTGTGTGTGAGTCTGTGAATCTTCCCGCAAGGCGTAAAATTTTCAGGGACTATTCTTGACTAGAAATTGTTTTTAGTAGCAAGCTGGGCAGCCTCAATTAAGTATTAGAAGGAGGACTCAGTTGGATGTCAGCACTTTTTTAAAGGTACGGCGACTAAAGATTCCAAGCGCGAAGAAAGAAAGGAAAGACCAATCACCAAAATCTTTCTGTGCTCGTAATGAAACGCACCATAAGATTTTCAGTTCATCGGCAGATAGGAAGGCATTCACCCAAGAGTATCCGTCCTTCACCGAGCAAAGGCCGAACAAAACTATAGAAGGTGTTCACTTGTTGCAAGCTTTCCGTCTAGGCAGGGTAAACACATAGGATTGCCAGCAACCCCCACCTTTGTTAGATCAGCGTCAGGCTGGCTTTGACCAGTGATGATACCAGCACACAGTTCAGCCTTATTTTCTTCTGAGCCACATGCTGATGCTTTTCACAAAGATCCACTTCGATACCGAATCTGCATACTCGATCATTGAGGTGACAACGATAACAATAGGTTTTGGTCCAAGAAAGGCGGAGATAGATCCTCATTTGAGGTCTATTCAGAGCCATCAAAACTCCCTGACTATCTGGAAGGATACCAATATCCTTTCCGTTGAATTTAATATCAAGTGCTATTTTTACTACAATAGCAACGGGGCGTAGACCTAAGCATGGAAGGCAGTAGAGAGCCTTCCAATCTCAGGCTCGAGAAAGTAAACATTGACACTGTACCCATCATTTAAGAGTGAGCCGTAGCCGGGTATTTTTTTATGGTGGGCTGAGGAAGGTCCGATAGAACTCTCCTTCATTTCACGAGAATCGGTGGTCAACTCGTAGTTCCGGTACCATTACATTAAATAGTATATAGGACAGATAGTTTCTCCGTTCTAGCCCCTACACAAATAAGCAATAGGAGGAGCCATTATAGCTGTCTTCCCAACATCTGCATGAGTACAATTTGCACACTTAGGCACAATGCCACGAACTCTCATCTACTCTGCCACGAAATGTCATGAGCTATCTTAAAGTTGTTATCAATGATCAACAATACTGTGACCGCAATTTTTACGAGTGATCTACTCGCTTCAAGTCCTAATGAATTTACATTTTTCATGCAGTCCTTGCATCTTGAAATTTTAAACTACAACTGGCAATGACAATCCCACTTTGCTGGACATGCTCGTCATCTCAGCCACGGATGTGATTTTGTTTTATTATTTGTATTCAGTCAGACTTAATCATGTTGGAGTATACCTAATTTCATATTTAGGAGTAAGAACTAATATGCCGTGGTGATCATACCAAGGTTACTATTGGCAAGATAGGTGAGAGTTTATGTAGGCTATAACTACAACTCTACCAAAAATATTGAGTAAAAGTTTTATGCGGATTCTCTTTTGGTCATCTTTTACTTATGGCTTTTGAAAACTCCATTATATCTGCAAAGATAGGTCTATAACGTCTGTAATAAGGTTGGCTCAGCTAGGGTTGTATAACTAAATGACAGTTTAAAAATCCTGAAACAAACAAAAAAAAAACTCACTATTTGTGTCTGGTGCACTAACAACAGCAGCTCTTAAACCATCTTCTCGTCCACGACCCCTAGGTGCTCGTAATGTATTTGGACCACGTGGTTCATCGGACATTTGAATTTCTTGAACCATCGTTTGTAACGATTCTAAACTTGATGACTTCTTTAAACCTAAAGACGGACCCAAATCACCAATTTGATCAAGTGCTTCTGATTTCAAATCTCCATTAGCAAAACTTTTCTGACCATTGTGTTGATCTGATCCGGATATTCGTGTTAATGACTCAATAGAACTACTAATTATGGCCGATTTCGTAAGCTGTGTTCGTCTTTCTTTTTCACGTTCCTCACGAATTTTTTTATTCCGCTGATAGGTGCCAGTCTCTCGAGCATCTAGAGCGGCATGATGTTTTTCCGAAATAGATCTTCTACCGATTGCATCTCGACTAAAATGTTCAGCTGAATTGTTCGTTTCAAGGCTAAGTTGTGATGAATATGTTGCATCGCAAATGTTTGAACTTTGTTGTGTATTCAAAGTGTCATCTGGGCTAATTGGGAGAGTTCTGTGAAAATAAATAAATAAATAAATTTAGGGCTTAGTTCCAACTCTGGTATATGAGAATAATGACTTACGGTGATAGTGGTTCAGGATCATCTTCTATTAAAACGGAATTATTTATGGCGTTAGGGTGATGCAATTGTGAATGAAGGGATGAGGACCAAGAATCGTTCGTTGCCATATAATAACTCTCATTACGAAGTCCTTGAGTCAAAAGTGGTGATGGTCGTTTATTTGTTGAATTCGATGAGCAAACACCACCGGTTAAACGATCTAAGACTGGGTTGCTCCATCTGTAAAATAAGAAGTGAGAGAGTGAGTGTGTGTGGTCAGAGATGAAATCAATTAGAAATGTAATTATTGACACTTACCGATTCATATTTTTCTTTCCTTCACGTTTCTCTGGACCAAGATAAATTACAGTAGCTCCAGATTTTTCACTATTATTTGAACTGTCCTGCTGTTGTTCCAGAATATCTCCAGAGCTATGTGATCGTGTAATTTTTCTTGCAACTGTAAGACTTATAACACCTGGATGTTTTCCTGGTGTATGTAACATAGCTCTTCGCAGAGTTTCCATAGCTTCTGCATTACTCTGTCCTAAGAGTGAAATACCGTTGACACTTATCAATTGATCGTTCATTCTGAGTCGACCGTCTCGTGATGCTGCTCCTCCATGTAAAACACTTTTCACAAATATTCCCAAGTCCCCATCATGTTGTTTTGCGGAATTGTTGCTGCTGTTCGATGAATTATTTCCTGAACTCGTTTTACCTTTTACACTAACACCCAGTCCAGCTTTTTCGGTATCATGGACAGGGATGTGTAAAGCTAAAACTTCACGATTACGCCATGCTATGCCTGCTTGTAGGCTATCCTGTTGAGATAGAATGTGAAAGTTTTTAAATGAATGCCGAATGACGAAATTTGCGTTTTAAAAATTCATTTAAATTGTGAGCTGTAACTATGTGCTTTGCTTGCTTGCTATGACGCGTGCTTTGCCAAAAATAATTAACACATGCCTAAAGAGTAGGCATTTTCTCTCAACTGAAGTTAGTCTCTGTACGCGTGTGTGCGCTGTTTCATTTTTAGTCAGGCATTTCCAAGTCCTAGGTGCTTGCATAAAGTGCACACAAAGGCAAATACCCACTTTACATACAACTTCAGGCCTGACATGAACAGTCATGAGAGATGTCTTAAACGATGCATTATGATACTCTGAGCAAATTTTATTAACAAAGTTTATTTCAATTAAGCGGGCGAAAGCTTTGGAGATGTATTTTGAGTGAGTTTTTTGGGTGAAAACGTGGACTTTTTTACCGCTCGGGATTGTGCAGAATTGGTGCGTTGTGGAGAATGATTTCCTGTGAGAAAAATGTTTACAGCTGGGCACTAATAGCCATGAAATAGGAACGCCAAAAATATATGAACTGGGGTGTATGTGACCCAAGTGGATAAAAATGGGTTTCTCGGCGGCAAGAACGTCTCAAGAAAGTCTTCTGAATCGGTAAATAAGTACACCGCCCGATAAAATTCGGCGAGACCTTAATTTTGATATGCAACATACCGTATTGGAACCACCTTCCCCTGGGTGTTACTAGCCCTCTCCATCTTAAAAGTACTCTGAGACAATTTCTTCTACGAATTGTAGCTGGTAATCAGCTGAACCTGGTTTTCCGATCGGGAATAACCCCAACAAGTTAGATCCGATCTAAGGTGCGAAAAATCTAGTATCTCAGTTCGAATCGTAAAAATAGAAATACCAAAAAAAGTGATTATGGAGATCGAAAGATCTTCAAAAATAAAGAATGCCAGTAGTAATTTAAAAAAAAATGGAAATATGTTGCGCCCCTCAGGGGGTGAAAGTTTGATGTAGCATATTTAGGAAAATCTAGTACAGAATCGAATTTCTTAGGACCTGAGAAGAAGTTTGAATACCCACATCCATATACTCGGAGGCTTAAATAGTGGGAAATTGCAAAATCGTCCCCACCCCCCTCACACTCCAAGAAAAATCGAAGAATTTGTAAATCACGACGGTAATATCTAGAAAGTGTTTTGAAATAAATCCAATAAAAAACTAAAAAACTACGATCTCGAAAGAATATTAGAAAGAATTGATCGCGTAATTGAAACATCCAAGTAAATCCACAGCGGACCTCCACGAGATGCTGGCTGTAGAAAGAAATCACATATTCACAAAAAAAAAAAAAAAACAGGAAACTGTAGGAGCTTCATGTACATGAGCACTTTCCAGGCTCTTTAGAGATTGAAGAGGAAGTAAGAGATCAGCAGACCTATTCTGAGAAATGATGAGCATATCACGAAAGAAGACTGTCGGCAAGTTGTAAAAATTGTTAAGCCACAAATTATCAAATGTTACCCTTTTCAATGAAGAGGATTCGAGATATACAGGCCTGTAGGCCGCAAAATCGCAGATGGGGAGAACTGACTACATGCATGATTTCAAGACAGATTTGGCTCGAGATATGTCCTGGGAAGACTAGATTCTCTGCTGAGGAGGAATCGGAATGTCGTGCCTAATCTTACTGCAGCTATCACGAGATTCTGACTCTTTGGCAAACATGCAGAGCACATGCAAGCTATATACAATGACTTCTGCAGAAGCTGTATGAACGAGGAAGACGTTGAGAGCATTCAGCACCTGGTGTT
This sequence comes from Dioctria rufipes, assembly GCA_963924295.1. Taxonomy (NCBI): domain Eukaryota; kingdom Metazoa; phylum Arthropoda; class Insecta; order Diptera; family Asilidae; genus Dioctria; species Dioctria rufipes. The sequence continues at coordinate 13,870,166 of OZ002742.1, read as the reverse complement.
CATTAACTCTTGTGGCTGATTTCAGTGCACTACCTAAATCTAAGGTATCTTTTCAAGGTAGGGTCCCAATAAGGTGACATCACAATGGATCATCGATGAACTAAGTGTGGCTGGTCGTACATGCTTTACGATGGCCACCACTCTAACTTAACCCAACCTACCCTATTCAAGACGGCCAGGAAAACTGGACTGGAAAGCATATTGCGAATGTAAGTTTGTAGTGGATGGTTATCATTCAGTCCAGGGTAACGGTGGAAAGTAGAGATGGCGTATCTGCATCTCTACTTTGATAACAACGTCTCTTCGAGGCTGAGGTTCTGACAATAGTAGCCGCTACTTCAACTGTTTCTGGTGAACTTTAGGGAGGCATTGAATAAGTTGTGTATTTACAAAACAGTGTCACAGTATGAGTTATAGAGTCATAATCAAGAAGATATGGTGAATAAAAAACCTGATCAGTTTGCCTGTTTCGACTTGGAGGCAGTCTGCCATGTACCACCAAAGTATACTGAGTCTGTTATTGAAGAGGATGTTCGCAGGTAACTTTGACAGGCGTAGGCAGAACCTAAGGCTAGTAGGTGCACAAAACTACTGAAAAAGAGTTCTACGGATTTTATTTTGTGATTTCGACGGGCAGGAGATAAAGAATAGCTGTGGACAAAGCATGCTTCACGCAAATTTTTCTAAACTGGATGTCGCTAATTATGTGAAATATTTATTCAGCCTGGAAGGATCGGTTGAGCCAACTGAACGGTTCCTATCCGTTTGTCTAGTCTACGTCAAATGCAACAAAATCATTTTTGGATTTGTTCATTTGCTAGAATATCAGAATCTACTGCGCTTTATAAAGAGCACCTTAAGACTACTATATTAGGCTGGCTGGCAGTATGAAGATACAGGATGTGTCTTCGAAAATACAAACTACATGAATCTCAAATAAATACTTAGCTCTCAATCATAGTTTTAAGTAGAGTCACATGTCTTTAAATACGAAATAAACTTACACTTGACGCTGCCGACTCGCTTCCTGCATCAATAAAGTGTTGATCGCTGAGATTTATAGAGAAGTGATGTTCATTTATCTTGCTATTGTGCACTTTTTCTATTGAATTTGGTGGTAGAATAGGAGCTGGCGGTTTTGGTGGTTTATTTGCAGCATCTTCTTTCTCTTCGGTGAAATTCTATAAGCAAAAAAAAAAAACAAGTTAAATACGCAAATTAAATCTCTCATTAAGTCAAAAATTTATACAATTTCTCTTTCATCCAGTTCAGCTAGTTCCTGTTGCCGTGATACGACAATTTTTACAGTTGCACCAGGCTGTGTAGAACGTAAAATTGAAACTACATCAGATTGTGACTTTCCAGTCATCGGAATTCCATCGACTTCTAGCAATCTATCACCAGGTTTTAATCGTCCATCTTCAATTGCAGCTCCTTTAGGAAGGATATTTTTTATATAAATTGGACAATGGCCACCGGCTGGATTATCTCTGGTCGTCACACTGAAACCCAATCCATGGGGACCTTTTGTCAAAATAATATCGATTTTCCGTCCAAGTTTTCTAGTGTTAGCTACTTGAAGTGAAACTCCAACTGGTGCACCGGGCATTTTTCTTGTCGGTGATACTGTCGCTACTTTAGTTCCTGATGACTTTTCTTCAGCTTCAATCATTTCAGAGATTTTTGTGTCTTTCTTATTTTGACCAGTAATGCTATTGCCTCTTATAACTCTAACTCTCAATTCGCTAGCTGCCAGACTCTTTTTAAGGTACTCTTGCACTTCAATCTCATCCATTCCAATTAGATTTGTTCCATTTATCTCAAGTATTCGATCTCCTTTACGTAAACGTCCTCTCTCTGCTCTACTTCCGGTTTCGACATGTTGAACTATTAGTCCACCTCTTTCATCATCTGGAATCGCAGTAAGACCTAAAGGACCTCCGAATTCATTGATAATGAGCAACATTTCGCCATCTTTTTCTCGTATTGATTCATATGCTTGGCCTAATGGTTCTTTTCGTTTTCCCGTCTCTCGGGGTAGAGATTTTGTAGCATAGGTATGCTGTTGTAGTTTATCAGCAGCATCCATCCACTTATATCCATTACCATCACCAAGAAATTGCATTGAAAGGCGTCCGGATCGAGCGAAATTGTTTGTTGTGTGATGAGGATGACTGGAGTCATCTTCCTCTTCCCATTGCGGTGATAAATAATTGACTTTATCTAAAATTTTATCAGGAGATTCTCCCCTACATGCTGGAGCAGCAGCTGACCATCTTTTTGTTGTTTCCGATTGACTTTTCAATGTTTGAATTAAATTAGGATCACTACTGCGTCGAACTTGTAGACCCAATCCAGCATGTGGACCACCAGTAGTTGTACTAGTCACCTCAATGTGAGGTGTTGTACCATCAACATTATTTCCGGCGGGTGCATTTGTATTTGTTGGGTCACGGAAAATATCCGGACTGCCTGTTCCAACTGAAGAGCTACCACTAGCGCCATCACCTCCTCCTTGATGTACACCGGGATCAAGACCGGAATCTTCGAAACTTGCAAGAATTTGTTCACGATCATCTACGACGTCTTTAAGGCAGTCATCTGGATCAAGAATTCCTGATTGTGTTTGGAGGTGGTGAACTACAACCCATGATTCAGGTTCCTGTAAATAAGAAAAGAATTGTGTTTTTTTTTAATTACAGATTTTTGCTGAGATTTAATTTTCTTTGTAATTTCAAAGAGGAGGTCAATTGAGGAGCGTGCGTGACACACGGCACATTACACACACATACACACACACACATACTATTCATTTGCACAACGAGTCAAACTTAAATCGGAGCGTGATCTGATTTTTAAATTGATTTTGCGACGCGCGACGTTCTCTTGTGCTCATTTGCTTTAATTCAATTTGGATTCTCGTTAGATGCGCAATTAGCACATTCCAATGATTTTGCGTCTATCAGACTCAATTAACTGCAAAGGATTTTGCTTGATTGCTTCTTCGATTGGATTTTATAATTTTCATTCAGACACTTGATTTGTTTTTTATTGATATTTTTGTAGGTCGCAATTGCTTGGCAAATAAATAATTGGGTGAATCTTTAGATCATTGCGGTTTATTTAAAGCGGAATTTAAAATCACAGGATATATGGAATAAATGTGTACCCATCTAACGTACTACAGCAATAATTTCTGGTACTACCTTGGCTTCATGATACCTTCAAAGAAGTACATAGGTGCAAGCCCTAGACAAATCAATGTTTCTTGATTTGAAATAGTTATAAGCGTGCAGCATTTTTTTTTTTTAATAGAACGGGAGCAATCTGCTCTACTCCTACATTCGCTGCTGCTGGAAAAATCCCCCAAGTTGGGGGGAATATAATTCACATGCAACTTAAGGAAGCCATATCCAAAAAAAATTATCACAAATCATCGATTGAAAAAAAAGGTGATTGACTTGAAAACGTGAATCTATTGAATTTGTAGTATTGAATTGACAAAATCCTGTTTGCATACATACAATCTTAGCTTACAGATAGTTTAACTTTGCTAACAGATGGCACTCAAATCTATTTTTGAAAATTTCCTTTCTAAGGTTGTCTTTTCGTTATCATAATGAAAAATTCAGTGTGCTGATAAAGCACTACTTTTGCGTGATGGATAATCATTAAGGAAACAGAAGAATGGCTAAAAAAAAACGGTATTATGGGAGCTCTGTTCCATATTGATTTATACTATACAGGGTTTTTCCCACTAGGAGGTCAATCAATAGAGCAGGAGGTGATAGCACGAACCAAAAATTGTATGGCAGGGAGGGAGCCATATTAACCGTTTAGGAGTTACAGGGTGATTAAGAAAAATACTAGATTTTTACAAAACACCCTGTATCTTAAAAACTACAGGGCGTACGGTCACACAATTCAAGTTAAATTAAAAAACAAAGATAAGAAAGTCCGAAATTTTTAGTTTAGACAACCATAATTCTTGATGGGAGAAGGCTATGGGGCTGGTTGAGTTGTCGTTGGAAATGTCATGAAGCTCTTAACCGTGACCATACGCCCTGCACTTTTTAAGATACAGGGTGTTTTGTGAAAAACTAGCTTTTTTTCTTAATCACCCTGTAACTCGTAACTCCTTTATAACCCTTTATATTGCCCCCCCCCCCCCCCCCGCCGCCAATACAATTTGGTTCGTCCAGGGGAGTAGTATCACCTCCTGCTCTATTCACCTCCTAGCGGGAAACACCCTGTATAAAGTGCAAGACAATACACATGCAAGATCCACAGATTCCACATGAAGCCGATCACCTTGGAACCCAACCATCTCAGATTTGGATGAAACTTTCACAGTTTGTAAGGAAAACCAAAATTACTCACCCATATTTTTTTGTTTTCCCCTACTACCCCCACCCCTCGTTAAGGGGGTTAGAAATTTCGTGATTTTATGGTGAAACGTCATTTTCAAAAAATCATATCTCGAGAACGGAGCAACTGCTTTTTCTGATTCAAATGCCAAATGAAGCATAATACTTTGTATTTCTTATAAAAATATATAGCAGCACTGAACGAAAAACATTTTTTGTTAATAATAGTATTTTTTTTTCAAAAAATATAGTATTATTCACTGGAGAGAACATCTAGCACTTTTTTTCTATTTTTATTTTGAAGCTAGAAACTAGGGCTGTTGATAGAATTCGAAGCAGGCCGTTCGAAGCTTTGAAGACGAATCCTTCGAAGCATAAACGTTTTGCTGAAGCTTCGAAGCATGAATATTTGACCAATACTTCGAAGCTTCGAAATATTAACTTTTTCTGGTATCTGTTCTGCAGTGTTAAGGTTAAATTATAATATTTAATGGGTGTCTGAATTTTTCGCGGAATACACGTATATTATACGTCTTTTGGCTATGATAAGATATATAAATATATTTTATTATATGTATGATTTGAAACGCAACGGAGTTCAAACCTTTTTACGCTAATTTCATACTCTTCTTGTCTTGTTATCAGCTAAGATTTGCCACATTTACACATCTTGGATGGAAAGATACTTTTAGAACTTTATATAACATAAAATCAATACGGCAGCTCCAAAATGGTGGACGATGATCAGATTTGACTAAAAATCAATATCTGTGGGATTCAGGGTCGCTAATTATGAACTTGTTGTCAAAGTTTAGAAATTAAAATGAGGGAGATTCGACTAAAAATCGATAACTGGGGACTCTTGGGGATTGCAGATTACGAACTAGTTTGATTTTAACTTCACTTCATACATAGTTACAAACTAGTGACGTAAGTGTTATTCGCAAACTGGTAGAGGCCCTACACTCGGATTACAAATTTTGAATCCAACAGATAGTACCAAACCAACAGATTTCATCAGGGTATAATAAGAATGTAAATGATAGCTTTGAATTGAGTTGTGAAATTTCAAATACACATTATTAAAGTTTAAAGTCCAATTAAATTAATTTTCACATAAACTTATCCATTAAACCATTGTTAATTTAGAAACATTCTTTACAGTTTGTTATAATATTTACTAATTCTGTTGAACCTGCCTCTGGATTGCTCAAAAGGTTGATATATCGCCGAAATAGTAACTGCGTTATCCAACATTGTGCCATACTTGATACATTAGAATTCGCTGGAATTCTTTATCATACTTCGAGACTTCATTGGTAAAACGTTCCTGTTTCATTTTCTCTGAGTTCGAATGCTTAAAAAAAACAAATTTTTCCTTTAGATCAATTTACAACACCATAAATCGCAGATATCGATTATCAGCTGAGTCAAAATTTTTCAGATATGCTAGCGCTGCCATCTTTCCATTCAGTTTTAAGCAAATATTCATAATCCGGAGCCCCGACAATCCTAAAATATTAATTTTAAGCCTCGAGCAAGAAACTAAATGGAGTTGACATGAACCGTGATTGAGCGTAACCACTTTTAAGTTTTGTGGGTACCTCAATGAAGTCGAGAACATTTCTCGGCACATGGAGTCGCCATGCTAATTAATGGCGGGAAATTTTAAATATTATTTAAAAAAAAATGTGATATAAGGCGAGATCTATTAGATATTCGCGTAGTTACAAATAATATCTACATAACACACATATTCTCATTGAATAAATTCATTGGGAATTTTGTTTGGGCGGAAACTGATGGAAAAAAAAATATTTATATCAGTTGGTAATCTGAAAAACATAAAAATCCAAGTTAATTGGGCAATTTTCATTTTTCTTGTATCTTACTACGTCTATGCGCTAGGTTCCAAACAAGAAAAACAAAAGTACCGGAGTACCAAGCTCCCGCTATGAAATCTGACAGTCAGGGTCCTCCAATATGGCCGAACCTCACGCACACATAAAGCGGAATTTTGGTTACGCCATTAGTTTCCTGCTCGAAGATTTTAAGTGGAATCGGGCCATAATGGCAAAATTCGGCCATCATTCTGTAGACGTCATCTTGATTTTATATTATATAAAAGTGTTAAAATTTATTGTCATGCAAAATCAAGAAGTGTGCCAAATTTTAGTTCAATGGCTCAAAGGGAAGTGGGGTTCAAATTAGTATTTTGAATCACGGTCACATAGTAGCTTCGAAGCTTCGACTTTCTTACGTTTGATGGCCGAAGCTTCGAAGCTTAGAACCTTCGTTCCTCGAAGCTTAGAACCTTCGTTCCTCGAAGCTTCGGAGCTTCGAAAATCTATCTATCTGTGTACAAAAATTTACGATGGCGTTCGGCTTCGTTTTTGAGATATGAATTTTTAGGGTCACCGCATATTCATATTTCTGTTTCGGAGATTTTATTGACTTATCTGTGTAGTTTATCTAAAAGTCTTCGTACCTAGCTGTAAGTTATTCATGTCTTCCTACCTCTTCCAGAAACTACATTTGTGTGCATTGTTTTAACACATGTCATTTTGGGTTTGGATTGTTTACGGATCAGAAGAGAATACATTTCCCTAAATTTCTTTCTTGAAGGTTAATGTAATAATAAATTGTACTTTCTAATGTCTTTGGCAAATCAAGTTTTAATTCCTGCAGATTTAAATGATACCTGGGATTTTAGGTTTGCTACAGTGTACATTTTCGTATTGAGTAATTTAGGAATTCAGTAATTCGCAGTTGCATGTTTTACCCGATCGAGTAAGATCAATTCAAAGTGTGGTGAAATAAATAAGTAAAACGGTCGAAATACCTTGTTCGTAGCAATTTAGTTTATCGTTTATTTCATTTTCTACAAAAAAAACTAAAGATCTACGCGTGTGGTTAAAAAAAAGGGTAGTAACAAAAATAGAAGTGGAAGTGTAGTGCTTGCGAATGATACAAAAAAGAGTAGTGATACATTTCGGATTTTTAACGCCAATTTAGTTAATCACCCACAAAATTCTGCATATTTTGTTGGGGTAGGTAAAAAAGTTTGTTGTATTTACTACCTTAAAGTAACCAAAAAACAATCTATGGTGCCATACAGCCCGTCAATTCTCTACAAGCACGCTCGCCGGAAATTCCAAGAGATTTATTCAGCCTGAGCTCAACAGCGCCTTAGTTTCAGTGGGAAGCAGTCCAGTGGCTAGAAAGACACTTAAGAAAGTCAGCTGCACTGCATCAAAGTAGACCGATGTATGCAATAAAATAAAGGAAAGGATTTCTAAAGTTCCTGAAAATTTAACTGAAGAAGACAAAGCCAGGTTACTTAGGCTAAACGGTGACTTTAAAAAATCATATGTCAAAAATGAATCCGAACGTCATCAAAATTTTTTGTACATAGATAGATACATTGAATAAATAACTAATAAGGAAGCGGGGTATCGTATACAGCATAGGTGGCCAAACTTTTGAAGGGCGGGGTCTACATTATAATTCAGAATATCGTAGCGGTCTACCTTCAGTTTTAAATAAAACGCAAAAAGTTTTCCTAAAAAAATCTGTAGATGCTTCCGAATAGTCCAAATTTGAAAAATACTTAGATATGTCGGACCAACTATAATTTCTTCCTCTGTCAATGTTAATGCCTTCGTTAAAAGGGAACACTATGAAACTAATGACTTCTATCCGAGCTCCAAAATCTTCTTTCGAACTTCTCGTGTAAATTCTCCAACTGTTCGGCGAAAATTTAGAATTCCCGAGGCAGGGAAATGCCGGCGATTTACAAAGGAATTTCCTTTTTATTTTACGATACCAATATCGCTGTTTTTAATTTTGTGCTTGGCTTCGTAAAAACCGATTGCTGGGTGCAGATAAGCCAGTTTTTAACTCATATTCTTCTATTTTTTAGATTTTACTTCCAACCGGAAAGTCAGTGACGTATTTTGTGTATGTAGTTTTAAAATGCCTTTTTTTGTGTGTGTAGTACTACACCTCCTGAGTTACAAATAGAACAAACACATTTATCCTTGAACATAAAAGTAAATAACTCCTCTGATAATGGTAACCTTTTTCCGCACTCGACAACCTTGCCCGCTCATTTTAGTCGCTATTATTATCACCACGTAATAAAACAGGAGATAAAGAGAGAGGGATATCGAGAGAAATAAAGAGCGTGCGATGGGTAAGTGAGGCGAAGAATTGGCACCATGTTGGCGAGGGGTGGGTTATCCGTTACTCACGCCACGTGAGGCGGCACAATTATCTGAAAATGGCAATTTATTGCAACATTTGTTCAATTGATTTTACTCTCGCGGGCTACCAAAAACGTCTACGCGATCGACCGGTAGACCGCGGTCAACGTCTTGGCCACCCCTGGTATACAGTGTACGTGTTTAAGCATTTCAATGACAGTGTGACCTATGGTCCGGGGGGGGGGGGAAATGACAGGACAGAGGGCGTCGTCGCTATTTTGTGTCAGTTCAACATTCTGTCATTTCATTATTTTGAAAAGAAGTTATCGGATTTGAATTCGCGATATTCTAATAAATAAATAATTTAACAGGATATTTTCTTAATAGGTGAAAATTAGTGTAAAATATACTTTTGTAAACGATTATTTATGTAATAGAGACTCCCGAGTCTTAAAAAACCGTAATGAAGTGCGCTGTGCTGTGCTGCAGGAAAGAACGGAGCTACTGTCGTGGGAAAGCATTCTTCAAGTAAGCTTAATAGCTTTACTTATTAATTATATTGTTTTAAACAAAATAAAAGTGAAATATCTATCTATGGCAAAAGATTTAACATTTTACCAATGCCGGTTTATTTGTTTACAATTGAATTGACAGTTGGTGCCTAAATTATGCCAGTCATACAAAGGCAACGCCAAGAAATATTATCTGAAAATAAGGGGGAGCTAAAAATGTGTTTATTTCACATAGGAACTTGAATTATGAAAAATGTTCCCTTTCAGAATGTCAGAATTTAATTACTGCCATGACGAAACGAATACAAACAGAGCACACTAATACATTTCGCCGAGTGGCTTACGTTTTCACCCGATATGCCGTTTTCTTATTAGTTATTTATTCAATGGATAGATATGGTTTCTAGCTTCAAAATAAAAATAGAAAAAAAAAGTGCTAGAAGTATTCTCTAGTGAATAATACTATTATTCGCAAAAATTTTTTTTCGTTCAGTGACGATTCATCATAAAATCACGAAATTTCTAACCCCCTTAGCCGGAGATTGGGGGTGGTAGGGGAAAACAAAAATTTATGTGTGAGCTATTTTGGTATTCCCTACAAATTGCGGAAGTTTCATTAAAATCGGAAATGGTCGGGTCCAAAACAAGCACTTTTTGATAGTTTTCGTGTGGAATGGTGTTAAATTTTACCTCAATAGCTTAGCGGGAAGTGGGTAAAAATAGCGTTACAGTTGAAATAAACCTTTGCATAAAAAAATTAAAGTTTTTTAGTTCTCGTTCAAAACATAGATGTCGCTCACATGTATTTTATTTCATAATTTTAAAGGTAATCCAACTAAATTGTTGTTTCAATATTAAAATAAATAAAATTAAATCTAATTTACCTTCGTATATGATTCAGTTTCAGTCTTCCTTGGTAATGTTAGGGAATACGATTTCTGCAGATAGGTATGAGATATTCCTTTATGTTTCTGTGACACACGATAAGTGTGTCGCCAACCAAATATACCAGAAAGTTTGTCTGCTAAGGCTGGGCATTTTGGTGGTACATCGAACATTATTCCGTTCCTTTGGTGTTATTTTTGTTTTTTGTTAATAATTTTATTTTTTATTTTTTTATGATAAGCTTTGGTAGAATTTTCACTTTTGCACTTTTCTAGCCATTTTTGGCATATTTTTTTCGGTTTTACATTTCAATTATTAACTGCGAAATAAAATGAGACTTTTTTTTTATAATAAATTCGATGAGTTGCGGAGAAATGAGCAATTGTTTGGTGCTATTTAGTTGAATAGAAAGTCTTTTAGATTTTCAATGATTTGATGTCAGTATAATGTTAACGGGTAGTTAGTTCACGACTGGTTTTACTTAAAGGGAACCCTATTGGACGAACTTATAATCTACTTTATCGAAAATACTTTAAATCAAATAATTTTTATATTCTGAACATATAGGGTGTTCCGTATGTATAAGATTCTATTTAAGGTTTCAAGTGAGGTCAAGGCAAGCAAAAAAAGAGGAATCGTTTGCGAGATATGGAAGGATTTTGTGATTTTGGGTACTTTTTCATTAGGTAGGTTAGGTTAGGTAGGAAGGGTGCAACTAGAAATAGCCAGTCTGTCTTACTTAGACCTCCATTGAATAATCTTTGAAATCACCGTAGACCCACTCTGCTTCTCTTAGGAATCTCAGGATATATGTGAGCACTTTACTTTCCAGCTCCCCCAGATTTGAAAAGAAGAAGCTAAGTAGCTAGGAGGATATTGAATCCGTCCAACACTACTTTAGGTAATAGTCGTACCTCTTTTATATATCGGAGCGTGACGCTCGCAAAGTATACGTGTCTGACGGATTCGATATACTTCGAATGATTGCTGCTCCTACACAAATCGTTAGCCGCTATTCCCAATTATACGTAATGACTCCTATTAAGATTACTGGTATCAGTTCTACAACCATTAAGGAGTTCTTTTATCTTCTTCCTGTCATATGCAGGCCATAATTGCCTTGAAATACGGCAGACTTCCCTATTGATCCACAGACGGGTTGTCTTTTGAGAGGTGCCCCTGATAATCTCTTCTTTTAAAGCTCCGATCGGAATTCTTACATAAGTTACCACTGTGGAGTTATCCATTTTAGAGCTATTTTTGGCCAACTTATAAGCCATCTCGTTGCCTTGAATATTCCTATGGTCAGGTACCCAGCATAGGATCATCTTGGGCCATGTAGTGAATTCCTCAAAGCTGGTTTTGCATAACTGCACCAATTTTGTTTTACCAGCACAGCATCCAGCACTTTAAAGGCAGCCTGGCTGTCAGTGTATATGCAAATCTGCTCTACAGACTCTTTGCACAAAAAATCAATAGTTTTGCCTGGTAAATCGCAGCAAGCACTGCCTGAACTGTATTTGTCCGGCAGTCTATAATATTTGCGCCACTGGCAGTCTCTGTCCAGCCTGTGTGCCCGCACTCGTTTTGGATCCATCCATAAAGATAGAATTATTGGATGTTACTACCATATCCTTCTCGTCCCAATCACTCCTGGTGAGCATCATAACATTGAAACCTCTAGCAAAAGTTAGGGAAGGTATTCAGTAGTTTGTTTTTTCCCTGCAATCACTTCTGGAGTATATTGGAATGCCCAAAACCCTTTTCCATCCACCAGGCCATCGTTCTAAACCTGACAGCGCTTATTGTCACTACCTCCTGAAGATCTAGCCGCAATAAATCCAGCATGACCTTAGACCGTGGATACCCCGTTATTGCCAGGCAGGTAGCCCACGTACTTTTTTGCAGCACATACAGGTTATTCCTCGTCAGTGCCGTCCACCAGATCGTGGAGCCGTAGCAGAGGATCGGCTTAATACCCTGTAAGCTTTTTTGTTATACAAATTCTGAAGATTACTTGCTTCACAGATTCTGTTTTTCAATAAATGCCCAATCCCCTCTCCACACCCTTTTTTTTCAAATATTTACATAATATTATCTAGTAACACCTCTAAAAATAGAAAAACGATTGACTTTTATCTCTTTTCTGTGTTTTGTTTTAAAAATTGTGGGATTTCGATGACATTGCACTAATATAATTGTCCAAATAAGTGAAATATCGAATTTTCGAAATTCATAAAGGTAGGGGAAAAAAATTCGAAAGAAGCACTTTCACTAAATTTCGTGTATAATGAGGTCTAGTAAAAAATTCCAGGACTTTTTGAACTGAACACTAACAAATAAATTTATTGAGATGCGATGGTCTTTACTAAAGATTTATAGTGAGGAAATCTCCGTTTTCTGCTATAGCAGTACCAGTGAACCCACTTTCTATGCATTTGGTAAATTTTCACAAAAAGTGTTCTCGAAGAGCTGCGTGAACCAAAGTGAAGTTTTGTTTCAAATTGAGAAAAAGGTTGACAGATATTGCTACAGAGAAGAATGTTTGGAGCTCGTTCAAGGTGTGGTCAAGGTGTGCTCAATTGCCTCAAAAATGGTTGTGCACCATGGAAAGGAAGATGATCCGTGTTCAAGGTGACTATAATATTATCAACAGACAAATTTATGTGGACATTTCTTTCGATTGCAAGGGTGTTGTTTAATATGAGGATAAACCGGAGGACAACCGATTTTATTATGTACCAGGAAGTGTTGAAGCAATCGAGAGAAAGTATTAGAAAGAAGAGGCCTGAATTTTGGTTCCTCCTGGATGTTGCATCATCATCATAATTTTGCGAGGAGAAACATGTACCTAAAGGGGAAGGAACTGAATTTACTTACACTTTGTCACCAGGAGGTCCATAGAGGATCCTTTTTTAAAACACTTTCCATGTATGTAACTCCCCTTAAACGAAGCCTCCCATTGGATTAATTTAAAATTAATTTTTTAGAGAGTATCGAGGTGGAGCAACCACGTTTGTTATTATTAAGATAAAGTGAGAAAATTAGAGAGAGGAGTACCCTTTTTGGCTATAGTTTCTCTATATCAACTCAAAAAAGCACATTAATTTCATATTTAACCGACAGGCAAAGATAAATAGCTTAAACTGACGTGAAAGGACCACATGGAATGGTCTTTTTAAAACAAGAAACAGACGTAGGTATACTGCAAAAAATATTTATTATCATGCGATTGTAGTTGTAAAGTTACACTGATTTATAAAAACAATTATTTTAGCAAGTTTTTTTTTCTTTCCTTACAAATTTTTTGTGTACATTTACAATAAATGTATTTTCGTATAGAATTTGTGTGTAATATTACATCAGAAAAATACAAGTAAAGCCAGTAGATATGTTACTAAAAACGAGATCATACCAATAGCAAAATTTTGTTCATTTTTTGTTTTCTTTTTAGTTATACATATTTGTTCAAGAAAGCATTTTTTTAGCAAAAGCTAAAAAAAAGTTGTTATTTGTTATTTCATCACACAACCCATTTGATTTTGGGTGACAAGTTTCAAGTCTTGGTTTTGACACATCCATAGATCCCAAATAGTGAAATTGAGTGACTTTGAAAAAGTAGAACAAGGGAAAGAAATGAAAAAATGAAAAAAAAAACGAAAAAAATTGAGAAAAATATAAAAACAATTTTTATTTCAGCCCACTGCGGCCCACAGGTTCGATTCGTTTCGAATGAATCTGCTTTTTAATTTTTTTTAATAAAATTTATTTTTTCTATTTTTCTTAATTTTTTGGTTTTTCTCATTTTTCATTTCTTTTCTTTGTTCTATTTTTTCATTTGTTTTTTTCAAGTCACTCAATTTCGCTATTTGGGATCTGTGGATGAGTCAAAACCAAGACAAGAAACTTGTCACCCAAAATCAAATGGGTTGTGTGATGAAATAACAAATAACAATTTTTTTTAGCTTTTGCTATATACCGAAAATCCAAAAAAATGCTTTCTTGAACAAATATAATAGAAGCGAATAGTGTTCAAAAACGGACAAAGACAAGTTTTAAGGGTAAAGGCAAGTATGTGTAATTTTCTTATTTCTTAAGTCACCAAGAGCGGGGTTAATTTATTTATTTATTTTAATAACGCAAAGCAATTAATTGTAAAAAAAAACACACTTTTCGGGTCAAAAATCAAAATTTCTTTTATAAATAAATATCAAATACTTAATTTGACATGAAAAACAATATTTTTAAGGAAAATTTTAAAAAAGGTATAAAAATGGAAATTTTTTATTAATTTTAAGGGTGTTCCCAGGGTACCCTAAATAACAGCTTTTTAAAGGAAATTCTATACTTAAATGATATTTCGCTAAGTTGTAGATTTTATCTGCTAATCCGACTGGACAACATCTGATAAATGCTCCCGAGGTTTCTGTAAAAGACACAGTTAAGATATAGTAGCTACCATTTTCTCTCAATACATATATCATTACATTGATAAAGGGAGAGACTAATGGCTAGTTTCACAGTCAAGGCTTAATAAATATTTCGGTTTCACAGTCAAGGCTTAAATGAAATCACTGGCTTAAGGCAAGCTTAATTTAAGCCCGACATCTCGAAGGCTTAAACCTCAGATTTTGCTGTGAAACACATCAGAAATTATTGCTAAATATATATTTTGCCTAAATATTAGCTGTGTTCTTTTGGTTCCGTGCAGTGCACTGCAGAACACAGGAGATTGCGAATTGAATTGACTTGCAGAGTGCATAGAAGTAGGAATGTTTTTGAAAGCATAGAGAGAATAATCTACGTGCCATGACTTTAATTCTTACAAAACGTTAAACCTGTCAAATTTTGCCCCGAAGTTTATTAAGCTCTATTTTGACATTTTGCAAGGATTCAAGTCATGGCAATTTAATCATTTTCTCTATACTTTTTCTACTTCTATACACCCTACAAGTCAATTCAATTCGCAATCTCCTGTGTTCTGCAGTGCACTGCACAGAACCAAAAGAACACGGCTATTATAATTTTTGTTATTACATGAACGTAGATATGTCAAAAGTTATACTTGAAAACTAAATTGAAATTTTCCAAGCGAAAAATTGTTATCTAATTAGCAGTTTTGAGTACTGTCTGGCAGCTAGTATCAGCATTCCATTTGATATTTTAAGAAGAAACCAAACAGATTAGGACAAAAATGAGTTATTTATCTGATGCAGAGGATATAAGCGACCAAAAAATGTATAATATAATATCGCAAGGTGTGACCCATGAAAAAATTATAAGAAGGCGCTCGCAACATTTCGAGAAATGGGATGATGTTGATTTTTATTCTCGGTTCCGACTGTAGAAACATTCGGCTTTGATGGTTTACGTTGTCGAAACATTCTGCAATAATGATTTTGGATTTGATATCCTTCCAGATAACAACCCAACAAACCGGTAAATAAAAAGTTCTTTTTCTTTTCGCTTAGTTTTTAAATCCACAATGGCAATTTTCCTTTAAAAAATTTCACAATTATCGCAGTGCTGACAACTTAAAAATTTTTATCGGCGGCTTACTAAATTTCATCTTACTAAAGTACTGTGAAACCGAGTAGGCTTAAGTTCTGGGCTTAAGCCACAACCGTGGCTTAGATAAGCTCTGGCTTAAGCCTGGATTGTGAAACCGGCCATAAGTCTTGGATCGATTAAGCATTCTAGAGGAGCAGCCAAGATATGTAACAAGACAGACGTTGCCATCGCAAGAAGCCCTCCATGTGGAAGTCGCCGAATATAACGTAAGGAAGTTCAAGGTTCAAGATTCAAAGTCACAAAAATGATACAAGTAATGGAAAAAGGAAATTGACACTGACCAACTGGTGAAGGCAATTTTTTTTAGATTTCAAAAGAGCGTTTGAAACAATTAGTCGCAGCATTTCGCTGAAAAAACTTGGTATCAAGTCAACAGAGAATGAATGGTTCAAGAGTTACTTACAAAATGGGACGCACGTAACTAAACTAGAGTCTAATGTTTCGACACCTGTGGAATGCAATATTGGATTACCACAGGGCGCAGTCTTGAGTACTTTGCTGCTTGTGCTGTACATAAACGACCTCTCTAGTGTAGTGAAATACTCGAAGTAGTGTTATTTGCTGATGACACGCTGGTGTGCATAACTGGTAATGTACTCATCGAATGCAAACAAAAATTACAGGAGAATCTGAAAAGTATCTCAAAATGGATCAACATGAACAAGTTAAAGTTTAATGTGCCTAAAACATATTGTATGTTAATAAATGGCAGGGAAAGCTTAACGTTCACTATTCAGGGATCCAGTGTTGATGTTGTGGAGGAAGTTAAATATCTATGTATAGTAATAGATAATAAACTGAACTTCTTACCTCACATTGATAAACTTTATTGTAAGATAGCTAAGAAACTAGAGTTTCTGAAATGAATTAGGAATTTTTTGGATTTCAAAACAGAAATATGCGTTTATAATACTAATATATTGCCACATTTTGATTACTGTGCTACAATTCTGTTTTGTGGAAATAATACAATTTTAAATAGATTGCAAAAATTACAAAATAGAGCTAAGCGAGTAATTTTAAAGTGTAGGAGATTAATGCCTGTTGTTGAAATGAAAGAAGCTCTAAAGTGGATATGACTGTAAAACAAACAATTTGCTTCAAGATCCTAATTTTTATTTTCAAACTCAAGAACAATTTGTTGCCTCATTATTTGATAAGTACCTATTATGTGAAACAGTTAGTTACAATTAAAGAAATAAAGATGACTTTAGAATTAAAGCTTGCAGGAAAACAAAAACACAAACATGCTAATGATTAATGGGTTGAAAATGTTTAATAGCCTCCCTCAAGAGTGCAAAGTAGTGAGAAATTTAAGAGCTTGGTTGTTGAATTACTTACTAGCTTTAAATAAAACTGTCGTAACAAAATAAATACAAATACGAAATATCCCAATGAGCAACGCACAAACCGCTGCCATCAATAGGAACGTTCAGAATGTAGATATGCTGCCGCACATAACGAAACAACAAGAATTGGGGCTAGTTCAAAATCCGACAAGACAAAAAGAAAATTTCGTCAAAACAATAGTCAAATAAAAAAACGAGGCCTGTTAAATTTGCGTAGATGGGGAAAACGTCGCTGACAGATTATTTTATTGAAGGGGTGTTGCCAAATTCAATTTCCTCGAGCAGAATATGTCAACAAATCACCAGTAAAAACAAAATATCAGTTAAATATGAATTTTGAATAATGCCGAAAATGAATAACACTGTTTTGCATATGCCATGAATCACAATCCTCCTGTCAGTGTGATAAAATTTTGATCAGACCTAGTGCGTGAGAAAATAACGTCATTGTTTCGTGATAACAGGCTTCAGCTATACCCAAGAACTTTCTGTGTCACATAGTTGTTATATATAATACGATAAGCAATATTGCTTTAACTAAATGTCACAAATTTTAGACATTCCTCTGACAGACTTTTTGGTTCACTATTTGGTGTAAACAGTGCCACAAAATTGGTACCAGAAAGTAAATGATATTTTGCCAACATAAAAATGTTGTTGTCGGGTTATCGCCATTTTGGATACTTTTGATATTTTGCAGTGAATCCGACAGTTGTTGTTAGTTGTTTTTGTTGTACTTTTGGTGTTTGTATTTTAAAAAAAAAAGGTATTTTAAAATTAATAACAAAACTATATTAAGCAGGCAATATAAATATAAAATAAATAAAGCAAAAAGTGCAAAAACTGTTAAAAATTTACGTGATGAAGAAACAAATCAATTAGGGGCCAGAGAAGAAATACCATCAGCGTCACCTCGAAATTTGCAATTCACAACGATTCTACCTAGACGCTCAGGACGCTGATCAAGGGACAATTATAGGCCAGTTTGGTTTTGGAAGCATTGTCTATCTAACCATCACAGGAGGACAAGAATTCGATTTAGCCGAGAGCCTCAGTAAGGGACCTCACCAAGACTTCCCCAAGATTATGCTTCTTTGAGTCGTCTATTCCTTTGGCGGAAGACAATCGACTACAGTTTTGCTGCTAGTCCATCGCAGATAAACAATTTGAAAACATAATTTTATACATACATTTCATAATAAATATAAAGCTTTTGAACTGAAATAAGACTTTAATTCGGGTTCCCAAAACAAAATTAAAGCTGACATACCTAAATGCCACCAAAATCACACAGATTAACGACAAAAATAATACATTACTTAGTTAAAAATGTCAAAAAACTGTGATCAGTTTTTGTGAAGATTTTGTCTCTTAATTATGTCAAAAACTATTGAAACAAATTTTGACAAAAGTACCCACAAAGTATGACAAATTTGTTGTGATGAATGTGACATTTGTTAGACGAAATGTGTATACCCGGAGGGTGATTCTGATCTTTCGTCGTGAATTTTGACATATTTTATCTATTTTTTTTTTTTCAACACAGTTCATTTTGTGTCTTCACTATTATCTACCACAAAATGAACTATAATGAATTTTCGATGAACAAACGTCAAAAAACACGACTAAATGTACGATAAATTAGTCAACTGCTCCCAGAGGTTGTGACAAAACTTTTACACTGGTAAATGGAAATTCTACACCTAATTAGAGCA
Source organism: Dioctria rufipes (assembly GCA_963924295.1). Classification (NCBI taxonomy): domain Eukaryota; kingdom Metazoa; phylum Arthropoda; class Insecta; order Diptera; family Asilidae; genus Dioctria; species Dioctria rufipes. The sequence goes on along the minus strand of OZ002742.1, from coordinate 13,851,562 downwards.
TTACAAGTGCTCAAATTCGAAACATTATTTCGAATTTGTAATGTGAAGTATCATTTTCAGTTCATTCTACGTCATGCAAGGCTCGCTGAACTGAATAAAAACACGAAAAAATCAGTAGAAAAGTTCATTTCATTTAGTCGATTATTATGACATTCAAGTACGACAAAAGATCAGAATCACCCTCCTGGACACATTTCCTGGACATTTTTGTCACATGATTCTGTCGAGAAAATGATAAGTGTTTGTCGATAATTTGTCGTAGAAATTTCACAAATGGCTAGTTGGGTAGTTTAGTTTCTTCTACATATATATAAAGTGTCAACTCTTATTCTATGAATGAATTGTTGTGATGGTCATCACATGTAACCTTTTTTTCTCCTCTACTACTTTAATATGTATGTAGGTCTATAATATATAACATCGACCGTGTGATAATTACACCTTACCAAACGGAACTATGCGCACAAAGCGTGACTGTCATTGTTTTCTCTGTCAGCGAAACAAATATTTTATTACACTTTTAGCATAGTATAAACTGGCCCTGAACGGAAGTACCGCATAATTTTAACTGGTTTAAATATAGGTAGGTACATACGAAAATAGCTAGCTAGGTATATCGGGTCTCATCATAAGATCATATTATCATAAGACTTCTTCCTTCCACACCAGTCTAACCAAGTATCAAGTTTCATCCTATGAATAAATGTACCTTTATGGAGGAGAGGTTTTTCTTTACCTTTATCTTCTTTTAGTGCCCAGACCAAGTATGTACATAGGTACTTAATACGGCTGGGCGGTGTACATGTTACAGTTTTTTGCAACAACTTCCGTTTATCTTTTATACCTATATCGTAACCGACATTCCCATTGTACATTGTTGCCATCACTACATGGAATTCAGAGGAATGATTAGGTACAACCTGCGTTTTAAAGTTCTTGGAATTGTATTTTTTTTTTTTTTTTTATCATATCACTGTTGATTGACGTAACGAGGTAATCATCATGTTTACCTTGATAAAACAATGGAAATCATTTATTGTTACCATTTTTCTTCCATTATAAAATACCAAAGATAAGTGTAAATTGTGATAAGAATAGGAGAAAAAATTTTTTATAAAAAATTTTGCTGCGTTGAAGCGTCTTTTGCTTATTATGTTTTTCTTAAACGGTTTTGTTTTTCACACAGGCTATGGCATTGAAAAGGTCGACAACATATTTTTACTTGCTTTAGTAAAAATCAGTATATAGAGACTTCAATTAACCTTTGCTCTCTGTAAACTATAGGTAGTTAGGTACATACTAATAAATTACAATTCTTTGTTAAACGCATATTGACATTTTGACAGGTAAATAAATTGCAAAGTTCTGAAAACATTCCCGGCATACAAAAACCCTTGAACTCAAGTTGAACAGCAAGCAAAACTGTGTCATGCAAAGTAAATTGAGACATTAACACAAATATTTCGACATAATCCCACCAGGTTTTTTATTGATAACTAAAATGCAAAAAAGCAAACTGGCAACAAAACAAAAAAAAAGGAAAGAAAAAAAAAACATCGCGAAATTCTTAACCTCTGCGAAATTCCATATGGAAACTGCTTGGTAATCAAATCACTGCTGAAAACTTAATAACGTTCGCGAGCGCATGTATAAAGTTCAATTTTTACGCCCGACTTAAAACAGTAGATTTGCCTTAACTGCCCCCCCCCCTCTCCTCCTAACCGACATGCACGTTGCATCGTAGGTATATAGGTACGTTTAATTATAATTTAATTATATTAGAGCACGACGTTTATGTTTTTGCATCTGTTCTCTTCTTACTTACGCATGCGCATAATCTAATCAAGGTGAAAATGCGTTATATATCGTGACACAACAACCATAATGGAATAATCTACCAGGCTTAGTCGTTATCTGATGAACTAATAAATTATGCTGAACAGGTTGTGGTTCGTTAAGGACTTTGCGCATGTGCGTGCAGTGGTGGCCATCATTACCCAACCAGCCAGTCAGGCAGGCCCAATCGACCTTAAGTTTTACTATATAGTCGAGAGGAATCTATGAAATGATGATGGGAAAATTGTTAACTTATATTGAGTATGAGAAAATCTCTCCTTACTTATGAAGCGTTAAGATATACGGAATTGAAATTACTTCCAGTTTTCTTTTATGATGAGCAGTTTAAAATTAACTGTAAAAAAAAAAAAAAGAATCAAGGTCATATGCAATGTTGGACTGCTTATGTAGTACATATATGCACTGAACTGACTGACCATAATCATTACAGCGCCGCCGCGCCGTAGAGAAGCTCTTTATGGACGGAAGATAATCAACTTCATCTTTCAGCAACGTCGAGCAATACAGAAATGGCTCATACAGTTATATTTTGTACGTACGTACTTCAGTAATGGTGTTTATCTTTTCTTAAGACTTTATCCATATTTGCTTGAGTGGTTAACACTAATTTTGGATCGGTGCGGTCGTCGTCTGGATATATAAAACTGGGGCAAAAGTAAGCAGTGGTTGGTTGGCTAAATAAGTATCCGAGATCAAATAGACCAGAAATTCAAAAGTGCACGATTTTAGTCATTTATGCAAGATGAGAAAAAAAAAGAAATCAGAAATAAAAGAGAGAAAATAGTTTCTCAAGTATGATGGAGGAGAGAGAAAAGAAAAGAAAGAGAAATGAATTAATTTCTTTATGTTGTTACCTTGCTGGGATTTCCGATTTGCACAAAAAACATTTCATAAGCAGATGATTTGAGAAAAAAAAAGGTAAGAACACAGCCATAATTGACTTATAGAAGCACACGATATTTTCAGGTCTCGATTTTTTTGGGATTCTGTAAAATTGGAAAAATTTAGCAGATTAGCATTGTTTTAAAATCGGATGTCTTTATGCTCACAGAGAAAATTATATAAACTTATTTCCACGTATTTTGTTCTTAAGTTCATCGAAGATATCCTGAACATAGATAAATCGGAGAGCTCCTGTATATAGGCGCACTCAAGAGCTCGGGCGACTAGGTGCATCCAAAAGTTCCGATTGTTCGATACACCCAGAACATATCATTATCCAGCACTGTGTCAAAGCGAAGCTTGCCTACTGTTGTCCAGAACTTAGCTGAAACAAAGCTTGAATTCCGTTGATACTAGCGAAGCAAAGCTAATATTTCAGAATCCAGCTCTAGGCTGATTTCACAATTGATAATATCTACTCACGCCTAATCGATACAGGGTCGATTTGATAACTCTCACCTCGAAATTTGCAACTCGTACAGTGATTCTACCTAGACGCTCAGAACGCTGATCAAGGGACAATCATAGGGATAGTTTAGGTTTGGAGGCACTGTCTATTCAACCATTACAGGAGGACAAGAATTCGATTTGGCCGAGAGCCTCAGCAAGGGACCTCACCAAGACTCTCCCAAGATTATGCTTCTTTGAGTCGTCTATTCCTTTGGCAATCGACTACGTTAACTACTTATCCACCACGAATAGATTTTTGCTGGCAGTCCATCGCAGATAGAAGTAATATATTCCTTCTGTTGAAGACTCTTGGCATTTCTAGAAATTCAGTCAACGAAAAATTAGCATATTCAGCTAAAAAGTTACTTGATAGAATGCATGCTGAGAGACATAGTCGTCGCAGTTGTTGAATATAAATCTTATCAAGGTTCCGTTTTTTTATGGTCCCAGTACTTCATTCCATGTCTCAATACAATTCCAATGGTAGGCATTGATAACGAGAGCCCATTCAATGTTACATTTGGTTACAACAAATTTAGTACCGATTTTTAAGGGTTTAAAAACAACACATTATCATGTGGTTCCTGTCATAATTGCCAAAAACCCAATTTTTCTATTGATATAGTACAGCTGTACAACTTTGGTATATAAATGGATCCACGTATCGCGCGCACTATGTTCCGTATGTCAATTAATATACAGTCTAAAAATAACGGTCCTAGTATGGAACCTAGTGGTACCTCGCGCTTTAGAAATAAAATTAAGACTTGAGATTGCATTATGGTTTTTTTTTTTTTTTTAATAGTTATTCCTAGTTTTAGAGAGCTGTGTATTAGAGAAATAGCGGATGTATCAAAGTTGAATGGGGCCGAACGCTTTTGGTGAAAAATGGAATAGTTGAGAATCTATCGAACGTTTTTTGTTTTTATTTTTTAGAAATCTAGGAGCACCAAGGCAGTCAATTTTCTCCTATCGGCAGTCGCTCATTGTTTTTTCAAGCATTTTGGATAGAAATAACAAAAATATTGTAAATCAGAAAAGCGATTCAAGACTTTATAGGCATTGGTAGGATGATGGACATCTATCACATGTTTATGAAACCGAACAACATTAGGTGACTTATGAGTGATTTAATGTATGTTACTTGGTAACAAGAGGCAATGGAAAAAATTTAGTTGGTTTTATGGACACAAAGGCTTTGCTGATTTTTTTTTTTGGAAGGATTGGATTTTGGTATATTTCGATGGATGGAGAAAATATTGCCTATGGTGAGAAAAAGGTACGAATTAAGTTCATCTGAGTTGAGCAAGAATATCGATTGTGAGAGTAATGCATTTCAACATTGGACTACTAGATTAGATTAAGGGATTAAGAGGGGCGTATTGCCTTTGCACTGCAGCCATTCATTGACTTATTGTGCAACGCTTTGTTTATAGTTTACTCAACAATCCCACACTTCCTAGAAACAGCAGTATTTTTTTGGGTGAAATTTATTCGAATTCGGCAGACTTTAAGAAAGAAGTATGAGCCAAAAGCTCGTAATCTACAATGTCCAATGGCCTCGGACTAATGGACATACAAAAAGGAGAGAGCCACCACCTTCGGAATCTTCTAGGCCAAAATCAATGCTATTCTGCAAGCTGATATATGTAGGCACATATCTTTTTGACTATGGCATAGGAGGCGGAAAGCTAGGAATCAGCTTGAGCAGTTAGGTACCGCTATGAAACACTTGGCGTTACCCTAACGATAGCACGTTTGCCCTGGTAAATGAATCTTAAGATACCCTGAATATATTCTGCTCCCAGAGTAATATGCTTGAGATGTACTGGTGTACTGGGAAATAAAACATTAGACGAGCTTTCATGACTTGAGCAGTTGTAGACGTTCACTTCTTCGTCATTCGATTAAATCGTGTCATAGTATCATAGTCCTACTGCCCATAGACTGGCACGATGATCTTACAATTAATACAAAAACAAAAGAACTTTGAGGGTGAAATCCAAACTGAATGAAAATAAAAGGAACTCTTGCACCTAACCTAATGTCTAGTAATACAGGTCACTTCTCCCTCAGAGGTTACCTATACTCAAAATGAGAAATAACCCTGGATGCACAGGATGTGGGAAGAAAACTTAGACATTAATGACTGTAAAATCTTAAAATTCAAAAATTCCTTGAGTCCTACTTTCTGAACGAAATAAACAATCCTTAAATTTACCAGAACTCAGGCTAGTCAATGGCGATCGAAATTCAAGGTTCGACATTTCGCATTTCGTACTTCTGCTTTTTAGTTCACCAGCACCTGTTCTAATTGTTTCGCTTAACTTTACTTTTGATAAAAGATGAGAATTTTCGTTTTCCCCGATTAAAACTCCCAACTCTCCAATTCGCAATTCTTTAAAATACTTGGAGAGTTAGGGAAAACGTGAGAAGTGTCGCAAGATTGAAGGGCGGCTAACTCTGTGTGGGAGGGTCGTAGAGTTAGAGCTTTTTCCTATGGATTTGGGGTTTAGAGTACAAAAATATAGGTGAACAATTTCTGGAGGAGGGGCTTTTGGGGATGGGAGGTCAAACCATCCCTCATTGGAGTTTGCCCAAAATACGTCATTTTTGGTATCAAATTAAAAAGGGAGGAGCGGGTAATCGAGTGGTGTAGATTGTTTTTGATCATTTTAACTTCATAACTGATTTTTTACCGCCGAAATACAGGGTTTTGCACTTGGGTTATATACACCCCAGTTCCTATATTTTGGAATATTTCTTCCGTTACATGTTTCACTTCCATTAGTACTCTTCATAATGATGAGTTGAAAGTATGTTAATTTTTTGTACCAAAAAACGGCCATTTTTTCATCTTAAGAAGGACCGATTCACTTCTTTTGCAGTTATCTTCAAAAATATTTATTGGACTCAAAAACTAATTATATATCTAATTAGGGGACAAAATGTAGATGCGATTTCATCCTACATACAACTTTAAACATGCATTTCTAATATTTTTATATCATCTCTTCTGTATTGAAAAACGACCAAATTATTCATTTTTACGTAATTTATAATTTTTAGCGGGTACCTTGAGAAACCAAAATCTATATTTCTCTGTAAGAATTGCAAGGATTTCCATAATCTCTTTTTGTAAATATAGCCAGGATATGCGGTGAATTCATAATTTAATTTAAAAATTCCTAGATACCTTCACAAAACACAACAAAAACAGACAATACTGTCAGTTGAGAAATATGCTTCTTACTTCTCCACAACTAAAACAGCCGAGAGTTTTGTCGAGTGGAATAAAGGAGTTTGGTAATTCTCAATACGAATTTCTCGAGTTACGAAGAATTCCGAATGGAAAGTTAAGAGTCAAATAAACTCTAATCTCCACAACTCTCCGTGTTAGTGAATCCAGCCTCTATTGTGTGATTATCAATTTAATAGAGGTCCCATTTGTTTGAATTAGAGTTAAAAAAGAAAACATAAGTCGTCGATCAATGGAAACTCGAATCACGATACTTCGCATCTATACTCCTTACATCCCCAACTGATTTGGTTAACAGTGCCAGTGCCAATTCTCCTGCTTTAACTTAACACATTTCAATTGCCCTGAAATAATATTTGCCCCTTTTTAGATATTTTAATTGTTGCTGTGTGATCTTTCCCAACCCGGTTGAGCCCCGAGATTTGGAATTTAAAAACAACAAAAAAACAAGAGTCATCTACTGGATGGCGATCGAAATTCGAAAGTATCGAGGTGGTTTTCCACCAAATGAACTGCCAACGCTCCACTTTTAATAGACAAGCCTGTGAGATTGAGCCCATATCTCAAAGAACAATAGAAAGAATGGAAGAGGAGAAGGGACTAACAAAGATTTTGGTTGGCAGACACCACTGTTAAAGTAAGGCCTATACCAGAACCCTCGAGAATATTTCCCAAGCTATCCCAGCAAACAATTTGGCGAACGTCCGCAACAGTGAAACTTAAGCGACAATAGAGCTGTACAATGCAAAACATGAGAGCAAATGCGATACAGCTAAAAATTATTTATGTTATCGAAACGATATAAAAGCGAAACGAACGCGAATATAAATTCTGTTCTCTTTTATTTATCTAACATAAACACGTGCATGTGCGCTGTTTTGTGCCTAAATTTCTGAGAATCTTAAAGTTTATAGATTTTCGGTCCTATTTTTCGAACTTCGTTTGAATTTTAGCGTGACCTGATTAGAAATTTGTCGTGTTTATGTTTCTATCAGTGAATTGTAAAAGATGGGCAAATAAGATTATAGCTGTGTTCTTTTGTGTACCTTGTTCTAGAACTCCCATACATTGGAGAGAACTATTTGCTCTGTGGATTGAAGCGAACTATTTGTGCTGTTCGCTTCATTTAAATCTTCTATGAAAATGTAGGGGCGCTGCTCTACAATTTTCTAGTTGTAGAAGTTGGTAAAACTCAACTGAAAATGCTTGACATTTGTCATATTTGAACTGTCACAATAGAACACAAAACATACCTATTTACATTTTAATTGAAATATTTTTTCTACTTTAAACTTAGGTGAAGAGTTCCTGGTGCCAACAAAAATTTACTTAAGTGCAATAAAACCTCTGCTTGGAAAGAAGTGTATAAAAGCAATGGCACATATTACTGGAGGTGGATTAATTGAAAATATTCCTCCTATCCTCACCAAAGAACTCGAAGTTCATCTGAATGCTAACAATTTTCATATTCTTCCTGTTTTCGGTTAGTTAGCAGAAAGTGGTAATATTATTCATCATGAAATGCAACGAACGTACAACTGTGGTCTTGGAGTTGTCCTAATTGTTGATTCCAAATTTGAAAACCTAATCATGGAACATTTGCGTTTTACGCATAAAGCAGCAAAGATTTCAAATAAGCTTGGCGTCTTACATATGCAACGTGCTGAAAGTGCTAAAATTCCTGCTCTGTATTATTCTCACGAAGATTACAAGAGTAGAGAGGAATTCGATGATGCTATGAAGAAAAAGTTAGATGAATACAAAATTGATATAATTTGTTTGGCGGGTTTCATGAGAGTTTTATCAGAAAAATTTGTTAAACGATGGAAAGGAAAACTGATCAACATCCATCCGTCTCTTCTACCTAAACATCCCGGATTACATGTTCAAAAGAAGGCTATTGAAGCTGGAGATACAGAATCTGGATGTACTGCTCATTTTATAGATGAAGTGAGTTCATAATATCGAATTTATCCAGCTTTGTTTTTAAATGGAAATTATTTCAATATTTTCAGGGCGTTGATACTGGTGCAATAATAGTTCAAGAAAAAGTACCGATTTTGCTTGGTGACGATGAGGATGCGCTTACAAAGAGAATTCAAAAGGCTGAGCATTATGCATTCCCTAACACTCTTAAGCTGGTAGCTACGGGAATAGCATCATTAAGTGAGACAGGAAATACAATTTTTAACTATTAAGTCTGTGTAAATGCTTTAATCTAGATGACGTACTTTTTATTATTGTTTTTGTTCAGACTATCAACATAAATTTATTTCCGTTATGATTTTAATCTTATTTACTATCTTTCGTCAGTTGTTATACCTTAGATAATGAAATCCTAGAGTATACTAAGTTTATCATTCCATTTGTAACGCAAAGAAATAATTATGGTAGAGCAAAATGGATTGGACACCCTCGAATAATAATAAAAGTTGTTGATTTTTGCATGTCAGTCCTCACGAGAAATCGGGTAACTCCTTCGTGGGTTTCCATACAAAAATTTCATTTTTCACTATATATTTGGACACCGCCTGAGAACGAGTTAACGTAGAGAGCTAAAATTTTGTACACGGCGGTTTCATAAAAATAGTAAATAGTTATAATTTTAAAATGGGCTAAATCGGGCAACCAGTTGGTGTTGTCATATAAAAACTTATGATTTTTACGTCCTAGACGTTTTTATTGAGCTGAAAAGTTCTTTAGAATATGAAATTGATTTTTACTGTCCGACGAACCGTTCTAGAAATATATGCGAAAACCCACTTCAAAAATCAAACTTGCACAGATGGGTTACCATACGAAATTACATACGGGTATTATTATAAGAATTAGTCGTAGATCAAATCTAGCCTTTTTACTTGTTTTTAATTTTAATTTGTTGGTTGGCATCCGCTAGCTTTGCCGCTATGTTGGTGGGATACGTCTTTGGTCGGGGATAAACTTAGTAGTAGTGGTAGAAGTTTAATCAAATGCGAAGTAGAGAACTGAATAGGTACTATAAATGCATTTTCATTCATGTCCCTGCCACGAGCAAACTAATTTTTTTACCGATGATAATGTGCACCTACTGCCCAGTTTGTTGTGGTCACCTTCTGCCGCTAAAATAATACACATTTCTGATTATTATTTTTCTGGTCTTTTTATCAATTGACGTCAACAGTTTGTTTTTCTAAATTAATCCTACGTTGCTTAACCGAAAATTGTCGTTACTGTACAAACATCTGTAAAAAATGCAAATTTTGTAATTATGTTGGTGATTTTGATTCGTTATACGCTGCTCAACCGAAAAAAAAATTTACTTTTTACGACCCCCCGAGGAATTGTAGACCCAGTCATATATTTTCCATAGGAATTTTGGCATTTGATTTGTAATTCTGACATTTTTACAACTCAGCCAGTATCCTATCTACTACTTTTCACCACAATTCATACTCTTCCTCCATATGTGGCCAGAGAAGTTTCATTTAGTTTAGATATTAAAAATGTAAATATTTCGTAATTAGTGATTGCGACATGATTTCAGAATGTGTGTTAATTAAAGCAGCCACATTATATTTTTGTTTTCACCTGTTAACTTTTTGACAAGAAGTGAATCTATAAGCAGTGCCAACTGCTGGACATAAAAATCTTGTTCTCTTGAGGCGTTTTTTGTGTATCTCTTGTTCTGCTCTGTTCTGCGGACACAAAATAACACAGCTTATATTTAATTACCATTAAGGGTAAAAGGAAAGGTAACATTTATATGCCTGGATTAGATAGATAAGTACCTACAAGCATAAATTATATTCATACGTAGATGAGACACGGTTATATCGCTAATGATTCAGAAATAATTTCATTTACGAATCGCTAAAGTTATCGTTACCATTGTAGATTAATATTCACTTTGGATACATTTAAATTTATCATATTTTATAGAAAAATATAGGAAAAGTTAATCCGAAGTGATACCACCAATGTTATATAATTTTCTGTGAACCTTTGCTCCCGCTCAGGGTTTTGCTTTCATATCTCATTTGAATTCACAAGCGAAATTTATGTTTCACTTTGTGATATTTTTGCGATTCGCATTAGCTTCACAATATTTGCTGGGATGAAACAGAACTCTATATGTGTGCGTGCGTGTAAGTCCGTTCTCTAAAATGTTCTATATTGATATTTATGGAAAAGTGCCAGATATTGACTTTATATATGCTATGGAACCTAAACTACTATCCATACGAGAAAATAGTCTTCCAGTAATTTAAAGCTCGGTTCCTTCTTCTCAAGGTTACACTTATTATATGCGAGTACCTTACCTAACAAAATAATAAAATGATTTAAAAGTAACCTTACCATTTTACGCTCAATAACTCCTAGCTGAGTAATAGTTCCAGTAGTGTATGTGCGGCCAGTCGGAATCTGTAGGCAGATTGGTTCGAATTCATCAGACCAGAGCACAGCGCTTACAATTATTACTCAGCTAAGAGTTTTTGTTTGAGGAATCGTATTCATTTGGATCAGATAAAGTTTTTTAAATAATTTTGTTAGGAAAGGTATGAAAATTTTATTACGGATCGGAAGATAAGAAAGCAAGCTTAAGATTATCAGAAAACCATTTTTCTGTATGAATACTAGTTTCGGGCGGAGGAGCTATTCAAATCAAATATTTGTCAGATTTACATAAGAACAGTGCAAATATTTTAGAATGTTAGCACTCAGTTGGGGCTCTCTTGTGGTAGTGAAGGAGTCTATTTCATGGCCTACAAAGTATTCTCGCGGGTTTTGCCTATACCCATCCATTTTTCAGGGGCGTCCCTTGGATGCTTCTTTGAATGTAACTATGAAGTATAGGGGAATGGCAGCTACCCTCCAATGAAGTTTGGGATGAGGACTAGAAACTCACACACTTGTAAATAAACAAGATGATAACTTTTATGTATCATTTGAGGACAGGAATCATATGAAGTGTAGTAGATAAAGTCCGACGAGATATATTAACTGGAACATCATTGTGTTATGCATCTCATCGATGACAACCAATTAAACAAGGGGTAACCAAACTATTGCTCAGATTTGCAGTATGTAGAGAACCAATACAACTATCTTTCGTGTAAACTGAAATAATCGTAAAAGTGAAAGATATTGATTGATGAGATTTTGACATGTTTAATGCTCTACGGATTAAGAATTAAGACAAGATCATGAAAATGCACTTAAAAAATTGACCCGAAAATTTCTTTCAACAGTATCAGTTCAAGCAAAACTGTGAATTTCTGATTGCTATTTTCCTATGTACAATAAAATGTTATACAACTAGCAATTTACAGCTGAGCAGTAACAAGTACTGTGTGCAGTATACAACAACAGTTCATTGTGTAAAGTAATAACAGCCGTTTCTAATCTGATCTAGCCTAACAGTATACGCAGCGTAAATTTATGAGATCAAGCTTAATTCGCGTGCATCAAATCGGTTAGGGTTTGCCATATACAGATCTATCTGTGTGATTTGTTGCTGTCAAGCATACATATTTCTTGAAATTTAAAGATAATAACAATAATTTCCTGTTAAATTGTTGAGTAGTTGTTGCTGTTGTTGCCGGCCGTGTGTATGTTGTACTGTACTCTTACTATTATATGTGCAGAAGACTTGCGCATGCTCGAGGGAAGATATTAAATTTTTTTCCTTTCCTTCCTTGAGATATATTATTTTTTTTTCCAGGTTAATTTTTTTACACGTTCAGTTCAGCAGCGGCGCCGATCGTGGACTTTTGATGTTCAATCAGACTAAGATTAATTGAATTGTGTCCAGCGAGTAAACGTGGACATGCAGTTCAGAGAGTTGTTTATATGGGACGCGAATATTTATCTGTAAAATTGATTGTGTTGCAAGACACATATGTACTGTACCGCTATATAAGAAAACTCTACACCAGTAGAGTCGAATGAAATCCAATCCATACTTGGTATAAAGGTGTGGAGTTATTCGTTTTTTGTTGCTTTGTTTTAAATTTATATTTAATGATAGTCGCGCGTATAAAATGCACTGGGTAAGGCCGTATAGGCTTGAAATTTTGAAGTGATTTATATGCTTGAAGCATATTTTCTTGTTTTTAGAGGAACAAACTATATTTTTATTTCTTATCTTCTTCTGATGATTTTCCTGTTGCTATATAACGCTAGTAGCTATAATAACTGGAAGGAAAGATAGATGATGATGATGATAAACTGTTTCACATCTACACAATTCAAATTGCAAAGATTTCACGAAATTTCACGGTTCGGACGAATTTTATTTGAAGAGAATTCAACAAGAAAAATTAAGCGCAGTTCGTCCAATACCTGTACAACTATAAATTGTATTTCAATCTACTTGCAAATTTTCGATAAGTCAGATGGAGTAAAATACATTTGAGTCTGCGAGATTAGAAATTTTACCAATGTTGTTGGACGAAATGAAATATATTATCTGATCAACCAAGATATGTTAAGGAACCATATTTACTCCAGCAACGGAAATAGATTGATATTAGACAGAGTTTGATATCAGATGTCATTAAATAAGACACTAGATTTCTATTGCTTGAGGCAAATATCATTGTAAGGCCATTGTTTAGTGAACTAATTACATGACAATGATTCTCACCTATAGTGTTCCCACGATAGTCCATTATACAATCGCATGAATACATTAAATCAAAAATTCTATTGTCTGTGAAACTTACAAATAGTAGATTGATAAGAATAAAAGAGAGTTGGAGAGAGAATTGAACCTTGTGGTACACCAGCGTTGATTCCAATATCAGTTACATGTATGCAACATCTTCGAATATCTTTTGAATTGAACGCTTGTAAATGTTCGAAGAGCTCAAATTTCCTGGATATTCGAATCTTGAAAGTATACTCGAATTTAATCTATTTTTTTTTTTAATTGAAATGTTTAGGACTCGAAGTTGAGAGTTTTAAGATTTGCTAGAATTCATTGAAGGTTTTGAATTTTCTCAATTTTTTTGTAGATTCGAAGTTTCAAAGGGTTTCTGGAGATTCGTTAATTCGCAGGTTAATTGTAGAAGTTTTAGAATTTTCTGTAGATATTAATGGCTTTGAAGGGTTGAAATTACCTGAACGTGTTATGATCGCAAACCCACACGATGCAGTATGCTACATAGTGTGCAAATTATGTCGCACCCACACAGTGAATGTGTTGCCACTTTTCGCATTTGCTATCCTGGCGGACGAGAAGAAAATTTCGAAAAAAGGAGAAGAAGAGTTTTTGTCAAGGAATCGAAATCAAGTAACGTTGACAAGTGAAGAGGAAGGAAAGAAATTAAGCGCGCGTATTTAATAATCCAGGTGTACAATAACAGGAGAGAAATCAAAATCCGACGGCAGCGTTAGCGTTAATAGTTTTTGACTACTTTAAACGTGTAACTAATGCATTCATTTCTTTTTTTAAAGTGCGATCATGATCGATATTTTCAGAATGAGTCCAGTAACAGGATTCGAACCACAAATCATCGGGCGGCATTAAAAGCCCTTACTATCGTTTCAATATAGGCGAAAATAGCCAGTACGACACCAGTACTGTATATTTTCTCCAAGAAAGAGGACTGTACAGTTTTTTTAGGACATTGCAATACCTCTAGGGAGCTCCGTCGAGGGATTAAATGGCACGTGAGTAATTCTTGCAAATTTGTTATATATTTGTGAAATTTTTAAGCGTATTAAAATCATATTGACTTTTAAGGATAATTCGGTCTGACCAAAGGATAGCTTTAACGATGATGAAAGCCGGAAAATCAACAGTTTAATACATTGAATTGAAGTGAAAATTTCATTTCGAGAGTCCAGGGCTTCTCTACCCCTCTTACAAAGCTCTCTTTCTGGACCTGATAAGTAGCTAGGTCCACTTCGCCTTTAGTTACAGGTTCAAAAAGGCATTGCTTATCATATGTGCCCGCAGTGTCGCAAGGAGGATGGGGCGAAGATACGAGCCTATAACATTGAGGCTTTCAGTAACTTAAGGTAAGTGGCGTAAAAGTTGCTTCAGGATTGGATGTGATGTTTCGTTTTTTTGAAGGCACGATATCTTTTTGTGTATATGCGGTGCGTGAGAGAGGCAGGTATTTGGGTTACACACCTCACTACTCTCTCGCAATAGCCGAGGTGGTAGCATGCCGCCCTGAAGTCAACGCTGTTCACGAAGTGAGCTGTCAGCTCAGGCCGACAGTCTGAACTTCACGCCCAATGGTACTCACTCATATGCTACCATAACAAACGGTGGGAAATTCGAAGTTTCAAACGATTCAAATTTCCTGCAGATTCGAGTGTTTATTAGCCTAGAAATATTGGTGCATACATTCATACTTTTTACTGCTAGAACAGTTCTTACAGTTTTGCTCAATCTAGCCCCCAATTCAACTTATTAGGTAAAAGTTAAACAAGATATTTTCAAAATGCTTGAGTGGCTGCAGGTGGCGGTATTCTAGACGTGACAAGTCATACTGAATTTGGCTTAATTTTACTACTGAAATCAGTTCTTCACTCATTGCGATGAATGCACTGTTTCAACTGAAATGAATTTCGCTATCTAGGTGGCGGTGAGAATGCAACATGCAGGAACTCACCGCCACCGCCTGTGTTGTGAAGGCTCATTTCAATGTTGTGCATCCCACCGCCGCCACCGTCTCTACCGCCACCGCGTGTTGGTGTGTGCTTGCCTTTACTCTCTGTGATAATTTCATTTATGTCAGAAATTCTCTTTCTCGGTATAGAACAAGAAAAAATTGTACAACAGCGAAATAAAGGCTGCACGAAAATTATTGAAATTTTCGAACTTCATATGATTTTTAATTATTTCACCAAGGCTTAGATATTCAGTACCGAACAGAAAAAGATGTCTACTATTCGTAGAATACCATGTATGTGTCGATTTAAGGCGAAACCTTTATTCGAGTTGATGCGCATAGTCACTATTGTGCAGATTATTATTAATACGATTCCCTCGCAGATAAGGAGGCTGGAGATGCTAGAGTTTTTTTTATATAAGTCTTGCATGAGGTCTACTATACTCAGGGCTGTCGTCTTTACTATTGCTATTAAAAGCACTAGATAGGTAGATAGGTCCTATTTTAATAACACAATGCAAGTAAGCTAAAAATCACAAGCTCCTTTAATTGCACATTGCAGAGAAAATAGAACAATGGGCGGACTATTGCTACTTAAATTTCCACTGTCCTTATAAAAAACAAAAAAACACATCTCTGTTATAACTTAAAAAAAAGTACTGAATTTTCCCAGCAATGTACGGGTTTTCTTTAACATTCATAAAACACCAGGCTAACATTTAAAATTTTGCATACTTTCGCAATCACAGTTGTAATTAATTCGTTTTTTATGCCCAAGTTTCCTAATCGTAAAAACTTAAACATTCGCTCCAACAAGAAACTGCAGACAATCTCCGTAGGATACCATTTAATTTACACATTTCAGTCGAACTGAAGGCACGGCTAATTAGGTTCGTTAGCTTATCAATTTTTAGTGAAAAGCTGAAGTAAATTAAAATTGCTAATTCTTTGAACGGTTAAGAGTAGACAGAGTGGTAAAACGTGCATAAAAAAAGTGAACACATCTCGGATTCATTACTAAGCAAATTAAAAAAGAAGAGAAAAAGAAGAAATTTTGCAACTATTTTTCTGTAATCAAAAAAATGTACAAACAAAAATGGACTGAGAGAACAGAAACAAACTGAATCACTATTGAAGAAAATTGCGCGGTCGAAGGCATTAAACAGGTGATTGGACATCCGTTTCCCATAGAATTGCCAGTCAGGGATTGTTAAATTTCTGCTCTTTTGTTTTGACATTATGAGACTTATGAAACTTATATTTCCCCCCCACCTCCCCACTCGGTTTCCTACAAAATATTGCAAAAACTTTCATTCATTTCTATCTGCCTCTGCTGTCTCTTTGATTTGGCAACCTGAGCGCCGCCGCCTGTTATTACGATTTATTACAAGCTTAAAACTTTTCTTCTTCATTACCTGCTCCAATCAACAAAAAGTTTCTTTCCATCTTTTACCTTTTGTTTGATGGGAAAAGAGTAAAACATAAAAATTATTTTAATTATTCAAAATCGCCTCGACAGAGCAGACCAGCCAGCTCAACAATGTTCGAAATTATCTCACAATTATTCGCCTCTGTATAGTGACGATGTAGTAAACAACTTGTTTTCCCCCCTTCTCGTACGTTCCATTGTCACTTACTACTACGAGTACAGAGTACAAACCGACTGGGGGGCATTTATGAAAACTTACATAGTTACGTCGCCGCGAAGTACTTAATATATCTGCGCGGCGCAATAATTGCATGCTCTGTACGCAATCTTTATATACCTGAAATGAGATCTTTTCGACAGGTGAAAACAGCTCGGTTGGAAATTTTTACATTTCTTTTAGTTTTATAGTTTCTTCGAAGAAAAAAGTTCGGGATTTCGATGCATATTTGAAAAATTAATTCAGCTCTATCGAATGAGTCCAGGATTGTAGGGATTTTCGTAGTCTATCTGGAGTTTTAAGGTTGTTTTTCAGAAAAACAGAAAAAAAAATGTTTTCGGGATTTCGAGGCGATTTTAAAAAAGTCAATCGAATGAATATAGGGTCGTATGGAATTTCACGGTTTATCTAATTTCTTATTTGACTTTTTGAAAGATGAAAGTCAATGCAATCAAACTGGTGGTTAAGGAGACAAGATCTTGATGAAATCGGCTCGTGCATGCCAGATATTGACAGTATCTCAGGGGAATTTATACACTGAAATGCAAAAACAACTCTGGAAGTTTTTCGTCTTTGGTTTAGTCAAGTCTAGCTAATAAACATCATCTAAGATACAACTGAAGTCCAAAGGCCTCCTTTTACGAGAAAAATACATTTGCTGATATTAAGAGGAAGACAGTTAAAAGCACACCATTTATGAAAGGTGTCTAAGTCCGAGTTGAAAGTTCCACAATCGTTGTCATTAGAACCAATGCGGAAAATTTTGGCATCGTCATCGTCTTGAATTACCCAAAATCAAAGATACATTAATGATGTAAATTATAAAAAGGAGTGGTCCAAGATGGCTGCCTTGAGGAACATCAGATGTATTATCTATTTTGTCAGTAAGAGCTGCGCAGAATATAACTCGCTGTGTACGATCAGATAAATAAGAACGAAGCCAATTGACAAAGATATTAGGAAAACCAGGAACAGTCAATTTATGAATTAAGATTTTGTGATTGATTCGGTCGAAAGCTTTACTAAAATCCGTGAAAATGCAAACGACCAAGCCATGCTGAAAGGAGCGCAGGAAAGGCTTGCTGAGGAAGTACAGAACATTACAAATCAGGGCTTCAAAAATCTTACCAATACAACTTAAATTCGCGACAGGTCTGTAGATTGAAATGTTGCACACTATCCTTCTTGTATACAAATGAATAATCAAAGAAATCTTCCATTGTTTTGGGAAAACATCACAGGTTAAAGTTGAATTAAATAAATAACACAAAACAGAAACGATGGACATAGCACAATGCTTTATGAGCGTGAAAGGAACGCTACCCAGGCCGCTAAAAAACTTAACAGCTATGCTTGAAATAAACTTGGAGACAGACGCTTCGTCGAATGATAGGTTTTTAGGTTGAAAAGAAATCAACGGAAGCTTCGTCAAATGGGTAAATTGTTTTAACAGAAGGAATTTTTAAAGAAGTCACCAAAAATATTGGCAGTCTCTAAGGGATCAACACTATCTATATTACGCTGAGAGTTCGCAAAACCTCCAAAATTGCTTAGGTTCAGCAAGCAAAGCCGATCTTATTTTATATACCTACAAAATTGTTGTACGAGTCAGTCAAACATGAAATGTACTGAACACGCGAATTAGAATAAGTTACGTAATCAGAATCACTCTTTGAGGAACAGAACCTCCACCAAGCTTTATTTTTCAAATTTTTAAGATGCTTCAAAGAGCCATTGAAGCATGGTTGACAATTCGAAGCACGATTCGAATGAACAAGTGGTAAACAGTGAGTAAAACAAAGAAATAGTATGCCATAAAACGTGTTTCCAGCTTTATAAATATCACTTTCACCCAGCACTAGAAGCACTAGAAGCACTATAGATATGAAGTTACAGGATCAAAAAACAAAACAAACTATATGTAGTGCCGACTGATGACCATAGGAGTTAAACAACGTTTTACGAGAGTCCCATTGGGATCGGAAGAAATACTAGGTCAAGAGATTTTCCAGAATCATTAGTTATGCCACTAGACTGCATTACGCCCGAAGAAATAATGCTGTCAATAAAAGATATGGCATGTTGAGGAGTCGCCAAAAATGAAGGCAACAAGCCCTCATCGTCCAGAGAGTGTTCCCAGTTAATACTAAGCAAGTTAAAGTCACTAAAACGCAATAATTCGTCGGCATCCAGCAAAACGTCAGTAAGCCTATCGATACATGAAGCCAGCAAGTCAAATATCTCAGCTGATGAGCATAGAGGGATGTAAATTGTAGTCATATATACGTTTTTGTGTGAAAGCCTTGAGAGCCAACAAACATATAAACTCCAGATCGTCGGAAAATCGATTAACATGCATGGAATGTTGCGACCGAACGTCGTAAAGCACTCCACCTTCAAACAGGAGCATCCAGAGAAAACCCATGGCGATCACGGCGAAATACCAAGAACTCGGAACCAAAAAGGTCTGCATCTGCAATCCTTCCACACAGGCAAGTCTTGGTCAAGCAGACCATGTCAAAATAGGAATTCGTCGAGTTTGTAAAAAGGCGAGTCATCTTGGAGCGAATACCAGTTACATTGGCATAGTAGACGGAGATTTCGCTAACAAGTTTAAGGTCATTTTTCTCGAAAACAAATAAAAAACTCTTTTTCGGAATTTGTGTAGATTTCAAAAAGTTAATTTAGCTCAATCGAATGAGTCCAGAGTTGTACGGAATTTCACGGCTTATCCAAGCTTTTGAACAATTTTCACTCGAAAACACAGTTTTGCAGCTGTTTCGAATGAGTTTAGGATCGTTTGGAATTTCGCGGTCTATCCAAGATTTTGAGATCATATTTCTCGAAAACACAGTTTTGTAGTTGTTTCGAATGAGTCAAGGATAGTGCGGAATTTCGCGATCTATCCAAACTTTTCAGACCATTTTTCTCGAAAACACAGTTTTGCAGCTGTTTCGAATGAGTTTGGGATCGTGCGGAATTTCGCGATCTATCCAAATTTTTCAGACCATTTTTCTCGAAAACACAGTTTTGCAGCTGTTTCGAATGAGTCTAGGATCGTACGGAATTTCGCGGTCTATCCAAGATCTTGAGACCATTTTTCTCGAAAACATAGTTTTGTAGCTGTTTCGAATGAGTCTAGGTTCGTGCGGTATTTCGCGGCCTATTCAGGCTCTTGAGACCATTTTACTCGAAAATACAGTTTCGCAGCTGTTTCGTGCGGAATTGCGCAGTCTGTCCTGACTTTTGAGACTATTTTTCTTTAAAACACAGTTTAGCAGTTCTGTCGAATGAATCATCTAAGATCATATGGAATTTTCTCCCTCCTCATTACATTTATGCGACAGACATCGTAAAATAATTCTGTAAGTGATACGATAAAATACAGCGGCGTATTTTTTTTTATTTTTTATTTGTTGTTATTTTTTCAATTTGAAAACATGTTTTTATGCCCGCACTGTCCTCTACACTAACACTCTATGGATCTTTGCTTATAAGACAAGTCGTGCTAGGCATGCCGCCAAGCTTTATAGTACAGCAACAAAATTTACGAAGAATTTATTCACAACACCTTTGAAAAAATATTCTCAAATGCTGAGAAATTACTCATCCAAACCAAACAACGTTTTTCCTCACCGTGTCGTCGACGAGCACGAGAATTGTACGGCAATAAATTTTCATCTTTGTTAAGACGATCGATGGCTGTTTCGAAAGCGAAATTGTTTATCAAAGTCGACGCAAAAGATGATAGTGTGCAAGAGTGTTTGCCATAAGTACACACGTACGTAAACGTAAACAATGCCAATGAAATCAATTGATTTATTTTACTAACTTTATACTTAAACGTGTGCATCTCTCGCAACTCTCAGGTGGTGATATACAGTTGTCGGAGAGTGTGATGTAACAGCAACATAGCCATAGGTCGGCAGCAACAGGTCTTATAGCAATTATTGTGAAACTTTTTTCGAAATCAATTCATTTGAAAATTGCAGCGCCTCAGATTTTTGTAATTTCCATTTTTCTACGAAAGCAGAATAATCTGAACTTTTGCGTCGTTATACTCGTTATGTGCTTGCAAGATAAGGACGTGCATAATCATCATCACACTCCTCTCAACTAAGATACATATCTCTTGATGTTGTCAAGTCACGCTATCATAATTACTTTATGGTGGTTGGTTGCTATATTTAATAAGACTCTTAATCAAAAAGCAGATAAAAGTGGTGATCATTTCGTCTAACCAAACAATGCCAAGATAAAAGTTTTAAATAGTCTCACACTTCCAGTGACGTGTGGTGTAACTTAATATTTTCTCAAAATTAGAAGGTTGAATTTTGCTGAGATAATTGCAAATTGAAATCAGTAAAAGTTCAGATCATTGAAGTTGGAGCGTAGAAGGAACGACATTTATTCAAAATTACTTATAACCCGTAAGAGAAAGGTTATCGATTCGTTGCGGTGTTCTAATCATCATTTGTCCTGACATCGTCCTCTCACTTAAACTGCTTCGTTTAGGAGACAGGATTGGGCTAAAGGTGTTTATCTTTCATATTTTATCAATACTGAAAGATCCTATGTTGGTGCTTTCAAATTTGTTACAATAGATAGTCGTTGGAGCTCGAAACGGTCCATAGTCATATCGTTCAGTAGTTATAGGGTGATTCATAAAAAAAAATTGAAATATATGTACATACAAAGTTTTTCCTCCATGGTGTGGTCAGTAGACCAGGAGGTGATAGTACTCACCTAGGCAAACAAAAAATTGTACGGCAGGGGGGGGGGGGGCATATCAACCGTTTCGGAGTTACAGGGTGATCAAGAAAAAAAGCTAGTTTTTCACAAAATACCCTGTATCTTAATAAGAACTCATTGTATGCAGAACTTCAAATAACGGACTTATAAAAGGTCTGTTCGATGAAAAACCCGGGTAAACCTAGCGCTACACCGGGCTTCACTATCCTGTTTTTTGAAAAACCTAGGCTTACACGGAGTTTCACCAACTCGTTCGTTGAAAACACGGTGTTTCTGATTTCGTCCCCCGAACTTATACTAAAATTGTCTAGGGATAATTGTTTGACATTTGTCATTTGTGAATTGTCATTTAGAAATTTGTACGGTGATTGCGATCAATTGGTCGATTGCGGTAAATAAAAGTGAAAAAATCGTGGAGCTTGTATACCAAATTCAGATTATACAAAAGGAGTTAGATAAGAAATTGGATGATAAAACATCCATCGATAATATGCACATAGAAAATTCGATTGAAAATGATGAGGATATTTTCAAGGAGGCGATTAAGGTCGAAGAACATAGATGAAATCTTAAGATCTGCCTTTCTAGTAAGAAATTTGAACGTAAAAATGTTTTTTCACCATTATTAATAAGTAATTTTTATAGACTTCACGTTATCCTCGCAGCGACCAAGCAAATATAGGTTTGAGATATCAGAAAAGGGTTTAATAGTTGTTCGAGAAGAAGCCAACGAGATAGAGAAAATCATTTCTGTAGATTTTGATCATCCAAACATTATTAATTTTATATTTAGTGACAAAACATCTGATGATAAAAGTGAAAATAGTGCAGCACAACTGTTCCTTGCAGAAATGATGGAGTTATATCTGGTCACAGATGAATCAATTGTCATTTTTTAAAGTAAAGTTGCAGAAAAGGCGATAATATCGAATAAAAGAATATGTAATTAAAAAAATACCGAGACATATTTTTTATGCATTTTAATTATTTTACCTATTTTATAAATAAATTTTCACAAGTCATTGGAAATTAGAAGTTAAATTATGCTCAGGAGAACTGTCAGAGAAATGTCATTACACTAGGTTTACCCTAAACTTCAAAAACCTTGTTCGATGAGTGCACGAAACCCCGGGTAAATAGCCGCCATATTGTAGGGGAAAAATTTACACGGTGCTTTACACCGTGTTTTCATCGAACAGACCTACATATTTGAGTATGTTTTCACAGACCACCCTGCAACTTCTTTACGTTACACTCTTTGATGAGGATTTTAACTTTGGTAGATTGGCAAGCATTGTACCGTTCCAAAGGTATATAAAATAAATTTTCCCCTCCTTTTCACCGTTTTGAAGTTATGGTTTAACAAAGGTAAAATTTCGGAATTTAAATCTGTTTTTTTTTTTTTATTTAACTATTGTTTTTATCAAAAAATACGTCATCAAAACCAATTTTTTATATTGGATTTAAGAAACCTAAAAGCATAGCTTTAAAATGACCTATTGCACTCTTTACCCAAAAAGTGATCCTTTTTCGCGTTTTTTGTATTTTTCTTGAAAATATCCAGTGAAAATAACTTAAAAAAGCTCGTCCCCAAAATTTCTGGCTCATATTGAATTTTTCGTTGGATTTGCTTAAAAAAAAAGAGAAAAAAACACGGAAGACTTTTTGCGTGCAGATTGTAATAGATCATTTTAAAGCTAAGCTTTTGAAATTATTAAATCCAATATGAAAAATTCCGATAGTTTAATTTGTTGAATACCCCCCCCCCCCCCTTCAATTTTCTGCGTAGCTTGCGGGGCACCCCATATATTATATAGGGGTGGACACGCATGTGGTCGATGAGAGCCGTATGCCGGTTTTCCATATACTATTATGAAGAGCCACGTCAATGTATTTAAGTAAACAAATTCAAATTTATATACATATATTATTTGATTTTATTAATATGATGGGATATGTGTATCAGCACAAGTCTTAAGTGCTATGTAAACTTTGTACAATATACACATACATAAGAGAATGCAAATACAAAATAATTATTTAAAAATTTGAATAATAAATATAAAATATAACAAAAATTCATTGATACAACATTTAACGAAGACATTTGCTCAAATTTTTGAAATTTAACATGCAGTTTGTTAAAGAAGTTGGTAGCAATTCTGAGATATGCTTTTTGGTCAACTGTGAACGATATTTCGCCTTCACGAGCTTAATTGTGGGGTACGAAGATTCACAGTAATATGTTGTACACAAAAATTGAAATTAGACAACCGCTTTCTTTAAGTGTAAATGTAAATATAGATTTAAAACTTTTCCAATCTTCAAACCTAAGTTTGAAAGCGCGTACAATACTTAAAAGTTTTGCTTATATACAGGGTGTCCCAAAAAATAGTGATAATCGCAAACCTGGAGGTAGAGCGGCCCTCGGGGAACACAAGTCACCTCCATGTATATCCTACGATTTTTTTTAGTTTTCGAGATATGATTTGTTTTTGTTATTTTTCACCAAACTACTAATTCGAATACATTTTTGGTCATAGTGACTTGAATAATTGAGATAAATTGATGTTTTTTTTTTTCAATTTAGCTGAATGTTAGACCCATCTAATTCAAAAAGATTTGATTCCGTAGCTCATACTATTGCGCCAAAAGAAATTTTTAAACTCCGTTAAGTTCGTAAATTCGGTTCAAAACGTGCTAAGCATTCAATCTATTCGAACTGGGGAACTAGATTTTTCGCAGTTTTTATTGGCTCTGACTCGGTAGGGTTATGTCCGACCGAAAAACGGGTTTCACTGTTCACCTCAGCTCATTATCAATTACAATTAGTAGAAGTTTTTTTTCTCTGGTTATTTGGGGGGGGGGGGGACTCCCCGAGGGTAGAGGTGGTTCCAATAGGGCATTATGCATATCAAATTAAAGATCTCGCCGAGTACTATCGGGTGGTATTCGTTTTTTTTTTATTCAAGAAACTTTCTCGGAACGTTTTTACTGCCGGAAAACCGTTTATCATGCACTTGGATCATATGCACACCAGTTACCACACTAAAAGTATTCAAAGAAACAAAAAAGAATTTCTACGAATTATAGCTGGTAATGAACTGAGTTGAACAGTGAAACCCGTTTTTCGATCGGACATAACCCTACCGAGTTACAGCCGATCAAAAGTGTGAAAAAACTAGTTCCCCAGTTCGAATAGATTGAAGACTTAGTACATTTTAACTCGAATTTTAAGAATGATACTATAGAAATATCTCAATAAAATTTACATGGTATAAATAACCAATGAAATGCGGAAGTTTTTGAAATATGTTTGGGTGAAAAAAGTTATGTGACTTTTTTGTTTTAAATCGCCCTCAAAAGTTTTGGTACATTTCATTCTTTCGAACCTAACGGAATTTAAAAATTTCTTTTGGTGCAATGGTATGAGCTCCGGTATCAATTATTTTGCATTGGATGGGCCTAACCTTCAGCAAAATTGACCAAAAATGTGTTCGAGTTTGTAGTTTGGTGAAAAATCACGAAAAAAATCATAACTCGAAAACTACAAAAAATCGTAGAACGTACATGGGGGTGATTTGGATTCCCCGAGGGACGCTCTACTTCCAGACTTCGGATTATCACTATTTTTTGGGACACCCTATATGTCTAGCTTTTCTTCTATTCTTCATCGATTGTGATTAACTAGTTTGGACTTAAGATCATACACAAATCTCCGAAGTTAATCTTCAAAATTAAAAACAGTTTTTGAAAAACCAAAGATCCTTTTTTTTCGTTGAAATATTCCATAATGTCTGTAAGGAACATGAAGTCACGTTCCATTTTTTAATTTTGAGTATTTCTTTTATAAATGTTATGATAGGATTGCGGAGTTCCACAAAATGCAATGGTCCTTAGAAAACCCCTACTAGATTCTTGATATCGGCTTTCTTATCATCAAGGAATTACCATGTTCTTTTCATTTTATAACAGTTATCACAGGGATTCTCATATACGCTACTGCTAGGAGTTATATTCCTTTCAGTGCCACTGGAATTTCCTGTAGAACGGCAACCAGCATAGGTCCTTTCAAGCTGTCCAAAATTTTTTCGAAAGACAGTTTTGCTTTTTTCATCCTTTCACCTAATTTTTCTTGTGCTCCGCTATTTTATAGTAATAACACCAGCAAGGTAGCTGAATTCTGACACTTTTGTTCGTTTGACTCGAATTCATAATCTTGTACCGATTGTTAATGCATTTTGTTTTAGTTATAGAAATATATTTGTGCAGCAACGAAAGAGTTCTCAAAATTTCTGCGCCTGTCCTATAGTTAGCTTGTTAGTGTCCACCCAGGTGCTGAGTTCACCTTCCACCTTACTTCATCTAGTATGATGATGAACAGAAGAGGGTGAGAGAATATCATTGTTGCTTTACAACTAGCTTGACCATTAGTTAGTCGTTCAAGTTGCCATTGAGAAGTATTAATGTTTCAGCATCGTCGTAGAGTGCTTTGATCTTTTCGATTCGTTGAACCAAGAGATACACACTGATAAAAGCTAAGGAAAAGAGTATGTATCGCAAAAATGGTTAATAGCTTTACAACGTTCGCTAAGAACATGAATCCAATCGCAATTGGAAAGCCAACTATTGAGTATGGTGAATTTATATTTTTTTAAAGTACAGAAACCAGATGAGTAAGTGCCAATAGAATCGGAAGAATATACAAAATTCACAGATTTCCCTGAATCATTAGAAACGCTGCAGACGTTAACCCTAGAGAGCAAATCGAGTGGCAATAAGTCGCAGTCATTTGAAGGAAGCACCTATAGCTAATAGTAAAAAAAGTTGATTGAATCACCGAAAAGCATTAAGTTGAGAGCAGGAAGTAGAAAGCTACCTAACCTATTAGGCTTATCGACACATGATGCCAGCAGAGATATAAACTCCAGATCGTCAAGATCAATTAACATGGACGGAAAGTCGCAACGAACAGCTTCAAGTGCTTCTCCATCAACAAGATCATCTGAATCTAGACAGACAATATCGAAGCAAATGTTCTTCACATTGGTAAACAGAAATTTAGAGCAGAAGAGAAGATCCAGGGATGAACTCGCACACAATGGAGTTTCTGGGCTGAATTCTAAATGGACTAACTACCTGGCATAGGTCTGACTGGTAATTTCATCTACAATAGTTTCCGGATAAATTGAAGAAACAAAAAGGCGATTTATGATATCCAATGACTTAGTAACATTCGTGAAAGTACCATCTATATACGTCCGTAGCTTCACCCTATGTATATAACTACCCTGTAGATTTCAATATGACAAACACGTCCGTGTCAATCATCATTTTCCGTAACTTTTTTATTAAAGTACAAAATGACTGCAGTCCTGCAGCCTACATGCTGTCCAGGTTTAGACTCTGCAAAACCTTTCTTTATTTATATGTATTGCAAAATGCACCCTAAATAGTCTCCAATTTCGAATGATAGTAGATGGAACAGGAAATTCGATATAAGGACTAAGTGACATTCCATTTCGAAAATATAAAACAAAGTGAGTGCTGTGTAAATATACGCTTAGAAGGTGACAAGTAATGTCATCAAGTTGTGTAAGCATACTTCCTTTTTACAAAAAGAAAATTTCGAACGTTTTTTGAACAGACGAGTGTTTTGACAGAAATTGATAAAATGTTCCACATTCGCATCTTTCGGGATGAGACATCATCTTCGAATTTAATTGAACGGCCGAAAACATTTCAAAAAGTTGAGCAAAATAACGCAGCACTGTGAGTATTGTGCGCAGGAATTAAATTTGAACGGGTTATGAGGACAATGACCACATTGTATGTAATGATAAAGGTGTGAAAGAAATTCGATATTGAAAATGTCTGTTTGCGCTTTATCTGCAATATGAGCTGATGTCTAATGTAACCAAAATAAGTCTGGAAAAGGCCATTTATAGATGAGGAGCATCACGTTTATTGAGACATTTGAGAATCCGCAAATTATGAAACTTGATTGTGTAGAAAAGGAAATTGCTGGAAGACATGCAAACGATGTAAAGAAAGCAACTCAAATACCACATGAATGGATCCTGCAGTATTCGTTTTGCTTCATTTTTCAAATACGATGATGTTTCTGATGATGTCAATTTATAAAATATAAAAAAAAAACATTTTTCTTTTTTATTAAAATAATTTGCTACTCTAAAAAACGTTGACAGCTTTCTATAAACCAAAACGATAAATAAGCTTTTTTGTTTTGTTTTTATTTTTTATTTTTTTGTTTGCTCAACCTCATTAATTTAATGTTTTTCTGGTCTTTTTCCATATCAGCCCACTGCATTTAATGTATATACGCTCAGCACTGTTTGCAAAATAATCAAAAAGTAAGCAAACAATATGAAAATATTAAACAAGTCACAGATATAGCTACAAACATACATACATGCATACATGACACACGGTTGTAGAGAAAATATTAAAATTTTTGTTATCTTAATTGAGTCATTTCTCTGATGAAGACAGTAGGTAAAAGTTAAGAGATATTACGAACCCGGAATGGCGTTCAAATTTGTTATTTCGATAATTTTGATGTTGAATAAAAAAATACAAAGCGAACTATGAGCCTTGGTTGTATGGTGAAATTGTCACATTTAATCGGTATTCGACTAAAAATAAAACAACAACGGCCACTTATTGAATAAAGTTAGTGAATTACTCGTTTAAATGTAAAAAAAAAAAAAAATGGGAATATACCTAGTAGAAGTGCAGTCTACTATTTTAACTGGTATACAGGGTGTTTCCTCCATGGTAGTCAATAGAGCTGGAGGTGATAGTACTCACCTAGATAAACCAAAAATTATATGGCAGCAGGGGGCCAACCGTTTTGGAACTTACCTACATGGTGATTAAGAAAAAAAGCTAGTTTTTCACAAAACACCCTGTATATCTTAAGAACTACAAGGCGTGCAGACATTCAGGTCACACGTGTTTTCCCTCACTAGGGGAACTAATTATCTTTGAGAATAGGCTTGAGAATAGCTTTGAGAATAGGTTAAGAGCTAATAACTCTTTAACGACTACAGATAGCACATAATTAATTAAAGAGGAGATTACACAGTTGACAATTCTTATAAAAAAAGCAGAGTAAAAAAACGCACACTCACGTGCGCACACGAAACACTCATGAGTAATTTACGATTCATGTGCGCGTTCCATTTTTAAAAACTCATGATCGTGTGCGTGAGTTGTTGTCATTGTTATAAGCGCACACGCGCATGAGTGAGTAATTCAAAATAAGAAAACGCACACGTAATTTCTCACTGCTCTCATTTCCAACTTGTGTGAGCAATTTCATTTATGAAATACTTGCATTATGTAGAAAACGTGGATAATTAATATTTTTAATGTTTATTCGCCTTATGAGCATATGTATGTGCAGGATTGAAAGGTTTAATAAGGGAATTTGACAAAAATAAAAATATCTTTTGAATATTGGAACTTATATACTCATCGACGCAAGTATATTGAGGCAAATGCTTAGCTATTGTTTGTCTGTCTCTCTCGCTAGCTTCTCTCACTTTCTAAGGGTCACCTATTTTAAATCAAAGTTAACTTAATAGTAAGTTAAAAATGAGACGAATAAACATTTAAATATTAATTATCCACGTTTTCTGCATAATGTGCAAGTATTTCATAAATGAAATTGCTCACACAAGTTGGAAATGAGCAGTGAGAAATTTCGTGTGCGCACGCAAGTGTGCGCTTTCTTATTTTGAATTACTCACTCATGTGCGTGATTGGAATGAGCAAGAAAATCGCACACGACTCATGAGTATGCAATGCAATACCATTACGATGGTTCCAAATAGCCGCCATACCGCTG
Organism: Dioctria rufipes; assembly: GCA_963924295.1. Taxonomy (NCBI): domain Eukaryota; kingdom Metazoa; phylum Arthropoda; class Insecta; order Diptera; family Asilidae; genus Dioctria; species Dioctria rufipes. The sequence continues at coordinate 13,822,177 of OZ002742.1, read as the reverse complement.
CAAAGCCGTAGATTTTTTAATTATTCAAATTATTTTAATTAATCAAATTATAACAAATCGTTTTGCATAATTAAAAAAATACGTCCTTGCAGCGCTATGGTGGCTATTTGGAACAATCGTAATGATATGGCATTGCGCTACCGCCATGTTTATTTTCATGGACTACAAAAAAATGTAAGAGTTTGAATACCGTAATTTTTTCCACAAGCTTAATTAATTAGCCTGTAATTACACCACACCGGCCAACCCTAAAATTATGATTTTCGTTTCTTAAATCAATTAATTCGACACTTTAAGGGTCGCCATACTTGTAACAAATGACTTGGATTTTTGTGTCATCATCTCCCTTCTATAAGTCAAAAATAACCAGGAAGTGGAGGACAGCACGGATTGTTGGGACAAAAAGGAATACTACCGACCACGTATATTTCGAGATCGACTAGACTAGACTTCCGTCACTTCTTGAAGAAGATAGATAGTGAACTGTGTCGACTGTGCGAAGAGGAAGATGAAACCTTGATGCATGTTTATTTGTGAGTGCTCAGGTCTAAGGATGCAAATCACTGAAGGAACACTTATCTCTCCAAACAAAGTTTGCAATCTCACCCCAAGAGCAATAATCGAGCTCGTCAAAAGATTCGATTTTGCCTAACCACCTACTTTTAACATTAACATACAGGATGTCCCGTGTGTGGGTTATACCTGAAGGCTATGGATAGGTCATGCTTATGTCAGCAAAAAATTGTATGGGTGGGGGAATCTTAATAGTTTTCGAGAAAAGGGGATTTAAAGATATTTGGGTAGGTATGTTTTTTTAATTTGTCCCCTACCCAATTTGGGTCCAGCTCATTTTATAACATGCCATAAAAGGACGTATTTTCCATAAAATGAAATATTTCTATATCCTCATGCTCATGTGTATGTGTCCTGCTATCCCTAAAGTGAGCAATACGATCGTTGAATTAAAAGTTCAGTTCATTAGGTGTCGGCATGTATATAGTGTATAGAGCTATCACTTTAAAAGGTGCAGTCGCTTACCTTTGTTATTCCATTTTCAAATAACTTTTATCTACTCAGAGACCCCTGACTAAATATATTTATAATTTTGTGCGCAAGTGTTTTAGGATAGTTAACGTAGATGAATTTATATGGGGTTTTTTGCATCATATAAATCGTTGTAGAATAAATTGTCTGAAAGAGATCCTGAAGCCGTGTAGAAGTCTGGACCATAAAGTATTTTAACGGAAATCGAAGAAAAAACTGTTTAAATGGTGTCCTGATAGCCTTTTAAACACAGTTAAAAAAAATAAGCATGACGATGGCACGACTACATTCTTTAAAAATGGGCGACCAGAGCGAAAATGGTCGTATAACCCTTTCCTTAAATGTAATCGGGAGCTTGCACATCTTATTGCCAAAGGCCTAACTGAAGCCAAAGATACGGTTTCTGAGAGGTTATTCGAAAATAATTTGATAAGCTGCAAAATAATATAAAGGATATGAATGTAGGAGATATATTTGAAAAACGAGTTGTTTTCACCTTCGTACGACCACCTAGGGATATAATCAATAGCTATGTCAGAAGACTGGTTTTCAATTCGTTCTGAGTCACGCTGGATGCGAATATATCGCGAATCTGTCATCATAATCTACATAAAGGATAAAAACCGGGTACCTGTTTTATAGATAAACACAAGTCGCACTTGTGGTTAGAGCTGAGTGAAAAATACAATAAAAAAAATTAATTTCATTTGCATTTCCACCAAACACTACTCATATGATGCAGTCAGCTGTCAGTTGGAAGAAAAAACCATTCGAGAATGGCAGTCAAGAATGTTGGCTAACTTATAGCAAAAAAAAAACAAGAAAACACTTTCTATCCTTTGCAAGTTCAATCCTGCGAAATTTAAATATAGCAACCACCATAAAAAATAACTTCAGGAAATGTTTGGGAGGATGTGAGGGAGGATGAATTCGATGCTGTAAAGAGAAGACTAATGAAAAAGGAACAAAGTCTAAGAAAAGGTCGATTAAGAAGAAGAAGAAGGAGCAATGCTTAAATTGAATTACCAAGAGATGTTGAAGATGATGATTTAAAAATATTGGTTGGGATTCTTGCGCTAAGTGGTTGGTAGTTCTTACACTCTTACACTCCACTTACACCAATGCTTTCATTATTTTACAAGGACTTCCTGTACTCGAAATATGTATTAACAACAAAACTAATATGCGAACAAATTTTTAAGACTATTATCATCGTTGTTTTCTTCAGTTATTTACTTTATAATAAATTCACAATCACTTAGGTATTTTTTTTTCCATTATTATACCAAGTTTGAGGTAAGTAGATGCGTACGTGCATAATTTGTTTAGTTTTCTTCTAATGAGAGAAGTGTCTTAAAATGTGTTCATAATTCTTTCAATTAATAAAATTTATAATATTTTTTTTAAAAAACTTATTTTTTTTTATTTTTGACACAAAAAAAAGTAATAAATTTCCTCCAAAAAGCCTGTGTAGCCCCCCGAAATGTCCTACCGTAGCCCAAAAGTTATTTAAGTTGGCACACGTGAAAAAATTATAGAAAATTTTATAAATATAATCCTATACAGTAATCAACTAAAAATTTCTCTTAAAACAAATAAAACAGCTAGAATTGGTCTAACAATAAGATCAATTCTTATAATACCCTAGGAATGCCCGTATTTAATCTCGTTTGTCACCCATCTGTGAAAGTTTGATTTTTGATCAATTGGGATTTTCGCATATATTTCTAGAACGGTTCGTCGGACGGTAAAAATGACTATAGCCAATTTCATAGTTTATATTCTGAAAAACTTTTCAGTACAATCAAAACGTCTAGGACTGATCATATTTACAGTATACGTAAAAACCAAAATTTTTATATGGCAACACCAAAAAGGAGTGTCCTGATTTAGTCGATTTTTGAAGCTTTACTTACTATTACTATAAAAACACAGTGTACCGAATAGCAGCTTTCTATGTCAACGCGTTCTAAGGCAATATTCAAATAAATATGAAAAATGAAATTTTTTTTATGGCAACCCTACGAAGGAGTTGCCCGATTCGACCTCAAATTTCCATTTCTTTTAAAAACCCCATGTGCAAAATTTAATTTCAGCTCCCTAATTGAACGCGTTCTGGAGTTATCGTGAGGACGGACGGACGGACATGCAAAAATCAAAATAACTTTTAATATTATGCGTGGGTGTCCAGGCATGGTGTACAGGGAAAGCATATAATTTAATTTAATTTACTTTATTTTTCCTGCATACAGGGACGGATTTACCAATCGGCAGGGCGACAAATTCTCAATTGATGAAATAAAAGGAAGCTAGAACGAAGTTGCACTATCCGGCAGGAATGCAGTCAGAGTTACCGTTTTTAATGACGTTGACAGGTTGATTGCAGAACTACAAAAACGTGGTTCTGTTTGCGAGAGCAAGAGTAAACATTTTGACTTTCTCATGAAACAACATACCTATTTTGGAATCTAAAGATATCCGGGAGGGCCTTCTATCTGAGAGATTTAGACGGGACTTTGGGAAATGAATGTCGGCATCTGCGAGCTTATTAATTGTCGTCCACTGAATCTATATGGGTAAAGCAATTATCGCCCTGGAGGTATACAACTGCCTACATCCTCGTAAAAGGATTTTTGAATATTTATCCAAATGTGAAAATAGCGATGCTATTGTTCTTCTGAACACCAGGGTAAGACTGTTCGGCAGAACGGTCGTTTTTAGCGCTAAAACAGATGATATCAGGCTCAACTCTGTGCTGTATATAGAGTCAGAAATATTGCAGTCTGTAGACTATAGTGAAGTAATCCGTTCATTTGCAGAGAAGAAAGTTCGTCGCATGGCAATCTAAGCGTATGCTTACACGCAACGAACTTTCTTTGCATATAATTTTGTATACTTATTTTTTTTTAAGGTCGATGTACGTTAAATAAATGAAAAATAACGGTAACATTTTTGTTTTATCGAATTATTTAAAAAAAAGGGGGCCCTGCGACTTCATGTCCGGGCTTGACTACATTTACACTGCTACAAGTGCTGAGAATAAAAATAAATAAAAATTATTTGGAAATATTTTGGTCACGTATTCAAAAATTCTCTAGCATATCCAAAATGTTGGGGAGATATCACTGTAACCAAATATACCCTAAAGTAGCCATTTGCTACGGATTATAGCCACACTGGTAGTATACTTGTCCGAATACTTGCTAAAAGCGAACTATGACAAAATAATATTAAATGACCTAAAAATATTTAGGTAAACAACTTAAATTTGCATATTTTTAATAGGAATAAAATGATTGAGCAAAATAAGTATAAGATGAAACGTTAAGTGTTCGGGTTACCCCCCTCTACATAAAATTCTTTCCATGACACTACTCCAGTTTGGGTCAAGATAACGTTCGGAATGAGTACACAGGCCCCGGAACGCTAGGATGAAGAGACTGTTTGAAAAAAAAAACTTTCTTGATTTGGTAGATTACCCCCATATGACTGTAATCGCCAAGATTAGGCCGATTTCCAAGGAAAACAAGAGAATTACAACTAGAAGTCATTTCGAAACCAGACTTCCACTATATCTGATGCCCTTAGAACTACATTCACGATCTTACTAAAGCTGTTTTTGGCACGCACACCTAGGTCTGATTTCTGATACTTCATCAGAAGCTGCTACCAGAATGGTATACTTATGACTTTTTAAAAATACCTATATGATTCAATGATTTGAAATAGAATTGAATAAAATCCAAATAAAACGACCAAAAAATAATTTTCGTTTTTTTTTTTTTTTATAGAAAAATCAAGAGTTCGAACATTTCTACCTTAGAATTTACAAGAATCACTGAACAAAAAAACACGCACACTTCGTAAATAAAAAAAATAAATATTTTCCATTAACCATAGTAACTACGGACAGTAACAACTTTCTGCGCAGGTATCTAGAAAAAAGGATGAGCAGAGCATATGTGAAGACAGACAACACATGAAGGACGCACCTTTCATAAAGTATGAATTAAGTCAGACAAAATTCCATGGCAAATTACCTAAATACTTGGGCTGAAGAGGTTCCAAAAATTTTCCCACACCCATATGTCAAGAGTTGATGATAAATTCAGGTAAAAAGGAAAATAGATAACGTCGGCTGACTAAGAAAACAATTAAACTTATTTTACAGGGTGTCATTAAAATGTCATTGTGTGTCAGTCATTGTGTACTATCTAAAGAAAGATATAAAATCAATTGATTTACAGAAGTTGAGGAAATTTTCAGGAATATCTAGGAATTTTCCTTTATGATTTTTTTTTTTTTTTTTATAAATTAATCCACAATCGTAAATGCTAAGATTAAAAATTCACTCTAATCCAGAGTGTTTCGTAAATTTCCGTTAAAAAATTGTGCACTATCAAAAAAATAGCGCTCTTGATCGATTTTTTTTTTCTTTTTGTCAAGCACCAAACAATTTGTTCATTCTCACTGCAATTTCATTTATTTTTTAGCCACAAACTATTTTTATTTGTTGCACTCAAACTGAACTATATGTTACAAAAAACACACGCACACACAAACAAAAACTTCATTTGCATAATTAATTTAATTATATTATCGCTGAGTAGCACAACGCCAAAGTTAAAAACAATTGCGTTAGTTAAAGAGGTACCTTGGCGGTGGCGCAAGTGATGGTAATTCGTTACTTTTGTAACCGACTCCCACCGATCGAAGCAAAACAAACGGAATTGTAACTGCCGTGCCGCCGAACTGAACAAATCTGCGTCTCTAGGTAAACTAAGGTGAGGAAATGAGAAAAGTTTGTAACTGCTTGCATGCATGCCGTGCTCAAGTCAAGTCAAATCAAATGTGTGGTGTGGTGAATTGTAATGACTGTTTGGTGTGGTGGTGGTGGAATGGAAGATCGATTGTGAAAAATGAGAGCCACTGGAATCGGATTCAGCGGGCATACAAGAAAATTATGAAAATTTGCTTTCTTTGCAGAAAATTGAGAAACAAAAATGTGTAGAGGATGGGGGTGGATGGAATTTTGTTTTGACAAATTGTTATATAGTTGGTAAATAAATCCAATCCACGAGTATAATGGCTTTATTTGTCTTATACAGAAATAGTATTTGAAAAGGATTTGTCATTTGTTATTATTGAAGCAAAGTGAATTTACAAGATAGACGACCGCACACAGCACGTTTGCCAAGGTTAATTGTACACAAGTAATGGTAAACTTGGCATGTTATACAAGGATTAAATAAACAAGGTATGGTCTTAACGAACTGTCAATTGGCAGGTAGGTACGTACGTCAAATGGTGAAAAGGATTAATTTCAATTTTTCTAACCAAAGTGCAATAATTGGAAATTTCTTTGCTTTACCATCATTTTTTCTGAAGTAAATTTACACTAAAGTCGAAATAAATATTTTTAACCGAATGTTGCTTTTCCAACAAAAATGGAGCTAGATTAGAACCGGATGTTGCTATTGCAACAAAGATGGAGTTAGATTAGAATTTTCGATGCAATACTAGTGACGAGTTATCAGATTGAAGGCGTTGACATTTTTAGATATTTATCAAAGGGGAATGCCCATTTTATTCCCGACACCTCCAGAGATGAGAGATGTCTTAAACGATGAACTATGATATTCTGAACATATTTTATTAAGAATGCGTATTTAAATTAAACTGGGAAGCCTTTGCGTTGGGAGGGGTGTCAAACTTTTTAGCACTTTAGATCGGATCTAACTCGGTAAGGTTATGTCCGTTCGGAAAACGGGTTTCACTGTTCAATTCAGCTGATTACCAGCTACTTACAATTCCTACAAGAAAATTTTTCTCTGCATACTTTTCGGGTTGGGGATAGGAACCCCGGCGGGGGGGGGGTGATTCCACTACGGCATGTTGCATATCAAATTAAGGGTCTCGCCGAGTACTATCGGGTGGTGTATTTTTTCCCCGATTCAGAAAACTTTCTCGAGATGTTTATGCTGCCGGAAACCAGATTTTAATGCAGCTGGGTCACATACACCCCAGTTACTACATTTCACATATATAGGTATTTTTGCAGTTCTTTCTTTCATAGTCATTTGTGCTCTGTTGTGAACTCTATTTCTCATAGGAAGCCATTTTCCACAACGCACCAATTCTATAGCATAGCTTGCTACGTACTTAAAATTTACAATTTGACTCCCACTTAACGTCTCAATAATTCATCAGCATGTCTTTCAGTCAATAAATAAAAAATAAATAAATAAATAAATCAATTCGCTTGTAAGATATGACCACCAAGAAAATGGCGCTGATTACTGTTGATAAGGCCATACCTTATTAATTTTTATACCATGAGTGGGAGTGTTTGCTTTGCGACAGCATTCTTATTTAATATTTTTGAATATTAATTTTTAGGGCTTTAAAAACAGTTTTTCGTTATAATTTTCATTTTCTTGTATTTATGTATTGACCGATTTGATTTGACTTCGGGAATGGATTTAGGTTTTATTTTATCTGAATTTCTGCTATATCAGTTTTAAATGTTGAATTTTGCCTTTACTTATGTACATTTTGAGTACCGATTTCCAGAAACTGATTTTGAAATTTTACTAGGAATATATGCTTTCGGAATTTTTTCTTCAGTTTTGAAAAAACTACCATTTTTTTTAGAAGATGCTAAAAGGTCACATAAACTTTTCCGGTTGTTCGTATAATTCTAAACTGTAAACAGCGTACTAAGCCTGATCTGATATTCCTTAGATTTTCAAAAGCTGTAACAAATTTCTAAATTCAGGAAAATGATCAGAGAAGGCTTATGCCAATTTTTCATGGTTTCAGGGCTTCGTCCTGAAATGGATGAGTGTTTCTGTCTCTGTCTTTCCAGCATTCTGCATTTTTACTGTAAACTGTTTACTTTTTCATGTGTTCCATATATAGGTACCTACCACTCTTATGTTGCTGACATTTGACATTTTTGGCTTATAGAAATTACTTATCCTTAGTTTTCATACGTGAAAGACACATATATAGATACATACCACTATTAAATTCTAAAAGATCTTTGTCCAAAGTTTACCTGAAATGAGAAAAAATAAAAAATAAATTCACAAAAAATTACTTCATTAAATTTGAAATCTATGTAGGTACCTACACCACAAAAGATTTTAAAAAAGAGAAAAAAAACTCCAGTTCAATTCATTAAAACACTTTGAGAGATATTGGAAAATAGAAAAAAATCGACTGGACAGGAAATTTAGTTACAATCAACACGAAATCGCGAGCTGAATCAGCGCACAGCGCAGCACTAATAGTAGCGCGGGGAAGACATTGAAAATGTAAACAAAGGCATGTAACACACCTGAGCGTAAGCACTGACGTTCAACAGAAAACCGCGGCATTTCGTGAACAGGTAAATTTACAAATTCTCTTAATACATACATATGTCGTGGCAGCGCATGAAATCTTTCCTCCCCCCCCCCCCCCCCCCTTCCGTTCGAGACTCTTATTCATACAAAAACAACAACAAATCAATCACGGCTGACTGCTTCACGTCATTCTCACTCACATTGATTTTTTTTTTCTATGCTCTCGGCTCTCGGCCTTCTTAAGAGGAGCACATTTACTCCCGAGATTTTCACTCATTATTAAATAAAAAAAAAATATTTTTTTTTTCTTCATTAACAACGGACGAAGTTCGTTTCGCCGGCACCTTTCAATTGAATTTTCTAAGAGAAATGAATTAATTAAAAACGAAGAAATTTATGCGGCTAATTTCATGTTTTGTGATAGCAATTTCGTTGAGAAATGTGTGAAATGAGTCCAAACATAGGTTGGAGAGTAGTTAGTTGGCCAATTGGGTTGACTATAAAAAAAAAAAAAACAAAAACAAAAAAATAGATCGTCGATCGTGCAGTTTGAATTCGAGAGATTTTCTATAAGCCCGCATTTCGTATTTGGACATTTTTTCAGATATTATAATACGCCTGCGTGAAAAGCTTAAATGGCTTTGAAATTTTTACTGTCACACGAGATTACTTTAAAATTTCTTAATAAATTTTGTAGGACAAGTAAACAATCGAAATTTCATTAAAATGTTGTGTTTACACGTGATGAAAAGGTCTGTTGATAGCGCATTTCTTGATAGTAGGCTGTAGGTGAAATGTTACCTACGTAGGTAGTGTAGGTGGGGAAAATGACATTAACTGGCATAAGGTGGTTGCTGCTATCAAAGTTTTATGCATGAAATTGGAAATTTCGTTTTTCGAAATATTTTCTCTTATGTTGTACACACTTTTGCGCACGCTTCAACTAATCTTAAAACAACAACCTCAAAAACGACATTTTCATATGATTTCACTGCTGAGGGAGGATAAAATGTGTGGATCCGACGCATTTTATCCTTTATGAAAGGGAATAAAAAATAATCACAAGGTTATAAGAACTGGACGGGTAAGTCGGGGGAGGGTAAATAGATTGTCTGATGAATTGTCATGATAGAAAACAATTGGTAATTTTTGATGTATATGTACTTCTTGAAAAAAAATCGACAAATAAATTTCTTGCCAATTCTTGTCTTGTACGCGTTTCTTCTACTTTGGTTTATTTATCTTCGATATGTGTTTTTCGCTTGATTTTTTTGGATCATAGTAATAAGCTGAAGATTCGCCACTTGTCACAATGTTAAGCTTGGTTGAATTTCCGGAACATTGTTCTGCTTCAGTCAGCTTGCGCCATCTTTTAAGTCTCAGTCAAACTACACGGTATCTACCGACCATAAATCTGTCTGACATTCAGATGTTCAAACAGGATAGTTTTTACTCAGGTCATATGTATATTCCCGTGAATGATTTGGTGCCTATATGTGCACCGGTTGTCCTTAAGAAGCATGTTACATGTATATTTAGCTTCGATGGTTTCTAACTGAGACAACTACAATGGATAGACAATCTTCTTTTGGCTTGTCCTCAAGCGAATTACACCCATATTGAAACTCATTGAACTTGCTTGTATCTAATTGACTCCAGAGATTGGAGCACCAATCGTTGATACAGACAGCTGATGACTAGTATTTCTTATTCCACTGTTTATAGTGCTCGTAATAACTGGCATGGATCACTCGTGTGGTTTGCTCTCCCAACTTGCATGGTAAACCTGAGACAGGTAACGATAAAGAAGTTCACAATTTTAATCCAGCAGTGACCCCATTTTTAGTGAGGACACATTTTGGACATTTTGGAAGGGTATTTTGTGTAGAAAAAATTGTCTTAGACATTCTTTTTGTTATTGAACTCAAAAATTTGAGTACAGTTTTAATGTTGGGCTAAATATTAACTGTGCATGTTCCTCGTAGGGCTGAAGTCTGGCAACATTACTACGAACCGGTAAATGGAAATTCAAAACAGGACTGATCCAAAGTTGATGACTCTTGTTAGTTGAAACTAAACTACAACAACTTTCGAAAGAACGGTAAGAAGACGTAAAAACCAAACGTATAGAGCGTTCACATACACACAACAATATTTTTCCACGTGTATAAATAGATTAATTATGTGTGAAAATGAAATTTCGATTTTAATCTATAATTAAAGCGCCATACATGAAAATCAGTCAAAATGACTATCAACAATTACAGCAGAATGCACTTTTCTTTGTTGTCATGGCTGTTGCTGCGGCTGTTTTCTTTAGATAAAGGTGAAAGTATATGGAAGAGACTTCATAAAACTCTTACCCAAATTGCGATTACTGTGCCCATTAGTCATGCAACTTCTTGCATCACGACATGACAATGCATCACGTATCAGTACCTTTCATGGAGTGAATTTGTGCTGAAGCTGACGTTCATAATGTATTCGTCGTCATCGTAGGTACTTCCTCATTTCTTTTTGCAATTCATTTGTAGTTTCCGTAATATTTAGGTTTAGGGCTATAGCAAAATATTTGTTTGTGCGCGGCAGGGAAAAATAGTAAAATAAAAAAAAAATAAAAAAACATTCTTGCAGGGCACCACACCTTATCTTTGTGTAAATCGAAAAATTGTTACGAAAAATTTGAAAACAATAAAATAAATAAATGTAAGAATAATAAAGAATGAGTTCAGATCATAAAGGTGAGAACCCAATGAATGCGGCAGGCGTCACGTCGCTTTGACAGTTCAATAGAATATACGTGTTTAAGTTCGTGCCGGCCAAATGGCTGCCGCGCTTGCCGGACTCGACGCAAAAGTAGAGTAATGTTCTATTGTTAACGCGCGACAGTTCCTTTGATTGATTTTAAACTGTTTATTGCTTGGTAAGCTGAAAATGCAAGAACTGCAACATGTAATAACTCTGATATATTACATTATTTCACTTTCAAATAATAACTCAAGCTTTTCTATCGCTTTTTCTTTTGATAAATAAATCTTAAGAGTATCAACGCGACGCGTCAATTTGGTCTTGCTCAAATCCTACACGAGTCTGTCACTGAGAACTGTCATTGGGTTTTCATCTTAACTAGTGAGATGTTGTAAAAGAAGGAAAGCCTCTGGACCAGAAAAAAGCAGACAGAGGTGGGCAGGGGTAAGATGATGGTCAAAGCTTTTCTTACGCCTGCTCTTCTCTCTCTCTCTTATGAGAAAGCTGCCACGACTGTTCAACGAGGAGGTAAGAGCAGTGAAATTATTAAGCAGCCATGATAAGTTTGGAAATAAATTGTCTGATGCAAATAAGGGAAAAAAGAAAAGTGCAAAAGGATGGTAGGAAACGCAATACGCTTGCTTGGATTGGCCGAAATTTTTAGTTTAGACCACAATAACAACTGAGGGAGGAAGAGTACGGGCTTGTTGAACAGTCGTTGGAAAGGCCATGAAGTTCTGCTATTTTGAAAGTGAGCTGACACCCTGTACTTTCTAAATTACAGAGTGTTTTGTGAAAGACTAGCATAATTTCTTAATCACCCTGTATCTCCCAAACTGTTGATGTGGACCCCCCCCCCCCCGTGGCATACAATTTTTTGTTCACCTAGGTGAGTACTATTACCTTCCGCTCGAGTACTATTACCTTCCGCTCTATGGACCACCATTGAGGTCGTTACCTAGTTCTAAGCACATTACAAGGCTCCTGGTCAACTGGCAAACAAAACCAATTTCAGCACACACCTCCAGCGCTATTCGAAAAAACTGGACACGAGTACTTTTAAGCATTACAGGAACTATTTACGAGGTTTGTCAGAGAATCCAAAATGCGGACTTCGTCGAGGATTTCTGCGTACGAATAGCAGAAGGAGCGATTGCTTACTGGTTACAGTCATTGAACGGGGATTGAATCGTGGGTTGGTCACTCTAAAAGTACATTTGTAGCTATACCTGAATATTGATGAAGTTACGTAGACGCCACGGATTCAAATAAAAGTGAAGAGATGCTCATGCGGCAGTAAGTTGTAGTTAGAGGTTGTGCGCATATCAGCTATAGGATGCTGAATTTATATATGCATTTCACGACTTTGTCAGACGTCAGACTACTTGTCGTAGTAAACGCACCAATTCGCGGCCATTTAAGTAAATGCCATCTTTACAAGAAGGGTTTTTAGTAGAATTTACTTAATGTCGTGTTTAAACTTTTGTAACATAAAACATAACATTCTTCAGATTAAAACTATGTAATTCAATTCAAACTGTGTTGTTTTACATAACAGCATCTTCTAAATTTCATTAAATTAAAAGGAACAAATCAAGACGGAATTATATAACATAATGAAATTCAACGTTTTATAAATTAGAATAATAAAACATTTTTTTGTCTTAAAGCTATATTCAGTTCAATATGCTTTTTGGCCAAACTTGAACCTCTTGGTCTCTCCTCTCCACTTTTATTATGGATTGGGAGTTTTTGATCTGTTTGATGTGTTACATCTGAAGCTCACCCTATAAATGTCTCTATTATTTCTCCGTTTTTCCTCTTAATTTTCAATAATCTGCTTTGTCTTAATTTCAATCCCATCCATAGTTTTGCCGATTTCTTGATTGCGCTTATTCTTTGACACTCTTGCGGACTTCGAGGGAATGTCACATGTGTTGTACGAGATTGAATGATTAGATCATTGAATAACGATCTTGACAATATTCTCGATTGTGCAAAGTGATCACGTCTAATTCCATGCGCCTAAGATCCAAAACTAACTCATCTCTTTAAATCAAGATCATCACTTCGTTAATTTTGATGAAGCATTAGTTGAAAACATTAACACCTGAGGAAGTGCGTATAAAATTATCCCCTTTGCCTAAAAAACTCGCATAGCTCCAATTTTAGGTGGAACTTGCGGCTCTCAGCAAAAAAGTTCACGTGTTTTTGAATTTGTTCAGTAATTAACCATGTAACCATAACCCCATTCGCGAATATTCTCATGCAGCCTAACTCAGAATGAACTAAAAACCCGGCTTCTAGCATGGCTATTGACTGGATCCCTAAGTGGTCGTATGTAAGGCAAAATAACTGTTTCTTTAAATATGTCTCTTTCATTCATCTCCTTTATATAATTTTGCAGCTCATCAAACCATTTTCGAATAACCTTTTCAGAAACAGTATCTCTGGCTTCGGTTAGGCCTTCGAGAATTGGATGTGCTAGCTCTGGATTGCATTTCAGGAAAAGGACGTAACAATTCGCCCTGATCGCCAATTTTTGAAGGATGTATTCCACTATCGCCTTGCTCATTTTTTGCGGGCTGTATCTTATGAACCGTAATAGGTAGTGAGTTGAAAATTTTTATTGAGTGTGTATTTCTATTGCTGCTATAATAACAAATAATAAAAATTAAATTAAATTGAAAATTAAAGGGGTCCCAAGAATCTTGATTTTTTCAGCGTTTTTTGCTCGACCTTAACAATCGCTGTATCTCTTGAACCGTAATAGGTAGACACACGAAATTTACCAAAGAGTGAGAAATACTATAGCTGCTACAACAACAAATTATGAAAATAAAAAAATAATAATAATATAGTAAAAAGTACATAGTGTTAAATCTTGTACGACGGTACGGAACCCTTCGTGTGCGAGTCCGACTCGCTCTTGGCCGGTTTTTACGAACTGTGCTTAAAAGACTATCAGGACTTAATAGAAACCCACATGTGGTTAACGACTCGCATCACTTAACTAGTTTTTTTTCGGTTTCCGTTAAAATACTTCATGGTCCAAACTTGTCTACACCTTCAAGATATTTTTCAGACAATTTATCCTGTAATATTTTTTGGAATATTTTATTTGATGCTAGATAGAAAATTTTCCTTGTCGAATGTCTGACAATACTTCATTTAGTGTTGTAGCAGTATATTTTTTCCATATTTCCTTATATTCAATACATTAAATCAGACTAATTAATGAAGAGCTGCTTGTAGGCCGCAATATGGACAAGGTAAAAAAAAATGCAGCTCTAATTTGCGGCCACGGTACACGCGAACTGGCTCATGATATTAATCATTGATCCATTTCGCGGCCAGTAAAATTAATGTGGATATTCCGAAAATTTACATAAATTTCAAACAATATTATATTTATTTGAAATATAACTATTTAAAAAACTTTCTTACGACATTAAAATGGCATAAAAACTCAGTCAGCATTACGTTACAAAAAAAATATGTTTTCTTGCATTTTCACATTATTTACATGCCGACTCCTAATGAACTAAGCTCTGACGACTCAGATTTAACTCAACCATCCCATTGCTCACTTTAGGGGTAGCAGACATATACACGAACATGAGGATAAAGAAATATCTGCATTTTAAGGAAAATACGTCGTTTTATGGCATGTTATAAAATGAAGTGGACGCGAATTGGGTAGTGGACGCGAATTGGTGCATTTACCCTATATAGAGCGGTGCGCCGTATGCTATGTTTCTTAACGAGACCAAAGTCATTATTATCTACTCTTTCAGCTATTTTAATCCCACCTTCAGGGAAACGATAATTCTCCATCAAGTTGATTCTTCTTCAAATGATTGTTTGTGTTCCTTTACAACATTTCGATTGCTGGCTCCAATTCAGGCTCTACAGATTACAGTTGTAGCGTCGAAGTGTATAACCAACCGAATTCCATTTAATATTTGTTATTTCTACATCAATTCTTTCTTCAATAGGCAAGTAGCAAAAGCTAATCTAAAATTAAGCCTGGATTACTATACAATTGAGTAGTTTTAACATCCGGTTGGTGCCCTTCTTCCATCTACTTGGCGATCGCTATTATAATTGCCACAAAAGACCCTGAAATATCATCAGCGGTAATACCTTGAGGTAGATAGCTGCCCAAAATATTTCTAAAAGATAACACAAAAGACGTTATCAGTTCGCCCAAAAGAGATAAATATTTATTTATTCAATTAAACATGCGCAATTCAAAAATTGTTTGAATACTAACAAAACCTGAAACTAATTTGGCATGCCAGCATGCCCATAAAAGCCAAAGGCATTAAGGAAAACCATAGGCAATCAACATTTCTGCAGCAGCACTGCGTTTTGTCATAATCACGCTCAAGGGTTAACAACGAAAGGTGTGCGTGCATATCCTCCTCTCCAGAGGAATTTATATATGCATTCCCACTCCCTGCCTTGTTTACACGTTCATTTTTGTTATTTTTAAACGTTAGAAACTGTTTTTACCTCTAATCTCATATCTTAGGTGAATCTTACGAAAGATGTTTGGAGAAAAAGTCCCGCTCGTTGGTAATTAGCTAACTCTAAAGAATCTGCAAAAACTTTTCCGTGCGGCTATGCTAATGGATGCGATGGGATTCACTTTTCATCATCATAAAAATTTCTCACTTCTCTTCTTCGTTTGTATTTAAATTTTCCCTCAGTGCACGAACAACGCCGACAACAGTTATTGCCAGAGTTTATCTGCTTTGCATAACATCAGACTCCCACATCAGTCAACAACTGTCAAATGGTATGCATGTATACACCTAGAGCATACGGTGGAGTAACCCACCCTGAAATAAATCTCATTACTCAACATATGCATGTCGTCCCTTATCCAAAACAGAAGCAAAAACTTGAAATATGCGCAGAAGTAAACGGATATTGGCGCATTTCGTTTGCTATCGTAACTCGATCTGTTTTTTTGAAATTTAGACAGTGAGAAAAAAACTTGCACAAAGATTTTTAATTAGATTTGAGAAATTCAATTCAATTCTATGGCGCCGTTGTTTGTATTACTGGGTTTTAGCTATATTTTAAACAGGAAATGGAGATTAACAGTTAGATTTCAATATACATATACCTACATACATACATACATGCATATTATGTAGGTGACAGCAGTTTTTTTTTAAATTGTTTTCTTGATAAAGGATTGAGTGTGCGTTTGCTTACTCTAATTAAAAATTAACATTATCCGAGTTATTTTGCAATTTAAAGCCGTGAGATAAATTCGAAAAAAATTAAAAGGTGATTGTGAAAAACGGGATAAATCTAGCGGTGAATATAAAAACACCGCCAAAAAAGAGGATATATATTTTTTCAATATGGCACTCACACTTACATCACCTACTCTGGTGGCCATCATGCAATTAATAGTCGCCATCTTGAAATATTTTATAGCGGCCATCTTCAATTTTATACTGGCCATGCGGAGCTCTATGCATATATACCGGCCATCTTGAAGTTTATACTGGCCATATTTAATTGTATACCGACCATCTTTAATTTTATAGCAACCATATTGAAATGTAAGGATATTAGGAATAAATATGTCGGCCTCAAAATCACTAAGATCATATTTTTGGTATGCAAATATATATTTTCGGGGTCAAGGAATACAGCTAGACGAATTTTAAAGAATTTGAGGAATAAGAAGACACAGAGATCCACACCAGTTCTTCTTGAGTAATGACACTGAATTCAAAAACTTGGTGTAATTGTAAGTAAAGCTTTATTTTAAGATGAGACATTAGTGCAGATGAATTGGTCAAAAACCCTGGTGCATGTTACAGTTTGAAGTTGGATAGGGCTAAAAATTAATGAAATAATGCAAAAAGCGGCACATTTAAGGATAAACGACCTCGACATGAGATAATTAAAAAAATGACCTGTTTATATTTTTTTATATTATTAAAGCAAGCTCAGGAGAACCCTATGATGCAAAGCACAGCATGACAGGCCGAATTTAGGGAAAGAATTATTGGATATGAGAGGTGAAGCCCTTAAGCTTTCGAAGATTGTATATCGGAGGAAAGTCAGAATATGGTAGACTGTTCCACATTTGCATAGTTCGAGTTAAAAAAGCATCACAGAATGTTACCACGGCCGAAAGTAATTTGAAAGGTAAAATGATGTGCGCAGTTTGCAGCGCGAGTATTGCGTTGCGGCGGTGCTCGAACGATTCGATATGACAAGTTATTGCCAAATCTCCAATGAGCTTGAAAGCTATTTTTTGGACAATATCTAAGGAAACTAAGACTGTACGATCAGCCCCGGCCCATATATGAGAATTTTATTACATCTAGATTTGACGTGTAGAGGAGCGGTAGATTTGACGGGCTGAAATAGTTCTTAGACCTTTTTAAAAGTTCAAGACATTTCGAATCAATCTTTGGTAACAGAGAAGATCTGATCATCTGTTCAGCTTAATTTAGTGGAATGTTTACTGACTGTGAATCGGAAATTAATGCTCTGCTCCATCAAAGAAACGGAAGTGGTTAAGTGATGATCTTGTTTTAAAGAGATGAAACAGCTTTGAGACTTAGATTCATTGAATTCGACGCGATTCACTATGCCCCAAGCGAGGATATTGTCAAGATCGATATTCAATGATCTAATCATGCAATCTCGTTTGAAAAACGTCGGCATTCCCTTTGAAATCCACATGATTGCTTAAGTAGTAAGCGAAATAATGGTACTGGTGATCAGCAAAACTATGGATGGGATTGAAAGTAAGAGAAAGCAGATCATTTATGAAAATTAAGAAGAGAGACAGAGAGATAAAGTGCCCTGGGTCACACCACATTTATAGAATGAGTGAGGTTCAGATATAACGCTAACTAATACAACTCGTAGTTGGCGACTTGATAAAAACTTTCAATCCATAATAGAAGATGAGGGAAGAGACCAAGTGCTTTAAGTTTCGCTAAAAGAGCAGGATGCCAGACTCTATAAAAGGCCCTTGAAATATCAAGAGCAACGATTTTGGACTCACCAAATTTGTGAAGACTACGGTTTCAACGCACCATAAGAATAGTTAGCAAGTCTCTAGATGAACGTCCAGCCGAGAAGCCATATTGGCGATATTTCATTAATTTGGAGTTAATGATAGTTTCAAAGACCTTCGAAAGAATCGAAGTGATTGCAATTGGTCGATAATTTGAGGGATCGCCACCCTCTTCTTTCTTGGGAATAGGCTGAACTTGAGCTATTTTCCAAGCAATTGAAAATTTTCCTGTCGAATAAGACAAGTAGAACGGTTTCCGCAGAGGTTTAGCCAAGGATGAGGCACAACTTTCAATTAACAGGGGGCGAGAAACCGTCAGGACCTGCGGCTTTAGAGACGTTGATCCCTTTAGGGACCTTGAACACATCTCTTGTACGGATGTGTATTGACTCTTGTACACATCTATACGGGAAATGCAAAACAGGTATCTGTGAGGTGGATGGAAGAGGAGAATTTGAAGCGAATCTAGCAGCTAAAATAAAAGCTTTATCCAAGGAATCAATAACAACTTCACTATTGTTAAGTAGTGAATGTATAGAGGAACTGGTGAAGTTGTTCCTGACTGTTTTGATCAGGGACCAGAAACCTTTGGTACCTTTGCGGCTAGCCAAGATTCTTTGTCTAACATTCTGATCATATAAATTATGGACCCCTTTATGTAGCTATTATGAGCTGATACAGAGCTGCATGAAACACAGTTTTCAAAATGGTTACTTTGCTTATTCCTTTTATCGCCACTGGCGAATAGTACTCACCCAATGGATTGATCATATAAAATATAAAAATCCATGGCGAAGTACTTGACAGTAATTAATGAACGTACAAATTTACCATCGCAAATGCCAGTTGATTGGCCGTATACTTTGTAAAATAGAATAACCTATTTACATCACTCGTCGAAATATGAATGGGACTCATTATAAGACCGTAGAAAGCCTGACCAGCCTATATCTGTAGAAGATCTGGTCGACCTTATACCTTAGAAGATCTGATCAACCCATTTTCGTAGACGACCTTGTGGACTCATTTCTACCTGGCACAGCATAGTTATGGAAATTTATTGGATCGAGTGAAATTCCGTGAATCCTGCATAAGCAGAACAGTACGAATGTAGAATAGTTTGCCATCCTCCCCCCCCCCCTCCCCAGTTATGAGCCACAAACGTTCAAACGTAATGCGCACCGTCATACCTATTTGTCTCAACAAAATAATCCTCAACTCCTTACCCCTTCTTCGTTTTCTGAGAAGGCTGTGCTACGGCATCATAGGGTATCCACTGTGCTTTGACAACATCTTAAATAAAAAAAAAAAATAAAAAATTATTATTATCAGCGAAAAGAACGGAAGCAGCACCTGTGCATACATATACCCAACTGGTTTTTTCAGCATTTGAAATAAAAATGTGGAATAGTCTACGATCATCTATCTTTCCTAGAACTTACAATCACCGAAGACGAAATCAAGACACCTCCACCACTGTCTTCATGTCTCCTAATCATTTGCCATATATAGTATTCTTCCCCTATGCCGGGTTATAGGGTATCCCCAGAACTTGGCTTAATAATATGGGAGAAAAAAAAACATATAACTCATATGTTGTCACACTATTTTCGCATAGACAAAGCAAAGTATAAAAAAATATATAACTGTGACTTAACCCGAACGACTTCATCTATCATCACAATCAGCATCCCAAAGATATTACCCCGCAAAAACTTCATTTAAACTTCAACATATTTCCAAGTAACTTCCCACTGACCTCGATCTTTGCAAAAATCCATTCATTCTCCACAGAGTCGCATAGAAATTATGTGTGAAAATAAATTTCGATC
This sequence comes from Dioctria rufipes, assembly GCA_963924295.1. Taxonomy (NCBI): domain Eukaryota; kingdom Metazoa; phylum Arthropoda; class Insecta; order Diptera; family Asilidae; genus Dioctria; species Dioctria rufipes. The sequence goes on along the minus strand of OZ002742.1, from coordinate 13,802,141 downwards.
TTTAGAAAATGTGAAATATCTATTCACACCCAGTCTAAGAGAGTCAGTCAAAAGTCATAAATCATAAAACAAAAAAAAAAAAACAAACAAGAATCTTCTCAAAAATTAATGCCATTTCTCCCATAACAATTATTCGCCAAGCGTGGAATTAAAGTCAAAAAAACCCTCGAATTTCTCTTAATGAAGTCAAGTCTCCATTGAGAGTATCTGCGGTATCTGTCTGTAACCGCGAATCAATCAAGAGCGAATCAATGAAGACCGCACTTTAGACATTGTCTAACGCAGGTTAATTGCGGTTATCGAAGTCGCGTCCGTTTCACCTTATTTCGGCTTATGCAAATTTTTATGTAAAAGACCTTTACTCCGTAAGCGGTGCGACGATGGCTGCAGCGGCGGCGGCGTTTCTTAAAGTTATAAAAACAAAAACAGCTCTGAACCGGTCTGCGAAATTATCTATAGGAAGTGAGTGCGTTTCGTCGACGAGTATTACTTCCTTCCTCACTACCGTTTTGGTTGGTCTCGAAGTTTATGGCATCGTTGTCCGTGGAGGGGTGCGCCGTCGTTGGTCACTTCCACTTTTATGGACTCACGTAAATTATAATTATCTCTTGATAAATTTCATTCAAAGTTTCAAGAAAGGAGAAAGAGAGTGAGGAAGGAGAGAAAGAGAAAGAGAGACATATTTATGAACGTAAAAAATCTTCAAAGTAAAGACAAAAACTTGTGACTTTCTCGAAATTTGGAAGTTTTCTTTTGTTGACTTTATTTCGGCGTTTCTCAACCGGTTTTTAGATTTTTTTTTTTTTGAAAGGTTAAAGTCTTTACCAACTTGACCGGTTGCTATTTTTCACACTTCTTTGTTTTAGTTGAATTTTTAAATGATTTGATCTCCATTAGGGGATGGACCATCATATCAATGTCCCTTAACGTGGTTTTAGTTTTAGTTTTAGTGGCTTTATTGACTTGTAGCTGATGATTTCTACTCTTCTGCTCCTTTTTTCTTTCCTTCTTTATAGTGTCATAAAGGAGAGACATCCTCTTCCTTTTTTATAGTCTCATGAAGAAGGAGAGATATCCCCTTTCACCTGCTAGTAAAAAACCTGATCCCATTAGGCCAACAACCTGAGATCAACAGGTGTTTCAGTATTAGTCTTGCGTGGAAATTCAACCATTGCGATATTTAATCGAAATACCGTGGAGGACATGATGTCTTGGACTGGACTTGGCTCTCTAGACGCATGATTTGAGAGTATTCTCTTCGTCTTTTCTTGTTGTTGTCCTTATAAATCTTTTAAACCTCACAAATGTTTTTCCGCTTCATTTTTATGATGCTTCTGGAAGAGAGGGGTGAGGGAATTCTGGATAAGTAGTGTAATAGGTTATATGGAAGAGAAAAAGCTATAAAAGTCGAAAGTGAGCAATGTAGAAAGAAAAGAGAAAGACCATGTCGAGTTGAATTCGAACTCATGACCCATAACGCGCTTACCAACTGAGCTACTGAGATCACTCTTGATTGGTATGGAACAACGTCCGTCTCCGTAAGGAAGAAAGGAAAAAGTTCTGGGGTAGGCTTTTAGCATATATTTTTTTTTCTTATTCCTCTAGTTGCAGTAAGTCCGTCATGTGAAATATGCCAGAGGGATGCTCATCTTTCTTGAGAAATGCTATAATTCAATGTAGGTGTGCTGCGAAACATTACTCGTGTATTGCTGCATTCCAATGAAAATCCAGTTATCAGCAGAATGCCTCGCTACAGGTGGGCGCTGATGGGGTGTACCCATAGGATTATGAGCCCATAATGAAGCTTTAAACATTTCCCAAGTAAATCGTTCAGAAAAAAAATCAGTGCGATAAATTCACAGTTCATGACAGATCCTTTTTTTTTTTAATGAGTTTCGATAGTGTGAGCTTGTTGAAATAATTAGCGTGGAAGATGGAAAGTCTGTTAGACAAGTCAGTTTTTCCTAGAATGGTATAGTGAAATCAATACATTATATTCCTGAGTGTCCATGATAATACCAGCATTGCCATGCGGAAGTGTAAGTCCAACCAAAGATAACATTTGGGTGTCGGACGTATTTGATGAGAAAATCTTAAGTCTAAGCTTTATAAAATTTCATAAACTTGGGTTTGGGTACGTTTCAAAGATAAAAACTAAAACTCTAATGAAACGGTGATATCACAGTTATATCAGTGCCAAATCAATCTTTCGCTCTGATATCTATGAATTGTTTCATGACAAATTGATCTGATATCAAACGCGCTGTTATTGTTTTACCTCACAACAAACAATTGCTATGCGCACGTCAAAATCGCTTATCTGCAAAGTGAGTTTAAAAGGGGGATTAAAAGTCGTCTTGTCTTAATCGATTTATAAAATATGTGGTTGCACATGTGACACCCAAGCGCCATGAAGTCAATGTGAATTGCTCCCAAACGACCGCTTTATAATTATACTTTTCTGGTTGGCTGGATGATCTTCAAAGGCAGAATAAAGAACGCCCGACAGATCGTTACGGAGTGAATTTTGAGTAATTTCCCTTTTTGAGTTTTTTTTTTTTTAGTTGCGTCGTGGAATTTAGATGGGTTTTAATTCTCGACCTCTGCTGAGCATTCTTTCAAGGTCAAGCTAAGACTTTAAAGGTAGTCATCAACAGTGTGAATGACAATGACATGAGAGATAACATTTTACGGTCTTTATCCATTGAGACTAATCTTCAAATTCCGGGCTACTGACTTTCATTCCTTTATTTTTCTTGTGTGTGTGCGTGTGTGTGTGTAAATTGTGTGCAGCTTGTATAAGGTTCAATGAATTTTAGTTGTTTTGTTACATTTTAAGACAAAATTTTGTCACAAAAACAAGAATTCACCACCATTTTTTCCAATTTTGTCATGGACCCCTGGCGAAAGAGGAAGTAATTAATGAAAGCCTTTTGAGTGTGAAAATTCCAACGAAAATTGGTAACAATATGAAACTTTGTAGTTGCACAATTTCAAGGTCAAAATTATTTACTAAAAGAAGAAGTTGTTGAAGGTAGGTGTATGCCCGGTTTTAATGCAAATCGATTATATTGTGCAGGTGCACTTGGTGGTCCATGAATAGCTTGGTTTATGTCTATACTAAATTAAGGTGGTTAAGTCATGCGTCTTCTGATATAATCCTAAGCTTGACTGTAGAAGAGTACGCCAACGTACTTGTGTACAAAAGACGACGCTTGTGCGTGGAGATCTAAAGTCCTCTGCATCTGAAATGAAGATGGGAGTAACGGGAGAAACAGAGCTGACGTGAAAGCAATATGGACCGTCCTAATAGCAGCCCGTAGAGCACTTCCGTTGATGAATTTATGTTCCCTTGGGTTAGTATTGTCATGGCAGGATGCAGGTATGTCGCGGCGTATAAACAATAAGCAGCTCGATACATTAGCACTATGTCGACTAAATTAAGGTTTGTAGAGTGAATGCAAGGTTCTAGAATCCGAAGAGTATCCGTCTCTTAAAGCGGAATTTGCCAGAATCGCTTATAGGTGCCATCTACATTGGATTTGATTTACCAAGTCAGTCAGTATGTCACCTCTGCAATACGAAAACTTGTAGGTATGGTGATGGCTGAGGGCAGCAGGATTCAACGATCATCCTACTTACAAGCTTCGTAGGGGCAGAAGCAGCATACTGACCCGTATAAACTGGGTCAATCAAAACCAATGCGGCTAAGAGGAGGCCATTTATTAAGGTGAAAAAGGAAAACAATACAGGGAAGTAAAATGATTAAACACAGGTCGTTTTTCTTTTCCTTAAGCGGATTGAACATATTTTTATCCTTTTGTCTTACATTTGTTTGCAAAAGTAAGTATATGGTGGCCTACCTACTAAATAGCTGCTGTTATCCGGGAGCTGTGGAAAAAGGAGAACAACTTTTGAGCATAAAACTCAGTGAGATGCAGCAAACAATCATATTTTAATCATACACCCATATACATTTTATCATATCTTTGCTACATCCTTCACACACACATATGCATTCAATCATATTTTCGTTACATCCTTAGCGTTTTCCCTCAATAGACACAGAGCCTTCATGTATACTGACAAGTTGAAGAGAGCGACTTACGCCGAACCGTTGTTACCTGCGGACTCATAGATTAAATGCATTTGCGACACACACATAGTAAATGGAGTGCGATATACGCAGGGGTAAGCAGGTATTATGCGACTCACGCACTGATGGTGTGATGCGACGTACGCAGAACAGGAGTTCGCTTATAGTGTGGTGCGACATACGCAGTACAGGCACTCGCTGATAGTGGGGTGCGACGTACGCAGTACAGGCATTCGATTCTTTCGTTAATCACTCACACACACAACCTAACTATCCTTGGCTACACATTACAATTTAGAATAGCGGAACTACCTGCCTGACCTTCAATCTACTATATAATTTAATATAAAATGTGTTTGTATCTCACCCAATGATGTATATTCATACTTCACACGATTAATTGAACGCGACTTCTCATTTATCACTCACTGCACAGACAGCGACTAAGTGTATGCTCACTCCAAACTTTTCGCAATCTAGTCCCTACGTTTCTCAACATCACATTCGCAACAGTGCCTACCAAACTAAATAGATACTTAGTTTACAGACTTACTAAATATTCCTAACACATTATCAATAAATCCGAGGGGTCTAGGAATATAAAGTTGGACATCGTCTGCGTATAAATGACAATTAAAATCATTTATGAATATGGCAAAAAGTAATGGGCCAATAATGGATCTTTGTGGCACTGCATTGCACTGCAAGCAAAACACCTAGGAGTAATACTAGATTCTAAATTACATTGGAGGATAAATGTGAATGAGTGCATCAAAAAGGTGACCACTGCACTATATGCCTCCAAGAAAACTTTTGGCAAAAGATTAGGTACACACCCTGGCATCGTGCACTTGATGTGCGCCGTACTGCTTACCGGACAGTAGTATTGTATTCCAAGCGGAGGTTCTGGGTATTATCAACAACTTATGATGTACGTAGCAATCGAGTTATCAAGGATTTGTTTTGACAACCAAACTGCAATCAAAGCTCTGGACCAGAGCACCATTAGATCGCGCTTAGTGCAACGTTGTCACTGTGAGCTCGGGAAACTTTGTGCCGACCACATAGTAATTCTCTGCTGGGTGCTGCGTTTAGCTACGAATGTATAGTATGCCTAGCCGCGTAATCCATAGGTCGGCTGATAGAATCAGCCAAAATGATTCTAGATTTAGAAGCCTGTAAACTGGCAAATCGCAGATTGGGAGAACTGACCACATGAGCGATTTCCAAATAGATGTGGTCCGAGATATGTCCTAGGAAGACTGAATCTCTGCTAAGGAGAACCGGAATGACGTGCGAAATCTGATTAAGTTATCACAGGAAACTGCCTCTTTGATAAACAGGCAAACTCCATACAATTAATTCTACAGAAGCTGTATGGACGAGGAGGTTGAAATTGTTGAGAACCTGCTGTGTGAATGCCGTAATCTTGCTAAGCGTAGGCGGAATACACTTGGTAGCTAATTTTTTTTCGAATTGAGAGAATTAGCAGACAAGGAGTTGGGGACCTGGTAAGGTTCATTGAGTCTTGTGGCTGATTTCAACGTGCCCCCTAAATCTAAAGAATCTTTTTCAGGTAAGGTCCCAATAAGGTGGCGTCACAAATAAATTTGGCTAATCGTACATTCTTTCACGATGTCCGCCACTTCATCTGAATCTAACCCTCTGAAAGCGACCACTCAGGTACGACCGGATCGACTTACATGCAGAACTGGAAAATGAAAAAACAAAAACGAAACTTTTTGGATTGTCCACTGTCATTCAAATAAATGTCACGCCATAGTTCTTTAAAATGATCGTCCATAAATCAAACAAGAACCTCAGGAAATAATTATCAAATCGAACATGAAAACTAAATTAGGTAGCACTTCTCGAGATTTTTTTTTTTTTTTTAGTAAAAAACAAAACAAAACTGCTCCCAGTCCCAACGTAATGACCGGAAGTGACATAAACATGCGCAGTAAAATATATACACATATAGAGGGACGGTCATATAAGAATAAAAAAAATAAAAAATAAATCAAACAAAGAAACAAAAAATTTCCGATACCGTTTTTGAATTATTCCCCCCACTACTGTGAGTGTGAAGATTTGCAACAAAGCTCGAAATACCTTTACCGACACCAACAAAAAATTTGCATGAATTTTACACTGACACTAGTGCAAGGTGGGAGTTGTCCAGTGATTACCATTGAAGGTATTTGGCGCAAGTCAAATGCACGTGATCATCACTATCGCGCATTGAATATGATGCAAATAAATGGGAAAACTCTGCGCGCGACAGAATTGTTTAGTTTGAAGCTATGCGCAAGTCAGAAAGGCTCAAATTTATGAACACTGATTTAAATGGAAATTGCGGCATTTAATGATGGTTACTCGCGATATTTGTTGGAGGAGATAAATACAGCGCAGTACCTACAATTGCATGAATATAATCGTCGCACATTGATTTTTCTCTGACATAGCAACAATGTCCTGCACCAGATTTAATCCATCCGACGACGTGTCGCAAAGTTTTAACGGAATTCATGAAAAGTCTTCCTGGATAAGATATAAAAACGAACGATTCTAAACGTTTTTTTTTTTGTTTTTGTAAATCATTTTTTTTTTTAAATCTTATGACAGGACGTGCTTGGAATTTGTAAGTTTGATAATTGATAAGATGATCTTACCAGTGAACTACTTGGCTGTGTATTGTTCAAGTGGCGGAATATACAGCTACATATGTATGTATGTAAATATTATCGTTAACAGTGGCAGTGCCTCTCAAAATGTCGACGATATCTAATTACGCGAATACCTTCCACAGTCGCGCCAGTTAAGGTGAGAGATTCAGTTTTCTATTGTTCTCGGTCTGTTGGTCATGCGAAATGATCGTTTTTCCTCGTTTCATTTTATTTATAGGCTTAATCGGTCAAGTGAATTGGATAGCCACTGCGGTGTACCACCACAGGTAGTAGTAGTATAATTCGAATATAATATGTGTAAAGTTATACCTATAGTAGGCCACTGGAAACTTATAGAAAATAATTTCTCAGACTCTTAAAATGTTGGTAGAAGGCTAATAACCTCAAACCAGACAATGCAAAATATTTTATGGAAAATATTTAGAAGAGAGAAGTTCTTTTTTTTTAACGCATTTAATGCTAATTTAGTTCAATCAACTTTGGATTAATTTGACACAGTATGCTGTGACGTAACGAATGATGGAAGAATGGACTGCTTATTTTCTTTTTTCATGTCACATAGGCTTTACGTAAACTTATTTTACCTGAGGGGGTGATTCTGATGGCTTTGTCGTAGCTTAGACGTATATTTTTGTCACATATTTTGACATTTCACCTCAAATTTGTCGTACTTTTATTTTCAACATATTCATTTTGATTTATCCTTTTCGTAAACCACAAAATAAAATAAAATGAATTTGCAATGAATTAATGTCAGAATACACGCCTAAAAGTGCGACAAATTAATCAACTGCTTCCGAGGTTGTGACAAAAATTTTATACTGTGGTAAATGAATATTCTACACCTAATTAGAGCAATAAAAGTGCTTAAATTTGAAATATTATTTTGAATTTTTAATGTAAAATGTCGTTTTCAGTTCATTCTACGTAATGAAAGTTTGCTGAGCTAAATAAAAAAACGAAAAAATTAGTAGAAAAGTTCATTTAATTTATGCGAATATTTTGACATTAAAGTACGACAAAGATATCAGAATCACCCCCCTGGATACTGATTCTGATTCTAATCTTTTGTCCTAGCTTAGGCGTATATTTTTGTCACATATTTTAACATTTCACCACAAATAACTTTTTTTTTTTTTCATTTTGATTTATCCTTTTCATCAACCACAAAATAAACTAAAATGAATCTGCAATGAATAAACGTTAGAATATACGCCTAAAATTAGTCAACTGCTTGAGGGGGTGATTTTTTGTCGTACTTTAATGTCAGAATATACGACAAAATGAAATGAACTTTTCCACTGCTTTTTTCGTGTTAGTATTCAGCTTACGTTGAACTGAAAATGACACTTCATATTACAAATTCAAAAATATTATTTCAAATTTAAACTACTGTAGCATCTCAATTTATCATAGTTTAAAATTTCGTCATAACGTCGGAAGCAGTTGACTAATTTGTCGTACTTTTAGGAGTATATTCTGACGTTTATTCATTGCAAATTCATTTTAGTTTATTTTGTGGTTAATGAAAAGGATAAATCAAAATGAATATGGTGAATATAAAAGGTATGATCATTGGTGGAAAGAGATAAAATTACAAAACCGATGTCTACTGAGATGTGAAAAATTATAGAATCGAGAAAAATATTATGAAAACGCCAATAAGAATAAATTGAAAAAGGACTATTGGGAGAACAGGAAAGAAAGAAAATGTGTGAATATATGGATTTTGACTCTAATCTACTAATATATGTACATATGTATATGTCACTGATGGCTATACATTACCGTAAAGCTACAACAAAATTATAAATACACAGAATATAAGGTTATCCATGCCTGCAGAAGTGCGGTTGGGAGATTCGATCTACCATTGCGGCTTATGGGAGAGAACACTTCTTAACTTTAAGGACTTAAACAACTCTCAAACCACACATTTTATAATAAAGATATTTTCGACTATTTTTTTTTTTAACTACATTTGTTAGGGTTACGTGCACAAAGAGGCGAGGCGAGGCTATATCAAGAGTTGAAGAAATAAAATGTACGCTGTACTCTGAGAGTGTTCATAACAACGCAGTGTCTGCGCGCGATATGGCGAGACACCTCGAGGTATCTCGTTCGAGAATGAAATTTTTAGAATATTCTTATAGGTTTTTTCTTTGATATTATCGAGGGGTTCTTTACTCATTCTCATACATATATTGGAAGAATCTATCAGGATCCGTCCATATCAATATAATAAAAATTATGGGAAATATAGGAGAGGAGGTTCAAAATCCTTACAAAATTATTCACCCTTAACAGTTCTGCTTCATAGTTTCAAGAATTAAATTAAAACTAAATATATAAACTGCCGTTCCAAATATGTTTGGACTTGAAGATGGTAAGGAATGATACTATTCTCAAGCATTTCATGCATCGGTGCAGGACACCCTCTGTTCTTAGTCTGTAAGTAAAAACTTTAAATCTCTAATACCAAGAATACTTCAGTTATCATCGGACCCGTTTTAAATCGCTCATAGCTACCTACAACATGAGGCTGTAAGTGGAAAGAAAGAAATGAGTTTATTTCTTTCATAGCACAAATGTTGTAACTCAATTTTTGGTACCTTTGAACCCGTGACACCAAATGTATTACCAACTTAGACCACACCCAGGTCTTTCTTCAAATTAACATTCTCTCACATCACAACCCGTACCTACCTACCTACCTACCTCCTTTTTTCCTTTCGCGCATTTTCTTTTCATCATGATTAAATTACGCAACCACTTCAAACACCTCCATCAAAACATAAAATAATTTCGCTTTCGTATCGCTTTGACCCGATAAAAATACAAATAAATTTGCATAATTCGCTCTATTTCTGTAGAATCATAAAAATGTGTAAAAAAAAAAAAAATAAACGCGACTCACTTATGCAGGTAAATATATCGGTGGAAAAATTTAAATTGTTTTAAAATGGAAAAGACAGCTCGCGAAAAGATTTAAATGGCATTAAGAAAGACCCTTGAAAAGTATGGACAAGTCCATACCTTCCTCATCGGCTTAAGTAACTTAAGTGGAAATACGACAAGCCAACTAGCTTCTCTTCATCTTATCAGACGACACCGACATGAACTGATTGCAAATCGTTATTTAATTCCACCAAAGAAAATGCTTGATCGCCTGTTAAAAGTAAATGGATTTCATTTATATTCGAGAGACGAACATGTTGCACAGAGGTATGGAAGAAGTGATGAGTGAGAGGAAACATAATTTTTGAAGCAACAAACACTTTGAGAAAGAAATGTCACGTGCATGTCATATATTCACCTTATTCCAGTGGAATGGTTTGAGCTGTGACTATGAAGCTTTTGGTATGCTTTCAGTTGTTTTAAACCAAATTGAACGAATGATTTAACGAAGCTTAAAGCTTTGTAGCGCGTTTTAGATATAAGTGTTTGTGTTTAGACTGAACTATATTAGACGTAAATAATTTTACAAAATTGAACGAGACAGGTTTACTTACGAAAAATTGATATTTTTAGCCAAAATATATATCACGTTCCGTAAGAATTATTATCTTGATATTTAATGTTTTCAATTTTAAAAAGTGGTAAAAGTGAAAAAATTAACAAATGGAAGTTGATTTAATTGAAGATTTGTGCTTTCTATTAATTCGCAGTACCATTTTGTTTCATTTTAATTTTTACATTGCACTTTTTTTAATAATTTTATAATAATTTAATTGTTTGACACATCGCATTCTCACGGAATAAGGAGCAATTCTTACCGCACCTTTATTGACTGCAATTTGAGTTTTAAACTTAACGAAAGTTCCTCTCACACGAGTTAAAGTTAATTTGTTTACGCCTGTTAAATTAAAGGGCTCATAGAAGTAAATCTAGTTACGTATATAACAGATTTATCTGTTTGACGATTTAGGTTATAATACCACGTTAAATCTGTCCTTTGGAGCTAAAGAATCAGAATATCTACTTTTACCTTCTTTTATGAAATCTCTGCAATTTCAAACTCACATTACTCTGGGAACATCTTTACGAATTTTACATATATTTTTTTATTTATTTTATAGTAAACCTATAACGGGCAAGAATTTTAAAAGGATTTTATTATTCCCCACATCTAGCGACACGTACCTACTACATACCAAAAGCTAACTAGCATTCAAGCTGATTTGCAATCCGGTTAATGGGAAATTTCGAGATGCTAAGCAAGTGTTTTATGCTGATAAACTGGACACTACATTACCTCCGAAGAAACTTTGGCGTACACTACGCAGTTTTGGTATAGCCAGCAATAAAAATTTGGACTGCGAGCTAAATCCTGATGACCTTAATACATACTTTGTATCGCACAATAATAATGTTATTACCACCTCATCGTGCATGAGTATGGTGCGCCATTCGACACGTCCTGTTGACTCTGGTATTAGTTTCCGTTGTATTGATGCGAACGAAGTAATTGACACGATCAGTTCTATTCGCTCTGAGGCTATAGGTCCAGATAATTTACCACCCCGCTTTGTTAAGCTGCTGTTACCTTTTATAATTAAACCTATTCTTACATATTTTTAACGCCTGTTTAACATACAGTGAATTTTCCTCACTTTAGAAGGAACTGCGGTGGTTCCCATTGCTAAAAATTCCTTTGCAACGGAGGCAGGTGATTTCAGACCGATTAGCATATTATGCTTCCTAGCAACGGTGTTGGAAAAAATTATATCTAAACAAATTCAACTGTATCTATTACAAAATAACCTTCTCAGTCAATGGCAGTCTGGCTTCCATGCTGGTCACAGCTGTGAGACAGCGCTGTTAAAAATTACAGCTGATATTGGAACAGCTCTTGACATTGATAATCTTGAGTCCTTAGTTCTGTTAGATTTCATTACAGCCTTCGACACCGTGGACCCTTACAAACTGCTTGCAAAACTTATTGAACTTTTTGACTTTAGTTCCCCTGCTTCCAAACTTATTAATAGTTTCTTGACAAATCGTTGCCAGCGGGTCTCATCCAGTATTAGTGAGACATGTGACTTCCCTCAGGGATCTATATTGGGTCCTCTCATGTTTATTTTGATCTTCAACGATCTACTAAGTGTAGTTTCACAATGCAAAGTTCATATGTATGCTGATGATATCCAACTATAACTTAGTTGTCCCATTGGCTTGGTTGATGATTGCGTTAGTAGGTTGAATGAGAATTTGTAACGAATTCACGGGTGGTCTGTCATCAATGGCCTTTCATTAAATCCTATTATGTCGGTGGCCTTGCCATTATACAGATGCACTCTCGAACCTCCATATCCCACATCACCTATTCTCCTGGAAGGTTCTCCTATTTGCTTTATATGTCAGGTAAAAAATTTAGGTTTATTCTTGAATTCCAGTATGACTTGTTGTGACCATGTCAAGGCGATCATTGGCAAAGTGTATGGAACACTCAGATGGCTGTGGTTGTACGCCAATATTTTTTCGACTACCGCGCGCATAAATCTGATTAGGTCACTATTACTACCTCACTTTACATTTGGATCATTGATATTCCCTCGTCTAGATGCCGCCTGCAAGTGGAAACTGGAAGTAGGTTTCAAGGATTGTACTAGATTTGCTTTTGGTTGGCGCTTATTTGACCACCTTACTCCATTTAGGAATAAAATCATTGATTGCTCTATGGACGTTTACTTATTGCGCAAAGCACTACTTTCACTCCATAAAATTTTGAACAGTGGCGTACCCTCATATCTGTTCCGTTTTATTAATTTTATGCACAGTGAAAGACATTTGAATCTGGTCTTACCTCGCTTTAAACACTCAGTACTTGATGGTTCTTACTTTGTCCACGTAACTCGCGCTTGGAATACACTTCCACCTGCGATTCAGCGTACACGATTGGTGGCTTCCTTTAGGTGCTTGATCAATGATTTTCTGCGTCCTAGTTAATGATTCTGCACGGTCACGGTTCTAGGAACTTCGAATTATTTTTACTTTTGAGTTTTCGTTTTAGTAACTTCTGTATGCTTCTTTTTTCTTATTTTTTTACTGAAATCTTATTTTTTTCATTGGTTCTCACTAGCGCCTCTCTTTATCTCCTTTTATGTTCCTATGCCCAGAAACGAAAAAAAAAAGTTCCATTCCACCTACTTCCAAGAGTGGTCAACTCTACGCAACATTATCTAACTAGATTAAAAGCTATTAATAATCGAGGCTACCGTCTTCCTATCAACCTGACAATCAGAGAATACTGATGATACCAGACCTGTACTAGGTGCTCAGCTTTACCTTGGAATTGAGCCGGTTCATCAAAATTAAAAAATGTTAAGAACTTGCCATGAGTGAGCACCGTCAGAAATGAAAATCCCACGACAAATAATTTACCAGTCGAAAATATTTCTACCAAAAATAGACGCAGCTACAAGTGAATAGCGTCTGAAAATGAACCAAAGGAGATGTCAGTTAATCGATAAGTACTATCACGTTACCTGTGAGATTTATCTACCTACAACTACGAATTTCTTTAAGCGAACCAAAATACGTCTAGTGAGCGATAGATTTTTTATTTCAGGATGCAGAACAAATATCAATTATCTGCAGTATCCCTAAAAATCTTCATTTACATTATTCAGGATAAATAAACAGCTGTCGGGTGTCTACAGTGTTCCCTGAGAAAAATCATAATGATACCAGATTATAAGGCTATAAATTTTCAATTACGATTACTTTACAACTCCATAGGAATTACTAGTTTTTAAAAATTACAATTATTCGATAATTCCAGTTTAATTGTTCAAATATGATTACCATTATATTTTTGAAGGTAATTAATAATTACTTTGTCAATTATAAAAATAGCCGTAAAATTACAGTAATTAAAAGTAATAATTAACTATTTGGGGGCTACTTTTGGAATTATAAGTAATTTCAAAATTATATCAAGTAGTAATTAAAAAAACTAGTGACAAGAGTTTTTCACCGTTAACGATGTGCAGTGAGAATGCTTATTTTCATTCGATTCGCAGGCCTAGTAAACACTTCAAGGGTATACATTCGAAAAATTAAGAAAACTGGTGATGGATTCAAAACTAAATTGAAGAGAAATTAAAATGATAACACGAGAGTAAAAACAATAAAAAGGATTTTAATCTAACTAGAATGAAAACAACTTACCAAAGTAGTATTTGTAATTACTTTGAGTAATTAAAAGAAATATCAAAGCAAAACCAATAATTTCTGATAAACATAAAAGAAATTATAAATTTTTTAATTACATACCTACTTAACATAATTTTGAAAGTACTTAGAAATCCAAAAGTATTCCCGAAGTACGTAACGAATGATTTCAATTATCGTAATTAAATTACTTTTAATTATCCTAATTAAAGTTACCACATTAATTATTAATAATAATCACATTTAAAAAATAAAATTACGATTATGGAATAATTATAATTAATAAATAAAAAATTCTAAATCCTACGGAATCATATTTACAGTAGTAATTAATTACAAAAAAAAAAAAAAAAAAAAACATCATAAGCTCAGTACATGCCAGGTTATAGAAATTGCAGAAAGACTAGATTTCATTGCCGTGGCAAAACATTTTCATAAAAAATAGAATTATCCTATTTAAGTTCATGACCTAAGAATTGATTTGCGCCTGACGCAGCCGCAATTATCTACGTAAAATCCATATTTTATGTGTGAAATTATTACTTCTTGTTGCACGTTTTCAAAACGATACCACCTATGTATGCACCTTCAGCGGTAAAGGAATGAAAACATCTTCTCTCATTTCCGTATAAGTCATAATCAAAATTCCTCATAAAGTCGATTTCATTGAGGTGCTCATCAGAAGAAAACCATAATTTCTGCGTAATTTTCTTATTTCGTTTCCCTATAAAGTTGCAACCGCAGATCTCTTCATTTATTTTTTTTTTTCTTTTCTTCCAAAACGATTTTTCCCTTAACGAAGATAGAAACCGGTTCATTAATTAGGCGGCAAGCTTGCCCCATTCAGATGACTCAAAACAAAACTCACTACAAGACTCGTAACCCCGTGAAGCCGAGCATGAAGGAAACAAAGAAAACGCACAACCAGAGAAATGCACCTGTTATGATTCCTCAAAACCCGATTATTGCCGGGATCCCTTCAAGCAAGGCGAAACAAAAACGTAACGAAAATGTAAACATGCTTGCATAGAAGTGTACGCAAAAGAAACGTTTTGGTGTTGTGAATGCGTAACAGAAACGAATCATCAGGCCAAAGAGAAGTGAAACTGAAAAGCGTAGATTGTCAATGTAGTGGTAATTGACATTATATTTCGCAAACTGTACTCTAAAGTGTTACGTTTTCGGAATGAAAATTACGTTTAGTTTACGAAACGTTTTGCATGTGGCTTTTGAAGAAAACAACAGATTTTTCTATTTTAATTTATTCGATAAAAATAGCATCACAAACCTTAATAAGAATAGAGCAAAAAAAGTTTATTAAGGAACCTTAGCTTACACTACGTTACAATGTTATTAGGTACATCGAGTAGGGTATAGATAATTGGAATTATCGATAGACTACAAAATAGCTTAGTAAACTGACAAAAGTTCAGTAATAATAATATAAGTGTACCTATTCAAATTTGTTGATAATCCAAAGTTTTAATAAAATAAAAATTAACGCGGCGTTTTGTTATTCACAAACACAGCTGTCTGCTGTCAGGTTCTATGACACAGGTCAATAAATCCAGAAGTACGTTTTCAGTACGTTTTCGTTTCACTTTAGGTGTACATTCTCAAATGCTTAGGAGAGGTACGTTTTCATTACGTTTTTGTCACGCTGTGAATATAGTGTTCATGTACTATAGGGCCGTGGGTGTATTAGTAAAACGCGGTTCGTAAAGTTCACGTTTTCGTTTCACTTTAGGTGTATACTCTCAAATGTTTAGAGGGATGGGACTGATGTTACTATTCCTTTTACAGAATCCCACACCTATGCCTATACTTGCATACATATCTTTGTATGTATTTTGTAAGAAAAACGCGATTCTTTCCTTTTCTCTTGTCTCGTTTTCACTGCTTTTACGCGGTTAAGGCTTGATAAGGCAGACGAGCAGGGTGGCTGGTTTCTATCTTGTTTTCTTTTTTAAATTTTTACAGCTCAGGTGCAACGTCTTGTAAACTGGCTTACAACAACAATCTCATTTCAGGGAGAATATTTTTCTGTTTCTATTTTCTTCAGTTTGAGTTAACGTAATTTGGCGGTTTGGCGGTACACTGGAAAGGATTTAAGTATTTCGATAAAAACAAAAACAATTTTTCTATCTACTTTGTGCTTTGGGTCGTTGTCGTGCAAAAGTAAGGAATTTTGAATATTTATCAATAATGCAGGATAACTCGGTATATACATAGAAATCGAAGAAGAGCTGACGAGGTACTTTTTTTGATAATCTATTTCTATGGCGTCTAAATTCAGATTTCTCAATATAACGTTATTGTTGTAATGTGCGAAAGAGTCCACACAAAACAGTACGTCCATTTTCCCACGACCTACGATATTTTAAAGGAAACCATAAAATCCTGTACTAGTGCCTCTACCTGGTTAGGTCCAGTCTACATTTTTGGAAGGCCAGTACCTCGTGCATGTTTGATGAAATTATGAATTCCTCTTACCTACACAATCAAGTCGTGCAAACATTTTCAGCCGGCTAGTCATTGGGACAATAAATAACGTAATCTGGTGCTTAGCACAGTTGCTAAATGTTTTAGCATCTAAAATTGGCCTAGATCCATCCTGCTTCCCTCAGGAAACGCAGGATGCATCTGAACTCTTTGCTTTGAAATTCCGCCAGACTTGAAAAGAAGTAGCTACCTAATAGCCTACCTCTTTTATTCATCAGAGCGGGGTATTCGCAGAGTATGTGTTGGACGGATTCGATTTGCTGCGAATCCTTACAACTCCTGCAGAAATCGTTCACCGATATACCCAGTCTTCTAGCATGATCTCCTATGGCCCCATCCCAATGACCCGTAATGATCCCTACTAGATTACTGGTATATGTTCTACTGTCATTAAGCAGCTCTCTACTCCTCTTTCTGTCATGCAGGCGGCCACAATTGCCTCGCGATACGGCAGGGTTCCCTGTTGATCCACCTGATGCTTGCCTTACGACAGGCGCCCCTGATGATCTCCTCTTTCAAAGTTTTGATTGGGATCCTCACATCATAAGCTATCGCTACGGAGCTATCTATTTCAGAGGCCTTTTTCGCCATCTCGTTGCCTGGGTTTACCCTGTGGCCAGGTACCCAGCATAGTGTCACCTTATGCCGTATAGTTAATTCCTCAAAGCTGGTCTGCACTAATTTTGATTAATGGCCTTAATGCCTGCTTGGCTGCCAATATACAGGGTGTTTCATAATTGGTGCACCAAACTCAAGGGTTTGATAGCTGAGGTGGAGACAAGCAAAAAATTATAAGGTGAAGGGGGAGGGGGAACACGCGTCGTTTCGGCGGTAGGGGGGTTTAAGATTTTTAGTGCTTCTTCCACTTTACACCTTGTAACTTTCTTGATATACACCCTATCAAGGTGGAATTCATCTCAGATGATAGCAAAATGTCTAAGCTTTCCAGTGAATGCCCAATCAGCCTTCATATCACCTTCCGTCGAAAGTAGTAGGACGTCAAAGTCAAAAAATTGGAAAAAAATTCCTAATTTTTTCAAATTTACACGATTTTCCCGCCAAAATGCATGATAACTATACAGTTTTATTACAAGATTTAGAAACCCCGGAATGTTACCTTTAATTTGACTGTACCTGCCTAAATTCAACCGTTTTTGAGATATTCTCCTTTCTATGATTCAATACTTCGTTAATTTTCCTAGAAGTCTAAAAGGATGTTCAAGATGAACCGACATAAATTTAATATATGGAAGAAATCAGTGTAAGAGTTGTATCGTGTACGTACCATACAACAGTTGGACCAATGTACCATGTTTGGGCCCTTGATTTACTGTCGATGAAATCCTCCCAACAGGCGAAAAGGCTCCCCCAAAAATGCGAAACTTTTGATGACAACAGTGTTTTGAGAAAGTATAACTAGTTGTGTACATATCAAAATGGACAATACCAGCTACTGTAAAGTTTTGAAGTAACTTCAGCTGTCAGTAACGCCGTTCCGTAGATACTCATTCCCCTCGAACAATAAAAAACTTTCTGAAACAATTTAGATGAGAGGTTTTCTACCACCCAGAATATTTCACCAAAATTAGGCACCGAATGTCTATTATTATGTGTTTCCATAGCCGTAAGTCGCCTTATAGGTAGGTCAGCGCTTCAGGACGATTGGTGAAGTCAAAGCCTAGCTGGCATAAAAGGGGTAACCGAGGTATAAGAAAAAAAAAATTTGCCACAGTATCAAAAATGCATTGCGCGTATACTTTTCATTTTTCGTAACATGGGAGGAAACTTGCTTTTGAGACGGCCCTCGTACATACTTTGTAGTCAAGAGAAAGAAAGAAATTTCGTTTGAAAATGGATGGGTGGGAAGAAACGAATTCATCAGATGGACGGCAGGATTATCTGGGTGTTGATTCTGATCCAGCGCCGTGTCTAGGGGTGGGGCAATGGGGCAGCTACCCCAGGCGCCGTGCTATGAAGGCGGACTTGCGTAATTTTATTTTATTTTTTTAATAAAAGAAAAAACTATTGAATCTTCAAATTTGAATTGAAAAATGATTTGTCGAAAATAATTCACCGAATGACAATTCGTTGAAAAATCTATTCGACGCAAACCAACACAACATAACCTAACGCATTTATGACATCTATACGGCGATCGTACTGTATGAAACTTATTATACGTATACATTTATGTATACATCCAAAAACTATCGATATATTTGATAGTATTGATAGTTTTATCACTAGGTCCGAGTATCGATGTTTAAGCATTAGTGTGTACAGTCTGCTCTGGTAATAAGGCCGCTCTCAATTAGGGATGAGTAAATCAGATCTGAGACGACTTAAAGCTCCGGATCTCTACAGTGAGTCAAGTGATCCAGTTCTTACTTTTGGCACCAGACGGTTCTAAAAATGTCATTGAATTACTATATTTCAATATTTCATGCGAATGCGATGCTGTAGTATCCCATCATTGACTCTGACTCTCAAAACTGTCAGTGATACGCGTTGGGAAAGTAGGGTTGATGCCATAAAAAACCTGTGCGCTACCAGATATTCTATCGAAACATGAGGTTCGGTCCATCGTGAATTTTAAATTCATTTGTAGCGTGATAATTTCAATATTCAAAGCAAAGTTAAAGTCGCTTCAAAATTATTATAAAGTCCTGCTTTGAATACAGTTAAATGCTGTAACATTCTAGATAAAAGCATAGATTTTCTGAAGTATAGATCTGAAAAAGTTTTTCTAGAATACTGAATGAACCGAAGAGTTAGCATCTAAGGTGGAGGTAGAGCGGATATTTCCACTTAACAACACGGTCCGGTTCGGTAATTGCAAATATGAAGCTCGAGATGAACATGTACCAGATCAGAATGAACAAAATTCCTTTACCACGTCGTTGATACAGCAGTAGTATCAATGGAAGACAGATTTCAACAACTACAAGCGCACAGCATTGACCTCAAATTTCTGTATGATATTCATGCTCTCAAGTCTTCAAGAAATAATGAAGAGCTGCAAATATTTGCATAGAAAATTTTTACAGATGGGGAGAAAATGGGTATTGGTAGCATTGATCTGTGTGACGCAATTATGAATCTGGCTGCGATTTTGCCTGCTGATTAATTCACAATTGAAGTTTTGAATTTCATCGTAAAAAATAATATTCTGTGGATTATACCCAACGTTGTCATTGCCTTGCGGATATTGTTAAGTTCATCCGGTTCAGTGGCGTCAGGAGAGCAGAGTTTCTTGAAACTGAATATTATTAAAAATTATCTGCGATCGACAATGAAGAGGACTGATCACCCTATCTATTGAAAACGAATTATGTGATCGCATCGAGTATCAGGAACTTATTGGAGACTTTACAAAAGTAAAAGCACGAAAAATAAACTTTGAGTGAAGATATTTTTGATCAAATGAAAATTAGATTGGTTTGGAGTTAATAAAATGCGATGAAAGTGACGAAACACCCACTACCCACTGGGTCCACTATCAATTATTATTTTTTTTTTTTTTCAATTCTGTATTAAAATATTTAATCGGAAAAGGCCCCAGGTTCCCCAAGGGCTAGGCACAGTACTGTTGATCTTTTGTCGTATTAAAATGTGAAAATACACAAAAAATTTAAAAATGAACTTTTCTTCTACAACGTTTGCGCAGCATTCAAGTTTGACATGATCTATGTAGAATGAACTGAAAATTGCACTACGCATTACAAATGCAAAAACATTATTTTGAATTTAAGAACTTGTAATACTCTACTCATTTACCACAGTTTAAAACTTTTGTCACAACGTCGCCGGGGAGCAATTGATAAATTTGTCATACATGTACTTAATTTTTGCAGTATATTTTGACGTTTTTTCATTGTTCATTTTGTGGTAAATAAAAAGAATAAATCAAAATTAACTCTATACTGAAAGCCAAAATACGACAAATTTATGGTGAAATAGCAAAATATGTGAGAAAAATATACCACAAAAAGTACAACAAAAGTTCAGAACCACCACCCAGATCTTATTCACTTCTTTTTGTAGTGGCGAATAAAGGATATAATTAATAGTAGTGAGATTATATCACCACCACAAGTCTGACACAAATGTCCCTTAGTCAAATCTCGGCAAGTGGGATAAATACAAACCCTTCCACCCCCATGAGTCCAACTAATAATAACTCGAGATAAACTACCATCACTTGAAATTTGGAACATTAAATTGTGGACCACCCTCTATATCGCGGGTGCTCAACCTACATATGAGTCGCGACCCGAATGGGGTTGCAACGGGTTTTCTGTATGGTTGCCAACTTAAATAGTTATCTAAAAAAAATATTTACTATAAAGCATTATCAGACATGTCCGTAGACGTTAAAAAGCAGATTTTGAATAAAATCAAGGTTTCACTATTGTTTTCTTTTCAAGTTGATAAATCAAAAGACGAAAGCTCGTGTGCTCAGTTGCTTGTCTTCGTGAAATATATATTCATTCAGATGATATCAAAGAAGAGTTCCTATTTTGTGGTGGACTTGAGACTACTACAAAAAGTGAAGATATTATGCAGAAGATAAATACGTTTTTTGAGACTGGAGGATTAAAATGAAAAAACATCTGAGAGGCTTGTACAGATGGTGCACCATCTACATATGCTTGGGTAAAAATCGAGCTTTCAGAAAAAAGCAAAAGAGCTAGCTTCCCAAACAAGGCAATTCACTGCATGATTCATCGGTATGCCCTTGCCAGTAAGACTCTTCCAACTGCTCTGCAAGAGGTACTTGAATTGCTGATAAAAATCGTAAATCACATAAAATTTGGAGCTCTTGACACCTGTCTGTTTAAAAAACCTTGCAAAGACATGGACTCTGATCACGAGGTTAATCTTTTCTACACTGCAATACGCTGGTTGTCGAAAAGAAATATCGTGTCTTTGAATTGAAAGATGAAATCAAGTCGTTCCTGGAAGTACAGGGGAAACATGACCTTTTTGTATACTTTAACGGCACAGCTTGGTAGCATATCTACCAGATATATTAGAACAGCAAAATAGGCTTAACCTGAAAGGAAGCGAATATTATCGCATTTCATGATAATCTCGGGGCATTTTTATATAAGGTGCAAAAATCTTGCAAACATTGTCAAAGTTAAGAAACTCTGTACTGTGGTCGATGAATCTGAAGGTGAAATAAATGAAAATTTGAAGAAAGAGATTACTGGGCATCTCGAATCCCTTGAAAACGAAGTTCAGCATTACTTCCCTGCGCTGAAAGAAGAAGAAACTACATTGATACGAAATCCATTTTCCCTTGATTTAACCAATATTCCCCATTGAATTACAAGACGAATTCATGTATTTGCGGAATGATCGGAATCGGCACGTAACTTGTTTGATGAGAAATTTCTCACACAATTCTGGGGTGGTATGTAACATTCATACCCAAATGTGACGATGCTTGCCTTTCTAGTTTTAGTTCCATTTGTGTCTACATATCTCTGCGAGAGTGGATTTTCAACTCTTTTTCGTTTAAAAACAAAAGAAATATATAAATTGAATGTTGAAAATAACATGAGGTTGGCATTATTAAAAATGCTTTTATAAAAAGGCGTCACCATCCGAAAAAGGTTGGGAATCTATGCTCTATATGGTATAGTGGGCAAAGGATCACCCATTTAAAAAAAAGGTAATTGACCCGTACGACAATCCAACAACAACTATTCCCTATATACGACTACGTACTTCCATACATAAAAATCCGTATTTCTATTATAACTGCCTCGTGTGCTACAACTAATCCAGGTACATAGGTTTCCTTCATTCTACTACATACATGCCATAAAATTCACTCACCTCATATCCCCTAATATAACCCATACCTAATTTCAGTGTTGCTCTGTATTTCCTGAATCTTGCTGACACTATATAAAAAAGGACTACATACATTGAAAAATAAACAACACAAAACAAGCAAACAATATAAAAAGTAAAACAAAAAAATCATTGCACATGTGGCAAATTAGATACCTGAAGAGGTGAGACACTCTAGACTTCTCACAATCATCTTCTTTATTATGTGAAACTTGATATTTCGTTACAAATCCATTACTCTACATCGTCATGCACCCCTATCTTCGCTTATAAAAAAAAAACTTGCTATGCTTGCTATGCTGCTGCTGCTGCTGCTTTATATCGAAATGGAGTGCATTCACCACATGGATTCCCACTCTCAGGTTCTTATCTTAACGATTAATTTCATAAAAATGCCGCTCTTGCAAAATGCTAATATTTGAATACTCCAATTGTGTGTAAAATTACAACATTACTCTCTCAGGGCAAGAGCTGTGGGATTGATAAGAAAAAAAATTTTTTTTTTGTACACACAAGCAATTGAGATAAATTTTTAACTAAATATTTGCTTTTGCCCGCAGACAGAGAGCGAGCGTAAAAATTATTTTAAAGTCCAAACCTGGAATTCTGAAATTCTACTATAGGTATACATCAACACGGCTTTGTTTTTGTTCACATACCTGAAAAGAAAAAAAACAAGAAAATTTTTCAGTCATAAATTCCACGATCTAATTGAATAAAATTTCTCAATTTGTCTAGGTACAAGTCTAACATGGAAAAACTATTGTTCTTTAAGCGAACTAGAAAACATTGTCGAAGGCAGTAGATTCCTAATGGAATCCGATTTGTGTATCGATTTTATAAACTATAGGAAGCCTTACTAATGGGCTTTCAGTGATTTCCTTACTGTCAACGTAGACAAAACTTTATGGCGCTTAATTGTCTTTCTTTCAAGTGAATTAGTGTTGGGCCGGGGTCAATGAACTTTGCAAAAAAATAATGGAATTTCGCTACTATTAAGAGCGTATACGCGCTCGTAACTATTGTAGTCAAGCGAAAGAGGACAATATTAGCTTAAGGGCATTTTAAAATTGGAGTACTTTTCCACGTACAGTAGGTAAGGCGAAAAAAAAATTTTGATAAGGAAAAAACAGTTTTTGTAATGGACACCCACGAAATCCTAAATTCCAAAATCCCGAATATAAAATTCTGTTTAGCACAAATCGCAAAATTCCGAATTACAAAATCCCGAAGCATATAGTGCTCCATCAAAATTGCCCGAACGAAAAATCAGACAAAAATTATAAGTTTTGGCTCTGCGTGGCATTGCGCAGCGTTCGGAGTAACCACGATTTTATGGTAGAGCGAGAATCACTATATTTTTCATTGGTACGGTCCGTTTTAGAATACGGATCCGTTGTATGGATGCCTACTCAAATAACTCATATTAGACGTATTGAGCGGATTCAAAGAAAATTTACACGTTTTGCTGTGTCAAAACTTAATTGGGATCTTACGTTAGACTATAAATCACGTTGTCTTTTATTAAGATTGCATTCCTTACAGTCTAGAAGAGTCATAAGTTCAATAATGCTGGTCCATGATGTACTTAGTTGTAGGATTTCGTGTCCAGAACTGCTATCTTTAATTCCCTTCTATGTGCCTCAAAGATATATTCGTCCTAGACGTTTATTGGTTGTACCCTTTCATAGATCGAACTTTGGTTACCGTGAACCTATCGCACAGGCTATTTCTAACTACAACTTGGTTGATTCATTACATGATTTTAATATATCTAGAGAGAGGTTTAAGATAAATATTTTGGAATTTTTCCGTTTAAGCTTTATAGATTTGTAATTAGTTTAGTTTTTAAATAACTTCTGATTTGTTTTAATGAATTCAGTATTATATACATACTGATATTTGTATAAATTCTTGTAATCTGTAGGATTTATTCCGTAGATTGAAATAAACGAAATGAAATGAAATGAAATGAAATAAACGGAACAACCCATAGATAGTGATGTGATGACCTTTACCAAAACAATACTGGTCTGGTAGACAGTCTTACGAGGAATTCTATAGATAAGTTTTTTGGTGAAACTATGTATTTCCTACCAGGTATCCATATATGATATTTTAAGAACTTTGGCATATTAACCCTTTGCACTCGTATGTCTTGCTGGAGATGACAACACCAATTTACTCTGAGCCACGTTTATGTACATGGTCACATTACCCCTTTGCACTCGATTTATTTTCAATGTTGTTGGATGTAAACTTGTATTTATTTAAATTCAAATTCACTCTTACACTATCCTGGATGTTTTCATGCTCCATTTTGGATCGGAAAATTAGTTTATGTATTTAGACAAAGAGAAAAAATTAATTGCACAGCTTATAACCGCAAGCTGTACTGATAAATCAACAAAGCTTGGCAAATTATTGCTGTATGAATGTTACCATATACAACGTGTTTCACAACAATTAGTGTTGTTATCTCCAGCATGACATACGAGATCTATTACAAATTTGAATTGCCATCTCCATTATGGCATACGAGTGCAAGGGACTAATATAGATACTAATACGTACATGGTTTCCCGTATGTGGTGTTGGGAAATCTTTACGGTTTCCAAGATAACTTGACTTAATTATATTTGCTTTTGCGTATGGTTTTATACATCACCCTGTAACTTCCGAACATTACACCCTATGATGATGATTTATAATTTGGTCAATAAATTTTCCCCTCTTTCTCCTCTCCGTTTTGAAATTATGGCTCAATAAAATTAAAATTTCAGAATCTCAACTAGGTTTTTTTTATTTAATTATTATTTTTATCAAAAACACATCATCAATACCAATAATTTCTATTGAATTTAAGAAGTCCAAAAGCTTCCATTGGAAATGACCTATTACACTATGTACCCGCAAAATGTAACACTTTCTGCGTTTTTTGCAGTATAGTATAAAGGATTACTAAAAATAAATACAAGTTTATACGCAAAAACATTGAAAATAAATCGAGTGCAAAGGCTTAAACAAAACTGTTGAGCGAGGCATCAACGCAGGCGTATATAGTTTACTGAAGGACAAACAACGAGAAGGATTCCCTACTACTGTCTTCATTCCAAAAATCTTCAAAACTGAACGGAAAAGTTAGGTTAGAATAGTTAGGCTCTGACCTGAAAAAGGTGTCACTTTTGTAAATGTTATATTTCTAATTTTTTGACGTTTTCTTTTTTTAGGTGTCAATTTGACAGTAAAAAAAACAATGGTTTTCTTTGAATTTTTCCAGGCGGCAAAAAAAATGGAATAACACGCGAAAATTTTCGAGTCATGATTTTTTTTATGGTTTTCAAAATGAATGGTCAAAAGTGCTGGTAAGAACTAAAATGGTTTTTTGACGATAAAGTCCATTCTTAAAACAGAATAAAAGGAAGTTGATCTTCTTATCAGGCAACTATTAACCAACCAAAATGAACCTCATACGGAGAATTGGCAAAATAAATAGTTTCCTTATTCTTCGAGCATGCGAGTCATATTGACACAATTCCACTATAGAAGATTATCGTACGTTCTAAATGCTGAATTGCATACTACTATTTTTTTTTTGTGGGATATTTTTCAAAAGGATCATAAAAAAACGACCTAGTGGGTGAATTCTTCTCTATCCACGACATCATTCACCATCACATCATCCAGCGGACTATTGAGTTCTAGACCGGTTTAAAAGTAGAATGAATGACGCATCCGCACTAAAGTTATGACAGGCTTTGAAAATGTTATTGGAAAACATTATACTTAACATTGAATCCATTGAGAGCTTGCATTAAAAATTAAAAACGTATGGTAAATATAAAGGGTTTTCCAATAAGAGGTGTTATTTTAATTAGCCCGCTATTTCGATAGATGTCACTTTTGGAGCTGTCATTTTTTGACATTTGACAAGTAGAAACTACGCCATTAATAAAAATGGAACGATACACGATTCAACAACGCATTTAAATTATTAAAATTCAATATAAAAATGGTGAAAATGTGGCAGAGACGGTTCGTAAAACTCGAACATTTTTGGGTCGTCGTGAAGCACCTTGTCGGACCGCAATACAGAAATTGGTAGAAAAATTCGAGCTGTCGGAACAAGTTAGTGATGTGAAGAATAAAATCCGTGCACGTCGCTCAAGAACAGCCGAGAATATTGCTGCTGTAGCCAAAAGTGTTGAAGAAAACCCAGATTTGTCCATTCCTCGTCGTTCTTTGGAATTAGGCTTTCCACAAACGTCATTACACCGTATTTTGCATAAAAATTTGGGTCTTAAGGCTTATAAAGTTCAGTTAACACAAGAACTCAAGCCGGTCGATCATCAACAACGTCGAGTCTTTGCTGATTGGGTCCTTGAAATGCATGAAAATGAATTCCATTGAAAACTCATCTTGAGTGATGAGGCCCATTTCCACCTCGATGGCTTCGTCAACAAGCAAAATTGACGCATCTGGGGCTCGGAAAACCCAAGAGTTATTGTTGAAAAGCCTCTCTATCCTCAACGTGTGAATGTTTGGTGCGGTTTATGGGCCCGCGGGGTCATTGGACCTTACTTTTTCGAAAATGAGGCTGGAGCAACAGTTACGGTGAATGGATTGCGCTATCGACAGATGATTAATGATTTTTTATGGCCGGAATTGGATGGTATTGATCTGGACAACGTCTGCTTTCAACAAGACGGCGCTACGTGCCATACAAGCAACGAAACCATTGATCTTTTACGGGAAAAGTTTCCGGACCGTGTTATCTCTCGAAGAGGTGATCACAATTGGCCACCGAGATCTTGTGACTTAACACCTTGCGACTTCTTCCTTTGGGGCCACATGAAAGAGAAGGTCTACGCCAACAGCCCAGCGTCGATTCAAGACCTCAAAGATGGAATTCGTGAGGCTATCGAGGACATAGAGCAGCCACTTTGCGATTTGGTTATGGAAAATTTCATGAAAAGGATATGGTCCTGTAGGCGTGGTCGTGGTGGTCATTTGGCTGATGTTATTTTCCATTATTAACGGCATACCTTCCTCTTTATAATGAAATAAAGATCCGATCATTTATCTCAAAAAATGGCATTTTTCTTTGAATATCAAAATAACACCTCTTATTGGAAAACCCTTTATATCTGGCCCTTGTGCCTACATAAATGTAAAAAAGTTAGGACAATTCCTTAAATTTAAGACACGTTTTTTCCTAAAAATAAATGTAATTTTCTCTGATATAAAGGAAAAATCAGTAAATTTCCCCAAATCAATGGAACATTCAATGGATGTAGATATTTGGCACCAGAAAATCTATATAGTACGTGAAATTCCTGAAATTAAGCTTTGTCGGATAAAAGGAAGAGAACATTCAATAAATTGAGTATTATTCTACATTTGGAAGTACCTACCCTAATCTTATTAAAAAATACATAAACTCTTAGTGGTACAAATTGCTGCCACTCACTTTAGGGTAACATTTTTTACTGTGTACTTCAATACGATAAGCTTCCAAAATTATAAGACAGACCTTAAAACTTGATCGCGCGCAAGAAACTCATCGTACAAGGAGACTTATAACCAATTTGTGGAAAACTATTTTAAGTGAAGCCATATCAAAATGGGTTCAATTGAAAGCTTTTGCAAAACAGAAGGGCAGGTGCGGGGACACTTAACCTAACAAAGTGATACTTACTTTTATGAAGCAATTCCAATATCATTTCACTGCTAGAGCGAACTTATTACGCTTTCGGCAAGCACATTCTCAGTGAGACATGTGAGATATTCTCAGTTGGCTCACTGAGACTGCACTCTCGGTGAACTGTGTTAGTTTCATATTGAGCTACAAAAATCGAATGCAACCACTGAGCAACTGAGACAAGTGAAACTGAATTTTCTTGTCTCAGTGGACTCAGTTTCGTTATTTTGGAATTTTAATTACTAATTAAAGTTTAGTGAGCTATTTGAATAAACTATAACAACACTTTCCTCAATTTATTGCTATCGATTTTCTGTAGTCAAAATTATTTAAATATCAAAATTGGGAAATCAGTTGATTGGTTTGAACTGAGACTGTTGCTCAAAGTTTTGTCTCAGTTGTCTCACTGAGACAGTGCTTTGCCGAAAGCCACTTTAAATTTCTTGTTTTCTTCCGTCGTCATCTGTGCTTTTTAAAATATCTGATTCTAAATTTTACCACCCCGAATAGGCGTACCTACCGTATCTTGACGGACCTGCGTATTTTCAATAACTACATATAAGTCTCGTCTTTATATTTCGCAATTACCTTCTCTTCTAATGAACCTTCTATATGGCACCTGTACAACGATTCTAAATGAATTTCGAGGTGATAAAAAATTATCATATTATCAAATCCACTTGACACTGAAGACAATTTTTGGAGTTTTCATTCAAAATTCAATGTCACACCACCTATGCCAAATTATATCATACACAGCTCAAAGAAAAAAACACATTTAGGTAATCGTCAACCTTCCTAAATGTACGACAAAAAAAAAACTGATAAAATTTATCAAAAACGGTATGCGCGCTTATTGCATTTTAAATTGTGTGGCATAGACAAAATGAAGAATTATTTTTAGCTGTGGGCGGACACCATAAACTACTTCCATCTGCTACGATAAATTTTATTATCTGTTCTTCACTCAAAAGGAAAACCACGATTTTTTCATTATTTTCACATAATTTAGTTAAAAATCATTTCAGCAACAGATGCGAATTGGTAATGAAAATTTCTGCGCACACGAATCACTTGGAGGCAAAAACGAACATGAGAAATGATGTAATTTTCCATGAAATTGATTTGATGTAATTGAATCGAAGCAGTTTGCTTAGAACTTTGAATTATTTTTAATTTTTTCCAGGGCATCAATAAATGATATTCGATTGACATTCAATGATACCTGCTAGGTATACTAAGATGATTCGATACATGAATTCGAAGAGGTTCTTGAAATGCCTGGAGAGTGAAGAGTTGATATGAACACATATACACACATACATATATATCACACGATATTTGTTATTTTCAAACTTATTTAGAAAAGTCATAAGTTCATTCTGCGCACCTGACTACCGTGGTGTGAATTAAGAAATAAAGTTTCCGCAATTTTATTGTTCACAGTGAGATTCCGTTAAAGTGTGCCGGACAACTTTTGAAGGATGACCTGAATCTTCGTATAATTAGTCAATTCATTCTGGTCTTTCCAGTAGATTTCGATACAAGTCCTTCTCTTATAGGTTTTCGAAAAAAAAACTCCCAGTATATGGCGCATGGTCGTTCTTTTATATTTGTTTCATTGGATTAATCTGCACAAGTTTTACTTTGATTCTGGCAATTAGCAAAATTATGAAAAGTGCGAGTGAAGACTAAACAACAATCAAAAAATAAATAAACAAGTAAAAAAGCTAGAATTGGTCTAAGACCAATTCTTAGGATACCCTAGATGAATGCCCGTATTAAATTTCGTATGGTCACCGATCTATTCAAGTATTGATTTTGAAGTTGTTTTTCGCATATATTTCTAGAACGGTTTGTCGCACAGACAAAATGATTATCACCAATTTTATAGGATTTCGTATTCTGCAGAAGTTTTTAGTACCATAAAAATGTCTTGGACTGATCGTTTTACAAGTATACGTAAAAAACCGAAATTTTTATATGGCAACACAAAGAAAGAGTTGCCCGATTTAGTCCATTTTTGATATTTTATTTGCTAATGTAGTAAAAACATCATGTGCGAAATTTCAGCTCTCTACGTCGACGCGTTCTCAGGCAGTGACCAAATATATAGCGGAAAACGAAATTTTTATATGGCAACCCCACGAAGGAGTTGCCCGATTTGGCTCATTTTCGAACTTAATTTTACTTTTTTTTTTTTTAAAGTCTGTGTACAAAATTTCAGCTCTCTAAGTGTACGCGTTCTCAAGTTATCGTGCGCACAGACGGACGGACGGACGGACGGACGGACATGCAAAAATCGAAATAACTTTTAATATTATGAATGGGTGTCCAATCCATTTTGCTCTACCATCATTATTTCGAGGTGTTACAAACGGAATGACAAACTTAGTATACCCCTATGATTTCATCTAGGGTATAAAAATATACAAAAAACCCAGGCAACAAGAACGCTTCCATTTAGAATACTTGAATCTTGCACACGAGCTTTTTTATAAAAAAGTAAACTTAGTTTCGAAAATGGGACCAATCGGACAACTCCTTCATAGGGTTTCCATATAAAAATTTCGTTTTTCACTATATATTAGGGCACTGACTAAGAACACGTAAATGTATAGAGCTGCAATTTGGCATAAAGTCTTTTCATAGAAATGGTAAATGCTAGTTCGAAAGTACACACCATTTTGATGCTACCATACAAAAATTTCGTTTTTCATTATATATTTGAACACTGCTTGAGAGCGTGTCCACGCAGAGATCTGAAATTTGGTATATGGTGTCTTCATAGCAATATTAAATGCATTTTTAAAAATAGACTAAATCGGGCAACCCCTTCTTGATGCTGCCATACAAAAGTTTGGTTTTTCACTATATATTTGAACACTGACTGAGAACGCACCCGATGTCCAACGCTGAAATTTTGCAGACGTCGTTTTCACATAAAAATTGCAAATAAATACATGTTCATAAATGGATTACCAAATCGGCAACGCTTTCTTGGTTTTATACGGCAACACCAAGAAGGGATTGCCCGATTTATTTAATTTGCGAATTTTTTATTTTTATTTTTGAACGCTGTATGCTAAACTTCAGCACTGTACGTCGACGCGTTCTCAGGCAGTATTCAACTACATATATAGTAAAAAACCAAAGTTTTGACCTTGGCGTTGGGTGGAGTTGCCCGATTTGGTCTATTTTTAAATTATATTTACTATTTTTATGAAAACACCGTATACAAAATTTCAGCATTCTACATTGACGCGTTCTCAGGTAGTGTCCAAATAAGCATACAGTGAAAAACGAAATTTTTGTATGGCAACCCTACGAAGGAGTTACCGAATTTGTCTCATTCATTTTCAAGCTTAATTTCACTTTTTTTTTTTTTTTTTAAAAAAGCCCATATGTAAAATTTCAGCCCTCTAAGTACACGCCTTCTTGAGTTATCGTCAGGACGGACGGAAGGACAGACAGACAGACGGACATGCAAAAATCAAAATAACTTTTAATATTTTGCATGGGTTTCTATTCCATTTTGCTCTACCGTCATTATTTCTAGGTGTTACAAATGGAATGACAAACTTAGTATACCCTTTGGATTTCATCTAGGGTATAACAACAAACTAAATTAAAATTCCGAAATTTCGATTTTTTAATTGTAACTTCCAAACAGAAGTGGAAAGCAAATTATAAGGCTGCTTTAGTTTTGTACAGTTCAAAATTAGGAAGCCTACTATATTTCCATTTATTTTACAATTATTTTTATGAAATCTTTTGTTTTTTGTAAAGTAAGCACAAAATATTATTTTTGTCATAAGCCAATTAAAATAAAGGAAAAAACATAAATTCTTCTTTTTCTTTAAACAGTATAGCTATTTTATTGCACAACAATATGTACATTGCTGGAATACTGAAATGAATGACAGTACTACCACTGATTACCCATATAGATGATGTTAAAACGTTTTGAATTCTATCACGCATTCATTGTTCATTCCAACATTCATTCGAAGCTTTCTACAATTACTTTTGCAGTTTATAATTTAATTATACTCATGCGTGATCGTGAATTCTCTGTATATATGCGCCAAACAATTTCAAGGATCTATCTGTCTCAATGCTCTGAACAACTTTGAAATAAAAGTAATGTTGAAATTTTCTTAATGACAAACAATCTGAAATGCCTCATGTTCTATGACATAATTAAGAAGAATCTTATCTCATGCTAGAAAATTTAAAAAAATAGGGCGCCTCCTAATAAATAGTCCTCTCTAATCGTATTTATTTACAATCGCAAATATATATAACATTTTAATTTGTTCGCACAAATATTTTGTATAAATTTTCAAATTACTATACCTACATAAATTCATGTCCCTGGTTCCCCCCTTTCGTGCGTGCCATTTATGAATTCCAATAAAGCGCGCATGTAATTAACTTATGCGCATATGAATATCCACATTAAACCTTTGCATATCTTTAAAGAACCATTAAAAGGCAAAAATATTACAAAAAATATTATTCTACGCCCCTAATATGGAAATTCAACTACAACCAATGTTAGCTTGATGCCACTGCTGGAACCCCATACGAAAGAGTAAAGAACCCCATAAACAATAAGGCTTTATTAAGTATCTCTGCAGCATTTCATTTTCATTATTATTTCCAAGTTTTGTCGATTTATGCATTTGCATTTTTTGGCTTTTTGTTATTTTCTTTTTTATTCCCTATATATTCAGCTCAATTGCCTTTGTCAATTAAAAACCAAAATTAAGATCCTAATAAAATGTCAACAACTCCTCCTGAGGGACACAGGTTGCAATATTTACTTAATTATGCAAGTAGGAATATTTGTCTCGTGTTTTGTGGGCATTTGTATATATCCTTATTTCTGCACATAGTTACTTTGACAACATAAGAAGCGTATGTTCCTCTTTTCATGTATAGTTTACGGTTTCAATGGCAAGAGTAGGAAGGTTTAATGTTGTTGGAGATTTATAGTATTAGCAAAGCCCTGATTAAGTTTCCACAACATCCACACTTTATTTTATGTACTTTTAGACATTACTCATGAGTCATTATTTATTTGCATTGTTACCAATATAATCAAAATATGAAATTGAACTTTTCTTTACTGTTTTTGTGAACTCGCAGGAATTCAAATTTTATATAGAATAAAATCGCTTTTTTGTTCTTAAATCATTGCGTTTTATTTATATTCTATTCAACAAATATATTATTCCTTCAAGAATAGTTTGTATAAATGCCTGGCGATAACCAAACGTAGAATGGCATCCTTTGATAAATTACAGCTAGACCCTAGTGAGTTGGTAAAGGGTTTTCCAATAAGAGGTGTTATTTTAATTAGCCCGCTATTTCGGTAGATGTCACTTTTGGAGCTGTCATTTTTTGACATTTGACAAGTAGAAACTACGCCATTAATAAAAATGGAACGATACACGATTCAACAACGCATTGAAATTATTAAAATTCATTATAAAAATGGTGAAAATGTGGCAGAGACGGTTCGTAAAACTCGAACATTTTTGGGTCGTCGTGAAGCACCTTGTCGGACCGCAATACAGAAATTGGTAGAAAAATTCGAGCTGTCGGGACAAGTTAGTGATGTGAAGAATAAAACCCGTGCACGTCGCTCAAGAACAGCCGAGAATATTGCTGCTGTAGCCGAAAGTGTTGAAGAAAACCCAGGTTTGTCCATTCCTCGTCGTTCTTTGGAATTAGGCATTCCACAAACGTCATTACACCGTATTTTGCATAAAGATTTGGGTCTTAAGGCTTATAAAGTTCAGTTAACACAAGAACTCAAGCCGGCCGATCATCAACAACGTCGAGTCTTTGCTGATTGGGTCCTTGAAATGCATGAAAATGATCCGGAATTCCATCGAAAACTCATCTTGAGTGATGAAGCCCATTTCCACCTCGATGGCTTCGTCAACAAGCAAAATTGTCGCATCTGGGGCTCGGAAAACCCAAGAGCTATTGTTGAAAAGCCTGTCTATCCTCAACGTGTGACTGTTTGGTGCGGTTTATGGTCCCGCGGGGTCATTGGACCTTACTTTTTCGAAAATGAGGCTGGAGCAACAGTTACGGTGAATGGA
This sequence comes from Dioctria rufipes, assembly GCA_963924295.1. Classification (NCBI taxonomy): domain Eukaryota; kingdom Metazoa; phylum Arthropoda; class Insecta; order Diptera; family Asilidae; genus Dioctria; species Dioctria rufipes. The sequence continues at coordinate 13,767,995 of OZ002742.1, read as the reverse complement.
TTGCGCTATCGACAGATGATTAATGATTTTTTATGGCCGGAATTGGATGGTATTGATCTGGACAACGTTTACTTTCAACAAGACGGCGCTACGTGCCATACAAGCAATGAAACCATTGATCTTTTACGGGAAAAGTTTCCGGACCGTGTTACCTCTCGAAGAGGTGATCACAATTGGCCACCGAGAACTTGTGACTTAACACCTTGCGACTTTTTCCTTTGGGGCCACGTTAAAGAGAAGGTCTACGCCAACAGCCCAGCGTCGATTCAAGACCTCAAAGATGGAATTCGTGAGGTTATCGAGGACATAGGGCAGCCACTTTGCGATTTGGTTATGGAAAATTTCATGAAAAGGATATGGTGCTGTAGGCGTGGTCGTGTTGGTCATTTGGCTGATGTTATTTTCCATTATTAACGGCATACCTTCCTCTTTATAATGAAATAAAGATCCGATCATTTATCTCAAAAAATGGCATTTTTCTTTGAATATCAAAATAACACCTCTTATTCAAAAACCCTTTATAATAGACAAGTAATTTCACAATATTTACTCGCCTTTTGCACGTGCGCGGAACTTTCTTAAGGCAAATGACAAATTAAATGACAAATCAAATGTAAATTCTCTAATTAATTCTCAATATCGTAAACCGCCAGTGTGTCTCTGAAATTATATATTGCAATATCAATATTGAAATTTCAAGTCTGTTTCCAGTATAAAGTATGCATTCACGTTGCTAGAAAATTACAGTACATAATCCTTAGATATTAGGTACTTAGCACTAACTGACTAAAACCTCGTTATTGAGGGATGGGGACGCATAGAGTATAATAAAAAAATATAAAATACAAAGTAAATTGGTTAAGAAAGGATCTTTGACGCGATTCTTTCCTGTCTCTGCCTAGTCGGTTGCAAGTGGTTAAGTGCCCATAGTTTGAGTAATAAATATCTGCGAAAAAAATAATTAGCGATTACCGATTAATTCCCTTGACAAGTAGAGTAAAGATCAGTGTTTTTACATTAAAAATATTTGAATGATTATGTAGATTAATATCAGATTAGATTAGAGCGTGATTAATATTACTATTAAATGGGTATTTACTCGGTGACTCGCAGGTAGGTCCCGAGAAACCAAAGTTGCCATCAATCAAATGGAGCGTACCACGTGGGTAGGTCCCATGTTTGAACGGGATTTAATCTCTAGTTGAGATTCAGACCACCCCTTAAGAAGAAAATTTATTGCAAGTATATCTACTAATGTGTTAGTTTAGTATTTATAGAATATTATAGATTTTATTTCTAACGCACTGAGTATGCCTTATTACTCACAAGAACCCTTTTCTTTCTCTTGCAGACGATCAGATTTAAGATTTAAGGTGACATCACTCTATATGTGTTTTGGCATTTAAAGAATCAAACATATAAATAAATAAAAAAATATAAATTTTATTGGTGAAGATATGAATATAAATTTTTTTTTCACTCATATCCTAACAGATTTATTCAAAATTATAAGCAAAAACTAGCAATTTCTAGTTGAAACCCGAAAATGTACTATTTATAGATTAAATACGAAAATAACTTTTATTGCATAATCAAAATCAACCGTTTTAAGCAAATGAAAGCTTCGAAAATCAGGATTCTTCGCTTAATTTCATTCAAATTAAAACAATTTAAAAATTAGCAAATGAAAATTTCTTAAGCGCCACCATGATATGATGATCATCATCAATTACATAAGAATTTTCTTCCTCTAAACTTTGTGTGTGCATAGTTAAAGTTTCCACATCACACCATGCGTTTATACCGACCATAGTTGGAAGAATTTATAATAACGACGCTTGACCCCTTCTCGTATATATAGTTAGTTATTCAACGCGGTGGTCGAACATATATTTATAGCGTTACCACCAATATCTTCTAAACGCAATTTGAATTGGTATCAAACAAACCAGTTTTGATTATGAAACTTGACTAAACAACAAATCTTAAGTCGTATACTCCAAGAGATGACCGTCATTCGCTCTTCTCCCCTATTTATCATAGCCAGCACAACAACAACACTCTCAGTCCAGTCCGGTTCATTATTTCTACTACCACAGTAGTGTGATTGCAGTGCATCTTGTCTAGTCACCTGGTCGATCAGGTGAATTGAAATTCGTGTATTCTTGAAATATGTGATGTCACCATCGCAATAATTCCATGAATTTCCGCGCATATTTAATATAAAACGTCTTGAAAGGAAATTCATCTTTGTTGGCATTTTGTATATACATGCGTTGTGGAATTGATATGAAGGCGGACAGTTAGCTAAAAAAAAAAAAAATTGGAAATAGTCTATATGTACATATATGTATCGTTTATGTACATAAATTATGTATGCTAGAGTGGCAGAATAGTGCCTCTCTAAAACAAAACTCTTTTTCTCCATATTCATTTTGATTAGGAGAATAATTTTTTCCAGGTATTTTGGTGTGATTGTCACTTTATGAGTGACGCCCGGACCGGTATGCGGATTTTATCTCTAGAGGTAGAACTGTAAGAGGGGGGCATGCCTGTTTGTTTCGTTGATTCATCATAGAAGGTGTGGTACTATGTGAATTAGATTAGAGATTTCTTTGCTGAGTATATGGCTGGCAAAAAGAAATTCCACGAGAATATCACTATCGCAGCAAAAAATTTTTTGCTTTGACTATTAATCAATTTATGAGTTTTCCATCGCTTCTCGGGTTACTCATCATCATCATAAGCTTATCTTTTGGTTATATTATTATTTGTTTGTTCAAACAAAATTTAGAATGACTTACGTACATTTATGAGAAAGCTTTTATGGCACTCTCTGATATTTTTTCCCAATAACTTCATGAATATGAAATTTTTTTTTAGTGGAGAAACATTTTCGGAATTATAATTGGGCCACAAAGTGAAAAAAAAACTACCTCGTTATGAGTTCGTTTGGAGGGCTTTAGATAAACGGGAAAACCCAATAATTATTCGATCGTATGTCAATTTATCAAGAAACCCATTACAGATGAATTTTTTTTTTTAATTAATATTATTTTCATATGTAGATGGCAGCACGTGTATTGTAACTAAAATTTAAATTTAAAAATAAAGAAACTTTTAAACAGTTTCATTATGAATGGAACGAATGATAATTCATTTTGGGCTTCCAAAATACTTTCCGCCATACAGTAAAATTCCGTGAAGCTGTTTTATCCCGAACTGAACGAGTTTACAACAGTGTACCAACTATTTTCTGTTTTTTTTTTCCGGCATACAATCTGCGAAAGTTTAAGAGTGACAAACATCAGCACCTCCGCAACCATCCTCACAAACGACCCCAAATTCCTTTCCATATCTCCTTCCGCAAATATAATATTAAAAACCGGCAAAGTAATTAAATTTTTGGAGGATATTTTGCAGAGTATTTTGGAATGTCTTCTGTTATATTGTCAGCTATAGAGGGAACAACTTGCAAGATCGTCAAATTATTTCTGTGACAAATATAATAATATCCGATACTCTGCCATTGCTATATGGCAGTTCTTCCACGCTTTTCGTATGATTTGAAAATTTCTTAAAACGATGACTGTCGAACACGATGGCCGAGATTGGCTCGAACATGTATACGCCATACAACGAAGACATTGCATATCGGGGAAAATGCCGGAAAAACTCTTACTTAGTTTCAAGTCGAACAGCGTGCTTCAGAGCAAGTTGGTTTCAGAATTGAATAGAACAAGTGATATCGATGAGAAGGCATCCGATTAATGGAGCTATATGAAAGGATTATGAAAAAATAGAAAAGATATAGCGAGACCAAGCGGAGAAATTTTTTTGAATTGTTACCACAATCCTGTAAAAAAGGAGATGTGATGTTATTGCATCAGAGTATTTTTCGACAGGGATGCAATCCATGAAACTCTTATTACCGAGGTACAAAGGACCATATCGTCGGTTACTTGTCGGTACAAGATAACTTCATTTAGTTTTCAGAAAATCTAGATTGAACTTTGAACTGAAATGTGACCCAATTGGACTTAGCCTATTTTTCACACATACGAATCTATCCTTTAAATGCGTAGAACACAAGTCTCATTTTGTTATCTTGTTTTTACGTTTTTGTGTTTTGCAAAAGACGGGTATACGATAAAGGATACGCCCACTACTCAAATTACAGAAAAACTACTCAAGTCTATTGTGGCGCTGCACATAAACTAAATGGAGATGGTGGTAAGCTAGTCGAGTCTGATTTTCTCATTGGGCTCGGAAGGAAATAATGTAGAACTGTGATTGGCACCATCACCGGCCACAGTTCGTTTCACGATTATCTAATACAGATGGGAGTTGTTGACAGCCCTGAGTGTTTGTCCTGCCTGGAAGGAGAACCTGAAACAATCGAACACTTTTTGTCTGCTTGTCCGGTCTTCGCCCGGAGTAGGCTGGACACTCTAAGTTCTGCCCTCCTATCGGTAGAGGAGTTGAAAAACCTTCCTCAATAAGATGTGATGCGCTTCATTAAGAGGACATGAAGGTTTTGGTGTAGGGCTTCTAGCAGGACAGCACAATGGGCCGCTTTGGCCTCCGTGCTTGAGATCCTTGAGATCTCTCATCCTCTGCCTTAAAAAAAAAGAAAAAAGCTAGTCCAAATGACACTTGGCAGAACTAACAGTAAACTCAGACTCTCAAAGTCCAGAGGTTAAAAAATAGAATACAAATTAACTATGGAAATACGTGTTGTTTCAGCTATCTACTTCTACCAGACGTGTTGGTTCAATTATCCTAAGTTGGTCATGTGTTGGCCCAGGATTTTGACCCGAATCAAGTATTAGTTTAGCTATTTACTCTGGTTATGTAGGTTATGTATTAGACCAGAACGGTTCGACTACGTGCTAGCCTACCAAAATCAGTTCAGTCACCGCTGGGGGTACTTTAATGCCAAAATATACGCCTAAATGAAATGATCTTTTCTACTGATTTTTTCGTGTTTTTATTCAGTTCAGAAAGCCTTTCTTTACGTAGAATGAATTGAAAACGACATTTGATATTACATATTCAAAATATTATTTCGAATTTAAGCACTTGTATTGTCAGTACAGAGAAAAGGCATTATCGAGTTTTTTAAGAAAATAATATCCGAACCATAAAAATGAAAATAAAAACCATTTTATCTTCCGAGGTGTTTCTATACATTTCTAAAATAAATTTCATAAGAAGTTTCTTCTCATTACTTTTGTTTTCACTGATATTTTATTTAACAACCTGCAGAGTAAGATCATGGGGATATTTGTTACTGCAATGAAAAAAAAAAAATCAATGAAGCAGTGTCAAATAATCGAACTACAAGAGATAATTTTTCAATTGTTTCTAACGAAACCCTAGAGATTGGTTGGTCCTCCTCAACAACGACGGCGCTTACAAAATGCAGATGAACCAAATGTACAATACAAAATTTTATTTTTGGAGATAAATGACACCATTTCTACCCAGATTTGAAAGTATGAAAAGCTTGTGTTTACTAAATTGTTGAATTACAAGAAATTTGCAAGTTATTCACAAAGTTTATCATCCAATGCATTTAATTCTATTAAGAATTCGTATGGAAAGTTCTTTGAAATTTCAAAATTGAATAATAAGTTAATTGTGATCTATAATTCTAATTGTTTCATAAATAAAATAAAAGCTTCAATAAAGTTTTTCTGAAATCTATAACCATGCTTGCTTCACATTAACAATTCCTGTTGGCACAGCTATTGCTGAAAGATCGTTTTCAGCATAAAAACGAATAAAAATATATTTTAGGAACTCCATGGGACAAGAAAGACTGTCAAGCTTAGGCCTTATTTCATTTGAAAAACATCTCCCTAAAGAATTAAAGCAAAAGGTAAAACTCTACGAGGAAGTCACACAGGACTTTTATAAGAAAAGTAGGCACATGAAATTTATTTATAAATGAATTATCATTAAAGTAACACAAAAGTTTCTTTATCCGTTCTTGAACAGTAACATAAGCCGCACCCCTTTCTATTTTAAATTTAAAATTCTTCGACTAAGCCATATTTCATTGTCTTTTAAAAATACGAGCATAGTACAGTTTACGGTTATTTTTAGTTTTTATTTTAGTGAACTTATATATTAATTTCTCAATAATGGTCAATCCTGAAAACCCGGCTTATATAGGCACGCCTCGCCACTGCTGTATTCATATATAAAAAATAAAAATATTTTAAAAATTTATTTTCCAACACAATTAATTTCCTCTCATCAAAAGATGTTTGAATAAAATTTTAAACAAAAACATAATTAACCATAGCTACTACCGAAGAATTGAAAAATAATAAATCCTTTTAACAGTTATCCATATCTAAGGCAAGGGGTATATATTATTCCAATCAAGATAACATTTAAAATTTCTATCCAGCATTCTTTTCAAGAATGAATTTAAGTGGAATAATAGCAGCCAGAAACACGTTTACTCCTCGAATTTATTCTGGTGTAAAAGAAATCAGGTTGAATGCCTCTCTATACAAACGAGGAGAATACATCTTAGGAAGACGTTCATAAATCTCCTGAATTCGAATGTATTTCCGTAGATGAATAGAAGAAATTTAATGTAGTTAATGCGTAAAAACTGAAAACCGGTTAGATAAAATCCATTGAAATCTATAGAAAGGGTTCATCATGCGGTGCGGCGGCGGTATACCATTGATGGGGGATGTCTTTATCATTCATCATGGTAGATATGTGCCTTATAAAAGTTTAAAAAAAATAAATAAATAGAGCAAAAAAAAAAGATGAATTTATTTCGAGGAATATTTTCAATAGACAAAACCTTCTGGCACGTAATCTACAGCTACAAACAAACATATTAATATATATTGGTAGTTACTAGAAAAAGGACCTTTGTTTTGTACTACATACCTACATATATGTATGTATAGCATAACAACCACTTGCAATGAGCGCTGTACAATAACATAATGGACATGAAGTGCTGTCCTCGAATTTCTTATTTCAACTTTACCACGCATAGCCTTGGTTTTTTGTCGCCGACGGGTAATTTCACAAAGAAAATCGTTATTCGGCACTTGAATAATGATAGTCTGGCATTTATAAAGGTAGTTGATGGTACCTTACTCATATATAGTGAAGGAATGTGAAAAAAAAAAATTTAAAGATGTGTTGTACATATAGTGCGCATAAAATATAAGGAAGAGAAGGAGGAGGAGGAGAAGGAGGCGCCTATCCTCTTGTAAGGTGAAGCCTCCTAACAATTCGAATTGCACTAAAAGAGGATGACACTCGAGATGCATAACTAATGAACTTAAGACCATTGAGTTTGTCACTGTCCATAACAATCAACTTCAAGTGTCTTGCGCGTGTCGTTGCAGGTATAGGTATGGTATCAAGTTTCCCATGAGTTCCAAGTAAATTCTCCAACATAATACCTACAAGACGCGAATTTTAGAAGAAGAAAACCAGTGAGAAAGGGAAACGCATCAATGACATTTTGACAGATAACTAACAAAAAAAAAAAAATTGCTGGACATTTTTAGAATTTCTAATAGGATTTTCGGTTTATTCGACTGATTGACGCGACGCGGTGTTGTCAATATTTTTTTTTCTCATGTTTTCAAAATCACGGTAGACAGTTTATGTTTGGTTAAGCAATGATGAAACATAGGATTGAATTTTGTTCTTAAATTTTAAGTCATTAAAAAAATTTAATATTTGTAAGTACATTTCTTAACCTATAGATGGGGTAAGTATAGAAAATTCAAAATTATCAAAGGAAATTGTTTGCTGGAGATCCAAAATTAGTCCAATAACAACATTCACAAACTATCAAAGAGGCTATTTCATTTGGGAGAAAAATACCGCAACTGTTAGAAAAATTAGAAATCGCTTAAGGAATATAATGTGACGTTTGAGAAGTTTTAGAAGTCTCTTGAAATTATTGAAAATTTCATAGCTGTTATCCGATAAAACTAATGTGTGAGCTTTACTTTTTATACCCTAGATGAAATCTATAGGGTATACTAAGTTTGTCATTCCGTTTGTAACACCTCGAAATAATGATGGTAGAGCAAAATGGATTGGACACCTACGCATAATATTAAAAGTTATTCTGATTTTTGCATGTCCGTCTGTGCGCACGAAAACTCGAGAACGCGTACACCTAGACTTTAAAAAAAAAAAAAAAAGTAAAATTAAGTTCGAAAATGAGACAAATCGGGCAACTACTTCGCGGGGTTGCCATACAAAACTTTCGTTTTCCTCTGTATATTTGGACACTGCCTGAGACCGCATCGATATAGAGAGCTGAAATTTGGTACGTGGTGTTTTCATTGCACTAGCAAATTTCAAAAATGGACTAAATCGGGAAACTCTTTCTTGGTGTTGCCATATAAAAATTTAAGTTTTTTACGTATACTATGAAAACCATCAGTCCTAGACATTTTTATTGTACTAAAAACTTCTTCAGAATACGAAATTCTATAAAATTGGTTATAATCATTTTTTCTGTCCGACAAACCGTTCTAGAAATATATGCGAAAAACCACTTCAAAAATCAAACTTGCACAGAAGAGTGACAATACTAAATTTCATACGGGCGTTCATCTAGGGTATCGAATAAGTCTTAGACCAATTCTAGCTTTTTAACTTGTTGTTTTGTATTTTTCTGCCTTAATTGGGATCTACTGACAATCTTACTAGAAAGTTACAAGGTGTTCAATATAAAATTGTCGATAAGTATAATTCTAGTCTACATTCTAAAAAAAAAACAAAAAAACTCCGTATAATATTACACAATATTTTTACATAATATTTCTAGCAAAATAGTCGTTTGCTTGGTCGGATTGTTTTCTCGGGCGCCAATAGTTCGGTCGGTAGCAAAACGTCGAAATTTGATTCTGCTTTTATTGCTTATAAACTGGGGCTAGTACTTTTTGAAACAAAAAATATATAAAAAGGCAAGGACCAGCCATACCAATTTATGCACTAATTGTAATGAAAATTAGAGATAAAGAAATATTTGAAGACGTACATGATTGGGAAGAGATTATTTATGAAGAGCCAAGCCAGCAAAGTGTCCTAATATTGAAATTGAAGAGCTCGAAGACGTCGATAATCTCGCTGATCCATCGGCATTTTAAAGTTTTATTGATGATGAAGAAAATGAACCAAAATGCAAAAGCTCTAAACTTCATTAGAATTTTATAATTTCTCATAAATTTTTTATTTTTATAGAAATTATTAATAAATTAATTGTTGTAAATAATTCATTCAAATTATTTTATTCAAATATACCTAAAACAGATTATTTATCGTCATACTATTTATTTAGTGAAAAAAAAAAATAGTAAAATATACGTTAATAAAAATACACACTGGTCCAGCAAGTCTTAACTCAAGGTTACGGGCTTTCAGTACGGTACGGAGCATTGTTATGAAAAACGTAAGTTGTAGGATGGTTTGCGCCATTTTTTCTTTGATTAAATTCATTCAACTTTAGTAATATTATATTAAAGCAAATTCTGTCATTGCAATTTAATCCATTCATAACAGAAATAATAATAAAAAAAACAATAATAAAAATCATAAAAAAAAAATCGAAAAATCGTTGTTTTTGGTTTTTCTCATTGTTAAGCGAATTCATGACAAATAAACACATCAACATTACATAGACCATTTTAAAGTAGACATTTAAACGGTTGAAATGAGCCCCGAAAAAATATTTAAATCGAAAAAACATCAATAAAGTTTTCCGTGAAAGTTGTTGGTTTTTTTTTTCCCAAAAATGTAAATATATCGGAAACTATTTGTTTCCCAGATCCTAAAAGAATTATGCTTATTCTACACACAAAAAAATATACTTTCAAAAAATTTCATGTAAATTAAATTGTTTTTACGAAAAAAAAAGCGAAGTCGGTTTTCCGGCAGTTTCTCGAAAAATTTTACGTTATATTCAAAAATGGCTTTACTAAAGTTTTAGTTCGCGCAAAAAATTACTTTCAACCCATAAACACCCCCCTTCACAATTTCACTTTATCTCGTGATTAATTTTTTTTTTTTTCTATTAATTATAGACTTCACTAGATTTTCCGGCTGGTCCTTGCCTGTTCATAATTTTTTTTTTTTTTCTTTTAGCCTTTATAATCCGCTTTGGCACCAGCCTATTATGTCTCCATTATAAATCTAATTCTCCGTTTTTCACGTGCTGACGATAGGATACCCTAGTAGACATAACATGATCAGCTATCAATGAGCTCCTCATGATCAGCTATCAATGAGCTCCTCATGAGCAATCACATGAACGTACTGATGAAATTTATTCGCGTTTGAATCAAATTTATTTACTTTTTCACATATAGTGTGCATGAGATATTGCATCTCTTTCACCTGTGCATTTTAAAATATTAAATGAGCACTTCGATGAGTACATAATGGGCGTAACGATGAGCCTATTAATGAGTATATCAATGAGTGTCACGATGAGCTTATTAATGAGAATAGCAATGGGTGTCACGATCAGCTTATTAATGAGCATATCAATGAATGTCATGATGAGTTTATAAATGAGAATCTGATCTTTTCTTCTCAATCCGGCTCGAAGGACCAAAAAATATGTGGCGGTGTAGTAGCGGGGGTAAGATTAAGATAAAAGAATACAAACTTCAATTGATTTTATGATTGATTTCATATATTTTTCCGAATTCGACGCTGAGGCGTAAGGATATGAACATAACGTCTTGTTCAGCATATGGACGAGTCCTTTCGCGGAAAAACAAATCAAAAAATTAATTTAAAATAAATATTTTAAAAACTTAAACAAATAAATCACAAAAATCAATTCAATTTTTCCTAGTAGAAATGTCATGTGACAAAGTGATAACAATAACAAATATTTTTTTATTGTTGGTTTCGTATATAGGGAGCAGTTTCATGCTATATACAATGAGACCTTCGATGAGATTTAATGAATGCTCATCAGGAGGTTTAATTTTAATTTTTAATTTTGTATATGTTTCTTTATGAATTGCAAACACCTTGAAACTTTTCAGTCACATTAGTATTGGTTTACATAATAACTGCCCCTTGTAGGGCAGGAGAAAAGGTAAAACTGTGAGCAATTTCTACTAGGGTAGTCTTCCGTTGTTCACGTACTGGGGGAGTTTTAAGTAGAGACGGATATTCCAGGCATTCCGAAACAAGCCAGTTCAACTTCTAGAATACTTGCATAGGATGTTCAGATGGGAGGTTGATGATCGGATGACGATCTCTAGTGAACCTCATTGCCTTACTAACAATATATAATAATATATATAATATATATATATAATATATATATAATAACAAAAAGCGACGAAAAATTTCATATGGAAAAACTTCACAAACAGTTCTATATAAGTCTCGCTATATAACCTATGACAAACATAATTTAGGGTGGTATCGAAAAAATATTTTTGCTTAATTATTCTTGAAATAAAAAAAAAATATAAAAGCGAAGTAAATGTTGGCAGAAATTATATATTCTCGTACAGACAAACGTATAAAAAAAAACGTTTACCTTTAACATTTTAGATTTAACAGAGTTTTACTATGGACTTTATCTAAGTAGTAGATACCTCGAAGAAAAGAGGATGCATATGCAGTTTCGTCATTGAAAATAAATTGTGCTATTTAAAACAACAATTATTTTAAAGCTAATGTGAAAAACTATTAACTAAGCCGATTGCATTCGGGTAAACTATAAAGTTTGGTATGTTTACTTTTCTTTTGTGTAATTTTATTTATTTTTGCTTTACAGTTTACAGCTCTATGATTATTTTCAAGCTCACTAGGATTTTGTGAACTTGTGTAATAATTTTACACCCAAATATGTATACATATCATTATAATATAGCGTTGTAAATTTACTATGGTTAAATTGGCGAAATGCATATTAATGTTTACCGTTATAAAATTACTTGATTCGAGAGGGGATGTATTTTTACATTTTTACAAATACTTGTCTTCACCAATATCGTACTCTGTCTCACATAGACGCTAAGTTTTAGAATATCATGTAAGTGTCAATCATTTAGAGTTTCCTTGGACATTTTATCAGCGGGACAATTCCATCAGTGGCGGCTATCTCGAAATGAATGTGTTGTATGAATTCACCACAAAATTGTAATATTTGTAAACGTGTGCCCACATCACCAACGGAGGTTTGCTAAGTTTTGAGGTACGTGTCACGTTCTAATTTTTATAATACGCACGTGTTCGTTAAGATCGAAAGTAAAATTGTTTGCTCTCTTACAGAAATTGTAGAATATTATAACAGTAGCTGCACATTCTTAGAACGGAATTTTCTCTTAAGTTTTTCTTTTTTTTTCTATTTTAATCAAAGAAAAAAGCATGTTAGAATTAGAACGAGTTAAGACAGAGTCTGAACTTTTCTTAAGTTTATTATTTCATCAACGAATTCATTCAAGAAACTCCGAAGAAAGCCAATCCCGATCGTCTATACCCAGATCAAGCTAACCAACAACCTCTATAGAATGACCCTGATGGTGAAACCGACCACAACAAATTTCATCCCGCACTATGCGACAAACATGAGCACCATTTTTGAAAATATTTAGACATATTCTAACCAGAAATGCAACAAGGATAGGAAAGAAAAGAAGGACGATCGATTCATCTTTACCATGCGAGCTTTAGCGGTGCATCAGAAAAAAAATCTACTCCGTGGGTGGAAGGCGTTAAATCGACCATCATTGCTACCGTTCCGAAGAATTTAGGGTTACCCAGGAAAATCCATCTAGTTCAGAATTATACTTTTCTACGAGCAGCTGAGTATTAAAATTAAACCAAAAGAGTTTGCTTGCAGTGGGTCCAAGACATGGAATATGGAGGGGGAATTATCCTGGCATTTTTGAGATTTCAATTTATACAATTTATAAGATTTTATAAGCTTGAACATTTTTTTTTATTTTTATTTTGAATTTTTAAAAATTTTTATAATATGTTCTCACGCCACCCAAAGTAAACATAACGAGTGTTAAGTTAACGTTGACCATAATCTGGCCGCGGTGTCCGCATGGTCCCAAGTGACCTTGTCCCATACTCTTAACCTTAACCATAGTCTTAACCTTGATGATAGTCTTAGTTTTGTTGTGTAAATTTCCTCAATGGATTACAAATAAATTCTAGAGTCAATTCAATTTAAATTGAAAATTAAGACCTCAATAGAGCTCATTGGTTCAATTCTTTGTTGTTTTTCAAAGTTTGTAATTTGAAGAAGTGCGGTTACGTAGTTTTTCAAAATAAACGAAATTAAAAAATAAGACTTATAATCCACAAATCATTACTTAGATCTTTTCGTAAATGGCAAAATCATTCTGATTCGGGGCCTTACATGAAATAACTCCCACCGCATGACAAGAGAAAACACATATTATGTATTTTGACCTTAGGTGAAACACTTTATAATTATAAACGTACGAAGAAAAAAAAAAAAACAACAAATACTAAAAGTTTGTTTAATTATACTTCCACATACACACACATACACACGACACACCAAATTGGAATTTACGTCAAATCTGAAAAGAATCTCCGACTCCAGGGACTCCTACAATACAACGCCCACAAAATTATTTTCGGCATTACAAGTGCGGTTTCACATTTCCAGAAAACAAAGAATTTTGATTAAGTCGGCGAATAAATCGCTTTTACGCTTATTTTTCGCCTCTTTAATTATTAACAAAACATTTTTGTTGCCAATGTGTTATCTAAAACTACATACACCACACAAAAACTGCAGAAAATACTTAATCAAGGTCGTCACTGGCGGGCCATCAGTCAAAACAGAGAAGAGTTGGTAAAACGACATTCTATAAAAAGTCGGTGATGCGATTAATCCCCCCAGCACTAATATACTCGTAGCTAAGTGATGGCATGACTTAAATATAATGAGCAAGCGCAGATGTTACTTCTCATTCACAATATGAAATTCATTCAGGTAACGCTTGTAACATCAGCCACAGGTAAACAAACGTTTTAACTACATCTATAAAAACGACATTCAATGTCAACCGGTGTAATTACAAATCGAGTTCAATTGTGGTGATTACCCATTTTATGTTGATCTGCAGAGCTCAATCAGGTGGTCTACTATAAATCAGGTGTGCGTCAGTCGTTGGAATTTTTTAGAGGCAAAAGAACGAGTTAACAATGAGCACAATGAGCGAAGTGATTGTGTGTGAGTCTGCGCCTACAACTGTTTTATAAAAGCAAAAAAAAAAAAAAAAATAAGTAATTTCTTATTAAAAGTGCGCGCAATGTCAATTGGAGCGAATGAAATTCGTGATTTAATTGGGTGTATACTTTGTTTTGCTAATTACATTGAGGTAAATACGTGAAGACATAAGTCTTTACATGAATCTTCAGACTTAACTATAAGTAGCAAAGTTTTGTCGAACAAGTGGAGCGCTTCAAAACTGTGCCATAAATTTTTAAATGTCAAACGGTACAGTACTAAGTATTATGTTTCAAATAATTTAAACTCTCTATTGTTTTTTATGCAGCACTATTCATGTGACTCATGCATTATGGTAATGAAGAGTAACATTTGTAAAATAAATATACAAGAAATTTATACAACATTGGTAGAAAAGACGTAGCGTTAGAAGTATTTTGAATTTGTCGTAAAGAATGGTTTTCACAAACAAAGTTACTAATTTAAGTAACCTGATTCTTAACTCCTCATACATTTTGAGTCTACTTGGGTGGGGCAGTACGGAAAGAAGTTCGCTCCACACACTTCTATTCTTCAGTCCGCACGAGAAAAGTCAAGTAAAATTTTATTTTCGGCAAATTGTAAACTTTTTGATCTTGACAGAAAATTAATATCAGCTCTTACGGAACTTACGAAAATATATCAAATGTTTTTTTTTATTACGAGGTTTATACCTGAAGTTTTAAAGTTAAGATATTTCCAGGTAGGTGTCGCTTTTGGAAATGTTGAAAAATATTTTGATTCTTTGATGTTTTTTTGTTTTTTATATTTGACCAACTTTGACAAAAAAAGTAAGTAAAAAACCTAGAATTTGTCCAATTCTTATGATATCCTAGATGAATGCCCGTGTATAATTTCGTACGGTCACTTTTCTCGGCAAGTTTGAATGTTGAAGTAGTTTTTTTTTTTTCATATATGTATTTCTAGAACGACTCGTCTGAAAGTGAAAATAATTATAACCAATTTCATAGGATTTTACATTCTAAAGAACTTTTCAGTACAATGAAAATGTGTAGAATCGTTTTCACAGTACGTATACCTAAAAAAAACCTAAATTTTATTATGGCAACACCAAAAAGAGGTTGCTTGATTTAGCCTATTTTTGAAATTACATTTACTCATTTTTTCAAAGCGTCGTGTACAAAAGTTCAGCTCTCTATGATGACGTGTTTTCAGGCAGTTCCCAAATATATAGTGAAAAATGAAATTTTTGTATGGCAACCCCAAGGGGGTTTTCATACAACTTTAAGCCCGACACCTCCAGACATGAGATATGTCTTCTTGGGTAAAAAAGTGGACTTTTCTATTTCTCGTAATTAAGCGGAGTCGTAGAAGAAATGACTTCCTATGATAAAATGTTCACAATAGAGCACTAATGGCCTTGGAAGAAATAACTGCAAAAATATATATCCGAAATATAGTAGCTGGGGTGTATACGACCCAAGTGCATAAAAATAGGTTTTCCGGCGGCAAAAACGTTCCGAGAAAGTTTTCTGAATCGAGAAAAAAGTACACCACCCCATAGGACTCCGTGAGACCTTTAATTTGATATGCAACATGGGGTATTGGAACCACCCTGAATGGAAGGCAGAGAAAAATTTTCTTCTACGAATTGTAGTTGGTAATGAGCTGAGATGAACAGTTAATTCCGTTTTCTGATCTGACATAGCCCTAGTGAATTAGACCCGATCTAAGGTGAGAAAAATCTAGTACCTCAGTTCGAATAAAAAAAAGGGGAAGTACTGAAAAAGTCAGTATCGAGATGACTATGAATAGCTATTTAAGCCTCCGAGTATAGGAGTGTGTGTACTCAAACTTCATCTCCCGACGTGAGGAACTCGATTCTGTACTAGATTTTCCAAACTGTACTAGATCAAAGTTTGACCCCCCCCCCCCCCCCCCAAGAGGCTTCCCCCTTAATTGAAATTAACATTGTTAATAAAATATGTTCAGAGTATCATAATGCATCGTTTTAAGACATCTTTCATGTCTGGAGGTGTCGGGCCTGAAATGGGAAATGGGCATTCCAGTTTACTTTTTTTTAAATCTCATGTGCAAAATTTCAGCTTTCGACGTACACGAGTACTCGCGTTATCGTGAGGATGGACAGACAGACTGACTGATAAACGGACGGACATGCAAAAATCAAAATACCTCTTAATATTATGGCCAGGTGTCCAACCCATTTCCCCCTACACAGCATTATTCCTGTGTATTACAAACAGAATGACAAACTTAGTACGTTTCATCTGAGGTATAAAATAAGTAAAAAAGCTAGAATTGGTCTAAGACTAATTCTTATGATACCCTAGATGAATGCCCGTATTAAATTTCGTATGGTCACCGACTATTCAAGAATTGATTTTGAAGTTGTTTTTCGCATATATTTCTAGAACAGTTTGTCGCACAGAAAAAATGGTAATAACCAATTTTATAGGATTTCGTATTCTGCAGAAGTTTTTAGTACAATAAAAATGTCTTGGACTGATCGTTTTCAAAGTATACATAAAAAACCGAAATTTTTATATGGCAACACCAAGAAGGAGTTGCCCGATTTAGTCCATTTTTAACATTTTATTTGCTAATGTAGTAAAAACATCATGTACGAAATTTCAGCTCTCTACGTCAAGTCGTTCTCAAGCAGTGTCCAAATATATAGCGGAAAACGAAATTTTTATATGGCAACCCCACGAAGGAGTTGCCCGATTTGTCTCATTTTCGAACTTAATTTTACTTTTTTTTTAGAGTCCGTGTACAAAATTTCAGCTCTCTAAGTATACGCGTGCTCGAGTTATCGTGCGCACGGACGGACGGACGGACATGCAAAAATCGAAATAACTTTTAATATTATGAATGGGTGTCCAATCCATTTTGCTCTACCATCATTATTTCGAGGTGTTACAAACGGAATGACAAACTTAGTATACCCTATAGATTTTATCTAGGGTATAATAAAAATAGTTGTCTTTGCTTTGAACGATTTAACGAGTTCGCAAATGCTAAACCGGTTTGACGACGATGAAACACCATCATTGATCACTGTAGAGTGGTGGCACGGTCTACAGAATACAAGGTCTGTGCACTAATTTTATGGAACATTTTTTCTATATTTTTAAAAGAAACAGAAAGCGATTTCACTATGTAATATATTAAACTGTTCTTAAATTTTGCGTACAATTTTCCGATTTTTCCCATACAAATTACAAATTATTGTCTAAAAATCACATCAATAAAATTTTACATTTCTTAGTGCACAGATCTTGTATTCTGTAGACCGTGCAGCGGTGGTTCAATGAATTCCAAAGAAATCATATGTGTGTAAAGTTCGCTCAAGGGTGTTCCACGAGAAAGATGCTTTGCCACTGTTGTCGTACCATCAGAAAATATCCAACCTTGAGGACGACCAGTGTAAAAGATCTAACCATCGCATCAGGAAGATTTGTGGTCGGTGGATACTGAGGACATAATTTGCACAGCCATTCTTCTTTACTATCTTGATATTGTTCACAAAATAATTTGCTATACGATACGTAGATGATTCGATTTTTTTTTTCGAATGACATCTATGATGTGGTAGCAGAATTCAGCTGTCAAATGAAAAGTTTCAAGATTGCATTTTATTCATTCATTCATTTATTGATCGCCAAACAGTTGTTGATGATTGGAAAAAATTAAAATTCATACTGGGATTAAATTTTTTATTTGGAATGTATAACGGATACCGAAATGCAGGAAAGATTTAAAAAAGTGTTAAAGGAATCTGCAACACCAATTTCGATTGTGTCAAAGTGAACAAGGGTATTTAAATGTGCATATGTAGAAGATGACCACCATCATCATAATAGTCGCCCGAAAAGTATCAAAAGAGCAGAAATCATTCACATGATCCCATGATATGGTGATATGGGAGATCGACGGTTCAAAGTACCGAAATTAGTTAAGGTTGTGGCAATTACAGATGAACGATTACACAAATTGGGTATGAAAAAGCTGTGTGCAAGATGAGTGACGACTTTGTTGAGCATTGACCATAAACGCTTGCGAATGCCAAGGTCGCACAGATGTTTAGAGCTTCTGTTCAGCTTTCATAAAAAAAAGCAAGATTTCATGCATTAATTTGTAACGATAGATGAAAATTGAATCCATCATTATGTTCCAGAGACCAAAGAATACTCAGGCTAAAGCTAATTTTTCCAGTCCAAAGAAAGCCAAGTCGATTTCACCGGATCGAAAGATTATGGCGTCCGTGTTCTGGGAATTATCATGACTATAATTTTGAACTGGGTAAAACAATCATAAAATAATTTTTGTTAAGCTCATCGAGACCTATCATTACACAACCGTTTGGTTGTTTGAAACCAGACACCCCGTTCATAGGATGATTTGGTGATATACCTCATCAATAATAGTGGGAGACCCTATTTCAAAATTTTCCCCATAAACACCATAGATTCACACCGCCGCGATAACGTTTGCGATAACGATAGCGATAAACTAGCTACACAATTCCTTTCACACCAACGCGATAGACCCCAGCGATAGTTACATACATACATATGCCTGAGCAAAATAAAGACAGTTGGGAAAAATCTGAACATGGGACAAATTAGGACTTCCCAATCGATGGTGGGCATGCTACGATTATGTATCAATTCAATGCGTACTAGCTCGAGTTATACTGGCTCATCTTATTTTTTCAATTTGATAAAGTTTCTCTTACTGACCATCGTTGATATCGCATATAAACTTTTATACAGGGTGTTTCATAATTGGTCCGCATAATTCAAGGGTTAGATAGCTGAGGTGAAGACAAAAAAAAATTAAAAAAAATTATACCGTGAAGAAATGGGGGGGGGGGGGTAAGACGCGTCGTTTCGGCGGTAGGACGTTTCAGATGTTTAGTATTTTTGCCGCTGTACACCTTTTAACATTCTTGATATACACCCTATCAAGGTGAGAAACTGTCTAAGCTTTCCAGTGAATGCCCAATCAGCCTTGCTGTCACTTCCCAACGGAAGTTAAGTTGAAGGACGTCAAAGTCAAAAATTTGAAAAAAAAGAAAATCCAAATTTTTTCATATGTTAACGATTTTCCCGCCAAAATGCATGAAATTATGAATGATAGAAACGGTAATATCTCAAAAACGGTTGCACTTAGGTAGGTACATGTTTACAGTCAAATTAAAGGTGACATTCCGGGATTTCTAAATCTTGTAAAAAAAATTGTATAATTAACATGCATTTTGGCGGGAAAATCGTTAACATTTGAAAAAATTAAGAATTTTTTCTATTTTTTTTGACTTTGACGACCTACAACTTCCGACTTCATTGGAAAGCTTAGACAGTTTACTATCATCTGAGATTAATCTCACCTCGATAGGGTGTATTTCGATAAAGTTACAGGGTGTAAAGTGGAAAAAGTCCTAAAAGTCTCAAACGACGTTGAAAGATTTGGAAAATTAGGCAAATGTTTTAAATATTTCGACAATAGAGATGATAGTCCGGGAGGTAGCGTTGTATTTTCGGTAGTATTTTTATGCCGATCGATTGTTATCTTTTTCGATAGATCTGGTATGACTAATAAATGAATAAATATAATTTCGTATGGTCACCTCTGTGTGCAAGTTTGAATCTTGAAGTGGTTTTTCGCATATATTTCTAGAGCGGTTCGTCGGACAGTAAAACTGGTTATGAGCAATTTCATAGAATTTCATATTCTGAAGAACTTTATAGTACAGTAAAAATGTCTAGGACTGATTGTTTTTACAATATACGTAAAACACCAAAATTTTTATATGGTAACACCATGAAGGGGTTGCCCGAATTAAGTCCATTTTCGGAATTTTTGTTAATCTTACCTGCAACACAGCCTGAAACAACTATTAAAACTGTTCAAGCCCCATACGCTCTTCATATTTTTTTACAAACCGTGAATGAGAACGATAATTATTAAACTCAACATTTAGAGCCCTTTTAATAAAAAATGGGGGGTTTGAGAAATTTTGAAGTTAATGGAAGAAGACCAACGGATGAAATTTTCCAAATCCATCAACGTTTTTGCACTTGCACAATAACCTCACTTCGTTTAATACTTCCCACTTATATTCTAGGCTAGATTTAGCGTCTATGGAAGGACACAATAAATCAACTCTGATTGCGGTGTACGCAGAGTCCCAGTAGCCAAGTCAGCAATACTGTTAAGCTAACTCAACCTGTATTGGCAACTCCCCCACTTTGTCCTTTTTTCTACTATTTTTATAATGTTTTAAATTCAGATCATATATAAAATTGGGTATTCCTTTATATGATTTTAATTCTTCATTTTCAATGTGCACTTAAATTTGCACTATCAATTTTGATCTCACAGCTCGCGATAGATGGCTAAATTTGTGCATGCTGCGGTAGACATTTGAATCCCTGCTGCAGAAATTCTATGTATCGCTGTGACTGTGAATCGATATCATAGAACCCTGTATACGGCCTTTGTTCTGTGGATGACCAAATTAAATTTATCAGCGACTCAATAGCATATTTATATGATAAACATGTTCCTTTACTTAAAGAGGATATTAAACCGAAATCCTGTCCATGGTTTACTCAAGAAATTCAGTCAATGATCGCCGAGAGTGAATATCATTTTTTTCGTTATCGCAGACTTAAGACTAGTGATAGTCGCATAGCATACACTACATTACGAAATAGCATAATTTTAAAAATTCGTAATGCTAAGCGAGCATACTACAAAAATAAATTTGATTTCAATGTACCCACAAAAACTATATGGCAAAATCTTCGTAGCGCCAAAGTTTGTTGCAAAGAAATATCCGAAAATTACATCAATCCGAATGAACTTAATTCATATTTTTTTGAAAGCCCTCTACCGCGTGGTGACATACCAGCACCTACAAACCTCGTATCTAGCTCCAGAGTATTCCGCTGGATTCTGTTTTCGTGGAGTTGATTGCACCGAAGTATATAATGCCGTTTATTCTATTAGATCGGAGGCTATTGGCTCAGATGGTATGTCACCAAAATTTATCAAATTGTGGTCCCTATACCTAAAAAACCTACCACTGTATTCCCCTCCGACTTTAGACCTATTATCAAATCCAGAAGCACTTACGAGAAAAGGAATTTTTGAACAACCTTCAGTCAAACTTTCGGCCTGGATATAGCTGTGAAACGGCTCTCCTAAAAGTGTTTTTCGATATTCGTTCTTCACTCGACAAGGGCTACGAAGGTATGATCATGTCTCTCATCTTAGTTTTACGTTGCTAGGATGCTCGCTGAAGACTTACTTTGAGCGACGAATTTTAATGTTCCTCTACAAATTGACTTTTTCTTCTCAACCTTCTTATTTGCGCAATATGATTCAGCCTTTGAACTCCAATAGGGGATATAAATTTCAACTGCCCAAATATTACACCACTGTGTTTGAAGGATCTTACATTGTTCAGGCCATTAAACTTTGGAACGCTTTGCCCAATAATCTGCAGAGGGCGGGCTCGTTCGGCATATTTAGGAAACTGCTTATTACCAAAGAACATATAACTTAACAAGAAGCTTCATCTGGGCTCTAAAAATGCACAAGTTGTATGGTTATTTGGCGATGCGGTCGGGAGGTAATAGACGGGAAGAAGCAAAGATTTGAGACTGAGAGAATATTTCTGTTCTCTCTGTTCTCCGCCACCCCGACCCCACAGCTGTACCTGTACACACGCCGACGCCAGCAGAGATGCACAGTTTTGTTTTACTATGCTGCCGCTGCCTAGTTGAAGTGGCGAACCAGTTTTTCTATTAATTTATGTACTCGAAAATTTTTCATATGAACTTTTTCACAGATTTTTGTGGCCGAGGATACCTTAAAATATTAATGACCTTAATTTAACCCTTTTGGATAAACAAATAAATTTATTTACTGGTCACGGAAAATTCTTGTTTTTAAGAAAAATATAGAACTTTGGACAATTTGTGTGCGATCCAACGAGCTTTATTACAACAGTGAAAGGCTTTTCAGAAGAGTAAAGGATTGAAATACGAGACAATTATCGCAGAAATCATTCAAGATTTGAGTGGACCATTTAATCAGTATTTTCCAAATGGACAGCAGGTTATATATCAAAATGAATTGTGAATTAAAAACCCATTTATAGTCAATGCACGACCTTGACACCAATGTCAGCAAAATAATACGAAAATTTTATTGAAATGACATCTGGCTCATCGTTGCAAGAAAAATTTAAATTAATGCCGGTAGAGGAATTCTAGTGCAGTTTAAACGATGAATATCCTCCATTGTTGCAAAATGGCGTGTTCTTACATTTACCAATTGCAACTAAGAGTCGGCCCGTTGCCAAAAGGAAAGGTACCTACACATTAAAAAATTTGCACAATTGGTATTTTTCCCTAAAATGTAGGAAATATACCCTCAAATGTAGGGAATAGTCCCCTAAGGTATTATGCCGGCAAAATAAAACAAAATTAAATTACATTAAATTTTACGCGAAATGCATTGGAATTTTCCTTAAATCTAAACAGTTATTATAGGAAGTTTTGGGTAAATATTGAAATTATTTTTTTGAAGCATATAAAAGCAGCTAACTGTTTCATAGAGCTGCATACAAAAATTTTGTTTTTCAGTATGTTACGTGAAAGGCGGACACATCTAGAATTCGGCAAAATCTGAATTAAAAGGAGAGGTTGTTCTGCTTCAATGAAATAAATAAGACAATGGCACTGGCACCATTGTGTAAAGACATATCTTGTCTAGGCACTCATAAAGCCGCTGGGCAGTAAGGTACAATATGATTATTTGCTGTAGGTACTAGTTTATCATTATTGGATAATATGAGTCTTTTGTCAAGGACAAGGAATATTCCCAAGTGTGAGGTATGCATGAATTGTTACGAAAGGTATGCCGGCTGTTAACTAATGTTAGCTTATGGGTGTGTAATAACAGAATTAGCTAGGAAGTAAGTCTACTTGAGGCGCAAAAGTAGATTACTATCGAGCGTGAAAGGTGGTTGGTGGTTGGTCTGTTAGATGTTCTTTGTTATTACTTACCAGACTCACTTCGCCTATAGTCAGTGTTATAGACTTTGTTTTAGATTTTATGTATGCATATTTATTTATTTATAATATCTATTTATCTTTTTTACTTATTTTCTTATCTTATTGATCTATTTAATTTTCTTACTTTTCTTGTCAACATTTTCTCTTACTTTTCAAATAATGGATCAAACATCTTTGTTAATTTCTAGTAGTCATTAGTTATACTTGGGATAACGTATTCTGTTTTTTTATTTTTAATTCAAGTTCTTAGGTTAACTTTGTTTCTAAGTGTCCTAATTTTTGTCCTTACATGATTACTTACTGTATATCTCGAAGTATTTATTTATTTTTTGCATCTAATAAATAATAATATAATAATATTGCGTTAGTGTGAGCGTTTACACTGAAAACTATGTGTAGCGATCTATCGCTGTTGCTTCGTTATCGCAATCGCTACGTTATCGCAATCGCTATAGCGGAAATTTGTATCGCGTCAGCCGAACAAAACTAATCACCAATAAGATTGAATAATATTTTTAATTAAAGAAAGGAAATTAAACAAGAACACAGGAGTCCAGAAGATGTATTTAAACAGGAATAGATGACGGGTACACACCCATCTACGAAAATAAAAGCCTTGTTTTGAATGTCTGCCAATACTTAATTAATTTTATAAAAATAATAAATAAAAAAAAACATAAATTTTCTAACCAAACCATTGACGCTAACAAAGGTGTTAATTCAAAGTCGTTACTTTGTGTCTAAAAACAAAAAAACAAAAAAAAAATCCTTTAAACTATCCGAGTACCAACAGCGAAAAAAAATCTCCTTTTTAAGTGTCATTTAGTTTGTGGTGGTAGAAAAATCAAGTGTCGTTTTACAAACGTTATATACTAACGATGCCGACGACGGCGGACAGTTATATTTCATTTCAGATCAACTGGAACAAAACAAGCCCAGCAGACATTCTGGAAAAACTAAGAACCTCTGAGTGACGGACGACGGCGACGACGGTGAATTTGTTACAAAGAAAAATCTTAAACCAAAGATGAGAGCGTGCAGCAAGAAACCGTGCTAACCCGAAGGCTATAGGTACACAAAATCACAAAACAAATTTCTCGAGGGACTTAGGAAACGTGACCAAATTGCAAAGCAAATAAATAAAAAAATTTAAGCTTTTTTCTTTTTTTCTTATTTATTTTGAATATTTTTCATTTCTTTTCCTCTTTTTAAGTTTTGGTCACAGATGTTGAGTCAGAATCACGCCACCAAACAACAAAATTTAAGGCGGCCCAGGCCCAGCTCTGTGTTCGACGACAACGGGTGAAAGAGACAGCATAGAGCTTTTTTTTAGGGATAAAAAAATTATTTTGCCTCTTTAGCGACGTCTTTAATAAGCGAAGAGAAATAATGTTGTTTCTACGATAATTTCATATTTTTAACAATGCCTAGAAACGCAAATCTTTGACCTTCAGAGGTGAAGATGAACTACTAGCCAGGCCACACTTTATGTAGATAAAAAAAAAAGTTATTTTTGGTATTTGGTTACTCCTTTCTATGTAACTATGATTTTAGAAGCGACATTAACGACATGATGGCGTGCAAGGAGAAATCAATAAAAGTAGATACAAATTTATGCATGCCTTACATTTGCGTCGTTTATTCGTTTTTAATTAATAATTAACCTAAATTATGTGGTAAACTATAGAGAAGGCATCTACTTAACATTAATTGTAATCAAAGTGAGTGGCTGTTCTTAGATTTTGCAAAAAGAGAGACGTAGAAATTAAAACAAGGCTCGTGTGCACACGTGTATTGTCTACATGATTCTCGAAAGTTCGAAATTATAGAATCGGTCAGTATGTGAGTAAAAATGTCAGTTTGATTCTAGAAATATGGGAGAGACAAACTTCTGGGTTGATGAGGAGGAGAATGAGGGAGTGGATGGTTGAGTGAGGGAAGGCGAGTTTCTGGTAGGCAGATCAAGGTGAACTTTGTATGAACGTAGAGAAAGGGAGAGCTGATAAAAGGTTAAAATTATCGCATAGGTTGTACACGATTGTCAAAAAT
Source organism: Dioctria rufipes (assembly GCA_963924295.1). Taxonomy (NCBI): domain Eukaryota; kingdom Metazoa; phylum Arthropoda; class Insecta; order Diptera; family Asilidae; genus Dioctria; species Dioctria rufipes. The sequence continues at coordinate 13,742,585 of OZ002742.1, read as the reverse complement.
AAAGTTATTCATAATATCGTTAATGAAGTCAGCATAACCCCTACTACCCTACTACCTACTATATCAAAATCAAGTCTCACATCACCACTACCATCTAAAGTGTATCCTGTTAGCAATGCTCTTTCTTGCGTCAGCAATATTAATTTGATTTTTGCATGTCTGCGGTCCGTCTGTCTACGTCCGTCCGCATCCGCACGACGGACCGAGAACGCGTTTACTTAAAGAGCTGAAATTTTGCACACGGGCTTTTAAAAAAGAAACAAATTATATTTTAGTTCGGAAATGGTACAAATCGCGTAACTCTTTCGTTAGGTTGCCATACAAAAAATTCGTTTTTCACTATATATTTTGACTGAGGACGCGTCGATATGGAGAGTTCAAATTTTGTATATGCCGTGTTCATAGAAATTGAAAATACAAGTTTGCTGTATTTAGTTTAGGATCAGGACCTATTCAATTCAAACTATGTACAGCGTGTCCCGTAAGTTGAAGTCAAGCCGGAATCGGGTGATAGACCAAATCATAATAGTTACCAGAAAAATATAAAAAACAAGTAAAATAGCTAGAATTGGTCTAAGACCAATTCTTATGATACCCTAGATGAATGCCCGTATTAAATTTCGTGTGGTCACCGATCTATTCAAGTATTGATTTTGAAGTTGTTTTTCACATATATTTCTAGAACGGTTTGTCGCATAGAAAAAATGATTATAACCAATTTTATAGGATTTCGTATTCTGCAGAAGTATTTTGTACAATAAAAATGTCTTGGACTGATCGTTTTCAAAGTATACGTAAAAAACCGAAATTTTTATATGGCAACACCAAGAATGAGTTGCCCGATTTAGTCCATTTTTCAAAATTTTATTTGCTAATGTATTAAAAACATCATGTACGAAATTTCAGCTCTCTACGTCGATGCGTTCTCAGGCAGTGTCCAAATATATAGCGGAAAACGAAATTTTTATATGGCAACCCCACGAAGGAGTTGCCCGATTTGTCTCATTTTCGAACTTAATTTTACTTTTTTTTTTAGAGTCCGTGTACAAAATTTCAGCTCTCTAAGTATACGCGTGCTCGAGTTATCGTGCGCACGGACGGACGGACGGGCGGACATGCAAAAATCGAAATAACTTTTAATATTATGAATGGGTGTCCAATCCATTTTGCTCTACCATCATTATTTCGAGGTGTTACAAACGGAATGACAAACTTAGTATACCCCTATGATTTCATCTAGGGTATAAAAATCTAAGTCAAGTATTTTTCAAATTATAGACATTTCTTTTGTTTTCGAAAAAATGTACACCCTGTGAAGGTTTTTTACTTTTTTCAATTTTATTTTTCTTATGTAATCCTGAATAGTTCTTATGTAACTTGTTGCTTTAAATTCTAAGCCAACTGCTCCAGCTTGTAAGAAAATGTCACATTTTGCCGAACCAAGAATAGAAAATTAATACTTCGCCCAACTTTAACTGACTGTACTGAAAAAGAAAAATGTACTACACCAGTTTGGCAAGTAACTTTAAAATTTGACGCATTTATTAAGGATTCTAAAATGGTATAACAATTGCTAGATTATATCTTAGATAGATTTTTTCTTCAAGAAACCCAGTTTCGGAAAATATATTTTTACCTACTAAAAATTATTCTAGTGTACCCAAAGCTTGCCGTAAGACCGTAACTTTAACATTTTAGTTTGAGTGAGACGGAGAGTCATTATACATGAAGTGTGAGTGGAGAGTCTACAGTTTATATTTTTTATAAAAAAAAAAGTTATGTTAATGATCGTTTTGCAAAAAAAATAGAGTTCAATGTAAAAAAAAGGTACAAAAGTCCGAAATTTTTAGTTTAAGGAGCGAGGGTTATGGAACTAGTTGAGCAGTCCTTGGAAAGGCCATGAAGTTCTGCATACAATGAGCGTGCGCCCTTCAGTTCTTAAAATACAGGATGATTAGTGAAAAACTAGGTGAGTACTATCACCTCCTACATGGTACTAAGTCTCTCCGTCACAATCCATGAAGGCAGTTCACGAGTCTTGTGTAAACTCAATCCCGGCCTAACCCGAAAAGACAAAGGCTGGCAGCGAAATGTTGCCAGGCCCGGAAAAACGGTTGCTACTACCGTTATGCCCCATAGCAATGAATTATTTTTTTATTTTTATTTATTTATATATACAGGGTAATTCAGATCAAGATACCTTCCGGTAGAATAATGGTTGGGGGGCAGGAATGAAGTGCAACTTAAAATTCGAGGACAGTACAGACAGGTCTTGAGGCAGCACGTATTTTTATTGGCTATTATCAGTCACATGATCTTTCCAGTTTCAAGCATTGCAAAGTTGTTACTTTGTATAATTTGTCGATGGATTTGCTCCACCGGCCTGTAAAGTAGCAAGGGCAGCAAGTTGACTGATGTATAATCATGAAGGGCATTTTGAGATACCTCAAAGTGCACCTCATAATGACCTGTCTAATCACGACTGTCAAATCACTAGCAGAAAATCAAAAAATTTATTTAAGAACTTTTATTTTTAACGATTCTAAATTAAATCATAAATACAAGAGAAAAAAACAACCGCCTCATCCGTGGATTGTAACCGGGACCTTCGGCTTTCCGAGCGACTCATACCTCTAAGCTAACGAGACAGATGATTTTCCCTACCAGAGAAAATTCTTCATATATGACCGATTCTAAAAATTGTGAATTCGATTCCTGCATGGGAAAAATAAATAAACTTAGCGCAATTCAATTTATTTCTCTCTTCAATGCGACGCGATTAGTGCCACCTGGATGTCATAATAATAACATTTTTTTGCTGAATATACACGGGATGTATAATGGTCGTAGTAAGCTGTGAAATTAAACAGCTGTTAGCTACCATCAAACGCGTAAATACACAATTTTCGGTTCTAAATTGTGCCGAATGACGTATTAATTCTTGGTTTTTGAAAATATGCTACTAAATAAATTCGTGGTCATGTCGTAAATATTCTGCGGGAGTGAGAAGCAAAACAAACACGAAAAAAACGGGTTTTTACCATTCATTATACAAGAGACATAAAGAATCTACGTGGGTGGCTAATGACTATATCCCCAGTAATGATGATAATTATAATGCCTGCTGCACTAGGTTGAATCAGAGCAATAAAGCTGAGTGGTTAAGAAATTGCTGCGCAGACAGTTAATTAAACTTTTTTTTTCCAGAAAATTTTTGTAAATAGAAATGTGGGGTCTAAAAAAATGTAATCTATCTTCTGCGACGAAAGTTGTACTACGTAGTGTCGTAGTTAGTGTGTGTGCGGCACCGAATGATCTGCGATAAGTGAAATTCCAGAAAGAAGCATCTTGCAGAGAATAAAAATGGAAAGTTAAGTTCATCATGGCACCAATTGTTTTTATCTCTCTATCTCTCTTATTTTGTTAATCATTTTTTTTTTTCTACCAAAAGAAATTAACTTATGTTCAATTTCCACACACTGACTATACAGAGTGTTGCAATCTGCATTCAGTTTCAGCCAACTCATATGCATCCATATTCAACTAAATGTGTGTTCATTTTAGTGTGTGACGAACGATAAAAAAGCGGCAAACAAGTTCTCTTCGGATGCACTGAGTCACGCTTCTATTATTCTTGCACCACTTTTTCAAATTTTTTCAATGCCTTTGCCGTGAAAATTCCATCAGGCGCGAGAAACTTTTTCCAATTAACCACCCGAGTAAATAGTCAGCTGAAAGTAAATTAAATTCAAATTCATTCACGCAACAAGCACGCGCATTTCTTTGTCCATTGCATCGCCATTTATGGACGAAAATGACCAGCATAGTGTGTGGGTGGTAAAAAGACAATTTTCTGGGCATTCTGTTGGACGACGACCGTATCTAAGCAGTTAAGTTTTTTCTTTTGTTTTTTGTTTTTTAGGCAATGGCATCCAAACATGGTTTGATGGGAAACAATAAGCTTGAAATTGAGCGGCGTAATTTTCATGCCCTCTACATTCTAATGAAGATGACATTCGTGAGATTTTATTTTAATGAGAGGCGTGCCAGAGGTCACGAAGAATTTGTTACTACTCATTTCGTTTGTATGGAAATTTTTTCGATTTAATGAAAACTATATGATTTCATGGCACAAGAACTCAATTACAAACATCTGGGCTCACCTGCTTTGTTACTGTTGTTTTGAATTTTTTTATAATCTAGATAAGTTACATCAAGCATAAGAGGGAATGCATTGCCATGCATAAAGTTAGGTAATTTGTGATATGGAAATCTTCACGCACGTGTTCTAACGTTTTCAATGCAGTTGGTCAAACAAAGTGCATGAGCATGAATCACCTCTTGATGTAGTCCTTTGTTACGCTCCCAAATGCCATCAGTAGTGGTTTGTTGTGGTTGTTGGTTTTTTTTTTGTTTTAGCTAGTAACTCTGCAGACTTTGGTCTTTTCCAATGACCCCAATTGGCATCTCATGGAGAGGATGGCGGCACACACCTTGCGAGTGCCACAAAATTAACTCCTAATTACATGATGTTTGCCAACTGGACTCGGCACGCCTAGACACACTGTACATACCAGTGGATTTGCAGCGGTTTGGTTAACGCTGTCGTTCTATGTCCTACCATTCCATGAATGCTCATAAACTTTATGTATAGTTTAATTGGATCAATTCCACTTAATCGGTACATATGTAATGTAAAGGGTTTTCCAATAAGAGGTGTTATTTTGATATTCAAAGAAAAATGCCAGTTTTTGAGATAAATGATCGGATCTTTATTTCATTATAAAGAGGAAGATATGCCGTTAATAATGGAAAATAACATCAGCCAAATGACCACCACGACCACGCCTACAGGACCATATCCTTTTCATGAAACTTTCCATAACCAAATCGCAAAGTGGCTGCCCTATGTCCTCGATAGCCTCACGAATTCCATCTTTGAGGTCTTGAATCGACGCTGGGCTGTTGGCGTAGATCTTCTCTTTCACGTGGCCCCAAAGGAAGAAGTCGCAAGGTGTTAAGTCACAAGATCTCGGTGGCCAATTGTGATCACCTCTTCGAGAAATAACACGGTCCGGAAACTTTTCCCGTAAAAGATCAATGGTTTCGTTGCTTGTATGGCACGTAGCGCCGTCTTGTTGAAAGTAAACGTTGTCCAGATCAATACCATCCAATTCCGGCCATAAAAAATCATTAATCATCTGTCGATAGCGCAATCCATTCATCGTAACTGTTGCTCCAGCCTCATTTTCGAAAAAGTAAGGTACAATGACCCCGCGGGACCATAAACCGCACCAAACAGTCACACGTTGAGGATAGAGAGGCATTTCAACAATAACTCTTGGGTTTTCCGAGCCCCAGATGCGAAAATTTTGCTTGTTGACGAAGCCATCGAGGTGGAAATGGGCCTCATCACTCAAGATGAGTTTTCGATGGAATTCCGGATCATTTTTATGCATTTCAAGGACCCAATCAACAAAGACTCGACGTTGTTGATGATCGGCCGGCTTGAGTTCTTGTGTTAACTGAACTTTATAAGCCTTAAGACCCAAATCTTTATGCAAAATACGGTGTAATGGCGTTTGTGGAATGCCTAATTCCAAAGAACGACGAGGAATGGACAAACCTGGGTTTTCTTCAACACTTTCGGCTACAGCAGCAATATTCTCGGCTGTTCTTGAGCGACGTGCACGGGTTTTATTCATCACATCACTAACTTGTCCCGACAGCTCAAATTTTTCTACCAATTTCTGTATTGCGGTCCGACAAGGTGCTTCACGACGACCCAAAAATGTTCGAGTTTTACGAACCGTCTCTGCCACATTTTCACCAATTTTAATAATTTCAATGCGTTGTTGAATCGTGTATCGTTCCATTTTTATTAATGGCGTAGTTTCTACTTGTCAAATGTAAAAAAATGACATCTCCAAAAGTGACATCTACCGAAATAGCGGGCTAATTAAAATAACACCTCTTTTTGGAAAACCCTTTATTTGTAGGATTGAGTCAACCTCAAGTTATGGATTTAGAATTAACTTCTGATTTGGATTGAGATTTTGCTCAGAACAGACTAGGACTTAGGAATTGCTGCGGCGAAAAAGCTTTGATTGACGTAATTGTGTTATTTAAACGACTTTGATTAATTTCTAATAATTTTTTATTTTTTTTAACTTGTGAATATCAGCGAGAGACTTTTGTGCTGTTTATAGGAGGAAATCAGAGGTCAGAGGAGTTTTAGTTATTAGATAAGTGTTTGAATTTTATTCCCTTTTGATTGATTCTTTGTGTATTTTTATGTTTATTTTTAGGAAATAATAAAGTTGGAAGCATCGAGGGATTTATAGTTCGGTGGTGAACCGAACACTCTCCTTTCTTAGAAAATGACTGAACAAGTGCATGTGTGTTTACATGTACTTTTAAAAATTCTTTTAGAGAGAGATAAATCGAGAAGGCGTTGATATTTAATAATAGCAGCGTGATACTACTAGCTCCTACATATATTGACTTCCTTTAACCACCTTAAAAACGCTCCGCTTAGGAAAAAAAATCCCCTCTAATGAAAAATAGCATGAGGAAAGAATTGGAGCAGCAAACCATTTATAAAAATTCAACAAATCTAGATGGCTACATACATGAAATCCAGACGTACTGACTGAAGTAGATCTCTTAATGTAGCGGCCTAATCTTTAGTAAACTTCTGTATTAATAGAAATCTATTCAAGAAAACCGTGGAATAGTCATCTGTATTAGGACAGCCGTATTATGAGATATACAGAAACTACAAAAGATTTGTCATCAAACTCATAAAGAGTGGCTTTTTTGACAAGGAGGCAAGGAGCATAGATTCTTGTTTTGACAACTAAGATTGGTATGCTGTTTTAACCTCATGGTTCCAATACGGTTAAGAAAACAGCTTCCAAGCGTTCCAAAAAAAAGAAAGTTACAATTAAATGGCGCGAACCCGTATATGAGCATGGCCTTGTACATCTATACCAGCTGTTCTAAGTCTAATTAGTAGCTCATCGACTATAATTGACCACAGATATTGGTTCGAATCTCACTTCGACAAGGACCTGTAGTTTTCCTCCTATACCTACTTTCATCGCTTCTCCTCATCCGTCTTACTTATACGTGTAGCGTTTTCCTAATAAGCAACAGATGTCAGCCTCATCAATGGATATGTAACTATACTGAAAGTAAGAAAAGGAGGGACGCAGGAAAAAAATGCCTTGTTGGGCGCGCACACGGTATTTGGTTGACATGTTTGTTAAAAACTGATATGCGTGCCATGAAATTACAGTGAATCTGACGAAAACAATTTAAATAGTCTTTACTGGGAAATGTAGGATTTGGAAGTAATTTGTAGCTATCTTCTCATTCAAAGAATCTTCATACAGTCGAAACTAACGAGGTGTGCAGAAAACTCTTTGGAATATAAAACTGATTCTAACGGGAAAACATGCACGGATAGGGTATCCTGTCCCAACTTATCACAGTTAGCTATGGAGATATTCACCGATTGCTTCCTCACAGATAAAGAGACCAGATGCAGGGCGTTTTATTTCTTGAATCTGAAATTTAGATTCTGTACTCCATTTGAATGCACTGCGCTATTTTCCATGCTTAGATCCTTGTTTTTACATCTAGCCTTGGAACGAATATCAAGAAGGGACATATTGTTGCCGCTGTCTTCTCAAATAGTTGGACAAGAGCTCGCTCTAGTGGTTCCGAGATAAATTCTAACTGGTAACTGCAGAGAGATATCTCTTGGATTGACTATGTATGTCTTTGCAATACATATGAGTATGGAACACTAAAGAATTATGTGGTATGATAGAGTAGCGGCTTATTAGATTCGGCCCCCTCTCTCTTGGTTCAGAGCCTACCAACTCAGTGATTTTGAAATTCTTACCAAAGAGGATGCTCACAGAAAATATCAACAGAGGTTGTGGGTGCTTCAAACTCTATCTTAATGGCCCACAACAACCGGTTAGGTGTTTTAATTTTGGAGCTTGAGCAAAGGGAATGGAGAGCTGTGATGATCGATGACATTATTGGTTGCCTACATCGTGCGGCCGTCATCTTTCTAAAATGGGTGTCGTTCTTAATATGGAATGTCTTGGCTAAAAGAAATGGGGCTGAGGCGGGCGACTGAACACTTCATGAGCATATATGTGTATTTTTCCGGCCTTCGCAAGATATAGGATGAACATTTTTTGAAACCGATCTTTCGCAAGAAGCCCATTTGACAAAAATACATACATACATGATCAACACCCACCGAACTTAACGAAGAGGACAATAAATCTCCAATGAGTATACGAATCAGGATAGTACATTGCATCAGCTTGGTCAGAAAAACAACCAAGCCATAGTTGCTGTGTATAGGTAATTATCTTCTTCCTGTACCTACCTAAATTATCATCACTGTCGCTTCCTGTATATATACAGAAAATAATTACCATGTGGAATCATGTCAATACAAGATGCTTTCGTAGAATTCAAATAAAATTGACCAGAAAATATTGTGCAACTCGTTCTCAAAATTATCCATACTTAGTGGGTACGTGTTTGGCAGACTTTAACGTTATAACTGCAGGTGCATAGTTTTACCCTCGGTAAATTACACGAACATCACGCCGCACCATTTCCACTCGAATAAACACCCCCTTTTTTGGTAGATAATTATGATTATAGCTACCCTTCCTGTTGCCATAAAACCACCTGTGATTTGTGAAAAATTCGTTACAAATTGAGAATAACATTTGACACGATCGCGAAATTTCGAAATTACTTTTTCAGCCCTGCTAACCTAATTTATAAGACCGGTAAAGTAAAGCTTTCTGAACTTACATAAAACTAGCACAGCTAACTTGTCTTGTTGAAAGCAAACTATAATTCAAAGTAGTTTTTTTTTACTATTTCGTTGCCATTAGATTTACTACGGTGTGACACGGTGGCGTAACAAAAAAACCAAATGTCTTCAAGTGCTACCAGCACTATGCTTGTGAATTTAATGTCGTTGAACCAACTTATGTACATTTGCTAAACTTGAAAGTACACGCAATGCGGCGCGCGCAACTGATTGCGTGTTAGTTTAGCGAAAAAGAAAAATTATTTTGACCATTAGCTTTAGCGTTGATAAAGGTACCTTTAAAAAGGGTGCTTACGATGTCGACATTTGTTGCCGCAGCGTTATCTCATATAGTCGTAAAAGTGAAACTTTAAAATATTTTTTTGTAATTGGTGCGGTCTTAAGTTTTTGCATTTCAAATGAAGGCAATTTGTGGTTTGTGCTTGTTACAAAAACAAAAGATTCCTACTTAAATTTTACACTTAGGCTACTACCTGCAAGGTGTCGCTCGTGGAAATGCAATTTTCGGATTTTTTGTTCTTTTTTGGGTTCCGTAAAACAAGATGAAAAAGCGAAACCATTATGAATTTGCTCGAGCGTCCGTCCATCTGTCCGTCGTCACGTTTTTCTCGAAAACGACGTGCCGTAGAAATTTTAAATTTGACAGAATATTAGGTTTTTGTGTCGCGCAGGTTTGGCTTGTCGTCTAGGTCGGCCATCTACGTTTTTTTTTTTTAGTTTTGACCGCTATCGCCACCAATGTTCGAGCACGGAAAAACTCCTCTCAGTAACAGCTAAATTTTCGTGACATTGAAGATTTGGAGCGTGAACGCAAAATATGTGATGTGCACTCAGTGCGGTTTGAAATTCCAAAAAAAAGTTTTTTTTTTTAGCAGCGGTATACGGCCAGAGAGTGAGGAGAAAATATGCAATGATCGTTGTGTGACTCATGCTTGAAAATAAACCAAGAAGAAAATTCAATCCTGTAACATGTTTGGTTGTGGTGTCGTCGCTAGCTCATAGGTTCCAACCGGACACTCCTACGAATTTGAGTATTGGCTCCCAGCCCTCCTTGCCAGCTTCGTGTAGCTCGTCCATGAGCCAAGGAATCTATAACGCTTTCCCGAGAGGGCTGGACAGTGATAAAATAAGTGAGTCACTGTCTCGCATTCCTCTCCGCATACCCTACATACAAAGTCAGCAACAAGCGCTATCCTGTGTAGGTGACCTCTGAGACGAGAGTGCCCAGTAAGAATTGACATCAGGGTTCTCAGGGTTGGCTTATTTAACCCCAGTAGTTTGTTTGTTTCTTTTGGGTTAGGTCTGCCTCACAGCTCCTTTTAAGTTCTACCTGAAGGATGATCTAACCAAACGCGACTGTGTTGGCGGTCGGCCCAGGCCGAGATATTAGAAATAAGGTGATTTAGTGCGATCCCAATTTTAGAGATTGATGCCTCCGAGGTTGCATCAAGACGAGCAAGTTCGTCCGCATGGCACCCAAATCACCAATACCCTGTTGTTCTGAGAAAGGAAATCCAAAGTGGATTTGCATTCCAATACAAATTTGGAGTTTGTAAAGGGTTTTGAAAAGGGTTTGACAGCTGCCTGGTTGTCCGAGCAGATTGTAATCTCCTTGTCCTCAGTGTTTGAGTTAAGGAGATGCCTTTGACTTCCGCCTGGAAAACCGTGACATGGCTTTCAAGATATATGGTAATTTCCACATGAGGCTGCTCGCAGAAAACGGCGGCTTCAGTGTTTTTTTTTCGATTTGGAGCCGTCTGTGTATGATAAGGTTTGTTAATGGATGAAGCACGGAATGTGATTACCATTCTGCCCTATCTGGAATTTTCGTTTTAAAATTGCTTTTCAGCATAGTCTCGACGAGGTGATCATTGTTCCTGTCAATTTCAGGTACGATGGCCTGAACGAATTCAAATATGGATGCATGTAGGACTCCTGTACCAGTGTGAATCCAGCTCTGACTGAGAAACAGCCTTAGCGCAGCGATTGACGCCCCTTTCTTGACATGTATATGCAGGAGTTGTACGTTGACGATGACCTTGCTTCCACCACGCCACAGAACCATAGGTTAACATGGGTCGGATGACGCTAGTATAGATCCATGGGATTATCCGCGGCTTAAGCCCCAATTCTTCCCTATAGATCCGCCCCACATAGCGAAGGCTTTAAGAGCTTTATACGCTCTGTCTACTATAATACCTAAATATTTTACCCTGTCCTTCAGTTCCAAACAAGTGTGCTGATAAGAGGCAGGTTTAATCTGGGAATGTTCCTTTTCTTAGTGAAGAGGCAAAGATCTGTTTTCGATGGGTTGACGCGAATTCCGAAATCTGTAGCCCAGTCTCTGACCAGTCAGATTGCGTTCTGCATCAATCCACAGAGTTCAGATTCGTAGCTACCGGTGACTAGGATTACCGAATCGTCTGCGTAACATACGGCTTGCTATCCCATTCGGGTGAGTGTAAGCAAAAGGTCATCCATAATGAGCACCCACAGCAAAGGTGACAGGATACCGCCTTGAGGGATGCCCCTTTGGACTCATTTTACTCTGTTTACCCCGCCCAGTTCGGCAATGACAGTTCTATTGTTCAACATGTGTGCAATCCAGTATTTTATGGAGTGATTCACTCCATGTTTTGTTAGCGTTTCCGCGAACTTATGTAGGAGGGTTAGCCCAATGTGATTGTATGAGCTTGAAAGACGCCCTAAAAACGTTCAGCACCAATCCCAATGAAGTCCGCCAATTAAACACCAGCTAAAGGAAGATGCCCGCCAAAAAAGCACAGAAAAATCACTCTTAGGACAATGCACTTCTCCATTTGAAATGCGTCAATGTAACAACATTTGCCAGAAATGCGATTTCGAATAATGCGACATTAAAATTTTGCTAAAAAACAGAAAAATGCAACAAATTCAGCTTTTTATTTAATTCAATTAATTTTTCTAGGTCATTTTCAATCATTTCAGCACATTTTTCGTCGACTGGCCAATCTTGACAGCACTGGCCGACCTTGACAGCATTTCACTTTTTTTTAAATGCCTATTTTTTTTTTTCACCCAATCAATCTGTTCAGCAAAAGGGTTCCTTTTTCTCAGACCTTTCCAAAGATGTGCTTTGATTGACCAAATGCTTCCTTAAATGGAAATTATTGGCAAAAGGATGTCCAAACCTGACGGCACTCTCCTTGATATAACCCAAAGCGTGCGAAAATTTTTGATATTATCAGGGTGGATTAGTAGACATTGATTCACAGATAACAGGAAACTGCAGTTTTTTACGTCAGCCTCATACTTTCCGGGAAAAAAAATATGCGAGCATTTTCAAGCCATGATTTTTAATGATTTTAAAGGTAAAAGTGCTCGGAAAAACTTTTAACATTTTTTTGATGATGAAGCACCATCTTTGATCACTGTAGAACTGTAGTTCAACTAATTTCAATGCGGACGTAATTAAGTCAGGGACGAGCAGCAGAATGGACATCTTAATTTGTTCTTATAGTGCCCCTTATACAGGGTGTTTCGTCCATGGTGGTCCATAGGATAGGAGATGATAGTAGTCACCTAGTCAAACAAAAACTTGTATGGCAAGGAGGGGGGGGGGCATCTTAACCGTTTCGAAGTTACAGGGTGATTAAGAAAAAAATGCTAGTCATTCACAAAATACATTGTATCTCAAAAAGTACAAGATGTACGGTAACTTACAGAGTTCATTGTATGCAGAGCTTCATGGCCTTTCCAACGACTGCTCGACCAGTCCCATACCTCAAAACCAAATTTTTAATCCAAGATGGCGGACCGTGCTGAACTCTCGCAAGGGTAAAAACCTGGATTTTTCATCAGGGTCCGGAACTAAATAACATATATAAAAATCACAACTACCCCACCTTTTGTAGGGCAAAAACACCTATTGACTAGACTAGTATGTCAGCAATAAAAAAAAAAGCAAAATTTCGGTATGGACACCAACAATTTCTATTCCTTTTGATGGAGCACTGATAATTTCCGGATATGTCCCAAGTTTCAAGGAAGCGCATTGTACATATACTCGCCAACAGCGGGATACATAGTCGGTCTTGATGCACATGTAATAATTCTCAAATTTGAAGAAAAGCATAAAAAAAAAGATAGATAAATTGAAATTTGTCGATTATTTTATTCCAGGGTTTTTCATATACTCCTACTTTTTTTCCAGGTGATTTAAGGCGTAACACCACTCTAACGCCAGAAAATAGGGCCCAGCTTTGACAATTTAATTTGGCAGAATTAAAAAAGCAATAGGTTTTTTTTTTTAGATAACACATATTAAAGTATAAAAAAAAATGTGTTATAAACCTGTTTTTTACAAATAGCTTCACAAGAGAACGGTTTTTTCGTTAAGTATAAGATCTGGAACAAAAAACCAAAAAGCTTATAATCTATATATTATTACCTATGGCACTATGTAGGGGTTTCTTTATTTTATAAAAAATTGAATAAATGGTGCACTTTTGAAGAAATATCTCGATTTTTAAAAAAAGAACCAGTACCTACTTAAATTGGTTATAAAACGAAAAGTTTACATGTAATCAAAAAACTTCTATAGAGAATGTAATTGTGAATCAATCTATTATTAAAATTGCAAATCGATCCAAGTAAAGGTGTTCGAGTTCTCGCAGTTTGAAAAAAGTGGTTTCTAGAACGCGTTTTAAGTTGTACGAGCACTTAAATCCTTGAATTTTTTTTTTACTTTTATTCTGCAATGCATGCCTGCACCATACATTGCTGCGTTTATTACAGCATTTGCACACCCTAGTGAATAGTTGTGAGCTCAGCATGCGCTCTAAGGCGCTGCGGCAAAATCGTTTTTTGAACCTTTTAAACAAATTTCTTCGCTAGACGACCAACTGCATATTGTTTTTATGGACCCAAAACTAGTTTCTATCCGGTACAAAGCACATCAAATCACAGTCATAATGATAGAGTGTAACGTTCAGATGTTACAGGGTGATCTACATATAAAAATATACCCAAATATCTTTAAGTTCCGTTATCTCGGAAACCGTTGAAATCCCCTCCCACCACTCATAAGATTTTTTGCTGGTCTAAACATAACCTATCTCTAGCCTTCGGGAGCAAGACCACATACGGGACACTGTGTTTGTGTGTGGAAGGAAAATAAGTTTTAAAAAGTTCGTTGGTTGTGTGAAGCTTTCTTTTGTAGTAGCACAATGCAGTGAACTGGATACTATTATTTTCAATTCAATTTCAATTCAATTTCAATTCAATTTCAATTTATTATTCTTAATAATCTTTTGCCTGTACCGAACAATATTGCGGAGAAAGTCTACTACTAATACTAAAACTAATATATAATTAGAATAGAAAAATAAACAAAAAGGAAACATTTGATAGCTAATTCAAAATTAAAGTTAATAATAAAAAAAGAGAAGAGTAAAATAAGAAAAAAAATAAAGTGAATTGCATTATAAATTGGTAGAAAATTGTAAAACAAGAATTGTTGTAGAGTCGGGATCGGAGGAAAAGTTACATATAAAGTATGTATGTATATGCGGGGAGGGATATATTGGGTAATAAGCTTCCGAAAGACACCCAGCGAGCGCAGCCAAGTAGACCGTGCCGATGTGGAGAAACATGGTCAAAATGTTGGAGCCCGAAAACAAATCGCGTACAGTCGTTGAAAGCAACATTGATCTTTCTTCGATAGCCTGCGTCTAAATGTGGTAAAATCACGTTACCACTGGTAAAATAAGGTATGGGTAGAGTTTTGACAAGCTTCAAGCGTAATAACTTTGAGAGGATACTAGCTGATAGCTAGAGTCTGCGGAGACCAGTATAAATATGACTAACGACTTAATTGATATATGTGTTACAGCACGTCATCGAGGCATTGAAATGAACTCCCAGGTTTCTCACCGAATCACTACCGCAATATCTTCGAATCTAAAAAGACTGGAGGAAGATCATTATCATCCACAGTCCCTGTAAATATCGCCATCGATTGGGATTTATAAGGATTAATTACCAAATGATTCTCTACGGCCCAAGTTGAAGCCCTAACTAAATAGGAATTGATGAAGTCTGCACAATCGTCCATGAGGCTTATTGGGCGTGCCAAATATAGTTGAACATCATCCGCATACAAGTGAATACTGCAAACCTCAATAACATCAGGGAAGTCATTAATGTAAGTACAGAACAATACTGGACCAAGTATGGATCCCTGGGGGAAGCCCATGTTAACGACAGCGCATTAGACCCGCCGACCTTGACCTATTGATATCTATCCGACAGGAAAGAATAAATTAAACTAACGGCACATGAAGAAAAACTAAACTTATCTGACAACTTAGACGGCAATTTAGCATGGCTAACACTATCAAAAGCCTTAGAGAAGTCCAACAAGACCAACAGGTATAATTTATTATCGTCCAAAGCTCTGAGAATATCAGTCGGTACTTTTAGGAGAGCAGTTTCACAACTATGAGCAGCGCGAAAACCTGATTGACAGCTGGTCAAGTAATTATTACTCTGAAGATATTCGATTATCTGAAGGGACATGATTTTTTCAAGAACTTTAGAAAGGAAGCATAATAGACTAACCGGCCTGAAGTCATTTAAATCGGCAGGTGAACTTTTCTTAGCTAACGGAATCACAGTAGCGATTTTCCAGAAAGAAGGAAATTCAGATGTGGGTAAGACAAGTGTTGAATAGATGTAAGAGCGGAGTGAGAATTCAGGGTAGTATATATTTTACAAATTTTGGAGGGATTTCATCCGGTCCGATAGCATGCGATTTAATAGAAAGAAAAGCCTTCATAATTTCGTCAGCACGAACACAGTTAAAGCTGAAGCCATCTGACCCTGTCTGAAAACTACCAGGTTTATCATAAACTGATGAAATCTGAGCGTTGGAGAACTGCGATGAAGTGAAATGAGTGTTTAGCGCATCTGGATTAATATTGCAACCTGCATATTCTTTCCCAAAAACAGCAGCCTTTTTCAAATTATTCCAGAGTTTTTTGGGTGGGAGGTCCATAATAAACTTTGAACGGAGGTAATGACGCTTAACAGCTCGAATCCTAGAGTTCACTTTACTTAGCATAGATTTATAACGTCTGTGATTATCATCAGTTTTGAGACATAAGTATTTATGATAAAGGAAATTTCGCTCATTTATCATTATCATTTACTAATAGTATTTACTATTGAAATTGATAGCATCTAGAACTTTTTTTTACTTTTATTTTAAAGCCATAAGTTTTATCTATCCATGTGCCTAAAATTGCGGTGGCGTTCACCTTCGTTTTGTAGATATGAATTTTTAAAGTTACTCTATACCCAAAATAACGCAATATGGGAGTACACTTTAAAATACTCTTCAACTTGATACCAAATTCATTAAATTCGGTTACTTATTTCCGAAGTTATATAGACTTTTAAAGGTATAAGGCCGCTTGCACACCGAAAAACGACGATGAAGAACTAATCAATTAATTCCACACCGAAAATTCGTCTATGCTTATTTATAGTATATAAAAAACGAACCAATAAAAATTGGATTATGTTTCAATTAATTTTGTATGAAATGCAAACAAATGAAAATGAGGTTATGTAGGACCGAAAACAATTTTCGTTCATGTGGAACATGAAGCGTGGAACGAAAAGATACTTGACAGTTCGGAACGAAAGTGTGCTTTTCGTACGGAAAAACATAAGAAAGTATTTTAATAGAAATAAAGCTTTAAATATGGATGTTTTTTTATTGAAACTGTAATTACAATAAATATCTAATGTATGTATTGCAGTAAATTTCTGTTAGTTCAGGGCAAAATTTGTGTTTTCCAGTTCAGTGCTTTCGTTTTCGTCTTTTGATCTGCAAACAGTCCAACTCTACAAGGACATTTCAAGAAAGTTTGAATTCGCCTCACGAAGTGGGCAAGGGAAAACCCTGAAAGTGAGGATATTTCATATACATACGAGTATACATATATAGGTACTCTATACGACCTTCAAATATGTTAATTTAAAAAACAAATGGGAAAATACTGGATAATTTTGCGTGGAATGGCCCTAGTGAAGTCTGATGAGCTTACATTTAATATTTCAACCCTGAAATTTTACTGCTCTCCTACAGCCATGGCCGGATTTAGGGGAGGGCAAAAACAAGGGCTGAAGCCACGGGGATTCCACAAGATAGGGGCCTTCACAATATGATCTTTTAAATCTAAGAAAAAAAATAAATAAAAAAAAGTTCATATTCATGAGGCACTTTTTTTTTTAAACTTATTTCAAAGCATATTCCTGAAAAAATTAACGGAATACGCGAAACATGATGAATTTTCTGTAAAAGAATACGATACTGGTTCTTTTCGGAATATCACACATTTAATGGCCAATGTTAGCGTTGGGCTTTTCGCTGACAGTTGAGTAGACCGGGGTTGGTTGACTTTAGGTGTATGTAGACTCATTGCGATTAACTAAGCAAACATTGACAATGAAACTGTATGAATTTTTGGCTGTATATTCAGTCGACGTATCCGCTTTAGTGTAGCAATAGTCAGTCATCGAAGCAAGCGCACTTCAATTGCGTAATTATAAAAAAAAAAAAAACAAATTCACACGCTTATGATGTTTGGTGGTCTAGTACTTTTGTATGCATTGGTTAATGGTGTCTCAAATAGAAAATGGCGGGTTGAGGCTTATTAACACACAGCATAGCAGGGTTAGACGAGTCATGTTTTGTTTTTATTTTGCTAATCTCTTATGTTACAGTTGACTACTAATACTTTTCTTACATTCAGAACGTTGAGGACCCACAAACGAAAAACGGAAACATCGAATACATTCAAAGACGTGATGGAAACTGCATGCAGAGGTTATTAATGACGAAGCTTAAAGTTAGGAACACCGCTGAAGAGCTACGTTTCTGGAGCGAAACGTCCGGAAAGGCTCCATAATTGCCTCCACAACACCCCCAAACAACCTATCCCCAGATTTCCAAATTACTAATAATCTCGACATATTATAGACCGCTATGCTCCACTTTTATACATTGCAATTACCTCGAAGTAATGTGCAGTAAAACTATGCTTTTATAAAACCGACCCTTTCACTATATAAGTACATGAAAATTCTCGGAAATTATTAGGACTCTCCACCTATCATCCAAACAACCCTAAATATCTTTAATAATTCTAAGTTCTTGGAGCTCCATTGAAATCACCCCTATCATCAAAATTTTATCATTCATAAATTTAATCTTAAATGGGCTAATGAACGCAATTTAATTTCTTATGTACTAATAAATGTGGTTCAGTCGTAGCCCTATCTCGCCTAAAACCTCGACTGGGGCAAAGTGAATCGCGTCGAATTCAATGCATCTAAGACCCAAAGCTGTCTCATCTCATTAAAACAAGACCATCACTTAACCACTCCCGTTTCGTTTGATGGTGCATTAATTTCTGATTCATCGTCACTAAGCATTCTTGGCATTAATATTTCCAGTAAGTTAAACTGGACAGATCAGATCTTCTCTGTTGTCAAAGAAGCATCGAAATGTCTTGGGTTTCTGTAAAAGGTGTAAGAAATATTTCAGCCCGTCAAATCTAGCGATCATCTATAAGTCCTACATTAGACCTAGAATGGAATAAAATTCCCATATATGGGCGGGGGCTGGTCGCACAATTCCTTAGCTTCATTGGATATTGTCCAAAAGAGAGCCTTCAAGCTCATTTACGTTTTGGCAATTACTCGTCATATCGACTCGCTCGAGCACCGTCGCAATGTTGGATGCCTTTTGCTCCTTTATCGCTATATGCATGGCCAATGTTCTGATGAAATATCGCGCTCATCCTTTTACCCTTCAAATTACCTTCTGCCGTACACTAAAATTCCGTGATGCTTTCTTATCCCGAACTGTGCGAATGTGGAACAGTCTACCATCTTCTGTCTTTCCTCCGGCATACAACCTGCAAAAGTTTAAGGGCGACATACATCGGCACCTCCGCCGCTCTCCTCATATCCCTTAATCCTTTCCCTATCTCCTTCCTGCCACGCTGTGCTTTCCATCATAGGGTATCCCCTGAGCTTGGCTTAATAATATAAAAAAAAAAAAATTAACGCGGATATAGATAATCGTGCACCATATATGTAGACCGCTATTATCATATATAATTTCATCCGAAACTTCCCATTGGGATGAAAAACCAGCGCTTCTGAAAGGAGTACAATTTTGGCGCTTCTCTAGCCATCGTTTGGCAGCTCTTTAGAAGCCTATTCACTGATATATACAGAAAAATAAGCAAAGGCGCAAGTAAGTAACTCAGTGGAAACTCTCTAGAAGATTATTTGATGAGCTCCAGCAGATTGAAGTGCAAGAAGTGGTGATCGCATCTAATTTTCCACGAATTTAAACTGTGGATTTTTTCCCTATTGTACAAAGTAACGCATCTCTCATTTTCAATATGAAGTTCAGAGTGGTTAGAAGTATATAATCTGAAATTTTGGTTAATATATGTAAATGAGAATAAAAGTGAGAATATTGGCTTATTTAATCAATCAACTAAATAAAATTTAATACCACAAAAAATCACAAGCAAGCGCAAGTAGTTCAATGCTGTTCTCAGGAAGCACTCTTGAAGGCCTCTTGTGGGATTAAAGAAGCAGAAGCACTGCAATGATTATCCAAAAAGCTCATTAAAGCTTTCGAAAAGACACATCAAAAAGTTTCTTCCGCCATCATTTAGAGAGTTCCTAGAGCGCTTCTTAGGAGCAGCATTGAAGCGCTTGACTCTGCGGACATGCCATTTGTTAAAAAGCAATTAAGTGGGATAGGGAAAGAAACGCTACGAGCTTAGAAAGGAAACACTTCAGGAGGGCTCTTAAAGCCTTCTTTTTCCCAGTGGGATAGTATGTGTTTTAGACCTGTGCACCATTACCACATATAGATTATTTTAAAAATGATGAATTTTCTTTAATAATAAATAATTATTTTTTTCAAATTTTGTTTGACTCACGAGAAAGCTTTTTTGAAAATGACAAATAATGCTTGAAGACTTTATAGTGAATAAAATAAAAGGAACTATTAAGAAACCCATTGAAGTAATCAAAACGAAATCGTATTTATTATTTTACAGTAACATTTTTATAAAATTAATTATGAAAAATAGGTCTACTGGCCCCGGTCTGGTCTATGTTTTTACAATAATATAATAGTTCTTCGATATACAGAAAAATCCATATCAAAGGAAAAATTTCTTACCTTTTTACCCAACAGCGGCCACAGCGAACGCTTTACTCAAATTTTTAGACGACCATCAAATTGACATTTTGCAAGAGAAAAATAATTTATCAGTATTTGCGCCACGTTGTAGTCATTCTCTTAATTTGGTTGCACATCAGCTGTTCAATTCTTCGATTTTGTTCAGAATTTATATGTATTTTTTACAACAAATACAGAACGATATAAAATCCTGACCCAGTAATTATCAGAAAAAAGAGCAGCAGAAAAAGCTTAGTAATACTCGCTGATCTAGTCGAACTGAAACCACGTAAGTCATTGTCGACAGCTATTCTGAAATTAAAGATGCTCTAATCATCATTTGTCCCATGCAGAAGCAAAAAGGCGTCGTGAGAAATGAAGCAACAAATCTTTTGAAGAAATTGAGTCACCTCAAAACTGCTTTATTTGCCTTTTTTTAGAACGATATCCTGAAACGATTCAATGCTACGAACAAACTGGTGCAAGATTTGAAAATGATTCAAAGATAAACTTAGAGTGTCCGGTCTTATCCCGGCGTGGTCGATCAGCTATGTGTTTCTCTGATCGAAAGATTGTATGCATACGACCAGTAAGTTAACAATTTGGATTTCTTAATCGTTTGCAAATTTATACGTTGTAGCGGAGGAATTGGTCAAAATTTACAATTTAGAAACAAGTCTTGGTAATGAGTGGCTCCAATTCACATCATTGATCGATTATCAAAAAGATCAACCTAAAAAGCTGTTCTATTATAAAATAGTTGAAAATTTCAGAGCTATACGTTTCCAAATTGTGAAATTACGTTGAGATGTACTTGGTGTTGTTAATGGTGTCGAACTGCATCATTTTCGAAAATAAAAATTATAAAAATCATGCTTCGAACTGCGATGACACAGAATCGCCTGTCAAAGTTATCCCTGCTTAGTGTTTATTCCGTCTTGAACAAAAAAAATATAAAACAAATTTTACCTATTGACGGCAGCTACTATCAAGCTCCTGACGACATTTCTTCAGGCCACAGTACAGAGAATACAGCATATTCCCACCAAATTCTGTCAAGTGATACAACACGAAGTATACGACAGCGTGTACGCCCAGGCCATTACATGCCGTGAAGTATACGGGAACGTACGCTTAAGCGCTTGCATACAGCTGCAACTTCTCACCAAGTTTGCAGGGCTTCATTTCATAGTTAAAGGCGACGACCAGACGCACAGCTACCTTTGTTTTCGGGACTATAAATAGCGAGCTGCTGAAACCAGAAAAACAAACCGCCAACAATATATGGAGATCCTTGTGAGATTCGAGAAGAAAACGCTCCGAATCTGCACTGGATTCTACCGGTGGCCCTGTGGAAAGCATTATCGCAATCAGGTCCTGTACGAGAAAGCTGGTATTTCTCTGAAACAGGACTACCTGGTTGAGGTGATGAAGAAGCAGGTAACCAACATCCCCAATCACGCAAACCCAATTGTTCACAAACTAACAAATTTTCCCCACTTACCTACTAACAAATATTTATCGCCTTTTTGCATTTCAAATTTTCAGGGAAAATACTACAGCGAAGGAGAATTGCAGCCTGCAGGACAGGATATATGCGACCTGCGCTTCAGACAAGACCCCCAGTAGGGAGACTAACAACAGCACCAGGATGTGAAGGAAGTAGCAACCTGGAGTGATAGCTAAGTTATGTAGCTAGTACTGAAGTTAGTTAAGTAAAGGGTTTTCCAATAAGAGGTGTTATTTTAATTAGCCCGCTATTTCGGTAGATGGCACTTTTGGAGCTGTCATTTTTTGACATTTGACAAGTAGAAACTACGCCATTAATAAAAATGGAACGATACATGATTCAACAACGCATTGAAATTATTAAAATTCACTATAAAAATGGTGAAAATGTGGCAGAGACGATTCGTAAATGATCCGGAATTCCATTGAAAACTCATCTTGAGTGATGAGGCCCATTTCCACCTCGATGGCTTCGTCAACAAGCAAAATTGTCGCATCTGGGGCTCGGAAAACACAAGAGTTATTGTTGAAAAGCCTCTCTATCCTCAACGTGTGACTGTTTGGTGCGGTTTATGGTCCCGCGGGGTCACTGGACCTTACTTTTTCGAAAATGAGGCTGGAGCAACAGTTACGGTGAATGGATTGCGCTATCGACAGATGATTAATGATTTTTTATGGCCGGAATTGGATGGTATTGATCTGGACAACGTTTACTTTCAACAAGACGGCGCTACGTGCCATACAAGCAACGAAACCATTGATGTTTTACGGGAAAAGTTTCCGGACCGTGTTATCTCTCGAAGAGGTGATCACAATTGGCCACCGAGATCTTGTGACTTAACACCTTGCGACTTCTTCCTTTGGGACCACGTGAAAGAGAAGGTCTACGCCAACAGGCCAGCGTCGATTCAAGACCTCAAAGATGGAATTCGTGAGGCTATCGAGGACATAGGGCAGCCACTTTGCGATTTGGTTATGGAAAATTTCATGAAAAGGATATGGTCCTGTAGGCGTGGTCGTGGTGGTCATTTGGCTGATGTTATTTTCCATTATTAACGGCATACCTTCCTCTTTATAATGAAATAAAGATCCGATCATTTATCTCAAAAAATGGCATTTTTCTTTG
Organism: Dioctria rufipes; assembly: GCA_963924295.1. Taxonomy (NCBI): domain Eukaryota; kingdom Metazoa; phylum Arthropoda; class Insecta; order Diptera; family Asilidae; genus Dioctria; species Dioctria rufipes. The sequence goes on along the minus strand of OZ002742.1, from coordinate 13,719,815 downwards.
AATATCAAAATAACACCTCTTATTGGAAAACCCTTTATTAAAATTACGAAATATTTTTAGTTAGTTATAACTAGGTAGCGTTAGTCGTAATTTAAAAGTAAGTCATATGCTAGTTAGTAATTCATGTATTTAGAAAATAAGATAACTCAGGTAGATTAATTGAACTCAGGGCCAAAGAAAAGCCCGTAAGTATTATAAGCAAGGACTAGGGGTTTACATAAGAAAATATTGTTAGGTTAAGTGTACAATTTTCGTAGCGCAAATAAAATACTTGAACTACTTGAACTACCAGAAAACCACTAAAATTTCGAATGAGCGACGAGACGGATCGACAGATATTGACGCCTATTGAAGTCTTGATTCACCAAAACCCCGGGAAGAATTTGAATCCTTTATTACTAACCTCTTTTTTACCAAATTATCCCACTGGGAGTTTCTTTTGACCCCATCCATTGCTTGCATGAGCAATTCGTTGACTAGGGCTGCTAGATTGGGAGATTTTGTCCCCAAAATGGGAAAAAATCAAGTTGCTAGCAAAAGTTTGGGCAAAACAAAATCGTGGAGAATTATATGAGGAAAAATTGGGGATTTTATTATTTAGTAATCTTTAACTTTTATCTGCAGATTGCCTAGACGGATACGCTTTTTAACGATGAGAGACATTCGCGGGGAGGAAAAATTTGGAAATGCCAAGCTTCAAACTGCAACATGAACAGCATACCAACACAACTGCAAGAAAATAGTTTCGGTCGTTTTGAAATTGTAAAGTATCTGATCGGACGGCTGTTCAGTTCTTTACCGGTGATTTGAGGTGATCAAAAACTATAACTTGTATGAACACGCACATTTAACCTCGGTATTCATATAAAGAACTGCTGCGGAGCAAAATTGTTGTGATGGCATGGCTTGGTACAAGTTCAGCTATTTGCGTGTGCAGCGTAATAGCTACGTGTACGTCGGTCCATTGAGAAACAAAACTCTTTTACCCGATACATTTTAAATCCGATTGCGCCATCAGTATGCTGATAGAAACACAGAAAGATAGAAAACAGAAAATTGCAAAGAATTTTTAATATTAATTTTGAGTAAATTCAAGCAAGAATACCCGAAAATAGAAATATTTCGGAAAAAATGAATGTCACTTTACAAGTAAAAAAAAGACATAACAATTTTAGCCGTACAAGTTCAAGGTATTTGTGGAAATGTAGATGTAACAATAGACGAGTTGAATAATTTACATGTTGTTAATTGGTCACATACTAATGATGCCTTAGGCTTGGAGTTTCGGCCAGAAGTATCGCGTTATAAAAGGAGGACAGCGCTTTCTACAAATATCAAAACTGGCATTGATAATTGCGTTATTGCCTTTTTCGAATGCTGCAGTCGAAAAGGCTTATTCTGTTGTCAATATAGTCATAACTAACTGCTGACTCTATAATTAGAGGACGCTATCATTTACAAAATTATCATCTGGCAACTCTGTCGTTAACGCTCATTCGATCTAAACTAGCCTCACATTTTTCGGATTAATAATAATTCTTCCTTCTCTCATTACAGATTGAGAATAAAAAGCGTCATCGAAAAACCAAACGAATATTTAGTAATAGTAGAAAATAAAGTCAATAAACGAATTAAATACGATCCTGAATTATTTAGTTTTAAAAAATTTAGTGATAAAAATAAAATTATTGAATTTTGATATTTTGAAACCATGGAAAAAACTTTTTATGCAAACGAAAATCTTTGAAAAAAGAAATTTCATTGCAAAAAGAGGGTGTTTCATATAAGCAGGAACCGTATAATCGTCAGCATATTTATCGTAACAGATAAAAACAACAAGTATTTACCCATGGAAGATAACAACTGTTACTTACAACTTAAATACCTGTTATAAGAAATACTAGGCTTACAATTGCAAACAGCTGTTACGGATAATATGAAATCGTAACCTGTTATAAGAAATACTAGGCAAGATGCTTCGCCCTGATGTAGGGAAGACCTCAAATTTTTCCTGGAAATTTACTGGAAACTGTAAATTTTTTCTTTAGAAATTTTATGTATTTTTGGAGGCCAACAACATATTTGAAAGCATTGTATTTGAAAATAACTCAGCCCAATGTGAATAAAAATTCTGCCGAAAAATTTTCTGTAAATTTCTAAGAACAAATGGATGCGTATTGATAATCTACGCGGTAAGATGGTATGAAAAATTGAAAATAACAGGCTGTTATTTTATAACGAGTTTTTGGAACTGTTAATTTTAGATAACAAGAACAGTTGTAACAGGTATTCAATTTTACCTGTTACAACCCATCCCTAACAAACAGCCAAGCTGACCTCATAAAAGCAGACTTAAAATAAATTTTAAGTGTGAATTATATGAGGCGAAATACTACGTATATTTACTTGAATGCCTAGCAAAATTTAGCCCTACCTATACAGGACTAGCATTTCATAGAGAGTTTTGCTATGAAAATTCATAGCGAAATAATCTGAAATTGACTCAGTTTGCTGCTATGTCTGCAGCTCGAGAATTGAATGGAAAAAACTCTTTATGCAAACGAAAATCTTTGAAAAACGAAATTTCATTGCAAAAAGAGGGCGTTTCGTAAAGAGTTTTTTTCCATTCAATTCTCGAGCTGCAGACTTAGCAGCAAACTGCGAGTCAATTTTAGATTTGATATGAATTTTCATAGCAAAACTCTCTCTATTTTGAAATCAGTTGTCTTATCATTGTTTAAACCGCCCAATTTGAGGCTTAACAGTGTTGAAAGAAGAAAAAAGGATTTCACCCAAATTATTGATGATTTTTCTTCGAAAAAAGCTCACAACGTTCCATTCGCCTAGTAATATTATTTATTTATTTATTTTTTTTGCTTATTGAAAAAGTGTGAAAAAATCTTTTTTTTCTTCTGGTTTCAGGGGCCTAAACTTCTTCGTTGCCCCATGGTGTCCAAATCTTTAAATCCGACCCTGCCTACAGCATTTAAGTTGTGGACCACCTTTTATATGTATACGTGACAACTTATCAAAAAAAAAAAAAAAATCATCTCCAAGAAGTTTTACGCAATATCATATAAATCGTAAGAATGCAGCATTTTTTATACCCTACTACCATAATTAAGTAAATAATGCATGCGCATTAAAATTCCATGTATTTTATGTATAGAATGTCATGATGAGTATTCACCTTGGTATTTCTCAATTTTAAAATGTGTAGGTAATAATAACACCTTGATCACCTGACCAGTTAAGGAAATCATTTGCACAGCTTACAAAACAAGCGTCCTCCTACTGATGATAATTTTAGTGCACACACAAACTTAAAAGTTGCAAAAAGTCTCATATAAGACGGATGTAACAGATCTAAGGAAGTGGCGGCGACAACAGCGGATTACCTTATCAAGCATTCTAAAAACTTGTGCGACTAAATTAATTGGCATTTCTTATAAATGGCGAAATATATTTTAATATTTAATAAAAATACCCGAAAACAAAATAAAAATAAAAAAATTAAACTAAAAACTTCAAACTGCATACCTACATACAACAACTGCTTTCAAAGAAGATATAACCACTATACATACGTATATATCTATGTATATACAGTCATACATACCTACCTATCTATATAGCGATAATATTCGTGGAGAGCTATGGTACGGCCAAACATGGGAATACCTCCCAGCCCAGTTGGATTTATTCATTGGTGATCAGCCTGTTTGTTACCTTGCCGTATAATAGCTTTACTGTTTTCTGTTTATTTGTTTACGTGGACAAAATTAACCACGTAATTCTGCATTTCTAAATAGTTAAGTTAACCGGTTCGCATTCACACGCCGCATAATATGAGTCACCCGGTTCTGTGCACATTTTTATATATGCAGATGGATGGGGCATGGATATTGTGCTAATAAGATTGCATACAATGGAATCAATGGGAAATGAATAAAATAAATCGAAATTTTTCCGAAAGAGGTATTTTTTCGCGAATGTGGGGAGGGGGAACATAATAATGTGAAATGATGGCGTTTACATAATGCGAACGACCTGTTCTATCAGCAAATATTTTTCATTCGACCTTACATTGAGTTCAGCGACATTGAAAACGATTCCGGCTGCGATGTATAAATCTAGGTGACGATCCAATTTTACACTTTTGATTTTGAACGTTCTTGAGTTACATTACAGAGTTTTACATATTCTTCTGTACAGTTTGTCTAGATTGGAAATTTTGTGTAAAACAATGACGAACAAAAAATACATACAAAAAATTATATCTGATCTGCGTAGGTATGTGCGAATGTCCATAATATAATATTGTAGATTTTGGAATTCTACAAGGTTTTTTGATAATTTCGAAAAATGAGAAAATGTTTTTCATTAGGTACCGAGGTATATACCCACTTAAGTGAGATAAGTATGAAGGCAATTTATGAGAAAGTTTATATTCCGTCTCGGTTTACCATCACAACATTATCTCGAATAATTAGAGAATAATTTACACGAGAGTGCTGTACGATACAGGCGCAACGCAACGCAATCAATTTTTACATTCAATAGCCAGAAGGCCCCCTTTGTGACATGAGAGTTTCCCAGATACGAGACTGTGTGTGAATCATGTTTTGCTTGGAATCCAATGTTTCAGGAAATTTCCTGTTGAGTTGCTTTTCTCGGTTTATTTCTTGTTCACAGCTATGTTTTTATTTCTAAGAGGTTACTAGTAATACGTTAAAATGCAGCACAAGATTCTTATCGTGAGCAACGTGTCTAATGTGACTATTAAAAATTATAGTTTTAATTACTTACTTACTTATGTACCTATAAATGAGTAGGCGCATGTGACAATTCAATTACAAAGTGAATTTTCCTGTTTGTTGTTATTTTAGAGAGATTTTTTTTTTTTTTTTTTTTTTCATTTTAAATATCCGATGAATACAATATTTGGGTAAAAGATTTCGGTTTTTAATGAAAGGTCTTTAAGTCTGGGTATACTTCTCATTTACAGTCTACTCTTGTCTTTGAGGATTAGAAAAAGAAGTAGGTAATAGTGTGCTCTATATAACCACAAATTTCTGACCGCGCGATAAAAATTTTAAATGAAAAGAACACAAAAACGGAACGAAAGCAGGAGGAAAGATATAAATTTGGGTGAAAACTAATCTGAATGTTAGGTTAAGCTTAAGAGTTAAAGATGTGCGGGTAGTAATCATTCGGTAAAAATATATTCGGTACTTCTTTAAAAACTGGGTACCGAATACGTACCCAAATAAGCACTGTTACTTGTACTCATATTCAGTTAATTCAAAGTTTTCATTTCATGGTAAATTCGGTATTCTATTACCTATACAAATACAGTGTAACGATGGAAATCAAATAACTACAAGTCGTTCTACGTATGTAGGTACCCGGTTAAAGTTTTTTGGATAAAATTTCATGCCATTGAGTATTGTACCTATAACGATTACCAAACAGGATTAATCACACTTTTTTTCCCAGTTGTTCACGTAAGTAGGAACCGAATCTTCTTCAGCACTTGTATGACAGTGGCGGTGAAAAGTAAACAATAAACTGTGGTGATGGTGCTAAAGTTAACTTAATAAGAAATCAACCCTAGTATCGAGTTTGGACAAAGTAAAATTTAACGCGGTTTCCAAATATTTCACATTAAAATCGCTAGTAAAATTTTTATGTATGTTAATTTTTAGAAACCAGAGTAATTCATTTTTGGATTTTGACAAAACAATTTTAACTCTTCAATAAAAAAAAAAAAAACTGCGAATTGCCATAGAAATTGTAAATGGAAACAATTTACCAGTCACTTAATGCCTTGAGCCTAGTATCGAATTCGAGTAAAATATGACATTTCCATACAAATTCTAGAGCTGGTAAAATCGGAGGCAGAAATTTTACTGAAGATTTTACTAGCGCAATACGGAGTTTATCTGAAGGTTTCCTTTTTATAAAATATATGGATTATATGCATATACTCCACACAATGTAAAAATGAATTATTTCGATTTGTCCAAATTAACATTTACTAGCTATTTTAGTGTGAAATATTTGAAGAACCCGCAAAATTTTATTTTACCTGAACTCGATAAGGTTGTGTTCATTAAAATGCTTAGTAAAATGTGTGGAGAATTTATAGTGCCGTCTATTTGATTTTACATAGAGGGAACCTTTAGTTTTTACCTGAAAACTCTGTACTGCACTAGTAAAATCATCAGTAAAGCTTTCTTTTGTGATTTTACTGGTGCTAAAATTTGTTTGGAAATGTCAGATTTTACTCGAACTGTATACTAGACTTTAGGAAACAGCCACACAAAACTGGAAAAATTCCTCGTTTGGAACAAAAAAAGTAAAAAATATGCAGACGAATTTCGCATGAATGAAAGAACTTAACTATGTATTGCCCTAGTGCTACTGAGAAAACGAGTTAAAAACAAAAATTGAGAGAACAAATCATTACCCGAATGGCAAATTTCAAATTATTCATAATAATGAATTTTTCGTACAACGGGTCACCGTACCTCAATTTTTTAAGAAAAACATAAATTTCATGCTGGCCTGTAAGAAATACCTATATAATTTCTATAAAATAAAATTCTCACTTTTCCCAAAAATATCAGAGAATCTAGCATTAGTTACACTCACTTAATTTCTTTAGAGCAAAGTGCAATTGCAACAAAATAGTTGGGATCAATTGTAAGCTCTCTTCCTACTGAAATAATATTTTTGACGACAGAACTAATTATAAGAGATAGAAGGAATCGATTTTTTCCTGAAAATGTTGAGCAATTAATGATCCTCCATGCTAATCAAAATATTTCTCAAAAACTATTATTTTAATTCTGAAAAATTTTATTTTTCAATTCTTGAACTCTAATTGGGTAATTTTGTTTTCATATTTAATTAAATACTCCTTTTCACAAAAAGATTGTTTAATTAATAAGTACGAGTATGCTGCTTAAATAGAATTTAAGTAAAGTACCGAATTAGAAAGTAACGAATTAAAAGTAACGAATATTTTTCGTAGAGTAACGAATGAGTACCGAATAACAAAAGTAACGAGATTGCACATGCCTATTAAGAGTAGTAGTAGAAGCGACTACTAGACCACTAGGACCATGCGAACAACCACGCCACGACCAGAGTTGAACTACTGTGTCCTCCCCAGAGCATAGAGAAAGTATATATACACAATTCACTTAAACAGCTGTTCAATAGAAAGAGATTACCCATCAGAGTAGGCGTCATTAAAAAAAAAAAAATATAAAAAAAAAGGATCCAAATTTTGAAAGAAAGAATTGCATTTAGCATTTAAGGAAATTGAACATGTGTGCGACAAAGAGAAGTATACTTGTTTTTTTTTTCTGAAGGAAAATGTTTACATTTTTCAATAAGCAAGCACGTTGTTTTTTACACACTGGTGAATAAGGGTGTATTGAACAGCTGTTCAAGAGATTGCTCTATTAGTATACGCTCGCCGCCCCAGAGTTCGAAAATGCCCATTCGTGACCAGTGATGCCACTTTGCTACAATTGTAGCAAAAATGATACTTTTTTCATGTCATTACAAAAATGCTACTTTGATACTTTTATTCTATTATTCTGTCTAAAATGCTACTTTTACATAAATTCAGACAATCGAGTTTATTAGATACTCAAAGTAGAGGAAGTTCGGTATAAATTTTCTAAAAGAATATAGGAGTTTACAGAATTTCAGGATTATGCTGGTGTAAAGCAGAAAAAAATTCTTGACATATGTAGCTCCAACGAGCTGCCTATCTTTAAAGCAAGTTGTTGACTGAATTTTGGGTGCAATAGCAAGCTCTTCAATTATTTCTTCTATTATGATCGTTAAAAGACGAAATCCTTTAAGTAAAACCATATTTTTACTTTTTGTCGTAAATCTGTCAAGTTGAAACTACTATTAACTTACAGTTTCAAGGAGAAAAACTTAGGTTACATAATTATGCAAAACAATTGAGACAAATTACAAGTTAATTTTGTCATTTTTCATTAAACCTGACTTAATAAATAACCAAAGTTTCCTGACTGACATTGACCTACAACATCAAGAGAATTATTTGCTCCTTAATGAGATAAACATCAGGGCAAATGCTGATTTATTTATTGCAGAAAAGAGTTTAGTGGATTCAGTTTTGACAACTGTAAGATCACATATCCTTTCGTTTTATGTTGAATTGTGTAATCAAATAAGAAAACGCTTCGATTTCAAAAGCGACATTTTAAAACACTTATGTTATCTAGATCCCGATAGAACATGCAGATGTAACGATTCTATTTTGCCATTATTAAAAGCATTTCCAAATCTTTATAAACATTCTGATGTAGGAAAAATTAGTACACAATGGCGATCCTGAAAATTTGTTGACTTATCTTTTGACTTTTTAAAAACTCATTGGGCAATAAGTATTTTTTTTAGAGCTTTATGATTTCGTAATGAATTTAATGTGTCTAAAACACAGTTCTGCTGCCACTGAGCGAGTCTTCTCAGATCTCCAACTAACTAAAACAAATAAGTCAAATAGATTTGACATAGAGACCATTGAATGCATAATGTTTGCAAAAAGGCAAGTAGAAAGTCAAAAAGAAAAATACTTTGTCTGGACACCGTAATTACATAAAGCAACTTAAAATCGCGTTTAATAGTCATAAATATTGAGATAAAATATTTAATATACATATATATATGTACTACCTTATTTATTATGTGCTGTAAAATCAAATGAATTTATTTAAGGAAAAAAATCAATATTTTTTGTTCAACTAAGCTCTACATATATTTTCTAATTCTGCGACTTATTCAGTTTTATTTTGTATGAATTGTCTTAATTTTTTTTTATTGTTAACAGAAATTTTTTTTTACATTTTTTTTAAATATTAATTTATACTTCTTTTTCTTTAAGATTGCTACTTTTTGCTACTTTTTCCCTCGAGTCTTGCTACTTTTATTCCTACCCCTTGTGGCAACACTGTTCGTGGCCGCTTCTCGGAAGAGCGCTCTAGAAATGTTCTTTGTAAAATTGGTCTCGCTTGCGAGCCTGCTGAGCACAAAATTTTTTATACAGAAACGCTCTCGCCTGTGTAAGCCCGAGCCGTTAATCGCTTGGACTCGTGAGCGAGTCATTATCCTGCTCCGGCTAACCATCATAAAATTTATATTATATAGGTAGTACAAGTTTTGGGTTTTTTTTTATTGGGCTTCAATTTTACTGAACACAATCCAATGCAGTGCGTGGCTAGAAAAAGGATGACAATGTAAACAAAATAAGAAAATTGTTAATTCATAAACAAAAAATCAAAAAGGTAGCAAAATTCACAGCTCCCGCTCGCGACCACAAACCGCTAAACCAGCTCTTGCTCAGGAGTGAGAACCACTTACAAAAAAATGGGTCACGCTCTCAAAGCATTTTAGAAGCCACTCACTTGCGGCATTTTCGCACCCTGGTTTTCCCCTACAGTGCAAAATGTAGTCTTTTTAGAAGCTCGATTATTGCCCTTGGGATTAGAGAGCAAACCTTATTTGGAGAGATACCGGTTTTCACAAAAGCGCGGGAACATTTTATGAGAGTAAAACCTGAAAAGTCCACCCATTCTCATTTATTTAGGAAAATAAAACATTGCCATTCCGTTTCGTTGCATACAATTTGCGCTTTCACATTTTTTGTCTATATTCATAAAAGTTTTAAAGAGAGTTTGATTTTTTTTCTTCTTTCTTCCTTTTCTTGCCGTGTGCATTTTAAATGTAAAACAATCGGAAAACTCTTCTGTGTCCCAACTTGTCATTAAGTTAACTTTGCCTTAGTGCTGCAAGCGGAGGACGACATTCATATGCTTCGACGTTCCAGTTTCCTCTTCGCATAGTCGACACAGCTCGCTGTCCGATTTGCCTATCTTCTTCCTGAGCGAAAGTCTACTAAGACAAATTAATTTAGGCATCTGTAGAGGAGAGGGGTGAAGAATTCCTTCGCCTGACTTATATCTACCGGCAGATCTACGCCAGAGGAAATCCAGCTGCCTGTTTCTCCCCCCCCCCCCCACCCTCACCCCCTAAAATCGATTTTTGGCAAGCCAATTGTTGGGTAAGGACCAGAGTATATGGACTATCGGCTCTGGTTTTAGGCAGGTCGTATGCTTTTTCATTATCATCCGCTCCTTCGTGGCCAGAAAGCCAAGGCAATCTTATTTTATTGTCAATAGACGGCAGCTATAGTTTTTGGGGGCAACTCTCGACTCAAGGCTTGTGAGAGGACAGAACAAATGTAGATTTTGAAGCTCTTGTAGCTTCTGTTTAGGCTTTTCTGAGCTCCAACCTCTATAACATAGAATTACGCCTGAAAAATAATACAAGGATAAACACTAAGTGGAATGGAGAGTTTCAATTCTGGACCGACCTGCACCTGTTTTTCCATCTTTCCTAGATCCTAATCTGTATTTGAATGATACCGTTTTCATTCGATGCTTATATTTCCCATAAATTTAAAAATATTAATCTAAAATTTGTGGGAATATTTTAGAAACTGTTTTTGGAAGAATTTTTACTTACCTATTTCCTTTTTTTTTTTTTAAGGTGAAAATTTTGGAAAATCGTGGATTTTGTTTTCCCATGCTAAGATTCTTTTCACTTACAAACACCAATTTTTATTATTTTTCATACATGGGATCTGCAGTTATATGTGTATTTTTAATGGACACCGGAGCTATTTTTTCAATTTTGTTAATACATATTTTCAATTTTATGATTACTTTTATAACATTAAAATTTCAGACCAGTCATTTTAATACAAAAATGAAATCTTCAAAGTCTTTTCTTTCCTTTGCACCTCCGAATCTTTTTTTTTTTGTATGGGTGGGTTATCAGCTACCCGATAGTAGTTTTAATAAAAAAGCTACAGTGGAGCAAAGTTTTAAAAATAAGTGTCTAAATTCATTCATTGCAAAAAATCAGGGGACCCCCTATACCTCCCAAATCAACCATCCGATTGGATTCATATTTGAAATATTTATTGATAATTAAAACTTCCGCGTCGTTGGCAATTTTTTATTTTTGTCGGACACACCCCAGTTACTATATTTCGCATATATTTCAACCGTTCTTTCTTTCAAAGCCATTACTACTTTGTTGTGAATATTTTTCTCATGGTATTTATATTTTAGGTGTATAAAATGCCGGCTCGCATCCCTTTTCTTTTAGAAATTCACGCAACAACAATGCTATTTTATTACTTTACTTATTTACGAAGAATTTCCGCAACAAAATTACTTGTTTTGAAAAACAAATACCGATAAAACAATTTTACATTAATATTTATACAAGGGAAACGATAAGGGTTAAGAAACCAAGCAAATATTCGTAGTACTTTTCTTTAATTAAATAAATTATTTGTGAACCCTCATAATCGGATAAATAATGAACGATCAAATTCATTTTCATTGAATTTTTTTCAGCAAAACCCTTCGAGGTGGCGACAGTGTCCGACTTATGTATTGCAATCCAATTCCAGTTGCTGTAGACTTGATATAGCACAAAACAGATATGTGCATTGCGCATGCTTATACAGGGTGCATCCGCCATGGAGGTCCAAACGGCAGAACGTGATAGTACTACTCACCTAGCCAAATAAAAAATTATATGGCAGATGAAGCCATCTCAACCGTTTCGGAGTTACAGGATGATTAAAAAAGTATGGCAGTTTTTCACAAAAGTACAGGGTGTACTGTCAACGTTATGAACTCATTGTATGAAGAACCTAATAGCCTTTCCAACGAACCAGCCAACTCAACCAGCCCCGTACTCCTCTCTTTTCAGGAGTTACGGTGGTCTAAATTACAATTTTCGGATTTTCTCATCTTTTTTTTTACTTTGACCTTTGAACTGATTATTGTTAGGAATTCAAATTTGAATTACATATTTTCATTTTTATATTCCTGCTTTTTTTTTATTATTACATAAACCAAGCTCAGGGGATACCCTATGATGCAAAGCACAGCTTGGCAGGAAGGGAATTACTTTTGTATTTTTTTTTATTGTGCCTAATAAAATTATTTTTTAGAATTTTTCGTTCTAACTTCGGTTTGTACCAGCGGTAATTGTTTCTGGAAATATCGATTATACATTACGATTTTAATTGGGGCAGAATTATGTTCTAAAACGTAGGAATACACACCAATTAAATTCGTTGAAGTATTTGTTTTAAATATATTTTAATTTTCAAACAAGTAAAAAAGCTAGAATTGATCTAAGACCAATTTTTATGATACCCAAGAAGATGACTACTCGTATGTCATTTGAGAAATTTTGATTTGACAGTGGTTTTTCGCATATATTTCTAGAACGGTTCGTCGGACAGAAAATATTATTATAACCAATTTTATAGGATTTCATATTCTAAAGAACTTTTCAGTACATTAAAACCGTTAAGACTTATCGTTTTCACAGTATCCGTAAAAATTTTAAATTTTTGTAAGTGGCAACACCAAGGGGTTGCCGGATTTAGTCCATTTTTGAAATTACATTTACTAATTTTATGAAAACAACATGTAAAAAATATTAGCTCTCCACGTTCACCTGAGAACGATAGGGTCCAAATATTTAGTGCAAAACGAAATTTTTGTATGGCAACCCTACGAAGGAGTTACCCGATTTGTCCCATTTTCGAACTTAATTTTACTGTTTTTTTTTCAAGGGCCATAGGCTAAATTTCAGCTCTCTAGGTAGACGCGTTCTCTCTCAAGTTATAGTGAGGACAGACGGACGGACAGACAGACGGATGGACATGCAAAAATACAAATAACTTTTAATATTTAGCGTGGGTGTACAATCCATTTTGCTCGGGTATAAAAACGACATTAAACCAGAAAATCAGAATTTTCTTTAGATTAAGGCCGTTATAACTTAACCATGCACCGCGAATATTTCCAGCTAAAATTATAAAGGTCGAAAATTTGTTATTGTTTCAGTTTTCTCAAAAAAATTATTACTTTTTTACAATAGGTACCTACTACCTAATTCCTGCAAAAACAGTAAATTTCTCGGTTAAAAAAACAGGAAAACATAAAAGTTTCTTTTCTCGAGAAAATATGTAGTAGGTAGGTATAGGTATAAAAATTAATAGTTTTCTTGTGAAAAACGAAAGAATGAAAATCGCCGACTTCTTTATGCAATTTTAGGTAGGAATATTCGCGTCCGTGAAGAGCAGACGGCCTAAAAGTACATTTGTAAAAACTTTCTGATTATGAAGGTTACTAGTTAACTACCTACTTCAAATTGAGTCATTTGCCTTCCTTATACTGTTTTTAATGAATTCTATAGAATTATTTTATGCGTCAGTTTATCGGTTTTATATAGTTTTATCATAGACATGAAATATACCCAGATATCGACGACTGTACTCAAGGACGGATCTATGGGGGGGCACGAGGGGTCACTTGCCCCGGGAGCTAGTTTTAAGGAGGTGGCAATACGGCGGACTTCTGTGGACTCATAACTAAACGAGATAAAATCTAATTACAAAAATTGAAAAATTTGTTCAGACCATACTTCACGCTTCAGTCTTTTTGAATTAAACTTATACTTATACAGTCAATCAATTTACTGTTTATTAAAATTAAATTTAAGTCTGTAAGCCTCTACAAGCTAATTAAACTGAATATTCCGCTAAATTCTCAAATTGTACCTTTGCATCATATATGAAATGAATTTAAAAATTGTACAAATGAACTAAGATGGCTGGCAACCTTATGGCCCCCATCATCCACCAATCCTATATCGAATTTTTGTTCAAGAAAGAGTTTTTTGGGATTCTCCGGTATATAGCAAAAGCTAAAAAATGTTCTAATTTGTATTTCATCACACAACCCATTAATTTTTGGTGACAAGGTTCAAGTGTTGGTTTGACTCATCAATAGGTCCCAAATAGCGAAATTGGGTGATTTGAAAAACAAATGAAAAATTTGGAAAAAAGAAGAAAGAAATGAAAAGTTTGAGAAAAATAGAAAAAAAAAAAAATTTCATTTTAAAAATTTTTAAAGAAACAGATTCATTCGAAGCGAATCGAACCTGTATACGCCACGCAGTGGGCTGAAAAATAAAGAAGAAAAGGAAGAAGAAGAAGCGTTTCGTGTCAGCAGAAAACCTTACACTCATCGGTGTAGCTTGGTTTTCTGCCTGCTGCAGACGCTTGAAAATAGATCAAACTGATCTCTTCTCATATAAACTCAGAATAAATTCTGGGTGTGAATTAGGTATATGAGGAAAAAACACTCCTATACAAGTCCAGGAGGAAAAATAAGTAAAAAGATTACTCTTTTGGACTTTTTACCAGGTTAAACTTAATTTTGTTCAAGAAAAAATTTCTTTTTTTTCTCAAACTTTTCATTTCTTTCTTCTTTTTTTCATTTTTTTCATTTGTTTTTCAAATCACCCAATTTCGCTATTTGGGACCTGTTAATGAGTCAAACCAAGACTTGAAACTTGTCACCAAAAATTAATGGGTTGTGTGATGAAATAACAAATTAGAACATTTTTTAGCTTTTGCTATATACCGGAGAATCCCAAAAAATTCTTTCTTGAACAAAATTAAGTTTAACCCGGTAAAAAGTCCAAAAGAGTGATCTTTTTACCTATATCGAATGTAAATAGAATACTATATAGACGGAGAGCTGACGACCAAAATACTTACGTCATTTCATAAACAACATTTTCCATGTTATCATACACTGCAAAAAATAATGTACGGTTCCCTATATTCAGTGCAAGGAATTTCCGTAAAATAAGTCTAGTGTTCCCTTAAAAATTGACAATATATACCTTTAGAAAAAATAACGCCAAATACAAGGCATACATTATCTTGTTATAACCCGATGAAATACGTATGTGTGCACTGTGTACAGTTTTATTCTGACCTTTGTATGGTTAAGACGTGAGCGAATTACTAATTCTAAAAAGTGTCTTCAAATTTTTAAGAATTCAATAATTGTGAAACCTTAAAGTGATATACGGTACCACTAAATAATTTTGAAGAGTTTCGAAAATAATAATATGTTTATTTTGATTTAGTAGGTACAACGTATTTTGTAAATCATTCTATGTATATATACAGGGTGTCCCGTAAGTCGATGTCAAGCCGGAACCGGGTGATAGACCAAATCGTAACAGTTACCAGAAAAATATAAAAAAAAATCTAAGTCATGTATTTTTCAAATTATAGGCATTTCTTTTGTTTTCGAGAAAATGTTTTTTAACTCCTGTTGCTACAAATCTTTACTTTTTTTCAATTTTATTTTTCTGATGTAACCTGTTGCTTTAAGTTCTAAGCCAACTGCTCCAGCTTGGAAGAAAATGTCACATTTTGCCGAACCAACAATATAAAATTAATAATTCGTTAACTGACTGTACTGAAAAAAAAAATGTACTACGCCAGTCTGGCAAGTAACTTTAAAAGTTGATGCATTTAATAAGGATTCTAAAATGGTATAACACTTGCTACAATATATCTTAGAATACGGAAAAAAATTTTTTCTTCAAAAAACCCAGTTTCGAAAAAAAAATTGTATCTACTAAAAATGATAGTGTACCCAAAGCTTGTCGTAAGACCGTAACCTTTAGACTGTAGTTTGAGTGAGACGGAGAGACATTGCATGAAATGTGAGTGAGAAAGATAGGGACGCTAGCTCATCAAATCATTGAGTTTTTACAAATGTGCATCGTCTACTCTCCACAGAGGGACAACTTCCAAACCAAGTACATGGTGAAGGAAGAGTTCCTTATCTTACGAGGACGTAATACTTCAAGCAGTTGAATAAGATCCAGGTAGTTCGGTACGTGCAATCCAGGAATGCACAGGAGTGCCCAAATATTACAAAAACATGAGCTCCACCCATACCATGTACAGCGAGTGCAAACCCTACTACCTCGGGTTGCGTTTTGCCAAACGATGCTACAAAGACAACGGGAAGATCCGCGATTCTTCGAGAAAATTTTGTGGTCGGATGAATCGACATTTAAAAAAGACGGTTACATGAACCTACACAACTTACACGAGTGGCACGTAGAGAATCCGAATTTAATGAGACAAAATAGATCTCAATATCGTTTTAAAATAAACATGTGGACCGGAATTTTAAACGGAAAAGTCATAGGACCTTTTGAGTTGGCAGAGGTCTTTAATGCTGAAGTTTATTTAGATTTTTTGCAAAACCATTTACCTAATTTACTGGAAGACATGCCACTAAGTATTTACAGAGATATGTGGTATCAGCAAGACGGCTGCCCAGCGCACTATGCCCTTTCAGTTAGAGAATATCTCAATGAAGAATATCCGGAAAGATGGATAGGGCGGTCTGGTACGATCTCATGGCCAACCCGTTCATCTGATCTAAATCTATTCGATTTCTTTTACTGGGGAGCAGTGAAAGAGAAAGTTTATAAGAAGTCAATTGAAAATTTAGCCGAGCTTCGGCAAAGAATTACGAAAGCAGTTGAATTTGTCAACAACGGAAGAATTGCCCGTCTGATAACCCGCTCTTTTTTAAGAAGATGTCGAGCTTGTATTGAAGCTGAAGGAAGGCAGTTTGAACATCTTTTGTAAATAATAAATCTTAACATCCAAATAACACGTGTTTAATTTTAAACTTAAGGAAAATTTGTTCTAAATTTAACAAAAAGTTACCATCTCTAACTTGAAAGCGTCACTATCTGTCTCACTCAGACTTCATGGAATGACTCTCTGTCTCACTCAAGCTAGAATCTTAAAGTTACGCTCTTAAGGCAAGCTTTGGGTACACTAGAATCAATTTTAGTAGGTGAAAAGAAATTTTTCGAAACTGGGTTTCTTGTAGAAAAAAAATTTTTTTTTCCGTAATCTAAGAAATAATGTAGCAAGTCTTGTACCATTTTAGAATCCTTATTAAATGCGTCAACTTTTAAAGTTACTTGCCTTTCAGTACAGTCAGTTAAAGTTCAACGAAGTATTAATTTTATATTGTTGGTTCGGCAAAATGTGACATTTTCTTCCGAGCTGAAGCAGTTGGCTTAGAACTTAAAGCAACAGGTTACATAAGAACTATTCGGGATTACACGAGAAAAATAAAATTGAAAAAAGTAAAGATTTGTAGCAACAGGGTGTACATTTTCACGAAAACAAAAGAAATGCCTATAATGACTTAGATGTTTTTTTATATTTTTCTGGTAACTGTTACGATTTGGTCTATCACCCGGTTCCGGCTTGACGTCGACTTACGGGACACCCTGTATATATATATATATTTTTTTAATTAAACTTGTTTATTTTTTTTGTTTGTTTGTTTTTATACCCTAGATGAAATCATAGGGGTATACTAAGTTTGTCATTCCGTTTGTAACACCTCGAAATAATGATGGTAGAGCAAAATGGATTGCACACCCATCCATAATATTAAAAGTTATTTCGATTTTTGCATGTCCGTCCGTCCGTCCGTCCGTCCGTGCGCACGATAACTCGAGAACGCGTATACTTAGAGAGCTGAAATTTTGTACACGGACTTTAAAAAAAAGTAAAATTAAGTTCGAAAATGAGACATATCGGGCAACTCCTTCGTGGGGTTACCATATAAAAGTTTCGTTTTCCGCTATATATTTGGACACTGCCTGAGAACGCGTTAACGTAGAGTGCTGAAATTTCGTACATGATGTTTTTACTACATTAGCAAATAAAATTTCAAAAATGGATTAAATCGGGCAACTCCTTCTTGGTGTTGCCATATAAAAAGTTCGGTTTTTTACGTTTACTTTGAAAAACGATCAGTCCAAGACATTTTTATTGTACTAAAAACTTCTGCAGAATACGAAATCCTATAAAATTGGTTATAATCATTTTTTCAGTGCGACAAACCGTTCTAGAAATATATGCGAAAAACAACTTCAAAATCAATACTTGAATAGATCGGAGACCATACGAAATTTAATACGGGCATTCATCTAGGGTATCATAAGAATTGGTCTTAGACCAATTCTAGCTTTTTTACTTGTTATTTTAGACACCAATTGTGCAAGATATCACTCATATTATGTCTACAATTCACTATACTTTATGTTTATTTCCATCTATAAGAATGTATTATTTACATTTGTTTAATAGTTCATCATACATAGTCCAATGAATGTTCCCTTGCTCCTTTTGAAAAAATTCCTACATTCGACAGAAAATTACTCAATACGCTTCTACTTATGCCCCTTTATCAATGGTACTTCAAACACTTGTTTACCCTTAATTTATTCAAAAATTTCTCTAAATTTTACGGATATTTCCACAAAATTTGTCTAAAAATTTACATTAATTTAATGGTGCAATTAATTAATTCATTGAATATCACCCAACTTATACATGTGTGAACAATTTCCCCTCTCCCCATAGAAAATTCATTAAAGCCTATTGAATTCAAACTCCCTATAGATAGGTGAAACGTGAAACTTAACTATCTACAAAGCCCATAGTATCTTTTCCTCCAAGTTAGCGAAATATGCCTAAACTTTGTGGCACAAATTGTTACCACCGAATTTAGGGAAATATTTTTTATAGTGTAATCTCTTAACACTGTTGGTAACTTACTCGAAAGCAGCGAAGGCTTAAAGAAAATCGGTTGATTTAGGTGATTCCTAAAAGCTGATTTTCGGTGTGGCAGGTGAATAGTATATTTCATGATGAATATTAAAAATGGCAGACACATTGGATGGTGGGAAAGTGGTGGCAGACGTCAACAAAGACACGGAAAAACGTGTATAACTTACGTCATACCACGATAACTCGAGAACGCTTCCACTTACGAGTGTAGAAATCTTCCACGTGGACTTTTTTAGAAAAAAATAAATTTCGTAGCGTTTCCATATAAAAATTCCTTTTTTCTCTATATGTTAGGGCACTGCCTAAGAACGCGTAGACGTAGAGAGCTGAAATTTGGTACAAAGTGTTTTCATAGCAATAGTAAATACTAGTCCAAAAATAGACTAAATCGCGCCGCCCTTTCTTGGCGCTGCCATACAAAAGTTTCATTTTTCACTATATATTTGAATATCTGCCTGATAACTCGTCAACACAGAGAGCTGAAATTTGGCTTATGAATTAAGGTAAGGATAACAATATTTTAATATTAAATCATTGCGAAATCTTTTTATATTTTGAAGAAACTTATTGTTCAAAAATTGTGTGTCTGTAATCCGTACGTTCATTACAAAAATTACACTTGATCGACACAATTATTCGCAAGACGTGTGACTATGTTTGACTGGTTTTTTGTTTTTTAAAACTCCCCGAAAAATAAATTTATATAAAAATATAGCAGCACTGAAAGAAAATTTTGCTGTTGTTAATAATAGTATTTGTTCCATAAAAATAGTATTATTCCTTAGATCATATAACGAAAACAATAGGCAATGCTGTGTAAAATTCGTGTGCGTGTGATAAGCCATTTTTTTTTTTGCGACACGGAGAGCAAATAACAAGAGGGGTATCACCTTGTTGTTCGTCAGTTCGGCAATTGTGATTTATTTCTGACATATCAGAAGTTCGGATTTGATTTAGTGATTTTGTGTTACACAAGTAATTAGATTTATACTTAATAATTGTGTGATACAATAGTGAAATATTGTTTCGTGAACGAGATTTTATATATCGACACTGCGGAGTCTTGAATTATCGTGATGAAGTGAGCTGTGCTCTGATGTTGAAACAGCCGGAGATATTGTCATAGCAAAACATTTTTCAGGCAAGGTTAATTCTTTCGTTAATAAATTAGAGTGTTTTAAATAAAATAACAGTGAAATATTTATAAAAATAAACAGCCGTGGCACAAAAAATTTAACATTTTCCAATGCCGGTTTATTTGTTTAAAATTGAATTGTCATTGTCGCCTTAAGTTACAGTAGCCATACAAAGGCAACGCCAATAAATATTGTCAGAAAATAAACGCAGCACTAGGAAAATTCATAAAAAATTTAAAAAGTTATGAAAATATTATAAAATTATTGACTTAAAAATTAATTTAAAATTTTTGCGATATAATGGGATCTCTTCTATTGATTTTCTTCAATACTTAATACAGTTTCAACCACTAAATTATATGCCCGGTGTGAAAGTATTCCATGACTAAAACGAATACATCGATGCGGTTCTACCGAACATGAAGAAAAATGCTAAGTTTTTCTTCCTCATAGCCTATACTTTTTGTTATATGATCTAAGCTCTTAGTGTAATAAGACAGTAGGCACAAGCACAGAGTTGCCAGAAATATATTTTAATGCCAGCTTAAGGCTTTTGAATCCTGCTAAAATCGGCTAAAACCTTTCAACCTGAACGGCAGTATGCCAGAATTCCAACCCAGAGTTTTTTTTTAAACCGCTTCAAATTTTAGTAATTTTAGCCGGGAAGCGGATAAAATAAAAAAAAAAACTAAACTCGAACACAATAAAATTTTTAATAATTTTTTTTCTTTGTATTAATAAAATAAACTGCATTCGTAGTGATACGATTTTTTACTTTCCTTTTATTTTAAAACTGTTTGATATTCAAACGACAATTAAGACCTAATTTTCGTTTGAATTTCAAACTCTTCTTTTATTTAACAATCACTATTGTTTCAAATTCAAATTGTTTTTAACAATTCGGGTTCTAAGTCCAGGGTATGCAGTATATAATAGGTCATCTATCATATACATATTACGGCGTCTAGTATACCCTGGAACTGTAATAAAATTTGCCCCGCCCAACCCTAAAAAATTTCCTAGATGCGGCACTGGCTGAATTAACTAAGTGATGTATAAGAAGAACTCGTCAAGAACTCACTGATGTCGGCTAAATATAGGTAAATACCTACGAACCAAAATTTTTGAAAATTTTTTTTGAACTTTAATTGACCATATTTCTTCAGAGTTCATCATGGCTAAAAATGGTTCGAATAAGTTGTGTCTGGGCAGATAGCCACACATTTTTTCTTAGGAACTTACTGAACCTTTTTCTTCAGCATATAAATGATACACAACTATGTGATGTCTCGGCCTTATGTAGGGAAGCCCTTGAGGGCTTGATATTTTCTTAGAAATTTACTGGAATTTTTTATAAATAGTTTGAGGCAGACAAATGTTGCTTGGGACGCTAACAATTGTTACGAGCGTAGACGTAGACGCGTAGATAAGCAATAAGCATTTATTTCTTCTTAGAAATTTACTGGAAATATTTCGGTAGAATTTTTATTAAGATCGGTGGCCGACTGGAGTTTTTTCAGATACAATCCTTCATGAGTGCCGATGTTGCCGCATAAAATATCTAAAGAAAAAATTTCCAGTAAATTTGTAAGAAAAAAATGAGAACTTCCCTAAATCAGGCCGAGACATCGTGGATTTTATATTGGAGCTTACTCTTTAGTTACGTCATCAAGTCGAGGCATCGACGATTTCATATTTGAGCGAGGCATTACACATTTTTGTTCTACTTTTTTTTTTATATTACTAAGCCAAGCTTAGGGGATACCCTATGAAGCAAAGCACAGCATGGAAGGCAGGAGATAAGGAAATGATTTGGGGATATGAGGAGAGTGGCAGAGGTGACGATGTATGTCGCCCTTAAATTTCCGCTGATTGTATGCCGGAGGAAAAACAGAAGATGGTAAACTATTCCAGATTTGTACTGTTCGGGATAAAAAAGCAACACGGAATTTTACTGTACGGCCGAAAGTAATTTGAGGGGTAAAAGGATGTGCGCGGTTTGCAGTGCGAGTATTGCGTGCATGTAGCGATAAAGGAACGAAAGACAACCAACATTGCGGCAGTGCTCGAGTGAGTCGATATGACAAGTTATTGCCATATCACCAATGAGCTTGAAAGCTCTCTTTTGTACAATATCCAATGAAGCTAAGGCTGTACGACCAACCCCAGCCCATATATGGGAATTGTATTCCATTCCAGGTCTAATCTATGATTTGTAGAAGAGCACTAGATTAGACGGGCTGAAATATTTCTTACACCTTTTACAGAAATCCAAGACATTTCGATGCTTCTTTGACAACAGAGAAGATCTGATCTGTCCAGTTTAACTTACTGGAAATATTAATGCCAAGAATGCTTAGTGACGGTGAATCAGAAATTAATGCTCCATCAAAAGAAACGGGAGTGGTTAAGTTATGATCGTGTTTTAATGAGATGAGACAGCTTTGGGTCTTAGATGCATTGAATTCGACGCGATTCGCTTTGCCCCAAGGGAAGATATTGTTAAGATCGTTATTCAATTCTAATCATGCAATCTCGTTTTACACATGCGGCATTCCCCCTGGAGTCCGCAAGGGCAAGAGTTTCAAAGGAATAAAAGAAATCAAGGGTACTGTCATCAGCGAAACTTGTCCAGTGTTTCTATTATAGTTTGTCTATGATATTGCAGTCTAAAATCAAAGTCAGGTATCTAGGTATAGTGTATAACATTTTGAAGAAAAAAGTTTCAGCAAATTTCTAAGAAAAAACTAATGTTTATCTGCTCAGACACAACTTGTTTGAATTGCCTTCAGGCAGAAATAATGCAGACGAATCCTAAAGAAATATGGTCGATTAAAATTCTAAGAAAAAACAAATTCTTGCCTACATTGAAAAAATTGTTACAGGCCTGACCACACGAATCAATCGAAATGATACCAATCAATCGAAATGATGCCGAAAGGAGATGCAAGGGGGTGCACTTGCACCCCCCTGGCTTGGAAGCAAGAATACACAAAATAAATATTATTAAGTATTTTTTTAATTAATTTTTTATTCAGTAATCAAAAAAAAATACGGAAAGTCACTGTTTGAGCAAAAACTTAAGGCGTCTAGCTTGTTGACCAAAATTGTTCTACACCTTATCAATGAATTCAGTGTCATCCTACCTTTTTCTATGAACACAGTACGGGCAGACCACCCAGCCTCCCATCTCCCATTAATATCTTGACACGCCGTAACGTACCTACTAAATTAACGTTAAATACTGCTACTGGCTACTGCATGTTGTGTCTGGAATAGTTAGGCCAATCTTGATTGCTCGCATACAGTTGGGTAAAACGGGGTGGGTTGGAGCAATAAAATTTGTGTACTAAAAGGATTCGTTTTAGGTTACATCACTCGCATAATTTGCTTTACTCATCTCGTACCACGTGGTAGCGTCGGCAATAAAATTCTTTAGAATAAATAGCTCCGTAAAAGTTCTGCTGTATTCTTCTGCAATGACTAAAAATGAAAATTTGTCCAAGTTATACTTTCAGGGTGGAGTTACATAAGCGAAAATGCTTTTTTGTGCGTAGAAGAAAATCGATATCTCAGATATAAAATCAGAGAGTCTATGTATGGAATAAGGATAGATATTTTGAAGAACTCTTCAACATTTCCAGATAGATGATTTGATCTGTTAGTCTGCCTGCCCCCCCCCCCTCTCCGAAGCTTAGGGGTCGATTGCTGGGGGCTCCAAAACCACAATAGAGTGTTATTATTTCTTTTATTACAATATATGGCCTATTTTTGAGTGAACCTAAACTCCATGCTCGCATTTGCATATGCATACACGTTGCTGTGTTTGTTTACAATGATCATTAGTACTTTTTATAATCACGTCAAATCAAGTTTATGAATACGTAGATGCACCCCCTAAAGATAGTCCTGACGGCGCCCATGGTTTGTACTCATGTCCATGATATATTTATCAGAGATTAGTGATTTTTTATGTTTGCTGCACTTTTTAACTTTTTACTTTGTTAGTACAGCCGCCGATATCTGGGTATTTCTTGTCTGTGGTTTTACTATTTTTTTAGCATTTTATGCTTTGGCTAGGGTCTATATAGACAGGCGGAGAAAAAAACAATGATTATTTAACGATTTTTATACCCTAGATGAAATCTATAGGGTATACTAAGTTTGTCATTCCGTTTGTAATGCACAGAAATAATAATAAATATGTCCGTCAATCCGTCTGTCCGTGCGCACGATAACTCGAGAACATGTTCACTTAGAAAGCTGAAATTTTGTACACACACTTTAAAAAAAAAAAGTAAAATTTAGTTCTAAAATGAGGCAAATCGGGCAGCTCCTTCGTGGGGTTGTCATACAAAAGTTTCATTTTCCACTATATATTTGAACACTGCCTGAGAACGCGTCGACATAGGGAGCTGAAATTTGGTACATGGTGCTTTTATATAGTAATAAAACTAATAAAATTTTAAAAATGGACTAAATCGGGCAGCCCTTCTTCGAGTTGCCATATAAAAATTTAGGCTTTTTACATATACTGTGAAAACGATCAGTCCTAGACGTTTTATCCTATAAAATTTGTTATAATCATTTTTTCTCTCCGACGAACCGTTCTAGAAATATGCGAAAAATCACTTCAAAAATCAAACTTGCATAGATCGGTGACCATACGAAATTTTATACAGGCATTCATCTAGTCTAGGGTATCAAGCTTTTTTACTTGTTTTTATATAGGTAGGTATAGTATAAAATCAAATTCTTGACAAATTTTATGGGTAGATGACACCACCAGTCTCCTAAATGAAACTGAACATCAGCGACAAAATGTTTTTTTTTTTTTCAGATAAATTTTTGAGAAGTTTAATTATAGAGGAATGATCATTGATACATATATAAAATTTAGCTCTCCGATAATGTTTTCACTCAAATTATACATGCTTTGCTTATATCTACTACTTAACCTAATTAATTTAATTTGTAAATCAAATGCCTGCAATTTACCTTTCCTGCAGCTTTTTTATATCTTCTGGTAGCTTCGTGAATCAAATCCTTAACGAGAATATCACCGCTTCCACAGGGCACAACCACTCGAATAACACCAAAACACACCGTGACCTTCATATTCCACTTTTTTCTTAATTTTCCACTTTTTATGAACACAAAAACTTAATTAAGCACACTTTTTCTTACTGGCTGGCCAACTATAAATGTAGGTAGTTGGAAGCTTAAATTATTAACATTATGCAATAATTCGTACGAGGGACCCTATTAGGGATATCCACAAAATTTTGGCTGTCATACAATTCTACACGAAACATGTATCATTGATGAGATAATTCCTTATTCTAACAAATCAGCCACAGCTCTACTTCAATAACAATTTTTTTTAGAAAACTTCAAAATCTTATTCTGAGGTAGTAGCGGCGTAATGTTTACCTTCTTCACCTGTGCAAGCCATGCAGCTACACATGCACATCGCTGATAAGAAGCAGCTGCCAAAGGGAGATGAGACAATAAAATTTCTTTGTTTATTCCTCGTCGTCATGGCAACGTCGCGTAAATTGTTTTTTAAAGTAAGTATAACGTGCACTTAAGTACACTAACACTCTTTTAACATTTTTTTATGAAACACATAATTTTTATATGATAATTCAAATAATTATCACCTGCAAATTTTGAGGCACTCTTAAAAAAATCACCACTTCACTAGAAAACAGGATATTAACGGAAGCATTTGAATTCCAGGGAAGAGCTTACACCAGTAGCCGCGACATCGCATGGCACAACACACTCACCAAACAACTGTATAATTATAATACACAGCATCGAGAAGGAAGATTGTGTGGGTTAATTCACCATTCGCGTCGCGAGGCTCTTATAATATCGCAATAATCAACACAATTTAGCACTCACAAAGTTATTTTCGATTCCATTCTGATTTATTAAGATCGTAGGATATCGGAAGGAATATTATTAATTCCAGAATAAGAATATTAACGCGCACGATTAGATTAGTACAATTGGAATGCGACAGCCAAACATCGACAACCTCTACACAAGACGCAACCGACTTGACAACTCGACTCGACTGCCTCACTCACTTTGGTTGGCGCTCGCAAGTCGCATTTGAAAAATAAATAAGTAAAAATCCCAATCCACCTCACCGAACCTGTAATTGTTCACCTAAACCTGTGCTGCTTTTCTCCGCTGGGTTGCAAAAAAAATAAGATTTTTCTACGTCCCCCCGGAGGGCGACTCAATCGACGTGGATGCATTGGTTTCGGAAAACGGTTTCTGTAGGCGCGCCGGGCGGTGAAAAATCTATTGGCTACAGTTGGCGTGGCGAGCTTTTGTGCTTTTCTACGCCCCCCCGGAGGGCGACTCATTCGCGTGGATGCAAATCGATACGCCAAACTTGACAAATACGCCAATCTACTGAAGTAGAAAAGCTGAATTTTTATCTGAGAAAACAACCAATTTGCTCAATACTCTCCCTATGCGACATCACGCCACGAGTTTCAATACTCTCCGTTGAGCACTACTAGACACTCACGCCACGAGTTTCAAACTTTCCGTTGTGGGTCGACACTGGCGCCCCCATGCAGGAATCTAGTGACATTGAGGAACACTGCCTATAAACGGATACTTAGTTTTACTTTGAGAACATAGATGACAGTCACTACTAGTTTTACTATGAGAACATAGATGACAGTCACTACGATAGAAATAAATTCGTACAAATTTGTTCAAATTTTTAGATATAAATGTTTTTTCTCTGAAATTCACCAGTTTTGTTAGTTTTTGTTTAAAATGTTTAATAAAAATTATCTACAAAAGTTTTAATTAAAATTATTAACGATGTCTGAATACTGGTTGATGGCATGCAGATGAGTTTAAAAACTCAATATTCGGTATCTCCAAAATTTATTAGTTTTCGGTTCAAATTCAAATTGTTTTATTATTATTAACCCTATACAAATAAGTCATGAAAAGAGTGTTATAAGTATGCATTATGAGAAACAAACTACTAAATTTACTTAAAGTAAGTATAAATATAACGCTATAAACACAACAAATATAAGAAAGACAGCTCTTCGGCTTGTTCACGCGGATCAATGGTCTCTGCAACGCATTTAAAACTATAAGATCTGGAAATATTCAGATGGTCACAGGTTAAATGAACCCACAAATAAAACAACACAATCTTATAAAATTGAACTCCCGAAGGAAATGGGAGATAGGAGAACTTTTCTATATCACATACCTCCCTTTGGTACATTGATGGATCCCTACAGAATTGAACCATCGGTGGGGTGTTTGATTATACAGTGCAAATCAGCCAGTTTTGGACATTCCATTCTGATGGAGATATTTGCCACACATACTATCTAATTCAAGAAAATGAGACTGTGGGAAAAAACATTATTTTTGCATACTTGTAAAAAAAGGCTCAATGCCTATAAAAGGTCTTGAACCACGCATTAGAATCGTGTTATCTTTCCCTATTCAAACATAAGAAACAATGGCAAAAAATTTACATAACCCAGGATGGACAATAAGATAAGACTGTAGATAGCTCAGGATGTTCCTACCCAAATTAAACACAACCATAAGTGGCGAAAAACGATTAAAAAATGTATCAAGCTAGCAATAGGCATCATTATGGGGCACTGTCAGCTGGAAAAACACTGACATATATACAAATTGAGAAGACACGACCGCCGAATATGTAGATGGAGCACAGAAAACGAAACTGCATTCCATTTCATAAGCGAATGCTGTCGTGACCAAACCGAAAGACTTCTCACTTTCGGAGCACTAACTGTAACTCGAATGTAAAACGAAAAATTACCTAAAAGCGTGAGTTTCGCTAAACGAATCAAACGACTCGTTAGCCAACCCGGGATGCGATTTTTTGTTTGTTTTTGTTTCAAAAGTCAATGGAACGGGGATACCAATCATCTCCGGCCTGCTACGGGCAAAGGCCGGAGAAGTAGAAGAGTATTCGGTTGTCTCAGGCTCTCCTTCCACGCAGGACAGACACCCAGGACTGTCAACAACTTCAATCTTTGTTAGATGAACATGAGAGCGAGCTGTGAGCGGTGATGATGCCAGCCATAGCTCTGCATTGTTTTCTTCCCAGACATAAGAGAAAGTAAGAGAGACTCCTATTGGCCCCTTTAAAAAAATTTGTATACCTGCGAGTACTTACGCCAACCGCTGCTTATGTTTCATACGAATATCCGCTTTGAGGAGAGACCTGTTCACCGAGACGGCGCCACCTACAGCGGGTTCTAATCCAAGGAAGGGAAAACAAGAGCCAGACCTGGCTAGAAGGTAAGCCCTTTCATTCCCGATGTGCCCAGGAACCCACTGAAAAGAAACTTTGTTGTGGATACAGATTATCCACAGACGTCCTGCAGTAACTTAGCTGTTATCAGAAGACCACTCAAAGCCATCAAGGCTGCCCCGCTATCCGAGGGGATAGCAATGTCATCATCCTTGATCTCCATAGCAAGGGCTATTTTAGCTGCCATTGCGATGGCGAAGACTTCAGCCTGGAGCACAGTGGTGTGCCTTCCGAGTACTCCAACCCAATATCAAGTTCAAGAAAGTAAACATCAGCACCGACTCCCTCATTGGAGAGGGAGCCGTCGGTGAGAGGTAGAGCGGATTGGGGAAGACACGATAAGGTACTTCCCTCAGCCCACGATTTCCTTCCAAGAAAAGCCACAGAGAAGGAACGCCCAAAACGAAGCTCTGGGAGCATCGCATCAAGTGGCATGCGAGCCGGAGCACTTTATCGTTAAAGCCCACACGCCAATGCGCAATGAAAAGAATCAGTCCAGCCGTCTTCCCAGCATCCCCCTGAGCGCAATCTACACACAGCCTTTTTGGCTTCTGCCTGAATAACAAGATTCAGGGGTGACAGATTATATAAGACCTTAAGGGCAGCAGTAGCCGTGGATAGCATGAAGCCTGTAATTCCCAGGCAAACAAGCGTTTGCAGGCCCGCCAGTTTCCGGATCGCAGTCCCCTCTTGCGTCCTCGGCCAGCATACACAAGAGAGAGGCGATATTAAAAAGATAACAGATTTTCATTCTTGAGGCAAGTAAAATGAGCGGCCGATGACGTAAGGTATAAGTGCAGACGAAACGATGTAAGTAGTCGGGGCCTTCTAAAATCTACATCTAATTACTTAGACTTGAAAGATAATTTTGAATATCATAAAAATAAATGCACTTTAGTTGTTTTATTGCCATTATACGTTTGTTTAACAAAGTGATGTAATTTGAAACATGATTGTTTAGCTGTTTTTAGCACATTACTTTTAATGTTACGGCTTTAGTTATTTTTAAATAAATTTTTCGAAGACATTTTGCGCCAGTAGTATTCAACAAATTAATATCTACAATTTTATTTATTTATTGTTTTAAATATTTCTAATATTCTTATTAACTTAGTACACTTTATGCTGATTGCCTTAAATAAATAGACGTTGTTTTTGCTGTTTATTAAACGAAAACAAATTATTGGGGAGAAAATATTTCTCATAGGCAGATACAAATAGGCCTCGTATAAAAGCTGCTTCCATTCGCCGTCAACTAGTCTGGCAGATTTAGAATTTCTTCGACAAATGGAGCAATATCTGTATTCTTTCTAACATGTTCAAGTATAAATGGATGTTCTAATAGTTGTTCATAGTTAGGACGGTCAGTGAACTTTTTCTGTAGGCAGGATGTTATGTAATTATCAAATTCGGGTGAGAATTTTGCCGATTCAAGACGTGGCGGATCATCTTTAACAACCTTTTGGAAAATTAAATGTGTTGTTATGAAAAGTGTTTTTAACTTTGAAAAACCAAGAAAAATAGTAAAACTAACTTGTTTTAATTGTTCAAAAGGTGTGCCCCATGTACTATAAGGAAATTTCCCTGTTGCCATTTCTATCATGCTTATTCCCAGTGACCAAACATCAGAGCGGATGTCATATTGTCCGGGGTTACCTGAAAGGAAATAAAGTCAATGACTGAAGAAATTATATCAGTTTTTCATTTCTGATTGAAAAAACAATTTAAATTTAAAGTTTATTCATCTATAGTAAAACATTTGGGCGAGATTTAAATAAGTTCCTTCTGTGAGAAGTTGTGTCGGCCACCGTTCTCTTACTGGAGAAGCAGTCTCATTGGTTATTTCATAAATTTTCGAAATGATGTTTACTGCCTTCTCCGTACTACACAATGCTCTATGATCTTATTGAAGAGTCTGAAAATTATTCTAAGGATGAGTTTTACATGCGACTAAATGAGTTGTTCGATTTTAATCCAAGAGGAGACATTGTCTTGTTGAGTAGGTAACTTCTGAATATTCAAACCATCTCCAATAACATCGGCCGTAAAGACTTCATCTGAAGGCAAGGAATGAGCCCCGTCAGAAATTACAACGGTACCTTTTATCAACTTTTGAAGATCTCGGTGATTTACTGTAGTGGAACCTACCTACTTCAGACATAAAAGAATATATATAGAAAACCGCATATTATCAAATCTAAAAGTCCGAAGCTAGACGAACTATATGGATATTAATCACTAGTGGAGAAGTTGTATAGCGAAAGAGCTCAAAAGTTTTAGAGTTTACGTCGAAGTGATCACCATCTTGTCTTATCATAACTAACATCAACTAATGCCCGTCAAGTTTAATGTAGTAGACTTGCAGTATAGAACAAAAAAAAATGTGTTCACAGAAATATTGCGTCACAATACCAGACCAGCTGAATGTCAGAGGATGCAAACAGGAACGTGGGTAGTAGTGCAGAATACGATGCCCCTATAACAGATATATATATGTACTGACAGGAATTTGTGTCTGCATAACCTGGCAGCAAAATTGGAGCACAGAAGGGAGCTGATCCAAATAACATTTAAAACAAATATGCTCAGATATATAAGGGAAACAAAACTCAGCGTCCGTCAGACAAAAAAAAAAAACGCTGTAGTAGTGGTAATGTACCAAAACATTATACAGCTCTCGGTAAAGCGTTTCAAAAAGATAAATTTGATAAAAAGTGAGGATGGAAATTTACTAAGCAGCTGCAGAAGTAGCAGGGATATTCATATAAAGTTCTTTTCAAAGAAGAAAATGACGAAAATGTGAAACCTACCTACGTGGATAAACAATCACCTGTGAACAAGAGCAGAATTTATAACCTTTACCACAATACAATCGTGGGTTAATGGTAAGGCAGCAGGAATACTCAACATCCAGCCCAAGCTATTAAAAACAAACCAGCACATCTATGCACCCACGGGAACATGGAATTTGTTTAATTGAATAAAAATTGGCTGTAAATACTACATATAGTACACAGTGGAAATGGCCGACATATATAAACTACAATGATAATATAAGGAAGGTCCATTGTACAATATCTGGCTGCCACAGGAGAATTATTTGCAAAATTTTCGATACAAGTTTCTTGTCGAATTTCATGTCCAGTAACTGCTCTATTTGAAACGCAAAACAAAACAAATAGAAAGGGGGCTAACGAAATGATGTGGTCATAATAAATGACCATCAGAAAACCAGAATTATTAACGAAAAATTGGAAACGTAACCAAAATGGAATTTAAATAAGAATGAACAAAAAATTTCATGTTTAACCCTACTTGCAACTTTGTACCTCCGCAGTTGCAAGATGATCCCAGTAACATTGATCTAATTCTGACGTAACGTTCATCCTTATCGTAGTGTATTTGTGACAATACCAAAATGAAAAGAATCTTTGTAAAAAGCTACCGGAAACGTAGCGGCGTTCTGTTATCAGTGACGAATTAGCGTCCCAACCTGCAAGGATTTCTTGCCATGTGAAGTTGAACGTTTCTTCATTTGTTGTTAAATATTTTAGGCGTCCCGTACCTTCTTTAACCTAGCAAAAAAACAACGATAGAGAATGGCATTATTTTCTGTCGAGCTACAAGTTTAATGATTAGCATGTCTAGTGTCAGGATGAAGTTGACTTAGCTGACCCCGGACCCAACAGAAGCTATGTCTGCATAAAGCCTGGTGAAAGAACTTTCACAAACTATAAATATTCTCTGAACCCGGCTACCGATATGCGATGCACAAGACTGTAGTGCAATATCTTGGGTAAGATTTGTGTTTTTGTAATTACGCAAGTTCCATATGGATTAACACTGACCAACAGTCAAACTGTGCGTTTGAGTATTAGAATTAAATGATGGAAATATAATAATAATAACACTTTTCTCATTTTATCATTACAATAATAACAACAAAATGCGGTCATACCTGATGGATCTATTCTTTCTGGTGCCATATATGGTTTACATCCAGCATCAATTGTTTTTGCCACAGAGTCAACTAAGTATCCTGGAATATTAAAGTACTTTGAATAAATTTCCTTAGTAAATTTCGTTAAATACTTACCTGAAATACCGAAATCGCACATTTTAACTTCACCTTTTCTATTAATTAAAATATTTGAAGGCTTTACATCTCTATGTATAACTTTTAATTCGACATGCAAGTAATGCAATGCGTTAACGACTGCTATTGCTATCTGTTCAAATATAATTATGTTTTAAAGATCACACATAAACATAAGGAAGCCAGTGGTATTACTTTTCCTAGAATATCCTCAGTCATAATTCGGCTATTCTTAAACACTTTTGGATAGAACTTGTCTAGGCTGGTATCCATAACTTCCATGCATATCCAAACATCTCCTTCACGAAAGAGGGCTCCATAAAAATGAACTGTGTAAATGCAAGCACTGGATCGCATGGATATGTCTAGATCCATCAAAAGTCGTTTCTGAAATTTATAAGAAAAAAATTATACATTAGAAAGTTGTGTTGAAGGGGGGCTTAGTGAACGACTAACAGAGAGATAATGAAATGTTTAATTATAAAAGCTAACGAATGTTATATCACATCTACATTGTTTTCTCGGAGTTAGATTGTTTTAGTCTTAAAAGCCTTAAGAAAGACAAAGCAGCCGGAAATACTTTATCATGACTACGACAGGAAGGTACAACAGGTGAAGGAATGAGAAAAAAGTAAATTAGAGCTGGTGAAGCTTTCATATTTTTTACTTTTTATTATGTTGCAATACATAGGGTAAAACCAGCAAGAAAAGTGTTTTTGTTATGCATATTTGCTACAATCGAATTTCAAACTTTTGAAGAAAAATATTCTTGCCAGAGCCTGCCGGAAAAATATTTTTGAATCTGTACCTTAACTGCTCGGCTTTAAACTCTTGTCTAACTTATACCTACCAAATTTTTCACTTATAAAACTATTTTCCCCATTATTTTTTTATATATATAAATCCAAAAATAAACGGCAAATATCCGGCCACTTACAGAAGCTAGTAGAAAAGGCTTCATAGAAGAAGTGGGATGGGATTCCCAAAAGAAAGAAAAAATTTTATACTAAAATCTCTTACATGAGCTTTCATTCGCCTATTTCCGAAGTAGAATTTATTTAAATTCATCAAACAACTTATGCAGAAGTACAAATACTGGACCTCCTCGACAAGAATAAAGTGCGGAACGGCATAATAGATCATCTCGTAAATAAGTAAAGGCAGGTGTTGAGAATGACTCTGATATCTTTGGTTTTGTTTAGAGTTTGGACAATGAAACGCTGTTAATGATGCAGTTAAAGTGTAGGTGGTTCTTATTTCGTGCAAAAAACATTGAGGTACATACGCTAATCAAAATGGCCAATAGAAAACATTTTGCGAAAGGCATCTTCGTTAAGTTTAAAAGAGCACAATCGAGATCGCTTGCAACAATTCGGAAAATCTTAACGTTATCAGCAAACTGGGACAGTATATCTTTTAAGTTAGAACAACTTAGGGCAACGCTCAGGATATCTTACAGCAATGGAATAATATGGACCACCTTTAAAAGGTGGCGCAAATGTCAATTCTCAGAACTAATACCAGAATTACTATCAAAAAGCGCAGTTTAAGAAAAATTTCCAAAAATATTGGAGACAACCAGGGGATCATTATTTTCGATAGCACCGAGTAAAATTGCCGAGGGTATCCATTTGATATAACCTTGCAATTCATGAATATTTAGAGTTGCAAAGTAGTTTTTACCCCACATAAAGAGCAATTAAATTAGTCTTCTAAGTCCATAACGAATCCTTGCGTATCTTAAGAGTAAAATTCTTTTTTCCTTAGTCGATAGTTTAAAACTATCTTAACTCCCAGCACCCAATATGGCAGGGAGTATGGGCATGGGAAGCTTGCAGGGAAAAGCCATTGGTTGTGGGGATAAGCAAGAACTTGCTGTAAGATATATCAGAAAAGAAGAATGAGTAGAGGAGCAAATTAGCTTTTGCATTGACAAAAGTTTCCGGAATGCGTGTATTTGCGAAGCCAGATAAAAACATTTAAACTAGCTCACAAGCACAAGTTTGTGAAGCGCACGTCTATTGTTAAAGGATTACGCATTGTTTTAGAAACGCGCGAGTATGGTTAAGGACATCGAATTGTTCTAGCAAGTGTCTTTACATGATCTGTGTAATAATCCTATATGTATAGATATAAATTTTTCATCGTTATCAGCTTGTTCACCTAGTTTGATGCATATCAATAAAAAAAAATATTCTTCAAGTGTTCTTCAGTGTCTTTGTTCGGTGTTCTAAATTCTTAACATTTCTGCAAACATGTATTCTATGTTTAACCGAAATGGTAAGCTGGTTTTCTGCTGGTAAACGACCGACGTCGCGAATGAAAATCTTCGTATTTATGAACGACACTTTCATAGGTATATTACTTAGAGCAGGCTAAGATACGTGCTACATTCTAGAACAATAATAATCCCTTAACAATAAGCAAGTGCTTCACAAAGTTACTTCGACTACCTTAATTTTGAGTTTTGTGCTTCGCCCATATACCCTGGAATACATATTAAAAAGCAAAGGCCAGCCGAGCTGACGACAAAAAGTAAAGATCAGACTGCATTGACAAACTTACCACATAGAAAGAAATGTTTCAAGTTATTCAAGATACGTTCCTTAGTACTCAGTTTCTAAATATGCATAATGAATTGCCTAATTGCACAATTTATCAAAATACAAATCTGTTTCACAGGTATGATATAGTGGCCTCGGCGCGCTGGCTATCATCCTTGAGATCGTGCGTTCGATTCCCACCTCTGGTCCTGTGCGTGTCCTTCTACACTTCTATATTTTTCTTAATTTTCGCTAATTAATTCAATTGGCATGTATGTTTTCTAACGTGTCTTCGCTTGGTTTTTCTTATATGTAATTGGGATATTCGATATAATTCTATTTAACGCTGTAATTGACGGCCGCAGACTGATATACCCTAGGGTGAACACTCAGTTTGGCAGCAGAAACATCTACTACCAGGGGGTTACAAAGTGGAACAGCCTACCAGGTGACATCAGGGAAATTGGATCCACAAAAGAATTCAAAAATAAAGCTATGTGCTCTCTGAGAGAGGCTTGAGCTGTCGCTAATGACTAATGTCTGTTTTACCTAATCTGTTGTCACCATTGATAGGAAAGATATATGCTAACATCGTAATTACTAATGTCATAAAGTTCGTAGTGTTGAAAATTCCTATATTATATCCAAAAACAGCTAATGTGCGAACACTAATGGCTGCTATTCGTAAGGCCGTCAGAATACTACTCTTGTTTAATAATAAAATTAACTATTAAAATTTAAATGAATATTTTGTAAAAAAAAAAATAAAAAAAAAAAAAAAAACTTATATACAGGCAATGAATGCCCAATAAGCTCTATCAGTTCAGTTCAGTTCAATTAATTCTATAGTACCTGATTTATTAATTTTACTCTCATTCAATTTAACCACAACTATGTACAGGCATTGAATGCCTAATAAGCTTATCTCATTTCATTTTATAGCATTCAATTCATTATTCGCTCTCATTCATTTATTAACTTTAATCTTGTACAATTTCATGTATTATATATTTTATAAGTATCCATGATAGTATCATCATATAATCACCTGTAAGGACTTCTTAACGTCCAACAAATCTCAAAAGGCTATCCACTCTTTATATATTTTTTTATTTCTTTATGTCTAATATCGGGTCGGCCTATGGCACGACCAGCTACTCTGATTTATGTTATTTTGCTGTTAATACTAAGCTCTTATACTAAGCTACTAATGTCGTAATGCCCAGCGTTGTACGTTGCTTTAAGCAGGGGCTTATAAATAAATTCTTTTTGATTTGATTTGATTTGTGGCTGTATATCTCTAATTAGTTTGCTAATAATTAATGATTCTATAATAATATCTATAAATTACCTCTACTGTATGTCTCACGTAATTATAGATTGTAAAGAAAAAGAAAGTTTATTAATCATTCTGTAATAATACCTATAATTATTTCTAATGTATACGTAGCTTGTAGGTATGTTTGTATGATTGTTAAATCAGTAGACTGAATAAATAAATAATCATCCCCAATTAACTGATATTTTCATACCTGCTCTTTTGAATTTACTGTCGCCGTTATTCTCTTCACAGCCATTACTGTTCCACTTTGTACATGTCTCATTTTTTCTACAACTCCATATGCCCCACGGCCTAAGTCACAGATCTTTTCCAGACCATCAGCTTCAACTTCAAAGGTTTTGTCTTCTATTGTTATCGTAGTTCGTGTATCGAGATTTCGTGGTGGTGTCCTAAATCAATGTTAAAATCATTTTTAGTTAAGATATCTATAAAAATATAATATTTCATTCAAGTACTTACACCGGCACTGGCGGGGTATCATCAACTTGTATTTTGAGGTTAGGTCTTCGACGTGACATTTTTACACTTTTCGTATTATAAATTACAATATTACTAAAATTATTTTAAATTATTTAATCCCTTTAAATAAATTCGTTACACTTGAAGAACTAAGCACATCTACTAATAAATTCCTTTTATCTTAATAGTAGTAGGTTGCAATAATTAGCAAACTTTTGACTAGTCCTTCTGTGTCAAAATCGTTTTGGGAAATCGAATTTGTACCTTGCTCAATACTTGAAGCAAGGCAAAAACTTAATTATCTGCCTCCAATTGTTATTTTTTAGTGTTTATATTAGTATTTATGTGACAACTTTGACTTCTTCACTCGTTCGTTGTTCGCTTTCGGCTTTCCATTTCGATCGAGAATCGTAAAAGTAGAAGTATTGCCATAGTAGTGTGGTGATGGTGACTTGATAAATTTTTACCAGCCCCCATGTTTTTTTTCAAAGCTAAAATATTCTAACGATTTTTTCATCATAAAAATTAAAATGGTAAATAAATTAAATTAAATGTGATGTGATGAAATTATTTGCTTCACCCGGGGAAGTACACATTCCTAAATTCCAGATGTGGAATTTTAAGTTACCTATATAATTACCGTGTTTAATTGTGTGCGTGTTCAAACAAAATACAATTATTTATATAAATAATAATTGTACCATAAATTCACAACATGTAATGAGAATTGAATTATTTATATTATCACCTCAAATCACAGGTAAACAATTTCACAATTTCAAAATGGCCGGAACTATTGCAGTAGTATTGGTATGCTACTCGTGCTCTCGTTCGAAACTTGGTAGCACGGAATAGGCTAGGGAACAAACTCTTCACTTTTTACGAATAAAATGTATTTGGGCGAGGAAAAATTCCGAAATGCCAAGTTTCGAATGGGAAGCAACCAATGCTTATGCAAGTAAATCAGTATCAGCCATTTTGAAATTTCTGATTCTGTTCCGGCTTGTACCCGGATTTAAGTGGAATCGGATACAATCGGTTCTAGATTTTCCATATTAATTAACCAGATTAATTTTCCAATACCCGATTCCAAGGAATCGATTCTTAACAACACGATTCCAAAGAATCGGGTACCCGGGTTACTCGACTCTTACCCGTGAAAGCCGGGTATCCGGATAAGAACCGGGTACTCAAAAACCCGGTGTTTAAGGAACTATACTGTACATTTGCTTACCTTCGATTTGAGGTGATAATAAAATAATTAAATTCTCATTACGTGCTCTGAATTTGTGATACAATTTGTTATTTATATCAATAACTGAAAGTTGATTGAACACACACATAATTAAATTGGGTAATCAGGAACTACAGCGTGGCAAGATTATTGTGATGACACGTTTGGGAGACAAATGAAGCAAAATGCGCGGGCTGCAACGTGTAAGCGGACCAAAAAAAGTTATTACGTTGTTGCCAACAATGAAATAAATTATTGTCGGGAAATTGAAAAGTGATTTTAATAAAAAAATATATTGCCCTTTGTAAAACTCTTTTTATCAGTAATAACCCTAAATAATTAATTTAAAAACATTTATTTCGACGAACCCGCACTTACTCATTTGTTGTTTACAGTTCTAGTTAGTAATTCGTCCTTACTTAGACCGAAAGTGAAAGCGAGCCCACTTTCTGCAGTGTATTTCCATTAACGTAGTCAGTCCATATTACAGGTCAGTGGCTAGAATACCGCCCCAGAAATGATTTCAAATAATAATGCTGTAGCCAACTGAGATTTGAAAAATTACAATTACGCAAAAAAAATGTGAACTATTTTGATTGCATTCTTAGCCATGTATCATTCCAGAGGATATACATATATGTTTTGGGACACACTTCACTGTGTGCCATTTGATAGGTAGAGAACCTTTTCACCCATTATAGTGAATTGAGTCCACGAGCTATAAAATTTCAAACTCATTCCCCCAAGATGCCCAATTAAT
Source organism: Dioctria rufipes (assembly GCA_963924295.1). Taxonomy (NCBI): domain Eukaryota; kingdom Metazoa; phylum Arthropoda; class Insecta; order Diptera; family Asilidae; genus Dioctria; species Dioctria rufipes. Next base: position 13,681,270 of record OZ002742.1, on the reverse strand, counting down.
ATATGAGGAGCTCAAAAGCAGAGGGATACAAGTAACATTTTTTTAAAAATTGAGATAAGTGTATAAATGCAAACTAGATATACCCAAAATGTTTGTGACGAAGGGATCTAAATTCCTATCCTCACCTCAAGCGTAGCCCCCGGAATATATGTACAAGCCATGAACAAAGTCTGAAAAAGAGAGTAGCGGGCCGGTCAGCATGCGAGCATCGCTGTCTTCTGGCCTTGTCTTACTGCAGGAGTTTTTCATATAAAAGTAGCTTGTATTTTGTTCAAACGCTATAATTTCCATAAATTGGTTCTAGATGCTATTTTTTTTACAACCATTAGAAAAAAAAAACATATTTGGCTGCAAGTTCATTTTTCTGTGGAAGCGATAGTTTTAGGCTTTATGATCTGTTTAAGATGAAATCTTAGTTCTTCCTCCAAGATGAGTGTGCAAAACAAGTGAGAGTGAGCTCTTACTGCCTGGCTGTACGCGGCCCGTTAAGGCTTTTTAATACGTCGGTGTCATCGCCAACTTCATGGCTTGTATTTTCGAGGGTTACGCCTCAAGGGTACAGCCTTAATACAGTTGCGACGACTAATTTAATAATAAAATAAAAAAAAAATGCAACTTCTGAAAATATTAAAAGCGATCCCGCTACCACAGTATATATCATACAGTAGAATAGCTTAGAACTAACTACTGAAAAGTGAATTTTAGAATTTCAATTAAAAAAACATAACCTTAAAATTTCTCCCACAAGAAGGAACTATTAAGTATGATACGGACATAAATGGGCGAACAGTAGCTAGCTGCACGACCGTTGACGGAAGTATTAGTTTTATGTATGTACACATATCGGCAATCGGCGACAAATGTATTGTTCCATTACTAAACAGCTGTTTGACGGTAAAGTGGTGTCATTTTGCCTCTTTCCCTCTAGTAAAAGTTTAAGAATGCCATCAGTTCTCTTTCTTCCACTTTAGATTTACATAGGAATCCATGTATTAAAAATTGACTAGTGTGTTAGTTAAAACTGTTGAAAGAGAAAGTATAGTCTCTTTATAGAAGCATCCTACTCACTTGACAGTTTTGACAGAGCTGGGCTACTGTATGATATATACTGTGCCCCTACATTAAAGGAGGTACACTTTAGGAAAACCGATGCTGCAAGAGCAACTAACAGAAACGCTAATGAGCTAGCGAGCAAGTCTTTAAATCGTATAGCATTTTGCTTTGATTTGCAAAGGACACTACCAACCCCTTTTTTAACTTGTGGTAAAGTCTATTACCTGAGACAATTGTGGACATATAATTTCCGAATTTACAACCTAGTGTCCGGATCAGGAACATGTTTATGTGGCCGGAAAATGAAACGTCAAGAGGCTCTCAGGAAATTATGTCAATACTCCCGCGGTTTATCACAACCTTCCATCCAGAATGCCAGATGCCTTTAGCGATAATGCTAGCGGACAAAACAAATTGTTTTTGTTCCTGATGAATGTGTACCATTGAATCGAAATCCAGCAGGAAATTTACGGTAGTTAGGTTAAAGCAAGGGACTTTAAATCAATTCAACCAATGACAGTGCATATGAAGATAACATATCAGGTATACGACAAGTGCAGTGACTTAAAACCCTCGAGAATACTTCCCAATCCATGAAACAGAAATCTATGTGTGCGTTGGGAGTCCGTCATCTAAAATGTTCTATATTAATACTTAGGAAAAACTACCAAACATTGACCTTATATATGCTATAAAGGCTAAACTACTATCTATAAAGGAAAATAGTCTTCTAGGAATTTACATCATGGTTTCTTACTTTCCCAAAGGCTACACTTACTATATAACTTACTTAACAAAATAATAAAATAGTTTTGATTACAAAAACCTTACCATTTTACGCTCACTAACACTCAGCTGAGTGATAATTACATGTGTGTATGTAAAGCCGGAATCCGAATCTGTAGCTACATTCGCTAAGCCATGAAACAGACTCCCTCCCCTACCACATGCGAGGCCCAACGGAGTCAAAGAGATACAAGTACACCTTTTACAGGAAAAGGGTATAAGTGCTTGCAAGGGATTAAATTATTACCTTTTTACTAAAACAAAAGCAATCGAGCATTATTTTAACCACAACAAAGTTATTAAGATATCCCGCTTATTTTTAGTATAATTACATAAAATTAAGACTGCACAGAATTTAGGATATCCAACCATTGTTATATCTCAAAAGTGTGAAAAGTGTACTTGTACCTCTCTGCTTTTGAGCACCTCATATCTTACTGGATGAGGCTCTCTGAATTAAAAGAATACAGAAAAAGCAAGCATGCTGGCGCATGTATTGTGCGACATATAAGTTGTGATGTATAAATTACGTTTGTAAGATAAGCGGCCTATGTGTCAATCAGACCATCTAACCGCCGTTGCTTACCTCTATTCAAATTCAATACATATTATCTATCACCAACATATCACCCCAGAGGGTTTTTAATAATCCCTTATAAAATAAGCATCTGAAAACCCCGACACCTACAAATATGTATTTTTTCTAAAGCCAGTTATTGCGCAGAGTTACCGAAATAATAATGGGATGAGAGCTAATGAGTTCAGACAAATAATCATAGGATTTTCCAAATACATTTACAGATTTGATAATCATCAATCTCCACGTAGAACATTGAGAAAGCGACATCTTAGGTTTATCTATGTAGAACATTGAAAAGCGACTTAGGTTGTCTATCCATGTAAACCATTGAAAAAATCGGCCAAGTGCGAGTCGAGCTCGCATACGAAGGATTCCGTAGCATTTTATAAGATTAAACAGTATGTACTTTTTAGATCGAGCAAAAACAAAAGTTTATTGTACTGGCACTCCCTTTAATTCTCATTATTTGTTGTTATAGCTGCAATACATACCCTGTAAAAATTTCAACTAATCTACCTATTACAGATAATAGGGTCCCGTTGGCACCCTTTGAGTGTGGAACTCTTAAAGTGACATCTTGCCTATATATAATCAAAAATAACTTTGAAGGAATCATTGAAAAGGAATATAGAACTTCCCAACAACAGCTAGATTTCAAACAGATTTAGCAAAGGAACAGTTGTTTACTGACTGTGCCTTCTTAGACGAAAAGGATCGTTTCAATTTGAGTTTAATAAAAAAAAACTGCAACTAGAGATCAAATTTATAAATACAAAAGCACTTTTACTTTCGGGATCGCCTTTAGAAATTCTATTACCGACTGTGACTTGTTTGATCCTTCCCATCAAGCGAAAAGGGCACTCTGCTGCGTAATCACTTTTATGTTATTTAGGAGGATGGATTAAAACCTAGCGGAACATGGGCAATAAAACAAGACATGGTTATTTATTCTCTTTAAATTGCAAGGCTGTTAGGTTTTTGCATGTGGACGAATGAAATCAACATTTCGGGTAATTTTATAGTTTTAAATTTGGAGAATTTATAGATGAGGTAAGCATGCTTACCCCTATGAAGCCGTATGCATTGGGAAAATGAGTAGCTCTTTCCAATATTTTTCTAAAATTATTTCTTGCTTCTGTCAAAAGAAAGAAGCAAATTTTGGTCGTTTTAATCCACTTTTTATAATTTTACACAATTTCATTTTAATTTGAATTACTGTTGTGCAAATATTAGAAAGTTTACATTAATCCGATAATGATACTTCTTTTTATGTAAACTTTGAAGTCAGCCTTATTTGAAAAGGCAATGGAAGTGACAAGGCTTATTGATGTATTTTTGCAGACTTAATGGCGCTAAGTAACAATCCATTTAGGTATAAATTTTTAAGTAAAAATACTAATTATTGGAGTTTATGTGTTTTAATACAAATTCAGATGACTTTACAGAAAATAAAAAAAAAAAGAATCCGACAAAATTGTACAAATCAACCAAAGCATATTTTATTTATGTAGATATTTATCATGACTTCAATTTTCCAGTATTCCTAGAGCATTTCATGTTTAGGTAGGTATTATATCTCCCCGAGGAGATAATATTCAAACAGAAACTTATTCTAAACAAATCTGAATATTTTTACATAACTGATTTATTTATACATTATGAAAACTAAACACATCCTTTACAAAGAAAGTCACCACGATAAACTATTATGTATTAGTTTTTTTTTCTCGTTTTAATGAAAATGAAAAAGTTTTGCTAACGGCTCTGTTCATTTTTCTAGTATGTCTAGTGTTATAAAAGAAGGAATAACCGAATGTGTCCGATGATTCCATCTTAGATAGCTTAAAAATTAAAGAGTGTAAATTATTTTAAAACTAAAAAATTCTGGTTTAAAATATTTTGTTTTTATGAATAACTAATTTTATGTCGTTTATAATTATTTATTTTAATCCTTTTTCAATTTACGAATACAGTGAGGAATCCTTACAGTTTAATAACTAACGCCACCAGTTTGTTGCGTGTATACTTCGATTGTATCGCCTTCTTCCATCTCCAGAGAAGTTGGTGTATCATTCTCATTGATCGGCTGGCCATCAAAGCGGAATCGGACTACTTGCATTGATAGGCCCTGAAAATAGAGAATATTATATATATAACAGTTTATAAAACACTTATACAATTATGGGTGGTACATATTTTTTTTTTAACTTACAGCTCGATCACAATATGCATTCATTAGCTTTCGGAGAGGTGTGTGCTTTTTGATTTTGAATTGTACAACTGCGTTGTCTTGTCCTAGAACTTTCAAGTTGATGTGTTCTGATTCGTTTCCCTTTGAGTCCTGAAAAGGTGAAGGATTTCTGTTCAAAAATATTTAACTGGGTTATTATAATATTTAAGAAAGCGATTTACTTCAAGCTTTTATATATTACACATATTTCAATAGGAAAGTGCGTAACACCTACGTTTGGATCAATTAAGAAATTTTTCCCGAGTACAAGGTAAAGATGATGGAATACAAAAAATGTCATTCAGAACTGTATAAACTCTAAGCCGGCGGTACACTTAAGACATTGAAACTGTCCCACAAAAACAATTAATGTTAATCGAGTTCAATATGTGCACTTTTATGGGAAATAATTTTTTCTATCGTTAGCAATAGTAGAATTTTTTTATGTGAATTCTTCATTAGCTCTGTTAAATATGACTCTACTTTTCAGCAAATACTTTCATAAATGACCTTCAAATCGAAATATGTTTTAATTCCAAATTATATTTTTACACTAGTAGCTTTTTTATACCGATTTCCATTGATCACGTTTTCCAGCAGAAGTGTTACACCGAAATCGTTCCATTGACCTGCACTGCTAGAAAAAGTGTACGTCAAATGAGTCTGGTGCTACCCGAAAAATCGGCGGTATTACACCGTAAAACGCACACATCTACATGAGAAATGTCACAACTGAATGGAGCATCACATATCAATCTTCAACTATTACGCTACCAAATTCATCCGCAATCACACCAAAATCTTTTAAATTACAATTTTCATAATTTTTACGTTATTCGTGATGTTATTTTTCCCAGAAAAGTTCAATCTGACAAATTACACCGATATGAGTTACTATTATATTCTCATCGCGTCAAAAGTTGTGCCATTGAACTCGTTTTGCACTGATTGATGTGCACTTTTCTTAAAATATCAATGGAAAATCGACATTAGTAGGATTTTCTACTCAGGCACTCAAAATTTTTAAACAGGGGCGTGTAAGTTCTGTGTAAAGAGTTAAGGTAATTCTTTTTCGAAGAGCATTATGTAAGTGCATAATAACGAAGTGTTTGTATCTTTGGTGACCGGCCTGACGAAGACGCTATCCCGAATATTTTTGTTATTGGTTATACACACCTCACTCACTACGTAGTACACGTAGACGCTCTACATAATTGAATAAAAATATGTATTTTATTTATGGCAAGTGTCAGGTCAAAAGCAAGAGTTATTATTTCGTGTTTGTCCTACAGGATGATTTTCTTGTACAAATTGTGGTTCTTCAAAATTGGGATACTGAAGTTGTGCTTTATGGAAGATATACACAAGGTCTTCTAGACGTGCTTGTCAAGAATAATGCTCCGATTTGTACCACCAGGGTTCAAATGGAATCGGGTACTTAGATATTCCATTCCAAGTTTACTCGGGTAAGGGGTATATTCAATTAGTTCCCCGGGTAGCTGGAATAAGCGGTTCTGAATATCCGGGTACAATCGGTTCTCAAATTTTGGCACTTCGGAACATTACAGAATTCGCGAATACAGCTATAATAAAAGAATTTAATTCCTCGAAGTACGTTCATCGTAATGCTACCCGAACGGAGCTTGTGAAAAAAAAATTCTACTTTTATACACCCTACATGTCAATTTAATTCGCTACCTGCAAGAGAAATTTTGTTTCTCGAAAAAGGCAACGCCAAGAAATATAAAGTTTCAAGAACTAAGTTGTGGCCTCTCTAAAAATATTGTAGTTTTACTGAAACAAACACGTCGGTGCGATTCTACTATCTAAAGAGAAATGCTTAGTTTTTCTTCCTTATAGCCTATCCGTTTAGCTATATAATCTAAGCTTCTATTCCAATGAAATTTTAACAAGTATTTGCTGCTGCTGAAATATATTTCTCGTCTCTAAATTCAGAGAAAAAAAAAACAATGCAATATGGGGTTAAATTTGCCGTCTAGATTTATTTGTGTTGATTGAAGCTGGCATTTCTTTTTTGGTAAGTTTATCCTTGGTCCGCCTCAGAGTGAAAGTTGAGCTTTCCTGACCGTTCTTTTTCGAGGTACCTCTCCTACACACTATACCTGATCATTGAATAAATAACTAATAAGGAAGCGAGGTACCATGCGAATACAGTGTACGTGTGTAAGCAATTCAATGACAATATGAGCTATGATCGGGGAAGAAATTGACATATTTTATGAAATTCTAATTGCTGCCTAAATTATGTCAGTCATACAAGGAAACGCCAAGAATTATTATCTAAAAATAAGGGGGCGCTAAAAGTGTTTATTTTACATAGCAATTTGGATAATAAAAAATATCCCCCTTCAAAATGTCAAGATTTCATTACTGCCATGACGAAACGAATACAAACACAGCACACTAATACATTTCGCCGAGTAGCTTAGGTTTTCACCCGATATGCAGTTTCCTTATTAGTTATTTATTCGATGTACCTGACACACATCATTGACATTGCCACGCTCTTCATACATCTTAATCAACTTCTTAACAAACGAAACACTACCTTAGTATAATTAGCTATCTATGTCCGCCAATTTAGCAAAACTAAGTAAGCAGGCTATACTAAATTTGTGCACATAAACACTTGTATACATAGTAGCAGAGCCGCCCACATTAGCGCTGCTACTTTAGCTGCCAATTAACATTGTAGCAAGCACATAAACTGAAACACGAAAAACTTTTTGTCTGGTGGCATCACCTAAATTCATATTTTGTAATTCTCTTATTTTCCTCTCCGTTTTTTACTGCAATAGTTAATTTGCTTCACTATTTATATACATATGTACGTAAGTAAGTGAATTTATTTAGCATTTTTTTGCTATTCACTACAGAAGTCATATAATTATACTATAAGTCTAGCTCTCTTTCCTCCTTTTCCTTATCTTCTACATTAGTTTATAAATTTAATAAGTAATTTTAACAAATTCAAGAACTTTTCTCTTTAATATCCTAAAATTATTCTCAAGTTTTACATCTAAAGTTAACTTATTAAATATTTGAAAGCCCATATATACTGAACTATTCTGCGTTGAATTATCTCTATACAGTGCCAGCCTCAAATCATTAACATTTCTTAATCCTTGATAGTCAGGTTAAAGTGGCAATTGAAGTAAAACGCAGAAAACCATGTTAAGCTAACAGCCACTAGGTTATGATACGTAGTTAATTTTGGTAGCTTTGGAATGGGTTTTTAAAAATACAGAATATCTTTGAATGATATGGTCTAGCAAAACCCTTGTCCTAACATTCTAAAATATTTGCAGTGCCCTTATGTAAAACTGAGAAAAGTTTATTTTGAATAGCTCCTCCGCGCTAAACTACTATTCATACAGAAAAATTGTGTTTTGATAATCTTTAGCTTACTTTCTTATCTTCCCTACGGTATTTCTTTCCAAACAAAATTATTTAAAAAAAAATGTATCTTAACCAAATGACTACGATTTCCCAAACAAAATTTATCAACTGAGCAATAATAATTGGTCAATTCTTTTCACCTGAACTGAACCGTAACTCGTTCGGTTCGTAAACCTAGTGTTTTCTTCGCCACACTGACACAGAACTGGTTCCGCACGTATGTTCTTTTCACAACAATTCTATGTTCGGTTTCTGCACCGGTTTTGAACTTTCTTGTTACATGAAAATTTGTTAAGATTACGGTTGGGAGCTAAACGTCAAATTGAAAATATTTGTAATTAAAGTGTGGACATTTTGTGAAAATACAATTATTTTATTGAAGTTGTTAATTTTTTATTACCGCTGGAACAAAACGAACGTTCATTCTGTTCCAGAGGTTAAAATCATAAGGGACGAACATTTTCGGATATTCTACTTTCTTGCACTCTTTTCAGCTTTTCCCCGTTCGGGACAGGGCTAAATTCGGTTTAGATAATGACAGATTCTGGTTCAGTTCAGTGTCTGTTTGGTTTTGTTGAAAAAAAATTCACCTATGAATGTGCCGTAGTCGCATGAATTCGAACCAATCTGCCTACAGGGATGCGGACTACAGCCGCGCATACACTATTTCAACTATTACTCAGCTGAGATTTATTGAGCGTAAAGTTACTTTAATCAAAACTATTTTATTATTTTGTTAAATCAGCCATATATAGTAGTAGTCTTTGGAAAGGTAAGGAGCCAAGCTTAAAGGAGCGTTTACAATGGCAGAGTAGAGTCACCACATTGCATTTTCTCTCAGCATCTCACCAACGTGAGATTAGGAATTTTGAAATCTGACGCTACTCTGTGAAATCCACTTTGGTGAGAAACGAGAAGAACTTATATTAGAGTGCAAGCTTGAGACAATGCAATCTGGTGACTCCACTCTACTCTGCCATTGTAAACGCTGCTTAAAAAGACTATTTTCCTGTGTGGCTAGTAGTTTAGGCTCTATACCATATATTATAAATTCAATCTCTAGTCATTTTTCCATAAGAATCAATATAAAACAATATAGAGAATTGGACACACAACACGTGGATTTCTGTTTCATGGCTTGAGAAGTATTTCTAGAGGGTTTTGGGTTTCTAGCATAAGCCATCTATCTATTCTTTAGGTTCCGTCCTGATCAACTCTTATATAGATCCTGCCCACCACACCTCCGAAACCCCTTTTTTTATGATTAAACTTTGTTTTCCTCTAAGCAAAGAGCTCTTCCTAAATTTGCTATAAATAAGTCCTGTCAAGGATATCAAATCAATTGATCAAAACACTAAAAAAATCGATTGGTATATGCACAAAGAAAAGTTTCCTTTTTGTTTTCTATTCTACTGAATTAAAACTGGGCTGATATGTCTAATATTATTGTAATAGGTAGATAGATGCACCAATTTTGTTTTTACGGAAAAGTGCTTGTTTTCACAACTCTACTATTAATAAGAAAAATATATATTTCTATGACTTATTAGCTTTTATCATTTAGATTGAATAGCTTAAAAATACTAACTGAATAGATAAAACCTCGATAACAAGTGATTTAAAATACACTTTTGTATAAAGATGGGCAGTGAAAGGGGATGAAAGTATCATTTTTAGTTGTAGAAGCACTTATCTGATTTCGTAGGAAGTCAAAGGCAATTATTGTAATTATATTTCTAATCTTGGAAACAACTTAAATGAACGAAAAACAAGATTAAATGTTTCAATTACCCATCCCTAGGATAAACCTACATTTTTAGATCCCAAGGTAAGCATATCCACATCTTATGACTGATGCCAGTCAAACAAAATTTTCACGTGCATTTTTCACTTTTCATTGGGTAATGAATGACACAGGTTATTGAACCCATAGTTAAAATTAAAAGAAAAGAATTCAGAATATGACCAATTATTTTGTTGAATATGAGTACACCTGACCAATTCAAACTGTTTAAAGTTAAAAATCTGGGCTTGGAATGGCATTTCCCACCCTCGCTTTTGAAATGAACGTGTATTCATCAATCAATTGTAACTATGTATAGATGTTCAGTAATGTTAACACTGGCAAAGAATTTTGCGAGCCGGCTTCTTAGCATCGTGAAAATTTCTGCGATAACTTAGAAAATACAAAAAATTTTAATAAAAATCCCGATTTTTAAGTTCTTAGATTGAAAAAAAAAACATCCAAGCTTAGCCTTTCTATATCTGCAAGCTTCTTGACCTTGAAATGTAGTGGGATTGGTTGGGAAAATTATCCATTTAACTAATGGAAATTATTTTATCCAAAACTTTATTCGTCAAAATTCACCGTGCCGGTTTAATCGTTGCCATATTTTATATATGTAAAATCTAAATCCCAAGCATTTTCTTCACTTTTAGGGTATCGAATAGAACCACACATTTCTTCATTTGAAAAATTTCCCCTTAAAAACTAATAAAAAAATTGCACTGCATATACTTTTCCGGTATTTATTCATATTACAATTTTTTAATACTCAGTAATATCACAAAGGATGAAAAATGGCAAGAGAAAAAAATGCCGCGCCATGTCGGCGTCACGCTTTCATTAAATGCGCGAATTTTTAAAACCATTTTGCGCTGTTATTACACTAAATTAACTCACCTTCTTTTCATCAGACATTTTCACTTTTTTATATTAATAAATAAACTTATAGAAATTCTAATCCACCGACAATTATTCGATTAATTAAGAAAACAACTTCTCAAATGATCAAAGCGATTGACACAAGCACACGGAAAACGGTATAAATGGCGGAGTTGAGTTTGTGCCAGTCGTATTCGAGATAAATGGGCTCATTTTTGTAATTTTGAGCAAATTAGCCGTGTAGTGCCATATGTGTTTCTTAATTCTTATTGCTAAACCATACAAATGTAAATATTAAATTTGAAAACTAGGGCTAATACGTTGCAGAACTTTTTCAGGGCCCACACTAGGGAGAATATAGGCCATTTTTAACGTGTGAGAAATATTCGGGGGTAGGAAAAATTCCGAAATGCCAAGTACGGACAGAATACATTATTGAAAAGCAAATTGACTCGGCCATTTTAAAATTGTGAAATTTCTCATCGGTCGGCTGTACAGCAGCAGTGCGATTTGAGGTTATAATATAATAATTAAATTATTATTACGTGGTGTGAATTTGTGATACAGTTATTGTTTATAACAAAAACTGTAACTTAATTGAACACGCACACAATTAATTTCGGTAATCATATAAGGAACTCCACGTAGCAAATTATTGTGCTGGCACGTCTAAGCACAAGAGGAGGGAAATCCCTCCTCCCTAAAAAATTCTCGTGATATAACTTCTCGCTAGATATAAATTACTCACACATTGCTTTGTTTCCTCCAAAATTTGCATTCATGTGTATGTACAGGGTTTTTTTTACATTAGAGACTCATTGTAATGCCTCTAATTTAAGGACAAAAGTTGAAATTTGCATTTTCTCAATACAAAATAAATTTTACCGCGGTCTCAAAATATTCAGTTTTAATATCGATAAACATTTTTTAATAATATAATAATTTAATAATCATTACGTGTTGTGAATTTGTGATACAGTTATTGTTGATATCAAAAACTGTGACTTAATTGAACACGCACACAATTAATCTCGGTAATCATATAAGGAACTACGCTGAGCAACATTATTGTGCTGGCACGTCTCAGTCCAAGAGGGGGAAATTCCTTTCTTCCCCAAAAACTTCGAGTGTGGGAAGGCCATTATATAGTTGCTGAGGTTAATTTGTGAGCATCTTTAATAAAATTACAATTATTTGGCCACCTTACACGCTGTAGCACGAGACACGCGCATTTTTCCTTAACTTGTACCTAGACGTCATCTTGCGATGAAAATTATTGTTAATTTTGCTATTCTGTAGTTCCTTATATGATTATCAAGTTTGATGGTGTACGTGTTCAATCATGCTACAGTTATTGATATAAATAATAATTGTATCACAAATTCACAGCACGTAATGAGAATTTAATTATTATATTAACACCTAAATCGCATGTAAATAATTACGCAGCCGCCCAATCGCCATTTCAAAGCAGCCGAAACTATTTGCTTGAAGTAGATTGGTATGCTGCTCGTAACGCAGCTTAGAAAATTGCAGCACGGAATATTTCCTTCCCCCGAAAGTCCTTCAACGAGAAAGTGAAGTATACTGCAACGTGAAGCTCTAGCATTACATTGCAATATTTAAGTCAACTTCAAAAAGTTTCCCTTGTGCTGAGACGTGCAAACAAAACAATGTAGCTCCGCGTAGCTCCTATTTAATAAATTAATGGCACGTCTTGTTTTCTTTGTACCGTACTTTTCTATAAATTTTCACAATATTTCGTCACTAATGGCGGAACTTGGTTCGTAATGAGAATACCTTGCATTCTACACTTTGTAGTGGGAATATATTCTATATATATTCTATACGGTTTGTTCTAAGCTGGCCTACGGTATGTATACTGGGGTTTTGGTATGCCCGTACTCCCGATTGAAATTTGGTATCACGAGATATTTCTTTCCGCCGAATATTTCTCACCCGTAAAAACTTCCTAAAAGCTTCCACGTGTGGGCTATTTCATTTGGCAGCAGCAAAAACTGTACTTGAAGTTTAGGTCTCTTTCAAATGAAGTTTTGCATCGCATTAATACAATATTTTTGCGCGATTTTTCGTTTTTAAGAACCTTGTTTCACATATTAACCGTTTTCAAACAAATTATTATAAAGTGGGGTAATTTATTTTATCATTTTATTCAATCGGCAGAATTGATGAACAGCTCATTTTCAAAGAATCTACTTTTAACTGATATTGAAACCACCGCGGAACCGGTTGAAGAATTGTTTAAGGTATGTCCAAAACAAAATTTGCACTAATAAATTGATTTAAATTGAAAATATAATTCCTTACTTTTAGCTTTGCTTTAAACATGCTCAAAAATCAAAAACAATTCTGTACCTTTCATTTAAGCAAATTGATAAATTGCCGGATATTGGTGTAGGATATGCCGATAAAGAAGTGTTAAAGAGAATAGTGTTTATGTACGGTATTTTATCTGATTGAAGTAAAAACAGTTTATAAAATGTGAAATTATTTTTCTAGGTATTTCAATAATATTAACCGTATGATTGACAAACTTTTAGATTTACAAACGTGGGCGATTGTGCCGCATTTAATTATTCTTGACTGTTTCCAACTACAAGAAATTTTAAACGACAATGAATGGCCTAAACAGAAAATTTGCCTAATGATTGCCTCATTATTTAGCTTAACTCAAACTTGTTCCAAGCGAATAGATGAAAATTGCACTAGTATAATTTATATGGATCGTTATCAAATTCCAAATGACATATTACAGTTATTAGTAGATTTGTATTACTACAGACATGCGTACTCTGGTTTAAAGGATATTTTGCCAGTCTTAGAAGGATAGAAATAGGCTTCCCCAGCATTTATTGGAGGACATCAATGTACTACACAAAAACTATAAATAGCACTTGTTTTTATAATCTTCCAAATATTAAATGATTTTTAAATCAAAATTAATAAATTAAGACTGTGATTTCAATGTGTGGATGGTTTGATGATTTCAACAGGATGCATGTTAGGTTCGTTGTCATATACCCCGTTCACATGAAGCGGACGAGTGGATTAGCGAGATAATTCGCCATACCAACCCTACTGGAATTACCTACACCGGCATTAGTTCGGTAGTGGAGTAGAATTAATCACATGTGAACACTTGTGGATCGAAGTGGATTTACGTTTGGATATTTTTCGGTATACTTTCATTTTTCGCTTCGAACACCTTCGTGTTTTCATACAGTATTTTAGAAATTGTAAAATTACACTTCTTTCCATGATCCATTTTTCAATATCTACAAAAATAACTTCAAATGAGAGGTGACTTTAGATTAAGAACTGTCAATAGAAAGGTGTCTCTCTTGTCGGTTTAATCCAGTCCATCGCATGTGAACACTTGGTACTATGCGAATTAGGACTATTCCAGTCCAGTCCAGTTCGATTCATGTGAACGGGTTAATTGACCTATTAAATGAATGATATGACTATTTCTGTCTGTGTCTGCTCTTAGACGTAGGGCCCTTTTCTCCTGATAACGACACTCTAAACTCTTAAAGTGTAAAAAGGCAAGATGATTGGTAAACTAAATTGCTATGCTTTTTTTTCGCAAGAATGTACTTGCATTTTTTTTATTTACGTCATTCGAATTTACTTCTGAATAGGTATGAACTCTCGACTTTGTTCTTCTGGAATAAGAATTTTGATTTTGGGAAGATAATTATATGTATCTACATATTTGAAAAATTGTTCAAGTTTTATTATATATCTTTCCTGACTACACTCAGAATTCTTGTCCAAAAATCACTTGGTAATGGTGGATTCTCTCAGTCGACCGTATGTCCAATTGACCTTATTTTTTTGCTGTTTGTCACCTTCCATAAAATATAGTTAGTATTTAGATGCGTCTTTCCCTCTCTTGACTTATCTGCCTGATCCAACTTATTTAAGAATTGTAGCAAATGCTGCTTCTAACGGTTTGAAACTATAAAAGTGATAGTAAAACTCAAACATTCTTCTAGCAACTCAGTATCACACTATCTAGGAACCATCATATTTGATATGGAAAAACATGAGGCAGCTTTAAAACTAAAATCAAGCAAGTGTACTCTCCGTGGGTTCAGATAATCATCAAAACTAGGGTAACTATTACTTGTCTACCGATTAATACATCTTTTAACACATGATAAAAAAAAAAGATCTCCCAAAATCTTAATCCGGACCGACTCTAACATGTATATCAAAAACAGACTTATCTGCCATGGAAGAATGATGAAACATATCGGTACTATTGTTTGCTTAACATTTTTACTGGAAAAATTAAGGTATTGGTATAGATTGTTTGAAAGATGATTATCTGCACGAGAAATTCGAGTTTACTGCTGTTGCTGTTATTGATTAGAAATACTTGCATGTATGCAGAACTTATCTATATAGATAATGCCAATAGCTGTTACAACAATACGACGGGTATACGTCCAAAGTTCAAACAAAAACCATATTATTGAGTCTTCTCGTACTTAAAACAAGTCGGATCTGAAGGGATGAAAAAATACTTTCTCCAACATAATTAATAAAAGCACTTTATTAGAAAATATTTTTACGTTAACAAAAAAGCATATAGAGATATAACACAGAGCGAATATAATATAGTACAGAGGTTGAAGAAAAATTACCAGCTCTTATGGAATTCTAAAAGGCACAACAAGATCCTCTTTATGTTCCACTTTTATTTCCTCCAGGGCAGAGTGCGCCTTAGTTATAACACTTTTGATTAGAGATAAATCGGGTGCAGATATCGGGGATGCAGTTAAATAAAATTCTGGATTAGGAATATCTCTAAGAAGTCCTGTTATTGAACTGTCCGGATGTTGTATGTTACTCCACTGCTGTTGTAATCGTTGAGAATACAATTTTACTTTATCATTATACTCTTGAGGCTCCAAATTATGAGAGTCCATAGCGCTAACATCAATAATATTCACAGCTGTGTTTTGAACAATTCGACTCAATGCCGTTTGTTCATCCTTTTTTGGTAAGGATTCTGAGATATCGTTACTCAAATTATCTTGATTTGCAATGCGCAATGCGGGACTATTGCTGACGGGATCGGCTAACAAATGAGTCCTTTCATTCGGTTCAAATCCTGGAGTACCTAAATCCTCTGAACAACTTATGCAACTGCAAATGTTTGAAAGGCAATTCCAAATTGATCTTAAGAATTCCATGTTTTCGGAATTTTGCCTATCATGCCAATTTATTTTTATTTTAGACTTCAGCACCTTATTTTCCTGCGTGAATTGTTAAACTTCGCCAGTGTTTGTTAAAATGACAAATCCTTCATCAACTTTAAACACTTTTCTTCTTCTTTCTATGTTGGAATTTAGTGCACGCACAACAGGTAAAAATGATGAAGGCATTTGTAGGGTTTATGATATTTAATGAAGCTCACTGATGCTTAAAAAAAATTCATTATTATTTGATATTCTTCTGTTTCCTGCATCTAGTATTCAAAAAGTTAACATTTGGCATATTGAAAATTCTTATATTAGATAAAAATTTGCTTAATTAAAAGATTTAAATTAAGACAGTTTTGAAATTCTCTAAATGGTGTATATTCACGCGAGGCAGATTTATTGTAATTAATCAATTTGGAAAACTAAAAAAATCACGTATGGAAGCAATTTATAGAGACGATGCAGAAATTGTAGATTGGGATAAAGGGCCATCTCGTAGCCTGTATTGGTGTGCAGTGTTTATTTTCTTTATTATTTATGAAATTTTCAATTATCGTGGAAATGTATGAAATTCCTTCATTACGCATTTTATGAATTTTTTTTGAAATTTTATATTTTTAGGTCCTTCGTGTTAGATAATTTTCCGGAAGATTCTTAATTCCTTAATTAGGATCAATAGATAGTGAAGTTATTTTGTATTATATACATGTAATTGTATTTTTTATATAATTTGGGTAAAGTACTCAGTGATAATAATATGTACATATTTATAAATGTGAAGTACTGATTTATAAAAGCAAGCTTTTACGAAGTTTTTCTTTAAGCTTAAAGACGTGGATAAAATTCGCTTTACTTTTTTTTTTTTTAATTTCTCTATTCTAGTATGCTTATCTGTGGTGCTAGGTAACTATAAAAATTACCGGAAATGCGGATTTGTTTTGAATTTCATTTGGAATTTTGTTTTATAGGTATTTAGCAAAGAAATTTTTTACGACAATTAAGGTGCTCATTGAAATTTTAATATTTTTAATTCTGAGTATTTGTATTGGAACAACAGAGACTTTATGGTTAGAAATCAGAAAGCCGTTGACTAAATGGTTTACATTTTATTAAAACGTTCGCTTTACTTCGGTCAGTAATTAAAAATATTCAGATTTTAAAGAAACCTAGACGAAGACGTTGGTTGTTGGTACAATATTATTATTAAATATTGATAGTGAACTATTTATTTCAGTTTCAAACCGTCAATTCTGATTTTGCAAAAGAAATATCCCCGGTTAATAAGGATTTATTAGCACTAAGTGGACTTTTCACAAAAACAATACAATCAGTTATATTAATTTTTTAAGCCATTTCTATGACATAGCTCTAACATTCAGTACGTTTACATAAATACTTGACTTGAAATCCACTTGAAACTCAAGTAGGGTTTTTGGTTGAATTAATTCCAAATAGGTACTTGACTTGAAATTTACCTACTTGAAGTGACATTTATCTTTGACAACTCTGAATTAAATTCAATACAGAACTGCGGATTTTTAGATAAATATCTTGAGAAAAGTGTTAAAAATCACAGCCTCAATAAAGGTATATAGAAGACAAGGTATTCTCATTAAAAATTTTGTACTAGAACAGTGACGTGTTTCGTCCTATAACGTATATACATTTCTATTGAAAAGACGGAGATGAGAGATTATATTGTGTTCTCTGTACTGTACTTTCCTATACGTTCGGACACAAATGGCGGAACGTGGTTTGTAATGGGAATACTTGTCTTCTATATACCTTGGCCTGAATTATCAACAATCTTCTTATTGTTCCTCTTCGCCATTTTCACATTTTGTACAAATGAAAAATTTCCAAGTACTGAAGTTGCGTGCGTTTACATGAATTTTTTCAAGTAAATCGAACAAAACATTGTGATTTACTTGACTCAAGCAGGTATATACGCGTTTACATGATATTTTCATTACTTGATCTCTACTTGAAGTATACTTCAAGTATTCATGTAAACCACTGACATTTATATAAATGGACTGCTCGTTGAACCAAAAATGCATGAAAGCAAATGGCACCACTTTCATATTCCTGTCTCCTTCCGTGAGAGCATACATACTTTCCTACTGAACATACTTTCCTCCTGTAACGATTGAGAACGAGAAATTGCTTGATATTCAGCGGTATTTCCCACCAAAACAGCCTTGTAAAAATTACTTACTTCGACTCTTAATTAAATTTTAACAATGCAAATAGTGGTAAGCTCGGTAAATTCCACTGATATGCATATAAGTAAATTACCAAATAATATAAATATAGTGCCAGTTTACGACAGTTGGTAGCATTGGCAGTGAGATCATTCTTTCTGAAACCAAAACTGGTGCCACAAACAACGAGGTAAGAACTAAAGGAGATGCAAATGAGAAAATATCGCGTACCCAATTCTAACACAATGACACTGATATTGTTTGTACATAAGCGCCGTAAAATTTGTAAACCTGTACACAATTGTACAACCTATGCGCAATTTTAATCGCTTTTATTTTCATATACTCAAAAGTATTTACTGAATTTGTAAACGTGAACGTAAAAAAGTTAATAATTAAAAAGAAAAGCTCAGTGGTAAAAAGTTTGTGAGTAATATTTGCTTCGTGCCCCTACGTTTATTTCACGGGTTTTCCTGTGTCAATGCACCAAGCCCAAAACCAACCAAACCTAAGTATGGATTTGACAACGAAGACCAAAAATGGCGGAGTGAAACATACACAAATGCAGGGCAATTTTGGGTACGCTCATGTACACGGATCGTACATATGATTGCATCTCCTTTAGTTATTACCTCGTTGGCCACAAAAAACAGGAGATCAGTCAGTCCATTTATATACATGTCTGTGATGTAAACGTACTAAATGTCACTGACATAATTGGTATGGATTGCTTAATATGCTTTTTAATGTGGGCACAATCTTGGACGTGTATCTTTATTCTGCTGAGAGTACTCCGAACGCTCTGAACACCGATTTATTGTAGTTTTATTTACTTTCAGAGTATGTACTCTAAGCGCTCTAAGCGTGTATCTTTGTTATTGCTCAGAGTGCTCAAACAAATCGTAGGTAGACACTGAGAATTTAGCGGCTGATTTGGGACTTTTTCTTTGATTTGTGGTACCATAGCAGGCATGTGCAGGTGTTTATACGTAAATTTTGTCATTAGAAGTGAAGAGCAAAACGAAAAATCATTGACAGTCAGTCCTAGTTCCATAACGAATTTTACATTTCTGCATCGAAATTACAGGACATCCAGTCACTCAATTTTGCGACTGGTAGATGCAGTCTTGGTTCAATAACAGATTTTACATTTTTACATCCAAATTACATCGAGAGTATATATGTATCAGTAGTCGATACACTTCAGGCGATTTATTTTCGTGAGCCTTGAAACAACATTGTACCTACGTTCGTACCTTAAATAATTATATATAATACAGCGGAACATCCAATGAGGCGCCTCGTCGGTGGACCCTAGCAATAAAATCATGTAAGTTTTTCTTTCTTTTTAACGTATTCATGAATACTGTGCTAATTAGCTTGTTCATATAGTTTTATGATATACTATAAGTTGGCGATATAATGGGGCTGTCAAGGAGAAATGATAATGATGATAATGAACGTTAGCTGTGAAGAAGTGTACATATATCGGTCTACATAACTAGCATTACGATTCCCAACCTGAAGATTGATTTTTGTGCTTATATAGTATTGTTAATAGGTACATTAGTAACCGTGAACGGATCTTTTAACTTGTTGCTAGTTCAGGCACCAATATTAAGGTACAGTCATAGAGCTGCACAAGGTATATAGAAGATAACGTATTCCCGACTCGAACCACGTTCCGCCATTTTTGTTAAAACTCTTTTTCCCTTTTTCTTCATTCACTGAAGTACGTCACAGGGCATCAGCTGTAATGTGTCAAAATTCTTTGCGCTTGTACTGCCGCTGTCAGATTTCCTTTTTCTTTTTTATTCATTCACTGAAGTACGTCACAGACTATCAGCTGTTTGATCAGCTGTGATATGTCAAAATTCTAATGGGCATACCTTGTTTCTTCTATATACCTTGGAGCCATGATACAAATATTAACAAGGTATGGCCGCGCCGCAAAATTTGTCAATTGATTGTTTGCCTCCTTTGGCGACAAATGTCAGAAATTTGAAACTCAAAACAAATTTGCTGGAAATGACAGTAGGCACCTCATGACGTAGCAACACAAAAAATTTCTCTCGAATCGGCCATACCTTGTTATCTTTGTATCATGCCTTGGAGCTGCATTTATTGAGAATACGTACATATGTATACTTGGGTTTTCGCGTGCTGTAAAGGTGGCGCCTCTCTCTATCAAAAGGGTAGCTTCGGAAGTTAAGATTAAAATACTTTGAGATTGTGTAAAGAAATGTTATTTATATATTTTCGATATCTACTTGGTAACATTCAACTTAAATTAATTCGACAAATGATAATTTGTTATTAAGCCAATGAGACCAAGTTCACCCCTTAAATCAATGCATGATTATACCAATTTATTTTTAAAACATTAACTACATATATTCTTATGTTTGTTGCACATTGGTTAATTTCAGACACACAGAGTAATACTTAACATGAAATGAATTCACGATAGATGTGAATTTAGTTTGATAGATTTTAAAATTAATGAAAGAGTAAGAAAAAGGAAAACGTATGTAAATAGCAAAATAATGTGGAAAAGAAAAGGAATGATTATAACGTAATTATGGATTACTGAATACTTTTCATTTCTCCTTCCACTCTTCTGGAGCCCTCTCGATGTAGGGGTTGAAAAGTCCGCCCCTCTGCTCTCGTTTCAGGTCAGTACAGGGACACTGAAATTAAATTGCTGCCCTCAGTGTCGTATGGGTGGATGGGGCAAAGCAGCCGAAGGTACGTCATCTGCACTTTCAAGTAAGTATGGGTAAGTAGTGTGGAGGTCTCTTCTGGACCGGATGTGTGCGACGGCTTTTGGTTAGGCACTATTTTTTTTTTTTGTATATGGCAGGTAGCAGCGGCAGATTTTCGTGGAACACCCTCACACTCTCCGCCAATGGCCGAAGCGAGCTAGCGTGCCGCCCTGCATGCCAACGCTCTCTACCGAGTGATCTATCAGCTCATGCTGGCAGTCTGGACTTCAAGTCCAAGCCAATTACTCATCATACTTCCATAACAAATACCAATAGATCGCAAAAAAAACAAACCTATTGAAAATGTGAATACTTTTTTAAATTCCATAGTTCTTTCCTTTCCTTCGCCCCTTAATTATTTTGATAGCTTTATTATTATTATTATTTATTTTTATAAAAGAATCTTGTATGTATTATCAACATATCTTTCGCAAATTATACTAGGACATTCTTAGCACACTGGATTTCTATCTTTTTCCAGAGTGGTCTGGATTTTAAAAAATCTGTTCGATCTACAGAACGGAAAAAGATACACGCCCAAAGATTTCTTAAGTTGGCGCCTACACTGAAGAAATCATTATCAGTAATAATCCTAAGTAATTAATTTAGAAACATTTAATTCGATGAACCCATTTGTTATTTAAAGTTCTCTTCAGTTGGTACTTGGCGCTTAGGCCGAAAGAAACAGCTATGATCCGGTTTAGACAGGTCAGTATACTGACTCTGCCGCACGAAATCTGTATGTAGGGTGATGCTTTATTTTTGCCCCTAATCATCATGTTATCAACAATTTTTCGTGAAGCAGAGGGAACATACTGACCCGTCAAAACAGGGTCTTCATAAAAGTGAGCCCACTTTCTGCAGTGTATTTCTATGAACTAGTCAGTGCATATTCTATACAAAGTTTTCGACCCAGCGATCAGAGAGGTCTCATCGGTATGGTTATCTCTGATCGCCTACCATAGAAGAGAGGTCTCATCAGAGATAACCATACCGATGAGACCTCTCTGATCGCTGGGTCGAAAAGTTTAATAGAATATGCACTGACTAGTTCATAGAAATACACTGCAGAAAGAAGACTTCTATAGTAGGCGATCAGAGATAACCATACCGATGAGACCTCTCTGATCGCTGGGTCGAAAAGTTCAATCATTCTTTTGCACTTAAATGCATTTTTGTAAATTTATTGAAATTATTTTCAATAAATTTCAGTCTGTTAGACGAGAAATCTTCTTCGTATACAAAGTTTTACAAATTATTTAAGACTTTCTTAATCACCACTGTCAAATCATTATACAATTGAGCCAGTTTAGACGAGTCAGTATGCTGCCTCTGCCGCAGGAAATCTTTAGGTGCTTGTAGCTGCTTTATTCTTGCTCGATTCCATCATCTTACCCACTAGTTTTTGTGCGGCAGAGGCAGCATATTGACAAGTGGGTTTTTGGGAAAAGTAAATGGTTTCCAGGCTTTTTACTTTGATGAGAAGAAAAAAGTAATGTATGGAAGTATCCTATGCGGTTCATTTAAGAGAAACCGAATCTTTTAAGAGGAGCAACAGAAAAATTATAAAATAATTGCTCATATTAGTTGGTTATGAATGGCGACACAAACAGCAACAACTCCAGATATTTTTGCTGCAATATGCCGGAAGAATTGTTGCATTCCTTGTTTTTGGTATACCGTGCGGAAGGTCGTATCTAATAACTTGTTTCTGCCTAAAAACTGCATTGTGCTGTTATAATAATATTTTCAAAATGAATTTTTCGAATTCATTGCACGTATGGACTTTGATTTTTGTTTGCATATATGTAAATTGACAAAATTTTCTTCTAGCAACATCTCTGTTGTATCATAACCGTCCTCAATTTTTAGCATAACGTATTCTCACCGTCAGAAATAATTTTCAAGAAGGAAAGTCATGCTGTACAAACTTTTACATATTGAGAGCAATAACTGTAGGTAATTACCCTGAAAATTGCATATTGGCTAGTTTTTAAGCTAGTGTATAAATCTAAATTGTCCTTCATAAATTCTCAAATTCCTAGGTTTGCAAAAGTTTGTCCACCAAATGTCTCTTAAGAATTTTGATAAATATTCCGTTCTCTGTCTGTTTGTAATTTCAATTGGGGAGCATTTCCTTTTTTATTTTAAGATTTAAAATCTTCCAGTGAAAATTTCGTGTTGATGGGAAATATTTTAATGACCCAGTTTAGACAGGTCAGTATGCTGCTTCTGCAGCACGAATACTGTAGGTAAGGTGATGCTTCATTCCTGCCCCCAACCATCAACAACCATCACCAACAAATTTTCGTGAGGCAGAGTCAGCATCCTGATTCGTCTGATCAGTATCAATCCTAACAGTTTAGCTTTTCGCTATAGTGTTGTTTGTATTTCTGTGCTGCAAGTGTAAAGGGAGGAGAAAGAAAAGAAATTTTTGAAATATCTAGAACTCACTTTATTAGATTCTCATTTTTATATCTTACACATTTATAATTTTTCCTTTAGGAAACTTGTAAAAAAGAAACATCACAATCTGTTGAGTGACATAAAGTCCTCCTCTAAAGTTTTATGCATTTTTTATTAAATATTTCTTATAGTTTTACTTTACTTGATTAATTATATTATATATAATTTTATGTGTTTACTTCAATTAATATTATATATTATGTATATAATATTATAGAATAAATTTAATTTATAAACTGTTTTTTTTTTGTTTTTTTTGTTCTTGTTTTTTCAATGTTTTCTTATAAAATATAAAAAATGTCGTAAGAAGGTTTTACATACATATATAATTTATTCTAAAGATATTTCTTTTTGGAAAATAATATTGTAATTTGAGCTTATTTCTTTGGGAATTCCATTCATTCTTGATCAAAACCAAAGACTGACTGTGTGTTTATGTAGTTAAATAAAAAACTTTCGATGTTACAGAATTTGTGAATCCATCGTAATATGTACATTCATGAATATATGTACATACACATAAATTGTTATATTTTCTTCAGAGAAAAACATTTGTTTAATCCTCTTGTACTAAAATGAAAGCAATTTACAAATTAGATCTATTTTTGTTTTATTCATGTACATGTCGTAGCGCCTGAAAATTTTACTTTGATTCACATAATACTCTTTACATTTGTGTTGTGTATTTGTTTTTTGCTTTTCGTTTTGCATAATATTTTCGCTTGATAATTAACAACATTAATTATATTATGGGAGCTTATAGCATTTATATATGTATACGAGTACGCATACATTTAAAATGATTTTCTTATTTGGTTGTGTTTGGCTTTGAAAATAATTGAATTTTTAAATGTAATGCGTAAATTATTACATATTAATTAATAATATTAATGTAATACCCAATTTGATAGGGTCTTGGATGTTTTGTACTGAAGGTGGGCAAATTTTTAAACATTACTCTCAAGTTCGACTTAAGTGAGTAATTTACCTATATATGTATATGGGGGTGTGTGTGATATACATATAGGTATTACTTAACTCTTTCGAGAAGCTAGTAAACTTATGAACACTTAATTAATATGTATCTGGAGCAATTAATGTGATTTTTAACGTATTTGGGCATGGAGAAATATAGAAATTATTGTAAGAAATAATGAAAAGATAAAATATTTTATTTCATTTTAAGATCTTTTATTTTTCGGAACTGTACCGTTTATTCGAAATATTATTTTGCTAAAGTGTATTTTTATTGAATGTATTAACTATGATTATTATTCCTATTATTATTTATATCCATTACAGTTAACAAATTGTGGATATTTTGTTAGAGAAAATTTTGAAAATTACTTATATCAGAAATTTGCAGGCAATAACAATAACTGCTTTACAGTAAAATTTAAATAATAGATAAAAATAATAACACCATAAAGTAATGCAGCATTTGGAACACATAATACCAGCGAATGAATAACGAACGGAGTCAGATTTTTTTTCGGCAAGCACTGTCTCAGTGAGACAACTGAAACAAAACATTGAGCAACCGTCTCAGTTGTCTCAGTTCAAGCCAATCAGCTGATTTGCCAATTTTGACATTTAAATAATTTTGACCACAGAAAATGGATAGTAATAAATTGACGACAGTGTTTTTAGTTTATTCAAATAGCTCACTAAACTTTAATTAGGAATTAAAATCACAAAATAACGAAACTGAGACAAGAAAATTTAGTTTCACTTGTCTCAGTTGCTCAGTGGTTGCGTTCGAATTTTGTAGCTCAATATGGAACTAAGACAGTTCAACGAAAGTGCAGTCTCAGTGAGCCCACTGAGAATATCTCACTTGTCTCACTGAGAATGTGCTTGCCGAAAGCGCCAATGTAATATTGATATGTGAAAAAATTACAATAAAAACCAAGGTATTTTTTCATTATTATTATTTGGATACGTGACAGAATGAATGTCAATTGACCACACTTTTCAATTTAGTCAATACATAATATGTATAACATATTCCCCGCTTAAACCGGTTTAAAATGTTTAGTTAGTTATAATAAATGTTGATAATAATTTAAATCGAACTGTATTAATTAAAATACCTTTTTTGCATAATATTAATAATTTGTTGCATCTGAAATATGCAGAGACTTATTTTGCCTTTCTTATATACACCAAAATAACAGGAGAACTCAAATTAGGGCTAATATTACCATTTTGTTCCATGACGAACCGAAATTGCATTCAGAATTGAGTACATTTTTCTGGTTTGATGTAACATCAATCGTCATTTATAAAATATATACGGTAATTCTTAAGCGAAAAAAATTCTTATATTTGTTATTTCATCATATAACCCATTTAATTTTTAATTTTAGGTGGAAAGTTTAAAGCTTTGTTTTGACTCTTCAGCAGGTCCCAGATAGATAGCGAAGTTTAGTTGTGTTGGAGAATTAAAAAAATCAAAAAAATAGCCTTCTTGAGCACGAATAAAATTATACCCGATAACAAGTCATAGTAACCTTGTTTATTCCTCCTTGGTGAGATTTGGAAGAGTTCACACGCAGAATTTATTCTGAGTTTATATGAGATGTTTTCACTTTGATATTTTTCAAGCGTCTAAGGCAGACAGAAGCCAAACCCTATTGAAGAGTATAAGGTTTCTGACGATACGAAATGTTTATTTTTCTTTTTTCTGGTTTTAAAAAATTTCGAAATAACATTTTTTTCGACTTATCTCAATTTTTTTAATTTTTTCATTTCTTCCCTTTCTTCTATTTTTCATTTGTTTTTTCGAGTCACCCAATTTCGCTATTAGGGACCTGCTGATGAGTCAAACCAAGACTTGAACCTTTCCACAAAAAAAAAATTAAATGAATTATGTGATGAAATAACAAATAAGAACTTTATCGCTTTCTAAAGAATCCAAAAAATAGCTTTATTGAAAAAGAATAAAATTATACCCGGTAATAAGTCATAGTAATCTTGGTAATTCTTAAAGAACTGATATTTATATGTATATTTTTACGATATAAAAAATAAATAAAAGGGGTTTTCTAGTACTTAGTGTAATGTCGAAGATGAGTATATAATTCTGGTTTCTTTGAAGTGAATTTAACCAAATAACGTTGGTTTGCATTTATATGTCGAACTAAAAATCTAAAAAGTGTTCAGTTTCAATTTAATAATACTATCATAAATAGATGATATACTTGAAATCAACAAGTAAAAGTTAAGCTTTAGTGGATCGCAGTATGTCTGTTATATATTGTCGACAAAAATGACACTAACCGGATGTCCAAAACTTAATGAGTTCTTGGTAGAATTTTTCTTAAAAAATGCTATATATCCTGAACTGTGTTACCCGGAGAAGCTATGATTAAAAAAAAAGGATACCAGGGTGTGTTCAACTTTTGAATAATATAATAGGTATCTCACTACATTTCTAGAGTACATGACAACTTTGCCAGGAATAGCTATAGTCCAGCTCAAACTGAAACCTGAATACCTCATATGTACATCCCTAGTAGTTATTTTGACAATGGCCTCTTTGTTTTTCACAGTAAAAATTACTTATCAAAGTAGAGGTGTTCTAATTCGGTTTTGTTTTATTCAAAATGCACATTTTCAAAAATACGTAACAATTGTTTTTTTTTTTTAATAAACAGGATAGAATTAAAAATTTTTATATGCATTTAATAAGTATTAGCTTAGTAGGCATCTTAGGAATTGACTCCTATTTTTTGAGAAAATCTCATTTTAAAATTATTTTGAATGTTTTTATGGATCAACCTGTAACATGCTTATTATCATAGATGGCACAAGAACTAGATGTCGCATGGCATACTAGAGTAGAGTATACAGCTTATGAAATGGGTAGTGCATTCTGGAAGAGACCATAACATGTTTGGAGCGTGCCGAAAGCAAGCGTTTTTATAATCACAGTTTTGTATACTTTTGATCCGCTTCGTCAGTACTTCAGATACGAAAAAAAAATATGAATCACTCGACGTATACATCATTTCAAATCTTGCGGTCCATTCCAGAATCGACCACCCAGCCATATAAATTTATTTTGTATACTTTTTTGGTACTGCATATGACATCTAGTTCTTGTGCCACCTATGTTATTATGCATCCCATTAACGTTGTTATAATTTATTCAATTGTAAATATACACTCGTACAGCTGAGCTACCCTCAACGAAGATGATTTTTTCAAAGATGAAGTTAAGGAACTGTTTTGACGGGAATTTAAGAGTTGTCAGGGAATACATTCCCTTATTTCTTAACGTTTTCGAGGTCAAATGTCGGGGTTTGAAAAAAAAATATATATTATTGAAATTTAAAGGCTTTTAATACGTCAAGAGCTGCGGGTAGAGAAGTACCTACATATTCAAATATTTAGTAAAGCTTGTAGTGTTTACGATTACAGAAGACTTTAAGTACACCTTATAAATGGTGCATATTTACTATAGTAAGTAAATTATTGTTGATATTATATATAAAAAAAAAACAATCTGGAAATATTTAACATCAGGGATTGAGAAAAAAACATATTTTTACGTGCAAAAAAGAGAGACAAAGGACATCTACTGCAAATGACAAGTTTGTGTAAGGTAATAAGATGCGGGGAGTAAAGAGTAAAACACTTTAGTTTCCGAAAATCGATAATTCTGGAGTGGAATCTTCGAGAAGGTTCTGGAGAATTTTTATAGTATAAAAACCTCAGTTATCACCGCCAGGAGTGTTTCTTGTCTTATACAGTGCAGTGTTTACAAATGAAAGTATATAACACGCAAAAGTGTACGAATTGGATTGCGATAGCTTTAAACAGAGTACCTACTACCGATAAATAAAGTAGAGTTGATTGGTAATTGTTTGTGAATAAAAGTAAATAGAAGAGTGAAATAAAAAACTTGTTAATTATATCTGAAATATTGTGTTTTAAGAAACTCACAACAATATTTATATTAAATTTCCCCCGTACAGTTCAATTCGATTAACTTGAGCCCGAGTTAGTGCTCATGCAAACGGGGTTGAGTTGAGTTTAGTTAAATCCATGGAAAACTCCACGAAACCAATCGAGTTGAGTTGGGTTTTGTCTAAGTGTATAGATATGTTAGTTAATGCGGATAGGTGTTTTATCCAAAATAATTCCGGCTATTTTATATGAAATATTTCAGTTTTCAACTCCACTCAGAATCCATCCATGGAAACAATATCGAGTTAATTCACAAACTGAATTCTAACTCAACTTTATTATACCTGGCTCATTGAAACATTGTAATTTTGTTTTCTATTTTGTATCAAATTTTCGTTTAATAAAGCCTGCTTTGACACATATGCAAACCTAACAATTTTTCCAAAATGAAATGTCATTGATGTTTGAAATAAAAGAAACAGCAGAAAGTAGTATAGTAATTGTGAGTTTTTTCAAATAACCTCTCTTTGAAACGGAAAATATAAATTAATATGTAATTCTACTAAACCACATTTATTAAAAAAAAAATCATATGAGTACTTTTGATACGAACGACACGATGGCACGGTTGAGTTTACTTTTCAGGAAGCATTTGAATTTGATTCGGTTAAAACTATAAAACAAACTAAAACAGTTATCAGCTATACTTAGCCATACAATAAGAAAGAAAAGTTGGCAAAAAATATTATATTTTGTTCTCAATAATTTACTTGCCCAAATACTATAGTATAGGTATACAGAATTAGGTACAGTTAGTAAATATACCTATAGAGGTATTCCAATCAATTTGATATCAAAACTTTTATGGAATAGAGCGTTTTTTAATATTGCTTCTGTTCGGGTTCCACATATTATATGTACATAAACGTTACCTTACCTTTATCTCATAACAATTTAAGTGCCACTTATAGAAGGAATAGAAAAGTACTACGTCTCTGGATATAAAGTGTTATAAAATGGAATAAATTTTACACTTATATATGTACATAAAATGCATTCATTGAGTTCAAAATTTACTTACTGAATACATGAATTTTTCGTCATTCTCACAAGAGTGTATTTTTTTTTTTTTTTTTTTTTTTTTTTTTAAATACCTACCTATATATATATATATTTTTTTAAATCTGGTTACTGCATATACAATTCTCACTACCATTTTGCGATATAAACGGAATTCTCTATTAGTTTTTTGTCTACACCTAACGGCTTTAATCGCTTATGCAATATCTATATGATTTTGTTTTTTTTTTTAGAAAAATAATTAGTAAGAAATTGGCTACTCTTCTTCTTTAAATTCAATTATTTAGATGTTTTTTTTAGTTTTTGTTTTCTTTTTTGTTTAGTATACAAAATATATATATATATTATATATTTATTGAAATTAAATCACCTTTTAATTTTCTTCTTTTCTCTTTTTTTTTTTTAATTTTTAGCTACGTTTTTGAGAAATTTTTGAACTTCCTTCTTTTAACTCTTAGATTTTTTCTTTTAATATATATTTTCTTAAGATTTTTTTTGTTCAAGTATAAAAATATTCAAAGTCTACAAAAATAATTCGACTACTATTGCAATAATATACATACATCTTATATAAAAAATTAAAAAATTTAAATTACATTTAAATTATTAAAACTACACAATAAGTTCGTAGTGTTATCGATTATACTTAACATTGTTTTCCTTTTTTTTTTGGCGTAAATTAGAAATATATAAAAATATCATTTTTATACATTTAAATATTCATTTTTATACCAATGCGCACAAGCAACTGGAATATATCTTTTCTTTTTCTGTTTTTTCATTTAACTATAAATATACATATATATGTATTATGTATGTATGTATATAGTTCCTTCCTTAGACCGTAGTAATATATGGTCTTAAATTTACAATTTTTATTATATTTAATATAATTCGAAGCCCATTTGTTTTTCAAAACCTTTTTGCATCAATCGAATTTATTACAAGCAGCACTGCTTTAATATGTTCTTTTGCATGGATGTATGTATGTATGTATGTATGTATATGTATGACTTATAGATCTAGTTTAGCTACATATTCAGGTCTATGTCCATTTTCTTTAATATTTATTTTACATAATATTTTTCACGTATTATAAGTAGATTATTATGAGACTCAAGCGATAGAAACAATTGTTTCTCAGTGTTGGCAATTATCTTGAGAAATGACTCTAAAAGTCAATGTCATATAATATAGAATAAGGCTTAAGTATGTTCTATTAAAAAAGACAAGAAGATAAAAGAAAAAAAGTTAAATAAATCTTTTCGTATATATAAAATTTTCTTCCGCTTTTAATAAGTCCTGTCTTCAGTTGTTATAAATCCTTTATTGTGTATTTATTTAATAGTATATCTTCCTCAGACGTGTGAATATACTATGAAGTAATCTGGGTTTCTAGGCGATCCTCTTATCTACCCGTGTGGTAGGGGAAAAATGTAAAAAGTAGGCTGACGCTTTTCCTACAACTTCGTTAAAAATAATAAGAAGAAAAAAGAATCTCTGTTGTTCTGCGGTTTTATTTATCTTGTTGCGCTCTTGCAGGAGTCCAAGGAGAACATTGAATAGTCAATCGATCTTTATTCGACATTTTGATCGCATTTTAAAAACTTTTGAGAAAATGTAAAAATTGAACTTTTTTATGACAGCTGTCAATTTTCCTAATAAAAATAGTGCTAAAGACTTAGAACATATATCAAACATAAATGCGGGTATCGTATAAAATTCGTGTATATATGGATGAAGCCGACAACCCCTCATAATATAGACTGGCCCAAAATGAAAGTCTATGTAAATAAAGTTACTTCAGTAAGGCGAACACCTACTTTAAATTAAACAGATGTACCTAAAATAACCTTAAGCGTCCGGCAAGGAAAGTTTCGTTAAGTTTAAATGTGAAATTTTCCTAAGAAAACGTTGGCCCAGAATGGACGTAAAGAACTTTAAGACACTGTACTATACTGAGGTTTACTTACTTACTAATGATTATTATTTTTTGCCCGAAATAAATGTCACATTTCGTAAAGGTTATTCTCTTAACTTTTAACATTTGTTATTTCAAAAAGTGTAAAAAAAAAAAATTACGATATGGAAATTGATAGTACGTAAGTAAGATTACCTAAAATGGACGTAAAAAGACGCGTAAATACGTAACTAGTAAAAGTTTCCTTACGGTTGTTTTGCATAGCTCTAATTAATTAAAATGACACGTTCGCCTTACGGAAGTAACTTTACTTACGTATAAGTTCATTTTGGGCCACTCTTAACGTGCCGTTGGGCTCGGTATTTACATACGTACGCATCTGTTTAAGTCATTTTGGACAAGCTTACTTACGTAAAATCAATCAAATCAATTTCCATTTGTTATTTTTTCTTTTTTTGCTTTTTGAACTTTTTGAAATAGAAAACGTTAAATGTTAAGATAATAATCCTAAAGGTATGTTACATTTATTTGGGGCAAATAATATCAATCATCAGTAAGTAAACTTAAAAATTTTGAGTCACCCTTATATCGAAAGAGTACGTACGTACGTTTTAACGAAGTACTGGTGCAATAGAGGATGGGTAATTCAGGAAATGAAAAGTCCTCCGAAAATTCAAAATGGCTGATCTTAATGTAAAGAAAATGGTAAATTTCGTGTAGTTCGTTTTGCATTTATATATTTATCATTTTTATTAAACACACTACATATCTGAAAATTAACCTTCAACACCAACAAAGGAATCAAGTTAACAATCAATTTTTAGTCCCGTTAAAGTTCTTTTTTTTTATTATCAAGTTAGTATACTTAGGTGATATGAGGTCTGTCTGTTTACTTTTGAGTAAAAATCTTTGTGTAAAAATCAAGTAAAAACTTTTATGTGGTAGAGGGGATAAATCAAGAAAAGTTACCAGACACTTTTCGAGTAAATTTTGTTTAGCTTGTCATGTGTCAAAATTTTGGCTGCTACCTTTCCGTCAAAAACAGAAAAAAATTAATTAATTTGAAATACGTTTTAAAAAACCCACCCTCTTTAATATTTTTTTTTTAATTTCGACTCTTTAGATTATCATTTTACATTCTTTCGATAACCCAACAAACGGCTTAACCTCAAATTTAATACTTTTGACAGTCAGCTGATTGCATATCAAAGTTACACATCCTCTTGATCATGAGTAAAAATGTGCAACTTTGTGCAAGAGGGGAAACGTATAAATTTACTCGATTTTTACTAGTTAAAAGTAAACAGACGGTTTGTGAGTAAAAATGCGTAAAAGTTTTTACACCGAGTAAAAACTTTCGAGTAAACAGACAGACCTATTGATTTACCACAAAATGCATATAACAGTATATTCAAGGAATCGAATAATAACGAATGTTTGTTTATAGATGTATGACTGAAAAAGTTATTCTCTGAATATATCCATTAGGACGAAAAGCAGCGCTACTGAAAGAAGCACAATTAAATTAAATTAATTTAATTTAATCTTTAGAAGAATATTCACTGATTTGTCCAGAAAAATAAGGAAAGACGTAAGTAAGTAACTCAAGAGCTTCTATAGGCATCACTTGAATGCAAGCTCTATAGAAGATTATTTGAAGAGCTCCACCAGAAGTGCAATAATGGATGATTTCATCTAATTTTCCACGAATCTGTGGATTTTCCTCACTATTGTGCGAAGTAACGCATTTTTCATTTTTCAATGTAAAACTCAGAGTGGTTGGAAGTAATCTGCTGAAGTTCTGGTTAATAAAAGTCAGAATAACAGGGACAATATTTAATCAACTTAATAAAATTTAATACCACAAAAAATCATGAGAAAGCGCAATTGCTTTACTAATACTCTCAGGAAGCAGTCTTAAAAGCATCTTATGAGATTAAGGAAGAAGCACTGCGATGATTATTCAAAAAGCTTACAACTTTTTTGAAAATATACATTTAAAAAACTTCTTTGCCAATCATATTTAGCATATCTCCTAGAGGTCTTCTGCAGAGAGTATAGCTGCTGAAGATGAAATGTGATTTATGATAAACTTGGTCTTACAGCAGTGCCTAAAGATTCATCGTCTAGTGCATATAATTATTTTATCAATATTGCTATTAACTATCATTGGTGGTAATTCACCAAGATCAACGTAATGCAAGTAGATATATGAGCGTTTAATATTAGATATGGTTCTACACATTTTTTTTTTTTCAAATCATCGTTAAGAAGAACAAGAGAAATCTTAGACAGACTTATTATTAGTCTAGAACTTTAATTTCATTTCTGTCTTGTCGTTGTACATTAAGTAGTAATTTATTAACCAATAGAAAAGTAAAGGGGTTAGTATAGAAATTTGTGGTATCCCTGTTTCTTATTTCTAGGAAGATTCCTGTTTTCTTTGTCCCAGCCATTTAATGACTATAATTCAATGTTGATTAGTGTCGCTAAAAAAAAAAGAAACATACGAAAACTATCCGATACGTAACCATCCCTTCAACAATTCTGGAATTATTATCTCTTCAATATAAAAATATTGCGACTTTGTTTCTATTTTTCTTTGTTATCATTTCGAATAAAGAATGCAACTGTCAGACTTGTTAATAATATAAAATCGGAAGAATTATACGTATGGATTTACATTGTTAAATATTATTAATTTAAGTTTAGTTCAAAAATATTAACCGAAACGAAACGCACGCACGTATATATTTTTTTTTTGTTATCTTTAAAGTAGAAAATTTTGTGAAAAAATAGCACAGGTACAAGTATTTGTCTTTACATACATATTTATGTATATATAATATATATATTATATATTTATCACGATACGAGATGTAAAAGGCAACTAAGGAAATGCGAAAATGGTTTCTCGAGTTCGACGACAATAAATAATTGCGCGTACCTACATATTTTCGAAATGTGAAATTTTCTTAGACCTGATTTCACTGCCGGTGAAGTGAATAATAATTTTATTCTCTATGAGTTAAGGAAAAGGGAAATTTTCCATCATTGCGCGTATGTAGCTACTTAATGATGAGTTTTTTTTGTTTTGTTTTTTTTTTGCTTTTTGTTTTAAATATGTATTTCTTAAGATTGTTGAAGTTCTTCTGTATATTGCTCTGTTTGTAAAATTGTCTAAGGAGAGATCCTTATGGCGCTTAACATATATATTTACTTTTTTGTCTTTGTTTTTTTTTTCTTTTTTTTTTTATACATGATCTAAAATATTACGTACATATCAATATTGTATCTTATTATCAATATATATATATGCTTAGCTCTTATATTATTATAAAAGTACACATACTATACAGATATTGATGGAGTATAAGTCTTATAGCTTATACAACATGGATTTTTCTTGTTGAATTTTTGTTTTTTTCTTTTTTACGAAATGTATATAATGTAAGAACGCGAATAAAAAATCTACTGTTATTATATAGATATATATAAATTAATTCTATATAAAAAGTTTTCTTTTCTTTAGCATTATCTCTGATAAAATGTGTAATTTTACTTTTTTTGTTTTTTTTTTGCTTCCTTAGATACTTATTCGCCCACTTATTGATATCTTTTTGTTTTTCTTTAAAAATATAACTGTATATAATCACATCTAATATCTAACTTATATAATATATAGTCTGCATTAATAATATACCTAATTTTTTTTTTATAACTAGGGTTCATGTCATATTTCATTGCTTTTTGAATAATATCTTCTTTTTTTTTTAATTTTTCTTTTATGCAGAAATGACAATATTGTGAACATTTTCGAGTGGTTCTATTTTCTCAGTGTAAATTTTCAAATGTTTGTTTTATTTCATTGGAACTGAGAAAAGATATTTTTACATAACATTCTCATATATATATATGTATATATTTTATATAATATTTATTATATTTATTTTTATTTTACCACGGTAATTGGAGGCATGAATATGAAATTAATTAATGTTTCGCAACATTTTTATTAGTTAGTTTTTGTGTGTGTTCATTTCATTATATTAACTATAAAAGATATGATAATTTAGTTATTCACCATTACTAGAATTTTCTCATAGTTAATGTATTATATATATTAATTACAAAAGTAGAAATATGTCTAGTCTCAAAATAGACAAATTAGGTAATTTTGTGTCGACATTATGTAGTAGATAACAAAACCAATAATAATGTAATTAGTTGCCATCTGTGTAATGTAAAAGTTGTTACCGAATTTAATTTGGTCAGCCATTGCAAAAGTAAATAACGGTAAACACTTTTACATTACATCTGGTATCATGTTACAGTTACAACAATGTTATAGATTTTCTTACCAATTCTCTATAAGTGTATGCAAATGTTAGGGACTTTAAGAAAAAATGACATGAATGCAATTATCTTTTCATTATACTTAGGTACTCTCATGCGACTTAAAGTAATAAAATAATTTTAATATTGTAGTAAAATAAAATGATGAATGAAATAAAACTTAAATTATATTACAATTACTGAAAGAAATACCACTGGACAAATTATATAAAAAATCGACAGAAAAAGGAATGAAAAATGTTAGCGCTATTGTGAGAAAACTTTAATTTGTTTATTATACAGGGTGTCCCGTTTATAGTCGTCCAAATTAAATCCAGTATTAGGGGACATCATTAGCTATCCTCTGAATATCATATAGGGTTAAGTCTAGTATCGAGTTGAAGTAAAATGTGACATTTCCATATAAATATATATATATAAATTGCCGGTAAAATTATAAGCAACAATTTTACTGATAATTTTACTAGTACAGTAAGGAGTTTTCCGATAAAACTGAAAGTTCCCTCTTTATAAAATAGATGCCTCTATTAAATTCTAAATTATAACTGGAAAAATTTTAACATTTCCTATTTCTATGAAAATTTGCATAATTTTTGATTTGATTGATTCAAGAGTTAAAACTGTTCTATAAAAATATACAAATGAATTACTTTGTGTTCTCCAAAGTAACATATACATCAAAATTTTACCAGCGATTTTAATATGAAATATTTTGAGACCGCCTTAAATTTTACTTTGCCCGAGTCTTTATACAAAAACTCTCGGATTATAAGTTAATATTCAGCATTTTATGTTTTTTGATCACCACATTTAGCTTAAACTGTTCACTGGATTACCTACTCTGATATTTGGTACTTTGGTACAGGCGTACTTTATCATATATGTAATATGCTAATGTTGGTTCTAGTATAAGTATGTTACGAATTCCTCAAGTAGTAGTTTTCTGACGAACTAGCTACAATATTTCATATTGTTTTTCTCTTGGTAATTTGATATATAGAAATTATTTGTCTGTCTGTACTAAAGCTAAATTACAAAAATGTAAAATGTAAATTATAAACTTAACAGATAAAGTAACAAAATAAAATGAAAGATAAAATAAAAACAAGACACTTTAAGAAATTTTTATTACAATGATTATTGTAGTTGTTAACTTTTCTATCTAAAATGACAATTAAATGAGAAAATTATGAAATGAAAATGAATAAATAAAAAAAAACACTAACCCAACTCCCTTATATCTATTACAAGATATTCTAAAATAAAAATGATTCAGATGAAAAATCTGCTGGCAGTAAATTGCACAGTAAAATTGAAAGAAAGACTCAAAGAATTCTCAAGTCTGTGAATAAGTAGAATAATATTTTAATATTTCGTATAGTAAAGCAACTTCTTAACATTTATCCACTAAATTCATTTTGAGGGCAATAATTTGAGCCCATGAAAATAAATTCCGCTGCTCATCTCGCTGTGGGGCGCAATAAATTTTCTGTGGTAAATTGAAAATTTGAAATTGACTGTACCAACTAAATGGATGGGAAAATTTTGATAGAAAAAACTTAAAAAAAAAAAAAAATTATTACTTCAATTACTACTGAATAGAACTAATAAAAAAATGCGGGCCTACGTTATTTAATGCGTATTATGTTGTTTTTGTTATTAGTTTTATATTTTTTACGTATTTATTTTACCCTATTTGTTCCAGATAAAACTTTGACAGCTGTATACTCACCAGAGACAATTTATCGTTTATAGTTTTTTAGTTTTTTTTATTTCTTTCCGACGGATATATTACAGTTCAAAATATGTGTTCTTTATCCCCTCTAACCCTCAACGACTCAGCACAATTCATAGTATGTAATATAATATAATGAGCTTTTTGGTAAAAGTCTTCACAATCACGGTTTACTTTAGACAGTTTTCTTCCTGGAATAAATTCTTCGGTTTCCCAAAACCGCTGTAGAAGCTTATCCAGTGAAGATTTTTCCTCGTAGTGAGCGTTTGCTTTTAAATCAGACGCTGTGAAGATTGTGGAAGTGTTTTAAGATTTCCAAAATGATCCTAGCGAGGGCGCTATTTTGCGTAATTGGTGTTCCTGTAGGATTTTTTTCAGAAACTGTTAGTTGATTTCATGATGTGTGTGAATTACTGTGTAAAACTAACTGTTGAAATTTAAGTCAAACTAAGCTATTAGGCAGGTAGTAGCAAAATATTTTTTCAATACACTTTACCCATTACTGTCGTATGTTGTGTTCTTATGCCTTTTATACTCTACATGCAGCGCCGGTGGTTGCCATATATATATAGTTTTCAATAAATAGGGGGAGGGAGGGTAAGATGACGAGTCGGGCAAGATGACGAATCATTCATTACATGATATTGCCAACCGATGGCACTAATTCTGTAATTTGTTCAGGATTAAGTCGGCTCTGCTTGCACAGTAAAAGAGAAACTAACATCAGCAACCATCTGTAATTCAGGTAATAGCCACACAAGTTCATTGTAAAATTAGATTCGAAAAAAAATTGTGTTATCATCAAATTTTGGTAAGTCTTTGAATTCCCACCCAAGTCTTTTCTTAAATTATATGTTTTTTGTTAAGTAAATTTCAAATGAAATTTATTGCAATATTTTTTACCATTTTAATTTATAAACGGACGTTTCGGATAAGTTGATGAAATCAACAAGCTAGTAAGATGACGAACTCGTTATCTGACCCGAATCGTTCACAAATTTTGCTGTGACTTTATGTATTGAGATTATATAGAGGAAGACTAGAACAATAATTTCATGGCGGCAGAACATTTAGTGATATGTGATGACACTAGTAAAAATGAGATGTTATATTTCTGTTCAATATGTTGTAAATTGGTCCATGCCACGTGTGGTTAGGCCACTCCGGAAGAAGCGAACAGCAAAGAAAATGTATGCGAATTTTATATATAAAAATAAATATGTGAATTGATTTTGTTTTTGTTTTCATTTCTCTTGTCTTGCGTCATTTTACCCACAAGCGAGGATAAGATGACGTATTTGACAGCAAGTCAAACAAGTTTTTAATTTATGAAAATCAGAAAATTAGTAGGTAGTTGAAAGAAACCTACTAACGATTGCTCTAAATAAAGCCACGAGGATATAAAAATGATTAAAGCTTACTATCATCATCTTACCCTCTCTTCTCCTACTTCTCCTAATCCTTTATTAATAATAACTATACTCTATAATCTTCATTATATTACTGCAAACGTACAAAGATTGTAAAAAAAGTATACTTTAAAAAGTACTTAGTGTATTTTACTAGTCTCAGTACTTAATTGCAAGTACTTTTTATACATGTCATACTTGTACTTAAGTACTTTTTCTTTGGTACTTGTCCAGCTCTGAAGAAAAAAATTATATAGACAATAAAATTAAGCCAACAACCATCGATAATATTCACGGAATGACAGAAAAATTACTTAAACTTATTCATAACTGCATTTATGGCCGTAAGATAATATCCATGTGGATAACTAGTGGTTTTGTGGGTTACCAGCTTTCTAATTAAAGAATATAATATAGATGTTAATGCCAATAAACACAATTTGTACAAAAGACATAATTGGTGAATTCAAGACTGGGATCTCAAACTGGTAATTTAGATTAGACTTCAAACTCAATTTCTAATCAAACAAAATTATAATTAATGCAATAGTTATAACAAATTACGGCTATTATCATTTAAAATATTACACTTGACGCAGTAGTATCAATATATTAATATCAAGAGAAAATTCAAATAATGGCGAATTTTAGATATTTTTTTTTCATTCATTTAATTTTATTTTGAAATTAACTTTGTGTTTAAATTTTATAATAATAAGAAATTAATTCATTCACCTCAGATATAAAGAATAACTTTATTTATGAAACATTGAATAGAATTTGTAGCAAACAGAAGTATATATTCAATATTTGGAAAACCAAAAATACCAAGGAACAAAATAAAGGAAAATAAGAAACAAACGTATGTGAGTGTGCTTGTGTGTGGAAATATATGAAAGGATTTTAAAGAGCCAAACAAAAACAACATGAGTTTTATTAAAATAAAAAATGAGTTTTATTAATAAATTGGTATCAATATATATATATAGAAATCAACAACAACAAACAATAAATTGATACTATAATAAAATGCGCCGCATTCCTATAGAAAAGGTACTTAATACATTTTTTTCAGGATTATAGTTAGCCCCTCTCCTTCCATTTGATTTGCTTTTATACATATACGTATGTAGTTTAACAAGATCGGGAGGGGGTGGGAACTGCCTCCATACACAAGATTACTGAATTCCTGCAGCATTTTATTTAATGTTATCACTTTTTGTATTTTATTTTGTTTATCTATTTATTATTATTCTTATTATTTTTTGTCTACTCAAACAAACATTTCACATTGTTTTTCGCTTTTCTATAAATATGAAAATAAACGTGTGTGTGTGTGGTAAAATTGCATTTACTTTTATATATTTTCTTGTTTTATACATATTTAAAATTTTTATTTCTCTTTTTTATTTATTCATTTTTTTTTTATAATACTATACGATTTTCCCAATTTTATGATCTTTAGTCATACAGAGTTATGTATACACAATCCCCTGGTCTGGAACGATAGGTGCACATTGGCTAAAGTATACTACTATTTTATAGAAGGTTGAAAAGTTCACAAAAATATAGTAAATGTATGTATGTATAGTTTCAACTAAGTATGAGTGTGTATGTATGCATGTAAGTAACAAGTGTCATTTATAAGAATCACATAGAAAATAGTAGGCTTAAACTAAGTTTTAAATTTCATTATAATGGAATAATTTTTTATTTATATCGTGCGCATCGTATAAAAGTGTAAAAAAGTTCGGAGCGGAGAGATCGCGGTTAGTCCTAGCACGTATGTAGGCAATTTTGATTAAATTTTCTAATAATCAGAAGTGTGATGTAAGTAAATGTGAAGTTTTGTGGTGATCTGATACCATCAGGAAATACTTAGTACGCTATGAAACAGAAGTTGCACATTAAAAATTGATATTCCATTGCAGTCCTATTGCATTGTGTACTATGGAAAAGTTATTAATGATTAAATGTATGTCTATCCTCGTCTTTACGTTCTGAAATCATTCATATAGAAAAAATGTATTTGTAGTAATTTTGAGTGTTGCTCTTTAGCTCTTTAGTAGTCTAATTTATATAATTTATTTTATAAAGTTTTGGTTAAATAGGACAATAATAGGATTATCCGAGCAACAATTTTCAGCTATGCTGCAATGTTATCATGATTTTTGTTTTCTTTAAACTGATTTTGTTTTTAGTTAAGCTATATAAAGGTGTCCAACTTGGGGAGCCAAAAGAGCCAAGCTTAAAATCATACGGCACGAATGATAGTTTAGGCAATAGGAAGATGAATTTTTTAATTGGATATACAATGCAGCAATGTTTTAGGCAGTTTGCATTAGTATAAACACATTTTTTTATTTGGTTTGGAAACTTGTATATCCCGGAGGCTTTCCAAAATTAGATAAATGACGATTTTTTGTGCTTATCTAAAGTAACTTTATCTTTTGAAATTCCTTCAATTGATCATTAATCATTAGATGTTATTTGAATTTTTAATTTCAAATGAAAATGTTTGAAGGTGTTTGTTTTTAATTTGTGTAATATTTGTAAAGTTTTAATATTATAAATTACAACATGTTGGAACTAGCTTGGAAGAGTGGCTCATATAAGTTGTTATATTTTATGTAAGCAAATAATCGCAAACTTTAACAGACTGACCGTATTCGAATTTCTTTACAAGCTACTACTGTTAAAGAGAGAAACGAGTATAATTCGTGTGCATGAGGGTAATTTTTTAAGAGCAGAACATTCTACATCGGAGTAAATGAGATCTCGAGGGATTGTCGTAGGGAAAATTTGTATGTAAAATTCAAATAAGATAAGTCAAACTGCAGGTGAAAAAAGAATGAGTGGTGTAGGGCATGTCTCTCATGTGAGATACCATGAACATTTAAATGGCCGTACAAAAAATAGCCCCGCCAAAGCACTTTTTATTCATGGCTACTCTAAACAGCCTTGCAATAAAACCTTATGATAAGTCTAGTTATCAGTTCTTATATGAGCTACTCAGATGATGAGCTGATATATATGACTTGATATTATATAGCGTAAAGCGGGCTTTTAGGATGGTCTACTTAATTATGTTGGATAAGTTTAAAGGAAATTTAAGTTTTTATCCATTACACTTGTGCCATATAATTGATTGAAAAAAAAAAAACAAAAAAAAGGGGGTTTTATTTTTGTCAATCATAACAAACACTGACGTTGACTCAACATCGAATCCAAAATCATCCCGGTAGAAAAAAATCTTACGAATTTATAGTAGTTAGCTGGAAAAATGAGTGCAAAACAAAACAAGGCTTTGTGTAAGATAAATCTCACTCGAGTTTTTGTTGAGAAATCCATGATTCTTTTCTAAATGAGAACATAAACCGTCTATAGGAAAAATTGCGTTCAAACATAAATTTTGTAAAAATGATTGCCGACAACGAGACATGTAATATTAAATAACGGTGTGTTTTTTCTTGTTTAAACAATATATACACTTTCGAGCAGTTTTTCAAAACCAAAAAGGCTTTTCTATGGTATTTAACTTAATCCTTTTCTTTAAAATCAACTTTGTATAATTTGCTGAATAAATATTACACAAATAACGTAAACTTTCGTATTTTCCAGTTAATGTGAGAAGATTAAAAGTTATATAGACTTTTCCATATGTTAAATGACAACTAAAAAGCAATTCAATATTGTTGTGATTTTTGGTTTGTCAACGCCAAACGGGTAGTTAGTTATAGTTTACACTTGACAATGATAATGACAATACCAGAACTGCTAGCAAATGTAAACCCCGGGTTACATTGACTGGTAAAGCCTAGTATCGAGTTCGAGTGAAATGTGACATTTCCATATAAATTTTAGCGCTAGTAAAATCACAAGCAACATTTTTACGGTAGATTTTATTAGTGTGCAGTACGGTGTGCAACGGTAAAAACTGAAGGTTCCCTCTGTATAAAATAGATGGCACCCCACAGATTTTATTAGGCATTTTAATGCACGAACAACGAGTAAGTAATAACTATTTGCGCACGAAGCATTAAATGACTGGTAAAATTTTGATATTTCCTATTTCTATTATAATTTGCAGATTGCGTGTTTTTGATTGATTGAAGGGTTAAATTTGTTTTATCAAAATATAAAAATGAATTACTTTCGCGGCAACGCACGATGGCGTCAGTTGTTTTCTTCAAATTAACATACGTCAAAATTTTACTAGCGATTCTAATGTAAGAATTTCGAGATTGACTTTACCTGAACTCGATACTAGGCTTGAGCATTATGACGGTGTTATACGGTGTACATTAGATGCAAGTACAACCATTTTTGGTCGTAATTAGATTTTAATTCATTATGCTTATGAGCTTAGATGTTCGAGTTTACCTCAACGTAATATTAAAACTAACTAATCCCTTGTCAGATCAAGTCGTAACCTTAACTTGAATATGAGAAATATTGACAAAAAGTTAAATAGAAAAGTGTTAGGACTAACCACGGCTTCCCCATAATTATAATCATAACAATAATAAAAATAATAATTATAATCGTTTGTGCGCCAAGGGATTCTGTATATATACTGTATGAAGCGTAGAGGGAAAATAATCGCTTCCGTCAATGTTGCCGCACATCCAAAACATCTCAGATGTTACCTACCTCCTCTTACTTTATAAACTTGTTTTTTTTTTTACATTATTTTTATGTAAACA
This sequence comes from Dioctria rufipes, assembly GCA_963924295.1. NCBI lineage: Eukaryota > Metazoa > Arthropoda > Insecta > Diptera > Asilidae > Dioctria > Dioctria rufipes. Next base: position 13,637,746 of record OZ002742.1, on the reverse strand, counting down.
TTTTAAATTTATAAAAAATCCGTAAAATATCTTCTACATTTTATCCTTTTAATAATTAGTAATAATGATTTCTCCTTTGGTATAAAAAATTAAAACCTAATGAAATATTATTTTTTTTTTCATTTTCTTAACTCTATTCACAGTGGACATCTTTTTTCTTGTGTTTTTTTTTGTTTTTGTTTTTTTGGTGGGTAGCTCGCTTATTCTCTCGTTTAATATTTTGTTTTCAAATATTTTTTATGCCTTTCACTGTTGTTTCCGTATAAAAAAGTGGTTTTTGTTTTTTTGTTTTTTAAAAAATTATAATAAAAAAATGTAAAAGTAAAAAGTCTCTATAAGATGTTAACAATATTTTAAAAAAGATCATAATAATAGTAACAAAAATAGAAAAAATGATTCTCTCTACGCGCGCGTGTTGATGTAAAAATAAGAAAATGTTGATTTAGTTGGCAACCAAAAGGTGCTGATAAGGTCCGGCATTGGAATAGAACGAATTGAGACCATCGATTAGTTTCGAGTTTGAATCTCCGCTGGATCCAGGTGAACTGATCGGTGTCACTTGAGCTACTGTAGTAGAGCTATTATTACCAATAATTGCAGATGATGACGTATTGTTATTGGTATTGCAACTGTTACTGCTGTTACTTATGTTGCCTGAATTATTGTTTGTCACAGCAGCATTATTTGTAACAACACCGCCAGCCGTACTTCCAGAAGATGTTCCACAAGTTTGTTGCTGTTGCTGCTGTTGTTGCTGTTGTTGTTGATTGTTAAGACCATAGAAGCCATGTGGCTCCATATATGATGGTGATGAAAACTTACCACCATTATTACCACCACCACCACCACTAGGACCACCATTTGTATAAATTCCATTTGTTTCTGGATGGAAATGTGAATCGAAAACATTTCGAGGTCCATTAAATTGAGGATACATTCCCATACCGATATTTGGAAAATAGAACGGATCATTTTGTAAGCCCAATGCAAGTGGATTAGGTGAAAGTGATCGTGATGGTGATGAAGGTCCAATCGGACCGAAATGGTTACTTGTTGGACCATGGGAATGATGAAGTTGTTGTTGCATTGCTCTTTGTTTGATATAATTTGAGAATTCCGTTGGTGACATCCTGTAAGAACTTTTATCAAATTATTTTCGCCTACTGCTAATATAAAAAAATATTATAATATAACAAACCTGTTAGCTCTTTTCGAACTTGTTTTTAATTTTGTGCTGCCAAATTTGGTTTGCGCAAATGTTGCTGTTGTAAATGTAAGCGGAGCTTGAGTACGTGGCAAAAATGAACCACCACCTGCAGCTGCAGGAGGAGCTGGACTTGTTGTTAGATTGCCACCTCCTTTGTTGTTATAAGATGTTGGACTGGATGATGATGTTGGTGGTGAACCATGTGGTGATGTTTTAGGACTTATACTTAAGCCATTTAAGCTTGAGCTAACTGCATCGATTGGACGAAAACATTGTGCTTCTGGATTAAATGTTTTCGTTACTTCACGATCAGCTGATGAATCTTCATGATGATCGTTATTTTCAGAATATAAAATCTATGATGTAAGGAATTTTTGTTTTATTATTTTGTTTATTATTAAAAGTTATCAATACAAAAAGACGTATTTTAATTTTAGAACAACTTACCTTCACAGCACCTTTTTCTCCAATTCGATAGGAAACTTCACCGGGATCTACCCAAACTGCTAGTTCAGATGGTAAATTTTCAAGAATATCACTGATGGGAACTCCACTTTCTCTTGCCGCTCTATCTAAAACTGCATCGATGGGATCTCCTGTTTTTAAACATCTAAAAGCTGAGCCCTGTTAAGGAAAAGTAATTTTATGTAAAAAAAAAAAAACACAAATTAATTAGTTTGTTGCTAAACGATTTTTTTATGTAACATAGAGAACTCAATTTAAAAGAAATTTTTTCTATAATCTTCTCTTCTGAAGGCGCTGTTAAGCTCCCACAGGGAATTTTCTTTTCAAAGAAATAATTCATTTCTAGAGATATGATGTTTGTGTGTGGCGGGGAGAGGGTGGGGAGTTCCTTGGAAGCAAAATTTGAAATTATATGAAATAAAAATTTTCCTTTTAAATGAATTCTCTTCTATGTGGGTGTTATTTTGTACAGTTCATTTATATTAATTAATTAGACAGCAGATCTCTTTCTTACCTTAAATGGTTTCTCGGGATACCAATGACCTTGAAATTTGTCTTTTAGCGCTTTTTCCAATTCCTCGCCAAACAAATTAACTCGACGTCTCGGCAATTTATTATAAAGGTACGATATAACGAAATTCAATGCAACTTGAACTTCTATATGCATGTTGATGTTTATGAGATTTTTTAAACTTTCAGTTCCTATTTTGATTAATATTAAAGCTGTGTTCGATTAATTTTGGCCACGTTTGATGGATTTTATATAAAATGTCTGCGTTTTGTTCACCTGAAATGAGAAGAAAAAAAAAAGAATTAAATATGTAAATTATTAATTTTTTTAAAAATTTAAATATAGAAAATGAGTTGAGCTTAGAAATAAGTAAGTGTTTAAGTCGTGAATGGATCGGAGCCATTTTATATTCTGTTCCTGCATGTGGTATGGTATGGAAGAAAGTTACAAAAAAAAATGGCGGTCATCGGGATTAAGTACATTTATTTGAACATAAAACTATTTAAATTGTGAAATATTTCAAGGTTCGTCATTTCTTCATCGTTCTGAATCCATCCCAAATGAAACTCGGATCCTCTTGATCTAGATGAAGGCTCGTCTGGAGATTTTAAATAATGTTAACTCCAGGAAATTTAAAGATGCAAAAAAAAAACCAATATCTGAAGGCAAATCAAATTTTTCAGTATGACCAAATTTTGGAATGAAGGCTTTGCCATCAATTAAAAGTAGTCCTATTGGTAGGGCATAATACAAATTAAAGTATGAAGGTTTAAACTTCGATTGCCGGTGATCAATGTTATTTTTATTTCTGCTTTCCACATGCTTACTGAAATGTTTTTCTTTATTCATTCCAATACCATCAGAGTCCTTTATTGTCTTTCGGTTATATGAAAAATACTCAAGATTACACGAGGTGGATTGGCACTAGGTGTCACCACCGTATTTTTTTCAGTTCATATTTCAATTTTTCGGCAATAAAGCTGTCAAATAAAATTCAAGATACTCCATAAATGAAATAATGGCTATCTGGTATTATACCCAGTAACATTGAAATTTCTCTCAAAATTCCACTTCTATATATTTATGAATATATTCCAAATTTCATAGGTGTCGGTAGGAAATTCTAGTACGATGGAGGGCGTTCAACTCCTAACACCTAACGTGCGTGTACGCCACTGAGTTAAACCCACTCTGACTAGAAATGACACTAACAACAGTTCTATATTGTCTCCTTAAAGGTTCTGAAAGAAATTAAATTTTGTGCGCCTTCTAGACATGGAGCTAAATAACACCGAAATTTCAAAATCGTAATACCATTTCACATGTGAATCCGGCATCAGAGCTTCCGGCCCATAGCTGGAACATCTTTCTGACTATCCTTGTGACAGCTGTTGGGTGTTGCCTCAGGCCCCCAGGCGTAAAATTAAATTCCCCATTGACGGAATGCACGAAAGTGGGCTAGAAAAATGCCGGAAAAGGAAAAAAGAAGAAGGAGAAGAAGAAGTAGACGAAGAAGAAAAAGAACAAGAAAAAGAAAAAGAAGAAGCAGAAGAAGAAGAATAGTTGAGATTTATTTTAGTAGAAGATAGAGAGTGCAAAACAGAAAAGAAAAGTAAAAATTAGTCTCGAAATTACTTTGAAATTAAAAAAAAAAAAACGAATCGAAAAGTCTCACGGAAAAATGCAGATTCCTATTTGAACATAATTCTCTGGACAAACCACCCCGAAGATAGTACCTAGATGACATTTGAGCCTAATACCCTAGACAAACTGTCTCCATAATGACTTGATTTTTAATTAAACGGTGTCAAATATGCAGTGTGTCACACAAATGAAGTCCATCAAGGACCCAATTGCAATATTTTGCTTCATTTTCAAATGAACCAAATTTTACTCCATTTAGTGAAATTGCAGTAAAAGTTCCATCTACCCTCATTAAAATGAGCTGAATTTATTGGAAAGTGGAAAGTTTTTCCAATAAGCTTAGCAGTGACAGCCATCAGCTAATCATCACGGTACAGAGATACAAGGTATTCTCATTACAAACCACGTTCCGCCATTTGTGTTCGAATGTATAGGAAAGTAAGGTACAGAGAGCACAATGTTCTCTCTCATCTCTCTGTCTTTCCAATAGAAATGTATATACGTTATAGGACAAAACACGTCACAGGCTATCAGCTGCAATGTGTCAAAATTTTAGTGGGAATACCTTGTCTTCTATATATACCTTGCTAATCATGAAAGAAATTTCTTTGCAGCTTTTTTCTCTTTTTGGTCTCTTTCAATAACAAAAATCGTCTTCTACTAAATGCTTTGCAACTACAGTAAATTCTCGCAAAATTTCTTGATAGCATTTAATTAAATTATTGAACTCTGCCATGATCTTTACTCATATCGAGAGGAATTGTCAATGACATTCCAAATGAAATAATTTTCGTCCATAGTGTGGCAATCCTTTATTTCCTTGAAATGAGGGAATTTTAAATTAAGTCATTATGGGCACGGACGGTGTCACGCAATCAAAGACACGTCCGTGGAGCTTTTTGACCACGAAACTGAGAATCAAGACTCCGATCGGCGTCCTAGCTCACCAAAGTACGACTGTTAGCAATTTTTTAGAGAAAATGTAATTATCCTAGTATGATGTTTTTTTAAGTAGAAAATAATATTTTTAATAGTCTCAAGCCGGCCATTGGAAGCGCCTCTTCAATGGATCATGGAAGTTGTTTTGCTTTTTTGTTGTAGTAAATTGATAAATTTTTGACAGTTAACAAATTGCATTTTACACAATAATTGACACATTGTTATACACTTTAAGCTGAAACATTTTCTTAATTTTAAGTTAAAATATCCTGATAAGTTGAATAAGTCGTACTACCGTATTTTGAATAATTTTAGCTGTGTCGAAAACATAATGAACGAAACATATTTTTGAAAGTCCAAATAACTTAAACAGTCAAAACAGTTCAATATCTTGTCTGAATAAAAAGAAGCTGAGTCGTTGAACGTTAGGTTAGTCGCAATAGTCTCTTTAACAAAATGTTTTATTGACTTTCACTTCTATATGCGCGAACGAATTGTATGGTAGAATTTTTTTTGCACCCTTCTCTCTCCCGGAACCCTCTCAGCGGAATGATGAAGGTTGACTAGGTCCACTACTCTTTTAACTTTCAGGTTCAAGGGTCATCAGAAACCAGTGTTGACTAATGCCAAGGAAGATTGAAGCCCGACACGGTGAGGATCACTATCATCGAATCCTCACTACAATCTCAACAGGTAAGTGATGTAAGGTGTCCCTTCATCAGGACCCGACGTTTGTGTTCAGCGGTTTTCTTTTTTTAAGTGGACAATTTCTCGTCCCTATAGACTGAAATTCACTGAAAATAATTTCAATGAATTTCTATAATGCATTGAAAATGCCGCCGAAAAATATCGAAATTTTCGACGCAGCGATCAGAGAGGTCTCATCAGTATGGTTATCTCTGATCGCCTATAATAGAAGTTCGATGATAGGGTCACTCAATTGCCTACACAAATACTTTTTATCTATAGAGACGAGAAATTGTCCACCTACAAGTTTTACTGGGTTTATCCAGTGCCTGATGGCGACAAGGGGAATAAACACGAAGTTTGAAAAGTGGAATGATAAATCTTGCCACCATATGATTCACACTTGCTTATGATAAAACGTATTTATATGGGCAATAGGGTGACCCTATCATCAAACTTCTATCTATGGTCGGCAATCAGAGATAATCATACTGATGAGACTTCTCTGATCTCTGGGTCGAAAATTTGGTTTTTTTTTTGCACGAGATTTTTGTTTATGCTGCGTGGTATAGTGACGGAGTCTTCTTCTTTCGATTTACCCCATATTCTTCGCTCTTAGCTAAGGCGAGATAACGTCACCATTGGCTGACAGATTGGACTTCACGTTCACCATACCATCGCTCACTCCCAAAACTAGCAACCATAGCATCTTTTATAATCTGTGTAGGCATATCACAGTCACAGATTTTATAGGTCAGAGACAATAAATAAAGCGTGCCCTTTATATCAGTGAAGATCATTGATTAATAATATTTAGGCAAAAACAAACATTACATACCCGGTATTCGATATGATTGAACAATGAAGGCCTCTTACGACTTTCAAACCTGCATTATGTGTTTATTTTCTTGTTCATCAGTGATTTTCCACTTTAATTAAATAAATTAACAACAGAGAAATGTGCCACCATTACAGTAATTAACATGCATTTCTTTATACGACAAATTAATGTTATTTATTGACTCAAACTGAAGGTTGTCTCTCGTGGTGGTCTATATTAAGGACACTTGAAACTTTTCCATTCACACAATAATTGAGATGAATTCAACTAGAAAAATTTTTCGTTATTTATTTTTTCGTCGTTTTTTTTTTTTTTGAAAAATTCTAATGTAAATTGCAAAGTAAATTTTATGTGCAGCTACCGAAAAATATTTGAAAGACAATAAAATAACATTTTTGTCAACTCCCTCTACACATGTGGAACGCTGTTGCACAACACAATACAACTCTGCTGTTCTTATTTTAACTATATTCAATAAATTTGGCACAATGTCCAAGGATAGCCAGCACGAGTATTTATTTGAATTGGATTTTGTTTTGTTTTATTTATTTTTTTTATTTTTTTATTTTGTAAATGTGGTATTACATCTCGGCCAGCCGGTCTTTTTCTATTGCAAAATAGAAATGTTGCCAAAATTACATATGTATCTACATACATGTATACACATATATATATATATACATGTAGGTATCGTTTATTGTTGTTAAGGAAAATTAAAAAAATTTCCCATTCATCTTGGGCAATTAGCGTATCGATGTAAAATGCTCAGAAAATTATATCGCGCCACATCTCAAAGTGAAACTCTTAAATTAATTTGCACACGTGTTGCTGGTATACCTGCAGAGGCTACTGAAAAAATATATTTTTAGTGTGAGGCGTTGTTTTTGATTATTATTATTAATATTAATTTTGCAATTCGATTTCCGGCTGTTATATATATGTACATACATAAATAAATAGACTAGAGATCAGGTTGATTGTAAACAAACTTGCGGAAATTTATTTAACTTAAAATTTAATCTGATGATGCAATTTATATGGAAACCAGTTTCTTGCCAAATATTTTAAGGATGAGTTTTTGGATAGGTATCTATTTTGATTTCAGTTTGATTAAAATCCTTCTATATACATACATTCGAGTATATGAGCATTGAAATGCAGTATTTATGGTATAGAGAAATTTATCAATAAAACTGTATGCCTTATGTGAATACAGTTACTCCTACCGACAATTTATGACGACTGAAAGAATCAATATTTATGTATGTCCTTTGAATCCCAGCCAGCTTCATATTTTATTATAATGAAAATATAATAAATAATAAAGAGAAAGCGGTAATGGGCTTTATACTCTTTCGAGACCCGTACAATATACCAGTCTATAGGCAATTCTCAACCTATTGGATATGAGCAGAGAAAATTGAAAGACAAGTACCGACGTACTGACAATTTCTGGCCTAAAGCCGAAGATCAAAAAATTGCATAAAGAATTTTTTTGAGAGTAGGTACTGTTGTATGTAATGTGTTTCGATCAGCAGTAACAGGGCGATCTCATCAGGAAGTAACCCTAAAACTGCTTGCTGTCTACACTACAGTGAACTCAGATGCCAATAATTTGCCGTTGGATACATATAGATTTATTTAAATAATAAATAAGTGGAATTTGAGATAGAGAGAGAGAGATAGAGAGAGAGAGATAGAGAGAGAGATAGAGAGAGAGAGAGAGAGAGAGAGAGAGAGAGAGAGAGAGAGATAGAGGATAGGGAGAGAGAGAGAGCAAAGTCATTGTATCTAAAAGAAGAACCAATTTATGAATCAATATATATCAATATAAAACGGAAATTAAGTCTGAAATGTAAAAAAAAATTACTTTTATGCTGATATCACGAATCAATTACAATACTTTTTAAATTTTGAAGTAAGAGATTAAATATTACTTGATTATGCCCGTGTAACACAATATGTTATATGATCGTGTAATCTCTAATCTAATACAGAATGCCCTTAATATAGTCCACAACTGGTGCCAGACAATGCGATCTTGGCAAAACAGTAATCGTTCCATACACGAGAAAAAAGAAGCTTTATTTACAAGCACCAACTATTTGAGGGAACAGTAGTGGAATTCTGAAAGGAGATCAAATATTTATAGGCACTATTTTGGATAGCACACTAGCTTGGAACTTTCTTTTAAAAAGAGTTCTGGAGAAAGTCAAAGTAGCAACATGGATATGACGCAATACAGGCAATCTGGTCGGCCACAAGAAAGTGCTTGAAGAGTTCTTAGAGAATCTGATGATCAACCCCATCTCAGAGGCTTGCGCCGAAACGTTATAACAAGGTGATGTTAGTTAATTCTGGTGACCTATCCTTTGAAAAAGGATCTTTTAAATGGTAGACGGATGGATCCAAAATGGACGGTAGAGCTAGAGTGGGTATATCTGGGACCAATTACCGACTTGATAATGCCTTGTTAGAATCACCTATCACTTTCCAGGCATACTTAGATCTACACTATAGAATGCTGCGCTCTCGAAATCATTCATAAAAATATACTTGAAGTAGAAAATTAAAGTTACATAATATCACATAGCTAAGCAGCACTTAAAGCATTAAATTCGTTTACCTTTGAGTCCAAGCTGGTTTGGGGACTGTCTACTGCCTTGAATAAACTATATAGCCGAAACAAATAAGAATACATTGATTTGGGTGGAAGGACAAAGGTGCAAAAAACAAGGAGTCAGATTTTTTGTTTATTGGCCCAGAGCCTGTTTTTTTACTTGCCAAAATACCCCATTTTTTTTGGAGGACAGAATTTAATTGATATTCTGGGAAAAACATTCCAGTGCACAGACAAGTGAAGAAATTCATTACGTATTGACAACAGAAAACTAAAATATTCGTCACGATCAACAGAAAAGAACTAAGGCTCATAGCGTGCCTACTTACTGGGCACTGCTGACTTTGATACCAACTTAAGAAGGTGGATAAGGTCGATATCAAGACCTGTCACTTCTATATATGGAAGACGACGAAACTGAAACTGAACACGTCCTCTGCGGCTATGAAAGTGTTGGCCACAGAAGGCTTAAATATCTACAAAAGACATTCTCATTACCAGAAGACGTTACAAAGGTGGCTTCAAATAACGTCATAGATTTTTTAAAAGACTTCAAGTTAAAATTTGCGCCCTAGGGTATCTACTTAGGCGTAATGTCATAAAAGATCTCACAGATGGCAGTGAGTTGATTAGAGGCAAAAGATTGTCTGAATGACGCATTTTAATAAAATAATAAATACTCTAAAGGAACTCTAGATAGGCCATTTTTGTCTTAAATGCCGGTAGAGTACAGCTGAAATAACGAAAATCGAATTTCATTAATCGGAGCAGTTCCGTATTGCACTGCGATTATTAAATTTTTGTTAGATCTGAATTCCTTGTTTTCATCTAAGTTGAAATTGCAATTCGAAAGTGTATAAATTTCCAAGATTATTTTCCTTATGAAGGAATTAAGTAATCATTTTAACGACTTTTCTACCCTGAAATGAAAATATTTGGCATTATCCCTGTTTGTAGTATATTTTGCTTTAGAGGTGAGATAGGCGTAGAGAAAGTAATGGTCTTGCTTCCATCCTAGCACGAAAGCAACTCTCTTCTGGCATTATTTTTAACAAATTTTGTTTTGAAAGCATATCTATGTATATTTGTGTTTTCTATTATATATGTTTGATCCAAGCTTAGCTTTTCTATGTATAAACAGGCGTATAAATAGTCGAAAGACTCTCAGCAAATCTAGATATTTTTATGTTTTATCAGATTTTGTAGTTTTACCAGGAGAAAAATTACTTTCAATATTTAATTCTGTTTTAATTACAAAGTACAATAATAATTTGATAGTCAAGGAATGATTACTTATATTCTTCAATCAGTATCGCTTCAATTTGCTTTTACCGTGATTATCTGATTATTTCTGAAGTAGGTACTTCATTACTTCTCATAGGCATGAAGTCTTATCTCAAACAAAGGATGAATCTGGTTTCACACGATTCGCAAATATCACTGAATATTCAGCCAGTGAAAGTGGCCAGAATACGTCGTGTAGGAATTACACGAAAACGATTGACGATTGTCGTACATATTCCGGCGGGTACAGTTAGTATTTTTGGCTACTGAATATTCAGTTCAAACTTTTGGTAATTTTCCGGAGTAGTGTGGGACCGGCATAAGGCGGCTATGTGTCAGATTTCCGGTTCAATTCTACTTTGGACACAATATATACATAAGTAATAAAAATGAAAATAAAAGTTTGTAACTTCCCCTCCCCCCAGGGCTTTGAGGTTGCACGACAAAATGAGTTTGCGAATCATAAGGAGAAGAGGAAAGGGTATAGCCGTTGAGGCGTTGAAAAAATTTAAATATAGTTTTTAATTTTTTTTTATTTTTATCTAACTTAAACTGAACTCAGCGAATTCCGAAACTGAATGGATATTGAAATCGATGTCTAAGAAGTGCCTTACAAATTTCTAATTACGAATTTAAGTTGAATTCCGAAAATGTTCCCCTGACTTCTGCATATTTCAGTGAAAAAATGAGTTCCGTTGGAGTGTTCCTATATAGAATTCAGATTTGTTACACGGTAGAGTATGATAAGCTGCACAATGTTTTCAAAATTGGAATGTGCCAAAATCAACAAATTCATCGGAAGTAGGTAATTTGATTATACATTACAAAACTAGCTGCGGTCTTTTATGTCCACAAGATTACAATAACATCACAAAAGAATGCGGAAATACTATACAAAAACATGGTATTCGGTAGAATGTTGTAAGAACTCACAAAAAAGCACATAATTGAAGTAGACGCGTAAGTGGAATTTCTTTAATTAACCAATTAACAAAAATTAAAAAAACAAAACCCATCGTTGAATGCTAAATAAAAAAAAAAATTGGCATGCAAATGACAGACATTCTTTAACACAATAAGTAGTTGCTGTCGACATAATTGAAATTATACACGATTTCGGGTTTAGTGTAGAATTTGAGCTGAAAAGAAATATAAACATACATTTTATGAAATTTGTGTCATTTTTGTCCAATTGCAAATTCAAATGACGCCCAGTTCAGTTTTATTAAATGTCATTATTTCAAAAAGTTGATTTGAAGTTAATTTGTGAAATAATTTTTAACTTAAAAAGAATTTTATATGAAATGCATGCTACGTTCCTTTTCTTGCCCTGAATAATTCTATTGCTGTGTTCCTTTTCTCTTTCAGGATGAATATGTTTCAATCCATGTCGTTCTTTTTCTCGGGCCGAACAATTTAGTTACAGTCGCTACTTGTCATAAGTAATACAATAATAATATGTTCATAAGATGTTACAAATTTTTTTTTTTATTTAGGTTTAGGTACTATACTAACGCATTTAAAAGTTTTCAAAAATTAACTCCGATACTCTACAAACAAATTAACGTTCTTTTTCATGGGGCGGAACGGTTTAGTTTCAATCTGTCACGGATTCAAGCAGAATGATTTTTATTTGTATTTGTGCATGTGTGTTGTTTTCATTTCGGCCGGGGTGGAAATATTTGAGGTTAAGTTCTCTTTGTTGGAAAGTGGCTTTGTTTTTGATAAACAACAATTTATATTTGTGAAATAGTTCTGTTTGGTTTTTTTTCTTCTATGTGTTTAGAACTAAATTATGACATCGTTCTATCGATTCACATAAATTCATTCTGAACTTGAAAAGAAACGCAGTATGTGTGAATCGATAGAACGATATCATATTAACTATATTATCAACTATTATCCCAGCCAAAATCAGGAGCGTATACAGGGCGAGGGTCACGGGGGTCATGACCTCCCAACAAAGCGCCACCTCACCTTCGCGGTAAATTGAATGTGGCGCTGGCCTGTAGAGTGAAATGTAAAAGTTTAACAGGACAGTTTGCATATAGTACTGACACAATGTGTAGCTGACGGATTCTACAACGCATTTTTCCAATCTGCTGCGACAGCTACCGCTGGGTTGGGCGTTTGTTTGTCTTCTTTTGAGTAGTAATAGTGGAGTCTGGATTGGGTATAATAATCATTTTCTTGTGTTTTATATAGTGTCGAAAAGTCATCTACCATACCTATCACAGGATGGTAAGTAATTTTGGAATGCATATTTTTTTTAGTGTTTGATTATTTAGAAAAAAACACGCGATGTTTAGCAGCCCGATTATTATGATGCTTTTATATATTTCTTGCACCGATTACTCCTATAGATGAAAAAGCACACAATTTTGAGACTTGGAAAGTGTTATTGTTTCTAAGAAATTGATCAGCGATCAGAAATTGTTTTTTTACCTATCTAATTTTCCGACATAAAAACGATGATGACAGGACAACTTGGTGTTGAGCTCGTAACAAGAGCATACAGACTGACTTAACGAATTTTGATTTAGGGTTCTTACAGAGTATAGAACTCTAGATCCATGCAATAATTCATTATTTTTCATAGCGACACTAATTCAAGCCTGAGTTGTTCAAAATTTTAACGTTTGTAGGAAAGCATTAAATTCTTACAACGAACGGTGCAAACGAATTGGTGGATTAATTCTGGTGGTTCACTCTTTCGGACAAGGGCACAAACATTCAGTTTTCTTAGAGAGATTTGATATTTTTTCTTTAGATTTTTAATGCACTACTAGTGGCCGACCATGGTTCCAAATGGTTAGATTGATTCAGGTGCCTTGGCTGGTCTTGGATTTATGAGTGTTGGCAATTATATAATTTTTTTCACTTCCTTCTAAATTTTGCTACTGTTGGATATCCTGTGTCACAGTTATTAGTTACCCATGATTATAGAGCTGCCATCTGTCACCTATTCACTTTACTATGATATTATGAAACTTGTCGTCACAGGGAGGCAGTTTATTTAGTGCCATTGCAAACGATGAAGTTATTTATAAGTTTAAAAATTTTATCTAACAGCATGGAAATTCATATCGGTTGTAAATATGTGTTGGATAGAAAAGGAGGGAAGAATTCATATTTTGACAGGAGAAGGAAAAAAGTACAGAATCTAATTGAAGTTGCATTCGATATAGACTGAACTACCAAAGTGGCAATGATAATATTTCTGACAGTCAATTATCCTGATAGCCCGGCTTATAAGAGTATGAGGGTCATGTCACAGTACTAATACAATACGACACAATTATTTCATATGTATAGGAAAGGAAAATATTGAGTGCATAAACCACTGCTGTCGTTATTCAGAAATACAAAAACTTTTATAATTTATTTATAACAAAAAGGTCTATCGCTTATGATAAACTACCTATTATAAAAACAAATCGGGGTATTATATGCAAATATTATGTATCTACTAACCCTATTCAACTATGTAAGTACATACGAGTATAATCAGTTAAAATAAAAACAAGTTTACTTCCAAAATATAAAAATGGGTTCACCGATAACTAGGTAAACTAGCAACAATAAGAAAAAACTCTACACCACAGCTTTACATAAATTTCCATTAGTAATATAAAAACAGAAAAAATTACCTAATTTCGGAGGGAAATGTGGAAAACTAAATATTTTATGAAAACAAAAACATAGATATGTTTACTTCAGCATGTACATACATATCTACTTAATCTAGTCAACTGAGCTCACATGTTTTATCTACCTGTGATACGTCAATTAATTTTTTTGCTAGCTAAAGGTACGAGAGCACCATTCATTCGGTAGCTGGGACAATTAGTTTACTTTTAACGTAACTCCGGCTATCAATCTTACGTCAATTTAGTTTTATGAATAAAAATATTTATTTATCACAAATTGGTTGATTTTAATTTAGTTTTAAGTGGGTAATTATGTCGTTCTTCATATGTAGGTAGGTACACATAGCTTAATTGATTATTTTTGGAGTGTTTGTATAGACACAGCTTTAAGGTAAATTATATTACAGGAATTATGCTTTTGCCAAAAAATTTCAAACATCCACTTAATCTTGTCTTGTGAAATATTATTAATCGAATGAATAACATGTTTTGAGTATTTATAAATATCAATTTTGAAAATATATAATTTTATTAGAACTTTATTTAAAATATAAAATTATACGCTAGAGTAAAAAAATTGGATTGGTGGGATTGATCCTAAGTACCAACGATTGCTGTAGGTACATACGTAGATAAGTAGGTAGTTTAGTTGACATTTTATAGGATAAAAGTCAAAGGGTTATTCACTATCGGTTATTAGAGAAATATGCAAAGCTGGTGGCTTAAATTCAAAAGTTGTGTTATTTGTGTACCTTATTCAAGAAATGATATCTTGTTCTGTCAATTTATGAGAACATTGTTTTTATGCTAATAGATGGCGCTGTAATTGTAATGGCTATAGTTTTTTTTTAGTTTTTTTTCTTGAAAGATGATGAAAATTAAATGGATACTAGATAAAAAAAAATAAAAAGCTTTAATTGGTCTAAGACCATGGCTTGATTATACAGACGCAAGGTATGGCTAGCATGAGCGACGGTCGACCAAAGCCGGACATGAAGACCCAGGGCCCCTGAGCAGTTAACAGAGTCAGGGACCCTTTTTAAATATTTAACTTTTATCAACTCACAAACCCCTGACTAAAAATCTTTGTGTCTGAGCGCCTGAGAATGCCGTTCGTGACGAAAGAGTTTTAGGGTAGTAAACGTGGATGGACTTATATGGGGTTTTTTGATTTAGAATGAGTGAATGGGGAGCTTTCCGATATGGTAAAGTTTTCTTACGTTTTGGGAGTTTTGGGGTGGGTGGGGGTGGTAACTATCACTATTGGGGTTGTCCAATTTGGGCCGTGTGTTATATGAGTCGAGAGTCGAAAGTGGTGAGACAAGAGCGGTGAGTCGAGAGTGAGTGGGGAGTTGAATCTCGATTCGAGAGTCACGATTCGAGAGTTAAAAAAAGTTAAAAAAAGCTAAAAGAGTTCAAAAAGGTAAAAGAAAGTAAAAAAAGTTAAAAAAGTTAAGAAAAAGTAAAAAAGTTAAAACAAGTTAAAAAAATTAAATAAAAGTTGAAAAAGTTAAAAAAGTTAAATCGTGATTCGAGAGTGGAGAGAGCGTATTGAATTTATGACTAAAAAGTGGAAAATAAAATATATTAAAAAAACTTTTAAAATAAATAATTTTTGCAAATAAATTGCACTAAAAAGGAAAATGTAATTTTTTCCCTCTCGGTGATACACACAAGAAAAGTTTAGTCGCAAAATAAAAAATGCTACAACTCAGATTAAGTCTTAAAAGTTTGGATATTCATAATTACATATAATCACAATTATTTAAATGAAAATACACAAACTTTTAAGACTTAATCTGAGTTGTAGCGTTTTGTACATATTTTGCAACGAAACTTTTCTTGGGTATATCATTGAGAAAGAAAAAAAAAATTATTTGTTACTTTTTAGTGCAATTTATTTTAAAATTTTTTTTTTTTAATATATTTTATTTAAATAATTGAATAAAGAAAAAATGTTACAGTTATTTTTTATTTATTTAACATACTTACATCGACCTTAGAAAATAAACAAGTATACTTAGAAATATCAGAAATTAGTATGAAATCATATGCAAAGAAAGTGAGTTGCATGTAAACATACGCTTAGGCTGCATTCACACCGGACGTTTTAATTATCCTTTAGTTTTGATTCAATTAGAACGCTACATAAATTTCTATGCATTTCCCTATTTGCATTTACACACCGGTAAAACAAAAAATGCAATAATAGATTACAATGAGACGAACTTTCGGCTCTGCAAAAGAATAGATTACATCACTATAGTACACAAACTGCATTATTTCTAGCTCTATGTACAGCACAGAGAGTAAATTGAGACTGATTTGCTCTGTTGTGGATATTAAACAGTTCAGGCAGAAGCACATCCAAGCAAGCTTTAGGTCTGGCCTTTCTCAGACTTTCACGCAGATTGCTTCAACAAAATAACACCACCACCGGGCTCGGTGCTATCATTGTAATTTTGATAGTATTTGCGACAATTATTTTACATTCTGGGCAGAAATAATTTATTATCGGTTTTCAAGTGAATCTTATTTGCTAAATATCTCATTTGAGCGCTATCCACATTTGGATAAATTTCCAAAAAGCCTTTTTGCAGAATGCACTTACTTAAACTCCAGAGCCATTAACTGTTTTCCCCGTGTAGCTTCAGTGAACGACAAATGAGCTCGGAGGTGCAGACACTTGTTTCCGAAAGTCCCGTCTAAATCTCCTAGAAAGAAGGCTTTCAAGTTCCTTCCGCCTTCGCGGATATCTTGAGATTCCAAGCTATGTAGCTTCATGAGATAATCAAACTTTTTATTCAAGTTCTTATAAACAGAGCCACATCTTTGTAGTTCTGCAATCAACCTGTCAATAGGATTGAAAACGGCAAATCTGAATGCGTCTCTGCCGGAGAGTGCCCTTCTTGGTGTTGCCGTATAAAACTATGAAAGGGTTTCCGATTTGGTAGTCAATTTCTGAACTTGTATTTGCAATTTTTATGAAAACGCCGTATCTGAAATTTCGATCTCGTTTCTTTTTACGTCATCAATTGAGAATTTGGTAAAACCACCCCTGTATGCAATCATAATAAATAATGTGTATTAATTTTCTTTTTAATGTCCGGCTACGTACGTCCTCCATGTATACAATTTCGGCCTATGGTGGGGCCCCTATACAAGGTTGGGCCCCTAGGCAAGTGTCTACTTTGCCTAGGCAGAAGTATGCCTTTGCGGCCGGACATCTTGGGGGTCATCAGATGATTGTACTAAAGATATTTTATATTAATTTCAGCAATCATGAACAAAATATTAAAAGTTCAATAGACGCGGATTAAGATTTGTGTAATTGCTTAAAAGTATTTTTTTTTTTTATTTATTTAGCTGAAATTTTTATTTACTGTGATCCCTATTGTTCATTGTCAACGCTGTTGCCAAATAATGCTTTTTTTGTTTTTTTAAATAATTTTTCTGAATTCCTCATATGAACTGTGATGCCATGACGTTTACAGCTGAACTCACTTTTTTTTCTTATTCGTTACAGTGATCATAGTGACCTTCAAAATTTAACTATGTACAATTTTTCACAATCGTTATGAACTCACCAATATCTTATGTGAATCATAGGAAAAAATATTTGTATGTATGCAGACTGGCGGCATCTTTATTGTTATATTTTTATGCTTGTTCTAAAAATAAATGAAACAATGCAACTGAAAGTGATCTTAGCCGATGACCTTTGTTCACATTTTAAGCTTAACACATTAAAAAAAAATAGTGACAATATTTAATAGATGGTGAGAAATTTTTTGGCACCAAGATCAATTTTTTTCATTTAGTTGCGTTCTTTTCGAAAATATATATTCGATGAAATTATAGCTTCGTTCTTATCGAAGATGTGGTCTAAATCTGTTACACACTGCCACTAATTTATGATAAACTTTTCTTCTTCTTTATTTTATACATATATTTTTTTTTATACCTAAACTTTGCTGTTTCTGTTTAGTATATCACGTGAATGTGTGTTGAAGAAATTTTTTGGCAATGAGAAAAGTGTCGGCATTGATGACTTCAGCTGTGCTCACATGACTGCATGAAGAAAAATTTTCACTCCTTTGCCATGCCATACTTAATACGCCGTCAAAAATATAGCGAAACGTTGCTGCTGTTAAACTAAAATGCCAAGAGATAAGAGGGGAAAATTACTGGTCTAGCAGCTAGAGTGTGGCGATGTTGAACTGGTGCAGATTGGATGAATACTCATCTATCTATATACATACCTACCTACCTACCTACCTATCTACTCTAACTGACGAGACTCTGACTATAAAGTAAAAATAAATCATCTTAATAGATTTATACAGAATTGCATTCTGAGAGATGCTGAGGAATTGCTTGGAACTTGTTCAGAGACCGACTTTTTCAGTTCTATTTCAAACTGGGTCAAATCTGGTTCTTCTATAAACGCCACAAATTCCCCATTCCTAGTTATATGTAGCATCGAGAAAGATGCACGAAAGGAATCTTGTTTGTTGCTGGCACTGTGCGATTTTGTTTTTTTTTTCGGACATATGATTATCTATATTATGTATAGATGGCACCACATATATACAGAATTATTTTTATGACTTGATGATAGATGGATTTTGAGGCTTGAAATATGTCTAGATCTTTTTTTCGGCTCGAATTTGTTTAGGTATAAAATTTTGAAAATTTATGTCCTTGAAATTCATGCCAAAGTCTGTTGAAATCGTCTTATTTATGATAATTTATTTGTCCCAAGTCTTAAGATAAGTGGAGGATTGAATAGATTTACGCTTTTATACATATCTACGTGTACAAAGAGCATAGAATCTAATAGAATCATGTCTGGCGGCCGCCATAGAGATTGATCGGAAGTTGATTATATTTAATTGTTATTGATTGCGATGCGAAGCAAGTCAGTATCTACACTTATTAGAATATTCTCGAGAGTCTGTAAAATTTTACATAATTTTACGGTCTTAACATATAAAAAGGACTGTAGATATTTTTGAATAATGGATTTGCGCATAATTGTGAACATCGTAGAGTAAAGAATGAATTTCTTCAGGTATAATTTTGTTTATTTTAATATTAAATCATTGCGAAATCTTTTTATATTTTGAACAATCTTATTGTGCAAAAATTGTGTGTCTGTTGTAATCCGTATGTTCATTACAAAAATTACACTTGATCGACACAATTATTCGCAAGACATGTTTGAATGGTTTTTTGTTTTTCAAAACTCCCCGAAAAAAATTTTTTATATAAAAATATAGCAGCACTGAAAGAAAATTTTGTTGTTGTTAATAATAGTATTTTTTCCATAAAAATAGTATTATTCCTTAGATCATATAACGAAAAGAATCGGCTATGCTGTGTAAAATTAGTGTACGTGTGATAAGCATTTTTTCTTGCGACACGGAGAGGAAATGACAAGAGGGATATCGTCTTGTTATTCGTCAGTTCGACAAGTCTAATTTATTTCTGACATTTCAGATTCTATGACAAGAAGTTCAGGTTTCATTTAGCGATTTTGTAGTAAATAATTAATTAAAAGTGATTTTTACTTATGTCGTTTTCGTTTGAACATCCAGGTTCGCTCTGGAGGCAACTCCGTTCAATCGAACGGTTTCAGAGTGCACCTGAAAAAGTTCGCTTGTGTATGTATACTAAAGTCAAAGTAGCTATGAACTTTTTTCGAAAACTGGTTGGTAATTTGTTTGCGGAATAATTTTGAGGATAATATAATAATAGTAGAGTGGTCTTAATAATAACTGTTGACTTTAAAATTAATTAAATAATATTAAATCACAACTAGACTTTGTTTGTGTGAGTGAACTCATAGTGTACCCGAGTAAGTTTTCAGAGTGAAACTGATGCTTTTTGCGTTGCCACCAGAGGCAACCCATGACGTCATATTTGCTTCAAACGAACGCTTTGACAGCACTTAGGTTGCCTCCAGAGCGAAACGGATGTTCAAACGAAAACGGCATTAATAGTAGTGTGCTACAATAGTTAAATATTGTTTTGTGAACGGGATTTTATATAATCGAGACTCCGGAGTCTTGAATTATCGCGATGAAGTTCGCTGTGCTGTGCTACACAGGAACAATCGGTGATATTCTTTTAGGAAATCATTTTGCTGGCAAGCTTTATTCTTTTAATAATAAATTCTAGTGTTTTAAATAAAATAAAAGTGAAATATTTATAAAAATAAACAGTCGTGGCAAAAAATGTAATATTTTCCAATGCCGGTTTGTTTGTTTATAATTGAATTGTCATTGTCGCCTTAAGTTACAGTAGCCATACAAAGGCAACACCAAAAATTATTATTATCAGAAAATAAAAGGGGCACTAGAAAAATTCGTAAAAATGTAAAAAGTTATAAAAAAATTATAAAATTATAAATTTAAAAATTAATTTAAAAATATTGTGATATAATGGGATCTCTTCTATTGAATTTCTTCAATACTTAATAAAGTTTCAATCACTAAATTATTCGCCCGGTGTGAAAATATCGTAGTTTACTACTTCCATGACTAAAACAAATACATCTATGCGGTTCTACTACATGCAGAAAAATGCTTAAGTTTTTCTTCCTCACAGCCTATCCTTTTTGTTATATGATCTAATTATTATTCACTAGAGAGGATTTCTAGCACTCTTTTCTCTATTTTTATTTTGAAGCTAGAAACCATATCTATCTATGTACAAAAAATTATGATGGCATTCGGCTTTGCTTTTGATTTTTTAAAGTAACCAAAGTAACCTGTATGGTAGCACTGCACTGAGAGGAATGTATTGTTTTTTTTTCTACTGCGGACCTCTGGCACCTTTTGTTTTTGTATTTTTATTTTGAAGCAAGAAGTCTGACTTGCAATCGTTCAACAGAACTTTAGTTTCAGTGGGAAGCTTTCCAGTGGCTAGAAAGAGACTTAAGGAAGGAAACTACGTTGCATCAAAGTGTATGTGATGTATGCAATAAAATAGAGGAAAAGGATATTTAAAGTTTCTGAAAATTTAACTGAAGAAGTCGAAGTAGTCGAAGACGGTGAAGAAATTATTCGGTAATTGAAGGAAAAATTTCCAAAGATGCAAACAAATGCCTCGAAGTATCAAATTATCACCATCGTACGTAAGATCAAAAATGAATTCGACATAACTTATTATATGGCACACAGAGCGAAAGGTTTGCAAATTGAAAATGGTATCTTGTCTTCACCAAAACAAAAATTTGACAGTAAGTTTCTCATGGAAGAATTCAAAAGCCTTATGACTTTCCACTGAAGGTGTTAAGGTAAAAAAACAACATAAATTAGTGCTGATCAATCTCCGGAAGGCATATCAATTTTTTAAGGACAAATATCCCGACAGAATGATTGGATTTGTCCTCTGCAGTATGTTTTAGCAAATTCAAGTGGGACTCATTGTGTCTGCCTTTCTAGATATACACCATCAAAATATAAAATTGATGTTTGAAAAAGAAATAAACTAAATTCTGACGAAATTATGGCATACCTATATTGAACTTCTTCCAACAATTTTATGGCAAAAACCTAATGAACACTGCTTTCTTACTAAATGTAAAAATTGTCTAATGTTACAAATTCTGCACGAGAAAATACATTTGGCTCTTCTGAAGAAAGATATTGAATACCTGACCTTCAAACAGTGAAACCAAACCGACAGGTGTATGTTTCAAACTATTGTGATGCAAAGTTTAGAGTTTGTTGATTCATTCTGTAAAAAAATTTATCATAAGTTTCTATCGCATAGCAGATCAACAAATAAAATATTTCAAGCACCGGAAAGATAATGTGGGAGAAAATGAATGTGTTGTTATTTGTGATTTCTCAGAAAATTATTCTTTTGTCATTCAAGACGTTGTGCAAGGCTTTCACTGATCCAATATACAAGTTTTATCGTATTAGCGGAATCAACAAGCAGAAGGCGAAACTTCCTAATTTAAAAAGGATATGCATCTTTTCAGACGGTTCTGTGGATAACAGTAGAAAAATTGGATGAATTTCTATAACCTGTGCAAAATGCACGACAAATTTGGTATTGCAGCAGAGGTGTACTAAATAGGAACGACAAATTGGCCAACCTTCACCGACCACTAGACCGACATATTACCAACGAAGAGGAGTTGTACAATTGGGCAGTTAGCACTCAATCCAAAATGCATTTTCCCCTTTTAAACAGGAAGATCAAGAAGGAAAGGATCTAAAACTGAAGAATAGATATGATAATGTGAAGCAAATACGAGGAACACAAGAGTATCATTCTTTTATATCCTGTTGTATTTCGGTAAGGCATTATTCATTTTCTAACACAGCTGTAGTTTTTAATATCTAAAATTAACAAATCGTTTAAAAAATTTTTAAATTCTTATATAATACGTTTTTTTAGCAGGCTTTTTCCCCGCCGACTACCACCTCGACGTGGTGGGCGGGTCTATTAGTTCTGTTCCTCTGAGCAGTACCATTAGGTTTTTATGGCAGAGCCACTCATGGCAATAACTTCAGAGGAGCAGGATGAAGCTAAGAGCAGTTCCATTAAATTTAATATTCAAGTGATACTACTTTGGTTATATGGTGACTTTAAAAATTCATATATATTAAAAACGAAGCTGAACGCCATCCATCGCAATCGGGAAAACAAAAAAATATGGATGAGCTATTTTGGTATTCCTTACAAACTGTGAAAGTTTCATCCAAATCGGAGATGGCCGAGTTTCAAGGTGATCGGTTTTGTGTAGAATGGCTGAATAATATTTTTTGATGTGCTCAAGCAAAACCCTCGAGAATACTTCCCAAGCCATGAAACAGAAACCTATATGTGTGCGTTCGGAGTCCGTTCTCTAAAATGTTCTATATTGATGCTTATGGAAAAGTACAAAACATTGATTTTATAAATGCTATAGAGCCCAAACTACTATCCATACAGAAAAATAGTCTTGTAGTAATTTACAGCTTGGTTCCTTATCTTCCCAAAGGCTGCACTTACTATATACCTTCCTTAACAAAATAATAAAATAGTTTTGATTAAAAAGTAACCTTACCATTTTACGCTCAATACCTCTCAGCTGTGCATGTGTGTATGTGCAGCCGGAGTCCGAATCTATAGGCAGCTACATTCGATATCACCAGCCCACGGCATCGCATGACGGCACAACGACATTACAATGATTACTCAGCTGAGAATTTTTGTTTGAGAAATCGTAGTCATTTGGCTAAGATAAATTTTTTTAAATAATTTTGTTAGCAAAGGTATGAAAATTTTATTACGGATCGGAAGATAAGAAAGCAAGCTTAAGATTATCAGAACACCATTTTTCGGTGTGAATAGTAGTTTAGGGCGGAGGAGCTATTCAAATCAAACTTTTGTCAGTTTTACATAAGAACACTGCAAATATTTTAGAATGTAAGGACTACGTTGGGCCTCGCATGTGGTAGTGAGGGAGTCCCTTTCATGGCTTGTGAAGTATTCTCGAGGGTTTTGGCTCAAGCTGTTTTCTACTATATGAACTTGTGAGCATCACGTCGAAATATATTGAGATTGATTGTTGGGATAGTTTCTGCTGTTCGGCGCGTCTTGTTAAATCATCATATAAATTGTACGAATTCAGTTGATTATTAATGCTTTAAATTTTGAAATGAATCAAAACCTATATATACTTAAAAAAATCTTAAATTTGTAAAACTAATTTATCCCACTTTTTTTTGGCGTCACTACCACATCAACTTTTTACCACTACTTGGAAGTCTAGTTCAAATTAGAGCTGAAAATTGGTTCCGGATATCCTAATATCCGGATACCCTGATCTGCAAACTATCCGATGCCTGAAATTTAGATCCGAGCTATCCAAATCCGGATCTGGATCCAAACTATCCGGACTATCCGGATCCAAACTATCCGGATTTGAATCCAAACTATCCGGATTTGAATCCAAACTATCTGAATTAGCCGGATCCAGACTAAGCAAGAGAGGTTCAATATTTCATTCAAATTGCATTGCTTCATTTGGGAAAATATAAATTTCCATTTTCCCAATGAAACAATGCAATCTAGAGGAAATTTTGATCCTTTTTTGATTAGTCTGAATCCGATCTGATTCGGATCCGGATACTTGGATTTGAGGAATCGGATCCTAATTATTCCGAATAATCCGGATAGCAAATTATCCGCATAATTTCAGCTCTAGTTCAAATACGATAGAGCCTTGGATATCAGTCCCATAAACAATTTACCCGTACTTTCCAATATTTGGGAAATATTCTTAAAGAACTAAATAACCCGGTCTTCTGTTTCTAATATCATCTATGTCTTCTAGGCAATATTGCAACTGCAAAGTCCAAATATTGGCTTGGACATTATAATAAATTCTGAAATGGTAAAGTTTAACCAGAGTGATATATTGTGAAATATTATAGAGAGATACTCAACGTTTTTAGTCAAAAGAACATCTAAAGAGTACCAATAAATTTTTAGTAAAATTCTAGCGAAAAATTTAGATGTGTTTTAACCCTATAGAGGAGGCTGTGTGCCTATACTTAGTATTTTGTGGAATTGAATTTTGTGGTTGTATAAAGTGTTGGAGGTATTCTGTTTGGCATAGTTCATCCATTTTTGTTTAATTTTTATCAAAGAAAGATTTTTAAGTACAACCCAAATGATTTCAAAAATAAATTTCTTTAGCTGGGAAAATAACAAAAAAAAAAATCCAAACGTCCAAACGGCTGTCTTTATAATATTGAAAGTAAAATTCGAAGACGCTTTCGTGCAGATTTCACATGTTTAGTTGTTTGGTTTACTCTGTTTTCAAATTCCTACTGAAATTAAATTAAATTAAAACTTCAATCTGCATGCAGCGAGCATTACCCCCCCCCCCTTTTCCCACCAATCTATTGATGTAGATTTAAATTTAATTTTCTGATTTTGTCCTACTAACTACATACCAAAGGTAAAGTAAAACTTTCTAGAAGGCTGAATTTATGCACAACACCTTGATTGTATCAAAGCAAAGTGTCCGCATAATTTTTCTGTAAGTTTTTCAGGTGGGGAGAATTTTCCACTCAAGTGAAAGTTTCTACTTTCTAGTGAGAACTGTGGATCTAACTAAAACTTTCGCCTCCAGTTATTTTATGAATTAAAAAACTAAAAATATATTATTCCTTGAAATTTTGAAAATAAAGTATAATCAGAGTTGCCAACAACTTTCATAAAAAATATTTTTTTAGACCAGAAGTTCTGGGCGAATGCAGCTATTTCTTTTCCTCATTGTATTTTTGTTAACTGTTATATTGAAGATAAACCTGTTGTCGTTAAGTGGTGCAGGTGCATCAGTAAACCTCATACTTTAAAATTAAATTTTAAATTAGAGTCTGTTACAGAGGTGCCCCACTGAAGTGTAGGTATTTATAAGGAACCAGTAGTCAAAGTCAGTAAACAAGGTATGGCCAATTCATCTGTCACTTACGTCATTTGGAGACAAATGTCATAAATTTGTTCGTCTCAATTTCAATCGTTCTTACTAAAGTGAAAAAGATAATAATAATTATCTTCCCGAAGAGATTTACATGAAGAAACTAAGCTTTTTATTAAATATTTAACCTGGTCTTGCTTTTGCAACTTAATACTTATCTACTTTTGCAAACTTAACACAGGAAATGACATTTGACACCAAATGACATTGGAACACAAATTCCTCTTAAATCGGCCATACTTGTTAATCTTTGTACCATGATATGTACCTAGCTATATTATATATTTTTTTGATGGAACAACATTTAATTTTCATTTGAGTTGTATCTATGTAGGCTTTTAAGTGGTACCTTAAACTTTTTCTTTTTATTTAAAATTATCTGTCGCATTTAACTTAATAAATTTCACTATATTTCCGATAAAGATCAATTTTATATATGTATTTAAATAATTTACATATAAGACTACATATACGTAAACAAAAATGTCAAAACGAGTGGGAGTAAAAAATTCTGTGCGTATTTGAAAAAAAAACAAAAACGGGACTCTAGCCCAAATATTGGAAATATTCAAAACAAAATTTAAGGTAAATATAATTCATTACACCTTAGGCATAAACTATTAAAAGAAAAAAAATGTTTTTCGTCGTGCCCCTCACTTATACTGCGGACTGACCCAATATAGTAGAATATGCATAGTTACGCCATTGAATGCGTGTGTGCCATTTTATAAATAACTAATTTTTTTTCCAAAGTGTAGCAAGTGGATGAATCTACAATGTTATTTATAGATTTGTCCATTATCACATTTCAATGTGTTTATTCATAATTCATTTAATTTTTACCGAAATTTTTGGCAATGTTCACACTTTAAATTTGCAAATATATTTGCGCGCGAAAAAAAAAGTAGTAATAACAGAAAATCATGTGCGGATATTAACGTAATTGTTGACATTATTTAATTTATTTGCAGAAAACTAGATTAATAGTGTGGTAAAAATTATACTTCTGTATATAAATATTAAATATTTTATTTTTAAACTATAAAATTTAAATATTTAATCAATAATTAACATGCACGTTTCTTTACATAGGTGTTAGTAGTTTCGCACAAAATAGTGTTAATGTATTGAATGATGATTTCATGGGTTGTGAACTCAAATATGATCCACAGAAGTATAAATGAAGCGAACAGTACAAATAGTTCGCTTCAATCGACAGAACAATTTGTTCTCTGCAGTATATGGGAGTTCTAGAACAAGGTACACAAAAGAACACAGCTATTGTTACGGTGACAAGTGTTGTATTCATATTCTACTACAAATTGTCCAGAACCTTCCATTTCAGAAACATCGATTCTCCGAACCTAAAGTTGTTTACTGTCCGAACCTTATAACTTGTACGTAAAGTTTTCATTTCCAGTAGATGTCCCTTATCTTTTTTTGTTGCACGTAACAATATATGACCCGGTTTAGAAAGGTCAGTATGCTGACTCTGCCGCACGAGATCTGTAGGTAAGGTGATGTTTCATTCCTGCCCCCAACCATCGTATTACCGATAAGTTTTCGTGCTGCAGAGGCAGCATACTCACCCATCTAAATAGGGTCTATAAGAAATGCTTGTACTAGTCATAAAACCAATGACACACCACGAGAAATTGATCTGTCGATTTTTGTATGAATTTGGGAATCAGCTAGAATTCACCCTAGAATGGCGACCACATAAACGATGTAATTTTTTTTCGCTGTTAAAATAGTTCTAATAAAACAATTGTGCCAACAGTTTATACAGTGATAGCCGAAAATATATTTTTGATCATAATATTGAAAACTCTAAGAAATCTGGTGCTACGGGTAGGTAATAAATCAATTTTTTTAGAAGAGATGTAATATTTATAGTGACAAATACTCGGAGTATTTACATATAAAACTAATATTTTCGCAGCTACAAATTATTATTTCCTACTCAGTGTGCTTTTTTTGAATTTCCACAAAGCAAAGCTTTAAAACAATTAAAAAATTACAAATATGAAAAAATGTTTAGCCAGCAGAAAAAGCCAATTGTACGAAAACTAATTAAAATTTTTGGATGGCCGATAATGTAGGATTTAGGGTGCCTGGGAGCAATGCGTCTTTTCGGAGTTAAGAGAGCTATGTGATTTTGGGAATGTTTTCTCCCAACATCCCGTAACTTCCTGATTATACAATCTATGAAGAAGTTTTTCAGCTCAAATGATAGTAAACCGTCCAAGCTTTCTAACGAATTTTGAACATCACTCTACCCCGGTTATAAAATTGATGCTTTTTGTTTTTTTTTTCAATTTGAACAATTTTTCCGTCAGAAGGGCTGATAACCGTTACATTTTTTGAAATATTTTTTCAATTGAAGCAATTTCATTGATTTTGCTACTGGAGATAGAAATTGCGCCTAATTTTATGCAATTCCACACAAAATTAGCAAAATTTATTTCATAAAAACGAGTTTATCTAAAAAACGATTGCATGTAGGTAGTATCAAATGAAAGGTAACCCTGTTATACATTTTTTTGTTTATAACAACCTTCAACCTTATCTCCTGTTTCATTTAAGACCAGCAATTCAAAATCATCCTGACCATCATTTATGAAAAAAAAAAAAAACAAAAAAGAAAAACAGCATCCTCAGCTATTCAAATTTGTCTTAAGATGTAACAATTGATCGGCATATATAAGTGGTGCTTGCTGTAGTTAATACAATTAACTCATTAGAGCAAAGTGAAAACAACAGAGGGTGCAAGATAGATCCTTGTGGTACTCCTGAATATATCAATTGAAAATTGGAATATAAGTAAGGAATAGAGAAATTAAATTCCATTATCAGTTTTCTGAATAGCTTGTTATAATTCAATAGTAATCCGTATACCATTGATTATTTGAACAAGAGCTGTTATACAGCTATGCGCAGCTCTAAGGCCAGTTTATTGGTCGTTTAGTAAATTATGATATACATACAATGTACCTATATCTATTTATCTGGTCAGATATAATTTATTCAATTACATTAGATAAAAAGGGTAACATAAAAATGTAATACGAAAATTATTCTTCCAAATTCCAATTATTATAGTCAAGCCAATTTGTGCGTATTTTTTTTACTATCGACATTGAATTACGCATTCAAACTTATTACAAGTACAAATTACTACTAGCAATCAAAGGGATTCCGTTATTTTGATTCAATCTAGAATTCGCCGTCACTGATTCATATCTAGAACAATAAATAAAAATTTATAGCCCATCCAAAGTTTCATCCAATGTTCTTTCTCTTCTCTAAATCTTCATAAACAAATAAACTTATTAGCCAGCACCAATCAAATAATCCGTATTTACCTAGCAAAAGAAAAAATCAATTTTATTTCCTTAAAGTTCCAACAAATATTTTCAAATCAAAATTAATAGAGGAATTTATTTATTTTGAGTCATATAATAAAAAAAAAAAAAGAAAAACAAAAACAGTGTGGCAGGGCAGTGTGGGTTATATTTAATCTCCAAGTTCAATCGAAAATTCTCAAAGCATTAAGAAAATGAAAATTGACGTCCACCAACCTTTTCCATTTGGCTATAAATTTTTAAACATGTGTAACTAACTCACTAAGGGTCGACACTAATGAAAATAATTGCCGTGTGACATTTATAATTTATTTTTGGGTAAATTGAATTGCAAGTTGTACTACGACACAAGTACACATTCGGCAGCGGAACAAGACAAACTCATTCTTAAGTTATTTTGTTGATGGGATCTAAATTTGAAGCGCACTAATAATAAACATCGCATTTTGCTATTCTCTGATGTCTTCGGGCTGCTGGCTGTGGTCAATTCTGTTCAAAAACTAATGAGACTAAAGATACAAATTTTCATTTCTTTTAAAGATTTTATTTTTTGCTATGAATATAAAAATTTAATCTTATGTAGAATTTACATAAAGTAATAAAGAAAGGAATAACAAAAAAAGAAAAGAAAACCTTGGTATTTCTGTGGTATTTCTTATTTCTTGTTTTTTTTTCTTTGTTTTTCTATTTGTTTTAAAATGTCTTAACAAAAATGTAAACAAAGTTTAAATATTTGTTGAAAATTAATTTTAATTCGAATTTTAAAATGAACTGTTTCATTAAAAGGTGAAGAACTTATACATGTATCAATTATGAATATAATCTACAAAAACCAGACAGAAAAAAATGTAAAAAATAAATGTAAAAAATAAAAAATTAGCCAGCTAATAAGACATTTGTCTAATTTATAGAAGACATCTGCGAATTTATTCACGCGATAGTTTTTTTCTTCTTAATTCTAATAAATTAACTTAGACATATGTAGTTAATTAGTTGGTTAGTAAAAAATATTTCACCGCGTCTTGAAGCAGTCTCGAAGGCTCACACTCCTTCCATAATTTAAAACCAAAATACTACACCTAAAATATTTTGGCAAAGACCGATAGCCAACACAGTCACTTTTGGTTAGATTACCCCACGTACAGAGCTATTGCCGTCTTTATGTTCCAGGTCATGACACAGAGCGATTTTGATTTTTTTTTACTTGCAATAGGACGAAATCGTACTACTCTAATACATTCAAAGAATTTGATGTCAGGGCCTGGAACATAAAGACGGCAATGATAGTACCCGACTGCCGACACAGTCTTTTTTGGTTAGAACAACAAAAGAACTGTAGAGGAAGCTAAACCAAGTACAAGGAAATAGCTACTGAGTCTTAACAAGTCAGTCCGGACGGCTCTTGTTTCCATGGGCAGGGGTTTGTTGATAGCCCTGTATGCAGAAGTTTCGGACAGGAAAACAAAACGGTGACTCCTTTCTCTATCACTGGCTGGCCCTGTCCGATAAGCGATACAGATTCCTTGGCTCATACCTCATAAACAAGTGAATTGCATAAAGCGGTAAGGAAGAGCACTCTGTAGTCCCTGAGCTTACCCAGGAATAGGAAATAAGGGTAATCTGAAATTCACAACTTTTAAGATAGTACAATTCGAATTTTCGAAAAATTGTCTGTAACTCAAACTGACCCGTCTGAAAAGTCGCAATTTATAAATTTACTGATACAAAATATTATTACAGTGTTTAGTAATTTAGTTAGATGGCGCTGTATGTACAAATTTGAGCTCAATTTTTAATTTCAAAGCAACAAAATAGTACTGTTGAAATAAAACATGAAATCGTTTAATAGTCGACTACGCAGGGTGAATTGGGTACGGTTGTCATGGGGGGTCGGTTGTAACATCCGGAATAGCTCAATAACTGCTCACGATTGTGTGACTCACTATATGGGTGGGGTAATGCACTTACATGTATGAATTTGCTCGCTATATGGTAATTTTAGTAATATATTTTGACATTTCACCTCAAATTTGTCATACTTTTATATTCACCATATTCATTTTGATTTATCCTTTTCATCAACCACAAAAAACTAAAATGGATTCGTAATGAATAAACATCAGAATATACGCCTAAAAGTACGACAAATTAGCCAACTGCTTCCGAGGCTGGGACAAAAATTTTTTACTGGGGTAAATGAATATTCTACATCTAATTAGAGCAATACAAGTGCTTAAATTAGAAATAATATTTTGAATTTGTAATGTGAAGTGTTATTTTCAGTTCATTTTACGTAATGCAAGACTTGCTGTGTTGAATAAAAACAGGAAAAAATCAGTAGAAAAATTCATTTCATTTAGGCGTATATTTTGACATTAAAGTATGATCAAAGATCAGATTTACCCCCAGAGGGATTTTTTGTTTTAAGTAAGTTTTTGATCTTATAGACTGAAATACAATGAATGCGACACGAAATTGTCGACTGTGTTTGTCGCAGACGTAATGCAATGAATGCGACATTGTCGTTATCATTTCAAGAAGACGGCAAAAGCATTGACCCATCTAAACTGATGTTTTTAGAAAGTTTATGTTTTTTTTGGCTGACATCTATCAGAACTCTGACAAGAAATATATTTAGCGTGCTAAAGAACGACCCGGGCCGATAAATTCATGCTAAAATTGGTTGGAGATTTACTGGTGGTGCCACCTATAATCAAGAACAACAAGCCAAATTTAGCGTGTTGACGTTAGTACCTGGTCTCGCTAAAACTCAGAATAAATTATCATCAATAGCTCTTAGCACGATAAATTTTATATGAAAATTTAGTTTATAGCAGACCTCAAGACCTCAGTACTAGGCTGGCTTTAGTTCCAAAATATATCTGATATTAAAATAGATTATAACAAATTCATGCTAGTTATTCATGACAACTTCTACTATAATTATAATGTATAAGCACTTTCAAGTACCTACTCTTCAATATAATTAAACGTTTTTTCTTGTTTTATAATTAAGCCAAGCTCGGGATGCCATATGATGCAAAGCACAAAATGACAGGAACCAGATAAAAGAGGGATTTATGGAACGTGAAGCGGGTGGCGGAGGTGCTAATGTATGTCACCTTGATAATGATTTCTTGTAATTTCTGCAGCAAGTGGTAATTATTTTGTCGGTGATCATAAATTATTATTATGGGAAAATAGTTATTGTATTGTTGTATATACTTGCAGCATAGCAATTTGCAATAAAGGAAATTAAATTTTTTTCTTGTTAGCAAATTGTTTCAAATCGTGATACACGCAAGTGTTAAATGGTGAATTTTGAACACTTTATATATAGAAGAAAAATTAAATTTAGCAGTCATAAAGTAAAGTATTGCTTTAGTAAAGTTACAAGAGCTAAAAATAATGTTTCAAGTTTTGGTAATATTATCACTTTTGATCCAAATTAATTTTGGAGAGGCCAATCCGAATATGGTATTTAAATACATAAATTTTTAATTATATTTATATTGCAAAATATTTGAAAGGATATTGCACATTATCCAGGTGTATTTAAATTTCGAACGATATAAATATGTAGAAAATGTGGTAAAGTCGTAATGGTTATTTTGCAAATTTTTGGAATACTTATTTCGAGCAATTTCGAATATTCAAATTCCCAAGTATTAAAATTGTTAAGTTATTTCGACTAAAAACATTTAAAGATTCTGACTTTGTATATAATGTTTTTTTTTTCGATAGAAATGCCGACTTAATTATTGTAGAGTTCTAAAATAGCCTGGTTCTATTGCTGTGGCTAGAAATGTCAGAAGTGGTATACTTGAAGGGAAATATTAAACACATCCCTGCTAGCAATTAATTTTAACACGCAGGCAGAATATGTATTTTTACTCTACCTGGGGCCGGATTCTATATCACGGAGAATTGCGGAATTTCGTTTTCTCCGATTAAAAGTCTCTAATTTTCCATTCGCAACGCAATTACTAGTCCGGGGATTATACGAGTCAGTAGAACTGACACTGATACAGCTTTGTGTAAACCCCTACTGATTAGTCTTTTTACTGTCAAACATAAAATTAAAATGGACAAAACTAAATATAGAACGTAGATGTTAATGGAAATTTGTGTTTATATTTCTAATCATCTCTCGTTTGAGTAGATAATGACTGAACAGAGTTTAATATATATTGTAATCTTTATTTTTTAGAGAAAAATGATGGAATAAGGAAGAAATCCTTACCAATGCATACCGAAGAGGAATTTCTGCACCGCTTGATGAAATTTTATAATGAACTGATTATTCAGTTGATCTAACGCCTAGCGTTTTTAGTCAGTAAAATTTGACAGATAAAATCAGTACTATCCATCAGCACTACTGACTCGTGTAACATGCTTGGAAAATTAGGGAAAATGTGAGAGAAATGATAAAAGAGAGATTGCAATTCCGACCGGTTAGAGCGCTGTTTTCAGTAAATTCCAAAATATTCCACATTTTACTGGTGACAAATCGGAATTTAATTAATATTTTTTAATTTTATGTTATTGAAAGTGCTGTGGATTTAAACTTTTATAATTAGTTGATTTTAATTACTTATTTTGGTGAATTTAATTTGAAAATTCCTAGGTACAAAATACACGGACAATTCTCTCAGTTGAGAATTCTTCTTTTTTACTTTTCCACTTGCATGTGCAACTGGAATAGAGAATTGAGCAATTCTCAAATCAAGTTCGTCAAGTTACAGAATTCCAAGTGGAGAATTAAATATCGAAACAACTCTCATTTCCCAAATTCCCCAATTCTCCGTGTTACAGAATCCGGCTCCGGCCCGTGGAGCACTCCAAATCCTGTAAATTGAAATTTCTTGTTGTAATTTGCTTTACTTTCAGAACCGTTCTAATGTTCGGATTGGTCAAAAAATTCAAATTATGTAGACATCTGATTTCTTTAATAGCTGCCATTTTTTGTTGATGTCACAATCATTTGAATTTGATAAAATGTGTGATAAAAGTGTTAGAAAATTTCGTGTTTAAGTTCGGTACAAATTTATTGTATATAAGTATGTAAATTAATATCCACGGTAATCTATGGCCGTACTTATGCACCGTTTGTAAATGTTCTCATTTATTAGAAATATGACGGAGTACACGTCAATTTGCCATCAGCATAAAAGTTTAGCATAGGTAGAATCAAAATCGGAAAGTTTTGTTTTTGCCCAGATTTACATATTTGTTTATTCCCTCTTTTTATTTAGTAAAGCCATAGTATCGAGTTCGAGTAAAATGTGACATTTCCATACAAGTGTTAGTGCTGGTAAAATCGCAAGCAAAAATTTTACGGTTGATTGCACCAGTAAAAATTGAAGGCTCCCTTTTTATAATATATAAATTCTCTGCTCATTTTACTAGGTATTTTAATGCAAGAAGCATTAAATGACGTATAAAATTTTAACATTCCCATTTCAACACGGTACATATAATACAAGTATTCTCATTAAATTTTGACACATGTTCGATGACGTATTTTGGTGACTGGTGTATATACATTTCTATAGGAAAGACAGAGTATTGTGTTCTCTGTACCGTGCATTTCTATGAAAATTTACAGATTGTTTTTTAACTGATTGAAGAAGGTTTGTTTTGTGTTATTAAAATATAAAAATCTTACCAGTCATTTTAATGTGAAATATTTGGAGACTGCGTTAAATTTTACTTTTTCCCATTTTAGGCCCGAATCCTTCAGACGTGAGAGATGTCGTAAACGATGCATTATGATACCCTGAACATATTTTATTTGGTTGGGAGTAAACGTTTGATCTGGTAAATTTTGGAAAATCTAGTACAGAATCGCGTTCCTTAGGTCCCGAGAAGAAGTTTGAGTACCCACGCTCCTATACTCGGAGGCTTAAATAGCTATTTATAGCCATGCCCAGACTGACGTTTTAAGTATTTCCCTCTTTTTTATTCGAATTGAGGTACTCGATTTTAACTCGATAGGGCTATGTCCGATCGCAAAACGGGTTTCACTGTTAGTCTCAACTCATTACCATTTACAATTCGTAGAAGAAAATTTTTCTCTGGATAGGTACTGTAATGGTTGGGGCTAGGAACCCTCGGAGGATGGAGGTGGTTCCAATACGAGATGTTGCATATCAAATTAAAGGTCTCGCCGAGTACTATCAGTTGGTGTACTTCTTCTCGATTCAGAAAACTATCTCTGGACGTTTTTGCCGCCGGAAAACCAATTTTCATGCACTTGGGTGCATACATCACAATTACTACCTACATTTTGCATATTTTTTTGCAGTTCTTTCTTCCATGCCCATTAGTGTTCTATTGTGAACATTTTATCATAGGAAGTCATTTTCTCCATGCTATCACGGGAAGTAGAAAAGTCTCTTTCACTCAAGAAAATCGCTCAAGCTACATTCGATCGCCAAAGCTTTCCCCCGCATAATTGAAATAAAAATTGTTAATAAAATATGTTCAGAATATCATAATGCATCGTTTAAGACATCTTTCATGTTTGGAGATGTGGGGCCTAAAATTATATGAAAAGTGGGCATTCCCCTTTGGAAAGTGTCAGTAGAAAACTTCATTCTATTTAGGTGAGTATTTTAACATTACTTTTTTTTTTACAAAAGAAATTTTTATAATAACTTTGCAGAAAAATTCATATGACTTTCATTGAAAATTTAATAACTGACAGATAAGTTCCGTCATAGAACATGTTCTTTTTCTTAGTAATTTTTCAAT
Source organism: Dioctria rufipes (assembly GCA_963924295.1). Taxonomy (NCBI): domain Eukaryota; kingdom Metazoa; phylum Arthropoda; class Insecta; order Diptera; family Asilidae; genus Dioctria; species Dioctria rufipes. The sequence continues at coordinate 13,602,283 of OZ002742.1, read as the reverse complement.
AGATGAACGACATTTTTCAAAATACATCCAACATTGAAGGAAATGAAATGTCGAAAAATTTGTAAGGCTATTTATTTGAACCAGTCTACCGAATATAATAATCTTACAGACAGCACAGCACAGCATTTTACGTAAACAAAGATTGTTCATTATTGCCTTAATAATCTACTTTTATCAAATAAAATAAATTATCATAGAAGAACTAATAATTTTGTAAAGACAAAGCATTTTCGAAAATTATACTTTTAAATTTTTCTCTAGACATATAAATATCTACAAGTGATGAGAAAGAATTTTAATTAAATACAAAATTAGATATTGGTTCATGATAACCATAATTGGCTCTATGCTGAAGAGCATACAACCAAACCCTTGAACATATCGGTCTTTCAGGAGCATACATATATATTAATTAATAAAAGCAATTTGAACGATTTCATTTTGAACGAAAGTACCTATACTTTTGACAAATAAAGCACAGGAAACTTCGTGACGAAGTTTCAGACTAGAGAGACCAAGAAGTTTACATCTCACAGTGGGCGTGTATCTTTTTTCCGCTCCGTAGATCAAACAGATTTTTTAGAACGTTCAGAGCACTCTGGAAAAAAAGATACAAATCCGGAGTGCTCTGAGTGCTCTGGTAGTTTTTTTTTATTTTGGCAGCACTTATGATTTGTGAAATATCTATTGAAAATACAAAATTCTTTATAAAAATAAATAAATAATAATAATAAAGTTATAAAAATAAATAAGGGGTGAAAAAAAGAAAGGAAATATGGAATTTAAAAAAGTATTCACATTTTTAATAGGATTTTTTTGCGCTCTATTGGTATTACTGACGGATTGCTCCAAATGCTCCGAGGTTTATCTACGATTAGTTAGAGCACTCTGAGCAATAATAAAGATACACGTTCAGAGCGCTCAGAGTACTCTGAAAGTAAATAAAGATACAAGAAATCGGTGTTCAGAGCGCTCGGAGTGCTCTGAGCACAATAAAGATACACGCCCAGTGTATGATGGTAGGTCGTCGTTTTGGTAATTTTTTTTTTTCGTAGAAGAAATCTAGTAAATGCTTTTTGAATAGATTCAATACGATCAATACTTAGAAGATATATCAAACAGGAATGCGGATAAGTTCAGTCTAGTGAAGCCGAGCCTATATGTGTTGGAGTATGTCTCCTTTCTAGTTGTACTGCAGTGCAGACGGTAAATATCATATTCATAACTGGGGGCACATTGAATCTTCGTGGCGGGAGAATTTGAAAATGTTGTTTTAATATTTACATTTCAAATTAGTATACACGATCAATTGTGTATTCAAAAACAATTGAATATTAATTTTTATAGATGGGTTGCGCTATGGGAGTACTTCTTACGCCACGTGTAAGAAGTATATTCTACTGAACCTCAAGATGACTTCTTATGGCACGTATAAGAATCGGCTATGGTACTAACTATTTCTGCTCGATATTTATTTTAAGAAATGAAAACAAAAAAAGCTCCGATCCACTGATTTATTTAAAAATCTACGCTACTTCTCTATTGTTAGTCTTCTGCACTACATAGATAAGTGTATACAAATCTATATTATTATATTCCCGTGCAAGATGATAGAAGGCATTATATGTATAAGCAGGATAATGAGCAATGATAAGTATTTGTTGTATATCAAAAGCATAAGTTACATATTGATCACATGTGTATTTTAGCCGAAAATTGCTGTAATTTGTAAAAATAGAATGCAAACTAAGTACATCTCTACACTATTAGAGCCTAGATTTTTAAATTATTTATAATTTATTTCAGTGTCACGTACGTCATATAACATAATATCTCAGAAATCCAATTCTTACTAAATTCAATTAATAAATTTGGTCTATTGAAGGTAGAAGACTAATAAAAGTGAAAAGTTTAATAAACAATACAATTTACCTAAAATTGTATACACAGAAATAATACGAACTCAAATTTCTTACACGCTTCCAGCAGTCCTTATAGCTTTTGCTTCATGCAATTTCAAAAATTTCACAATCAAAACACAAATTTATCACAGGAAGGAAATTTTAATAAATTGCTTTTCAATAAATAAGCTATTTCACGTTTTCCTTTTAATTGATTTATCTACTCAAATCTAAATATTCAGATAATTTTCCAAATGTCCCCTAAGAAATATTTTTAACCCACCGCCATTGACTTATTGCCGTTCGACTTTGACAGTTGTCTTTTCACGTAAACAAAAATATTTCTTACAAGTAAGTGCACAACAAAAATCAAGTTTTTATATTTGCTTGTAGATGATACAGCAATATTTAGTGTTATTAATTAAAAGTAAAAAGGTTGGAAATAATTTGCGAATATACTTGCCCAAAAAATTCTTTCCTTTTGCCAGTTTTTCCTCTATAGCCCCGGCAACCTTTTACTGAGCACTTCATTGTTCAAATTGTATTTATGCACAAGTTTGTTAACTCTAAATATTCTTTCGAATTGTTAATATTAAATCACTAAAGCAGTTGATTAGTTTTGAATAAAAAAACTGTTATTTGTTTTCACTACGAAATTACAATTAATTAACAGAAATAATTTACTGTCCTGGAAACACAAAACTCACTTGACAGATAAGAATTATATTTCTCTTTCTCCAATGTATTCCGTAATTTTTTATTGCCTTCCCTTTGAGATCATTATGAGGAGATGAAAGGCTTCATTCATTTACACGAATTTGTTATGGAAGTATGTTGAGAGATGATCGGTCAGGACGTGAAGTCCAAACTGCCAGCCTAAGTTGATAGATCACTCGATGACAGCGATAGCACAGGGCGGCATGCTAGCACCTCGGCTAAGGGTGGCGGAGAGTGTGGGGAGGTTCCCGAAAATACCTGCCGCTGTCACCACCCATAATCAAAAAAAAATCTTCATGCCTACTTGAACGAGCCAGCACACACTCGGTCCTGAAGGGACCCTTACGTCACTTACCTATGCTCCATTGAAGGCGCAGATGGCATGCCTTCCTGCCAAGCCCCATCCTCCCATCGACTTTGGGTGGCACAATCGTCCAAAGTCCCTTTGTTGACCTGTAGAAAGAAAGAGACTAGGCAAGCCTAGACGACCCCGATCTCATTGCGACAGAGGGCTCCGGGATGTGAAGGAAAAGTAAAAACTCAGCCAATCATGTTTACGTTATAATCGCAGGTGTTTCCTTCTTACAAAAATGCTATTGCTTCCTATAATTAGTTTAATTTTAAATCGCCGCAACGTTCATGGCAAGACTAGTAGCATATGTTTAATTTTGCTTTTCACATTAAAACAAATAGAGCTAAGATTAATGAACTTCCTAGGGTAATAATAGAGTAAAGATAAATATCATTTAAAGAAAATAATTCCATATAAAAATATCTCGATCTTGCCCTGCAGCCATAATTCATAAATTTCGGCTTATAATTTCAGACTAACTTATCGTAAGAAATGTTTCCAAAATGTATTTACATAAATGTTTGAATGATAATGCATTTTTTTTTCTTATCTACCCTTAACTAAACGAGAGAAATTAAATATTAAAATTCTTTTATATAAATGTTTATGCCAGTTTCATAGTCTCAAAAATATGCCGCATTATGAGGTGATAATCTAACATATACGTACGATGCGAGACGGAAAATGAATGAGAATATATTGTTAGCGGTTAAAAGATTCGAAGTAAGTAAAGAAGAAGTAACTTGTGCGCACAAATCCCCAACCTTATCTTGCTTTGTGTGTAGAATCACTCTTAGATATTAAAATTTAGTTCATTTTAATTGAGCGTAAGATGACATAACTTTGAGGTAAGTATCTAATTTTAACAAGAACGTATGAACGTATTTCGTGTGAGCATTACTGTATTCAATAATTCAAGATAATACCTAATAGGCCGATATAAATGAAGAAAAATCTTTAAAGCTTTTCATTATTCTCTCGATTTTGAGACAATGAATGCATGTATGTATATTTATCTTTATAATAACAGGTGCAGCCTGTGTACGCAGAGTGATAATTTGAACTCCCTAAAATGCTATCTGTATATTTGCTATGATTTACCACAAAAACTCTTAAGCTATATTTATTTAAAATGATCTTTGCTGCACTTTTAATATTTGGTTCCGTGCTTTTGTGTTTTTTTACTTTATTATTTTATTATTAAATTACTTGCTAATGGTACTTAGCTGTATTCCCGCTGCAGTTTACCCTTCTGTAAAGAGATGTTCTGGAGTTCCATTACTATTTCGGCGTTTACTTCCTAACATTTTTGGTTGCTTGTTCTAGAGATTCTTGGTAGAAGAGATTATTTGATTCTCCAGGTAGAGATTCTTTTGCTTTATCTACATGCTATGTCCGAGTACCATTTGAAATGCTGATTTTGCTCCCAGTTTTATTTGTTGCAGCTGTTGCTGGTGAATATACTGTACTAAATGGTGTAGAATCATGGACGACTCTTGAACAAGCAATCCAGTTCGCACTACGGCTGCCAACTCTTCGAGCGGTAGAAACTTATACATGAATCGTCATAAAACAGGCATCCATGAGTTCAACAGGGTTTTGCCTGAAATTGTGTTAGTGGTGTAACAATTCGCCCAGATGGCCGATGTACTTACAGTGTACTTACTGTCGAGATATTTTGGAATATGTCGCTGGAAGTGTACGAAAAATTTTCTCCTGGTGATGAGGAGAATATTTTTACGAATTAATAATAGGTTCTTGCAGGGTTAATGATTATTTCGGACTTACATGAGGCATGGATTTCCACCGATGCCGTTGAAATTTTACGATTTGGCTGTCTTCACTTTTCACGTCCTTTCACTTTCACGTTTTTGACAAGACAAAACGATTGTCTTCTTCTTACTTGTCTTCAACGACATGTCACTTGAGCTTGAGTAAAGCACTACTCCCAGTCAAGGTGCGTTCGCTTTCCGCTATGGACAGCAGCCGACATACACGCTACAGTACGTGTAGCATATTGCTATATACAATACGCTACGACCATAACAATCTTTTTATACGATATCCGCATTCATGTTCTAAGGATCAATATGTACGTTATAATATGGACCTCAAACAATGGATGCATATTCAAGAATGGATCTCATTATCGAAAAGTATAATGTCTTGAAGGTCTGAATGTTATGAAAGTCTTTGGAGTTCCGCTTAAGGAAACCTAAACAACTTTTTGATTTAATGATAATAGCAAAGTATAAATAAGGATAAGTAGAGACAGAGGCGAACAAAATAGGAAATTTTTCGTGTTTTTTTTAGAACGAAACAAATATTTTATATACTTTCGTCTTTTGCATGAATGGGGGAAAAGAACTTGTCTATGCACTATTGTAGTGCAACTGAGACAACGAGTTAAAAACAAGAATCGAGAGAACGTAGGATTACCCGAACGACAAAATCTTATTAAATCCCTCAAAATCCTTTCAACCTATTCATAATATTTTACATCAGGTCACACTACCTCCCATTTTTAAGAAAAAGATAAATTTCGCTTTGGCCCAGATGCTGAAAGGAGATGTAAAATTCTTCTCAAATGAAATTCTCATTTTTCCCGAAAATATCAGAGAATCCAGCAAGAATTTCTCCCACTTAATCTCTTCACAGCAAAACGAATGTAAACAGAAGCACGTGCTGCTCAAATTGCATAGAAATTACACTTACAAACATTGGCTATGCTATAAAAAACATTGGATATGTCTCATAAGATTTCACAGAAAACCGGTTCTCACAAAAGCGCGGGAACATTTTTTGAGAGTAAAACGTGAAAACTCCGCCTCTTCTCATTTATTTAGGAAAATAAAACATTTGCCATTTCGTTTTGTTGCATGTAATCTTCGCTTTCACAGTTTTTGTCTTATTCGTAAAATGTTCAAAGAGGGCTTGATATATATATATTTTTTTATTTTTTTCCTTCCTTTTCTCGCAGTTTATATTTAAATGGAAAACAATCGGAACACTCTTCTGTGTCCCTTCTTTTAGTTATTTATCTTTGATAACAGTGTTAATGTGCGGGGTAAATGCCAATTTAGTGTCAAAAGTAACACCTAAGTCCTTAATATCATTTGTTCGAGAAACTATAGCATGCTTAATTTTATATTCAAACAAGAAAGGACAAGAGATGCGATGAAAAGTAACAATTTTTACATTTTGATATGTTAAGATGTAACTTATTTTTAGAGCACCAATCAAAAAGTATATTGAGATCATTCTGCAGTAGTAAGCAATCGTTTAGAGAGTTTATTTTAACGAATAGTTTTAAATCAGCCGCAAATATTAGGCATTCTGTAAAACAAAGCAAGTTGCTATATTATTAATGAAGGTTGAGGTTATGTTCAGTTTTATGAAATTTAACCTTCAGTATTTTGAATTTTGGAATTGACATTTACAAACTTTTAAGATTACTGACAGATAAGAGTGAGCCACGGTATACAGAGTAAGGGTAGCGACATACGATTAGGTTTTTTCCGTAGCAAATGAATCCCAAGTGATTAACTTGGCAGCGATATACGATCAGGCTAAAACCGGACTGGTTTCAAAACCTGAAAGCAACCGTGGCTGGCCACGGTTTGATGACGGCTGATACATACGGTTTGATGCCGAATGAAATTCTAAACTCATTTGGCCGGATTACATTAACAACGCCGACGTCGGCGTGGTCGTCGTTTTATGTCAAAAATATTTAGAGACAGTACCTACTGCATGTATGAAATGCATTACATTACCCACGCCGGCGTGACGCCGGCGGCGTGGTCGTCGACCCATCTCTAATCCTAAATTTAACGCTGGCGCTCCATTGCTGCCAATATGACAGATCTAAATCTATTATGAAAAAACATGACAAAATGAAATGATATTTGAATTTCTGAAAATAAATGATATTATATTAAAAAAATGTGGACTTGAAGGAAAAGAAAGTAATTTTTTTATTATTATTTAAAATTTTATTGCAAACCGGCAGAGATTACAAGCAAATAACTCAACTGTAAAATATAAGGGAAATTAAGATATGGCGCTGCCGCCCAGTGTTAATCCGTGTTTTCGTTTTTGCTACCGAAGCATAGCACCAGGGACAACTGGGGTTACTCTAACCCTGCACCGAAGTACCAATTGCTCCAAGTGCTAAGCCCCGTGTTCGAATTAATTTGTGTTATAATCTGTCATTCAAAATGTCACCAACTGGCAATTTTTGCAGTTTTCAATTTATTAGGCATTACCGTGAGGAAATAGAGTACCTACATATTTTAAGGAAAATAATAACGTTTTTGAAAGTTGGGTAAATGTGATGACTGTGATTATTGGATTTTTGCGCGCTTGAATTTAAGAAATATCCAATGAAGTTTCCGTATTATCACTCCATATCACTCAATTCACATGTTTCACCTTGTAAAAAACAAATGTCTCCATTGAGATCAATTGCTGGCACTTCTATATAGAATGCTTGAAAATTGCTGTTATCGTCTGTAAAAAATACTATATATTAAATTAAAAAATAAAAACATTTCAAATCTGTAACGATTTTGTCAAAACAATTGCAACACACAATTTCAAAATGACAATTCAGAGATTCGTATGGAGGGCCACAGCTGCCCCTCATCTGAGCTAGGGGCTAGCAGAGCTAACACCAGGAGTCAAATGTGACATGACTCCAAGGCTGGCATGCAAACTTGAACATGTGTTTGCTTCTTCAAAGGACAAGAGTTAACCCCGAAGCAAAAACGAAAACGCCAAGCCCAGCGTTTTGTTCAGCGTTTGACGACGACGACGACGACCAAGCCGGCGTTGGCGTTGTAATGTAATTCAGCCAATTAAGTGCAATGTGAAGCGACATACGTTTTGGTTTTTTTCGGACGGTTTGTTGAAATTTAATGCAGTGCAGCAGTAAAGAAGCAGCGAACGAAACGATATGTAGGTACATTTAATAAAATAATTTAAGATTGTTTTTGGATTGCGCGTGCGATATTTAGAATAGTTTTAGGTTTTTTTTTTAGTGTGGCGCAGATCGGCTTGAAAGTATTTGATTTTGAAATTTTTTCCTTAACTATGTGAAGTAAGAGAGAAGACATTCCATAAAAGCTAAAAAAACTTTTCCTCATCATTCCTTAAATTTGCATGTCCTCGCGATAGTCTAATTTGATTTAGCGGATGTGCTGAAAATCTACGTTGCAATTTTTTTTTCTTTTCTTCTTTATCCTCAATTAAAAGTAAAATAATTACAAGCTCAATATCCCTAATGTTTTCCATATTTTATAGCACCCCTAAAAATTACTGAACTGACTTCACTGACTTGTATCCATAAAATAATCGAGAATAACCGTCTCGTATGTCGTGCAATCACGGCGACGGTAAAAACTGTAGACGGCTAGCCAGTCGGGAAAAACTTAATCGTATGTCGCTGCCCTAACAAGTGGCCTATAGTTTTTCTGACACTTCAGCAGTGTCGTCACGATATTGCAAGTTATATGAAGAATTCAGAAAAATTATTAAAATAAATTATTTAGTAAAAATTTCGAAAAAATAAAACGGGTACCTGATATTATAGTATAAATAAAAATTACAATATCTAGAATAAATTATAAATACCTGACAGCTTAATAAAAAAAAGTTATACTTTTTCAAGCAATCAGGAAGTTCTGTAGTACAATTGTATGATGCCGTGACGCTCAAGATGGCCGCCGCGGTTTATAGCAGTCATACCTTTCTATTGTCAGTATACCGTTAGATTGAACATTCGGAAGAACGGAAAAACGTGTCTATGGTGCAATATCTTTTTATATCTAGCTAATTATATGCTCCATGCTTTAATGAATAATCTTTTTTGTAAATTTAATAAATTTAGCCTAAACGAGAAATGGAAATGGAACTTCAAGTAATTGAAATTGATACCATAAATAAATCGTATGTGGAATGTGACATTTTTGTAGGAAAAGTTGGACATAAAAGAGTTTTGATAAATATAAATGTGACGACATTTGTAGATATAGATGATACATATTCGGTAAAACCTATACATATATATATATTTGTGTTCAGTTAGTATAAAAATTATTTATAATTTCAGGTTGAAACGAAATTCTTTAGAAGTGCGCATGGTAACAATCAATACCATCCTGTACCATATCGACTTCCAATGTTGAATTTCTATCAATCTATGAATGAATATTATAAAAAATATATAGGTGATCGTTTAGAAGGTTTAGATACCAATTTTCCACAATTTGACGGCATTTGGGACCATCCCCTGAAGAAGGGAAATTATTATCTACGCGATTTTAAAATATCTGTTGAACAAGTAGCATATATAAATGTGGCTGTAGGATTCTACAAAGTTGAATTATTTATATATGCAGGTGATAAAAGTATAATTTTGAAGATTGTCGGAGTATTTAATATATTCTATGATTATAGCTTTTGAAATAGAAAAAAAATGCTTAAATAAATTTTAAAGATATTATAAAAATCATTTGTTATTTATCTTGATTAGCTTGAATTTATCGGCCCGCGTCGTTCTTTAGCACGTAAAAATATTTGAAAAACGATAGACACATATGTAAAAACATTAAAATAGAGTGAGTAAAATAATAAAAATACTTTTTCTTCTTCTTCTCAGAAGCAGTTGACTAATTTGTCGTAGGTACTTTCAGGGGGTGATTCTGATCTCTTTGTCGTAGCTTAGGCGTATATTTTTGTCACATATTTTGATACTGCACCTCAAATTTGTCGGACTTTTATATTCACCATATTCATATTGATTTATCCTTTTCATCAACCACAAAATAAACTAAAATGAATGTGCAATGAATTAATGTCAGAATACACGCCTAAAAGTACGACGAATTAGTCAACTGCTTCCGAAGTTGTGACAAAACTTTTATACTGAGGTAAGAAATAGTTTCTACTCCAGCGCAACCTTTAACATTTGATAACATGTTTTTCAGCTGATGATGAATGTAGTGAACTTCAAAAACTGGGGAAATTTCAACAAGTTGAACTGATTTAATAAATAAATAAAGTAAAAATGTCGAAAAGAAAAGTTGATTAGTTTGGTGCGAGATGCGGAGTTAATTTATAACTTAAAATGCCGGGATTATAGAAATATAGAAAAAATATATGAATTGATTTAAATTGACAACACATACAAGTCAGAAAATAAAAGAATAAAGCACTACACTGTGTTAAAACGAAAGTTCACTACGCCGAAGTTATCAAACGCTCGCACTGTGTTAAGCTAAAGTTCACTACGGCGAAGTTATCATACGCTGGCTGAGTCGAAGTTGTGTACGCTCGCACTGTGTTTCAGCCTTTAAAATTTGGCAAAAGTGCGCTACAGCGCCAGCGCCAGCTACGCATACGAAAATCGTGCTGTTATATTTTGACAGTTTGCGCTACAGCGCTAGCTACAAGCGCCAGCGCCACATTCTGTTTCCCACTTAATTTCCGAAAAAAGATCAGCATCCTGGGGCTGGATTCTGATAAAATTAAAATGACAAATGACAATGACAAAATGACTTCGAAGGAAGGACAATGTCACTATGCCATAATTTGGAATTCTGATTGTTGGGTGACATGACATGTATCTTAAATTATAGCAGTGACAATTTGACAATTGCGCTGTGATTGAATATGTTCCGAACAACAAAGTAATTGAGCACATCTTATTGCGAAGGCGTATCCAAAGAAGGTGGCAGTACGTAAAATAACTGCTGAAATGTTATAACGAGTAACTTATCCTTTTGCGGTTTGCTGCTAAAATCGATTTTTTTTTTCAATAATACAATGCATAATAAATACAAATATTTATTATTTTTATACTTTACATCATTGATATTACGTGTTGCTATTACAATAGGTCTGTCTGTTTACTCGAAAGGTTTTACTCGGTGTAAAAACTTTTACGGATTTTTACTCACAAACCGTCTGTTTACTTTTAACTAGTAAAAATCGAGTAAATTTATTCGTTTCCCCTCTTGCACAAAGTTGCACATTTTTACTCATGATTAAGAAGATGTGTAACTTCGATATGCAATCAGCTGACTGTCAAAAGTATTAAACGCTTGTTGTGATATGATATTTTTTCCATTTTTTAAATTAAATTAGAGAAAGATGTTTTACTTAATCATAATTATTATTTTCAAACCTTGTTTTGCATAGAAAACTTATTTGACATACGGCAAGCTCAACAAAATTTACTCGAGAAGTGTCTGGTAACTTTTCTTGAGTTATCCCCTCTACCGCATAAAAGTTTTTACTTGATTTTTACGCAAAAATTTTTACTCAAAAGTAAAAAGACAGACCTAATACCCTAGACACACAGCACGATCTAATGAATCATTAGTACTAACTATTCATTAAAATGCCGTGTGTCACACAGTATACGTCATTATGGCTCGAAAATCAGATGATAATGAAGTACACTAATGAAGTGTTTTCTTCCTTCATTATAGCTATAATGATGAAAAATGTACTAGATTTAGCATATAATTTAAGTGTGGAGCTCCGCTGTGCATCTGCTGATTTGAAAAATAAGAAGAAGAAATGCAAAGCACAAAGTAATTATGTCAAAATATTTTTTAATAAAATGTTTTTTTCATTTCACAATCATTAAATGAAATAAAATAAAAATAAATAAAATTAAAAATTAATAAAAACAATGTTTATTGCGTTAATTCGATCCATATTGCTTTTTTAATGTGATAAGTTTATCCAAGCCAGTTTGACAGATCAACTTAATTAAAGAAATGGCTGTGTGCCTGCAGTTTATAATGAATCATTATACACTAATGAGTCGATAGTTATTTCTTCATTAAGAGTGCTGTGTGTCTAGGGCATAATATATATATATTACTTGAATATGACAAAAGTCACAGCGGCAAGGAATAAGTGACTTCGGTTGCAAAAATTGTCATGAAAAAAAGTCATTTGTCATGTCACCCAGTTTTTTAGAAATCGGCATTTCGAAAATAAGGGCCGTATTCACCAAGCAAAATTAAAAAAATTTCCAATTAAAGCTATTCACCAACCACACTTACCGAGTCGATTTAATGAAAATTTAATTTTAATTTAATTTTAAGTGAGGCCTTACCCTCTCTTAAATAAATTTAATTTCGATGTCAGCTGATTGAAGTGTCATGCAGTCAAATGTCATATTTTTAATAGGGCTGTTAAAAGTTTGAAGAAGCAAGAATTTAACTGTCTAGATATATTACGATATCAGTGAATAGAATCACGGTTTTTAGTTTCATGTGCATTAAAAAGTATACAAATTAATTTAATCTTTATTACTGCTATGGATTTTTGGTTCAATGATCAGTCCATTTATATACATGTTAGTGGAAATCATATATGATTCGATTTTTCTTTTTTAGAAATGCGAGTAGCACCCACAACAGCGATAATAGATAAAATTCCACCAATCGAAATTCAATTTGACAACCTACAGCAACCTCAAATGAATATAAGGGATACTCAGACCGATTTTTCTGCGCGTAATTCAGTCATAGCGAATTTTTTTAAATCAATTTTAATGTGTGAACTGCTTAATATGGGCTATTTTTAATTAAAACGAATTGTACATATATTATAAATTATATTTAATAATACATAAAAACGTCTTTATTTAAATAATACTAAAAAACTTCTTTAATAATATTTAAATTACATGAACTGTCACGAGAACTGTCACTTACCAAATTCGGAAATCTTGCAGCTGATAGTCCGAAATGTCCGAAATTATTTATTTTATTAAGGTTGGTGAATAGCTACAAAAATTTAATTCCGGTCCCTCAATAATAATTAAATTAAAATTAAATTTGTATTAAATGGCTTGGTGAATACGGCCCTAAGTCATATTTTAACGCCAAATGTCACTTTTTATGGATGAAGTCATGGTGCAAGAATCGCATTTTCGGAAAAAAGTCACGAAGTCATTGTCATTTGTCATTTTTTTCTGATCAGAATCCAGGCCCTGGTACTCTTTCTCGTACGCGTATATTCTGTCACATATTGCTCACGTACTACCACTAGTTGTCCGTTACACGTATCGGCGGAATTGTAACCAGGGGCGGATATACTAGGATTCTCACAGGAGCAATTTCAACTTCTAGAATATTTGAATCGGTTGGTTCTTGGGTGTGAGGTTGACGATCCTTAGTGAATCTCTATTGCCTTACTTATAACATTGATTCAAAAAGTACCTATGAATTATAAGCGACGGAAAATTTGATATGGAAAAACCTCAGAAATAGTTGTTCAAAGGTCTTTGCTATAAGTTTCACTAAAAATTTAATAACTGACAGATAAGTTCCGTCATAGAACATTTTTTTTTAGTAATTTTTCAATAGTTATACGACATTTTTCAAAATACATTAAACATTGAACGAAATAAAATGCCAAAAGATTTGTAAGACGATTTGACGTTATTTTCGTGTTTTTGAACGTTGGAATTGATATTTACAAAATTTTTATTTCAAAATAAAAAATAAGAGGAAAATGTAAATAAGAGTGAAGTTTTGGTCGAACTGTAGCTTGTGTCATATGGTGTACAATATCCTTTTATATTTTCCTAATTATATGGTCCATGCTTTAATGAATAATCGTTTTTGTAAATTTAATAAATTTAGCCTAAACGAGAATTGGAAATGGAATTTCAAGTATTCGAAATTGATGCTATAAATAAATCGTATGTGGAATGTGAAATTTTTATAGGAAAAGGTGGCCATAAAAGAACTTCGATAAATTTAAATTGGACGTCATTTGTAGATATAGATGATACATATTCGGTAAAACCTATACTTACATATTATATATTTGTTCAGTTACTATAAAAAATATTTAAAATTTCAGGTTGAAGTGAAATTCTTCAGAAGTGCGCAGGGTAACAATCAATACTATCCTGTACCATATCGTTTTCCAAAGTTGAATTTCTATCAAACTATGAATAAATATTATAAAAAATATCTAGGTGATCATTTAGAAGGTTTAGATACCAATTTTCCACAATTTGAAGGCAATTGGGACCATCCCCTGAAGAAGGGAAATTATTATGTACGCGATTTTAAAATATCTGTTGAACAAGTAGCATATATAAATGTGGCTGTAGGATTCCACAAAGTTGAATTATTTACATATGCAGGCGATAACAATATAATTTTGAAGATTGTCGGAGTATTTAATATATTCTATGATTATAGTTTTTGAAATAGGAAAAAAATGTTTAAATAAATTTTAAAGATATTTTAAGAATCATTTGTTGTTTATTTTGATTAGCTTGAATTTATCGGGCCGCGTCGTTCTTTAGCACGTAAAAATATTTGAGAAACAATAGACACATATGTAAAAACATTAAAATAGAGTGAGTAAAATAATAAAAATACTTTTTCTTCTTCTTCTCAGAAGCAGTTGACTAATTTGTCGTAGGTACTTTCAGGGGGTGATTCTGATCTCTTTGTCGTAGCTTAGGCGTATATTTTCGTCACATATTTTGACACTTCACCTCAAATTTGTCGGACTTTTATATTCACCATATTCATTTTGATTTAACCTTTTCATCAACCACAAAATAAAATAAAATGAATTTGTAATGAATTAATGTCAGAATACACGCCTAAAAGTACGAGGAATTAGTCAACTGCTTCCGAAGTTGTGACAAAACTTTTATACTGAGGTAAGAAATAGTTTCTACTAGATGTAGAAAATAAATTTTCAACAATATAAAATTTTTGTCACAACCTCGGAAGCAGTTGACTAATTTGTCGTACTTTTAGGCGTGTATTCTGACATTAATTCATTGCAAATTCATTTTAGTTTATTTTATGGTTGATGAAAAGGATAAATCAAAATGAACATGGTGAATATAAAAGTACAACAAATGTGAGGTGAAGTGTCAAAATATGTGACAAAAATATACGCCTAAGCTACGACAAAGAGATCAGAATCACCCCCCAGGCCTATATTCAAAGTTTGTTCATTGCAAATTCATTTAAGTTCATTTTGTGGTTGATGTAAAGGATAAATCACACTGAATATGTTAAAAATAAAAGTACTACAAATTCGTGGTGAAATGCCAAATTATGTGACAGAAATACGCGCTTAAAGGTCGCAACACAATGATGCCGACACGACATTTACGACGGCACGGCAAATTAAATTTTGCTTAATGGAAATACCATCCGTGCGTTCAGGTGTCTCACACCGATGTGCTGAAAAGCACATCGGTGCACACATCACATCATTGGAAAAGTAGGGATAGCACCTGAACGGTTGGTGTACACTTCGATTCGAAATGTCATTTTTGAAAGTTCTGTAAGAATAAAACTGCGCTAAACGTCAAACCTACTAAGCGCATCGAGACACGACGCTACTAGACCGTAGTGTAAAATGTGCACACCGATGTGCTGGGGAAATGACAACGCTTCGGTCGCCTGAACGACATGGTTTGCAAAAATGTGACATTATGTGACATTCTGCGTGCACCTGAACGCACGGCAGGTGTCACACACCGATGTGCTTTGAAGCGTTGTGATGTGACTGACAGATAAGTTGTGACTGACAGATAAGTTCCGTCATAGAACATTTTTTTTTTAGTAATTTTTCAATAGTTATACGACATTTTTCAAAATACATCAAACATTGAACGAAATAAAATGCCAAAAGATTTGTAAGACTATTTGAGGTTATTTTCGTGTTTTTGAACGTTGGAATTGATATTTACAAAATTTTTATTTCAAAATAAAAAATAAGGGGAAAATGTAAATAAGAGTGAACATTTGGTAGAACGGAAAATTTTATCATATGGTGTACAATATCCTTTTATATTTACCTAATTATATGATCCATGCTTTAATGAATAATCTTTTTTGTAAATTTCATAAATTTAGCCAAAACGAGAATTAGAATTGGAACTTCAAATATTCGAAATTGATACTATAAATAAATCGTATGCGGAATGTGACATTTCTATAGGAAAAGTTGGCCATAAAAGAACTTCGATAAATATAAATTTGACGACATTTGTAGATATAGATGATACATATTCGGTAAAACCTATACATACATATATATTTGTTCATTTAGTATAAAAATTATTTATAATTTCAGGTTGAAATGAAATTATTCAGAAGTGCGCAGGGTAACAGCCAATATCATTCTCTACCATATGGACTTCCAAAGTTGTCATTCTATGAAGTTATGAATGACTATTATAAAAAATATATAGGTGATCGTTTAGAAGGTTTAGATAACAATCTTCCCCAATTTGAAGGAGGGAATTGGAACCATCCAATGAAGAAGGGAACTTATTATGTGCGCGATTTTGAAATTTCTGTTGAAGAGGCAGTAAATATAAATGCACCAGAAGGATTCTATAAATGTGAGTTGCTTTTATATGCAGGCGATATGAGTGTAGTTTGGAAGGTTGTCGTAGTATCTCATATATTCTATGATTATAATTTTTGAAAAAGGAAAACCGTATTTAAATAAACTTTACAGATATTACTAAGATCATTTGTTATTAAATTTTAAATAACTTTTTCACAAATTTAGGAATTGGAAAGTTATTTCAGATTAGATAAGAAATGATTTTAGCAATATTTTTAAAGTTTTTTTGAACATTTTAATAAAATTGTAACAATATTTAATTTATAAAAAGATTAAATGTTTTAAAGTACCTATTTATATTTTATTTGTCCTTTCTTGTAATTTCGATTACTAATTTTTCTTTAACTATATTGTAAAAGGAAAATTTTAATTCGGAAATGATCCGAAAATGTTTGAAATATATTTCAAAATCGTTTTAGTAAATACAAAGAGCTTTTCAACAGATCTTTTTACTTTTACGGGTGCAGAGAATGAAAATATATATATATAATCTTTGTTATAGTGTATACCATTGCAAATTACAAAAATAAATCCATTTCGGCCGATAGGTGGTTCTGCTATTTAATAAAAGTTGGGTAGGAGAGTTTCAGGTATATTTTAACGTATTTATCTCTGTTAATTATATTAAATGCAAATATACTTAGCAGGGTATGTTAGTAGACAAAAATTGTGGAAGATTTTAAGCTTACGTGGAAGATGTGGAAGGAAGTATAGACATTTTTGGGAAAATTGACACTTGTAGAAAATTGGCAACAGTGGAATTTAAAAAAACCTTGAGACTATCATTGTTCCATGTACCGAGTAAGGTGGTAAACGCGAGAGGATTGTAAACTCTTGATTATAAAAAAAAAAAAAAAAATTTGGCGAGCTAATAAGACGTTTGTCTAATTTATAGAAGACATCTGCGAATTTGTTCAAGCGATAGGTCCTGTTTCTTAATTCTAATAAATTAACTTGGTTAGTAAAAAAAATTTCACCGAATTTAGTAGAAGAATTGGTAAGTGGTAGATTGACTAATTTACTACAAACTTAAGTCTTGTTAAGAGGTAAAAATATATATATTAAAATGAAAAACATACAACTTTAATTCAAGTTGAGTTGTATGCTAACATTCACCGGAAAGTATGCAATTTACAAAACAACCATTTCTTGAAAAAGAAATCCAGATGGCAGCAAAAGTAAATGGAGGAAGTAGGAAGTAACAAATGATATAAAGCAACAGGGAAAATTCTGTTTGGGCGACATCTATTAGTGAAGCAAGAAAAACTAGTATCTAAAATTCAGAATCTTGAAGACTTGTTTTACTGTTTGCGTGAATTTTGCGTGTTTTGCGTGATTATTGAATAAAGATCAATTATATATACTGTCTAGTTTTATTTATTCTACATACTTAAATATTTCTTAATTTGGTTTAAAGATACTTCCGAAAACTTTAAGTGATTTTAGGGAATAAATGGAGGTTACCAATTCTGTTACAAAATTTTTCGTACTGCGTTTTGTAAATGGTGACAACCTATTTTTTTACACAGATGGTTCCAAAGCAGAGAAACACCGGAGCAGGAATTTCTGGGAGGACCATCGTGTGTCAATTTTCTTTTTAACTTTGATAAAGAGAACAAGAAATTACCATCTCTTCTGATATCCAAGCGGCTAGCGGCTGTCAAAGCCTCTTAACTACTAGAGTGTAAAACCACCCTGAATTCCCTTTATAGGTGTAATGAGGTATTCGTTCTACGTGTGACAGGTAGCAGTAATATAAAAAGAAAGGTAAAAGGCGCACGTGCGTGCTGTACTGTTGTTGACAGCCCTGTATGTAGAAGTTACGGAGAGAAAAACGAAACGGTGAATAACTTTCTCTGTCACTGTCTGGCTCTGTCTGATAAGCGATATAGATTCCTTAGCTCACATCTCCAAAATAAGGCAAGGGAGGATTGAGTGGCGACCATCAGAGCATTCAGCTTTGATTTATGAGCAATGAATTTAAATCTTGAAGATGAACAATTCTTTTTCTAGAAGTATACTAGCGGTAGAAATAACTAGGATTGACAAATCTTTACAATCCATCCAATCCATTAGTTAGTGAATGGAAATAGATCTCCATTACTCCTCTTTTGTCCTTATATACTTAAAAATATCTTAAAGACTAGTTTCAAAGACACGCTGAAGATAAGTGTTTAGTACCAAGGTATATAGAATACAAGGTATTCCCATTACGAGCCACGTTCCGTCATTAGTGACGAAATATCGTGAAAGTGTATAGGAAAGCACGGTACAGAAAACACAATACTCTCTCTCCTCTCTCTGTCTTTCCTACAAAAATGTATATGGATTAGTCACCGAATGACGTCACAGTCTATCAGCTGCAAAGAGTCAAAATTTTAATGGGAATAACTTGTCTTCTATATAACTTGGTTTAGTACAACCATATTCAGCACCATCTAGATATGACAGAAAAAAAACCTTTAACACATGAAAATCTGTTCGTTTTCCATGTCATATTTGACAAGTTTACTTGGAAATTCGTACGATATCCGCTATGATTTGTAACCTTTGAAAGAAGGATATTGCTCCCAGATTCATTGTTATTGTACATGTAGAGACCCAACAGATTTGAGTGTTATTTTCGTATGGTATTCGTAGTAATTTCCGTGTTTAAAGGGTGGTATGCTAGAGCCAAGGAATTTTTCCACTTATTTCTTAAAGATAAATTGACATTAAGTCAAGAAATTTTTGTAAATTTGGATTTGACAATTGTGTGCATCTCAGAATAAATAATGAAGAAAATAAAGAAATGGATAACTCCCAATCGTATAATCGTATGTAATTTGACCACTGCGGAATGAATTATATCGAAAGTGTTATTATATTTGTTATTTTTGCAGAATAATGTACATGAAAACTGTGGAATTGATTATAAGTGCATCAGGTCTAGTGTAAAATCGTCGTTCCATCCTTCAATTTTTCAAATTATTCCACAAACGTCAAAATTTCTAACAGAAATAAGCGTAACGGTAAATAATTCTCCAAAAAATATTGACATAAATTTCTGGAAAATGAACGACATCTATCTGTCAATCGAGAACTAGAGTTTTCCTGTACGAATTTCTTTTCTCTAGCATACGACTTGACGAAATTGGAACAGAAAAAATTTGCTTGACCTTTTTTTTTACATAGTTTTTGTATAGGGACAGGAATTTCTTAACTCTAGCATAACGCCCTTTATATTCAACTGTGAAAATATACTTTAGAGAGCATATTGCGTCTAGAAATTTGCAGGAAGTGTTTTTTAATTGATATTCTGTGTCGAAATTTCGACATTTGAAACTTTGCCTTATTTAGAAGCCTTGTTTTAAAGGTAGAGGCCATGTTATATGTGCGATTGTTCTTTAACTGTCGGTAATGAGCATTTATTATTACTAGTCTTTAAGGTATTATTTATAAATCTTTGGTAAAGCAGTCACTGGAGAGTCTGTGCAGATCGGTCAGCCAGCTTGTAGCATGGCTTACAGATGTCGTTTTCGTTTGAACTTCAGGTTGGACCTTTATCTATGTGTGGAAGACGAAACCTTAGAAGAAGTCCGCTACCAAAGTTTCGCAAAATCGACAATAAAAAGTAAATTCAATCTACCTTCATCTTTACCACCAACGAAGGACGCTGCTCGGTATCATGCATCTAGGACTTATCACAAAGTCCAAAAATGGTGTGGAATCCAAAAAAAAAAATCCATCCGGCTGGAGCTGGAAACTTGGTATCAAGACGCTCACTCCAGTACCAATGTCAGAGAAACCTGCCCCAGATACCTTATTAAATGTCATTTCAAGCAATTGCAAAAAGAGATGCAGTGGAGGATGTGTCTGCAAGAAAGTTGAAGTGCTCTATTGTATGCGGATTCTTCAATGATGAATCATGCGTGAATACACCAGAGGTCATCATCGAGAGCGATGACGAACATCAACCGACCGAGACCATCAAAAAGAAAGAAATAATAGAAACATACTCGGGTATATAAATTAGGCCTACTGGGGATATTACAATTAAAACAAAAAGCGCCGTTTACTCTACCTCGTGGTGGTATGGAAATTAGTTGGCTTTGAATTTACAAAACTACCATCATTATGTAATGAATACAAGCTACAAGTAATTTGTTCAAATAAGAAAAACGAGGAGTTGGACGATTTCTTGGAAAAATATCTACGTTTTCGCCAATGTAACTTGTTACACATCAGACACAAGAAGTTTATATACAAAAACTGTAAAGAAGTCTTCTTCAAATTTGAATGAGATATTTTTGTCGTAGGATAAACAGTTGAGGAATTATTTTGAAAACCCAAATTTTTTGTACTTTAATCGAAGATGGCGAATCGTGCCGAGCCCCATTCCACCCCCTTATTTATTTCAAATTTGAAACAGAGTTACCTATACATTCTAAAACTTATTGTCGTATTAACTCACAGTCAATATTGATGCAGGTGGAAATACTTGAGTTTATCTCCAGAAATAGGAAACTGACTCGTCTGAACAGGCGCAATTTGTAAATTGATTGATACAAAATATTATTACAGTGTTTATTAATTTGGTTAGATGGCGTTGCATGTACAATTTTGAATTTATTTTTTAATTTCTCATAGTAGTTAATTTTAAAGTTCAAAGCAACAAAATAGTACTGTTGAAATAAAACATGAAATCATTTAAAAGTCGACTACTCATATGAATACGTTACATATAAGTATATCCCAGTTATGTTAGTCGCCAAAAATATATCTGATATTAAAACAGATTATAACAAATTCATGCAAGTTATTCATGACAACTTCTACTATAATTATAATGTAAGTACTTCCAAGTATACTCTTCAATATAATTAAACTTGATAATGATTTCTTGTAGTTTGTGCAGCAAGTGGTAATTATTTCGTCGGTGATCAGCAATTATTATTATGGGAAAATCGTAATTGTATTGCAAATATATGCATATGTTTGCATAGCAATTTGCAAGAAAGGAAATGTTTTTTTATTGTTAACAAATTGTTCAAATCGTGATACACGCAAGTGTTAAATGATGAATTTTGAACACTTTATATATAGAAGAAAAATTAAATTTAGCAGTCATAAAGTAAAGTATTGCTTTAGTAAAGTTACAAGAGCTAAAAATAATGTTTCAAGTTTTCGTAATATTATCACTTTTGATCCAAATTAATTTTGGAGAGGCCAATCCGAATATGGTATTTAAATACATAAATTTTTAATTATATTTATATTGTAAAATATTTGAGAGGATATTGCACATTATCCAGGTATATTTAAATTACGAACGATATAAATATGTACAATCAAACGAACGCCACCGAATATTGCGTTATTATCGTTCTTGTCAAAGGTTCTCGAAAAACTCCTTCATTTGTAAATTGTGGATTATTGTGAATGTTATAATTATTTGAATAAGTTTCAGTCTGGTTTCCGGTGCAAGTACAGCTATATAACAGCTGTACTAAAGGTCAATGCTAACTTTCGTTTGGCAATTGATAGTGACATGGTAACTGCGTTCTCGTTCTGTTGAACTTTTCAAAAGCATTTGATTCTATAGACCACTCTCTGCTTATCAACAAATTAGTAATTAATTTTAGTTTTACACGTTCGGCATTCAAACTCAATCAGTACCATATTTTTTGTGGGTATCACTAAGTTACATGTAGTGGAAATTCCTCTTCTACCTTTTTTCCAAATCGTAGTGGGGTACCTCAAGGTACGATACTGGGTCTACTATTATTTTCCCTATTTATAAATGATTTACCAAGAATGTTATTACCATTGGTCAATATCACCTATATGCTGATGACTTACAAATTTACATATCAAGGCCATTGAAGATGCTGTCGTTCACTTTAATAACAACCTTTGGTCAAGACATGAGTGGCGTATGTATATTGAAAAAGCTTCGTTTGAATCCTATTAAATCTAATGCAATTTTAATTTATAGGTATAGACTAAATAATTGCGAAAAAGTAGTGAATCTAGGAATCATATTATTAACAATACATTTTCTTGATCCATTCAGGTATCTAATGCTATCTCTAAGGTGAAGAGTAGGAGACTTCACTTTCCACTAGGATGATGCTGGATAAGTCAGTAATAAATACTCTGTTGCTCGGTATATTTATAACTTAAGGCATTTCGATCATATTTCAGACCTTGCCAGGACTATCTTTGGAAGCCCCCTTCAATCATATCTTCTATTTAAAGATTTGTTAATTCTTAATTGTGTTATCTGCTATGGCAGACCTACTTATTTATATGAAAAAGTGCGTTTCTCCCAATATTCACGTAGTGTTAGTCTATCTGTATCTGGTGTTAACTTTTCCGTCACTGAGAAGCAGTATTTTTCTCGAACTGTCAGAACCTGAAATAGTTTACCTTTGATGTTGCGGCGTTGATATGAGGTTCTAGAATGTATTGTCTGAATATTTTCGTGTTTTTTACGAGCCGAAAAAATTTGATAAAATCTATATAAATAAAAATGAAATGCTGTTCGATGGTAATCGTATCACCTGAGATCGGCTGGACGGATTTGGGTAACTTTTTTTTAATGTTCGTAATAATCCGAATATAATATATAATACGAATACGAATATAATACGAAACTTTTGTTTTTCATTATATAGTACGTCGTCGTGGAGAGCTCAAATTTTGTAAAGAGATTTAAAAAAAAAAAAATAGAAATTTAAGTTAAAAAAAGGGACCACTAGGGCAACTCCTTCATAAGGTTGCTATACAAAACTTTCATTTTTAACTATATATTTGGGCAGTGCGTGTCAACATAGAAAGCTAAAATGGTATTTTCATAGGAATGATAAATTAAATCTCAAAAATGGACTAAATCGGGTTACCCCTACTTGGTGTTGCCATGCAAATTCTTGGTTTTTCATTTTATACAAGGTGACAGGGTGTCAACGCGGAGAGCTCATATTTTGTACACGGGGTTTTCATAAAAATTGCAAATACTGATAAAAAGTGAATCAAATCGGGCAGCTCTTTCTTGGTGTTGCCATTTAAAACTTTAGTTTTTCACTATATTATTCGAGACTGCCTCACGCATCGACGTGGAGAGCTGAAATTATGTACACGGGCCTATTTTAGAAAAAACGGAAATTTAAGTTCGAAAATGGGAGATATCGTTTGCTATTGTATAGAAGAATTCAATTTATTTTGATACTGATTATGTTTGATTCGAAAAAATAATATTCATATTTTTTTTTATTGATTTTTTATTATAAAAATAGTGAAAACTTAAATTCGAACTTAAAAAGAAAATGTTAATTAAATTAAATTCATTCAGAATGGCTAAATTCTTTCGTTAATCTTTTGCTTTTCCACCAAAATATCATTATAAAAAATTGGAGTTCGGAGTTTTCTTTCTTAGTCAGATTTTAATTTTATGACTGTATACAAAAAATTTTTAAGAGATTTCTTAACTTCGTAAACTTAGCTAAGTAGTAAGAGAAATTAAGAAAAATTGTATTTTACATTAAATTTTTTGGAGAAATTCAAGAGATTAAGAGGCTTTTTAGAATCTAAACAATGTCCTTTCAATTATCCCACCCAGCTGTTAAAGAAAATTCACTTTGCAAAAAGGAACAAGAAGAATTAATGTTTTTGTTGAGGCGATAATGGCAATAGGTCTGTCTGGTAAATTTAGAGCAAGAATCTTTACGTAAAAATCAAGTAAAAAACTTTTATTCGGAAGCGGAGATAACTCAAGAATAGTTGTCAGACACTTCTCGAGTAAATTTTAAAATAATTATTTAATTAAAAATAAATTTGAAATACGTTTAAAAAAAAAAAACTAATTTTCTTTAATATTTTTATTAAAATCACAATTCTTTAGATGATCTTAACCTCAAATTTAATACTTTTGACAATCAGCTGATTTCATATCGAAATTACACAACGTCTTGATGATGTATAAAAATGTATAACTTTATGCAAGAGGAGAAACTTATCATCAATTTGCTTGATTTTTACGATCCCAAAAGTTAACAAACGGTTTTGCGTGTAAATTTGCGTAAAAGTTTTTACATCGTGTAAAAAATATCGAGTTAATAGACAGACTTAATATGTGTGTAGTTTACACATCCTAAAGGTAGACAGAATCCGAGATCTACAATGATTCCGTTCCTTGTTTCTTTCACTTTGCAGATATTTCAGGAAATTTTATGAATTTCCTAATATTGCTAACAATTAATAGCCAATTATCTTAGATATCTAAGGTTGGCTTAAATTGAGGAAATTGTTACGTTCAACAGAATTTTGGTCGGAGCCTGTAACAAAAAAAATGATCGTTGTCAAAACTTTAAAGTGTTAGGGTATCGTCGATTAATAGAGATTATTGTAAGGCTGCATAATGTCAATCAATTTAAAGGCCAAAAATGGTGACATTCTTTATGAAAAAATTGCAAACGGATCTCTCAGAATTCTCGTCTGTGCGCGGCTGAGAATGTAAAATTGTTTAATTATTTTATATTTCACAAACTTACGTCTTTATTATGTAAACTTTACAATACTTTGACTCAAAATTTCGTGCATTTGCAATAAAACATATATGCGACTATCACTATAAGAGATTTAAGCATATCTCAGTCAGGTCCTCTTATGTTAAGAAATATTTGACAGCTGTTTGCTAGAATACCAAATCCCTTAACAAAAAATCTCAAACATAATTAAGAGAGATCAGCTGACTTTTAACAGTCAACTCTTGACGTACAGTACAAATATCGGCCATTGAATAAATAACAAACAGGAAACGTTATATCGAGTGAAAACTTAAGCCAATCGCTGACAGAAATTTTAAATGTTGTATTAGTGCGCAATAATTTTATAAAACACTAAAATGAAAATATATACACTTCAAACATTAGAAACAATGCTATTTAAAATTTCTAATGTTTATTAAAAGTAATAAACTGGAAAAAGTCACTAACTCTAGATATTTTGAAATGTTTATTTTCAGAAAATTCAATACCTCACGTCAGCGCTTATTCATATACACTGTATTCACTCGATTTTCCGCTTCTTGTTAGCTATTTATTCAATGATAGTATCGGGAGGTGGGGGTGGGGGGGGGGGGTAGTTGAAGAATTAATCAGGACATCCTAAAGCCATTTTTCAAGACACATACATAAGTTTTCCAAAATTCAATTTATACGACACTTCGCCCTGATTTTTAATATTTAAATTGTTAAAAAAAAAAACTAAATGAAATTTCAAAAGATTTGTAAGGCTATTTGAGGTTATGTTTGGATTTTTGAACGTTGCAATTGACATTTACAAAATTTTATTTCAAATTAAAAAATAAGAGGAAAACATAAATAATTTAATGAATAACATTTTTTTGTAAATTTAATAAATGTAGCCTAAACTAGAAATGGAAGCAGAAATATCAGTAATCGAAATTGATACCATAAATAAATCGTATCTGGAATGTGACATTTTCACAGGAAAAGTTGGCAATAAAAGAGTTTTGATAAATCTAAATTTGACGACATTTGTAGATATAGATGATACATATTCGGTAAAACTTATACATACGTATATATTTGTGCTAAATTAGTATAAAAAATATTTAAAATTTCAGGTTGAAGTGAAATTCTTCAGAAGTGCGCAGGGTAACAATCAATACTATCCTGTACCATATCGAATTCCAAAGTTGAATTTCTATCAAACTATGAATGAATATTATAACAAATATATAGGTGATCATTTAGAAGGTTTAGATAACAATCTTCCACAATTTGAAGGTAGTTGGGACCATCCCCTAA
This sequence comes from Dioctria rufipes, assembly GCA_963924295.1. NCBI lineage: Eukaryota > Metazoa > Arthropoda > Insecta > Diptera > Asilidae > Dioctria > Dioctria rufipes. Next base: position 13,576,076 of record OZ002742.1, on the reverse strand, counting down.
AGAAGGGAAATTATTATGTGCGCGACTTTGAAATTTCTGTTGACTTCACAAAAAATGTAAATGCGCCTGAAGGATTCTACAAATGTGAATTGTTTTTATATGCAGGCGATAAAAGTATAATTTTGAAGATTGTCGGAGTATATCATATATTCTATGATTATAATTTTTGAAATAAATTTTAAAGATATTGCAAATATGAATTTAGCTTGAATTTATTGGTCCGTATCGTTCTTTAGCACGTTAAAAATATTTGAAAAACGATAAAAATATGTAAAAACATTAAAATATTGAAAAAGAGTGGATAAAATAATAAAAAGTCTTCTTCTTGTTTTTTTTTTATCTTTCGTCACTGCTGTCATATTTAAAATGTTAATAGAACAGCCCGATAATGGAGACTCGCTAAAATTTAGTTTATGGCTGACCTCAGTATTAAACTTCATTAGGCCTAAATTACAATTACGACTGTTTTGTCGACTGTAACTTGATTTTCAGTCGAAGTCGAGGCTGAGGGAAAATTTGAAATTATGTGATTGAACAGAAATTGTCTGCAACCGACACCAACTTTGCACTTTGCGCAAAGTTTTTAGTTTGAGTCGCAGTCGATGTCGAAGTTGCAATTGGACTTGTCACATGCAATTACCATTTGGGCAAAGACGCAGTCGACTGATCGGTTGTAATTGTAATTGAGGCTTTAAGAAAATCACAAAAATAAATCCATTCCCGGCCTCCAGGTAGCGCTGCTGTTTAGGGGTAGGGGAGATGCTTAGAGTTATTTTTAAAGTCAAATATAATAAACATGATAATGTTAGTAGACATAAATTGTGGAAGATTTTAAGCTTACGTGGAAAATGTATAAGAAAGTATAGATAGTTTTGGGAAAATTGAGGAAGATTATCTGTGGGTGATTATCATTGTTCTAGGTATAAAATAAAGTGGTGGTAAGTTCTTGACTATAGCTATCCAGCGCTGGATTAGCAGACAGATGAGTTTAACACTGACACTGAGGTGTAGATCACATCCTCACGTTCGAGATATCACTAGGCATGGGATAGGAAGATATGTTATAGCATTCTCAGTAGATTTATGTCATAAAGACCTATACTCATCCAGAATAAATACATCTTTGTCTTCTCTGCCATTCATGCAGTAATTAATGATATTAAATTTTCTGTGGTGTATTCAAAGCTTTTGTTGGTTTGGGTATATGCCAATGCATTTTTGATGAACTTTAATGTCAAAATATACGACAAAATGAAATGCATGTTGTGTGCGTTTTTAAGCACTTTCAATGCTCTAAGTGGGTGTACAATATCCGATTTAAGCGGGAAACACAGTGCTAACTTTTCTAATCTCGACCTCAGTAAAACTTTAAGAACCTCAACCTGGTGAACTCTGCCAATTTTTATAACTCACAATGCGAGCTTTGATAACTTCTGTATGATAGCGGTTAATTGGGCTGTTGGATTAAAAATTCAAATTTTTTTGTAATAATTTACTACAGTAGGAACAACTTTTTACGTTAGATATGCTTTCCAAAATTTTTTTCGAAAAAAATTTCCCATACATTTTTTCCCGATAACAAAAATTAGCTGTCAAAGCTGACAAAGTTCCAACAGAGTAGAGAGTAGACCTACTCGAGTTCAACTTGGTCGACCTCACCAAATTTGTCATTAGGTTCTTCATAACCTGGAGGGTGATTCTGTGCTCTTTGTCGTTCTATTTAGTCGTGAATTTTGACATATTTTGTCGAGTTTTGAGTTTTGAGGCTGAGGCTGAGGTTGGAAAGCCTAGCACTGTGTTTGCCGCTATACCAGATTAAAACTTTGCCACAACCTCAGAAGCAGTTGACTAATTTGTTGTACTTTTAGGTGCATACTCTGACGTTTAATCATTGTAACTTCATTTTGTGATTGATGAAAAGGATAAATTAAAATAAATATTTCGAAAATAAAATTAGGTTACGACAAAGTTTTGGGAAAATGTCAAAACATGTGATAAAAATAAGCTACGAAAAAATATCAGAATCTTCACCCAGATGACAAATTTGCCGTATTTTTTTTTATAATTCTCTTCATTATCTAAATTAATTTACTTAATTTTTCTGAAAAAAGGCTGAACTACAATAGAAGTATACGAACGCGCCCTTTAATTTAACAGGCGTACACAAATTAACTTTAACTCGTGTGAGGGAAACTTTCGTTAAGTTTAAATATCCAATTTTCCGTAAGTATAGTGCGCTAAGAATCGCTCATTCCGTAAGAACACGATGTGTCCAAATAATTAAATTATTACTAAATGATTAAAAGTGCAATGTAAAAATTAAAATGGAATAATAATGGTACTGCGAATTAATAGAAAGCACAAATCTTCAATTACATCAACTTCCATTTTATAATTTTTTCACTTTTACCACTTTTTAAAATTTAACACATTAAATATGAAGATAATAACTCTTACGGAATGTGATATATATATTTAGGCAAAAATTTCAATTTTCCGTAAGCAAACCTCAGTCTCGTTTAATTTCGTAATGTTATTTACTTCTGTTGTATTTCAGACTCAACTAAATTTCGGCAAAATTACGGGGAAATAATAAAATATGAAGATACACCAAAAGAATCAGCATCCTGGGTGCTTTTTCTCGTACTTTTGAGTGTATATTTTTGTGACATCACATATTGCTCACGTACTACAACTTATTGTCCGTTTATCACAACTGGCGAGAGTAGGACAGGATGGCTTCCGTTGCACAAGTTAGTACGTGTGGATTTCCATTGTTCACGTACTGCAATTAGCTATCCGCTTTTCACGTAACGTCTGGCTTGGACCCTTAGAGGCAGGGACGGTTGTTCTAGATTTCCCGGACAAGTAACTTTAGCCTCTAGAATATTTGGATTGGTCGGTCACGTATGAGGTTGCCGGTCCTTAGTGAATCTTTATTGCCCTACTTATAATATTGATTCAAAAAGTAACTGTCAATTATAAGCAACGGAAAAAAATTTGATATGGAAAAACTTCACAAATAGTTGTCCAATGGTCTTTGCTACAAGTTTCACTGAAAGATAAGTTTCGTCATAGAACAGGTTCTGTTTTAGTAATTTGTAAATAGTTATACGACATTTTTCAAAATATATCAAACATTGAACGAAATAAAGTGCCAAAAGGTTTAGAAGACTACTTTAGGTTATGTTTGGGTTTTTGAACGTTGGAATTGACATTTTTAAACTTTTATTTTCGAATAAAAAATAAGAGATAAATATAAATAAGAGTAAACATTTAGAAGAACGGAAAATTGTGTCATATGGTGTACAATATCCTTTTATATTTACCTAATTATATGGTCCATGCTTTAATGAATAACCTTTTTTGTAAATTTAATAAATTTAGCCTAAACTAGAAATGGAAATGGAACTTCAAGTAATTGAAATTGATACCATAAATAAATCGTATGTGGAATGTGACATTTTTGTAGGAAAAGTTGGCCATAAAAGAGCTTCGATAAATTTAAATTTTACGACATTTGTAGATGTAGATGATACATATTCGGTAAAACCTATACACACATATATATATGTTCAGTTAGTATTCAAATTATTTATAATTTCAGGTTGAAGTTAAATCATTCAGAAGTGCGCATGGTAACAGTCAATATCATTCTATACCATATCGACTTCCAAACTTGACAGTCTATAAAGTTGTAAATGGTTATTATAAAAAATATGTAGGTGATCATTTAGAAGGTGTAGATAACAATCTTCCACAATTTGAAGGCAAGTGGGACCATCCCCTGAAGAAGGGATATTATTATGTGCGCGGTTTTGAAGTGTCTGTTGATGGCATAGTAAATATAAATGCACCTGAAGGTTTCTACAAAATTGAAATTTTTATATATGCAGGTGATAAGAGTGTAATTTTGAAGATTGTCGGAGTATCTCATATATTCTATGATTATAATTTCTAAATAAACTTCAATATTTTTATAAATTTACAATTTTACATAAAAGGACAAAAAATAAAATAAAATAATTTGTTACTAAATTTTAAAGATATTACAAAAATTATTTGTTATTAAATCTTAAATAAAAACTTTCCAATTTCTCTTTTCAAGAATTTACAAATTGGAAAGTTGCTTAAGATTTAACAGACAAATAATTTTTGCAATGTTTTTAAAGTTTATTTAAACATTAAATAACAAATTATTTATATTTTATGATTTGCCCTTTTAGGAAAAATATGTAACAATATTAAATTTATAAAAAGATTAAATGCTTCAAAGTATTTCGCTTTTATTTGTGCCTTTCTCGTAATTTCGATTATTAATTTTTCTTTAGGTATATTGTAAAAGGGAAATTTTAATTCGCAAATAATCCGAAAATGTTTGAATTATATTTCAAAATCGTTTTAGTATGGTGAGCTTCAACGGATCTTTGCTTTTACGGTGGAGAGAATGAAAAAAATATTTTTTTTTTATATAAAAAGCTTTGTTCTGATATTAAGCAAATTATAAAAACGAATTTATTTTCGGCGGCTAGGTGGCGCTGCTAATAACACAATCGGGTAGGGTGCTGTTTAGAGCTTCAAATGTTATTGTAATGTCGTTATATCTAATAAAAGAGATACCACCGAGCATGAGATAGAAAGATATGTTACAGCATTCGAAGTAGATTTATGCCATAAAGACCGGGGGTGATTCTAATCTTCTGTCGTAGCTTAGGCGTATTTTTTAGTCACATATTTAGACATTTCACCACAAATTTGTCGTACTTTTATTGTTCTCATATTTATCCTTTTTATCAACCGCAAAATGAACTAAAATGAAATTGCCATGAATAAACGTCAGAATATACGCCTAAAAGTACTCCAAATTAGTCAACTGCTTCCGAGGTTGTGACAAAAATTTTAAACTACCGTAAATGGATATTCTTCACCAACGGAGAGCAATACAAGTGCTTAAATTTGAGTAAGTTTTTAATAACTGTACGACAGTTTTCAAAATACATTTAACATTGAATGAAATGAAATGTCAAATGTAAGGTTATGTTTGGGATGTTGAAATTGATATTTACAAAATTTTTATTTCAAAATTAAAAATAAGAGTGAACATTTGGTAGGACGGTAAATTGTGTCATATGGTGTACAATATCCTTTTATATTTGCCTAATTTTATGGTCCATGCTTTCATGAATATTCTTTTTTGTAATAAATTTAGCCTAAACGGGAATTGGAAATGGAACTTCAAGTAGTCGAAATTGATACCATAAATAAATCGTATGTGGAATGTGACATTTCTATAGGAAAAGATGGCCATAAAAGAGCTTCGATAAACCTAAATTTGACGACATTTGTAGATATAGATGATACATATTCGGTAAAACCAATACATGCATATATATTTGTTCATTTAGTATAAAAATTATTTATAATTTCAGGTTGAAATGAAATTCTTCAGAAGTGCGCATGGTAACAATCAATACCATCCTATACCATATCGATTTCCAAAATTGACATTGTATCAAGCTATAAATAGCTATTATAAAAAATATATAGGTGATCGTTTAGAAGGTGTAGATAACAATCTTCCACAATTTGAAGGCAATTGGGATCATCCCCTGAAGAAGGGAAATTATTATATGCGCGATTTTGAAATTACTGTTGATGACGCAGTAAATGTTAATGCGCCTGAAGGATTCTATAAAGTTGAATTATTTGTGTATGCAGGCGATAAGAGTGTCGCTTTGAAGATTGTCGCAGTAGCTAAGATATTCTATGATTATAATTAAGGAAAAAAAATGTTTAAATAAACTCTAAAGATATTGCGAAAATCATTTGTTATTAAAACTTAAATAGCTTTCCGATTTCTAAATTTTTTTTTAAGCCTTACCTCAATTGAGAATTTTAATAATTTCATGATTTAATTATTTTATCATAAACTTTCGATTGATTGCTCTAACGTTCATTTTGGAATCTGCAATAGAGTCAAAAAGATACGCATAGGAAGAGTATTTTAATTGGAAAGTATACAAATTCATTGATTAATTACAAGAAAATTATGGAAGAAAGAATAGAACCTTGAGATATACCGGAATTTGTATTATGGGGATTAAAGATCGCGTCATCCCTGACTATACAAATAAAATCAGATGAATAATGAAAGCTTTAAAAAAAAAAAATGGTTCGCGATTAAGAGCTTTCAGTTTGGTCAAAACAGTAGCATTTCAGGCAATTTTATTGTGCCGATAAATACCCAAATATGCAATTTGTCAGCTCTTCGATTTATGTCCACGAATCTAACAATCATATATCGATCGAAATGAATCAAATGAAATGTTTGCAACTATATTAACAGAGGTTATACAAAGTTTAACAGACGATAATTCAGATGAATAGCATTAAAAGTGCACATCCCATTTGTTCTATTGTCGAAAAATATTTTCCCCTATCCCCCTTTTTTCGAAGATCACATAAATTCCCAGGTGTGCTACTCGACGTTCCAAGGATACTTTTTAAAACCTTAGATGTAGTTAAGACATGACACTACCTCAAATATAAGTTTATTTCGCCCTCAAAAGAATTTCGAAATCAAATTTCGAAAATGAAAAGATGATATGAAAACAAAAGGTCTATCAGATGTGTACGCTTATAGTTATCGAAATTATTCATGCTATGAAGGAATAACGAATAGGCACGTAGGGCGGAGGTAGGGGGGGGGGTTGTTTTTCCCATTTTTCGTTCCTGTAGCAACTACTAGTTCCACCAAAGGTCAAAAAGACGAATACTATGCTTTTTCTGCCATAGGCAACTTCAAATTAAAATTGATAGCTCTCAATTTTAGTTTACATTTCAATAGACATCTTGGAAATTTATGTTATACACGATCTTCGAATTCGAAGATGAAACCATAAAGTTTAAATACGTTATTTCAAAATCAATAAATCAATTTTCTACCCATTCACTTTAGATCCAATTATTTATTAGCTAAATTAAATTTTTGTTCTCTTAGCATGTCCTAAACAGAATACACAAATGCGAAAACACGTAAATAAAATAGAAACAATGACCAGACGAAGTGATGAAGGGAAGGAGGGGGGGGGGGGGGGCGCTGTGATTAAGACATTTTGTAAATAAATCTAAAACCAGTGATGTTGTTGATTATGAAAACATTTAATTCCAAATTAAGTCACGAATAATAAAAGTTGCTATAAAAAATTTAATAAGCAATTTGGAAGGGCCGGAGGGTGGGGGAGGGGCAAAAGGGCATATAGTATATAGTACGTGAAAATTCTATAAAAAGAATAAAGGTCAATCCAGAAGAGGTGTTAATCGCATAACAAAACCCTCAAAACGAACAAATAGGCAAATTTGGTAGTCTAACCACCTCCCCAACCCCCTGGCATAATCAAGCTTTTATACAAATTCGCTGGGACGTAAGTAAACAGAAACAGTTGTCCGATAACGTTACAACTGTTTTGCATATAGCAGTAAAGTTGTTTGCGAATTGCTTCCTTCTTTCTTTGAAATAAAGGACATAAAGTCGGAAGGACTTCACCTCTCTTACTCTCTTCCTGCCCCACCTCTACCAAAAACTCTTTACTCCAATAATTACCAAAATACTCACGTACTGAAAACCGTACAGTGACTTTCGTGATAAAAACATTTCCCACAGCCACACATATTATCTACTACACCGCTATCTCTGTAGTGTCAGCTGTTTACGTAAATTTGCATCTCCTTCCACCCAGCAAATACAATAAACAGTTAAGAACGCCATGCGAATGGAGGAGCTTTTGTGCTATCGCAAGATAAAAAGCTCGCAGCAGCAGCACTGTCGTTTTGTGCAAAATATATGTGTACACAAATAATACTAGTTTCAAATGTATGAGTAATTCAGCACATAAGAAACGTAAATTTGTCGTTTTGAGAGCAGTGTCCCAGATTTTATTGATTTTTCTACGCGCGTATTTAAACCGACCGACCAACGTTAGGCACCCAACTACTTTTTGTTTTATAAATATTAAATTCGTACAGAAGTCCTAGAATGCTAATGTAGCAAAAAGGATACGAGAAATCTTATTGAAGAGTGAGTGCGCACTTATATATCTATTTTGAGAAAATTTTGAACCGGATGCACACACATATACCTATTATGAAAAAAAAAAAAACTAAAATTTAATTCCTATAGGTGACGTCCTGTGCACCTACTCTTTTAAAAAAGGGAGACTTATTACCACGATGGAGAGTGTCGTTAGGTTAGGAGGCAAAGCTATAAAGACTTTAACGGATATAAGAGGATGTAGGTATATATGACAAGGATGCATCAGGCACCACACAAACATACTTGCCCGAAGCAACTAACCAACCTCCAACCGCCCCCTACTCTTACAAGTTGATATACTATAAAGATAGATATAACAACATTTGGAAGGTTTGCTTCCTAAGAAAAAGTAGGTTAACTACTTCAGCTTTATTGATCCTTTTCCCATTTTCAGCTGTGTCCTTCTCTATCCTTGCACGGGTCGAGTGCTGTTCACTCTTGCGCTAGAGATATTGAATTGAGGCTTTTTGATGAATTATTTCCACCGTGCATAGCATGTAATTTGTTACGTGAGTTAGGTTTAGCATGAACATAGGTATATGGAATTGTATATACTTGAACATGCATATTACATATATATGTATGTATGTTGTTATGTATATAAATAAGGTCTATAAGTGCAAGGAGCAGGAGGGATGTAGGGTAGGATGAGTGCAGGTATAATGGGGGCCCATGTTAAGTAATATGTTAATTTTAGAAAGCTGACCAGAACATTTCCTGCTTTCAAGGGCGATCGAATTTTTTCTTTTTGACGATGATGATGATTTACAAGATTTTTGGGAAATATTAATTATGGAGGCCGATTTTTCCGGAACTAGAAATGCTTCTGCAAAGCTGAAAAATTTATTATCAAGCAGCCTTGAATTGAGTGAGTGAGGCGGTTTTAAATTATCATAAATTGGATTTTCAGGAGAAAAATATTTTGGGATGAGTAAAGTTTCATTTTTTGTGTTTTTTTTTATTGAAAGTCCACTTTAAAGTTTTCCTAAATATTTTTTTTTTTTAGAGCAGTAAAAATATTTTCATGTTTTTTGTTTTTGTGAAAATATTCAAACTTTTGTAGTTAATGCAGACATGCATGTACATATGTACTTAGCACAAATTGAATAGCTTATTAGCGAGTACTCGACATATTTACGTTGAAATAAATTTAACATGACTTTGACAATTATGTAGTTATCACAAAAAATGGAAATGGAGTTATTTATAGAAAATTAAATATTGTTGAAATTATAGAGAGTAAGAGGAGGTATAAGCATATTCTAATTGAGATAAGCTGTTTGCTAGAGATTAATTAAAGAAATTACTTATGATTCTTTATGATTATTTATGTAATTTAATTTTATATTTTTTTTGTTCAAAATGTTCAATAGAATAAATATTTTCTAAAGTGATACTGAGATTAGAGTGCTGAAATTTTGCACATGGGATTTCTCTTTTTTTAAAAAAAAATGTAAATTTAAGTTCGAAAATGCGACTAATCGGGCAATTCTTTCGTAAGGTTACTATACAAAAATTTCGTTTTTTACTATTGAACACTGCATGAGAACACATAGCTAGAGATCTGAAGTTTTGTACACGGTATTTTCATAGTAAATAGAATTTTAAAAATGGACTAAATCGGGCAATCCCTTTTTGGTGTTAAATTTAGGGTTTTTACATATACTTTGAAAACGATCAGTACGAGACGTTTTTATTGTACTGAAAAGCTCTTCAGAATATGAAATTCTATGAAATTGGTTATAACCACTTTTACTGTCCGACGAACCATTCTAGAAATATACATATACGAAAAAAGCAACTTTGAAAATCAAACTTGCACAGATACCATTCGAAATTTCATACGGGAATTCATCTAGGGTATTGTTCTTAGATCAATTCTAGCTTTTTTATTTGTTTATTATAGAATTAAGAACTAACAACATAGCTTCCAATTAAAAATATAAGGATATAAAATTTTCGATTCCTTTTATCAGTATAAGTACTTGGACAAGCTTTGGACAAAACCTTTCACGTGGGGCTGAAGTTGCTAGTATACAAAACATCAATTTTACCAATTGTAACAGAAATTTTCTCAAACAAATAAAAAAAAAAGAAAAAAACAAAGCCAATCGGCGGGATTTTTCTATTTGATCTTACACAATTGATATACAGGGGATGAAAGAGGGGATGCACAATTTTACGTTCCCTATATGATGCACTTAAGATAAATTAAGTAAGACCAGACCAATATTTGTGTTAGACCTAAATTTGGTAGTGTAAAGGCACCTTGCAGCCTACAGCAGTCGATTTATTCTGGGAGTGCAAATCTATCAACATTTCTTCTACATGTTGCCGTTCATTCATTACTCAAGTTTCCAATTGTTACTGGTTTTTTTTTTGCATTCATTACAATTTTTTTCTGCATTTTGCGCCCTTTAGTACTAGCTTTTGAGTTAAGAGAGGTAAATTTAGCTTTACTAATATACCTACGCAAATTTTATGATATCCTCATTCCTATGATTTTTATATGTTCTAAGGGGTGTAGACATACAAGTAAAATTAAACAAGTTCCTACAAATCAGAAAAGCCGAAGCGCAATGTGTATGACAGCTCCACTAATTATGGAACCGTTCCGTTCATTTCTTGTATGGACCCATTCAGAATGGGGATCGACAAATCTCTAATACACAGGCTTTCTTAGAAAATGGGGCCTGATTTTCCCGGTTGCCAAGTTTTGTTTAGGCAATAATTGCTACGTCTACTATAGGAGGTAATTGCCCTGTGTAGATAATAGGTCTGCTTGAAGCAGGAACTGTGATTGTTTGAATGCTTGCTTGACACAGGAAACTGTGATGACAGTAATGACTTGGCTGCTTGGCTACTACTCAATCACTTGCTCGATAAGCAGCCAGTTTGAGACTGACCAACTTCCGGAAGTGAACGGATTTTGAAGACTGCAAGTCTTCTTAATGGCAACTTAATGTCCGTAAGAGGTGCTGACCTAATATCGATCGTCTTCAGCCTAGACTAGACGCTGGTATTATCTATCTGCGGGATTCATTTTTTCAGTACCAGATTACCAGATTGTTTACGACAGGCTTAATAAAATAAGTAAAAAACGAGTTTTCAAACAAAACTGAGGCCAAGCCGCATGAAAAAGTAGAAAATAAACTTTTATTCACACACAGAGGTGGACTCAGATTTTTTGAATGGGACATTTCTCTTGAATATGCTTTCTCTTCATGAATCAAATCACTTATTACCTCTTGAAATATATCGGTGATTGTCAGCGAATAAAATCTGAGTCCACCTCTGTGTGTGAAGAAAAGTTTCTTTTCTACTTTTTCATGCGGCTTGGCCTCAGTTTTGTTTGAAAACTCGTTTTTTACTTATTTTATTTTCTGCCTTTTTCACGTTAACTAAATTGTTATTACTATGAAATATTTTAAAACAATTTTTAAGTCATGTTTGGTGCCGATCCGAAAACAAATATTTTTCGATTATCAAATCGTTGAAGTACTGCAACGGTTTTCTGAAATTCAAATTATGTTTTAAACAGCGCTTTTTAGCTGTATTCCAACTTAATCCCTATAACATGAATTTTCCTGATTTTTCATGTTTTCCACAGACTTTTTCTATTACTATGAAATTTTTTTATATTTCATATTTTTCATGCAAGTTTTCATAATTGTTGAAGAGAAGTATTGATGCCAGTAGGACGGGAAAAAAATGATTCCGCATAGCTTATAAAACTTTTTTGTCGGAAAATTTTATAGAAAAATTGGAAAATTCTGCATTTTTCCTGAAACAGATTTATCACTAATCATATCGAGGAAAATTTTTCCGATGATTTTCCCGCTTTTCCGGGTTTTCCATGGAGTTTTCCACAAAAGCAACTTTATGCAACTCATTTCGCTTTACAACTTTGTCTTAGGTTGCAAAACGCTCAAACGCTTCCTTGGTCAGAAAAACTCCGGAAAAGCATTTTACATGAATTTTTCTCGATTTTTTCTGCAAGTTTTCACCATTGTCGGAGAGTAAGTTATGATGCCAGTTGATAGGGAACTCGATCCTGCATAATTTAGACAACTTTTTTACCGGAAAATATTCCGAAAAAGTCAGTAAATTCCGGAAAAATTTTTCGGAAAAATCGGAAAAATCGGAAAACTCTGCATTTTTCTTGAAACGGATTTATCACTAATCAAATTTGTACCAAATTTTCAAATGATTTTTCCCGATTTTCCGGGTTTTCCATGGAAATTTCCGGTTCAAATTTTGATAGATTCAATTGTCACGCGACATGAACCTGTGTGCCAAATTACAGCTCGCTGTTATTACGAAAAGTGGGGTCTACGAGTGTGTCGAAAATAGTAAAAAAGATATATATAAATAAATATACAGACAGAGGAATTCTTGTACGAGTTAAAGGGACGGGCTGGCCTCAAAAAAGCGTAGACTCTGAAAATAAGCTTATCTGAAAGGATATCAGGACATCAGTGGTCAGGTTCCTTCGGGAAATTTTTGTTTTTTCTCTTTTGTTTATATTGGACCTGTTTATTTCCTACTTTTTTTTTTTTTGTTAATTTTCTTTTCGGTGTAGTTGAATTGCAGGTTGACATCAGATTATTCACTTTGTTTTATTTATCATTTTTACAAAAGCAAAAGCCTACCTAGCAAAGCCTTTCTACGTTCAGCAAAGTATTACTAGATGGGAATTTTGAAATTATTTTTTTCTAGGTTTTTACAAATTTGTTGGTCAAATATTTGGAAATGTATGACCACAGATGCGTGGCCACAAAATCGGTTGGCCTATCAATCATTGAATTCGATTCGATTAAAACGAGTCGACAGTATAAAATCATAAAGAGAAAATAGTATAGAAATGGAATTTCTACGGACAGTTATTCGAAGAAGTAAGTAAGTACAGAGTTCATATGAAAATTATTTGAAACGCGTTTTTTTTTTCGAAATGTCGTTTTTCAAAGTGGTGGGAGCTTTCCAGAAGAAGATATCCAAGATATACAAGATATCCATCTCAAATTTGGCCTCAGTATTCTTTACGTCCTTTCTTAGCGCGATATGGAAGCTTTTAATTTTTTCATTTGAAAATTTCATATTTTTTTTTTGAATGAACAATTGTCGGACGAAACAAAGGCTAAGTTCGATATTCAATTTTTCATACTGCTTTTTGTTTTTATTCACACAATTTTTAGTGGAGTAAGGCCTCTAATACTATCAGGTATTGCTTTGTTTAGGCTTCATCACCTGGCAGTGGTGGTCACAAACATTATAAAAAAAATTTAAGAAAAAATATTGATAATTTTTTTTTTGTTGTATAAAGCGTAAGTGATTTGAATAAATAAAAAAAAAATCAGCCCGATTATCGAATCTTGTTCGTTGAAAGAAAAAAGAAAAAAAAGTCATGAATATCAGCAATTTTCAAGGCCGTCACACTAGAATGGTCCCTTAAGATTTGCATTTGAACTTTGTAGGAATATTTTAATTTTTTTAGAAATAAAAAAAAAACATGATTTATTATTTTTGACGTGGCCTTTGTTTGGTATTATCTGGCAGTGTGTGTGTGGACAATTTCACTTTCCTTCTTGGTCTTTCTACTTCGAGACTATCTAGGCCTGACTATTTTCAAAGGTTTCCGCTTGAAATTCGGTCGTTTAAGCGAATTTTCAGAATGCGGTAAATTAAGTACATATAGAGCATATAATATAGTACGATTATCATATAATTGGAATTGTTAAGGTTTCAGTGGTGCAATATAGTATATAACTCCATGATAGCTGGAATCAAATCCAAACACGGCTTTTACCCCAATGGATATGTATTCTGCTTCTAACAGTATACTCATTATAAGGTCCATTGTTATGTAATTTTTTTTTTTGTATAGGGTGCTCCATCAGATGAAAAATATTTAATTTTTGATTAAAACTCACTTTTTACTGAGTTTGTGTAGACATTTTTATTTCTTGGTTAGTTGGTTGGTCAGAATGAACAAGCCATTTAATGTTACTACATTACGGGGCCAATCACTCAGACTGTTCAACACTCCTACCAAACAGTTGCTCATATAAATTTCATTAGCCTTTTAAGCTCAACTTGAATATTCTGTATGTCAAAAATCCGGTAATTTTATTTGTTGATTTGTTAGATTGTTGAAAATGATTTTGTTTGCAACAAAAACGATCTGTGTCTTACATGTCGAAAACCAAAATAACAACACACTTAGGATGGTACTGAATTTTATTTTATTTTATGCTGTCTTTAGTACTGAATTTTATAAGGATGCAAATGCAAATGTTACTATTTGCTAAAGAGAGCTTCCTGAAATGCCTCATTGTTGTGCTGAGAATCGATATTCTCCATTGGTCGAACAGGATGAACACCAACATGTGCAAAAATTCTTTGATTCAAACCCGTTAAAATTTCTTCAAATTTCATAATGAATCTGAAAATGATCATCCAATTTGGTGCACTTCGTCAATCCAAAAATTGCATAAAATATCTTCGTAATATTTTCACCATATTTGTAATGTGTTCTAACAATAATAAAAAGTGATTTTTGATCATGTAGTATAGTATATAAAAAAAAAAAAAATAGCATGTGATTTAAATTGTCCGAATACAATCACCTTTACCTCCAGGACTAAATACGCAGCAGCTGCAATAATGATAGAAATTTTTGGAGCTGCTGTGGGCTAGACCGCCATATTGTAATAATTATGTAATAATTTATAAAAAATAATATAAATTATTAATTAAAAAAGTTATCGATGACAATAAATGGAGAATCTGGATGAAAATGTCTTTAATTGTTGTGAAATCAAAATCTGTCATAACAATTCTATCTACTGGATTGTACTAAATTGAAATTTTACTGGGTACCTGACCATACTAGAAATATTGAAGGCAATGAGATAGCGGATGAGCTAGCATAAAAAAAGGAAAAAGGTTCTGAATTGGTCAGCTCCTCCGAGCCAATATCGTGTATGTGAGAATCCCGATCGGAACCATGAAAAGCGATATCACCAACGATTGTTACCAAAAGGCAGGCCAATAATAGGTTGGTCAATCGGAACATCTTCTGTATTGCGTGGCAGCAGTATCCCGTATACAATAAGAGGAAAATAATGGAGATCTTCAGGGGGAGCAAAAACGTACATCAAGAAATTACTAGGGGCGGTAACGTGCCATTAGGCCACATGTATCCATACTAGACGTAAGGGTTCTGATAAAAATCGAATTAGTTCGACATATTAATCTCTGTGAATGTCATTCTTTGGGCGATCAACAAAAATGGGAGGCATACTTGATAGCCACTTCTTTTCAGAGCTAGGGAAAGTTGCAAGGATTAGAACTTAGGATGTATCCTGAGATCCCTTAGGGAAGCAAGGCGGATCTACGGTTTACTTTAGAAGGTTAGATTCTCATGAACGAATAGAATAGGTGGTTTAAGTGATGCAGGCTATGACTAATTTTAGTGGCACACATGCAATCTAAGCTAAAACCTATTGACTTTATCATTCATCAACACTGGAGTTGATTAATCCAAAATTAATTAATTACAACACAATTTGTCAGCAAAAAAAAAATGATTTTTCATCTACCTCACGCCCCACAAGGGATCAATTGAAATGATTAACTATTTTTTTTTTATGTGTTTCGTTATACTTTTGTTTAACTAAAAACTTTAAGATAAAATCTCAAATAAAATCTACATTGATTCCCATATAGAAAACTCTGGATGTAATATAAAACTCAACACAAAATAATCTGCATAGACTGAATATATACATAGATGCCACGAGCTCGATAATATTTTACCTTGAAATCATTTTACGCTTTATATATTTGGTCTAAATAGATCAAGTACTAACAACAGATCGTGGATGAACAATTCACACAAATGACATACATACATACCCAGAGCAGATCTCTACACATTTGTGAATTGTGATCAACTTCACATGTTCGTATTAAAAAAAAAAAAAACAAAAAAAAACTAATAATAATAAAGAGTTTACCTTGCTTCACTTTTATGTTGATTTTACGTTAATTGTACGCGGGTTAACAACACGAGAACGAAAATGAAATTCTTTTTTTCTCCATAAGTAGGGTGTACACAATAAAAACGAAACGAGATTTTACTGTCGAAGAGGAGTGTAAAAAAAAAAAAAAACATATATTTATATAAAATGCACGAGTTCCACCACAATTTATTTCCAAGATCTCTGATTATGCAGCACCTGAATTTTGTCGCAATTTTTAGTAAAGATCATCACTACTGGCTTGACTGCGCCTACATTGGTAAATAAATATGTGTACCAGACCAGGGCAGTGTGACGCCGACAGTCAATATTTGATTTGCTATCGAAATATAGAGGCTCCCACGATCTTCTTAACTGAAGCTCACGGGTTTGTGTTATCAGAAGTTATCAATTGTTTACCTCTCTGCCGCATTACGTCACATTTTACTTACTATAATTTTTCGCGTGGAATGTAATAATAAGGTATGATAGGTGCTTACTTGCAAACATACATATATGTGCTTAAAGACAGTTTTTTTTTGCTTCTACTCTCGTTGTTGTTTTATTATTTTTATAACAAATGTTTTATGAAATTCGCAAACTCATCTGTTTCCTGTTTGGTTTTCAGTTGGTAAGGTAGGTACCTACCTACCTACCTTGTAATTTTCTTTGAATTGTTTTCATTTTTAACATTTCTACTCTTCTGTTTAATTGGCAGGTTCTAAATACTACCTACATAACAAAATAATTAAAAAAAAAAAAAAAATTAAATCTGCACTGCCTGCAGCATGCATCCTCAGTTTCATAAACGGTTCGTTCTGACATCTCATGGTGAAATGTGCAATTTGCAATTTGTGGAAATGCAGTCGAAAATTTTAAATGTGCTAGCCACCAACTGTAATATCAGCAGTAGCAGCGCAAGCACCAGCAAAGTGTAGAAGCTTTTTTGAAAACTATAAAAAAAAAAAAACTAATAGACAACAGTGACACAGACGATAGGGAGTTGCGTAAACGATGGTGAGAGGCGCAGAGAACATAGAAAAGTGACATGTTTTACGGTGTAACGAGTAAAGCCGTAAAGTGTTTTTGCACTTTTTTTTTCCTTATTATGTAGTACACGTGCTTGTGCCTGCTATTCCGTTCCGTTGTCGTTGTATGAAATGCAATATTCTTGGCAAGGTTAAGTACAAGGTAGACGCTGCTAGGTGGTGCTGGATATTTATGAAATTTGCTATGACTGGAACAAAATTGTTACGTTGCGAAGTGGAACTATTTTTTTTTTTTTTTGCTTTAATAATTAGACTGAGGCTATATGGATGAAGTTTTAAAGACCATAAATTATGATAATATTATTATACAATTTTTGAACTTGTTTTCTTCTTTTCATTTATAATAGGATTTTTATCATAAATTAAAAAAGAGACGCAGTAGTTTTTATAAAATTGTCATAATTGATGGCGTAATCTTTGTAGCAAATCGTTTGCAATAATTTTAATACGACAATTAGAGATGCGCTAAGTGAGAATATTTAATCTTCAGATTAAACTTGACTTGAACGTTATGGTAGAATCTACAAGAGCCTGGAGTTTTTGTATGGTAAGGCGAGTAAACTACCTGCAATTTTATTAATATTGGAAAACTTGGATGGTGAGTTTTCTATAGTGGTGTCCCACAAGGCTCTATTCTTGGACCTCTTCTTTTATTTCTAGTTGTAAATGATCTGCCAGAGAAAATCCAATTCGCAAAAATTCATTTGTATCCGGATGACATGCAGATTTGCATTAGTAATTCTATCAGGCTTATGGAGAACTATTTGGACTGCATTAACGAGGATCTGTCAAAATTATATATATAACGTTAAATTCTGCTAAATGCTCAGCAATCCCAGCAATCTGTACCGTATGTAGATAAAGCTAAGATTCTTGGAGTTATGATCAGTGGAGAATTCTTTCCTTTATCAATTGGAATTATTGGATTTATTTATCTGCACTTATCCAGGGGGCGGAAAACATGCGCACTTTTAAAATGTTACTCCGGTCACATAATCTTTAGTTTTTTTTTTTTGCTTTTTGATTTTTAAATTTAGATAATTCTTTTGTTTTAGTAGGTTAAATTTTCTTTTCTCATTTGCTTATATGATTGCTTGTTTTAATGTCCTTCGATCTCTTCCAGTTTTAACTATTTTCTTTTGAACTAAATTTATTAATTAAGTCGTGCAATATAAGTTATAATAATTATTAATTTTAAAATTATTTGTACAAAATTATTGTGTACAATTTTTTAAATAAATATGAAGTAAGTATGAAGTAATCCAACCTTTGCACCGATTTTCAGTAGCTATGTAGTTTTGATGACATATCAGGACACCATATTTCCTAAGTCACCCATGATTAGAAAATTTGTCAACCATTTTTATTTTCACAACGTAGATTTTTTAATGAGTTCATTTCATCTTTTCATTAAAATCTAAAATCATGTCATTGGTAAACAGATGTTAAGCAATATGCTTCATCTTCAAAATCTCTTAAGACATGAATTATGTATTATAAGCAAATATTAGATTAGGTGGAAAGCTTTAATTTGCTAGTTGGTAGTGTTGTTGTTTTTCTTTCCATTCGTATGAACCTGTGGTTTAAAACAAAAGAAATCTTTGGACATTATATCTGCTAAGAATCAAGAAAAAGTTACTATTTTGATGTATTTTCTAGAGTTTTCAAAGGTCTTTTATTGATTGTGTATATCTTTTATAAAAGCTTTCCACTTATTTTATATGGTAGGTATATCGGTGATTAACATAACTACAAATTAAAGTCGTAAAGAAATACATTATTTTTCGCACCATTATATTTTTAGCAAGGAGTGCCTCAAGGATCTATTTTAGGTCCCTTACTGTTGAATTTTAGTTTATAAATTAACGATTTATGCAAGTGAATATCCACGTTTTCCGGATCATATGAAATTGGTACATTTTGACTTTTCGCAGAGTATTAAGTACGCTTTTACTCTGATTTAGATAGAATCTACATCTGGTCAAAACATAATTGATTGGAACTAAAAATCTCCTAGATAGTCATGATTTATCAAGTTTTTTAAATTATCTTTAGCGGTTTTCTTACCACCAGTGGAGTTAGTTGACTTTTCGAATTATTTTAAACCAACAAATGAAATGTTGTGATAATGTTAATAAGACGCTTGATAAAATTTTTTAACGCAGGCTTGGATATGCAGTGAACATTCTACTTAGTAGTACATTATTAGAAAATGCAAAACCGTAATGTGTTTTGCTTTAGTTGACCTTTTTCATAAACTGGGTATCTTCACTTTTTTTCATTCTCATTGTTCCATTACCCAGGAAATATTCCTGTATTGGTAACAGACTTTGCATTTGGATGAAAACTTTTGATACATGTGCTTTATTTCTCACATGCTCTCTCTCTCACACACGTACGTAAAATAACTAATTTTATCAAAATGATTGCATGAGTAATGCAAAAATTCTATCTTCATGTGCTGTCAATTTTACCTGCCTCATTATTTAGATTACTATTTATATCACTTTCCGAAAGACTCCTCACAGATAATTGGACAGTTTGAAAACCTTTAAACGAAGGTACCGTGAAATTTATTCATTTAACTTTGCATAACGTGATTGCTGATCGTCGTGTTGTTTATGAGTTTATAACAGTAATAGTTTTGCAAGTGATTTTTCTTCTTCTGTTTAACGTTATTTTCTGGATGATTTCTTCATTTTCCATAGTTGATTGGGGGTTAGTTTTGACCCTCACTTCAATTCCAAGTCCTCTTTTTTTCTTTTTTGTTAAAGACTTTTTTTTTTTTTATTTTGTTGAGTTGAAACTTTCCGTTTTGTTGTCATCATTTCCTGCTATCGTTCTAAATTTAGTGGGATGGCCGGACAGGATTAGGATTATGGAAAGAAAGCCTTATAGGACCTTGGGCACCTTTAATGACTGTCTAAGTTTAATTTCTGGAGATATTATTTAAGGTTAATAATAGGGGCGACTAGACCACTAGGATGCTGCGAACACCGAGACCAGAGTTGATCTATTGTGTCCTCTTTAAAGTGGTTAGGATAAATCTAACGTCCTTAAAAGCTCTATTACTCTGGGGGTTAGTTTGTAACCCTTATTTAGAGTGATAAATGCTTTCCCAGTGATCTGCAATCTTGGACACTCACATAAAATATGCATGGAAGTTTCGTCTTCCTCTTTGCATAAGTCGACACAGTTTGCTGTTGGATTTGGTATTGTTTTTCAGAAAATAACGGGGTAGAGACCATGTACAGTGACTGCATTTGTAAGTAGGACTGCGTACTACTGTAGAAAACATCCACTAGCTTATCTTCCTATTTGAGTATGTAGTTCTCCCCATAAACAGGCCTTTAGGTAGGCCAAATGTTGGACAGCGGTCAGTATATGGACTATCGGGCCAAGGCCAAGGTTACTTTGTTCTGGAATTTTAAGAAGTTATTTAAAAAGTTGAGCAACCTATGCTCCACATCTATTGTACCTATACATGGAAATTAAGAAGTAGGTACAGTTTACTGAGAAGCAAGGAAGACTTCTCCTTTCGTGCATTCCATATTACAAAATAGTATGAGCTTAGCCTATTCAAATTTTATTCTATTATTTATTAGGATACCTATGGCAAGGGCTAACATTATTTTGTCAGAATGAATAGTCGAGAATTTTTCGATATTGAGATTGTTCCGAGGGTTGTTCACCTTTACAATCCCATTGACATTGTAATTGAAAGTGTCTATTTGCTTTCCTGCTACTTTGATGTGAGAATCATTTTAAATTTCACCACACTCTTAATACGGTATCCTTAAAATTTCTCTTCTACGGTTACTTTTACGTCATTTTGTCGTAGGTGTTATGTATTCCATTTGGGATGAATATATATGACTCCATGTTAACTTAATTTAGGAGGTTTGAAATTGCCTTCCATGGGCTTCAACGTGCACTTGTTGCCACTTCCCATCTTTATGAATAATTTAATAATTTAACAAAACATTTTACACTTGTGCCAGAGCCTAAACGCTTTTCTTGCCATAAGCAATATAATTTAGATCTTTATTTCTTGTTTTTAGAATCTGTGTATGTGTTTTTGATCAGCATTCAGGGCAATTTCATTAAGATGGTAATGAAATCTTTATTTAACGTGGATGTGGAAAATTTCCAATCACTATGCTTTTGTTAAAACTTAAAAATATTCTTAATAATCAGAACAATTATAGTAGAGAATGTGAGCAGGTTTCAGCTAGGACCTAACTACAATATCCTTCAACCTAACCGAGTTTCAATAACTAATTTGTTAAACTTACTGAATCAGGAACAATCCCGAACAGTTTTTAAATCATACACGAATGATCATACTCTTTATAGTTAACTACTTAAAACATAAGTATCATCATAAATCGAATTATAGCCATAAAGCTAATCTAATTGAATGGAAGCTAATTTAGAAGTGCTGCAATTATACTCCAAGAGGGACTTTTCTTGAAATTCTTGACAAATGGTTTTACGTGTGAAATCGTTAATTTTACCGCAAAAATTGCGATAAAAATTATCACTTAAATTTTATTTTTGTTTTGTTTCTTTGTGGTTGCACAATTAAATTCTACTGATAAGTTTCTGGTTACTGTATGGGGGATTTTTTGTCGCAAAAACGTTTCTACCTTAAAAACCTTTTTTAATTTGCATTTTACACTAAAAAAAAAAAACTTACCGCAATAACATAAATGTGTGATGAAAGCGTCTGAAAAAAAAAACAGAAAAATATAAAAATTAATATTAAATTGTCGGTGATTATTATTTTATTGACTGTGAGTTAAGTAATATAATGTGAAAAGAAAAAAGATATTTTTATTTTTATTTTATTTAACAACTAATTTAGTAGTAGGTTAAATTCAATATATATTTATATAAAGTAAGAATAATAGGTAAAGCTGCATATGGGAAATAGGTTAAAGACTGGAAAAACATATTGTTAAAATTAGAAAACCCATATAGAGGTAAAAATGAACTTAGCTCTGTACTGGGTCACATTTTTTGGAGTACAGTGTAGTCAAAGAAGTTTTCCCTGATATTCTCTTTTCGTATCTGGTAACTCCAGATGTAGAAGGAGGATTGAAGGAAACTAAAAACTAAAAATAATATGCCCAAATAAGGCGTGATGTTGAAATGGAAAAAAGAAAGAGAAAGGTAATGGTGCTAAGTGACTACTGGTGTTGAAATAGTTGAGTCTGGCAAAGGAGCTTGATAAGACTGATGGTCTGCTAGTTTGTTGCATGGATTGAATTGTGATCCTATTGTCGAAAGGATATAAGATACGAGTGAGAACCGAAGTCACCAGGGTAGCACCTGAAGGCGAAGGTTTAAAAAGCTAAGTATTTTTGTGGTGGTTGTCACAAAAAAAAAGGAATCTGCATTTTTCCTCCAGGGAGCGATATCTTGCGTATTTAATATATTGAGTGGCATCTTAGTCCTTTTCCTTCTCATTTTTATAATAAATAGTTCTAGTGTAAAACCAAAAGTTGAAAATAGTCGATTAAAGCCAAGCATGCATTTTTATATTATTCATAGCTACGTCACACAAATAATTATAAGCCCATATAAACAATTTCGTTCTTTTTATAAAGAAAGGCTCTGCACATATGTTACCTGATGGTACAAAATATTTCGATCTGGATGCTCGTGCGTATTAGGTATTCCAGAAAATTTTGCTTGAGTTAGATAGAGGAGGTCATTTTGTACTAAATCGTTATTCTTTGCTGCGCAATATTTATAAGATCAACGTAAATCTATAGATTGGAACTTTTATTTTGTTCGTAAAATTGTAAAATATAGAGCATTGAGGTTTGCATGTATTTGAAAAGAATTCTGGACCACTTCTTTAAAGATAAATTTTATTTTCAGAGATTTTTATTAAATTTCTTAAGATGCCATATGGAAAAGCATTAACGGAAAAAAAACAAGTATAAAAGCTAGAATTTGTTTAAAAACAATTCTTATGATACCCTAGATGAATGCCCGTTAAAATTTCGTATGGTCACCGATCTATGCAAGTATGATTTTTGAAGTTGTTTTTCGCATATATTTCTAGAACGGTTTGTCGGACAGAAAAATGATTATAACCAATTTTATAGGATTTTGTATTCTGAAGAAGTTTTTAGTACAAAAAAAATGTCTTGGACTGACCGTTTTTACAGTATATGTAAAATACTTAAATTTTTATATGGCAACACCTAGAAGGAGTTGCCCAATTTAGTCCATTTTTGAAATTTCTAATACAATGAAAACACCATGTACCAAATTTCAGCTCTCTATATCGATGCGTTCTCAGGCAGTGTCCAAATAGTATATGGTGGAAAACGAAAGTTTTGTATGGTAACCCCACGAAGGAGTTGCCCGATTTGTCTCATTTTCGAACTTAATTTTACTTTTTTTTTAAAGTCCGTGTACAAAATTTCAGCTGTCTAAGTATACGCGCTCTTGACTTATCGTGCGCACAGATGGAAAGACAGACAGACGGACGGAGTGCGTAAATAAATGAATGTGTGTGTTGAAGTGGTAGTGTGGGGTGAATAAATGTAAAAAACATATGTAATTTGTTTGTCTTTAACGTAAACGAAAAAGCTCCGAGTTCATGAAGAATTCAAACTGAATTTTTTTCTGGATTTCTTCAGAATTTTGTTTCATCTGGAATTTGTCACTTCTGGATTTTGTCACTTATGGATTTTGTCACTTCTGTGGATTATGTCTCTTCTGAATTGTGTCTCTTCTGGATTTTGTCACTTCTGAATTTAGTCACTTCGTAATTTTGTCTCTTCTGAATTTTGTCTTTCAGGATTTCGTACCCAACGCTCCGGATATCGTACCCAACCCCAAGATCCAACTTCATATTAATTTGCTTTAAAATCATTATAGTACTTTGTAGTAGTGGTGGGCGATGTTTATTAATGTTTTCAAAACATCGATGTTTGGGCTCTCGATGTTCGATATTTTTACATCGATGTCGACTCACTAAAACATCGACGTACATCGATGTTATCCTATCGATGTTATCCTTTCGATGTTAGGGAATTACATACGTCTTTCCGCAAATGAATGAAACCAAGAAAGGAATAAATGCATACTGTAAAAAGCAAATCAAATTCCAAAAAATTTATCTAGATTTGAAAAAAGAAACACGTATTTCAATAAAATTTTTGTGGTAAAACGGAAACAGACGTAGTGAAGTGATTGTTCATTTCATTTTCAAAGCATCGTTAGTTCATCATTAGTTCTTAGAATGATTTGGGCTGGGGGCAGAAAACATTGTTCGGTGGAACCAATCAGAATTCATTATTTTAAATGGGAGGAAACAGAGTGCCCTTAAAGTAAATACATCAAACTGCTGCCACTGAGAGCGATACAGGCTTGTCTATTATTTACTTAAGAAAATGTCTGCCTGCAAGCTCGTTTTCAGGCTCAACAAAGTTTAATTTATGGGCTAATCACATCCGCCTAATAAATGAAAAACAACAGAAGCATCGGAAGGTAGTTCGAAACGTAGGCAATCGGAAATCCCCTTTTATTTAAGCGCTCCTTTGAAGCCGCTTCATATAAATCCTTTGGAATGGTGGCAGCGTCACCAACTTATATATCTTGGCTTATCACGTCTTGTAGCAAAAATTTTTTCCATTGAGGCTACTTCTGTGCAAACCGGACGTTTTTTCTCTAGGCTAGGCGAGACTATAACTCAAAAGAAAAACAGTTTGCAAGGAAAACGTCTTTGCCAGTTATTGTTTCTTCAGTCTATAGATAAGAAGTTTTCGGACCTGTGATTTTTCATTTTTATTTAATTCATGCGTTATTTTTAGAAAACTTTTCCTTTAGAATTGATAATGAATGAAGTACTTGTTTTGTTTTGTTTTTGTTATTTTTATTAAGTTATAAATAAAGACGACAGCAACAAAAATTCTAAACTAAAAAAAATAGAATTTTTTGTATGATGTGTTTAAAATTCATTAACATCGATGTTGTTTGTACATCGATGTAATATGATCGATATTATCGCCACATCGATGCTTGTTGGGCGATGTTAACATCGATGCTGAAAATCGATGTTCCGTTCCGATGTCCCAGCACTACTTTGTAGTGGACTTATGTGACCAAAAAAATATATTGAGTGGCATTTTAGCCCGATTGCGTCTTTTTAATAATAAATAGTTCTATTACGTAAAAAGTTTAAAACAAAGTTTATTTTCTTTTTCTTATTTTTCTTTCTATTATTCGAACCAGATTTCATCGTTTTCGCGTTCCAGATTTCATATGGAAACTGTGTGGCTCCAAATTCTCAATATTTCTTGATGTTTGTTTGTTTGTTTGTTTGTTGGTAAAATGGAATTCCTGAGTTTAGTCAGCAAAATAGGAAAAAAGGAGGCGATGAGATATGTAATCCTATTACACCTTTACCCAGTAATAAATTTGAATTTGAATATTTGAAATCACTATCCTACTAAAATAAACCAAAAATCTCTTATGTGAAGGACTACTCAAAAAAATTTTTAAGAATCTCAATATTTCCAAAGACTTTTATCTCACCTTACAAATTGGATAGCATTTTTATTAAAAATGATTCTGAGAGGTTGAAAAAAGTCGCGGTTATCCAAAGTTTTTATCTAGTTCAAAAAAAAAAAAACAAAAAAATTTAGCTTGTTTCTCTATCATCTAGAAAGTACACATCTATGCATGACATCACAATTTTTCTTTTAGCCTTGTTTAATTTCATTTAATACGCGACTTATCTTCGGTGCTGACCTCAAATCCACAAAAAAAAAAAGAAAAAAAAGAAAAAGAAAACAAAAACATCCTTTACCTCTCTACCCACAGACAGTGCACTATTAACATATCTTTTAGCGCCAATTTAGCGCAAAACTAGAACATAGCACCATGCACAAAGATAAGTTATCATGAAATGCGCATAATTTGAGCTAAATTTGTTGGACGTGGTCGATGGAATACTACACACATCCGTACATACATATATATCTGGTCTGGTCTGATACTAGAAAATCGATAGACATTCTGTGTCGCAAGTTATTTGGAGCTTCTTGCAGAATAAAAAAAAGCAAAAAAAAAAAAAAACAACCTGGCGTCTATTGATTTCTTCAAGTCGTTGTTGTTGCTGCTACTGCAACTACTGCTACTACTCCTGCTATACATATGTACATACATATACTACATATTTATGTAGATAGCTCCTTCTACTTTTATTTAAAATTTAGTATTCAAGGAGATCACGGATTATTGATTGAATGAATTGGAAAATTTTTGCCAACTTGTTTGAATCCTTGAGTATAGTTTATACACATATGTAGATATCTACTTACATTACTGTTGTTAGATAATGATGGTGTGGATCATGCATATAGTTACATAGATTCTGTAGAGATTTGAGAGCGAGATTTTCCAATAGCCGCATATCAATAAAGGACACGACATGTAAACGACCGAAATATGCATTTTTTGACATACTCCAATAGCGATAATATGTTTTAGTTTCCCATGCATGTTCTCTCTTGCATGACTCTACTTATGTCCGTCCATTGGCATTAAAATAAAATGACTGTGTAGCTTTTACCCCAAGCTATATAGGTACTATAACGTTTTGAGGTCAATATAGGGTGAAAAATCATGTTATAAGAATGCAATGTCGTCCCCATGCTGTTGTCTCTCTATGGTTGGATGTTATGCTGAGTACGAGGATAGAGAGGGTTCATTCAAGTTTATTTGATATAATCACGTACTTTATGGATCGACTGTATGAGACAGTTTTGAGAAGCTGCAAAATATTAAAGCACAGAGTTTTCTTTTTCATGTGACTTTAGTAACCTTAAATTTAAGTGTAAATGGGTAATTTCAGTGTTAGAGACAACATAAATTTGAAAATTAGAAAATGTTGATTCATAATAATAAATTAAGTCAATTTGAACTTACTGTTTTCATGGTACAACCAAAAATAACAGACTTAATGAGAGTCAAATATTATTTGGACACATTGTGACAATACAAGTAACAAAAATCTCAATTCAGTTGCTGTTACGTCACCGGTACGTAATTGTGTATATAAAGTGGAACGTTTTTTTTTTCGACAGCATTGTAATAGGAATATGGTTATATTAAAAAGACACAATGACTGTGTTTTGGTCGTATGCGAATCGGTCTATAGAGATGTTCCTATAGCTACCTTGATGACATCTGTGTTTCAAAATTGGGTGTTGGATAGCTGTCAAGAAAGTGCCATATTGACGGAGCAAAGGAGATTGGACAAAATAAAGATGCCGGAATTGGAAGAGACCTGCAAGTTTTAGCTAGGTTTTGTTTTTTTGTTGTTTTTGTTATATGGAGCAACAACCAGTTTAAAAAGAAGTGTAGCAAATTATTTTTTCTTCAATAGTTGCGCTAATAAACACTAAAATAACATGCCGACATGGCGATTTTCATTTATACACATAGTAACGTTGTCACAAAGTTGATGATAGCAGTTACAGGATAATAATAAGTGAGAGTGGAGAAATGTGTGGAAAGTTAAGGAGCGTGTCGAAGAGATCAGAGCCGGGTGACACAATATCCCTAATCAGATTGATAGCATTTCAGATTAGATTTACATTTTAATTAATTAAATTTAATATTAAAAATATTAATATTAAATTGGTAAAAGATAATTGCATTATAACGTAATGTTGAGCTAAGATTTCTATTTCTTCTTTCTCTCTTCCCCCTTGAAAGTTGACTAGGTCTATTACTTAGCTAGATTTCAGGTGTTGAAGGGGCATCAGATTCCAGTGTCAATTGATGCCAAGGGAGGTTGACCACAACACTGTAAGGATCATGACCAAGTGACGTCAGGTCTTTTCAGGACAAGATATGTGTGTTGGGAATTTTTTTATGGTACGAAATTTTTGTTTATAGTGCGTGATAGTGCCAGGATTTTTCTTTCTACCCACCCCATATTCTCCGCCTTCCGCTGAGGCGAACTAGCGTTGCCGCCCTGGCCGGAAGCTACCACGGAGCGAGCTGTCAGTTTCGGCTAATAGTTAAACTTCACGTCCACCACCATCACTCACTCGTCATTTAGCAAACTATAACAATTGTGACATAATACTTAGCGCATTGTTGCACATTTTATTTTATTTATTTTTTTTATAGCAAGACTTTGTTGACGCAGTAAAACAATGACATGCATTGCACTTTACATTCAATTTATAGTTTAAAGACAGATCACAGTACAAGATTATATTTAATATCAGAACGTTCAAAATATATGTACATATATGTATGTGTAAATCTGTAACTTTTGATGCTGTTTACTGTAACTTAAAGCCTATAATAGAGTACTAGTGAAATAGTGCATCCTCAAAATTCTAATATATGAAGATGAATAAAAGATTTACCGTTCTAATAAATTAAAACCGAGATTTATAACATTTTAAATTTCTTCTATATCAAAACACTTTTGCATGCGATGTTGCCATTTTTCCAAATTTGCTCTGTAAAAAACAGGATGTTTTTTCTTCAGTCCATATCAGCAATAGAGTTTCTAGTTTTAGTAGGGGACCTTCTACTTTAAGTGTTTCTTTAATTTAGGAATTAAAAAAATACACGGAAAATCTGAACTAAAGTTTGGGTGATATAAAATTTTCCAGCGAAATTCTCTTAAAATCTCACGAATTTGTTCTCAGAAATGTGTGTTAGAATAACATTTTCTGGTGAAGTTTTTCGGTCCATTTATTTATTTTTGTTTTAGCAAATCCACCTTCAATATTAATATCAATGCGTCAGCGTAATGAGATGGTGTTATTGTCGTCTTTCTTTTCAGAAAATCTACTTCTTTGCAATAAAAAAAAAAAAACAAAATTTGCCATAACTTTGCTAGTCGATCTTTCAGCTTTCTTTTTTTTTTCTTTGTCCCGATTATCTTCATGGTAATCACTGATTGTCCTAGAGGAGCTATCATCATTTTGATGGGTCTTATAAATGCTCAAATCTGCCTAGAAAATGGTAGTTTTAAAATTTTTAATTCGCATGGATATGAGCACTTATATGACAATCGGAATTTTTTTGTAAGATTTTATTGCTCTCAATTACTTTTTTTTTTGTGGATGATAAGTACTTCAACCATAAAAGTATACCCAATTTGATTAGATTGAAGAGTTGCACAATATAGGTAGAATACAAAACTGTCAATATCAAATGGAGAGTTATTTTAGAGGACATTATTCAAAAGCTTCACAGAAGGAAATATCTGAAGTTGACATAACCTCGTTATAATTAGTTAAGAAGAGCGATTTCAAGAAGGGGGAACATGCAGTAGAATATTTTAAATCCAAACTGGTTTAACTTACATGACTTGTCAGATCTGTACCGAAAATTGGTACGTACGGATTTTTTGTTAAAACGTATTACATTAGATACATGCCTCCGAAGAAATCGACATTGATCAAGCGTGTAATATGACTAAAGGAGGCATTATCTCAGTAGATTATGAACGTATGAAAAAAGGAAAGTCTCCAGTGAGCATCAAAAGTTACGAATTACATTGTAGCACCACTCAGAAAGTCCAAGGATATCAACAGACTTCTTTAAACAACTCCGATTATTTTTTTTATTAATACAAATTAAAATGAAATTAATAAAAATAGAATTTTGAAATTAAGAGTTTTACAAATTTCAGGTTAAGTATATTAGGGGCAAAGGACTGAATCAAGGCGAGAAGAGAATCATATTAGAATAAAAAAAAAAAAAACATATATTTGAGACATTCATTATTAGTGTGTAAAAGTGTAAAACTGTTGTGTAAATTGAATCTTCTGGTATTGTTTCTCCAATTCAAGGGAAATGAATTTTCTGATTCTAATTAATTAAACTCAAGCAAAGCAAAAAGAAAACATTTTTTTTCTTTTTGACATTCTTTGAATATGTTCTATACCCCAAAAAACAACTACAGTTCTTTTCATCTTTTTAAATATATTTAAAATTTAAATTTGAGATTTTGTTTTGGAATCAACATTATGTATTTATTTTTACATAAAATTAAAAGAAAAAGAAACTTCAATTAAAAACGTGTAATCGACTAAATCAATCAAAACTGAGTAAATAGTGCAAAAGTGTGTAAAGTAGAAACTTTGATGATAATGTAAATGTTATTGAGAAAGTGCTTACCCAAAAGCCCGCTTATAGCAAACTCATCATATCTTCGTCATTATGTGTGGTAAAAACTTTTGCAGGAGCTCGTTATAAAATATCAGAAATATATGTCAAAAATTTTGGTACACCTACTGTAGCGAGCCCTAAACGATAACAAAATTAAAAAAAAAATATATATAAATAAATATGCGAATTTATCAGGATAGGAGAACTATAAATAATGAGGTGCCCAATAAAATTTTAAGAGTTCGATTTTAAGGACCCACCTTGTATATTTTATATCTGCTAGACAGAGTAGAACAATAAGATCTAAAAAAAAATGTTTTATTTCAAGACCTTTGAAAATAATTTTAAGAAATTTTAACAGTCTGCATGACAGGTGGAAGATTGCAATTTGATATCACATGTCAACATTTAATTTATTTTTCTGGATTGGGAACACTTTTGTAAATTTATATTTTAATTCGAAGGACTATGTAAAATTTACAAATCTTTTCTAATATTTTCACCACTATAAAAAGTGGAACATATTGAAAATCTGGGAAGATCAGCCGATCAAAACAGAGGTCTCGGGATGTGCGCTCTCTAAACTACCTGCTTCAAGGAACTCAATAAGTGTAGCGCTTTTTAGATGCAATTAGTCTGAGCCCAATACTCTTTTTGTTTGTTGTGTCTTTTTTCTAGGAACAGAAAGCAGGGAGTACAATATTTGATTTTTTAAAAATAATCTAACTTGGAAAAGCAACTCCAAAAACATGTGACTAGAATTAAAGCAACCGATCGAAAAATCTGTCCTGCCATTAGCTATGGCGGCTGCTGAGTCGATTTAAACAGTCAATAAAAAAAAAACATTTCTATCGCGAAATACTCTAAATTAAGAGAATCCAGAGAGATATCCGAAATGTGAGTATGACTCTCAAAATAGTAATCACGGCTGATTTACCTAGTAGAAAATTGACGGTACGGATTAATTATAGATTTAAACTTTAGGCAGGGCGCTCACCAAAGATGCAAATACTTCGTGCATGCACTATACACTTGCATAATGCAAATGCTTCGTGAATGCACTATGCAATTACATCATGCATATGCACTTCGCATATGCTGTATAGTAAGCCGGCTCACCAAAAGAGCGATTTAACTTTCATACTAAGTAAAATGCTTAAATTATAAATAAATTGTTTTTATCGTATCGTCATCGTACATCCAAATATCGATCATTACAAAAATGCCTGACTCAATAGCTGTACGTGATTGCATGTAAACTATACTTGTAAAACACGAAAATGCTTGCAGCATGCATACATCTAGTTCCGTTACAGCAAGCAATGGCTGCACTGGTGAGTGGCGTATCACTTAGAAAAATATATATGATATTTTTTTGAAGAGCATGATGCAAGTGCATAAAGCATTTGCATCTTTTGTGTAGCGGCCTGTTGGACAATTTCTCGTCTATAGTAGACTGAAATTCACTGAAAATAATTTCAATGAATTTGGAAAATGCATTGAAAATGCCGAAAAAATCGAACGTTTCAATTGAGCGATCAGAGAGATCTCATCAGTAGGGCTATCTCTGATCGCCTACATTTTATGCATAAATTAAAATCGTCGCGACTTAAGTAGTTATTCCCATCAAAATTTATTTTATTTTTATGCGTTGTCTTGAAATGTACTAGAATTAGATATGATCTGCTGTTGCGATTAAACGCTCAGCTTATTCCAAATAACCATACTCTCTATACATACATACATACATACATACATACAGTAATTTGCAAATACTTTTAATATTTATTTCTGAATTGCTAATTCTAATTGATTCACCGTGAAAATATTACAAAAACCTGTACAAATTTTTCAAGATTATATAATTATTTTTATATGTTAATTAATTTTGGTAGCAGCTCTATTTGACTTTGATTTTCATTTCAATTAATATGGAGGGGGGGGGGGGGGTAGGGTGTTCTAAAACAAGTTACACTATTTTTCCGTTCAATAATTACCCTGAAATTCTACAAAATTACTAAAGTTATTATTATTTCAATCTATTACTAGCCATCATAAAACAATCTGACACACATTTTACACCGCATACCGCATTAACATGCCGAGTCAAATAAATTAGAACAAGTGCATAATTTAAAGAAATGAAAAAAACAAATCTCCCAAGACTTGAAGTAAGAAAGAAAAAGAAAAAAGAAGCAAATAGTAAATAATAACAATTTCTCTAAAAACAAAAACAAAAGAACTTCTCCGGAACGTTCCAAGAACACTCATTTCTGTGTATAGTAGCAGTGGCTCTAATAATAGAGTAGCTTCTACCGGTTAGTAGTAGGTACTTACTTTCAAGTGTCTGCAAACAAACGGTACAATAGAAGTATAAGCATGCCTCGACGAACCAATAAGTTCCAGTTTAATTCATACTACACCCCATAAGTATGGATGTATGTATGTACTATGTAGTATCTACATATAATGGCAACAGAAGCCATAGCCATTCATGTGTGAACTTCTCTATGGACTCCATAGGGCATTATGCAACAGCAAGAGGATTTATAGCCATAGAAGTTGAAGAAGACCTTGAACAAGTAACGAGAGAATTATAGTTTTACTCTAGACCTTCATTTTACACAGTGTGCCACCACACCAGATTATTTTGACGTTGTTTGGCTGTTTTCCCATAGATATCTCTGTCTGTCTCTCTCACATGCATTATACTCTAACTGGATGATTATTATTATTATTAGCAGCAATTATTGCTATTTTCTAAATATTTATGTAAATATACACACGAGGAGTATTTAGCGCTTCCAACTCTTAAATAGAAAATTTAATTTAATGTTCATTTCACGGGGTAGTAGTTTTCAGATGAAAAAAAAAGGCAAAAACAGAGAGAAAAAAAAAATCAATGAACATAAAATGTGGAGAAGATCGATAGAGGAAACTTACAGCTGTTATGGAGATTAACTTAATTTGAGGTTACGCAAAAAAAAAGTGGTTACGTTACGGATTAATTCCGTGGCATTTTGAAGAATATTCCACCACTACATAAACGAGATGCGCGTAACATTTGGGTCAACCATTTTTAAAACGAGAAAAAAAAGGAAACAAAACAAAATTTAAACTGAGTCTAGAGAGCAATCTGTAGTCATAACTAGATGCGGGAAAAATATGTGTTGG
Source organism: Dioctria rufipes (assembly GCA_963924295.1). Classification (NCBI taxonomy): domain Eukaryota; kingdom Metazoa; phylum Arthropoda; class Insecta; order Diptera; family Asilidae; genus Dioctria; species Dioctria rufipes. The sequence continues at coordinate 13,542,570 of OZ002742.1, read as the reverse complement.
TGAATGCTATTTATTTTCTTTTTAGACCTAAACATCTGTTTACTAGTCCTAACTTAACTATAGTCTAACTAGTCATGTCATACGAAATTTATGACCCCATTCTACAAGCTCTTCAAGCAATGTTCAATATCATAGAGTTAAAGTGGTCCGTGGCTGGCTGGTGACCCAATTTGCAGTTTATGCGAAGGGGCAAAATTACTTCAAAAACATAAATTACAAACAGAAACAGGCGAAAACAAAAACAATTTCTTCAGAATTTTTTTTTGATTTTTTTAATTGCTTGTATTAAGTTAAAACTGATGGGTTCTAACGATTTTAGTGTACATATAATGTATGTAAATGCTTTTGTTTGTCACCAGAGGGCCTATATAGATTTGGGGACAGTTTATTTGTTTAATATGCTTGTTCCAGATTATTTGATGGACGGAGATACCTTGAACTGATTTACAGACTTCTGGGTTGATATAGTATTAGTAAAAATTTTCATTCCTCGCCATACCTATGATAGTCTAGTAGAAAACGAAACTCTACAACGGCAGGTCGTGGTAGCTTATTACCAACAGTTTCGTGCTCTTAAATTTATAAAAACTTCTCAGCTGTAATTTTTTGTTTTTAAATAGAACTCTCTAGGAATAAGTAAAAAAATCGATTTAAAATTTCAATTAAACTTTTCAACCAATTTTCCGATTAAAAACTCTACACGGGAATTTTTGGGAGCATAGAACGAAGGAAATAGTAGGTCTATTTGGTGAAAATACCGGATAAATCTAGGCCCCCCCAGAGCTACACTATCTTGATTTTTGAAAAACCTAGGACTACACCGAACTTATACACTAAAAATTTCTTAGGGTAAGAGTTTGACATTTGTCACTTGAGAACTTGAAATTTGTTGCTGATTGGGGCATGCCATATAAATTACTTCTTAAGCAAAAATTAGTAAAAATTAGAAGATAATAAAGAGAAAATAGCTAGAGAACATTTTATTTGTCTTCACACAATTTTATAAATAACTTTTCACAATTAATAATGCTCAGGAGAACTGTCAGAAAAATATCATTACACTAGGAGGTTTACCCTAAATTCAAGAAACTTGTTCGATGAGTGAGTAAATATTGTAGAGAAAAAACTTACATGGGGTTTTCATCGAACAAACCTAGTATTTTGACAGCAGCGCCACGGGGTTGTTTCTTTTCCTTGAAACAATATTTTCTAGATTAGGGCTCTAGAACTATACGAAGGAAATAGATATTTCCGACAGCAGCGCCATCGATTAGAAAGAACTTGATAATCCTTTCCTAGAAACCATAGTTTTTAGATTAGGTTCTTAGAAACTAAAAGAAAATGAATATTTCTAATAGCGTCATCGGGTAGTGTTGATCTGATAAACCATTCTTAGAAGTCACATTTGGTCCGGAAGATATAAATTACATTCTCATCAATTTCCATGTAACAAACTTCGCCAAAACTGATATTAGGAACCTACAATAGAATCGCAGACAAAATGACTCTGTTTCTAACAGCACCGTCGGGTAAATCAGACCCAATAGCATGATAGCACCACTTCCCTTCCCCTGACAAGCGATTTAAAACTTTAGTGAACGGTCATTGGGACCCCTAAGAGCGTTTGAGATGATTATTTCTGATTTGAGTATAGTGGATCCGATAATCCTCCTTTAGAAATCTTTTTTTTTTTCACTATAACGATCATCCTTCTTTCTTGGGAGGCGAAATTCTCATCATGCCATAAGAAATGTTTACAGCTGCATTGAAACAGACGTTGCCAAACTTCATTAAACTTAGAATTTAAAGTCGTTAGATTAACTATTCGGATAGAAATTGTGTAAGTTTTTCCTGGTGTTTTTTTGACCTCTCGTTCGCTGAATACTGGTAAAATTGTCATCATTCGAGATTTTATTCTTCTTAATTCTTAGTTAGACATGCAGATTTCATGCAGGATTTTTCATTTTGCTTGAAATATATGTATATTAGGCCTTAAGACAAGAAATCTAAGTATGAATATTGACATAGATGCTTCTTCATTCAGCAAGCTTTTTATCCTCTACAAAAAAAGGGGGAAAGGGGGGTAAGTAGTACACAGATCTACTCTGAAACTATCTGAGGCGTGAACAGAGTGCTCTCTAAAAGGTTGTTTGGATACGTTTACTTTAGCAACGAAGTCAATTGAGATCACGAAATCATGGTTAACTTGATTGATTCTGCGCAGTTCATCAAGAGTTTGCTGGCTTTTCTATATAAATCAAAGATTCGATATAGAGCAAGCCATTTTTTTAAGAGTCCCTTTAAATTTGGAACTGAAACATAATATGTCCAACCTTTTGGACTGCAATACTGAAACATACCTCTCCATGGAGGGTGTTACTCTAAATATAAACAATTGCTGCAAAGTTCACTATGAACAAGCGAAAAATTCAAGTCTCCTTACCCTCTACATTACTTTGTATTTTTCCAGTGGTAAGATGAGATATGCTGTCACTTACCAGTTCTTCAGAAGTTCCTCTCGGAATCTGTCCGTATAAAGTCTGAATTAATTGGCACGGCAGCGGCAGCGACAGCGACAACAAATCGTTTTCATTGGTTGAGAGCGATCAGCTGATTGAGAGAAAGCAGCACAAACGTCGTGCTGCCGCGTCATCTCAAATTCTAAATTTGCTGCCGCTGTGTTCATAGGTAGCGTGTCAGAAGATTCTGGTTGCTGCCTTGAGCTGCTGTAGTGCAATCTGATACACTCAACAGCAAAACTATTTTTTGCGTTGCTGCCGCTGCCGCTGTTGCTGTCGAGCAATCTGAATCAGGCTTAATAATATAAAACTTCTGACTGATTGTCTTACCTTTCACTTTTCTGTAAACGGGTGATTTTCACTCGGATTTCAAGTAACACTGTTACATGGCTCCTCAATTTTTCTTAGCCAAACCAATTTTTGTAGGGAAATGTCCTCAGGGTTGGCCTGTCGTCTAGGTCGGCCATTTGCGAATTTTTTAATTTTGACCACTAGCGCCACAAAATGTTCGAGAGCGGAAAATCTTTTTTCAGTAACATTGAACTTTTCGTGGCATCACAGTGGTACGAAATTCCAAAAAAAAGTTGGAAAGCGCCCAAAAAACGTCAAGCACCAATCCCAAAAAAGTCCGCCAATAAAAACAAGCTAGAGGAAGATGCCCGCCCAAAAAAGCACAGAAAAAACTCTCTTCGGACAATGCAAGAGAGAAATACATTTGAAGTGCGTCTATATAACGATATTTGCCAGAAATGCGATTCCAAATAATGTGCCATTCAAATTTTTCCATTTCATTTCAGCATATTTTTTGTCGACTGCTTGACATTTCACTTTTTTTTTTAAATGCCTATATTTTGCCATTTTTCACTCAATCAATCTGCAATGTTCAGCAAAAGTGTTCCATTTTTCCCTGACCTCTTAAAATATGAGCTTAGATTGACCAAATTCTTCCTTAAACATAAGTTATGGACAAAATTCAAAAAGGTGGCCAACCCTGAAAACATTCCCCTACATATTTTACTTAATACCTAAATTTTTTTCCTTTGCTGGAGAATGTATTTTTAATTTTCCTCCGCATGGCAAAAAAAAAAAAAAAAAACAAAAAAACAATTTTCATGCTTAATTGCAGGTGCAGATTCTACTATTATATTCATTTAAAATATTTTCATTGGAACTTAAAGATATGATCGATTCTACAAACTTCTACAATTTCCATGTGCGTTCTATAGTATCATGACAGTGCAATTTAAGGTTATAACAAGAGTTTCTTTGATGAATATGAAAAACAGTTTCGGTCAGAAAATAGACTCCTCTGGGATACCAGATTTGTTCTAGTAAAAATCATATGGTATGTATATGCATATAAACACAGATTCATATTAGCAGGAATTTCATTCTAGGAACAGCATGGAATCCACTATACAAGAAGTCAACTCTTCCATTACTTTTGCAGACAAGGTATTAGAAAAGTCTGACGATGGTGACTATATATATTACATGTGAACCTTCAAAATGTCACTGTTCTTGGTCTCTATGTCAAATATATGCATGAACTACTTTCAAAAACAATCTATTGAACGACGAACACTATTTTCTCAATATCCTTCTCATCATCATAGCTCAACTAATCACAAGGAATATGACGACATTGTCCATTATTTTCGTAATACCTCTATGTAATAATAATAAAATTAAAAGTAAATTTTCCACGCATGCGTAACTCTTTTCGTATTATACTTGACTTTCATTAAGGTGAGGCTGAATCAATAATAATAAATTTTTAGATCTCTGCTGAATGGTGGCGGCGATACGATAGCAGCGGGCGGGTGACGATCGCAACAGAATAAACAAAAATGAGAACAAGGCTTTAAAGTTAACAAAAACTCAAGGGAAATATTGTTTCCTTCTCCCATTGACATAATTCCCCTCCCTTACCCACCCTAAAGAAAATTCTTTTGTTATTATCTTCATTATCTGTTTGTAACAACGGTACACACGCGCATACACAATTACAGATTTCTTTTTTTTTTTACAAATTGTATAATAACATAAATTGCGATCAAGTTAAAATTAGCCTGCGCGAAATGCGAATATTACTTGACTCATATTTCATTGCACATATGAATGGAAGGTCATGCACGTGACATTAAATCGTCGCGTCGGTCTTGTAATGACTTGTGGAGTTCGTAAAGTAAAATTTTGTTAAAACACCAAAAAATTAATATTAATAAAAAAATGGTTGTCAACAAAATTTTAATGGTTTTTATAAAAAAGGTTTAAGTAGGGGTAGGACACAGATAATGAACCTCAGTCTGGCCTGATCTAAAATGGGAAGGGGGTGGGTGATGAAGTACACAATTGAAATGGAAATTTTCTTCGAAAAAATTATTTTTTTTTCTACTAAAACACAATGGAAATCTAGAAAAATTTATATCTAAGGAGGTTATATATGAGATATGGGGAAAAGAATGAATTGATGGAAAATTTGTGCCCAAAATTTTATTATTGACATTGAGGAGAATATTTAGAGTCGTTTGCCTCTGCGCAGTGAGCAATTTTAATGCTTGATCTCTCTCACCCATATAAAAGAAACCGAAATTTTTCCGCAATTATCACAATTTATCCGGCGACACGGCGCGTAAATCAATGAAATTTAACGTGCAAATCGTATATTAATTGGGTTTGGCGCAGGGTTTGAAGAGGAAACGTAAGTAAATAATTCACATACATACGTACATAGTCTGCGCGTTCGCTTATTTTAGATAGCAGCTAGGCTATATATGTATTACATACCTATCTAGATGGCTAGATGAGATAAATCGTTTAGTCAAAGCCATCAGCACAGAGCCCAGATAAAGTCGGCGCGCAGTAGTAGTCGTCTAGTATATGTAGTAATTCTCTATTGGCCGGAAAAGGAAGCCACTAAACACTGGAACTTAATAGACAATGGCTGTGCGACACTATATTTTACTAGATATATTATGTGACGCAACAATAATTTTTAGCACGACATACTCGTACATACATACATACATACAATTGCTCGTCGACGATTTTTACTAGGCGGTTTCTGATTATATTCGCGGAGGTAACATGTGATTTTATAGAGAGGTTATGGGGTGCATTCTATGCGTAAATTGATATTAGATATGATGGAAAACTTGTAAAAATATTCACTGGAATGCTCTAACCGTAATGTATGTATTTATGTATGTAGGTATAATTATTGAGAGTCAAAGTAGCATATTTGTATATTCGGATGGATAGCCATTTATCAGATAAACGTTATCAGAAATTCTTGTATCTCATATAAAACGTGCGTTTGAGGTGGGAATTTTTTTTTTTTTTTTGCATTATACAACATCTGTTTGAATTAATTAATTAATCAATATCTTTGGTGATTTACCGTTAATCAGTTAGAAGTTAGTTACGATATTGTTGACGGTGATTTGTACATCTATTTTTATACAATGACTATAATCTATCATCCTCGGCGTACACGCTGCTATAGCATGCATCACCATGCAATCAGAAATTTTTCTTCCCCCCGTGTATCTCTTATCAACGAAAATTGATGCAAAGTGATGCATGCTAGCAGCGTGTACGTTGGAGGTACGGACATTAAGACTCTTCACCAATTCCTGGACAATCCTTTGTGAGATCTAAAAAATGCTCCATCTTTAAATTGATGTTGCATCATATTCTAGGAAAATGGCGTAGTTATAATGACAGAAATAGGTATGATATGGAATTGGTATAAAATCAACATGGTAAAAACAAAATTCAAAATACAAATAAATACTTAATCTAATTCTTTCCTGTGACAAATTCTCTAAAAACTGAATTTCAATTTCCAAATTCTCAAAGAAAAGAAATTTTTCAAGAAATTCCCAAGAATTTTATGAAAAATAATTATTATTTTGCACTAATAAGTTCGTAAGATGGTAAATTCACATAAAAAATAAAATAAACTTAATTCCGGAAGTCTCTTAATGTTGAAAGCATAGGGGCAGGGGTTGGATTCTATAACACGGAGAATTGGGGAATTTGGGAGATGAGAGTGGAATTGATATTTAATTCTCCACTAGGAATTCTGTAATTTGGGAAATTTGTTTTGAGAATTACTGAATTCTCTACTCCACTTGTTAAAATTCTTTGGAATTTTACAGGTGGAAAAGTAAAAAGAAGAATTCTCAACTGACAGTATTGTACAAAATTTAACAAAAGGAGTAAGGAAAGAATTATCATTATGTACATATGTATGTATGTTATGTTCGAAAGTCTGTGGTAGGCAATCAGAGATAACCACACTGATGAGACCTCTGTGATCGTTGGGTCGAAAACTTTGATATATTTTTGCTGCATTTCAATGAATTTCAGTTAAATAAAGACGAAAAATTCCCAGTTTAATGTTATGTTATGTCTATTATCCCACATGAAACCGACAAGTTTTTGCTGATTTTGAAATTCTTCGTGTTCTGGGAAATTTTATAAAATATAATACCAAATATGAAAACTTTTGCGGAGGCCATTGAAAAACGAATGGAAAAATTAAGAAATTAAGAATTGGCGTAGGAATTCAAAACACTGGATGATAGTTTAATATTGCAACATAACATTGATTTTGAATTACTGATTTTGAGGTTCATGGAAGTTAAAGCCAACTTGCGACACTACATTAATGAAAAACTATAAAGATTGGCCTTCATTCAAGGATATTTTTATCTCATTTATCTATAAAAAAAATCAGATTTAACTGCGATAAATAAGTAGTAATACCCTAAGAGCAGTGAAACTAAACTTCCATTAGTAAAAAAAGGTACTAATAGTGCTCTGATGATTTTAATTTTAACACTTATGGAAAGTAAATGTGCTGAGAGTCAAAGACGACGAAGTCCGCCATACATTTTTCCCAACACGATATTTACATAATTACAGCAGCTCATCCGAGAGTTTAGTATTATACCAAGATTCCTTATACGCTCTAAGTAGGGTGGCGGGGTATTTCCAAGAACAATAGGAGAAAAATTCGAAGGATCCAAACCTCTTCGGTGTATTAGCATATAGTTAGACTTTTTAGCGTTCAATGCAAGGTGGTTTAATGCTGACCATTCATCAATCCGCACAAGATCACTATTGATCTTGACAATGTAATCCTCAGACAAGCCAATAGGACAGCTCATAAAGATCTGCACGTCATCCGCATATAAATGTATATTAGCATGACGTATAACATCCGGTAAGTCAGTAATATAAAAGCTGAATAGCATCGGTCCTAAGATAGAGCTTTGGGGGATTCCACATGTCATTAGAAAGGCAATTATTTATTTTCACTTGCTGTGTTCGTCCAGACAAAAAGCTGTTAATAACTGAAAGTGCAGATGAGGCGAAGTTAAAATTCGAAGCTAATTTTTGCAATAATTTACTATGATTGACACTGTCAAAAGCTTTAGAAAACTCTAATAGCACCAGAATCCCCATATCATCCCTATTAAGCGCTCCACGAATATCGGTGGTAACTTTCAGTAAAACTGTTTCGCAGCTGTGCTTGCGACGAAAGCCAAATTGACAGCAGATAACAGCGAACGTTGCTCAAGATACTCAAACATTTGGATTGATATGAGCTTCTCCAGGGCTTTCGCCAGAAAACATAATAGGCTAATAGGTTTGAAATCAGACATGTTACTTGGGGAGGTATTTTTGGTAAAGGCTAAAACAACTGCCCTTTTCCACTTTGCTGGAAACTTTGACGTAGTTAAAGCAGTGTGCTTGAAATTTATTATTCCACTTGGAAGTGATGTATAGCTAAAGCTTGTCAAACCGGTTCATCAACCAATATTCGTTTCCCTTTATACTCGTTTTTGCTATGCCCTGATGGAACCTAGTGAAGAGTATGTTTACTTTAAAATGTTGCAAGCTCTTTGCGACCTTATCTCATCAACTAAAAGATTCTAAAGGTAGCGAGTCTGTTGGTATCTGATGGCACGATATGATAATTGGCGATGCATGTGTAAATCTATAAGAAGAAAATGTAAAATTACATTTAGGGCGTCTGTTGGAGTTATTACCATGAGGTGCCTATACAGCTACTCCTTTGAATTCTACCCAACTTAGACGTGTTGTCGCTTTTCTGTCCAAGTGCTAGTTACCAAGTATCGATCTGTATGAAAGAATTGGTCGTAAATACGGACAATTCTTGGTCGAAGATCCAATTTTTAACTCGCTGTTCTATTGCGTTTTCAAATTCATTTTTGTGTCAAGGATGACGACAGTCTTCTGGTATCATCAGTACTTTTGCATTGATGGATAATGAAAACGTTTTTCTATCTCGAACCACTTTTGATAATTTTATCTAATTTCACTAATTACGGAAGGCAACATCCCCGAATAGCCAATATCATTACATCGTCCGGATATGTCCTCTATCTAGTCTTAACAGGATATTGTTCATGACCATTAACCAGAGTACAGGTTAAAGACTGAATGATCTGCAACGTTTTTACTATCCAATGTCTTAGACATGGATCAACTCCTATAGCTCGGCTATAGTGAATAACTTCAGTATAGACATTACTGAAAGCTCCTTCTATGCAAAAAAAAACGTGGCTAGTATAGTGTGTGAAGTGTTCTATATTGTACAATCTAATAAAGGAGCTTTTTCACTACAGTTCGCCTCAGTTGTGTACCCAAGACACGTTACAAGATCTTTAGTATGAAGGAAGTCAGTCTGATCGGTTTACAGTCTTTTGCGAGCTCATGACCTACCAGCCTTCGAAATGAAAATCATCTTAATACGTCTCTTCAAGTCTGTGGATGTAGTAAATGATTTTTTTTTCTGACTGTTTTTTTTTGTACCTAGATTAGAGATCAGAAACATAAACGAACTAAACAAACTAAGACTATAAAGGTAGCCCTAATACGAATTTATTTCACATATTTCATCTATCGAAAGGCGTTTTTCTTCAGCTGCTGTAATAAAATTACACAAAACAAGCACACAAAATTAAGAATATTAAAAAAAAAAAACATTAAATACCTGGCATACTTTTTACTTTGTTTTTCTATAGAAGTTTTTCGGTAAAAGCTAAATTTGTTAAGGAAATCTTATTAATAGAAAATAGACAGGGCAAATCTGATAGTGGTAAAATTATCATAGCAAAAGAATATGTTGGCAAAATGTTTACAGAAATTACAGCTGGGATAAAATCTGTAAATCTAAAAAAATAACTTGGAGAGTTTCCAATCATTTTTGCTATTAAATTTTACAGAGTTATTATGGGCAAAACAAAAATTTTTTTTTTATTTTGGTTATCAATTCTATTTCTAACACATTTCATTAATAACTATCTCTCGTTTTTGCAACGTTGCTTATTTTGTGTTGTTTAATATTAAAAAAAAAAAAATGATCGTTTAGGAGTTTTCGAAATAATATTCGAACTACGAGATTGTATTTTTATTTTATAAATATTTTACTTATTTCTATCAAAAATTGGTCGAGAGTTGAATTTTTGGCAAAACAAAAAAAGCTATTCAGAGCAGTTGAAAAAAGAGTTATTGCCTAATTTAAGTTCTAATTATATTTTTATTCCTTTAGTCTCCTTTAGTCAAAGCAATATCAACAATTGGAGATCAAAATAAACATTAGCTTAACAATGATTCTGCTTTTTTTTTTTTTTATTCGCCGACCTGAACTGGCAACATCGAAACAACTTTGAAACCAAAAGATTAAAAACATTTTATATCAATGTTTTTCCAACATAACATTATGTTAAAACTTTTGTTAACTTTTTATATTCCTCTACATGCAATAAGAAAAGAGCCATCTATATGTGACACATGAATTTAAAATTCGCTTTTCGACAACTAAATGGGAATCAGATTCGAGTGTTTTTTGTTGTTTTATATATAAATAGAACTGAGCCAGATTAGGTCAGTATGCATAAAGACATTTAGATTATTGGAAAAACCAAAAATAGAAGAATTTCTCCAAAGTCTTTCGGCACATTTCATTTCATAAAAAATATTCAATATTCAATCATTCATTGATAAAGCAACTCTCGTGATAGAAAGTTTCTAAAATTTCAATTTCAATCGATATTGGAAATGTAAATTAATAATGAAAATATTTGAAAATGTAAACTAAAATTCCAAACATTACAAAAAAAAAAAAACAAATCTGAGGGGCGTAGTTAGATAAACTCCTCTAAAACTACTCACAATCGGCTGAACAAAAAAAAACCAACTATATAGAAAAATTCATACTATACGTGATATGCTATAGCTTTCTTATCAGTTAACACTCTTTTATCAGACAAAAAAAATGTTTTAAATTACAAGCATTGTATAATTTACGCATATCCAGATAAATCGTAAACAATTCAAATTCAAGCAGACTTTATCGGTGTTTGTGAGTGTGTGTGTGTTTGTGTGTGGCTGCCTGCCTGAGGAGCACTTATTTTATTTCACAATTTCTTCGAAAAATTATTTTATACATTGATTGAAATAAAAATTAATTACTTTCTAGACAAAGAAAAACAAACATGTAATAATAATTCTCAAGTGTTGAGCTTAGTGTTGTTATTTACAATCCAGTCATATGTAGTTATTCATATTATTTCGTAATTTATTACCAAAACAAAAAAAATATTTATCTATTTTCATTATGAGATCATTGGACTATGCGGACCAAATAATGGTTACGTTTCTTTATTTACTAACCTGAATTGGGTCAGTTAAACTCAATCCGTAGAAAAAATGATGCTGTTTCACTAGTTCTATCATCATAAAAAGATCTAATACCAGCCCTTGGCTGTCTGTTGAAGATGCCCAATTAGTTTATATAAGAAAAATTAATAGTCAAGCTAGAGAGATGAAGTGAGTGGTGGAAATGAGGATGAAAAAAAAAAACAAAAAAAATTTCATCCTTGAGACAGAAGTTTGAAAACTGTGATTCTTAAGGGTTTCCAAAATAATTTGAATTTATTTTATTTGTCATGTAATTCACCATCTTAAGCCCGGTATTGTTTATTTAGCGGATAAATATTTAGCAGCAATCGAACAGGGACCTTTTTACGGCTAAAATTGTTCATTGTTTTGAACTATAGGTGGCTGCTTTTGACAATCAGCTGTCATGAATTCGAGATATTATTTCGTGACAATCTCGAAATGGTAAGGAAAATTATATTTATACTTACTATTTTAATTTTTTTCAAAAGAATTGTCTAAATGAAGACGGAATTTTTTTATCAGAAAAAAATAATAAAAATACTATGACACTCTTGCATTGCAATTTCTTTCAACTTCCAACGTCAAAATTTTAGCGTGGAAAAAAGGTATTGAGCGGATAAATCTGATACTAAATATATGTTTGTGGAAATTACTGCCATCTACTTGTTAAAACTAAACAAACTTTTAGCTGATAAAGCACAATACCACTTTCTTCAGCGATTTGGCTAAATATTTCGCAACTGAATTTCACCGTTAAATTTCCATACAAAATTTATCCGCGAAATGAACACAATACCAGGCCCCATAATTTTTCATAAAATAGAAAAGTGGCATCTATGTGTGAAAAATTAAATTAAAATTCGATTCATTTGAGCGAGAGCAGACTCACGTGTTGTTGTCTGTTGTTTTGTAACTGAAGTTGATGTTCAGGTCAATATATGCCTTATATGGCATAGAGAGTTCTTGCTATTAAATAAATTCATAGTGAATTTAGTCAATATGAAATTGACCGAGTTTGCTGCTAAATACGCAGTTCGAGAATTGAGTAGCAAAAAAGATTTTTTCAAACGAAAAATCTTAAAAAAAAAACAAATTTCTATGCAAAAGCAGACGTTTCGTATCAGCAGGAACCGTATATTCATCAGAATGCTTTTGCATAGAAATTTCTTTTTTTACGATTTTTCGTTTGTAAAAGAGTTTTTTCCACTTATATGGCATTGTTAGTCTTTTTTTTCAAATTTTCATTTCAGATGACATTTTTAGTATTAAGAACATAAACTATTCCATTCATAAATACAAGTAGCTTTTGCTGTGCTTTTGATTGGGTGTTTATAACAGATTTTTATGCGAATTTATTAGGAAAATCTCTGATATAGGTTGAATTAAAATATAAAAGAGTGGTTTAGAACGTCTTTTACTGTTTTTTTTTTTTTAAATTATGGTTTCCCAACGTTTCGATTCTCAGTTTAATGAGTCCTCTTCTTGGGGCTGTAAGACAATGTAATCATATATATATATAGAAAGTACCAACAAAATGTTTTTATTGCAATATTGCATGTTCATTGTTGTTTTTACATATTTGTTATTTATAACCTAATTTATTATAACCTTAAGGTAATTTTGTTGGTACTTTCAAAAGTGGTCTATATTTGATTATATTGTCTTATAGCCTCAAGAAGAGGGCTCATAAAACTGATAGTCGAAACGTTGGGAAATCATAATTTTAAAAAACCAATAAAAGTTGTTCTAAACCAGTTTAATTCAACCTAGATCGGAGATTTTCCTAATAAATTCGCATTAAAATCTATTACATTTATATTATGCCTAACATTTTCCAAATAATTTAGTAAGCCATCTTCAGGTAGTGTTTTCCAACCGGAGGCTGTAGTTGCTAGAAACAACTTATAATAGTGATTGGAAACTCAGGATTTGTATTGACAACCAATCTGCAATTAAAACTTTCCGAATATCATTAGATGGCGCCTAGTCCAACTTTGTTACAGGGAGCTTCGGAAACTTGGTAGTAATCACCGAGTCTAAATCTAGTGGCCTGACCTGGGCACAGTGTCCAAGAAATGAGGCAACTGATGCTTGGTCAGGAAGGTTTCAGCTATGAATGTATGTTTAACAGAAGAATCCATAGATAGACCCCTTCTACAGGCCTCTAAGCTGGCTAATCTCAAATGAGGAAAACCAACCATATATGCGATTTGAAAACAGGTCCAACATATGTTCTAGGAAAACAGAAACTCTGCTAAAAAGAAACTGTAATGAAGTGTGGAATCTTACTGTAGTTATCACTTGATACTATTTCTTTGGTAAAAGCATTCAAACTCTATATACTCCATATGTATATGTATGAGGGAGAGGATGAGAGCGAAAGTGTTTGGCACCTGTTATGTGACTGCCACAAGTTTGTTAAAAGTAGAAGTGATACTAATGCTTGGTTGACAAGGAGTTAGCGGACTTCTTGAGTTTCATTAACTCTTGTGGTTGGTTTTAATGCACCCCTTAAATTAACAATAATTTCATAATGGACTATCGGTGGTCTCTATGTGGGGCTGATGGTAGGTATTTCGTTAGCTGCCACTCTAGATCCATGGAGAAACTGAGCTCTTAACCGGAAATGTCAGTAAGGCTCTCCAATAACGTCAGAAAAGTCTGACCTCATCATATTATTAATGAGAAATGGGGATGCTCTACGCTATTCTAAAATACGTTTATAGAGACATTAGGAGTGATACTAAAGTGTATCTGGACATGGATCGTTTACATTTAGATAGGATCAGTTTGAAATGTTTGCATGAAAAGTAGACAAAAAATGAAACCCTTTCGCATAGCTCATATTCATGGAAGAATATCTCCATTAGAGTTAAAAAATGGAAAGCTGGTGTTTTTCTTTTCTTGAGGTTGGACTTTTATGTGGAATGCACAAAAAATTATGGCCACTAAAAATGAAAAAAACTCGACGGTATTATCTAGCAAATAAAAGGCTGCACTCCCAGCTCTTTCCTCTGAAGTTTTTAAGTCGAAATAAGTTTAGAGCTGCTACTCGAAACTCCAACTACTGTCTAGGGACAACCAAATAACCTTGGTCTGGGTCGCTAGACATGAAGGAGTGGATGGTAATGAAAAAGCAGATGAACTGGCTAAAACCGGAGCTGAATGTCCATATACCTGTCCCTACCCGACATTTGGCCTGCCAAAAAGCCACTTTGGGGGAACTGCTTAAGTGGGAAACAAGCAACTGGATCTCCTATGGTGAAGCGCGCCCGGTATGAGGCAGGTGAAGAAATTCTTCAACCACTCTCATGTCCAGACGCGCCAACTTATTGGATTTAGTAGACAGTCGCTTAGACTATTTGCCCTTCTGTCACTTCCTGAAGAAGATAGACAAATATAACAGTGAACTGTGTCGACTGTGCGAAGAGGAAGATGAAACTCCAATGCACGTTAAATGTGAGTGCCCAGCACTTGCAGGTCTAAGGCTGCAAATCACTGGAAGAACACTTAATACTCCAGATAATGTCTGCAATCTAACTTAATTAAAATTATTCTGCTACAAATAGTTTGCCAGAAATTCGCATTGAAAAATGTACGAAATTAAAAAATCTTGGTATTAACTCCACTTAAATTTCTGAACAAATGTGTTTATATATGTACCATGGAAGATGCCATAAATTTTTATGCAACAATATTTTTTCAATTATTGTCATCATTTTTCTTTTTCATTTATTCGATATTATTTTCTTCAAATTGTTTTTATGAATAATGTAAAATAATTCGAACATATAAAAAAATTCTCACGTTTTTTGCAAGGATTTCATCCATAGATGCGACGAGGCATAATTTTTTACGGAATTTTTTTCCAAGAAATTTGTTTTATGGCAACTTATTTTGCAAGGAATTATTGTTGGGGAGAATTATTGTAGAAAGATTGCACATAATACATAGAAGCATTTTAATCAAGTATGCGACGCATATACATACATTCATACAAGTCATTATAAGTGCCTTCACGTGTAGTTCCTGATTTTTTTTTTTTTTTCAGGTTTATAATGAAAGCCATATCGGTTAAGATATTAAAATACCGGAAATACAAATATATCTCATCGGTGATATTGTATAACCGCGAAAATAGCAATATCATATCCGCGTAACTGTATAGAATAGCAAAATTCAAATGTCGCGGTTAATGATAACGTAAGTAAGAAACTATGTATAACTTGTTTTGCCAATTTCATATACAAAATCCAAAAATATGATATTTCTTTTCCTATCCTAGAGCTTTTAATAGAAATAATTTTGTCATTATATTACAAAAAAAAAAGGAATTTCAATGCCTGTTGAAAACTTAATTTTAACTTTAACTTACGCAGTAGTGACATTAGTAGTGCCGCAGTTATTCGATATCACCGACGATATACCTATAGACAAACCAATAACAATTTTAAATAGTTTAGATATACTTCCTGTTATCGGATTTCTATTATCTTTTAAAGTGGTAAAAATATCAAATTTGAATCCACATCACACAAACTATAATAATTTTCTTACGTCCATCAAAATATAAAATATCACTAGGCATGCGCCGTCTAAACCTTTTTAAATCTTATTCAAAACAGTTGAAATAATCCAGGTGATTTATCTCTTACATATTTGAACAAAGCTTAAAATTGAAAAATTCTTTTTTCTCCCCTGCAAATACAACACACGTGTACTGATACTATTAAAACAAGTACATATAAGTGCCATATACTTACGTACACAGCAAGTTATGTCAATAATAATTTTTACACAAATTCTTTGTTATCGATGCTCCTGTTCGCTTTCTGGTACTTATTAAACCTATAATTAAAAATCACTTAAACATACGACATGCGTCGCCGGTCCAACTAATCATCAAAAATACGAGATCCTTAAAAAGTCTCTCATCACATTAGTAAAAAAAAAAAAAAATATATAAACTATTTTCAGAAACTCAGCGAAATACTTAAGTCGAATTTTCCGAAACAAAAAAAAAAATCGACCAGTCCCGATTCGTTTTAACCAGTTCAAACCAATTTTCGCCCACTTTTGTGTGAACAACAAAATCTTAAAAACTTCTTCAATGTCAGATATCTTTCCATCATCGTGCCGCGCAAACTCATATCGTTTTATAGTGTCAGAGTCACGCTGATTTCAATTTATTGTAATTACTTCCAGTGGTTCTGCGCCGTCGACTCAACAATATAAATACACAAAACGATAGCGCGATAACAAATATACAAAGGTACTTAAAATGTAAACTTTATGGCGTAATTTGGTATTGAAAAAAAAAAAAAATATTCTATTTGCGCAATTGTTTCATCTCCTGAGTTGACGTAAAATCAGGATAATCTTTTTGCGCATCATCAGCATCATTTCAAATGACGTCAGGAGTCAGATGTTTGTGGGTGACTAAAGGAAATGATGACATACATACAATTTTTGGAAGAAATTTGTAAAAGATTTTGAAAATTGTAATTTGTATAAGTAGGTGTGTATACTTATGATATTTTTAGAACATCAAAATGAAAATATATTTCAATTGTAAATAGAAAAGTAAAAAGAGTTTTTGAGTCATTTTCTGTGAGGACCATATTAGCAGCAGCGTACGGCTGCTTCTGCTGACATTCTGCACTCCCACTTGGAACATGAAATTTTGTTTATTTAATTTTTCTTTTCGCATTGGCGACCGATACGCGAGATTCTCTACTCTGTAACATTTCCATTACGAATTTCGAAAAGAAGCACGTAATTACTGTGGTCTTTAGCTCATAAAGATGATTTTATTGTCATAAAAATCCGGCAAATTGACCAAAATAATAGCCAGTCGGGTAAAAAAGTTAAAATGAATTATAATAGCTGTATTGGCATTGAGAAGCAGAAAAGTTTTAAATAATTTTATTTTATGCGTTTAAAAATTATACTTAAAAATAAATATAGCTCACTCAAGTGATTCAGCGTGATTCATATATGATCTCGAGAAATTTGAATTTTTTCCGTAAAGATGAAATGAGATTGATTGAAATTTTTGAAAGGATTCAAGGTCGATGATTCTATTGAATTTGTAATGTCAATTGTTCTATTGTAAAGGTGCAGTCGGTTTCCACTCTATGATAGCTATTAAACTGCTGAGAATGATGAAAGAAATTTCTCAAAGGTTGCGGTCTCTTGTTTTTGTTTTTCTTTCTTTGATATGCGTCGTTATTCAAAATTTTCTAATAGTTGCCTTCTATTCTTTCAGGGAGTTCCGCAAGGGTCAATGCTCGGGCCTTTATTGTTT
Organism: Dioctria rufipes; assembly: GCA_963924295.1. Classification (NCBI taxonomy): domain Eukaryota; kingdom Metazoa; phylum Arthropoda; class Insecta; order Diptera; family Asilidae; genus Dioctria; species Dioctria rufipes. Next base: position 13,525,020 of record OZ002742.1, on the reverse strand, counting down.
CATATCTTTCAAAATTATGAAAATCACACTGATAGGTATGATGTGTTGATAACAAGAATTTAAAGAGGATGCGATGGCCAACCCAAACTAACTTAGACGTTAATAATTTTAGACGTTAATAATAATTTTGAAACACCATTCAAGATGATCTCACGGGACTGTCAACATGAACACACTGGGGACTTACCCTTTGGAAAAGGATATCTTAAATGGTACATGGATGGCTACAAAATTGAAGGTAGAACACGCTTGGACATATATGAGGCGAAGTACCATCTCGTAAAAACACTTGGGGCCTCACAAACCATTTTTCAGGCTGATATACACGCCATAGAACTCTTCGTTCGAAATAATTCACAAGAGTATGCATGGAATGAGCCAAGCAACACCTTTGAGTCGAAGCTAGCCTGGGACTTTCTTACTATCTTGAATCAACTGACCAAAGTAAATAAGCTTACGCGGATTTGGACTCCAAGACATGAAGGCATTAAGAGCAACGAAATTGCGGACCATCTTGAAAAGAAAGGAGCCAGATCTCTGTTTATTGGTCTGCTTTTGGTTGGCTTTTGGTCTGCCTTTGGACACCCAAAAAGTCATCTTTCAGTACAAGTCAAACTTTGGGAGGACTGAATTAAATTGGCATACTGGGCAAATACTCCGCGGCTGAGATAAAGGAAGAAGTTCATCAAGGGTTCGCAACAGAGGACAAAAGTATCCCGCACGCTCAGGACAAAGAAATTGAGGGTCATAATAGGCCTATTTACTGGGTATTGACCATTTAGATATAATCTCAAAGAGATGGATAAGGTCCATGATGAAACCTGTCGCTTCTGTATGGAAGACGATGAAACCGCTGAGAACGTCATGTGGACTGTGAAGCTCTGGGTCGTATATGACTAAAACATCTAGAAAAGGCATTCCAACTGCCAAAGTATATTGCATAGATGGCCCCCAAGAATGTTATAAGCTTTGTAAAGAAACCTTAAGTTTGAATCGGCCGCCTAGGGCATTTAGAGCTAATGTCACAAAAGATCTAATAGGTCGCGGTGACTAGATGTATCCCCCATATTAATAATAATGTGTTGAAAGTAAGAAATAATTTATAAAGAAAGTTCAGTTTTTCCTTACAGGTTACAGGTGAACTACTCTTCTTTAGATATTTCAGTGTGCAACTGTCATTGTGGAAGTACCTTCTGTATCGTAAAATTTGGACTTTTTATGCTGAATATTATCAAATTGAAAGGATGATTGAGTTTTACTCTTTCGAGACTCATATAGAGTCTACAGACAATTATTTCAACGTATTCCATTAAGCAGAGAATTAAACGACAAGTACTGTGGTACTGTCAGTTTATTATCTTAAGGCCGCAAATCAAAATTTCATAAAGAAATTCTGAGAGTATACTGTGTGTTTCGATCAGCAGTACAGAGCGATCTCATCAGGACAACAATGAAATCATGAACTGTCTGCTGTTTATTATAATCAAATTGGGAATAACAGTAATCAGGTGAATTTTTTTTAGTCTTTATCTGTCCCAGAATTGAATAAAATTTTATAAGATTTTATTTTTTCGTTAATAAAAGTACAATTTCATTTATGTTTTCTTCAAGCATCTGACAAAGTTACTGAAATATCATGATAATATTTAATAAAAACAACATGACGATATCAAATGTAATAAATATCTTTAATAAGGAGGAGCGTACGTATGTAACCGAAGTAAATCGACAAAGGCGACCAAGAGAGGGTGGATAAAATGATTCTTGCATTGTCATCGTCGAATAATTTATTTTCAGTCGTTGGAAAAACTCGCAGAAAATTCTTTTCTGAAGGTAAAAATAATTCGAAGAAGGTTACACAAGGATAGAACTTATATTCACGTAGTTCATGGGATACTATACAACTAAATACAAAAAAAAAAAGAATATAAAGGAAAAACAATATAATAAATACTTAGATTCAGTTTTGGTACAATATAATGTATTATGGACGAATGTAAGCATGATCCTACAAATATCTCACATCACAGTCAAACGCAAATGTTTGGTATGGAGAAGAAAAAAGTAATCGTTCTCTTATTATATGGAAGTGTACTCAACACACTTTGAAACGGTTGGAGGTTGATTTTTTAGCGTACAGAATTGTGAAAATAATCTGTTTGGAGGGCAAAGTAAATAATACTGTGTATTTAAAACTCTTAAAGGAAATATCATTTTTAAAGATAATAGTTCACGCTTTGTTCGCAGAGCCATTCTTATTGAAAAAATCGATGACAACTATTCTGTTAAAGGGTGTGAAAATTAAATTGGTTCGTGGAATATACAAGTAAAGAAAGCAGCAGAGAACAAAAAGGTCAACGAGGCCCGCTCAGCAATGATTGAAATTAAAATTAGGGTTCCACAGGGCTCAGTCTTAGGATCTTTTTTATTCTTGCTTTATATAAACGAATCGAACAGAGGATCGCCCATACTCAACGCTCATATGCTCTTTGCTGATATTTTGTATTGAGGACAATCTTGCAAAAAAGTATAGATACGCAACAATTAGGTAGATGCTCTCAATTCTAAAATGGATGAACAGATGATTGTTCTGAATATGTTGAAATTTATATTTATAAATTCAAGAACGGTGATCTTCCACCATATTTAAGAGCTAGAATAACATTTTTGATGAATAACTGCGAATACTGCATATGAAATGAAATTGTTAGCGAAGTAGAAGAAAAATACCGTAATGCGCGAATGAAGATAAAGATTGAAAAGATATAATAGAAACTGATAAAAAATTTTTTGTTTCTAGTAATCACACTTTATTACTTTTTTATAGAAAGGCAAAAGAATTGTAACACTACTCAGTATTTGATGAGGTAAAGCACCATTGAAGATCTTCAAAAGAATACTACACGAGATGGCAAAAACGTGAATATCGAATGGGAGATGTTGATAGAAGTTATCAATGGATATGCATCTTACTGCTTCTTAAGGAAATTTTTTAAATGATGGCGCAAATTATTATTTTTAGGAGCTAGAGGAAAACAAAAAAATTAAAAAGCATTCTTGGTATTAATATTTCCAGTAAGTAAGGTGGATAGATCATATCTCCTCTGTTGCCAAAGAAGCATTGAAATGTCTTGGATTTCTGAAAAGGTATAACAAATATTTCAGGCCATCGAATCTCCTCTGCAAGCCCTACATTAGACCTAGAATGGAATACAATTCCCATCTGTAAATAACTGGTCATATTGACTCACTCGAGCACCGCCACAATGTTAGATGCCATTCGCTGTCTTTATCACTGGTTAATGTTCTAATTAAATATCTAGTCTGATCCCTTGCTGCACGTAATACTTCCGCTGCAAACCGCACACATTCTTTTACGATTTAAAATACTTTCGGTTATATAGTAAAATTCCGTGAGACTTTTTTATCACGAAATGTACGAATGTGGAACTATCTACCATTTTCTGTCTTTCTTCCGGCATACAATCTGCAAAAGTTTAAGGGCGACATATACATATCGTATCTCCGCCATTCTCATTATGTTCCCTAAACCTTTCCCTATCTCCTTCCTGTCATGCTGTGCTTTGCATAATAGGGAATACACTATGAGCTTGGCTTAATAATATAAAAAAAAAGAAACACCAAAATTCTTAGATTAAAATCAAAGTGAAATAAAGTGAAAAATCAAAGTTTTGTATGGCAACACTAAAAACGGAGTTTGCTCGATTGAATTCAGTTTTGAATTTGTATTTACTATTTTTATGAGCTTGCCGTATAAAAAATTTCAGTATACTACGTCGACGCGTTCTCAGGCATTGTTCAAATATATAGTGAAAAATTTATTTTCTTTATGGCAACCCTAAGGAGTTACTTGATTTGTCTAATTTTTTAACTTAAATCTAAAAATTTTTTAAAAATGCAAAAATTCAGCTCTCTAAGTGAACAGATTCTCCAGTAGTAGTAAGGATGGATGGACAGACAGACGGACCTACAGAAAAAGGGCATGCGGTGTTCCTCAAGGATCTATATTAGATCTCTTATTATATTCAGTATTTACATAAATGTCCTTCCTAATACCATCGTAGATGGATCTATTCATATTTGGTGAAGATGTACAAATATAAATCCATAGGCTTAATCGAAAACTGTGTATACCGATTAAATAATGATCTACAACGCATTTATAACTGGTCCTTTCGTAATAAATGAGACATAAATCCTGACAAATCAACATTAGTTTACAGGAATAAAATCATATCTCTGTTTACCAGTCGTATTTCTCAATAAAACGAGACTTATCCATGATCATTATTCGAAAAGTCTGAGCTTTAAACTCTTTGTGACCACATTAGAGCTACTTTAGGTAAAATATGTGACTAGGTAAGGAAATTATGGTTAAACTTAGAACTGTCGCACTCTATATTCGGAAAAAGATCTGTGGGAGAAGGCTCTTTGTGGCCTACACATAACGATATACTAAGCTTTATATATAAACAATTTGAAGGTAGTCATATTTCCCCATACACAACTTCTGTGCTTGATTGTTCATTAGAAGCCTACTTAACTCAATATAGGCTGAAGTTTTTTCATCGATTCATTTTCAGGGCAGCAGTGAGGATATGTATTTGAAAAGCTAAGTTCCTTGCAGTCGAATAGACACAAGAATTTTCTAATATCGCGACGCAGATCCCAATACGGGCAGCGTTTCTACTTTGTCTAATGTGTGCGCAAATGGAATCTCTTACTGTATTACTATTTATCTTTATATACAACAATACATCGTCAGCAAAAAGTATTATTTTCGAAAATTTCAACACTAATTTAATGTCATTCACATAATATAATAAACAAGATAGTTCCAAGCACTGATCCTTGTGGAACTTATAAGTAGCTACGACGAATTCCATATTTTGTTAATTTATTTAATAGAATGCACCGGTCGATAGTCTCAAATGCTTGTCTAAAAATACAGTAACAACACTATTTGCGACAGCCATTTCTTCCTTCCATTGACATACTACCCCATTAATCGCTTTTTCACGAGAATGTTTTTTCCTAAGTCTAGACTGTTCCAATATTTTCAATTTATTTGTTTCCAAGTAACTTTCTAACTGTTTTTGAACCACTTGTTTTTTTTAAATCTTTTTATATATAAGCAATGTGTTTATTGGTCTACATCCTCGAGAATTCTCCAATCACCAACGATTTATTTATTACGTTAACTAAATTAACACTCCAATTATTCCAGTTGCATAAAATCTTTCTACTCTAATTGAACTATAGTCCCGTTATTTCTTCATGCTTTTACAGTTCATTATACTCATTATACTCTTTTAAAAACAAAATCATAATCTACTTTTGTAATTATGTCCGAATATGTGGTATGGATTCTTTTATGATCTGTACGCTTTGAATAAAGTAAATAGCAATGAGATCTCAGGGTATAAAAAAAACAACAAATCAATAAACTTCAATAAATTCCGCTTAAATTATAGGAAATGCTCCACATTTTAAAATATATTTCCCCTCGTTTGCCCAAAAAAAAAAACCCAAAACAAAAAAAAAAACCAACCCCAAGTAGCACAGTCTCTTCCACTTCACCGATATAACCCAACTCCCATTGACCTATTTAGCTTTATCGTCATATACATATTCACATACAAACAAACCTATAATAGCGCGTCTATTTTATATACATACATACATATAGGTATAAAGGGAAAAGTATACCCCATGTGCTAGGAATCTGGGGCTGGGTACACATTATATATTTATTTAAGCTTTATACACACAATTTAGTAGTCCCTCTGTACAATCCCTAAATACAGGTTACACTTGCATTTTAATTTTATGTTTTTGAATATTTCTTAAAGCATAAAACAAAACAAAGAAAAATTCCTTAAAATTAATTTTTAAATTTAATTTAAGAAAAAATGTTTACAAAAAAAAAATATACTCACAATTTATATAGGGGATGGAACACAACAGGATCTCTCTTCACTATTCAAACTTCAAATGAAGGAATCTGTCAGACCTCCTAGTAAAGAGGTTGTTGTTGCAACCAGAACTTCAGTGTGGGGGTGGTGTGATGTTGTGATGCTGTTCGTCCTACACTGGATGTTTCTGTTGATAATGATGGCGGTTTCAGGATACCCCGCGTAATGGAAAAATATCAAGAAGAACACAGCAACAAGGATTGATGGAATACACAAAAAAAAAAACAAGCGTTGTGGGTTGTGTTGTAATTTAATTGAAATTTTATCTTTTTAATTTTTCTGAAGCGGACGTGTCCTTTTTTTTCTTAAATTTTTATTTTTTTCTATGCTTCTATTGTTACTGTCACTAATAATGGTGCAGCTACCGCTGTTGGTACTTATGTAGTTTATGGTTCTTATTGTTGTTGTTGTTATTATTTTGATAATAAAAAGTTCTGTAATATCGATTCACATTCGGCCGCAACAAATGAGATAATGTAGGTGTTGACCTGAAAAGCTTCTTCTTTTCAGGGTGGATCACTCCAATAATTTTTGGTTTTTTTTAAAGTTCTTAGAACTCTCGCTCGAGTCTCGATTAGGTATTTATTTTTATTTTTTCTTAAATTTCCATTTATCACTCTCACCCTATAATCTGTGTACGTGTGTGTTTGTTGTTATATTGCTGTTGTTTTAATTAATCTCGCGATTTATATTAGTATTATTATTATTATTTTAGTGCACAGGCACACAGCATTAAACGTTATTGATATAATAATAATAAAATATAATTATGCTCTCAATCCAAGCGTAAGAAGCAAGGTGTTCAACAATAATTAGATCTGTTCGTGGGTTTTTTTTTATTTTTATTTTTTTTTCTTCTTACTAATACGAAAATCACTTAACACTTTAGTTACGTATTAAATTTCACTTTATGACTTTGAGAACGAGTTTTGATATTTTATATATTATATATATATTGTATATATATGTAATATAAAAGTAGAAAAATACAAAAAGATTTTACTTTGACTATATAAACGTAGTTGCGCTACTATTATCTAAGATTTAATATTATTATTTTTATTATTAATCGAAATATCTCACAAGATTCAAGTGCTTATTTATTTACGGATTTTTATTATTACTATTTTTAATGTAATTTACATTTAATATGCAATAATTCAGCGGAGAATCAGTTTTTGTTTTTCAAAATTCTTAAAGTCCTGACAAGAAGAAACTTTAAAAAACGAGCGGATGAATTAAATTTCTTGTAGGTAAACAAAAACTATATAACGTAAAGGAGAAAAAAAAAACGCGCACTGTGCGGTTAGAAAGTCGTTGATTTTAAAAACTTGATTTCGGGATTCGGTTGATTTTATTTATTTTTTTTTTCTTTGATACTATTTAGGAGATGTAGGTACAAAAAAGATACTTTCGTCAAGACCTTTTTTTTTATTTCCAAACACTAAATTTCTTCTGGTGGAAAATTGATGATAATTTGTGTTTGTAGGTATATAAAAACTTTGCGACACTTTTTGTTAATAATAATCGTAGGTTTACTAGGTATAACCGGAGAATTTTACAATTAAAAAAATGTATAGAAAACGAACCGAGATAATGTGAACTTTGGATTAACTTGGAAAAACTGCTTTTATTTATTTTGCTTATTTGTAATTATTAATATTGAAAGATAAATACAGATAAGATATTTTTTATTCTTATTAGTTGAAGGGATTTTTTTTTTCTATTTTATTATTAATGTTAAATAACACCGAGAGAATGTGAATGGCGTGCGCTACGTCCCGTTGACGGTATAGTATTGAAGCGAAGCTTTCACTCCGATAAGTAGAAAACTATACTTGGCTGGCTGGGGCTAAAAATCCAACAACAATTTATATGTTGAACATTGCATGACATGTCGACCAGAAAAGCTCCGACAGAGTAGGTAGGTATAATATCTCGCTCGAATCGTATCGTATGTTCTATAAAATATATACCAGAAACGGAAAGCTTTCATAGAACATAGATAGAAGAAGGAAGAAGAAGAAGAAGTAGTAAGAAGAAGTGGAGCAGCAGCACAGCAAGAGCAAGCACAAACAGCAGAGCACCTGATGTGATGATGGGCCTGTTGGTCTGAGGGGTAGCTGGCTGGCTTGGCCTGTGTGGTGTGTGCGTTGCAATGCAATATTATTATCATTTCTGCAAGTTTTTTTTCTCTCTTAACTATCATAAGCTCAGCAGGGTAGAGCTTACTTTTGAATTGAAATAAGTAGATATATGTTTGTGCGTATATATAATAAAGCTCATCCGTTTACATAACTCGTGCAAGTACACAGTGCCAACACGCTCGCGTTTCTACTTATGTATGTCATGTTGTTTTTGTTTTTTTTTTTTTTTATTTTTCTGTTGCTGTACCTATTTAGTATGTTTAGTTAATGACGTCAAACGGAGAGATTGTGACGTCACTAGCATGCGAAGTAATTTGTTTACAACTTTTGCAAAAAAGCTTGAGCTTGAGCTCGTGTTTGGGTGGTGTAACAATGGATGGAGCTACCAGCTGGCGGCTGCTGCTGCTGTGCTGGCATAAAACGGACGGGACGAATGAAAGATGGAGCAAATTGAATATATGTATGTATGTATATATGTTTATGGATAGCAAGCGGCCCTATGTGATTCCGCACCAATTTTTGTTTGATTGGGTTTGAGGATTGAGAATTGAAGAAGGGGATGCATGATGGAGTGGAAATGGAATGGTAGGCCCTTTCCACCATTTCCATCCGTTATTGTGCAGCTTGTGGAATTGGTTGGAAATGTTGTTGCGAATACATATAGTTACTATGTATGCATGTATGAATGAATGTAGTCAAGCCAAGAAGGATAGAGAAAAATGTAGGAGCATGAAAGCTTTTTTTTGCTTTGCTTTGCTTGAAAAAAAAAAATACTTTTCTCTGTTCCATTTTCGTTACCCAGCAGAACATTAAATGATGTGAGGCTGATGCTGTTGGCCTGATTCTGGATCTAGAGTGTTACCATTTAATAGTACATACATATGTGTGTGTTGCTCTTTTTATTGCATGTGTATGCGTGCTTATGTTATATATGGTATTGCAGGACGAAGAATGCGATTCATTTTGGAAAGGGGGACGATAAAATAGTTCATATTTATTATAGGTATGTAGCCAGGTAGGTAGGTATATTGTGTTGTTAGTTGTATAAACATACCTACAGGCATGCATTTTACAAAATATTCCTTGACTTGATTCCTTTATTGTTTTAAAAGGTAATATGTATATGTAGGTGGGTGCATAGGTAGATTTGCGGGAAGAAACTTTCTGGCCATAATTCAAAAAATTTTACGTAATGCTGTTGATTTGACATTTGCCCTTTATTTTTTTTTTTATTTTTTGTATAAAAGTAGGATAAATGCCATTCATTTTTTTTTTGGTTCTGGTAATGGGGAAGGTTTATCAAATCTGTGGTTTGGAGCGGGCGTTTTTGGAGATTTTCAACAATATATAATATCTTAACCCTTTCTGTCCCAAGGATAGAAAATTTATATAGAATAAAATTAATAGAATAGAATAGAAAAAGCATTTATTAAAGAACTTCAGCCTAAGCTATGTTACAACGTTAGGTAGGTAGGTACATCGTTGTATAAAACAGATAATAGTATTATAAGCTGAGTACAAAGTCAATAAAAACAACAAAAACACAACGGGCAAGCTCGCTGCAACAGAAACTAATTTTTATAATGAAATTAAAATTGATTAAAATTAAATTAAAGTTAAATTAAAGTTGACTAACCTAGGTGTTGTAAAGAAAAACAAAGAGACAAAGAGATATATAAAATTAACTGAATAAATAAATGACTAAATAAATGAGTGAAATGAACAGAATGCAACAAGTAAAAAGTAAAATAAAATAAATAAATAAAATGAACATAGATGATTAAAGTAGACTACAACAAAATAACATTACATAATATAAAATAAAGTAAAATAAAATAATATAATGTAACACATAATGTAGCGACCAGAATAAAATCAACTAGACAAAAATAACTAAAATAATTGAGTGCAATTTTTGTTTTTTTAATTTGAATTTGTCGGGATAGAATAGGAACAGGACTTAGAAGATGCATTAAAGCCAATTCCTTGAACTGTTTTACGGAGCGCATATTTCTAATAGGTTCAGGCAAGGAGTTCCAAAGTGAGCTTCCATAACCAATTAGATCATTGGATCCAAACCTAGTAAGCGTGCGTTGTGATACCATCCTGGAAGTGTTGAGATTGCTCCATGAGAACAACTCGTAGATGTATCTTGGAACCACATTTCAACTTCCTTTGTGAATCAAACATAAATCTCTAAGCCCAAAGAGTTTGGTAAGAGGGCCAGGCATGAAAAGCTGTAGCAGCTGAGATACATGGGAATACCTAGTGAGACGGAAGATATATCGTACGCAGGACCTGAAAGCTCTGTTAAGCTTAGCTATTTCAGAAGTCCTCAGGGGATAAAAAGTAGCATCAGCATAGAAGAAATGCGGCATGATAAGAGCAATTACCAAGGACTGTCTAATGTTTTGTGACAGGTGGTGTGAGACCGCATATAGAGACCGGAGGCCGTAGTAGATTGTTGAGCAAATTTTGCTCACATGAGGCCGCCCTGTAAGTTGCTGCTAGACATGGGAATGGTCATATCATGAAGACGTAAGGTCGGGAGAGCATTATCAAATTCAGGAACTCTGCTAGAGTATTTAATAGCTTGAGTTTTAGCAGAATTGAGGGCCAGACCATTGCTAAGGCACCAGCCAGAGATATTTTTGAGAGTAAGATTGAGCTTGTATATTAGCGATGGGAGGTTACTGACATTGGCTGCCTCATAAATCTGAAGATCATCAGCATACAGGTGGAATTTCACGTCACCAAGCGCTGTGACGATGTCATTTAATAAAAGCGGAGCAAGAACAGCTCCCTGAGCAACTGCTGCAGGGGTGGGCCGAGGGGTTGACCGACGATCATCGTTGGCAACAACCAGAGTTCTATCTATCAGCAAGATAGCTGGCTATTAGAGAGCTTGCAGAGGAGCTAAAGTGAAAAGAAGTGCTAAGCGTAGCAATCAGCAAATCATGCGGAACAGAATTGAACGCCCTGCTGAGATCCAGCAATACATGTATCACACTGTTTTCCCTCATCACACAGACGTCGAATATCGGTCGTGATTTTCACAAGTACAGTGGTAGGTTTATGACGAAAACCAGATTAATACTTGGACAGAAGGTTATTGTCTTCGACGAATTCAGAAATTTGATCAGCAATGAGCATCTCAAAGACCTTGGAAATTGATGAAAGAATCGTTATAGGGCACCAATCATTAGTGCCCGTAGGTGACGATGTTTTGGGAATAGGAGTGACAATGCCTATCTAGTGACTAATCTATTAAAGAGATGGGTGACCGGTGATAAAATGAATTTGAGAATAAGTTTGAGAAATAAATTTTTATAATATAGTTACGAATGTGGCCTTTGTTTGTTATTCTATTGTTTACTTTTACAAACTGAAACAATCACAAATCCAGTCTACACAATGTGTGAATTATATTAACGAAAATATAACTGTTTAATTTTAATGTACAGTTGATTCGTTGAATTATAATACAAATGTCATTTTTTTTATCTTTATGACGAGTATACTCGACATTATGCGAAAATTGTCGCCTCGTCATGACGAGTATACTCGACATAAACAGTTAAAAGGGTAAGTGCTCGATAAAAATGTAAAATAATGCCTAATTTATTGAATGTTCTTTTCCTTATATCCGAGAAAACTTAACATTTCGGGAATTATACGTATACTACATATTTATATAGGTTTTTTGGTGCCAAATACCTAAATTCATTGAATCTTCCATTGATTTGGGGAAATTATACTGACTTTCCCTTTATATCAGAGAAAATTACATTTATTTTTAGGAATATAACGTGTCTTAAATTTAGGGAATTGTCCTACTTTTTTTTACAGTGTACTTTGGTTATCACTACAACTGCACTTCAATTATCGCAATCCAAATAGTTCCCTTCACTGTCAGAGATAATACTCTCCTTCCTGGGGGTGGGTGATAAGCGCTACATTTATACTCGACAAATTGTCTTAGAACCTTCCCGAATATTTTTGGAAACATCGTTTCTCCGGACCTATAGTTGTTTATGTCCGAACTTTATAGATGTCACTTGCCCTTTTCTGTGAAAGTTGTTGCCCTTTTCTACGAAAGTTCTTTATGTTCGTATTGAGTCATTTCACGCAATGTATGTAGATGTCGGTTGTCCATTTTCTATTGCACGTAAGAATATTATTAATGCTATTGCTGACATCAAATATTCTGGAATATAAAAAAAAAAGCAAAAAATTATTTCAAAATGTCCTCTGAGATATTACAGATGTACTGCCATATGGCTACATTGGGACTTAGGGTATGCAAGCTTTTCAAGTTGTACACCTACATTTTATTCTTGAAAATGAATTCAAGTCATTGCAATACTTGCATTTAATTTTCGTTTTAGCATGTACCGGGAAGTGTCCAATGTAGTCATTCCGAATGTCCGCACTTAATTACTTAGCTAATACTCTGCTGTGTGGGGATATGTATTATATTAATCGCTTAACTACTATATAGTATATATATTTTGAGATTTACAGTCCTGTCTGCATATCAGCCATGCATTTAAACGGGAATATCTATAGTAAGGCATAAATATTCGCATATATATAATATTTCTTTATCGTTTAAATCAACACGTCAATATGAAGCAGTTGTACTGATTTAAATGGTCTAGGTACGTCCATATATTTCTTTAACTGAGTGGAGCAATGGCGCACAGACTCTATACCTACAAATGAAGATATCAAGTGAGCAGGCTTGTTGTCATACCATTTCACGGCAATGGAATGATATTTTGGCTCGTTTCGATAGGATAATCTCATCGTTTTGGTTTCCTATCAGCAGCCAATTCATATCCAGGTAAACCGTTGACCGGAACCTGATCCTGTAGTTAAGTTAAATACCGTTATTCTTTAAATCACGGGCAAGCTTATGTGAGAAAAAACAAGTTTATTGTAGACCTTGTAGTTCTTGTTTTTTTGGTAAATCCTTACATATGGTGGTAAGACTGTTTATTCCCGATCTTCTCAATAACAAGACGTTCCTTAAACAACTTATCATGATCACCTGCATATTGCTAACGGGTTTTCCAATAAGAGGTATTATTTTGATATTCAAAGAAAAATGCCATTTTTTGAGACAAATGATCGGATCTTTATTTCATTATAAAGAGGAAGGCATGCCGTTAATAATGGAAAATAACATCAGCCAAATGACCACCACAACCACGCCTACAGGACCATATCCTTTTCATGAAATTTTCGATAACCAAATCGCAAAGTGGCTGCCCTATGTCCTCGATAGCCTCACGAATTCCATCTTTGAGGTCTTGAATCGACGCTGGGCTGTTGGCGTAGACTTTCTCTTTCATGTGGCCCCAAAGGAAGAAGTCGCAAGGTGTTAAGTCACAAGATCTCGGTGGCCAATTGTGATCACCTCTTCGAGAGATAACACGGTCCGGAAACTTTTCCCGTAAAAGATCAATGGTTTCGTTGCTTGTATGGCACGTAGCGCCGTCTTGTTGAAAGTAAACGTTGTCCAGATCAATACCATCCAATTCCGGCCATAAAAAATCATTAATCATCTGTCGATAGCGCAATCCATTCACCGTAACTGTTGCTCCAGCCTCATTTTCGAAAAAGTAAGGTCCAATGACCTCGCGGGACCATAAACCGCACCAAACAGTCACACGTTGAGGATAGAGAGGCTTTTCAACAATATCTCTTGGGTTTTCCAATGGACATGGCTAAATGTGACCGTACACCCTGTAGTTTTTAAGATACAGGGTGTTTTGTAAAAAACTAGCTTTTTTTCTTAATCACCCTGTAACTCCTAAACGGTCGATATGCCCCCCCCCCTGCCATACAATTTTTGGTTCGTCTAGGTGAGTACTATCACCTCCCGCTCTATTGACCTCCTAGTGGGAAACACCCTGTATAGCTACGAACAGTTTTAGGGATTTTGTTTTATGTCGAAGATTTGAGAACGCAGAAATTAACTTTTTCGTTCGGAATGTCTGAAAACGACTAAAATTTTTAAAGCATGTCTGTGAATAGTCCAGTCAGTACGGGTTTTTTCCCTACAAAAGGTGGGGTAGTTGTGATTTTTATATATGTATTTAGTTCTGGGCCTCGATAAAAAATCCAATTTTCCCCCATAGGGTGGGGGGGGGGATGCCCGCGCGGTCCACTATCTTGGATTAAAAGTACCAAAAATTGGTTTCTTCAAAATAAAACCTCAACGGTTGATCATACGACTAAAATGTAAAAATAAATTCCCTAAATTTTTTGTATAAACACTTTTTTTGTAAGTCTGATGTGTAACGAGTTACAGTGGCGGAAATGCGACAATTGTTAAAAAAAAAATATATACATATAGTACCCCTTATACAGGGTGTTTCGTCCATGGTGGGCCATAGGATAGGAGGTGATAGCAGTCACCTAGTAAAACAAAAAAATTATATGGCAAGGGGAGGCCGGTTACAAGGTAATTAAGAAAATTTGCTAGTCTTTCACAAAATATTATATTTTAAAAAGTACATAATGTACGGTCACTTACAGAGATCATTGTATGCAGAACTTCATGGCCTTTCCAACGACTGCTCAACCAGCCCTGTACTCAAATTTTTTTGAAAGAATGTTCCACGTTTCTGCCGCTGTAACTCATTATACATCAGACTTACAAAAAAAGTTTTTATACAAAAAATATAAGGAATTTATCTTCTTCAAATTTTCATTAGCCATTTTTGTCGTAAGATCAACCGTTGAGGAATTATTTTGAAAAAAAAAAAAAAAAAATTTTTTTGTACCTTTAATCTAAGACGTCGGTCCGCGCAGACCCCCTTCAAGAGTGTAAACTTGGAATTTTCATCGGGTCTCGGAACTAAATAACATATATAAAAATCACAATTACCACACCTTTTGTAGGGCACAGACCTTATTTAGTTCCTATTGACTGGACTAGAAACTAAGCACGCGTAAAACGTTTTTACAGTTAATTTTAAATGGATCCCAAAGTCATATACATACACTAGAGTGTACATCAGTAGTGAAAGGATTAAAAACTATTTCTAATGGAAGTAAAGACTGTAAGCAATTATCTTTTTATATAAAAAGTGATCAATTTCTAAGTGATATTGAAGTATTTACAGCATGAATTAATATTCTGTAAAAACTTGCTACAAAAAATTCCAATCTTTAACATGGGAGATCATATTTCAGGCAAGTATAATTATGAAATATTATTTTATTTACTTTACACACATAATTTATATTCCTTTAAATTGAAATCGTTTTTGGTACGTAGTGACAGCGAGTAAGAACATTTTCGATGGGGGCCAGCGCAATATTTTTAAACATAATAATTTTATATACTAAGTTTAAATTAAACTTGATATATTGCCTCTCATATTTCTAGTATAATTTTTCCTAGAGCTGGAGTAAATATTGCTGCTGATAACCTTAAATCTTCGCATAGGATCGCCCAGTAGTAAAAAATCGTAGAGTTGCTACAAGGCTTTCAGGAGCAATAAATGCTTTTCGCATCCTTGTAGCTTCGTTTTCATTGATTGGTACTTATGTCATTTAGAGACAAATGTCACAAATTTGTTCGTCTCAATTTCAATCCTTCTTACCAAAATTAAAAAGATTTTCTAATTAGAAATTTCTTTGCTTTTACATCAGCACATAATTATTTTTCCCGAAGTTATTTACACGAAGAAATTAAAGTTTTTATTCAATATTTGATGATATATACAAAACGTTCAGTTAATATAACACGAAAAAACTCTAAACAAATTTGTTGGAAATGACATGATTTGTCTCCAAATGACGTTTCAACATAACAAGTTCCTCTCAAATTTGCCATACCTTGTTAATATTTGTATGATGGATCTGACTATATGGCTTCAAAAAAACTGATTTTCGTTTTTTGTGTATGCGCACTTTAAGGTATATAGTAAACAAGGTATTCCCATTACGAACCATGTTCCACCATTAGATGACGTAATATCGTGAAATGTATAGGAAAGTATGGTACAGAGAACACAATACTCTCTCTCCTCTCTCTGTCTTTCCCATAAAAATGTATATACATTAGTTACAGAATTACGTCACAGGCTATCAGCTGTAATGTGTGAAAATTTTAATGGGAATAACTTGTCTTCTATATACCTTGGGGGTACTTGAGGATTCAATGTTTTTCCTATTAACCATTAAGCGATGACATTTCACCTGTCAAAATTATGTACGTGGTTATCCACTTTTATGAGGAATGAGTCTGGAATAAGTTTTGTCTGTTAATTTTGTGATCGATGTTAGTGTAAAATAACTTGCAAAATCTTTTAATTAATTCATAAACATTAACACAATTCAATATTTAACAGTTTTTTTTAAAAACATTAGGACGTAAGTGCAATAATTTTCGGTTTTAATGGAATTGGAATTCTGTCACGAACGTGATTTTAAACAAAACCTATTTTGTTTCATTGGTATATTATAAAGATTGAATCATGTTTTTCTAGTATGGCTATAACTTATTACTTGAGGCGTAGTTATTTAAGGACTGGACGCTACAACGTAAAGTTTTACAGATTTCCAGGAGAATTGTAGAAGTGCAATTTAAAAGAACTTTCTAAATATAAAATTCGACTTCGGTTGTCAGCTTTACGGCATAAGACTGATGGAGGTAGCATAAATTTAAAATTTGTTAGAATATGCTCTTGACATTTCATATCAGGTAATTTATTTTTGCTTGCCAGCATACTATTTACATTGAATATGCTTATAAATTTGAACAGAAAAAGAGGCGAAATTGAGGGATGATAAACATCCGGATTGGGGACCAATCCAGAACATGGGTTATTACTGTAATATAAAGAGCCCAAAAGAAATACTGAACAAATATAAATGGAGTAGTAAAGAAGGAAGCAGCAAGAATGAGCGAGGACAGCAGCAAATACAGCTGGAAAATTCAAATTTGGATGAAGACTTAATTGAAGAGGAAGAGGTTAGTTTCCCCTGCATTCGGAGGAAGAGCAACTGATAAATATGTGACCGAAAATTCCGATTTTCTTGATTTAATGAATTATATCAACATTACTATAGGTTTAGGATAATTTTTTTTTGAATATGTACCTATACATATTTGAATTTAGTTTATAACACATATACAGGGTGTTTCCCCTTAGGAGGTCCATAGAGCGGGAGGTGATAGTACTCACCTAGACGAACCAAAAATTGTATGGCAGGGGGGGGGGGCAATATCAACCGTTTAGGAGTTACAGGGTGATTCATAAAAAAAGCTAGGTTTTCACAAAACACCCTGTATTTTAAAAACAACAGGGCGTATGGTCACAGTTAAGAGCTCACTGTATGCAGATCTTCATGGCCTTTCCAACGACAGCTCAACCAGCCCCGTACCCCTCTCCCTCAGAAGTTATGAAGGTCTAAACTAAAAATTTCGGATTTTCTTTCCTTTTTTTTTACTTTGACCTCTATTATTTTTGCAAAAAGGTCGTTAACATAACTTTTTTTTTATAAAAACTGTAAACTGTGGAGCCTCCTCTTTTTTTTTACCTAGTATACCCTATGTGCTATCTGTATCCGTTAAAGAGTTATTAGCTCAAAACCTATAGTGAAAGCTATTCTCAAACCAAAATTTGTTCACTTACTGACTGAAAACACGTAATTTTACACAAATATTGGCTAATTTCGGTATGACATGAATAGGTTAAGAGCTAATAACTCTTTCACGGATACAGATAGCACATAAGTATAATAGGTCAAACTAAAGATGAGGCTCCACAGTTTACAGTTTTTATAAAAAAAAAGTTATGTTAACGACCTTTTTGCAAAAATAATAGAGGTCAAAGTAAAAAAAAAGGAAAGAAAATCCGAAATTTTTAGTTTAGACCTTCATAACTTCTGAGGGGAGAGGGGTACGGGGCTGGTTGAGCTGTCGTTGGAAAGGCCATGAAGATTTGCATACAGTGAGCCCTTAACTGTGACCATACGCCCTGTAGTTTTTAAAATACAGGGTGTTTTGTGAAAACCTAGCTTTTTTATGAATCACCCTGTAACTCCTAAACGGTTGATATTGCCCCCCCCCCCTGCCATACAATTTTTGGTTCGTCTAGGTGAGTACTATCACCTCCCGCTCTATGGACCTCCTAAGGGGAAACACCCTGTATACATATACAGGGTGTCCCGTAAGTCGACGTCAAGCCGGAACCGGCTGATAAACCAAATCGTAACAGTTACCAGAAAAATATAAAAAAAAATCTAAGTCATATATTTTTCAAATTATAGGCATTTCTTTTGTTTTCGAGAAAATGTACACCTTGTGATGGTTTTTTAGCTCCTGTTGCTACAAATCTTTACTTTTTTTCAATTTTATTTTTCTTGTGTAATCCCGAATAGTTCTTATGTAACCTGTTGCTTTAAGTTCTAAGCCAACTGCTCATGGTTGGAAGAAAATGTCACATTTTGCCGAGCCAACAATATAAAATTAATAATTTAACTGACTGTACTGAAAAAAAATGTACTACGCCAGTCTGGCAAGTAACTTTAAAACTTGACGCATTTAATAAGGATTCTAAAATGGTATGCTACAATATTTCTTAGATTACGGAAAAAAAAATTTTTTCTTCAAGAAACTCAGTTTCGAAAAATATATTTTTACCTTGCCGTAAGACCGTAACTTTAAGATTTTAGTTTGAGTGAGACGGAGAGTCATTATACATGAAGTGTGAGTCAGACAGATAATGACGCTTTCAAGTTACAGTCTCTAACTTTTTGTTAAATTTAGAACAAATTTTCCGTAAGTTTAGAATTAAACACCAATTATTTTGATGCTAAGATTTATTATTTACAAAAGTTGTTCAAATTGCCTTCCTTCAGCTGCAATACAAGTTCGACGTCTTCGTCATCAGCGGGGCAA
This sequence comes from Dioctria rufipes, assembly GCA_963924295.1. NCBI lineage: Eukaryota > Metazoa > Arthropoda > Insecta > Diptera > Asilidae > Dioctria > Dioctria rufipes. The sequence goes on along the minus strand of OZ002742.1, from coordinate 13,505,953 downwards.
ATCTTCCATTGTTGACAAATTCAACTGCTTCCGTAATTCGGTGCTCATGTTTTTGTAAAATTCAGTGAGCTATACTTTTAGGCATTCCTGTGCTTTCCTGGATTGCATGTACCAAAGTACTTGGGTCTTCTTCAACTGGTTGAAGTACTACGTCCTCGTAAGGTAAGGAACTTCTTCCTTCACCATGTACTTGGTTTGAAAGTCGGCCCTCTGTGGAGAGTAGACGGTGCACATTTGTAAAAACTCAATGATTTGACTCGCTAGCGTCACTATCTGTCTCACTCACACTTCATGTAATGGCCCTCCGTCTCACTTAAACTAAAATCTTAAAGTAACGGTCTTAGGACAAGCTTTGGGTGCACTAGAATCATTTTTAGTACCTCAAAAGATATTTTTCGAAACTGGGTTTCCTGAAGAAAAAATTTTTTTTCCATAATCTAAGAAATAATGTAGCAAGTGTTATACCATTTTAGAATCCTTATTAAATGCGTCAACTTTTAAAGTAACTTGCCCAACTGGTGTAGTATATTTTTTTTTTTCAGTACAGTCAGTTAAAGTTCAACGAATTATTAATTTTCTATTCTTGGTTCGACAAAATTAGACATTTTCTTCCAAGCTGGAGCAGTTGGCTTAGAATTTAAAGCAACAGGTTCCATAAGAACTATTCGAGATTAAACAAGAAAAATAAAATTGAAAAACAAAGTAAAGATTTGTAGCAACAGGAGCTACAAAACCTTCACAGGGTGTACATTTTCTCGAAAACAAAAGAAATGCCTATAATTTAAAAAATACATGACTTAGATTTTTTTTTATATTTTTTTAGTAACTGTAACGATTTGGTCTATCACCTGGTTCCGGCTTGACGTCGACTTACGGAACACCCTGTATATAGTGACTTGATTATAATAAAAATGTTATTATATTTGAGTGTTTCCTTTACTCCCTTTCAGTATGTTTTAAAAATCTTTTTCTTGTTGCGTAATGAGTTTCACTTATTACAAAAGTAGTTTATGAGAGAGCCTATCATACTACGTTTCATGTAATATTTGTTTATCTTGCATTGTTTTAATGAAAGAAGAGCTTTAACTAGTTCATATATTTATTTGTATTAATCATATATTTCAGGAACAGTGTTTTGTCAAAATATGCCATGTTAGTCACAATCGATCCGTTGCTAATTTTTTTGCAGCTTATTTCATCTATGTATTCACTTTTATAAAATTTATAGGTATTCAAGAGACCTATATGAGCAAAAAGCCTCCTTTGTACAGCTGCTTAGTGACATCAACGTATCTGAAACAAGTAAAAAAGCTAGAATTGGTCTAAGACCAATTCTTATGATACCCTAGATGAATGCCCGTATTAAATTTCGTATGGTCACCGATCTATTCAAGTATTGATTTTGAAGTTGTTTTTCACATATATTTCTAGAACAGTTTGTCGCACAGCAAAAATGGTAATAACCAATTTTATAGGATTTCGTATTCTGCAGAAGTTCTTAGTACAATAAAAATGTCTTGGACTGATCGTTTTCAAAGTATACGTAAAAAACCGAAATTTTTATATGGCAACACCAAGAAGGAGTTGCCCGATTTAGTCCATTTTTGACATTTTATTTGCTCTACGTCGATGCGTTCTCAGGCAGTGTCCAAATATATAGCGGAAAACGAAGTTTTTATATGGCAACCCCACGAAGGAGTTGCCCGATTTGTCTCATTTTCGAACTTAATTTTACTTTTTTTTTTCAAAGTCCGTGTACAAAATTTGAGCTCTTTAAGTATACGCGTTCTCGAGTTATCGTGCGCACAGACGGACAGACAGACGGACGGACGGACAGACGGACGGACGGACATGCAAAAATCGAAATAACTTTTAATATTATGAATGGGTGTCCAATCCATTTTGCTCTACCATAATTATTTCGAGGTGTTACAAACGGAATGACAAACTTACTTTCATCTAGGGTATAAAAATGTAACATTTAAATTTCGTTATTTTTTAATAAAAAAATTAAAAGAAATACAATCTATCTACATTTACCTATTAAAATAAAAATAAAAATAGCTATTAAAGAATTCTTGAGTATTGAATTATTATAAAAATATCAACAACATTACTATTAAGAGGAGTCAGTACCAATATTTGCAAGTTTCATACATTTTTCTATGCAACAGAATGTAACAGAATAACGATTTATTATTTTAAATTTAAGATAACGAAGAAGTCTAGTAAATAACGTTGGCAAAAATTAAAAAAAAAAAAATATTGGAATGGAGATATTAGCTCGGAAACTTGTAAAAAATGGTAATAATTGAAGTCTTTTAAATCAAATTCCTGTGGGTAGGTATTCTCATTTCCTTAAATTGTGACTGTTTTAGAAAGATAAGGCCTAGATCTAGCAAATAACGTCGAGTTTTTTCATTTTTAGTGGCGCTTTTTATAATTATTTGACTCTAATAGTACTTGTTTTTTCTCCCGACATTTCACCGACGAGAAATTACAATATTTATTTGAAAGTTGTTTAAATACAAAGAAAAATAGCATATTTAACAATTATGGGCAAAAAAAATTTAGGAGAGTTAATTCTCGTTAAAAATTTCCAATTTATATGACCTGCAAATTTTCATTTTTCGTCTTAAATTGTATGGTTTTGTCGGATGTTGGGTTTCTGTCTTTTGCGGTAGATGTCTCTAATATGCTCTGTGGTCTAGGTCTAGGCTAATTTTATATGAATTTTCTCACTTTCAGAACACAAACCTACGTATAGTAAATTTTATTACCTACAGGTTCGCTGGTATCTAAATTGAAACTTTTGCTGAGTACTGACTCCTCTTAATTGTAATTTCTTACCCAACATTTGAAGGCAAAGCATCTTTACACCTTTTTATTTCATATGCTGTGTTCATTTTTTCGTTCTGAATGAATCTGTATGAATCGACAGAACGATGTCATAATTTAATTCTGTGCTCATAGAAAAGGAACAAAACAGAACCATTTCAAATGTTTGACATTTCTTCCATTTGATAAAAGTAAGTATAAATTCGTAAAAATTTTTGTTTATGAAAAATAAAGCAATTTTCCAACAAAAGCGACTTAAACTCAACTATTATCACCTCGTACAAATTGTAAACAAGACATTCACGAATACAAATTAAAATCGTTCTGCTTAAATTCGAGAAAAACTCAGGTGCATTCAGAACGATTCGGAGTCCGAAAAAAGCGATGACAGATTGAAACTATATCGTTTGGCCCGAGAAAAAGAACGACATGGATTGAAAAAATTTATTCTGAACAAGAAAAGGAACGCAGCACAATTTATATGGATCAAAGGCGTCGCAAAAATCCGTAATTTTTCCTCCATACCTATAATTAAAGTCACAACTCATCCTGCAACATATAATTTTAATATTATTTATTTATTTATTTAGTAGGAAATTTTTCACAAAATTCCTCACACTTATATATTGCACCGCCAGCTTGTGGACAACCAAAAAAAAAATAGTTGTCATTTTGACGTTTAACTCTTTATGAGCTATTCTTAAGGATTTACCGCGAAACGTATCGTGTAAGTGTAAAGCAAGTGTACCGTTAAGTAAATATTCTTTTAATTTAAAATTTAAATTATCGTTTAATTTAATCTGAATTCTGTTTTGTTATTCTTTAAATTTATGTGTTTCTTGTTTTTTTAACTTTGAATTGTGAATTATTTAGTGATAAGATAAATTCTTGCAAGAGGAGAAGAAACAAAATGAGCTAAAACAATTACTGAATCTTCGTCTATTACATTTCAACTACTTAATAATAATAATAAAAAAAAAAGATCATTTATTTATTTTCGATTGTATAAAATGTGGAAAAATGTTTAGCAGTTAATACATATTTTTTTTTTAATAAACAAAATAGGTCATGATTTTTTTGCAGCAGCGACCGTGATAAGGCAAAAATCATTAAAATTTTAATATTCCCGGGATAAAGGCGAATTGTTACATAACCTTCTTTGTTACGTCCTCTTCCCATTTTATGTTTCCGTCATTATTGTGGGCTTTTGGATGAAGATTATCATACATAAAATTTCCCGGTTTCCTTTTCAATTATTTCGATTATAATGAATACGATCCCTGAGAAAAAAAAAGTTCATACATATTCCAGAGAGTTTATGAAACAGAAATCTCAAAGATTTTCTGGAATTAGAATCACTCATATGTAACAAAGAGTATTATCCAGATTATAACTTCTACAACAGAAGGGACAAGTAAATATATTACATCACTCAACCTAATACAATTAATATGTTCACGTATATAAATGTACATACATTCATACATATGTACCTAGTAGAACAGATCGAATCACGGGAATTTTATTTTGGGGGTGAGTTTGTGGCATTCTTGAAGGGTTGATGCAATGACATGCAGAGAATAAACTATCTACATAGATTCATTGTATACATATATGTATATAATGGCACCAGATTTAAGGTCACCCGAAATCGATTATTGCAGTGCAGTGCAATGCAATGATGTGATGTTCGTTGCTGTTGTTTCTTTGCACATTTTTTTTTTTAATGTACAAGGTTTGTTCTCCACTACACAATATTCTCTATTCTTTTAACAAGTACACTCTGTACAGAAGCTCTCCCTCCTTGGAAGAAGTAGAACGCTATTGCTATATAGCTATTAAAAGCACAAAGCTCTTTCACACTTCAACACTTCGCCCTGTTCATCAATCTCGCATAGTACAAAGAATGAAAATTTCTTAGCGTGACATTGTCGAAGGTCAATAAGAATTTCCATTCTATTTCTAAAAGCACACATTATTTCTTGATTGCATTTATTTTTTTTTGTACTGTACATATATGTATGTTCATATATACTCTGTCGTTCTGCAATAAGTTGCAATTTTTTGTCGTATTTTATGGACATTATATAAAATTTATATGGATTAAGCTTAAGGCATCCATGCCAAGAAAAAATTGAATTTGATTTGAAGAAATTAAATATTAAAACATCACGAATATTGTTTTGAAGGAGTAATCGAAGGTGATTTTTTATTTATTCATTGTTTTTAATAATGTTGCTTTCCAACAGGGCCACTGCAGCAATCAAACATGCAAAGTATCAGCATTAAAGTCCTAAGCTCAACACTAATCTTGAGCCAGAAGTCCTATTGCGTAACCAACTTGCACGTTAATGAGGCTATGAGGGTGTTGTGCACTGGATGTGTATCTGGATTATAAGACCCATAACCACAAATGCCTTTTGTGTAAAATGGCCGAGGACGCTGCTGCTGCCCTTGAAATATGATTTAATCTGCCACTCCTGGATCTTGTTATTCAAGCAGATGCCAAAAAGGCTGTGTGTAGATTGTGCTCATGAAAATTCAATAATAATTCAATTCAATAATTTATTTAATTTATTTACAACAAGATATCTTTTAATTTTGCATACGATATATAAAATGGAGAGAATTAAATAAAAAGAAAAAAAAAATGTAAGCTATCTTACAACTATGTGCTTACAATTATCTAACTAATATATAAAGATGAAGAATAAGAAAAAGAAAAGAAAAAGAATAGAAAGTTGAAGATATGATAAAAATCAACCTGCAGTTATTTTAGAAGCGGACCCAGCTCATGCATTCGCTACCTCAAACCACTTCAGTGGATACTAAATATTGAATTAATTTCTCTCTGAAAATCCTCGTCGAGCTAATCGTTCTGATATCATTGGGAAGAAAATTCCATTTACGTGCAATGTGGACAAAGTAAGAGCGTTGCCCAACTAGTGTGCGGAATCGACGTATAAGTAGGCTGAAGTGGCGGTGCGATTGCAAGAAACCCAGGTGTTCGAAGTACAATGGTGAACGTGTGTTTATTAGATGATGTAAGAAACTTAGGGCAGTGACATCACGATAAGCATTCAATGAACACCCTAGAACTGAGGGAGTATATTGTGATTTGTGATACATGATCAAAGCGACGTAGTCCATAAACAAAACGGACACAATCGTTGAATGCTACATTAAGCTTACGATTACAGGCTGCATCGAGGGAAGAGAAGATAGTACTGCAGTAAACAAAATGCGGAACAAGCAGAGCCTTGACCAGTTTGAGTCGCAGACCAACTCACAATAACCTCCCTGAGAGCCATAACCTGCGGAGGCCACCATAGATTTTTCGGACTATACTACAAACTTGAGCGCAGCAGGTTAGTTTGCTGTTAAGGGCTGGGAGGACGGCTGAACTGGTTCTTCAAATTGCTCATTGGAATGTGAGCTGGAACGGGAAAACCCACCACTTGATGCGTTGATACCAGAATTGCATTTTGGGTATCGCTTTTCTGTGGGATTTCTTGAAAGGGAATCATGGACTGAGGTAAGTGCCTTATCGTGTTTTCCCCAATCCGCTTTAAAAACTTTTACCGACGGCTCTCTCACTAATGAGGATGCCAGTGTTGGTGTTTACTTTCTTGAACCTGATATTGGGTTAGAGTACTCACTTGGAAGTCAAATCATTGTCTTTCAAGGCTGAAGTTTTCGCCATCGCATTGGCAGGGAAGATAGCCCTTGATATAGAAATCAAGGATAATAATATTGCTAGTCAGACAGCCTTGAGGGCTCTGGGTAGCCCTGAGTGCCCGTCGGATAACATCTAACGGAGGGACTGCAGGACATCTGTGGATAAGCTGTGTATCCACAGCAAGGTGTACCTTCAGTGGATTCCTGGGTACATGGGGATCATGGGGAATGAAAGGGTTGACCTTCTAGCCAGTTCTGATCAAAGCGGATGTTCGTATGAAACATAAGCAGCGATGAGCAAATCCGAGTATACTTGCAGGTGTACAAAACTGTTTCTTTAGGAACTTAATAGAAATTTCTCTGGCTCCCTCTTGGGGCTGGGAAGAAATAATGCAGAACTGTGATTAGAATCATCCTCGGCTTGCTTGCGCTCATCTATTAAGAATCGGAGTTGTTGATAGCCCTAAGCGTCTGTCCTGCCTGGAAGGAGAACGTAAGAAGACTTTCTTGCTTGTCCGACCTTTTCCCGCAATAGGCTGGATACGCTTAGGTTTGCCCTCCTATCTGTGGATGAGCTAAAAAACTTACCTCACTTGAATCTGATGCGCTTGATTAATAGAACAGGAAGGTTTTGGTGAGGTAGTTTTAGCAGGTTAACACAATGGGCCGCCTTGGTCTCCGCACTTCGGATCCGTCATCCCCTGCCTTTTGTAAAAAAAAAAGAAAATCTATGTAGACTGGTGTTCTTGGCAAGGAGAAATCAGATTATATATTTAGTCTGGATCAGATATTAATGCGTTCTTTACTGCAGTTAATAACATTTTCTAATGTGATTTCTGCACAAAACGGTATTAATGAAGTGGGGGCCTTTTAACAGAAATCATATTCTAACCTACTTTGGGTTATCAACAGGAATAATAATGTAAAATACAATCTTAAACATAACAGGGAGGCAAGTATAAATTGATTTTCAATCCCGAGAAGAAAGTTAACATAAAGTGCTCTAAGGGGAATCCCCGTCCGAATGTCGTATTTAAAAAAAAATGTGAAAGCCCCGATTATGCGAGTCGGTTTAGTTTTTTTTTTTTTTATCAAATGATTTAGGGAAATAACTTTAGGCACCAGTTTTGTGTACCAGCAGTATACAAATTTTCTCTGATTACTACATAGAGTTTCGCTACTGAAAGTAAATCATAAAAAAATGCCGGAAATTTAAATAATACTGAGCCTACAAACACAGTCGCTATATTTTATTTCATATAAAAAATTGTTGCCATGTATAGAATTTCGAATAAATCGCATGATTTACTTTTAGTAGTCAAACTCTAACATCTAAATTAACTTCTAATAAGTCGTACTGATTAAAAAATTGATCATCGGTTGATCGTCTACTATCGCAAAGGCTAAGGGCCCCATAGATCATGGGCGGCACTGGGCTCAGACCCATCAAGCCTATGCTTAAATATGGCATTGGCAATGTACTTACATAAATTTTTTTCATTCCGAGCTGTGAGTCTAGATGAGATATAGTTCCTGCATTGAATTCTATGCAGCTGGTCCTGATGACTTATCAATACGGTTTTTTTTAAAGTTATTATTCCATTTTAATTATTATAGCTATGCTCTCCACACCATAAATTCATATCTAATCTCATCAATTTTCCGTATCAGTTGGAAATTTGCCACCATTTTACTTACCCATTCTGAAGAAACCCTTTCCTGAATATTTGGCTGACTTTAGCTCAATAAGCTCTACTATATTTTTGTCTTAAAGTGTTAGAAAAGGAAATGAAAATTACTTGTTAACGCGTTGGCTATCAGGCACACGCTTCAACCATTGGGACGAAATTTCTGTTTTGAAGGTTTCTTCCGACATATGTATGTCTTCGATTAGGATAATTTTATGACGTAGATATTACTGGAACTCACTGAAGTTTATACTTACAGAGAAACTTCATATTTTTTTTTTAGCTTAAGTAACTCTGCGGTCGCAATGATTCACAGGTTTTTGTTAGAACGCATCCAGAGAGTTAAAGTCAATGTTATAAAGTCTATTATTCGCCTTCTTACGCGTGGTGTACCACAGGGTTCAATACTGAATCCGCTATTGTTTTTTTTTTTTCATTAATGATCTTCCACATGTGGTTCATAACATTAAAATCCATTTTATGCCAATAACGTACAGATCTATCTAAATACATTTTAAATGTAATCCCCCCTATTGGGAGAAATTCGCATCCAGCATTTTTTCGACTTTTCTATACTGCATATCTTAAGTTAAAATTATTATGGTTCGAATTTTCCCCTTATATGGTGAAATTCACTCGGGAGTGCAATTTTTCTCTACACGAGACTGTCGATTTAATGCCTTAGAAAATGTAATCTAATGGGAAGAACAATCTACAGCGAAAATTGAATAAAGAAATTATCTATTCGCAAAGCAAAATAAAGATGCGAGATACGAAAAATCTATAAGCTACTGTTACCCTGTAAGAACTTCATGAGAACTCTAGTGACAATTCTTACTGGACACTCCTATCTCAGGAGTCACCTGCATAGGATGGGGCTTGTTGAAGATCCTGTATTCAGAGAATGTGAAAACGTTACAGATTTTTTGGCTCACAACTCCTGGAAGAACTGAATGAAGCCGGAAAGGAGGGTTGGGGACCAAATTTTAATTTTGTTAGAGCGTCCGTTTGGGACTTATTAGCAATTACTCATAAGTCTGGAGGGTGAACAATGGGCCTTCTTGTGGCCTACGTTCCAGGGACCCATTTCGGATCCCAACCTCGTTTCAATCAATCCAAATCCTTTAAGAATACTTCAAATACACAAAACTCCATTAACTTGCATTTCAGTATTCAGTGGTAGGTATTCTATATCTATAACTCTAAGCTTAATTGCACAAATAAAAATTGGTCAGAAAGTTGTTTTTTATTTTTTAGCAGTAGCTCATTAAAATTGTCTTAGGATTTTAAACAGAATTTTTCCATTTTCCCTTCAAGCTAAAAGATGTAAGCATAATCCCTCAAATCAATCTAAGGTACAAAAAGGTATTATATAAGCTCAGTTAAAAAAAATATTTCACCGAGGTTATGTACACAAAGAAAAGGTTAAATGAATATAAAATCTTACATTATATTGTACATAATATAATTTATAAGTAACTAAACGGTAGTGTAGACACATTTATGTCCTTTTAACAACAGAGATTTCCATTTTTCCAATAGAACTTTTGTATCTTTTATCCTTTTCAAATACACCTTCAAGGAATAGTTGAATGGAAAACTAAAAAAAAAAAAATATGTAATAGAAAACAAGCAATTTCTCCTCAGACTAATGCGACTTCGAAAAGGAACTTTCAGTAAACATAAAAGGCAACAGCAGTTGGAGTGTGAGGTATTCATTTGGTAGAGCTTTCATATACATACATACATAAATCTATCACCACGACAAAAAAAGATGGATCTAATATGAAATGTTGTAGTTAAGTAATTCGAATCATATTTTGTGACGTGTGGATGTACACGTGTACCCTCCTAAGCTTACCTTTAATATTGACAAAGCTTCTTTGCTTTCCATGTTGCTTTTTGTGTTTTTTTTTTTTTTTTTTTTAAGGGATTAGAAGGAACAATTTATTCCCTGTATAGAATAAAAATAAAGGATACTCCGGCCGACGCAAATTGGTGTAGTTGACGTCATAAAGATAGTACTCAGAGAATAAATTGAAAATTTTCTTTTCTTTTTTCTTCTTCTTCAAATAAATGCCATTCTATGGAAGATGAGAACGATTTCTTGAAATTTTTTTTTTTAAATATTAAGTGGCAGTTTCAAGAGATCTTAAAATTTATTAAAATTTATTGATTTACCAAAAAGACGTATTCAAGGATGATATCAGAAAAAAAAACAACAACAAAATTCAAAATATATTTTTATACTTATCACCTCAATACAATAGGAGCGGGTCTATTATGAAGCTCTGATCCTTAAGCAATACACCTGACCTTCGATTTACACGGTGGACTCGTTCTCCAAAAGTGCCGTGTAAACCGAAACCGTGTAAAATGAAATCGTGCAATTAAATTCATGTTATATATTGGAAAAGTATACATCTAAAGTAAAACATTATTACACACATATTAATATATGTGAGAGCTAGTCTCGGCCGTGGGAGGGAGTGCCGGTTTTTAAAGGACAACTCAGTTTTTCAAATTGAAATATAAAATTTTTATTCAAAATGAATGCTTAAAACTATATCACAAATTCATTCAAAATTCAGAACTAAAAACTAACCTACAAACTACTAAAAATTCAATAAAATCCAAACAAATTAAAAATTTAGCATAAAGACGATCGCGTAGCCCGCCTCCTTTAATTCGTCTTATTCTAGAAAAAGGAAGAAGAAGAATTAATCGTCTATGAGAAAAGTATTCTAAAACAAGGAAGAAGAAGAATTAATCGTCTATGAGAAAAGTATTCCTATATAAATGTAAGAGTGCTATTTTTAGGCACACGGGCAGCAAATGCTACTATAAAAAAGAAGAAGATTGCAGATTATTCTCTGCGGCAGAATTAATCTTCTGCTTAGGTGTGGGCAGCAAAATGCTATTATAAAGAAGAAGATTGCAGATTATTCTCTGCGGCAGAATTATTCTTCTGCTTAGGTGTGGGACGGAAAATTGGAAATAATAGGAATTTCAGATTATTCTCTGAAGTATAGAATTATTCTTCTATTTTGGAGGTTGGGAATAATATTCTTGTTAATCGGATTATTCTCCGAATCAAATGAGCTCTGAACCAAGAATGATTTTCTGCTGCGGCTCGTCGGCTTTATATAGCCGCCGCATCCAGTTATGAGTTCTCGCCTTTCGGTGTTGCCCTAGCGACGTTTATATCATTTGCATGTGTTCTGACTGAGGCGAAGGCGAAGCCAGCTGACTAGAGTAATGTCACTTGATGACATTGTAAATATACGAGATGGTGGTATACTTTTGAGGTAAGTTGAAAGTTTTGTACAATTTTTGTTATGAATAATAATATTCTTATATGTTTCAGGTATTACACTTATTTATTGGAATGCTTGGACATCGCTGTATGAACGGAAGGAAGTTCTCAACTATTAGATAAGTAGTTTTTTGTTAATTTCATTTAGAGTTTAGTTCTTTGTGTTTCCCTTTTTCCCTTTTCTATAGAAGAAAATATTTCATCGTGGGAAGGATTAGAAATGTGGATGGAATTTACGACGAGGGACCATCATCATGTATGTGTGGCCTAAACAATATATTTCGATATTATAAGTACATATGTAGTTTTTCATAAATTCAGGCGAGGTTATCCACTCTATTGAAAAAGGTTTCCTCCTTAAACAATCTACGCTGGCTATTTTTATCAATGTAGAGGTGTCCTTCACATAAGTTCACTGAAACGCTAAAAAAAATGGAGTGAACCGGTCCTTAAAACACTGGTTTGCACACATGCTGAACAATAGAACTCTCTTTGCCGAACTGGGAGGGGTAATCAAAGTAAAAATAGTTCAGAGAGGCACACTCAAGGCGATATTTTATCACCTTTATTGTGGGTGCTTATTATGGAGGATGATCTCTAACACTCTAACACTTACCCGGATGGGTACAAAACAATATGTTACGAATCTGAACTCTGTGAACTGGTGCAGAATGCGATCCGAACGGACTGGCGTACGGATTTCGGACTTTGCATTAATCCATTGAAAACAGATTTATGTCTCTTCACTAAGAAAACGAATATTTCACACGTTTGGAACTGAAGGAAAGAGTAAAATATCTCGGTATCATATTAGATAGAAAATTAAGCTGGAAACCAGACAGAGTGAATAAAGCTCTTCGAGGTTTAGCGATGTGCCACAGATCCATTGGAAAAAGCCGGCGACTTGAACCATGGATGATCCTTAGAATCTATACTAGCATAATCCGACCCATGCTAACCTACACTTCTGTGGTGTGGTGGAAGGCAATGGAGCTCACCAATAATCGCAAGATATTGCAGAGGATTCAAAGATTGTGTCTCTCAAGTATAAGTGGTGCTCTCAAGCCAACCAGCTCAAGGGCTCTTGAGGTCAGCCTCAATATACCCCGTTCATATACACGTCAAGAAGGGGGCGTCAATCGCTGAGGCTGCATCTCAATCGGAGCCGGATTCATACTGGTAAAAGAGTTCCACACGAATCCATCTTTGAAATAGTGTAGAACATTGTACCTCCTAGATACTATGCTGAGGAGCAACTTTAAATCGAAAATTCCAGATAGGGCAGAATGGGACTCACATTCTGTACTTCAACCATTGACAACCCCTCTCGTATATGTATACAGACGGCTCCAAATTAGAAGAGAATACCGAAGCAGGTGTTTCCTGCGAGGAGACTCACATGGAAATATCCATTCACCTTGAAATCCATGTAACGGTTTTCCAGGCGGATGTCAAGGAAATCCTTGAATCAGGAAGGTATCTTCCAAACTAAGATACCTATTAAGAACAAGGAGATTGCAATCTACTCGGACAGCCAGTCAGCAGTCAAGGATTTGTCAAAACCTTTTGCAACCTCCAAACTTGTATTTGAAAGTAAAACTACCCTTAATTCCCTTTCTCGGAACAACACGGTACTGGTGCTTTGGGTGCCAGGTCACAGCGGCATTAGCGAGAATAAAAAGCGGACAAACTTGCTCGTCTTGGTACAACCTCGGAGGAAATCTCTTCCACAATTGGGATCGCACCAAAACATCTTTGCCTCTACTATCCCGACTTGGGCTGACCCCTCAAGTAGAACAACAAAGGAGTTGTTGTGCTTACCCAATGGAAATGAAACGAAAGAGTTACTGGGATTAATCACGCCAACCCTGAGAACTGTAGTGTCAATTCTCATTGGACACTCTCTTCTCAGAGGTCACCAGCATAGGATAGGGCCAAAAAGAAGGGTTGGAGGGCCAATTTTGAATTTTGTTAGAGCGTCCGGTTGAACCTTCTGAGCAATTGCTCATAAGTCTGGAGGGTGAACAATGGGCCCTGTTGTAGCCTACATTCCAGGAACCCTCTTCGGATCCCAATCCATCCCTATATAATACACGCTCCATAAAACGTTCCTGGAGAAAATTGTTCTTATTGCTGCAAAAGTCTGCCGTCTGCCATCGAAACTGTGTTTAGCCCTTAATTACTATCCTTTTTCTTGCTTCATTCTATTCTGTTGCATTGTGGGCCTTGTTCTCCTCTTTCGAAAGCTCAGAGCTCAAGCATAAATATTTTCAAGTTCATTTAAATGAAAGCATGAACGCACAAGCAACCCTACAATATTTCATTGTAATGCATCCTATTCGAACTGAGCAGGCGTGATAACTGTGTACTAATACTTTTTTTAGATCTTGAAATCTAAGTTTGCGCGATTGTTTTTTTTTTTCAAAAATTTTTGTGACCGTGTTAAACTGAAAAATTAATATAATATAAATAGAAATTTTCCTCATTTTTTCAGTCGTGTTAAACCGAAACCGTGCTAATCGAGTACCATGCAAATCGAGGGTTAGGTGTACTGTACTTTGGAGATTTTTTAATCCCGATGATGACACTGTTAAGACTGAACCAAAATGCACGTAAAGAACTTTACGAATTTGAACGAGACTGAGGATTAGTTGCAAATGATTGAATTTTTTTCCCTAAATAGATGTCACATTCCGCAAGGGAGATATTTAATGTTTTCCATTTTATCGACTGGACTAAATAAAAACGTTTGCATCGACAAATGCACCAAACGTTATGTGATCGATGTGTAATTTGATAAATTATTGGGTACAAAGCACTCACTTATTTAGATGATAGATACTTGACAAAAGACCTTTATTTTTGTTTCATTTCGTTTTTACATGATACACTACAATTAATATTTCATTAATATCATTCGATAAATAGATGCGCGTCCGTACGTAGCGAGCGGTTCTTACCACACTTTACTTATGAAAATACGACATTTAAACTTAACGAAACCTTCCTTATCAACGATTAAGGCTTGTCCACTTAGCAGACCCAGCTTGTCCTCTTAGTAGGCCCAATGGCAAATCTAAGCCACCATGGTGGAATGCGGATCTGAGTTAACTTAGGGAAAAATCGCAGACTGTTTAATGCAGCCAAGCGAAGTAGGGATCAAGTAGACTGGGCCCGTTATAAAGACGGTCTAAGATCTTTTAAGAAGGTGTTAAGACTAGCAGATTCTCATGGAAGAACTTCTGCGAGTCAATAGAATTTAATACAGAAGCGTCCAGGCTTCGGAGGACCATAGTACTCCGTCCTTCATAAAAGGGGAGAAAGTTATCTGGACAACCACAAATGAGGAGCTGTTAAATGTACTTATTGACGCCCACTTTCCTGGCAGTATTGAGATAGGCCCGACAGTGTCGAATTCTTGGAACGGCACCTACAATGCAGAAAGGAAGAGGTGATCAGCTCCATAGTCAGCGAAAAAGGTACCAAATGGGCAATCTGTTCGTTTGACCCCCTGAAGGCATCAGGGGTGGATGGACAAAGACCCATTATGCTTCAAAAGGCACTAAGGTACATAATTAAATGGCTAGTGCCGATTTTTAAAAGCTGCCTAAGGCTTGGGTTCTTGCCTAGGGCCTGGCGGAAGGTGGGGGTAATCTTCATTCCTAAGGCAGGCAGAACGGGCCATATGGAGCCAAAGGACTTTAGACCTATCAGTCTCTCCCCCTTAATGCTTAAGGTCTTGGAGAGAATAATAGAGGTACATATAAGAAGTGTATGGCAGGGCGGCAGTGGTAGCCAGCATGCCTATACAAAAGGGAAATCGGTAGAGTCGGCACTGAATACAGTGGTATCCGTTGTTGAGAAATTCCTATAATATGAGGAATACACTCTAGGTGCCTTCCTGGATATTGAGGGGGCTTTCAACAACGTGAAGACGGAGGCTATTTATAATGGACTGAGAAGGGTGGGAGTTGACAAGGGTCTATGCGTCTGGATCAACACAGTGCTTCTCAATAGAAAGAATAGTTCCTGCTCAGGTGACGCTATTGTGAGAAGAGCAGTCTATAGAGGTACACCGCAAGGGTGCAGGAGCTTACTATCACCACTCCTGTGGCTACTGGTAATGGATGAAATTCTAATCAAATTAGAGAAATATGGATTTAAAACAGTTGCCTACGCGGATGACATATGCATCCTGGTAACTAGCAAATTTCACTCTACTATTAGTGAAAGACCCGAGTATACGCTGCTTAAGCTGGATAACTGGGCCAATAATAGTGGATTGCGGGTAAACTCCTCCAGGACGAATTTGGTCCTTTTTACAAGAAGGAGGCGGGTACAAAGTTTCAGACTTCCAATGCTGGGTGGGGAGGATCTTACTCTCTCCAGTGAAGCAAAGTACCTGGGAATCATACTCGATTCTAAGCTAAGCTGGAATCTTAATTTAGAAAAACGCATGAAGAAAGCCAGCGTGGCCTTCTACATGCGCAAGAGAGTATTTGGCAGAAATAGGGGATTAAAACCCAAAGTAGTACGGTGGATGTACACAGCCATAGTTCGGTCTGCTACGGCTTCAGGGTGCCTTGTGAAAAGCTAGATCTTTCCTTAATCACCCTGTAACTCCAAAACGGTTGATATAGATATGGGGAAATAGATAGGTGGAAACACCCTGTATAGTAAATTTTTCCGTACAGTTCTACACTTTTTTACGCGTATGACTCACTGCGACGGTACTGAGTTATTGAATTGTGTTACATTTTGCTTTTATTATATAAAGGCAATTCCTTCTTAATTGCAGTACAAGAAAGAGGTTATTGCACGTATTTTAGAGTAAACTGATTGAAAAAAATCCCCGTAAAGATCACAAGTATAGTCATTGGCGTAACTAAGTAGGGGCCCGCCTCCAGAATGGACCCCCGTCCCTCCAAGATATTTTGAAAATTCCCAAAAAACATTCGGCAATTCGTACAATTTTAGGCCTAATTAAATTGAATCCGTTCGGCTCGGAATCGAAAAGGCTTTATCGAGTTCTTTTCTTCAATAAAACCTATCAAAATCTTTTTAAAATTTTTAAAAACTATTCTCAGTTTGCTCTGCTCTGATTGCACTGAATTTTAAGAAAGGCGTGATCCGCGGAGCCGACTTAATCCTGTACAAATCACAGAACTAGTGCCATCGAGCGGCAATCTTATGTAATTAACAATTCGTCATCTTACCCTCCCCCTTCCTCTATACCTGATACGAAGATGTTAATAAAGTCGACGAATTATCGACTGGTAAAGGAAGGGGAATTATAATTTAGACTATCTCATGATACATTAATGTCAATAAAATTATCTAAAATTCGCACCAAAAAATCCCTTGCAGCTAATTTGCGCCATTTTGATAGTCATTGAAATTGATTTGCATTCGTAGACTGACAAACATTTTCGCCACCTTTTCCTTTTAAAATGTTAATTGTGAAATATAAGGAAATCTCCCTAGACTTTTTAACTGCGCTCTCACTTCGTTAATGGCTTCAATTACTATATTAAATATTTTACACGATAGATTTTCAGAAATGCTTTGTTCATTTACTCGATTACGGTTTTCGATTGAATTCTACACACATTTTGGGTAATTGACAGCACCTGAATTTAATGGAAATTGTCCACAAGCGGAAGTTTCCTGTGTCCAAAACAATATCCCAAAATGGAAAAAATCTTATTTTTAAGGTCTAGCAAAAGGCATTTTCTATGTTGCTTTTCCCGATTTGCCACAGTACTTTTCCATTCCTGTTCATTTACGTCCGCAGATTGCACGATGTAGGTATAGTGTTCGAAGAAAGAACATACAAAATTTTTCCATTATCGCAAAAGTCGTTTACTTCTAGTGCTAGATGGGATTTTCGCTTCTCTCATCCAGTTATCGACTTTTCCTTGAGTGATACCGTTTGGTGTAAAAAAAAAAAAACAATTTCAGGATGTTTTTTTTTTCGAAAATAACGACAACCAGGTTTTACCCGGTTTACCTCGGTTTACTTGGGTTATCATTTATTTGTTGGACAACATCAACTAATTCTTTAGAGCTACTTAAGTGGAAAGCCACATTTTTCAGTTTTGTACACCAATCAACAATTCTTCCCTTTTTCTCCCCTTCTGTGAGAACAGTCTAGGGTCTAGATTTTGCAACACCTTCTGGTAGTTTCCCTGTTAAGTTTCTCTTGAAATTGAGATCTGGGAATTCTGTAAATTTGACTTTTTTTTTTCTTTTTTACTGATATTTTCTTCTCTTTACTTTCCTGATTGAACTTCTGTGGTGCATCCTCTTATGTATAGCTTCTCTTCGATGTATATGGCATTTTTTAGCAAGATGATAAAAAGTCTTTATAAACATTACCAATGCCTTCGTTTGAAAGCAATTCTAGGGTTTTTATTTATGAAGTTCTATACAAGTTTCAATAATTGCCCGCGAAAAGAAACAAACCCATTTCCGGCCATTTTACTTTAAATTTAATTTTAATTCATTTAAATTAATAAAAAACTAACTAAATTTTACCTAATATTAGAATACTAGAAAAACATGCTATAAAAGCCTAAGTCCTTCGTCCAGGACTTTTTTCAAAAGTGTGGCCGGGAACTGGGAATGACCGGGAACAGACTTTTTTGCCCTATCTTCATATTAAAAAATTGAAAAGTGGGCCCGGGAAAGGGTGAAATGATTTTGATCGTCCAAGGGTGTATAAAGTTTTAATCCACCCCTGCAATCTAAATATAGTAAGTGGTGAAGACGTGTTGCTGTGTCTCGCGTGCAATCAGCTCCAAGGGAAAACTGTTTTGAGCTGTGTAAGTCACGTTTCTTTATAATTACTGATTGCGCTTTTTGGTTAACTGAAGTTTAAAAGGTTATTGAAAAAAATATTTCTGAGTAATGTATAGAGAAGGCGGCCGGACTTAGGTTCATGTTTTGCAAAGAATACCAGTACACGTTCACAATTGGCCGGTCTATGGTTTTCAAAACCCAATTAGGGCCAAATAATTTTTTCTCCAATATTTATTAAATAAATAATCAATTTGATACATTTTGCATAAAAATAAAGGACATAAAACAATAAAATAATAATAAAAATTTATCACTTGTCAAATAGTGTTGAATATGAAAGTAACTGACTATAGAAAAGTGTATGTAACAGATGCGCCGATTTTGAAAAGCCTGTAAAATAAAATTACTTTTTTCAAATATTTTAAAGGAAAATTTCTTATGTAGAAAAATTAAATAAAAAAAAAAATTTAATTTGTTATTACAAATTTTTGTTGAGTGCTTTGTTGAGTAGTCGGCAATTGAGTCAATTTTCCTCCGGTGTACCTAGTTACGACCGCTTTCAAATTTTTAAATTCACTGCCATTAATTGAAGGAAGTTCTTGGGAACTAAGATAATATATTTTTTTTTAATTCAGAGAAATGACAACTAAGTACAAAACCCGAGAATACACGCTTACGAGGATTTGAAGAAGGTCATAAATTGTGTTAGAAATGAATCGGTTGGTTGAATATGTGGCTAAAATGGTTAGAAAACAATAACTTCGAAAGATCTGTGATATTTCACATGACAATGAACTAAGCGAATTCTGTTTTAATCATGGAATCATTTTATATGCTCTTCCTCCTAATACGACCCATATAAAGAAGAGAAGAAATCATCTGTCTCGTTAATTCAGTGGTAAGAGTAGTCGTCCGGTAAGCGGAAGGTCCCAGTTTCAAACCCCGGATGAGGCGGTTGTTTTTTTCCTCTTGTATTTATGATTTGATTTAGAATCGTTAAAAATAAAAGTTCTTAAAAATTCTTATATTCTTCATCTTTGACCGATTCTAACAAGTGTAGGTTCGATGTCCGTGCGCGGGAAAAATAAATAATTATGTTTATTTACTATATTTATTTTCCGCAATATTCATGTACGAATCCAAAACACTTGACACAATTGAAGGGTACAGATAAAGAACAAGTTAAGTCACATTTACTTGAAAATGAGATATTTGATGTTAAAAGTTTCAGCTGTACAAGAAAATTTAGGTGAATTTTTTAAAAATTTTGGAAGAAAATAAAAATTCAAATAAGTATCTTTAATAAAATAACAAAATAATTTGCACACAATAAATAAAATTTTAAGCATTTTAACAAAAGTACATTTCATAAAAAGAAAAAAAAACAGAAGAAAAACAATTCAAGTCCTATATAATGTTGAAAGTAGTTTAAACTTAAATACTTTTCAGGCGATACTTCAATAGTTAAATTAGGCCTTTTTATTCATTATCTCGAGTGTTGTCAGAATGAGGTAGTCCTTCGAAAAATGTCTGTGCCACACCTTCAAAGGATTTTTTTAAAGCCTGCAAATCGTTGTATTTTGCTGAAAATATTGGCATAATTTCCTCATATAAGTATGCCAGTGTACTACTTATAATTTCTGTTAAAGATATTTTATTTCCGATAGAAGTCTCCCATGGACCATTATACGATATTCTTAGCTGTATCGTAGTAGAATAATTTCTAGAAATTAATGAGTTTCATCATACATGGTACAAGAACTAGATGTCGCATGCAGTACCAAAAAAGTATACAAAATTTATATGACTTTGTCGTCCATTCCAGAATAGACCACAACATTTGAAATGATGTATACGTCGAGTGATTCATATTTTTTCGTATCTGAAGTGTTGAGGAAGTCGATCAAATCTATACAAAACTGCTATTATAAAAACATTTGCTTTCGGAACGCTCTAAAACATGTTATGGTCCATTCCAGAATGCACTACCTACATATTTAATAATCTGTATACTCTGCTCTAGTATGCCATGCGACATCTAGCTCTTGTGCCATAGTTTCAGTAACGAGTTAAGCTCCAAGCAGAGTTGCAAACTTGTAATACATTCCGAATTTAGTGATTCAACGCAATGCGTTTGAGTTACACATTGAGTGGGAATTGACACGACATCAGCCTGTCAATTCGTTGAATGAGTTTTCGATCTGAAGAGTCACCTAACTCATTTTTAGTCGGCTCATTGAGCCGGCCCTTTTAAAAGACTCAGATTCAATGAGTCGACTCTGTGAAAAGATTCACTTTGACCACCTATATAAAGAATGCTATGATCCGTTGCACTTGTAACATTTTGCAAGTAGCAAAAAAACAATGGGTATGTCGATCGAGTGAGGTTGTTTTACAGAAAAAAAAAATTAGATGAAATAAGAAAATATTTTGCCATTGGCGTAGAATCACAAATGGTTCTCTTCCACTTTGTGAAATTTTCTTGCCAACTCTTGCAATGGACTTACATTGCTTTTTCGTACAAAACTTGGACTTAGGTTGTTCTTAGGTGTTATGATATTTTTAAGTATCCGTTTATGTCCTTATCAGTGCGATTTTTGAAGTTTCTTGTTGCATGTACTAAAAGTACTTTGTCCCACCTTTCCAACAATATCGTTATCTTAATTTAGACGTGACTTAATTTGTTCTTTCTATGTACCTTTCAAATATTTTTGGAATTTGCATGACCGAAGAGTTGCTGTTCAAACCCAATAAAAAAGTTAGTACCTTAAACAGGGTGTCCCGTATTTGGTCTGGCACCCGAAGGCTACTGATAGGTTATGCTTAGACAAACAAAAATTTGTGTAGCGCGGGGGGGGGGGGGGGAGGGGAGAGAATCGGAACGGTTCCGAGATAACGGGACTTTAAAATAAAAATATTTGGGTATGTTTTTATAGATCACCCTGTAACTTCTTAAAGTTACTTCATATGATGATGATTTAATCTTTGGAAGATAGATAATCGTTGCACCGTTCCAATGCCCTCACTCTTTCCGTTTTGAAGTTATGACAAAGTTACAATTTCGGAATTTGTACTCTCTTTTTTTATTTAACTACTATTTTTATCAAAAACCACGTCATCAATACCAATTTTTCATACTGAATTTAAAAAGTCCACAAGCTTAGCTTTAAAATGACCTATCACACTCTGTGCCGTAAAAGTAACCCTTTCTGGGTTTTTTGCACTTTTTCTTAAGCATCTCCAGCGAAAATGGGTGAAAAAGGTCATTTCTGGCACTTATTGAACTTTTCCAGCCATTTTCGCTGGAGATGCTTAAGAAAAAGTGCAAAAAACGCAGAAATGATTACATTTTGGGTACAGAGTGTCAGAGGCCATTTTAAAGCTAAACTTTTGGGCTTTTAAAATTCATATTGATGACGTGTTTTTTGATAAAAATAGTAGTTAAAAAAACAAAACGAGTAAAATAAACATACCGAAATATTTTAATGTCCCGTTATCTCGGAAACCGTTACGATTTCCCCCTACCCCAACCCATACAATTATTTGTTTGTCTAAGCATGACCCATCCGGGTGCCAGACCACATAAGGGACACCCTGCATTTTTTGAATAATGTTCAAAAATTCGCTGTTTTAATAACAATTACTTTATTCTTATATAAACTGATCACATTTGTATGAATGGAAGCAATTTATTTTTTCACAAGCTAATAAGGCAATTATTGATACACCTACATTAAGAGCATATTATTAAAAAAGAGGCATATTCTAGGCAGTGCGATTCATAAAACTCTAAGCAAAAGAGATTGGATAACACCTTAACAACGAAGCTCCTACTTTCCATCCTGACCCTACCACGAATAATATTTAACTGCCTCCCCCGCAATAAATGAAATGTAAAAACACAAGCAATTCTCTACAATCTCTACAATAATGATATTGAAGAATGAGAATGAAGAGATTCGGTAGGCTCTTATATGCCCATTTATTATATCTACCTAGCCACCTAATACTTTGCACAAAATCATTCTCAAGGTGAAAAATTTCCCGCTGAAATAAATTCAGAACGAAATTGAAAAGAACAACAACAACAACAAGCAGCTTCTTTGTACAAACATTACGATTCAGGACTAAAAAAAAAAAAAATAAAAATAAACAAAAAATATGCCTACAAAGGAAAGAACCAAAATCCGTCTTTGTCGAAGAGAAGACGCAAAAACAGAGACACGTGTACCAAAAATCGATGCTTTCCTTTAAGTACCTACCTACCAGCCCCAAAAGGAAAGATCTGATAAAAATGCCTCCCGAAGGATACATAACATTTCCCAGTAGTACAACTGCACGCCACATTTGGGTGGGCGGTAAAGAGTGGGATGGAATGGAATGGAAGGAGATTTCATCATACCTTAAAATTAGTGTAGGCCGCGCGCGAAGGATATCGGCCGTCGTCGCGGTCCCTGTAAATATTTCTCAATTAATTTTTGAATTAATTTACAAACAAACTCAACTCAAGCTTTAACAAAATTAATCCATAACTGATAAACAAAAACAGTCGCGCACGCATACATACACACATATATATACACACACTCAAATATATATATATATATATAGGCTTCCAAACATGTGGAGATGTATAGCACATATCCTACGGTTTATATAGTGACGTCTGAATTTTATTTCTCCTGGTGTGGCGCGTGTAAGAAAAGCTTTTTCTTCACGAAAATCTTCAAATGTGTGCCTGTGGAAGGATCGTTGGATGGATGAAAAAGGCTCAAAAACAAGCAAGAAAAGCGCTTTACGTCACGTAGATTGGGTATAGAGATAGCGAGCGAGCTATAGGTCTAGCTGTACAATAAAATAAAAGCCGCAAATAAAGCCCCTCTTCGTCCAAACACAAAAGCCAACGTGTACCACAGCCGTTATTTATAGACAATCCTCGGCCAAATATTTAGGTTTGGGTGTTAATTACGAATAGGCTCCTCAAGGACAAAATGAGGTAATTAATTCCCTAACAATGAATTTTTAATTGGACCCTGTTGGATTTTTTATACTTTTTTTTTTATTTTAAAGCAACCGAGACTATTCCAAAGAGATTTTTCCGGACTAAGAAGAGCTGCCTCTCTGCTGCTACAGTATTGTCAGGAGAAATATCCCACTCCAACCGTTGTGTCTTTTCTGGTCCAGCTAAGCAATCATTATCATCATCATCACCCCCCCCCCCCCCCACTCACAATTTTCCTATATGGTTGGGCCTAATATCCCCGCCATATTTAACTCTTGAATTCAGCAGCAGCAGCAGCACAGGCACAGCTCGTTTTTACTCAACGAAATTCTGATGAGGCTGGTGCGGTTGACCTACTTTTGAAGTTTTGTTCCTCTTTCTCTATCTCCCCTTCCACGCCTACACCATCCATCAAAATATATACATATATATTTATATGTGGATATGTGTTTATATCAATTCGCTTACAAAATTTTGTAGGGGAGCCTGTTTTGTGTAGATATATATCTATAAATCTATATATAGATGGCGCGCGTTTTGCTTTGAGGGTAGCTTAAGGCTGCTACTTTTCTATATCGAAGGTCATGAAGTGTAATTTCCCGGCCATGTGATGTGATGGAGGAGCTTTAAAAATTGCCCACCTACCGTAGCGCTGTTCAATCTTCGAGATGAAGTTTATTACCGAAACGACTTCTATATTATATGTATGTATTTATGTATATATTCAAATGTCAAAAGTTATATCCTGCTAGCGACCCCCATTTATTTATGTAGAGATGTATATAGCTAGTATTATGGTAATATGGACCAACATCGTAGTAATAAAGCGTTTAGGAAAAAAAAAAAATCCTCAATAGCCTCTAGCTTAATGTTAGGCAGCACGTGGAAATATATTCGAACCTACATGTATACAAATATATGTATAACAGTTTACCCAACATCTATACATACTCGTTTTTGAATATATACGAGTACAACCCCGAAATTTCATATTTTTCTCCAGCATTAAAACGAATTAAATATGAATGTGGCTGGTGTGTACACATGATTTAACTTAATCGGGTTATTTAATAGGCTCTGAAGAATAGATATAGGAATAGGAGGGAAATCAATAGAAGGAAATGTCAAGGTGAATTTGAAATGTGGACACTCGAAGCGTATTAAGAAGCTCTGTGATGTAAGTACAATTATATGTATGTATGCATGTACGTCTAAGCAAGCCAACTTTGTTGGGCTACAGTTTTTATTAAAATGTTTATTTTAATGAGGTTAATTTATGTAAAGTAATATTTTATATAACCGTTTTATAACAGACAAGAATTTTTCGATTATCACAATTTATACCTATTTATGTAGGTATTTTTTTCGGGAAGTTGTTGAACACTTTTCTTTGTCATTTGTGGGAGAGTTTAAAGATAGATGCGCACTATGCTGGCAACTGGAAATTAAAAACCAGGGGGGACGTTGGATGTACACAGTTATAGTTCGAAATATCACTTGCTATGGCTCCACGGTCTTGTGGACGGCACTGACGAGGATATGTAAACTGGATATGCTTTCAAAAACTTAGAGCGCCCCTTCCCTGGGAATAACTGGCTGTCTGAGCAGCACGTCCATACGGCGTCACTGGAGGTCCATCATGGGGCGCGTTCACGGCGTTTTCACTGCCACTTTGGTAGCGTAGTATCGTTGTCGTAGTGTAGTTCTGTCAAATCGACACTACGATCGACTATTCCTCTAAGCGTAGTCGAATGTAGTCGACTATTTGGTACATTCAAAGTGCATAGTGAACGATAGTCGTAGTCATGCGTAGTTGATTAGTGTCAAAATTTGGCGAAGTGAACGCTCGGTAATGACAAAAAGACACTATTTTGGTGGTAGTCAACGCGCCCATGGTTGACTTATTGCCGCTGGATCTCTACTGCAGAAGTGTAGCTGCAACTTATGCTGTCAGGCTGAAAGCGGGGCTGGTGGATGGAATGGGGTTTTGGGCATTCCAATATACTCCAAAAGATAGATTACATCGATTGCAGGGAAAAAACATACTATCAAGTACCTATCCTAACTGTTGGTGGGGGGTGTCAATGCAGTAATGCCCACCAGGAGGACTGATTAGTATGGGAAAGAGGTGCTGGTAACATCCGATATTTCTATCTATACGGATAGATCCAAAATGAGGGCACAGGTGCCGGAGTGTAATCCAGAGGAGGCCAATGGCACGAGTCTTATAGACTGCCGATGTTGTGTCTTTCAGGCAAAACTCACAGCAATTTACCATAGGCGGCAATATTAGCATCTATGTGCAGAGAGTCCGTATGACACGTCTGTATATACACTGACAGCAAGGCAGCCATCAAAGCGCTGGATGCTGTACTGGTAAAATCAAAATTGATGCAGTTATGCAAGAGCGGTCTTGAGGAATTTACTACCCAGCAGATGGTGAAACTATACGGTGTACCTGGCCATAGGGATATTCAAGGCAACGAGATGGCTGATGAGTTGAACAAAAAGGGTTCTGAAATAGATAGCTCGGCAGCGGTAGTTTATGTGAGGATCCGGACCAGAGTTTTAAAAGCCTCCGGATCAACAGGGAAACCTGTCATATTGCGTGGCAATTGGCCTGCATATGACTGGACGAGGACAAGAGAACTGCTTAATGTGGGTAGGACAAGTACCAAGAATCTATTAGAGGTTATTATGGGTCACTTGGCTCTTCTGGAAGACCATGCTAAAATACTAGGAATAGCGGCGAACGATTTCTGCTTTGCGAGTGCCCCGCTCCGTTGAATAAATGAGATAGGCTATTAGGCAGCTTTTCAAGTCTGGGGGGAGCTCCAAAGTAAGGAGTTCAGTTGTATCCTGAGATTCTATATCTCTCCTTAAATCTCAAATACACTTTAAAGCAGATGCACCATGTCCGAGTTTAATAGAGATTCTATAATATTTTATTTGTATTCTACAAAACTTATTGTTAAATACTTGCAAATCATTACGATTACTCTTACAAGCAAGCCTTTTCCTGTTCCAGTTATTCGCCGTTTATAACCACACAATCCCCTTCAGGCGAAGTTATGCCACTTTAAAGCAAAACTTTTGGAACTTGCAAATCGTTAAAATTATTATCATTAGTCCATTTAGTAACATCCCGATCTCTTAACTTTAAACAACTATAACTTCTGAATGCGTGGTTTGGGGTGGAGTGGTATAGTAAATGAGGCAATTCCATTTGAACTGTAAAGCGCAGAGAGTTCTCATTGAAATGTCATGGCAACTCTCTACCCCTGTAGAATTGGGCAAAATATACCCCCAAATACACACACAGTTAGGAATTAACTGAAAAAGCTCTCTCTGTGAAGATTAATTTTATTTTGTAACTTGGTTGATTTGTTTATTTCAAATTAATAACGAAACATGAATGCAAAATTTTTACTTTAAAATAAACTGTAGTGGTAGTTGTAGTATGTATTAAGAATATTAATTGCTGTAGAGGCTCTAAGTAGAGTGTATACCACGGGTGAGTCAAACACTGGTATTGCCTCATTCTTTCATATTTAGCAAAATTTAATTTTTTTTTTTTATTTAATTTCATTTCTCGAGAAAAGAACTTTTCAAAAACCAATTTTTCATTAACGAAAACATAAAAAAGTGTTATTTAGATAGTAGTTCAGTCAATAGGGGTTTTTGCCCTACGAAAGGTGGGGTAGAAATGGTTTTGATAAATGTTACTTAGTTCCGGACCCGAATGAAAAATCCAAGTTTTCGACCTTCTGTGGGGTCGATACGGTCCGCCATCTTGGATTAAAGTTACAAAAAATTGTTTTTTTTTACAAAATAATTCCTCAACGGTTGATCTTACTACAAAAATGTGTCATACATATCTGAAGAAGACTAAATTTTCTACATTTTTTGTATTAACACTTTTTTTGTAAGTCTGATGTGTAACAAGTTACAATTGAGTACGGCTCGTATTTCGTAATTTATATCCCCGAGTATGTTTCTATTATTTCTTTCTTTATGATGGTCCGGGTCGATTAATGTTTATGCCTTCATAATCGTCTTCATTAGCGTTATCGTCAAACTCATTTTCCGCTCTGACAATCTGGGCCACCATTCATGTCATTGCCTCATCTTCGTCGTCGCTATCGAAGATGACGATTTTTGGTATAATACTTCATTATTCACCATTGCAAGATCCGCATAAAACAGAGCACTTCAACCCACCTTTTCTGCAGCCACATCATCCATCGCATCCTTTTGGTAACTGCAATTGCATGAAATGACATTTAATAAGGTATCTGAGGCAGGTTTCTCTGGCATTTGTACTGGAGTGAGCCCATTGATACCAAGTTTTCAGCCCTAGCCGAATGAGTTTTGGTTCCACACCATTTTTGGACTTGGTAGGTCCTAAACGCATGGTACCATGCATCGTCCTTCATTGGTGGTAAAGAAACTAGATTGCATTTGCTTTTTATTGTCAATTATAGCGAAACGTTGGTTACGGACTTCTTCCAATGTTTCCTCTTCCATGTTGTCACCATACAAAGCAACGAGAAAGCGTCCTCCAGCTCCTGCGATGTGATCTAGTTTGGCATTCTGATCCTTGAATATGCCAATAACGGCATTGAGTCCTTTGTTTTTTTGAACAAGCAAAAAAATATTTATATTTCCTTGGTTGAATTGGGATGATGTCATGTCACAGCCGCTAAATACTTGTGAAAACAGGATGTTTTCAGCTGCTTCTTTCACTTCCAAACGCGAAATACACTCCTTCAACAGTTTTGCCTCTCCCTGAAAGGTATGACCGTTTTTTTTTTAATTTGGTAAGCACACAATGTTCGCTTTCATATACTTTGAGAATCATCGATTTATTCAAATGACCAAGCAACTGTTCCGTCAAAACACGCTCGTCGTCTTCAGTAAATTCAAGGTATTTTAGAATTACGTGTTATTGTGACGATAATAATATGAATATTATCATTTATAAATAAATGATGATATTACTAATATTATTATTTTTACAAAATATACCGTGAAAAGGTTAAGTTGGGCAATTTTTTGGAAGAATATTCACGTTTCCGCCGCTTTAACTTGTAACACAACAAACTTACAAAAAAATTTAGGAAATTTAGTCTTCTTAAAATTTGTATGAGATATTTTTGTCGTGGGATCAACTGTTGAGGAATTATTTTGAAAAAACCAATGTTTTGTATCTATAATTCAAAATGGCGTACTGAGCTTCTCCCCCCCCTCTTCAAGGTCGAAAATTCAGATTTTTCATCGGAGCACGGTACATAACAAAATCATTTCTACCCCACTTTTTGTACGGAAAAGGCCTTTTTAGTCCCTATTGACTGGACAATAGTCCGATTAGAAAAATATGTAAATTCGATACTGAAGCCGGCTCTTGTCAAATCATTTAAATCGACCATTATTCAATCTCAACATCGTAGGAGAAGAAATGAAATTGAAATGTTAAATTATAGGAATTGCAGAAAATTTGAAAGAAAATTAAGGATAAGTGCAAGCAGTGATATTAATTGACAGGAGTGAAATTAAATTAAAATTAAGAAAACGTGATATTATATTTTCACGCAAAACAATTTTTATAATTTTTTCCATACATCGCATCCGCCCTATATATCCTCATGCGAAAAATTAATTCAGTTAATCAAAATATTTCCACTTCGTTTTATTAAATTTTATTCTGTGTAAGTATTCCATAAAGATTTCCAGTTCTCATTGAATTTTTCTTCTATAATTAAAATATATTTTCCACAGTTTAATGCGATATTTTTAATGCCTTTATAAACTGCACTGCAACCAAACACAAAATTTAAAAACACGAAGAAATTGATTTAATTCCGCACTAATGAATTGAAATAAAAAAAGCTTACCCAGGAATACCTATTTCCGCACTAATTACTTTATCCTTCATAAAATTATTTTTATTATCTTTTCACTTTTTTTTATAAAAAAAAAAAAATTTCTCACTAGCTCAATCAATTTCTCTTCAAATGTCATTATCCGTTTTCATGTTGCACCATCTCAAATATCAGATATTAATTGATAACAGTTTCGGCAGTTGAATTTGAATCCTAAGCCACCATTATTGGTTTAAGTAATACTACAATAAACTGGGAAGGGAGTGGCCTTATCTGTGAACACAATGTACGTCAATAAGGCACTCGGATTTCATTTATGCACTTATTTTTGACGTTTCTGAATGTAAACACTTCAGAGTTCCAGCAGCTCAGCGAAACCTTTGAAAAATTATATTCATTTTATTAAATATTAGAAATTTGAAATAATGTTTTTTCGAAAGCTTGAATTGTAAATTTTTATTACATTTTAGTGTTTTGTTAAATTATTTCGCACTAATACATTTCATATTTCGCACTAATACATCTCGCGAGTGGCTTAAATTTTCAGTCGATATGCCGCGTCCAGTTTTAGATATTTACTCTCTGCATAAACCACGATATACTGACAGCAGTACCGGATACAGGGTGGGGGAGGGGGAGATTGTCCTGGGGTTGTCGCTAAAAAATTAAAGTAAAAAATATTTAATTATTTGAATTATTTGAAAAAATATATTTTTTATTTATATAAGTCAACTTCAAAAAATTATACAAAATATTTGTATTCCAAACCTTAAAAAAAGTAAAATTTATTTCAATGAATATTATTGTATGCATGTGATGTATGTGGTATAGGGTTTTCTCAGAATTTAAGTTTGGAACCCAGCTTTGGGTGATCCAAAACCCTCGAGAAACACTTCCGAAACCACGGATCATCAGAGTCCCTCACTACCACATCAGAGCCCCAACTTAGTCCTAACTCCTAATATTCTAAAATATTCGCAGCGTTCTTATGTAAAACCACTGACATATATAATATGGACTGACTCCATAGAAACACACTGCAGAAAGTGAACTTACTTCTAAATATATAACGTTCTCCTTCAGTCTAAGCACCAAGTACTAACTCAGAGAGAACTGTAAACAACAAATAAATAAATGGGGTCCGTCGAAATAAATGTTTTTAAATTGATTATTTAGGATGATTAATAGCGTGATTAATTGTTGTTGTTGTTTTACGTACATAAAATTTAACCGGATCAGATCAAAAAGATAAAAAAAACGCAGCTAATGATAAAAAGTGTTTTACCAAATGGATAAGTTTTATTAAAATCACTTTTTCAATTTCCCGTCAATGATTTTTTTTTTATGTTGGCACCAACGTCAGAAATATTTTTGACACAAAAAATTGTACCGCATAAAATAGCATATCGAGCAATCCATATGAAGTTTGGTTTGAATGACTCCTGCAGTTTGCACCCTAAACTGCTATTCTATTAAAAAATGACTTTTTGTAAAAAAATTATATTAAAAAATGACACGTCATCTACACCGCTTAATGTGGAAACCTTCCTAGTACCTCACTACAGTACTGCGGGAGCTAAACTAAGTGACTTACGGCGCTGAACAGGTGGTACCCCATTTGATATATTTTTTTTTTCTAAATTTAATTGCAGTAAGATGACCCCCAATTTCAATGCTAGATCCACCCCTGACTGACAGTAACAAGGAATGACTGCTTGTTATGAACTACGGTCGGCCATCTTTGAGGGTCACGGCATCACACGATACAGCGGACTTTTATGTAAACTAATTTTTTATTTTATATTTCTATTAACTTCAGGAATCATGAGCAAAATATTATTTAATCTATACCTACGGATTAAAATTTCGCTTGCAAAAGTATTGTCAGAAAAAGTCATTGTAATTTGCCAAAGTTGTTACCAAATAATAGTTACCTTATTAAACCCTAGGTGAACTCTATAGGGTACCTATACTAAGTTTGTCTTTCTATTCTAACGCATAGAGATGATAGAGCGAAATGGATTGGACACCATTAAAAGTTACGAGTTTCGGGATTTTTAAAAAAAGGAAACTTTCTTCGATTTGTATTTAGTTGGAGCTTATGCCCATATTGCATATATAAATATGTACAACATGATAAACGTCGTGCGAGCGGGTGGTGCACTACTTTCCACCATCGCGTGTGCATTTTATACTGGGCAGCTTCGGTATTCGACCCATTGGGAGTAACATAAATACACCGATGTAGTTTTTCGCGAGAAACCGATTAGATCTAACTTTCAAGTAAAAATGGGGCCATTTAGGCATGCATCTATTTGGCTATTCCGAAACGTTTTCGCTTCCGTTACGGACCTCATCAGCGGTATTCCTAATATTCAATGAGTTTTTTACATACTCGGTGCAACTAATGCACAACTTTGTTGAACTTTCTATCGCACAACTTTGTTGAACTTTCTATCGCACCATTTGTTATTTAAAAACAATTTCTCAAATATATATATGTTATATACATACATTTAAAAAACTTTAGCTTACAATTTGAGTATTTGAATCTCGAAGTATATACGTCGAGCCGTTATCCCCGACAAACGAATCTACAGAAGTAGGTGATAGTTCGAACTACCTGATTTTGTTTTAGTTCGAGGACATTTATTCTATAGGTCAATGCGTTTTATGGCATATCGTTTATGCCGGTACCACCATTTAATCCTTGCAAAAACCTAAATCGTCGTCTTCTTATAAGGAACCTTAATCTTATCGATTTGTACCTTCGCAGATTGTAAACCCCAGTAAAAACAGAAGATGGTAGACTGTTCCACATTCGCACAGATAAGAATAAGGAAGCATCACGATACTTTATTGTACGGACGAAACTACTTTGAAGGGTGAAAAGATGTACGCGGCTTGTAGCGCGAGTTTTGCGTGTAGGAATCAATCTACAAGGGATCAGACTAGATATTTTATCAGAACAGTGACCATGAATGTAGCGATAAACGAGCGAAAAGCATCCAACATTGCTTAAGTCAATCGATATGACAATCAAATCGCCAATGAGCAGAAGGCTCTATTTTGGACAATATCCAATGCATCTAAAGCTGTACGACCAGTCCCGACGCAGATGTGAGAATTGTATTCCATTCTAGGTCTGATAAATGTTCTTGTAGATGAGCACTAGATTTGACGGACTGAAATATTTCTTACACCTTTTCAGAAATCCAAGTTATTTCGATGCTTATTTCGCAACAGAGAAGATGTGATTACTGGAAATATTAATGCCAAGAATGCTTAGTGAAGGTGAATCAGAAATTAATGCTCCATAAAATGAAATGAGAGTAATTAAGAGGTGATCTTTTTTTAAAGAGATGAAACAACTTTGGGTCTTAGATGCATTGAATTCGACGCAATTCTTTGTCCCAAGCGAAAATATTGTCAGGATCGTGTGCAATCTGGTTTGACACATGCTGCAAAAGACCAAGCGAAATCAAGGGTACTGTCATCGGCAAAGCTGTGGATGGGATTGAAAGCAGATCACTAATGAAAATTAGGAAGTGTGACGGAGAGGGAACAGAGCCCTGGGGCACACCGGTATTTATAAGATGAGGCTCAGATGTGACGCCATTTAATACAGAACGAATTAGGCGACCAGATAGAAAACTTGCAATCCATAATAGAAGAGGAGGGAAGAGAGCAAGTGCTTTAAGTTTGGCTAAAAGGGCAGGATGCCAAACTCTATCAAGGACCTTTGAAATTTCCAGGACAACGATTTTAGACTCACCAAAATTTTGGAGACTACGATTCCAACGTTTCGTGAGAAAAGTCAGCAAGTCTCCAGATGAGCATCCAGTACGGAGGCCATATTGCTGATCACTGATGAGCTGATTGGTTTCTAGATAGTTGATTAATTTGAAGTTAATGAAATTAATGCAAAAATCCAATTCAACTATCAAACTAGCACAGAGAGGTAACCATACGAGATTACATACGGGTATTCATCTATGGTATCATAAGAATTGGTCTCAGACCAGACTTACTTAAATTGAACCTAAATTCTAAATGCAGTTAACGTAATAGCTCTATATAATAGTGTACAGTTAACTTAACCATGACATTTTAACGAGAATAGTTTATCCCGTAAAATTAAGTGACAGAATTTATTTTGTGTATAATGTTGGTTTCCTTTTCTCATTCAGGATAAATCTGTTTCAATCCATGTCGTTCTTTTTCTCGGGCCGAAGGATTTAGTTTTAACCTATTGTCGCGTTTTTTTCACCTCGAATGGTTCTGAATACATCTGAGTTTATCTCAGATTCAAGCAAAACGATTTTCATTTGTACATATATGTAAATGTGTTTTTTTACATTTTCACGTAGTGGTAATAAAGGGTTTTCCAATAAGAGGTGTTATTTTGATATTCAAAGAAAAATGCCATTTTTGAGATAAATGATCGGATCTTTATGTCATTATAAAGAGGAAGGTATGCCGTTAATAATGGAAAATAACATCAGCCAAATGACCACCACGACCACGCCTACAGGACAATATCCTTTTCATGAAATTGTCCATAACCAAATCGCAAAGTGGCTGCCCTATGTCCTCGATAGCCTCACGAATTCCATCTTTGAGGTCTTGAATCGACGCTGGGCTGTTGGCGTAGACCTTCTCTTTCACGTGGCCCCAAAGGAAGATGTCGCAAGGTGTTAAGTCACAAGATCTCGGTGGCCAATTGTGATCATCTCTTCGAGAGATAACACGGTCCGGAAACTTTTCCCGTAAAAGATCAAGGGTTCGTTGCTTGTATGGCACGTAGCGCCGTCTTGTTGAAAGTAAACGTTGTCCAGATCAATACCATCCAATTCCAGCCATAAAAAAATAATTATTCATCTGTCGATAGTGCAATCCATTCACCGTAACTGTTGCTCCAGCCACATTTTCGAAAAAGTAAGGTCCAATGAACCCGCGGGACCATAAACCGCACCAAACAGTCACACATTCAGGATAGAGAGGCTTTTCAACAATAACTCTTGGGTTTTCCGAGCCCCAGATGCGACAATTTTGCTTGTTGACGAAGCCATCGAGGTGGAAATGGGCCTCATCACTCAAGATGAGTTTTCGATGGAATTCCGGATCATTTTAATGCATTTCAAGGACCCGATCAGCAAAGACTCGACGTTGTTGATGATCGACCGGCTTGAGTTCTTGTGTTAACTGAACTTTATAAGCCTTAAGACCCAAATCTTTATGCAAAATACGGTGTAATGACGTTTGTGGAATGCCTAATTCCAAAGAACGACGAGGAATGGACAAACCTGGGTTTTCTTCAACACTTTCGGCTACAGCAGCAATATTCTCGGCTGTTCTTGAGCGACGTGCACGGGTTTTATTCTTCACATCACTAACTTGTACCGACAGCTCGAATTTTTCTACCAATTTCTGTATTGCGGTCCGACAAGGTGCTTCACGACGACCCAAAAATGTTCGAGTTTTACGAATCGTCTCTGCCACATTTTCACCATTTTTATAGTGAATTTTAATAATTTCAATGCGTTGTGAATCGTGTATCGTTCCATTTTTATTAATGGCGTAGTTTCTACTTGTCAAGTGTCAAAAAATGACAGCTCCAAAAGTGACATCTACCGAAATAGCGGGCTAATTAAAATAACACCTCTTATTGGAAAACCCTTTAGTTGAGGTTAAGACCCCTTTGTTGAAAAATGGCTTTGTTTTACATAAACAACCATTTATACGATTTACTTTTGTCAAATGAAAGAAATGTCAAACACTTGAAATAGTTCTGTTTCGTTCGCAGAACTAAATTATGACATATTTCTGTCGATTCACACAGATTCATTCAAAACGGAAAAAGGAACGCAACCTAAGTTTTAATAAGTTTATATACGATGAAGTACTTTGTATTCAGCTTTCAAAAATAAAATCTCTGGATTGTATGTATATTTTTGGGCAAAAGCTGATGCCTTTTTTTTATGAATATTTCACCTTTTTTATGAATGCTGTTCGAAATTGTTGTAGCATCATCAGGGGTATCTTCTTCATCCTGTACGGTATTAATTCAAAAAGAATATTCTAGCCAAGCTGTCCTCTCTTTTTTTTTTTTTTGTTATTTTTATTTTATCATTAAGTATTTTCAAATGTTTGTAGATATGTCATAAGTTCAAGATTGATGGGTATTGATTGCTGCTTGGAATAATGTTAATATACATTCATCATATTTGAGATACTGTTAAAAATCCTATTAATGGCTAAATTAATAAGGACCCACCACTTTTGAAGAATTCTCTGAAAATATTCGCAAGCAATTTTTTGTCGAAATATTTTTTTTTTTCATCACGTTGGAGGCTTGTTTCAAAATCTTTTTTTAAGTTTACAGCCGAGCCGAGTAAAAAAATATTCAACCAACAACTCAACAATTCTCCAGCATCTTTCTCTGCCAATATGAAAACTAAATACATTACCCATACTAGCTTACATGTTTGCCGAAACTCAAAATTGTGTGCCACGCATGAATTTTGGCATGTGTTCTGCAGCAACGCACCATTGAAAAAGTGATAGTTTTCCTGAGTAATATTTTGAAAAGTGGTTTGAGTCTTTGACAAAACAGTCAATTTATTTGCTTTTCCTCTCGAATATGTCAAATCAAATCTTTCCAAAATTCAACATGAATAATTTTGCAGAGAAGTGTAATTAAAATTTGAGTGTCACTTTTGATTGAAATATTTATTTAGAAGAAATCCTTCATAAATCAATTTTTTATTTATATACCGCTTGCGCGAAACGATTGAAATATCTTTGAAAATCATTTTTTTTTGTATTTCGATTTGTACGACTCGCATTCATTGTGATTTTCCTTTAGCCGCCGATAATTGCCACATAATGTAGCAATTTTATGAGTTTGTTGACGCCGAAATGAACAATATTTACTTTTACAGATAGAAAATCTTGCGTTAATATTAATTGGCTAGAATCCAAGACATATATTTTTCAGGACAACTTGAATTGTTTATAATCCACCTTAACAAAAGTGGCCAGTTCTTGCTCGATAATGAGAAAAACAATTTACAAAGTGAAAATGGTGCAAATAATAAAAAAAAAAACGATAATCGCATAAATTTTGGGGGCGGCTGTGTGTTGTGTTTTCAAAATAAGCGAGTAGACATGTTTTCCGAATTGAGTGAGATTTCAATTACTGTTGACGAATAAAAAATTTCAAGGTAATAAGAAGCGCGTCAAGTAGCTATATGGATTCTTTAAAAGGGCAAACCATCGATCAATATCTAATTAATTATGGAGCAATTTAAAATCTGATGATGCGAGTACTTTCACATCATGTACATTTCTACTCCTCTTAGGGTTAACGAGTTTACATAATATGAATATGTATGTGATTTTTATACTGGGTAGATAGGATATAAAGTTGTGCTGCCTGCACCTATATATACATATATATTCTTTTACGGATGTGCACAAATAGTTTCCTGAATCCCTGGGAAAAGCTCCATAAGTGCACAGTTCATATTATGTACCATACATATTCTGTGTAGAGACGACGACAGCTTTTTCCCATTTAAAGGTCATTGCAAAGTATACGAAGGTGTAATGAGAAAATGCGTTTACTGTTGATAAATTATTAGAACTATTTAGAAAAAAAAAATCTATCAAGGAAAATTTTAACAACTGTTGCGTTTTTCAATTGAAAATTTCAAGTTAGTCTGAAGTTTTAAGGTAGGCTACAATTGATTAAAATATTTCGGCAGAGAAAGTTTTGATTTTTAATTTAATTTAATTTTTATGTTTAAGAAGAGAATAGAATAGAATAGAAAATCATTTATTAAAGAACCTCAGCTTACGCTACGTTACAATGTTAGGTAGATCGAGTACATAGTTGGAATTATCGATAAAATGCAAAATTATTTAGAAATTAACAAAGGAACAATGAACTGCGGCTGAAAGTTATATTGATACTATATAGTTAAAGATAATGGAGTAAAATAATAAACAATAGAGAGCTTAATTACAGCCAGTATCTGACATATCAACTGTCTTTTACATTACTAACAGAAAATATACTGAGGAACTACAAACAAAAAAAACTTAGGAACACGCATAATTACAAAGCAAATGGGTAGGATTAACAGGCAGGCATGCCCATGAAACATATCAAATATCAAGGTAAAGCAATGAACAAAACTTCATTATAAAAGACTTAGCTAAAACAAAAGGAAGCGTAGAGTGCGCCATCGCATTGGGAACCTATGCGTAGAGAGGGAATGAGTTAAAGTATATTAAGAATCCATAAGGTGAAGCAAAGTCAGTTCCTTGACCAGTTCTCCTAGCAGATTCTGGAAATGTGTTCCAAAGGGAAGTTCCCTGGCCAAATATGTCATTGGAGCCAAATCGAGTGCGAGTTGTATGAAGGACAATTCTGGAGTCATTAAGAGTGCTCCATGAAAGCAATTGGTTTATGTATGCAGGTAGGGAGCATAATCTGGCTTTATGAATGAAACATAGAACTTTCCTACAGCTTAGTGAAGGGTTGAAGAATAAACAGCTGAACCAACGAGGAGATGTGAGAGTATCGTCTAAGACGAAAATTGTACCTCACACAGGCTTAGTGCCAAAGGTATACAGTTAAATAAAAGTTTTATACACAAAAATTTCTATTTTTAATTACTTCTCGCAAGGTAGGAAATTATCCGAACAATTTTATGTATAAATACATGAAATAGCTCTGCTATTCGGTTCGGGTTAATGAGAATACATTATATTCTCTGTACCGTGGCGTTGGCAGCCATCATGTAAAATAACCGAAGTGACGTCATGACTTTAATGTCAAAAACTTATTAGACGTATCTGTCACCATAGGTGTGCGATATTCAAGTCCATCCTTAAGCCCGGTATTGTGTTCATTTAGCGGATAAATATTTACCAGCAATCAAGTAGGGACCTTTTTTACGGCTAAAACTGTTGATTGTTTTGAACTATAGGTGGCTGCTTTTGACAACCAGCTGTCGTTCATTTGTTATATTATTTCGTGTTCTTTTGGATTGCTGTTGCAGTTATCCATGTCGAAATAGTAAGAATATAATATTTATACTTACTATTTTAATTTCTTTTCACAAGAATTGTCTAAATGAAGACGATTTTTTTTTTTAGCAGAAAAAAAATATTAAAAATACACAGCCATTCTTTTATTTCAATTTAACTTCAAACGTCAAAATTTTAGCGTGAAAAAAAGGTATTGAGCGAATAAATCTGACGTTAAATATGCGATTGTGGATATTACTGCCATCTACTTGTCAAAACTAAACAAACTTTTAGCTGGTAAAACACAATACCACTTTCTTGGCTAAATATTTCGCAACTAAATTTCACCGCTAAATTTCCATACAAAATTTATCCGCGAAATGAGCACAATACCAGGCTTTGCATCCATCATGAGCAAAAATGAATAGCAAAAATTGAAAATACCTGAGAATCGTTTCGTATGGTACTAAGAAATATGCAAGAAAAACAAGTAGCCAGCACAGCGATAAAATATATAAGGTGTTCAGAAAGTCGGACACTATATTTAAATATTTCATATCTGCGATTAAAAAATGCGAAAAATTATGCTATGATAATAATAATTTTTTTATGTAAATATACTCCTTAATCAAAAATATTATAAAATGTAACTTAAGATATTTAAATAAAAAGGGAAAAAAATTACTTTATCTAAAACTAAAAGGTGGACGCAAAAGACTCAAACAAAAAAGCTAAATATTACGCACTAAAAAAAAAAGTTATGTTAAAAAAAGTAAAGTTAAATTTTCCACAATAATTTTAAAATAAATATTAGAAATTAAAGCCAGGATAAAAATTGTTATGTATAAATTTAAGTGTGCACCTATTTTGTAGATAACTGGCAGTTTCTAAAAATAGTCCTCTGTAGATTTTCGAAATGAGCTGACAGGAATTTTGCGAAGCGATCGAAGCAGAAATTTGAAAATTTTGAATAAATAATTATTTCAAGTATTGCCGTTACCGTCATAGAGTCTCGCGAGAGCAGCCTGTAGTATCACAGACCTCTACAAAACAGCCCTCCAGTTGAAAATATCTAACAGAGCCATTATCCTTCCCACAGAACTTGAAACAGTTGCAAAGCGAGGAGAAAGTCTGTGAACTAGTGTGCCTGTGAAGAACAAGGGCGCCATCCTGCACCGACAATAATGATTGGGCCATCCCACATGAGTAAACTTAATGCAGTATGCAATCCGGTTTTTTAGATATCTCTTTGCGTCGTTTTACCTCTTCCAATTCTTATGATACCCTAGATGAATGCCCGTATAAAATTCCGTATGATCACTGATCTATGCAAGTTTGATTTTTGAATTTGTTTTTCGCATATACTTCTAGAACAGTTTGTCGGACAGAAAAAATGATTATAACCAATTTTATAGGATTTCGTATTCTAAAGAAGTTTTTACTACAAGAAAAATGTCTTGGACTGATCGTTTTCACAGTATACGTAAAAAACCTAAATTTTTATATGGCAACACCAAGAAGGAGTAGACCTATTTAGTCGATTTTTGAAATCTTATTTGCTAGTACAATGAAAACACTACGTACGAAATTTCAGCTCTCTACGTCGACGCGTTCTCAGGCAGTGTCCAAGTATATAGTGGCAAGCGAAATTTTTGTATGGCAACCCCACGAAGGAATTGTCCGTTTGTCTCATTTTCGAACTTAATTTTTTTTTTTTTTTTAAAGTCCGTGAACAAATTTTCAGCCCTCTAAGTTTACGCGTTCTCGAGTTATCGTGCGCACAAACGGACAGACAGACGGACGGACGGACGGACAGACGGACAGACGGACGGACAGACGGACGGACAGACGGACAGACGGACAGACGGACGGACAGACGGACGGACATGCAAAAATGGAAATAACTTTTAATATTATGCGTGGGTGTCCAATCCATTTTGCTCTACCATCATTATTTCGGTATAAAAATATTACTTCTCCTCAGCGTATGTAACGTATTCCAGTCTACTGATACTCAGGAGCTTCAGGTTATTTTAAACACCCACCACATAAAGCCATATTAAAAACGAGACATAAGCTGGGATTGTAATAATACTGCATCTTATGAGCTGAATTTCATTACCATATGAAGATGAATAATGGGGACTTTAGTGACCAAAATTCTAGAGCTCCTTAGTAGGTTAAAACGTCCTAAGTGTTTCGATTAAAAAAAAAAATTAAATAACCAAAAGACGCACTAAGATTCAAAAATTTCTATGGATTCTTGGTCTTAAAGTTCGGCTTCGACTGTGTCTCCACATCTGTTTACTTTGCCTGCTTGAAGACACAATTATTGAACTACACATTAAGGCCCGTCATATTCACCAAACCATTTAATTTAATTTAATTTCTGTTTTATTACTCCTGTCAGAAAGTTAGGGTACACATTAAATTAAAATTAAATTTGGGTTATTTTATGTTATAATAACTTATATATAATTTTAATTCAAGTGGGCCTCCCGTTAGAAAGGGTGTACTAAAACACAATTAAATGGGTTGGCGAATATGGCCATAATATCGAACAGAGCAATTTTTCATAGACGTTTTTTTTTTTTTTTAATAAAGTAATTCGGTCAAGAGCTAGTCAGGCTCGCGCAATCATGTTTCCGTAACAGCGCAGGACTTTATAAAAATAAAACAAAAAATATTTCATAATCTTTGACTACCGAAATATTATGTGCGCGTCATAAAGCCTTAAAATTCTACTAAATTTAAAATTCCTACGTCACCTCGGTGAAAATCCTTTATAGCATTGCCATACTAAAATTTAGATTTTTCATTCTTCCTGGGACAAACTTTTTAAATCGTTTTTACCGCCCAATGAACTATTTTACGAAAATAAATGAAAAACAACAAAGTATTTATCAATAGCCTAGTCTAGACTCTCTAGAGGGGGTATCCACAATATTAGCGTATATTACTTTTTCATACTAATTACAATATTTTCCTAGCACACATACCTGCACTAACTCCGGCAGTATATAAATGGATGTGGCTGAAAATTTTTCTTTCAAATTGCTTGCCACATACAAATACAAACCTACTTTGAAAATTAAATATCGATTTTCCTTTCATTTTTTTCTTCTTATTTATACTTTTCTTCTCAAAATTATTTTCAATTACACACGCAATCAATAATTATCGTAAAACCATTTTTTTTACCCTACCATAAACAGCAACATTTTTAGAATCATAGCATTCTGGCAATACTAATAGTATTTCCTTTTTCTAGACTATGAAAAGCCTCAGCCTGCAATACCCACGCATATTGTTTGTATAGTACACCGGCGCAATGCCTGGCACAATGAAAACAAATAAAAAAAAACTCCACTCTAGTTCTAGCCTACACAATAATACATCTCTTTGCTCCAATTGTTCAAGTGGAAGCCATATTGGAAAAGCTCCCAGGGAAAATTCTATCCCCCAGAATCCCTGACTATGCAAGTACACTCGTGCAAAACTCGACTGTGTATGATGTGACATAAAGCGTCGACGACGACGGCATCGCATTTTCTTATCGACTGTAAATGTAGTTTTGCAGGTCTAGGTCAAAGCTGGGCTGGATATAATGAGAATAGCTCCCCAGACCACATCCGTTGGGGGAACAGTT
Organism: Dioctria rufipes; assembly: GCA_963924295.1. Classification (NCBI taxonomy): domain Eukaryota; kingdom Metazoa; phylum Arthropoda; class Insecta; order Diptera; family Asilidae; genus Dioctria; species Dioctria rufipes. The sequence goes on along the minus strand of OZ002742.1, from coordinate 13,464,060 downwards.
TTATTTCCACGTGTGTTTGTATATTTAGCTTATTCCACGCTATAGTCCGCGTACCTTTAATGTAGTATATAGAGATTTACTGCTAGATGTGCTACATAGGTATAGTATGATAACAGCCGCAATTTCTTTTATATTTTTATAATGTTTCACCAGGAGTTATCTGAAGTTTCCTTAACGATTTTCTCATTCCACCCGGAAATCAGGAACAGGATCTGCTGCTTTTGTTTACGTAGTCAGGCCTAGCCTGCAAGTCGTGAAGAACCAACTGATTGAACTCGACTAGAATTCAATCACCATTTGGTTTTTTTTTTTTATATTATCCTATGATCTTACACTAGATAGGAAGGACGGCAATTTCTTATTTTGGGGGAGGGAGGGGGCACAAATGGGGTATTTAAAGACATTAAGGGGGAGTGAAAAGTAAATGTTGAATTTTGAAATTGAGGACGAATAAGTTTTTGAATTTTGAAATGTTTTTAAAATAATGGCAATAATGGTCTGAGGGAGGAGAGGACTTTATACGAAGAAAGCTAATTAAGGAATATTGAAATGTAGATGGATTTTTGAAAGTTTTATGCTCATGTCAGTGGCGTACGTTGGACTTGTTCTTATAGGGGCAAAAGTGAATTTAATATGATGAAGCAGTAAAAGAGGGGATATGGGTAAACTTATAACTATGTACATGAAATAGATCCATTTCAAACTATATTAGCTCAGATAAATTTAGTAGAATAGAGTCGTTAGGTGTCAAAAATCTAGTACCTCAGTTCGAATAAAAAGCAGGGAAATACTAAAAAATTGAGTATGATGATAGCTATTTAAGCTATTTAACCTCTGTGGGTATTCAAACTTCTTCTCTGGATCTAAGGAATTCGATTCTGTACTAGATTTTCCAAAATTTACTGTATCAAACTTTTACCCCCTCCCAGGCTTCCTCCGCTTAATTGAAATAAACGTTGCTAATAAGATATGTTCAGAGTATTTTAATGCATCGTTTAAAACATCTCTCATGTCTGTTGATATCGGGCCTAAAATGAGCATTCCCCTTTCAGTTCTCTCTATCTCAAGAGGGTGTCGAGATTGTCCGAGCATACATGGTAGAATTAAAATCAAAACTTTTGTATGGAAATATTATAAATGAGTTTCGCGATTTTACCACCAATCTGAAAGACAAACAAACATGCAGAGGTATAGACGGGCAGAGAGATACGTGAACGGTCTAAAATTATTATTTTTTTTTTTTTAATACCAGGGATTCCTACAAATATGAACCAAACCTAAATTCAAAACTTGTTTGATAGAAAACAAGTTTCATCGAACCAGTTATTGATTTAAAAGCAATCTTCGATTGACCCTAACGCAAACCCCAACATAACTAAAGCAGTAACAGGATTAAAACGGGTTGGATTTCTCGTAAAATCGATAAAACGAGCTATTAAGAAAGAGGGTATAAAATTTATCCGACTGCGGGGTCTAGGTGACCCATGGTACCAATTTCAGTAAAATGTAAACTTAAGAATGATTTACACTACGAGCAGGAAACTAATGGAGTAGGTATGGTGTATAAAATGTATACAAAAGAGTAACCAAAATCCGTTTACATGTGTACTCGGCCATTTTGTTACTTGCCTGTTAGATTAGATAGCGGGAACTTGGTACTTTGGTACTTTTGTTTACGTTCTATTCAGTGGAAATTTTTCTTTGGAATCTGACGCATAACGAAAGATAGGAAGAAAGGAAAATTGTCCGATTAACTTGGATTTTTTTTTTATATTTTACAGATTTCCAACAGATATAAATATTTAGTTATTCCATCAGTTTCTGCCCAAACATAATTCCTAAAGAATTTATTCAATGAAAACATATATGTATTTATAAGTACGTGGATACCAAGTAGATTCCGCCTTATATCATACTTCCACTTAAATAATATTTAAAATTTTTCACCATTAATTAGCACGGCGATTCTATATGACGGGAAATGCTCTTGACTTCACTGGTGTACCCCACATAACTTAGAAGTGGGTACACCATATCACGGTTCACGTCAACTCCATTTAGTTTCCTGCTCGAAGGATTTATATTATGTTAGCATGCATTTTTTCCAGGAAATCGTGAAGGGAGATAGAAAATTTGTATACGGAAATTAATTTATGAGTGGCAAAAGATAAAGATGTCTGCTGTACATTCATATTTTGAAATCTTATTTTGTCAGTGTGCTCAAGATGGCCGACCATATTTCATAGCAAGGATACCTCCTTACTTTCAGTATACAATTACCTATATACCTGTCAAAATGGAACAAATCAAAAATACGTTTTTAATTTGTAATTAAATATTACGAAATTGAGAGTTATTAAATATTTGTTTACAGAAAAGATTGTAGTTATGTCCGAGGTAGTCCCTCGTCTAGAAGCAGGAAGCAGTGTAGCTATAGATTCGCTGCAGTGCTCTTCTTCAGAACACATTGGAGATGATCCCAACAAACATTGCCAATCGCAAAAATATTACAAAGTGGAACATAAATTTCGCTAGCAAATTCAAATGAGATATGAAAGCGAAACCTCGAGTGGGAGCAAATGTTGACAGATCATTGTATCACACGGGTGGTATCACTTCGACGATAACTTTAGCAATTCGCAAATGAAATTATTTCTCAATCATTAACGATAACAGCGTATCCCATCTACGTATGAATATAATTTATTAACCTATGCCTGTAGGTACCTACCTATCTAATCCAGTATCCTTTAAATGTAGCCTCTTATTTTACCCTTAATTAATTAAATGTAGAAACACAAACACGACAAATTTCTGTTCTGTTCACACTGAAATGAAAGACTCAGATGGAAAAATAGAACCGAAAATCTTGAAACTGTAAAATTGTCAGAAGTTCGGGCATAAAACAACACACATGTACGTGATTATGTAAGATAAATAAAAGAGAACAGAATTTATATTCGCGTTCGTTTCGCTTTTATATCACTTCGATAACATAAATAATTTTTTGCTCTGTCGCATTTACTTTCATGCTTCGTATTGTCGCTTAAGTTTCGCTGTTGCGGACGTTCGTCGAATTGTTTTCTGGGATTTGAAAGCAGAATATTCCGACTTGATATAACTATTTGGTAGTTTTGCGATTTTTGGCATAAAACCTAGATGAGAATGGAATGCACCTGTATGACCAATTGCAGCGATTACTTCGGCAGCATTTAAGTTTTAACAAGCTATTTCCTTCACAATTTCAGCACAAAATGCATGCTATCATAATGTAAAACCTCCTTTATTGCGTTTTTTGTTTTTGCGATACCATCGTATAGAAAATACTCAATAACCACTCTCACCTGATACCCTGTATAGTAGTTACCATGAGACTGGGAAGATTAGTAGAAGAATATCTACCATTCTATTCTCTTAGTTTTCTAGAAATAACCGACTGAATACAGGTTTCTTGAAATTTTTAATAGATCACTATGCATACCTACATGGTGCGCAGAAAAACCTCGCCTAAGTCCAACATTATAGCAGAGTAAAATATATATGTAGATACTAGACTGATCGATAATTTCCTAATTAAGTCTTTTGTATTACCACCGCAGCACAGCTAACTTGAGGATTTCCACGAAAATTTGGCCGTTTTATTTTGAAAATGTACCACTATAACCCACCTATACATCGAGTTATGTGATTACTTCTTGGCCAGAAAGATCACAGGATATGACCCCATTAGATTATAATTTATATGATCATAAATATGACTAAAAGAAATCTATGCTATACAGTTTCAAACACCCCGGGGAAGAATTGGTGGAAAAAATTGAAACAGCTACTACAGGAATCTGGTCTACTTATGGTGTTTTACTGATTTATTTTGCGTATCGATTTTATAAAATAAAACCTTTCTTTTATTTATTTAGGCCATGTAAAATAGGAAAAAAAATTAAAAACACCAAATCTTTTATTTTTGACCTACATATAGTCATTAAGATATGTACAAATAAGGGTTTCGGAAAAAAATTACTGAAATAACTGAAGAAAAATACCCCCATTGCACTTTGCATATACATTTGCATAAATCGATTCCAAATGACCTATTCTAACTTCGCTTAAAATATCCGTATTGCATATTTAAATATACCTACCCTTTTTTTTACATAAGTATATACTTTACTGCCAAAGTATAGCTGCCATGAGGATGAAGATATACAACCCTCACTATCCCATGAATTTTGTTTTCGTTCTTCGCTTAGATCTATCTTCCTCTGCCATCCCCAATTCAGGACAACCTTTATATTATTAAGTTTACTACTGAAGTTCTGCTATAAAAATAATTTTGTACAAAACGAAATGAACAAAATTAATGTAGGTAGATATCTCCAGCTATACCTACCACAAAAGGTACCTTACCTACTGCATCTAAACATAAGCACTGCTAACTTTTAAAATTTATACAAAAGGACACTTACAGCCCCATTCATTTTGTCTACACTAAAAAAAAAACCTTTCTCACATTTAAAAGCAATTTTTAGTTTTGAATTTTTTTCAATTGCAACAGTAAAAAAAACAAGGTCATTCAAGCTGAATGGTGGATGCTGTATACTCTCGTCTAGAAATCAATATTGCAGCATCATAAAACCGGAAAGCAAGGGCCCCTTATTTAAAAGTACATTCCCTTACCATGTGTAGGAGGAATGATAATTATCCTTCAGTTTTAGTATAAGCAAAAAAGAAAAAACGCAAAAAATAGAAAATACATTTCAATGGCAATGAATATCTCTAATAGCATCCAGTAAAATGGAGGCGACAGTATAGTTTTATATGCCTACAAATACCCCAAGTATACATAAAATGTATAAAATGAATGAGAACTCCTCGATGCTGCTTGTGTCCTTATTCTCTGTGTGCTCTCATAACGCAGCCAAATATGCCATCCCAGATACAGAAAGTCAGCCTTTTCTGGGTTAACTCCCCAGAAATCGATTTGTTGTTACACTCTTGAATCTGTGTCGAGTGGGTGTAAGAATGAATGCTAGAGGCAAAGACATAGGACTAGAAGGATAACAGAAACTCAGAAAAGCTATTCTATTTATATACCTACGTAACCAAATATTCATCCTATATATACATAGATAGATAGATAAATTTACAACGGCCAAACTGGCACATGCCCAGTACTTTTTGAACTTCGTTAAAATAAACTTTTGCATCCTGTGGACTGGGGAAACTTTAAAAAATACAATAAAATCGCCTAGCTTTTAAGCTCTTCCTTGTGAAGGAAGAAAATATTTTATATAATAATTTAAACTTATGTATGAATGTATGTATGTATATAGTATGTGATAGCCTTTTTATTCATTGAAAAACAAAAATATTAAAAGGTTTTTGAAAGCTATATTTAAACATTACCATCCTGGGGAAATTCACTCCCACACATTTCTCAGCTTACAATTTGTTAGCGTACTCTACTCACCTGGAGGATTTATTTAAAACTGCTCCCTGTTTCCACTTCATATGGTTCTCTTCTTGAATGAAACCGAAGCTTTTAGAAAAATTCTTATTTTGATTATTTTAGGAAATTGATTTTTTACGGTTTTGTTCTGGTAAAAATGTAAATTTTAATTTTAAATTTGGTATACATGGAAAATTTAATATTTTTACAATCAAAGATAAGTTTTACAATATTTCCTGGTCAATTCAACAAAATTCCTCTATTTAAAAACAAATATATATATATGTATATATTTTATTTATATAAGAAGGGCCAACAGGGGCCGGTTTCTGTAATACGGAGAGTTGTGTAGTTAGGGAGATGAGTGTTCTTTTGACCTTTAACTCTTCACTGGGAACTCTGTAAATCGAGGAATTTGTTTTAAGAATTACTAAACTCTCTATTCCACTCGACTAAACTCTCAGGTGGTTTAGTTGTAAGAGGAGAAGTAAGAAGAGTAAGTAGAGAGCTGAAATTTTGTACACGGACTTTAAAAAAAAAAGTAAAATTAAGTTTGAAAATGAGACAAATCGGGCAACTCCTTCGTGGGGTTGCCATATAAAAATTTCGTTTTTCGCTATATATTTAGACACTGCCTGAGAACGCGTCGACGTAGAGAGCTGAAATTTCGTACATGATGTTTTTACTACATTAGCAAATAAAATGTCAAAAATGGACTAAATCGGGCAACTCGTTCTTAGTGTTGCCATATTAAAATTTAGGTTTTTTACGTACACTTTGAAAATGCTCAGTCCAAAACATTTTTATTGTACTAAAAACTCCTGTAGAATGCGAAATCCTATAAAATTGGTTATGATCATTTTTTCTGTGCGACAAACCGTTCTAGAAATATATGCGAAAAACAACTTCAAAATCAAACTTGAATAGATCGGTGACCATACGAAATTTAATACGGGCATTCATCTTCTTGTTTTAATCATGTTTACGTAATATCACAAAATCCAATTTTCAGTTTGATTTGGAAAACCTATCGATAATATTATCCACATTAATGTCGATCTCAAGGTGGACATTAAGGACTCATAACCAGATATGCCTTCTCGTGCAGAGATTGTAGAAATAGATGCTGATGGAAGCGATTTTATCACGGGTGAAGTAAATGACTGAGAGTGAGCTTGCACCTTGAGTCATATTTAAAGGAATGGGAGAAGGAGTACATGATATGTTACTGACTATTTCTACTGATAGGAACTTAATTGATCTTGCTTTCTTCTGAAAAAAGTTGTCTTATCAGTCTTCCGCTTTACATTTTTACTATACTATTTCTATCTCCATCGCTAACTAATATAGCAAATTTGTCCTTCTGCTACAAATTAAGAGTAATCGTGAAGTTTAATTAAACTACACTGCTTGAATTAATACGAAAGTACAAGCGAAGCAACACCAACCACCATAGAGGAAAGTGAATGAATTTTACTTTAATAGTTTTGCCGTAAAAATTCTGAAGAAAAATTTGAAAGAAAAATTTCCAAGTAAATTTCCAACAACAAAATGTATGATAGCCATCGCTCATAAATAGCTTTCGCGAGCAAGACCAGCCAAGACACCTAAATCAATTTAACTCTTTGGAACCATGGTCGGCCGCCAGTAGTGCATGAACAATGTTAAGAAAAAATGTCAAATCTTTCTAAGAACACTGAATGCTTGTGCTCTTGTCCGAAAGAGTGAACCACCAGAATTAATCCACCAATTCGTTTGAACTGTTGTCGGTGAACAATTGCACAATTTGCAAGTATATTTCTAAGAAAACTTTAATGCTTCCCTACGAATGTAAAACATTTGAACTGCTTAGGCCTGTGTCGCCATGAAAAATTAACGGGTGGCTAGACGTTGATTGCATGGAACTAGGGTTCTACTGGAAGAACGTTAATATAAAATTCGTTAAGTTAGTTTTTATGCTTCTGTTGCGAGGTCTTCACCAAGTTGTCCTGTTACCGATTTTATGTCGGAAATCAGATAGGTTAAAAAAAAATATGATCGCTGACCAATTTATTAGAAACAATAAACACTTTCAAATCTCGAAATTGTGTTCTTTTTCATCTATAGGATTAATCGGTACAACAAAAACATAAAAGCATAATAATAACCGGGCTGCTAAGCATTGCGTACCTTTTTCTAAACAATCTAATAGTAAAATATATTTGCAGAATGTATTCCAAAATTACTTAGCACCCTGTGATAGGTGTGATAAATAACTTTTCGACAATACATAAAACACAAGGAAAATCTAGGAAAATCATACACGTTTCAACGACGGAGTGCTACGAACGAATGACTATTATACCCACTCCAGACTACACTATTACTATTCAAAAGGGAAAAAAACAAAAACAAACAACCTAGCGCTAACTGTCGCCGCAGATTGGAAAAGTGCGTTACAGCACCAGCTTTAATCGCTGGCGGCAACTACCCATTGTGTCCGTACCATACGAAAATCGTCCTGTTAAACTTTTAAAACTAACTCTACAGTCCAGCACCACACTAAATTCATCGCGAAGGTGAGGTGGCGCTTTGGGGGAGGTCATGACCCCCATGATCCTCCCCCTGTATACGCGCCTGCATGAAGATGACTTAGTACTTGTTGGATCGATAATCGCTAGAACTGTCTAATGATTTATAAATTTTTCCCATCCTATTATCCGTTTTGAAGTTATGGCCAAACATAACTAAAATTTCGGAATTTTAACTCATCTTTAGGGTTTCGTACCCAAAGGGTAACAACGGGAACCCTATTACTAAGCCTTCCCTGTCCGTCCGTCACCAGGTTGTATCGCATGAACCGTAATAGGTATCCCCCATACAAGAAACGTGATTTTTCGGCGTTTTTTTCCTCGTTTTATTCTCATTCATTATTATTATCATAAGTAGGCATTTTTTCAAATGACAGCATTATTTTTTCAAATCACAGCATTATTTTTTCACATGACGCCTACTCTCATTTGAAAAAATAAATAAAAAGTGCATAGTGTTAAATTTTGTACGATTGTACGGAACTCTTCGTGCGCAAGTTCGACTCGCTCTTTAACTACTATTTTTATCAAAAAATACATCATTATAAAGTTCAATAAATGCCAGAAAGTAGGCAATTGAAGTAATTTTCAATAAAAAGTGAAAAAAACGCAGAAATGGTTACATTTCGGGTACAGAGTTTGACAGGCCGTTAAAGCAAAGCTTTTCACCTTCTTAAATTTAATATGAAAATTTAATGTTGATGACGTGGCTTTTGATAAAAATAGTAATTAAATAAAGAAAACTGAGTTAAAATTCCGAAATTTTAACTTTGTACAGGCATAAATTCAAAACGGGGTTGAGGAGGGGAAAAATTTATAGACCATGGTGCAACGATTTTTAATCTAACAAATTTTTTAAGTCATTATCACGGTGTATAACATTCAGAAGTTACAGCGTAAACTATAAAAACAGAGCCAAATATCTCTCAGTCCCATTATCTCGGAAACCGTTGGGATATCCCTCCCCCCACCTATACAATTTTTTGCTTGCCTAAGCATATCTTATCCATAGCCTTCGGATGTAACACCACATACGGGACACCGGTATTTAAAAAATACTTGCAGAGAAATATGGATTTTGGTGTCTCAAGGTACCTGCTAAAAATTTTGAACTGTTCACTTTGATCTTCGGAAGAAATGCTATAAAAATTTTAAATATGCAAACGTTGAAATTTGCATTAAAGATCAAATCGCATCTACATTTTGCCCCCCAATTAGATGTATAATTAGTTTTTGAGTCCGATAAATAAATGTTTTTGAAGATAACTGCAAAATAAGTGAATCAGTCCTTTCTAAGGGGGGAAAATGGCTGTTTTTTGGTACAAAATTTGACACAGATACATATTTTCAATTGAATTGTGAAAAACTGGTAAGTTGCGGAAATTACGACAGAGTAGTAATGGATGTGAACGAAAGAATGTAAGAAATATACGTAATATATATGAACTGAGGTGTATATAAAACAAGTGCAAAACAAAACTGTAATAAGTCAGTTATGAGGATTAAACCATAAAAAACCATAAAAAAAAATTAAACTACTACACTGCTCGATTTCCCTCTCCTGCGTCTTTAATTGGATACCTACCAAACAAACAGGACACATTTTGAACAACCCCGTGAATGGAATAATGTAGGATAACTTCTATAGCAATGGGATTATATCGATTCGTGGAGACCAATTAAATTGATGTAACAAGATTCTTAAAACGACAGAAGGAACCCCATCAGAATCATCATTGAACTTAGAACCGAGTTGGGCAATATACTAAACCAAAACATCTTCAGTTATTGTAATATTACTAAGGCAAGCATTAACATCACTCCTGAGAATAGAAGAATATAACTAAAATATGATTTATCAATTTCTTTACTATGATGGATAAAGCTTAGTACTAAAAAACTCAGGAAAAAATGTTGAGATCGGAACTAGTGTGAAATCCATATTTGATTTGAGATGGATATCCATCAGAGGTCTGTCGCATATTAGTAATTAAAGTAGTTCAAAACTTGCATGAAATTCTTTTATTTCACGTAGAAATTTCAGTCAAGGTTTTAAATCCTGGCTGTTATTTGATGGGGTGCAAGCCGTACATAAACCACTACACCAAACATAATTAGCTGAAAGATAACGGAATTAGTAATTGTAATGAAAATACTGTTGCTTGGCTAAAAACAAAACTGACAACTTTATTCAAAATGTTCCTCTTTATATTTACAATTAAATTGAAATAATTCTTGATAATCTAGCATTTGCTCACTGTCGCAAGTCGTGCTTGAAAATATAGAATTTGCTGATAGTGAGGAAATGCACGCGTGAAATTAGCAAAGAATTCACCTAAGGAGTAATGAACTTAGTGCATATCCAACAAATTGATTGAATTGAATTTAATGACCTGTAGGTATGTATGTGCTGACAATAAATTGCTGCACGTATAATGAACTTAAATTATTTTGTTTCTAAAATTGTTCAATTTGTTTGGTTCAATCTCCATCTCTTCTTGTGCTAGATGTAAGAAAATGAGAAATCGCTTTCCTGCACCCAAAACCGTTAGAGTGACTTCATTTCATTGGAATCTATTATTATCCATATTTATACTCTAAATACCCTCTAAAAAAAATTCTTACCCCTAATGTGATACCCAAATACCTCTTTTTTTAATTCCTCCATAGTCGAGATATAAAGTAAAATGTTTTATCGCACCCGAAAACGGCATATTCACCTCATCCCATATTACCCCTTAATTATACTTTAAATATCCCATAAATAAGTTTTGTTACCCCTTAATTACTTAAATACGATAAAATAAGCCAAACTCGAAACCACCAATCACTTTCCTTTCATACCCCTAAAATTGTTAGATCTGTTGTAGTTGATTACGTATTCTATTAGATCCTCAATTGACTCTTATATGGCGACGGTACTACGATTTACTTGTCTTCAGTAAGGCATTTGATTAGATCGATCATATTTAATCCTGATTTTTACCTGGTCTTCAAGCATAAAACTAAATTTAATTTCTCTTCTATCTCTTGTTAACCTCTTTTCCAGTACTTATAACTATTTTGATACATAACGTTCCTACAAGAAAATGTACTTACATGACTGTTGGTTGTATGCAGCCGCAGTTTATTATTTTGAAACGTTGCGTTCCGCAAGGCTCAATGCTTGGACCTCTAGTTTTTACTAAGTGTGTTTATACTGCTGACTTACAGGTCCAGGTTATTTAAATGTACAACTTATGAAGTCTTCGCCAATTGGAAATAATAACGATTGAGCCTTTGAGGCTTATATAAATCGGTTTTCTGATTAGATGTCTCTTAATTGTTTATGGCTGAATCTTATTAAATCACAAACGCTGGTAACTTTCCGATGTGGTATCACTAATCGTATTGATCTGATTCATGTGAGAAAAACCTTCGAGAAATATTTCCCAAGCCGTAAAACAGAGTCCGTCACTACTGCATAAGAGCCCTAACTTAGTTTTAACATTCTAAAATATTTGCAGTATTCTTATGTAAAAGTTTGGTTTGATTAGCTCCTACGCACTAAACTAATATTCATACAGAAAAATTGTCTTCTGATAATCTTAATCTTTCTTATCTTCTCAACCGTAACCAAATTTTTATTTCTTTCCTAACAAAATTATTTAAAAAAAAAAAATTTATCTTAACAAAATTACTACAATTCCCCAAACAAAAACTCTCAACTGAGTAATAATTTTATAATGTAAATGTGCCGTGTTCCGATGAATTCGAATCAATCTGCCTATACAGATTTGGACTACCCATTGGGATGAAAAACCAGCGCTGCTGAAAGGAGCACAATTTAAGTGCTTCCCTATCCATCATTTGGTGTTTAGAACAATATTCACAAATCTATCCAGAAAAATACGCAAAGACGCAAGTAGGTAATTAAAGAAATTAAAGAGCTTAATTATAAGTAAGATAGAAGATTATTTGATGAGCTCTAGCAGAAGTGCAACAAGGGGTAATCTCATTTAATTTTCCACGAATCTAAACTCTTGATTCCTACTATTGCACCACTGACATGTATATAAATGGACTGAATGATCTCTTAATTCATGTGACACAAATTTTGATTTCAGAAAGTATGCTCTCACTGTCAATGCTACCAACTGTCGTAATTTGGCGCTATATTTAAATTATTTGGGGATTTACTTATAACTACAGGTTATTTCTCTATCGGTCCACATAACTGATGGGTGTGATAGCTGACGTGGATACAAGCAAAAAATTATATGATGAAGGAGGAGTAAGACGCGTCGTTTCGGCGGTAGAGAAGGTTTAAGATTTTTAGTACTTTTTCCACTTTACACCCTGTAACTTTCTTTATATACACCCTATCAAGGTGAGATTCATCTTAGATGATAGCAAGCCGCCTAAGCTTTCCAATGAATCAGCCTTCCTGTCACCTCCCGTCAGAAGAACGTCAAAGTAAAAAAATTGGAAAAGAATTCCTAATTTTTTCAAATTTTAGCGATTTTCCCGCCTAAACGCATGTTAACTAGACAGTTTTTTTACAAGATTTAGAAACCCCGGGATGTTACTACCTACCGTTTTTGAGATACTCCTGTTTCTATGAATCATAAGATCATTAACTTTGTTAATTTTGAGTAGAATTGCATAATAGTAGGCGCGATTACCATCTTCAATAGCCTCAAGTGGCTTGTGGGTTGTGGCCGTGAATGTATTTTGGGCCTCAAAAATCTTATTAAAGCTTTTGAAAAGACACCTTCAATAAATTGTGGGAAATGGAAGCGCTCAAAGGCGAATGCAAGAGCGCTTCCCCACCGTATCCTTCTTCATATCGTTTTAACGTGAGCATGTCTGCAGATGGAAGCACTCAGTTCTAGATTCTGTGGAAGCACTCTTGAAGCGTTTGTATGGTGGCACTCTTGGAGCGCTAGTAGGGCGGCATTCCTGGAAAGCTTGCATGGTAGCAATCTTGGAGCGCTTGTAGGGTAGCCGTAACAGTCTTGGGGCGCTTTTAGGGAATACAAAGCGAATAATTAAAATAAGGGCGTTATTAATAATTTCAGTTTTATTCTGATTGAGCTCCGTTTTATTTTAAATTAAATTAAATTTCAATTAACCGCACACTTCGACTGACTACCTATTACAGAATGAAAATTCTCATGTGTTTCCGATGCATATGAATCATCTTTTCGCAACAAAAAAGAGATAGGTTATGAATAAGCCTAAACTCAGAGAAGAAATCTGCTTCCGCAAAGCTTCCTTTGGCTATGGTAAGAGAGCTCTTCGGAAAGGATTGAAACTTCTGCTGCGCTTTTAGATGCATATGTCGCATGGCATACTAGAGCAGTGTATACAAATTGTAAATTAGGACCATAACATGTTTTAGAGCATGCCGAAAGCAAATGTTTTTATAATAGCAGTTTTGTATAGATTTGATCGACTTCCTCAACACTTCAGATACGAAAAAATATGAATCACTCGACGTATACTTCATTTCAAATGTTGTGGTCTCAGAAATATAAATTTTGTATACAGAAAGATTCCTTTGGCTATGATAAGAAAGCTCTTCGCAACAAATATTTTCTGGCTATGGTGTGAAAGCGCTTCCGTTTACAAGCGCTTGACATATTTCCAGCTGGGAATGAACTGGGATAGGGAAAAGAACCACTGCGAGCTTTCAGGGAAGCGCTTCAGGTTTTTTAGAGCGCTCTTGTTCCCAGTGAGTTATGGCACATACACTATTGCAACTATTACTCAGCTGAGTGTAATTGAACGTACAATGGTAAGGTTACATTTTAATCAAAACTAATTTAATATTTTTTGTTAAGTAAGGTATCTTTGGGAAGGTGAGGAGCCAAGCTTAAAATTACTGGAAGACTATGCTCCTGTGTGGATAGTAGCTTCGGCTTTGTGGCATATACATATAAAATCAATGTCTAGTCACTTTTCTTTTCCATAAGGATCAATATAAATTAGTGAATTGGACTAGCACGCATACATATAGATTTCTGTTTCGGCTTGGGAAGTAATTCTCTAGGGTTTTGGTGTGTAATAGTAAGTCTTCTTGGAAAAAGTTCACATTAATTTCTTTTCTTTATATGTACTTATACCAAAGACAGACTTGCAATTTCAATAGTATAATTTACGCTAAACCGCAAGTCTGTCTCTATATATTGAGAAACAGCTCGGTATACGCTCGGCGTACACTACATAGAGTACATTGGAGCTACTGACTTATAACAATGGACTGAGCGTATTGTCATTTTCCTACAGGAAGGAATGGTACAAGTTTTATAGTTTTCTCTTTCGCGCTATGCCAGAGTTGGAGCTGCCAACACAAAATATCGCTTACTGAACGTTTTATTATGACATTTGATGTTTTTATGTTGGCTGCAGATGCAATCAACACAGGGAGAATAAGCGCCGTCTCTCTTGCCCATACGGAGTATTCAGGTAAAAATAATCTTCTGAAAATTAAAGTCGGAAAGAGTCTAATTTCTTATAAGAGTGCTTATAACCGATTAAAATATCACTTGAGCACAAGAAAGATATTGTTACGCGCCACAAAGTGATACAAGTGACTTGTATTGGAAATGGAAACAACTTTAGGTTAGTGAAATCCTAGTAAACTATGGCTTCGGAGAACGGAATATTCAGGAAGGTCTTGGGATAATTTGTAGAGTATTAATACGGCGCTACTCACATCCAGGAGGCGAGTCTTATTTCAGACAGTGAAGCGAACGAAGTAAACTATTTGGATTGCGATAATTAGAAGTACAGTACTAGCGATAACTATATAGAGTTGATTTAATAATTATTTATGAATTTGTGAGTGTAAACAGTAAAGTTAAATAAAGAAAGAACTTTTGAATTATATCCGAAATATTGTGTTTTAAATAACGAACTAAGGCCACGCTCGTAACAATATTTTTTTAATTTAATTCTATTGTCGGGTGTAAAATTTCATTTGATTAGTTGAGTTTTACATGTTTTCATGTAGTAAACGTTTTAAATGGTGCTCGAACTGTGATATACAGAAACACAATATTTTTTTTTTTTGCCACATGAAATAGCAAATCGCTATAAGTCAGTGATTTGAGCTCAATATTGAAATTGCGAAAAATGTATGCGGTATACGAGTTTATTGCAATATGAACCTAGTTATAAACCATAATCATATAATACACGAACCTTTTAAAATTAAATTTTATGGTGCAATGTTGACTATTTCGTTTTATTTTCCATTTAGACAAGTAATTTCACAATATTTGCTCACATTTTGTACGCGCGCGGAAATTCCTAAATCAAACGACAAATTAAATAACAAATCAAGTGACAAATCGCATGTAAATTCTCTAATTAATTTCTCGGTATCGTAAACCGCAAGTGTGTCTCTGAAATTTTATATTGCAAATGACATAATTGCAATATCAATTCATCAATAATGAAATTGTAAGTATGTCTCCGCCCACTGGGAAAATAATCCTGAAGTGCATGCCTGGAAGCTCGTAGCGCTTATTTTCTCTATCCCAGTTCATTGCTTTTTAAGATAGGGAAAGTTAGGGATTAAGAAACGCTCTTGGAGCGCTCTAAATGATTACCGAAATAGTTGTTTTTTTTAATGTGCCTTTTCGAAAGCTTTAATGAGCTTTTTGGATAATCATCGCAGTGTTTCTTCCTTCATCTCATAAGAGGCCTTCAAGATAGAGAACAGTAGAAAGGCGCTTGCGTTTGCTCATGATTATTTGTGGTATTAAATAAGCCAATATTCTCCCTTTTATTCTGACTTATATTAACCAAAACTTCAGATTATGTACATACTTCTAACCACTCTGAACATCACATGGAAAATGAGAGATGAGTTACTTCGTACAATAATGGAAAAATCTACAGTTTAGATTCTTGAAAAAATAATATGAGCACTTCAATCTGCTGGAGCTCATCAAATAATATTCTATAGAGCTTCCTAGCGATGGCTCTAGAAACACTTGAGTTACTTACTTGCCTTTGCTTATTTTTCATGATAGATCAGCGAATATGCTTCTAAAGCACTTCCAAATGATGGCTAGAGAAGCGTTTAAATTGTGCTACTTTCAGAAGCGCTGATTTTTCGTGCCAATGGGCGGTATTTGCTTTCTTTGTAGTGAGTTATATTGCAGGTAGTCCCCCTTCGTACACGCCGCTAGCATGCATCACTGTGATGCAAGTTTTCGTTGATGATAGACACTCGGGAGAGGAAAAATTCGGAAAAAATCCTTCCCCGAGTGTCTCTCATCAACGAAAATTTGCACGTGATGCATGTTAGATGCGTGTACGACGGGAAAACAATAATTGCGCCTCTAGTACAATTTGCATATATCAATTAAAGCTCTGTCAAAATAACGCTGTTATAAGGTTTTTTTAAAGTTCATTAATTGATTACTGCTAGATATTTTATTCCTTATTGTTGATTACTTTATACTTTATTTTTAAATATTAAATAAATAAATAATAATATTCAATATTTATAATCACCTCGAAAATGATACAATAGAGATAAAAAAGAAGAAAGGTTGCGACCGAGTCCCACTTACAATCAAATACATACATATAAGTTATAGCAAGCAAAGAATAAATTGTCAAAAACAGAAACAAAAACAATTTTCCAATTTTACAAGTTTTGGTGACAAATTTCAGTTATATATTTGCTATGATATTGGGTCATATTTTCCGTGATATTTGTCATTTCATTTCGAAAATCAACCACGTTCGCTTATAATATGAAAAAGGCATTTACCGCGCCACATGTAAAGAAATTTTCAATTTTGTGAATATATGTTGGAAATGTCAATTTTAAATTTTGAATTTTCATTGCAGAAAAGCATTTCTACATCTTCAACATTGCATTCATCAGATGCCAACTATACTCTTAACTATTTCAAGTACGGTTTATATTTTAAGACGAAACTTATTGAAGCTGAAATAACCTAAAATAAAATCTCTCGATATTTTCCCCATAGTGCTGATTTTTCCGAAAATTCCGAATCTTCTTGTCAAGCAGTACAGAGTTCACCAAGGGCGGATAGTGGTGAGTATTATGATCTATTTTTCTTTTTGTTGTGCATAATATTAGTAAAAAAACTATTTTGATTTAAGAAAACAGACTAAAAAAGGTGTATTAATTTTTTTTTTTCTTTGGAATGTGAATGTTACAAAACTTATTTATAGATACATACATGCATTTTGAGAAAAGATATTCTCTTAGAATTTTGGGATTCAAATTAAGGACCTGGTCTTCGTCATGCTAAATCATTTTGAGATGAAGTAAAAAAACCTCTCCTGTGTAAATTGAAGATTCTTCCCAATGATTATTTTTACGTCTGTTGGGAATGTAACAAAAAATTATATTTTGAATTTTAAATAATGATATTTTTCTTAAGTATTCCGTAATTATTTAAAAAAATATGGAAAAAACGTGATTGGTATCTCACTTATTCAGAAGGATTGATATGAAAATTATTTTACTGGAAATGACTTGATATGAAAACAAGTTAATGTAAAAGTCTTGGTTTGAAATTTTTTTCTGATAAATTGAAATAGTAGTAGATAAACAGCATTTTTTCAATGTATAACAAAAACTTTAATAATTTATCTTTAAGACATAAAAGTAACAAAATTAACACAGAAAATTCATTTCAGTCTTATAAACTATTTAAGAATTACCAATTTTTTTTTCTCATATAAAATCGGTTTTTATATTAAGATAATTTTTATTGCACTTGCTGCAATTCTAAATTAATAAATTAGACAACCAACTCTGTCATCCGAGATCATCTCGGATGAGGACGTTGGCTTTTTTCATCTGTTTTACTGCTTTGATTGGTATATTTCCTGATGGCAAAGGACGAGGTTGCATATTTGAAATTAATTTTCCTTTCTTTATAACACTTTGGGTAGCTTGTATATCAGATTTGTAAGAAACCTCTCTACGTATACAAATATTATCTACTATAAAAAAAAAGGAAAAATTGTTGTTGTCACAAATGAAATAAAAAAAATATCATTACCTTTTGATTTAGTTAAAATAAATCTTTTCGCCTTATTAAACTGAAATGCCAAACACTTGGTGGCTTTAAATATTCGGAGGATCCAATCTATTACAGGACATTCAGTACTTCCAAACATTACAACAGTGCCATACAATTTGTAAATATCGAAATATTCCTCAGGTAAAATAATAGTTTCTTTGGCCCTCACATCTTTTTCAATCCTGGCAAACACCCTATCAGGAAGAATATAAGAGTGTACTGCAACTGAAAACACTAGTTCAATTGTAATTACATGACGCAGAGCTTTTCTCAAAAATCAATATATGCACATTGCCATCATTGAGAAATATGGTTTTTGGTGTCTCAAGGTACCCGATAAAAATTTTAAATCACGCGAAAAAATTTTAAATATACACGTTAAAACTTGTATGTAGGGATTAAATCACATCTACATTTTGTGTCCTAATTAGATATGTAATTAGTTTTTGAGTCCGGTAAATGGTTTTTTAGATAACTGCAAAACAAGTGAATCAGTCCTTAAGATAAAAAATGGCCTTTTTTTGGTACAAAAATGGACATATTTTCAACTCATCATTATGAAGAACTGGTAAGCCTTGGAAATTCACTTTCCATGACTAATGGATGTAAAACAAAGAACGGAAGAAATATATGCAAAATATAGGAACTGGGGTGTATATGCCGCAAGTGCAAAAATCCGTCTTTCGGCGGTAAAAGTCATCTGTGAAATTAAAATGATAGAAAAAAACTACATCACTCGATTACCCGCTTCTCCCTTTTTAATTTGATACCAAATCCCAATGAAGAGTGGTACGACCCCCCATCCCAAAAGCCCCTACCCGAAAAATATTTCATCCATGTTTTTGTTCTCTAGACCCGAAATCAGAAGGAAAAAAGCCCAATGCTCTACGACCCTCCCACACAGAGTTAGCCGTCCTTCAATATTGCGATACTTCTCATGTTTTCTCTAACTTCCCAAGTTTGTTAGAGAATCGCGAATAGAGAGTTAGGGAGTTTTAATCGGGGAAAACGAAAATTCTCATCTCCCAAACTCTCCGAGTTACAGAATCCAGCCCCTGCTGTATTGACCACCTAGACGAAAATACCCTGTATATGTAATAATTCTAATGTTACTTCAACTTTATTTTATTATTCATATTGTAAATGCAAATTGCATTGGTATCAGTCCAGTTATTAAGTATTGTTATAATTGTATGTAAAAGTGATTGGTTAGGACGTGAAGTCCAAACTGCCAGCATGAGCTGACAGATCACTCGATGACAGCGATAACACAGGGCGGCTATGTGCTACCACCTCGGTTATGTGGCGGAGAGTGTGGGGGGGTTCCCAAAAGAAACCTGCCGCTGTCACCAACCATGATCAACAAAAAAGTATCATGCCTGCATACAAAAAAACGGGCACTCACTCAGTCCTGAAGGGACCTTTACGTCACTTACCTACTTCCACTGAAGGCGCAGATGGCATGCCTTCCTTGCCAAGCCCCATCCTCCCATTGACTTTGGGTGGCACTGTTTTCCAAAGTCCCTTTGTTGACCTGTAAAGAGAGACTAGAGCAGACTAGGCGAACCTAGATGACCTTCATGCAGAGGGCTTCAGGAAGAGGAGGGAAGAAAGAAAACGTTTAACGGATCATTACGTTATAAATGTCTCGTGTAATTAATCAATATTACAAGTCCAATCATTTCAAATACGCTATTATGCTAAGTATACAACAATATCAGTATGTGCGGAATTTTCAGCCTATATAGGATTAGGGTTATCTGAGTGAATTCGTAAGAAATCTTTGAACATCTCAAAATAGATGTCTCTATGACATACAAAACTAAAGTAAAAGTGTTGCTCTAAGCCTACATTTATGCTATCAATTAAGTCGCTGCTGAATAACTAGCCCAAATTTACGCTTACTGCGTGAAAAAAAACTTCAACTTGAATGAACTATCTCGAAGGAAACCCGAAGGAATAACCACATGCTTACGAAACTTTTATGTGGGTACTTACATGTCACCTGATGAAGTTTTATTCTCTAGAAGGCCTTCTGGAGTCTCATCCTAAAAGTATTGCTGAAATGACAAGAATAGCAAAGAAAGCAAAAGTTGTACTGTGGTTCCCTGGGGTTAAGCTTTGAGAACAATTCTTATGAAACATGAATAATAGTTTAAACTATAATATACAAATAAAGATTTAAAATTGATCTGAATAACGTAAATTTCACATTTAATATTTCAATTTTGACTTAAATTTTCAGCGAATATTCCTGAATCCGAGAAATAGGTCATTGAATAGCCGTGATCTCTCTTTTGAGGTGTAAGAATAATATCATCTACATATCTCAATTAGAATCTAGGAAAAAGTTATGTACTTATCTTATTTGAGATGAAATAAAAAGGTTATCTAACTATCTCATTCAAAATATAGGAAATTATTATCTTATTATTGCATTTAAAATATAGGTAAATATGATCTGATTATTTAATTTAAAATAATAAAAAAAATTGGCTTGTAATTATTTTGACTTTGTCTCATATCCTTGCATGGAGGTAATGTATTGGAGTCTCAATCTCAACAGTTGAGATATTTTCAAGAACTTACTCTATTGCCATAGATATTCATAATGATCTGTTCATTTTAGTACGTTATGCCTGACCACTAACCCCTACATTTTCGATAATTTTTAAGGCTTACTTAATAAATTTTTCCATCAAAATCAATTCCGCATATGGGTATGTAGGTTTATATCCGTAATTAATTTACTGTTTCATCTTGATCCATTGCGCGATGCCCTTCCTTGATTTCAGCTACAAGGTTCTGCCACTGGAATTTCAGCCGATTGACGGACTGCTTTTTGAAGTTATCGAATTTCGTTTATCTAATCAATTTCCAAATTCGTCGGCTGCTTATTTTTGATAATCTGGGGAGCAGCTTCCAAGCTTCTACAGTTCCAGCTGATGCTGATTTTTATTCCCCTATCATCTAAGGAATTCTCAGCGATAAGCCTTTCGCAGGTTGGATATGTTCGTCCAGACCTTCTATTTTTCACGCTCTTTTTTGTCTTTTCTTTTAACTAAAACTTTTCGTCTGTAATTACAACCAAAACTTTTTCCACACCTTTTTCGAAAAAGTCACCTTTTTTTCTTCTTCTCCATCACCTCCGCGTACAACTCTGAGCTCGAGGAAGCATTACTCTCGGTCGGGTGCGTTCTGTATGCGGTTTACTTTAAGGCCAGCGTACATGCATCAGCATTTTACATGTAGCATATTGCTATATGCAATAGCTACGACAATAACAGTATAGTTTCATGAATAGTATGGAAGATTGTCGGAACTGTTAGAAAACCGTTGTAGTTCTGGGATAGTTCCATGTGAAAACTTGTATGACATTTTACACCATCCTATAATCACTGACAGTCGTCAATCAATAATCTAAATTTAACAAGCAAATGAATGCATTAGCCCTGATCTATCTTTTACTGACCGCAAATATGTTATCCACTATTCTAATTGTTTTCCTTTTTTCGTATATAATTAATAATTTTCACTTTATTTTTGAGTATCACCACCCTTTTTTATAAATTTCAGATCTTTTTGAATTAGCAGCAAGTGGTCGAAATCCGGTATTTGATTATAAACGCAAAAATATATCGAGAAAGTTTTTTAGCCAAACTCCTATGTATCTTGAAAAAGATAACAATAATATGTCAGAGTCGACCTTTAAAGAAAAATCTCTTGCCGAAATAGGCTTCAATTCTACCGAGATCCCGAATTGGGATAAAATTGTTCAACCCCACAAAACAGATTTGCTCGAGTTACTAGAACGTATGATAAAGAATTACGAGAAGACCAATGTACAGATAAGAATAAACGATACCACCTTTAACTGCCACATGATGGTGTTGCAGTGTTATTCAGATTTTTTCATGGAGCTAAATAATGAGCAACTTGTTGTCCTACCCGCTGATAAAGTCACACCTCAAGCATTTGTAATGGTCTATGATTGGATGTTATCCTCAAAACCAATGGTACAGAGAGAAGGAATTTTGGAATTATTCAATGCTGCACAATTCCTAAAAATCAAAGGTCTTGTAGACCAGTGTTGGGTATGCTTAGATGATGATGAACGATTTTGTGAGGATGCTGCATTCCTGTTATATCTTGAAGCTCGAAAATTCGGTCATGAATTGATTCAGCAACTTATGTTGACAAGAATATGTAAATTTTTTCTTACACTTGTTGCGTCAAAAGAGTTTCTTGAACTTACACCGAAGGAAATCTGTACATTATTGCAGTCTAATTCAATAGGAGTAAACTCAGAAACAGAGGTATATTAACAGTTATTTTTTTTTTCTTCTATTTTATACTCGATGTGATGTAAATTTTTTACTACTAAGAAAAGGTTTTAATGTCAGCTGTGAGATGGTTGAATTACAATTGGAACGAGCGTGAAAACTTTATGCTGGAGGTAATGAAATGTGTAAGATTTGGTCTTATGACACCTTGGCAACTTGTTGAGCTTAGAAGGAATACAGATTCTCCAGAAATTCAGAGAATTGTTGATTGTCCAGAAGTACAAAAGATGATCGATGATGGACTATCGTAAGTTATTACAACAAAATGATTTTTTTTATTTTTTACTTTCTAAATTAAATATATTTATATTATCTTTTGCATGCAGTTATGTTACTACAAAATATTGGTATGCAAATAACTCTGAAAATCTATTCCACTTTATGGAACGGCTAAATCTTACCGAACCTGTAGAAAGACAATGGATAAGAGACAAGACATGGACAGAACATTTTGAATGTCCTAATCAACTTTATAGTTCATATAATTCATTCCTTGAGTACGTTGAAATGATACGAAATATGGGAAAGGATCATTGGAAGACATTACAGTGCCACGAGGGAAGCCCAAATTTGGTATTCCAAGGATATAATTTTCCCGTTTGTGGTGATCACCACAGATTAGATGATAATTACTCAACAATGTATAGACTGAACAATAAGAATTAAAATTATACAGAGAAATATTGCGAATAGTTCAGTTTTTTTCTTCATATTTTTTCATTTCATTTCATACATCTTAATTTTACACATTTTAAATTTATTCCTTAATTTTACTCTTCGAATTTACATCTTGATTTACACTTTAAATTTTCACGTTAATTTTACACTTTAATTTTGCACTTTAATTTACACCTTATCTGTAGTAAACATTTTTGGGTTTCTATGGTGGTAATTTGTTATATGGTTCTTGTAAATCGAGGCAGGGCAGATTAACATATTGTACGAAAAGACTGTCCAGATTGGTGTTATGCTTATGAAAACATGTCTAAACTAAGATTCCCATAGAAATCTAAACAACTTAGTTTAGGAGTTTTGAATATTTTTTCCAAATTATTGTGGCAAAACTGGAAAGAAACATCGGAGAACACAATATAACACGAAAATGAATTAACACAAACTACATTGTAGTTGTAGCTAGAGTCCACTTTTTTTTTTGGATTTCCAGTAGTAAGAAGTTGTTCCAGTTTTTTTTTACTTTTTTTTTTCTTAAAAAAACGAGTCAGCAAAATGTCTCGACTCAAGTTCAACAAAATGTAATGACCAACGTATAAAGGAGAAGAACTTGTCTTACTTGGGAATCCAAAAGCAAGTAATTTTGAAATTTAAAATATTTTTAATAAATTTCTACTAATATTTCTTTTATTTGTAGAAAAAATTTGGAAGCAGAAAAGATGAATACATACAAGTGCACATGTCAAGTCGAACAGCTGTCGATACAATGTTGCTTGATTTAAATACGCCCAAATTGAGTAAGATAACCAAAACATATTCAAATTTAAACTTATTATAATATTTCTTTTCGAATAAAGCTATTAATAATGATGAGGCTATCAAGGAGGCTACAAATGAAGAAAAAGTAAATGAAGCGGAACCAGTATTTGATCAAACATTAGAAGTAGAATTGGAAACAATTGATAATGAAATAAAAAATATTGAATTAGTCAATAACTCTGATAATACTTGTTCTGGAAAAATTCTGAAATTTATCTCTCATCCATTTGTAAATCGAGGCCAATCGAAAAGTGAGAGATTTATTTCAATAACGAATTCAAATCATGGAACTGTGCAACGAAGGCAAACAGTTAGTGAACTAAAAATGTAAGTAAGAAATGTAAAGATTTATGACTAGTAACTATCAGAACCAGTTTAACACAAGCTCGCTGTATTGAACCGATACATGCTTTTCATTACTTAGTCGGTATTAGTATTAGTAGATATGTTAAAACTAAACATAAACTGAGCACCGGATAAAATTACATTAAACATAGAACAACAAAATTAAAAAAATTTAAATAGAACAAAAAAATTAAATATTATCTTGATGTGTTTTTAAAACATTCTTAGAGAGATCAACAACAAAATGCTCAGCCAGCCCTATTATTAACATTAATGCACATGTACATATTAAAGTTAGACCTTGAGGGTCTAAAAAAAAACGATTTTATTAAGTAAAAATGCAGAAACAATATTCACGTTTAAGAGCTGATACACAAAAGTTACATCGGCAACCATGTGACGTTTCTCAAGCGATCCTCATAGGGTGGAAGAATTTATGAACTATTCCATGGTAGATGCCTGAGAGCAAATCGTAGGAAGTTCCGCTGAACAGATTCGATAAGGTCAATATGTCGACAACTCTCGTAGATACCATATAGTTTATATGGGAGGTAATCTGTGGTCACATTTGCCAACCAAGTCACAGACAAAACCCACACGGTGAACCGACGAGTCCGAGAACTCATAATCATAAGTGATTGATTTCTGTGGAAAGTCATAACCTCACATTTGTCTATTAGTCCAGTTAATAGGGACCAAATAAAGCCTTTGCCCTACAAAACGTGGGGTAGTTGTGATTTTTATATATGTTATTTAGTTCCGGGCCCCGATGAAAAATCAGAGTTTTCACCATTGGGGTGGGGATCCGCGCGGTCCGCCATCTTGGATTAAAGGTACCAAAAATTGTTTTTTTTTTCAAAATTGATTCTACGACATAAATGTAAAAATATAAATTTGAAGAAGATTAAATTCCCTAAATTTTTTTATAAAAACAGTTAAATAAGTCTGATGTGTAACGGGTTACAGCGGCGGAAACGTGAATATTCTTCCAAAAATATGTATACAAAAACGACCATTTATACAGGGTGTTTCGTCCATGGTGGTCCATAGGACAGGAGGTGATAGTAGTCACCTAGTCAAACAAAAAATTGTATGGCAAGGGGGGTGGCATCTTAACCGTTTCGGAGTTACAGGGTGATTAAGAAAATTTTGTAGTCTTTCACAAAGTACCCTGTATTTTAAAAAGTATAAAGTGTAAGGTCACTTACAGAGTTTATTGTATGCAAAACTTCATGACCCTTCCAACGACAGCTCGACCAGCCCCGTACTCCTTTCCCCTCAAGAATTATGAAGGGCCCACAAAGGGTGAAAACTTTGATTTTTCATCGGGACTTGGAACTAAATAACATATATAAAAATCACAACCGCACCTTTTGTAGGGTAAAAACCCCTACTGACTGGACTATATATTGAGTACCAAATTATTGCTCTCGCACCAATTGTAAAATTTTTGAAAGTCACCCTGTACCTGTTCATAATCTCGAACAGATTTAATCTGAGCGAAAACCTTAATATCGTCAGTAGAAATCAAGACCTTACAGTATCTTTCACCAGAGACAATGTCGTCAATAGATATAGAATAAAGAGCAATGGATCCAAGTGACTCCCTTGGGGTACGCCAGAGGAA
This sequence comes from Dioctria rufipes, assembly GCA_963924295.1. Taxonomy (NCBI): domain Eukaryota; kingdom Metazoa; phylum Arthropoda; class Insecta; order Diptera; family Asilidae; genus Dioctria; species Dioctria rufipes. The sequence goes on along the minus strand of OZ002742.1, from coordinate 13,438,171 downwards.
GCCTTCAAGACTCTAGAGATGGAATGTCGTAAAAATATTTAATATGTTCTGTTATCTAAATAAGACTCCGTCCATTTAAGAAATGCTAGAGAAATTATCACAGAGTGAGATAACTTCTGGAAAGCTTTACTAAAGTATGTATATCTGTCTGGTGCCCTTTGCAAACCCGCCAATGGTATCCGAGACAAATTCCAACAAGTTATTAGTTGTAGACCTGCCCGAAATAAGCCCATGTTGGTTTGAAGAAAGCAAATGCTTGCAGGAAATTGATAGCTGAGAGTAAATGATAGATTCAGATAATTTCGGTATACAAGATAATTTTACAATAGACCTATAGTTAAAGATTTCATTTTGTGTTTGAAATTGGTTTTTTTTTTTCAACATTAAGTAATACAAAAACTTGTTCCAGAAAATAATTATTAAGAAATAAAAAAAACACACTTTCAACGAACTTAATTTTAGATACAGTAGGGAGTAGAAAGGAAGCCTCAAAAAATAAAATTATGGAATTGAAATGGACGGGATATAGACCTTAGAATATATAGCAAACAGGAATAGTGATAAACCAGATTTCGCGTAATAAATTCTTGTTGAATTGGTGGTTCATGTTTCTATGGTTGAGCGATTAGTACAGGTTAACATAAATGATACCACCGGAGAGGAGCAGAAAGTAATTTTTAAACTATAAAAAAGAAAGCTTTTAGCTTGGTGCACTACTTTTAATTAATTCAATAAGAAAATTATTTCATTAAAAAAAAACAGTTCTCACTCAAAAAAAATATTTGATATTCAATCCCGAGCAGACGCGAGTATCTACCCCAGCAAATAATCACAAATTGAAAGTTCTCCCCCACAGAAGAAATATTTGTACACTGTCATCTGAGACAACTTACATCTAGATGTGAAAAACCTCACAAAACCGCGGACCAACGTCCAACATCCAACTTAAATGAGCTAATGGCCCTCTAATAGAAAGCTCTACACATTCTCTCTCTCTCTTGCTGTAGTATGCCACATAAATTCTTCGCAATGGTAGCTTTCTTTGGTTGAATAAAAAGTAAAAGAGCTTTCAAAAATTGATCCGGGTTTATATGGAGTTTTGCACATCTAGTTGTAAGTTGTCTCAGCTGTCACTGTTCTTCCTCAAAAAATGTAACAAAATTTAACAATGAAGCTCCTGTTCTGATAATAGAGCTCTCTGTTTCGTTTCACCCATTCCTGTTTGCAATATATTGTGGTGGAATAAAGTTCATATAAAAAATCAATCATTCGGGAATACCTTCACAGGAGTGATGAAGAGTTGTGTTTTAAGATACTCTCCTTTAGAGTATCCTACATTAGTGTTCAGAATGTCCTTTGGAAGGAATTTCTACTATTTTCTGTTTTGTCCTTGTTCATCAAATGTAGTTAATGAAAATTAAAAAACAAAAAAAACGATTAAAAATATTTGTTTTTTGGAATATGCCCAGTACTAAGGTCGGCGCTAAGCTAAATTTGGTATGAAAATTTAGTAAGCTAAAAGATATTGGCGAAAATTTATCCTGAATTTTAGCCAGAGCGGTACTAAGGTCAACGCGCTAAATTTGCCTTTCGGTTTTGATTAGAGATGGCACCACCAGTAAGGAACCATTCTCATCTGATATTCGATATTCGCACTGTTGGCAACATTAAGAATTCCCTCAAGTTGGTAGTCATTGCAGTGATGTTAACTCAAAACTTCAAATTACTGTGCAGCTGGAAAAAAATTACTGTTTTCATGGAAAAATTACTGTTTGTAAACGTCGTTGCACAATAAGTACCAAAGTTATTATGTTTACAGTTTATTTCAAACTTCAGTTCAGTTATTAACGTAAACAAATACATATAAAAATTTTCAGTTATTAACATGAATATAGGTAACTGCCATCTGTATTGTAAATACACATATTTATATTTTGAATATATGAAAAACCGGTTATTCTTTCATATTTTCGTGGTCATGCATATATTTATTTAATAACTTTAAGTGAACAGGATTTATTTCAATTTCGTAACAATTTGTGTTTTTTTAAACAAATTTTTAGTGCGCCTAATCTCCGTTTTTTTGAGATTTATGAAAGAAAAAAAATCTTTTGAGAACTATGAGGTCGACAGAATAAATATGAAAGAAATTTCTTCAAATAAGGAAATATTAAAGATGACTCTTCCTTTTCTATGTTATGACAAATCCTAACACAAGTCTGTATTCTGAATCTAAGAACCTAGGCAGGCGAAGAAAATAATAATCATTTATTTTATTTTTCAAAAATCAAGTTATCCAAGATTTTGTTAATTAAAACAAAAGTCCTGTCAATTATTATATGTTATTTAAATAAAAAATAAAAAAAATTATTTTTCCTTATTCCATACAGACAGGCAGTTACGAATACCTCAAATCAGCTTACCAATATCCATATCGTCGAATATTTCCACAAATGAGTATTCACAAATTAGTATTCACAAATTGTAACTAACGCAATGTACAACCAATTTCACGCGACCTGAAGCACTGAACTCAAAAATTTTGATCTCTCATTTAACTGCCTTTAAACGCTCTAGAACGAGTCGTAACGCACCGCCCTTAACCGCGTCAGTATGAACACTCGCATTGTTTGCCATATCTGTGACATTTTCAGCCGATTGCGAAATTTAAAAAAAAATATGTAATTTCAGCAATCACATGAAAAATTACTGTATATTGCATGGAATTACTGTTTTACTGTACGGAACTTGAAATTACTGTCAAAAGCAGTAATTACTGTACGGTTAACATCACTTTGGGCTTGAAATTTGCAATTTAATCAAATCTCAAGCCAGCTTGAAGATGACGAAAAAGTTAAAGCTACAATTGTGTTCTTCTACATTGATGTTTACAGGTTTTTTGCCCTTCTATAAGACTGACTGCTTTCAAAAACAATGCGTGAATTATATTGATGAAAATTTATTTATAAGTGTTCCCACATGAGTTTATAACTTATCGTAAGGGCACCTTTCCTATTCATTAAAAGTGTAAAGATGTCGATGCACAAAGGCCAAATAACAGGTAACAGTGATTTAAGTGTTAATCGGGTTATGAATTTCCGATTACAAAATATTACTTACGCTAAACTAACTCATTACAACTATATATTGCCCACAAAGGCTAGTATTTATAAATTAATTCAAATAGTAATGATTATAATAAAAATAAAGTTATGGAAAAAAAATTTAAATATCAGTAATACAATCTTCATTTTATTTGAAGCGCAAAAACGAAAAAAATTCTCATATTTGGGGGAATTGATCCTCACTGTACATTGCCTTCTGAAAATCAGGGAAAGAGTGTGCTACAATATGATCTATTTTTAAATCACTGGGAAGCATTATCTAGTATGCCCGGATCAAGACATCACCATTCTGCTGTATTTTGCAATGGAAAAATATACATCATTGGCGGTACAAGACCCGCTTGTAATAATTTAAAACCGGTAAATATTTATATATGTATATTTTTTTTTCAATTTTTGTAAACTTTAAAGAAAAAAATTTCCGTTTTAGACATTAGCAAAATCCATGTGGAGTTTCGATCCTGAACGATTGGAATGGACTAATGAAAAGAGTCTTCCTTATCCAAGACGAGATTTTGGAATGGTAGCTACTGCAAAAGGATTGCATGTTTTTGGAGGAGAGAATTGTGCAAAATCTTTGCTTTCTTCACATATTTTCTATGATATCATTACTAGAACATGGAGTAAGGTAAACACTATAACGTAGTAAATTATGAAATGCGTGAACAATATTCAACTGTTGAAGAATCAATTTCTGAGGTTAGACCAATGATGTAAGAAAGTTGGTCTAATCTGGTAAATATATGTTCCTCCAATGTTGAATATTAAAAAATTCTCCTATGCTTATGTAAATTTCTCTAATATTCTTCATTTTTATTACTATTTTTAGAAATCTCCTTTGAAATTAGCTCGTTCTGGGTTAGCTTCTATTTTATTAGGAAGACACATTTGGGCAGCTGGAGGAATTGTTAGCAATCAAAATAAAGGTTCTGTGACAGATCTAATTGAACAATATGACTTTAAGGAAGATCAATGGAGTGAAGTTGGTCGCTTAAGGATACCTAGGTAAATATCGGTCTAGTATCTATCAACGCGTATTTCAAATTTTAAGATACAAGTTCAACAGATTATAAAAATCACCATACATATTAATGGTCTAAACTGAAAAATATCTTACATTCAGTACGTTTACATGAATACTTGAAGTATACTTCAAGTAGAGATCAAGTAATCAAAATATCATGTAAACGCGCATTGACTTCAAGTATACTTGAGTAAATCACAAAATTATGTTCGATTTATATGAAAAAATTCATGTAAACGCAGCTTCAGTACTTGAAAATTTTTCATTTATGCGAGATATGAAAACGGCAAGGAGGAGCAAGAAGAAGATTATTATTGATAATTCAGGCTGTGATTTTTAGCACTTTTCTCTCAAGATATTTATCTAAAAACCCGCAATTATGTATTGAACTTAATGCAGAGTTGTCAAAGGTAAAATGTCACTTCAAGTAAATTTCAAGAAAATTTCAATTCAAGTAATTGGAATTGATTCAAGTGGATTTCAACTCAAGTACTAAAGAATTCATGTAAACGTACTGATTGACAATTCATTGTTAAAATAGTCGTTCTATATACCTACCACATTGTATACAATCCTGAATATAATTTATTTTCTAGATGCTTTGGACGAATATGTATTATTAAGAAGTCACAAGTGTTTATAGTAGGAGGAGTGAGTTTAGATGAAAGTAAAAAGTTTTCATCAATAGCGGCAATAGACAAATATTTTTTTGAATTTCAAGAATGGAAAGAAGTGGCCACAATGGCCACTGCAAGGTTATTGAAATCTATTTATTACAATAAGTAACAAATTATATTTTCCACTAAATATACTTTAGGCATGGACATGATGTTGTAACTGTTGAGGATAATATCTTCATTTTTGGTGGTGTTTCGACTAGCATGAAAGTAACATTGAGTTCAGTGGAATGTTTGTGTATAAAAAATATGACTTGGATTGAAAATGTTTGCCCGATGCCAACACCTTCTTCTGGATTTGCAGCAGTAGCATTTCACTAATACTATTTAGTTCGTTTTAAATTTGTTTCTTTTTTTCTTCATTTAATTTTTATATTATGTATAGTTATATCTTATTTTACTTATTTCATTTTAAAGTATTGTTACTAATTTTTTATTTTGTCAATAAAATATATACATACATATATTTAACCAGATTGAATTGTGACTTAAATAATGTTACACCAATATTAAATATATAGTACATAATGATAAAATCACGTGCATAGATTTTTTACTGGGTAGTATAGCTTGAAACAATTTAAATTAAATTGAAAGAAAGAAATTAAGTAAATTTTTGCTGAGGTGGTGATTTTCGCATTTCTTAAAACATTAAAATTCTTCATTAATTTATTGCAACTGAAACAGAAATTTGACAAATTTCAAATAATACTGTGCCGTTGTTGGTTTTATTTTCATTGGACGGCAAAATACAAAAACCAGTTTTTCTGTTTTATGTTGGCAATGATGTTTTTTAGTAAACGCAATGACATTGACAGTTCTTTCTTCTAACTCGTGATATGAAAAATGAGAAGGTAAACAAGTTAAGCCGATTACAATGATTACGTTAATTAAGGGCTTAATTAAGCAGCATTTATTACTAGTTATAATTTTCATCGGTTTAGCTATTTATTATCCAGAGCTTACGAACAATTATAAAAATTATTTTAACGAGTTCAGCACTATTGAACCTGCGGCGGAACATTCAACGAAAGAAACTCTTTTTACAAAAGATAACTTGGCAGAATTTAACGGTGAATCTAAAAAAGCAATTTACCTGAGTATTTTGGGGTCCGTTTACGATGTAACCAAAGGTGTGAAGCATTATGGAAAAGGATGCGCATACAATTTCTTTGCAGGCAATTAACTTTTTAGTAGGTAATATATTGCATTTGATTAACATTCCCAGTTAACAGGACGAGATGCATCTGTAGAATTTATAACCGGTGAATTTGTGGAGTTCACTGAAGGCTCAGACGATGTACTTACACTGAAACCTTCTGATCTTCTAGGCTTGGATAATTGGAAGAAGTTTTATGACAAGGAATATATATACAAAGGAAAGCTTATCGGCAGGTAAAGAAGAGATCTTTCCCTAGTTGGAGTTTCTTTCACTTAATGACACCATTAATTTTAAGATTTTATGATGAAACTGGTGCTAAAACAAACTATCACTTACAACTAGACCAAATGATCAAAATAGCAGAGGATGAAAAAGAGGAAGAATCCGTAAAAATGGACCAATTTCCAATGTGTAATATAGAATGGTCTGAAAGTTTGGGTACAAAAGTTTGGTGCAGTAATCGTAGTGGTGGTAAGGAAAGAAATTGGACCGGTGTACCTAGAAAATTTTTTGAGCCGGGCAAATCTTATCGGTGTGCTTGCGTTAAGGAAGAGGATTTAAATTCTCCCCATTTAGAACAGTATGAAAATTGTGATCCAAATTCGGATACATGTTTTTATCGGGTAGACTAGGTAAAATTTATTGCTTATCAAAAAATCATTTATTTATGTACCCATGCTTAAGATGCTTAAGCTACGTACAACTTTGGGCTAACGGTGGCCAAAGGCCATCAAAAGTCTTGTTAAAGAATAAATCGTCATATAGGAAAACCAGGATATCATTATTGTTAATATACTGTTTTGTATTCAATATAATTAAGAATCGGCTAATGTAAATCTATGTAACATCGTGGTGATACCCACCGGCCTAGGACGTGGCTTTGAGGTTGAAAATAAATGCGTTTTCTATTCTAATTATAAAATAAAGCGTTTGACACGGGAATCCATCAATTTTCATATTTTAATTGACTTAAGAAAATTTTGTACTGACTCACGATCAAATTCAATATACCTAGTAATTTAAGCACATCATACAATAATGAGAACTATGTGCGTGTTTTGCATAAAGTCAACGATAAGCATAGTAATTGGGTAATAGTTCGCAAAAAATATTAAGTTGATTTGTGTTGCATTTAATTTTAATATTTTATGTTTGTTTTCTCTAAGTCTGTAAATACATGTTTTTTTTTAAACGGGAATAAAGTTATTTCATAAAATTTGGATACAATCCCAATTATTTGCTCTTTAGTATAAATAACTTTAGAGCAAAAAAGAAACACGTGCTAAACTGAGTTGTTTAATTGGCAATCACAATACATAGTTCTTCCTGTATGTATAGAGCCTCTTTAGATGGCTCAGTATGCTACCTCTGCCGCACTAACTTGTAGGTAGGATGACGGTCGAAGGCAGGTATGAAATGCAACTTAAAATTCACAGGCAGCACGTATTTTTATTGGCTATTATATAATTTCAAGCATTGCAGTATTTAGCTGTTACTTTACAGGATTTGTCGATATATTTGTTCCACTGACTGAAGGCAGCAAAGACAGCAATTTGACTGATGTAAGACCCAGTTTGGACAGTATGTTTACTGCCTTTGCCGTACGAAATCTTTAGGTATGGTGATGCTTCATTCCTGCCCCCAACCATCATCTTATCTACACGCTCTCATGAGTCAGAGGAAGCATACTCACCCGTCTAAACAGGGTCAATTCATGAAGGGTATTTTGAGGCACCTCAAAACGCACTTTATACTGACCCATATAAACAGTATCATATTGGGAAAAATATCCGCTTTAAAATTTTATTTGTTGCTTCAAAGCGACTGAAGCTCCAAGTTACGAAAAAACAAGGCGTATTTGCGACGGAAAGCTAATTCTTAAATTCGACAGCAAAAGACGAATTAAATTGTAAGCGATCCATTACTATGGTTTATTGAGGCAGAGTTGAGTTAACGTTACGTTAACTCGATATCGTATAAAGTAGCTGGATTTGTATTGGTTAAAACATCCATTCGCATTTTTCTAACAAACACTTACACACAACCCAATTCGACTCGACTAGCTTCGTGGAGTTAACATAGATTCAACAAAAACTCAACTCAATTCCGTTTCCATGTCCACTACCTCAGGTTGAACTCAGCATGGAAACATAGTACATGCTACAGCGACCTCGTCCATCGTCAGCCAAAAAGTTTATTGACACCTGGTGGAAAAACAAAAGAGCTCCTACTTCTTAGGAGAACATAGCCCAAAATGATTACAGAGCTCTTCTCATGCCATTATCCATTGAGGTATCACCTATAGAAGATGGGCTTGGCTGAGACTTCATCCTGCAGCTTCTGTCAGGATGCTCACGAAAACTCGGAGCACTTGTTCTGCATCTCCAAAACATTGGTTAGACTACTCCATTTCGAACATCTTTTTCCTCCACCAAACTACGTGTGGTATGGAATCTAAGTTCCAAAATGATTCTGGGCTAAACCTAGAAGGGAAGTAAATTGAACTGGGACACACAATAGATCTTTCAGGTCGCAGTGAATGCGAGGCTAACGCCACCCCTCCACAAATCTAAATCTAGTACATGTTTGATATCTGCAATTAATTTTCTTACTCAGCCATTTTCATGAATACAAAAACTTTCCTCAAACTTTTTTATTTAAAACTGTTCTATTCAATTTACCAGCAAAACTGGAACTACTAGAAAAACTTATTGAATTCCGTTGGGAAGTTAAAAGAATTTCCTTGAGAGTTGTAACGAATAATTTAAGTCAAATGGTTGATGTAAACTTAGTCATTGCATAAGTTCTGAAACAATATATAAAAGAGAATATTGGAACTATTAACACGTTTTTATTCATAATTTTGACATGATTGTATTGATAAAGTTTTGAGTTTTCTAAATACCTGTGACGTGACAAGATGAGCACACTTGCTTCTCTAAAACACTCTTATATTTTATAATCCAACTAATTGAGGTCTGAGCTTCCTGAGGGCTAATCTTATCTTTATGCGCTACAAATTCGGGAACATTGATTGTAATCATGTGTGGGTGGATTTAGCTTTGTGTGTGTCTATTGGAAGAGCCAATGTTTATGGTAGCACTGAGAAGTTTTACTACATTTTGCATGATGGTTTCCTGATACACTTTGGAATCAGTTTTAACCTCTTTTTCGAAAAAATGTCTGCTGGCCCAAAATAGAATACATACTACTACCTAAATCTTTATTCTACCGCTTCTCTACTGCTGTGGGTGTGTGTGCATAAATTCTATACAAATTTTACTTATTAATTTTCTCGCAAAGAGTACAAAAACGTCTCGCCGGTGAAAAGAATACCTTGATGTTTTTTGGTAGCCTGTCGCCGAAGAAGCTGTTCTGATTTTTCCAGTCGTAATTTTTTTACCGCGGGTGAGATTTTTTTTTTCATATTATTTAGCCAAGCTCAGGGGAATATGATATGATATGATACAAAGCACAACATGGCAGGAAGGAAAAGACGGAACGGAACTCTATCCAAGGTCTTTGAAATTACTAGAGTAACGATTTTGGATTCACCAAAATTGTGGACTATCACCGTTATTATGGTTGTCAAGTCACTTCAAGTGACACCTAACAAACGAAATAAAAATCGACAACCGCAGCAGTAAAAACAGAAATGTGCGATGACCTCTCGACTTTTGTTTCTTGCATTTTCCTGTCGACAATTCTCATTTAATTTCTTCAGGTAAAATCTGTCTCTTTTTCTTTGTTTTCTTTCCTATGAATCTTACATAGGCGTGTCACTTGAAGTGAGGTGACAACCATATTGGAGCGATAGCAATTGGTCGATAATTTGAGGGATAGCTACCCTCACATTTTTTGGGAATAGGCTGAACGTGAGCTAGTTTCCGAGGAGTTTGGAAATTTTCCTGTCGAATAAGACAAGTACAATAGTTTTCGCAGGTGCTTAGACAAGGACGATACGCAGCTTTTAATTAACACGGGCGAGGAACCATCAGGACCTGCGGCTTTGGAGACGTTGATCTCCTTAAGGACCCTGAAAACATCTCTCATAAATTCGTCGGATTGAGCAATAGCTTTGTCCAGGGAGTCAAAAACCACTTCACCGTTGTTAAGCATTGAAGGTATAAAGGAACTGGAAGTTGTTCTTAATAGTTTTTACCAGGAACCAGAAACATTTGCTGCCTTTGCAGCTCGTCAAGATTATTTGTCTAACATTCTGATCAAAAAGAATTTTTTTTGCTCTAGATAATAGAATTGCAGGCGTTCCGTGCAGTTTTGTTTCAGTTCTGAACATGGATGCAATTGATATGCGCGAAAAGGAGACTTTCGCTTTTATTGCTTGGTTGCAGTTATCGTTAAACCAAGAGCGATTTTGCTGTTGTTGAAATCTGCTGTAGGAATACGGAATGCAATTACGCATGCCAAGACTTCAATATTCTAAGTTCTAATGTGCGTTCATCAAAATCCTTCAAAGCAAAACGAACCGACCCATCAATTTCTCATTTTTATTAGTGCCAGAAAGTCTACATATAGGTGGAAAAGTAGGGAGTCACAGGTTTGAGGTGGTAAATTGAATCTGAATTACCAAGAGGGAAACTGACGGAGATGGAATATTTGTCGAAGTGAGATGTTAGAAACAAATCAAGTAGATTAGCTCTATCTCCAGCTACATCAGGAATTCGCGTTAGTGCATGCAATAGCTGCTGAAAATTAAAAGACCTACAGAAAAGTTCAACTTATCGGTACGCAGGGCTTGTGGTAGAAGAATGTCTGAGCCACTGTATGTTTTGGGACATTAAAATCGCCAGCCAGGACGATTTTGGAGGAGGGGGAAACAGAAAGAAAATGAACAATATTGTTGGAGATATTGTCAAATACCGATACCGTGTCGTCATCAGACATATTTGAGCTTCGAGTAGATGATGTGCCTGCAGAGTTTGAACATAATTCAGAAGTAATTAAGCTCTGGATTGGCGAAAGGTATATTTCTAAGGAGGGTAAGGACCACATCATTCCGTATACCTATATAATTCGACCCGCCTATGTGGGGAAAAAAAGACGCCAAGCTACAACCAGAGACGTGATACTGACTAATATCAGCATCAGAAACGACCTTGGTTTCACTTAGTGCGAGAATTGCCGGATTTTTAGATTTAAGGTGGCAGTACATCGAAAATGGATTAGCTCTCAATCCACGAATGTTGCAGAAATCTAAAATAAAATTCTGCATGCTAAAAGCAAAGAAAAAAAAGAGCAACACACAACACATATATAGGCGTCACCAGCAGCAGCAACCAACACAGTGAGGTAAATAGTTGACCGATTCCCTATGATAAGCTCTTAATCCAAGACCCGCCGTCTCGTGATGCTTATCTTGCATATATTCATTGCTCCGTCATTAATTTTTGTCTACGGATCGAGTTAAATATAAAAAATTAAAATGTATCCGAATTAGGCAAAAGGATACAATTGTCGTCCTTTCATTATTAGTTTAGTCTGCATTTAAAATTGTACAAAAACAAATTAAATATGTCTAGTGAAGACCCACACAGGACGAGGTAGGAAATCTTAAGCTGAAATATTTATGCAAATCCCCCTTTCTCTCGGTCATCATACATATTTACAAATAAAATCACATCCTATAGAATAAAATTTATTTATATAAAGTAAAAAAAAATAGCACAGTGTATTTTTATTGCAGAAAATAATACTAAAAATAAATAGCAAATTTTAAAAGTACACAATAATATAATCACGCTAATAGCCATTCAGCAAAATGAGGGATCATCGATTTAAATTTGATTTATTTTTATTTCTACCGTTATTATATATTTTATGTATAATATATTTTGATAAATACCTACCAAGTGCAATAAATATTTTATTTATGTATTTTGAAAAGAAAAAAAAAATCTTGCAGATGTCCTTAACGCATAAAAAAAATTAAAATTAAATAAATACAAAAGAAAAAAAAAGTCTAATAACAATGAAATTGCAAAAATTTCTTAACTTTTCCGTTTTCTGATATCGTTTCTAATTCTTCGTTTACTTACTCTTACAAAGGAATGAAATGAAAAGCCAAAAAACAAATGAAAACCCACAAATTTAGTTGCGCCTGAGTCATATTTATTTTACATAAGCAAAAATGAAATAAGAGAACTTTTTTTTTTAAATGATTCTAAAAAGCATTTTGCATTTAATCACATAACTTTGGAATATAAAGATTTTTATTGATTTATTTTTTTCTTAAGTGTTTTTTTTTCTTTTTCTATTATATTTGTTTTGTTTTGTTTTGTTTGCTCTTTTATCCATTTGACTATCTCGTGTTTCGTTGAATCGTCATTTTCGATTAGAACAAGAAAAATGATCTAGAAATGTCCCAGACATTTATTATATTCTAGATAACTTTAGCAGCAATTAATTTTACACAATTATTGTGTGTGTTTGTCTATTAAAACTTCTTAGAAAAAATAAAAACCCAGGTACATTTCTTCCCTTCCATCATTGGAACGAACATCGATTGGAAATGTTCTTTAGACTTTCTTTAGTTGTAGTGATTTTTATGTGCAAAAAAATAAAACAAATAGATGTGGAATCATGTAACTGTAACTGTTTGAAAGATGAGCCAAATTGAGTTCCTCGATTGCTGCTATTCTACTTAAGTTTTTGGAAATTTAGGGAAAATATTGGTAGTTTTTCTAACCATTTCTCCAGCAGTAAAACATTCGGAAATTTGGCGAGTGTTGAACATCATAATTATGTCTCTAAAAGTTCAGCTGCGAAAATTCATATCCTTAAGGGGCTTATCTATGGGTGAGTAAATGATTTTATGCTATTAAAAGTTTCTGAATCCTGCATAATATTATGAATTATGCAGAATTAGTTACAAAATATTTAAAAAACAAAATCATTTTACTATTTTCTTGTGATCTACGTTCATTGTCAATTTCTGTGCGTCTGTTTACAACTTAAGATTCTTTTCATATCATTCGATCGTATGTGCAAGAATTGTGTGCTAGTTTTGGTAAGGAAAGCTATAATCAGGGGCCTAATTCCAGAGCTCGATTCGATCAGAATGGAATCGATTGTATAAAATCATATAGACGAGGGAAAAATCAAACAAAATTCCAAGAAATTGAATAGTAAAAATCCACAAAACAGTCGATAATGTTTCGTGGTTTTTTGCTATCAAATTTTGTTTCAGTTTTCCTTCGTCTTCAAGCTTAGTCAACCTATACTATGTTTCCATGCGGAGTTCAACCAGAGTTAATGCTAATGGAAACGAGAATTGAGTTGTTTCGTTGCGTTGAATTCACATTAAATCCACAAAACCAGTCGATTTGATTTAAGTTTTGTGTAAGTATTTGTGAGAATAGGGCAGATGGGATGTGTTATCCAACACAAATCCGGCCACTTTCTACGAGTTCACTCAATCAGCAAAACTATCATCGGGGATTATATTCTCTAAAGAAATCTGTATGACACAGTCTTGGGCAATGCACATGTGTATCGAAACCTTGCTTATGCAGCACTCGCGCAAAGTAAAAAGCCGACTTAACTCTGATTCATGGAAACATTATACTGCTACCTACTTGCCACAAATGGGTGGGTGCAGGGGGGGGGGCGATGCACTACTTATAATTATGACCTCGAGCATTTAAAATGCATTGACAGAACAGGTTGGACTGCACTTAATTTAGCTATCAGCGGTCCTGTTTGTTATATAAGATACATATATTTTAAGTACGGAATATAAGGCTTTCTACAGTACTTAGATCTAAGCGGCTTCTATTAAGATTTAATTTTTTTATAAGTTAGTCTCAAAAGGCAATCGACACCAAGGTGAAATAAAACATCAAACTAGGTCGAGGCAACTTTAGAGCGTACTAGCCAAGCTATATGTAACAAGCATCAAAATTTACATTGTTCCAAACTGAGTATAGCAAACATCACTAAAATTACGAGTACTTTGCAGTTGCGCTGAATTAACAAGTTACTGTGGAATCGAGTGAACTCTAAGAAAATTTTACTACAAACGAAGATACAAAAGTGGGCGGTATATATAAAAAGATTAACTACCCCTAGTCTATGTATATGGTTTTATACATTCGGTTCTATTCTTATAAAATCGAATTCTGCAATAAGGCCCCAGTTGAGAGTAGAAGAAGGAGGATTAATTTTTAAATAAAGTAAAATACACACAACTAGTGATCACGATTAACACTCGATGTCTCGACAAATGTAAACATTGGTTATCCATTAACCATTGTTAAGATGGCGCGATACTTTGGAATCCTAAATAATCCTATATAAAATGTGTAAATTATTGTACACATATCATGGTCATGCAGTGTGAAACGGCACTAAAGATCATAGAAACAAGCGAAATAGATAGTAAATTTTCAATTTTGATGGAGATAAAAGCATATATCTAGTTGACAAGTATTTACTACTATTAATTTTCCATTCAACAATGCTTCAACTTTTCTCACATCACAGTTTGTAGCTCAATCGATTAAGATTCAGCTATGTATAGTAATTATAGTATTATTCTGACTCTCCGAATCGTGCTTCCTCTAGACTCGATTTCACCTGTATGGACTTCGACTGAAAATCAAGTCGCAATCGACTGATCAGCCGTAATTTTAATTCGGGCCTAAAGCATGATTTAAACATACGCACAAATCAATTTTTTGAATTTTTCCATTACTGTGAACAAAATTTAAAATTTATGGACATTGAGATGTCAGCAATCATTGTTTTCGATAGAGTTTGCAATCAGTCTTGTCATTAGAAATGTCTTTTTTCTCAGTCTATACTGTCTATCGGAAATGGAGGCATATGTAGACACTGTACAAGATTATTTTAGAAAAAAAAAAGGCTAAGTAAGATTTTATCAATTTTTTCCCTTCCACAGAAAATTTAGAAATGAATAAAACCTTTAATGTGCTTTACATTACAGTCAAAAATTAATTTGCACTACGGAGGCCCATAAAAAACAAATTTTTGTTCCTTAAAAACTGAAAGAGGTATGCCCTTAAACAAATTCACGAAAGCAAGCATCTGATGGATGACTATCCAATGTTACCCAAATAAATTTACATTAAGATCAGCAAACAACAGCATCTAGAAGTAGAAGATGGCCTCCAATTTAAAATGTTGCTTATAATTTTATATTATTTTGTCTCGTCTTCCTTGTTTACATTCTCGAATGCAGCAGTTCTCATGAAAGTTTTCGATTGTTTCAAACTTAAATTTGTTGTCTGCTTCTATTATTTGCTTGAGCTTTGCGAAGCTTTGAAGCTTATCATGGAAGATTAAATGACAATACCATAACAAGAGTATGTTAAACTGAGCTCAAATTACGAATTCTGACTTTTACGAAAGTATATTGTTCACTTTAGATAAACACACTGTGGTACGCAAGTGAAATGACAAGTTTTTATGCTATCTACTTTTATCCACTTTCACTAGAGTTGCTATTCACACGCAAATAAACTCTTCTCTGTGTCTTAAGCGTTTGATATTGTCAACTGTAATTTGAACTTTAAATTTAACTTATGCTATAATTTATATCGTACTACTTTTATTTTGCTGTTGACATTACGAAAATGATGCGAAATTCGAAATTTATATCCACACTTTTAAGTAGTGTGTATAACATAAACTCGACAGTAAGAAACTTTTTGAATGCTTTTCAGAAATAAGTCATAAAGTAGAGGTGACAATTTTTATGGGCAAAACTAGGTATATATCTTTCTAAAGAGTACAGACATGAAACTATTCTCGACAGATGATATTCAAAGCATATCGTATACTGATTTTAACAAATGAATGTAAAAACGGTTTAATTAAGTATGTTTGTTGGGTCAGTAAATGCATACATTTTTTCTTTATAAAATAAGCTCAAATCGAACGTATTTTGTTTGTTACATAATTCAATTCCCACGATCGTAAAAACAAATATCCAGAGGTTGAGAGAAATTTAAGATGAAAGACAAGTTAGATGAAAGAAAAATAATATCTTGTCTCAAAATGTTTGTGGAGCTAAGTTGTAGTTCTTA
Source organism: Dioctria rufipes (assembly GCA_963924295.1). Classification (NCBI taxonomy): domain Eukaryota; kingdom Metazoa; phylum Arthropoda; class Insecta; order Diptera; family Asilidae; genus Dioctria; species Dioctria rufipes. The sequence continues at coordinate 13,422,116 of OZ002742.1, read as the reverse complement.
AGCTAGTTTAAGCGATTGAATAAAAAGAAAATATAAAATCGTTCATAATAAAATCAAATAAAAGCACAAGCATAGTGTACAATACATGACGGGAAGGAATACAGAAAAAGCAAGTTGTATGCTTTTATATTCACAATTCTTGGCGCTCTCTTTAATTAATGCATGGTTGCGGTAATAGATTGTATAATTACATAAAGTGTATTAAAAAATGCAACAACAATATTAAGTCTTTTAAGTATACAAAAAATAATATAATATACTTTCCTGAAGACTCCAAAAGAGTACAAATGTTGGCATTGTGTCCACAGCGATGGAGATTATTTGATTTATAAAATACATTTAAAAATTAAATTCCATTCGTGATTTTGGTAAGGTACTCAAGCAACCATACATATTTACAAATACAAACAAAATTCCCTCCAGCATATTTGTCACGAATTCCCGAATATTCTTCATCTTGGATTTTTCTATTTATCCCTGCACTTTTACAAGTTTCATCATGTTTAAACAAACATTCGTTTAAGATACAATTTATATATTAAAAAAAAAAAATCCCCATTTCTCCCTCCTACTATCGAATAAAAAAATAGTCAAAGAATATTTTTCCTAATAACATGCAATAAAAAAATAAATGCATGAAAATAATGGCAAAATGCCGTAACACAAGAAAGTCAAATGGTTAAAATTATCGACACGAGCGCGTAGTCATCAGTTTCAACTATCTAAAAGTAGATTCTTCCTTAAACGGTATTATTTTATCCTTGTGTGTGTAGTAGTAGTTAAGTTAGTAGTAGTTGTAGTATTTAAATAAAATCAATAACAAAGCGAGATTTCACATGGAATTCAATGGTAGAATTTATTCGTTTTTTTTCTTCTTCTTTTCTTTCTCTCTGTTTAATTTTGCGACATAACAGGGTTAGTTGTTGGTAACTGTCCACCGCCACGTACCCCAACAATATGACCCTGCCCAGCACGGATTGGTTTTGCTGAAAGAGACAATTAAAAATAAAAATTTAAATAAATTAATATACAAAACACATTAATTGAATAGATTTGATTGGAAAACATAAGGCAGACACACACAAACAAACGCACACATACCTATTTGTGCTTGTGGACCACGTCGTGCAAGATTTTTTTGCCGTACAGCTTCTTTAATTCGATCTACTTCATATTGATAACGTTTTCGATCACGCATTGCTCCTTCCTTGGCCTCTTTTAATGCTGTTTCTAGCGCCTTAACACGTTCCATTGTGGTACGTAAACGTTTCTCTAATTTTGGTAGCTCACATCGAAGATCAGCATTATCACGTACAAGCTGTTTATGTACTTTTGTTAATTGCTCCAAATTATTTTCCAAAAATGAAATTTTCTGTTTCTGCGCCAATGAGCCACCGTCATCTTCATTATCTTCAGCGGTAATAGATTTTTTAATTCGCGCCTTTAATATATTAAAAATTCAATTTATAAAAATTACATTGAAATTAAAATCGGTGTCGATGTGGATGGGGGCCAGCCATATCATGAAATGCGATACGAAATCAGAAAATTTCAATGCGAAAAGATTGAAGAAATCAAAAATTTACTCAATTTCTTTTGGTATATGTAAAAAAAAAACAGGAAAAAAGAAGAAAAAAGCGATAAGCATTTTCTGCGTGGAGGTATACCAACCTTTCTGAAAACTTAATCCGTTTTGTAAAATCGTATCGTATTCCTTGACATAGGGCCATACGTAGTCAATAAAAAAAAATTAAACGCACCTGCAAATCTTGAACAAAGAGTTTTCGTAGATTGTGTAGAGTTTGCAATTCCTTTGAAACCGTATCTTCCAGACCTTTCAAATCTTTGCGTGCTTGTTCTCGTCGTTCATTTGTGAGTCTACAGGCCCCGAAAATAAAAAAAAGCAACATAAAGAAATGAATGTGTAAAATAAAAATAAATAAATAATAATTATAAAAAATAAACGTGAATATAAAAAAATCCAAGGCAATAGCTATACTTAGCATGCGATGGGATTGCGATCGAACTTTGAATGCTATGCGACGATCTCAGTTCTCTCTTAGTCAGATAAAAAAAAAATCAATTTATGCGCATTAGGTTTAAAATTCGAACGTAGTTCCGTCAGATTCTAAGAATGAGCAATGCCTTAAACTACGTTCTACTTTAATGAAATTAACGGTAATTAAATAATATACGGTTGTGGAAATTGAGAACATGTGCTTGATTTTCATAATATTTTTTTATTAACTCTCTTCTGGTTGCAATTCATATTTACAATAAATTTTTTGTAAATATTCAATGAGAAAATATATCAACAAGTTCGGAGATTTTATTTATTTTCTAAATAGGACCGCGAAACTTGTGTCTTTTTATGTGTATATGTGCTACGCTACAACACATATGTATTATACATTTTATATTTTTTGTGGACTACATACTAAAACAACACATGTTCCCCCACTATAGCCTTCATTCACTTTAGATAAAAGAAAAAAAAATGGTAGTTTTTTGAAGAATTTGTAGCTAACCGTATTTTGGTATATAAAATTATATTTGAATATTAGTAGGAAGGAACTAGGAATAATCACTACACCCCGTAACGGTAGTACCGCCGTCACGCTTTTAACCGTAGTATAGAGAACACTAGTTATGTAGGTATGAATAACTTTTAGTTCGAAATAAGACTCTAATATTCTAACAGAAGTCAGAAGTAACGCCTAAATTAGGCTACCAGGAAACAAGTGGCTTGTAGGTAATGATACCGCTGGCTACATAGCCAGGAAAGGAACAGAATCTCCATTTAATGGATCTGAGCCTTTCTACGGCCTTACAATTAGCCTTCTAACAGGAGAAATAATTCCCAAAACAAAAAAGCCTCACCAGCTACAATGTCATAGATAACATACATACATAGATTAACAGACATGCGTCTTATAAAAGACTATAAAAAAAAGTCATCAACTCTGGTAAACCTTATTACCGAAATTAAGAAAAAGTGAATAAAGTTAGTCTCTTTTTCCAGAAATTTAATTCCACTTATAAAGTGGCTCATTCAATTCACTCACCCACGATTTTGAGATGAATGGAAGTGAAAACATCGAGCAGCGATTTTATTTTAGAAATGGTAAGCACATATAATTATTAATTATCACTAATAAATTCTAGCTCGCCATTTACAGACTAGAAAGTGCTAATTGATGGACTAAAACAAAACTATGATGTATTAGAGGGGAAGCTTGTTAGTCCACAAGGAACGAAAAAATATGAGAAGAAATAGAGGAAAAATTAAATTCATGCGGTATATTATATTACATTTCTCCATATTATCAGCATAAAATGTTTAAAGGATAAAAATTCAGAGCCCCATCCATTTTCACACATAAGACCGCCAGAAAGCTGTGAAATTGACGTCCGAAGTTAATTTTTAAAACTACTGACTTTTGTTTTTAAAAAGAATCATTTCTTTATTGAGAAGTGAGTGAAGGAATTGAAATACTCACAACATTGCTGCATCTCGGTACAGATTAGACTTTTCAATTGCATAATGACGGGCTATTGCCCACTTGGATGCATGCTTATGAAAATAAGCAAGACCACAGACGATTACTGCCGATTCTGCCACGAAGAAGTAGAATTAATCTGTCTATGAATGCACAGGACTTCCTCGCCAAAGACTCTAATGTCTGGGCAAAGGTTTTGTAACCCCATCAGACGCTCAAAAAATAAATGGTTGTAAAATCAAACCAACATAAAGGTAAATTGGTGTTGAATTGCCCCACAATGTTCATATTTCCTCTATTTTTATTATTATTAATTAGTTTATATACATTGGTTGGGTCTTAGGTGTAATCATATAAACAAGAGCAGGTGTATGGAGAAAGGCAGAACGACTAGCTAACTGATTTTATTTCGGGGGCAGTCTACGCGTGAACAAAGATATCAAATTCGAACTGTCTTTCCAATTACTGTGAAGCGTACATCGTAACATCCATACATATATATGTATATCAAACATCTCACAGAGGCACTCGAAGGGAATCAGCAGAAGTTAAATATCATTTGCCAGCCAGCTGCCAAGCAGAAGACCGAACAGAAATATGCCAATAATACAACTCAAATGATGAAATTTTATTTGATGATGGTCTTAAATGGAATAACTGCTCTGTCTCTGTCTCTTTAATAAATCGAGAATAATGTCTTCTTGCCGTCGTTGGTACAAAACTGAATCATTTGAGGCATGCTTTTGAGTGACGGTGTACCTTATTGGTGATTCATGGCGATATGCTGAGCAACATACAAATCTGCCTCACAAGAGTAGCAGTGGATTGACCATGCCTTGAGAAAAAAGAAAACACCTGCATCACCCGCAAATCATGTTATTTATCAAGTAGTGGAAGAGGACAGAGTGCAGACAACTGAATCGCAAATAGAACGAACGGAAAATTGACATTTAAAATAAAATGCGAATGAGGCATCACGACAAGTGAGTCTCTATGCTTCACAAAGTATTACTAAAATCAATAAAAATTACTATTTACCACACTTAGAAAGGATAAAATACTCTTCAACAAAACCCTGGCAGATTTACTATGATATCTATCGAAAATATAAAAGACTTCTTCGTACAAAATCGAAATCAATCAACTATAGCTAAAGACGACGTATAGCTCACGCCAGTTCAGTTGATAATTTTTCGCACATGCGCAAAGCATTTTTTTCGGTAAATCACACCATTCATTCACACAGTTACTCAAATTTTCTGGAGACACAGCAACATACATACAAATAATAGCCTTTGCGCAGCGGATAAAATCTACTAACTGAGATAACTGGTGACACTATCTGGTGTAGGAAGTTGAGGATCGAAATCATATTCTCAAAATAAGCTCTCACAACGTGCCCTCATAAATTTAAGCCTGAGGACTTGATTAACAATATGTTCTAAATTCAGTAGGCTTATTCTGATTGAGTACGTCACCTAACATAACATAAATCTAAATATGACGCCAATCCTTAAAGAAAGCAATAAAAAATGTCCGCTACGTATATTCGCCAAAAAAGCTAATCCATATGGATGAAATAAGAACATAAGCTTACTAAGAATATCGAAAAGTTAGATAGCAATAAGGCAATAAAAAAATCCCCCTTCAAAGAAACAAAACGTGCTTCATGCCAAAATTATGAATCCAAGGAGAATACATGTGTTTAGCAGAATACCTTATTTCTCGGCGGCTAGCTACCTATTGAGACTAATAAGAAAATGCCGCGAAAAACAATGGTAATCCAAATTAAAATTCTACTGGTGACGTTTCATCAGATCCTGCAAAGATTGAATCCATAGTATGCTTTCATCCTGAACAAGACGGAATGGGTCATTGAACACACAGAGCTGAAGTTAAAATGTGTAGTCCTCGTAACTATGCTAACAGAACACATCTCAAAATACCTCTCGATAAAAAAAGATGCTGTATTCAGAACATAACTAATTTGGAAAACAGTCACAAATTAAATGTTTAGTGCATATAGCCTTAAATTTTAATAGGATTGAAAATTTAAAGCACGCTAGGCATACAACCAACCGCCTGATACAACTTTAACTTTAAAACACGAGCACCTATATACCAAAATACAGCTAATTGCAATTTACTTCGAAACAGAATCCCATAGGCTAAAGTATTTGCAGTTTTCATTATTTGCCGTGACTGCAAAGCGTGTTGCCGTAAAAATATTTACATGAATTTCTTCTGTACACCGCTGTAAAACACAGGGTAAAGTTAAAGTAGCTAAAAAGCCAACGAAAATAACCAACACTGCAGCAGGTAATTATAGAACAATTAAATACTGCGGGCACTGGTGGGTTAGTAGGACCATTGCCAGTGAAAGTAACAAATGTAATTGTAATGTGGGCAAGGCAGAAAGGAGAGCAGAAAGAATTCCATGGCGGCTACTACCATTATTCTTTTCTGCAATTATGCCCAAATATTGAGTATTTGCATTAAGGACATCTTTATGCATCTTATTAAGATTGCACTTTTTCAGAAACGTCTCTTTAAGACTGAAACAGTTAGCGTTATTAAGAATCGATGGAAAATTTGGTGGGTCGAGTGTTTGCAACTTATTTATTTCCCCCCTATTTGTTAATTGCTCTGACTGAAATACTGACATGATCTCCTGAAGTTTAGTTGATTTGTCTGCCTCCTCTTGTTTCAGCTTCTCATAATCAGCTGTCATTTGTTGGTGAGCTAAGGTGAGTTTTTGATTGATGCTGAAAAAAAAGACCAAAATATTATAATCTGCTCAAGAAGAAAAAGTTTGGACACAGAAATCAAAACTTACTCTTTAAGTTCATTCATAGCTTCCTGTTTGGCAGAAATCTCATCCCGCAATTCTGCAACTTGTTTGGTGTGTGCATCACGCAGTTCATCCATCTGGCTATCAAACATAGCTCGAAGTTGTTCTGCTTTTTCTTTTTCCTCAGCATTAACAGCTGAAACATGCTCTGCAGCCTTCAATTTAGCACATTCTTCACGTAGAGAATCAATTTGTTCTTCTAACGTCCTCTTCTTGTTCTCAGCTTCTCGCATGGATTCCTATGATATAAAAATAATGTAAATTACAAAAACTTTAAATGATTTTGTTCGTTCGCTTTTTACAAACCTGTAAAGATTTCATCCTAGCTTCATGCTGTGAAATAAGAAGACGACACTCTCCAAGATCTTTTTCATATTCAGACACTTTTTTATTAGAATCCATTTGCTGTGATTCCAAATTTTGACATCTTTGTGCAATATTCTTTGCCTCAGACTTCATTTTACTTATATACAATCTAGCAACTGTAAATTCTTCTTCAACCTTACCCGTTGTATCAGGTGTGTTCATTTTCATATCACTTGTGCTATCAGTACACAGAGCTTGTCCAACTTCAGATAAATCTCTCAATAAATTTGAAAGCATTTCATTGATTCGTTTCTTTTGGTGAGCTGACATATCCTTCAATTGCTGAAGTTCTGAAGATGTTGAATTTAAAAGACCTTGCTTTTGTTGCAGTTCATCATTAAGAGAGTCAATGTCTTTATTTTTCGTTTCAATTTCTTGCGATTTCTGATCATAGTTGACAGCGAGCTCTTCTAATGCCTGCAATACTTCTTTTACTTCCTCCTTTGCACTCTCGTTTTCTTGTTGGATCCTTGTCATTTCAGATTGTAGAGTTTCATATTCACGTCGAGCATTAGCAATCAATTCCTCTTGATCCATGATTTGATCTTTAAGTTTTTCGACGTATTGGCTCTGTTGATTAATTTCTTCGTCCTTATCATCTAATTGTTGATAGAGTCGTTCACGTTCTGCTTCTAATCGTGACCGTTCGTCACTACTTATTGAGCCAATCATTGCAGTTAAACCGCTTGGAGTGGCAGGGACTGGAGCAATTTCTACCGTCGTAGTATCAGGTTCAATATTTGGTGTACTGGCTTCCATGATTTCTTGAAGATTAATCTAAAAATAAAAATACAAACCAACATAAATATATAAAATGCTAAGCAAAAAAAGCAATAAAAATTACCTGTTCTTCCAAGTTAACTGTTTCACCAGCACGCCATCTAGCCAGCTCTGTTTCCAATTTTTCGACCTTTCCTTTGAGTCTGGCATTTTTTTCTTTTTCTTTCTCATACCGTCTCTTCCATTCTTCTGCTGTAAGCTCTTCGTTGACACAAACGACATTCTTAACAGTTTTAGCTCTTCTACCAAACTCTAATGTGGATTTCGTTTCGGATTCATTAAAGCTTGCTGGTGAACAGCAAATCACAATTGTAGTCCGTGCATTTCCTCCCAGAGACTCTTGTAATATCCTTGTTAATTTTGAATCACGATAAGGAATATGAGTCTTATTTCCATCAGCTAATGCCGAAATGACATTTCCCAATGCAGACAAAGATTTGTTAATGTTTTTCGCTTCATCTAACACAGTCCCTTCGGCTCCAGTTTTAGATACCTTTTCTGATCCGGCCAAATCAACAAGGTAAAGTTTTCCAGATAGTTTTTTCTGATTTTCCAAATTCTCCTGTTTGACATTAATTAGAAATACTGAATGGGAACGAGATGAGTGTTCGTTCATGTCTGAAAGAAATTTTTTTTTTGTGATTTTTTCAAAATATCAATGCATTCCAAATATAAACTAGTGTAACGGTATATTACTTGTAACAGCAATATGTCTGTTCGCCTTTCCTTCTTCTATAACTTCAAAAACATCATCCGGACTAGAAACAAATCGTTCTGTAGCACCTTTTACGTAAGGTACACGATTTTTGTCTTCATGTACACTAAGGTTCACTTTAGAGACGTCCAATAGATCGCGAATTTTATCCATATAAATTTCATAATATGAAACTTTTATATGAAATTCCAAATTCATTTCCATTGTGTATATATGATTGAATATATCGTTAACTATTCGCGGGATTATTCCTTGTTTTGTTGGATCACCGATGACACCTTCCATGGTATGTGTTTTACCTGAAGACGTCTGACCATACGCAAATATGGTTCCATTGTATCCGGCAAGGACGTCAGAAACAATTGATTTAGCTGCTTCATTGTAAACTTTTTCTTGTGATGCATTTGGTTTGAAGACTTTGTCAAAAAGGTATACTTTGCCCTGAGAAAATTATTTTAAAGATTAGAGAATTGATGAAATACTCAAATTGTTAGTAGTGTGATAGTGGGCGTGGCTCTTCTATTTGATTTTTCATTTTTCTTTAAGGATCATATTTTCCCTTATTATAAACCACAAATTTTTGGGGTTAGTTTTCAAGGGAGCTCGTTAAATAATAATACTAAAATAGTTTGTGTTTGATAGTGAGTTTCTATAGGGCATTATAGTGAGAGAAGAACAGTTTCAAAATCCATAAAATAAAATTGAGTGCAAAGATTTGCCTCCAGTTCCAACAACCAACCACGTCACGTTGCGTTGAGGTAAAGCCCTTCACTACAAATCTTTCCACCATGAACATCAGAAATTGAACACAGCTAAACATTTCATCGCCATAGTCTTAAATCTCTGCCACAAGAAATTTCATGGAGTAAACGTGGAAAAAATTAAGAACTTATTGAGCGAGAATGCGGTTGTTCCGTTGTTCCAGCATATCATACATAACGATGAATGTAATAATAGAATTAGATCTGGTAATTTGTTGAAATTTAAGAGTGCGACTTATATAGTGGTAAATATTCGTTTAAATGCACAAGAAATTGTTAAAGCAATTTGGTTTATTTTTTGTGCGATAACCCTTAATCCGTAAAAGTGCTGTAAAAAATGTTTCTGTTGGGGACTGCTGCTTTAATCTTAAGCACGACATTTCATGATCTAACAGTACTTTTCTCAAGTTCCAAATTATATTACATTTAGTCGCTTTGAAAAGAAATATTCCTTTGAACGCATCAGGAAAAAATTTTTAATTAAAAGTGAGTAGTAGAAAATATTTTATAAAGTGGACTATTTTTGTATTACAAGCTAAGGGAAAACTATTAAGCAGTCAAGAAATGAAGACTTTAAAGATTTTGAAAAAGTTGAGATACTCTAAAAAAATTAAGAGAGATTGAGACGGTTTTTTTTTTAAAAAAGGTGAAATTTATAATTATAAAAAACCAACAAAAGGGAATACAAAACTCACGGCTAGCTAAAATGGACCAATAGTTACGAATCAACCAAGAATAAATTAACTGGAAGGCAAATTAAAAACAAATTACATATTCCCGTAACAAAGCAGCACATCGCATACAAAAAATGTTAAATGAAAGAAACTTAAGAAAAAACCTAATTTAATAGCGTCTCATAAAACAAACAAATTGAATTTCGGCCAAAAGTACATGCAATGCAAAGATGAGTGGCAAAATGTAGAGGTAGTGTCATTGTTTGGGAAGGGTTTTAGTATAAATTGAAGCTTTCCATTTACTTCATTACTACCAGAATGATTTCCGCCAAATACGTTGAGCTGATGGAAGGATGTCCTGATTCAGTATATCGAAGTTGTTATGGACAACGATTTCATTTTTCAGCAGGGCAATGCTTCAATCCATGTTTCAAGGTCATCAAACCATTGGTTTTGTAAAAAAAAAGTACCTTACTAGACTGGCCAGCATGTAGCCTTGAGGGCAACCCCATCTATGGGGTATACAAGCTTCGAAAGTTTACGTCAATGGACGCCAATTTAAAACGGTTACTGAGCTTAAACTGTGCATTAAATCATGCTGTGAGAAAATCGAGCTTGAATCTTTTAAAAGTTTTGTGAACTCGATGCCGAAAAGGATATTTGAACTTCAGTTTTTGAAAATTTTTACGTCCACTTCTTTTCATAACATGCCATAAACCATAAAACGACGTATTTACCTTAAAATGCAGATATTTCTATATCCTGATGTTTGTATCTGCTACCTATCTAAATTCAGTCATCAGAGTTCAGTTCATTAAGTGTCAGCTTGTATGAATGTAAATAATGAGCAAATGCAATAACCACATTAATTTTAGTGGCCTCGAAATGGATCAATAATTACTATAATGTGCCAGCTTGCATGTACCGGTGGCCGGAAACTTGAGCTGAAATTTTTACCTTGCTCCCAATTGAAGCCTACAAGCAACACTTTATTAATTAGTAGTCTGATTTAATACATTGCATATAAAGGAATATGGGAGAATATATACTGCTACATCAAATAAAAACTTTCAAAAATATCATTGCAGGGTAAATTGTCTTGAAGACATCCTAGAAGCGTAGGAAAGTCTGGACAAAAAAGCATTTTAGCGGAAACCGAAGAAAAAACTAGTTAAGTTATGTGTAGTTGTTAGCTAAATGTCGGTTTCTATTAAGTCCTCATAGCCTTTTAAACACAGTTAAAAAAATTAAGCATGACGATGGCATGACTTTATCCTTCATAAATGGTATAACTTTTTCCTTAAATGCAATCTAAAGCTTACATATCGAATTCCCGAAGGCCTAACCGAACTCAAAGAGATACGGTTTCTGAAGGGGTTATTCGAAAATGGTTTGATACGCTGCAAAATTATAAGAACGAGTTGTTTTCCCCTTCGTACGACCACCTAGGGATGAAGTCAATAGTCATGCCACAAAACTGGTTTTTAGTTCGGTCAGAGTAAGTCTGCATGAGAATATATCGCGAATGGGCTAAATACATGGTTAATTAATGAACAAATTCAAAAATATGTGATCTTTTTGTTGACGGCCACAAGTCCCATTTAACAATGGATCTAAGCGAGTCTTTCAGCGCAAACGCGATAATTTTATACGCATTTCCTTCCACCACAACACATGCTACAACAAAGTCGAGTTTAGTGTTTTCAACTAATGCGCCATCAAAAGAAACGAGAGTGGTTAAGTAGTGATCCTGTTTTAAAGAGATGAACTGCCTTTGGGTCTTATTAGACGCGATTCCCACAAAATTTGAATTGAATTAGTTTTAATCTGAAAAATGTTATGTTACTGTGAACAGTTTTTTATTTTTTAATCGCTTTCAATTCGAGAATAACGAAAAAATTAATAAAGTAGTATCTTTCAAAACGACAAAACACCCCTACAAAAGCAATTTTTATAACTTTTTTACCCTGCATGCTAATTGGCCCCACGGTAGATGCAAAATGGCGTAAATAGGTGATTTCCGAATGAACTGATATTTTTAATTATTATGCAGACTAGATAAATGTTTTGAGTTTTTAATTTAAATTAAAAGATAAGCTTACAGCTTACTATTGTATTATAAAAAGCTTAAACATCGACATTAAGTAAATTATACTAAAAACCCTTCTTGTAACGATGGCATTTCCTTAAATGGACGTTAAATGGTGCGTTTCCCATAGATAATTTTTTTTCCTAAACAGAATAAAATGTATTGTAAATATTGACTAAATTATAATTTATCTGTTATATGATAGAATGTTTTACTTCTTAGAATTTTCAAAAAAACGTACTCCGCTTAAACAAATATTTACCACTGTTTTTTGAAAGGTTTTATAATATCTTTAAACTCCAGGATTATCAAATTAAAATAAGCTCAAGCCACTAAAAACAATAAAAAAAAAACTGCTTCACCAATTTAAAAGACACTACACACAAATAAAAGAACTACCTTCGGATGTTATTTACAAAATAAACGAGGGTAATAATAAAGTAAATTGTACGCTGAGTTATGTATGTTGGAACAACAGAGTAATTTGTAAAAAAAAAAAAATTAATTAATTTCGTATCATAAATCTGACTTAAAAGGAGGAAACCTAAACAAAACAGCTTTAACTACCCACTGTATATTATCCAACCAGATTTTGAAAATAGCTCTATTTTATTTATTAATGATAAAGCAGGCATTATACATTCAAAAATGCCACAGATTGAACAAAAAATAGATACCAGACAATATCAACACTATATATTGGGCTTACTTAGAGGGCGGCTTTAAAGAATGAAAAAGTAGTTCATTATCAGTGGTTGGATAACCCTGTACAACATTTTAATATTCTTAACCGTGCTTTTTGTTTATTTCTGAGCGATTGTGTTTTTTTTTTATCAATGTTTTGTTATTTATCTATCATGTTAATACTTTTCCAATGTATTATTAATTCGCAAGTTTTTGTTTATAGTAATTCACGAACTTTTATAAATAGACTATAGAGGTACCTACATTCTTGATCTTCAAAAGTAATGCCTATAAGCAGAGATTGAGGAATATACTCGATTGATTCAAACACTCAAAACCCTAATCGACTAAACATAGATAGACAAATATAACTAATTCAAGTGCTTGGGTGAAACCAAATTTGTAAAGATAAGTAATCATGAAACTATAGAAATTGAGATTAACAGTAAAACCCTATACACATGTGAAATTCAACTACACAACTAACACAGATTTTAACAGGAAATTAGTTTGTAAAATTATTGATAAAATTGTAAAGTTTGAAGAGGTTTCGGATAGCGCTAGCGAGAAAATGTTAAGTGAAGTTATTAATAAATTCACAGTAATAGACAGACAGCTGGCGAATTTTCCATATTGTCATATTATCTTAACACCGTTGATAATTGATTCGGAAGCTTGCTTCCATTAATGGAAGGCGCTACGGGACAACCGTGAAAGCTTAAAAAAATTGGTTGAAAAACGTAAAGACTGCTTTTTGGTATGGCAGCAGAGAATGATACTTAATGCTCAATGGCAAAAATGGCAGACAGTTTGGCTGTTGCGAAAGTCGGCAACAAAGAGGTGTGAGAATGAGTATAACTAACGTCATACCATAAAGGTTTAAAATAAATAAATAATATAAGTCATTAAACTTTTATATACGAAAGAACACATAAAAAATCTTGAATCGAACACCCTGGAAAACAGCGACAAAGAGGGATAAATCTGCGCATCGTACACATCAGTTTCCTTTGTAGTTGTAAATTATAACAAATACAACGAACCACACCTTTGACAAATTTCTTTATCCTAATTGGCTTGTCCTCAAGCCAGATTCAGACCCCTTTACCCATCCCTTCTAGAAGTATAGTAAATATAAATGCTTCTCGTGCAAAAACTTTCTGGGTCAAAACTTACTCGTGTGGTGGAGGAAGAATGTAAAATGCATGAAAAATTAAACGTACGCTTTTCATCCAACTTCGTATAAAACAAGGAGAAGTGTGGAATAACATTCCCGAATTGAGTATTGTTTTATTTTTTTACCTTGTTGCACTCTTGCGAAAGTCCCACGAAAACATTGTATAGTCAACCCATCTTCATTCGATATTTTAATTGCGTTTTAAAAACTTTAAGAAAATTAAAAAATTAAACTTTTCCTATGATAGTTGTCAATTTTCCTTGCAATATGGTGCTGAAACCATTGAATAAATAACTGGTTTTTTATTCAATGGCTGAAACTAAAAACTTCGGGTAAATTCATGGGGGAAGCTGTGACGTATTCAAAACTCGTGTAATTTTGTGTGCACGAAAAAGCAAGCGAACCGAAAAAGTTCGTGCAAATGCATTGCAATGCATTTTCCCAAAACTAAGTACGCGAACACACCTATTATATACGTGCTCCACTTAAAATTGTCCCAGTAGAAAATGCAAATAGTATATTAAAAAAAAACAATTTTTTTTTAAATTATATTTTAAAATAACAATAAAAATTTAATGAGAAGTAGTCAATTAAAGCCACTTTTATCATTACTACTATGAAATTGACTACCCGAAATTTGCTTGGCAATACATTTCATCAACAAGAATTATGCATGCGTCGGGATTATTCAGCAGGAAAAAATTAAAGTTTACGACTGCCGCTAATTGCTTTATCCTGTTGCATATCCTCTCGTCTAGGCACTTTAAATTTTTTGTAAGTAGGTGTTCAGGTTCAATTTTTTTTTTATTCTTTGCACTTTACTTTTGTTGGTATAAGAGCACATACTGACAAGCATGGATTTTGCTTCAAAGAACGAGATTTTTTGTTGCAGTACTGTATCCAATTTTTAATTTGTCCTGTTCCCGCTATGCGATTAGATAAACTATACTCCAGAAAACGCAGTATGACACGATTAACTGTCGTCCGTGTTGTTTTACAGCTTTTAGCGATAGACAATGTTGAAGCACTTTGATTTTCGCAATACTTCCGCACAATTTATTTTCTCACTTGATCTTCACCCGAGGTATCTTGAAGCAAACATCGGTCGGCCTAACCTTTAGTGAGCAATACTAACAAGTAACGATAATATAATTTGTTTACATGGAAATATTTTTTAACGATAAACAAAAGCGTAGGTGATTTTCGAACTGGAGACAATTTTAAGTGGGGCACGTCTTAGTCTAAGAAGGTGACGCGTATAGAGTTCACTCCTTTTATTCAACTTCAAACAACGTAACGGCATCGATCATTCAACAAATATTTTTCTAGAAAAGAGTCTATGTACAGACGACTGGCTTTACATTTAACCTCTACTTTACGCAATACTTCTAATAGTAATTTCACTTGTTTTTCAAATCTGAAAAAAACGATCCCATCTTACCTAAATTTAATTATATCTTCGCTGTAACCTTTACTGAATTACTCAAAACTTTACATCAGCAATTGATTAGGTGCTCCCCAGAATCCGTCTTTCTAAATTATATTATTGGCCATAACTATAACGGTTAACAGTAATGATTTTCATCCTCGCATAAAATTTGGTAAAAGTGCAAAATTGCAATGAAACTTCTCAAAATTGGTTCAGATTTTACTCGTCACTGATTTGTGTTTTCAGCAACTTTTAGATAATTGTTTAGTAATTATTATAAATTACGTGTCGAATATGATCTCCCGCATCGAATTATGTGACAAGAAATGAATTCCTTAAGCACAAAGCCATATAAAAAGGACGCAAATTTAGTGCCAAAATCGTTTTTGCAGCCCATTTCCATAATCTGAAGCTCTACTTTCAGAGCAAGGCTAATTCCGATATTATTTTATGCCAAATTTCCGCTCAATTTGCTGCTAGCCCTTTAGGTAACGTACATATATGTATAAAGATAACTAGATTGAATTCGAGTTCAAAAAATCAATATTGTTTTTTTGTGATTCTTCGAAAACAGATTCGTGTCAACTCTCTCAATAGTTCCAACGAACGGAAGACTCAATTGAATAGGTAAGCTTTTCATAATTTCAATTATACACACTCGCAGTTGTGGTTTATTGCATATAAATAAAACTTCATGCTTAAAGGCATTTAGGGATATACAAAAAGCTTTGTTTTCTTTGAAAAATACTCACATCACAGTAGGAATGTGGTGACACAATTTTTGTATAATAGAAATCTGATTTCTATGACTGGGTCCCACGGTAGACTATTCATTAAAAAAATCCAGTTTAATGAAAAATTATCTAACGAGAGCAAAAGAACTCTAGAATTAAAAATTTATAAATTAATCTTGCCATCATCTAGTTTAATGCAAAACCAAAGAATTGAAATATTTACATACACCCACACTAATGCACTTATGGAAAAATGTGTACTCGATCCTACGCGATTACATACAATATAAATTCATCAGGGTAGGTAGGTACATACCTAGATTCCGCTTTTTTTCACATTATGCGAACTATCAAAATTCTTAAAAGAAACATTTGCTCACTCAACTGAAAGAAAATACAGTAGAAACTCAGAGTTGCGTGAATTTTTATGAAAATGTGGTTGAAGTCGTGAACGATTATTGAGCGAAAGTGATGAAAACATGAGTAAAATAGTGCGGGTGAAATGTGATTGATGAATTTGTAATGAAAACTGTTATTTTTACTGTATTGCGGTGGGTAAAGGAATTTCAAGTCGAATTGAATAAAATTTTTAAAATATAAATATAATTCGATAACTTTAGAGAGTTTTCGCCTAAAAATTTCTATGAATAAAGAAATAATTTCACAACTCTGGGCTAGCCGTCCTTAGTTTTACTAATCTGAATACTAAGAAAACTCTCGCAGGCTACCTATGTGGACTATAAAAACTCTCTGAAGGCATGAGGCAGCATATACATACATTTGCTAAAGAAGAGTTAAAATTAAAAATGTATGGAAAAGAATTGCTCAGGGGATAGGTTATAATCGCCAACTGTTTTAATGTCATTCACATATACTTTCTTTTCTGTATTTATTAAGCCAAGCTCAGGGGATAACCTATAATGCAAAACACAGTATGGCAGGAAGCAGATAGAAAAAAATATTAAGAGATATGAGAAGAGTGGCGAAGGTGCCGATGTATGTCAATCATATTTTGCAGATTGTATGCCGAAGGAAAAACAAGATGGTAAACTGTTCCACATTCGCACAGTTCGGGATAAAAAAAATATCAGGGATTTTACTTTACGGCCGAAAGTAATTTGAAATTTAAAAGGATGTGCGCGGATGGCAGCGCGATTATTGAATGCTGGGATTATTCTACAAGGGATCAGACTAGATATTTCATTAGAATATTGACCAAGCATATAGTGGTAAAGGAGGGAAAAGAATCCAACATTGCGGCGTTGCTCGAGCGAGTCGATATGACAAGTAATTGCCACATCGCCAATGAGCTTGAAAGCTCCCTTCTCTCCAATATCTAATGAAACTAAGTGTGTGCGACCAGCCCCAGCCCATATATGGGAATTTTATTCCATATAATAAACAAGATAAGTTCCAAGTACTAATTCTTGTGAAACGCCCATCGATACTTATTTTACTGGAAACAATATATTTTTTTTTTGTAGGTACTCCGCCTTCTTCCATACAAGTAGATATGAAACCATTGAAGTTCCATTGAGGAATTTCATATTTTGCTAATTTTGAATGAATGCACCGATCGACAACTTCAAATGCTTTTTTTTAGGTCTAAAAACATTGGCCTTTGGCACATTAACACTACCCAATTTATAGCCGTTTCACAGGAATGTTTTCTTCTAAATCCAGTTTGTTCTTAAATAATCAATTTATTTTTGTTTCCACTTAGGTTAGGTTAGAGGTGCGGGCTCCGTGAAAGAATATACGATCAGCCATATTGGGACCCTACACCCTACTTCGAAAAGATTTCTGATTTAGGGGGCGCGTTGAACTAGCGGCAAGAGTTAATTCGCCTTACCAGGTGCATCAACTCCTTCTCTGCTAATTACTCCAATTTTGCATAAAAAGTAGCTACCAAGCGTATTCCTATTAGCAAATAGTGTATTCGCACAGCAGGTGCTGAATGAACTCTTCTCCCCATCCATACAGCTACTGTAAAATTCATTGTATGGAGCTTGCATGCGCTCTACGCGTTTGCCAAAGAGGCATACCTACTTAACTTTCAAACTGTTTTTGAACCCTTTTCATATACATATAAGCAATGCATTTATGGGTCTGAATTATTCTGCTATTCATTTTGTGTTACTCTAGGCCCTCGTTTTTTATTTATGTTTTTACAGTCCATTATACGACACTCTTTTAAAAAAAGTCATAGTCTACTTCTGTAATCATGTCCGAATATGTTCTATGAGGTATGGATTCTTTTATGATCTGTACGCTTTGACTTTAAAAAATAACCAATGATTACAAATTTAATTACCCTTAGCATTAACGATACAACTACAATATGGAAAAATGCAAAGTCAAAGCCATAAGCGACATTAGTATAGAGAAAACATCCCTAAGCCAATGACTATGACCATAGATTAATAATGTGCATCCATACGTAGAAAGGAAACGCTAAACAAGGAAATGAAACGCTTTTTCAATAAATTTTCACCATTTTTAAGAGAGAAAATAATACTGGTGATGGATGCGCAGCCATATATTCTAAGGAATGGAGATCTAAATATAAGATTACTTAACTACAATAGATCAAATACCCAAAATTTATTAATACAGGTATAAGGGGTTTCAATTGTATAATGATTTGTAAGTAGCAAAACCCTCGAGAATCTTCACAAGACATGAAACGCACTCCCTCATTACCAAATGAGAGCTCCAACGGAGTCCTAACATTCTAAAATATTTGCAGTGTTCTTATGTAAAACGTACAAAAGTTTGATTTGAATAACTCGTCCGCCCTAAACTATTGTTTCTTTAGAATTTTTATGCATTATTGGAGGACGAAAACAGCACACAAGAAAGTATCGTATCTGATAATAACTCTAGTCGAGCACCAAAGTGAATAAATTCTGCCGAAACATTTTCTGTAAATTTCTAAGAAGAAATAATGCTTGTCTGTTCATCTACGCGTATACGCTCATAAAAATTGTTACCGACCCAAGCACTCCAATAATGCTTAAAAATTCTAAAGAAAATATTTGCAATAAATTTCTAAGAAAAAATTTAGGGCTTCCCTACATCTGGTCGAGACAATGTTGATTTTATATTGGAGCAAGGCATTGCCGGCTTATCATTTGGTTACGTCAGCAAATTTACTCATCGTCGATTTTATATTCGAGCGAA
Organism: Dioctria rufipes; assembly: GCA_963924295.1. Lineage (NCBI taxonomy): Eukaryota > Metazoa > Arthropoda > Insecta > Diptera > Asilidae > Dioctria > Dioctria rufipes. The sequence goes on along the minus strand of OZ002742.1, from coordinate 13,403,173 downwards.
GCGAGTCGTTACAGATTTTTGTTCTACTTGCCCAGGCTTAGTATGCTTGTTTGTATGGGAGGCAATCGCAAACATTCAGTGTTTCCTATGCACGTACGAATAAATATACTTTATAAAACCCTCATGTCCAATATTAAACAAAGAAAGGAAAGAAATTATAGAATCAAAAAGGTATGATTTGTACCTTATACAGAAAATACCTGCAAGTTGCACATTTATAGATTTCTGAGTTTTATTTTCTTGATTTACCAGAGTAATGTTATGGAATCTATTTAATTTCCATCTAAAGATATGCCTACTACTTCAATCTTGGGAACAACTTGTATAGTTGGCAGATTAGAGTGATGGTACCTACCTGGAAGAGGAGCTAAACACTCTTCGAAGACTTAAGCATAACCTGCGCCCTACAAAAACTAACGCACTCTTGTGATATACTTATATTGACCTTTGAAACCTTCTTGGTTTTAGACAAAATTACTGTCGAAAAATGTCGCAGAAATAGCCTAAATTCATAAAAGCAATAGAATCTTTACTTCCAACAACACTACTGGTAAATTACTATTGCATTTTGGAAAGAACCAAAGAGAGGGCAGCTTGCTTTCGTTTTTCTTACAAATGGACCTTATGATACAGATAGGAATAACGGCTACAGACGCAGAGTGATCTGCTAGAGAGACTTTGGTTCACAGGTATTTATAAACAACAGCTTAGCTCAATACAGAAGTATTGAACTCTTAAATTCCTTTCGTAGAACGCCTACTAACATTTCAGCAGAGGAAGAAAAAGGTGATTACAATAAATTGTACTGTACAAATCTACCTCCTTTCCATAGACCATCCACTCAATTTAGTGTTGCACAAAACACAAGTACAAATAAATTTTAAGGCAAAATATCGCGTTGTTCTAAACAGCTGAAGTTAGTTAAAACATGATTTTTAAGTAAGCTTATGTCCAGCCGCTTATCTTTTTTTATTCTAATAACATTTGTAATGCAGTGTCATGTCCAGCCGCTTATCTTTTTTTTGTTCTAATAACAATTGTAGTGCAGTGGAACAACTAAAAAGTAAAAAAATCAGACTAATTTCTGTAGTTAGTGTGTGTCGAACTGGGTTAACTGTTATACAGTCTCCCAGTTTTAAGAAAACTTCTTATCAAAAATTCTGATTTTGTACCCTTTTTCTAAGGCTTCCCATTTGTTTTTTCGATGTACTACTCTCGTATTCAATTTATAACTCTCAAATTCTTTATCTTACAAGTTCCATACCAGTTGATATGTAAAGACTACCTAAATTAATGAGTAATCTAACTGCAGACAATTTAGCTCAACTTGAAAATATCACGTCAGACTACGCTTCAAAGTAGAAATGTAAGGAAATCACCTCCGTACTGGTACTGACGCAAGTAGACTGCAGTTCAGGAATATGCAAAGATAGAGATGAGAGACCTAAGTCTAAGTTTCATATCATTTGGAACACCTTGTGTGTGTTGTGGCTACCATGCCTTACTTAGATGCAAGTTCTTCAGCAAATTTTTGTCAGTGGGTTCATGACAAAGACTAATATTTTGATCTGCTTGCAGCTCAGCAAATTTTTGTCAGTGAGTTCATGACAAGACTAATATATTGATCTGCTTGCAGCTTTATGGGATAGATTCGTTTTACGAGACCTCGCAGAATATCTTCAGCGTTCAACAGATCTTCCAGGACAATGCCCAGATTCACAATATATTTCGCAGTTTGTAATTTCCAAAATCATCGATGACATAGGCTAACAGTAATTGCTCCTTCATCATTCGCATATTCCTAGCCAGCAGCCAGCGGTTGGTATGAGAAATACTACAACGATACTCTCCTAAGCACATTTCGTTATTTAAATTTCTTTTTAGAAGACATGACTGAAAAAATGAAATTAATCAGACACGAATCTTGAGTTTTCGCAGATTTGAGAACTATGTGACGACAGCAGTAATTACTATTGATTATAATTCTGGTATCTGGCAGTGTTGATTTCCAGCCCAGCCAGGGAAGGCGTAGATATGTATGTACATAATATCACTAAAAACTAAAGTCTAGTCTGATGTCTCTTGGATTTCTCTCTTCCCATGACTCACTCCATCACGCATACTCATAATAAGATGGAAAAAAAAGTGTAAAAAATTGCCATGTTCGACTTGAATAAAAACAGTCGATGCATGGTAAATTAAGAAGGAACGTGTAGCACCTTGCCATTGCCACACATCGATTTTTTCAGGCAAATTTTTTCTTCTACTATTGACAAAAAAGCACAAAGGACTTTGGAAAAAAACTCACCGCTATAGAAATGCAATTCTCTTCTGTGCTATTTGGAAATTTCACAATAAACTTAGAGCCTGCTCTTTCTTCACTGTCATTTAACGGCCTAAATCTGCATACGACTTTAATGCTATCTTCAGCTGGTATTTCTCGTTCAACAGACATTTTTTTTGCTTCTTTTACATTAAAACACCGCAGGAAATTTATGAAGGGACTGCTGCAGCAGCAAACTGATTACTTCACTGTTATATAAAAACTAAATTGAAAAGGGATAAATAGATACAAATTCTCAACAACAAACTTCTTCACTTTCAAACTTATTATTTTCAATTGCAAGAATGCAATATTAACTTCAGTTATTTGACCAAAACTTCACAAATCTCCAGTCAACATAATTGGTTTGGAAAGAGCAATTCCTCCTACGGAAAATCACACGGCCATCTTGCGTGAACGAACGAACGGTGAAGTGAAACACCCATACAAAAGTTGTACGTTTGAATGTGTGTACAGAGAAAATAATAGAAAATTGAACATATGCGACTGGATAGCATGACACCAGATGGCTCTCTGTACCCTTTGATCTTTGAGTAGTCCGAAAGAGGGCGCCAGGCCCTTATTTTATCAAATTTTGGAAACTTGGGACCCTCGTCGATTGATTCGCCCTCCGGGGGCATAGAAAAGCACAAAAGGTCGACACGCCACTAGCGCCACCAACTTCATTCGATACTGCTGGCGCCATCCGCCATCGAGTGGCGCCCTCAGCAGCCCTCAGAAACTTTTCTTCTCATAGGTGGAGCTGACAAAATCTGCTGGCGCCATCTAGTTCGCTAACTAAGACCAGTGGCGCCCTCATCGAAATGGAAACTTTCTCAAAAAGGGAAAAATGTTTATATTTAGTATTTCGTGCTTTGGACAGAGTTTAAAAAGAAAGAAGAAGTACAATGTCTTGTCAAATTTTTTTTAGCATGTTTTGATATTTAGGACGTAGAACGTTTTTAGGATTTCTAAATATAATTAGATAATTAGTTAAGCTCGAGCATTCGTTGAATGAAAACAAGGATGCTTGAAAATGAATCATTTTCAGAAAAGTTCACAAAAGGAGAGAAATTACTTCGAGAATTGATAGAAATTGTGAGGCAGTGTCAACAACGTTTTGGTGGAAAGAAAGAAATTGCCACTGAAGAAAATGAACTTGTGATTAGTCTTTGTGGAAATTGGGAGGACGTTTTATATTATGGCCTTAAAATTGCGAATACATCATTATTTAAAAATGTTCAGGAAATTGTATATGGTAGTAATGATATCGGGCTATGGGAGTTCTGCCAGTCACATTTGACAAAGCATGAGCAAGAAAGATTCAACAGCCTTGAAAACGTGAGTTTTTTTTTTAAATTTTCTGAAAGATCGTCACAATCGATTTTTTTCTGTATGTGGGGTGGTTGGTGGGAAACTCCTTTTTCAGACTAGTTGCTGTGACTAGGTAAGTACTATTTTAACTTTTGTTGCACGGCTATTTAACCCTGAGGTTGGTAAAAGCCCGCCCAAAGTTTCATCCGCAAAGGCAGAAAAAGATGTTCAAAATAGAAAGAAATGATTGACAAGTAGCAAAAACATGGTACAGCCAATTGTCTCTAAAATGATTTTTTTTTCTAATTTACAATCTTGGTCATAATTTGGTTGTGCTTCTTTCGGTGCTGCATAATGCTCCAATGTTCGGGAGGGGGTGTGAGTAGTGCCGGGCGTATTTTAACATCAATCGTGTAATGAAATGATGGTATATGTCGAAAGGAGCAAGCTGTTAGGTAGAGTAGCATTTATCTGCGCTAGACATGTCTTTGGTTTCAAACGAGGTTCACATGTTCCCCCACAGTTTCTTGAGATGCTTCTTCCTTGTCCACTTGCTAACATGTACGAATTTAACACCCTAAAGCTGATATTCAAGGCCAGACACGGTCTGCTACCAAACTACATTACTAGACGTTTCACTTGGAGCACCCTTAACAATCATAGAATTGTCCTTCCCAGGGTACGTACGCAGTTTGGTGGGAAAACCGTGTTCCTGAGTGGAGCCGTATATTGGAACCGTATGTCTGATGAGGCTAGACGCAGTGCCTCACTAAATTCATTTAAATCTGAAGCTCTGGACTTCCTGACAGCAGCTATCTAATGGCCTTCTGCTTTCTATCCTATCAATAATCGCTGTGTCAATATGGTCTCCAGTTTTCCATAATTTATTCTTCAGTTGCCTCACATCCTCCGGTCCCGGGCTTGATTGTTTACCAGATATCCATCATTCAGAAGCTTCAACTATCTGTGCTGCACCTTTGCACTGGACTATGCTGTACATTAAGCTACTACTTCTATATTGTTATATTTTTATATTCTATATTTTATACTGTACTATATATTAAGTCTAATGTTATTTGCATTATTTTATTATTTGTTTTGCTAATATGTAAATCTTCTATGTAACTTTCTAAGACGTGCCCAGCGCTATGCGTGCCTTTGGCAGGGGTACTCAAATAAATAAATGTTTATGTTTATCTTAGGCAAAACAGATTGACATCGGTGTGCTTTAAGATTCAGTAGCTGAATTTATTGGAAAATCATTGCATTCCAATTAGTTTATCATAAAAATATGTACGACTATATTCCAGATGGCTTCTACTATCTTTTCTTCATAAATCTGATCTATGTTATTTTGTTCGTATTTTTCAGATATCTACAAAACGTGGTAAACTCAGAGCCTTAATACGAGCATCTTTAAATGAACGTTCTCTGGAGCGTTACCTATATATGTGGCTGGGAGATCCAAGCCTTACAAAACTGTACGAACCATGGGCACTTATGCTTAGCGCAGAAGCAGCAAATCTTCTACCATCTATAGCAGCAGGATTGGCCTCAATTCTTTTTGCTACAACAATCGATAGCAAAAGTCTGGATGTAGTAAAACCATTTAAGAAAGAGCCTGTAATATTTTCCCCAGCTCCAGTTGCTCCCAAAAAGCGAACAATCCCGGTAAAACGGCATATTTGGTCAACAGATGAATGTGAAAGCGGTTATGGCGGAAGCTTGTCTTCAGATAGTAAAGAAATTGAAAAGGAAATGAATTTAGCTTGTGAAGAAGATGAGCTAGCTAATTCACTGGTATTACCTATTAATGATAAAATTCATAACATTCAACATAATGACATTCTTACATTCCCGGAAGATTTTATTGAAGATGAAGACATACTTAAAAATATAATTCCAGAAAACGGTACAAAAAGAAAATCGGTTAGCATTAGCAGTGATATTAGCTCAATTCAAAGCTCTTCTAGCCTGCTAAGTGAACAAAATCCAAATAAACTAGAGATCAAATTGGCAGATACACTCGATAGATGTGCGTTCCTGGAAGCGAGAGTAGCAGAGTTGAGTTTGTAAGAAACTTTTTTTCTTTCTATTTCACATTTCAAAATCATTTAAATGAAAATCAAATTTAGAGAAAATAGGAGACTGCATCGTCTTTTGGGCTATGATTGTAACAAAACTGAAAATTATTCAGTTACTATACCTCTTGTGATCGGAAAAAATGTAGGAAGAAGGAAGTTCCATGTCTATCAAATAAACATAAACTTCAACAATGGAAAAGATGTTTTGTTACTAGAGAAGCGTTACAGTGAGTTTTACAAATTGCATCAAAACGTTAAGAGGCAAAGTGAATTTGCTGGGGCTTTGGATTTCCCACCTAAGAAATTTGGTACTTTGGTAAGAAGTTTTCACAATTCGAATTTACGACAAAAGCGTTCATGCCTGTTTTCTTTATAGAGTTCAACCTTTGTTGAAGAGCGTCGCCAGCGACTTCAGATATATTTGCGCCACCTTTTGGCATTACTTCCAGAGACGTCTTCTTGCAAAACCAAAGAAGCTCTACAAATGGCATTTCCGTTCCTCAGAGAATGAATCTCTAAAATTTTAAGGAAAAATGTTGATTAATTTTACTTGCAGTGCAGTATTTATTGTTAAAAAAAAAGGATTAAAGTAATTTTTAAAGTTTGTCTTTTACTGATCTAAGAGTTTCGGATTCCTAAAGCCTGCTCCAACTCAGCGCGCTTCTGATTGACTTTCGTGAAGAAGTAACGGGATACTGCTTCCTGTGTCCATGGCTGATAATAAAATTCAGCTCTTCTTTCTTCCTCTGGATTTCCAACAACATCTGTCATTGTCTATACAAATATTTGGATAGTGTTCATTGTTATGTCTATGAAAATGTATAAAAATTACCTTAAGATCCCTTGCCTGGCTGACTATCCATCGATGTATAAATGTTTGAGGATCTTTAGCAAAACTAAGGAAGAATTCCCTGTTGGTTTTCAACTGATTAATCGTATCTACCGTTTCATGAATTTTCGAATCTAGCCCCTGAATTTCCTGCTGACTTGCAGTGCTCATTAGGAAGTTATTCATCTGATTTTTCAGAGTATCATCAACTTCAACGTCGATATCATAGCATGCAGTTTGCTTGTTCTCTGCTCCACTCTCTATGAAGTGATTAATAACGATTGGATCTGGTGGATGCAATAGAGGATTTAAACGCTGAGGGATTTCAGCGAATTTCATTCGAGGACATCCGAAAATCTGCTCCAAATATTTATCGCAATTGATATACTCCCTCTCATGAGCATCTTGTAGTTTATGCGTTTTAATGTACTGCCAAAGAGCGCTTATAATTACCGGTCTTGTTTGAGTATGCACACCAAGCAATCGCGCCAATCGTGGATCCAACTTGAATTGAAGCGGTTGATAGTCTAGAAGCAACAAAATCGTGCAACGTACATTTCGATCACCAGGCCGCTTAACTTGAAAGCCGTCTGTCTCTTGAGTTGTGTGCGTACGATGCCATTCGACTAAGTGGTTGTCGGGGCCATATAGTTCTTTATCCAATTCAATTACTAGCGATTTAAAGAAGCTTGAAAATTTCCTTTTTATTTTATTTGGATCGTTTTTAGAATCTTCCAGTAAACGTCCTTCAACTCTCAGTTCCCATGATGCAACAGAACCGTCAGCATTTTCTGTTCCATCACCGGTCGGTTCTTTGCTGGGGTAAAATGTGTTGGATATGAAAATGCGTAGCTTTCTCTTTTGTTTCATTGGTCTTTTAAGAGCTTCTTGTATATCTAATCGTTTTCTCATTATCGTAGCATCTAATTTCCGTTCAAAAGTCAACAGATCCATGTATGCTTGTGATTCTGGCACTAAATCTCTTACCTTTTGTGGAAGGATTTTATCGGCTAGCTTCTTTTTCTTCTTTGAAGTGCTGTATTCACTTTTTGATTGTGGATTGCTTATATTTCGTGAATCCTGTGATCGTTTTCCTCCAGCACCAGATCCACTACCTCGCAGCCCACTTTGGAATCCCGGTTGTGCTGTACGTTGATGTAAATTGGAAGATCCTGGAGATGGAGCATTTGCAACTTGCTGAGGAGGCGTAAATCCGCGCTGTTGATTATAACATAATTTATATGAATGAAAACAAAGAAAATAAATTTATTTACACCGAAATTGCCCCCTGAATATGGACGCATATTTGATGGGGTTTGAGGTGATTGATATCTTTGTGGCGTAGGCCCAGGGGGTGGCGCCGGACTGGCCGATGTAAATCTTTGCGACATTTGGTATATTAAGTACACAAAATTATGAGACTTTCACTTCTTATTAGTTAAATAAATCACCGCCGACGCTTTTAAGATAGCTGCATTTAAATGGCAATTAGCAAAATTTATTCTTCTTCTTCTTTTGCAATAAAATCGACATCGGCCTGAACTAAATGTCAAAATGAATGTAGCTTAAAGTCTGGCTGCGTTCAGGAAATGGCTTACAGTTAAAGTAAGTACAGTTTACAGAAAAATTGTATTTTTAACAATGGGCCTATTTCTTTTATCAGCCAGCCCGGAATGAGAATAATAATTTTCGGCATTTTCAGATATGAGTAAAAAAAGAAATACATGGTACGATTGCTACAAGTGTTGACATTTAATGCTCTCTATCGCATTCTGAGTGTCTTTTTATGTATGTACGTACGGTCTTTTTTAATTCTTCTTCAAGAAAACGCTTACAGAAATCTAAGATTCAAATTTGAGGTTATGTTTCCTCTAATAATTTAAAAAAATAACTGACAAAATTCGAAAAAATGTGAGCATTCTTTATTACGATTCCCAATATTCATGCAGGTATGATGAGTCTCGTCATTCTCATGTTGACAATTTTCGTGTGAACTGGCGTATGAAATTCCAGAATTTTGACCATTTTTCTCACTAGGTAGAAATTTTCTGTTCACTTAGCATATTTGTGTTCCCGATTTGTAAGGCTGACTATTCCATATTCAGCTGTAAAAAATTCTTCCAGCTGCCTACAGAAGCTTGGGATTCCAACTATTAAGCAGTTTCGGATATTGTCTTTAAGGCTAGCCATAGTACCAAAGATTGTCCTTCGTGTGCCTGTACGAAATGCAATGGTCGCCACAACACATTGATTCATGATTTATTTAGATTTATATATATAGCGGGGCGAGTGGCCTTTGCACTGCAGCGATCACTGGCTTACTGTGCACCGCTTGCATTACAGTTCCTACAGCAAGCCCACTCATCCCAGGAAGAGCAGTACTTTTTTGGAAAAGATTTTTCAAAGTCGGCAGGCTTTAAGAAGTATGAGCCAAAAGCCTGGAAGCTACATTGCGCAATAGCTTTGCATTCACACAGCACATGCTCCCATGTTTCATCTTCTTCGATACATAGTCTTAGTCTACATACATCAGTGGGTGAGATGCCTATCCGAAGCATGTGTGTGTTGAGTTTACAGTGTCTGGTTAGTACTCCAGTAATGGCTCTGAGTTGATTTCTAGGTAGCCTTAAAAGATCTAGGCTCTTCTCTGAGGAAGGTCTCTTGATGTATCTTTTTGCTTGTCTGGATTCTTTTAATGAAGTCCTTCTCTGGTCCAGTTTTGCATGGTAAGCTTCACGGTATTGTAGGAAATACCGTAAAAGGGTTCTGGTCCTATCAGGAGCATGGATGCTCCTTTTCTGGCCAGTAAGTCTGCATTTTCATTCCCATCAATTCCCGAGCGGCCTGACACTCACTGAATTGTTGGGGGGTTGCATGTACCAAGGTTCGTTAACGCTTGGATGCATTCTCAGATTAACTACGTTTTGATCTTAGGTGATGAGATGGCTTTCAAAGCCGCTTGGCTATCTGTAAGGATATAAATATTTTTATTAATGTAGGATCGGCTGAGGTTTTCGTATGCATAAGCCCCTGCTTATATTGAGGCGTATTTTCCTAGGCTTTGATAGATGTTAGCTCTTGGCCTAACTCCATATACTCCTGCTCCTGCTCCTTTCTCGGTTTAAGATCCGTCGGTGTATCAGATTAGGGCTTGATTTGCTAGATTTGTATCTATTTCTTCCCTATGTGGTATTATGATCTTAAAGGACAGACGGAGATTGGGCTCAACGACCATTCTGTCTGGTATCGTATCCCATTCACTATAGCCATCTGTTCGGTTGAGGTTTCTTTCTTCGTTCAAATCCCACATATTTGGAATACTTTGCCTCCGAGCGTTAGGGAGATCAGAGTGGGGGCAGCTTTCAGAAGGTTTCTCATAATGTTTCTAGTCACTAATTAAATTCTCTTTTTGCTTTTTATTTTGATTTCGTATTTTCTTGAAAAATTTCACTTTTTTTCCTTTTTCTTTTCTTGTTACATGTTACTTCATTATTTCTTTCTTAGTATATACATAAGTTGAATTAAATTGAATTATATTGAATTAGATTAAATTGAACTAAATTATATTAATCAATAATGAATTATGTAATAGCTAACCTTAGTTTCGTAAATTATTATTTTTTGTACAATATAAGATGTAATTCTTGCGTACTTCTCATGAATAAATATTATTGTTATTATTATCTGTTCGGACTTTGTATACCATGAGTCCAGCCTCTTTTGCAAAAATGTCGCCGAGTGCCGGTAGATTCAATAGTGCCTTTAGAGCACTGGTAGATACATAGCATAGGAGACCATGAGTCTGACTACCGATTTGTAAAGCCAAATTATGATATTTGGTTTGAGTCACCATGTTGAGTCGGCTAGTTTTGTCCAGTTCCACAGCATTAGTGTACCTTTCTGGACTGTCTTATTAATATGTTTGATCCAATTCACCTTATCATCAAGAGTTATCCCGAGATATTTAGCTTCTTTGGACATTGAGACCTCTCTACCAAAGAGAATAGGGCTAGTTATGTTCCTCATTTTCCTTCTTTTGGTAAAGGATATAATTGTTGTTTTGTTAGGATTGACTGATAGTCTCTCTGCAGCACACCAGTCTTGAACAAAACTTAGGGTTTCTTGAAGCTTTCTAGAAAGCAAGCGCTCATATTTACCTCTGATAATGATCACAAGGTCATCGGCGTAACCTTAAGATTCAATACCTTGGTTGCTTAGTTGAACTAAAAGATCGTCAACCACCATGGTCCACAGCAGAGGAGATAGGATGGATTCATGATGATAACATGCGAAAACAGTATTCTTGCATTGCTTCATCATAAAGAAGAGCCAAAGGGGCGAACCAGTCTTCAACCCCTCATTTAAAAACTCAATAAAGATAAAGATATTTCTATTTGGATATTCATGAAATAAGGAACAATTCTTAAAGAAAAACTTCACAATCTATCTGCAATAATTTTATTTAAAACTTTTATACATCTCTCAAATGAATACAAAACTCTTAAATTTTATGAAATTCAACACTTCTGCAATATATATAAGTTCATTTATTTACAATTCAAATATTGTTTGCAAAATATTTTTACTCATAAATTCTATTTTTGCCAATCTTCTTCTCTTATAAGGTAAGTAAAAACAATTGAATTTGAGAATTGACGTTGTATTTAGAAAGATGCTCGATATGTACACATCATCAGTATCAAAAGAAACAAAATGAAAGAGGTGAATAAACCTTACGTAATAAAATAAATGTATTATTTACTAAAAAGAAAAAGAAAAAAAAACATAAACAAAGGCGGAAAAATACCGCAAAACAAAAAGATTAAAAATACATTCAGACTTGGAAAACATGAGCTCCTGGAATATTTTTTTGTCTTTCTAATCTCTTAATAAAATTATTTGTTTTCACACATATTGACATCCAGCTATTAGCGAGAATAATAAAAGAATTGGAATATTCAGTGCAATTCAATAATAATTGAAATAATTAAATTATTCAATAAATTTTGTACACGCAACAATAAAATTGGAAAAAGGATTGAATTTTTTTTGCTTACAAACGATTCTTTTTTTTTTACATTTTTACAAGTTCACAGCTACTTTTGGTTGATTTTTTATACTTTATTATTTTTTTTTTAATTTTCTGAAATGTTCGTTATTTACATATATGTAGCCATTCGGATTGTTAGTTTCGAAAAATTGACAATTATTACCTATTTAGCATGATTCTATCTATAGATTTAAAAATCTCAAGTTTTGGATTTCAGTCGAAAATTTATGATACATAACTCCTAAGCGTTGCATAAAAGAAAAAAACAAATAAAAAAAACAAAGTTCGTAAGCCTACGAGCTTTGCCAGAATTACATTACCAGAGAATTTTTTTGGATAAGAATTAAAATTTTGATGGAGGCTCAAATAATATGTTAGAAGTTTCACTTAGAAGCTTCTTCTGCAGTTACAATTGGAACAAGTACTGTTCAGAATATGTTCTAAGGTGAATTACATAATTGTACATCTTTTGTCTATACTGGTAATGAAATAATGACGTCTCTCGTCTTTCTTTACAGCAAATTATACTAATTACACAACTAAAAAAATACCTATATTTGATTTTCGATATGGTTTGGAATTTTTCGTTATCATAAATGACAAATTGAAAAATCTTTGGAAAATAGTCCAATATTGAATTTAGGCAGTGTATTTGACTTTTCAAACTGAACCAAACAAAGAGTGTAGAAGTCCGTTTACAAACGAAAATGATAACGTTTTCTCGTCGACCAAAGAAAGAGTGTAGAAGTCCCTTTAGAAACGAGAATATTAATGGAACTTTCAGATTTAAAAGTTCAAGCGAATATGCCTGATATTTTGTTTGGACTTTAGGGTCACATATTTGTTGTTATGTACAGGTATAAGCTCAAAATTTACCGCCATCCCCTGCTATGAGTTGATATTTTATACAGCCACATTTTTATGTTTATTATAAAAATTTGAAAATTTCAAATTTTCGCCCGTTACAAAAGTTAGTAATACCACGCAAAACAAATCTGAGAAATAGACAAAGCGATTTTTTTTACTAATTTATCCAGTCACCAGACAAAATTCAAATCTAACACGGTGGTAAGCTCTATTCCAATTAAGACGTCGGAAAAATTGAAATTCGAAAAAGAAATAAATTTAAAATTACATTTTCAGGCATTTGCTCGTCAAATTTTTGGTTTACAAAGTTTTTTTTTTTTTACACGGGGATTACACGACCAAGCTCAGCTTGCATGCAAGCCTTTCTTCCAATGTGAATGTGTTTTTAAATTTGACAGTAGAAGACAGTTCGTTTGATGTCTTGTCACCTTGCTTACAAGTTTAGGTAGAAAAATGACGTTTAAACGTTTTAAGATTTGAATATTTCAGCAATTATAGAAATGAAAGAAGTAGAAGAATTCGAAAAACAGGAGAAAATGGAAGAGGAAGCTATGGGTAAATGATTTTCTGGTAAAGCGCGAAGATTTCCATATACATATTTTCTTCTATGTCCCACAAACACTTATTTTCCGCTCTCGAGTATTAGTTTTGTTCGCCATCTTGAAAACTGTATATAATGTCATATCACGGTACAGAGAACACAAGATATTATCATTATGAACCACGTTACACCATTAGTGATGAAATATCGTGAAATGTATAGGAAAGCACGGTACAGAGAACACAATATACTCTCTGTCCTTTCTCTGTCTTTCCTCCAGAAATGTATATACTTTAGTCTTGAAATTACGTCACAGAACATGTGTCAAAATTTAATGAGAATTTTTTTGATTCTCTGTACCATGATGTCAAATTACTATCACGGTGAGTTTAATGCTTTTCATAGCATTCAAGTTCGATGAAAGCTGAACTGCTTACATAGCACTTTGGATTACACGGAAGTAGTATAGTAGCACAGCCTGCATACAATTTTTTACTTGTTCCTGTAATCTCGAGGTTAGGCAGAAAATATTAAAACTTGCCAAGTTAAAGTTTGTAAAGGTGAATGCAATTAAATTTATTTCAAAATTTCTGTTCGATATTGAATTTGCCTAATTTGGTATCGGATTGTATACATAGATAAAATAATATGATTTAGCCAATTTTTTGATATCTAATTTTTTCCCTGTAAATATTAATATTATTGTAATGTAAAAACGTACAGAGCGCCATCTATCTTTGCTATCTGTTCGTCCCTGAACTGATTTTTCATTTACAAAATATAATCTTGTAGTCAAGGGTTTAACGTAGTGAAAAAATTGCAGATTTTTCGATTTTTTCCTTTATTTGTATCTAAAGCCGTATCTTTCTACTAGTAAAAAAGGTTAGAACAATTTGAATAGCTAAAGTTTTGTTTCCAATTACTGATTATGCTTAAGTAAATTGAGCATTTGAGAAATTTTGGAAAATAAGCGATTTTCCTTAACTCTCAAAATAAATGTGTTCAAGATTTCAGCAATAGCTTAAAAAATTAGTTATTTGTTGTTATGACCCATTGCCCAAAACACGCAAAAGTCAAAGGCAATTTTGCTAAGCCACCGTTGATTGCTAAACAATCACCTCGCCTGGTTAACACTCATCAGCACTAATCGGTTGCTTACAAATTAATCCAAAAGCTGAGTCATGTGCACAGTTGACAATCAAGTTGAGAATGACATAACATATTGCTTCGCATAGGAATGTCTAATTTAATTGAATTTAATTTAAAATTTATTTGCACGCTTTCATCCTTAAAAGAAAACTATCTCGTTAGCTCAGTGGTAAGAGCAGTCGCCCGGAAAGCGGAAAGTCCCGGCTTCAAACCCCGGACGAGGTGGTTGTTTTTTTCCTCTTGTAGTTATGATTTGATTTAGAATCGTTAAAAAAATAAAAGTTCTTACAATTCTTCTATTCTCCATCTTTGAGTGATTCTAACAAGTGTGGAATCGGTTCCTGTCCGGTAAAAATATAAGAGTTTATAAAAATAAATAACAACAAATGTACATTTGCTTTACACTAATAATATTTCGGCTCAACTGAACTTGATTATGTCCAGTTGAGTTGAATTAACCCGATTTCAACCATAGTTCTAGACCCGTTAATACATAGATTTGAACCTAGTTTCAGCCAAGGTTCAACTAACTTTGTGCAGGTAAAAGTTCGATTTGAAGTTTGGCAGGGGATCATACACGGTCACGCATTTTGGCCAACTTGAGTAGGTCAACGTGGTTATCACGTAGATTTGACCGTGTGTGGGCCTGTTTGCGGTGTTACACGCAGTATGTCAAGCGGTTGGACGAAAATCAGATAAGTTTGATTGTAAGTAGCGGGCATACGTGTTTGACAACATATTGAACCGCGTAAGGCGATGTTTGTCATGCATTCGTCATGCTTGAGTGAACTCTATTGAAGAAAAGATAATAGCTAACAGTTTTAGCAGCTCCTGATATGTGTTCCTGTCCTGATGTTGGACAACATCTTTGACAAATGTGTGGATAAAATGCTTTCATGTCTAACATACCAAATTGGACAACATGTTCGCCGTGTATGGGCCGCTTTATATTTCTGTTTGATTGCATATCAACCAAGCACACTCAATCAAATTCCATTTTCAGGAGGGGTTCGAATTCAAATTGACTCAAACGCAGAAAAAAAAATTTGAATTTATATTAAAGTTTTCTTTTTAAAATTAGATTTAATTTAGGCTTCGATTAAGTTTGAATCTCATCAGTGAGGAAATAGTTATAGAAAACGAAAAAGCTTAGAATTTTGAGTAACTCAGTGGAAAGGATTACAGCTTGCTTAGATATCATATAGGTGTGCATCTTTTCATTCATTTAGAGCACTCCGAAAGTATTCTGAGCATCAATGTTTTGTAACTTATTTTACATTCAGAGCTCTGTGAGTGCTGAGAACGTTCTTTCTATCAGCAATTCACATACCTTACCAGAATCAATTACAGAATCGATTCGATATTTATTACATTTTCTACTGGTAAATCCCAAAATTAAAGTGACTTCATAACTTGATTTTCCATTTTGTCTTTTATAAATTCTGCCCCAGTCCCGTCCCGTAGGTACAATTTTGCTAAATTTTCATTATAATACATTCACACAGTTATTACAATTTTCATTTTGATAATAAGGCCACTTTAAAAGATCGTTACATTTCTAAAAATATTACTTTAAGCATAAATGGGCTTAGCTAAAAATTGATTAAAAGTTATACATGTGTTGCTAGTGCTCCCTTTTTAAGGTTGCCATTGGTTGGAAGTATGAATTGTCCTGATGAATTTGGAAATAGCTGCTGCAATTGAGCTTGTTGTTGCTGTGGATGTGTTGTTTGGGGTGTTATTGGGGAACTATTGCTTACGACCAAGCCGCTATTACTAATACTTCCCATTGCCATTGCAGCACTGTTGGAATCAACAAGGTTGGCCGCATTTTTAGCTAAGTTTCGTGTGACTTGATGATATGGTGGTGGTGCTGGAGTAGCTGTTGGATTCGCTGTGCTTGGTGGTGGCAATGGAGGTAAAGATGAATTTGATGTTCTTAAGTATGGATTTCCATATGTAGCACTGTATCGGGGGTCTATACTTAGGCCATTTTGAAGTAATTGTTGACCTACATTGAAATAATTAAGGGTGGATGTAAGTTTTTTTTAGGACTAATTATAATTGTATATTAAAAAAAAAAGAAAAACTAAAACTCATGTCATCTAATAGTGTAATTTTTCACTTACCAAGAAGGCCATTAGATAATGAATTCATACTGCTCTGTGGATTGGAATGATCGCTGTCTGACATGGCTTCATTTCGGTTTCGCTGTAAACTTAAATTACCCGTAGGTATTTGTCCGTTCAATTGCAGTGATGGCATTATAAGTTGTGCGTTATTTGACTTATTATTATTAACACGCAGAGTATTCATATTTTGTGGCGGTGGGCTATAGTCTCTCAGGTAATCAGTGTATGTTGTATAGCTGTCGCTTTGTTGATTTGTTTCATTTGATTGCTGTGATAATGGCGCAAAACTGTCAATGTAGTCACTGGAGTATCTGTCGGAGAATATGTTTTCGAAATAAATAAAAATTTAAGCAGGGTAGCTATGTAACTAGTATATAAAAACAATCTTCTGCGAAAGAATTAAGTAGGTTTTCACTATTCGTGACAGATGGAGCTGGTATAGTTGTGAATTTATTTCTTCTATTTCAAAATAATTATTTTAATATCGGAGGGTAGATAGTTTTGGGTGGTGCTTAGAAAAAAATTAAACACACAAAAAGATTCATACCCGGGCATGTGTTGCTTTATGAGATTATCATACTTGTATGTTATTTTGTAGCTTAAAGCCGTAGTACGTAGTTCGAATAAAACAGTACGGAGTTCGCGTCGGGGATTGGGTGATTTATATTCATTATAAATAATAACACTTAACATTTTTAAAAATATTTCCGATCAATTGTGATTTTAACAAATATCACTTCGTTTTTTCCACACAAAACTTAAGTCAACCTTTTACCAGCGTAAAAATACTATTTTTGGAGACCGCGTTAAATTTTTCCAATACCTACCCGAACTCCATACTATTTTAGTCGAAATCGCAAAAAAAAATTTTTTTTTTTGATGTATGGATTTTCAGTTGCCTTTCAAAGTAAAAAGTCCGCCCTAGCAAATTTTCAGTTGCATTGAGAGTAAGAAGTTCGTCGCCCGTTCGAATGAATCTAAGATCGTAGCGAAGTTTACGGTCTATTTGGGATTTTGAGGAAAATTATAGCATTGTCACAGATGAAGTTAAAGTTAAAAAAAGTTTTCAGCTTTTTCAGCTAACCGAGAAATAAGATTTTCAAAGTTTTCCTTATTTTTGCTCGGTTCAAAGTAGGGCTGTTGATAGAATTCGCAGCAGGCGGTTCAAGCCTTCGAAGTCGAATCCTTCGAAGCATGATGGAAGCTTCAAAGCATGAATGTTTCACCAATGCTACGAAGTATGAACTTTTCCTGGTGATTGCTCTGTAGTGTTAAGATTAAATTATAATATTCGAGACAAATTGAAATAATTTTTGAATAGTTTAAAGAGAGTCTGAGTTTTTCGGGGAATAGACGTCTTTTGGTAATGATAAAAATATATATAAATATATTTCCTTATATGTATGATTTGAAGCGTAGCGTGGTTCAAAACTTTTAACGATAATTTAGCACTCTTGGCTTCTCTTCAGCTGAAATTTACCACTTACACATCTTGGATGAATAGAGCTTTATATAACATAAAATCATGGCGGTTACGAAATGGTGGACAAAGTTTATCACTTATGGTTAGATTTGACTAAAAATCGATATCTGGGGGATTTTAGGTATTGCAAATTACGATTTTTTTTATTCTAACTTCACTTCATAATTACGAGCCAGTGGCCGAAGGATTATTCGAAAGCCGTAAGAATCACTACACTCGGATTACAGATTTTGAATGAAACACATAATACCCAACAGATTTAATGAGGGTATAATAAGAATGTAAATGATGCCTTTGAATTGAGCTATGAAATTTCAAGTATACATTATTAAATTTTAATTTTCAAATAAATTTGTCCATTAAACTATTGTAAATTTGAAAACATTTTTTACAGTTTGTTTTAATATTTATTAATTCTGTTGGACGTGCTCTGGATTGCTCAAAAGGTTGATACGAAATTTGTAATATACTTCGGTACTTCATTGGTAAAATGTTTCTGCTTCGAAGTGTTCAACTTCCAAGCAAGCCCTAGACGATTTTATATCCTCTGAGGTCGAATGCTTAAGCAAAACTAATTTTTTCCTTAGTACAATTTACAACCCCATAAATTCCATATATTAAGGAAAAATTTGGCCAGACATATTGGCGCCACCATCTTTAAATTCTACGTTTTGACCAAATATTCGTAATCCGTGACCTCGACAGAATCTGGTCATAATGACAAAATTAGGCCGACATTTTGTAGACGCTATCTTGATTTTATATTATATAAAAGTGTTAAAATATATTGTCATCCAAAATCAAGAAGTGTGCCAAATTTTAGCTCAATAGATCAACGGGAAGTAGGTCAAATTTGCATTACAAATTTAGAATCACGGTCACGGTAGCTTCGAAGCTTCGAATCTCTTACGTTCAAAGGTTGAAGCTTCGTTCTTCGAATATACTTTGGAAGCTTCGGAGTTTCGAATAGATTTCGAGGCTTCGAAAATCAGGGTTGTTGTTCAAAGTATTACTACTATTCAAATCGGAAAAGTTTTATGCTACCTGATAACTAAAAGGGCGATTTTTTCAACTACTTATATAATTTAATTTGCCTTTCTGCAATAAGCTGTATAAATTTAGATTTATCTGAGGCACTATATAGTAAACGAGTAAGTTCTAATTACATCTTAAGTTCTAAAACCCAATAACGTACCTTACACCATTGCCGATGACTGAAGTACCTAAAACATTACTGGCTAATCGAGTCGCAATACTGCCAGTTCCAGAACATGTCTCAGAATAGTCTGGTTCACATGAACTCGTTCTAATTTCAGCCTTAATATCACTTATATTCGAAGATCGATCACTATCCTTACATGCCTTCTCTATTGTATGATGATCTGGAATAATATCGGCTGGCGGAAGTTTCTTTTTTCCTCGCTTCAAGTATAGCAAGATAATCATAATTATCATAAGCATAATGGCTACAAGTGATATGGATCCAACAACAACCATAAGCATTGGAAGACTTTCTATAAAAAAACAACAGTAATAACATTCTTATTTCTGGTCGGTACGAAATAAATTCGTCACACTTACTTTGTGGTATAAATTCTATTTCCATTGTATCATTGCCATACTCATTTATCACGGTGCAATTATACCGGCCAAAATGTTTTGAACGACTTTCACGAATTATAAGCGTTGACTTTACTCCTTCTGGCAACGGATCATGAAGCACTGAGTAGTCTTGATCATTGCTGACGTTTATCTCATGACCATTAAAAGACCATGAAACATGCTTAGCTTTTGGCACACTGAAAGCGATACAATCGATATGTGCATTGTCTCCAATTATTCCGAATTGGGTACGTTGCGACGTTATTGTTGGTGGACGTTTTAAATAAACTGTGGCTTCTGTTCCGATTTCTGGAAAACCCATAACACTAGCTTTACAGTAGTATTGACCAACCGTTTCTGGAGTTACTGTTATTGTTAAATTCGGTGATGTTCCAACAACCTGGAAAAAAAATTACACAATTTAAGTTTGTAAATAAAGACAATGCAATTGGAATAAGTTTGTAGATTTGGTCTTTCTATGGTAAGAGGGAGGACTGACATTTTTTCAATTCAAATTCAAATTTCAATTTGTCGATCTAGAAAAGTCTCCAATTTTCATTTTCCTATCTTCAAATGAATTTACCTTGTCTGAAGATTCCATAACCCATACAATGTCAGCAGGTGGATTTCCATCAACATCACATGATAAGGATACGGAAGTACCGAGATCAGCTTCAACTGATTTTGGATAATGACGAAATATGGGTCCATCTGTAATTTAAACATTCAGAAATTTCTATTCTAATAGATTGCGACAAAATAGTTGTAGTTACAGCTTATATCTAGCGTTTCACTCTCTTCACTCTTTCCCACGGCATTATATACCTCGCATTTTACAATTGCATCGTGAAACTTTCGGGTCACATTATGAATTAACTATAAATGGGAGAGAAAAATATAAAAATTCGTTTACATCAGTTTACAATCGAAGCTAGTAGTACTGACCATTTCGGTAGTGTAATCACCGATAACTAATTTATCATTAATATACCATTTATAGTTGACGTCATTGGGATTGGCATCAGAATGACAAGATAGTCGAACTTCAGCACCCTCTGGTATTCGACCTCCGGCTAAAGCTCCACCAATAACAGATACAGAAACTTTGGGTGCGTACTTTACCTAAAAATGTTAGATAGAAAAGTGTGAAGTAGTGTTGTACTATATTTTTAGAAATATTTTCTATTGTATACCTCTAAAAGAAGCTTCGCCGATCGATATGTTCTGTCTGCAGTATTTTGTGCTTGGCACGTAAAAGTTGTATTATGATGCTCCTTTTTAGGAGTTAGCTTAAGTATAGATTTGGCAGTAAACCGTCGTGAATCTGCAAGTGGTTCTTTGACATATTCAATACCTTTTGTAAGGACATTTCCCAAGCCATCAATCCATGTTATCTGAAAATGAAAAAGGATTTAGATTTGATATTTTGTTTTTCTTTTTAGTGAAGCTAAAACTTCGAAGATGACCAAAGATGCAAGAGAATATTATGAATAAGCATTTGGAGGATGGATACGGCGAGAAATATTCTCAGAATGTTCAAGTAAGGAGATACAGTTGTCACGAGTTTTAAGTTAGTTTAGGAAATGACAGCGATCTTTCGATGAGATGGTCAGAACTGATAAGGTTAGTGTAATTTGAATACTGGTATAGAAGACTTTTTTGGCAACGAAAAAGCAGACAGGGCAGCAATGTTCCTTTTAAGCCTGTAATGAGGCGAAGAGTTGATTCCCGCGGCTAAAAGGGTTATGCTCAGTTATATCTCTCAGCGACACATTTTGCACTAAAACAGAATTACAAGCCAATCTCAGGCCTAGTATTTCTTGTCATATAGGAAGATAAGACTGTTATAATACGTCTTGAATGAATATCATAAAATAGTTAGGCACAGCGGCGGCACTTTGGGGAGCCTCAAATCACAAGAAGAAAAGAAACTATATGGATCCTATATCCTCTTCCTTTACGGAGTTCTTGGGAAACAGGCAACAAGATCCTTAATATTCCGGTTAACCTTTCTGAAAGCAGAATGATCAAGGTGGACTATCTCACAGAATCTTTAGCCTTCACTTAATCGACTATCAATGAAGTAGTAAATTTTTCTAAACCTTTTCAATCCTCGACACCAGATGCTGTCAATTATATTTCTACAAGATGTCATAGATATTTTGATATATTTTTCTCTGTTAACTGTTGCGTGCTTTCTTTATCAGTAGCGTAGGTATGCTAATGCAACCAATGCGGTAGCGTGGGGCGCCCTTGATTCAAGGGACCCTAGCGAGCCATAAACAGCGCTAAATCTCGAAAGAAGACTCTATATTGTTTTCTCTATAAACTGTGACTTGAAATTAGAAAAAAATTGCAATTTCAGTTTTAATTCATTTATAGTAAAACCCACCCAGCTTTCACCTCTCGTCCACGTTCATTTTCATAGGCAAAGGGGGAGGGGCATTTATTTTCTTTGCATTGGGACCCGCAAAGGCTAGCTTCGCTACTGTTCTTTGGAATGGGATATACATCTGGGTGAAGGAGACTTAAAATTCCTGGGAAATATTGAGTTCAGAATTCATGAAGACAACTGGGGTAGTATAAACTCTTTTGAATTCTATATATTCGAGGAGAGGCCGTTGTAGTCAACGCTGCATACAGAATGAATACGGCAGACCTTTCAGTAAAAGAAACCTTGGTAAATGTCAAATCTCGATACCATGATAAATGAGTGGGCTTACAACTTGGAAAGAGGTTAAAGCTTTCGTTTCCAGAACTATGTTCGGGGGAAATTATTTAACATGCAGCTGGATTTTTAGATGTTTGAACCACACTGACGCTCAAAAAGCTTTACTATTTTGGATATCGGGATACGAAAGATATAGTGGTAACACAAAGGCAGAATAAACTTGCTATACAGGAGTGGACGTGCAGAATTTTTTAATGCCGGGAAAAATAAATACTTGAGTTCAGGTTAAATATGGCATGGCGACTCCTATGATGTGAAGGCCTAAATGGATTTTGAAGACTGATCTGATTACCAGGCAATATCTTGAAAGTTTTGGAAGATTCACTGGTTTAACTAATATTACGGAAATTTACCAAGACGTAGGATTTATAGCCTTGGGAAAAAATTGCAAGATATCAGACATAAGCGAGCAGCGTATTCGATAAGAAGCTTCAATAGAGCAAATGCTATATTGATTTATTGGCTCTTATGACTAATTTTTGGGTCAACATTTTAATTTCGGGTTTAGATACATTATTAAAGACTAGTTTTAGAATCTTGATAAATTTAGCTCAAGTCAAAAATGTCACCTCCGATTAAATTGTGGAACTAATCACCGTACACTACTGTCACATTGCTAAGCTACTTTCTAGATGATGATCAGCACAACAGACACCTGCTTTATCTTTACCAAACCAATTGAAGATAATTTTTTTCAAGGAAATTTGAAGTATTTTTATGTAAGCGGCTTTCCAGGATAGTGAAAGTTCTTTTTAGTGTCCAGGCAGACACCAGAAGTGGAATCAAAAGGCATCAAGAGCTTTCATCAAACACTATATAAATCGAAGTAAATTGGGTATTAAGATCAACGTCCCTAAATCGAGTTAACTTTGCATCCGAACTGCACGTTCACGCAGGGGCGTATGTCAAAAGATAAGAAACATCGAAATCACTATCAATAATGTAAAAACCCACTAACAGCGCCAAATATCTGGGAATAAATTTCAACGGACGTTTTAAGTTCAACCCTTATGCAAAGGAAGTTACTAGGAAAGCTAATTTTGCACTTAGCATGGCCAGCCCTATAATGATATTAGGAACGGTCCCTCTCTTTCACACTGTTGATTACAAGCAGTTCATTAGGTCAACCTTAATGAACTCGTTCTTCATATGGTACATGGTACACCATTTCGCCAACATATATGGATAGAGCCTTGTGAAATTTGAGAGGAAAATGCTCTTAATCTGCACTGGCTTCTACCGGAAGCCTTGTGGAAAGCATTATCGCAATCAGGTCCTGTACGAGATAGTTGGTATTTCTCCGACTACCTGGTTGAGATGATGAAGAAACAGGTAGCCAAAATCTCCAATCATTCAAACCCAATTGTTCAAGAACTAACAAATTTCCCCCATCTAGACACCAACTAAATGAAAATCTCAATACTGGGAATAAAAAAGTTTCAGGTACGAAAAATCTAATTAATATGATTTATTTGTCCTTCAGTGCTTCCTTTTATATAGAGTTTGATGAAAGCTTTTCGATGCAATTTCCTTTTAATTCTACCGTCTGCCTAGCCTGCCGCCTAGGTCTGCCAATTTGTTCTGGAATATTCAAAAATTGCTCAGTTTTAACTGAACATGTGGATAAGAGTACAATATTTACGATTTTTAGTTAGAGATATCGAAAGCGTCTGCCATTTTTGGAATTGGTTTATCTGGATAATGGTAAATGAAATAATGAATATATTGACAAATATAGAAGAGATTCCATCAGGACTAGTACGTTTTCTTAAGCTAATCTTACAAGAATTAAAACTTGTGTCAATTCTCACATAATATGTAGTTACTTACTTCAGCGGCTGGCTTTCCTCCAACTGATATGCATTCCAATTCGATTTCTCTATCTTCAGTTGTGACTAAGTAATCACCTTGAACTATTTTTGGTGATTCTGGTGGTACCAAAATAGTTAATTTTGCAAATTTCGATCGAATTCCAGGTTGTCCTTAAAAACATATATATTTTTAAAAACGTCTTTTCTATATTTATGATGTTGATTGTGTATTATTATTACCTTTAGGTCCCGGTCCCACTTGACATTGATATCGTGCATCATCGTCTAGCATAACTGGATATACATCTAATGAAAAATCTCCTGTAAAGGTAAAGTAAAAGTATACCGTTAAAGCAAATATTTCCAGTCATTTTAAGTTATTGGGTTGTTCGGAAAGTAATCACACTTCAGGGGGATTATCCCCTACATAATAACGTAATAATGGCTCATCAACGAGATAATTTTTTACTTGAGTATAGTATAGTGCCGAAAAAAAGCCAGTATAAAAGTTTTGATTACTAATATATTTTCGTTTTAAAATTGGTATGTTCCTAGAGAAATAACTATCAAAAATATGGTATTATTGCAAAGAAAGTTCAATTTGTAACAGATATCGAACCTTTTTCTGTTTATTTTGAAAAACTCAAATTGATTAGTATAATTAAAGGAAGTGAAGTCAATAATGTTTTAACCATGCAAACGGCAAGAATTTTTTGTTTTTATATATTTTGCATACAATTTGGAGTTGTTGATTCATTTCATCACCGTCAGATGGAATGATTTGCTTTTGGAAGTTCGCAGCCCGCAGAGCCTGCATGCTCAGCAAGTGTATTGCTGTCTAAAAGCTATTATCCTTGTCTATAGAAGTACCCGTGTGTATAGAAGCATCTAGTGATTACGAAAATGCTTCCTTGTTATAATGTCAGATGGTTCCACTTGTAGAACAGTTTTGCTCACGCGCTTTGCTAAAAGAAAAGCTGTATAACTGAAGTATAAACAAAACAAGGGGTACAAGGTATAAGCCGTTCTTAGCCAAACTAACTAAACATGAGCAAAGGCTGGGAAGTAAACAAGGCCTCGATAGAATATAAAATCCACGATAGCTGGACCTCATGTAGGGAAAGCCGCAATAATTTTTTAGAAATCTACAGGACATTTTTTCCTTAGAATTTTCATGCCGGCAGCTGTTGCTTAGGCTACTAAGAATTTTTATGAACATAGGCACGTAGATGAACAAATAGCATTGATATCTTTTTAGAAATTTACAGAAAATGTTTCGGGAGAATTTTTATTAAGTCTGGTGTCCGACTGGAGTTATTTTCAGAGCTATTCATACAATGTGTATCGTTGCTGCCACCAACATAACAATTCTAAGGAAAACATTTCTAGTAAATTTCTAAGAAAAAAACTACGACTTTCACTACATCAGGTCAGTGATGTTAACTCAAAATTTCAAATTACTTGCAGCTGGAAAAAAATTACTGTTTTCATGGAAAAATTACTGTTTTCATGGAAAAATTACTGTTTTCATGGAAAAATTACTGTTTTCATGGAAAAATTACTGTTTTCATGGAAAAATTACTGTTTTCATGGAAAAATTACTGTTTTCATGGAAAAATTACTGTGTGTAAGGTAAGCGTCGCTGCACAAAAATACATATTTATATTTTGAATATATGAAAAAACTTCTGCTCTTCCATATTTTCGTGGTCATACATGTGGGATTTCTTTTCTCTTTGAATAAAAGGAAAACTCGGTTTGATTATCTTTGATAAAAATTATAATTTATTAACGATATTATATTATTCGTAGATATTAAATTCAATTGGTAGATCTTTAACTCGATTGTGAATTCAAAATTTGCTTAATTAAAATAATCTTGACCGTGACAATGAGCTCCTAACTGTCACCATGCACCCTGTAGTTTTTAAGATACAGGGTGTTTTGTGAAAATCTAGCTTTTTTTCTTAATCACCCTGTAACTCCTAAACGGTCCCCCTGCCATACAATTTTTGGTTCATCTAGGTGAGTACTATCACCTCCCGCTCTACTGACCTCCTAGTGGGAAACACCCTGTATAGAGACAGACTTGCGGTTAAGCGCAAAATGCAATATTGAAATTGCAAATCTGTCTCCGGTATTATTAACACAAGGATAACAAATTAAAAATTTAATTATCTTAGAGATTGGTTTTTATTTTTACCGCTTTTCAATATGAATCTTCTCTGCTAAAACGACCAAAAAATTTGAGACGGTTTCAAAAAAACTCTGTGTAGAAATTCTGGCAAACTGACGTTCAGGTTAAAAGAATTTATCCGATTTTTATTCGGACTCAAAGACCTGAACTCCGGCTAAAATAGCTAAATTTAGTTGGCATAAAAATAATTTTCTGGTAACTCTGTGCTTGTGCCAGTGGCGGATCCAGGGGGGGGGGTCGTGGGGGTCATGACCCCCCCCTAAATTTGAGAAAAAATATTTAATTCATTGAGTTATTTGAAAAAATATTTTTTTTTTATTTTATACTTTTTTTATTTATATAATTCAACTTAAAAAAAAACTTTATTCCGAAACTTATAAAAATAAAAATTTATTTCAATTAATGCTATTGTATGCATGTGGTGTATGTGTATAGGTTTTTCTCGGAATTTGGGTTTCGGACGTCAGAGAAACACTTCCTAAGCCACGAAACAGACTCCTCGCTACCACATCAGAGCCCTAACTTAGCTTAGTCCTAACTCCTATTATATTTCGGGGCTTAGCTTAGTCGAAGGCAATCACTCTACGCCGTTTCAGGAAGCTATGATTAAGACAACTCGCACACTTTTATTTTATTTATATATATATTTTTTTTACTTTTGCTTTGTTCACAAACTTTTTCTTTCACAAACTTCCTCTTATGGTTATTTTCACAAAACGTTTATTTTTTTTTCTTATCGCAACTTCTATTTTCTTTACCTGTTTACAATTAGTGTTCAGCCTACCGCGGAAATTTGATATTTTCATAAATATCAAACCATCGTCTTGTTATCGTCATACATTGTTGCACCCAGAATGTATTCCGCTCGCGACAATTTGCTGAAAGGAGGCTTTTTGGTGAAGACTTGATCGTTTAAATCTTCACCGAGTAAATTTTCTGCGCCAGATATGTATGTAGGTATACATATATGTACATATGTACATATCGTATTTTAATTTTCGACAAATCTTACTGAAGGTAAGATTTGTCGTGGGGCTTTTTTCTATTGAAACGACTTGGGTTGAAATTTAAAACTTTTATTTGTCCCAAGTCGTTGTATGGGAAATACTTTTTGTTTTTAACTGAGGAATTTGAATCAATTGCTGATGGCAATTTCACACACTCTAACACTCCTAACATTCTAAAATATTTGCAGCGTTCTTATGTAAAACCACTGACATTTAAAATATGGACTGACTACGTCCATAGAAATACACTGCAGAAAGTGGGCTCATTTCTATATAGCGTTCTCTTTCGATCTAAGCACCAACTACTAATTCGCACGTCACATAGAAATGTGACCTAACTCAAAATTTGTCGTTTTTGAGTTAATTACATCATGAAATTGGCATATTTCTATCTGATTGTTTTTGCCGCTAGATAGAGATAGTATCACTTTTCTGTTACTTAAGAACAGAGATATTCTTCATAGAACAGTGTGTCAGTGTCACTTTTTGACTTGTGACGATCTTTATAACAAACGTAAATATGTTTTCGACATTTTAACAGTATTATTTTAAATTGTGTCACTTTTTCACAAAACAGC
This sequence comes from Dioctria rufipes, assembly GCA_963924295.1. Taxonomy (NCBI): domain Eukaryota; kingdom Metazoa; phylum Arthropoda; class Insecta; order Diptera; family Asilidae; genus Dioctria; species Dioctria rufipes. The sequence goes on along the minus strand of OZ002742.1, from coordinate 13,375,476 downwards.
AATTATTTCTTACAAATTATATTATGAGCTATGACATTTTTCCACAAAGTTCAAAGTACGGAATTTAATTCTTAAAAATCGTATTTTGAGTTGTGCCACTTAAAAAAAAACTTGTAAAAATATTTATTTCGCAACAAAGAAAAGCGACACAACTTAAGAGGATGCGGGACTAACAGCTAACCTCGCCAACTGCGGTAACAAAATCTTAAAATTTCTTTTATATAAATCTTCAGAAATATATTTACTAACAAATTTAAGAGTTCCGATTATTTTTAGCAAACAATTACTACGTAAAGCCTAGTACGCTGTTCAAGCGAAAATTTCGCTTGCATTCTGGGCATATAATTCTACACGGAAAAAAGCTGTGGAGAAAATGTAAAATCACCAATTAAATAACATTTAACTGACTGAAGTAAAACACGTAAAATCACAAATTACATGTATGTGCCAAAGCGCCAAACATCAAAGGGTATATCTGTCAACTTTTCCGTGCGAAATATATGTCTGGATATATAAATTGCTGCGAAAAATGTCTCCACTTCATACTAGCGCCATCTGCATTCCATGATCTAAACAGTGACTTTTTCTTTCGAACAGCATACTACTTTACGGAATCCCAAACCGAAATTTTCGTTGCACTTTTACCCACATTTTTTTTACATAGACTTTGTATAGGAAATGAAATTTTCGCTTGAACAGCGTACTAGGCTTTAAGCTAGAATTAATTCTATGTACAGCTTTTCGTTTTTTTGCTCTCCCGAAAAGTTGAATTTTTTGAGTTGGTCACTTTCCTATGTAACGTGCGAACTGAGAAAGGGCTGTAAACAATAAATAAATAAGTGGGTTTGTCGAAATAAATGTTTTTAAATTAATTATTTGGGTTAATAGAAATTCGAGAGGTTTCACTTTTCAACTTTCCGCCAATGGATTTTTCAATGTTGGCACCGACGTATGAACTATTTTTGACACAAAAAATTGTACCCGCATGAAATAGCATATTGAGCAGTCCATATTATATATGCCAGTGTGTAAAACTGCGAAAAGTTGGGCTTGAATGACTCCTGCAGTTTGCACCCTATTCTATTAAAAAAATTAGTTTTTGTAAAAAAAAAGTATAAAACAGACACATCTTCCGCACCGCTTAATGCGGATTACCTAGTACCAAGTACTGCAGTAGGTACTGCGGTGGCCATGCAAACCGGCGTGGGACGTTTTTTTTTTTTTTTTGCTCGATGATTTAATTTGTAAAATGACCCCCCCCCCCTAATTTCAATGCTAGATCCGCGCCTGGCTTGTGCCTACTGTGTTATATTCTGTCTACATTCGAGGTAGGATTGATGGATGATGGGGAACATAGGGTTGACAGCCACATTTGTACAATTTTTGAATTCATGACATATGTTACAACGGTACAATTTGAGAATTTAGCGGAATTTTTAGTTTAATTAGCTTAAAGAGGCTTACAGACTTGAATTTAATAGACAGGAAACTGATTGACTGTATAAGTATAAGCACAAATGAAAGTATGATATCAGCAAAGGAACTTTTAGATTCCGGAAAGAAGACTGAAATGTTAAGTATGGTCTGAAAAAATTTTCCAATTCTTGTAATTAGATTTTTTCTCGTTTAGTTATGGGTTCAGAAGTCCGTTCTATTGCGTCCCCTTAAAACTAGCGCCCAGGGCAAGTGCCTCGCGCCCCCCTCCATAGATCCGGCCCTGGTAAATGTTTGATATATACATATTTATATTGATGCTTTAATATACTTATTGTCCTTTTTTTTACTTTTGCTACGTATTTATATTGAGCCTTTGTTCTTCATACTCTTTTCTATACCTAAAACCTTGCTAGTGCTAATTTCAGAATATTTTGCTACTGAGTGATATACATCTTAAGGCGGTGCTACACCAATTTGCTACGCCATGAAATTTCTAAACGGTCGCACACTGAATCACACCCACCCTAATTTCCAGATCTGGCAATTTCGGATTATTACTAGTTTCTGCAAAAACTTTTTAGACGGCAAAACCTTTACATCAAATGACTTGGATCAGTTATCTGGCAGCAAAGATCAGAAATTTTATGAGTGTGGCATCATGCTACTGCCAGAAAAATTGCAAAAAGTTTTCGACATAAAATTGGGGAATATATAATTCAATAAAAAATTTATATCCTATAAGAAAATCGATCGTCTTTCATTTCCACAAAAACAAAACAAAACAAAAAAAAATGAAACGGAAACTACTTTCCGAACAATCAAATATACATATATAAAAATATTCAAACATACCTTCTTCATCACTACCAATCATCGAGTATCTTTCGAATCCGCTTAAATTTCTATGCTCCCCAAGACCAAAATCATCTTTAGTCCATTGTAGTGAACCTTGTTTATCAATAACCCGACAGGGTAAAGTCACCCTTGATCCAACGATTGCTGTTTGATCCTGCGGTTCCATGGCAAATCTTTGACCGCTGCTACTATGCTTTTCGTTGTTGGTAGTAGGGATCACAACTTTTCCAGCTTCTGCTATCCGCACTAATATTAATATAATTGGGAAAAATATTACTATGTATGTCTTTCGTTGCTGCTTCATTTTTCTCGATTGATGTAATTTTTCTAATTATTACATTAGAAAATTTCTCCCAGTTTTGCTGAGAAGTCATAAGAGTTGTTGTTGTGTCATTGTTCTCTTCATTTTAAATTGAAATTTTGTTTTCCTTCTTTTTTTTTTAATTTGGAAGGCAGCAACTGTTGGAGAACTGCAAATAGAAATAAATAAATGCAATTAGCGAAAGGGAGAAAAAGAAAAAAAATATTTCAATATTTTTTATTATGAGTAATAAAGAAGAAGAGCATAAAAGGTTTTATTTTCCGAGACTAATTTTAGTTTTCCTATTTAAAGTCTGTTAATTTTTTGTTTAACTAAATTAAATACAAATATAAATATATTTGTTTTACAATAAAGAGTGCAGAGCTCAATTTGTTTCCTTGGAGCCCACAGGGTGGGTCAACTTGTACTGACTGTTAGAATGCATATAACTTTGATTTTTTTACTTTTTTTTTAATGAAAAAGTGAAAAATAGTATCCCTTAAATGATTTCCATTTTCCTGTTGGCAATTAATGGCTCTTTTTAAGGAATTTATCATTACGGTGTGCAACGTTTCTGGCCACATATTTGCAATTTATGTTCGAATATACTGCTCTGGTTCCTGAATGTTCACTTAAATTCGGTCCCTTCAAGAAAAAAAAAATCAGGGGCCGTCAATTCTGGGAATGAGAGAGCCATGTGAAATTATTTTAAATTATTCGGTTATCGATCCCCATTGTCATTGCTCTATTTTGTTGGAACCATATGCCAGGATTATTCAGAACTGTCGAATGTAAAAAATTTTCTAACATGGGCTGGTAGACCGCCCCAAAGATGGTTTGTGGATGCTCAAACATTCATCTTCGAAAAAATATGAATCGATAACTGTATCGGCTTTACTTCCATACCATTAAAGTCCTAGACTATCAAGTTAAGGATAGTCTGTGAGAGTTGCAAACCCTTAAAAATCTATCAAAAGAGAAATGAAGTTACCCTCATGTGGGTACCTGGACATGAGGGCCATAAAGGAAATAAAATTGATGACGGACTATCCAAAAGAAGATCGGACCAGAACCATTTTGTAGCACTACAAAGTATTACCTGAGAGCTACCGTAAATAGCTAAGAGAAAACGCTAAACCGAAAAACTCACTTTTCTCTCTACAGGGGCCGGATTCACTAACTGTGAGATTGTGGAGTTGTGGAGATGAGAGCTCTTTTGCCACTTAACTCCTCACTCGGAATTCTGTAACTCGGGGAATTTGTATTGAGATTTGACAAACTCTCTATTCCACTCGGCGAAACTCTCGGCTGTATTAGTTGTGGAGAAGTAAGAAAAATATTTCTCAAACTGACAGTACTGTTGCTTTTGTTGTGTTTTGTGAAGGTAACTAGGGTTTTCAAATTAAATTATGGGCTCACCGCATATCCTGGCTATGTTTACAAAAACAAATTATGGAAATCCTAGCAAATACTTACAGAGAAATAAGGATTTTGGTGTCCCCGCTAAAAATTTTAAATCACGCGAAAATGGTCAATTGTCCATACAGAAGCGATACAATAAAAATTTTAAATATGCACGTTAAAACTTGTATGTAGGGATTAAATCGCATGTACATTTTGTCTCCTAATTAGATATGTAATTAGTTTTTGAGTCCGATAAATGGTTTTGGAGATAACTGCAAAAGAAGTGAATCAGTCCTTCTTAAGATGAAAAAATTGTCGTTTTTTGGTACAAAAATGGACATATTTTCAACTCATCATTATGAAGAATTGGTATTCATTTTTCAGGAGAAAAATGTTCGCAACAGAGTACTAATGAATGTGAAACAAATAACGGATATGACCCAAGTGCAAAAATTCCGTCTTTCGGCGGTAAAAAGTCAGTTATGAAGTTATAATTATCAAAAAAAAAACTACACCACTCGATTACCGGGTTCTCCTTCTTTAATTTGATACCAAATATGACGTATTTTGAACAACTCCCCGCCCCCCCCCCCCGAAAAAGCCCTTTCCTCAAAAATTTGTCATCTATATTTTTGTACTCTAGACCCTAAATCAGAAGGAAAAAACCCCAATGCTCTACGACCATCCCACACAGAGTTAGCCGTCCTTAAATATTGCGATACTTCTCACATTTTCTCTACTTCCCAAGTATGTTAGAGAATCGCGAATGGACAGTTAGAGAGTTTTTTAATCGGGGAAGACGAAAATTCTCATCTCCCAAGCCTCCAAATTCTCCGAGTTACAGAATCTGTCCCCAAGTCGGAAATTTCTTATCCCTTGATTTTTCGCAAGAAATTACTGATTTCTTACATTGTTCCTCGAGAATGATTTTTTGAACGAACGCTTTTATCAAGAAAGAATGTATAAAATTAAGAGTTTCTTACGAATAATGAAAAAATAAGTATTTCCCGAACCTTTACTATATAAGGGAAATATTCGTTGTTGGAGGGTAGAAATGTGAGATTTTCAGTTCAGGGTCTTCGTTTTTGATTTTCGATGCGACAGCCTACACAGTAAAAAATTTGCACAAAGCTTAGGTATTTTTCGATAAGATTAGGGATATTCCCTAAAATGTACATTTTAATGAAAATGTAGGGAATATTCCCTACATTTTAGGGAATATTCCCTAAAGTGTAGGTTTTTTTATACCCTAGATGAAATCATAGGGGTATACTAAGTTTGTCATTCCGTTTGTAACACCTCGAAATAATGATGGTAGAGAAAAATGGATTGGAACCTATTCATAATATTAAAAGTTATTTCAATTTTTGCATGTCCGTCCGTCCGTCCGTCTGTCCGTCCGTCCGTCCGTCTGTGCGCACGATAACTCGAGAACGCGTATACTTAGAGAGCTGAAATTTTGTACACGGACTTTAAAAAAAAAGTAAAATTAAGTTCGAAAATGAGACAAATCGGGCAACTCCTTCGTGGGGTTGCCATATAAAAATTTCGTTTTCCGCTATATATTTGGACACTACCTGAGAACGTATCGACGTAGAGAGCTGAAATTTCGTACATGATGTTTTTACCACATTAGCAAATAAAATGTCAAAAATGGACCAAATCGGGCAATTCCTTCTTGGTGTTGCCATATAAAAATTTCGGTTTTTTACGTATACTTTGAAAACGATCAGTCCAAGACATTTTTATTGTACTAAAAACTTTTGCAGAATACGAAATCCTATAAAATTGCTTATAACCATTTTTTCTGTGCGACAAACTACTCTAGAAATATATGCGAAAAACAACATCAAAATCAATACTTGAATAGATCGGTGACCATACGAAATTTAATACGGGCATTCATCTAGGGTATCATAAGAATTGGTCTTAGACCAATTCTAGCTTTTTTACTTTTTTTCTTAAATTTTAGGGAGAATTCCTTACATTTTAGGGAATAGTCCTATACTCAAAGAGAATAGAAACAGATTACGCATCAACAAAGGCGTAATTTGAAAAATATAAAATAAAAAATGAATGCAAATTTTGAAAGAAGGAATTGCATGTAGCATTTAAAGAAATTGAGAAAGTGTGTGACAAAGACAAATATAATTGTGTTTTTTTTTAAGGAGAAATATTTACATTTTTCAATAACCATCACGTAGTTTTTTACACACTGGCTAATAAGGGTGTAGTGGTTCGCTGTTGTTTTTTATACACTGGCGAATAAGGGTCTACTGTTCAAGAGGTATCTCTTGTTAGTATACGACGCTCGCCGGTAAGGCACTGCCCCAGGCAACCATGTAAATGTTCGATTATCCTCATTAAACTTTCAAGGATCATGTGGTATTATTATTTCAAGTTTACTGCCACTTTTTTTCGGTAGTTTTATGGCAGCGCGTCTATGCCGAGTCGCTCATTTCCGAACACTTGGCCAACCACTTTGTACTTTTGCATATCAAACACCGAAAACCGAAAACTTCTACACCGAAAATTCGCTTTTACACATCAACAAAAGTCGAAAACTTCTTCCGGATAAATAGAAATGACATTTAAACATTTTACAAAAGTTGGATGATGAGGGCTCATACACAAAAACGTATTTTAATGTTATCCCTTAAATGGTGGTTCCTATCCATAATATTATAAAAAAAAAAACATTTTCCCGGCAAAATTTAAGAATGTTTTTGTAAACACTCCAAAAGTGAGGTTAAGTAACACTGAAAAAAATTTTCGTAGAAAAATTCTTAGTTAATCCTATTTCCCTTGATTTTTTTAATCATTGGAGGAAAATCTTGTTTTAAAGATTAATAAATTGAGTTTTTCAGTTTACATTTTCGGTTCTGCTTTTTGATGTGCAAGGTAGGTAGCTAGGTAGGTTTTTGTTGCATGAAAAGAGAAAAAAAAAAGAAAAAATTATCAGGTCCAAAAATAACAAGATTTAATAAGGATATAATTCCCGAGAGAAACAAACAACTGACGAGCCGATGTTTTTGTTGTTTAATGATAAGTTTATTTTCAGTATCCACATTTTTTTAGGGTCATCATAAACGAACCATTAACCTGGTACGGCAGAAGGGGATCCAGTCAGAGCATCAGTATCGTAACTGTTGTTTCCACTGCTGTCAAGTCGACATAGGGTCAGCTTGCTCGAGGCACCACTGTGTCCCTAGCAGAATAGTACCCGTTCAGGCGGTCATAAGGACAGTGAGTAAAATAAAATGCAGCAAATAATAAGGTCAAAATTAAAAACTATTTTGTTTTATTAAAAAAGTATACTTTTTAGGGTTCCGTACCCAAAGGGTAACAACGGGAGCCCTATTACTAAGACTTCGCTGTACGTCCGTCCGTCACCGAGTTGTATCGCATGAACCGTAATAGGAAGACAGTTGAAATTTTCACAGAGTGTGTATTTCTATTGCCGCTATAATAACAAATAATAAAAATGAAATAAAATTAAAAATTAAAGGACCCCATATAAGAAACGTGATTTTTTCGGTGTTTTTTTCCTAGTTTTATTCTCATTCTTTATTATTATCATAAGTAGGCATTTTTTTTCAAACGATTTTCAAATGACAGCATTATTTTTTCACTTGACGCCTACTCTCATATGAAAAAATAAATAAAAAGTACATAGTGGTAAATTTTGTACGATGGTACGGAACCCTTCATGCGCGGTTTTTTTTTTTGATGATGGTATTTGATGGTATTTCGAACCCTAAACAACTCTTTTTCTTAACAAATTGCACAAACTAAAAAAGTTTTTTGTAAATTTCAAATAATCCAACAGAATCAACATAATTCACACCAAGAATTTATTTGCTGATCTCATCATCCAGCATCCAGCATCCACTTTGAAAAATAAAATGAATGCATTTTGTGGATTTTCCGCCATCTAACCAGAAAGTCATCAGTCGAAAGGGTTTTTTTTTCTCTCCATTTTTACTATAATTTATTTTCTAACAGCTCTTTTACTTTGTTTAATGTTTAATCTCAAGAATTGCTCAAGTTTAATAATAATTTTCACAATTTATAAAAGTCGATGTTGAAAACTTCAAAAAACTTGTTCGTTGCCTGCAATTTTTCATTCAAAAGTTAACTGTGAAAAGGTCAGGTCACAAACCAACCTCCTCTTTCTCCTCCTCCACTATGTAGTATCCATCCATCTATACTTAGTAGTGGTACTATGAAAAAGTAGCGCGTCGTCAACATCGTATCGTACGTATACGCTGAGTGTGCAGTGTGCTATCAGTAAATGGTCGTTCTTAATTTACACGAATAAGGGCAAGGGTTACACAAGGCTTTCTTTCTCATTTTTTTGCTCCTCTCTCCCTGGTTCCGCGCTATTCTTATTCTTTAACTTTTTAATTTAAGGCTACGCTGCTATTTTGTTTTGTTTTTGCTTTTACACAGAAAAGAAAGTTGTGTAGGCGACCACTGCCAGCAGTAACTTTCGCCAGGTCGGTGGTAGTATAGTATGTAGTAGTAGTGATGGGTAGTATACGTTTTCGTCTTGAATACAAAATGTGCATTCAAGGAAAAGCTCTTGTTTGCCATAATTAAAATTGCGGGCGTGCAACATGTGAGGAATAAATTTACCCTTGTAATCCAATCAATAAAAACTTTTAAGATTAACATTCTTGTAGGAGTCTTCCTTTGTTCTTTTGTTGAAAATGCCTATGTTGAACTGTGTAAGGATTTTTGGAGGTTTAGTGAGAAGGTGTAATGTTGATGTAGGATAAGATATGTCTGTCTTTTTTTTTTTACGAGGTACTTTACATGTATTTATGTAAATATCAACATAGTTAAGGTCGTATAAATTTAGACCCATGTTTGTAACTTTGACCGTAAACTGGGATCGGGTAACATATCATACAAATATATTATAGGCTATTTTATTTTATTATGCATGTTTGTCTGTTTGTGTTATACAGGAGTACAAATTTAAGGATTACAGGAATAAGAAGCAAGAGATGGATTCGACTGATCGATGTTTCTTTAATATTTATTATGAATAATAATAGCAAAGTTTTTTCTCTTTCTTCACACCACACAGCCTAACGAATGCGAAACTTTTCTTAATTTTTTTAAATTGTATATTTTTTTTTAGCTAGGTATATGCCAAGTTATTATCTCGCAATGATAGGACTGCCATCTGTCGATTATTAAGAAAAGCCAGCTGGTTGTCCTCCAAAATTTTTTTAGTTGACTTATGCTATGCTGCTACAAAAGAGCAAATCACACAACCAACGAATTTTATTTTTATACATTGATAGCTTCCAAACACATGTGGCAAAAATTTTATTTGGACTCTATGTAATAGTGTTGGGCAAAATCGGTGATTTTGGTGATTCAGGTCATACGAGTCATCTGGTATATGTGACTCATATTAAAGATTCGGTCATTTGAGGAGTCATTTGAGTCAGTTGAGAATAATCATCTAAAACGTTAAAATTACCTAATTATCGAATCGTTAATGTCAGAGTAATACTTAAAGCTAAAATTTCACTTAGTTTTTAGTCATTCGCGACTGATTTATCACTGCGTGTTAAGTAATCACTATCAAAATTGTGCCTTTGTAACTGATCATCTGCTGAACTGTGGCATGGTAGTTCTAATCAAGGTAAGCATTTACCAAATCAAAAAAAAAAACTGCTGCGTCCTGAGTAAGACAGTCTCTAGTGTGCAGAAATTTGTATAATTGCTTCCATTTATTTTATTCTTTAGTCATAGAAATAACTTTTATATAAGAAATACCTGTTCTAAGGAAATGAAATTTGCAAATCTAGCACAACTGCAAATTAGTTCGCATTAAGTATGTGTGCGTGCATAAATGAACTTAAAGTCCTAAAACGATCGTTGTAGGTAGAGCACTAGGAAATGTATTATATGTAGATAATATTTTAAATTATACAAATTATTTATCATGTGCCTTAAATGCTTGCATTGGAACCCTTTTCCATCTTTGTGCACGTGCAGAATGGAGGTAAATACCAAAACTGCGATTTGACGACTAAGTTGCCATCAATAAACATTTATTCAGAAAGGAGTAACTGCTGGGTGAACAATTGAGCATTTCTCTTTATCTTTTTACTTATGGTATATATCTAGTTGCATGCATGCCCCTATAAATAATAATATTACGTACAATAGAAAAAGAGACGTCTAATGGAAATGGATACTTTGCGTGAAATGACTGTAATTAAGTACGGGAATAAACAATTTTTGGCGAATCGTATTACAGAAAAGGGCAAGCGACATCTATAAAGTACGGACATAAACAACTTTGGGTTTGGAGAATCGATGGTTCTAGAATAAAATTCTCCGGAAGGATCTAGGAGAATATGTAGAGTATAAATATGACACTTGTCACCAACAGAAGGCAGTCTTATCTCAAACAATGACCCAGTTTAGACAGGTCAGTATGCTGACTCTGCCGCACGCAATCTGTAGGTAAGGTGATACTTCATTACTGCCTCCAACCATCTTCTTACCGACAAGGTTCTGTGAGGCAGAGACAGCATACTGACCCATCTAAACAGGGTCAATGAAGCGAACGCAGTAAATAGAACAAAGTGTGTTAATTGGATTGCGAATATTTGAAGTATAGAGTACTAGTGGAGTTGATTTGTGATATTGGACGATCAATTCTGTTCGCATGCAATTCTTTATGAGAGTTCGATCGATTTTATTCAGATACATCTAGACATCTTCTTTGTGTACAAATGTGCACATTTGAGTTCTTATCGATTGCTAGGAAATTGTTCAAATATTATATGATAAATAATAGCGGACCTAGAATCGTTCCTTATGGGACTTCATCTTGAAGAATATGATCCGTTATATCTCTTGCTTACCGCTTGTGACGTTAAAATTAGGCGAATTTAATTTTAATTTAATTTAATTTTAACATTAAATTTAGAACTATCAAGCAAAATGTAAAAGTTACTTAGGAAATTGTTCTTTTACCGGTTTTATTTTGAAATTTGATGATAAGTTGATTGAGGAAGTGAGCAAAAAATACGATTTTTTCTAACTCGCGAGAATAAATTCCAATCTAACTCCACTTTTATGAATGCACCCAATTCTCAATCTCAACTCCTAGACTGCTTATAGTTATAGACAATACCTTAAGTCCCCCTACTACATACATATGGGAGTATTTATGACAGAATACTTGGACTCGTTTACATCATTTGATCAGAATCACCCTGTATATTTACGTATACTCAAAAATATCTTAAAATGGCAACGGTTTTTTCTCGAAACAAACAATTTTTTGTTTTAACAAGATTACGTTCTATACTCTCACACTCTGGCTCTAGGATTACTACTGCAAAGGAGTTGTAAAACTATGGAAACGATAATAAAATATGTGGAATGGTCTGTACGTGTTTTATTACACTTTGACTTGCATACCGGGCAATAATTCAGTATATCTTCACTTATATTTTATTTGCGATTACCCCCACCCTCCTCTCTTATTTGTTCACAAACGACAAGTAATCCCTCACTTATGAGCTGCAAACTAAAAATATTCTGGAATTCACCGTAAAAATAGTGAAGTCGTTTTGTTTTATGTTCGCATATAAGACGTCGTCGTAAGCATTTGCAGGTAAAATAACGTTTTTATTGGATGAATTTATTTTTTTATCGGGATTACAGCTCTTGGTTAGATCCGTCAATACTCGTATTCTAGATTACACAGGATTTAAGAGAGTTGGATTTTTAGTATGCAATCGTAGAAAGGTGGTAGTTATGTATGTGTTGTTTCTCTTTAAACTGCGAATTTTTTTTTGAATCACTTACTCTGAAGGACAATTTTTTAGGTTTATTAGTTTTTTATTGTAGATGTATAATTGCAAATAGTATATATGTATAGGAGCAATGCTTGAAATTAGTTTTACGTGAGATATGATTTTTTATACTTTTTAAATTTTTAGGGCAAAATCATTTTAGTCGGTCAGCCTTGAACGTACTAATGAAAAATATAGGTTAAAGAATTAAAGGTAAAAAGAAAGGCACATTAAAATTTCTCCAATAAGAAGGAAATATAATGCGGAAGCGAATGTGAAAAAGGTTGATAGTGCAAATTAAAATAATTATTTATTAGTAACTCAAGAAATAGAAAAGTCAAGAAAATGTAGATAGGAAATAGCAGATTAAACTTTAATTTTCCAATGATCAAAACTACTTAACTAAACAAGTAAATGGTCAAAAACAAAGACATTATCCATAATTTTAAATGTTTTGTGTGGTCCATTCCGGAATTACCCACCTTTTGCGTCCTTTTTAGAATTAGTTAGTTAAAGTCTTTATTTCTGTTTTCAGAGCCACTATTTATACATGTTTTTTTTTTATGCTAAGAATCATTTTATAATGTTTCTAATTGAATAGTCATATAGGGTAGAGCGGGGCTTGAAGTGCCATTTTTTTTAATTGTCATCAATATATAATAAACTTTTAGGTCAAATTACATAATAATTTAAACAGACAAATTTTAAGGTTTCATGTATTCATACAAAAAAAAAAAATATGTAACAAATTTAATTATTTTACGTTATCAATCGATTTTAAATGTGCAAGTCGTTCAGTACTTTTTAACCCTCTTGCGGTGTAAAAAGTTCCACCTGTTTTGAGACCATGTGCCCCCTACTATATTTTAAGATTTTATGCATAAGAAAAAATAAAAAAATCATCATAAATATTCAACACAAACGAACATTCTAATTTAATATGTAGTCTAGGGTTATTTTAGTTGCATCACTTAAAAATGTTGTTTTTATATTTACTTATTGGAAAAATCTTTGTAGCCGAATTGAAATTCAGGTTGTTATTAATATTTATTTATTAATAAAGGTACTTATTTCACTTTTACAAGATGATCATATTGAGCAAGAAACTAAAATGTCGGACATGATTTTTTTTTTACTTCTCGCCAAATAAATAGCAATATGATACGTGCGCTCTTACGTAATGCCTGGCAGCTACTGGCTATATAGCGAATATCAGCCCAAGCCTAGCGAATTCCTTGCATGTATGCTCTTGTTTTATTGCCCTTTTATTATACGAGATATTAAAGGTGGCACTTCTTACCCATGCCACTTTTAAGCCCCGCGAAGACCCTCGAGAATACTTCCCAAGCCATGAAACAGAGATCAATATGTATGCGTGGTGAGTCCGTTTTCTAAAATGTTCTATATTGCTACTTATGGAAAAGTGCCAAACATTGACTTCCATGACGGCACAGCTCCATTACAATGATTACTCAGCTGAGAATTTATTGTTGTTTCAGGAATCGTAGTCATTTGGTAAAGATTAATTTTTTTAAATAATTTTGTTAGGAAAGGTATGACAATTTTATTACAGTTCAGAAGATAAGAAACCAAGCTTAAAATTATCAGAACACTATTTTTCTGTATGAATAATAGTTTAGGGCGGACGAGCTATTCAATTCAAACTTTTGTCAGTTTTACATAAGAACACTGCAAATATTTTAGAATGTTAGGACTCCGTTGGAGCACTCATGTGGTAGTGGTTTGATGCTTGTGTCATCAATAGTTGTTGCGGCTTAAAGAGAAAGAGATAGAACCAGCCTATTCGAACTTTATGGGAGACCAAAACAACTGGTTGGGAGGGAAAGAAAAAAGCTGACCTATTGGTGGCCAAATACATGTAGAATGCAGAAAATGTAGATATTTGTTAGAAATAGATGTTAGACTCTAATAAGACTTAGAGGATAATTCCCCCACCAAAAAAGGCATAACATTTTAGAAAAATTATTCTATTCTCATCTTAATAGCTTGATAATAATTTTGCTTCCTGATATACCCTGGAAGTACTTACGCCGTACATGGATTTGTAGTAAAAGAGCAAGGCAGTAAGTTCATAAATATTCTTAAGTGGTTCTGGGATAGGAGAATATAAGTAATTGGTATCACATGAGAGTGACGCCTGAAAACGTAAGAATAGCCTATAATATCATTAAAACTGAACTTTACAAGGGGAATATTGCAATATCCACATAAAATATAAAAAAAAGTACACAGAGGACCAGATGGGACCGTTCCGGAAAGGTTGTCGTAGAATATCCCACAGCAAAGCATGTTGACGTGAGAGTATAATTTAAGACCAGTATTAGAATCCTCGGAAAATGTGTGCTGATCCGATTCACTAAAATGTTTTGTTATTGATATTTATGGATAAGTGAAGGGACATTAGTTTTATATATGCTATATGTAGAGCCTAAACTACTATCCATACAGAAAAAATAGGCTTCTAGTAGTTTTAAAGTTGGTTCCTTACCTTTCCAAAGGTGCTATATACCTTGCTTAAGAAAATAATAGAATAGTTTTGATTAAAAAGAAACGTTACCGTTCGAAATAATCGGATCATGGCACAATCACACATATGCAATTATTATTCAACTGAGAGTTTTTGTTTGAGGAATCGTAGTCATTCGGTTAAGATGAATTTTTCTAAATAATTTTATTAAGGAAGGTATAAAAAATTGACGATGGTTGGAAAGATAAGAAAACAACCTTAAGATTTATCAGAACACACTTTTTTTGTATGTATAGTGGTTTAGGGCGCAGGATCTTCAAATCAAACTTTTGTCAGTTTTACACAAGAATACTTTGTAAATATTTTAGAATGTTTTAGGACTACACCTATTCCTGCGATTAGAAAGATTAGAAAACCGTGTAAATCGAAATCGTGAAAACGTTAAAACCATTTAAATAAATCGAAAGAAAGCTCAACGTAAAATAAAACTAAATACTTATATCTTAAAAAAAAACAAAAAAATAACGGTCTATTCATAAAATGACAAAAACGTAAAGATTTTTACGTATAGAAAAAAGAAATAGTAATTAAATTGTTGGTTAAATTTTTTAATTTATACCTGCAATCACTTTCTTAGACTTTTAATCTTTTCTTCGTGGTTGGTATAATGTCACTTTCATCACTCGATGATAGTACATACGTGATGCGATTCAAGTTGTTAAATGAATTAGAAACAATTTCAGATCGGCGAAGCTTGGTAATGAAATCCGTAATTAACAATTGCGTTTGGGTTTTGGTTAAATCTTTATAAACCTCCTCATATTGAATTAAGTGTTTATTAGTATCTCGCTGAAATAAGAGAGCTCGTTCAAAATTCAGGTCAATTTGTAAATAACCGGCCAAGTGCGAGTCGGACTCGCTCACGAAGAGTTCCATACCGTCGTACAAAATTTAACACTATTTATTTTTTATTTATTTTTCAAATGAGAGTAGACGTCATGTGATAAAATAATGCTGTTATTTGAAAATCATTTTAAAAAAATGCCTACTTATGGTGATAATAATGAATGAGAATAAAACGCCGAATAAATCACGTTTCTTGTATGGGGTCCTTTAATTTTATTTTATTTTATTATTTGTTGTTATAGAGGCAATAGAAATACACAGTCTGTGAGAATTTCAACTGTCTACCAATTACGGTTCATGAGATACAACCTGGTGACGGACGGACAGCGAAGGCTTAGTAATAGGGTTTCCGTTATTACCCTTTGGGTATGGAAACCTAAAAATGACTAGAAATATAAGTGCCAATGTTACCAAGGGAACGGAATTAAATAATTACTGCAGATTTTTCGTTTGTTTTTAAATTCCGTATTTTAAAAACCGTGTAAAAGTGACATTGTGTAAATAAAGTACAGTGTAAATCGGGGGATAGGGTATATTCAGTCTGGTTCATTGCTTGGGAAGTATTTCTCTAGAGTTTTGCATGACCTCTAATAAAGAGGCTGGTAATTTAGGATAAATGTAATGGATTTTTTTACACTTATTTTAGAGGCTCTAAATAAATTATCACATATAAGAGGAAATATTACCGGTCAAGAACGTGTCGGGCTCACGAAATCAGAAAAGTACCAAAGAAAAAGTACTTAAGTACAAGTACCGAAGTCCTGAATACTTTAGCGAAAGTATCGCGTGTATAAAAAGTACTTGTAACTAAATACTGAGACTTCTAAGATGTACTGAGTACTTTTTTACAATCTTTGTACTTGAACAGTAATGCAATGAAGATTATAGAGTTTATTTAGTATTAATATAAGATTAGGATAAATTCCTATGGAAAATTATAATAATGTAGGTATCACCTGCGCTGTACTAAAGGGCATAAGGTATAAAGTGCATAAGAAGTAAACAGAACTAATTTGCTACACTTCCAAACCCAGACCTTCGCAAAATTTATTGTTGCGCAGCTTATCCTTAATCGAGTTTTGTTCAATTTTGTTGTTTTGTCGAGCAATGTCCTACTTTGACGAGCAGCATGGCGGAAATTTTATCTATATACAGTGTATCCCATACGTACCGCATTTCCTTTATACCACGGATTACTCACTCAATTTCGAGAAATAAATTGTATGGTAGGAGAGCCGGAAAATGCACGGTGTGGGCGGTAGGGGGGGTTTACGATTTTTAGTACTGTTTCCACTTTACACCTTGTAAATTTCTTGATATACACCCTATCAAGGCGAGATTTATCCCAGATGATAGCAAACCATCTATGTAAGCTTTGCAATGAATGTCCAACCAGCCATACTGTCACCTTCAATCTTAAGTTGTAGTACGTCAAAGTCCAAAAATTGGAAAAAACATCCTATTTTTTTTCAAATTTTAACGATTTTCCCGCCAAAATACATGATATATATACAGTTTATTTACAAGATTTAGAGACCCCGGAATGTTATCTTTAATTTGACTATGTACACGTACCTATCTAAATGCAATCGTATTTGTGTGGAATTGCATAAATTAGACACGATTTCTATTGTTATTAGCAAAATTAATGAAATTATGCATCATAAAAACAGGAATATCTCAAAAACGGTAGCATTTAGGTAGGTACATATGCAGGATCAAATGAAAGGTAATATTCGGAGGTCTCGAAATCGTGCAAGAAAGTGCTATCCTTATCTTGCCTTTTTATCGGGAAAATCGTTGAAATTGAAAAACAAATTGCAAAATTTTCTAATTTTTTGATTTTGACGTCCTATAACTGCCGACGGAAAAGGAATAGAGAGATGGTTAGACATTTGTTGGAAACCGTAGAGGGTTTACTATCGCCTGAGATGCAAGTCACCTTCATAGGGTGTATAAGAAGAAAGTTACACGAAAGTTACATGGTATTAGGATAGAAAGAACAAAAATCACAAACCTCCGCCCTACCGCCCTCACCGTGCATTATCCGACTCTCCTCCCATACAACTTTTTTCTCGAAATTGAGTGAGGAATAAGGGAAATGCGGTACGTATGGGATACCCGTATATATATAGGGTGATTCAGATCAAGATGCCTTCCGGTATACCACGCGATTCCTTGAGGTAAGCTGATCAAAAAATTGTTCCACATACACCCCCCCCCCCCCCCCCCCCCAGAAACCTTCCTTTAGGAGCTGTGGCCGATTTCACCAATATTCCTGAGAATAAATAAGTATAACTTTTGAACCACCCTATAGATTTTGGTTATTGTTAGCTTACTAAATAGCCAAGAATAGTAGCTGTCGAAGAGGGTATTGCTCTGTATGTTTTAATTATGCATCTTTAAATTATTCGTAAATATTTCCAAAACATTAATTTTTTTTACACACAAATTTCATAAATACCGTTATTTATTTCAAAAACTTTTGTGTGTAAAAAATCAAATTTTTGGAAATAATTGAGAACAATTTAAAGAAGCTTAATTAAAAAATACAGTGTACTACACTTTTCGACAGCTACTATTCTTGGCTATTTAATAAGCTAACAATAACTAAAATCTATAGTGTGGTTCAAAAGTTATACTCATTTTGTCCCATCAGGGTTCACGAATATTGGCGAAATCTTCAAATCTTCAACTGGCCGCTCCTAAAGGAAGGTTTCTGGAGGGGGGGGGGGGGATATGTGGAACAATTTTTTGATCAGCTTACCACAAGGAATCGCGTGGTATACCGGAAGGTATCTTGTTCTGAATCACTATGTATATATGAATGATTTGTAAGTTCGTCCGTCTATCTGTCCTCATGATAACTCGAAAACGCGTTTACTTAGAGAGCTGAAACTGGGGTTGCCATACAAAAATTTCGTTTTTCACTACATATTTGAACACTGCCTGTTGCGTAAAGAGCTGAAATTTTGTACTATCGTTTTCATAAAAAAAGTAAATATAATTTTAACAAGAGAAAAAATTACAATTGGTCTAGGATCAATATTAATTTTATATCTATACTAGATGAAAATAAAAGTTAAATAAAGTGTAAACTCAAAGTTTTGTATAGGATCACAAAGAAGGGGTTGTCCGATTTAGTTTAGTTTTGAACTTGTATTTGCATGTTTTATAAAAATGCTTTGTACAAAATGTGAGCTCTCCGCGTTGTCGCGTTCTCACGCAGTACCCAAATATATAGTGAAAATCGAGATCTTTATATGACAACCCTACGAAGGAGTTGTCCGATTTGTTCCATTTTCGAACAAAAATTTACTCTTCCGTATGCAAAATTTCAGCACTCAAAATGAGCGCGCTCTCGAGTTATTGTGCGGACGGACAGACAGACAAGCGGATATGAAAAAATCAAAATAACTTTTAATACTACCATCATTATTTCTATGTGTTATAAATGAAATGATAAACCCTATGATTTCATCTATGGTATAAAAATGGGATAAATCGGGCAACCCCTTCGTGGTGTTGCTATATAAAAATTTACGATTTTTACGCATACTGTGAAAACGATCAGTTTTAGATGTTTTTATTGTACTGAAAAGTTGTTCAGAATATGAAATCTTATGAAATTGTAATCCTTTTTACTGTCAGACGAATCATTCTAGAATGTGAAAACCATTTGACGAATCAAACTTGCACAGATTTGTGACCATACGAAATTATATAGGGTATTCATCTAGGGTATCACATGAATTGTGCTTAGACCAATTCTAGTTTTTTAAATTGTTTTTTGTTAATTATAAGCAACTCAACTAACCACATATCTTAGCATGTAAAACGGAGGATAATCGAAACAAGTATGCAAATCAATAGTAAACAATAATGCAAATACAACAACTTGTGTACATACACATTTATAACTGAACTCATTATTAAAGAACAGAGTTGATTGCATCTTCTATAAATTATGTACATTGTACTCACATATTCACTTATTCTTATACACTAATTTTAATTGTAACAAGGCGATTAATTTGTACAACAAAAGGATTTCATTCTTAATTGAAGACAAGAAACAATGGAATTTAGTATAATTGTGTCCTTTGTGTCTGCATATAAGAATTAAGCTTTCACCAATGGGCAAATATTACACCAAGCTGCTATTTGATGCTATCAACTCTCATTCATGTAAGCTCACTACATTATTTCCCGCTTACAATCTAACAGACCGAACAGACATCATTTAATATCGGTCACGGGGGAGAAGTATAGAAGCGAAACAAACTACACACCACAACTATAATTTAATTTTGTGGACCACATATCTTACACTCTGGGGGCCCCAGCGATATTGAATTAGTAAACGAACATAGTTAGATATGTACATAAATATATATTTTCCTACATAACTATGTACATACATGGTCTATAGTGGATATTTTCTGGACATCATCCATCGAGTGTCATATATGTATCCACCTTTAGCTTTTATCCCAGATGTCCAGTCCCCCATATAGACATCGTTATCAAAGTGGGAGGAAAAAAAATTCGGGCATATGTTTATTGCTCTCGAAGAGGACTCATTTTGTGTCTAGATAAGGCGACCATGTGGTTTCTTTCATAACGTTTTACTTTCAGTTCACAGTCCTAACACGGTGTGGAAATTCTCATTTTTTAGAGCTTTAAGTGATTGAGAGGAGTAATTTTGATGGATTTTTATTTTTATGATTAAATCTTGGGAAGTTTTGTTTTTTAAATATTGTTTTTTGTTTTGTTTGAGTGAATTTTACTTTTATTCAGTTTTATGGGCTTTAGATTAATCTCTTCAGTTATGTTGCTGAAATTTTATTGAAATCTGTTCTGAATTTTTCAACTGAATTAGAAATACTTTTATTGGAAAAAAATCATTAATTTACTTTGTTTTTGTTTAGAGAGATTTTACATTATGATGGCATGAATAAGTTTTTAGAAATTGTGAGGTAAATAGCTTATTGAAATGTAGCCGAAGTAATGCCTGAAATTGCTCACACACATGCACTCCCCTCTAGTTTTTATGGTAAAAATCTTAAATTGCTAAACACTCATTATGGAATATTCTACTTCTAAATCATCTCCAATGAGTTCCGAAATAGACTAATCTAAGCTTTTTGATACCCTGACTCGGTTTCAATTTGCAAATGACTGTTATTATTTTTAGCTGCCATTATATCACTTTTGTTAGAGTTTCTAACTTACCTATATTGAGTCCAAAGAATCTGGTTATTACATATACTGTATAGCGCTGTTCTATATTTAAGTTCTAATTTTGTCTTGCTTCTTCCTTTTAAACGCATTTGTGTACCAATGATACTCAGTATCCTGATTAACCAGTCTTCTTATTGTCATCCTGTGCAAATATTCATTGAGCTTGTCGTCAAACGAAAAAAAGAAAGATCGGTAATGTCATCTACATGATACCAATTTTCAAAACTGGCGAGATTAAAAGATTATTTCCTTATTGTAATCTATGTATTGAGGTGATTATTTTGATTTTTATCCTAATTGTCTTCTCATCGGATATTTGTGCGCGCCAAAGTTTGATCTAGTACGTACATTTTGTGAAATCTTGTACTGAATTGAATTCCTCAGGTCGTGAGAAGAAGTTCGAGTACCCACACTCCTATACTCGGAAGCTTAAATAGCTATTTATAGCCACCACAATACTCACTTTTTCAGTATTTCTCTCTTTTTTATTCGAACTGAGGCACTAGATTTTTCGCACTTTAGATCGGCTCTAATTCGGTAGGGTAATATCCGAACTGAAAACGGGTTTCACTCTTCGCCTCAGTTCATTAGCAGGTACAATTAGTAGAAGAAATTTTTTCCCTGCATACTTTTCTGATGGGGGGTAGGAATCCCGGCGGGGGGGGGGGGGCTGGGTGTGGCTCCAAAACAGCATGTTGCATATCAAATTAAAGGTCTCACTGAGTACTATAGGTTGGTGTACTTTTTTCCCGATTAAGAATACTTTCCGTTTTTTGCACCGGAAAACCCATTTCATTCACTTGGGACAGATACCCATATAATTACTACACCTCCTGTGTGTCTTGAATGTGAAACGAAATTAATGTAGATGTAACCATTAACTGATAGCGTCGTCTCATTCGTAACATGCATTGCACTCTATGACCCGATATGATATTCTCCACATTTTAAGTATGCCTTTATCATTAGATTTAACATCTTTTCTGGAATGATTAAAACCCAGATATCTATATTCTATCTTTTTACATAGATCACGTCCCTCACCACACATTTGTTCCAAAATACTTTTATTGCTACATTAAAACTTTCTACATCGAATTCAATCCCTGCATTATAAGAATTATATTTTCAGCTTTTATTTTTCCATATTGCTTAAGCTTGAACAACCAATCCGCATTACTTAAATTGTTATTTTGTTTTTTCAAACAACTAATAATTTCACTTTTTTCTATCTTTTTCTTTATAGAAATTAATTTAATACCTACTTTTTAGCCTTTACACAATTTATCTTCTACATTCGTCACAGCCATTAAATCACATCAGGTCTGTTATAAATTAAGTGAACTGCGTAGGGCACATTCTACTGGGGGATCCGAAAATGGTTGAATACATAAAAAAATGTGTGAATATACTGATAAATCTGCTGTAACGTATTTACATAGAGAAAGGAATGAGGAAGCTCCAACAAGCAGTAGAAAATATATTTATTTCGGTCACAAATTTGCGACTCGCATTCCAAACTCGTAGCAAAGATTTTGAATCTAGTAAAATTAACATTTCGTTTCTATTTCGAATTAGTACTTACTGTGTGTACAGGGTTCTTCAAAAATATTCTGCAATACTGAAATAGGTAAGGTATAGAAAATCTTTCATATTTTTTGTTTTTTAATTTAGTATTATTTTCTCACAAATAACAATTAAATTCAATTTTAAGAATTTTGGGAAATCGAAAATTTTGTTTTCTGGAAAGGTGCTGACTATACCACTGAAAAAAATTTACTATGCCTGAGAACTTATTAGACGATCTCAGCAAGTCAAAGTGCATGATTTACTTTCGAAAAGCTTGCCTCTCACGTGTGGGGTACCTCAGGCCCTTTATTGTTCAGTATGTACATAAATGACCTGTCCAACGTAATAAAAGACTCCAAAATACACTTGGATTGGCCGGTTGGCCTGATAGAGGATTGTGTCGAGAGAATTAACACAGAATTGAAGAGAGTCTATGAGTGGTCCAAGAGGCACGACTTCTTTTAAATTCTAATAAATCAAATTACGAGATTTCAAATCATGAAAGGCTTGATGCCTCAAAGTTTCCAACTGTAACTCTGAATGGCACAGCTTTACCTTACGTTACCTCTGTTCAAAATCTGGAATTTATCCTCAACTGTTCTATGATTTGCTGTGACCACATTAAGAATTAGGTAAATTTTATGGCATACTTCGAAGGTTGTGGCTGTCTCCTGCTCTTCACTCAAGGCTGGTGAATACACTTCTCTTGCCCCATTTCACTAGTAGAAGCATTGTCTTCCCTCACCTGGATTCGATGTGTAGGAGAAAGCTGGATGTCGCTTTCAGTGACTGCATCCGTTTTATTCGTGGATTGAGAAGATATGATCACATTTCCCTCTTCTGTAATTCTCTACTAGGTATGTCATTATATGCTTTTCTGACACTGTTAAATTTGATTTTTCTTAATAAACTCATCTACACCAGGAGTCCCGGATATCTATTCTCCGACCTCAGCTTTTTAAACACTGACAGGCACTTAATACTGCGTATTTCCTGCTATTATGAACATCAAATTTCAGAACACTCTCACCTTCTTCATGTTGCTCACCTACCGCCCTATACCGACGGCATTGCAGCGTACAAGCTCGGCCAGTTCATTCAAGGTATTGCTAATTTATCATCTGGCTTTAGATGCGCTTTTATTTTTGTTTTTATTATTATTTTCACTTTTCTTTTCCATTACGTATGGCTTCCTGTGTTTCATGCTTCTTCATTCCCTGCACTGCTATTGCTTATTTTGAATTTTCAAGTTTTTCTTGTTTTATTATCAGTTTTGTTCACTTGCTTATATTTCAATTTCTTATGATTTTTTAGTTTGTCATTTATAGTTTTAATTTTAATTTAATTTTTTAGCATTTTCCTTTTAACATACCAACTAAGTTTATATCATCAAAAGATTTCAACATCTGAGATACTTTAACGCAATAAATAATTTGAATTGAACTTAAGAAGAACACTTGAGAAAATTAAGGCCAATGTTACATGTGCTTCAAAATGACCGTGCGTCACGATGAAAATCTCGTTGTTGTCATACGAGCTCCAAAATGACCGCGCCCATGATGAAAAAGTCGTTGTTATCACACGAGCGTAACTTTATTCGCACAACAGAAAATTATATTGCTCTTTCCTATTAGCTATTTAGCTTGATTATAAGTTTTGATCAAAATCTTATTTTAATATTCTCTTGGAAAACTTTTGAAAAAGCAAAAAAGGAAAGAACTTTCGGGTGTAACAATTGCGGAAGATATTTGACGGGTATTTTTCTTTAAAACATCCTAAATTGAAGGAATTTTCAGACAAAAATTTCAACTAGTTATTATGTTTTATTTTTGTATATTTCGTTGGTAGTATCCCGAAGATCTGGCGTATCTCCTCTATCAACATCAATTTTCCTATTTATAATTTAAAAGTTTTGCACCATATCATACGCCTCTAATTTCAAATGACATGCGACCATTTGGTAGCTCGGGCAGTAGTCCTCATGACGCTCTACAGTTCGCGCGTCATGAAGGGAGAAGGCCAGACCAAATTGGGTCGCGCAACCACAGCGCGGACTTTTGGTCCCGGGAAGTTCGTGTGTCCTTTTCCATTATATGCACATACTCCCATGGCGTACGGTCAAAAGTGAGCATGGCATATGACGCTCGTGTACCATTGACCTAAGCCAACTATGTCTAAAAAATAAGCAGAAGGCGTTTGCTTCTCTCGAAACTCATAAATAAGTTTTCGTATATTATCTCCTTTAAAATTTCTGAAAAAACTGCATGTTGTCATAATGTAAATCCTCTTTACGCATATATACAGTGTCCGACAAAACAATGCACAGTGATCCAAAGAAAGCCCATCTGAACCTCTTGTTTTGTGCTAAGGGCAGTGACTTTAACCCTTGTGTCAATAGAAAAAATAAATGACATAAACGAACCCATAACATACCTGGGTATGTAACCATATTTACATATATTTCTGTGGAACTCTATCATTTTTTTGCTTTATATATAAGGAAAATATTTGGTCAAACAGTTCATAAGAATTTATTTTTATGATTAGGCCTGTTCCGAAAGGTGGGTATGCTGCATATGGCTTACAAAACTTGGAGGTAGGATAATTGTTGATGATAGAAATGCATTTTTTTCGAGTATTTCAAGAAGAATTTGTTCATAATAAGTGTAAATTTCATTCTTTTTCTACTGGCTGGCAAGGGTGATTAGATCATAAATTGCATTTTGAGGTATCGAAGCTAAAGCATACCTCATACTGGAACTTTCTCCAGAATTTCAAGCTATACCCTCGCGTACACTGCTTTCTACCGAGTTCGGATTTGTGACAAAACCACGATTTGCTCTTATGTATAAAAAAAATAGGAAATCTGTAATTTTGCTTTCAACAGTGCATTACGATAAAAGTGTTAGTGGTGTCCTCCAAAAGCCTGAAATCATATTGTTTTACAACAAATGCAGGGGGGGGGGGGGCGAGAAAATATGGATAAGATGGTAGGACATTACACCATCAAGAGACGTACGTTGCGATGGACCCTAGCATTTTTTTTTATAATATTTTGGATGTGGCTACTTTGGCAGCCTTCATTATATACGATACCCGCAATTCTAACCAAAATACAAATAAGAGACGTGCGTTTCTGCAAGATCTTGGTGAAGCCCTCACCATGCCAGCATGTACAAATCATAGCAGCGAATTCACACATTATGAGGAACTTCGGGATCAGATTAGCTAACGAATGCATGATGGGACACCAAATACCAATCCGATCTACATCCACGTCAAGTGGACCAGCAACTCGAGATCAAACTGACAGACTGAAACTCAAAGATAACTGCAGTATTTGCAAAGAGGAGGGTAAGCGGTGACCCACGCGAAAATGTTGCATAACATGCTGTAAGCCTGCACGTCCAGAGCATTCTACAGAATTTCCCAGATATAAAAACTGTTTGTCATAATAAATTCTATAAATTTTTTAAAGAATTAACTCTATTTTTTTATTGGTAACGTATATTTATAATCTTCTGATGAACCATATAGAATACTTTTCAAAATTTTATAGCATATATTAGCTACAAATAGAGCCCTTGAGGATAACTAAAGTGATGGATAAAAAATTTCGAAGATTAGATAAAGTTTTATCATTCTCAAAATTGCAAACTTACCCAGCTATGTAGGTATTGACATAAGGGTTAAAGTGAAGCCTCTTCTCGTTGTGTATCAATTCAAGAATCCACGAGATTTAAAGAAATGGAAGGTGCAAAAGAGCCAGTTAAATGTTATCTGGATTGTGGTGGCCGAACAACAGTAAGGTTTGGGTACGAGTCTTTTGTTCATTGAGTGGATTAATGAAATCTTCGGCCTTGAAGTGAAGAAATACCCAAGTATATATATATATGTGATTTCAAAATACATTATACATTTTTGGACTTGTTTTTAGCAAAAGTATAACCACAACTCTAGTAACTGCTCACTCATGATCAAGACAGCTAAAGGTTGCCCACAAGAAGGTCAATTGCAATTGATGATCTCCTAGTGAAATCGACCAATTTGGGATTTGATGTACAAAGCTATGCGGATGACCTATAGTGGTCACTATACGGGGTAAGATTGATCAGATCATATCCGACATCAAGAATCTCTTTCCAAAGTCCGTATGTGGTGTTTGAACAAAGGCCTTAGCATAAACTCATGCAAAATGGTTATCTTTCCGTTCACGAGAAGAACGAAGTTTTCACTAACGGCTCCACTTCTTGATGATATGGAATTGATATTTTCTGACAAGGTAAACTTTTTGGTAGGTCACTCTCGATAAGAAACTTACCTGGAATTTGCATCTGTCCAAAGTGACGATAAGAGCTGTAGGAACTTTCTACACGTGTTTTTGCTTCTTTTTAGAGTGACGGTAAGAGCTGTGGATCACTATATGAGTTGTCGCTTCATTCGCAGAACATGGGGTCTGAAGCTAAAAATGATGTATTGTTGTTGGACCCATGGTCACCTATGTGGCCCTCGCATGGTAGGCTTATCTTGGAATATCTAGCGCCATCAGAACCTGTTCTACAGCAGCCATGGAAGCCTTACTAAACCTGCATTTACAGGTGAAAAAGGAAGCGATTTCCAGTGCTATCAGATTGTAAAAGGAGAAAAAGTTCAAGTCAGGTGATCTGATTTGTCATTTAAGTATCTTAAAACTGATATGCTTTGCAGAAATTTTGTAAGAGCATTCGACGTAGTTTTCTTTCCAGCAAGGATCAATGATGTGGTATACAAATGGTTCAAAAACGAACAGTGGAGTGAGAGTGGGTTTATACAGCTTCAAGTGGCATATTCAAAGGTTCTTGGCTCTATCCACTACCATATTCCAAGCTGAGTTATTAGCCATAGAAAAATACGCCATAAATGGCTAGGCCATCAATATCCTCTGTGATAGTCAAGTCGTTCTGAAGGCTTTAAAGTCCTTCACTATTAAGTCAAGGATAGTATGGGAGTCTTTGCAAAACCTTAAAAATTATCGAGGAGAAACAAAGTCTAGCCAAAAGAGGAGCGAAACTATCCATTGTCGGACCAGAACCATTTTGTATTACTTCAGAGCTACCCTAAATAAACTGAGAGAATCAACAAGAATCACTTTATTGAGAAAGGCTACAAGGACTTCGTCAGGCAAAAAAGTTTACCGACACCTTTAGCGGAAAAATAAAAGAATTCCTATTCCTCAGGGGAATAGAGCTTAAAATAATCGGAGAGACCTTCTCAGGTCACTGCTACTTCAGATATAACATAAAAAAGATGGATTTGGTTGAGATTTCATTCTGCCACTTCTGTCAGGATGCCCATGAAACTTTAGAGCAATTAATCTATAATTTCGAAGCATAGGCTTTCCTCCATCAAATTACGTGTGGAATATCAATCTCAGAATTATTAAAGACTTTATTAGCAGTTTTGATCTGCAAAGGGAATAATTCTCGAACGGGGACTTACAATAGATCTTTCAAGTCACGGTGAATGCGAAGCTAGTGCCTGCATACCTCTTCAAGAATGCTAGCTGCCGACCCGACAGTAAATTATTCTGTAATAAAAATTTCTTCTTAATCACCCTGTAATTCAGAAAGACATAATGACACATATGACATTTCCTTTCATTATGGTTTTTATGGATGAAATTTTGACATATTTTAATTTGTTTTCTTATCCTAATCCTTCAACGACCCCAAAAACTTTCTATAAGAATTACACACACAATTATACTAAAAATTAATTTAAAATATTTTTATTAGCCACAAGTATCCATTATTACTTGGCTTGGCACACACAGATTTATCATTTGCCATACTTCTAAATCTAAAACCGCAAAATAAATGCGAAAGTCAACGTTTTATTGAAATAATAAATCTTTAGAATCCGGGTTTTCCATAACAGCCTCTACAATATCCATATCCATACCTTGCCAGTATCTAGTACCTATTTACACATGGATGTAAGTCTCCAGGAAGAAGATGGCTCGAACATAAACTTGTATTTAATTGTCCTTAAAAGCTACAGTTGAGTGGTTGATGAAGCATGCCAAGCACCTACTCATTGCAAATGCATAGTGCCTACTCACAACACGTGATCAAATGCGAGAAAAACCTTTTAAGGTACTATACCTACTGTGCTTATCTTAATTTGCATATATGGAAATTTAGGAGGGAACGCTTTCCCATTTTGTTATTACAACATATTATTGTTATAACCATGAGGCATAGTGTGCCATTTTCCACAAGTTACAGTTTTACAGACAGCCGTAGTAAATGGAGGAAAAAAATAAAAATTGTTTGTGTGTGTGTGTCTCTGTGCAGGCTCTGCTGCATGCATGCATAAAATATACATAAATGTAAGAGAGGAGTTTTTTGTGCTGTCGTCGTCCTGCTTGCCTGCAGCCTGCCTATTTCGCAATTCTGTCCTACTAGAAAATTCACATATGACGAGCAATGCATCAATGTGAAGTTGCAGGAAACATTTTGCAGGTCTATGATGGAGTAATTTGAAGGAACTAAGCAATTACTGTAGATTCTTCCTTTGTGACCTGACTACTTGCGGCTGGATTTCTTCATTCGGCCGCCTTTTCCTTTCATTCTATTGGACATTTACTATGTGTGCGCAAAAAACATTGCAGAATATACTAAAAGCCTAAGCTCCATTTATGGGACGACATCTCTGATGTGGGTTCTTGTGATGAAGGGAAGGGGGGTAGTATACATATGTATGTATCAGTGCGGTATAATCAGGAAGAATATTGTCTAGAAATCGTTCAAGTCGGAAGTGAAAACGGAGATGGGAAGGAAACTGTCACATGTAATAATTAAACGCAATTTATTTCCTATTTTTTTTTTATATGTATCTATACACAAAGAATACTCATAATACAATATAAAAAAAAATAAATGTAGGTGAAAAAAAAATAATATGAACAAGTTTTCAAATCCATTTTTCATTTCCACATGACACCCAAGGACTTTAGGAAGGGTGGGGGAGGGGTTGGGGAGGTCAATTGAAAGTTGTCGAAGTATACAGGTACTAGGTGTATAAGTACTGAGGTGGTTAAGAGCTAACGTGGGTGGTTATTGAATGTGATGATGATGATGATGGTGATGGCGGGTGATGATGATGACGATGATGAACGTCTCCTTACAGAAAATTTTTAGGCTAGCACCCATAAACTCAGTCCTGCAAAGCTTATTGAAGCTCTTGTCGAAGTTGTTTGTAATATGTTTTCTCGGAAATGTTCAAAAGATGGCAAATTATTTTTTCATCAATATTTTATCTATTGGTGGACTTTGTTATTGGAATTTGGTTTTTTTTTCTATGCTGGAAATCTATTATAATTCCTCTTTATTGATATGCAAAATGTGTTATAAATTTATTTGTATGTATAAATTATGTGCAGATATGTAGATTAGTTATGACATTATTGTTATAAGTTTCAATTTAAATAAATTATTGTATTTTTTGATAAATTAAATATTTTTCGTGTATTGAAATGATAATTTTCTATTCTGCATACATTCTTAATCTTCTATAACCCTTTCGCAGCGACTGGGACACATATGTCCCAGCAGAAGTTTAAAAACGGCTGAATTTAAAAGTTTTCATATAATATGGGGTAAATGTATGTGTTCCAAATCGTCTTCTGAAATTCTGTCTAACGGTATTTAGTTTTGTAGGCGTCTCTTCAAAGTTATTCATGTTTATAGTTTTGCATTTGAAATTTTTGCAGTATTCTGTATAAGGTAAGATGTATATTTTTGTATATTTGTTCCAATGGTCTTGCAAAGTTTTTAATTTTATTTTTTTGTGTATAAAAGAAAACATGAATGCAAAAGATATTGAAGAATATTTCTTGAACTTATCAGGAAAAGCGGATAAAAATAATTTGTAAAAAATGTGAAATTCCTTTATGTAAAGACTGTTTTGCATAACATATTTAATTTTTTATATAAATGTAATATTTTTTACTATCTTATATGTACGATTATGTTATTTATTTTTGATATAAATAAATAAATTTGTTTTGTATTTTATTCTGATATTTGATTTTGTTTTAATGACATTTTGTTTCAATATGCTGATGGGACATATATGACCCACCATAAAAGAAGAATGGGATATATATATTTCCAATCCCCTCCAGCCATCCTGTATTAAAAAAAAGTCGTTTAAATCGTAGAGCGGAGAGCAGGTGTGAAAGGGATATGCAAAAAAATTGTATGGGTTAATAATTCCTATAATGTCTTTATATAGTAATCTCATATTGATGCTCAGAGCTTAAACAGGGTATCCCGCAAGTGGTGTGAAACTCAAAGGCTATGCATAGGTCATACATAGGTGAGAAAATTGCATGGATGGTGAGGGGAAGTCAGAACGGTATCCAAGATCATGGGAGTTAAAGATATTTGAGTATGTTTTCATAGATCACCCTGTAAGTTACATTGTATTATGATGGTTTAAACTTTGGTATATAGATAATCGTTAGACTTTTTTATAAATTTTTCTCCTCCCCTTTTCCGTTTTGGAGTTATGGCTCAACAAAATTAAAATTTCTGAATTTTAACACATTGTTTTTTATTTAATTACTATTCTTATAAAAAAATATGTCATCAAGACCAATTTTGGATATTGGACATAAGAAACAGCTCAAAAGCTTAGCTTTTAAATTACGTATTATACTCTGTACTCAAAACTTGACCCTTTCTGCGTTTTTTGCAATTATTCTTAAGCAAATCCAACGAAAAAGCACAATAAGTGCCAGAAAGTAGGCTATTATATTTTTAAAATGAGCTTTTTAAGGGGGATTGCACATTTTGAGATATTCAAGGATAACTGAAATATCCAAATTCTCAAAAAAATTACCTTAATTAATTTTTTTCGAAAACCTCAAAGCTTCGCAAAATGAATAAGGTTTATTTTATTTAGATGCAATGAGTACATTCTGAGATATAAATTTTTAAAGTTACATCTACTAAGTAAAATTTGTCAAATTTTTCAAATTTTAAAAGACCGTATATTCGTCCGCAACAAAAATTACTATTTTCAACATTGCCAAATGTCGTGTAAAATTCCATTAAAATCAAAGATAGTCCATTCACAAATTTACACAAAATTGATCGATTTTCTGTATAACGGCCTTATAGGATTATTTCATTTTCATATAAACAAATTTCCATACTTAGAAATCATCAGTTTTCTCTTCTTTATTCCATAATATTATTGGACCGAATTTTACTAACACGTCCCATGATTAATAATTAATTGTTACTCACAATTATAAACAAATAGATTATAAATAGATAAATAGATTATAACTGCCAAAAAAATTTCTCGCTTTCCATGCAAAAATAAGAAATTACCAATGATAGAACTTAAAATATTCCGTCCAGTTTTCTTCTGCTCACTTAGCCAGACTGAAAGCCCGCAGAGCTTTCCAAAAGCTCATCATTCCATCTGACGGTGATGAAATGAATTAAAAACGCCTAATTGTATGCAAAATATATAAAATAAGAAATTCTTGCCGTTTGCATTGTTAACATTAGCTACGTTTTTTTATCTCTCTGATCTGATCCGGTTCAATTTTATGTACGTAAAACAACAACAATGGATCACACAGTTTCTTTACAATAATATCATAATTTTGATAGTTATTCCTCTCTGAAAATAGCAACTGTCAAACGAAAATATATTAGTAACGAAAACTTTTTTACTAGTTTTCCCTCCGTCACTTCCTCTTCCACTTCAAGATCTTTCCTATTCAAGTACAAATTTATCTACTTGATGTACCATTATTACGGTGTTTTGTACCAAACTTTGCAAACTTCATGAATTCAAGAGTTTTTTAAAGCTAATTACATACATATAAAACCCAAAAATCTTTATTTTTGATACGTCATTACCTAAGTTTATGTTTTTTCTCAAACTATATGCAATTTTGATCATGATAATATGAACAAATTTGACGCAAAGTTGTATTAACTTTTCGTGTTTTTTATGATTTCAGTGGTAAATACCTTAAGACATTTTCACTGGATATGTTCAAGATGGTTTCCGCCACTTTTTCTTTCATTAAATTCATTAAAATTTAGTAATATTACATTAAAGTAAATTCTGTCAATGTAATTTAATCCATTATTAACAGAAATAATAAGAAAATAAATAAAAATCATAAAAAATATTGAAATATTCCTGTTTCGAAAACTCATTTTTTGAGTTTTTCTAATTTTTAAACAGTTTCATGAAAAATAAACCATCGTCATTATATAGCCCGTTTTAAAATAGACATTTCAACTGTTAAAATGAACACAAATAGAAAAATATCGGTAAAACACCAATAAAGTTTTCCATGGAAGATATTGTTGTTTGTTTTTTGTTCAAAAATGTAAATATCTCGGAAGCTACTTGTTTCTCAGATTAAAAAAAAAAAATCATGCTTATTAAATGCCAAAAAAGGTATAGTTCCACAAAATTTCATGCAAATTGAATTATTTTTACGAGAGAAAAAAATAAAAAAAATCGGAAAAAACAATTTGGGGTTTGAGTAGCAACATCTAAAAAATTATAGAAACTTTTGGGCAGTGCTAATAAATTTAAAGCCAAACATTTAATAAGTCAAAGTTGACATTGCCCTAAACATATAATCGCCCTACTTATAATTTTTTTTGTTATATATATGAACCCAGATATGTAAGAAACTTACGGTGGGTTTAGTAAGCATAAATAATGATACTACATTTAGGGCCGTATTCACCAAGCAAAATTAAATAAATTTTCAATTAAAGCTATTCACCAACCACACTTAAAGAGTCGATTTAATGAAAATTTAATTTTAATTTAATTTTAAGTGAGGCCTTACCCTGTCTTAAATAAATTTAATGATATCGAACATCTGATTGAAATGTCTGTTAAAAGATTGAAGAAGCGAAAATTTAACTGTTTAGATATAAGCCGATATCAGTAAATAGAACCACCGTTTTTAGTTTCAGTGGATTAATTATTATCCATCTACAGCGAGAGACGATAATGAATCTTCAGATGAAGAGTTTATGGTGTTATTAGAGAATCGCAGTACATACCGTTGTCTCCGAAGAGGAGAATAACTGGAAAAAGTCCAAACATGTTCTTAAAATATGAAGCCGATTCAGACTACCCAAAAGTATTCTCATGGAAATGATGGAAAAATTGAAAAGAAAACCAGAGTTTCATTTGAAAAGACCAATTACTTATTGCCCTTAGATATTATGAAACAGGAAGTTTCCAAATAATAAATGGAGATTTGCTTGGCCTTTCTCAATCTACCATAAACCGAATAATTCTAAGGGTCTCAAAAGCTATTTCATGATTAGGAGAAGAATATATTCGTATGCTTGAAACCGAGGAAGAATTAAAAAAGTTCAAAGCTAAATTTTATACCATGTAGTTTTATCTATCCTTATTTGTGAAACTGTTTTTTTTTTAAAGGCACGTCAACAAAGAATAAATAGTACTTCAAATAACTTGCTTTAACTTTTTAAATAATATTTAAATTTCATCAACTGTCACTTGCCAAATTCGCAAATCTCGCAGCTGATAATTCGAAATTGTTTATTTTATTAAGGTTGGTGAATAGCTACAAAAATTTAATTGCAGTCTCTCAATAATAATTAAATTAAAATTAAATTTGTATTAAATGGCTTGGTGAATACGGCCGTTATACTGCTACATTCTGTGAATTAAAATAAATAAAAAATATTGGAAATACTGTGGTCAGGTATTAAAAAGTTTTCTAGCATAGTCAAAATATATAAGGGAGGTATCCCTGTAACCAAACGTTTCCAAAACTAGCCATTAGCTATGATTGTAGCCAAAGTGGCAACACTGGGTTATCTTGAAAAATGCTTTATATCAAAATTTTAGATTTTTTTTTTATTAACCACAACTTTTGTGAAGGACATTTTCCGCTAGGAACTCACATTTCGTTGAAAATTGCAAAAAAAACAATTTTCAACATCTAAACATTCCCCATTTCCCAATTTTACTTTATCTTGTGTTTAATTTTTGTTTTTTCTCTTAATTATAACCTTATTCAAAATTTCCGGCTGGTCCTTGCCAGTTTCAAAAACGGGTTTACACCAGTCGATTTAATTTTTAGAGAATTTAGAACCAAACTGTTCTTAATAACTTTAATATTGTAAATAAATTAAGTTAAAGCTTTTAAATTCACAAGAATGCCAGAATTTCCATATATAATGCTATTTTGGCAATACTCACAAGCTATTTACCTTGACTCCCTGTCCTGTCAGTGTTTCAATAGGTACGTATGGACCACCGGCGTCGACGACCAAAAATATGTCAAAAGTCCTTTAGCCCCTACTCTACAGCTGTAAAACCCATAAAAAACCTTTTTTTAAAGTGTAACTCAATTACCAATATCTCCAATATCTCCTGACATTATTCCCTAACAAGATTTAGGATTGCACAATGTAGATAAATATAATAAAAAATGTCATTTGACATGTTTCTCTCTGATTCCCTAGCTTCGAATCCTTCTGTTCCTGTAATGTACTACATATGCACAGCAGCCGAACACGTGTTCACATTATCAGTTCAATTTCTATGAAATAAAATTTATTTCGGATTTAAAAAGTGCAATTTATACCATTTATGCAAATTAAATTGTAGTCCATGATATTTATTACGATATCCATGCATATCCATTCGATATAAATTATTTATATTAAGCTAAAGTATAACGTTCGATGTTTATATGCTCCGCGGAATTCTCCATATGCCCTGAACAGCATGTATTGGAAAAAAAAACATAAGTGAAAACAAAAAAAAATATTGTACTAGAACTACTTATGTATGTATGTATGAGTAAAATAAATTTTTATCAAAATTGTTTTTAAACATTTTTTTAAATATTAAATCTAAATTAAAAAAAAAATCCATCACTTTATTAAAGAGAAAATACTGACTGCTGTGGAAGAAGTACATTTTGCACATTAAGGACATTAGTCAGAGTTGGGTAGTAAAAGAAAAAAAACACTCCTCAAAAGATTTTCTTACAGCATCCTTGTTAAACTGAAATTAATTACTTTTATGCTTCCTTCCTTATACAACTAAGTACTACGAATGGATTTAGTTGATGCATTTTAGCATAAAATTTCCAATTCAAAGTTTTTTGTTAATTTTCATTTTGGCCATTCAACTAGTTCAGATCGATTTGTTGTGAAGTTGAGACTCATTTCTTGTGCTCTCATTTTCTATCTGTTATCTGTGATTTAGAGACGGAATCTGTATACCATTGGATGGATAGTTGTGGAGTTTGGGAGTTTACTTTTATGTGGATTACAAATTTTATAGATATGTGTATGTATATGTAGGTACTAATGCTCTTAGGAAATTGGATTTGACAATGGAGAATTTGTTTTTTTCTCACTATGTATCTAACTTATAGTGTAGTAAATTTATTCTACAAAATCTGTCAAATATAATCTTCCAGTTTAACATCGTTCTTAATAAATTATTTTTTGTTTTGTTTTGTGAAAGGAACGAGTATATTTCCGGGTTTTTAGAGAGATTTTGTACATATTTTGGATTTTGAAACGATTTAAATACTAAGAAGCGACTTAAAAAATATTGGAAAAAAAAAAATTTGAAATAATTCTGAAAAAGGTGATAAGAACAGTTCCTGGTGAGACTGATAAATAAAGAGTGGACTGTTAGAATAGCATGGTTAAAATTTGGCTTAAATTTTTTCCATCAGCGGCTCTACTGACTCTCTCTCTCTCTCTGTGAAATTGACCTTTACTGTCGTGCATTTTCAGGATCGGAAGAAGTCCAATATACAATAATTTTCTCGACAAAAGGTTGACAGGTGGAGAAAACAGAGGGATTGTGTTGTGCGTGGTGCTTTGAAAGAGAAGTTTTGGCTAACGGCTTTTTATTTTTGTATATTTTTATCAATTATGATCCGAAGAAAATTCTTGTGCCATCTGAATGGTTGAAAATGACAGTTACGATTTTTGGACGATTTATATAATATACAGCCATGGAAAAGTCCCTCAAGATGAGGCATGGGATTAAGGGGATTACCACTAAAAAAATGCTCATGATTTTTGTTTTCAAAAGTTCAGTTGAACATAATACGTACAAAAATATGCAATTTGAAAACTGAAATAAACCACTTAATTTAAGTGCAAAGCTATATGATGTTGTGATATTCGTGGGCATTATAGATGCCTTTTATCATATAAAGCTATATTATCGCTTTCAGAAGGCAAAGCAGTTTCTGAGTATAGTAGGCTGCAGCCCGTGTAAAGCTTTCAAAAGGACATGATTCCATCTGACGGTGATGAAATGAATTAAAAACGCCAAATTGTATGCAAAATATATAGAAACAAAAAATTCTTGCCGTTCTCATTACTGACATTATTGACTTTGTTTCTTTTATCATTATACTAAACAATTTGACTTTTTCAAAATAAAGAGAAAAGGGTTTGATCTTTGTTACAAATTGAACTTTCTTTGCAATAATATTATATTTATCTCAGTTATTTCTCTATGAAAATAACAACCCCATATCTTTATTTTTGACACGTCATTACGTAAGTTCATGCTTTCGTCCATTTTACGTTTTTGTTACCAAAATCACATTTAGTAGTAGCTGCTACAGAAAGAAGAAGTCGTCTAAAGCTTTTGGGGAATATTTTCACGTCCAGACATATTTGTATATTATTTGATTTTATTGAAATTATTTGTAGTTTCATGAGGACACCATTTCCAAAACTCTCCTTATCCTTTTAAAAAAAAAAAAAAAAAAACGAGTTGAATACAATAGTCTTCTTTCGTTGTTGAGCCATGAATCATTTGGAATGACTTCCAGGCCTCAAACCTCACGTTTTTACTCTCAAAATGCAGCTTGAAATGTAAAACTTTTCCAAAACTTGCCTTATCCACCTAAGTAACTGTACCAAAAACCTCCTTATTTAATTTATTATTTAGTTATTATTTTTTATTTAATTATAGTGTTATTCGGAGCTATGGAAGACAATAATATCTATATAGCAAAAGATACATTTATCCTTGTTTCTAATGTGTAAAAATGTAAAGTGGAAAAATGTCCATCTACATTGGAAGGTATTTAAGTCTCGTTATTCAGATATCATAAATAAAAGAAATCAAATAAATAAACTCTCTAACGTAAGTAACACGACATAAAACATGTTGTTTGCGTGATGAAATTTATCTGACTTTGTAGAAAATCAATAAAATAACTTAATTGAAATGGAAATTGGTAAAGTCGTAAGCCCAAACTAAAGTTCCTCTGACCTTGATAGTTCATTCATGCCGACTATACAAAGTTAAGATATATTTATACATGGTGCCTATCATTTAGATACATATCTCTCGCGCAGAGATATATGGAATATAGGGGGGGGGGGGGGGAAATGCATCGTTTCCGAATAATGTTCCTTAAACTCCGGGCTTTCGGGTACCCGGTTCTTATCGATGTACCCACATTTCACAAGATTGGAGTCGAGTAACCCGGGTACCCGATTCTTTGGAATCAGCTTGTTGGGAATCGAATCTTTGGAATAGGGTAGTGAGGAATCAATTCCTTGGAATCGAGTATTGAAAAATTAATTTGGTTAATTAACATGGAAAATCAAGCAAAGCGCGGTTTGGGTAGTAGAATTAAATTCTTTTATTATGGCTGAATTCACGAATTCAGTAATGTACCGGAGTACTAAAAAACTAAGAACTGATTGTACCGGATACCCGGATATTAGGAATCGAAAATCAATTATATCCGGATACCTGGGTAACCCGGAATCAGGTACCCGAGTAAACTTCTAATCGAAAATATTCGAGTTGAATACCCGATTCCACTTGAACCCGGGGTACAAACTGGAAGATTATTTCCGAGGCGATAAGAGATTTTTATTTTTGGATACATTTTCACTGAGCACACTGTAACGTGCTTAGCCTATACTCTAAGAAGCCTGTTATAGTAACATTGGAGAACATTTAGGCCGCTAAGCACCTCTCTCCACCCCTTCTTTTGAATTTGGATATTTCAATGAATTTCCAAAATTTTATTTTTTTCTTAAATTTTACAAATTTTACCACCAAAATGCCCATTTACATATGCTTTTTAGTCAAATTTTGTATTCATCAAAACTGCACCTTTAATAGGTGCAGGTAAAAAATTTCGCATAGTTTCACAACGGTTGCATTTCAGGTACAGGTTCTTGATATCAAATTAAAAGTGAAATTTTGCAAAATTAAAAATTTGATTAAAGTACATATGTAAATGGGACCTTTTGGAGAGAAATTTATTGAAATTAAAATTTGTTTTTCCATTTTGTGAAGTTTGATGCGGGAGATGAGAGGACAGGTGATCGAGGACTTACTCAAATGGACGAAAGATTCTCTATCAATGAACTTCATAGGGTGTATACTAAAAACCTTACGTACATTGTGTTTAGTGCAAAAATATCCCACGACATAAATCTCCTGCTACCGCGGATATAATAAAACAACACTTTCTCTAAAATTTCCGCTGGGTTATTAGTTTGACGCTAATGAAACTTGCTGATGTTTTATTGCTAGCCTCCAATCGAAAAGAATTGTGAAGGTGACAAAATAAAGGCTGAGCGTTCTTTTTTACTATATTGTACTGTACTGGTGACTAGGGGCCGTCGTACACGTAGCTATTACACAGCACGCCCAAAGGGGAATGCCCACTTTTCATTCAACTTTAGGCCCGATACTTCCAGATATGAGAGATGCATTATGGAC
Organism: Dioctria rufipes; assembly: GCA_963924295.1. Classification (NCBI taxonomy): domain Eukaryota; kingdom Metazoa; phylum Arthropoda; class Insecta; order Diptera; family Asilidae; genus Dioctria; species Dioctria rufipes. The sequence goes on along the minus strand of OZ002742.1, from coordinate 13,336,628 downwards.
TCTGAACACATTATATTAACAATGTTTATTTCTATCTACACTGTAAAAAATATTAGGACCATTCCTTAGAATGTAGGGAATACTCCCTAAAATTTAAGGGGGAAAGACCTTCATTTTAAGCTAAATTCCCTAAAATGTAGGGAATATTCCATACATTTTCATTAAAAATTAGTAAATAGTCACTACATTTTAGGGAATATTCCCTAATCTTATCTTTGTTCAAGAAGGAACTTTTTTTGGATTCTCCGGTATATAGCAAAAGCTAAAAAATATTTTTAATTTATTATTTCATCACACAATTCATTATATTTTGAGTGACAAGCTTCAAGTCTTGGTTTGACTCATCAACAGGTCCCAAATAGCGAAATTGAGTGACTTGAAAAACAAATGAAAAAATAGAACAAAGAAAAGAAATGAAAAAATGAAAACATTGAGAAAAATAGAAAAAAAAAATTTATTAAAAAAATTTAAAACATTTAAAAAAACCAGATTCATTCGAAACGAATTGAACCTGTATTCGCCCGCAGTGGGCTGAAAAAGAAAATAAAAAGGAAGAAGAAGAAGCGTTTCGTGTTAGCAGAAAACCATACACTCATCGGTGCAGCTTGGTTTTCTGACTGCTGTAGACGCTTGAAACAGATCAAATTGATCTCCTCTCATATAAACTCAGAATAAATTCTGGGTTTGAATTATATGAGGCAAAAACACTCCTATATTATACCAAGGACGAAGAAATAATAATAGAGATTACTCTATAGGATTTTTTACCGGGTTAAGCCTAAGCTTTGTGGCAACAATTTGTGCAAATTTTTACTGTGATTGTGATTGGAAAATGACTACTGAGAAAAAGGTTCGCAGCAGAGCACTAATGGCCATTAAAGAAAGAGCTGCAAAAATTTATGCGAAATGTAGTAGCTGCGGCGTATGTGATCCAAGTGCATGAAAATGGGCTTTCCGTCGGTAAAAACATCCCGAGAAAGTTTTCTGAACCGGGAAAAATATACAGCACCCAATAGTACTCGGGGAAACCTTTAATTCGATATCCAATATGTGGTATTGCAACCATCCCCCCCCGCCGGGGATTCCAAGCCCCTACCCTAAAAGACTGCAGAGAAAAAGTTTCTTCTACGAAATGTAGCTGGTAATGAACTGAGGCGAACTTTGAAAACCATTTTCCAATCGAACATAACTCTACCGAGTTAGAGCGAAAAATCGAGTACCTCAGTTCGAATAAAAAAGAGGGAAATACTAAAAAAGTGAGTACTGGGATAGTTATAAATAGCTATTTCAGACTCCGATAGGAGTGTGAGTACTCAAACTTCTTCTCAGGACCTAAGGAATTAGGTTCTGTAGTAGATTTTCCAAAATGTACTAGACCAAGCTTTGACCCCGTCCCCCCAGCTTTTCCCGCTAGATAGAAATAAAAATTGTTAATAAAAATGTTTAGAGTATCAAAATGTATCGTACAAGACATCTCTCATGTCTGGAGGTGTCGGGCCTAAAATGGGCATTCCCATATGCGAGCTTGTACCCACATTTGTCATCACAACAATTTTGCGCTGCTGTTGTTCCTTATATGAATACCGAGTTTAATTGTGTACGTGTTCAAACAAGGTACAGTTTTTGATATAAACAATAACTGTATCACAAATTCACAGCACGTAATGAGAATTTAATTAGTATATTATCACCTCATTGGACAGCCGTCCGATCAGAAATTTAACAATTTCAAAATAGCTATTTACTTGCAGTAGTATTGGTATGCTGGTCGAGCTGCAGCTCGAAACTTGGAATTTCAGAATTTTTCCTCTCCCCGAATGCCTCTCACTTGTAAAAAGTGCAGAGTGTATGCTTAGCCTAGGAGTAGGAAATGCAGTCAAGTCGAGAGATTTTCTTTTAACAAAAGATTATTGAATATGTTAATCAGGCACTAAATTTTGCAAAATGATTGACATTTTGGATGCCTTGAAAATTAAAAAAAAAATCCTGAGAATATTCAAAACAAAATTATGTCGGTGGACGACACATATCAAAGTACATGAAAACGCAAAAATGCATGAGATTTTGGTTGATGTTGCTTATATAAAGTAACTCGGGGAGCCCGTCAGCATTGCCCGCTGATAATATAGATTCTTAGATGTGTGGGGGTGGGGTTGGGTTTGTTAAAGATAAGTAATATCTAAGCTATTATCTGACTGGATCGCGCGATACCGTACTCTAGAGTTTCAACCTGTGTGTGTGTGGGGGGGGGGGGCGGGTGTTTGTGTTTGTGTGTGCGCGCGTATGAGTGTGCATGCATACATTCATTTGTGTGGGAGAGTATAGCTCTCTCCGTTGACGCGTTCTTATGCAGTGCCCAAATATATAGTAAAACACAAAATTTTAGTATGGCAACCCTACGAAGGAGTTGCCTGATTGGTCCCATTTTCGAACTTTATTTGAAATTTTTATGATAACTCAGTATACAAAATATGAGCTTTCCAATTCGAAGCCTTCTCAGGCAGCTACCAAGTACATAGTGAAAAACAAAAGCTGAGTATGGCATCACTCAGCAGGGGTAACCCAATTTAGCCCATTTTTGAAATTTCATTTACCATTTCAATCAAAAAACCACGTAGCTAAGTTCTTGCATGGCAACCCTACGAAGCAGTTGCCTAATTGGTCCCATTTCTGAATATATTGGGAAAAATCAAAGTTTTGTATGCAACATCAAGAAGATGTTCCCGTTTACATAATTTGAGCTCTTCACGTAGATGCGTTCTCAGGCAGTTTCCAAATATACAGTGAAAACCTAAATTTTTGTATGGCAACACCAAAAAATGGTAGCCCGATTTGATCTATTTTTGAACTTGTATTTGCAATTTTTATGAAAATACCGTCTACAAAATTTCAGCTCTCCACGTCGACGCGTTCTCAGACAGTTTCCAAATATATAATGAAAAAACAAAATTTTGTATGGCAACACCAAGAAGGGTTTGCTTGATTTACTCAATTTTTTAAATTTTATTCACTATTGCTATGAAAACACCACGTGTCAAATTTCAGCTCTCTATGTGCACTCGTTGTCAGACAGTGTTTAAATATATACTAAAAAATATATACTAAAAAACGAAATATTTGTATGGCAACCCTACGAAGGAGTTGCCTGGTTTAGTTCATTTTTGAACTTATAATTGCAAATTTTATTAAAACGTCGCCGTGTACAACGTTTCAGCTGCCCACATTGACGCGTTCTCAGGCAGTTTTTTAGATCTCGACAACAGCGTCATCTATCGTGTCCCAAAGTATCCTATATTTCAAGCTGGAATCAACCAATCGCATTCACAAAATTTCATTGGAATCGGTTGGGCGGCTTTGGAGATTAGCGTGTACAAACATCGTGGCACTGGATTTTTGTATATTAAGATGGGTACAAGTTTTGAAAGAATTTGAAAATGTCAAAACAGAGTTAGATGATGAGTCCTGAAGAAGAAGAATGAGAAGAAGAAGAAGAAGTAGAAGAAGAAGAAGAAGAAGAAGGAGAAGAATGCACAAGAAATCTATCAATTATCAAAACTATCTTTTTTGTTGTACGCACTCGTATTTAATCTTTGGCTGCTTACAATTCGAAAAACGAAAACGAACGAATAAACAGTTCCACACCGAAAATTCGTTTATGCTTACATATCAAAAACGAACGAATAAAAGTTGGGTTGGGTTTGTATCAAATGTAAATAAACGAAAATGAAGTTATGTAAGACCGAAAAGAATATTCGTTCGTGTGTGGAACATAGTATGGAACGAAAATATACTTGAAAGTTCGGAACGAAAATTTGTTTCTCGTACGAATAAACATAAAATGCGTTTTAATTGAAATAAAGTTTTAAATATGGATATTTTTTTATTGAAACTGTAATTAGAATAAATATCCAATATTTTATTACATTTATTGCAAATAATTTCTGTTAGCTTAGGGCAAAATTTGTGCTTTTTAGTTCAGTGTTTTCGTTTTCGTTTCTTAATGTACAAACGGCCTAATCTGGTCTGATTTTGGATCTGTTTTTTTTTTTGAATTTTTGTCATGCTTTTCTAAACTAAAATAATTATTATTCAATATTTGAATTTTAAACTCAACACAAAAAAAATAATCGTCCCCTTATAAATTAGGCAAAATTTTTTGCTTTCCGCCGAAGGTTGTCAACTTTCGCAAGTTTCACTGTATGTCTATGTAAAAATGTATGTATGCACATAAGTCCCCCCTATATATTTTAATTTATTCACCAATTTAATAAAAAACAAAAAATTGTAAGACTTTTTAACACAGGAAATATAAGGAACAAAACTTAAAGTTTATATCAGCGTGGGCTGTGTGACACACCTCTTAAAGATATAAATTTAGCGCGTGTACCTAAGAGTCTTAAAACTGTGGCGCCGGAAATACCGAATGCATTCGTAAGCGACTGTGATTGATGGCTTTCTTTAGGCTATATACACTCAACTCACTCTCGTGCTTAGTATCATCTAAAATTAATTACACTTCTTTCTCACACGCGAAACTTTTTTTTTTGCAGTGCTACATTTAAGTTCAGTTTCGGTGCGATTTACGTAGAAAGTTTTTATAGTTTTATATGCGGGGACATAATATACTCCTTCCTACATATATACATATGTATATATTTAGTAGGAAAAGGTGGGGCAAATCTGGGTATAGTAAATGTTAAAATTATATTGAATTTGATATATCCATAATGTAAAATTGTTGAGAGATAAACATAAATAGTAAACTGAAAATAAATTTTTTTATTATGTTTTTTTTTTTTTCAAATACTTTTGTCCAGTTCGAATGCAATACACATTTTTCTCTAAATAAATATTTCCATCTTTATTTATTTATTTTTATTTATTTTATTTATTTTATTTATTTATTTTTCATACTAAAGTTTTCATCGCTTTATTTTATTTGTCAATCGCAGCACAGCTGATAATACCAAGAAATGTGAGGTTAATTCGAATGTGCAGAAATTTAAAATTTGCACTTTCAAGCTCTCGCATTAAATAATATGGCTGTGAAGTGAACTGAACTGCCATCTGCATCGCATTCAAATGCTCGGTGTAACTCCGTTTCATGTATACCCTAGACATACAATACGATCTAATGAATCATTAGTACTAACTATTCATTAAAATGCCGTATGTCACATAGTATTCATAATTATAGCTTGAAAATCAGATCATAATGAAGTACATGCATGGTTTGTTTGAAGAATGTCCTGTTCTACCCTGGAAAGATATTTATATTTCCCCATCTGTAGACGAACAAGTGGAAATATTCACATCTTTAACAAGCTATCTCCATGATAAATTTGTGCCAGTAGTAAGCAGGCGTAAACGCTGCGGCGGATGTCCGTGGTTCACGAGAGAAATAAGTGTTATTGTGGAGCGTGAATACTTATACCGTCGATATAAACGGCTCAATACCGACCGGTCGAGATGTTTATACAAAATTGCTCGTAACAAAGTTACCTCAGCTATTAGACAGTCTAAGCGTTTATACTTACGCTCCAAGCTTAACCCCACCTTCCAACCCAAGCTCCTATGGAAGAATTTGCGACAATTTGGTATTACTGGTAAAGATCGTAAGGAGTGTAGCTTCAGCCCAAATGAACTTAATCAATATTTTATATCTTCAGGTAATGTTAGTTTACCTACTCGACCGTATATTGACTCCGATACTAGTTAAATCATTGCTTCTATCAGTGATCAGCACATAAGTGAATTTAGTTTCCGCACCGTAAGTCTAGAAGAAATGCTTAAAGCTATCTATTCTATTAAATCTGATGCGAGTGGTCCAGATAACCTACCTCCTTGTTTTATTAAACTTCTACTTCCTCTTATTCATCCCTATATTCTACATATTATTAATTCCTGCATTACGTACTCTAATTACACTCACAAATGGAAAGTAGCTACGGTTCTCCCAGTAGCTAAAAAGCGATGCCTGAAGTACTCTCCGATTATCGACCAATAAGTCTTATCTGCTTTCTGGGCAAGATCCTGGAAAAGCATGTATAACCAGCTTGTGAGCTTTTTAGACGACAACATGCTTTTAACAAAATGACAATCAGGTTTTAGGCCTTACTACAGTTGTGAAACTACCTTGCTTAAGATAACTACTGATTTAAGAGCTGCATTAAACAAAAATCTCTTTAGTGTTCTTCTCCTATTGGATTTTTTAAAGCTTTTGATTGTGTTAACCATGTAATTTTTCTGCGTAAACTCTCCACAGTTTTTAATTGCAGCGAATCCGCAATCAGTCTAGTAGGAAGTTTCCTCTCTGATAGATCCCAAGTTGTGAAAATCGGCAGTAGATTATCTGATGCGTTAGAGCTATCTAATGGTGTACCACAAGGGTCAGTTTATGGCCCACTATTTTTTAGTTTATTTATTAATGAAATCTCAGAAGTGGTAAAGGATGTAAAGATACACCTGTATGATGACGACGTACAGATATATTTAAGTAGGCACATAGGACTTCTGGAGGATTGCGTTGAACGTGTAAATAGCGATCTGCATAGAATTCATGAGTAGTCTGCAACCAATGGATTATTACTTAACTCGTCCAAGTCCCAGTGTATTTCGTTTTACAGCGGTCCTTTGTGTAAAGCAGATATTCCGCCAATATATCTTAATGGTTCTGTAGTACCTGTGCGAAGCAAAGTCTTAAATCTTGGAGAGGTTATAACCGAAGATATGAAGTGTTGTGAAAATGTCAACCTGATGTTAAGCAAAGTCTATGCTGGTCTTCGAAGGTTATGGCTTTTTGCTAGTGTTATGTCATTTGAAATGAAAATGAAACTGGTTAGGGCGCTCATAGTACCTCATTTTACTTATGGTAGCTTGGTATACATGAACCTAGACAGTCACTGTAAGCGTAGGATCGAAGTAGTTTTAACGGTTGCATTAGATTCATCTTTAATCTACGCAGATGCGATCATGTTTCACCTTTTAAATTTAGACTGCTGGGTTGCTCCATCGATACTTATTTAAAACGTAAAGCTCTTGTATTTATACATAACTTGATTTACAAAAGCAAGCCTGATTACCTGAAAGAAAATTTGGGGTTAACAACCTTACAGCGAAATTTAAACTTAATTATTCCGCGTTTTCACAAAACCGTGATGGAAAATTCTTATCTTGTCTAAACTGTGCGGTTGTGGAATTCACTTCCTGCTCGTATTCAGCTTAGTGGCTCTATCAGTGCTTCCAAAGAGAGTATCAAGTCCGTCGCGTTATAGAATGAACGAAAGAATGTATAGCATCGCTACTTACTAATCTGTCTATTTTCTATTTCTATTTCTATTTTCTTTTCTAAATTTTAGTAATAGTTTAGTTTTAATTAAGAATATTTGCAAATCAGAATCAATATTTAATGGATGTAAGTCCATTTTCATTATTATAACATTGAATTTCTTCTACTTTTGTTATTTTTGTTACTAGCTTTCAGTCAATTATGGAATTTATCTTTGTTAATCACTCTTCTAGCTATGTTTCTATTACTCACTCCTCTAGTTGTACCTTCTTTTTAGTACGATAAAAGATTGTAAATCTTGTGTACGTAACCAACTTGAATAAATTATTATTACACTAGTCAAGTGTTTTTTTCCTTAACTTTAGCTATAATGAGGAAAAATGTGCTAGATTTGGCATATAACTAATATAAATCTGGAGCTCCGCTGTGCATCTGCCGATTTGATTGTATATGTATATTGCCAATATTCTTTTTAATATAATATTCTTCTCATTTGTAAACTGTTAAATTGAAATGAAATAAATAAAAACAAAAAAAAAACCAATTTGACAGTTCAACTTAATTAAAGAATTACCTGTGTGTCTGCAGTTTATAATGAATCATTATAGACTAATGAGTCGTTAGTTATTTCTTTATTGAGAGCACTGTGTGCCTAGGGCAGGACATAATGTACCATTTTGTTCACTGTAAGCCAGAAAGTGTTACCGTTTCAATGTCAAAGTCAAGTTATGAATGTGCAAATTTTCAGATTCTACAATTGATTACGATTTTTGATGTATATATAGCCCAAATCGTTATAAGCACTTATGAACGAATATGATTTGGATATGGAATGTAGAATGACTATCTACCTACTTCTTTCTTTTAGTTTTGCATGAATATTTTTTGAAAAACTTGTTTCTCTTGTGTAGATACGTTTTTTTTTTGGCATTTTACTACCTTTGTAAAGATATTTTGTCTTCAATAGGTAATTTCCATTTTCTTCCAGGAAAAAATTTTCCTAACCTTTTTGTTACAATTGTTGTTCATTGTCATAAGTCTGTATTGGTTGAATCTCGGATTTGCTGCTTAGTACCGTCTGTTTAGTGCTTGTTTTTCTGAATCTTTGTGGTGAACGTCAGACAAAAATAAAGGATCAAGTCTATCATTGCAGATGATGGCAAATACATTCATTGCATTAATTTTTTTTTTATATGAATTTATTCGCAATGTGTCTTTAGGAAATCTTTGCTGAAATTAACACATTGGTGCCGATATTATGTGTTTCACTGTGAGACGGCGCTCGAATTCATGTTTGACTTCATCTGGCGGCGTGGTACTGATACACTCGAATATCTCTATTTGTGGGTAATAACAAAATAGCTCCCCCATATTTTTTTGTTTTCCACTATCAAGCCCCATCCCTCGTTAGGCGGGTTAGATATTTCGCGATTTTACGATGAAACGTCATTTTCAACAAATTATATCTTGAGAACGAAGCAACCGATTGTTCTGATCCAAATGCCAAATGAAGCTTAATGCTTTATATAGGTATTGTATAAAAAAATATATCAGTACTGAACGAAAAAAAATTGTTGTTAATAATAGTATATTTTTCCTAAACATAGTATTATTCTTCTAGCACTATTTTCTCTAATTTTATTTTCAAGCTAGAAAACTTATCTATCTATATGTATGAACAATTGTGATGGTGGTCGGCTTCGTTGGAGCAAGTTATAATTTGTATGAGATAAAGGGTGATGGTTTTTCAGTATCAATTTAGCCTAATTAACTTAAAGTAATTTAGCGAACCATGCAGTCTAATTTTGTTAAATATTCCTAAACGAGTGGGAATAATGACTTGTGGTTTTTCTTAAATGAAATATAGATAATTTTAAGAGAAAAGAATTAGCTTAAATGTTACAAAACTTAGCAAAAAGATGGCGTTGAAAGTAATGTAATGGCTAATGAAGCGTATAGTATGTTACAGAAATCATCTTAGATTCGGTAATTAGAATCAGATCGAGATTTAGTGAAAAGAATTAATTTTAGGACAGATAGGGGTTGTATTTAACTACCACTATTTAGCCCTCGACTTGTTAATTTCCGAACTAAAAAACTGATTTTTTAAAATATCCGAAAGTTTTGATCTCCAACCCGCTTGGTGCACCCCTAAAATTTACACCTCTAGTATTGCGGCATATAGGTATATTGCCTATATTATGAACATGGAATTATTGATATCCTTCCAACATTTACACAAAAATATCGATTGTGGTGTATCAAGATCAAAAAACGAGCCGCTCCACTCGATCACTCTCTCTTTAATTTGATATCCCATACGTCCAATTTTGGACAACCCTTATGTGAGGAAGTACAACCCCCATCCCCACCCCCGGACTAGTAATTTTTTTTTCACTTACCATTTTTTCCCGAATACTATATTTTGTTTATGAATTTTTAAAGTCACCGAGTATACCGTAAATTCACGAAATATAATTCTTAACAAATTTTTTTCGTTGGGTGCTGATATATTTTTTTAAGGAAAATATAAAGCAATAGGCCTCATTTGGCATTCGAATTAGGAAAATCGGTTTCTCCGTTCTCGAGATATGATTTTTTGGAAATGACGTTTCATCGCAAAATCACGAAATTTATAACCCCTTAGCAGAGGGTGGGGAGTGGTAGGTGGAAACAAAAAAAAAATACGTGTGAGCAATTTGGGTATTCCATATAAACTATGAAAGTTTCATCCAAGTCCATTAGCAAAAAAATAAAAATTAAAATTGATTTCTTCCTTTGTACCACCAGTGGTACATGCAGTCCGATAGGACAAACCTCCTATACCATCAGTGGTACATGCCGCTCCATAGGACAGCCTACCATGTAACACCACCAGTGGTACATGCCGGCAAGAATGTATTAATGGTTGAAGACAACAGTAAAAATGTACCCAAGCAGACCGCAGGGAGCATTGTTTTGAATTTAAAAAAATTTTCTTCAGAAATTATAGGTATGCACTATTGGTTGCCGTCCGTCAAACTATCCAAAAGAGTACTGGATTATTCCTGGTTCCTTGCCTGAGCTGTTTTCTTAGAAAATTCTGTGTAAATTTTTTCTTTGTGGCTGTTTATGACTATGGCTTGTCTCTGCTTTTGAATCTTCAAATTCATTTTCCTTCAATACCTTTCCAACTTATCTAATTATCTTGAGCGTTTTTTTTTGGGTAAACCATCATCTCTATCTCCTTGTAAAGAGGTCCATATACAATAATCATGTTGTCCAACCAAGCCTGTCCCACAAGATATTGTTAAACATGAATTAATTCTTAAAATTCGAAGAAAAATGTCCGACGTCTTGCTGAGTTTTTTGGTAATTGATACAATTCTGGAAAGTGAAATATGGAAGAAAAGCGGAAAATAATTTGGATAAAGAAATGGTTGCAGAAAATACGAAAATGTTCCCATACAAATTTATTAAAAAACTGAGGGAAAACGTCGCCATAGGGATTTTTAAAAATTTCCTTAGAATTGACAGCGAGACATATCAAGAGCTTTTATCGCTATTAAAAAATACCTTTGATCAAAATGCCAAACGCTACAAATAAAAGATTGCCTACTACTCCTCGATTTTTTGTATTAGGTGCGACGTCTTAAAATTTCTCACAGTCATACATATGTAGCTCTGCAGACATTGAGAAGAATTATAATAAAATCTTTACAAAACTCATTATTTAAAAATTCCGCCATTTTAATTGATTTTTAAATTTCTTCGGTTAGTCTTTGCCGTAACAGAACTTACTCAGGAATGATGAATGTATGACATGCATTACAACATACGGTAAAACTTGTTGTCAAGCATGCACATAATTTCGGTCTTTCCCCAAAAAATTAAACGATTTTGAGTTCCGTTCAACCGCGTGACGTACAGTGTGTCAACGTATTAAACAAGCCCATACACGATTAAATCTGTGTGACAACATTGTTGTCCAATATGTGTTGCACAACATGCATGACCGTGTATGGGTCCTTTCACGCATACCGGATATTTCTGGTTACTGCCTAAAGGCACCGTCAGACACTTGACATAAAGAATATAACTGATATTACCACTGTGACTGTACCTAGACTAGAAGATTTCAGTGCATTAATTACTAAATTGAAAAGTTGCAAACAGACAAAACAAGAAATAAAATCAACACCTGATCTGACGTCATTACCCTATTTTGACAATTTTTTCCTTAGATTTTATCCTTTTTTAGCATAATGCAAAAATCAGGAAACATCGATACACACGATTTTAAAACTTTTATTTTAAATTCATTTTATTAACTGATTTTATACCGGAATTATGTATTAATTACTTACTGTCTATTGATTTGCAAAGCTAATGAGTTTAAATTCCACTTAAAATTCAGTTCATGCCACTTATATGAATTAACATTAACGCGCGACTACTATTGATTTTTGGGATCTACCATATCTCTACGTGTGAATATCTGTTGTTTGTCACTTCAACGGATACACCTATGTCGGTTGGTTTTTACTATAGATTTTCCCAAATAAAATTTAAATAATTTTAAGTTGGATTGAGTGAAAATAATTAGGTACAGAAGTATCTACTTTCTGACCACGTTTATATCGAATTACTCAATTAAATCGGAGAAATGTGTTAATATTAAGTTTCGCTTTTACAAAAATTCAGCTTCCCATATTTATCTCTATTATTTACGTCATACATGCATGATTGATTTTTCAAATAGATGGCACTATATGAAAATTGGATTGATCAAATAAAAGTTTAGCTTATGCTTTATGAAACTTACAATTTCGCTCTAGATTTTCTTATTCCCTGACCCATTATTTAATCAAGCGCAAAATCAAGAGATTTCCTAAATACAGCAGCGTAAATGTTGAAAGATGATTGAAAAGAATGAGATGCATGCGAGGAAATTTAACGCTATTCACGACATCTACTGCTCAATCAATAATTTATTTCCTGGAAATTGTTGAAATTAAGTTAAAAAAGCGTCGAAATTCGAAATTTTGTTAGATTGCCTGTTTGCGTGTTAGCGGGTATATTTCATGGAACATTTACTCTTCCATTTAAACTAATTTCCTCTTATTTGTCATACTCAATTATGCAAAGGTTATGTAATTTGAAGGAAAAGTGTATTTTGCATTAACTTCGTAACTGATGGCCTGACTAAAGCGTTTTGGATAAAGATTTTGTATAAACTATTTTGATTTTTCGAAATTGTCAATTTAAATTTTTCTACACAGTAAAAAATTTGCACAAATTCTTGCCACAAAGCTTAGATATTTTTCGATAAGATTAGGGAATATTCCCTAAAATGTAAAGAATATTCCCTAAAATGTAGGTTTTTTTCCCAAAATTTTAGGGAGTATTCCCTACATTTTAGGGAATAGTCCTAATATTTTTTACAGTGTAAATAAACAAAATCGTAAGAATCTTGGACGAATTGTTTGAGCTTTTTGTTTCTCTTCCATTGGTAGGTACATACTACTTAGTCATATTGTTTTTATTTTGGACTTTCTTGTACAAATAAAAAAGATTTATGTCTTAATTGTACAATAGTTATGTAAATAATAAATTTGAATTTGTATTTTTTCCCGACATTCCTCTCTTTTTTCAATGTCCAGGAAAATGAGGCTATTTGGAATAGCTAAGATCAGGTAAAATTAATTGTTAAACGAGCAAAACCACTTTTCAACTTAGAGACTTCAATCAAAGGAAGTGGTCCTCAAAAAATAATAAAAAAATAAAAAATACTTTTATTACTTTCGCGCAGTAAAATCTGCCACATATTTATGCAGTACGTATATGTAGTATCATCTCAGGATCAAGTTATTCCTCATTGAGATAGTAGTAAACTGCAACTAGACAAATTTGATACTTTCGTTACTGGAGGGGATATTGAAAAGCTCTTGCCAATTCCCGAGGGCACTATATAAAGCAGATTCAAGCCTATCCTCATTCTAAATTGATACAACTGCAGCAAATCAATGAAATCGCCACCTCTGGTATTTTTCTGAATATTTACTTGGACAAGACTTCTTTGTTCCATAAAAATAAAAAACCATCACTAATCTCAAAAAAGCACCACAAAAGATGTATTTGAAGAGATTAGATGGAAACAGCTCTAGTATTTTTCCTGTTAGCTGGCGATGGATGAGAAAAGTCAAGAGAACTTATTTCAAAGGATCCTACCGATATTTTATTCAGTGTTAACTCATTTATGAACAAAGAGGTACTAGGTTCAAATCTCCAATGCGATGACTTGAACAATTTTTTTCGAGGCATTGAGTTCAGCAATCAAAAGTAAAACAAGAAATATATACAGTGGAACTCGTTGGGACCAGCGGAAGGTTTCCGGGGTATCCGAATTTCTTATTGATGGCCTACATATTTCCACAATTTCATGCTCAGTTAACATTGGAGCAGCATCCATATGATCGTGCAGGTTCAAATAATTTTCGGAGTTTTAGATACCGTGTAAACTATTGTGTAATTTAACATCTTCGGTACAAAGAACCCCTAATGAGGGAGGTATTACCAAAGAAAATCCAGCATGATTGAAATAATTTTTAATTGTTGTGGTTGGTAATACAATGAGTCAGGCTGATTGCAGTAGATGTAAGGTCTCTAAAATTGTTACTTATTTACAGTGCCGGATCTAGCAAATATTTGAAGGGGGGGGGGGGCAAGGACGTTGGTTGCGCCCCCTCTAACAACAATCTTTATTTGGGGCAGATTTTATTACAGTTGCAGGGCATACTATGCAGCATAATATGTATATGATAGATGACCCATTATATACTGCAAATCCTGGAACTAGAACCAGAACTGTTAAAAACAATTTGAACTTGAAACCACAATTAAGATCTGTTATATATCCTAAATGTCGTTTAAATTTGAAACTGTTTTAAAATAAAAGGAAAGCAAAAAATCGTAGCATTACAAATGCAGTTTATTTTATGAACACAATGAATACAAATTTAAAAATTTTATTGTGTTCGAGTTTAATTTTTTATTTCAGCCGCTTTTCAATATAAATCTACCCGGGTGAAACTACTAAAATTTTAAACGGTTTCAAAAAAACTCTGGGTAGGAATTCTGGCGTACCGCTGTTCAATTTGAAAGGATTTAGTTGAGTTTTTAGCCAGATTCAAAGCTCTTAACTCCGGATAAAACGGTTATATTAAGCTGGAATAAAAATATTTTGCTGGCAACTCTGTACTTGTGCCTATTGGTTTATATCCTGTCTACACTCGACATAGGATTGGCGCATGGTTGGTAGAATTGGCAGCCACCTTAGTGCATTTGTACAATTTTTGATTTTCATCTATGATTTATGAGGATTTAGCGAAATTTTTGGTTTAATTAGCTTACAGACTGCATAAGTATAAGCACAATGGAAAGTTTGATATCAGAGAAAAGGTAAAAGCTCCTTCCTGAAAGAAGACTGAAGTGTGAAGTATGGTCTGAAAAAAAAAAAAAAAAATTCAATTCTTGTAATTAGATTTTATTCTCGTTTCGTTATTAGTTCACAAGTGCTTCGTATTGCTGCCTTCTTAAAACTAAAGCTCCCCCCCCCCATAGATTCGACCCTGTTCCTTTAGTATCTTCCTTAGACTCAACACTTGCTCTAAATTTCCTCAATAGAAACTTTCTGTAGAAGACTTTCAGGTTCTTAATGATACCCTGATCACATGGATGTGAAATGCTTGTGGTGTTCGATGGTAGAGCAACAGGGGTTTTTCGTGGTAATACATTTTTTTTTGTAGCAAAATAAGCAACTAAGGATTTTATTATTTTTTTTCGTATTAAGTGATAGTTCGTGTTATTGATTTTGCAATAAATACGTAAAGAAAATAAACTCACATAAATATCATTTTGCAGGACGAGTAGGTACTACGGAGCGTTTGTTTTGTGTTATGCAAAATTTCTTGTAATAAGTTTTCGTATGAAGTGAACTCTTAGTGCATATAAAAATAGGAAATTAAAAGTTTTACCGAGCGTAAAACCGATAAAATTGCGTATGTGCCATTGTTAACAAAGAGATTAAAATTTTTCTCATATGCTTCCAGGTGCCTATGCTTACAATCATAGATGGTACAAGAACTAGACGTCGGATGCATTAGAAGAGCAGAGGATTCAAATTTTGTTTGGTTGGTAGAACATTCCGGAATGGACCACAACATTTGAAATGATGGATACGTCGAGTGATTTATATTTTCTCGCATCAGCGGTGTAGAGGAATTAAATGTGGGTCCAATATTTTTTAATACCTAACTAATTCTGTAAGATTCATCGAAATCGGAGGGGGTCGGGGTCGATTGATGATTGTTTTAGTATAGAATTACTGAATATTTACATATTATTACATTTTTTTTTACAGTTTTTTATTTGTGTTGAATTATGTTTGTTTTATATATTTTTTAAAGTTTCTTTCAATATAAATATTAAATATTTATTTGAGTTTTATTATATGCCATTTTGACCTATACCTAGACATAAAACGGTACAGTAACCAATTTTTGAAAACCTTAATGTTCGAAATATGTGTGATTTTTTCCTCAGAAATTATATACGACTCTTCAAAAGAGTTTGCCTTAATTCTGGTCTACATAGTTCAATTAAAAAATTAAAAAAATGTAAATAAACTTTCGGATACTCTTAGTGAGGTTATGTCTAACAGTAGTGAGAATCTGTAAGTGAAGTTACATAATATGTAGAAATTCATTATTCTTTTTATGAAGCTTGAATGTGAATAAATATCGGCAAAAAATCTATTCTGAAATCTGGTAGTAATGCCATCTAGTCGTCCAGTGAGGGAAATATGTCTTGCCAAAATTAAAATTCATTAAAAAAAAAATCGATATACCAAATATCACAATTTAGCATAAAAAAAAAAAAACGTGAAAAGAGGAAATGCTAAGAATTATTCTCATGAATATTTCCAAAAAGAAGGCTATTTAACCTCCCCGGAATATGATTAGATTTATCTCAAGCATGAAACCTCCGCCTTTTTTTGATATCGCTTCAAAGTGTATTGTTTTTATCTCAGGCAAGATAACGGGTATACATAATGTACGCATGCATGCATGTATATATGTATGTTAAGTTTTAAAATAAATTTTCTTCTTGTCTGGTAGAAAAACATAACTAAAAGCGTCACAGAAAAAGCGTTTACGAATTTTCCTTGGTTTTTGTTTTTTTCGTTCTTGTATCTCGACTAAAAAAGGTTTTATACGGTACAACCACAATTCTTGAATTTGTGGCAAAACCCATCTAACGAACGTAGCTTTAGGGGGTATAATAAAATGAAAACATTAAAATATACCATAGCACTTATGCACGAGTATATGGTTCCTTAGTATGTGTGTGTGTATATATGCAAATTAAATCAAATCAAATCAAATCAGCAAACTCTCGAAATTGTAATGTAAGGGGTTGGGATACAAATCAGGTAATGGTAAAATGTATGCTGCATAATTGAGCGATTTTATGAGTTCCACATTTATGTAGGTATATGTACATGTGTATGTTTATATGTGTGTATGTAATTATACGTTCTTGATTATATAAGTTTATATTTTCACATAATATCTACTTGTTAATTTTCTTAAGTCAAACTAAAATATCCATTTTTGATGTATATGGGGGTCGTTTAGACCCTTTTACTATTTTGAATTTCAATGAAATATAGAGGTCGCTATTTGATGTTTTGGCAATACATTATGTGTATGTATATAGGTATTTTTATAACGTTTTCCATGGCACTCTTGAGCAACTCAAGAGTTTCACTCTTCTTCGAAAATATTGCTTTGGGGTGCAGGGATGAATTAAGACCCTTGGGAACCCCCAAACAAAGTTGCCAGAGGGGCCCCGGCATACTAATTTAAAATGGTAAAAAATAACACAGAGTTAAGATGCGATGTGTTTTTATTTAAGAATAATGCGGTAAAACAATATTTGTATGTGGAATACAAGAAAAAAAAATTAAAACGTCGTCGAAATTTATCTCACGATGTATATCTGCGTCTAAACTAATCAGTACAACCCTGAGAACTATAGTGTCAATTCTCACTGGTCACTCTTTCCTCAGGGGGTCACCTTCACAGGATGGGGTTTGTAGATGATCCTGTATGCAGAACATGCGAAGAAGAATCCTCAACGGTGACTTATTTTTTTGCCATTGTCCGACTCTCTCAGGAAAGAGATATAGATTTCTTGGTTCACATCTCCGGGACGAGCTGCATAATGCTGGCAAGCACAAGGTTGGGGCCAATATTGAACTTCATAAGAGTACTCGGTTGGGACCTATGATCAATTCGTCATAAGTCCGAAGGGGAATGATGGGCGTGGTTATGGCTTGCATTCATACCATCCATCCATGTCTGCGTCTATGAAAATTAACGACAAAGAATTCAACCAGTCTTGGCAAATACCATATTTGTCCTGTGTCATATTTTCTATCTTTTCAATAGCGTGAAGGAACGAAACAGAAACGCTATTATAATTTGCCACGATGCTAAGAATGATAATTTTTTTTCTGAGCTCGTCATAGGACGTTATGAACGATATTTTCAATAGAGATTTTAACATGGTTTTTAAGAAAAAATAATAATTGTGGGTGAGGTGTAAAAAGTTAACTGTAATTGGGGACCTTTTAGCTAGGTGTAAAATTCAATATAATAATTACTAACACTGTCCAAAGCTAGTTCAGATTTGGTGGGAGTCACAATGCGGAAAAAAGCTAATAGCAAGCAAGTTAATATTATTGAACCCGTTTGACAAACTACACTGTTGTATACGGCATACTTCTTTGAACACATTACGTCTGTTCAAATACTCGTTTTTGAGATAATAGCTGTCTTCCATCGGGCTGTATAAAGACTCTGAAGTTTCCAAGTAATTCTGCAACTACTCATGTTCTTGTCCGCGAGTAGATGAGCTGAGTAGTTTCATAAGAGTTTTCCGCTAGGTGGATTTAGATGCTAAGTGGTTATTGAAATGTCAGATAGATAAAATTTGACAGTAAATTTGTGTAGAATTGTCATAATGATAGAACAACAGAAACAAAACAGAAATTTGAGGTTATGTTTTACTGTTGGCAACACAAATTAACGTTTCATTTGGAAAGTGCTCGGGAGTACTTTACACAGCCCAATGGAACACAGCTAATGTGCACAGCAAATTGCATGAATTAACTCGATGTTGTTAGCTACTGCAACAATTTTTCAAGAAAAACTGACAGCTGTCATAAGAAAAGTTCTACTTGATTTTGAAATTTTGTCATGTTTTTAAAAATGAAAATGAAGTTTGAAAACTAAATGTATTAATTTTCAAAAACTAGATGAATTTTGATTAGGAATAGCTGCTTGGCGTTGCTACATTTGTGAATACACTGAATCGCGTAAGGCTTTCGCTGCAGGAATTGGAGTGAATACAGCATGAGCAACATTGTTTGCCTTGCTTCATCTGTTTCTATAGCCTCTTCATTAAAATCTAAATCAGATTATGAGCCGAACATCCTATTTTGCCAAAACTATGTATAAAATAAACTCATTTCTCAAATGTCATTCCACACTCCTTTCCTCTTGTTTTTAAGGAAGTTGCACGAAAATAGTTAGCGTACTTTTCCATACTTTTTACTTACTTTTTCTCTCACCATATGAGAAGTACGCAAACATACCCCTTAGATATGTACTAAAATGAAAGGAGGAAACGTCGTAGGTACACTGTAAAAAATGTGCACAATTGTTGTCACAAAGCTTCGGAATTTTTTCCTAAAATGTAGGGAATATTCACTAAAATGTAGGGAAACTTCACTATATTTTAGGGAATATTCTTTACATTTTAAGGATAAGTATCTAAACTTTGTGGCAACAATTGTGGACATTTTTTACAGTGTAATTACGGAAACCACTTATCATCATATTATATGTAATTCTTTTATTGTTTTTTCATTTTTGGGAATTTGGTGGTCCTTATAAACGGCCTTTTCTTACAATCTATTCATAACGAAATATTTGCATTAACATTAATTCATATAACTATGGCGTCTTTGATATATTCAAATTTAATTTAAGTACCTAATTGTTGCTAGATCATCTCCACTCACATATATCAGTGTATCATCAGCAAATAATGCAATTTTACTATATTTTAATATTTTTTTAAATTAATGTATAATATGAACAAAAGTGCTCGTAGTACTGATCCTTGAGGAACTCCAGCCGACAACCTCAGATGAGGTATCCTCAAAATTTCTTCTCTGCTTTCTTCCTGCCAACTATGTTCGAAACCAGTATAGTTTCACATAGTGTATTTCATACACATTTAAAGTTTGGCTATTGAAAGTCGTCTGTTAAACGTTTTGCGCGTATAAAACCTATGAAGACTGCTATAGTACTGCATTTCTAGCATCTTTTTCGTTTTTTCATTCGAAAATTAATTCCTTGGATGTATTTTATTTATCGACCTATCATAAATTATCTAAGATTTTCTCATAATTAAGGAACAAGCTCACAGGCTTTTACCTTACTTTTTCTATCGAGACTAGAGCTGATACCTTCTAATTATTAGGGAAAGTCCCATTTTGAAATAATAATTAATTTTTTTATAGTAAATTAGGACCCAATATTTCAAGTGAGTTGTATGAATTATCATTACAATAATAAGATCTCTATAAAAACCCCCTTTTTTTTGCACTTCTTAACTGTGTGAAAATATGATCATAGGTTAGTATGCTTAGCGTGGCATTTTAAGCCTTCATGACACTTTGTCCCTTCTCGCAATATATCGCATGGATGTTAGGGATCCACTAGTATTAATTTGAGACTGAGCAAAGTTGATTACTACAATTCAAATTAAGATAAAACAAGTAAAAAAGCTAGCATTCTTATGATACTCTATGCCCGTATGTAATTTCGTATGGTCATACCTTTGACTGTTGATTTGGTTTTTGCATATATTTTTAGAATGGTTCATCGAACAGTAAAAATGGTTATGGCTAATTTCATAGGATTTGATATTCTGAAGAAAACGGCTATTAGTGCTAGTTTTCAGAGTATACGTAAAAAATCTAAATTTTTATATGGCAACATCAATAAGGGGTTGCCCAATTTATTCCGTTTTTGAAATCGTATTTAGTGTTTTTATAAAAACTCTGTGTACAAAATTTTAGTTCTCTACGTTGACGCGTTCTTAGGCTGTGACAAAAATATAGTGAGAACTTTAATTTTTATATGGCAGGCCTACAAACGAGTTTCCCGATTTTCAGATTTAAATGTGTCGTTTTAAAAAAAAAAAAAAGCCCATATGCAATCTTTTAGCACTCCAAGTGAACGCGTTCTTGACTTATAGTGAGGATGGACAGACTGACAGATGGACAGACAGACGGACGGACATGCAAAAATCAAAATAACTTTTTGTTTAAATTTGGATTGTAACATTGTCCTTTTTCTTATGTTAACTGTTCATGAGTTGTAATTGGAAGATGATCTATTTTTACATCTTCAGTAAACGAATTCATGACCCATTTAAACTCTGTCATTATAGAAGATCTGCAAATCGATTACCAAATTCTGCCTCCAAATTTTTTAAGAGTGTAACTATATGTCCTTTAAGTTGCTCTGTTAGTTCATTTTCCGAAGTAAAATAACGTAATGATGGAAACATTTCTAAGGATCTAAGGATTTTCAAAAATATCCGCCAAGTAACATACTATCAAAGGACATTTATCATCATTGAATAGGTTGAACAACTTAAAAATTTTATCATTGTCCAGATTGTCCAATTTGGTTTTTCAGTTATAATTTTGTATGCGCGAGAGGACATAAAGTATTTTGAAGAGAAATATGGCGTACCCCCTAGAATTTTCTGCGTAACCCTCGGGGTATGCGTACCCTACTTTGTACTACACTTCCAAACAGTATAACTGGGAGAATTATAGTGGTAATCAAATGAGTGCGGACATAATGAGGAGCATATTTCGCAAGAAACTAAAGTTTACGGAGTTGTCCATACACCTTCCCTATAACTTTACTAATTTCGAGATTCCAGTTAAGTGTGCGATTAAACACAACACCAAGATTATTGATAGACTCAGTCTAAGGTATGATGGCATCATTGGGAAAGTTGCTTGTGGTAAAGCTTTTTAGATAATAAATCAGGATTGCTTTGGATTTCGAGGCATTCATCAAAAGTTTTTTTTTTCAATAGCCCAGCCAGACACCCTAGCAAGTTTATAGCTCATTAAGTCAACAACTCTACTTTTCGCTTCCGATCCCAACGGATTCAATAATAAAGCTGATTATCTTTATAAGGAAGAAATATTTAGTGCTCAATTAAAAAATATAATATTACAGTAATATTCTTATTATATTACATTAAGAAATAAAACTATATTAGGAACTTTGGACAATTAATACTTCGAAATCGACAAATTCGCATAAAAACATGAAATTTGTCTAGAACCTACTCGAGTCTAGAAGAGGAGAAGGCAATCGGAGAGAACAAAAGACTTCGTGTAGGATCCATTCTAGGTAAAAGTAATTTAGTAGACTTGCCGACAACTTTTCATATCAGATCTAAAATACGAAAAGCTTCGGTTTAAGATGTACCCAAAATGTAACCCTTTCTACGTTTTTTGCACTTTTCCTTAAGCCTTAGCCATGTGAATAGAATTGGAGGCACAACCAATTTGATGAGAAATGTTTTTGTTTTATTTATTTGTTGAACGATAAATTTTGGTTATTTTTTATACTGAGTTATATAAATAAAAGCTTTACAAACATGAATCAGTTATTTTTAATTTTTTAAGAAACCGTTCTGCGCGTTTTTACACTTTTTCTAGAGCATATCCATTGTAAATGCTTAAAAAGTGGATTCCCAAAATATAATTGCATACTTTCTGGCATTTATTGAACATTTTCGCCGGCTATAGCTAGGGTTAAGGAAAAGTGCAAAAAACGTAGAAAGGGTTACATTTTGGGTACATTTTGAAGCGAAGCTTTTCATCTTTTAGATCTGATATGAATAGTTGTTGTTGATGACGTGTTTATTGATAATAATAGTAGTTCAATAAAAGGAACACCGAATTAAAAGTCCGAAATTTTAGATTTGTTGAACCATAACTTCAAAACGGAGAGGAGGAGGGGAAAAGTTTATAGACCATTGGAAAGATCCAACGATTGTTAATCTAACAAATTTTAAAGCATCTTCATAGGGTGCAACTTCAGAAGTTACAGGGTAATCTATAATAACATACACACATATTTTTTAAGTCCCATTATCTATTAAAGTGTTAGGATTTCCCTCCCCCCACCCATACATTCTTTTCATTCAGGTGTAACACCATATTCGGGCCACCCTGTTTAACATTAACATAGTTTGTTGTTTTTTATGTGTGCACAAATATTTTTGTGAAGAAACTTTTTGTTTTATTTATTTGGTGAATGATAAATTTTTTTTAATTTTTTTTTACTGAATCATGTAAATAAAAGCTTTACAAGCATGTGGTGGACAACATTATCACCAACTTCAAAAATAGTTTTGAAAATCTACCTTTGGCACAGTTTGTTGACTCATTTATAAAGTTGGACTTCAAACATGGAGAGGGATTAGTAGGAAACTATTTAAATGTTTTCAATATAGATATTTTCACTTTACATGCTGAAACACAAATAATAAAAAGTGTTCCAAAACAAGAGTATTGTAATAAGTTTGGAAAGACTGAAAACACAAGTTAATGAAGACTTCTTATACAAGTTGCTGCAAGCTGCTGTTGGTTAAAGCTTGGTTGAGACCAACTATGCTTTAGGAGAGGTTTTCGAATATGGAGCTCCTAAACATTGAAAACGAGATAATTAAAAACAAACTAACAGCGCAACAGGTGCTAAATAAATTTGCAGAAAAAAATCGTTAACTAAAGCTTATATAGAATTTAACTATAGGTATCTTTTTATTAGTGCTTAAAATGTGTATCTAAGTTAATTTTTTGAAACTCATGCAGATGGTATAATTCAAATATATAAAGTACTTAAATGCATTGGTACTTAATTTCTAGTACAAGTACCAAGTACAAGTCCCGGTAGTGGTACTCAAAAAATTTTGAGTAAAAGTCGTGATACTGGTACTTAAAAATTTTCAATTACACGTCCAGGTACTGGTAGTCATAAGTCCCATTTATAAGCTTAAGAAGTACCCTATAAGTACCGAAATACGCAGTTACTACAAATACCGCCATAACGCGAAGTACTTCAGCTCTTTTAAATTATTTTAATGTGCCTTCTAATAATATAGGTTATGTGGATTGCGATAGTACCTATCTCAAAAAATCTGACCGTTTTCAGTAAAATAGAAAGAAATTTCGCTTAATATATAAGTAACAGTAGGACAGAAAGTGACATCCTGAATCGATAACATTTGTTTTCAAGTGTAACAATCCGCTCTCTCCCTTTGCACATGTAGAGCATTTATTTCCATTTGCACGTCTTAATGCTCCACATAAACAATGATTACTGATGTGACATTTGAAAAGTTTGAATTGATAATGGCAAACTCTAAAACTGTATAAAAACCATTTTATGATATTCGTAAATGGAAACCCCATTCAGTCATGAGCTGGCCAAAGATTTTTCAAAATTTCTGATTTGAGTTTTCGATAGCTCTCGCACGTCTATTATTAGACCGCGGCGGTATTTAGGTACTTATAAGGTACTTAAATGCTGATATGTGGGACTTATAAGTACCATTACCAGTATCAGGACTTCTATTGAAAGTTTTTAAGTATGTACCAGTAACGGGATATCGCATTTGACAATTTCTAATTTCAGGTCCTGGTGCTGGTACTATATTTGGAGTAAATACTGGGCATTGGGCAGGGCGTCATTATCATATAAGTTTCGTGTATGGAACTTAAGGATTCTGATTTATTTGTCTTAATACCTCAGAGAGGCAAAGGAGGAGAAGTGGAAAACAAAGGTCTTTGTTAATTAAACGGCACCACTTTCTTTTGTTTTTATTTTAAAATCGTGGAAATTTTATTATATTTTTCAAATAAACACTAATTCCTATGATTTAAAAGAAATGAAATCGCGCCCGAATTCTTGGACTAGACTGTACGGAATGGTTGGGATAATTGGAATTAAAGAAAAGAATGCACTTTCACTCAATTCGCCAATTACATTATGTACTAATCTATTTTCACAATAATTTAAATGTCCCGTATAAACTGAACTGAAATTAACAAATAGAAAACCAGTTTAGTCCAATTTCGTAGATTCTAGTCGCGTTTGGTTTCGGCGTTGTACCATGCCTCTCAGTTCCCGGGTGCTCAATAACATTTGACGTGAATTATAATAAAAAATGGCAAACAATTGAAAACTGTTCGTTGTTTTTTTTTTGTCTCTAACATCGGAACCTCGACAAAGACTATTCTATTTAAAAATTTTTAGTTATTAAAATCGCCCCGAATAAATACTACAGTGGATTAAAAGTGCTGATCTAGTCTTTTTGCTTTCTTGGGAACGAAGTTCAGGTTTCACGGTAGGAAGACTACATTATAAAAACGTTGTTACACGTTGTCTGCGACTTGTAAAGTGACATGCTATCTTGCAAGTGCTCATAGCAATGAATAAAAAATTCCGATCAATAGCTGGAAATACCCATAAGCTGGTATACTTCTCAAACAAAATGTTTATTAATGCCTACTTAAGAAAAAATTGGGCACCCCCCCCCCCCCCCCCCCTCCTCGACTAAAATCCTAGTAACGCCAATGGGAGCAGATAAGGTAAGCTTAACATCATCAGCACTGGATATTGAGTCGGCGGATTAATTCAGGTAAATCATTAATGCATGTTAAGAAAAGGAACGGTTCGAGGATTGACCCCTGTGGAACCCCTGCGAATGTAGGTCTATACCTGGAAGCATTGACAACCTTTTTGAAACCAATCTGAGAGGTGAGAAAAATTAAATTTAACCGCAGAACTACTAAATAGGAACCGTGTTTTAAGTTTACTACATAATACAATAAAATTTACACTGTAAAACGGCTTAGAAAAATCTAATCGAACGAGCAATGCTAATAGTCGGCCAACCATATTTGATCTAATATTATCGTCGTACAGGGACGTCTTGAATATTTTTTGTAACATATAAATTTATAATTGCATTCAATTGTTTAGTTAAAGTTGTGTCCTTCAAAATTACTCAACTCAACTCATACTCATTTTTTTTCTTCTTCCCCTAATCCTAAATTCAGTTTAACTTTTTTAATTATTAAAGTTCCAAAAACTTAAAAAAAAAAATCCAACTTACCATTTTTTTTCTCTCTCTCTCCAAATTTACAGCTTTGTTTACTTTAATTTGTGATGAATAATAACAGTTTTGCTTACACATAAAACCTTCTTCACACTGATATCCTCAAGTTCAGGTTTCATATTTCCACCTGGTGCAAAAAGTTGCAAGTAACTTCACTACCCCACCTAGGCCTATCACTCGAAATGACAATCAAGAATCATCATCATAAGCATATAACCGTAAATTGTGAGCTTTAAATTCTTCTTTAACTTTAACTCCATAAGTTTAGAACTTTTCCTTATTTTTTTTCTTTTACTTTTATTTATTCATTTCACAACTTTTTTTCTTCCTTTTTTTTTTTTTTTTATTTATTTCGTTAGTTAAAAAAGGCCCGCATAACGCATAACGTAAAAACCGATTGTGAGTAGTAGAGGTACATCACTTGTGGGAAAACGATTGGTGGTGGAGCAGCACTCACTTTTAGCAGGCAAAAGGGAAGAAAAAAGTTTATTTGCCTCTCTGGAAAAAAAAAAAAACAACAAACTGAACGTAAGTAAGACCGCAGCAGAAACTCACAACTTTTATTATTAACGTGGTAGGTAAAGGTAGTATACGAAGAAAAAATAATATTGAGAGCACAGGTAGAAAGTGATTTGCATTTTGTTGTTAGCTTAATATAGGTACATAGTACATACATACATACAAACAAATATATATATATATATATATGTCGTCAATATTAAAGGTACAGGAGAGATACAACAACAGTAGTAGCAGGCAAGCAGTTCGTTCGTAACCACAGAAAGGACCCAGAGGTCTACCGCCGAAGTATACTCCGGATGATGGTGAGATTCCCGTGCGTATATAATCCTCAATTCGTTCGTTATTTGATTTTTTTTTTACGAGAACTTTATATTTTATTTTTTATTATTATTTTTCTTTTTTATATTTATTTATGAAGCACATCACAGAGAGACCTCTAACTCTCTCTTTCTCTCTTTATTTTAGCTTAGCACTTTGTTTTGAATTTTATTTTATAGGATCATTTCATTTCCAATCTCTAAAAAATATTCTTATTAAATAGAATTAGGTTAATTACGGTATATTCACACTGCAGCAAGCAGCAAGCACAATATTTTTTTTCTTGTACATAATAATTTATTTTGTGTTGTGGCCACCAACCACACAAAACGGAGAAGCACGTTTAACTTGTTGTGATGAGAAGCAAAAATAAAAAAAAACACACAAATCCTTAAAACTGCACGTCAAATTCCCGTATTACGTCGCCTTATCACGGCGGAATTCAACCAATCTGTTCAGATCATTCAAAGGAACTGAAATTTTGTGCTTCGAAATGTGTGAGCAACACTCTTCTAGACACTGCGACACTCGCTATCGCTATACATGTGGTGAGGACTAGTATGGTGTGATGGAGCAAACGACGCGGCGGCGGAGACGACAACACTGCGATGTTGATGGTGGTATGTATGAGTATGGTATGGTATGCCGCCAGTTCAATTGGAGCTTGTACGTACGGTGTGGTGCGGTGTGGTGTAATGTTTGAATTTAATATCGGACGATAACGAAGATATCTCTATCCTCTCCTATCCTCCTCCTCCTCTTCCAACTATATAGGTCGAATTATAGCTAGCTAGCTAGCATCCCTCCAGTTAGTTCCAGATATCCAGCACAGCCAGCCAGCGACCATCCAGATCCAGCAAAACAACAGAATCTCTAAACAGCAGCAGCAGCAGGCGAGTAAATGTAGCAAAGCTCCAACTTTGTTGGCTTGATGACTGCCCGTGGCCGTCGTTGTCCCGTTCGCTAGCTTCTCGATTTTTAGTTCAATAGAAAAGAGAACTTTTGGACGCGTCGTTCATTGTGGATAAGTGTAAGTGTTTTTTGTTGTTTTTGTTATGTTGAAGCTTTTTGTTTTACACTTTTTATGTGTATTTTATATCAGAGAAACAGAATCATACAAGAAGAGTCCACCATCGACACGACGACACCATCGAAGGCCGTTTCCTTGCTTTGCTGCTGGCTTTCGCGATGACAGCAGTGTAAACAACAACAATAACAGCAATGGACTGGTCGTGCGACCAAACTTAACCATACCAAACTTGATATATTTACGGGCGCATCACATTTACACACGATGTATTTATTATACGTAGAGTATAGAGAGAGAGAGAGAGAGAGATGAGTGAATCTGCTCCACCAGTTCACATATTTACAGTCCAGCGAGATTCCCTCCTTTTTTAGTGTATGTAGTTTGTTTAAGGCGCGTGCCTGGGAAATGAAGGATTTTCTTTTGGTAGGAGCTATTTTTGGAATAAATCAAAGGTGCCTAGTTGTTATGATTCCAGCCATACTATTCAAATGGAATGTGGAATATTTCCCCGCCGCAGTAAGTATAAATGTATAAAATTGCTCTTTTGAAAGTACTCATAGGTAGTAAAGAGAAAAGTTTTTTTTTTAGGTTATTTTTATGCAGAATTATTCCTCGGTGGAGAAAAAGCTCTGCAAACATTTCCTCTTTAAAATGAAATTTTTCTCTTAAATTGTTTTATTTTTCGTTTGTTTTGCAAATAATAATAATGTTACTTTTTCAATTTTAGGTAAGATGAACTGAATACATATTTTAAGTACCTATTTAAAAATGTAAGAAAACAAAAAAAAGTTTTATTTAAAAATTTCCACTCGCAAACATTATCTGTTGGCCAGGGCTTAAGGTCTGGATTGGATGTGGAGCAAAAGTCCAAAAGTATACAAAAATTAATTAAAATTAATTTGAATATCACAGATGAAGGGACAATTTGCCGTTATTAGAGGTTTAAGAAGAGGGAGGGTAGAATGACCAGGCGGGCAAGATGACGAATCGACAATTACATGAAATGGCTAACCGATGACACTAATTTTGTGATTCTGTATAGGATTAAGTTGGCTCCGTTTGCACAGTAAAAGAGAAATAGCGTCTCATGTGTTCACACGCAAGTTCATTGTAAAATTAGGTTCGAAAAAAATCGTGTTACTTTCAATTTTGGTAAGTCTTTTAATTCCCACCCAAATGTTTTCTTAAATTATATGTTTTTTGTTACTTGAATTAATAAAGTAATTTTCAAATAAAATTTATTACAATATTTTTTACCACTTTGATTTATAAATAATCATTTAGGGTAAGTTAACGAATTCAACAGGCGGACAAGATGACGAACAAGTTATCTCACCCGAATTGTTCACAAAATTTTGCTGTGACTTTATGTATTGAAATTGTATTGAAATTATATGGAAGAAAACGAGGACAATCATTTCGTGGCAGCAGAATTTTGAGTGATCTGTAATGACATTAGTAAAAATGAAATGTGGTATTTCTGTTTAATATGTTGTAAATGGGGGTCCATGCCGCGGGTAGTGAGCTCACTCAGGCAGAAGCGAACTGCAAAGAAAATGTATGCGACTTTTGTATATAAAAATAAATATGTGAATTGGTTTTGTTTTTCATTTTTCTTATCCTGCGTCATCTTACCCGCAAGCGAGGATAAGATGTAGAATTCGACAGGAAGTAAAATAAATGAAAAGACTATATTAAGTTTTTAACTTATGAAAATCAGAAAATTAGTAGTTGAAAGTAAACCTATTAACGATTGCTCTAAATCTACTATCGTCATACATATCCTCCTTGCCCTATTAAAAAGGAATGATATAGTCTTAAAAGACCACTAGATTTACATATTACGATTGTGAAAAATTTATACGGTAGTCAGCACCCGGATGAATTTAATTTTATAAAAAAACAAGAATATCAAGATGAAATGTGGATCGAAATGTGAATAAAGGGAAAAGTGGTCTATTGCCGGCCACCCCCAGTGCCCGGTAACACTTAAAAAAAAAAGGTCTATGAGGATTATGTTTGTTGCAGAACATCTCATTTTTTGTTTATTTTCTGTTCATCGAAACCTTTTCTATAAGTACACAAAATGATTTATCCACGTGCTTCTATGGCATTCAAAATCTTTATGTTCAATAGTGATCTGTGGAAGCATGCTTGACGAAGTATGGCAAATAGGTAAGTATTAATTGGTTTTTGGACTTATACTTTTTTTTATAGTAGGGGTATTCACGCAATGTTGTATCAAAGAATGTATCGTTGTAAAAGATGTATTTGATTACAACCCAGTAAAGTCATACAAGCCCTATGCATATAAAATGCAATACAAGGGTCTTGTATTTTTACATTCACAAATTGGCAGTGTAAACCGGGTTGTATAGTTGTACTTAGGAGGTCAGATTGAACGGCAAATGTCAGAAGGTGCAGCAGGGGAGGGGAGTGTCCTAGCAAAATTTTAAATATGCCAAAAGAAAGCTCCTTTTGAGGACTATCCATTGGTGCACTTATATTTTTTCTAGGTAGTACTAGGTTGATTTAGCAGGGTGTTAAATTTACATCTAACCGCAGCATGGTTTTCCCCCACAAAAAAAAGTATTGCAAATTTGTGAACCCAAAACATAAGTAATGGCGCATCAAAGAACATGAAAACTTCTGGAAAACTTAATAAAACATCACCAAAAACAAATTGATGTGATCGATTTTCTTTTTCGGCCCTAAATTACTTAAAAATAGTATTTGAAGTTCAAAAATTAGCCTTAATTATTTTCAAAATTCGAACCTCTCTTGCGGGGTGAGGAGTGGACGGATCAAAACCCGAACTTATGATTCGTCTTTAGTTCGACAAGGCGATTAAATTTATCGAAAAAAAACTTTAGAGTGGGGGTATTTTGGGGTGCAGGGTTGTTACTCCACCCCCCCTCAAACCCCAAATATGATATATGAGATGTCTAATTAAAGCCCCCGCTGAGCTCTATCGAATAGCGTTTTTCAATTTTCAATCCGGTATACTCCATAGTGTATTTTTTCCACCCTCTAAAACTTGATTACATTTTAATTGAACCCCACTTTTTTACTTTGTCAGACCCCGCATCATAACGGATGCCCATATAGAAAAAAATTTTGCATTTAAATTAAAGGTAACAAAATTCTCTATCTATTAGAAGGTTTTCATTGTCAACTCGAGATATTTCCACACTGAGGTTTTACTCTCGAAATTCAATGTTTTTCCTCATCTGGGTCCCATATACCCCATTACTACATATGAGTTATTTTTCCATCATATGCATAAGTGTTCGATTACGAAACTTTTTCATCTTTATAAAATAATTCCTCCGAACCACCGTTATTCCGTAAAGGTAAATTGTAAATTTTTACATTTTGTTACGGCAAAAAGCGGCAAAGAATCCTAGGAATTTTTTGAGGATTTTTTCAATTTTCCGGGGCCGGGGAGAGCTCCTACGGGCCCATTTTATCACCCTGTTCCCATAATTACATTTCGAAGTAAGCTAAAGCCTAAAGGGTATGTTCACTCTTTGTTGTTATTTTTACGTATTTTTACATCGGTTACACTGATACATTAAAGAGTGAATACCCCTAGTATGTTTTTCTTGCAGTTATCAAATAGTATTCTAATATTAGGTAAAATTAGCTCTTTTTTATGTCTCGATGAACATAAAGAAATCTTTCCTACCACCCAGATATATATTTGGGAGTTTATATAAAAATTATTAATTGGTTATTTTGATTGTTGAGTATACTTTATGAAAATGAACCCTAAAATTGATTTTAAAGGCAGTCGTAGGTAATTTTCATTAAGACATTTTAGCATCTAGCTTAAAAATGCCACATACATTGAAGAAAGGTATACAGAGGAGGAAGCAGAACACAATAGAGTTTGATTCTGAAAAATAAAGAGAAGAAATTATCAATAATAAAAATCTGCCAAATTTACAGAATTCCCAGATCTAAGCTTGAAGAAAAAATTACTGGGAAACTACCAGAAAGTGCTGCAAAATCTGAACCTTATACTGTTCTCACAGAAGTGGAGGGGGAAAAAATGTTGATTGGTGTAGCATACTTACGAATGCAGCTTTATGCTTAGCTCTAAAGACTTATTTGATATTGTCCAACAAATTGTAAATGAAGATTAAAGAAAAACACTTTGAAAATTAGGTCGACCGGGAAGGTTTAGTTGTTTTTGTTCTTTTTGTTTTTTTTAAAAAACATCCTGAGATTGTGTTTTTTTTTATACTAAAAGGTAACACGAAAGGAAGAGTCAATAACTGAGGGATATAAGGAAAAACGAAAAGTCAGTTATCCGCTTGGTTGATGGCCACAAATCTTGTCTAACACTAGAACTAATTGACTTTTGCGATAATGGGATAATTTTGTATGCTCTTCCACCGAATACTATCACCTGCAAATTGCGGAAGTAAGTGAAAAGGAAAGGGAAAATACTGTGGCGATTTGGGAAAAGCAACTTGAAAATTCAAATAAAGCTGTAGCAAAAATAACATTTTGCCTACTTTTGGAAATTGTCATGAACATCGCTTGTGGACTATTTTCATTTAATCCAGGTGCTGTCAATTACCCAAAATCTGTGCAGAATTGAATCGAAAACCGTAATCAAGCAAATCAAAAAAATATTTCTGAAAATGTACTGTGTAAAAAATAAGAAATACTTAATAATTGAAGCCATTAACAAAGAGCACTTAGAAAGCTAGGGAGTTTCCTCAGGTTCCATAATTAACATTTTAAAAGGAGAAGGCAACGATTGTTTTGAAAGTTCATGAATGCAAATCAATTTCAATTGCACGGATTAGCTGATAAGAGTTCTTTCATGGGAATATCAGATAATTTTATTTACATTAATGTAGCCAGAGATATTCTAAATATCCTTCCTTATAAGTCGTCGATTTAAAAGCTTCGGATCAGATATACCAATAAGAGCTAGACGGTCAAATTAATGTAGAATTAAATTATAATATTTTATGTAAACAACCAAAAAGTATAAGTAAATTTAATGAATATAAGTAGGTACCTACTTCCGTTATGTAAAATATAAAAAGATACTAAAAGAAAATATTTGAAAATAACGACAAGAGTCCATATAATTCTGTTTGAAATTAATCTTTCAAAGTCGAAAATAATGATATTTTATCGGGGTGGGGGTAGAAAATAATTGCCACACGAAGAATGGCAACCAGATAGTGAGGTTGTTAAAAAGTACAAGTATTTAGGAGGGATTTAAAATTATCTTTTCAAATGTATCTCAATGAACGGCTGGCACTTGCAAAATTCAGCATGAATGTTGCATGGAAATCGGTTACTATTTCATACAAGTTAAAGGTCTTATTGCGGTGTCATCGTTAATTTTGTGTTATGCATCGGAAGTGTTAGGCTACCAAAATAATGATCACCTAGAGAATTTGCTCAGATATTTTATTAAAAAAATTGTTTTGCCTTCCAATGCAAACCCCTTATTATATTATGGACTTGAAAATTGGTTTACAAGACGTCTAGATAGATACCTTTAAGTCTACATAATAAAAGCTGTAAATATGCAAGAATATAAACTTAGGCTACCGAAAGTATTAGCATACAAAGTTAATGTAAAAAAGATTTTCTGGTTCGAATATTGAGATAAAACTGTTTACACAAACAATATTGGATCAGAATTCTTTAAATAGGTTTCTGACTGCTAGGTTGGTGGCTGATTGTGAATTATATATTCTGCTAGGCAATAAAGTTAAAAAAGTAAAACTGAGTATTCCACATGAGCGGTATAATAAATTAAATTTAAAACACATATATTTTAATGATAATATGTATGTATATCCCATATCCGTGGAATTCTTAAATGCAGAGGAAGTGTTCTTAATTCAAATGTGAGTCCTTGTATAGTCCAAAGATTCTACTTTTGCGGTTTGTGTAAATTGATGGAAGAAGGAAATATATATCATTTTCTTCCGAAAACCTCTCCCTTGAAGCTGGCCCTGCACATTATCGATAACAAATCTTTGAATAAATTTTTTAAATTCAAATGTAATATCTCTTTAGCAGGTTTTCCTCTCAATTTATCTTTGTGATTTTGTAAAAGATAAAATAAAAAAGGAAAAAACAATTGATAAATTAAAAGAAAATGAAAAAACTTTCGATATGAGATGAAATGATTTCTAACAGAAGAAATGAAAAACACTTTGAATATTTAGAAAAATAAACAAACATGAAAATAAAAGAAATTCTAAAAAAGTTTTATTCAAAATGAAACAAGACCTTGAAAGAGCCATTTAACGTTAATGAAATAACAGTTAAAATATTTTCTTTCAGCAGTACCTACAATAATATTTTCTTTCTAAATTTAAACAAATCCAATCATCTTTGAGAATACATATCAACAATTAACACAAGTTGACACTTTATTTGCTGGGGGTCTGCAATTGTAAAAAGTAATCACTGTAAATTTTCATATGTCTGCAAGGCAGATACAATAGGTCTAGTGGAATTGACAAATAAATGATGTGCAAAATTTGATGGTTGGTAATAGTATTAGTTGGATCATTACTTGGCAACACATTCCATTTATGAAGGACAGCTTATGAGTTCTTGACTTGCATCCTAATTGTTTTTACTCATCGCATGCATTTTTACATTTATTGCTCAGCATTGCATCTCCACTATTCAATAATAGTTCGAAATTGAAAAAGGAGAAACCTTCAGGAGTAACCTACAAATAAATATGTATATTTTTTTAAGGCCCCTGTTAAATAAGACCGTAATATTTTTCCACTTTATAGGTAAAAAATAATAATAGTAAGTTTTGGTAAGTTAAAATATTTTTGTGATTTCATTTTATAAAAAGCGCATTTAATTTTTAGTAAAATATCTAAAAAAGGCGCATTAACTTTTTTACAAAATATAATATGTTTTTCAAGATAGTTTCTCCCGGCCCGAGATTTCTCGTTTATTATTAATAATAGAATAGAACAAGTCCAAAAAGTTCAATATAAAGTTCGGTATTATAAAATTAGTTCACAAAATCCTGTAATTCGTTATTTATTCTGTTTAACAAAGTTCTGCATGTACTAAATTCTGTAAGACTAAATTTTGTGCTAAAAAATTCTGTATAGTGTGTTCTGTAAAAGATGCGTGTCTTATTTATGGCGTATGTTTTGCACTTTATTTATTAACTATTCAATACACAAAAGCTATTTTGAATTAAAGGTAAAGAGGAAGAAAGAATTGAACGGTGAATTAAAAATAGCTGAATGTATATGATCTTTACAAATTTCCCCCTAACTCCAATTCGATGAAACTGTCAGTTACTCCCTTTATTCTAAGGGTAGCACCATTCATGGCGGCAATTTAGAAAAGCAGGGTGAGGTAATTTCCCTAATTTTCCTTCATATTACTTTGGGGGAACACGGGGATTTTAAAAATTATAATCTTCAAAACGAACATCAATATGTTTCGAAATAAAATTAAAAATTAAAATATTAGAAGTCTTCAGTAGAAAATAATACAATTTAAATACGATTATTAATAAAAATCATAGTTTTTGTCTAGGCCAGGGGTCGGCGGTTTGTTAAGTGAGAAGAGCCAAATTGTCATGAAAACAGAATAACAAAGATACCAGGGAGTAATATGTATGTACTTTTATGGGTATGGAATTTTAAGGAAAAAATTTCGAAATTTCTTATTTAAAAATTTAATTAGAATGGCGTCCATGGATCGCTTTTGATACATGATTGTATGTTTTCATCTGTTATTTTTTATTTGGTTCATAGTGGAGAATGTTTGTTTGCATGTATATGTAGAGCCAAAGATTGTGAGAATACCGAAAGCTAGTTTTTTTTTAACACGTCATATGTTTCAGGCAAACTATTCCAAGTATCAAAAACCATGGCAGCTGACGTGAAAGTAATTTGACATTCTACAGTTTTCAAAATGGCGGAAAAGAAATGATTGAGAGAATTTGATAAATTTATTCTGATATTTCCTGGGATCATTTGCATTACATCATTTACCAACACCTTTCTCTTCATTTTTCCTGGGGTTTTTAATATTCTGCTACTTCCTTTATTGGTAAAATTTTCTAATATACGCAAGACTTTACGTCTCAATGCCATTTTTAAATGAACTTGCATGCAAGATGATAAGACATCAACCGAACTGCTTTCTGCTATCAAGTTAAAAATCGCGTTGGAGGGAGGCTTGCATGCAAGCTGTGCTATTTCATGTAATCGCCGGGCTAGAGATTTCCAGAGAGACCGCAAAGTTAGCATGATGGACGATATTTGCACTATGTGTCCAGTTGTCAAATACGGAACTCGACTTCTGATTTTGTCGCTGAAGTTCTGCAACAGCTCTCTATTTGCTCGCGAATGTACTATGTTTTGTAGAGAAATGTCTCTCTAAGTTTGATATCTTATTATTTGCAATTTTTTGTGACAGATGAAACAAGTCGGAAGACCCTTCCATTCTTTATTAAAGTCACGATTTTCAAAAACTATTTTTCTCTTCTTTTTGGATATAGCGATTTTGTCCATGGTTGTTGAGTCGTATAAATTTGAATAAACCACATCTGAAAAAATCAAAATTAATATTGTAGGAGGGGAGATAATTTCTGGCCTATCATAAGAACAGTGTCTATTAAAACTTTTTATGAATGTTTTCCTGTAAAATGTTACAGAAATATTTGTTCTGAAATCGAAAGTGATATGTTTAAAGTAAAAAAAAAGTACTTGCCGTGGATTTGTTGTTGTTGCTAAAAGCTTCAAATAATTGCAAAACAACGCGATAAGTACATACGCATGCATTCGAAATTGAAACACCACAAACAGCGGCTAAGCTCGAAGTTTGACCAAAGATAACTTAATAAGAAGTTAGGAATCAGCCGAACAAAATTAAAAATGTTTCGTGTTTTCTAGAAAGAAAAAAATAATGTCATATACTTTCGTCTTTTGCATGAATGGGGGAAAAGAACTTGGCTATGCATTATTGTAGTGCGACTGAGACAATGAGTTAAAAACAAAAACAAGAATCTCTCAAAATCATATCAAATTTTTCAAAATAATGTACTTCCGGTCGCATTACCTCACTTTTTTAGTAAAAGATAAATTTCGCTTTGGCCAAGGTACTGAAAGGAGATGTAAAATTTCTGTCAAATAAAATTTTTATTTTTCCCAAAACCATCAGCGAATCAGGCGTGACATTCTCTCACATAATCTCTTCAGAGCAAAACGAATGTAAACAGCTACACGTGCGCTCAAAAATCACAAGATTACAGCAACAGCTTTGGAACCAACTCTCTCAATATTTCAGAAAAAACTGTTTCCACAAAAGCGCAGGAACATTTTATGAGAGTAAAATCTGAATACTCCGAACATGAATCATTTGCCATTCTGTTTCGTTGAGTCTAAAGGGCGAAATTGAAGTGAGCTTTGTAAAAAATTTTGCTTTTATTTCACAATAATAATGCAGTTCTTTTAAGCGCTATCTTAATGCTACTTTATACTTAAAAAATAATTGAAGCAAAAATAAAATTATAAAAAATTAAAATCGAAAATAAAATATCCAAAACAAAATCCAAATACAAATCTGAAGGAAATAAACAATGACTTCGCTGTTTATTCTGGAAGAGGAGAAAGAGCGAGATAGCTATTAGTTTAATAACACTTAATTTAAATTTCAAGGCTTCAAGATGAGCCTATAAGAAAGTGCCAAGTTTCAAAACTTCCTGTAGCAGGGTTGAATATTGAAACGAATAAGAAGTTTTGGTTAAAAATGCCAGACTCGGTTCAGTGTTTCGATCCGTGATTGCTCAATACGCAATGCTGTTTATGAGCTAAATTTCCCTATTATACGGTTAGACTTTGTGTCTGAGATTGGAATTTCAATACTTTCCCAAACTGTCGGCGGGGTACTGTGGTGCACAATCTATATTTGCGCAATGAAAATATATGAATTTTTAATAAGTTTGCAACAGCTCAAATTAGGTTAGCACAACGTTTGGGAATTTTGTGCTACATTAAAAGGGGGAAATTTTGGGACAAGGGGTGGAACTTTGGGACAGAGCATAATACCACCACTTTTGAATTTCTCTTCAAAGGTGGACATTTAGATTTAGTGCGCAATCACCGCCAACTTAACCACATAGCTGTATTGCTTGTTTGCGGCGGTACTTAGAATTTCTGTTCAACAATCATCAGACTGCAGTTTATATATTCTTTCACGCAGCACTTATTCAAGTTTCTTTATTGATCCAGATTTTTCGTATACCAAGAAAAAATCGTGCGTATATCGATAGTGAAAGGCATGCATTTTGAATACTATAGATGCTTTGACATCAGGTTTCTTTAATCGTAACATTCTTAATCCATGGACGTGTTATTTTCAAACTTTAAAGTTGTAATTAGTTAGCTCAGAGCGGGGTAACTTTCGGACTGTCCGGTTTTCTCTCTCCCCTTCTCCCTTCTCAACCATCATAAATCTGGCTTCGCGCTACACACCCCATCATCTAATACCGAGTCGTATAAACAAAAAAATGTCGGGAAAATATTGTTATCTACTATTAGCTTTACCTCTCGCCGCATTTCCCATCGTTTTTTTATCAAAATTTTTCATAGAAGTATGCTAAATGTACTTCGTACCTTTTTTAATAAAAAATAAAAATTTAAAACGTTTTTGTATCAAAAGAAAACAAAAAAAAATCATCTCAAATTCAGATATTCATAGATAAACAGCTGATGCGTAAAATTTTGACAAATCAATTTTTTCTCATCTTTCAAAGCTACAAATAGCACTGTCCCAAAGTTTCCCACATGATGGGGTAAGACTGAGTTTTCAATACAGGACAATTTTGAGAGTTGCTTTGTTCGGAGATCAAATCACCACCTACATTTGCAAAGAGGTAGGTCAAATTCGTTTCAAATACCAGTATTATCGAAAAGGATGAATATTATTGACATGAGACAATAGAAACCTGCAAAATGTCCCAAAGTTACCTCTATTTACGGTAGTCATAGGAGAAATAAAATTTATATTTCCCGCCGCACCTTTCAATTTTTCCACCATCTCAACATCACGGAAAATTCCAGAATTAACAAAAAAAAAAAAAAAAAGAGAACGAAACGCTAGGGAAAAAAACGAGGGGTGACTATTTAGAAAGAGTGACAGAAAGGTACCGTGGAATTTCTTTCTTAACGTACGTTAGCAGCATGTGTGATAAGTTATTCGCGGTATTAAATTTCAAAACGCGCAAAATAACGTATATCAGATTAAGCTCGTTCAGGATAGAGAAAGGTAAGTGATATAAATACAAAAAAAAAAAAAAAAAAAAAAAACACTTAGACTAACCTAGCCAAAACCAAATGTAATAGAAGTTATTGTAAAGGCGGAATTACAATGGACGCAACGGAACGCAACTGAACGGAGAGAAATGTCAAACCGGTTTTCTTTGTATGCTTTTCAAATGGAGTTGCGCACAGTGGACGGACGAAAACGCAGTCGTACGCAGCAAGTTTAATAAAATCTGAAATTAACGCAACTGAACGGATAAACATAACCTCAAATTAGCTTTGGGATTGTTTATTTTGTTCCGACAAGCGAAACTGTGCTGCGGTAAGTGTGTAATAAGCAGAGTGGAAATGGAATGAAAAGAGTTTTTTGATTTTATCCATATTTGTTTATAAATTTTGAGTCAAACGTCACTGTCACTTTCAATTAATTATGCGTCCATTGTAAGCAGCTAACCTCGACGTCCGTTTTACTGCGTAAATTTGACATTTCTCTCCGTTCAGTTGCGTTCCGTTGCGTCCATTGTAATTCCGCCTTAAAATGAATAGGGACCTAGAAAAGCCAGGAAGTTCTTGACGCGTTCTACGTGGGCAGGGAGGAATATCCCTATAACAAGAATTTGAACGCCGAAGACTGAAGCCAGAAAGTGAGGCTCACGTCCAAGGTTGTATTGCGCGAACGAGCATTAATCAATTAAGCGTCGCGGGAACTATCAATTCCTTGAAGATCCTCCCAAGGAGAGCTAAGTAGTGTATTAATCTTCGTAATTTAGTGCCTGTTATATAATTTCGCCAGCCGATAAATATTTATATTACATTGCTAATCTAGCTTACATACATATAAGGGGTAGGCATTCCGCGGAAACAGGGTAGGAATTTAAGTTCATAAATGAATAGATCCTATTGGATTGGAGTAATATTGGCGCCTTCTAAACTACACTGTTGGAAAGGTATTTTCTATTGGGTCGTTATGAAGTCTCGTGCAAGCTCGAAGAATCTTCCTTTCAAGCTTGCTAAGTCTGGAGATACATATTATATGTCAGATCGTGTAGCTGTAAGTGTTGACAGGCCTTATAAGTTGTTTGTACAACAGAAATTTGGTCTGAGTTGATAGATAGCCCTGAATTTAATTATTGAACTGCGTAAGCTGTATAAGCGAAATTGGCTTAGTTAATGGTCGCTTTAGCGGGGCTATTGAATCTTAGAAATTCCTGGAATTAGATACCTAAGTATTTCGCACTTTGTGTGGTTTTTATTTTTCCCCTGTTTTGGATGGCTTTAATTGGCTTTTGCAACTTGGCGTTTTCGGCCGGGGTTAGATTTTCCAATGCAGATCAACTTAAATTTCTAGATATTTATTTTGATCCCTCATTTTGGGCAGCAAGGTTTGGCGTATGTGAGGAGAGTCATCTGTGTATAGGGGTATTTTACCATTTTCGTTTGGAGATTGTTCTCAAGGATAAAGATTAAAGAGAATTGAGCCTTTAATAGAGGTTTGGGTACACCAGCTTCTATGCCTTGAGTGGTAATTTGTGTTCTTCGAGTTCCACATAGAAATTCCTAGAAGTTAGGAAACTGTGGATTAACATATTGTTCGTATGAAATTTTAGCAACTTATGAAAACTAGAGTGTTATGATTTGAAATCAAATTGGGAGTCCTGGTGAATATTTTTTTCTTCGCAGGTATTTACAACCTATTGCTTGATGATTTTCTTGAAAAGTTTTCCCAAGTTTGAGATTAAAAGAGATCTAGTCAAACCAGATTGTGGCTTAAAGAGTCCATGATTTGTTCACAGCACCAAAGAATGGTTATCAAAAGCTCATGGCAACATCAAATGGACATAGAGACAATTACCTGGAATAGCTATAGCACTTCACTATTTATTTATTATTATATTAGCTTATATTTCTTAATGCTAAAACTTAGCCTAAGCCTATTATAACCAAAAGGTTTTTTGTTGGCCCACGACAACTTGGCTGCTGTTTAAAGTGTTACTGTTTCATATAAAATTGTTTGTAAATAATTTTTTACAAATTTCTTACTACTTAATTTTATCCTTAATCTGACAGAAATGATAAATTTTAAATATTTTAAGCACATTAATAATTGGTTAGCGCAAAAGAAATTATTATGCGGGCCTGCGTACAGTTGATGTTGACAGGCTCGTTTCACTACAACGCTGTTTCAATTTAGACCTCTGGAACATTTTTTCATTTGGTCGGCATAGTTATGTTGACATCCAAATTATTATTGACTTTGTTAACACTATCAGGATTCTGACGAATCCTGAACACTTACAATCCCACCTATACCCATTTTTGATTTGAATTTTTCACTTCAGTTTTTCAAAAGATAGTGGCATCTCCTAATCACGAAAATTTTATCTAAATGGTGGGGGAAATGAGAGAGTTATTCTCATATTCCAATTTCATTGAAATCAAAGATGGTCAAGTTCAAAATCAGCCCAACAATATCGGTTTTATATTGAACAATAGCTTACATTGAAAATCGCAAGCAAATCGATTTTCGTCCTTGCACAAAAGTCCTTTATAACTCCATTTATCAACAGAGGATTGCATCTCCTTTGTAAAGAGAATAATGTAAGCGTAGTTTACCAAAAGAAAACTGAATTTAACAACTATTATCCTCTCGCCCGTTCCGAGGAAAAAAAAACAACATACAAATCAAACAAATCCCCATGAAAAACACATTCTCCGTGCGAATTTACAAAACTCTTAGGGAATTCGCCCTTTTGTAAAACGTTTGTTATCTGTTTCATTAAATTCGAATGCCATCGACACACTCTTCAAAGATTTCTGTGTGTGTGTGTGTTTATCTATTTGTCTGTCTGTCTGTCTGCCTGTCTGTTTAGTCTGCACTATATTGCATGTAGTTATATAACTGTTTTTGGTTGTTGATATATATATGTATGTGTTAGTACTGATGAATCCTATTCTGGAATTGTTCTTTGGTACTGACAGTATCTATCAAAGGAACTCGTTCAAATATGACGTGCTTTACGCATCATGTGACTTTACACAGAGAAATATGCTTTAAGTGCTTTCGCTGATCAAATTTGTTGCTTGGCCGAGTGTGAAACTTTCTTTCTCCTCAAATGCTCTGCTTCTCCACTTTGTCCATTCTTTTGTCATTCCCTATGGGGGTGGTGGTATAAAAAACTGCTTCAAGAAATGTCAAAGCTATACAAAATACAACGTTTAATGTAATCTTTTTTAAGTAGTTTTTTTTTTTTTTATTTTGATTTTGCTTTTTGTGTAATTCTCGAGCAGTTTAATCTTGTGTCTGTATCCTTCCCATCCGCAAAACAATTTTCTATGACGGATTTGTGATTTTCAAGCTCAAAGAATGAGAAATTCTGTGTAGAAATTGTTTACAAGTGAGAAGAGAATTTTGAATTTACATATCTATAAATTTTCATAAAAATCATGAGAACATTTCGCAGTAAGTATTTGAACACAGATGATGAGTTTGGTACACTGTTGTAAGGTAAAAAAACAAAAGGAAAAAATATTCATGTTGAACCATTTTTTATTTTTTATCTCTCTCAAATTATTCAATTGAAAATTGCAGGATAAAAAAAACAGAAAGTCATTTTCATTTTCATATTACATATTTCGAAAAGTGGATTAATCTCGCTCCCTTTTCATTTATTTGAAGACTTTTTCTCTCTCTGCCTGGCTACCATCAGACTTAATTCACCTTTTTTTAATCGTAAATAATACGAATTTTAAATGGCGACAAATACATGTATGTGTGTGCATCAAAGCTAGCAACAATTTGCGTGTGTATTTATAGATGCAGTACACGTATATAACGCGATAGTTAAAGAAAACTTTTTTGACGAAAAACCAATTTCAGTTCTAATTTGAGTTTATACCGTCCATAGAAAAGCAAAAAAAAAAAAAAAAAACATCAACAACAAAAATAGAGGATTGTCCTGTGTGTGTCCCCTCGGTTGACAATACGGACTTTCACCTAAAACATATCGAATAACATTGGACAGACTGTGATGGCAGCAATTATTGGCTCGTAAGAGGATTTCACGTATTATGTGACAATGCAATTTCTCCATAGCTTTCATTACTTTTAAGGGTTTCCTTCCTCCTCGCCCTCTATCAAATGGCGTCGTTGAAGTTAAAGTTTCGCTTGTTTTCCAATTGAACCAGTTGAAAGAGGGTGGTAGGTGGATGGAGCGGGGTAGGGGCGTATGTAAACAGAAATAAAGTAGAAAATTGAACAAAATGAGATTTTAAGTAAATGGTGAAATTTACACCATTTAAAAGGTACCCATGTACCTGACATTTGTGGTTGGTTGATTTGTTTTTATACTAATTAAATTATCGTTAGTTAGTGTTAGTTAACTTATCTATTTATAATATTTTCTCAATTTATGTAGTATGTAGTGAGCAAAATCAAGAATCTACAGTGGAGTGTACCTGAAGTGTAGTTTAAGTAAACCTATACAGCGTCTTTGGTAGCGCTGCCAGAATTCTTTGCTGCTACTTCTGTAAAAGATTATGAAAAAAAAAAACAATAATAACAATTAAAAAAACTTATAATTCTATAAAATAATGTTACGTACCCGTACTACACCTAATATACCCGTCCAACGATAGAGAAGGGCTAAGTTTCTTTTATATCCTTTTTATTAGCACTTTTTTGGGTTTAAAGTGCACAAGCTCAAAATTCAGATGAATCACTCTCGTGTTTTCCTTTTATTATATGCACAACACGCTATAACCCGTACTTACATACTAAATGAACTTTTGGGGCAATAACAATTAGTGTTGAGTCAAGGGTCTACAATTTCTGTGTCTTTTGAAGCGGATAATATCTCTAAGCATATATCTGAAGTAGTAATCTGTGTGGTCTATGTTAAAATGCTATTACCTTATATCACAGACAAGAAATACCCAGATATCGACGGTAGAACTAAGAAAGTGATGTATGGAAGAGCTCATAGCAAACCTCAATAACTCACTGATCTCGGCTAAATATATCATGGGTACGAACCAAAAAAATTTTTCAATATAGGCAAAAATTGAATTTTTTCTTAGAATTTAAATCGACCATATTTCTTCACAATTTGTGTGCATTATTGGTGGCTGAAGACGATTCGATTAAGTTGTGTCTGGGCAGAATCGGCTTCGTGGAAGTTGGATTGATTTGGTTGCTTGGGCTTGTTAACTAAAAATTT
This sequence comes from Dioctria rufipes, assembly GCA_963924295.1. Classification (NCBI taxonomy): domain Eukaryota; kingdom Metazoa; phylum Arthropoda; class Insecta; order Diptera; family Asilidae; genus Dioctria; species Dioctria rufipes. Next base: position 13,292,624 of record OZ002742.1, on the reverse strand, counting down.
TTATGAGCGTTGTCTCAGGCCGGTATATGTAAATTTGTGTTCAATGTAGGAAAGAATTGATTTATTTCTTAGAATTGAAATCGACCATATTTCTTCAGAATCCGTGAGCATTATTGGTATTGAATTGCATCTTGTTGGGGGGTAGTGGGGGGGGGGGGGTCGGATTAATAAATTAATGTTTTCAATATCTTGCACAAATTTTTTCTCTTAATTTGAGAACCCGGATATTTATTTTCATATTTCACGACTAGTCAAGCAGGGAAGCCGAACCGCTGAGAGTTGCTTTTATTCGTTCTTTGGCTGTACTTAAATACGTACGCACTGTCGCTCTTTGCATTCCACCAACAGAATTTATTGAAGTAAGTTTAAATTTGTATAAATATGGAATAAGAGGTAAAGAATTGAATCGGTTTACAGAATTTCTGACTGGGAGAACACAGAAAACGAAAGTGGGACAAGCAACATCGACAGAGGTATCGGTCGATATCGGGGTGCCGCAGGGTTCAGTACTGGGGACACTCATGTTTTCGTTGTATATTAACGACATTAGTAGAGTAGTAAAATATTCAAAGGTGGCATTCTTTGCAGACGACACAATAATATATATAGCAGGACAAGACATTATCGAGACGGAGAGATTGTTGCAAGAGTACCTCAGCGAACTTAGTGAATAGCTTAAAGAAAATAAATTGAAGTTAAATATTTCAAAAACTAAGTCATTAATAATTAACGGTGAAGGTAATTTGAACCTAATGGTTGACGCTGTCAATGAAATAAAATTTCTTGGGATTGTTATTGATAATGATATAAAATTTTCGAAACATATTGAATATATCACTAAAAAAATAGCAAAAAATATTGACTTCCTAAGAAGAATTAGAGGTAACCTATCAACTTACATGGCAATCAATGTATATAAAACTATTGTGAGACCCCACCTCGAATATTGCTCCACCATTCTTTTCATGGGCGTCCAGCAAATGTTGCAAAAACTGCAGACCTTACAGAATAAAGAAATGCAAATTATTACATTAATGTTGGACGCACGGAAATGGCTAAGTGTAAGGCAAAGAATAGCTGCGAAGGTTTTTGTATTTATATTCAAAAAAAGACACAACATGCTACCAGAGTATTTAACTGGACAAGTAAATTACGTACGTGATAGCCAGCCGTATGAACTGAGATCTGCAAATGACTTCAGACTGCCATCTTTTCGGAGTTCAGGAACTCAGAACAGCATAATATTTAGAGGATTACGTATGTTTAATGAGCTGCCGGATAGATAGTATGAAATAAATTTTAGAAATTTCACAAAGAATATTATATCTTATGTAAGAGAGAAAATGTAAATTATTGTTGTAAAAGTGGCTTTGTTAAGATAATAAATTATTATTATTATTTACTCTTTATTCCCTAGAGCTTGGAAAATCGCTAATGTCATACCAAGAAACCAAGAAACCAAGAAACCTTCCTCTGATTAAGTTTTGTCATCACAGATTTCAGAATTTGTCCATACCAACAATCTTTTAACACAATTTCAGTTGGACCTACGATCTCGGAATAGCTGTGAAACTGCTATACTAATAGCACAGACAAGAAATATACCCAGATATCGACGCCAGTACTAAGAAAGTGATGTATGGAAGAGCTCATAGCAAACTTCAATAATTCACTGATCTCGGCTAAATATATCATGGGTACGAACCACTGACTTATAACAATAGACTGAGCTTATTGCCATTTTCCTATAGGAAACAATGGCACTAGTTATGCAGTTTTCTCTTTCAAATTAGATATGAGTATAATGACCGTTTTTTTTAAATTTTCGTGTATTTGGATTTTCGGGCTGGACGGTAAGGTGGAAAAACACCTCTTTAGTTTGTGAGAATTTTATTTGTTCTCCGACGTTTCGGCCGATGTCTCGAACCGTTCTCAAGGACACAGTCTAATTAAAACATCAATGTAACTATTGCTTGATATAAAAATTAAAAAAGTAAAAAAATAAAGGCTACTTTCGACCTTGGGCAGAGTTAGAGCAACACAAAATATTTCTTACTGAAAGTTTTCTTACGCAATTTGATGTTTTTATGTTGGCTGCAGATGCAATCACGGTAGAAAGAATAAGGTAAAGATAGTGTTTACTATGCTTCGTCGCAGGATTCAGTTAAGAATAACTTTTGAAAATTTAAGGCGGAATGAGTTTAATTCCTTATAAGCGATTAAAATATCATTTGGATATAAGAAAATGCATTTTTTTAATTTAATTCGATTTTCGGGTGTAAAATTTCATCTGATTGGTTGAGTTTTACATGTTTTTTATGTAATCGTTTTAAAGGGTGCTCTATCGGTGATATACAGAAACACAATATTTTTTGTGCCACATGAAATAGCAAATCTCAGTCTATCTCCATTGTTATAAGTCAGTGGTACGAACCAAACAATTTTTTCAATACAGGCAAAAATTTAAATTTTTCTTAGAATTTAAATCGAGAATATTTCTTCAGAATTTGTGTGCATTATTGGTGGCTGAAGATGATTCGAATAAGCAAATAAAATTACAAACTTTAGCGAAATTTATTTGCATAGGTACAAATCAGACATTTACGGTAATAACGCCTAAGCGGCTAACACTAATCGCCACAACATTTACGTGATCATGAAACATGAAACGTTTCGACTTTTGAATGTCTGTCCGTCTGCCCATACAGAACGGATAGTGAAGAAAATTTAATTCCCTCGCGAACGAGTGTTATATTACAGAGAATTTAAATTTTGTTTCAGCCTCGAGTTTTATCCTTGAAGAGTTCAAGTTTTATTTCGCTCGAGAGTTTTATCCTCAAGAGTCTTATTTTTAATTCGATTAACTCGCGAGTGATTTTTATTTATCGAGATTAAAAAAATATTTCTCGCTCTCGAATAAATCAAAGAAGAATTATTCGCTACGCAAATTTAGGAGCAGTGAATACCTACATGATTCTGTTATTTTTTTATTACAATTATATTTGTACTTGTCTTTTTAATATAACCTATGAAATTTAAAAAAGTTTCAATAGAGGTGTGCTTAAAAATATTTAAATTGATGTAGTCTATCTATTAGAACATGATTAATAGATGTTTTTTTCGCCAACTTTTAGTAAATTTTTGTTAATATAGTTGAAAGTTAAAAAAACACATACGCTTCCCTAATTGCACACGAGAACTAGCTCATATGAGGATCGTGGGGTTCAATCACTCGGACAGATTTTCTCGATTTAACTGAATCCTGCGTATGGGCAAGAGAGACGAAGCATTGTAAACATTATCTTTACCTTATTCTCTCTACCGTGCCGTGATTGCATCTGCAGCCAACATAAAAACATCAAATGGCATAAGTAAACGTTGAGTAAGCAATATTTTGTGTTGGTAGCTCCAACTCTGCCATAGGGCGAAAGAGAGAACTGTAAAACTTGTGCCATTCTTTCCTATAGGAAAATGGCAATACGCTCAGTCCATTGTTATAAGTCAGTGATCGTGGAATATGAAAATAAATATCAGGATTCAAACTAAGAGAAAAAATTTGTTGTATGGTAAGTATATAGTGCAAGTTATTGAAAACATTAATTTATTTATACCCTCCTCCCCCCGCACCTAACAAACAAGCAAGACGGCAGATAGAATTTGTTCGGATCGTCTATAGCCTTCAATAATTCACACGAATTCTGAAGAAATATGGTCGATTTAAATTCTAAGAGAGAAATTAATTTTTGCCTATATTGAAAAACATTTTTGGTTCGTGCCCATGATATATTTAGCCGAGATCAGTGAGTTATTGAGGTTTACTATGAGCTCTTCCATACATCACTTTCTTAGTACTAGCGTCGATATCTGGGTATTTCTTGTCTGTGCTAATAGTTTCGAACGATCACACAGTAATTTTAAGCTTTCTTCTTTTGCGATCAGCTTAATTGATAGTTTGCTTACTGTCAGGTCTCAAAAGGTACCAATTAGGGATTCCTCTTCCTCTCTACTCCCCCTTTTATGTGGTGTACTCCAAAGATCTGTTTTGAGCCCGTTCTTGCTGTTTATGTATATTAATGACTTGCCAAAAGTAATTCAAGATATTCTGCTTCATCTTTATACCGATGACGTACAATTGTACCAAAGTTGGCCTATTGGTCTTATGGAAGATTGCGTCGGTCACATCAATGATGATCTTTTCCGTATCTACACATGGCCGGTCAACAACGGGCTCTCACTAAATCCTGACAAATTACACTCTCCTGCTATCTAGTATTCTTTGTGTGACATAAGTGATATCCCTTCTGTATTTTTTGAGTTTTGTCACCAATCTTGGGGTCAAGCTAAATGGGCAATTAAGTTTGATCCCAACAACTTAATTGCCCATTTAGCTTGTCAAACTAATGCTTTCTAAGATCTATTGGGGCTTCTACAGATTATGGCTATCTGCAGGACTACTGTCAACCAATATTCGTTTACAACTTGTAAAAGCTATTTTATTACCTCATTTTACCTACGGAAGTTTGGTATATCCTAAACTTGATAGCGTACGCGCGCGGAAAATTTAAGTTGTTTTTAACGATTGCATTAGATTTGTGTTTGGTATTAAACGATGGCAGCATATACATAACTCCGTACAGGCTCGCATTGTTTGGCCGCTCGATCACCTCTTACTTAAAGTATAACTTTTTAGAATATGTATCTATATTTAACCTCCAAATATGATGTCTGCATTTAGCATCACAATAGAATGGGTGTAGGGATGTTATTGCTGATGGGTATTGTAACACTCCGCAGTATGAGCTTGAATTCTGCGAAAGTCTGCGAGAGTGTTGTTGCCGACGAATTATTGTTTCTGGCTTCTTATGAGTTTGTCAACGTAATCTTTTCGGCTCTTGGAGCTTACCTCTGTATCTTGGTAACTACGAGGAACCTTCAAGTTAGAATCTTTCAGATTTGGCTCAGTATGTGTACAACTTTGAGGCGAGAATTCCTCAGTACTAGTCATAGAGCTGTGATGAAGAAAGAAATGATATTAAAGTGAATTACTCCAGGTGGCAATTTAAGTAAAAGGCCGGTCTTTAATCAGCAAGTAAACGCAATTCTCGGGTATTGAATTATATCCCGAACTGTAACAATATAACAAACTATTAGCAAAACAAATGTTGTAAGATTTTCTACACTCTAACACAGTTATTTTACTAGTTATTTTTCTTATCATTAAAATCTTGAACAAAAATAAAACATGTGAGTTGATGAAAAACAAACATAAAAGTCATTTTTTAAAAACAAAGACTTGAATAATAAAACAAAACTTTTTGAAAGGTTGCTAAGTTTTCTCAACATTACCGCGCCTACAACGCGCAAAGTAGCAATTCTATTGGTTCCACAAAACCTACAATTGTTGTGGCACTGTTTTTGGGACTGCCAATCGCGAGTATTAACGACGCGCGTCAACGTTGTGTTAAAGATAAACGTCGGCGGTAGGTCGACGTCGCCACAACTTCCTCTATAATTTAATATATTCTAGTGAATCTGGATATCTTTACGACCAGATACAATTCTTGCTATCTTTTCGACATTCCAATTGTTTTTTCTTCATTTCCATTCTTTGGCAGGTGCGACTTCTTATTTTGTTCAGGTCGTTGGAATGTGGAACGCCCTTCCTGTTCGTGTCCAGAGGGCTGCCTCTATCAATATCTTCAGGCGTCTAATTTCTCACTTAAACTTATAATAATTCCATTTATATGTATATTCCTTTCATTTTGTATATTTTTTGCTAGTTTTTATGTTTATCTGTTATTTTTTTTTTATTGTTAAAATACGTCTAATCTTCAATATTTTTAGTTTGAAATAAGTTTAAGCTTTAGTTTTTCGTAGTCTTCATTCCTCTGTTACTCTTAGCTTCCTCTTATATAATGTGCTAGGTTAAGTTCTTAAGGATGTTTTGTACTTTTACCAATCTAATAAATTGAATTGAAGTAACCAGATGGTGATTGTTCTGCTTTGCAGCAAAAGTCTGCGTTTACTGCAAGGATTGCTGATCGATTACTTGACTGATAAGCGACCAGCTGAATATTATGTGAGTACTTGAAGTAGGAGCCCGTGGTAGTTGTAATGGTATAGATCGAGCACTTATTCGATAGGTGAGCTTCTGAGGACCGTGCTGTTTTCGGACCTGAAATATTTCTTGGAAGTAACCAGCTGTTTTGCTGAAGACTTGAAATACCAGTTGGAGACTGTGATGTCTTCAGACCTGAAATATTCTTCTTCACGAATGACTAACTGTCTTGTTGATGAATTGGAAATCACTAAGGAAAGAATTGACACAATACAAATCAGATGGAGGAATACGCCTCTAAAGTCCGGGCTGTACCCTTAACAGCTGAACGGGTGCTATTCTGTAAGAAGGTTGTGGCTCTGGAATTCAGACGACTGGGGCAAGGGAGCCAAGTTGACTCTATATCATCTTAACGGCCGTAGGGAGAGCAACCATAATGTCAGTGTTGTCTGGAGAATTTTTTCTGCCGATATTGTTTGCAGGGTTCACTTTTGGTACTAGATTGACAGTCCATCTAAAGGTAAAACTAGAATTACTGAATATTCTGCAAAGTAATTTTTATTTAGTTATGCAAGAAAACATTGACATGAATTGATCTTCATGAGAATTATAATTTTACCATACGCGGAATGGTTCTTGATTATTCTGTTTTTAAAAAAAAGTTTTTATCTTTTTTGTGTCTGTTAGATCTGAAGCTAACGTAAGAACTATTTATATGTTTTTTTTAACTTTGTACTATTTTCGGGCCTACCTAACTAATTCCTAACCTGTATATAGCGAGATCATTGTAAATCTATTTGACAGGCTTTTATATAGAAAATTTCCCTTCGATTATAACTCACAGTTTTGAAATGATATTATAAGTATGGTAATATATGTATATATATGTGAACAATGGAGAGTAGTGGTAGCACGCAGCCAACGGAATCCACTAGTCAGGACTTGTACAATGGAAAGCTCTCTCCGTCACACCGCTCTATTAGATTTAGACAGTCTACACAAATTGTACTACTCATTTCACATTTATAATAGGGACGTAAGCAATGAAGTCATAAATTGAATTCAAAGCCAGCTGTTGTCATTTGGATCCCTTACTTCACTGAAGCTACCTACCAAGAGTCATATTTTGACGTTCTGCTACCGACCGAACAATTGACGTCCGAATAACACTCCGACTTGGCAAACGACGTCAACACTTTAACTAGAATTTGTTTACAGTAATTACAGCGGTTTCTTGAAATCCATCGAATAAACAGTCTGGAACGCCAGTCTTGCCACAAGCTTTTGTCATCTTTAAAAATAATTAAAAGAAAAAAAGAAGAAAAAATATGAAAACTAAATACATAGTTAAATAAGCAAGGCAATACGTGTTCAGTCCTCACATATATGTGAGATCCCACAATGAATTTCCTACTACCAATACGTTTATAAAGCTTGAGGCAGCAAGCTGAGCAATACTCCCTCGATGCGCAATCTACTTAAAAACGAAAAAAGAAGCCACAAAGTATAATTCAAATTTAATCCATAAAATATACCACAGTCTACTTACCTCCGTATATTTACAAATTTGTGATGACAACCAGCTGTCCGTGGTACATTCAGGCATCGCATCAATCGCTGCTATGGCAACACCAAGAGGCGAGAAGACGTAACTGGTTACAGCGGCTATATGTATAAAGCCGACGAAATTCAATAGATGGCACCATTCTTTTGGCAGAGTTGATCTGTATCAGATCTAATCTGAGTAATAATGAATCGTGTTTCCTACCTTTTCCACAGAAGATAATTTTGGTCAGGGATAACCTGAATTTCCTATCATACAGAAGATAATTTTGGTCAGGGATAACCTGAGCGTCCTATCTTTTACACAGAAGATAATTTTTCTCAGGGATAAGCTGAGCGTCCTATCCTTTTACACAGAAGATAATTTTGGTCAGGGATAACCTGAGTGTCCTATCCTTTTACACAGAAGATAATTTTGGTCAGGGATAACCTGAGTGTCCTATCCTTTTACACAGAAGATAATTTTGGTCAGGGATAACCTGAGTGTCCTATATTTTCTAACAAATCATTTTATTACCCTGGTGCCCTCACGAACCAATAAAGACATTTTGTCAATTAATACCAATTGAAATTTTTTTTTGACTTGCTTAATTCTTCTTCTTCCTTTTTTCTCAGAATTAAAGCAAGCAAGAAGGCGTATCATTGTTTTTTTAATTTGAATTTTTAATTTGTTTATTTTTTATTTCTTTTTATTTTTTGAAGTTTTGTTATATTGAATTTTTATTGAACTGAATTGTGATACTAGGTTAAGCAGTTAAACTGAATTTTTGAATAAAATTTTATATTTGAAACACTTAGGGCCGGTTTCACAGTTCGAGTTTAAACTCAGGATTAGTTAAACTCCGTTCGTAGTTTAAACTGAGTTTAAACCAAAATGAGTTTCACAGTGTTCGACCTTTTTATAATATGGCAGCACTATGGAATTGTGAACTAACAAGCTATTTTCTGTACAATTGTGAACAAACAAACTATTGTGAGTCATTTTCTGTCAAAATATTGCCGGCCAAATCGTTGTGACAAAAAAATTAATTAATTAAACCTACGAAATTGAAAAAAATAAAATAAATTAATTAAACCTACGAAAATGAGTAAAGACTCTTTGAAACGCACGAAATATCACATCATTCACATTTAAAGATAAACTGAGTTTAAACGCTCAATTTTGGTGGTTTAAACTAAGTTTAAACGAGGTTTAACTTACCACCGTGAAACTGTGTTGAAGAGATAAACTGAGTTTAAACCACATTTTAAGTTTAAACTTAAACTGGGAAACCGGCCCTAAAGAACTGAGTTGTCCTTTAACAACCGGCTACCTCCCACACGAACGAGACTAGATCTCACAGTACGCGAATTTAATTATTTTCAGAAACTTAAATTAAAAAGCTGAAAAAAAGGAGCTCTTGCAAAAAATAGGAAAGAAAAGTCGAACGATATTTATATTTGTTTTCTCATGTAGATTTTCAATTACTTTTTGTTCCGCTGTATTTAATCCAGTCAGATTTAAGCTTTAATCCCCTTTCTCCGTAGTCACTTTTATCTTTTCGATTTACACATTGATTTACACTTCTTGACTTCACTGACCTTTTACTGACCTTTTGTATCAGTGACTCTGATTCTTTTGACTGTATTATTTCCCGATCTCTAGCTATTTTGCTGCTCAACCGATTTTCAATTTCCTATGCACTCGACACCATCTCTTTCTATAGGGGCCAACCTCCCATTACAAGGAGTTTTCTCTAAATTTTGAATTTGAATTTCTATAAAAAAGATTCAAGCTGCGTAAATGAAGGCGATTTCATTTGTGAATTTTTGGGTTTGATTGTTGTCATTAAATGTTTTGAAGTTTTCGTGTCCAATATTTTTGAATCTATTTGTATAACTTCAAATGTCTTTAATCAAAATTAAATGAAATCACTGAACAATTTAAAGATTTTTAATATTAAAACTCATAAAACACAAAAACCAATACAAAAACACGAATCTGACGTTTAGGTATTTCTAATTGACATTAGTGACTTAAACTGAGTTAAACACTTCTTGTCGTTAAAAAAAAAAATCGTCGTCGTGTTGTGTTTAAAACTTACAAATATTCCATGTCCCCCCATTGAGTCTATTCCGGTTGTTTTTTTCTTTTGAGAAAGAGGGGGATGATTCTAGGAGTGAGTATAGGCAATGAGCACCCAGGATTTGGCTTGGCGGGGGGGGGGGGGGGGGCATAGGTGTCCCAATCCTAACTAGTCGTAAAAATAGGGCTTTAAAGTCGCGTCCTGCACCCATCTGAGCACTTAAGAACTGCTATTGTATATTAAAAGGTTTTATTTTATTTTATCGGACTTTCGAATAATATACAGACCAAATTTTATACATAATTTGTAAATTATGTTCAGAAAACTGACATTCTGGAGGGGGACCGGTCCCGTCCGTCCCCCCTCTCGGTGCACCCCCTGGCAATGAGAGGATGCTCTAGAAAATGTGAAAGGAGGCTAGAATATCGACTATAACTTCATACTAAATTCTAATAGATAAATATTCTCAAAAGAAGAACTTTTTGGGGGTGGTCAAACTCAGGTCAAGATCGAAGTAGAAATAAATATGTTTGTGGGGTACCCACCACTTTTCCAATACGGTCGCTTCAAGTTGTAAATTTTCTAACTGTATATGAGAAAAAAGGAATATTTACGCATCACTGTTTCTTCCATAGTTTGAAGTATGTTTTCCACTTATAGCTTCGAGTAAAATTGAAAACTCTTATAACTGCTGCCTATTAACTTTCAAGCAAACACACAAGAGAGTTTTCATTCCACTAAAATGGCACGGGCACAATTAATTTTAACGCATTCTTTTTCATTTGAAGTGGATACCTAAACCTATAGCTATGCCGGCAGGCTTAGATGGGACCAATTTGTTCCAATAAATATCCTATGACCAGATTTCACGTCAATATTTTCTTGTAATGAATCACCCCTTTAGGCAAAGGGTGAAATATAATTGACTTTTGCCTGACGGAACAATAGCGAGCAACTGAAGTGTGTGTGTGTGTTGTGTTTGTTATTTGTGTACGGCGAACGTCACTCGATTAAATTAATGCACGCATGAATCACAAATTAAGACGAGGACCAGGAGAGTTCAATTATTAACTCACCTACTGTGTGCAGCACGTATCAAGAGAGAGAGACGTACGTTATCAAAGATTTATAAGAGGTTAATTCTGTTGACGTGGCATAAGGTATTTTTGCCGTGCATTTTTTCGTGTCCTTTTCGATATGAAAATCCCCCCCACAATGTACGGAGTACAACAAGAGAGCCGTGCATAAAGTCTTCCGTGTACCACCGAAAGGTTTTTGAAAAGTTGCAAAAGAACTCCTTAAGCATGTCTGGCTAGACACGTTCAAGTGGGGAGTGGCTCTTGATGTGACGGCAATATTCTGCTATTTGTTCCATTGTTTTCCGTAGATATGATTGTGTGCGGTTATACGATGTGAAGTGAAGGAAGTGCATATACTTACTAAACCAGCAGCAATTGCCATCTTACCGTACTAGACTTGTCCATATATAAGTATAGTACAAAGTGTTTTTTTCTCTTCACATCACAACAACACTTAAGCTGTGTGTGTGTAAAACGGGTGGTGCCCTGCGGGTTTTGTACTGGGCGATAAGGATGATAGATAATCTTGCCCAGAACTTGTATCGGGTAAAATAATAACCAAGTGGGGTTTTCAATAAAAAATAAAAACAAAAAAAAAAAAAAACAGGAAAGAAAGATAAAAGCTACAAAGAAGGGAAAAACTGCAAACAACTCATATAAATTGAAAAAACCATAAATGATGACTTTCAAAACGTGCCCTGTCTAAGGCTAGGCTAATAAAATGTTGTGTGCTTGAGGTGGGTGGGAGTTTTTGTAACATGTTTGATTGCCAAGCTGTTTCTTAATGGGGTACCAGTAGGGTTGGTGGTTTGTGTGGTCAAATGAGGTCTAAACCTTTTATTTGTTGTTTTTATTTCATGATATTATCATTTCCTCATCCCCAAGGGTACAATCAAGTTATTCCAATTAGTACTAGGCTTGACTGTGCTAAGCATAATATTTTGACTTTTTCACCTTGGACATTTGCACTGAACTAACACTGGAAGAACGGGAAGTCAAAGTTAAATAATATTAAAATTATGTAAAATCTTCTTAAATTTGTTTGCTCTTATAGGGTGTTTCAAGGAAAGTATGCACCACTGAAACGCCTAGAATATGAGACGATTTGAATCGAAAATGTCATATTAATTTTCTTCGTATTCATGTTATTTTCAAAATTACAGGAGATTTTCGATTTTTTTCGAAAATGTGATTCTTGAAACGCATTTTTGATTGTAACTGAGCTCGTTTTGCTTACTGCACCGTCATTTTGCTCTTGTTTTACTCGTATTACTACTCTTGCTTTCATTTATAATAACTTGCATTCAAAAAAATTCTTGAAACATACCAGAACTTCAGAAAACTACGCGGCTGTCTGAATTGTTCTTCTTGAGCTGATACTTTTTGAAATAATGCCAGATTGGAAGGAGTCGGCTATATATTTTTTTATATTAATTAAAACGTTGATAGGAAGGAATATATACAGATGCAACAATTATTCAGGAATCTGCTGAATGATCTCTTTGTATGTATTGCTGGGCGCCAATCAGTAGCCTGTAACGAACCTGTGTATGGCGAAATTTTTTTTTTAGAAACATTTGTGAGGTTTTCATATGGCATTTACTGTCACTTTAAGAATTCATAGTTACTTTTTGGGCCGACAGTATAAGTAGAGCAATTGACCAAATCAGCTTTCGTCAATAATGGGGTTTATGAAGCCGCTAACGTAACCCATATACAAAAATACCTACTCAACCAAGCAAGCCATAAAATAATTGGAGAAAATTTTATCAGATCTACAGATCTCAGACAACTAAGGGCGGATCCAAATCCAAGTCTTCGTCTTCGTCTTGTTAGTACAGCTAGTGACGTAATACATCAAGCTCAGCTATTATAATAGTTAGACGAAGACGAAGCTAACCTGCCCGAATTCGTGTGCTTAGCTTGATATTTCACGTTTAGAGCCAGTTCCTACTGTTTGCCATAGTTAATAAATGTAATTAATTATAAAATTACATATTATTTATGATTTAAAATTAAATTAAATTTGTAATAAAAATGTGTTACAATTATCTCTAATTGGTACATATATATCTGCTTATTTTGCCCAGAAGAATTAAAGGAAAATAGTAAGAAATGCACAATATTTATATTTCACTTTTTCCGCGTCCGCCATAATGTCAAAATAAATGCAATCGAGCTCAAGACGAAGCTAACCTGTCCGAATTCGTTTGCTTAGCTTGCTTGATCTCGATAGCCAGCGAATAAATAAAACCTCAAAATATGTTGTCTATTTAAAATAGTCAACTCGAACCTTGACTCGATGATCAAGCTAACCAAATGTCTAAACTGTTATACAAAGTAGCAAAGCTCGGTGGCATAGACATGGATTCGGATAGAGCTTGAATCGATGTTACGTCACTAGCTATACTAACAAGACGAAGACGAAGACGAAGACTTGGATTCGGATCCGCCCTAAAAACCTCAACCTAGTGAGCCTTCAAACTTTTGCAACTCACAAAACGAACTTTGACAACTTTTGTATGATAGCAGTTAATTGAGCTGTTGGCTTGAAAACTCATATTATTTTGTCATAATTTACTATAGAAGAAATAACTTTTGACGGTAAATATGTTTTCTATTTTTTTTTTTTTCAATAAATTTCCCATACACTTTTTTCCGTAAACAAGCTGGCATCAAAGATGACAAAGTTACATCAGAGCAGAAAGTAGACCTATTGGAGTTCAATCTAAACCTGGCCGGTTTCACCAACTTTGCCTATTGGGAGCTAGTTAACCTGATCTCAAATATTCTATAGAACTGTCAAAGTTGATGAGGTCGGCTAGACCTATGTTTCATGCTTTACTGAATAAGTCAAAAGCTATCGCTGACGTAGTACAACAGCCATAAAATAGAAGCCAACGAAACAAAAAGTTGCCAAATCAAGAGGACAACAACCAATGAGGGAGGAAACTACGACAGCATCGAGCTGATGGCCAAAAAAGCCCCAAAGACGCAGATGACACAAATAAAAAGTTCTATTCATCGAGACAGAAATTACATCCAGATCCAAAGGATGTAATGCAATAGCACAACTTTGACTTCGACCAGATCACCTTGCACCGCCCACCTTACCATAGGGCCGATCCTATTAATTTTATCTGACTTCTGAGTTGAACTGACTAGTCCCTGAAATGAAAAATAATGGAAGTCTTCCATCTGGAAAAAAAGGGAGCTCTAAGAAATCTCCTGAAGTGCTTCCCTGGAAGCTTGCAGCGCTTTTTTTCTCTATTCTAGTCCATTACGTTTTAATATGGGCATGTCCGCAGAGATAGCTATTATTAAGAAGCGCTCTAAGAGGTATGCCAAATGATTGGTCTTTTCAAAAACTTGAATGAATTTTTTGAATAATCATCACAGTGCTTCTTCCTTAAACTCATAAGAGACTTCAAGGCTGCCTCCTGAGAACATTAGTAAGGTGCTTGCGCTTGCTCATGATTAATTGTGTTATTAAATTTTATTAAATTGACTAAATAACCCAAAATTCTCAATTTTATTATCACTTCATAACAAGAACTACAGCAGATTACTCCTAATCACTCTCAAGTTCACACTGAAATTGAGAAATGCGTTACTTCATACCTTAGTTACAAAAACCTGCACTTTAGATTCGTGGAAAGATAGAGATGAGATCATCCCTTGCAGGCGCATATCCAGACCAGCAGCCTAAGGGGGGTCACAACTAAAATGCTCGAGGGGCAGGAAAAAGTCGAAAGAATTCGCTTTTAAATATTTTTTTTTAATTATATTTCCGTTATATCACAGAATCAAATTTTCGGTTTGATTTGGAAAACCTATCGATAATATTATCCACAACAATATCGATCTCAGGGTAGACATTAAGGACTCATAACCAGATACGCCTTCTCGTCCAGAGATTGTAGAAATAGATGCTGATGGAAGTGATTCTGTCACGGGTGAAATAATTGACTGAGAGTGAGTTTGCAGCTTGAGTCACATTAAAAGAAATGGGGGTAAGAGTGCGTGATATGTACCTGACAATTTTTTCGTATGGGAACTTAACTGATCTTGCTTTCTTCTGAAAAAAGTTGTCAAAGTTCTTATCAGTCTTCTGACTTACACTTTCGCTACTATTTTGACTTCCATCGCTAACTAATATAGCAAGTTTAATCTTCTCCTACAAATTAAAAGTAAAGCGAAGTTAAATTAAACAATACTACTTGAATTAATACGAAAGTACAAGCAAAACAAGGCCAACTACCGCAGACGAAAGCAAATGGATTTTATTTTTATAGTTTTTTCCCGTAAAAATACTGAAGAAAAATTGTAGAATTAATTTTAGCGGTACTCGACTCGAATTAATTTTAGCGGTACTCGACTCGAATCAATCCAACTGATGGTTTTCATCCGCAAATAATGTATAAAAATTCGAAAGAAAAATTCTCAAGTAAATTTCTAAGAACAAAATGTATGCTTGCCAACGATTATATAAATACCACTGACATGTAATAAGAATGGACTGAGCGTTCTTGCTTCAAAAATGGCACAAATATTGAACAGGCTATGAAAACGTACAATTGCACACCGATTTATATTTAATTATTATTTGTTGATTGGAAACACTAAAGATGTTGTAAAATAGTATTGCATTAAATGAAAATTGTTTAGGAAGTTAAACTCGTTTTAATTAACACAAAACTGTTTTTTTTTTAAATATTATTGAAAAATGTGTTTCTCTGCAGATTTGATGTCAAATATGCTTGAGCTTGTAAGAGATAGACGTATATAAATAATATATTTGTCTGCATTTTTATGTCAATTCTGATGCATTCCAATCAATACAGCCGTACTGTTTTCAAAATTGGTTACAGTTCAGTGTACATTTTGAGTTTGAAAGAGTCAAATAGGTTTTAGTCAAAATTTGTGCCATTTTTGACTATAGGAATTAGATAGGATGGCTCAGTCCATTCTTATTGGGCGCTATTCTGTCGGTAAAATTTTATCATTTTATGTTATGTTATGCCTTAAAATAAAATATTTCCCTAAAATCCTATTCTGTACCAGAAATTTTATTTTATTTTATGCATCGTAACATAAAATATTTCCTGTTATGGAGCATAACATAAAAGAACCTAAGCAGCACATTTTAAAGGTATTTTGACACATTTTATGAAAATTATATGCGTCAATTAACATTTGTTGTGCGAAAATTGTTTTAATTAAAAACTAAAATGTCCACTGCCATACATAAAAATTGCAATTTTGTTAGAAATTGTAGAAATTCGCACCAGTGCAGTGTATGGTAAAATATAAAAAGTTAATTTTATGCAGAAGAGATCATACGATACGATATCTTCGCGATTCCTACGATCCATGTGAGTTGCCCAGCCTTAGGCTTCAAAAGTTCTTCCGGCTGGATAATTAATAAACTTCTTATATTGTGATTTGTAAAGTTATTTTCCAAATGTTTCGTTTTATGAAAACAAATTCAAATACTTGTAGATAGAGTAACTATAGCCTCATACCGGAAAGACATCTATTCCGTTCACTTTGAGTTAGGAATCTAAAATTGAACGGAAAGGATGTCTTTCTGCTGCTTTGCATTTCTACGGACATGGTTCGAATAAAACTCCAGTCAGGAGTTGTCATATTTTAGAACTTTCATAAATGATTATTTAGTGGGTGATTTGATAGAGTATCACGCAAATGTCAATAGACCAGCTGTTCAAAAAGTAATAGAAAACATAGCGGAATGTACTAAATATTTTATGTTACGTGTTCATAAAAGAATTCATAAAATAATTTTATGGAACCACGACAGAATACGAATTTTTAAAATATTTTATTTTCATTTTATGAAGAAGGGACTATTTCGCCATAAAATAACATAAAATATTATTTTATGAATAATTACAGAATAGGCCCATTATATGTGTTCTCCCGACGAACGTAAAAATTTTGAACAACTCAGGCTTGAATCAGTGCCGCTATGAAAAATCAACTGGTGGCTATATGTTGATGATTGTATGGAACTAGGGTTCTACTGGAAGAACCCTAAATGAAAATTCGTTAAGTCAGTTTATATGCTCTTGTTGAGAGCTCACCACCAAGTTGTCCTGTCATCGATTTTATGTCAGAAAATCAGATAGTTAAAAAAAAATTATGATCGCTTTCAAATTTTGAAATTGAATGCTTTTTCATCAATAGTATTTAGTAATCGGTGCAACAAAAATATAAAAGCATCATAATAACCGGGCTGCATTGTATTGCGTGCCTTTTTCTAAACAATCAAACATTAAAATAAGTATGTATTCCAAAATTATTTACCATCCTGTGATAGGTATGATAGATGACCTTTCGATACTAAAGGGTTTTCCAATAAGAGGTGTTATTTTAATTAGCCCGCTATTTCGGTAGATGTCACTCTTGGAGCTGTCATTTTTTGACATTTGACAAGTAGAAACGATACACGATTCAAGAACACATTACAATTATTAAAATTCACTATAACAAGTAAAAAAGCTAAAATTGGTCTAAGACCAATTCTTATGATACCCTAGATGAATGCCCGTATTAAATTTCGTATGGTCACCGATCTATTCAAGTTTGATTTTGAAGTTGTTTTTTGCATATATTTCTAGAACACTTTGTCGCACAGCAAAAATGGTAATAACCAATTTTATAGGATTTCGTATTCTGCAGAAGTTCTTAGTACAATAAAAATGTCTTGGACTGATCGTTTTCAAAGTATACGTAAAAAACCGAAATTTTTATATGGCAACACCAAGAAGGAGTTGCTCGATTTAGTCCATTTTTGACATTTTATTTGCTAATATAGTAAAAACATCATGTACGAAATTTCAGCTCTCTACGTCGATGCGTTCTCAGGCAGTGTCCAAATATATAGCGGAAAACGAAATTTTTATATGGCAACCCCACGAAGGAGTTGCCCGATTTGTCTCATTTTCGAACTTAATTTTACTTTTTTTTTTTTTAAAGTCCGTGTACAAAATTTCAGCTCTTTAAGTATACGCGCTCTCGAGTTATCGTGCGCACAGACAGACAGACAGACGGACGGACGGACATGCAAAATCCAAATAACTTTTAATATTATGAATGGGTGTCCAATCCATTTTGCTCTACCATCATTATTTCGAGGTGTTACAAACGGAATGACAAACTTAGTATACCCCTATGATTTTATCTAGGGTATAAAAATGGACCGATACACGATTCAACAACGCATTGAAATTATTAAAATTCACTATAAAATTGGTGAAAATGTGGCAGAGACGGTTCGTAAAACTCGAACATTTTTGGGTCGTCGTGAAGCACCTTGTCGGACCGCAATACAGAAATTTGTAGAAAAATTCGAAGCTGTCGGGACAAGTTAGTGATGTGAACAATATAACCCGTGCACGTCGCTCAAGAACAGCCGAGAATATTGCTGCTGTAGCCGAAAGTGTTGAAGAAAACCCAGGTTTGTCCATTCCTCGTCGTTCTTTGGAATTAGGCATTCCACAAACGTCATTACACCGTCTTTTGCATAAAGATTTGGGTCTTAAGGCTCATAAAGTTCAATTAACACAAGATCTCAAGCCGGCCGATCATCAACAACGTCGAGTCTTTGCTGATTGGATCCTTGAAATGCATGAAAATGATCAGGAATTCCATCGAAAACTCATCTTGAGTGATGAGGCCCATTTCCACCTCGATGGCTTCTTCAACAAACAAAATTGTCGCATCTGGGACTCGGAAAACCTAAAAGCCTCTCTATCCTCAACGTGTGACTGTTTGGTGCGGTTTATGGTCCCGCGGGGTCATTGGACCTTACTTTTTCGAAAATTAGGCTGGAGCAACAGTTACGGTGAATGGATTGCGCTATCGACAGATGATTAATGATTTTTTATGGCCGGAATTGGATGGTATCGATCTGCACAACGTTTACTTTCAACAAGACGGCGCTACGTGCCATACAAGCAACGAAACCATTGATCTTTTACGGGAAAAGTTTCCGGACCGTGTTATCTCTCGAAGAGGTGATCACAATTGACCACCGAGATCTTGTGACTTAACACCTTGCGACTTCTTCCTTTGGGGTCACGTGAAAGAGAAGGTCTACGCCAACAGCCCAGCGTCGATTCAAGACCGCAAGTATGGAATTCGTGAGGCTATCGGGGATTTGGTTATGGAAAATTTCATGAAAAGGATATGGTCCTGTAGGCGTGGTCGTGGTGGTCATTTGGCTGATGTTATTTTCCATTAGTAACGGCATACCTTCCTCTTTATAATGAAATAAAGATCCGATCATTTATCCCAAAAAATGGCATTTTTCTTTGAATATCAAAATAACACCTCTTATTGGAAAACCCTTTACCATCCTGTGATAGGTGTGATAGATGACTTTTCGATACTATATAAAACACAAGCAAATTTAAAAAAAAATCGTGTACGTTTCAAAAACGAGGAGCTACGAACGAATGACTATTATACTCAATCCAGACTCCACTATTACTACTCAAAACAAGAGAAACAACCCCCCAACCCAGCGCTAACTGTCGCAGCAGATTGGAAAAATGAGTTGCAGAGCCCGTCAGCAACACATTGTGTCTATACTATACGCAAATTGTCCTGTTAAACTTTTACAACTGATTCTACAGTCCAGCGCCACATTCAATTCACCGCGATGGTGAGTTGGTGCTTTGGGGGCTGGGTGGGTCATGACTCCCCGCTGCATTCCCCATGTATACACACCTGATCCCTTGTTGCACTTCTGCTGGGCCTGATCAGATAATTTTCTATTTTGCTTTCAAATGATGGTTATAGAAGCTCTTGAGTTACATACTTTCGTCTTTGCTTATATTTTTTTTGATAGATCTGTGAATATTCTTCTAAAGAGCTACCAAATGATCGCTAGGAAATCCCTTAAATTGTGCTCCTTTCAGAAGGGCTGGTTTTTTCGTCCCAATCGGTTTAGTGTCGAAACTACTGCAAATGAAAAGCAAATCTTGCTCTCGCTACAGAACAAGTAGTAGCACCTGAACAACGGAACCCACTAGTACTAGTCAGTATGTGACGTTGACAATATAATGTTATCCTGCTCTATTTCGTTGTACTTCATAGCTAAAATTAGTTTTACTTATTATATGCCTTAAAATAATCATTTTACAATTATATTAGGGACGTTAATTATAAAACAACAATTTGAAGTTGACCAACTGTTATCATTTGACCCCCATCCCATATTCCCTTCACTGAAGCCAAAAAGAAAATCGAGCTCACATTAAAATTTAAATTCAATAAAAGAGTAAAAAATTGTGCGTTTTCAAAACAAAATTTAGCTAAAATGAATTTTTTATATAATAAAATAAAAAAAAAAAACAAATTGCATGAAATCAGTGGATACAAAAAAACATACATTTTACTCAATTATGTAATAACTCAGTTATTCTGGACGAAAACAAGTTCCGCCACGATATAAATAAAAACCGAACATTTGTATATTCAGAAAATCTACACACACACATACACATGCTTGAAAATGAAAAAAGGAAATACATATTTTCCCATTTATACGTCAAGTACTAGTACAAAGATATATACTTTCCATTTATTTCAAGGCTGTTTCCTTCCCAATCCCAAGTGGATATGAGCTCTCCCACTGTTTTTCTATAGCCACTTTTTCCATTTGTAAGGAATTCCTTTAGGAGATAATGACAAGGCAATATGATAAAAAACGAAGGTCTGAGAATGTACTTACTTCCTGCGGAAAGGCGTTTACCTTGTCACACGAATCAAATCCAGTCTTATTCGAAACGATAACCGTTGAATTATTTTTGTTACCTTTCATAAGTTTTAGTAGGTAGAGATACCTCTATATGGGGTGTCATGGATGATAATGATGATGACGACGATGGTTCGTTCAGAGTAATTAAGGTGTCGAAGAAGTAAATTGTTTCTATCACGACAGGTACTTTTTCTTCACTTGGTTTTGCTTACTAGGTTTGTTTTTTTTTCGTTCATTTACCATGAACGTAAATAAATTTTGTATGATCAATAACCTTTCAGACCATACCCGGAAGGTATAAAATTTTTGCCCTGATAACTCGAAAGTAAAACAGGGCTAATTTTTATTGTTGTTTTTTTAATACATAAACACTAAAAAAAAAATATTTGAGTGTTCTTAAAATATTTAAGTCTTTCATGGGTAATGGGTGTACTTCTGTGAAATGGCTGTGCATGCATAGGCTGTAAGAATTTTAATTCAGTTAAAAAAAAAAAAACAAAAAATTCCGGCAAGTGGTACTACTGAGAAAATTCCAAAGAGACGGGTTTGGATTTGAGAAAAGTATTTACTCACTGGAAGAAAATTTGCACAGAAAGATTTATGAGATATGTGCATGGGGCATAGCTTGCCATCACTCTGACATCTGAGCAAATACCTCTCTAAACGATTCTATTCAGCCATAGAATTTTAGCATACGCACGCATGACGTGTATTTTCTCAGTCTGCGCATCTAAATTAAGTCATGAAATATTCTTTATAAATGTAGGTACTAAGGAACTTTTGGTTATTGTGATTTAATTATTATTTGTGCGCATATTTAAGTGGATAACAGCTATTACCACCGTGTCGTAGGTAGATTCCTATGAAAATCATAAAATTTTCAGGCGCCTACACTATTAAGTATTTTTGTGGTATAGATTTTTTTTCTTCATCTAAATTAGAAAAATAAAATCATAAAACTAAAGGAATTAATAATTAAAAAGAAAAGAACTTTTAGCTGTAAAACTTTTATGTAGTTTTAATGACTGAATTAGCTACAACTGGTTTCACCGGACGACGACGGACATTCCTTTGGGCATATTTTTTTCTTAAATTTTTTATGAACTGTTTCTATGAAATCTTAAGCCTTACAAGATATGTGTTTTTTTTTATATACCTACATATATGTAAAGATGTCGTCTTTAAGTAAAAATTGTAAATAGTTTAACGTTATGAGAAATTTGATTTAAAGAATTATTTTGGATGAACAGTTTGAATATTCAAAAGACGCCTTTGCTGGTTTAAAAAATTACTAAGACGTGTGAAGTAAATGTAACGAGGTAAATGAGTTTTGAAGAATATTGATTAACTTATTGGTATTAATAAAAAAATAAATTTTTATTAATATCAATATTCATTTGTTAAATTATGTAGGTATATAATTATGAAAGAAAAATTTCTAAGGTCTTGGATTGTATGTTTGTGCTGCTATTAAATTTTCGGGTCACCCTTCGGAAGGTTTTCAATGGACTCTATTTACACTTTCTCGTTATTCTCGTTTTTCGTTTCTTACAATTCAAAATCTACGCCAATACTTATTGTAATATTTATTATGTAAAATGTTGCTAGCAGGCGCGATTTTCTCCTTTAGTAGTTCTGCCTACAGGTGGCGCTCATGGTTTAACAAGGAGAACTTCTTCTTCAGTTAAACAGATTACGTTTGGACTTTTTACCGGGTTAAACTTAATTTTGTTCAAGAAAGAATTTTTTGGGATTCTCCGGTATATAGCAAAAGCTAAAAAATGTTCTAATTTGTTATTTCATCACACAACCCATTAATTTTTGGTGACAAGTTTCAAGTCTTGGTTTGACTCATCAACAGGTCACAAATAGCGAAAATTGTGTGATTTGAAAAGCAAATGAAAAAACGAAAAAGAAGAAAGAAATGAAAAGTTTGAGAAAATAGAAAAAAACAATCTTTTTATTTATTAAAAAAATTTTAAAAAATTTAAAGAAACAGATTCATTCGAAGCGAATCGAACCTGTATACGCCACGCAGTGGGCTGAAGAATTAAAAAGAAAAGGAAGAAGAAGAAGCGTTTCATGTCAGCAGAAAACCTAACACTCATCGGTGCAGCTTGGTTTTCTGCCTGCTGCAGACGCTTGAAAATAGATCAAACTGATCTCTTCTCATATAAACTCAGAAATAAATTCTGGGTGTGAATTATATGAGGTAAAAACACTCCTATACATGCCCAGGAGGAAATCAAATCACACAATTTTCGCTATTTGTGACCTGTTGATGAGTCAAACCAAGACTTGAAACTTGTCACCAAAAATTAATGGGTTGTGTGATGAAATAACAAATTAGAACATTTTTTAGCTTTTGCTATATACCGGAGAATCCCAAAAAATTCTTTCTTGAACAAAACTTCTTCAGTTAATCTAAAAAAAAAAAAAAAAAATCACTCGAAAAATTTTCTAAGACAAATTAACAAAAAAAGGGTGTCCCAAAATTCACGTAAGAAATAATTTTGATAGAAAACAAATGTTTATAATTAAAAATTGCATAGTTTTTATTGATTCATAAAGTATGCTAAAGTATGCTATGTTAGGGGTAGGTTTCATGGCTTTTGGGATATGGCATCTGGAACCCAGTTCGACTCTACTGTTTGTTTTTGAACTGTCTGTAAACCACACCATCGATCCACGCTAGAAGAACGATTTAGTGGAACGCATTTATTGTCGGTCTCCCAAAATCCACCTTGGGTGTGATTATTAACAGATATTGTTGTCAATTGTCCGAAGCATATCCGTTTAGACTTTTTTATGTTGTAAATGCTTTATGAGCTTGCGCATAGTCTTATTGAAAAACGTATCGCCTATTTTTGAAGTATTTATCTGCCTATGGTTTCTCACAATAACCACAATAGGCGACCGAATGAATTTTAAATCCTTGAGCCATACACTTAAGTCAAGTACAACCTTTTATTGTAGCCCAACAATAGCAAAATCGCTCTTAGTTTAACGATAAGTGAAACCAAGCTATAAAAACGAAAGAGTCTGCTTTTCGCACTTATCAATTTCATCCATGTCCGGAGCTGAAACAAGTCTACAAGACTGCACGGAACACCTGCATGTCCATTATCCAGAGAGAAAAATTTTCTTTTTGACCAGAATATTAGACAAAGAATCTTGGCAAGCCGTAAAGGTAGCAAAGGTTTCTGGTCCCTGGTCAAAACTTTCAGGAACAACTTCACCAGTTCCTCTATAGTTTCACTACTTAATAATGGTGAAGTGATTGTTGACTCCCTGAATAAAGCTAATATTTTAGCTGCCATATTAGCTTCGAATTCTTGTCTTCCACGCACTTCACAAATACCAAGAGCCAATACACATCCGTACAAGAGATGTGTTCAGGATCCTTAAGGGAATTAACGTCTCCAAAGCCGCAGGTCCTGATGGTTTTTCGCCCCCTATTAATTAAAAGCTGTGCCTCATCCTTGGCTAAACCTCTGCGAAAACTGTTCTACTTGTCTTATTCGACAGGAAAATCTCCAACTGTATGGAAAATAGCTCACGTTCAGCTTATTAAAAAAAACAAACAAAAAAAAGGTAAGGGTAGTGATCCCTCAAATTCTCGACCAATTGCGATCACTTCGATTCTTTCAAAAGTTTTTGAATCGATCATAAACCCTAAATTAGTGAAGTATCTAGAAACTAATAATCTCATTAACAATCGTCGTCAATATGGCTTCCTTCCGCGCTGGACGCTCATCTGATGACTTGCTGACTTTTCTTACTGAACGTTGGAATCGTAGTTTTCACAATTTTGGTGAGTCTAAAATTGTTGCCCTAGATATTTCAAAGGCCTTTGATAGAGTCTGGCATCCAGTCCTTTTAGCTAAACTTAAAGCTGTCAGTCTCCTCCTCCTCTTCTATTATGGATTGAATGTTTCCTATCTACTCTCCAAATAGGTGTTGTATTAGATGGTGTTACATCTGAACCTCATCCCATAAATATTGGTGTGCCACAAGGCTCGCTCCAACTCTTTTTAGAATTTTCATTAATGATCTGCTTTTCCTTACTTCAATCCCATCCATAGTTTCGCTGATGACAGTAGGTACCCTTGATTTCGCTTACTTCTTTGACACTCTTGCGAACTCCAGGGGGAATGCCGCATGTGTTAAACGAAATTGCATGATTAGATCGTTGAATAACGATCTTGATAATATCCTCGCTTGGGGCAAAGCGAATTGCGTCGAATTGAATGCATCTAAGACCCAAAGCTGTCCCATCTCATTAAAACAAGACCATAACTTAATCACTCCCGTTTCTTTTGATGGAGTATTATTTTTAGAATCACCGTCACTAAGCATTCTTGGCATTAATATTTCCAGTGAGTTAAACAGGTCAGATCACATCTTCTCTGTTGCGAAAGAAGCATCGAAATTTATTGGATTTCTGAAAAGTTGTAAGAAATATTTCAGCCCGTCAAATCTAGCGCTCCTCTACAAGTCCTACATTAGACTTAGAACGGAACACAAAACACAATTCCCATATATGGGCTGGGGTTGCTCGCACAACTTTAGCTTAATTGGATATTGTCCAAAAGAGAGCATTCAAGCTCATTGTCCATATGGCAAAAACTTGTCATATCGACTTACTCGAGCACCGCCGCTATGTTGGAAGCCTTTTGCTCTTTTATCGCTACATGCATGGTCAATATTCTGATCAAATATCTAGTCTAATTCGTTGTATAATGATTCCTGCACGCAATACTCGCGCTGCAAAATGATAAACTAGACTCGATGGAACCAATTATTTCGTCGTTGATTTCAGCTGTCACTCTCTCTGTTGAGAGTCACATCGACTACATAGCAAGATATAATACTAGATTTTTAAAAAATTATGCCCCCGAAATTTGTTGACCCTTTAAATTGTGAAATCTTTGGTCACATATATTTTAAAGTATGCTACTCTTGTCTGAGATTTTTTCTATCCTGGAGACTCCTTTTTCTTACTTCCCCTCACATTTACTTAAGGAACTCAAAGAACTACCATGAATCGACCAAAATTCATCATTAGAAAGGGATTATCTCTGAAGCCAAATATGATCGAATACGAAGAACGTTTGAGTATAAATAACAGAATTTATAAAAATCTTACAGACCTTCTCAACTACGCACAATAAAAGTGTGCTTGTGTCGTTCAACAGTCGAACATTATCCAATCAACTAAGCATATGGGTAACGAAATTAAGAAACCTCGAAGGCATTCGAACTAACTACATTCCTATTCAGTTTATTAAGGGTGTACGCCTAACGGATATAAAAATGCACATTTTCGCGATTTTCTTTCTTTTTTCATGAATTGAATAATATTTTTCACAATTTTTTATTTTTTTATTTATTTTTCGATCAAGTACCTACATAAATTTAATTTATAGATATATATAGACTTTATGCCTATGATATTCGTTCTCATATTATTGTTGGACGCCTTAAACCATGCGCCAGAAAGAATATCTAACGTGAATAAATGAAGATTGCATTACCACAGAGTAAAAGAAGAAAAAAATATATTAATTTTTTTTTTAAAATAAATAACATTTATACATAAATTATACTAAAAAGTAAAAAAAATATCTTTTTTTGTCTCTGTGATATACACAAGAAAAGTTTTATTGCAAAATATGAAATGCTAGAACTTAGAAGTTTTAGCATCCATCACAATTGTATAACTGCAACTCATGCCAAAAATTGTAAGATTTAATCTGAGTTCTAGCATTTCATATTTTGCAATAAAACTTTTATTGTGTATATCACAGAGAAAGAAAGAAATATATGTTTTACACAATTTATGTATAAAAGTGATTTATTTTCTACGTTTTATTTATAATTCTCAATTCTCGAATCAAGATTTAACTTAACTTTAATTTTTTTTAAACTTTTTAACCTTTTTTAACTATTCTAACTTTTTGTACCTTTTTTAACTTTTTTTAACTTTTTCTTTGTTTTTTACTTTTTTAACTTATTTTAACTTTTTTAACTTTTTTTAACTTTTCTAACTTTTTTAACTTTTCTTAAATTTTTTTTTTAACTTTTTTAACTTTTTTTAACACGACTCTCGAATCTGGACTCACCACTATCGACTGTCGACTCACCACTCTCGACTCTCGACTCACCATTCTCGACTCACCACTCTCGGCTCATATCACACACGGCCCAAATTAGACAACCCCTAGAGTTGTAGTTACCTCCTCCACCAAAAAACCCCCCAAGATGTAAGAAAATTTGACCCCATGGGAATGCTTCCCATTCACTTATTTATTCTAAATCAAAAAACCCCATGTAAATCCATCCATGTTTACTATCCTAAAACTCTTTCGTCCGTTTTTTAGTCAGAGTTCTGTAAGTTGATAAAAGTTGTTTAAAAAGTTAGAATTAGTCTAAACACTGTTTGCACACGGACCGACAGCGATACGACATGACCGACGACACGATTTCGGATCGAAGTGTGTAGAAGCAACTAACTTAACTGCAACGGCAACGACTGCGACTGCCATAATATCGGGACGTGTGCAACCAACCTAATACTAATTCTTACGATACCCTAGGACCTAGACGAATGACCATATGTGCAAGCTTGATTGTTAAAGTGATTCTTCGAATGTATTATAAGAATGGGTTTCCCGATTTAATCCATTTTTGAAGTTTTATTTACAATTTTTATAAAAACGCCATGTACTAAATTTCAACTCCCTACATTGACACGTTCTTAGGGAATGAACAAATTTATTGTAAAACACTAAATTTTTGTATGACAACGCTACGAAGGAGTTATCCAATTTCTTTCATTTTCGAATTTAAGTCTACATTTTTTTTCAATATTCCGTGTACAAAATTTCTCTTCTCTAAAGGAACGCATTCTCAAGTTAAGGTCGATGCACACTTACCGGCACAGAACGAACCGGCACAGACAGGCAAAATATTTTTATATGAAACCAAGTTAGCTAATTCACATCAACCGGCACCGCTTTCTATTTTAGGTCATTATATGTGCACGAAAAATGCCGGTGCCGGTCAATACCTGTCTGTCCCGGTTTGTGCTGTGCCGGTAAGTGTGCATCGACCTTTATCGTGAGGACAGATATGCAAAAATCAAAATAAATTTTAATATTATGCGTGGGTTCTCAATCAATTTTACTCTACCATCATTATTTCTTTGTATTACAAACGGAATGACAAACTTAGTTATATACTCAATGATTTCAGATAAAAATCTGGCATAAATCGGGAACCCCATATTGAAATCCAAGTTTTTATATGTATGCTGAAATAAAGTTCAGTTCCAGAAAAAGTTGATTATGATCATTTGTCCTGATCCGTGAAACTGTTTCATAAAATAAATGCAAAAAACAACCTTACCAACTTTTTATATTTAATTTAGTCTTCCAACTGATAAATAACATTTTCTATTTAATATTTCAAAAAGTAAATATGTAAATAAAAGGTCATATTTCCTTGAACTACCTGATGCATAATTGCCCTCTCATATACCTTGGAATAGTTTCTACAAACCCCCCATAATGCGACTCACAAAATATCTCATTCGAAATATTCACACGCAATATTTATGCTATTCTACTTGAAGTTTTCTCCTCATACATCAAGTGATAATGGTTACAGCCTATAGTCTAAAAAAAAAAAAAAACTATTGTGGAATCCATACCACTGCCTTCATTATATTTACACCAGAAGAAGAAAGAATAAATAAGCCTCACTCAAGGAAACTTCAAGTATTTTCAGCTCCTTCGGCGTAAGTCAATTCTTTCAAATCATGTTTTGCGATTTCAACTTTGACCCACGCGGAATTAAAGAGAAAATCCAATTATCTACAAGATTTGAAAGTTATCTACAAGCATATGAATATATTCAGTGAGAAAGAAGCAAACATTATTTTATAATTGAAAATAATTATGGCAATTTTTCACGTTTATAGTATGTTTAGTACAAATTATAGTAATTAAATAATTTAAGATCAAGCTAAAAGCTATGGTAAATTTATATGGCGAAAAAAGGAATGTTTTCGTTTTAACTATAATAAAGGAAAATGCAAATTGCTTATAATTATTTAACCATAATATTAATTTTCATTAATTAAGTTTTTTTTCTACCTACTACATAAAAATATCCTAATAGGAAGTGAGGCTGTTTCAACACATTTTTTTTTGGCTTTTACTCAGCGTTTCGTATTTTTGGAAGGCACTTTTAAAATAAAATTATGAAGTCATTCCACGATTCTTCGACCAATTTTCTGAAGCGATATCAGCGATTTATCTGAAACGTAAATAAGTTATTAATATGATTTAAATATTTTGCCAAAATTCCGTTAACTCCAGGGAGTTGCAATCCTTATAATTTGCAAAAAAAAAAAGAAAACAATTTTTGTCTCTTTCGACCTTACTTCAAAAGTACATATCTCCAGTTGTACTAAGCTGATTTTAATGATCTGTAACGTTTTAGAAAGGATAAATTCAGGTTTGTAGGCAAAATATCCTTGGTGCAATTAAAAAAAGATTGATATTCCAGGATTCCAGGGTTGTCCTTTATACAATTAATGATTATTTAATTAATTTATTAAATTACTTGTTATGATAGGACATGTGGTGATTTTCGTTTTTTTTTCATATCTGGAAATTTGCTTCGTAACTAGGGGAAGGTGCTGTATCTTGGTACCACTTTAGAAACTGTGTATTTTTTTTTTACATAAAACTAATGAGACAAATCTTAAGCAAGCGATCGTTATAGATTGTCTAACCAATATTCTTTCCAATAATAGTCGAATAAGGAGTTACAAATTTATATTTAAGGATATATGAAAGGAAATATGATGGTATTGCTTGTGGCCCAAAGTATAACATGCAGATGTACCATGGACAGTGGCGTATTGTCCCTTGGATATTCGCAAAGCAGGTGACTAAAAAGAAAAAAAAAATGGCCGGCATATGGTTTTTAGGACATGTCTGTGGTACAAATGCTTGAAGTGTCCATGGTGCATACCCCTTGCAAAAGAAACCAAACCGCCTGTGAAATATTTTAAGGCGTACAGTTCACCACACCATTTATAACACCAAATATAAACAAGTTTTATCTTAGCTGGAATACAAAGATATGGAAAGAATACAGCCCTGATCACACCAAGAATGGCGCGGTGGCACGCAGAAAAATAGAGTGCTCACACCGGGACCGGCGGATTTTATCCAAATGTACTCTAGTTCCGATGAAGAAGTTCTGTTATTAGTAGATCTGGGTGAGGAAGAACAGAGAAAAGTGATAAGGTTTGATTATGAATGCTTTACAATGCTAAAAGCCTCATTTAACGAATTTTGCGGACTTTTATAAGTTCCGATGATATGCAACCTTTGTACATTCAGAGTCTTAAAAGTTGAGAAAGTTAATCCAGTTCTCTTCGAAAGTAACTAAATTACCTCCGCTGAGTGAAGATGGATGAATGGTTTGAAAAGAGATCGAGAAGAGTTAAGGATTCTTTAGAAATTAGGTCACAGCACAGGCAAGCATTGAGCTTATGCTCACAATTCCCAACAGGGCACTCTCACATCATTTAGAATTGGCTCCAAACCGTTCCTACACTCTTCATGCAGTGACAGAGAAAATGAGTCACCATTTCGGAATCCTTTCCGGATCCATTCCTATCAACAAGTACAATCTTATATAGGTGACCTGTGAGAAATTAGTGCCTCGTAAGTTTCTTAGGGTTACCTTGTTAAGCCTCAGTAGCTTGTTCTTGAATTTGGGTTAGGTTTGCTTCACACTTCTTTTACCCGAGCGGTGATCTAACCAAAGACAACTATGTTGGCAGTCGGCCCAAGCTGAGAGAGGTAGTCTCGATTGCGTATAAAGAGGCCACCAATACTACACCAAGACGAGCGTGCTCGTCCACCTTTTCATTCTCGATTATATCGCCACAAGAAGAAGATGGTGAGAAAGAATGGTTATATCATTGCTAAATTCAATTATAGACCATCTCCGATCCTGCAACTACGGAAGTCAACCAACATTAAAAGCCTACAATTCATTGCTCTAATATTTGCGTACGAACCATTGATTTAAGTCAGATCTGAACATAGAGTGCCGTTCCATTTGGAATTCCTTATAATCCTTCCTTCTGCTAATCAACCCTGTCTATTGAATACTGAACTCTACAGCAATAACACATCAGAAACTTTCTTTGCAATGCAATCCAGTTAGGGTGAAAGATGAAAGACATCATAGAACGCAAGGGTTATATCGATGAAGTCTTGTAACGGACTAGTAACAAAAGTTGATAAATAGTCATGATTGTTGAAGTAATGAATTTGAATATTTGGAGAAGCTCTTGATATCTCTAAGCACCCGTAGATCATACATTGGAACATTTAAATCACATCTAATTGACATACCAACTAATGTTGGACTCAGATCTATAGTGAGGAGAAAAATAAGAACAAGTAGGCCGAAAGAAAATAAAAATCTCTTAAGTACCTCGTTTTACTTTCTTTTTAGTGATTGAGTGCCTGTGTAACGCACGTATGGCACCACTCAGGATCATCTTTCATCCATATGTTCTTATAGCAGAGCAATGGTGTCATACATCATTGGATGTCTATGACCATTAACTAAGACAGCGTTCTAGTATTGTAGTCGTCACCCTATGGTACTGCATACTGATCTGTGTATTCATTCTTTGGCATGCCATTCTAGTCTCTCACAGAACAGAGAATTAAGTCTAGCTAATACGATGATGTGTTCATATTGGCAGCTCCTTTAAGGCAAGGTATATAGAAGAGAAGGTATTCCCATTAAAATTTTGACACATTGCAGCTGATAGCCTGTGACGTAATTCTGTGACTAATGTATATCCATATTTATATATACCGTACTTTCCCATACATTTCACGATAATACGTCACTTAATGGTGGAACATGGTTCGTAATGGGAATACCTTGTATTCTCTATATACCTTGCTCCAGGTTACAAATGTCGAAAGTTTCCCATTTTCCAAATATCTTGACTTTTGGGTTCCCCACATTGTGAAAAACTTTCCTTAATTCTTTGTACCGTATTCCAAGTTTTGGTTCGTATTTTATGGATATTATGTCGAACCCGCTAGATTGTCATAGAACGAATTGAGTACCGTCGACCTCCGTTAGACATTTTAACGTCTGCATTAGTCACTCCAAAAACTTCCATTCTCACAACTAATCCAGATGGGCACATTACGAATCGATAATCTGGTAATATATATAGGCGAAGTTTTGCCGATGATTGCACTTTAAAAATCATCGGAGATATGGTCATCCGTGCACATTCTTTTTGATTCTTCGACATCAAATGAAATTTCGTTTACCTGCTTACGGAAAGCATGTGACCTTGTGAGTTCCTGTCGATGTTAGCATAGTGACACAACCATCTTACTTACATATTTTTTTTCTTCATCAGAAAACCATGAAATTATTTTGAAGGTTTGCACTCTATCACTGGGATCCTTTTATCAAGGAGTACACTAAAATGTAAAATTTGTCTCAGTCTAAATTCAGCTATAAAAATGCCGAAAATCGTTATGCAAATGGTTAAGAAATTTATTCCTGTCAAAATATTCTAGGATTTGTTTAAAGACACACACACACACACATACACAAGACTTAATAGACAAAAGTCGACAAAAGAAAATTTACTTAAGCAACATAATTTACATTGAAGATTAGCTTTAGACTTTTGAGTAATTACAAAAAACATCTTTAAGGATAAACACTGACTATTATCCCCTGCAAAATGCCAACTTCGACTTCATTTAATTTACTTTTCTCTAGTTATATAAGTAATGCCCATCAGAAATCTCCTCTAGGCATATTTTCTAAAGTATATAATCTTAGGGTTCGGTAATTTACCTACCGGTTATCATCAAGAAGACGCAGGCTCCTTAATTTAAACTTTGCTCATTTGAAAGCATCAACAGCAGAATCACTCTCGTGTCAAAATAACTTGCACAAAAATACACAACCCATCCTCCTGATGTTGTCTGACTGGACTGGATGTCGCTGTTGATATGCCCTTTTTGTATATGAATCAGGTCTACAAACCTGCCGTAAATTGCTGAATCATTTCTTGGCATTGGACACCATCTGAATCAGGCTCCTCTACATCTGCATAGTATGGGTACTGTAAAACAGTTTTAATCAGTCGCACCTCCCGAGACCGCCAGTAATTAAGTAGAAACGAAAGTCTTCAATCTGATTGTGAGGGCGATGACAGGACAAGAAAAGTGATGCTGTGTATCTGCTGTTGATTGCTTTGTTGGATAGAGTGTTTTATAGTGTTAGCTGGTTGATGGACGCGATGCCATCATAGCATAGAAGAATTGAATATCAAATTCTGGATATCATCCTGTTGCTGTAGTTGTAGTAGTAGTAGTAGTAGTAGTTGTAACAAGGAGACTTAAGCATCGATTAACCCCTGGGATGGATTAGTGCTGCTGCAAACAAAACCTGTACGTCCAATACACTATTGATCCTATCCGATGTTGTTTGCGGTTAGATTCCATACAGGAGACAAAGTATAGCCTTAAAATATTGCAACGAGAGTCTAAAGAATGAAGCCAAGCCAAGCTAAGGGAAATTGATCAGCATTCCATTCTAGCAGGTGTTTAGCATAGTAATTGTTGCAACTGTGGCGTCAGCTTCAGTTCTGCTGATGCTACTTACTATTTATATGTACCAACAACATACATATGTATAGATATATATATGTATATAGACGGCCCCATCCTTAAGAAATCTGAGCAGGTGCTTTCATACCTGCTCTGCTGTATCTATTCGTGTGCTTGTAGAATTTGTATCTTGTTGCACACACTTCA
This sequence comes from Dioctria rufipes, assembly GCA_963924295.1. NCBI lineage: Eukaryota > Metazoa > Arthropoda > Insecta > Diptera > Asilidae > Dioctria > Dioctria rufipes. The sequence continues at coordinate 13,259,172 of OZ002742.1, read as the reverse complement.
GACGCAGAGTTATATTTCATACAATAAACAAGAGCAGCCTTATAGAACCAGAGACCCAGCGTTCAAAAGAATCGCACGGATGGAAAAGAAGGCCCCATTTAATATGGGGGGCTTTCTCAGAGTTAAATTGTGTCGTTTTTTAGGTTCAGCGCTCACATTGAGTATAATTGAGGCTTTGTGGTGATTTAAAGCGTAGTTCTGATGCGTGTGCAGTCAGTCCATTTACAATCGTTGTGTGCAAAAATTTATAAAAATTAATGAGTTCGGTTGGGGAAGGTATGTAAGAGTTCGTCTTTTTTTCTGTTTTTTTTTGCTACGCACTTACTTTGCTTGGAAATAAATTCTGAAATTATTTACTGTTGTCTGGAGCTGTGTAATAAATAATTTATGGAGTAGCTGTGTTAATATCTATAGTCTCATATGATCGAAAAGGATTTAAGGATAAAAACGAATGAAACGTAAGGAGTTTAACAAATTAATTGGTAAAGAGATGAGAGTTGCTGCTGTAATATGGTTAGGTGTCGTATAATAAACGATTTCAGTAAAATTTATTATCTGCATTGCAGGGAAGGAGCTGGGAATGAGAGCTTAGAGGCAGCTGATTGTAATTTGTAATATATCCATTGACTTATGGTGGGATATTTTGGTTTTCATATAAAAATAAAAAAATACTGTACTGGTTTACAATCTTCGAAGATTTAGAAGCGGCATAAAACAGGATCTTCGTCACTCCAGTCCTCATGTTCCTTATTCCTTTCTTTGACGACTTCCTACCATGCTATGCTTTGCACAGGTATTCCCTGAGATTTATTTAATAATATAAAAAAAAAAAACTAATACTATATTGGACACCTTTAATCTCTTCTGAAACATATGGTTCTAGTTTGTACTTTTTAATCGGTTTATCTGAAAATGTCATATACTATTTAAATTTGGCCGTTGATCGTATTCGTCTGACTTTAAAAGTTACATCCACAAGTTTCTTATTTAGATTATTTGCGCAGCTAAAACTTATATCGTGCTTGTATTGCTTTTTGTTATTTTGAAGGCTATGGGCCATCCTACATGAGTATTCTTGATGCAGTATGCATACTGATTTTTTAAGGAAGAGGTGAAAAGAAGCAAACAGTTATCTCTACATTTTGGAGAGAAATCTCTTTTCTTCTTCTCACCTTTTCCCTAGAAAACTTGTTTACATACTGCATCAGGAATACTCGTGTGGGATGGCCTTATTATTGTCACAAACTGCTAAGAAAAACTGAAATAAAATATGGCAAGAGTACGTTAAAAAAAACATAAAGAATTTTCTTTATGTTTCGTTGGTAGGATATACTGCCTGAAAGTTTAGCTTCAAGAGAATATGCTTATTTTCAATTTTTGTTTTATTTAGCACATTAACAGAATTAAAGAAAACGAGAAAACAAAATATAAAAAATAAGTTGAAAAAAATACCAAGAAAAGTTATCCATTTGAAATTAGTACTTTCCAATTTAATAACTGAGCAACTGTACAAAATTTTGGATGTTTTAGTTATCGAGATATGAGATATACTAATTTTTATAAAAAAAAAAATGGCAGGATTTGAGGTAAATTCAAGAGCTTAAAACTTCAAATTTCGTCGAAAGCTTATATTTCAAATTTCAGCGCTGTATCTCAAACAGTTCCGAAGTTGGACTTAAAACAATCCTGCCAAACCAAAATACATAAGATTGAATTTTGCTAGGTTTTGCTCGAAATCTGCTATTGTCGAGCTCTTTAACATGTCTTCCATTGCTGCCTTCATTGTACCCCTCTTGGGAACCCAAAAAAGGTAGGAAGGATTCTGGTCCAGTTCCTCTATACCTTCACTTCGTTGACTCCCTAGATAAAGCGAATATTGTGTTTGCTGAGATTCGCTTTCAAATTCTCATCTTCCGCCCACTTTACAGACACTTGTTTTGCATCTCCCGTGTGAATGTATTCAAGAAGCTGTGCATCATCTTTGGTTAAACCTCTGCGCAAAGTATTCTACTTATCTTATTCAACGGGAAAATTTCCAACTGGTTGGAAACTAGCTAACATGCAGCCTATTCTCAAGAAAATTGAGGGTAACGATCCCTTAAATTATTGATCAAATGCAATCACTTTGGTTCTCTCAAAGGATTTTGAATCTTTCATTACCTCCAAATTAATGAAGTATCTGGAAACTAATCAGCTCAATCAACGATCGTCAATATGGCTCTGGGCGCTCATCTGGAGGCTAGCTGATTTTTCTTGCAAATTTGTTGAGTCCAAAATCATAGCGATGGATATTTCTAAGGCCTTTGATGGAGTCTAGAATCCAGCCTTTTTAGCTTAACTTAAAGTACTTGTGTTATGGATTGAAATTTTCCTATCTAGTCGCCAAATACGTGTTATATTAGATGGTGTTACATCTGAACCTCATCCCATAAATACTGGTGTGCCTCAAGGCTCTGTTATCTCTCCAACTCTCTTTTTAATTTTCAATAAAGATCTGCTTTCCCTTAATTTCAATCCCATCCATAGTTCTTCTGATGACAATAGCCTTGATTTCGCTTAGTCCTTTGATACTCTTGCAGACTTCAGAGGTAATGCTGCATATGTTAAACGAGATTACATGATTAGATCGTTGAATAACGATCTTGGCAATATCCTCGTCCTGTCTCATCTCATTAAAATAAGATCATAATTTAACCACTCCCATTTCTTTTGATGGAGCATTCATTTCTGATTCACCGTCATTCAGCATTCTTGGCATTAATATTTCCAGTAAGTTAAACAGAACAGATCACATCTTCTTTGTTGTCAAAGAAACATCAAAATGTCATGGTTTTCTGAAAATGTGTAAGAAATATTTCTTACTACATGCATGACCAATTTCCCGATGAAATATCTAGTCTGATCCCTGGTAGATTAATTTCACACGCAATACTCGCGTTGCAAGCCACCTAATCCCTCTACCCTTCAAATTACTTTCGGCTGTACAGTAGAATTCCGTGATGCTTTTTATATCCCGAACTGCGCGAATGTGGAACTGTCTGTCATCTTTTGCCTTTCCTCCGGTATAAAATCTATGGAAGTTAAAGCCCCACATACATCGGCACCTCCGCTACTCTCCTCATATCCACTAATCCTATCCTTATCTCCTTTCTGACATGATGTGATGATAGTGGATCCCCTGAGGTATCCGCTGAGGTTGGCTTAAAAAAAACAAACAAAAACAAAAAAACACCCACAATATTTTTAAAGCTTCGGGCTTCTATCTACTAACCATGTCCCAATATTATACCAAGATTTGCTGGCCTAAATTTAAGACCCCTACGCTACTTAGATTTCGGACAAATTCAATACTATATCTGTCCCTCCCCGTTCAATAGGGGCTGGGAATTTTTCAATATTCATCCTTAACCTTTTGCTACAGAAAACAAAAACAAAAAAAAAAAAAACAAAAAAATTACAAGCTCATTGAACCTTTTTTCCCACAAATTTGAATATAATGTTTTGCGGGGGTGGGAAAGGGTTAGAAATGGTCTGATCAATTGAACTGAATTTACAAAGTCTTTGGATTTACATGCAGAGGCAATAAAAATCGCGAATCAAAGGGCCTAATCCTTTAATTTATGCATTTTATTTCCAAAGAGATTAAATTATAAGTTCCAATTAAGTTTTCATAATTTAACTTCAACTTAAAATACAAATATTAAATATTAATTTACGAATTATATGAAAACTGTTGTCATTTGCCTTTATCTATATCTTTACTCATTTGTGATATTACAATCTATAATAAATCAATGGGGGGGGGGGGGATTATACACTTTATAAACATAATTAGTGCAATTTGATATAACATCACTTTTCTGTGGGAGTGATATCTTTAGGCTTTAGGGCTTATTTAAAATTAAATTTTAGTTCTTCTTCCATGAGAGCTAATATAATTTCTGGTGGCTAGATGGCATAGCTTTGCATAACGGGTCTACAACTTTTTATAAATGTAACTGTAATAAGTAAGAACTTCTACTTCATGCATGGCTCCTTCACTCATCTTTGTAGAAACATCTCAGCGGGAAATTTAAGCACATACAATTATCATGCAGACGGAAGTCTTCTCTAGCTGTGCTCTTTTTGTTCCGTGCAGTGCACTGCAGAATAGAGGAGATTGCGAATTGAATTGACTTGCAAAAATTTTAAAAGTATAGAGAAAATAATCATCAGATGAACATACTAAAAGTTTCCAAGGATGAGGGGGGCGCTGACAGTGTAGGGGGTTTAGGGTACCTTTTTTACTCATATCTCGAATACCTGCACGAATAGCATTATGTTTACTTCTGGCAAAAGTTTCTACATAACATTTCCTGCAAATTTGGTCATATTTGTTTTAGCTCTACGATCAATACTTCAGGAACTACAACCCCCCCCCCCCCCCACACCGTCAGCACACCCCCCACCCATGAGAACTTTTAGTAGGTATGTTCATTTGGATACCGCAAGGTATAACTGTACCAATTTACAAAACTACACGAATTATTTCCCCTAATTGCCCATATTCGGCTTAATTTGATCGTACTATTAGGACATTCAAGATCTCTTTCACACTATTGATATGGAACTTAATATCCTTCTTTTTGTACCATTCCCATGGCATGTAAACGTTGCGAAATGCATGGTCGGCTAACATTTAATGCTGCTAATAATCTGGCACGGACTATCGTCGGGTAAAGCTTCGAACTCTGTATCAGCAATTTTTTGTTTTTTTTTTTTGCTCCAGAATTTGCCTTAGCACTAACATCGAAATTGTTACTTTGAAATTGTCTAAACCAATACTTAAAGTCTCTTATGGGCGCAGAATGCTTACGCATAAGTTTCTGATATTAAGCGACATCTCTTGGAAGAACTTTTTTATAAAATAAAGTTATATAGTAACAATTCCCGCAAATACTGTTTTCTTGGTACAAAAGATTCCACTTTCAATCGAGGAAATAAATTCTTTTTAGGGAAGGAAGGAATATTCTCCCCTTGTACTGAGACGTGACAGTACAATAATGTTGATCAGTGTAGTTCCCTATATGATTACCGAAATTAATTATGTGCGTGTTCAATTAATTCACAGTTTTTGATATAAACATTAAATTATTATATTGTCACTTCAAATCGCAGGTAAACATCTGTACAGCCGTCCGATCAGAAATGTCATAAATTTTGCAATTTCAAAATGACCAGAACTAATTTGCTTGCAGTGGCATTGGTATGCTGCTCGTACTCCCGATCGAAACTTGATAGCACGGGAATTTTTCTTACCCCCGAATACTTCTCACCCGTAAAAACTGCCTACAAACTTCCGCGCATGTGGGCTATGGCAATATGACCACTGGCATCTAATACTTCAATAATCCAGTGTTGTCACCAGAATAAAATAAATGCTAGCCGTAATAATTACGACATCAACCGGAAATTGCCTTTTTTATATACCTAGTACTTAATAATAATAATAATGATAATGGTTTAATACTTATTAAATTTATAATCGGGAAGGGAAAGGTACAACCCTTCCATACACAACTTTATCTCATCGTCCTCTTTGTTTCCAAATTATGACTGAAATAAATTCTACATTTTGGTATTTCAACGCACATCTGATCTATCAAAATTGAATTACCTCTTCCAATCACCGTCAGGCTACGATATCCACCCCGTTAGAAAATCCGTTTTGTCGACTATGACCCGTCAGTTTTAAACTGCGAATCTTTAAGGATTTTTGTTAAATATTTTGTTCACTTACGAAAACCAACTGTTTCACCAATATTTGAACTCAAGTTGTATTCGGAAGATAGAAGTAGTATTTAATGGGTGGATGTGCAAGACATGGATCTGGTATCAAATCACAAAAAAGAAAACTTTGAAATGTTAGATCTCGAAAAACAGAATTCTGAAACGTAAAATCCAAATAAATTAAAAACCCGATGACAAAAATTCAACAGAAAAACAATCGCGAAAAAAAAAAACTGAAAACAAGTCCTGAATAGAATTCGAAAATCTCGCAGGCATTTTCTTTCATGACTGTTTTTGGGATTATGACCAACTATCGCAAGATTTATTAAAGATTGACACCGATTTGATCACATACTGTATTGAGCCAGATTATTAAATCCACTAGGAAAATATCGGGTTTTTTAAGTTGAATAAAAATTTAATGCATTAAAAGATTATGTAATAAAAAAAATACGTATTCAAAAAGTTTTCTTATAAAAAATTGAACAATTCAAAAATTCTCAAGCCTAATACTTGTCCACCCGCGCCCTTATTTTTTATAACACTATTAATTCTTCAGGTTGCAATATTTGATAGGCGGACAACCATGCCACAATTTTCTAATATTTTGAAGAAGGATTAGTAAGATTAGGGCTGTAATACACTATTTTTCAGGACATTTCAAACATTCTCTGTAGGATTAAGCTCAATAGAAAGACCAGAGAAGTGTGCGAAGATTTTTTAGATGAAATGAAATTTTTTAAGGATTTCACAGTGTGGCATGGCGCATAATCTTGAATAAAATTTATGTTTTTCCCGCTGTTCTGTAAAGATGCCTTGTATGGTGACACAACAACATTTAGTACTTTCAAGTACATATACCGGTTCATTATACCCTCTATAAAATAGGGGGGCTCCAGGACCTTCACTGCTAATTGCACTTCATACCATGACCGAAGGCGAGTGTTTAATGGTTTCCTGGAGGGATAGAAGTTTTCATTCAAACGTCTTCACATGAATCTCTTGGTGACTCAAAGGGTTTGTGTGAGAATCTTGTAAAAACACATTCAAATAATTAGCACTGTGAATAACGATAGAAAGGAACAGAAATTGTGCTCTACCTTCTTTCAATCATCAACCGTGTCTGAACTCTTCCGTGAACTTCAGCCGCATTTTATACCCTAGAGAAATCTATAGCCGGTATACTAAGTTTGTCATTGTATACTAAGTGTATCACACCTATCACAGGATAGTAAGTAATTTTGGAATGCATATTTATTTTAGTATTTGATTGTTTAGAAAATGGCACGTAATGCTTAGTTAGCAGCTCAATTATGAAGATGCTTTTATATTTTTGTTGCGCCAGTTACTACTATAGATGAAAAAGAACACAATCTCGAGTTTAAAAAGTGTTATTGTTTCTAAGAAATTGGTCAGCGATCATAATTTTTTTTACCTATATAGCCAAGTACTAACGTCCGCCCTAAGCTAAATTTGTGTATGAAAATTTAGCAAGCTAAACAATATTGGCGAAAATTTATCTTGAATTTTAGCGAGATCGGTACTAAGGTCAATGCACTAATTTGGCTTTTGGGTTTTGATTAGAGATGGCACCACCAGTAAGTTTCCAAAAAATTTAGCTTGAGTTTTTCCTGTCCGGGCCGTTCTTTAGCGCGCTAAAAATATTTATTGACATAGTTATGAGATTTGAGAATTTATTTACTGGATTTTTGTAATTAACGTAATTTTGTAAGTCTTTGTTGTAAGTAGGGTAGACTGGGGTCAATTGAAACATTTTTGAGAAAATCGCATACTGTTACTACATTTCAATTTCGATCAGTTTAGAAATGCGCTTCAAATGCAACCAGGTTACCTGGGTATAAAAGAGCAATATTTTTTTAGCTTCATATGCAGTACTCAAGTAGAAGAAGCATTTAAAAAAAAATCATGGCAAATGTTTCAACTGACCCCTATACCTGAGTCAATAGAAACAGTACCTGGGGTCAATTGAAATATCTGTAAATTAAAATACAATTAATTACTTATAAGAATTTTATTCCTAATTCTTTGGAAATAAATCACAGAATTAATAAAAAATAGCTCTTCTACTTTAAAAGCGAGAAAAGAAACCTAACAATTTAAATAAAACAAATCAATCAGATTCACAATTGTGACACAAATAAATGTCAATACCGGCTGTGCTAATTGTTTTTCCTGGATTACTCCGCATCCAAGCGTCACAGCTGGAATTTATGGCTTTTTTGAATGGTCCATAGCGAGCTCTTTCTAACGGCTAGAGTTTATAGGAGCAATGTGGTGTGATCTACAGTAACACAATGCCGTTTTATTTACAAAAGTAAAGGCAGTTAATATGGATATCTGATGAGAGGTTGCCCAGCACCAGCAATACTATGGGACTGTCGAAACATTGGTATGTTTGTTAAAATGTGTTAAAAATAAGAGAAACCCTTCGTCTTGCATCCATCCTGAAGGGTTACAAGTACCCACTGCACCCACGGGTCCATCTGTTATGAAGTGATCCTGGAATCGGACGCGAGAAAATACAAACAAAGAGGAAATGCATTTGTTATAGCATTTGCTGCAAAAGCCACTGTAACGAGAGTGCCCCGTTCTGCCGATGTTACTGAGCCAACTTGTGTTGTTTCCCGTCTCGCCACAACTCTATCAGGCTTCTGGACCGTCGTTATGCGCCGGTTTCATTGACATTATAAATATCTCGGGGCTCAAAGTGGTGGCGATCCATAACTATTTGGAAGTTATCGTAAAATGAGTCCACATTTGTTCGGTTGAAACTAGTAGCTCTTGTTAAAGTCTTAGGTTGAGCAGCTCTCATAGACAACTCTGGGTTTCTCGCCATAAAAGATCTGAACCAATTTTCACCAGCTAATGCATTTATTTCCCAGGGGCCTGGTCTTTTCAGGTTATATACTTTGGCCAATTCGTATGATAATTTTCTTACCTCCTGTATGGAAAATCCAAAGTAAATGTCAGCACATCTTATCAAGTATTTCGTTAACGCTTTTTCCTGTGGTTCATTAAACACTCTGTTGTGGGGTGCATAGCCCATCGAAACAGATACTATGCTCTCTTCCTTGAACTTTTCCCATTTCTTCTTGTACCGATACAAAGACGTGAAATTCAGTCCGTGTTTTTCGGCTACTGTCCTCAACGAAATACCTTCTTTTATGGCTTCATATGCATCTTTGTACTGATCTAAGCCACACTCGCCACGAGATGTCTTCTTTCCACGATTTCTTGGCATCTAGAAAGTATAGATGATAACGCGTTTCAATCGACCCCAGGGAAAACGTATCAAACGTCCCCAGCACCTCTTTTCATAAATTTCATTATGTAGCAAAAAAACTAAATGTCATAAGTAGCTAATAATCTTATGTATCTCTCTGAACTTGAATATTAATATAGTCATCGCATTCTTAACTAGACTCGCGTAAGTACAATAATTTTTGATTAATACACAAAAGAATGTAAATTGAAATACTTACTTTTGGTGACGAAAAAGTTATAGCTTCACATAAAATTGCTAGTCGTACTGGGAGTGGTGGCAAATACTGAATGACATGTTCCAACACGAAAACCACTACCTGTTCTCTTTGGGCTTTTGCCGCTGGTACTAACCGTTTCCGAGTTACTCGATTTGTTTCAATCGACCCCAGTCTACCCTTCGGATAAATGGGATTTCTTTTCGTGACCGTATTTTCAATATCATTATTAATTTTTGTTGTTGTAATACATTATACATATTATTTTCATATTTTTAATAATTCCAAATAATTTTAACTACCTGTTTTTAGAAATATTATGACCGCGCGTTGTATATCTTTTCTCTGAATCTCCACTGTTATATTTTAGCTGCTAAAGAACGGCCCGATATTGGAGACCCACTAAAATTTAGTTTAGCGCGGACCTGAGTATTAGGCTTATCTGATTTTCCGACGGTAGACGGCAGCGGGAAATTCGCTATCACAGGTAGTCGAAAAATTGGAAGTACAATTGCAACGACAGGCAGTGAGCGGCGATTGTGATAGAAGAAGATACTGAAATTTCATTTGTTATTAGCTTTGATCGTTTTGAAACAGATTTTTATCGAGAATATTTTATATTAATTTGGAAGAATTGCAATGGAGCAAAGTGTGGAAAGGAAAACTTAACTAAATTAAAATCAAATTAAATGCCAAAAATATTACAACTCTACCATTTGTATTTAAGCGCCTCGAAATATCCATCCAAACCAATTCATGTCTTTTATGTCAACTCGCACTTCCTCAATCAATTTTTCATCAAAATTCATTGTTTTGAAATTGACGCGACGTCTTACAACCTTGAAAAAAATAAATGCCAGAACAATTTGATTCGTTTGATTTTGTTTGTAGTACTGCAGCGATGACAGCAAAATTAGAAATTGATCAATCCCGACGGCAACTTCGTCGACCGCTGACTGTCACCCGTCATAATTTGTGCATTTGCATAAGACGCTGTGCTTTTAGAAGTTTTACAGCGGTATTTTTTCGGTGTTTGCCGTTGCCCGTCGCAATTGTATTTAAGCCTTTTGATTTAGGGTTCTTCCAGTAGGACCCTAGTTCTATGCAATCATCAACGTATAATCACCCGTTTATTTTTCATAGCGACACTGACACTGTTTAAAATTTTTAGGTTCGTAGCGAAGTATTAAATTTTTCATAGAAATTTACTTGCAAATTGTTCTTAAGAATTTTAATGAATAATTATTCACCGACAACGGTCCAAACGAATTCGTGGATTGATTCTGGTGGTTCACTCTTTCGGATAGGGGCACAAGGATTCAGTTTTCTTAGAAAGATTTGAACATTTTTCTTTAGCTTTTTTATGGACTATTGGTGGCGGACAATGGTTCCAAAGAGTTATATTAATTCAGGTGCTTTGGCTAATCTGGGTCGCTGAAGATATTTATGGGCATTGGCAAGTATACATTTTGTTCTTAGAAATTTACCATTTTTCCTTCGAATTTTTATACACTATTGGTTGATGAAAACGATCAGTTGGATTGATGCCACTAAAATTGATCCTACAATATTTCTTTACAATTTTTACGGCAAGACTATAAATTATTAATTTAATTTAATTTAATTTAATTTAATTTAATTTAACATCACGTTTACTTTTAATTAATAGTTAGCGATGGAGGTAGAAATAGTTGCGAAAGTGGAAAACAGCAGACTGATAAGACCACTGATAACTTTTTTCAGAAGAGAGCGAGATCAGTTAAGTTCCCATCAAAAGAAATAGACAGTGACATATCATGCACTCCTTCTTCTATTCCTCTGAATGTGAATCAAGGTGCAATCTCTCTCTCTCTCTCTTAGTCATTTACTTCACCCGTGACAGAATCGGTTGCGTAACATCTATTTCTACAATCTTTGTACGATAAAGAGTATCTGGATATGAGTCCTTAATGTCTGTCCACTCTAAGATCGACATTGATGTGGAAAATATTATTGACAGGTTTTCCAAATCAAACCGAAAATTGGATTTTGTTATATCTAAGTTAAATATGATAAAAAAAATTTAAAAGCGACTATTTCCGGCTTTTTCCTTCCACCACGAACATTTTAGTTGTGACCCCTGTCAAGCTACAGGTCTGAACACGCGCCTGGTCTGAACGACATACATATACATGTATATACGTAAGTATTGACAGTCAGGCAGCCATTATGGCGCTGGATGCTATGTTGGTTAAATCAAAATTGGTGCAGTTATGCAAGACTGCCTACACGGCACAAGGTGCCCCTATGCCCAGTACCTGTCCACAGGGATATCCTAGACAACAAGATGGCTTATGAGTTGACCAGAAAGGGATAGGGGAGCTGCAAAGCAAAGAGTTCAATGGTATTCTGAGATTCCTAAGGGAAGCAGGTTGGATCTGGGGCTATTTTAACAGTTATCCGATGAAGACAAGGAGCATAATGAACCCCATCTGATGGTCTAATTCCAGCAGACTAAGCACTTCTAGCTGCACCTCTCCTACCTAACCTAACTTAAAGTCAAAAGTAAGTTTTGTTGTTTTCGTCAAATTAGTGAAAAGAGTAAAAAATATTGGTCGATGAAATCAATTAACCTTTTATACATGAACGAAATAAAAAAAATTAAAAATTTCATAAATTAAATTAAATAAAGTTTCCCAGAAACTGACTGAATGATATGCTCATCATCTGCAAATCAATGTTTCTATAGAATCTGCCAAGATATGCACCTCATCATGTCATGGAACCGTAGCATAAAGAACATTCCAAATCTATCCAGCCAAATAATCCTTCCATCTTCAAGTACAAAAAAGGTCCAGAGCACATACTCAGAGTTTGAAGCGTAAAGATAAATCTGGAAATAAAAGATTTCTCTGTGTTCAGTTTTGTTCACGATGGAAAAACGTATAAACAGGTAAGTTGTGGGTTTTTTTGTTTGATTTTATGCAAAACGTATAAACGTAGCACAACAGGTAAGATGTGGACTTTTTTTTTATTTTATGCAAAACTTCACTTTATTTCATTTTATTTTTTTTATTCTTTTAAGATACCTTCAGAAATGGTTGGATATATAACAGATTCTCCCCAAATACATGACTTCATAAAATTTCATCTTTGTGCAGAATCTTTCTGAGGAATAAAAAAAAAGAGGACGAAACATAGATACTTATAACATTTCAATCTTTTTGTATTAAGATACATCTTCATTAATTATTTTGTGTTTTTGTTTTTCTATAGACTATGTAATGGCAATGTAAATTTGCACTCCAACTCTGTCTCAATTCCGAGTTATCTAGTTTTTAGAAACGATCGCTCAGAACGTATTGGTGGAGGTGTGGCGATTTATATTAACAAATCACTTAAGGCGACTGTCGTTGCCGAGTCTTCTGCAGGCCAAGTTATTGAATTCTTGTGCGTGGATGTTAATTCCGGTGTTTATAGGTGACTTTTGGTTGCTGTGTATTGCCCTTTTAGAAGTTTTAATGATACTGTTGTAGACTTTTTCCTAGATAAAATATTCTGTCTTTCTCAAAGATATACTGATATTATTGTGGGAGGCGATATAGCAATGCACGTACCTTGAACTATCAGTTACCTACTATTGATTTAAAAGTCGTGAATAGCTTACCAACGTTCCCAGTTGGACTATCTTGTCATAACTAATAACGAAAATGTGTTATTTCATAACCAACTATCAACTTCGAGTAATTTTGATCACGACTTACTCTTTTTGTCTTATAACTTAAGACCAGGCGCTATTACGAACTCAGAATCGTTCTTCTATCGTAATTATAACAACACAGATTACGACCTCTTTTTTTATGACAATGTACTTATTGGCCATGGATGGAATTGTTCTCCCAGAGTTCTGTTCATGATAAGGTTGACGTGTTTCGGAACCTATTTTCACAACTCCATCAACTGCATGACCCTGTGTGCCGAAGCAGAATATTTTCACAACGTTGTCATTTGAATTACAAGTGAAATCCATACTCACCTTGCTGAAAGAAGTCATATTTTCGGTATTTATAAAAGAACGCATGATTCTGTCATTCATACTCGGTATAAGAGAATTCGTAATCTGACAACTCTGAAACTACGTAAATAAAAAAAAGCATTTTTCGAAGCTATCTATACTAAATCCAAAACTGCCAAACAAAAGGTTGTGGTACAACATCTGGAAATTAGGTGTTTCTGGCAAAGAGTTACATAAATGTGATATTGATCCCGACAGTCTAAATAAGCATTTTCAACTAATAAAATCGGCCGACTGTGTCAACTGAAATTACATCTCACAGTCATCTGTATGAGGGCTTCGGATTCCATCACATCGATAGTTCGGAGGTTTTAGGAGCATTGAGCAAGATCAAATCTACAGCTGCTGCTCAGGTTTGTTAAAATAATTGCATCCTTTATTTCTCGTATTCTTGCCCATATATTCAATTATTCCTTTATGGTTTTCCAATTTCCCACTGCCTTTAAAAGAGCCCTTAATCTGCCTATACCTAAACAATCTAATCCTAACGGTGTTAACGACTAGCGATTAATCAGTCCTCTGTGCTTCTTTAGTAAAGTATTTGAGAAGGTTAAATATAACCAAGCGAACGGATTTATCGAACAAAATAATCTTTTATCTCTATGGTAGTCATGTTTTCAGCAACGGTATAATTATGAGATTGCTCTTTTAAAAGTTTGCTCAGATATCAATGAGTCTCTGGTCTCTTATGAGTTGTCTGTCCTCCGTTTTGCTTGATTTCATTAAAACTTTTGATTCAGTTAAACATAACCGTCTATTAATAGAGCTCACTGGTTTTTTTAAGACAGAGGGATAGGAGACCCTATCTCAAGCACGGAGGCCATCGCGGCCCATTGTGTTGTCCTGCTAGAAGGCCATTCACCAAAATCTCCATGTCCCCTTAATGAAGCGCATCAGATCTTGGTGAGGCATGCTATTCATTTCATCCACAGATAGAAGGGCAGACCCTAGAGTATGCAGCCTGTACCGGGCGAAGACCGGACACGCGTCTCTGGGTCTCCCTCCAGGCAGAACAGATACTCAGGGCTGTCAACAACTTCCATCCTTGTTAGATGAGCGTGAAGTGAGCTGTGGCCGGTGATGATGCCAACCACAGTTCTAAAGTGTTTCCTTCCGAGCCCCATGAGAAAATCGAAGATATTTCCATTAGGCCCATCAAAAAACAGTTTTGTATACCTGCAAGTACTCATGTTCGCCAATCTCTGCTGATGCTTTCTATGAATATCCGCTTTGATGAGAGACCCGATACCCGAGGTGGCAACGCTTATGACCGGTCTGAGAAACGGAGAAACGGAGCCAGCTCTAGCTAAAAGATCAGCCCTTTCATTCCCCATGATCCCCATGTGAACAGGAACCCACAGAAGGGACACCTTCTTGTGGATACATAACTTATCTACAGATGCCTTGCAATCCCCCAGTAACTTAGATGTTGTCCCAGGGCCACGCAAAGCCATTCAGGCTGCCTGCTTCTCCAAAAAGATAGCAATGTCCTTCTCCTTGATTTTCATGTCAAGGGCTAACTTCACTGCGATTAATATGGCAAAGACCTCAGCCTGAAAGACAGTGGTTTGTCTACCAAGTAAGTACTCCATCCCAATATCAGGCTCAGGAAAGCAGACACCCGCCCCAGCGCCCTCATTAATGAGAGAGCCGTCGGAGCTTATACAAACAAGCTTAAATTTTTCCTCTTCAGCTATTAATCTCTTCAAAAGTTTTCTTTCCGGAAGACAGAAAGTGGTTAAAGTGCAAAACTTTCTATCAACATTCTTATATATGAGTTGTGGTGTACCCCAAGACTCGATTCTCGGACCTTTATTGTTTAGCCTGTACATTAATGATCTCCCCACTATTGTTAACAATTCATCCATTCATCTTTATGCACATAATGTAGAGATTTACCTAAGCAGGCCTATACGATTACCAGAAGACTGTATATTTCCGATCAATGAAGATCTACAGCGAATACAAGAGTGTTCCTTGGAAAATAAGCTCATGCTAAATCCTAAGAATTCAGTCTGTCTCTGTATGCATATTTACAGAACCAGCATTGAATCACCTGAATTGCTTGCTATTTCATTTAACAAAACTATTTTACTCTATATTAGCTCCGTGAAAAGCCTAGGGGTTGTAATGAACTCCAACTTAACCTGTTGAAACTATATAGGGTGTCCCGTGTGTGGTATGGCACCCGAAGGCTAGACAAACAAAAAATTGTATGGGTGGGGGGAGGAAATTGTAACGGTTTCCGAGATAACGCGACTATAAGATATTTGGGTATGTTTTTATAGATCACCCTGTAACTTCTGAACGTTGCACCCTATGATAATGATTTAAACTTTGGTAGATAGATTACCAATGATTACCAATGGTCTATAAATTTTTTCCTTCGCCCCTTCCGTTTTGAAGTTATGGCTCAACAAATTTAAAATTTCGGAATTTTTACGCGTTTTTTTTTTTATTTAACTACTCTTTTTACCAAAAATACTTTATCAATATCAATTTTTCATATTGAATTTGACAAGCCCAAAAGCATCTCCAGCGAAAATGGCTGAAAAAGCTCAAAAGTGCCAGAAAGTAGGCAATTATCTTTTGGAAATAACCGTTTTCAACCATTTTCGCTGGAGATGCTTAAATTTCAAAAAACGCAGAAAGGGTTACATTTTGGGTGCAGAGTGTGATAGGTCATTTTAAAGCTAAGCTTTTAAGCTTTTTAAATTCAGAATTGAAAAATTGATACTGATGAAGTATTTTTGGTAAAAAGAGTAGTTAAATAAAAAAAAAACGAGTAAAAATTCCGAAATTTTAAATTTGTTGAGCCATAACTTCAAAACGGAAGGGGTGATGGATAAAATTTATAGACCATTGGAAAGGTCCAACGATTATCTATCTACCAAAATTTTAAATCATTATCAGAGGGTGCAACGTTCAGAAGTTGCAGGGTGATCTATAAAAACATACCAAAATATCTTAAAGTCCCCATACGGGACACCCTGTATGACTAACATCATAGGCAAAGCACATAGGTGCCTTCGACATATTTATTATTAGTTGAGATGCACCTCTAATTGGTACGAACCCTTATCATACTGCTCTTCACCTTAGGAACCATATTATTTCCGAAGATGGATTCAAGCTGCTGGCGAAAATTCAATGTCACTTTCAATGATTTAGTTCGTTTTATATACCAGTTGGCCCGCAATGAACATTTGTCTATGTATCGTAACTCAATTCTGGGACACCACTTAGATATTGATCTGGTCCATCGTGGCCTACATTTCCTTCATAAATAAATTTACAATAAATGCCGCGAATATCGTTTTCGTAGAAACCTGAATCTGCTTCTCCCACGCTGCAGGTTACAATTTTGTGAACGTTTTTACTTTGTCCAAATCCCTCGCAAATGGAATTTTCAGCCAACAAGATATCAAAATGCAAGCTACGGCAGGGATTTTCTTAATTTATTGAAGTAGTTAGTAGTACCTACTTACTTACTTGCACTAGTCGTTTGAATTTTGTTATTGGATTATCCATTTATATTTTCTGTACACCAACAAGATATTGTAATCTTTGTCACTTGTACCATTTAATAAATAATTTATGACTAATTTATGAATTTAGACGAAAAGGACCTACCTAGTTTTCTTTGGACTCGGTTCCATATCTTTATTAGACAGATATTTATAGTTGAAAAATTTGAAAGCAATAAAAATTTATCGCAACTCGGTAATTACCTGCGCAGGTGTAGTAAACCCCAAACAAAGATAATTCGTAAGTGAAAAACAAGTGAATTACTATCAGAAAAAGAAAAAAATCTAAGTATCTTCATTAAAACTGCCCGTCGTCATTATATCGTCGTTCAAGTGAATCTCTATCGCAATTACTAACTATGCTCGACTAGAAATACTTTGTTACTACGCGGGCCAACGGTTTTTATTTCCAACTGTTTTGGTTTAGGTTCAATGTTTTTTTTTTCTTTCAAACAATAATACGAAAATCAACGGAAGATTATTTTCAGATTTTTACCTAAGTATATAAAAGTTGAGTGGTTTTTGTCTTTCTTTCTACTTTGTCCACTTAACGGATTTTTAATTTTTATATAACTACTCAAGCGTTTCAGAATAATTAATGGATTTCCAACAGGGTCAAAAGTTGTTGATAGATTTTATGATGCTGATAGGTGTCGATATGGGGGAAAGGAAATAATTTTCTTAATGATTATATGATTTATAGAAGAAATCTAACGGGGAGGTCATAGTGCAAATAAAAGTAAAGTTAAGTAACATACGATCAACGTCTTTGTAATGCCAACTAATTTTTTTTGTAAATGTTATCAATATTCGAAGGCAAAACTATTTCTATGTAGTAAGAAAAAAATCAAAGTTCTTCTCACAATTAATTAATTAATGTTCGCCAGTTTCTTATTGAATTATCTTCGGTGTTTGTTTTTATTCACATTTTGTCTTATTTTCTATCAACGCTTTTTCACCTTTTTTTAATGGAAGCTTTAATTTCTCAGAAGCTTGATAGTTTACCGGTTGGATCGTTTTTAAAAATCAGCAGCATATCTATTGCTATAATTTATTCGAAATTCTTGATCGGTTTTTATGGTGAAAAAAACTAATCTAATTAATTCCAAATTATTTAGAAAAAAAAAAAAATCAATTTGCTACTTCAGTGTTGGTTTTGCACTCTTGCAATCTTATAGCTACCTTAAAATTTTCTACTTCATCAGTTCTGGGAGAATTATTTTTTTTTTTTATTTTCTCGTATTAAATTTTTTTATTTCTATATTTTATTATGAATTGGAGACATGTTGTTTTAAGACAGTTTGAGAATGTATGGATTTTTACGAGACATCTACTGTGATGATAAGATTTCAGTCCCACGCTAAAAACAAATCCATTCAAGTTATTTTGACCGTAATTTAACATGTTTTCAGCATGTGGTTAATGTTTATGAACTTTTTTTTTTAGTTCGTCTACTTTAAATGTATTATGTGAGAATTTACTGCAAAAGTATTTACCATCATGTAGAAAAATAGTTATTGGCGAGCGATGGCTTCTACTAAGAATTGTGCGGTAGCTTGAGTAGCTCAGTTGATTACTGCCCGAAGGATTGTGCGGGTTTGATTTCCACCTAGACACGGTAATCCGCTATTTCCTCTCACCTCTAATTTGTTTCCGACTATAAACCTTATAGCTTCTCGTACTTAGCAGTTTAGGAATGGATTGGCCTTGGACATCCTGCTCCTGGGATCTCTCCCACATCTCTCCCACAGCTACGAACCAAAAAAAAAAAAGAATTAGAAAAATGATACTGGTCGAGAAAAAAATCGGAAACAGAAATTGTAAGAAAAATTCATTTAGTGAATTCATTAGTGAAAGAAAATCAATTTTTACATTTCAATATCACACAGGAGAAAATGATTCATCCCCTTTTTATCAAGTCTTTTGCTATCTATTCAAATAAAATACCTCTGCGGTTTGTTAAGTTGTTGCTTTCATACATTGATATTTATATCCTATGTAAACACATGTCTAAAACTTCTTTTCTCAGCTGTTGGAAAACTGCTATTGTGTTGCGGGTATCCAAAAAATCTTCTTCTCAATCCCCTACCGATTTCTGACCTTATATACGTAAGTATCATAAGCTTTTTATCGAACGTACTGCGGAAAAGTTACTGAATAGACAAATAACTGACCATCTAGATTTGAGGTAGCTTCTAAGTAGATGGCAGTCTGGCTTGCGTTGTCACCATAGCTGCAAAGGTGCAATACTGCGAGTGTACAGTGATATTAGAGCTATCCTAGCTCAGAAGACTTTGGTTACCTTGGTACTGCTACATTTTTCGAAAGCTTTTGACAACATTGATCTTAAGATCTAGCTCCAGAAACTCAAATTCTGCTTTGATTTCATTCCCTCCACTGTCGTTCTTATATAGAATCTATCGAAGACCTATCCCTATCGAAAGTAAGTGTAGTAAAAGTGGATGCTAGTATTTTCCGCACCCTACCGCTTTTGTCTGGCGTTCCACAGGGCTCAATACTAGGCACTTTGCTATTTTATTTACTCACAAGCAATCTCCCTGAAACCATTCGAGACGTCAGCGTGCACATGTATACTAAACATATGGAGGTCCACCTAAGCAGACCTGGGGGGTGATTCTGATCTATTGTCGTACTTAAGTGTCAAAATATACGCCTAAGGAATGAATTACTTTTCTTCTTCCTTTTTATTGTTATTCAACTCATTCAGGTTGTGGTGAACTAAAAATGAACAGAAAATGACACAAGTTAATCACTTTGACCGTCAAATGAAGTTTTGTAAACAAGTCATGTACACTTTGACAATAAAGTGAATAAACGCAACTCAAAAAATCCTCATATCATAATTTTACCGATTGTGGAATATGCCCCATTGCATAGGAGCCCTGGATGGCAAGCATATTAATGTAATATGTCCACCAAAAAGCGGATCGCAGTATTTTAATTATAAAAAGACATTTAAAATCGTTCTTATGGCAGCCTGTGATGTTAATTACTGTTTTCCGCTTATTGATGTGGGTAGCTTGGGAATTCAAAGTAATGTAGATAATTCACATACATTCATAACAAGGACTTGTTTCATTAAATAAATTTTTTTTCTTAGGTGTCCTCAGAAATTGTAAATTCGGATCCCAGTTTTTGGATGGTCGGTCAGCTACAAATTCCTCAAGGCAGTCATTTTCCCAAAACAAACAAACTGTTTCCGATGCTGCTTTCCCGGTTAAAAAAAACAACCTAATGCGCCCCTATCCAGGAAATAATTTAAGCGCAAATCGATCAATATTCAATTGCAAATTGTCCCGAGTACGAAGGACTATTGAAAATGCTTTTGGTATTCTCGTTGCCCGCTGGAGTACACTTCGAATCACCTTACATTGCAGTTCAACAAATACACAAAAAATTGTTTTAGCCTGTTTAGCTCTATACATAATTTCATTAAAATGAATCCGTGTCCGTCGCAAGAAGTTACCAATCAATATTGTCGAGAAGGATATGCAGATTGGGAAAATTCACAATACGAGTGGGAGCCCGGGGCATGGAGAAACGAAGTTAAATCAGAAATTATGACAGAACGCACTTTTTCTGTATCTAATCGGCCAAATCGGTATGCATATAATTTAAAAGAAGTTTTCGCACATTATTTTCTGAATGAAGGATCTGTTCCTTTCAGTATAATAATATATACAGGGTGTTCCGTAAGTCGACGTCAAGCCGGAATCGGGTGATAGACCAAATCGTAACAGTTACCAGAAAAATATAAAAAAAAAAAATCTAAGTCATGTATTTTTTAAATTATAGTCATTTGTTTTGTTTTCGAGAAAATGTACACACTTTGATGGTTTTTTAGCTCCTGTTGCTACAAATCTTTACTTTTTTTCAATTTCATTTTTTTTAAGTAGTCCTGAATAGTGCTTATAAAAGGAAAGTTTTGGAAACTGGGTTTGTTGAAGAAAAAAAATTTCTTTTTCCGTAATTTAAGAAAAGTTTTATACCATTTTAGAATCCTTATTAAATGCGTCAACTTTTAAGTTACTTGCCAAACTTGCGTAGTACATTTTGTTTTTCATTGCAGTCAGTTAAAGTTGGATGAAGTATTAATTTTCTATCCTTGGTTCGTCAAAATGTGACATTTTCTTTCAAGCTGGAGCAGTTGGCTTAGAATTTAAAGCAACATAAGCACTATTCAGGATTACATAAAAAAAATTTAATTTAAAAAAAAGTAAAGATTTGTACAACAGGAACTAAAAAACCATCACAGGGTGTACATTTCTCGAAAACAAAAGAAATGTCTATAATTTAAAAAATACATGACTTAGATTTTTTTTTATATTTTTCTGGTAACTGTTACGATTTGGTCTATCACCCGATTCCGGCTTGACGTCGACTTACGGGATACCCTGTATATATAATATATTCAAACAACGAGTTCCATTTATTGAATACACGCACAAAAACAGATATATGTATATTCAAACTTCAGTACATATTCAATATACACTATAAGAACGCTGATTGGGAAAGCCTCAATCAGTATCTTAGAGATACAGATTGGTCGGTCTGTTTTGCTTCGAGGGATGCTGATGAATGCACATTAGAACTTAGTAACATACTAAGTCTAGGCATGCGTGAATATATTCCCTATTCTTACAGCAGATCTCAACAACAGCAAAATCGCTCTTGGTTTAACGATAAGTGCAACCAAGCTATAAAAGCGAAAGAGTCTGCTTTTTGCGCCTATCAAGTGCATCCTTGTCCAGAACTGAAAGGAATCTACAAGACTGCACGGAACACCTGCAAGTCCATTATCCAGAGAGAAAAATTTCTTTTTGACCAGAATGTTAGACAAAGAATCTTGGCAAGCTGCAAAGGTAGTAAAGGTTTCTGGTCCCTGGTCAAAACCATCAGGAACAACTTCAGCAGTTCCTCTATACCTTCACTACTTAATAATGGTGAAGTGGTTGTTGACTCCCTGGATAAAGCTAATATTTTGGCTGCTAGATTCGCATCAAATTCTTTTCTTCCACCCACTTCACAGGCACCTGTCGTGCATCCCCCTTGCGGATGTGTACAAGAGCCAATACACATCCGTACGAGGGATGTGTTCAAGGTCCTTAAAGGAGTCAACGTCTCTAAAGCCGCAGGCCCTGATGGTTTCTCGCCCCTATTAATTAAAAGCTGTGCCTCATCCTTGGCTAAACCTCTGCGCAAACTATTCTACCTGTCCTACTCGACAGGAAAATTTCCAACTGCTTGGAAACTAGCTCACGTTCAGCCTATTCCCAAGAAAGGAGAGGGTAGCGATCCCTCAAATTATCGACCAATTGCAATCACTTCGATTCTTTCAAAGGTTTTTGAATCTATCATTAACTCCAAATTAATGAAGTATCTGGAAACCAATCAGCTAATCAACGATCGCCAATACGGCTTCCGGCACGGACGCTCATCTGGAGACTTGCTGACTTTTCTTACGGAACGTTGGAATCATAGTTTTCACAATTTTGGTGAGTCCAAAATCGTTGCTCTAGATATTTCAAAGGCCTTTGATAGAGTCTGGCATTCAGCCCTTTTAGCCAAACTCAAAGCACTTGGTCTTTCCCCTCCTCTTCTATTATGGATTGAAAGTTTTTTATCTAGTCGCCAAATACGAGTTATATTAGATGGCGTTATATCTGATCCTCATCCTATTAATGCCGGTGTCCCCCAGGGCTCTGTTATTTCTCCGACTCTATTTCTAATCTTCATTAATGATCTGCTTTCCCTTACTTTCAATCCTATCCATAGCTTTGCTGATGACAGTACCCTTGATTTCGCATACTCCTTTGACACCCTTGCGGATTCCAGAGGGAACGCCGCATGTGTTAAACGAGACTGCATGATTAGATCATTGAATAACGATCTTGACAATATTCTCGCTTGGGGCAAAGTGAATCGCGTCGAATTCAATGCATCTAAGACCCAAAGCTCTCTCATCTCATTAAAACAAGACCATCACTTAACCACTCCCGTTTCGTTTGATGGTGCATTAATTTCTGAATCACCGTCACTAAGAATTCTTGGCATTAATATTTCCAGTAAGTTAAGCTGGACAGATCACATCTTCTCGGTTGCCAAAGAAGCATCCAAATGTCTTGGTTTCTTGAAAAGGTGTAAGAAATATTTCAGCCCATCAAATATAGCGCTCCTCTACAAGTCCTACATCAGACCCAGAATGGAATACAATTCCCATATCTGGGCCGGGGCTGGTCGCACAGCCTTAGCTTCTTGGATATTGTCCAAAAGAGAGCCTGCAAGCTCATTGGCGATGTGGCAATTACTCGTCATATCGACTCGCTCGAGCACCGTCGCAATGTTGGATGCCTTTCGCTCCTTTATCGCTATATGCATGGCCAATGTTCTGATGAAATATCTAGTCTGATCCCTTGTAGAATAATTCCTGCACGCAATACCCGGGCTGCATCCCGCGCTCATTATTTTACCCTTCAAATTACCTTCGGCCGTACACTTAAATTCCGTGATGCTTTCTTATCCCGAACTGTGCGAATGTGGAACAGTCTACCATCTTCTGCCTTTCCTCCGGCATACAACCTGCAAAAGTTTAAGGGCGACATACATCGGCACCTCCGCCATTCTCCTCATATCCCTTAATCCTTTCCCTATCTCCTTCCTGCCACGTTGTGCTTTGCATCATAGGGTATCCCCTGAGCTTGGCTTAATAATACAAAAAAAAAAAAAAAATACCAAAAAAAAAATGTCGGCACATAAAATATTAATTTCAACCTGATTAATTAATTCTTATAGGAACTGTTTCTTCCTTTTCCTGAAGACGCACTTTTTTCTTCAAATTAGTCAGATAAGTAAAAATAAACAATCTTGCGTCTTCTTGAACTTCTCCAGGTAAATCGTCCAGAAGTTTTGCGATGGTTCGACTGAAGAGTTCATTAACTCCTATGTCCATTATTATGTCAGCTTCACACTTTGATAATATTGAATTAACTTTTTTTTCAATCTTGTCCTGTTTTTCGCTTTTTCGAGATCTATAATAGTTCAGTAATGCATTTGAGAGTAAAAATATAAAATATTAATAATTACGTGCAACTTGTAGGCACATCAGATAGAAAACGTAAATTTTCCATTAGTTCCCATCGTATATGTATACTGGCCCCACTTCCTGATGGTAAGTTTTTCTTTTTAAGCTCCCTTGTATACCGATCCCTGAACACCTTCCACTTTTTCTGACATATCTCATCTAAAGATTTAATTATGTAAAAAAAAAAACACTACTCACAATATAACAAATACGGATATACCGGATACTCCTAACTTTTCACCGATTTCTTTCCACTGTTTGGCTTTTATTAGCGTATTTCTATAACTTTTACTTCTTTTATCATAAAGGCACTTTCTATTTTTAATTTCTTCTATTAGAGTCTCTTCAAAGCAAAACTCATTAAGGCCGCTCATTTTAAAATTAAAATTTAAAAAAATACAGCACAGTACAAGTTCACTTCTGGTTCGCTGTACGACGTTCTTCAGAATAAGAATAATTCCTATTCTGATCACCGCTGATGACCGTGGGTTGTGCTCTGAACAATTTGTTTCTGTGTATTATTATTCATGTTGACATTGTTCAACACTGATGAACTCTGATGACCGTCGCATTGTGTTTTCCGCTTAACAATTTCATAGAACTGAGATCTGTTGTTGACCGCTATACAGAGCTAATGCACAGTACTTTTCGCTGATAAAAGTTTTTTTATTTTGTGCATAACCAAAAGTTTACGGCCTTGCCAACTCTACAAATTAACAAATTATGAGCAAAGTATAATTCTTTTATTTAACAGGTGTCCGAAAATTCATACAAGATTTGGATTTTGCGCAATTTGTGCGGTAAAGTGTTGCCAACGAAAATAAAAAGGCTGCATGACAGCAGAAAGTTATCCAAAATGGGGCGCTATACGAAAGCACAACGCGTTTTCATTGTTGAGCAATATTTGAAATATAATGAAGGTTTGGTCAGCTACAGTTCGCAATCGTACAAAATATGGTCGCAATAATATGATTTAACTTCATCAACTGTGAAGAATTTAAGGAGACTGAATCAATTAGTGATCTTAAATGCCTTTAACAAGTCGTTCGACACAAAACATCAAAGCAGATTGTAGAAATTGAAATTTCGAGTAGCTCTCTACAACGTATTTCGACGAAAGATTGCAATTGACTTAAGAAATGATGCCAACTGCTCACGCACAGCGAAAAGAGTTCGTTGAATGGATTATGGAATGATTTTTTGAACAAAGTTGTCTTCAACGATGTCGCATTTGGGCTCGCAAAATCAACAACTAATTGTTTAGAAGAAAATCCGTCCACTGTTTGGTGCAGATTTAAAGCTAGAGGCATAATCGGACTATTTTTCGTTGAAAATGCGGCTGGTCAGACAATAACAGTTAATGTTGCTCGCTATCACGAAATAATAATCCAGTCTTTTCTGCATAAATTCTAAGATATGGATGTGGACGACATGTGGTTTCAACAAGCCTTTGTCACATATCATACATCCCGAGAAAAAACAATTCAATTACTGCATAAGTCATTTTCTGGTCACGGAATTTCCTATTTTGGTGATCAGAATTGGCCGCCCAGATCATGCGACTTAACGCTATTGGAATTTTTTTTGGTTTTTTTTTTAGTCTAAGGATTATGTTTACATGCACACAACCACCCAAGCATTGAAAGTAATAATTGAACCTGTATCAACGAACGTCAGCCACATTTATGCAAAACGGTCATGGAAAATTTTAACAAAATGGTTGCGTATGTGCCAGCAAAGCCGTGGAGGCAATTGAACCATAAATAGTGCCTGCGAGCCCTTAAAAATTTATCGATGAGAATAAAAGCTCATCTAGTTTTCCGGAAATGAGGGTCATAAATACAATGAAATTGCTAACGACCTAGCCAAAAGACGAGCGGAAATTCCCTTTCTCGGACCACACTCAAATTGTTGCACTTCTAAATGTTACTCTAAATAACTAGGAGAAAAAAACAAATACTCTTATTGGGAAAGGCCATAAGGACTTCTTCAGACGCAAAAATGTTTAGCGACATCTCTGGCGGAAAGACGAACGAATTCCTACTCCTCAGCAGAGCAGAACTTCAAATAATTACAGAACTCTTCTCAGGCCGTTGCTCTTTGCGACATAACCTTAACAAGATGGCTTTGGTTGAGACTTCATACTCTCGCTTCTGTCAGGATGTTCATGAAACTTTAGAACACTTTCTATGTAATTGCGAAACATAAGCCAGATGGAGATTACTCCACATCGAACATACATTTCCTCCACGAAATTACCAATCCAATCAATCCCAGAATGGTTATAGAATTTAGTAACATTCTTAACCAAGAAAAAGGATAATTTGGAACGGGAATTCACAATTGGTGTTTTAAGTCACAGTAAATTTGATGCTAGTAGCCTGCACATACTCTCCACGAATAATCTAAATCTAATTGTGAATTCTTTTCAACAAAACCGAACATGCACTGAACTGGACCAGAATCTGTCAGATCGACACCGAACTTAGCCCTGTCCCGAATGAGGACAAACTGAAAAGAATGCAAAAAAGTAGAATTTCCGAAAATGTTCGTCCTTTATGATTTTAATAAAAAAATAAACCACTTCAATAAAGTAATTGTCCACACATACTCACTTTAATTACAAATACTTTCGATTTGATGTTTAGCTCCGAGCCGTAACGGAACCAGTTCTGTGTCAGTGTGGTGAAGAAAAAAACACTTTAGGCTTAGGAACCGAACGAGTTACGGTTCAAGGGCCTATTCTTGAATTACGAATGGTTTTACGAATTCGTTATATAACGAATTGTTGATAACGAATCGAATGCCCCGTTCGTATTCTTGAACCTCATCGTTATAAAGTCGAAGTGGTGAAAAAGGTTTTCAACATAACGAGTGTGGTAAGATTAAATCTATCAATTGACAAATTGAATATTGCCAACTGTTTTATATTTTAAAATATAATTTGTAAAAAATGGCGGTTTTTGATTCCTGGTCACATGTGGATCATGGGGAATGCAAGGGCTTACCTTTTGGCTAGGGTTGGCTCTGATTCTCCGTTCTTCGGACCCAAACCCGCCGTAGGCGTTGCCACCTGGAGTATCGGGTCTCTCATAAAAGCGGATGTTCATAGAAAGCATAGCAGAGATGGGCGAACCTGAGTACTTGCAGGTGTATTAAACTGTTTCTTGATGGGCCCAATGGGAATATCTCCGATTTTCTCCTGCGACTCGGAAGGAAACAATGTAAAACTGTGGTTCGCATCATCACCGGGCACAACTCACTTCAGGCTCATCTAACAAGGATGGAAGTTGTTGACAGCCCTGAGTATCTGTCCTGTCTGGAGGGAGACCCCGAGACAACCGAACGCTTTTTATGTACGTGTCCGGTTTTCGCTCGATGCAGGCTGGATACTCTAGGGTCTGCCCTTCTATCTGTGGATGAGCTGAAAAACCTGCCTCACCAAGACCTAATGCCCTTCATTAAGTGGACAGAAAGGTTTTAGTGAATGGCCTTTTAACAGGACAGCACAAAGGGTCGTTATGGCCTCCGTGCTTGGGATAGGGTATCTTATCCCGTGCCTACAAAATAAAAAAAAAATAATTAAAAAAATTGGGTCTCCAAAGTTCATTCGGATAATCTCGTTCACTTATAAGGTCTTTAACACGATTGTTCATCCATGGGGATCTATTGTGGAGTATTCTAGATTTAATGCGAATATAGGGATAATACGATAGCATTAAAGTGTTCAAGTTGACTAGCAGCATTTGAAACAGCTTCAACGTCACTAGTTAGTCTTGCAATGGCAATATTAATAGCGAACTATTCCGTTCGACAAGTAAAGAAAAGAGTGCACACACGTCTTCATTATCAGATACCCCTGGAAATGGAAATTGGTAGTGACCAGTTAGAAGATCGATTCGATTTGTAAGTATAACGTCAAGTAAAGAACAGCCGAGCGGATGGTAACATGTAGAACAACTATTAACTACGGCTAGGTCTGATCAATTGATGAAGTTAAGAAATCCACGTCTTTGGCTGTTATTAGCCAGCAAATCTATATTAAATTCTCCAAGTACCTAAGATGGTAGACGAATATTAGCTTTCCAAGAGCATGAGCGTGAGTCCATTGACGAAATTCTGGGAGGTTTATAGTACATATAGGCTAGCAGCTATTTATCACAGTATAGCGTTAATTCGAGAAACAAAAACTCAACTTGAGGGCTCAGATAATCTGAAGAGGAGATTATCTGCCCGTGTAAGATATTCCGAAGATAAATGGCTACCACTGCCTGCAGAATATCGGCGATAATTTCTAAAAATCTTATAACCTCCCAAAGCTAACCCTTGATCACTAACACCATCAAAAAGTCACGAGTCTAATAGAAATTACGTCAAAATTCAAAGGAGTGAAAATATGTTCGATTTCTTCAAAGTTTGAATGCAGGCTCCGACCATGTGACAGCTACTAAATTTTTTTTTACTAGGATTATTCACTGATATGGTGCTTACGGTGTTGGTATCTGCACTACCGGAAATGTTTATCACCAGCGTAACTATCAGCAATTGCATACCATTCTATCCAAAAATCCACATCCATGATTGCAACGATTCTTATACTATATAATTTTATTAATTCAGGAGATCTAACGAAAATATACTAGGATAAATAAGAAACTAGTAAATAATTACTACATTTCCACATTCCTGGGAAATTACAGAAAGTTCAAAAATAAAAATTCCTCGGAATTGATGAAAACATGAAGCTACCACCCATACTATTTCTTCATAAACCATAATAAAGTAGTTAACAATTTTATTAGTCGCAATGTGGTAACAGCTACCACACAATTTCACAAAAGAATGTCACTACTTTCCAAATTTGTAATGACATATTTACCCTTGTGGAAAGTGTTAAAACAGGAAAAAATTCCTAACCTTTTGGGGACAGTCTACTGTACCTTTTTCGGCTTTCTGTTGTTATTGTTATTACAGACCACTTAAATTCCATTATAATCCAGTCAATTAGTAACTACATTTCTTAACTAATTATAGAAAATTTTCTTGTCAAAGAAAGGATAATTACAACTTTATTTTGTTATGCGATCAAGTGACATCGACTGGTTCTGTCTCTCTAAAAGGAGACAAGAAACAAATTAGCGTGTGACACGAAAGAGCATCTCGTTTGGAAGAGGAGAGCAAAACAAAAAAAAAACAAAAGCAATTTAATCACAAAAATTGACAGCAAATTCAACCGACATTTATAATGTAGTGACAAAATAAATCTAGATTAGATTATAAAATGCTTCCGCATTGCATAGGTGTGCAGGCTGCTGCTCATTTGCAATGCATTCTTCTTTCACCTGCATAAATGAATCCATTGCCTGTTCACCACTGCTGCATCGCACTACACTACCCCATGGAACGGATACAGAGTTCTACTATGCCTACAGAAAGTAATATGCATGCCCGCTGTGCAGTCCAACAAAGGTGGTATAACTAAGTCATTAGAGCGAGAATTATAATGAAGTGACCAGTTCCATTTCTGGGTAGGCTGGTTTTCACAGTCAATTTATAACTGCATCATGCGCGCCAATGGAGACCAGTGATTAAATTACGTGCATGGCGCCATACACTTTATCTCATCCGAAATGGATCAAATGAATAAATCACGACGGCTGCTGTAAGCCTGGTTGATGCAAGCCCACGACGACGACGAAAACTAGAATCCACAGTGCGAGTTCCATGTGGAAAAGCGAAAAGTATTTCAAGTCGCCCGTATGGCCTTGCTTTTATGATTGTTTTTTTTCCTTCTTTTTTTTTCTCCTTTTTTTTCCTATATATTTTATCTGAAAAGTTGTTATTAATCACCTGTGGCTGTGCTGATGCTGCCCGCCGGCCGTATGATTCGGCGAGGTGCGTGTAATCAATTTATAAAACTTTTCTCGCCATTCAGATTGATGATGAATCGCTTAACGTAACGAGCCGGGTCGGCAGATGTCACCGGGCTATGGAATGGTGAAAAGACTGTCGATGTCGGTTTCACTCTCGGTGGCAGTTTTAAATTTTGACAAATTGGTCCTTGTCTGAATCATTGTTACTTTATCATCAGACGCAAATGAGACGTCAATCAATTTATTTAAAAATTCAATCAAAAAGTCTCGCTAATAGTTATGTGGAAGAGTTCTGATTTGCTACTGTAGTAAAAAAAACTTTTCAACTAGGTTACCTGTTCTAAAAATAGTATAGAAAATGAATTTTGAGAGTGTATACAAAAAAAAGGGTTTAAACGGGGTACTAACTTGTGTATGAACAGTTCAATTACTGACTGTGATGACAGATTGAATTTTATTATTATTCTTTATAGCTTTCGGTTAGCATTGTCATTGCCTCAGTGAGACAACTGAGACAAAACTTTCAGCAACCGTGTCAGTTGTCTCAGTTCAAACCAATCAGCTGATTTTCCAATTTAGACATTTCTACAGGGTGGGCCAAAGGTCACCATGGGGTTTAAAAATTTAATAACTTTTTCGTTTATATATTTTTTTTATTTTTTTTTTTTAGATTATAAAATATACAAAATGGAATTTTTTTTCGCTAAGTATGGAAAATAATGTCACTTAAATGACCGCCGTTATTAGCTTCGCAATGATGGGCTCTTTTTAGAGCATTTTCCATAACATCTTTCAACATTTGTGGCTGTAGCGCTCGAATTTCTGCAACAATGTTGGCCTTGAGTTCAAGGATTGCCTCGGGCTTATTCACATATACTCGCTCTTTCAAATAACCCCAAAGAAAATAGTCGGGTGCTGACAAATCTGGCGAATGCGCTGGCCAATTAATTTCCGAATTTCTTGAAATTATTCGCTGTCCAAAAATTTGCCTTAAAAGTGCCATTGTGTCTCGGGCAGTGTGGGCAGTGGCTCCATCCTGCTGAAACCACATCTCAGGTCTGTTTTCAAGAGCAGGACGTAAAAAATTTTCTATCATAAACCGATACCGCTCTCCATTTACGGTTACAGCACTTCCATCTTCATTTTCGAAGAAGTAAGGCCCAATGATATTTTCAGATGTAATGCCACACCATACTGTACACCTAATGGGGTGCAATTGGCGTTGATGAATGGCTCTTGGATTTTCAGAACCCCAGAACCTACAGTTCTGCTTATTAACAAAGCCATTCAGATGAAAATGAGCTTCATCACTCATAATCAGATTTTCAATAAAGTTGATTTCATTTCTGGCCAACTGTTGAAATTTAACTGCAAAATTTAGACGTTGCCGATGATCTGCGGGTTTCAATTCGTGCACCAATTGCACCTTATATGGGAATAACAGTAAATCGTTTTTTAAAATGCGCCGTAGTGACGTACGAGACATCCCTAGCTGAGCAGAACGCCTTCTGGTAGATGTTTCTGGTGTTTCGTTAACACTTTGCTCTACACGTTCAATATTTTCCGCAGTGTGAATTATACGCGGTCTACCGGTTCGAGGCAAATCACTTACGGTGCCATGTTGGTGGTGACGATCAACTAAGCAATGAATCATGGCTTCAGAGGGCGAAATTCTGACGTTAAAATGGCGACGATATGCTCTTTGCGTTAAAATAATTGATCGCTGATTTAAGTAATAAAATTCTATTATTCTGGTTCTTTGTTCAGTTGTGAATCTCTCCATTATTTATTCTCCAGATGTTATTTATATAATCTAAAAAATAAAAAAAATATATAAACGAAAAAGTTATTAAATTTTTAAACCCCATGGTGACTTTTGGCGCACCCTGCATAATTTTGGTCACAAAATTGGATAGTAATAAATTAAGCAAAGTATTGTTAGTTTATTCTGTTACGGTTCTCAAAGCAGTTTGTTTTGTTAGTGTTAAATGTAAAGAGTCCGTCTCTCCTGTGTTATGTGTTTTGGTTAAAACTGGAGATACTGCGTATATTTATTTTGCAGGAAATGACTTTCTTTACTTGTTCGGAATGGCTACAGCTGGCTACAGCACTGGAAGTGTAGGGAATATAGCATGTAAAATGTTCACTGTTCGAGAGTAAAATAATAAGACAAAAAAAAAAAATTTGGAAAAGGGTATAAAATTCAATGGGAAGCAGAGCCCCTACGTTTTGATTTGGAACCACTTGGAGGAGTTTTTTTTTTTTACCCAGCCGGAAAATAATATTGTAAAACTAATTAAGATTGATATAATTGTCAATTTGTAATATTCATTGAATTATGTAAGGTACCTACTTGAATTCTTGTCTAGATACTTTTGAATAATTTTGCGCATTTACCGGATTTTAATTTTAAAGTATAGCTGTTCTAAAATTTGTATTTCAAAATGGTTAAATTGTAATCGATGATATTTTTTTTTTTATTCAGCGCCAGTTAAAGTACAGCAAAAGCAAGTTAGCGACAATTCGCTATAATAAAACGTTGTTTAGTCATTTTGGCTTATATTAAACCTTAATATTAATATTTGAAGTAAAAGCTGTGTCCAGGGTTCTTTTATAAAAAAAAAAAGAAAAACATTCATCAAACTTCACTGAACGTAGCCTAAAAGAAAATATTCCACCACTTTTTACACAATTATTGAGTGCAGAGGCTAATAAGCCACTATTATTTTTGGCGGATGTACTAAAGTACTATCCGAGTCAAAAGACAAAATTGCACGGAGTTCGATATCCGAGACGAAGGGAATGATCGCTCTCTGATCATCAGTCTCTTGAACAGTGCGGACGTAATAGTTGAAAACGTGAAAAAAAAAGTTGTAAATTTATGAAAAGGAAATTATTATTAACAAGTAAAAAAGCTAGAATTGGTCTAAGACCAATTCTTAGGATACCCTAGATGAATACCCGTATTAAATTTCGTATGGTCACCGATCTATTCAAGTATTGATTTTGAAGTTGTTTTTCGCATATATTTCTAGAACGGTTTGTCGCACAGACAAAATGATTATAACCAATTTTATAGGATTTCGTATTCTGCAGAAGTTTTTAGTACCATAAAAATGTCTTGGACTGATCGTTTTCAAAGTATACGTAAAAAACCGAAATTTTTATATGGCAACACCAAGAAAGAGTTGCCCGATTTAGTCCATTTTTGACATTTTATTTGCTAATGTAGTAAAAACATCATGTGCGAAATTTCAGCTCTCTACGTCGACGCGTTCTCAGGCAGTGACCAAATATATAGCGGAAAACGAAATTTTTATATGGCAACCCCACGAAGGAGTTGCCCGATTTGGCTCATTTTCGAACTTAATTTTACTTCTTTTTTTTAAAGTCTGTGTACAAAATTTCAGCTCTCTACGTGTTCGCGTTCTCAAGTTATCGTGCGCACAGACGGACGGACGGACGGACGGACGGACGGACGGACAGACGGACGGACGGACGGACGGACATGCAAAAATCGAAATAACTTTTAATATTATGAATGGGTGTCCAATCCATTTTGCTCTACCATCATTATTTCGAGGTGTTACAAACGGAATGACAAACTTAGTATACCCCTATGATTTCATCTAGGGTATAAAAATCAGTGGAACAGTACAAAAAAAAAAAAAAAAGAAAAAAAAAAGGTTACTAGGAAGGTTAAAATTGCAAAGGAGGAATCTAAAGGATCCCTGGACTAAAGTCGAGTTTTTTTTTTTTTTGTGTTCTACAGCGAAGGTCAAGGTGAAGGGCAGTTACCTGGAATACGCGAAAAAAAAGCTAAGTACATAATCTCATTACATGGAATATTAATTTTTTTTTATGGATAGTGGCTGACTGGCTTAGCTAGATAATTTTTATTTTTCTTTGTTATTTAAAGGTACCACGTTATGTAATAGTCTTTTATGAGATTTCTTTTTTTTATTAATTATACTTTATATCGGCCAAAACTATTGTTTTTTGTTTTTGTTAAAGTGAGTGATTCCTCGTGATCCGTTGTCTGGTTTATTTCAAAGCCGGTTTCGTGATTCACCCGCAGCACATGAAAATCACGTGGCGCCCATTTAAAAGCATAAACGAACCACCCCGTCTCCCGAGACAGCTAGCGCGTACCGCGGAGTACGTAGCAATTCAAATAGCTCACAAAACTTTAATTAGTAATTTAAATCATGAAATAACGAAACTGAGTCAAATGAGACAAGAATATTCAGTTTCAGTTGTCTCAGTTGCTCAGTGGTTGCGTTCGAATTTTGTAGCTCAATATGGAACTAAGACAGTTCCCCGAAAGTGCAGTCTCAGTGAGCCAACTGAGAATATCTCACTTGTCTCACTGAGAATGTGCTTGCCGAAAGCGCCTATTGTAATCTTAGTAATTATGTTTAAATTTTTGATGACAATTAAATTAAAGGTAACAGATGAAAAAAAAATAACTTAGAAGATCACATTATCTCCTGTGGACACCTCCTTTAATGGTGTTAGGAATAGAGATAGCTTCCAGGTTAGTTCCAGTAAGGCCGTTTGCACATCGCAAAACGAAAACGAAAACACTAAACCGAATAACACAAATTTTGTCCTAAACTAACAGAAATTTTACGCAATACATGTAATAAAATATTGGATATTTATTCTAATTGCAGTTTCAATAAAAAAATATCCATATTTAAAGTTTTATTTCAATTAAAACGCATTCTTATGTTTATTCGTACGAGAAACAAATTTTCGTTCCGAACTGTCAAGTATATTTTCGTTCCGTACTATGTTCCACACACGAACGAATATTCTTTTCGTTCTTACATAACCTCATTTTCCTTTATTTACATTTGATACAAGCCCAACCCAACTTTTATTCGTTCGTTTTTGATATGTAACCATAAACGAATTTTCGGTGTGGAACTGTTTATTCGTTCGTTTTCGATGTGTAAGCGGCCTAACTTGTGGGTCTTCCATGAAAACTTTTCTGAACCCCCTGAGTTTATAGAAAGGGGAACGCCTAGTTTTCATACAACTTTCAGCCCAACACCTCTAGATAGCTTAAGCGATGCATTATGATACTCTGAATATATTTTATTAACAAAGTTTAGTGGACGAAGGCTTTGGCGATGTATTTTGAGCGAATATTGTGGGTGAAAAAGTAGATTTTTCTACTTCTCGTGATTTCGCGGAATTGGTGAGTAGTGGAAAATAATTTGCAAAAATATATTCGAAATGTAGTAGCTGGAGTGGATGTGACTCAAGCGCATAAAAATGGGTCTTGCGGCGGCAAAAACGTTCCGAGAAAGTTTTCTGAATCCGCAAAAGGATACACTAATCGATAGTACTTGGCGAGACCTTAAATTTGATATGCAACATGCCGTATAGGAACTACCTCCCTTCCGCAGGGGATTCCTACCCCTCACCATAAAAGTATACAGTGAAAAATTTTCTTCTAAGAATTGTAGCAGCAAATGGGCTGAGGCGAATAGTGAATCCCGTTCTCCGATCGGACGTAATACTACCGAGGTAGAGCCGATCTAATGTGCGTAAAATCTAGTACCTCAGTTTGAATTAAAAAGAGAAAAATACTAAATATGAAATAGCTATAAATAACTATTTAAACCTCCGAGTATAGGAGTGTGGATACTCAAACTTCTTCTCAGGACCTAAGGAATTCGGTTCTGTACTAGATTTTCCAAAATATACTAGATCATGCATTATTTAAGACATCTCTCGTATCTGGAGGTGTCGGCCCTACAATGGAAATTTCCCTTTAAAAATTAATTCAATTTTACTAAAATTAAAATTATAACACCTAAGAAAATCAGTAAAATAAAAAATATTTTTCTAGACAACAAAAGCGAGCAATCAGTCAACGGACTTAGGGGATGAATTATTATATTGCATTCATTTTCAGAAACCCATCCTCATTTCAACAATTTTCAAGATTGATGGATGCTAGCGTGGTCTATATATGGTGTTGGTTCAAGATTGGACTCGTTCGTTACTTTGGTGACATTGGGCAACATCAACCTTTCCTTAATTCCGCCGATACTACCTATTCAGGTCGGCTGTTTTTGGTACAGCCGCAATCACTTTAAATTTGAACTGGTCTATTGCTTTGCAGACATTGGAAAACAGTTGCTCGAGTTGAAATTGGGTCGACTCGACTCGATGACGCTTTGCTGGCGTAGTCGAGTTGAAATGATGTTCTATAAATGAGGATTGCGTAGTCGCTTTGGTAGCTAACAGCTAGGATTTATTTTGTTTACTCCTTACTCGAAAATTTTGTTAGGTTTTATATTTATTGTGAGTTTAATTTGTTTATACAAACAAAATTTATAATTTTTATAACTCTATCACAAAAAATATCATAAATTAGATTTTATGTTTAACTGCCGCTTCAACTATACTTGGACCCGATCTCAACTCAATCTCTCAACCCTGTGTGTTAAAAAACATGAGTCGAAAGCTCAACACAATCTCGACTCAATCTTTCAACTTAGCATATAAACATGGTAATTGGTACAGACTAAATCTAAACTTATTTTCAGTGTCTACGCATTTTTTTATACTCAACATAAACGAACTGACAACCTGGTGTTGCAGAAGTGTATCCCATAGGCACTTGGTACAGGATTCGGGTCTCCTTCACGAATAGCGTTCGTTCAGGTTGTAATAGGAACAGTCTGGACTGAGTAGATGCACTCTTTACACGGATCGACGTTTCGACAGCATCAAGTCGTCATTCAGAGAACTGGAGGCTTTTCAAGTCTACGTCCAGGTCAGGAAGTTGGTCAATCCTCACTGGGCACATCGAGCGATTGGTTAGGTAACATTTTCAATTTCAATATAAATGTAACAAAAATTAAGTATTTGACAATTATAATTAAAAAACAAAAAAATGGAATTCGAAAAAAACGAACAAAATTAAAAGAAAAAACAAATAATAGTTAGTACAAAAAAAAAAAAAACAATTAAATTAATTAGATGAAACCAAAGTAAATCGAAGAAGAAAAAACGAAAAAAAACGAAAATTATTTAAATGTTACTGATGTGAAAATAAAAAACAAAATAGTCTTTCGACTGTTGCGCAATTCAAAATACATTTGAAAGGTTAATTTCAGAAACCAGACAAAAATCGTTGATCGGAAGTATTTTTTGACTTTTGGACTTGACTAGTTTTTGAATATTATTACAAGGATTAGTTTTCAAAATTTAGTTATTTATTTGCTATAAAAAAAAAAAAAGAAACGAAATAGTAAACGGAAGATCTTCAAAATCATCGGATGTCATCTTATATCCACGCCAAAATATCCCACTCCAAGTACATTTTGAGAGGTAATTTACAGATTCTGCAGAAGTGATTCATACTATTGGCAGCAGTGATCTGGATTCTTAAAGTACTGTAGGCAGTTCTCGAAAGTCTGTTTTTTCTATTCAGATTGTGTTCTTGAAAGGGTCCATCTAACAAAGCTTTGATAACTAAAGAGTGCTCATATTTGCTTTGAAAATCTTAATTTTACCATGAATCTAAGTAATTCATAATCCTTTTTGTTGGTAGTTTTGGAGGGGTCTTAAAGGTCTTAAAAAGCAATGTGCCAAAGCGCTCGTCATATTATTCATATATTCGGTGCGAGTTATTATCTAAAAAATAAAATAGTGGGGATGTTTCAATTTCTGCACGTATCTTATTATGAATTCGATCAAAATCTTGAAATTTGGGGAAACTAATTGTAACCTCTTATTGGAAAGAGGAAGTTGATTCTTTAAAACATGGACTAAGCAGCAGGAAAGTTCAGTTTGAACATAATCTAAATACACTCTCCTTGCGCGGAATTAACATAAAACTCTCTGAAGTGGGAAAGTTTGTACGGATTATCTTCGATCCGAAACATACATGGAATCAGCATTTCGCGCATGTTATACAGAAAGCTACAGAAATCACTTGTATATGTCTAAGCTATACGACAATTTTTTTCTGTTTTTTGGTTTTTTTTTTGTTTTGCTTTTTTTTTATATATTATTAAGCCAAGCTCAGGGGATACCCTATGATGCAAAGCACAGCATGGCAGGATGGAGAGAGGGAATGGATTAGAGGATACGAGGAGAGCGGTAGAGGTGCCGATGTATGTCGCCCATAAACTTCTGCAGATTGTATGCCATAGGAAAAACAGAAGATGGTAAGCTGTTCCACATTCGCACCGTTCGAGATAAAAAAGCATCACGGAATTTTACTGTACGGCAGAAAATAATTTGTAGGGTTAAAGGATGTGGGCGGTTTGCAGCGTGAGTATTGCGTGCAGGGATCATTCTACAAGGGATTAGACCAGATATTTCATCAGAATATTGACCATGCATGTAGCGATAAAGGAGCGAAAGGCATCCAACATTGCGGCGGTGATCGAGTGAGTCGATATGACAAGTTATTGCCAAATCACAAATGAGCTTGAAAGCTCTCTTTTGGACAATATTCAATGAAGCTAAGGCGTAGTGCGACCAGCCCCAGCCCATATATGGGAGTTGTATTCCATTCTAGGTCTAATGTAGGACTTATAGATGATCGCTAGATTTGACGGGCTGAAATATTTCTTACACCTTTTTAGAAATCCAACAGAGAAGATGGGATCTGTCCAGTTTAACTTACTGGAAATATTAATGCCAAGAATGCTTAGTGACGGTGAATCAGAAATTAATGCTCCATCAAAAGATATGGGAGTGGTTAAGTTATGATCTTGTTTTAATGAGATGAGACAGCTTTGGGTCTTGAATTTAAAAATAGTTTATTGCTCTTATATCATTATCGTTAACAGCATCATCACCTATGGTACTCTCATATGGTGGATCCGCAATAGAAGAAAGAACATTGACAATCAAACAGTTACAAAGATTATATAAAGACTTGTATGCTTCGGAATAACAGGTGCTAAGAGGGTCTGCCCAACATTAATCTTAGAGCTGATGTTGGGCTTATCTCCACTACATCTTTTTATTAAAAAAGATACGGCTTTTAGTGCTAAATGGCTGCTCCTGAAAATCTACTCACTTAGTCGGTCATCAAAAAATTCTTGTAAAATTTCCCAATGGTAGCCTTCGACACAATTCCCAAGACTCTTAAATTTGGCGCAATTTTGAAGTATTTATAGAAGGCCGCCAAAGCTGAAAGGACAGTGGGTGGAATGTCTCATGCGGATCATACGTTGGCGACACAGACGGATCTCTATAAGGAAGTGTGATGAGTGTAAGAGTCTATGGACGATATGCTAGTTATACATACAAGGCTCTGGGATCCTACTCAATTTTTTTTCAAGCAAAAATACATGCCACAGGAACGTACATTAAAATCAATATACAAAAAGGCTATTGGCACGCGCACGCAAACATATACATATGCATATAAACTTTGACAGCAAGACCGCAATAAAAGTATTAAACTCAATTCAATTCAAGGCCGGCTTGACATTGTAGGAATATCCTAGATTTACTAACAGATGATAATAAATTAACTCTTTAACCGCTGATTACTTAGCAAAGAATCTCCATTTAATAGATCCGAACCCTTCTGCAGCCTTACAAGAGGCCACCTAGCAGGGGATATAATTAACAAAATAGAAAAGGTTCACCAGATACAATTGCAGAATCGTCCTCGATTAAGCCACGCGAAGAAATTTATTAACTTTTTATATATAAAGGCTTTAAAAAGTCATCAACTGTGATAAGTACCAGATCAGTCTATTCACTGGCATAATGATTGTCTACTTGGGTACATGCTTAAGAAAATGGGGAAGCCCACAGACGATAATTGCTGATTCTGAAAAGAAGAGGTAGAATCTGTAGACCACGTACTATGCGAATGCGCAGGTCTTGCTCACTAAAGACTCCAATGTCCAGACAAGGATTTTATAACCCCATTAGATGCCCCTAATGACCCTAATGAGGTAATAATCTTCCTAAAAAGGGTGAACATGGTCTGGACCTAATACGACAGGGGCATAGCATGAAATATCTACTAGGAGCACTCGAGAAAATTGATCATTATCTTATTTTTATTTTATTCGGGAAAAACGTCGGAAATAAAAAAAAATCTTTGCGCTTCTTGTTGTCGGGATGGTTATTAAGTCGGGTCGTTACGTCTGAAAGCATAAGCGTTACTTTATTTGCACCATTTATCTCCTTATGTTCTAGGTAACGACGATCCATTATTATGAAATCGTCTAATAGATCATGTACCCCAAAATTAGTATGCTATAAATGTTTTGAGTAATAAATACGTCTACGAGGGATGTATGTAAGAGTTAGGTTTTGGGAGAAAGTCAGAAGATCCTTTCCCTCTTTTAGCCCTCTGAATAAACTTTTTGTGTTCTTTAAAAAAATCGCCTTTTTTTGGGAATAGCCTTTTCGAAAGTGTCTTTACAGTAATATCCGGATATGCAGTGATTTTCTGTTTACCGCTTGATGGTTTAATGGTCATATAAAGTTCACTGTTAGTACTTTAGTAATTTTTCATTGCCCTTTTCCTTTCCTTCTTTACAGACTTCTTTGGGCGTTGGGGCATATCTTTGACTCTCAGTTCGATTTGATGTCACATTTTCTTTTTCTCGGATCGTTGTCTCCTTTTTGGGGTTGTTTTATATTAGCTGCGATATCGTCTATTCCTGTACAGTTGCTGTGCGATACAGTCGTAAATATTGTTATTCTCGCTAGAGCTAGATACTATTTTAGGACGGCGAGAATGGATAGAGGAGAGGTTTGTGGGAGGTGTTGAATCTTAGTAAATATAATTTCTCCAGAAGGCAAAAATGAAATGAATTCAAACACAGCTACAGTATCAATGGATGAATGAATGGATTGAAGAGATATTGAGGCCCCAGGCGGGCTCAAGACCTCCTTGCTGATTTCATGCAGCTTGTCCAGGAGGTGTGAGCCAAGGAATTTTTATCTCCTTCCTGAGAGGGCTTGACAGTGACAGAGAAAGTGAGTCACTCTTTCTGGATCCTGCCCACATCCTCTGCATACAGGATCATCAACCAACCTCATCCTGTATAGATCACCCATGGGAAGAGAGTGTCCAATGAGAATTGACACCAGAGCCCTCAGTGTTGGCTTGTTTAGTGCCAATAGTTTCTTTGTTTGGTTTGGGTTAGGTCTGCCACACAGTTTCTTCGTAGTTCGACCCGAAGGGTCATCCAACCATATTGGCGGTCGGCCCAAACCGAAATATTAGCAGCAAGGTATTTTGGTGCGATCCCAAACGTGGAGGTGGGTGCCTCCTAGGCTGCACCAAGCCGAGTAAGCTCATGCGCCTCTTCGTTTACGCCGATATCGCTGTGACCTGACACCCTAGGAACGAGTACCGTGTTATTCCGAGAGAGGGAATTCAGGGTGGTTTTACACTCCAACAACCAGCTTGTGGGATGTAAATAGTTTTGACAAGGCCATGACAGCAGCCCGGCTGTGCAAGTAGATGTCGATCGCCTTCCTGCTTCAAGGATGGCCTTGATTTCCACTAGCAGCACCGTGACATGGTTTTCTAGGTGTATGGCAATTTCCATATGACGCTTCTTGCAGAAAACGTGCGCTCCGGTGTTTTCTTCAGGTTTGGAGCCGCCTATGTCCATCATAGGGCTTGCCGATGGCTGAATGTGACTCCCATTCTGCCCTAGAAGGAATTGTCGATTTAAATACGCTTTTCAGCTTAATCTTGAGTAGGTGGTCGCTGTCCCTGTCGATGTCAGGTGTAATAGACAAACTCCAGGATGGATTCGTTTGGAACCCTTGTTCCACCGTGGATTTAGCTCTGAGCGCTGTGATTGCCGCTCCCTTCTTGATTCGTACTTGTACAGTGTGTATATTGAGGATGACTTCAAGAGCCCGAGTACCGATTGACTTGAGAGCGCCACTTACACTGAGGTGGCACAGTGTTTGAAAGAATCTTTTCCAATATTTTACGATGATTGGTGAGATCCATCGCTTTCCACCACACCACATAATCGTAGGTTAGCTCGGGTCGGATGACGCTAACATATATCCATAGAATCAGCCGTGATTTGAGTCTCCATTGTTTCCCTATGGTTCAGCGGCATATTGCGAAGGCTCTAAGAGCTTTGTTCGCTCTGTCTTCTAGGTATAATTTCCAGTTTCGCCTTCTATCTATTTTGCTTTGTCTATTAGCTCCAAACAAGCGGAGATAATAGAGGAGAAGTTCAATCTGGGGACGCTCGTTCTCTTAGTAAAAAGTTATAGAATCGTGTTCTGCACCAGCCCACAGAGTTTGGATTCATAACTGCCGGTGACTAAAATCACCAGGTCGTCAATGTCGCATAACAAATCGTGCTATACCCCATCTGGGTGTGCGTTAGCAAAAGATCATCCATAATGAGTGCCCATAATAAGGGTTATAGGATACCTACAGTATCAATACTAATGAAGTAATTTTTACAGTAAAAGCAGAAAATGTAATGCAAAACTGTGATATTTAAGTATTTGCAAACGACCATATTGGAGGCTAGCATTAATCAGAAACTATTTTAAGCATTAGGGCCGGAAGAATCCTAAATAGATTCGTAGGTTAGAGACACTCTATGAGGGTTCGGGGCTTATTTAAGATTACCTACGGTTAAAAGAAATTAAAGAGTATTCTACTTGTTCTTACATTTATTTCACAAAAAAATTTTTCTCGTTATAAATTCACTGACAGCTGTTTCGATCCCTATCGGATCATCCTCAGAGGAGTAAACAAGTGATACTAAAATATTTATTTAATTGCGGGACTAACATTGTTCCTTGTCAAATACTTAAAACTGCGCTCTCATATACGTACACATTTCTAACTATTGTTGTGACCATAACTACGTCGGGCTAATAATTCGTTACCAAAACAGTTTTACTAAACTAGACTATATAGGTTATATAGGTTCTATGTATTCATTCATTAACTTTTTGTTTTTTCTTAAAGCCTTTTGAATTTCAAAATTTTCCAGTAAATTTAGTTTTCGACCTTTACTTTCTACATGTAACACTTTGAGATTATCTATTTTACAAGAGTGTGTGCATCCTCTCATATGTTTAGCTAATGACGAATCATTTTTATTTAGTTTTAACGAGCTCATATGTTCTTTATATCTCGTATTAAAATTTCTTCCAGTCTAACCAATATAGCTACAGTCACAATCATCACAACATATCTCATATACTCCAGATTTATACAAATTATTCATTTTTTCTTTTTTTTTTGTATTAACTAGTAAGTGCCTTAAGGTACATCTATTGTAATATGAAACATTAACTTCTAATCCTCTCGAAATGAATGATTTAATTTTATAGCTAATTTTCGTTAAAAAAAGGTATTTTCACCCATGGTTTTTTATTATTATCCTTAATTAGTCCTGGAGCTATGAGTTTAAGTAAAATTCCTTTATTTTTATTTTTTATTAATTTAGAAATGTGTACGTATATGTGAGACTCTAGTCTTTCTTGTCCTGAAAAAATTAAGAGAGCCATTCAGTTAGTATCACCTTTTTATAGTTCTCAGTAGGATGTCTACTTATTTAATAAAATAACATGTCCGATTTGACTTGTGGAATTTATGATGATGAATTTCTAATATTTTTCTTTCCCATTTGCCAATACATTCACTAAATATCAACTTAAAAAATTAATTTCTAACCCCTACTATAAAATGCAACCTCGCACGTTTCTGTTCTGTGGAACTTCAGTTTTCCATCCATCTCCTTTCGCCATTTTTGCTCTCTTTCTTTTTCATGGTCGGAAATTATAAATAATAAAAATCGCGAATATCTCGTAATTGAAATATTTAATCGCCCTTTAAATTCCTCCGGAAAGGTGGTTTGAGTCACGGGAGACATTGTGGCTTACGTCAAATCGTATTTAAATTGAAAGCTTTGAATAAATAACTAATAAGGAAGCGGGGTACCGTGCGAATACAGTGTACGTGTTTAAGCAATTCAATGACAGTATGACCTAAGGTCGTAGGGGGGGGGGGCAGTAATGACAAGAGGACCTAGTGGCTATTTTGCGTCAGTTCAACATTTCTGACATTTCATAATTTTGGAAAGAAGTTCTCGGATTTGAATTCGCGATATTGTGAAACATAAATAATTAA
The DNA here is from genome assembly GCA_963924295.1 of Dioctria rufipes. Taxonomy (NCBI): domain Eukaryota; kingdom Metazoa; phylum Arthropoda; class Insecta; order Diptera; family Asilidae; genus Dioctria; species Dioctria rufipes. Next base: position 13,215,210 of record OZ002742.1, on the reverse strand, counting down.
ACGTGATTTTGATGTAATTGTAGTGTGAAATAAGTGCGAAATATTCTTTTGTGAATGATATTTCGTGTAAAAGGGACTCCGGAGTCTTAAATTATCATAATGAAGTGCGCTGTGCTATGCTGCAGGAACGAACGGAGTTATTGTCGTGGGAAAGCATTCTTCAAGTAACTCTAACAGTTTTGCTAATTAATTATAGTGTTTCTAGCAAAATAAAAGTGAAATATTTATAACGTGACTTCGGTTTTCACCCGATATGCCGTTTCCTTATCAGTTATTTATTGAATGATTGAAAGTGTGTGGAACATATAACTTTCACATTAAAAATTAGAAGTAAATTTTTTTACAAAATGGCCATGCGCAAAACCTTAACTCTATAATTTTTAACCATTATCCAAAATCAAAATTTTTGTATGATAATCCAAATGAATAAGTTCCTCAATTGCTCACATTTTCCTTCCATCCAAGTCCTGCAGGTTTATAAAAAAAAACCTCGTTGAAATTATTTAGTGGGCAAAAATTGTACTTACCTCAGATATGGGTAATTAATTATGTAATCTATGTTGTACTTAGGTCAGGTAATTCTTAGATAGTCGCTTGTCTAATTCCAATACACAAACAATATTTAGATTTCGTAAAATTATGGTTTAATTCCACCCAAAAGATTGATGTTCAAGGTTTCTACCGGAATAAGGGTTGTTTCTCTTTCGTCTCAGGTATTTATTTCGTTTATCGCCTCTGTGTTGTGTAACTTACGTGAAAAAAATAATGATTTTCGATGTAAAGGTGGAAAATAAGATAACGAGAGCAAAGTATTAAGTACCTTTGTTAGCTTTAGGCGATAAAATAGAAACAAACGTATCAGCTTAAAAGACAATTATAAATTAATCAGCTTTCATCTCAGGTACCTTGATGTACTACTTAACATACTTTCTCGTACATAGTATTCGTCATAGGCTACGAGGAGACCTACTCTAACATCTGAGATTGACGATTTTCAACTTCTTCCATCTAATACCTATCGTTTTTGGGTATCTTGTTTGAACCACTCTGTTTAAATGAAAATAAATTATTCAATATGCATATGACGTTGATGGTATGCTAAGCAGTATGTATCCCCATAATAAATCTATGATATTTACGTAGTATGGTTGTCATCTTTTTTGAAACGCCATCAACATGCTTTTAATCATGAACTCTAGCATAGCTGAAATTTTTGTCTTCCACTTGAAATGATTTGAAGATAATTCAAATTCCAATTCATTGTGATTACAATTTAAAATATATAGAGCAAACTCTTAATTTCGTATGAGTGTTGAAATTTATCTTTAACTCTACAAAAAGAAGAAGAAAAAATACATTCGTTATACAAAACTCAAGATGCCTAAACGAATTGATTTATTGAACAGTGGTACCCTCAATTTAATTCTTAAGGTAATTTGTAGATTTCGGTTCTTACCTTTTCTATAGGAGCTGAGAAAATGCACAATTCCGAAGTTGACTTTGATTAATTACCTGTCGCTCAAGATCTTAACATTCTTAGATTAATTAAATTCACATTAATTGAACCAAACGAGTTCATTTCCTCTATCGCCTTTCAACATGAACATGAATTTATATATCAATGTATATTGGGGTAGGTACCTTATGCACATTGTTATTCAAAAAATGAATTATATTTGTCAACTGTAGGAAGAGTGGAACTGTGGAAGACGTCTGTTCTGTATTAGGCTCCGTTAATTTGTAACAGCACAAATCATAAGTTGTTCGATAGTTTTTTTATGCATTTCTTTTTATTTTTATTTGTGGTTTTTTTTTTAAGAAGTAAAGCGGATAAGATATTGAAAAAAGATTTTATTTATAGATTAATTGCTGAATTCGACAATCATCTTTCGTTTTACAATAGCAGAAAAAATACAAGAAAATTTTCTTGGGAAAGACAAAAATTGTTTTTTAGACTGTTTCATTCTAGCTGCTAGCAAATAGAAACAAAGCTTTTGTTGATGCGTGTCACATCAAGAGCTAAGATATAGGCGGCAAGAGTACAAAAAATATATTCTTGATCTCGACGATAATCTAGGTACTAATAAATAGCTGCTGAATAGAACAAGGAGAATAACAGAATTCTTCAAGAAAACAACGTTTTTATATCAAATAGCCACAGCAATACTTTTAATACTCACTTGTATGACCGTATAAAATATATATAAAAGTGACGTGTTAATGTTAATTCTTTATTAACATTTTTCACACTTTAACTAATTTCATTTGAAAATTTAAATGGAAAATTGAGAAAATTTAACGCCTAACGATTACAGCGCCATCTAGTTGTAATAAAAAATGTAAATGAAGCTAATGCTTATGACAGACATGGGGTATCGATATCTAGATATTTCGAATATCTAGATATCAAAGCACCCCTGACAGACATAAAAGGGGATTGATGTAACAAACCGTACTTGACATTTAAATTCAGTTCACAGATCTTTAAGCGTAACAAATTTGGAAATGGAAGTGATATTTATATGAGTTTTAACGCAGGCTAAATGGCAACAATTAATTGTAAATATACGACAAATTTAAGCATTGGAACGAAAAAAAAAAAATGTGTTATTTTTCAATAAGATCCTGATTGAGTTGAGGTGTAAAATGTATCGGCGGATGTGGTGTCTCAATTCACAAATTTGTGTAAAACGAAGAAAAGTGTGGTCGACGGTAAATTTAAAAATAACAAAATTGTAATGGAATAATTTATTAACACTGCGGAGTTTAATATTTGGATTTTTTTATTACTTTTCCCGGAAAATATTTGGTTTTTCTTCTTCTTTTACGCATTTTTGGGTAAGCATAGACACATTTTTGCTTGATTAGACACATTATCATCACATTATCAACAACAAGATGGCGCTGCGCAAAGTAAGAAGTGCCGATGATCAGGGTATACCCAGTAATTTTTAGGGATATTGATATCTAGATATCGAGTCTAAACCCACTAGTTTTTCTGGGTATATTAGGATACTCATGATGACACACATGGTGTATAAACAGAATATTCCGAATATCTAGATATCGATACATAACAGCATAACATAACAAATATGTGGTAATCATTCCATTCAATCGACAGAACAAAGTTATCGCTTCAATGTAGGCATCTGGTAGGGAAAATGTTTGTTTCCCATTTGTTTTTAGGATCTGTATTAAGTATAAAAAAAAAAGAAAATTTTAAAATAAATAATATTTCAGAAATTTGTTTTTTACAACTTAATTTCATTTTATCTGAATAGTTGATGTTATTAGAGCATTTAAAAGTGTTAATTCTAATTTGGTTTAGATGGTGTTGATTTAAGATTAATTAGAATTATTTTGCCATTTATTATAAAACCTGTAACGAATATTTTTAATACTATTTTTACCAATTTCCCTACCTTATGGAAATCCACTCGTGTTATACTCAGGCCAAAAACTTCTTGAATATCAGCCTCGATGGATTCAACACAACCATTACTCCAAATGCTAATTTTACAACACCTTTGTTTCAAAATATTGAAATATCTCCCTTTCTAATGTATGTGCGACTGACGTTATAAACGTAATTTTTTCTATTAATTCGAATCCTTCAGGGTTGGATGGGATCTGTCCACGTTTCTTAAAACTGTTACTACCTCTCGTTATTTTTAATTCTTGTATAACTTCATCATACTTTCCCCAGATCTGGAAGATCGCAAGCGTTATTCCAATCCCTAAGAATGCTAAGGCGCTCTCTGTTGGTGATTTTCGCCAATTAGTATCATATCTTTTCTGTCTAAAATTTTGGAAAACCTCGTAAGCCTGCAGATTAGGCTATACTTGGGGGAGAACGAATTGATATGTAAATGGCAGTCCGGACTTTCTGACTGTGCTGACTATTCTGGATTTTTTCAAGGCTTTTGATTCCGTCAATAACCAACTTCTTGTGAATAAACTTTGTGACTTCGGTTTTTTAGAAACCGCGATTAGGTTTTTCGCAAGTTACTTAACGGATAGATTCCAGCAGGTGGAAGTAGATGGCCAATCTTCTTCATTTCTTCCGGTCTTGGCTGGGGTTCCTCAAGGTTCATTGAGTGTCCCCATTTTGTTCTCCATGTTTATTAATGACATTTGTGAGTCCATAAATCATTGTCATATTCATATGTATGCAGATAATATACAACTTTATATACAAAGGCCATTGGGACTAGAAAATCTTGATACCTCATGTTTTCCCCGTATTGAGATTGGCGATTCCATTATTCCTTATGTGTCTTAAGTTAAGAAGCTTGGAGTTGTAATTAATAAGGTCTTTGATTGGTCCGATCATGTTAGCATGTTGACAGGAAAGATTTATCGCGGACTGAGGAGATTCTGGGTGACTACTCATTTTATTCCCCCATCAACTCGCGTGAATTTTATCAGGGCATTGATGGTTTCTATTATAACCTTCAGCGACATCGTGTATGCCGGCCTGGATGCCAATAGTAAGTGCAAGCTAAATGTGGCTTTTAATGCCTCTGCTCGATACGTTTTTCTTCTTAGGACATTTGACCATTTTTCATCATACTCAGAAAGAATTTTGGGAATTAGCTTGGATGCTTATTTTCAATACAGGATTTGTGTGTTTATTAATAAACGGGTTTTTTTCCGCCATCCTCAATATTTGTATGAAAAACTGCGCATGGAAACATCATGGAGGTCTAATAACCTTATTTTGCCACGTTTCTCTTATTTGCTCACGAGTCGTTCGTTCTTTGTCGGCGGTGTGAGGGTATAAAATCAGATTCCTGTCGAGATTAAGCGGGTGGACATTGTGGGTAATTTCAAGAAATTTAAAGTTCTTTTATTTAATTATTTATCAACGGGTCAAGATTAAGATGAACAAAATTTATGAATGTTTATGTTTCTTTAATTGTAGCTTACCGCTTATCTTCTGGTGCTTTAGCTTGCTTTTAATATTCTTGTTATTTTTTTTTCTGGTGAAGTCTCTTTCTTCTTTTTCTTCTTATTTAATTATTACTTTTTACGTTTTTACTTCTTTTACTTCTTGTACTTGCTTCTCAAAGTTACATATTTATAGTTAAAAAGTTCGCTTTTAATTGTGTTGTTTAAGCTTTTCTTTTATAAAATTTGCATTTTGATATTTTCATTTATTCTATACCTTTATTGTTAACTCACTTGTACTTCTAGTCGTACTTTACATTATTATTAAATTAAGTGTTATTCCATAAATTTAAGCTTTTCTTGTGCTAGTTTAAGGATTAATTTTTTGTTTGCACAATTTGCGTAATAAATCATTCATTCATGCATTCATTTATACCTATAAAGGTATGTACACCCGTCTGTGCCAGCCGATTATAGATCGATTAGTATTTTGCATTTCTTATCCAAGGTGTTTGAAAAAATTATGTCAATTTTATGGAGAAGAATAAACTTCTGTCGAGCTTTTCAATCTGGGTTTCGTGCAAAAGATAGCATCGTATCCTCTCTTATACATATACCTGGCTGAAAGAATGCGCCGTGGTATTGAAAATAAAGAAGCAACGATACTGCTTGATTTTTGGAAAGCTTTTGACTTCGTAGACTATTCTATTTCCGTCATTAATTTAGCTTTGTTGCAGTTTAGTTAATTCGTAATTACTTAATAAATCGTAAACAGACAGTGGTGGGTGGATCTTGTTACTCTGGTGCTCTAAAGATAACATTAAGCATCCTGCAAGGGTCTATATCAGTGGCGGTTTGTGGGATTTAGAAAAGGGGAAGCAATGCATATTATTATAGCTCCGTTTTTCAGACTATTATGTTGCTATTATAAGCAAATATACAAGTATCAAAAGCAATGATATTAATAATACCAAAAATAAATATTCATCCTTTTCTTGCTGTTGAAATAGAATGAAGCCATTGTCATCTTTAAATAAGTCGGGTTTCCCAGTCAGCTTTCCGAATCCACGTCTACGACATTTAGCACAACTATAGAAGTTGGTTACCAGAGTCCGCCACGTGAAGGCATGTCGAGTACTTGATGAAGTCTAGAACAGTTGCAATACTCGGACACTTCAGTGTAAAAACGTATCCCATCTATGCTTTCCCTGTTGCTCCTCTTATTGACCCTTATCATGCAATAGAGAACATAAAAATTAATAAAGAAGAAATGCCAAAAGTAATAAACCGCGGGCACAAAGTACAAAATAAAGCGCTAATTGTATCAAAATTGCAATAATAGAAATTAGTACTTATAATTTAATTCAATTCTTCTTCTTGCAATGCAAAATGACTTATAATAGTTTTTATTACTAAGGAGATTTTTCAATAACTTTTTTTAATAGATAAAATTGCTAAGCTACTTAACCGATCATACCCAGTGGAATATTTTAAATAGGTTTTAACTCTCTTAAGAGGTGAAAAACTGCGCTCCGCAGATGCACTTGTGACAGGAAATGTCAAAACTAATTGAATTAATTAAAAAAACTCTATAAAGCAGCTTTGTAATCTATTGTTTAATAAATAATATTAAATAATTAAGTAAACACAAGAATTTCACTGAATATCTTCTTTCACAACGTAGAAACGTACGTAAAAAATCTAAACATCTAATTCATTCCTAATAATTACCATGCCAATTCAATACATAGCCTATGTACTATACCCCACTCATCCGTCAGAATCCCTAAAATTAAAACAAGAATTCTACATCACTCGCAATTAAACAGAAATGGACATAATATTATGAGACAGTTATTATCTTATCCTTGCACAATAGGAAAAAAGCTACGAAATTATTAGCTTCTGGCAATATTAAAATAAATATTTTCACTTTTACCACTTTTTTAAATTTAACACATTAAATATCAAGATAATAACTCTTATGGAATGTGATATATATTTAGGCTAAAAATATAAATTTTTCGTAAGTAAACCTCAGTCCGTTCAATTTCGTAAAGTTATTTACGTCTAATGTAGTTCAGCCTAATGAAAGTTCTATCAGGAGGTGTAAATCAGTTGCGAAACGCTACGTTACGTTCAGAGTACTATATCAATAAACGTATGAAAACCCTTAATTGCATATGAGTCCAAAAAGTTAAATGTATTTAACTTTTTACATTGGCTTTGTTGTTGTAATGGCGCTGTAGGGATTTCAGAGTTCTGCGATGTCAGTGGCTACGATAAGTTTGATTCTCATGCCGTTCCATCCATATCACTCGAATATTAGGTCTACATAACTGTTTACTCGAAAGTTTTTCCCAGGCTTCAAAGTTTTTACACACACTCGAAATTTTTCTACCCATAATGTGTATGTTAACTTCTCGGACTAGAAAAATTTGACAGTTGAATGCATTTGCCCTCCTGAACAAAAATTAATATTTTTACACAGGCCGTGCCTTCAGCCGCAAGCTGAATGTCACATAATGTCATATTTTTACACACCATGTCGTTCAGGCGACCGAGTTGTCATTTCCGAGCACATCGGTGTGCACATTTTTACGCTACTGTCTGTTAGCGTAGTGTCTCGGTGTGACCTTCGTAGTTTTGACGTTTAGCGTAGTTTTATTCTTAAAGAACTTTCAAAACTGACATTTTGAATCGAAGTGCACACCAACCGTTCAGTTGCTAACTTTTTTTCGGTTAAATAGAAGTAACATTTAATTATCATAAAAGTCGTATGATGATAGCTCATACAAAAAAAGTATTTCAATTTTACTTCGAAATCCCTATCCATATTATAATAATATAATAAATAATAAAAAAAAATAATATAATTTTCAATGTAAACACAAAAGTGAGGTTTAGTACGACCGAAAAATTTTTTCGTATCGAAACGCTCCACATGTGGAAACCGAAAGGAAATTGACAGATGCAACCGAAATTTCGTTTTTCGGCCGAAAAAAGATAAAAGTTGTGTTTTTCTTCAAATTCTGAGATAAATATTCTACTTTATTAGTAAAATTATTAGTTTATCCTATTTCCCATGATTTTATTAATCATTGGAGCAAAAATCTTGTTTTAAAGTGGAATAAATTGAGTTTTTCGGTTTACATTTTTCGGTTTTCGGTTTTGATGTGAAAGTGCCTTTATATGAGACATACATGCAATTGGACATATTACACCGAAATGGATCGAAATGGATCGACTCGAAACGGAGAAGTTGAGCAAATTTCAACAACTTTTACGGATGACATAACCTAAGAAAATCATCTGTAAAGTTTTCTTTATACTCAAAGATGCATGAAAAGGCTTTTATTAACGAAATAAAAAAAGACATGAATTATATGACAAAAAAAGAATGTTTTCATCGATGAAAGGCAAAATCTGGTAAAATTTTAAAGTCAAGTGTTTGAAACCGAACGGAATAATTGTGCTCATGCATCCTTTTGGATCGAAATGGGTTGGCTCGAATCGGATCGAAACGTCGGAGTTGCGTTTGGCACTTAACTTGTTGTTAAGTTAACACAGAAACACAATTTCAACGACCGGCGTTAACTATGAGCAGCAACCACTGTAAAAGTCCTCTATGGACAAATATGAAACACAATTGCAGCGACAATGAAAAAGAAGATGATATCTCTTGATCTTAATATGGTTTGGTTTGCTCGTATTATATTCATGGTGATAAAATACATACATAAGTTTTTTTCCTTTTTATCGGTCCTCTGAAATTGCCGATGGTGTAAGTTACATATATAAATAAATGTGCTGTCATACATACTCAATCAACCGTTCTTCAAAACTCATTTTTTTTTTCACTTTAAATTTTATTTTGCCACATTTTTCCTGCTTGACCAAGCCAATCCACTGCCAGTAATCAGTGCGATAAACTTAAAGAGCCATAAATATTATCACAGTTCAACATTACTTATTTGGCAGGCCTGCAGTTGGCGATGAAATTATAAATTTTACCAATCGCGGCGATTATTGAAAATGTAGTTGTCGCCGGTAGTCGCAATTGTGTTCGATTGGGTAGCAAAAGGAAGGTTTGAATTTTTTAACAATGGTTGTTGCTTGTAGTTGTCGCAATTGTGTTTAGGACTTAAGCTCATTCTTTTCTATCATTTGACATTTGAAATAATTATTTCAGTTGTCAGGACGATTTTTAAAAAAATAAAATAAATAAAATAAAATAAGTCCGATTTAATTAAAAAAATTAATAAAAAAGTTAATCTGGATTTTTGACAGCTGACAAATTTACGTCGATTTACTTAGGCTTTAGTCATAAGTTGTCTGTTAACTTTTTTCATTCTCAGCTAGTATTATCCTCTCTACTGAAAGAAAGTTTTTACTTGATTTTTACTTAGGCTTTTTTACACAAAAGTAAACATACAGATCTATTATGTAGCTTGTTGGGCTAGCCAAATCGGGGTAGTTCGGGTATTGGGTGGTATGATGGTAGGTGGTTCATATTCTACATTTTGGTCAGCGTTCCATACAATATGTTAGTAGCGATATAATCAAATTGGGTTGGGTGGTATATTCTTATGTCGATTGCCATTGATATTTTAAGAAAAGTGCACGTCAATCAGTAAAAAACGAGTTCAATGGAACAACTTTTGACGCGATGAGAATGTAATAGTAGCTCATATCCGTGTAATTTGTTAGATTGAAATTTTCTGGGAAAACTGACATCACGAATATAACGTAAAAATTATGAAAATTGTTACTTAAAAGATTTTAGCGTGATTGCGGATGAATTTGGTAGAGTAATAGTTGAAGATTGATATGTAATGCTCAATGACATTCAGTTGTGACATTTCTCATGTAGATGTGTGCGTTTTTCGGTGTAACACCGCCGATTATTCCGGTGTACTACCAGACTCATTTGACGTACACTTTTTATAGTAGTGCAGGTCAATGGAACAATACTGCAAGAAAAGTGTAACACTTCTGCTAGAAAACTTGATCAATGGAAATCGGTATTAGTTTGTAGGAGAAAATTTGGCGGGACTTATAAAATGTTTCAGGTTATATCTAGTGATGCCAGAGGAGTAAACTTTTTTGAATTTTATAATTTCCTTTTAAATATTCGGAGAATATTTGATTTATGGATTTTATCCATTTTGTCGAGGGAAGCAGTGCTTTCTTTGCTTCCAATGAGCAGCCGCCCTTGCTCTATACTTGCCCCCCCCCTCCCCCCTTTTCTACCTATATCTCAATGATCTACCATCATGTTATCTCCGAATGCCATATCCACCTTTATGCTGATGATACGCAGATTTCTCTTTCTGTTCCTGTTACACATAATCTCTATGAGCATTGAGAAATGAAATATAGATCTTGCAGCAAAAGGTTATTGGGCATCTCTGAATAAACTTGACTTAAATCCTGCCAAATCTCAAGTCATAGTAGTGTGTCGTCGTAATATAGGCACCTCTATTTTCCTTCCAGTGATTATTAATATTAATGTTATTCTTTTCTTCTCTAAGGTTAAGAGCTTGCGTATCGTACTTAACTTTAGGATGATTTGGGTTGATCATATCTCAAGTTTAACTGGCAAAGTTTATGTTTCTCTAAAGGCTCTTTGGCGTCATGCAGCGTACACGCCTTTTAATGTCCGCCTTAGACTTATCAAAATCCATTGATTATTTACGATGATGTTATTTATTGTGGTTTGGATAACGTAGCTTTTAATTCATGTGTTCGGTACATTTTTCTTTTGAAAAGATATGATCTTCGGATGTTCCTTGGATATATATTTACAGTATCGTATTTGTTTAATGATCCATAAAGATATCCGCGGCCACTATCCGGATTTTTTTTTTTTTAAGACAGGAGGACGAGAGATCGCAAGCACGGAGGCCAAAGTGCTATAATTGTCTGGATTACTTATTAAATTATTTTAAGTTTTTATCATCTAGTAGAACCAGACAAATGGCATTCCTACCCACAAGCTACTGCTCAGCTCGAGATCTATTGCTATTCTTGCAGTTGGATCATGGAATGCTTTACCTGTTGATATTCGTTTCACTGTGAATGCCCGGAACTTCAAGTAAAAATGCTACATGTTCTTTCAATCGAATAACATATAATTAATCATAGTATGCAAATTTTTATCCTTTTCATTTTATGATTCCTATCGTCTATATTTGCTGTTCTTTACCTTTTTTTTTAAATTTTTATATCTCTTTTATTTTCTTATGGCATTTATAATTTCTTAATTGTCGCTAATCAAGTGATTGAAACCCTTCAGCCCTTTTTAAGATGTTTTCAAAGGTCATTTACATATTTCATCCCAGATGTTTTTTTTCCAATTCTTCTAGTGTCTGATGATTCTTTTTATAAATATTTCCCTTCAGAAAACTTCACACAAAAAGAAAAAAACTCGGAACAATTGGCAGATATTGAAGGCCAATTAATCTGTTGTCAAATTTCGAATTTATGCGACTAGGAAACTTTCACGTAGAAAGTGCACGGGGTGGATTTGGCTGTATACGCATAATGGTACATTGGGTTGGAATATCTGACAACAATTATGAATGATTTGCAACTTGTATGACGACATCTTTAAATCTCCTTTCAAAATTCGTCACCATGAACGTTGGTATTATAGCTTGCTTGGGTTCAACACTAACCGATTATGCCTAGACTTAGATTCATTCCAGATCTTTATTTATGTGGGCCATACAGTCGTCAACAAGTCCGATAGGGCTACTCAAATACAACAAAACATCGTCGTCGGTATATATACATCTGAACTTTGATGTATTCAATAATTTGCGCATATAATTTATAAAGAGGCTGAATAGTAATGGTCTCAGAATTGATCCCTGCGGTACCCCAGAGGAGAGAGAAACTCTAATATTTATTCTTTGAACACGACCAGTAAGAAAGTTTATTTATTAATGTAACAGCAGATGTACTAAAATTAAAAAGCCTGTCAAGTTTCCAAAGGATAATGCTATATGGTTTACGCTTTCAAAGGCTTTGGAAAAATCAAGAAGTATCAGAGTACCAAAAATTTCCCTGATCCAGACTGCTTCTTATTTTAGAAGTTACCTTTAGGACAGGACTCTAACAGCTGGGAAAACGACGAAAGTCCGGTTGCTAACGCATCATTGGATTCTGACATCAGCATGTATTGCACCGTTCAAGTACTTTGGCCAAGGAACATATTGTGTTAATTTGACGAAATCAGAAGGTTTGTTTGGAATTGGCAATACTATTGCAACTTTCCATATGTCGAAAATAGACGAAGACATTAAACAGGAGTTAACTATGTGAAATATATATTTACTAATAATGACAGTTAGGACTTTTATTAAGCGCGGTAAAAAATTGTCTGGACCAGTTGCTGCCAACTTCATAAGAGGATTTAGCTTCCATAAATTCGCTTAGATCAACACTTCTGAAATAAAAAGCATTACTAGAATTTACAACAGCGAGGAATTTAGCTGAAGTTGAAGTCCTTGTGAACTACCCCGCTGTCACACATTGGGTTAGGTGAATTTTCGCGGAGTTGAAGTACTACATATTTGGTTCATCTGGGAGAAAGCCATACTCAAATTTATCCTTCCCATATACGCCTGTCTGCCGTAAATCTTCAAAAATGCTTTGAGTATCAAATTAAGTTTGCATTTATTTTTATAATATTGGCGCTTTGTAATGCGTATTGGCGTTATTTTTCTATTACAGGCATTTCGGTATAATTCATAAGCGTGCTCAGTTCTGAGATGCCTAAAGCGGTTATATAGGAATTTGCGCTCGTTGAATTCACACAACATTCAGGAAACTCGCAATAGATTTTCTTAACTGGACTTTTTCTCGTAGTGACAATATTCTGCAAAGCTTAGCACATTTTCTTTTTTTTTTGTATTATGTCTTAAGTTCTAGAGTAGCATCATTTTGTAATGTTCGCTTTTGTAATTTAGTTTAATTAAATTTTTAATTTTATATTACTTGTAGGTGAATCAATTAACTCCTTTTGAGTTCGTAGTTTTAGGTTTCGTTAGGGCTACATTTGCTCTTGTAGTAACTTCTTTTGCTTTAAACGATCGTGATAAAAGATACTGTACGGTAGCAGGGAATCCAAATACCCACGTGTCTGGTGGAACGTAAGATTCTTATATTGCAAAAATATGCATGGCTGATTGGTGTAAATGAAAAACTGGTGCTTTATGCAAAAGAAATATTTTAAGAGAACAGTTAAGAATTACATTTTCATATTGGCTTATATGATCAAAATGTCGAAGTCCGTATATGTTAGAGTTTTATGTAATTATTAAATGCGATCCTTACTTTTCGCAAATAGTTGGAAGTTAGAGCAGTAATGATTCAACTTACACAAGTAAAATAGGGTTGTGAGAGCTAGTCTCGTTCGTGGGAGGGAGTGCCGGTTTTGAATGGACAACTCAGTCTTTTCAAATTCAAATATAAAATTTTATTAATAAATACTTCAAAGCTTATAACTATATCACAATTCATTTAAAAAAAAATTCAGAACTAAAGTAACCTACGAACTATTATAAATTCAATACAAAATTCAACAAAATCCAAAATAAAATTAAAAATTTAGTGAAAATCCAAAGACTCGCGTAGTCCGCCTCCTTTAATTCGTCTTATTCTAGGAAAAAGAAGAAGAAGAATTAATCGTCTATGAGAAAAGTATTCTTATATAAATTTAAGAGTGCTATTTTTTTAGGCACACGGGCAGCAAATGCTACTCTAAAAAGGAAGAAGATTGCAGATTATTCTCTGCGGCAGAATTATTCTTCTGCTTATACGTAGGCAACAAGATGCTAGTAAAAAGAAGAAGATTGCAGATTATTCTCTGCGGCAGAATTATTCTTCTGCTTATACGTAGGCAACAAGATGCTAGTAAAAAGAAGAAGATTGCAGATTATTCTCTGCGGCAGAATTATTCTTCTGCTTAGGTGTGGGACGGAGATTGGAAATAATAGGAATTTCAGATTATTCTCTGAAGTATAGAATTATTCTTCTATTTTGGAGGTTGGGAATAATATTCTTGTTAATCGGATTATTCTCCGAATCAGATGAGCTCTGAACCAAGAATGATTTTCTGCTGCGGCTCGTCGGCTTTATATAGCCGCCGCATCCAGTTATGAGTTCTCGCCTTTCGGCGTTGCCCTAGCGACGTTTATTGAATTGATGACTGAGGCGAAATCAAATGATTTGACGTAATGTCATTTGCTGTCATCAAATATGTAAATATACGGAGGGATGTACCTATAACTTGGTAAGATTTGATCTTTTTTTGAGATATTAATTAGTTATTAATAATTTTTGTCTGTTTCCAGATCGGATAAATATCGAGACAGTCATCGGAAGTGGATTATTTATTGGAGCATAATTTACTTTAGATAAGTATTTGATTTTTGTTGTATTTATTTGGAAAATGAATACTTTGTGGTTTTTTTTCGTATTTGTAGGAAATTTCGTGGAAACCAAGTTATGTTGGAGAATTGGATTTTACCAAAGCGCTGAGGATGAAGATTAAACATCTATTTATGTGAGGACTGAACAAGGGTACTAAAAATGCTCTGAAGATTTTAATTTTCATACTTACAGAAAGAAATTGTACTGAGAGCCAAGGGCGACGGCGACGCCCATCATACACTTTTCCCGATACGCCACATAATCACTGCAATCCGAGAGTTAAATATTATACCATGATTCCTTAACCGCTCTAAGTGGGGTAGCAGGGTATTTCCAAGATTAATAGTAGAATTTAAAAGATCGAAACCTTTTTGGTGTATAATTAGACTTTTTAGCATTAAACGAAAGGGCATTTAATGTTGACCATTCATCTATCCGCTCAAGATCGCTATTGACTTTGAAAATGTAATCTTCAGCAAGCCAATAGGACAGCTCATAAAAATTCATCCGGTATAATATAAAGGTTGAATAATAGCGGCCTTAGAATAGAACCTTGGGGGATTCCACATGTCAACTGTATTGTATTAAAAAGCAGTTAATAATTTTCACTCGCTGTGTTCATCTAGAGAAAAAGCTGTTAATAATAGAAAATGCGAATGAAGTGAAGTTAAAATTCAAAGCTAATTTTAGCAATAATTTACTATGATTGACACTGTTAAAAGCCTTAGAAAAGTCCAATAGTACTAGAATTCCTATGTCATCCTTATCAAGCGCTTCATGAATATCGGTGGAAACTTTCAGTAAAACTGTTTTGCACCTGTGTTTGTGACGAAAGCCAGATTGACAAGTATTCAATTAAGTCCGTTTCTCAAGATACTCGAACATCTGAGTTGATAGGAGTTTCTACAGGGCTTTCGCTTAAAAAAAATAGACTGATAGGTCGGAAGTCAAACATGTTACTTGGGGAGTTATTTTTAGTAATGGCTAAAGCAATTGCCCTTTTCCACTTTATTGCTTTCTCTTTGGTATTTTCCTACCATTCTCCTTTTAAACTCCTTTTAAATTCTTTTCCTTAAGATATTTTATTTTTAAACAATTTTAGATCTCAATCTTTAGTCTCAATTGTTCATTTCAGCATCCGAAAAGCTCCATCTTCAATTCAACAAAAACTGGTCACAAAGGAAATTTATGTATGTATGTATGCATGTACATATATATCCTTCCATCGTATAAATCATACATGAAAATTATTTTATCTTTCGAGTATCTTTCTCCTCTCATACATTGAGAGAAAATTATGAAAGTTCCGTTTTGATCCGCTTACGTTGCATTGTTTTTAGCTATTCTGAAACACGTCCATGTAATTTCGAGTTGAATAATCCGCTTTGTCTCAATATCGCCGTAATTTCAAATAATACGAGAATGGAGTGCACACTATGTATTTGCCCACATGCAGTCAGAACTTGTATGCTGCTGGCATTTTATGGAAGGACGATACAAATTTTGAGGATATCCTAGCATAGGTACATAATGAAAGTAAATTAGTTTTCGTGGTCATGTTAACAGCATCAAAAAGCCCATTGATTGCTGAAGAGGACCGAATTTTCTGTGGCTATAGAAATTTATTGCACGTTTCCCAGTTGCATACATATGCATTAAGCAGGCATTATATTTTCAGTAGAAATATAAGATTGGTGGGTGGTTTTAAGAGTGTGTGTGTGTGTGTGTGTATATTTGTGATTTTATGAATAGAAAAAGCTTAACTATAAATGCTTTTTACTCATGCTTATTAAAAGTTGATTTCTTTTAACATTGATGGAAAGTGACTAAAAAAATTTTGATAAAAGACTTCAGACGAAGGTTTCTGTTTAACGATGAAAAGTGGGTGGTGTTCTCTGCAGATTTTTTAGCATTCATAGTGTTCAATCAAGAGTATAGGGAAATCGAGCAAATTCCAATTAATTTTTATATTCAACGCTATTATATGTAGATACTAACCAAACCAGAATAAATTGTGAAAAAAAAAAAATATTTAAGAAAATTAATAAAAGAAAGAGAGATAATTATGTAAACGTAGTGTTCAGGCTTTTTCAAAGGAATTTAACAGAGTTTCACATAAGACATTACTGAACAAACTTCTTAACAATTTTTATTTTTCAAATGGAGCGACTATTTTAATTAATAACTTTCGATAGATTATAGATTACAGAGTGTATGCCTGAATGGCGTAATTTTTTCGCGCATTCTTCCCTTAATCTATGGAGTTCCACAGAGATCCGTTTTTGGACCTTGTTTTTTTTTTATTGTAAAGGCAAGGGGACAGGAGACCCCATCCCAAGCACGGAGGCAAATAGTGCTGGCCTTGGACCTCTACTCCTTATTCTATATACATATCAACGAATTGCTTGTAGCTCCTGACGATAATATCCATATAGGTTTGATGGAAGACTGCAAGGATAGGATCAACAACGATTTACTCGATATTAGTGAATTTGCAAACAATTTTAAAATAAATCTTAAAGAGTCTCAGTGCATTGTCATTTTAACTAATTTGATGGACTCTTCGGAATAACAAGTTGTCACTGTAAATGGTGTTGTGATTCCGTACGTAAACAAGGTCCGTAATTTGGGCGTTACATTTAATTCGAATATAAAATGTTGTGATCATATTCAAGTCTGCTTTTCCAAAATTTACTCAAATTTTCGTCGCTTATGGCTATCAACACGTGTTCTATCGCCTCAATTACGTTGCCATGTAATAAAGTCTTTAGTCCTTCAACATTTTACGTATGGTTGCCTTGTTTTTGCAAAATTACGTCCGGTTTATTTTTTTGGATTATGAAGTTTTAACGTTAGGATTGCACTGCTTGGATGTGCGCTGCAAATATATCTTAAGCGGAGAGTTTTATTTTTTATCCACAAGCAAAAACTATATTAATGTCTTCGTTGTTTATGAAAGCGATTTATTTTGAATTATGGAAGGAATAGAGAGTTCAATAGGCTGGGATTGCGGATTGTTTATTGAGAGGATATTTCCCATATCACATTAAATTTACATGATTTGGCATTTCTTTTTCCATGGCAAGGAGTTTCCCCGATGAGATGGAATGATACCACGTTGATAATTCTATACGATGATGTGATTGGTGCAAAATGTCCCGATGTGTTTTCTCCAGGGTATCTCTAATATCCTCTATGATGAGTTACCTTGCTGGAAAATAATGTAAATCATAGGTAGGTCATAAGTATAAAAGAAGTAATTACCAGCACTCTCGAAATAGACCTGAATTGAAGATAGCAGCCTCTTATTAAATTTACCGTCTCTGCAAAGTAGAAGGTAAAGTGTTCCAAAGTAAAAGAGCCTTCTTAAACCAAACCACTATGACGTGGAATCAGAAGATGCCGAGACAAGAGAAACTGAATCACATCCTTAAAGTAATCAGAGAGTTTAATATGAATAAGCTTGAAGAGGAATAGAATTGCTTGGGGTTGTAGGTAAATTTTCAGTAGACAGTCAAGTATTCTGGGAAAAAAATTACAGATATAGTCAAGTCTGCGCAAATTTAAAATAAAGTGGATACAATTATTATAGGCTTCATTTATTCGACGAGAGCTACATATATACATAGCTATTGTAAAAATATAGAATGATTCTAGACGCCTTAAAATGAATTAGTTGCAACTCAAGAATACAACTTAATGTACTTCTAGAGAAGTAGGACACAAATTTCACTAATTTATAAATATTTGTTCAAGAAGGTATTTTTTTGGATTCTCCGGTATATAGCAAAAACTAGAAAACTAATATATATAGGATTTCAAAAATTTAATGAACTATCACTAGAAATATCAATTAAAAAAGCTAGAATTGGTCTAAGACCAATTCTTATGAAGCCCTAGATGATGCCCGTATAAAATTTCTGAGTTTTGATTTTTAATTGTATAATATACTCGGTGAAAACTATAGCAAATTGAGATACATTTTTGTAATTTTTTCATGATTTTTTTTTGGTCGTAAGTCCGAATGGTCTTACATCGAGAACTGACTGTAATTTTAAGATTTTTAAGTTGTCCAGTGAATTGGTATGTATCTTCAAAATTTTGTTTATGAAAGTATTATTTGCACTAATAAAAAATTATCTTATTTTATCTTGTTATATTTAAGAAAAATGAAATTCCCATAAGAAAAGTAGGACAGGATGAGAGTTTTCACCAATCTACATTTAATATCCGTCTTTAATAATTTTCTAGTGAGCCGCAGTCCTTGCAAACCTCTATATACCATACCCAGAACTCCGTGCACATGATCACTACATTTCATTGTTCCATTAATAGTAACAACGAGATTCATAGCTTCAGTTACCCTAATCAATATTTTACCCCGGAACATAATTTGCAGGAGATCACGTTCTAATGTATTATATATTTCGATTTATGAACAGTTGACATCAAAAGATACGTAGACTCGTACTAAGTCGTTATTAACCCTTACAATGGAGTCTTTGATAAGACTGAGAGGTTTACTATTCTATTGTACATTTGTAGGTCATCAGCATATGAATAAGCAATAACCTTTTGAATGATATCTAGTAAATCAATGATGAAACAGGAAAAAAGCAATGGACCTAAAATTGACCCTTGAGGAACGCTAAATAGATTGTAAATCAGAATAACGATCGTTGATTTGCACCTGTTGATATCTTTCACCTGAGGTAACTTACATCTAGATATGAAAACCTCAAAAAGAAGCGGTCCGAATTAAAATTAAGTACCCATACTGCACAAAATTGCCCAGGGACATCTAATTCTTGTCCCACAGATCCCATAGCTTTCCTGGGATGAACAGGAAATATTCAGTATGTACTTAGGACCTCCTTTCTAAGAATTATTAGAAATTTCGCATAAGTTCTCCCCTGTGCTATCCCACAACTGCTCTCTATGAGAACATTCATAGTATTTTACAGACCAATACATACGCGATGTGCAGGACAATTTTGGGACAAATATTAGAAAGTCGTTTTTTCCTTTCCAGAATTTATTTCGATATGTTCTCTGATTCGCTTGGTTCGCGTGGTTCTCTGGTGAAAGCACTAATTTGTTGCTTGGTGTGCTTCTATGTGTCGCTCTTGAAGAACAAAAACAGAACAACAAAATAAGTATTGAAGGAGCCATATGAGAACAGTGTTAATTAAGCCAGCTACATGCGTGTAGCTATATTCGAATTCTATTCCTTTCTGCAATTTCTTCTTGTTTTGGAAAAGTTTGTTAGTTGTACATTTCAGAACGTGATTTTTTAGTAATTTTGTCATAGGAATTCAATTTGCCTATGTTAAAAATATCGGATTTATGTTTTGAGCAACGGCAAGGGCCTACATCTTTGGCATACACTTTCCAGACATTATTATTATTTTTTTCATAAAAAAGCCTACTCATAAAAAATAATTCTATAATCCGATAAAATCTAAAAACAATATCTTCAGATATTCCCCCGTAAATTCTGCCAACAAACTAAGACATCCATAGGACGTCCTAGGTACGCTTCCAGCGAGAGTTTCAACTTCAGGAAATCTTGTAGGAAGTAAATAGTATCTAGTGTCTACCAATGGCATCCCAACCCCGTGACTTTCGTCACTCCCAGGGATGTCCTAAGTAGTTAACTGGGACCGGACGGGATTTCTTACGGACAGTTCATATATCCTAACAGGATTTACCAATAACATATCACGGACACATTTGTGATGTGTGGGTAATGGCCACTAATAGAAAGCTTTATACATTCTCTCTCTCTCAATTATTACTGATACCTTTCTTTGCTTGAATAGAAAGTTAGAGAGCTTTGAAAAAGTGATCCTAGTTTATATGGAGATTTTGTTATCTACTTGTTGTTTGTGCTATCACCTAAGAAGCTTTATATCGCCCGATCGGAATACATAGGATGGATCAATTGGATATTGTGAGCTTGCAATATAGAACCTATCAGGAGCTGTTATATTGATTTCATCCTAAATCATGACTGAATTTTTTCTGCTGCTAATTTGTTTTGGGTTACATCTTTCAACTGCTAATTTGTCCTATATATCTTGTATGTATCTTTTTTTATTCTTTCCTTTTGATAATGAACTCACTTTTGCAAATTATAAGCCTTCTGATTGCTGCTGCTGCTATTCTTCGATAGCTGTGATTAGCTCTACTACATCGGTGAACGGGGTAGGAACTCTATTTAATGCGTGCTGAACGCCAGAAGTATTAAAAATAAGATGGATGAACTTCGGTTTATCTTTAACTGTTTTAAAGTAAAAAAACTTTACTCCTCAAAAGGCAAAGATGCTGAATTTCTATGTGCTGAATTCGATACAGGTATTGAAAAATGTGTCCTTACGATAGTATACTGCCTGTCTGGTGATTTTAGTAATGACCACATAAGTGAATTCCAAAACATAACGTACCATTTGTGTCACCAGTATAAACATGTCCTAATCGGAGGTGATTTCAATGTTGATGTTCTCTAGCAAAGTAATCTTAGTGATGTCTTTATTGATATTTTGCAATTTTTACATCTATTAAGAATTAATGCTGTGCCAACCTATTTCAATACATCTAATCCATCATTACTCGATCTAATCCTAACATCTGATGATTTCCGTCCATCTTTTCATAGCCAATTAAGCCCGCCATCTTTGTTTGATCATGATTTTTTTATTTGTTAACTATAATTATCTTATTGATCACAATATAATGGTCAACTTGGCGACATACCGTGATTTTAATAACATGGATTATGCTAGGGATGCCAATCAATGACTTGGAATGATATTTATTACTGTGATGCTCAGCTGAAACTATTGGAAGGCAACATGCAGTATCATCTCGACAATTATACTCCGATTAAAGTAAAGGACCCAAGACCCAATTATTGCCCCTGGTTTAATTCACATATACTATCTTTAATTACAGAGCGGGAATACTTTTACCGTAGATTTAAGCATCTTAAGTCCACTACTGCAAGAAACACTTACATTCGAGTCCGGAATGCAGTTAATTCGGCAAACCGCACAGCCAAACTTTTGCGTATTACTCTTCGAAATTTAGTCCTGATAATATTCCTTCTAAAAATCTCTAAAACTGACGGGTATTTGTAAAAGGGAACAAAAGATCTGCAATTTGAGCCCAAATGATCTTAACGTTTATTTTACTTCCAGTCATTTTAGTTCCCCAAACACTGGACGTTTTCCAGAGGTCATTCAAACCAACTGTCATTTCGAAAGTCGTTTTTGCTTCAGGTGTGCAACCATTGAGGAATTGTCTAGGTCGGTCTACTCAATGAAATCTGAAGCAATCGGCCCAGACAATATGCAGCCTAGATTTCTGAAGATTTTATTTCCTCTTATTCATCCATATGCATTAGACCTTATCAATTTTTGCCTGTTTTCTTCTACTTTCCCAGTGTCCTTGGAAACTGGAAAATGTGCCTCCGATTGCTAAGATAAGATTGCGATTTCCATTTAAAAAGCATCCTGAATTTTATGGCTAAAGTGTTGGAGAAATTAATGTGTTGGCAAATACAAAGCTTTCTTACGGATCACAGGCTGCAATCTCGCTGGCAGTTCGGTTTTCGTCTACGACATAGTTGTGAATTAGCCTGCTAAGAGTCGCAACTAACATTCATGAACCGCTTTATAATGGTGATGTCAGCATTCTAGTCCTCCTAGATTTCTCCAAGGCCTTTGATAGCATATGCCATGATTTACTATCTAGAAAATTGGGTTCTTTTTATCATTTCTCTAGATTGGCCAGTAATTTAATTGAGAATTTTCTGTTTAACCGCGAGCAAAGAGTGAAAGTCAATAATGAAATTTCTGATACTCCTCCTATTCTCTGAGGCATGCCACAGGGTTCACTCTTTGGACGTCTGCTATTCTACATTTATTTTAATGATTTTCCTGATGTTCTGCTGGATGTTGAAATTCCACCGTACGCGGATGACGTTCAACTTTACTGCAACAGGCCTATATCAGACTTATGGAAGATTGTGTTGAGCGTATGAATTGTGACATTGGCCGAATTGTAAGATGGTCCAATAACAATGACCTGATATTAAATCTCCTAAAATCTCAGTGTATACTATTTAGCCAAAATATCTTTGACCTCGTGAATATCTTTCCTATAACGCTAAATTGGACCATCCTGCCTTTCATGAGTCAAGTCAAGAATCTGGGAGTTCGCTTAGACAGGCAAATGAAGTGCTGCGGTTATGTCAAGGATTTAATGGGCAAGATATACGCTGGGCTTCGTTGGTTTTGGCTGTCCGCTAGTATAGTATCACGTTCAAAATTAGCCAAATCCCTTCTATTACCGTATTATACTTATGGAAGTATAGTTCTCCTCTAAACTTGACTCACTTTGTTCAAGACGAATTGAAGTTGCGTTCAACAAATGTATTAGGTTTATTTATGGACTGCGTCGTTTTAATCTCGCTATACTTAAAGTGGAGGGCAGTTAGTTTTCTTTATGAGCTAATGCAAACAAAGGAGGACGAATATCTGTACTGTCGAATACAATTTCTCCAACCAACTAGACATAATAAATTACTGTTAATGCGCTATAATAAAACAAGAGTTCTTTCTTCGTTCAAATCCCATGTACTTGGAATGCTTTGGCTTGTAGCGTTAGGGAGATTAGAGTGCGGGCAGCTTTGAGAATGTTTTTAAAAATGCATTTAATCACTAACTAATTTTTTTTTTTAATTTGGTTTCTTATTTTTTTGTTTTTTTTTGTTTGCTCCTTTTCATTACCTTTTTCTTAATATATAAATTAGGTTAAATTGATTTAAATTAAGTTAATTAACAATGAATTATTATTATTAAATATTAACTGTAGTTTTTTACTTTCTACAATACAAGATGTAATTTTTGTGTACTTCTCATGAATAAATATTATTATTATTATTAAAATTGGGCGGCACTAACAGAAAACTGGAAAAATGTCTGAAGTTTTTTGAGGAGCATAGAGTGATTTACACAGTCAAAACATTTTATAAAGTCGACTAAAACCATATTTTTTATTTTATTTAATTACTAGATCTCTAGGTATCGGCCCTTGGTACAAGTCTCCAAGTGCGTGCATTCCAAAGAAAAGAGTAAATAAAAAGATTACTCTTTTGGACTTTTTACCGAGTTAAACTTAATTTCGTTCAAGACAGAATTTTTTGGGATTCTCCGGTATATAGGAAAAGCTAAAAAATGTTCTAATTTGTTATTTCATCACACAACCCATTAATTTTTGGTGACAAGTTTCAAGTCTTGGTTTGACTCATCAACAGGTCCCAAGGTTTCAAATCACCCAATTTCGCTATTTGGGACCTGTTGATGAGTCAAACCAAGCCTTGAAACTTGTCACCAAAAATTAATGGGTTGTGTGATGAAATAACAAATTAGAACATTTTTTAGCTTTTGCTATATACCGGAGAATCCCAAAAAGTTCTTTGTTGAACGAAAGAAAAGAGTGTTTTGTGGGTGAATGTACTGGAAGGGATCGGCATAGGGGAATATTACAACCCTGCTCTATGTTCGACCACCCTATCCTCGTGACTGTCCACAGGATCTAATCTCAACGATTCTGACCATGGGCAAAATCAGGCCAGCATTTCACCTTAAGTGGAATGCTCTACGGTACACGGAATTCGCGTCGATTCCAATCAGGTTTAATCTTGAATTAATAGATTCAGTGTTCAGTAATGATCGAGGCTTTGAAGCTGACACGCATACACTGACGGTTCTTGGAGATATTATTGATATCTCTGGAAACTGTCTAATAAACACTAACACTTCACAACTACACGACCTGGCTGCTTGTGTGCGGAAGAGATTTCGCCAACTTGGGACCAGTGAACCTGGCACTAAGTTGGAAGATGCTTTCGTTCTGAACACACCACCTCACACACACCATTAAGCACACTTACAACACGTGTGCTCCACGACATGCTAATGTCCATAAGACCTCCAGAGTATACAGGATACAATAGATGGCAAACACACCTCGGGGTGAATATGGGCGTGATGGGAGGGATAACTGCAGAGTAGTCTACAGTTGTCCTTCTAATTACAAAGATTCTTATGTAGCATTCAAATTGTTGCATCACAGTCTTATGCATCCTAATCAGTTGTCACATATTGACCGGCGAGTTCAGAGGATTTGCTCAGTTTGTGCTGGTGAAGGAACTCTATTTCACAGGTTCTTCACTTGCCCAGATTAGCAAAATGTAAAGAAACTCGTGCGCAATATGTGTCAGTTGATCCATCAGAACTTCGGCATTACTAGGACATCGTTTCTATGGGGACCGAAGGTCTGTAGTCGGGTGAACTATTTGATTAGCTTTGTGTTAACACTGGTCAAATCTACAATTCACTTGTACTACTTTACGTTTACGGCTTGAATATCTGGCAATGAACGCAGAAACATTCAACTGTACATGGCAACCACTATCGTCGGTGCAGAACGGAGTTCTCGTCCTTCGCTGGTGGTGATAGCAGGCCACAGCATTTGCAACATTAGACCACGAGGCTTCTCCTTGCTTTGGAACCGTTGCAAGTGTTGTGGGAACGACAAGCGCTCCGTTAGAGATACTCAGCTGGAGGGATGATGAGTGCAGTTTGTAGAAGTCTATGATACTATAGGCTACTCTAGCGGGACTCTATAACGGTATCGGGTAAATTTTTTCGTTCGTTCGTTCGGTCTCGGTGCCAAATTTCAAAATTTTTTGTTGAAAATTCGCTCGTTTAGGGAATTAGGTTTTATTAAATTATTTTGGAAATTTGGAACTCTTGGAACTGCCACTTATCCTATCGCCAAAATATGAACAAGTAAAAAATTTTTTGTTTTACATCTTTTAGGCATTGTTCTAAATTTTTGTATTCTGTTATATTGTATCTTTTCAGAATGTAGTGTTAACTTTTTGTTCTTTTACCCTTTAGTGTCTAGTCTGCTTTTGTTTTTGTTTTCCGTATTGACTGTTATGTTTGTGATTTTTTAGATTAGCTAGTGTGTTTTCTTTACATATTGCACAGCATTTTTCACCTATTTTTAAGGAATTTTTAAAAGAGCCAAAGAGCCAACAAATAAATAGCTTATATACATAAAAATAAATTGTTATTAAAATTGGGCGGGATTAGAAGAAAACTAGAAAAATGTCTGAAGTTTGTTGAGGAGCATAGAGTGATTTGCACATTCAACAGATTTGGCAACAATTGTAATTTTGAAGGCCGTATTTTCTGGTCGAATAATGTCAAAATCAGGTGATATCGATTGGCCAACTTATTCGCCAGATTTGAGAACGACCATTTGATTAAACGATTTACATAAAAAATTTATTCCGCTTGTTCCATTCGAAATTTATTCAAGAACAATGTGGTTTGCCCTTCCCTTACATTAATAGTCACCCTGTACCATAGATGGCACAAGAAATAGATGTCGCATGCAGTACCATAAAAGTATACAAAATTTATATGGCTGGATGGTCCATTCCGGTTTGGACAAACAACATTTGTAATGATGTATATGTCGAGTAATTGCTATTAGGTTTGTTCGATGAAAACGCCGTGTAAATTTTCCCCTACAATTTTCCCCAAATTTACCCGGGGTTTTGTGCACTCATCGAACAAGTTTTTAAAACACCGGGTAAATCTAATGTAATGACATTTGTCTGACAGTTCTCTCCTGAATATAATTAATTGTAAAAAGTTATTTATAAAATGGGTGAATACAAATAAAATGTGCTCTAGCTATTTTTCTATTTCTTTTCTTCTAATTTTTGCTTATTTCTGCTCAACAAGTAATTTATATGTCCCAATCAACAACAAATTGCAAGTGACAGTTCTCAAGTGACAACTGTCAAACCATTACCCCGAGAAATTTTTAGTGTAAGCATGGGGTAGCCCAGGTTTTTCAAAAAACAAATTAGTCTAGCCCGGTGTAGCCCGGGGTTTACCCCGGGTTTTCATCAAACAGACCTATTATAAAAACATTTGCTTTCGGCACGCTCTAAAACATGTTATGGTCCATTCCAGAATGCACTATCCATTTCACAATCTGTATACTCTACTCTAGTATACCATGCGACAACTAGTTATTGTGTCATCTATGCCTGTACACATCTGTTTTCTTAATTCAATGACAATAACTGTAGGTGAAAACTGATGTGCTTCGATTGTGATGATACCTACATATGGGGTCCTTCGAAATCCCGGAAAGTTTCTCAATGACTGGTCATCTCGTCTATTCACGAAAAATCAATCAAATATGGAGCCATGTATAGCTTGTACCCAAAATATTATTGGTTTGAGTGATATTACTTTTTCAAGTTTATGGTTTAAGTGAATTGCAGTTCACCTTCTCTCCCTCCTCCCCTTTCAAAGCAAATCGAAATAAAACTTGTGTTCAATCCATTTCTAAGCAGTTAGCACTTAGACGAGAGAGAGATATTGCAACATTGTACCTAGACAAATTGCTTTATTATACCTTCCTCCCAAGTCTCAGTTCACGTCGTCATCGTCTTGAAATTTGAAACGTGATAATCCTCCATCAGAGCTGCCATAATGCTGAAAAATTGATTTTCCACAGCTCAACACGGCTGACTGACTGGGCTGACTGGGCTGACTTGGCTAACTGTAGACTGCGCTGCATGCTGCTCTTTGTGGGTAATTGTTATTGCTTCTTATGGCAACAGTTTTCTTATGTTAGCGCGGCACAAGACCATGGACGTAATTGACATGCGTTTCGCCCGCCCACTGCTTCTTGTTAGCTCCCTGCGCGAAGGTTAATTGAAACTTTTATCAGGAGATTGGTGGTCATTAGCTGGAGTGAGGTTCGACGGCTGCAGGTATACAAATGACGCGTAAACGTGAACATTTCAGATGGTCCGCACAGCGCACTAATGGCGCTCACCAATAGATTTTATTTTTTATGGGCCTTAAATAATGAGAGCATCATGTCAAATAATGTTTACTAATTGTTGAAACCTCATCCAGAAGTTGAGGATATTATAAATGAGCCTGTGCCAAGTCCATTTCAATCACTGAGGAATTTTAAGTGCGCGTGAAAATGTAATACAAACGGCTGTGGAGGGCGATGTAACATCTAAATGCAGGTAATCCGCTTAAAAACTTTTATACCCACATTGTTAGCAAGGTGCTTCCGATTTTATGATTATTGTTTTTTTTTTACCGAAAATCTTTTTTGTAGATATGCATTTATGTATGAAAATATATTGCAAATGCTTTAACCTTAGATAATCCGCCACACTTAACATATTTTTTTCAATGGAGCATATCTACCTCAGAGGGATTAAAGGACACACATATTGGCTAGCTGAGTTTTTATAACAATTTTATCTTGCCAAAACATGGACGTAGATAAGCCAAGTTACAACAATGCACAACAAATTTTAGCATTTTCTTTGTAAATGGAAGGGACAACACGAACTTTTCTTTGCAGACATTGTTGAGCTAAGTTTAAGTTTATCATCACATCAGGTTCGTTTTTTGTAACATGAAAATGTATACAGATAGAAATAAATTTGTGTGTAGAGCATGAACAGTTTTTCTAACAAAAAATGAAAAAATTGGGACTTGGTAGGTATTACAAATTTAAAAAAGACGTTTTCATGCTTATCGTTTTAACTTAAATTTTATCGCCTTTGTATTAAAGACTTTGATTTAATTGGGTGACTTTCAACTCATTTTTTGTATGCATATACACAGCCATGTAATTGATCACCTTGGAACTCGATCATCTCCAAATTGGGGGAAATTTTAATTTTAAAATATCTGCCATTTCCACTGGACCATCTGGATTTAACTTTTTCTCGCAGTTTAGGGTTGTTTTTCAAGAAATTGCATTAAATTTTTGGGATATAGATGAGCATTTGACTTTTCCAATGTATCAGTTTATTAGTAGGGTTTTCCAATAAGAGGTGTTACTTTGATATTCAAAGAAAAATGCCTTTTTTTGAGATAAATGATCGGATCTTTATTTCATTATAAAGAGGAAGGTATGCCGTTAATAATGAAAAATAACATCAGCCAAATGACCACCACGACCACACCTACAGGACCATATCCTTTTCATGAAATTTTCCATAACCAAATCGCAAAGTGGCTGCCCTATCTCCTCGATAACCTCACGAATTCCATCTTTGAGGTCTTGAATCGACGTTGGGCTGTTGGCGTAGACCTTCTCTTTCACGTGGCCCCAAATGAGGAAGTCGCAAGGTGTTAAGTCACAAGATCTCGGTGGCCAATTGTGATCACCTCTTCGAGAGATAACACGGTCCGGAAACATTTCCCATAAAAAATCAATGGTTTCGTTGCTTGTATGGCACGTAGCGCCGTCTTGTTGAAAGTAAACGTTGTCCAGATCAATACCATCCAATTCCGGCAATAAAAAATCAATAATCATGTCGATAGCGCAATCCATTCACCGTAACTGTTGCTTCAGCCTAATTTTCGAAAAATTAAGGTCCATCGACCCCGCGGGCCCTAAACCGCACCAAACAGTCACACGTTGAGGATAGAGAGGCTTCTCAACAATAACTCTTGGATTTTCCGAGCCCCAGATGCGACAATTTTGCTTGTTGACGAAGCCATCGAGGTGGAAATGGGCCTCATCACTCAAGATAACTCATCGATGGAATTCCGGATCATTTTCATGCATTTCAAGGACCAAATCAGCAAAGACTCGATGTTGTTGATGATCGGCCGGCTTGAGTTCTTGTGTTAACTGAACTTTATAAGCCTTAAGACCCAAATCTTTATGCAAAATACGGTGTATGGAATGCCTAATTCCAAAGAACGACGAGAAATGGACAAACCTGGGTTTTCTTCAACACTTTCGGCTACATCAGCAATATTCTCGGCTGTTCTTGAGCGACGTGCACGGGTTTTATTCTTCACATCACTAACTTGTCCCGACAGCTCGAATTTTTCTACCAATTTCTGTATTGCGGTCCGACAAGGTGCTTCACGACGACCCAAAAGTGTTCGAGTTTTACGAACCGTCTCTGCCACATTTTCACCATTTTAATAGTGAATTTTAATAATTTCAATGCGTTGTTGAATCGTGTGTCGTTCCATGTTTATTAATGGCGTAGGTTCTTCTTGTCAAATGTCAAAAAATGACAGCTCCAGAAGTGACATCTACCGAAATAGTGGGCTAATTAAAATAACACCTTTTATTGGAAAACCCTTTATCGGGTTGGTTGGGCGAATAAGAAAAGCTTGTGAATGTGCATCAGTTCTATGTGCAAAACATCTCGACATGAGTTGCGTTTTGAAATCAGTTTTCTAGCGTAAATTTTATTCGATCACATGCACTCGATCATCACCAATTCCGATCTTTTCTCAAACAAATTGAATCCGAGTCTGTTGACTTTGTCGTATTATACTGCAGTTCGATGGCTTAGCTGGATAGAAAAGTGTTATTGCAGTTCTTTAAGCTCAAAAATGAAATAGATTTTTTTCGTGCGGAGGAAAAATTACCCTGAACCGCTTTTATCGGATGCTAAGTGGCTCTGAAAGTTGGCTGTTTTGCTGATGTCGTAACAAACCTGAATAACTTGTATTTAAAGCTCCAAGGTAAAACCAACTTACTATAAGTTGTAATTTATTCCTGCAAATCAAAACATTCAGAGCAAAGCTGATATTGCTCGAAAGTCAGATGAATGACTGTAGGTTTACCCCATTTCAATACAGAAATTGAGGAACAATTTCCAAACAGTAAAAGTCCTCGCGGATTTAAAACAAGAATTTCGAAAGCGATATTCTGATTTTGACATAAATTTAAAGGAAATTCGGCTATTTCAAAATCCATTTGACTGCAACGTTGTCGCCGTCTCAAGTCAGTTTCAAATGGAAATAATGGATCTTCAAGCTAAGGATCATATCAGGGATATATACAAGGAAGGAAACTTGATCGATTTTTACAAATTTTCCAAATTTAAAGCTATTTGCTTGTAAATTTATTTCTATTTTGGGCACTACCTATATGTGTGAACAAACTTTTTTCAGGATAAAGTATCTGAAATCTAAATACAAGGCAAATTTATCGGATGATCACTTGTAATCATTGATAATAATTGATGTTTAAGATTTTAATCTCATCTTTGAAGAAACTCTCCACAAAAAAACACAGTACCATTATTCCCATTAAAAATTGCATGAAATAATTTTCTAATTATATATAATTTAGTCATGTTTACATATATAGTATTGTTGTATCTGCAGTTTACTATAAAAAATAAAATTTATTACTTCTTTACTTATAACAGGATGTTTTAATTAACATATTTACTTGGTCCCCGCAAATGGAATTAAATCCCACACTGGCCCTCGCAGGAAAAAGTTTGCACACCCCTGATCTAGGGTATAATATTATTTGTCTTAGACCAATTGTAACTTTTTATCGTTTTCGATTTAAGATTTAGTTTAATTATTTTTGTATTTTTCTTTCTACTTTTTTTACTATTATATAATTTTTTTTTTTCATTTTGCTTTTCATTTCCTTTAACGTTTATTGTATATGCAAATTTGCTATCTCTTTCAATTGTATGTTATTATGTTATTGGAAAGCTTTCTGTTTGGCTGTTTAGGGAACATGACAAAATCTAGAAAAATTGAAAAAATACGGAAATGACAAAATCAAGAAGTGACAAGTTTCAGAACCGACAAAATACATAAATGTCAAAATTAAAATTATATTCTACAAATACATAAATTATTTAAATTTCACATGAGATTGAGATTTGATGATGGTAGATTTACATTTGTTGAAAGCCTGTGTCATCCAGGATGTAGATCTGATGCAACCCAATTGTGCCCAGTTTATATGCATATGAAGTAAGTTGTGGCATCACCAAATACCAATGTACTAACAACCATCATGAAGAATTCAAACTAAGACGATATCCAGAAAAAATCCAGAAAAGATATTCACGTGCGAATATCTTTTCTGGGTTTTTCTGGATTTCCTCTGAATTTTGTCGCCTCATTTTTTAACTTTTAATATAAGTAAATAAATAAAAAACATGCAATGTGAAGGTATTTTTTATTTTGACATACATATTTGCTTATTACTTAGCATCTTTTGTGATGTTATAAACCTTACAAATGTTCACTGTCTTCCATGTAGTTTGTTTTAGTTGTTGTTG
This sequence comes from Dioctria rufipes, assembly GCA_963924295.1. Lineage (NCBI taxonomy): Eukaryota > Metazoa > Arthropoda > Insecta > Diptera > Asilidae > Dioctria > Dioctria rufipes. The sequence goes on along the minus strand of OZ002742.1, from coordinate 13,183,679 downwards.
ATATAGAGATATATAGATTTTTTTATTTATTTATTTTCATTAAAAAAAAAGCCATGCGCTTTCCTCCACATTACAGCCAGGGTCTGCGCTTTTCTTATATTCATAATTTTTCCTTACTTTTCCACCGAACTTGATCCGTATTTTATAGCCAAGACAAAAGCTGTCGGGGTGAAATAAGAAAAAAAAAACGAATATCAATATTTTATTTACGTTCCGCTGTATTAGTGCGGATACCATTAGTTAATAAACCGTTGCCAACTATGAAAAAAATAGTTTCCCTTGCATTTTTCCTGATATATTTACGAAAAATGCCACGCTGTTGTGGGAACATCTATAACCATGAAAAATTGGTTGACTCATTTAACGAAATCGAACTATAGTTAAAGTTATTAATTCGGCACCGCAATCAATAAAATTCAAAATTTACAAAGTAAAATATTTTTTTTTTTTTTAATATTTTGATCTTTTGACAGCTTCAACTGCTCCGCAGATAGTTGGTGCCATTTTGAGATGAAAAGTATCCCCAAAAAATCTCTAATCTATTAATTTATCAACTGGGATATTTTTTTTTGTAAACGTTCCATCAAATAACTTGAAAACTGTGAGTACCTACAAAAGTAGCACGTGGCATTTATTGATGAGGTTGATGATTTTGTACTACATATTTATTTTGTCACAAGACTTTTGATCGTGTAAATATTGACGTTATCTGTCACTCTCCCTTACTGTTAGATTTGACAGCTGCGACAGATTTTTCAAAAGAAATTCGATTTCTTGTATGTTTTGACGTAAGCTAATAGACACTTTTTTGTTTTGTATATTACTGTTAGAGGAATCATTTTCTATATGATTGTTAAATGTCAACCGATTACTGAAGAAATAAATTTGGGAAATAAAATGAAATAAATTTTTGAAGTGGAAACATTAACTGTACAAAAACGACAAAAATCATAGTACTCAACTCAACACCTATATGAATGCCATGAATGTCTCTACATCGAACGATCCTGATTGTATCAATCTTATCAATTTCGAAGTTATAGTTTCTACCACATAATATGTAGCTGATCTACCATTTAAACTCACAATAATATCAATACATTGCCCCAAAATAGCATACGTTTCAAATAAGAAATGAATTCCATCCGCGTAATACAAAATTAACTGATTTTTATTGTTTACCATTTTAAGTTAAATTAAATTAAGGAAACATCATAGAATTCAATTTATTCCCCAAATCCGCTATATAGCTACATATACAACTTTGGCTTGAATGGATCAATTGCGAGTTTACCAATGGAGCAAATAAGTGAAATTTAATATCAATCAGCAATTTCCAATGACATGCCTCAATTCGACACTTTTCCTTCCTTAAAATAGCACTTCTGCGACATCAGTACGAACATAGATATGTAGTCCCTCGGCACCCCAATATCTATTATCCATCGGGAATAAATTTTTATTGCAGCTGCCAAGTGATTTCAGTTTTATGGTTCTTCTCTACTACTCCAACAAGCATTTTCCTGAGTAAGCTACGTACGAGTGCTTTTTTTTTATTTGATTGACAGATGATTGATAAACTTGATGACATACCGAGCACAAGTATTTTCCACTTCCTAATCTCATCTTAACGAAATTTACGAAAGAAAACAAAAATGTTTTAGTTTCCGCTACCACCGATAAATGGCGGCGGCAGCGCAGCGGGTGATGGTTGTATTAAATAAATTCTCTAATCTAGAAAAAAGAAAACAAAATTTTTTATTGGCTAAAATAATGTCGTCTGGGAGTTGTTAAGATTCGTTTTATAGAGTCCCTGTACCAAATTGGCGATTAGCCTATGATTGGAAAAAATATATATAAAAACAGCAAGTAGTCAGAGAATTCCGATCCCAATCTGTTTGTATAGGTATTTATGAAAAAAAAAGCTAACGTTTTTTTTTATCAATTATTTGATTTTTTGCTTTAGAATTATTATTTTTTATTAAAGTGAAATGTTCTCGAACAATTTTCTCAATTATGTTTGCTGTTAATTTCAAATGAGTGGGGCCCTGAATTTCAGTTCTAAATTCTGAACCGGCCTTTCGACACTGAAATAGCTGGAAAATATTAAAGCCTAGCTTTTCACTTACCAATGTCACCCTAAGTTGACATGGTTAAGATCAAAGAGAGAAAAATTTGGATTTCTTAAAATGAACATCGGAAACAAAATTTAGCTATTGCGCATGATTTCCTTTCTACATCCATTAGCTATGAAATTCCTATGAATTTAAAATGATTTTATTTGAGGGGGTGAACACCTTGACTAGCATACTGGATTATAGGTTCGTGCACATTCCGATGTTATCTGTTGTCTATCGGATTCTTGGTAGGTACAACAGGAAACTAGTAAAACATTTTATTAGAGAGGTTCGTTAAAAATAATTCTCACAAAGCAAGGAGACATTCACGGTTTACAGGCTTTCTTCTTGCTATCTTTAGATGGTGCTTAATGGAGAGAAACTAATTGAATAAAAAAATCAGGTTTTTATGTTTGTACACAATCCGATTTATATTAAGCATATTTTATAATTCTATATCTTGTGGGTGGTATACTAAGGACTGAGTTACAATTCCGATTTATCAGTCAGATTGTGACTACAAATTACTTCTAGATATTTACGTGGTTGTAGTAACGGGTGATAAGTAAAAATCTGCACAATAATGACAGATTTGTAAAAAGAGATCAATCTGCTTTTATTCCTAGTTGTATAGAGGGTTAAAATTAAAATAATTCAATAGTTTACCATACTACCTTGATCAAAAAGAGTTTTAGGAATTTTTTTTAGAAAATTAAAAATACAAGTTTATTCCTCAAAATTGTTTTTGTCCCCTTCAAAGTACTCTACATCAACTGAAACGCAGTAATGATGCGTATTATAATGAATGTTGGGTCAGATTCAGACTCAAAAATCATGTCTTTCGCGATATGTGTATGCGTTCATTTTTTTGCATGAAATTCAGATCTTTGCCACCAGCTTTCTAGCGACACGTCTCAAGCCAAAATAATTAACCAAAGTTTCTGCGCTGGGCCATGGATTACGGGCTGAGCATCAATCTACTGAAAACTGACTTATGCCTATTCACCATTAAAAGGAATATCCCCAGTTTAAACCTACCCCTGATTGGCTCCACACGCTTGGAATTAAAGGACAGGGTGAAATACCTAGGTATTATTCTAGACAAAAAGTTAAACTGGAAACCACACCTCGAAGATAGAGCGAAAAAACTCTCAGAGTGTTCGCAATGTGCCGTAGAGCAGTAGGGAAGAAGTGGGGACTCAAACCGCGGATGATTCTATGGATATACACTATTGTCATCCGACCCATGTTAACCTACGGTTCAGCGATATGGTGGAAAGCAATGGACCTCGCCAATCATCGCAAGATGCTGGAGAAGATCCAAAGACTGTGCCTTCTCAGCGCAAGCGGCGCTTTTAAGTCAACTAGCACCCGGGCTCTAGAGGTTATCCTCAATATACACCCGGTGCAAATACATATCAAGCAGAGGGCGTCGACTACAGCGCTAAGGCTGCATCTTAACCTCGGTTGGCTTCATGGGGGAACAAGGGTTCCACATGAATCCATTTATGAGTTCGTACAGTCTATCGCACCTGGCATTGACAGAGATAGCGACTACCTCCTCGAAACCATGCTGGAAAGTAATTTTGAATATAGAATTCCATCCAGGGCAGAATGGGAATCACATTCCGTATTTCAACCATTGACAAATCCAATTATAATATATACGGATGGTTCTAAGTCCGATGAAGGCACCGGAGCGGGAGTTTTCTGTGAGGAGCCTGAAATTGAGTTCTCCATTCACCTTGAAAACTACTCCACGGTTTTCCAGGCAGAAGTCAAGGCTATCCTTGAAGCGGGAAGACAACTCCTTAACTCAGACACTAGAATAAGGAGATAGCCATCTGCTCGGACAGCCAAGCAGCTACCAAAGCTTTGTCTAAACCATTTATAACATCCAAATTATTAATGGACTGCAAAACCACCCTGAATTCCCTCTCTCGGAATAATAGGGTGATAGTGCAGTGGGTGCCGGAGCACAGTAACATCAGCGGGAATGAAAGGGCAGACGAACTTGCTCGTTTTGGAGCAGCCTAAGAGGAACCTGCCTCTACAGTCGGGATTGCACCAAAACACCTTGTCTCAATCATTTCAAGCTGGGCTGACCGCCAACACAGTCGCCTTTGGTTAGAAGATCCCACGGGTAGGACAACAAAGGAACTGTGGGGTACACCAAATTTAAATCATACGAATAAGCTCCTAAAACTCAGCAAGCCAACCCTAAGAACTCTGATGTCCATTCTCACTGGGCATTCCTCTCTCAGGGGCCACCTTCACAGGGTGAGACCTGTTGATGATCCTATATGCAGGGGTTGCGGAGAGGAGTCCGAAACAGTGACCCATTTTCTATGTCACTGCCCGGCACTCTCAGGAATACGCTACAGAATTCTTGGTTCACACCTCCTGGAAGAGCTGTATGATGCCGGCAAGGAGGGCTGGGAGCCAATACTGAAATTTATAAGAGCGTCCGGTTAGGACCTATAAGCAATCGCGCATGGGTTTGGAGGGTGAACAATGGGCCTTGTCTTGGCCTTAGTTCGGGGGACCTGAAGAAGTTGCCCAAACCTCATAAATCAATCAATCAATCAATCAATCAATTAACCAAAGTTTCTGGAACGGAACCATATGCGATGTTCAAGCTCTGTGCCAGTTCGCTGATGCTTAATTTGTGTTTCCTATCAACATTTCTTTGATCGATAAAAAATCGAAAACACGTACAGAGGCAGATTTACTTAATACGGCGTAACTCTAACAAGGGTTCAAGCTACGAGTATGATGCTCAAATTCGGCTCGAATATCAATGATATATGTGGCAACCTAAAACAAAAAAAGCAACGAACTCAAATCGGGTGACTAACAGCGCCACACAGTGATCACTCCTGAAACTTTTTGATTAAGGTGGTATATGGCCCTTTAACTGTCACTGTGCTTAATTTAGTTTTAATAGTCTCGCAGGATCGTGTATACCGCTTGAGTTGGGCTATGTTTTTTTGCCGGTCAACAATTTTTGTAAACAGCAAAACTTAGCTGACCAAAAAATCTTGAATGTGGAGAGACTGGAAAAAATTCGTGGAATTCATTTCTTTTGGAACAAATATAATGCCTTTGATTCTCAGAAATTCGGTTGTTTGAAGATCTTTTATCAGACCAAAAGACGTAATCATTTTAAGGATGGTTTGCTTTGATGAAAGCAATCAAAATTTTCCTTAAACATAGATTGGTTGACAGCCTGTCCAGAAGAAATCCGAAGAGGTTTTGAAACTCCTTTCTTAGAAACTGCTATGTAAAGCATAACTTTTTTCTGGAATTTCTTCTTGACTTTATATTTTACATTTGCGCGGATATTAGAGAAGGGCTCCTTGAATAAAAATCGTTATTTCTGGGGATCTGTTATTTGCTTCCCGGAAAATAGTTTTCGTCATCCGAAACAAAAAGATTGTTTAGAAAAATGGCGAAGCATCCGCCCGTAGTCCTGTTTTACTTTATTTATTTCCTCTTCTGTGTATTGTGGTGACTTCTGACTTTGTCTAGCTTTAATCCCTAAGTTCTTAAGGGTTTTGCAAATATATGGTTCGCTCAATTTCAAGTTCTTAGCAGCATCTCGCTTACGAACACCGTCTTTATTTAAGAACATTGACTCTACTGGGGTCAGTTTGGCTGTTTGCTTTGGCGTTTATGACAGGCAGGAACCAAGCCGTACTGACGATTATACGGTTCCTGCTTATATGAAACGCCTTCTTTTTGCAATGAAATTTCTTTTTTCAAAGATTTTTCGTTTGCTTAAAGAGTTTTTTTCGCTCAATTCTCGAGCTGCAGACTTTGCAGCAAAACTGAGTCAATTTCAGATTGACTTATTTCGCTATGAATTTTTTTCTAGTCATTTAGAATTTATAATTAATGCTTTTCGACCTGAACCATGATATCTTTCTACTCGCCTTCCCTTTAAAATGTTATAAATAGTTCGTTTACTTTCACCTTCCGTCATAAAATGATTAACTGTAAACTTTTTCCTGCACTCTTCATTGTTTGCAAAAATGCCATTTTAAAAAGAACTAAACATTGTAGGCAGAACAAGTTGCGGAATTATCATAATAACTGTACTTGCTATCTGCGTACTACTATCTTCACGATTTTACTTGTTCACTTTCTGAAGATCAAACTGAGTGCAAATTTTTAGTAATTATTACCCATTAATCAAAATTTAGCCGAACAACAGAGACTACGGTTCGTTCCTTGTTTTGTAGTTTTTTTTACCCAAAGAAGGTAATAGTTTGAAGATGGAGTAAAAGTTTCATCTTCCTTCTCTCATGCTTAAAGTCACTTCCGCTCGCTTCGCTCGACTTTGAAATTTTCTTGTTGCAGTAAGTCCTCCAAGGGATGGTGAGACTGGCCAGAATTTAGTTCTCTATAGCTCAGGAAGTAAGAGTATGGTGACACCCTTCTTTATATTGTCCTATCTTCATCCTGATCCTTGCTCTATTCTAATCTTCCCTTATGATTGATTTTTGGTATATGGCACGAATTTTCCATGTTGTGTATCATGGAAACAGATGGATTCAGTTAAAAGGGCCAACCTCACTACTCTTTGCACCCTTAGCCGAGGCTTACTATAAATGGGAATAATCAAAGCTAATTCAAAGTGTTGATGTTTTTACCAACCGTAGGAAATTAAAAATATCCAACTGTTTGTGATTTATTATAATATGCAGTTTAATTTACTAGCATATTTACTACTAGTTGCAAACGAATTTACTATTTGCTACTTACTACACCGAATTTATATAAGATCAGCACGGCAGTCGAAACTGAGTTTATTTAGTCGAAACAATCTTTCACCAAGCTAACTAGGTCTATCCATATAAATTACATTTGAAAGTCGTAAAATTTTATTTACCAATCTCTGACCACATCTAGAGAGTCATTTATAATTATACAAAATAACGGCGTGACTAAAATTGAGCCTTGAGGAACACCATTTAAAAGCCTGAGCTCTCATAATCACCCTTGACTTACTAAGATCTCTTAATGAAAGAAAGTTCTAACCAGTATTATGGATGTTGAGGAGAGAACAAATTTATATATAGATATAAATTTTCCCAGGAGCCTAGAGCGGTTAACACTGTAGAAAGCTTTGGAAAAAGTAAAGTAAAGTAAGTAAAGTATTTTTACAACTTTGCCTCACTCACACAGCGGGTAATCTATCGCAAGTTTGTAAGAATTGTGAGGTATTCAGATTTAATATGTGAAACACACAGCATCAATCATTTCAAGAAGTGAGGTTGAAAGCTAGTTGGTCTGTACCTGCTTTATATCTGTCTAAATAATTGAACCCCCCCCCCCCCCCCCCCCCCCCCGTCCATCACCAACCTTCTGAAATATGTACCGAAATTTTAGTGGTATAACTTTGAGGTGGAAATATGGTTTTGGCTCAATACAATTCGACTGCAATTAAACTATTTCTACTTGGTACTAACAAACTGAATTTAAAGGACAATTTTCAGTTTGCACTAGAACATGGGCGTTATACCAAATCCTATTACAAATTTAAAAATAATAGTGTGCACCTATATTTCGTCATTCTAACTACCAAATATAGTGGGGCGTGATCCATAAGCTTAGAATTTCCTGGCTAACGCTATAATAGCAATAGTTTGGTACACGAATAAGTTAAACACTTGGAGGTGTAATGCGTATGTAACTTGGAGCAATAACTTCCAAATTTCGGACATCACTTAGCTTGAAGAGATGAACTAAAGTTCTCAATGCTGTGATAAGTACCATTCTGATCTATTCTTATGAGATTCAGTCAATGCAAACGTGGATCTGAGGACACAGCGCTTACTAGAGGGGCACCTGTGTCTACTAATAAAAAAATGGAAGAGGTTTTGAGATCCAGTAAGACTAAAGATCTAACAACTTTGAGCTATTTTCATCACTACTCAAGTATCAGCAGGACATTTAGTGACAATATCAAGATCCTCATACTTATTTTACATACACCAGAAACCTATATAAGCGCTAAAGTTGCAAATGTCATTTAAAATCACAAAATGCAGGATAATCAGAAAATCATTAATGGAACTGGATTACTCTTCTATCTACCTTTAGATTACTTCAATCTTGGTTTCTGTAAGAAGAAATAAAGTTTTGATGGATACAATCCAGTGATTAAATGCCAACCATTTTTTACTACCATTTCAATTAACTACTATATATCAGTCGGGGGTAGCTGTTCAACGGCTTCAGATTTATATAAAAAAAAAAAAAAATTAAAAAAATAAGTAGAATATCAGATAAAATAGATGAAAGGCTTAGATGTTAGATCTTTGGGGATTATGAGCTTTTTGAAGGTTTCATTTTGATGATCATCACCATAGGCAATAACGAAGTCAAACATTTGCTTAGAAAAGCACGCAAAGGTGTAGAAGTTTCGTGTTGTACTCCCGGAAATTTTGCTTATGATGAAAATTTGCACTCCACTGTACTCACCGAACATTGCTTCTACATAAATGTCTATCGGAATGATATTAGTGTCTATTTCATTAATTTAATATAGTTTGGATTCCTCTTTCCTATTTGGACTAGACAGAGAGCTGTGTTTGACTGTATTATCATATATGAAAAATTGAAGAAATATTAATCAATACAAGTGCAAAAAATGTACAAAAGTATAAACGATGTGAAAATTAATAAGTTGAAGTTAGCTGAAATTACTTGTGGATACCCAACGTGCCGTATCTGGTCGAACTATTAACTGTATAGCACCATAATCACTAAGCGCTTGGCTATGTTGTGGACCTGGTAATGTAAAAATAACTGAAATAGCTTGGGAATCATCAACAGATCTAGGACCGATTAATAAGCTTCCTGCACCATTACTACTTAGTGTACCGCCCATTAGATTAGTACCACTGACTATATTACTACTAACACCAGTACCGATTATATTGTTGTTGCTGCCATCACCAACAACACTATCACCTGCTCCTGTTGGTAGACTTGTTGAAGCGCCGCTAGACTCGTTAGGTCTTACATGACTAGCTGGTAGCTGCTTCAAAATCTTATGTAAATGGTGTTTGCTTGTTGATCCCACATTTCTTTCTGCTTGTGTATAAGGCGTTGCAAGGAGAGATTCTGCAGCTGATCCTGGAACACCCATTCCGGAGCCTGCATAAAGATGAAGTACTGGTGGCCTTTGTTTAATTAGTGCCTAATTAGCTCCAGTTCTGTCAGAAAATCCGTAAAATCTTCTCCAAAATCTACGCCATGATCGATTTATGAGATAACACTTGGTGGAATATGTTCTTAGACATCTTTATTTGAGGAAAAAATACTTGCTCCGATTCCACAATTATTTTATTTAAAAAATTGAGTAACAACCTACGCGTTTGGTCTGCTTAAGACATTATCAGGGTTTGCTTGATGTCTTAAGCAGAATCGGAGGAAGTGTTTTTTCCTCAAACAAAGATGTCTACGCCATGATTTAAAAGTCTTACCTGACCATATCCATATCCCGTATGTAATACCAACAGCTATCCCACACAGCACACATGTGTCCGTGGTATGTTAGTGGGAAATCCTGTTAGGATATATAAATTGTCCATGGGAAATCCCGTCTGGTCCCAGTTAACAACTTAGAACATCCCTGGTAATGACGAAGGTCTGGGGTTGAGTTGTCCCTGGTAGATATCATGGCCTTCCCACAGGATATTTTATGGCTGTACTTAAGCACAGTTAACGCATTCAATAATATAAAATTCCCGCTGCAAACGTACCTAGGACGTCTTACGGATCTCCCAGTTTGTTGGCAAGATGTACGAATGTATCTGAGGATATTGTTTGATATAACTTTTATTTTTGGTGGGAAGGCATTTTTACAAAAAAAAAATAATAATGGCTGCAAAGTATATGCACTTGCACAAAACATAAATCCAATATATTTAACACAGGCAAATTGAACTCTAATGACAAAATTATTAAATAACCGGCCAAGTGCGAGTCGGACCCGCGCACGAAGGGTTCCATACCAACGTACAAAATTTAACACTATGCACTTTTATGTGAGAAAATAATGCTGGAATTTGAGAAAAAAATTCCTACTTATGATAATAATAAAGACTGAGAATAAAACGAGGAAAAAACATCCGAAAAAATCATGTTTCTTATATGGGGGCCCCTTTAATTTTTAATTTAATTTTTATTATTTGTTGTTATATCGCCATTAGAATTACACATTCTGTGAAAATTTCAACTGTCTATTCATGAGATACAACCTGGTCACGGACGGACGTGCAGCGAAGTCTTAGTAATAGGGTTCCCCTTGTTACCCTTTGGGTACGGAACCCTAAAAATCACGTTCTGAAATGTACAACTAACAAACTTTGCCAAAACAAGAAGAAATTGGAGAAGCGAATAGAATTCGAATATAGCTACACTCATGTAGCTGGCTTAATCAACACTGTTCTCATATGACTCCTTCAGTACTTATTTTGTTGTTCTGTTTTTGTTCTCCAAAAATGGCACATGGAAGCAACCAAGCAACAAATTAGTGCTTTCACCAAGAATCAGAGAACATACCGAAATAAATTCTGGAAAGGGAAAAACGACTTTCCCATATTTGTCCCAAAATTGTCCTCTACATACATCGCGTATGTATTTGTCTGTAAAATACTGAGAATGTTCCCATAGAGAGTAGTTGTGGGCTATCCCAGAGAATAACTTATGAGAAATTTCTAATAACTCCTAGAAATAAGGTCCTAAGTAAATATTGAATACTTCCCGTTTATCGTGGGAAATCTATGGGATCCGTGTGACAAGAATGGGATGTGCCTGGATCATTTTTTGCTGTATATAAAGCCATAAAATATCATTAAGACTGAATAAGGTGGTTTTGTTTTAGGGATCAGATATATATGAACTAGGGCATGCTAGAGCTGTTATCCAATCTTCAAAGAATGCCGTTTCATGGAGATAACATCCAATTACTATTGTAGGTGGAACTGTATAGAGTTCACTGAAAATTCCAATTCTAATCATCAGTTTTTTTGACTTATATGCTTTTGAACAGGCACCAACACCATATTAGGATATCCATCGGGGTGTCGAATAATATTTTACCTTTTCTATTACTCGCTAACGCTGCCCTATAGTGCTAAATCCACCTATAATGTGCCGACTATTCTTGGAGCATTCCTTATATGTTCGCAATAAGTTTCCATTTGTTAGTTTCATTCATGAGATATTTCGGCTGTTTTAGTTAGCTTAGTTTGGATTCGAAGAATTTCCTGGACTACCAATTTCACACATCCGAAATTGAATATGATTGGAGTTATAGATCTCTTCATTATTTCTGTCTCTATCATAATTGAACGCAATGTCACTAGACAAGATCTAACAGATTAACCAAAACAGATTATTATAAACACGTTAGCCCAACGAACGGATAGTAGTAATCTTACGCATTTATTTGGACGGCCATCGACTAACCTTGCTTAGTTTATGTATGTAATAAGGAAATCCTTTTCGATGGTAAATACACTTCGCAAACGACGTGTACTTGACAGCCCAGCAGCATAGGAAGGGGGGGGGGGGTAAGAATCAAGTGCAAAAACCCTAAGAAAGTATTCGAATCTCAGATTACTTCGCATATTTCTTGCTTCATCAATCTGGAAGATATGTTCAGCAACACCTGCGAAACCGGTCCAACTGCTCATGCGTCGCAATTTTGCTCTATTTTATTGCTCGGATAGCCTGGAAAAAAAGTGCCTCATTGAAATTATCTGTTTTCCTTGCGTTCCGCGCTTCTCGCTGTAGGCAGTCATTTATAAATGAACTAATAAATTACCCACTTCCTGGTCAATCTTAAAGGAATCGTAGGAGATGCCTTTAGTCAACCTGCTAAATGTTGAGAGAATGCCAGTAACTTTTAATGATTCTTTCTTATTAAGATCTTCTTACACAACACAATTTTCAGCCAGCGGAGACTAAGATTATCGGTTTACGCAAGCGTACAGGGAGAGAGAGAGGATTTTTCTTCAGCATAAAACAAAGGGTGATCGAAAGTCAAATGTGAGATTATCTCGTGTTTTTTTTTGTTTTTTTTTTGTTTCATTTTAGTTATACAGATTTACCTTGTTCGTACCCAAAATTTGCAGACTCTGTTCACACTTTGCGCTTAACGTCCTTGAACTGATCTTTGCTGCTATACGCAGTTAATCCGAAAACCATAAATCTAATTTCCGTTTGATTTTTCATCTTCATTCTGTTTCTGTTTTTTTTGCTTAACTACCAAACCAAAAAACTTTTGGGCAGCAGCAGATTATATACATTGAGAGCTCAAATGAAACTCTGAAACCCAACTGGGTCTCATAAATTACATATACGGCTTTGATGTGACTGTGCAACTGGTGGCTATCGGATCTTAATCCAAGCTCTTTAGGCTTGGCCAGGTAAAGTAAGTGTAAAACCGATGTCATTAGGAACCTGTTCTTTGTGTGCTGTTGTGAATCACAAAAAGGTTCAGAGAAACGGGAATGCTTAACAGATCAGAACTTGATGGTGGATTGCATTGGGCGTATAACAAAAACAAAAACAAAATAATAAGAAGGAAGGCATCTTAAAGAGGTATTACAGATGGTTTTGCAAGTTATTTTTGCCATGTATACACTATAACCTTTCATTAGAACTCCTGTGATATGTATGTGTGCCCCACGGGTTGATTCGGTTGCGCATTATGTAAGTGATTTCATGCTCAGTATAAGCTCTAAAAGCGGGGGCACACGCCGAAGGCATTCAAAGAAAAGTTTCAATTTAATATCAAATACCTACTCTCGATGCGTGTTAATGTTGATTATGAACCAGCACCAGCACCATATTTGTACATGATTTTATTTATTTCATGGTTATCAAGAATAAAAGGCTTGTTGAGCTGAATTGCACTTTATGAAAATTGACAGCTATGTATTTAACTTACCGGCTTCGTTTTAATGAAAGACGGTGTTTCTAAAAAAAAACAACGAATATGATGACCTTCTTGGAAAATTCAAAGCAAAGGAATTTTTTCTTTCATTTCGGAGTTTTTTTTTTTTTCTTATTCAAAGTGGTACTTCTTGAATATAAATCTATCTGTGAAGATAGCTACAGCGAATATATCGGTCAGGAAATTATTTGCAGCAATTTTGATAGTCGTACAGAGTGAGACAAAATGTCAAAACGGGGTTCAAAAATTTAAAAATCAAATATTGAAAAAACTATATTACTATTATTTTGAGAACATTTGAAATTGTATTATTATATAAATATAAAAAAAATATTTTTAGTTGTTCTGTAATTTATGTCAATGGCTGAAACTATGGAAAAAATTTAAAATATTTTCATTATTTTACTGAGAGATTTTTTCCCCAACATTTGGAGCAAACTTTTTTTTTTTAAATCAGAGCTTAGGGGCAGACCATTTTTTTGTATAGTTTTTCCAAAATCTTTTTGTAATTCTATTCAATTTATCCCAAATTTTCGATACAGTGCTCAGATAAAAACATTATTTTTAAATTAAAGTGAAAGCCCATTTTAGCCGCGACATAAACAGACATGAGAGATGTCTCAAGCGATGGATTTATTTTATAAAACAATGTTTATTTCAATTCAGCGGGGAAAAGATTTGGCAACCGGATGCAGCTCAAGCGATTTTTTTTGGGTTAAAAATTGGAATTTTTTACTTCTAGTAATTGCGCGGAATTGGTGAGTCATGGAAAAATGTTCACAAAAGGAGCACTAATGACCATTGAAGAAAGAACTGTAAAAATATATTCAAAATGTAGTAACTGGTGTGTATGTGGACCAAGTTCATGAAAATTGGTTTTCCGGCTGCAAAAACCTCCCGCGAAAGTTGTCTAAAGGTCGCTGCACACCTACTGGCACAGCACAAACTGGCACAGTCAAGCAAAATATTTTTATATGAAACAAAGTTAGCTAATTCACATTAACCGGCACCGGTAGATACCGGCACGTAACGGAAACTTCATTGCCGGTCGCTATCGGTGTCTAGAAACCAGACCGGCATTTGTCGGTTGCTGGTCTAGTTTCGAAGCTAACATGGGAGCACTTTTCTATAGTTTTTTCTCGATATTTGCCTTAATTGAAAGTATCCTTTAAGTTTTATGTCGTTATATGTGAATAAGAAATGCCGGTGCCCGTCGATGCATGTCTGTGCCGGTTCGTGCTGTACCGGTAAGTGTGGATCGAGCTTTAATCGGGAAAAAAATACAATTCAATTCAATTAATCGACGAGCCCTCTCCGAGTATAGGGGTGTGGAAACTAAAACTTTTTCTTAGGACATAATGGCAGAAAAATGTACATCCAGTCCTCGAGGCTTCCTCGAAGCGTTGTCAAAATTTCCAACACGGGTTTTTAAATGATGCAACACAAAACCAAGCCATCAGCTAGCCTCAAGGCCTAGCTGCTAAACGCGCTTTGCTCAATGTGGAAAACTTTTGTCTCTCAGGCCTACTTCTGTCAAAAGATGTACTATCAAAATTACAATGATAGCACCGATCATTTTGTTTTCATTTCTCTGAGGCAAGCCTTGAGGCGAGCTGCAAGGAATCCTGAGAGAGGCCAGGCATGAGGCTTGCTTGGATGGGTTTCTGCCTTAAGGTATTCGATTTTGTACTTGATTTTCCAAATTGTACTAGATCAAACTGTGATCCCCGAAACCTACCCCCGTTTAATTTGGCAGCCATACCGCATATGTACGGTTTTTGTTGATAGTATCGAAAGCCACTTTGTGAACTCGAAAGGGTGTATGTAAGTAGGCCGCGATCAAAGTAAAGCAAAAAGGTACGAAGATAGTTATTAGACAGCTAGTGAATTATTAGTTAGTATTAGTTGTAAAAGAAAAGATTTCGATTTTAACGTTTTTGATTATCCAATACTTATGATTATAAGGTTTTCAAAATTTATAGAAGAAGAATGCACACCAGAGATAAACCTATGAGGTTGAATACAACAAGAGGACGATTCAGCCTTTTATTGATGCACTTATTCATGGCCAAATTTTAATTTACCCTTTACAGAGTCTGCATATCTAGGTTGACCAGTCTGTACCCAGTCAGTGTACCACAGTATCCAGGTGGAATCTTTTGGAAGGAAAAGATTATGAATTCAGATTCCACCTCCTGTTCTCACTCTACTATTGACGTGTACAATGCGTCGAAAAAAGGTCAACTCTGCAGACCAGTTCCTGTGAGGTTACATCCTCATCATAGGACCATAATTCGCTATATTCCACGTTCAAGATAGTTCCTGCAGAATTATCTTCGAGTCAGCTTCGACAGTCATAGGGTCAGTTCAAAGTTGAGTGATGGACATAATTGATTTGGCATCAAGCGATCAACACATCATCCGCAGTGAGTGGTAGCACACTCCATTCGGAGTGCCACACACCCTTATATTTACATCGTTACATTGCTTTTTGGCTAGCCTGTCCCGCACTTTGTTACTATTACCAGCGCTACAACAGACCTACAAATCGAGATTCCGAGAACTACAGAGGACACAGGCGCATCAGGCATCAAGGCTACACATCTGTTGGAAGGCAAAACTACCTAGCTTTTCTTCTCAAACACATCTTGTGGACATCACTATCTTGCAGTGTATCAGACGTCTACTTCCGCTAGAGTGATTTGTTACGTAATTTACAGCATTCACATGACTTCGCGTCAGTCTAATGATACGTGCATAACGCGGAAAGGCGAGGCGAGGCGAGGCGAGGCGATATCAAGAGTTTTTTTTTTTTAATATGAGAGACACCTCGAGGTATCTCATTCGAGAATGAAATTTTTAATTTCTTCGCGAGGTGCAGCACGCTAATTTTGATAGCTGGCATATTCTTATAGGTTTTTTCATTGATATAATTAACGGATTCTTTACTAATTTTCATATTTTGGAAGAATCTATTTACCAAATTCCAGACGTTTCGTATTTATCGGGTGGTAAGTCAAGTAGAACAGCGGAAAGTACACTAAACCCTTGTTCACGAGTGCGATACGATATTTGCGATATTTTGGTTTCGTCCTGTTTTACCTATAGATCTATCTGCGATTGATTTTTATCGCGCGATACGTTCACAAGGTTGACAGCGGCTATAACTTAATTTGTTTTGGTTTTGTGGTGGCAAAAAGATGTTATTGTGAACTTTATATATATTTATATTTTTATATTGATATATTTACATATTACAGTAAATTTCGACATTACTGCGGAACTGTAGCACTCGAGTACAAATATAAACAAACATAAATGTTGAGGTTAAGGAGAAAATCGCACCAAATTAAGAGCATTGCTGCAATAAATTTTTGTATCGCAGAAAAAGTAAGCATGTTCAGCGACAACCACATTGCAGCAGCCAATCAGAGCTCTGTCGGATGCGATAAATCGCGCTAGTGAACAAGCCATTATGTGAAAAATGCAATATAGTTGCATTACTTGGCAGACACAAAATTTCTTCTTCAGAGTCTGATGACATAATTTATTGTTTCACTTCGCGATTTACCACGAAACTGAACACTTTACTGTGAACACTACACCTCGTGGTTTATCTTCACTTCGCCTCGCTCAAGTGCCTAGCCTAGCCTCACCTCGCCACGTTGTGTACGTACCCTAACAAATAATTGGTGCATAATATCTAAGCATTATTAATAAAATGTGTTTAGAGTATTATAATGCATAGGTTAACATATCTCTCATGTTTGCTGATGTCGGGCCTAAAGTTGTATGAAAAGTAGGCATTTCCCTTTACACTTCAAGGATGTGAATGTTTTATAGGACAATTAGGAGCGACAAAAAATTAGTCATGTCAACTTTCACTACAAATTTGGTAAAAGATACTTCTACAGACTGGGGTCACCATGGATTTTTTGTTTTAATACAAATAATGTAGAACGATAATTTATTACCGGATTTTTACGTTCTCCAACAAGAAATAAGTACAAAAGCTAGAATTGGTCTAAGACCAATTTTTATGATACCCTAGAGATGGATCCCGGTTTGTAATTTCGTATGGTCACCCATCAGCGCAAGATTGATTTTTGAAGTGGTTTTTGAATATGTCTCTAGAATGGTTCATCGAACAGCAAAAATGATTATAACCAATTTTATAGGATTTTATATTCTGAAGAAGTTTTCAGTACAATAGAAATGTGTTGGATTGATCGTTTTCACAGTATACGTAAAAAAACATAAATTTTTATATGGCAACACCAAGAAGGGGTTGCCCGATTTGCTTGAAATTATATTAACTATTTTTATGAAAATACTATGCACAAAATTTGGCGGGTTCTCAGGCAGTGTCCAAATATGTAGTGAAAAATTAAATTTGTATAGGGCAACCCTACAAACGAGTTAAAAGCTCATGTGCAAAATTTCAGCTCTCTAAGTACATGCGTTCTCGAGTTATCTCGAGGACGAACAAACAGACGTTTGAACAGACAGACGGACATTCAAAAATCAAAATAACTTTTAATTTTATGCATGGGTGTCCAATCCATTTTGCTCTACCATCATTATTTCTAGGTGTTACAAGTGGAATGACAAACTTAGTATAACCGTTATATTTCATCTAGGGTATAATAAGAAAATAAATAAATAGAAAATTTTTTAAATGTAAATGTAAGTGCAAAAAGTGAATTTATTTGTGAATTAACCAGAAATTCACTTTTGAGTGGCGAGTGGGAGAGCGTAAATCTACTATAACTAATTTTTTCAAAGTTTACTAAATTATTCATTTCTGCTATCGAAGGCGGAAAATCAAGTCGATTGCATTTTTATGGAGTTCAGTATAACTTTCGACAGAATCAATAATAAAATGTTTAGTTCATAAGTTGATCGTTCTTGATTATCCAATTATTTTATTTCTCATTTGGTTTTGTTCTAATTTATCTGATCGCAAACAGCGACATTCATTCTCAAGAAAAAGATAATACTTCCGGTGTTCCTCAGAGCAGTCATCTCGGTCCACTTTGTTTTTTTTTTACAATTTACATCAATCATGTACCTCAGATTCTGACTAATTCCAGAATAATTTATTATGCTGACGATGGCAAAATTATTCGCATTGTTTTTAATGAAATTTTATGAAATTCTAAACTTCGACTTATATACTTTTCATAAATGGTGTTCTTCAACTCAATATTATTAAATGAACTGCTATGCCCTTTTCTCATAAAGGGAAGCATGAACTAGCCTTAGTAAACTGAAGATTTCGATATCTTCCTTGAAAGGCTCCTTTCCTTCGAGGATAATACAAATGCAATCGCTGCCAATGCCAACGCTACTCTGGGTTTTATACAGAGATGATAAAAGAACTTTGATGATCCGTTCGTAACGAGAGTTAAGCTTATCTTGGAGTATCATTGTTTGGTTTGGTTTCGTCTTCTTTCTATGTTGTCGACATGAATCGCATACGGGCTTTTCAGCTGGAGATTCATTCATTGGGACAATCCGGTTATCCTATCTCAATATGAAGCTCGGTTTAAACTCTTTCCATCGAATTCTCCAGACTGCCCCGCTATACATATTTTTTCTTTTTACTTGTGCTATTGTGAGCGATCCATCATCTGGCCAAATATAGGTAGTCCATTTAAGATTAGAAAAAAAAAATAACTAAAAATCATTGATTAAAGTAGATAGGTGCTTTCGAATTCACATTAAACCTAAAAACAATTTCAAACTCATAACTAACTCCGGACAAATACCTACACCTACACACTTCTCCATATTATCTCGATAATATTAATTGAAAATTTTCAAAACCTTCATCTCTTCCCCTCTTAAATCAAATCACGAAAAATTATGGCATTTACATTCTCAGTTTATTACCGAACTCTATAGTCCGTAGTTAAAGGGGATGGTGAGGAGGGGGAAGGGGCATGTAGATAAATTTTCTTTGAATCCACATCTTTCACAACTATGAAAATATGAAAGGCGAAAGCATAGAGTCACCTAAAAATCTGGTCGCAATAAATACACTTTTTGTGCCTCATGTACTTTAGTAACTGCACCTGGAACATATTTTCAAGAAGAAATATGTCTCCGGGCACAACAAAACAAGTAAACAGAGCTTCTGCCACCACCCTATCCTGTTATGACTAATTACAAGAAATTTATTTTCACCTCTTCTGTTGGACAAAAACACCCGAACCTCCGACGAACCCCATATGAATCATAGAGCTAGAGTGAATGTGTGTTTGTGTGAGAGAGAGAGAGATAGAGAAAGTAAGAGTGAGAGTGAGGTTATAGGAAAAACGAAGGCCTTTGCCAGCGACCGTTAATTATTGTACCGGGAAAATTCAAAATGCACTTTTTATTAGTCTTAATTTGAAATTCAATATCGGTGGGAATTGTCGGTCTTCTTGGAGCTCCTGCTTTTTAGTATACATAATAACACTTTCTCCTGCAGGAAGAAGCTACCGTACGCTACCCGGCATCCCTATTCTATTCATACACAACCAGGCCAGGTCCGTCGTAGATAATATAAGTCCCACATGTTGGTGTTCAGGACATTAGTCGTCCCTTCAAAATGCATCTGTATGCAGTCGCAAGTCAGTGTTTTCAAACTTAAAGTGCAATTAAACTGATTTATGCCAACATTTGTGCAAACTAATGCATTTTAACTTTGTTTATTGCACTTTCATTTAATTACGAGTGTGTGTAGCATTAAGTAATTATGGTTTCACAAGTAGTACAGCCTCAAATTAATGAAATTAAGTAAATTGTTCTATGCAGGACGATAGTTGTATGTATGAGGGTGTGTAGAGTTAGTCCTGCTTTATGATTTCATGAGTTCATGTACCCACCTTTACTACTTACATTGATTTCTTCTATATTAGGTATAATCTGAGAAAAGGAAAGGTAACTTCTTGTACTTAAGTGAATACTTTTGGAGATATATCGGAAAATTATGCGATACTACTAGCAAAATGAGCTTCTAAATATGTTGTGGCTTTGATAACAGACTTTTATGGTTAGCAAAATAGGACTGCTGGAGTCCTCTCTTGATTTATCCTCTCTTTTGGAAATGTAGCTCCAATTAAAGCACAAGAAAAGCAAATATAATAAGACAAATAAATGAGGTTAGACATGTTCATCCTTCCAAGGGAGAGGGATTGGCCCGGATATGGAAATACAGGACGCTTATGTGGTTAAAAGGATCAGAGCCCCTTGTTTAAATAATTGAATAAAACAAAAATGTTATCATTTAGCAGACTTAGAAATATCACCAATAAGTACGATGTTATATTTTGTTATATGTTGTGAGTAAGTAAATGCTTAGATTGCCATGTGACGAACTTTCTTCTCTGCAAAGGTACGGATTATTTCACTATATTCCATAGACTGTATTATTTCTGACTCTATGTGCAGCACAAAGAGTGAATTGAACCTGATCTACTCTATGGTGACCGTTTTGCCGAGCAGTTTGACCCTGGTGTATGTATACAACAACATCCGGAGCGCTCTTTTCAAATTTGAATAAATGTCCAAAAAGTCCTTTTTAGGATATACTTGTACAGCTCCACGGCCGATAACTGTTTTCCCCATGTAGTCTCAGCAGACCACAGATACAGACACTAGTTTTTTAAAGTCCTCCATAAGTCTCCTGGATAGAAGGCTTTCTTTCAAGTTTGGTGCGTCCTCGGGAATATTTTGAGATTTCAAGGTATGCACTTTCATGAGAAAATCAAACTTTTTACTCAAGTTGTCGTAAGCAGAACCAAGGAGGTGGTTCTGCAATCAATTTGTAGAGAATAACTATGAGAGCGGTAACTCTTAATCCGTCCCTGCCGGATAGTGCGACTTCGATCTCGTTTCCTTTTACTTTAATTGAGAATTTGCTGGGCCCAAATATTTGCCGCCCTTCTCTACCTATTGCTAAATCCGCCCCTGTATGCACGAACATATCCTCCATGTTAGGTCCCCCTGGTAGGACATCCCAACAAGGTTAGGCCGCTATGCAACTGTCTAGTTTACCTGGAGAGAAGTTCACCTTCGTTCGGGGAAGGATTCATTCAGGAAACTTTTCGGTGCAATGTTTGTAGCTTGTATGAAAATCTATTATCACGAGATCGAGAGTATTCAGCGTAATTTATGATCTGATTTTTAATGTGTTTGTGTTGTGAGAGTAAGTTTAAGCGAAATGTGCCTACGTTATCATCATATACGCGATCATCATATTAGTAATAGGGCAGCGCTCTTTTAGGACGACAGGAATGGTCGTTTTCAGATCTATTTGACATCTATTTAACAAAGGCATGTTATAGAGTGGAGCACTTATTTTGAACACCCAAATGAACAAAACAAAAAGTTAACTTATATTTAGTTCAGTTCAGATCATAAATGGAGTCCTCAATTTTAGATCTGAATGATCATAGATATTAGATATATAGATAGATGCAGGAAATTTATCGCAGCATCGGTATAATCTTTCTCATGTTGTTGGTTTTATTTTCCACTACTAACAACAGAAACGTAGCAAGTGATTAATGATTTCACTGGTATTCCACCTTAAGATAAGGTGTAGTGAATTTGTAATAATTTAAGCTCATTTTCAAAATCCTTGACAAATTCTTCATTAAACGAAGGATGACCTTCACCAGTCCAAACACTAGGTTTGAGAAGTACTAATGTAAAATTTCCTCTACAATATGGTGGATATTTTCCAAGGGTTTTGTGCACTCATCGACTCATCGAGTTTTTTTTTTTTAAGTTAGGGCAACCCTAGTGTAATCTGACATTTCCCTGACAGTTCTTCTGAGCATAATTAACTGTGAAAAGTTATTTATATAATGGATGAACACAATTAACATGTGCTCCAGCTATTTTTCAAATTTATTTTCTTATAATTTTTGCACATTATTTTCTTAAGAAATATTTTTATATGCTGGAATCAGAAACAAATTTCAAGTGAAAGTTCTCAAGTGAGAAATGTCAAAGTCTTACTCCAAGACATTTTTAGTGTAAGTTCAGGGTAATCCCGTGTAGCCCTAGATTTAAAAGAAAAAACAAGATAGCATAGCAGTAAAGTGACCTAGGTTTACACGGTGTTTTCATCGAACAGACCTACCTAATCTAAAAAATCTGCCTTTGCCATAGTAGAATATAAAATATCATGTGTACCTACAAAACGATGGAGAGCTTTCTGCATAGTTTGTTCATATAAACATAAAACATAACTGGAAGCAGATCGAAAATTCATGTAACAACACGCAACTAAAAATACGTCTGTAACATTTTGACCATTTTTACTTAACTCACAAATAGATGTCGCTATAGATTCTATGTGATTTTCTCATTGAAAGCGCTCTGCAGACATGTTACTGTAGTTGTTTCCTGCACTGGGATACCGCATTATTTTTTGAGTGTGGGTACTAGGTTACCTAGGTACTAGTTTTCAGAACTTTATTGGTAAGTATTTCATAATACCGACACCTGTATAGTTAAAACCAATTTGTTATCCTCTACTGACATCTGTATTTGATTTTTTACTTTACTGCATGCACAAGAATCCACTGAAAGCTTCGAACATTTTTTTTGTTTTCTTGGGGATTTCCCTATTTTGTTTTTAAGACAAATTTTGGCTTATTCAGAAAGTATGATGATGACGATGCTATGATAGTTCCATTCGAAGCACATATTGCAATAGCAGTGAATTTTAACGATAACATTTTATGTTTGAGAGAAATATTCGTAGAAGTAAAGGAATATTTCTTGCAGAACGCTTTTTATCTCCAGTTTGAACCTCGAGAGTGTCAGTCCATTCTTAGGCTCTCTGTTGTTGATACATATTAATCAACGGTCAATTATTTTTAGCCATTTATATGATAAACAGTTTATAAAGGAAAGCCAATTAGATTTGGCATAAAATATTTAGATGTTAAGCGCTGCAATGGGATGTTGCTATTATATAGGGAAACGAAATATCTCAAGCACGGAAATTAAAGCGTCCCGTTGTGATATCCTGTTAAGTATTAGCAACTATAAAGATGTAAAATTCTAAAGGAAAGTAGGTAACCGGAAAAGGTGCACGACGGTGTCAAAGTGGGTTTCAAACCCACGACCTTCTGGGGATGGTTATTAGTATGCTTACCGTGACCATTATGATGTTTACTTCAAAAATTATTTCGCAATGCTGCTGACAGGTACAGGCTAAATTTTGATCTTTGTAGTTATTACGTAAACAACTTTAAAGAGTTGGATGTAAGCAGCCACAGGGTCAAAATGTCCTCCGAATATGTCTTAAATCCTAATATCCTATTCCCCTTTTGATACTTACCAAGAACTTAAAGGAGAATGCCCATTTAGGACCGACACCTCCAGACGTGAGAGATGTTTTAAACAATGCATTATGATACTCTGAGCATATTTTATTAACAATGTTTATTTCAAACGGGGGAAGGTTAGGGGGAGGGGTCAAAGTTTGATCTAGTACATTTTGGAAAATCTAGTACAGAAACGAGTTTTTCACATCCTAAAAAGAAGTTTTTATATCCACACTCCTGTCCTCGGAGTTTATAGCCATCCCCGTACTCACTTTTGTAGTATTTCCCTCATTTTCAATCGACCTGAAGTACTAGATTTTTCGCACCATAGATCGCCTATAACTCGGTAGGGTTATATTCTATCGGAAAACGGGTTTCACTATTCCCCTCAGTTCATTACCAGCTATAATTACATAGTAGAAGAAAACTTTTCTCTGCATAGTTCTAGGGTAAGGGGCAGAACCCCTCGGCGAGCGGAAGGTGCGTTATAATACGACATTTTGCATATCATATTAAGGGCCTCGCCAATTACAATCAGATGGTGTACTTTCTTTCCAATCCGGAAAACTGTCTCATGACGTTTTTGCCGCCGGAAAACCGATTTTCATGCACTTGGGTGCCATACACTCCAGTTATTACATCTCGCATATATTTTTGCAGTTCTTTCTTTCATGACCGTTAGTATTTTTTTGTGAAAATTTTTCTCATTGAAAGTCATTTTCCACGACTCACCAATTCGGAACAGTCACGAGAAGTAGAAAAGTTTACTTTTTTTTTTTACCGAAGAAAGTATATCAAGCTACAACCGATCGACAAAGCTTTCCCCGCTTAATTGAAATAAATAAACATTGTTAATAAAATATGTTCAGAGTATCATAATGCATCGTTTAAGACATCTCTCATGTCTGGAGGCCTCGGGCCTAAAGTTCTACGAAAAATGGGCATTCCGTTTTGTTAGACTTTCAATTTTTGTATGTAAATAATGCCCAAAAGTTCGATCCTCTCATAAAGCTTTATCTCTAAATTATTTATTGAAGCATAATCAAATTGAGATAGACATGTTCACAAAAAATTAAATGAAGATGTTATTTCACCTCGATGTGTCAAATAGAAAATTTATATTTACGGGAGTTACGTAATATGTCAAATAGAAAATTTATATTTCCTCCCCAGTCTCGGTTTTTTATATTATTTCCGAATGATCTTTTCCAATTTAGAAATTTACTAATCCTCTAGTGTGCATGTGTGTGTATGCTTAATCTCAAGTCTTAAGTAAAAATAATAAATAAATAAATCTGTGAACACCTGTTCATACTTTGGAGTTTATTCTCCTTAAACTATTTCATATGCAAAGAAGAACACATTGAAAATAAATATTCCAACCGATATCTTCTACATATGCGCACAGCTCTAAAGATTTATACCCTCGACAACCAATTGGTCCCCAATAAAATCCAGAGACATGAGAATAAAAATTCATAGAACCCCCCAAGTATCCATGTTAAATTTAGAAAATATTAAAAAAATCTTAAGACATTCTTTCTGCGCCAACCACAAATAATGTCCAACCATAATTGATGGTTGTTTTTTGGTTATGGTAATAATTTTTACCCCAAGGTAATTGGGATTTGTAAGAATGTGAAATTTCTTGCGATTTCTGTAAAAAAAATAATAACATCACGGTGAAAATTCAATTGAGCCCTCAACACCAAGTCACCAGGTATATTCACGGCATGTAGGCTCCTCTTCTCTCTAGAATTCACTTTCATGTGGCGTCATCTATGTATTCTCCCTATAAATTGGTAATTAATATTCATGCTAGTTTCTCTGATCGCTACATTATATTTGGTTAGAGATGTGTCCATAACTGAGAGTTGCCTTTTATAAATGGACTGGGAGTCAGCTCTAGCACTCCCATCTCACACGTTCTTGTGAATTGTTTAGTGTGACAGAAATAGACCCTCATAAAAGATGACAGGTAATCTGGGATACCTTATTTATGCCCCATTTCATCTTATTTCAGGGATTAGGTATGATGTCAATTCCAAAGTTTATGGATATGGGAAGATATTTTGGGTACATTCAAAGTCAATTCGGAGAGATTTTATTTCCTTTTAATTGACATCGGCGCATTGAAAGGATGAAATCGTATAACCAGAGGAAATATAATATTTCAATGTTGTATAGTGGAAATATATATGTAGGTCTGGTTACTTCGACTTTTGAAACCATATATATAAATAAATAAAATAGTAAAGTTACTGCCTACAATGTGGGGAACAATGTATCTTTTGTATAATAATAAAAGAATAAGAAAAAAGAATGCCTCCGACAACTATAATGTATTTAAAAATTTGGATTTGAATGGGTGCTTAAAATAGGATCTTCATTTGTTTTGTCTAAAAATAGAGAAAAGGGATGTCCGGTTGAAAAAATGGTTAAGATGAGATATAAAGAATTGATGGAGATATTGAAAGTGAAATTTTCTAGTTAGTTTCATGATAAGTGTGCTTCAAGCTATTTGATCTAGATCAGCGGTCGGCAACCTTTTGTATAACAGAGGTCAGAATAAGATTTATTTTCTCTCCGTGGGCCGTAGTAATTAACTGACACATTTTTGTTACTTATATATATATTTTTTTTCAGAAAAAATAAAAACCGTATTAAAACAAAGTTAATTAAGTATCAAAATTCTTTCTTTTATCATTTATAATGAATTACAAAGAAATGAGAGAATAAGTAAGTATTAATTACAAAACAATAAATATAAATGAAAACAAATTTTAATTAATGCGACTTCTGGTACTGTATAGATTTTTATAGCAAAACAATATCCGGTGCGATTTGTCTAGTGCTTAAATGAAAGTTGTCTTCCAAACGCGTATCAGTTATTGAAGTTCTGTACTTCGATTTTAGATACTTCATTTTGGAGAAGAGCTGTTTACAAAGATATGTTGAGCCAAGTGATGGCTAATTTATATTACTCGAACATGCGATTTTACGGACAAAGTGAGTGAGAGGGTCTTATTACTTTGCACTATTAAAAAAAAAAGAAGAGGTGAAAACAATATTTCCCACTCTTTTATAGCGAAGTGTCGCTTGTGACATTTCATCAAATTGTCAATTGCAAAAAATAGTCAGACGTCAAAAATAGTTCACTATTTATGCTAAAGATCCTCTTAACAATATGTTTGGATATGCAGCAGAATTAAGGTAATTAAAGCTGGCACAGTACATATCCATATACAGTATTTCAGATTTTATTGTTATTACATATGTTTTTTATTTTTCAATTGGGCCTAGTAGACAAGGTAAAGGTGAATTTACCATGGAATACATTCGTTATTCAACGTGTCTTCCTGATGTTCAAGAAAACACCAAGAATCATAGGTAATAACTACAGAGAAAAAAAAAGAAGAAAAATTAATTGATATGAAGAATTTTTCGAGGGAATATATTTGACAATTTCACATGTATTTAGGTGTATTAAAAAAAAAAAAACTAATAAAAGCAGAAAGTTTTCGTTTTCGAATTCAAAAATTAAATTTTATTTCTTTATTTACAACTTTCTAAAAATTAATACACACCAATTTCCTTGATCGTAATAAGAGTTAACAATTTCAGTTCTAAAATATTTTATGGAATTTAAATACATAATCTCTTCAAATTAAATAAATAAACACATTTATTTTTATTTTGCTGCTCCATACCAATACCACAGATTATACAGATATTCAGCTTAGAGCAATCACAACTTGGCGTTCCATGTTTCTATGAGTGTTATAAATATTACACCAATATATTTGAAAACTGAGAGACAGATGAACTGCGTCTTGGAACAAGCTCAGAAACTTCCTTCCTTTTTATTGTGACCTAGGTCTTACAAGTAAGGTTAACCTTTGCTTATAACGGACAGAAAAACGAAAAAAAAAAACTGTGAGAGAAACCCAAACTAAACTCAATGAGGTATGTCTCGAAATCATAACTGACTGAGATTCACGAGCCATTTCTTAAATCATGTGGACCAAGTTTGGAGCCTCTTGGGACTTAACCTTCGAAATCATCTCTTCTGGTTGAATTTGTTTCAGCTTTTAATAATAGCTTTAAAACTATTCTTTCTACTTTATACAACTTTAGTAGGTAGAGAAAGGATTTCATCTCAAGAATAAATACACCTTATATCTTAGATAAGAGTTTTACTTAGAATGTAAGTTATTTTACAACGCTACTTGATTTGCAATTATTCGATTGCTAGTTTCCACAACATAAAGGACATCTCACGGTACTATTATTGTGAGATCTAGTCTCGAACGTAAGGGAGGGTGCCGGTTTAAAAATGGATAACTCAGCTTTAATTTCAAATTTAAATTTTATTGAAGTCACTTAACCTAAATATCACAATTCAATTATTCCAATTAAAATTAAAATTCAACAATAACTTAAAAGCTATTAAAAAACTACTATTAAAATTCAGTAAAATTCAAAAATAACGACAATTTAAAAATTCAAATAAAAATTCAATATTAAAAACAAAATCCGGCAATAATACTCCAAATTGAGTTTTTCTCCCCAAAATGTTCTCCTTATTCCTGAAATGAAGGAGAAGAGAATAAATTTTAATTTATTGGAATTAAATTTCCACAAATCAAATATAGAGTAAAATTCTCTGAGAGTGAGAGCAACGTTGTAGCAGAATTAAACTTCGGCTGCAACGTGCTGAAGCGTGTAAGCAGAATTATACTTCTGTTACAACGAATGTCAAAACGTGTGTGCAGAACTATACTTCAATCGCAATGTCCTGGAGCGTGTAAACAGAATTAGACTTCTGTCACACGATTGAGGATCAAGTGTCAGATTTTGGGAGTGTGGATTTTAATAGAATTAGACTTCTATATATATGAAGGATAGAACAAAATTATACTTTTGCTCAGAGGACGGATATTCAGATTAGACTCTGACGGAGGATATTTTCAGATTAAACTCTGAAATTATAATATTCGGCAAAAATTGGATGCTGGATATGTAGAATTATAGTTCTACAATAATAGAATTAAACTTCTATATGAAGGAATAAACAAAATTATACTTTTGTTCAAAGGATATACTCTGGTGGAGGATGCTTTCAGATTAGACTCTGAAAACCGAATGGTGATATGGCTGCCGCTCGCCACCTTTTTATAGCCGCTGTGAACAGCTATGTCCCAGCTCCATAATGTGTTGCCCTTACAACGCTTGGTTCGATTTGGTCCAATTTTAATTGTGGCGACACCAGCTGTTTGATGTAATGCATCTAGTGACATTACGTAAAATAGCTGGTGTCGCCACAATTAAAATTACGAAAATTGTAAATATACTGGAGATGTATATGATTTGGTAAGTTTATGGTATTTTGATTAATTTATATGTAATTAATGTATTTTCTATTTAATTTCTGCTCAAATAATATGTAGGACGGCTGTAGGCAGGATTGGGATGGTTTTGTATTTGTTCAGGACGTTGAGGAATCAAATAAGTTTGATATATAGAACATTGATTCTTTGTGTTGTTTTTGTTTTTGTATTTTTTTAGGACAAATGGTTTTATCGAGGGATGTGGGCATTCTACGAGGGATCTACAAATATGTATGTGGACTGAACAATTATTTTACTAAAGCCAATAGATTATAATCTTAAGTGCTTCATATTACGAATATTTATGATATAGTTATAATAATTAAGTATTATGTGGTCGTATTCCAAGAAGAACACCATGATCAGAATGAACATTCATCGGTTTCACAACCTTGGTTTTGTTGAATATTTTTTGTTCCTCAGTTTTTAACCATGCTTTCACAAACGGGGATGCTAACAAGGACATATAAACTAGATTCCATGACACATAATGTACAAACTTTATATGGCCAGATAATTTCGTAAGTGGATCTTCCTTTTTAATTTGCATTTGTTAACCTCTCTTCTACGGGCAACGAAATTTTCATGCACACCACCAAAACATGAATAAATGATAAAGTTTCAATGGCTTACTCCCTGGAAACGTTTAATCAAACATTTTACTTTAATGTCCCACAAATGCAACCCTTGAGTTACAATATTTAGAAGTGCCAAACGATCTGCTGAATTTATGTTGAATGTCAGAATTGATGTTATTCAGATCGAAGATTTTCGAGAATGTAAGAAATTTAAATTTAGCAATTTATACCCTCGTATCCGATGTATATCTGCGGTTAGCACAGTTTTATTGTCGGATCTTAGCGCTAATCCATTAACACAGAAACTTTCGCATCTTTCCAATATCGTTCCTTTTAGAAACAAAATAAATTTCTAGAACACATCGGGACCTCCAAATAGCAAGTGCTTGAAATCTTGGCTTCAGTTCACAAATGAAATATGAATTGAATGTCCATCAATTGTTCTATTGAAAGTCACTTAAAGTTTCTGTGGGTCAATATTCCACACAACTACTGAAGGATCTTTTGACCAAGTTGATAATTTTAACCCATCTGGAGACAAATTTGCAGGTACCACACCTCATAACACGGATCGTTTAATAGTTGCTTGAAGTCTTTCCATTACCTGAGACCTTGACATAATCGCTTTCTCCTCCCAATTAGCTCTTTGATAGAGATCTTGATTATTAGAACACATCATGTAGGACGAATTTTGGCATCAATTAAAGGTTGCAGTCCCTACAAATAATAAAAGATGTCGAAATTCTTGAACTCAGTCGTGGTTGGTTTTACTTATTTGTAGTTCCAGTAGGATATACAAGAAGAACGTTTCTCCAATAAGGCCATCATCCTTTTCACTATTTCACTGAAAATATATTTGGAAAATTGAATATTTTATAGAATGTCTATAGTTGAATGCAATACTTAAGCCAAATGGGATCACTGAGAACTATTGAATGAAGTACTTACATCCATCAGGATAACGAACGAACGAAATGATGCCTCAACTTTCAATACTTCACTTCTTTTCTTTTGAACAATTTATAGCTACAAACTTGCTTCAAATAATTTTAATTTGTTTACGTGTATATACATATTCGTATACGCTAGTAGTTATATGTATGAGTTTGCTGCCATAATATCAAAATTTACTGCCAGAAAATATATCTAGAACTTCTTATGGCTAATTATGGCAGTAAAAATGCCCCTTTGTCGGGGAGTTTGACATTTAACTCAATAAAATTTTATTTTTTGTCGTTATTATTCTAAAGTATTTTCAGATAAGGGGAAACTACTTCCTCTGTTTTCTAGAAATGTTGTAAATTAAATAAAGAGTAAATGTACATCGCATTATCAACCAAATTTGGCAAATCTTCAGCCGGCAGATTTTTATAAAAATCATGCAAAGGTGCCAAATTCAATGTATCTCTTAAATCTGGCCTATCGTTGAGATCCAAAAGTTCCATTTGAAACTTTTCTGGAACATTTTCGATTTCGATGATGGAAAAGTGCAAATTAAATAAATGAAAATAAATACATTTCTTGGAAAAATTTTGAAAACGTTTTTCAACTTCTGAATAAAGATCTTTGGTTTTTTTAACAAAAACTTGAGGATTATATTTTTTATGATAATTAGATAAGGATGGAAAATAGAATAGATTATTGTTTTTCTATATGGGATTGCCACAGAAGGATGCAGTTTGCTTTTAAAAGCTTTGATATATCCATATAATTGTACCACTGTAATATCAACATAGAAGTTTGACAACCATCCTTCATCATTAAATTGTTGAATTGAAATTCCTTTCATATCCATAAATAGTTTTATTTCAAACTTCAAATCATGAAATTTGTTTAAAACGGTTGCTTTGAATGCATCGAACTGGGCAATAATGTTGAACATCTGTATAGTCATTTTTAAGATTAATTAGTAATTTCCACAATTAGGGATGACTTAATGCTGATTTTTTAATTATGTTTATACATTTAATTATGTTTTCTAATTTCATAGATTTTGCACATAGATTTTCTTAATGGATGATTATTATTAATAACGGGGGATTCAGGCAGGATTCTCGCCTCTCATCTTGTCACCGCGACCTATAAGATCTTTTGTGACATTACCCCTAAATGCCCATTCGAACTTTCATGAAGCTTATAATACTCTTGGGGGCCATTTTTCCGACATCCTCTAGCAGTGGAAATGCCTTTCCTAGATGTCTTAGCCTTATGCGGCAAAGAGCTTCACAGTCACACAAGACATGTTCAGCGGTTTCATCGTCTTCCATACAGAATCGACAGGTCTCATCATCGACCTTACTCGCCTTCTTAAAATGGTATCTAATTGGGCATTGCCCAGTAAGTAGGCCCGTTATGAGTCTTAATTCCATTCTACTGAGTTGCGAATATTTTATAAATTTCTTCGCTTGTCTCAGCCTCGGGGTATTTTCCCAGTGTTCCTTCTTAGTTCTGTCCTCCCAAAGCCTGATTTGAGATGAGAGGTGACTCTTTGGGTGTCCAAAGACAGGCGCAGGGCAAATAAATGGAGATTTGGCTGCTTTCTTTGCAAGGCGGTCCGCAATCTCGTTTCTCTTAATGCCTTCATGTCCTGGTAGCCAGATCAGTGTCACCGTATTTGTCTCGGCCAGTTGTTTCAAGACAGTAAGACAGTCCCAAACCAGCTTAGACTCAAGGGTAAACGAGTTTATCTGATATTATGTATATTTTTGCTTCAAGCATTGTGAATTATTTCGCGAGCGCATAGTTCTATGGCGTGTATTTCTGCCTGAAAAATGGCTGGTGAGGCCCCCAGTACCTTTGCCAGATGGCACCTTGGCCTATATATGCCCACGCCTGCTTTACCTTCCATTTTGGACACATCCGTATACCATTTAAGAGATCCTTTTACAAAGGGTAGGTCCACAGTGTGCCACTGTTGACGGTCCCCCAAGATCACCTTAAATGGTGTTTCAAAGCTATTATGTTTCGGCATAACGTCTGAAATTGGGTTAGCCATCGGATCCTCTATGAAATCCTGGAGGATTTTCAGGTTGCCAGCCAAATTATTTGTACTTTGGAGGTCTGCCCGTTGTAGACTAATTGCACTAAGTATGGCCTGCTCCCTAACATACAAATGTAAGGGTAGAAGGTCCAACATAGCCTCTCTTGCCGCAGTTGGGCAGGTACGCATGGCACCGGTTACTCCTAGATACGCAAGCCGCTGTAGTTTTTGCAAACTAGCTTGAGCTGTCTTTTTTTTTGTTTTTGACCATCAAACGAGTGGAGACGTATGTGACCATGGGTGTTATAATAGATGTGTATGATCACAGAGTCATTTTTGGTTTAAGATCCCAAGTTTAGCCAAAAAGCCTGCGGCATGTCCATGTTGCCACTGTAGCTTTATCTAGTACTCTTTTAAGTGAGAGTTCCAGGTTAGTCTGTTATCTGAGGTAATAGCCAGATATTTGACCTCCTTTGAGAATTCCACTATTTTTATTTATTCCGGACTGGAATCGAACCTACACTTTTAGAATCGGTCAATGATGGAGAATTGAAGAATTTTAAGAATTTTTATTTTTAACGACTCCAAATCAAACTACAAATACAAGAAGAAAAAACAACCGTCTCATCCGGGGTTTGATACCGGGACCTTCCGCTTGCCGGGCGACTGGTCTTACCACTGAGCTAACGAGACAGATGATTTTCCCCCTTGCATTTATCAATTTGTAATTAGCCTACTAAGCCACGTTGCTTTCAGCTGGCATTAACCAGTAACGATGAAAGCGCACAAGTGCTACCTTGCATATGGTGGTCCCAGAAGAGTTTACGCCTGGAAATTTAAGATTGGATTGTCCATATTTGCCAAAATAACATTAAGAACTTGTTAGGCTGTATGGGATGAATTATCACCGATATACTTAGAACCGCCAAATGCAACAGAATGGGATAAGATATAACAAGCATACAGTTGCAAATGGCAACTTCCTCACTGCATCGGCGCTTTTGACGGCAAACATATTAATATTGTCTGTCTACCAAGAAGTGGTTGGTAAATTTTCAGATCTTCAACAATATTAGGAAGGTTATTTATAAATGCACTGAATAATAGAGGTCCCAATAGAGAGCCCTGTGGAACTCCACATAGAATGCGTAGAAGGCTAGATATAATTCTCTTTTATTTGCTGAAATTTGTCCGATAAAAAAACTACATATATATATATATATATCAATTCGGTATCTGAAGACGAGAAACCAAACTCATCACATAACTTAGACAGCAGAATTTGATGATTTACACTGTCAAATGTCTTTAAAAAGTCGAACAATACCAGGAAGTCTAGATGATTATTATGAAGAGTTAATTGCAGATCGTTGATAATCTTTAGCAGGGGAGTATCACAGCTATGCTGCGAACGAAAACCAAATTCCTTTCCCTATCTCCTTC
This sequence comes from Dioctria rufipes, assembly GCA_963924295.1. NCBI lineage: Eukaryota > Metazoa > Arthropoda > Insecta > Diptera > Asilidae > Dioctria > Dioctria rufipes. The sequence goes on along the minus strand of OZ002742.1, from coordinate 13,149,862 downwards.
CTGCTATTCTGTTCGTCGGATCATAGGGTATCCTTTGAGCTTGGTTTAATAATAAAAAAAAAAAAACAAAAACAAAAAACAAAAAAATGTTCGAGCATTTGACCATGCATTAACCTTTCCACACGGAACAAAGCTGGGAACCTAGCTCATGTTCATCTTATCTCTATAGAAATTATCGACCAATTGCAATTATTTCGATTATTTCAAAGATCTTTAAGAAATGAATATTGAAAGAAATGAACTCATTAACGATCGTCAATACGGTTTCCGGGCTGACTGCTTATCTGGAGACTTGCTGACTTTTATTACGTAATGTTGCGAAATCATAGTTTCCACAATTTTTATAAGTCCCAAATCATTCATCAAAGGAGTTTGGCTTCATGCCTTTTTAGTCAAACATAAAGCATTTTTTGATCCATATTAGAATAGGAGGGGAAAGCTCTTCTAATATTGATTGGACATTTTTAATTTGTGATTGCCTATTATGGATTTTATTAGGTGGTGGATATTACATCTTAACTTTACTCTATAAATGCCGGTATGCCTGAGGGTTCTGTCATCTCTCCGTCTCTCTTCTTAAATTTCATTAATGATCTGCTTACTTTTACTTTTAATCCTGTTCTTATTGCGCTATTGACTATCATCAACATTACCCTTGAATTCGTTTACCTCCTTGATAATCCTACAGACTTCAGAGGGAATATCACATGTGTCATTTGTGAATGCGAGCAATCAATATTTAGCTAAGTCTGAACTTTAAAAAAATTAAAAAATTCATTCAGAGGAATATATGGGATATATGGGCTGCACAGGGTGTTTAATTGCGTAACTGTACCATTTACTGTTGTGAGAAATTGATTCATCTATGTCTCGACTCTAAGAAAAGTCATGATCTAAGTATTCTTCTGTAATCGACGGAATACCGAATTTGTCGGGTATCACAAAAGGATGGATTTTGCTAAGTCTAAGTTTCGAAAAACTCATTTAGAGTATATGATTAGGGGGTAATAGGGGGTAATTCTTTCATATTTATAAAGAGGATTTCACTATGTTGAGTTAATTTAGTCATTTTTGTGTCCGAGAGAAAAATTCAACTAGGTATTCACTATGGGGGACGGGTGGAAAGGTTAAATATTTAAATTAAATTGAAAATCTCCAATCGAATAGACACGTGTTAACAGCCTCTCAAACATGAAAACGCGATTTAAGAATCAGTAATACTTGAACGAGTCTACATTTCACCTTGATGTTCGACCTACATGATTCAACTCATAGTAGAGAATATGCAGATTGTACATACATAGTTAATGTAAACAACGAAAATACTTCCTTTTTATAAACTTATATCTAAATTAAAAAATATTTTCAATTTTTCTGATTCAGTGCAGTCTGTAAGCTTATGATGAGCTTGCTACTAAGAAAGCTATTGGTGGTAAGTTTTGTAACATATTATCACTCAATTGAGGTGTCCCACAAGGTTCTATTCCTGGACCTCTGCTTTTCTCTTGCATTGATTCTAGAACTCTACTGTATGTAGATAAAGCTCACTTTTGCTTTGGAAACTACATATATTCATCCTAAATACTACAAGTACACATGTTGAAGGTTTTCGATAAATATCATTCCGTTCATTAGTTCTTCAATTTCTGGAGAGTACAAAATTATTTTGATTGGATATGGTGGAGTAAATAAAGGAGTTAGAGTTTTACAAAGCTTAAGCAATTTGTTCAGTTACTCATAAAGATATTATTGAAATAAAAATTAAAAATTTTGTAAATTATGATTTTTGTAGTTTCCTGCATTTTGACTTGTTAGATAATTGCTTTTGTAGTTTATTTTTTTTTTATTTTTTTTCAGGTAATCATTAACCAACACCACAATCTAAAAGGGAATGTAAATAAATATTTCACGAATAGATATTCAACACAAAACTAAAAATTATGGACCCCATATTGTTAGATTTTTTGCTAATTAATTCTCTTCTATCTGCCATTATTAACAGCTTATCAAGCTTAGACCGAATACCCTTTAAATTAAATATATGTATGTCTCTAGTATTTTAACCATGTGCGAATTACATAAAAATAAAATAGATAACAGACAGAAATTACATAACTAAAAATACTTTGGATATAAACAAAAAAATCTTATTGCTCTACACCTGTGTGAACTTCTTTTGATTTGTTGCCAATCAGATCAATCAAATCAATCCGGTTAATCTGATTCTTTAGATTAAGATATTTCTTTGTGAAGATAAAAAAATCAAGAGCGCGGTAAAGAGTTATGTTATAAAGTTGGAGTGACGTCCAAATGTTTCAAGGTGTTCCTTTTTTTAACCTCCCAGCGGGGATTTATTTCTGGTCAAATAAATCAAAACGCTCATATCTATGGCAACAGCAAAATCTCTTTGAAAAACTTCATTAAGAGTTTTCATTTATGTGTGTCTGTAGGAATGATACTTGACAAGTTTTTGTTTGGTAAATATCTTTAGATGAGATGGTCTTAAAGATACATATTCGCGTATATAGCTTTTCTTAGTGCGTATGTGCAAGTGAAGCCTTTTTTAAAATTCCTGACCAGCAGTGATTTATTGCAAATTATTTAAATGTTTTAAATCAGAAAATTTATAAAGATTCAAGTAAAAAATACTTCTGCGCGATTATCACATCCTCCTTATATGTGGTCTTCAAGTTTACGTATAATTTATTATCTTCTGATAAACTATAACTTTTCGAAATTATGAGACAAAACTTTTGATATAATGCAAATGAGGGCAATCTATCCAGCATGCTTTATGATAAGTTTCTGATTTATGTTGGATTTTTATATAGAAGCGCCATGATAAAATCAAAGATTATCAAGATACATTCCAATCAATTATATCAATAAAAGGATTTAAAAAGATTTTATTATCATGAATAATATATTGCTCACTTACCACAGAATAAAAACGTCTAACATTAACCGCACATACGTATATCTTTTCTTATCGAAAATCTCCTTATTGAACGATATATTTTGAAGACGTATATCATCATTGCTACAAAGATGCCATCTAACCAGTTGTAGAAGAAATTTGAGATCAATTTTAGGGTAGACTCTTTTAGACTTAATTAAAATTTAAAAACCAATCAGATCTTCATAGTGCACAGAATTGTGAAGATATATTTGGAGTATATCTAATATTCCAAATGTGTGGATCTAACCTAGTGCAGTTCTTTGCTACTAAAATTTAAAAAAATTCAGGACCTTTTATTTAACCATCATAAAGTCAGGACAGTGATCGGATTTTGTAACTCTGATAGTTACACTTTATGTATAAATTCCAATAAAAAAATTGATTGTTTTCCTGCTGGATAGGATGAAGAAAAACTATTAGATATTGTGCACTTGTAGTATTACAGTAAAAAAAAAGAAAAAAAAATAGCAATTATAGACTTATAAATTTTCCATAATACAGAATTTGGTCACACGAATTATCTTAGTAGAATTTATATGCCTGTTACGAACTTTCAACATCTTAAAGGGGAACGTCCATTTTATGCCCGATAACTCCAGACATGCAATGCATTATCCTACTCTGAACATAATTAATTAAAAATGTTTATTTCAATTAAGCGAGGCAAGTCTTCTGGTGAGGGGGGGATGGTCAAAGTGTGGTCTAGTACACTTTAGAAAATCTAGTACTGAATCGAATTCCTTAGGTCCTGAGAAGAAGTTTGAGTACCCACACTTCTATACTCGGAGGTTTAAATAGCTCACTTTTTTAGTGTTTCCTTTTTTTATTCGAACTGAAGTACTAGATTTTTCGCACCTTAAATCGGCTCTAACTCATTAGGGTTATTCTCCATTGGAAAACGGGTTTTACTGTTCGCCTCAACTCATTACAGTACAATTCGTAGAATTAAATTTTTCTATGTATTCTTTGTGGTGGGGGGGGGGGTGCAGGAAGGAGGGGGGGGAGTTGCTTTCAATACCGCATGTCGCATATCAAATGAAAGGACTCTCCGAGTACTATTGGATGGTGTACTTTTTTGCCGATTCAGAAAACGATCTCGGGAAGTTTTTTCCGCCGGAAATGCATTTAATGCGCTTGGATCGCATACACTCCAGTTACTACAATTTCAATAATTTATTGCTTATAGATGACGTACGAATAAGTAAGTCGGTGCTAGATATATTTCATATACTGGACGAGGTAAGAACTTTCCTTAATCGATCTATAGAAACGAGGCATTACCAGTAGTAGAAGTAGTCTGAAAAAGTTTCCTGAGATATTCAGGCTTATTGGACCGCAGTATGCAAAGAACAGTAGATAGAGCGCTCGACACTTTAAAAAAGATTGCAAAGAACAACAAAGTAACCGAAGCTTAAATGGGGAAACGTGATCAAATCTGCGTAATCCACAAATAAATCGAATACAGTAGTTGAATGCTACCTCCACTTTACGTACACATATACTACCTAATTTGGGGAAAACAACACTTCCAAAGGAAAAATGAGGCAGAATCAACATTTTCACTAGGATCAGACGAGTGTTACAAGGCAATATGTCGGTCGAAAGCCTAAGTCTGCGCAGGCCAGCATAAATTTTTCCCAGTCTCGCCTTAACATAATCCAAGTACTTTATACTTCTGTTTAATTCAATCCCAAGATTGGTGACTTTATTCAGGATGGGTAGTGGAAAACAGTTCAGGACCACTGGAGGATTATTGTAAAACTTATCGCCAGTGACTTTATGGGATTAAGTTGTAGATCATTGTCAAGAGACCAGGTATATATTCTATCCAAATCACCATAAGTACGTGATAAGTAATCCTCGAGAAAGCCTATAAGCCGGCTTAGATAGATCTGAACATCATCTGAATAGAGATGTAGTTCTACATCGCGAACTGATTTCGGCAGGTCATTAATGAATCTCGCATAGATTTTGCAGTTTTTTCTTCCTTGGCCATTAGTGCTCTAGTGTGAACATTTTTGTCATAAGAAGTCATTTTACACGACTCACCAATTCCTTGCAAACACGACAAGTAGAAAAATCCACTTTTGCATCCAAGAATGTCGTTTAGGCTACATCCGATGACAAAAACTTTTCCCCGCATAATTGATATAAACATTGCTAATAAAATATGTTTAGAGTATCATAACGCATCGTGCAAGACATCTCTCATGTCTTGAGGTGGCGGGCCTATAGTTGTATGTTCATTCGAAGCTTACATCATTTTCGAAATACATTGAAATTACTTCCATAAAATATTTTCATATTGCACCAAAATTTTCCTGTCTTACCTGAAGTTTCTGCAGTAAAAATGAGCGCTCTAGGAAATTTCCTAAATTGTTTCGATGGAAGTTCGCAGCGTTTCTTTTCTCTATCCAAGTTTTTTTCATGCTGGGCTCCGCACTCATTACAGACAGTGTGGAATTTTCTTAAGGTTTTTTAATATTTTTATCATTAAAAAAAACATACTGGGATTGCCCGTGTTACAGACAGAGTCTGGGCTTTTATAGATTTTAAGCTCGTGTCTGCAGCAATGAAGAACGTTTTCTGATCTATGAATGATCCCATTTAATTAGCAGATTAAATTTTGATACATTGATGACGTTAATACATTTAAATAGAGAGATTAGCACAATTACTTGTATCCTGTATCCAACGATCAATTTGTGGCGATACTTTCGTATCGGAGCACATTTGATAGATTCAAAAACTACTGTAACCGCTGTAACTAAATTCCAGTTGAAAATGCCTTTAGGTATCTTGCTGATGACAAAAGGATTTGGTTAGGTAGGCCCGAGAATTGTGAACAATTAAAAAAAATATAAAAACAGAGACAGAGAATGTTTTGTCAATGCAAAAACTGAAAATTGTTTAGTTGAAGAAAATAAATCAGTTTACTAAAAGGTACCGAAGTCTTATTGAATAAAGAGAACAAACTCAAGGTCTCTAGCGACCTAAGCAAACACAAGAATTCGACTTACTAGGCCATCGGTGATAGAAAATAAATAGCTTTTCCCTTACAGCATATTTTTGTTAAGATGCCTTTACTGGCGAGTTGAAAGTACTAGTGAGCACACTAAACGACATCACAACTAAATTCGGAAAAGCTATCAAGTCGACATAGGGTCGGCTTGATCATTCGGAGATTCTAACAAGATCAGTGATAACGAGAACAGCTAACAGCCACGTTGAAACTTCTGCTGGCTTAGTGGAAGTTCTATCAGGTTATATCGAGAAACATTGAAACTTCTGCCACCTTAGTGGAAGTTCTTTCACGTTACACCATTACTACCGCAGCTGGCACAGATTCACACTATTTCTAAATACACTCTTTGCCTTCAGAACAAGACATAGCGGTTATAGGTCACCTTGTTACCACAATCCAACTACGACAACATCTCCAACAGTATTGTTCAAAGTAGTGTTTATTAAGCGGCTAGCGGATATCAGCTCAAAGCTAATCTACTCCTTTATCCTCAAGGGTTTACACAAGCTAGTGTCACTACTGGTTCGAAACTAAACTACTACTGCCTCAACAACAGGCGAATATTAGGTACACAAACCACTAGCACCAGCTCACAAAGCTTCATTATCACAGCATAGCTAAAAACTATGAAAATTAAATTAGATCCTAAATATACAAAGTTTTAGTTTGTTCGACATTTTCATTTTCCTAAAGAAACAATGCAATATGGAGCAAAATTCTCAGATATCCTTGCCGAATCCAGATATTTTGGCTCTAGATCCGGTTAGATCTGATCTGAATACTAGGATTCGGATTATCCGAAAACCCAAATTTTAAGAACCGAATTGTTTCTTAAATCCGGGTATCCTCCATAGATATCCGGAAATCCGGATCCATTGCAAGTACCACCCAAATTCGAAATCCTCGGAAAAATCATCGATAATTGAGTAAAGAGTAACGTGAGAAAACAGTTTTCTGCCAGATGATGACAAAATTGTGCGCGTTGTTTGAAAACTGTCGCATGAATATCGAAGATGGATATTGGTATGGAGCGCCATTAACTTCGACAACGAATGCCAATGTTGAATGCATTAAAAAATTTATACGTGTAAGCAGGAAAATCACAAAGGACAATATAAGGAGCAACGCAGGCAGAATATTGTAAAATTATAAAACTGAGGAAGGCGATTAAAAATATCTACGGCCATGAAAACTGACAAAGTGCATTCCATACCTCATTTAGCATGCGTATCAACAAGGTTCTCCTTGAAATATTCAATGGAAACAGACAATCTACAGTCTTAAATTTTTGCTTTGTGATTTCAATGGTTTCGGCCTCATGAAAAAGGATTTTGCAAAATAGAGTTATCACTCAAATAAAGTCCTAAATGATACCGGAAAACAGTTATGGCACCTTTGAAGGCAATTAATTGAATGCTACAATAAGATTAAAAAAAAACATGATTGTGATTATGCAGAAAATTTTCATTGGAGTTCCTTAAAGCCTAGTTATTTTCCTCTTCTACTTCTTTTATTATATAACGTCGCTACATGCAAGGACTTTGAAAAAAATTATGGGGAAAAAATTGTGCATCATTTTCCAATATACAGCTGGTTGTTTAGACTATGGTTCGTTGGCGTATTAACTAACAGAACCACTAGAGATTAGACCCATGTACCTCATCACTTGCAACTTTTCGCTCACTGCGACTACGAAATTTTCAACAAAACTCATTCGTTTTTTTTTTCTTCTTCTGATTTAGAATGATCACACGTGAATTGATCAAGGAATGCCAAAAACCAGAAGGTGACTCTTATGTTTGTTGCAGAATCCAATTGCATTTATGTTTCAAAAATACTTTTATACTTTTATTATTGTAAATCTCCTAATAAAAACAAATTCTTTAATTTCAAACCAAAGACTTCAAATATTTTCCTGTGACTGAAACATCCATTAGTAGGGATGTTTGTGTGTATATAGATACCACCACCACCACTTATAATTTGTTAAATTCTCTTAGGCAGATGGTTGTTTAATAAAAAACTCATTATGTTTTCATAAAACCCACTTAGCCGTGATAACATTTCTTTAATGGCACATATGAGCCACTTGAGAAAAACTACCCGAAATTTTGCCCTTAGGAACTAACACATTTACAAAACTCAAGTAAGTGCCTTGACACCTTCCTGGTCATCATAAATTCGAAATGAAAAGTTGGAATCATATTACTTAATGTCAACCCCTTAAATGGACAATCATTTGTCTCAGTTTTAAGTGCAGAGACTTGGGTTGGTTCTGTTTTACTAGGAAATTTTGTGTGAAGCGTTAAAAGATAAGGGTACGAAATGAAATTTTTCTTCAAGGATATCAGGGTAATTCTCATATATCTTTCAAAATACCCTTTTAGCTATATATTGAGTATATTTATATACTATCGTTGTTATAACTTCATTGGCCTTTGGTTTATATATATGCTTACATACAAAAGGACAAAAAAAAAGGAGTCAAACTTAGCAGCAGCAATATTGATATTCGCTTGGTGCACACATGCTCATTCTCACGCATATGAATATATAAATGGAGTTGAATTGAATTATTTCATAACTTTTGTAAACTTATTTGAAAAATGTTATAGCATTATTGATATTCGCTTGATTTTATTGTAAGTAATTTGATAACAATTGAAGAATATATGTGGTTCATAGGCCACCTATTCACTGCGGTCTAATAAGGATTTTTATACCTACTTGTCACAGTTCTTTCTCAGAGGTTAGGTTAGGTGAGGAGCACTCCTTCCAAGGTATTCAGCCTACTTCACTTAGACCTTATGTCAGTCCATTGTGCTCCCTAAAACTAATTATATTCTAACCTATTAAAAAATCCTATGGAGCCACCCTGCCTCCATTTAGGATGTACCTGAACTCTTTACTTTAGAGTTCGAACAGAAAAGCTAGCTACCAAGTAGTCCATTGTTTTCCAGAATAGGGCAGGTAAATGTTGAACTGATTCAATTTCGTCTGGAACCTTGCAGCTCCTGAAAAGATTGTTTGCTGTTATGATCACAGTCTATAGCCTCGTCATATGACAGGTGTCACTGTTGACACACACACCATTTACTAGGCTCCCTCGAAATCACCTCTTTCGAAGCTCCAATTAGGATCCTCACGTATGACAGTGATGTGAAGCTATCTACTTCAGAGCCCTTTTTGGCTAGTTCATCAGCCTGGATGTTCTTATGGCCAGAAACCCAACAAAGGTTCGATTTATGACATATACATATATCCCATAGGATACTTTTGCAGAGATGCACCAGCTTCCAAAGTGACAAAAGGTTTTAATTTTAATATAAGTCGTCGTTCTTCTCTACTTCTAAACACTAAACAGCGATTTATCTCATCGATTTCTTGTTATTGATGGTTGATTTTTTGGAGAGGTTAAACATACACCCATGTATATTGCCGTTTTGAGTACTATTAGTTTTATTTTCTATTTTTACTGCCCTTTAGAGCATACAGTCTTTACATGACCTCTACAACCCGAGGCTCTACTTTACTCTCCACAGAGCTGGGCAAGTAACAAAGAAAAAATACTTACGTACAAGTACAAGTACCAAAGGCCTGAGTACTTCAGCGCAAGTACAAGTACCGCATGTATGAAAAGTACTTGTATCTAAGTACTAAGTCTATAAAAAGTACTGAGTACTTTTTGAAGTACTTTTTAAAGTACTTTTTTTTGTACGTTGGCAGTAATACAATGAAGTTTATCGAGTTCAGTTAATAGATATTAATAAATAAATACCTTTTAAAAACTACCACTTATAATTTTTTATAGTTTTCGGCGCTGCAGGTAGAGTAAAACTTTCACCTCTCATTGCTACACACATAAAACTATTAGAGCTCCACCCAAGCACCTATTATCCTCCAAAAATGCATAATAATTCTAAGCAAAAAATATCCAGTAAATTTCTAAAAAAAAAATTGAGGGTTTGCCTACATCAAGTCGAGGCATCGTTGATTTTATATTTAAGCGAGGCATTGCTTGCTTACCCTTGGTTATGTCCACTGATGAATATAATATGGACTGCTTACTTTTCTATTTCACGTGGGCACAATTGCTTGTGTCAAAAACAGTTCTTACATCGGTTCCAACATTGAAAAAATCATTGGCGGGAAAAGTGAGCACGCAGCTGGAAAAGTGATTTTAATAAAACATTTAGAATTTCTTCTGCGTATTTAATGTTTATATTGTCTTTGGTAAAACAATTTTTATCGCAGTAATATCCCTAAATGATTAATTTAAAATCATGTATTTCGACGAATCTACAATTTATTTGTTGTTTTCAGTTCTCTCTCAATTGGTACTTGGTGCTTAAACCGAAAGTCAGCAATATAGAAGTGAGCACACTTTCTGCATTGTATTTCTATGAACGCAGTCAATCTATATTATACATGTCAGTGGTGATGTCATCAAGTCGAGGCATCGTCGATTTTATATTCGAGCGAGTCGTTATTGGTTTTTGTTCTACTTGCCCAGTCTTATTTGTATGTTATTAGTTTTTCTAAGGTTTTGCCTTGATGCGTGAGTGCGGCACATGCTTTGACAGTTCTTTGCGTGCTTTAAAACTCAAAAAAAAATCAGCTGCGCTAGAGATTGTGTTTTCTTTTCATACGAAGAGTTAGATATTTATAGATACTTAGTAGACTCAGAAATACTTAATAAAAATCTTGGTACTTAAGTACAAAACTAAGTCGTAAGTACAAGTAAATAAAAGAAAGTACTTATTTTCAAGTATTAAGTAGGGGCATTTCAAAAATAATGAGTAATAAGTCTTAAGTAACGAAAATGTACTTTAAGTATTACTTAAGTATTTTTTTTACTTAACTATTGCCCAGCTCTGACTCTCCAGAATAGTTTATTTTCGCTATACTATGTGATTAGCCCACAGTATTTCAGGCGTTGGCGAGGAAAAGGTCACATGTCCGAGGTTGACCGTTTGTGGTTTTTTGACATAATCGTGTCCGCTATACTTTCTTCAATTTCAATCTCTGTTCTTGGAAAGAACTGAAAATGTCACAGATTTCCGACTCTTAAAATTTGTGATTTGCACAAAACGGCACACGACCACGAAAATCTATAGATTTCTTCAATCCAACAACTGAAGAAAAGGGAACATGTCCATCATTGTACGAACAAAATGGGCACACGTCTGTCAATGCGTGTAGTTTATGCAGTCAGAAGGGCACGTGTCCATTTTGTTTTTATTTTTTTCTCCTATAGCATATTGCACATTTTTCTATGTTTTTAACATGCCGGGAAGGGCATCAAAAGTAGGACAAACTATTAAAATCATAATGGGATAATTTCGAAAGACCATTGATTTATACAATTTTATGCGTTTTCTGCAAATTTTTAGGAATGGGACATGTGCTCTTATGTTCGCTCTTTCTTCAATCATTTTTATGTTGGAATCTCTGCCATTTGCATCTTATTATTAAAAGCATGAAAACATGTTGAGGAAAGCATTGGTTGTCTTCATAGTTGTTTACGGGTTGTGTAGTTATACTATAGTGTGCTTATTAATAGCCCAAAGGTTTTAGATTATTAGAGAGTTCATAGAAATAGATTTGATCATTAAAACACCTAAAAGATGTTTCCAAAAGCTCCATAAATAGCTGTAAAATTGGTTTTATTCCCCCTAATAAATAAGGAGTCCCAAACTCGAAACCTACCTGGATTGTTTTTTTGTTTATAGCTAAAAACAGCAAATTCAACCCATTTAAAAAAATCCAGCATTAATCACTAATTACTCCCTGAATATCTCCTTAAGGCAGTATTCTAGTCTAGAGGCCCGAATTTTAGGTGATTTTTGGAGTGCCGTAAAAAAAAGGCAATCAATATTTTTCTATCCATTTTTTTATGAGTTAAAAATTCAAAAATTAAAAAAAGTTGAAAATTCAAAAAATTAGCAGCTGATGAAGTGGGGGGCCTTAAAAAATTGGTGCGTGATCATGCCCACGATTCCAACCCGCCTAGCAATCTGTAAAAAAAAAAAGATTCTTAGTCTAGAGTAATGTCGCTATGTACTGAACTAGGGAAAAGTTGAAAAAAATTTTTTTCACAAAATGGCCGCTGCCTGAAAAAATAAGCAATTTTTGTACCACTTTTTTTTACATTTTCGAATTTTTTAAAAATAGTAAAAATTGAAATTTGGAGATGCGGCTAGTTGCGGATATAGACAAGTCTATAAAAAAGACTCTCAAAAAATTTTCCAGGAAATCGGTCCAGTAGAACTTGAGAAATCGAGGGAATCGTCTTAAAAAGGCATTGTCGAGAAAAACGCGTTTAAAATTATCACTCAAAATATTTTTATTTCACTCACAGGACATGCGTCCACGTAGTTTGGAAGTTAGAATTCAACTGTTAGCAGCTGGATGCAAGTGAACACTAAATATAAAAGATACAAGCCACCTTGGGGTATTGTATTACAATATATATATATATATAAAGGAACAAAAGGGTTTACTGAGAAATATGGATTCAGGTAGACGGAGAGTCTCTAACGTCTTTTGTACGATTAGTTCCGGCCGAGCCAGTTTGGATGCCGCGTCAGCAAATTACTTGCATCTCCGAAAATAATTCGAATTTTGAAAAATTCTCTTGTAGGCATGTTCTAGAATAGTTAAACTTTGAAAATATGAAAACAAAAAAAAAATCACTAATTACTCCCTGAATATCTCCTTAATCAATTTTACCACTAATTCCTCTATAAATAGCCTTAAAGTAAATGACTTTCTCGTCTTGGAAAACATTCGCTTCATTCCATTTCGCTGAAATCTACCATCATTCCCTAAATATTTTTTTTTCACAATTACCTCATGCACAAGGGCTGAAAGATAGCTAGATACTATCTTTTTTGTACCCGAAAACGATAAATTCACCCCATTTTGACAAAATTACCCCCTATACCTCTTTTACAGTGTGTCGCCTCCTAAATTCGTGGCTTAGATAATTTACTTTCTTGTATATAGTTGATTTGATGATTCGATGAAATTCAGTATTATCCTCCTGTGTGCGTTTTTTATCTTTTTTTACACCATAAATTTCTTTAAATATGATTTTCCAAAGTCAATAGCTATTTATAAAAATCTAGTCATACCCGTTATTTACGCTCTAAATTCTTCCTAAATGAGTTTTTTCACCTCAGTTACTCCAAAGATATCCCTAAAATTTTCCCAAATCCTATCTAACACTTTTTCATACCTTGAAGCGATATATTCACCCAATTTGATCAAAGTTTTCCCCTATACTCACTATAACCCCATATTACCTATTAAAAGCTTTCAAAGTCCAGATTTAACTTACTCCCGAAAATCCCGAAAATTGTAGTTGTAATTTACAAAGTTTACAAGAATCGCTCATTTTGAATTTATTATAAGAAAAATGAATAAAATAAAATTTAATTTTTGAATTCTTGGAACCCAATCGACATAAGAATGAAATTTCTCCCATATCAACCATAACTTAATTAAATCAATTAAAAATTATTACAAATGAGCATTTAGTAACAGTATTAGTGGCAAAGAAAAATTAACAAAACAATTTGTTTTTTTTTTATCACAATGTGTAAGTAGAGCTACAGCCATGAATACATCCGGAAAACTTCTCTTATTGTTACGGAAGTGATGGTGGTACCGCAGAACAAATTATGAAATGTATTCATTATTTTTACGAGCCCTCTCCTAACTAATGGCTGGTCATCAACGAATACTCGAGCGTTTACAGACTGTGCTAACTTAAACGACAAGGGATGCAATTAGCCAAATGAAATTAACCAAATTATTTCCCGCTTCCTTCACTAAAACCTGCCACCTTCTTAGTCAAGTAGATGAGTTTGAAAGGCGAGACTCAGCTGTGAGGTAGCTATGTATATTATGGATGTCTGTCTGAGAGGAGCGTCTGTAAAATGCAAGCAAACCTCATGAATCTTTAAAGTTCACCTAATAAATGGAGTAGTTACTTAGTTAGTTAGTCGCTTTCTTTTTGCAGACACGTGAAAAATTATCTCCTTCTTGCAGCTATTCTGTTGGGAATTGAATTTCATTACCCGCTGCTGTGCTAATTTTTGTAAATATTTTATGACCTGATACTGAGGAAAGTATAAATTTTTTGTTTATGAGATAATTATGGTAGGTTTTAGCGATGTACAAAAACTCCAACTGTTGATGCTACAAATTTTAAAAATTAAACCAGTCAGTCTCCTGCCTTGAACCCAATTGAAAGCTTATGACAACAAGTTTTTATAAGCTAGAAGAAATTGTGAAACTCTGCAGTAAATGTGGTACAAGATAGACCTTCTACATGCACAGAAGAATGGAAACATTACTTAAAAATAAAGGTGGATGCACAATTACAGGTAACATAAATAAAAAAGATTCATTAAATTAAAGAATAGATCTTTTCTTATTAGGCACCATTGTCCAGGTAATATGACGAGTCTAATTTTTTGTTTTCTTTTCTTTTTTGTAGGTATATTTCTCATAGGCAAACTAATGAAATTACAAAGATTGACTAATTAGAATAAAAATCTGCAACGCCTCGCTCAAATATAAAATCAACGCTGCCTCGAGCTTATGTAGGGAAGCCAGCAATTTTTTCTTAGAAATTTACTAGAAATTTTTCCTTTAGAATTTGTATGCATTATTGGAGGCCAACAACCGGTGCTTTGGCCACAAACAATTTTTATGAGCGTAGACGCGTAGAGGGGAATGCCCACTTTTCGTAAAACTTTAGGCCCGACAACTCCAGACAAAAGGGTTATCTTAAAAGGATGCATTATGATACTCTAAACATATTTGATTACCAATATATATTTCAGTTATTCGCGGGAAAACTTTGGCTATCGGATGTGCATAGCTTGAACGACTTTTTTGGGTGAACAAGTGGACATTTCAACTTGTCGTGATTGCGCGGAATTAGTACGTCGTGGAAAATGACTTCCTATGAGAAAAACGTTTCCAGCACTAATGGCCATGGAACAAAGAACTGCAAAAATATATGCGAAATGAAATAACTGGGGTGTATGTGTGACCCAAGTGCATGAAATTGGGTTTTCCGGTGGCGAAAGCTTCCCGAGAAAGTGTTCGAAATCACAAGATAGTACTCGGTGAAGATTTTAATTTGATATGCAACAGGCACTATTGGAATCACCCCCTCCCACTGAGGTTCCTACCCCTCACTCTAAACGTATGAAGAGAAAAGTTTTCTTCTACGAATTGTAGCTGATATTGAGTTGAGAGGAACAGTGAAATCCGTTTTCCGATCGGAAATAACTCTACCGAGTTTGGTCGATATAAAATGCGAAAAATCTAGTACCCCAGGTAGAATAAAAAAAGAGAGAAATAGTATAAAAGTGAGTTTGGGGATGGCTATAAATACTATAAATAATTATGAAAGCCTCCGAGTATAGGAGTATGGTTTCCTCCGGACCTATGGAACTAGATTCTGTACTAGATTTTAAAAAATTTGCTCTAGATTACTCTTTGAGACCCCCCCCCCCCAGAAGGCTTCCCCCAATTAATTGAAATAAGCACTTAATAAAATATGTTCAGAGCAGCATAATGCATTGTTTAAGGACACCTCTCATGTGTGGAGGTTTCGGGCTTCAAATTGTATAAAAAGTGGAGATTCCCCTTTATTCTGTTGACATCAAATTAATTATGCTCTTCTCCTTTTTTTAGAATTAAAGGAACGAAAGAGGCGACGTTAATTATGATTGAATTTTACATTAGAAATTTTAATACTTTTTTTTTTATAATTGGTTTTTAATGAAGTGTTTTTTTGTATGAGTTGTTTTAAGTTTCTTTTATTTGAATTGTGATTTAAGTTTAAGTAATTAATAAAGTTTTATATTTTGAAGTGTTAAAAGACTGAGTTATCTATAAACTATTTATATTTATTCCGGACTGGAATCGAACCTACACTTTTAGAATCGGTCAATGATGGAGAATTGAAGAATTTTAAGAATTTTTATTTTTAACGATTCCAAATCAAATTATAAATACAAGAAGAAAAAACAACCGTCTCATCCGGGGTTTGAAACCGGGACCTTCCGCTTGCCGGGCGACTGCTCTTACCACTGAGCTAACGAGACAGATGATTTTCCCTCTTGCACTTATCAATTTGTAATTAGCCTACTAAGCCACGTTGCTTTCAGCTGGCATTAACCAGTAACGATGAAAGCGCACAAATAAATTGTAAATTCAATTTTTATTTATTCCGGAAGGTCCCGGTTTCAAACCCCGGATGAGACGGTTGTTTTTTCTTCTTGTATTTATAATTTGATTTGGAATCGTTAAAAATAAAAATTCTTAAAATTCTTCAATTCTTTATCTATAAACACCCCCTCCTTTATATACGAGACTAGATCTTACAACAAGATTGATCTTTTACATTCTACGATCTATTTCACAGACGGACAAATCAAAATTCAAATTAAGATAAAAATCAAAACGAAAAATAAAATTAAAACTAAAATCAAAATTAGAATATTAAAACCAAAATTAAAAAACACAAAAAATTAAAATTACTACAAAATCACACTTAACACTAAAATTAAAATTAAAAACAAAATCAAAAATCCAACCGAAATCAATATTAAAATTAAAAGGGAATCAAAATTTGTAAAAACAAGGCAACCATATGTAAAGTGTTGAAGGACTAAATTCTTTTTTGTATGGCGACACAAAGCAAAAGCTGTGTAAATTTTCGCTAGGCATACCTGAATATGGTCTCAACATTTCATATACGAATTAAGTGTATCGTCTAAATTATGTACTTTGCTTACGTACGGAACAACAACACCATCCATTATAACAGTCGGTAGTTCCGAAGAGTCCATCAAACTAGTTGAAAAGGATATGTATTGAGAGTTATTAGGATTTATTTTAAGATTGTGTGCAAATACCTACTTACTCATTTCGAGTGTTTCCATCAAACGTATGGGGCGATTGAGATAAATTTGAACGTCATCAGCATATATATGAATTAACGTCACGAGTTACAAGGGGCAAGTTATTGGTGTATAGGATAAAGATTAGAGGTCCAAGGATGGATCCCTGTGGAACTCCACATGTTAAGGGAAGAAAATAAGAAAAATTTTCCTCACCCCCCTAGTAACCTAGCCATAGGATGTTCAACAGATATTATTAGGAAATTTTCCTTTCCGAAGAATCAGTTCCGTGGAATATTCCCAAGAATGCCAAAAGAATTTTATGGGATTGTCACGGGGCAAAAGTTACTCTGTCCGAGGAAAGTATGCCATTATTATTTCAAGGAATTTCTTCAGAAATGATAAGAACAATGTCTTTGGAAACTTAGCGGATATTTTTCGCGGATACACTATGGAGAGTTTGTTCGGATATTCTGCAGAATTATTCCACAGAAATTCTTCAGAATGTTCAGAATTTCTCCCTACTACAATAAATAAAAAGCATTTTAAATTTTTTATTGTTAAAAAAATAAAATTAATTTTTAAGAAATTCATTCAAACAATACAAAAATAAAAAAACTATTCAATTATAAAAAGAAAGAATAAAAATCTTAAATCTATTCAGAGCTGGGTGGTTTTCCTCCAGTTTCTCTATGAACGAAAAAATTATTAGTCTTAAAAGTAATAAAATAAGTAAATTTATGTCTTACTTTACTTTATTATTCTTCTGTTTGCTTCTTTCCTTACGGATTCTTTTAATCTGCATAGAATTTTGCGAAATATATCTTGCACATCGATCCCTTGTTGTACACCAAATCTGTCCACGCAAAATTCTACAAGTACCTTCATTGCATTGGATAAATTTGGTTCTTCTTAAAACAAGTTTTCCCCCTTCGATCTTATTCCATGTAAGGTTGAATATCATTTCGGTTGAGGAATTTTCAAGATGGACTTCTGAAATTACGGTTAATTTTTTAAGTGTTTGGTTATTAATTTTTCAAAAAAAAAACAAAAAAAGAAAGCACAGAAAAATTGGAAAAGGGTATAAAAATGTTATTAGAGATTAAAATGAATCTGTGCCATTTACTTTTTAAAGATTATTTCAAATAAATGTTGGCCACGACTACCTTCCAGGTGGTCCACACGGGAAGTCCAATTTTGAGTGACTTTTTCGAGCATAGCTGCTGATATCTCACCGATAAAACGCATGATTTTGTCTTCTAGTGCTTGAATCGAAGCTGGTTTATCGGCATAAACAAGATATTTGACGTACCCCCACAAAAAAGTAGTCCGACGCTGTCAAGTCTCACGATCTAGATGGAATTGCTCAGCAAAATAATTTCGCAATAGTTCCATTGTTGTGCGTGCTGTGTAGCATGTGGCACCGTCTTGTTGAAACCACATGTCAACCAGATTCAGCTCGTGTATTTCGGCAATAAAAAGTTGGAAATCATTTTACGAAAGCGAGCACAATTGACGGTAACGTTGCTCTCATCGTCATCTTTGAAAAAGTATGGACCAATGATTCCACCAGTCCATAAACCACACCAAACAGTACATTTTTCTGGATGCGTTTGCAGCTCTTGTATTGATTATGGTTGATCATTGGACCAAATACGGCCATTTTGTTAATTTACGTATCCATTCAACCAGAAATGTGCTTCATTGCTGAAGACAATTTTTTGGTAAATAAGCGGATCTTTCTCAAGCTTTTCCAAGGCCCATTCACCGAAAACACGACGTTGTGGCAGATCGTCCGGCTTCAGTTCTTGAACGAGCTGTAGTTTATACGGCTTCAAACCAAGATTCTTGCGTAACCCGGGGGTTACAACTGCAAGTACAGCTTGCATGCAACTTGCACTGCCATACTTCTTGCACGTGTAACCTCTACTGCCATGGCAGTACAGCTTTCAGCGAACTTGCATGATGAAAAACCATGGCAGCTGAGGTGATAGTAATTTGACATTATACAATTTTCAAGATGGCGGAAAAGAAATGCTTGAGAGAATTTGATAAATTTATTCTGGAAAAATGAGATTTTCTGGGATCATTTGCATTACATCATTTACCAACACCTTTCTCTTCATTTTTCCTGGGGTTTTTAATATTCTGCTACTTCGTTTATTGCTAAAATTTTCTAATATACGCAAGACTTTACGTCTCAATGCCATTTTTTAAATGAACTTGCATGCAAGATGATAAGACATCAACCGAACTGCCTTCTCCTGTCAAGTTTAAAATCGCGTTGGAAGGGAGGCTTGCATGCAAGCTGTACTTGCAGATGTAACCCCCGGGTAAAATCTTCCACATAATGGAATAACACAATCCCAATCCCACTGATATTTTCTTCTCTACGCACTCTACACACAGGGGGGTGGCTTGATGTCCAATAACGTGAAACGTGGTGCGAAATTTTGTCACTATTGCTTGAATAGCCTGCTCAGTAGGGCGATTATGACGACCATATAATGGTCGAAGTCACCGAAACACATTTTTCACAGAGTACGAATTTTGATAATAAAATTCAATAATTTGTAACCTTTGTTCGGGTTAAAGTCTTTCCATGATGAAATGGCAATGCAAACTGAACAACTTTGACTTTGACACATGTCACGAATCACGCGTAAGCTGTCAAAAACAGAGCGCTGTAAAACCAAACAGCAAAAAAAAAAAAAAACACCCATTATAAAGAAATTTTCTGAGCTTTGTTTTTATCTATTTCACAAATTTTTTCCCAAAACGAAACTCACTTCACTTATAAGAATATAACACTAAATGCAACATTCAATTCCATAGTAAAACCTTAAACACTTTTTCCTAGAAACAATAAAACAATAAATAAAAAGGAAAAAATTGATAAAATAAAAATAACGGTATATTTACCAAAAATTTTGTCCCATAGTTATCCGCTCGTCTTCCAATCAAACAAAGAGTGTAGAGATTTCTTCGGACAAAGTGAAGATTTTAATTTCTACTTTTTCTGCAGTATGTTCACACTTTCTCCATCTGTTTTCATATACGGAATTCTTCAGAAAAATAATGGACAAAGCAAAGAACAGTTTTAAATATTGTCCAAAATTGTCCACTGCTTTTACAATTCTTATCTTATATAAAATTTCTATAGAAATTCCCTAGATTTTTCTAGGAATGTCAAAATAGAGCAGAGTAAAACTTCGGAACAAGTAAAGACATTGTTCTGTGTTGGAGTTTTTTGGATAAATATTGGAATTCCGTCCAATATATTTGTAGTAAATTTTGGAAAATGTAAGGACATCGGAATTATGCTTACTAGGGCCAGGCATACCGCTAAAAAGTAATTAATTAAATTTTTGTGAAATTTGCTCCTCTATTGACGAGCCATTACCTTATTTAATTATCGCAACGACTTTTAGCACTGATTTAAGATTTTGTAATCTTTAGTATATTAATTGAATAAAACTTACTTATTTACTAATGTTCTAGCACAATGTGGTACAATTCATTCCTTTTTCACTTATAAGAGGAAACCCTAATTGCGAAAGTCCGACTCGCTCTTGACCGATTTTTTTATGTTTATATTTAGGGAAGCACTGCCCATATATCGACAAGATAATTGAGTACCTCAATAGTTAAGTATGCTGCTTTCGTTAATATCCTTACATATTTTCCATTCATTTACCATAATTACCCATAAGCTTGTCTTTCACCAGCTTCCTCAAGAATTGTTTAGAGTTTTTGACACTCTCACCTTTAAGAATTTATCTATGAATCACAGCTCGGTTCTTATCACCTATTTGGAACCACCTCCATACGCCTCTTCACTTCTGATTTCCAAACATTCGAAATTTCACAGAAAGTAACTAATTATTTTTATATTTGTGTAATAAATGAAACCACACTTTCTGTTACTAACCGAAATATTGATTTGGAAATTTCTGTGGGTTGACAAACGTAAGATTTCTAAGAATTTAAGCACAAAAATAACTTCCTTCATAGCTTATATGCTGATCAAGAATTTCAAGTCAGGAATATATGTGGTGTTGGCAGATGACGAACAATGTATGTACTCTAAGTACATATGTATACCTGTGTATACATGTATGTATAGAGTCCTTTTGGATACCTATGATAAATGGCAGCGAAGATTGATAAATTACTCAGCAATTTTCAGTTGCATTTCATTGATGTCGAAAAATATTCCAGATAAGTGGCTCCCTACTAGGCTATAGGTATCTAGCTATCTACATCCATACATAAATCCATACGTGTGTACCTCCTACATTGTACAAACCGCTCTACCCTCGATTGCCTGACAATATATCATAGTTAACCCACCTACATAAATATACATGTATGTATTGTATAAAGTGCTACTATAGTCCATATAGGTAGATATATTCCATTCCATATAGTCAGTATCAATTCTGTGAACAAGCCTCACTGTTAGGACTACTATCGCTAAACGCACACCAGTTTTACATGAGACCTCAATTGTCTTTGGCATCCACACATGGTGGTTGATACAATACCACACCCGGCTGCACTCTGTGTTCCATCCCCTTAACGGTGATGGCATTTACACCAGCCTGCGTTAAAATATTTCACCGAAGCAAAAAAAAAAAATAGAAAATAAAAAACAAAAATTCCCAGTAGCATTTTCCATTACCGAGAGATCAATGAATAATGCCCGGGCCGGTAGCATGTGAAATTGAGTTTTCCGAGCAAAATAATTTCAAGAAGCCTTTTTATACGCACATAGAGGGAGAGATGTCGATTCGTCCTTGTACAATTTTTTTCTACCAGTCGAGTCGAGTTCCATCGTAACGTTCGCAATTCTATAGTTGATGCTCTCTATTAACACAGATATATATATGAAGGCTATTCGTGGTTCACACAGCAAAACTTGGGATACAGTGGAAGCTGCAATTAGTAAAAAAAAAAGAGAAAAAAAAACCATGTCAGGAGAGGACTTTAGCTTTAAACATCAGAGTTGGTTGAATTTTTATTCAAAAGGATTTTCCTGCATTTTTGTATATTCTAGCAAATTTACATCCATTGTAAAAACACATTTTAAATATGAGAAGACTTGTCGAAATGTCATTTTGGATTAGTTTGAGAGAAAGGATTATACAGCCTACAGGACTTAATGAAGGCTTTGGTCAAAATTTTTTTTTTTTTAAATTTTACCTTCAATCCCCTGAAATGACTATAACTTCTGCTAACATAGGATAACTTTTGATGAAGTCTACATACGATTTCGCTCGACTGGTGTTACTAATTTATTTATTTCAAACAAAATTTTAAGCAAGGATTATGTAAAAGATTTTATTCTAGTTTGCAATTTACTCAATTACTTAGTTGTGTTATAAAAATATTGGCTTCTTTTTGTGACAAACGTATGTTACAAAAATTATTCACCATAAGATTAGCGGACCAGTTGTGAAGTTTGAAGGAGGTGCATTCTTCAGCGATTTTCGATTTCTTCATAATTATTCTTTTAATCAACTAAATGAGATTTTTTACCTGTGAAAAATAACCCCACTGAAATTTTTCGGTTAACCATGATGAATAGAAAAATCTCAAGAAAAATGGCCGAGAAAATACCACCGAAAAAATTTTTTTTTTTAATTATGGCATTATAATTTAAGAGATAAAAAAACTTTAACGGTTATAGATATCACATAGGATGCAATAGGTCCAATTAACGAGGCGAGTCCACAACTTATAAAAAAGGGTTATGTTAATGACCTTTTTGCAAAAATAATAGAGGTCAAATTAAAAAAAAACAAGGTAAGAAAATACGGAATTTTTAGTTTCGACAACCATAATTTTTGTGACGAGAGGAATACGGATACGGTTGGGCAGTTGTTGGAAAGGCCATAAAGTTTTGCATACAATAAGCTCTTAACTGAGACCTTGCGCTCTGTCTTTTTGAAAATATAGCGTGTTTTGTGAAAAACTAGTTTTTGTGTTAATCACCCTGTAACTCCTAAACGGTTGGTATGGCCGCCGCCCTGCCATAAATTTGTTTGTTTGCCTAGGTGAGTACTATCACCTCCTAGACGTAAAAACCCTGTATATCTATTACAATTATTACTTATTTAAAACATTTCTAGAATGTGGGAAAGAATAGTTTCTAGTACAATTTCTTTCAAAGTTTTGCATTTTCCTAACTACGAAATAAAAATAAAGCAGCATATAATTTGCCGGTATATGGGCAGTAGGGTGGCCCCAAAAAACAAAAAGTGTTAAAATGTCTACATGCTCATTCAGAATTTGTTAGATAATTTTAAACTTCTATGCAAGATTTCAGTGAATTCATTAATTAAATCGAAAATAGTTTTTTTTTTTTTTGCTATTTTGGACTTCCAGGAAAACTATTTCAATATTTTCTATCATAACTTTTTAATTTGACAATATTTTTTCTTGATTCTTATTTTAAATATTTAAGGGATCTTAGATATGAAGTTATTGTAGTAAAAGTCGTTTTAAAAAATTGAATTCTTCAATATTTTATAAATTTTTCAAAACGAATATTCGGACCCGATATTCCAATTTTTTGAATTCGCGTCAATTTTTTGTAAGGAAAAGTAGAACGTGGGTATAATTTTTCTACTATAATGTAATCTACCATCGATTATCTTTCTAACTACAACTAAGGGGGTTATGTAGTGTATGAATTGATCTCAATATGCGATTTTCGAAGGTGTTCTACAAAGTACAGAGATTATGTGCCGGTCAATAAAAGTATAGACTTTTTCACTGTAACAAAAAAAAAAAAAAACAAGAAAGAGAACAAGTAACAATTGGTCTTAAGACCAATAATATTGTACCCCAGATGAGCAAAAGTTAAATAAAGTTGCCGATTTAGTTCATTTTTGAAGTTTTATTTACTATTTTTATGAAAACACTATCTACCAAATTTCAACTTTCTACGTAAACTCGTTCTCGGGCAGTGCTCAAATATACCGTTAAAAACGAGATTTTTGTACGGCAACCCTCCAAAGGCGTTGCCCTATTTGTGCCATTTTCGAAATTAAATTGATATTGTTTTTAAAAAGCCAGTGTGCATGTCAGCACTCTAAGTGAACACGCTCTCGAGTTATCGTGCGGACGGATGGACGGACAGACAGATGGAGAGACAGATAGGCAGACAAACAAACAAATGCAAAAATCAAAATAACTTTTAATATTATGCGCGGGTGTCCAAGTCAATAATTGAAAAAGAAGATGTCATTAGTACAAAGTCGTTATATTTATGGGTCGACACATCTTTGTAATTTGCAAAAATGCTTTACCTTCGAAAATCGCATTTTGAGATCAGTTCATACACTACATGACCGCCTTAAGTTGTAGTTGTTTGAAAGATAATCGATTCTAGATTATATTATAGTAGAAAAAGTATACTGGTATGCCACTTTTCCTTACAAAAAAATTCAGATACGAAATCAAATCGTTTGAGTTCCGGGTCCGAATTTTCGTTTTGAAAAATTTATAAAAAATAGAAGAATTTAATTTTTTAAAACGACTTTCACTGCAATAAATTCATAACTAAAAAGGAGAGGGTCTCTACTCATCATCAGGGATTTCGTCCAAATTCACAGTATATGTAGGGTTTGACTAGAAATTAAAGTAACGCAAGTGGTAGCTCCAGATGGCCGAGCCAATCTGAAATAATGCATAATATAGGGGAGCCCGGGGTTAAAATTAACACTTTTCGGAAAAACTTTGATAATTACCATCTTGTGGGTATATTTGCAATATTTCTTTGTGTCACAATTATCTATAATCTGTTATCTTTCATATATAGAAAACCAGAAGTCATTACCCCAATTAGTTTAGAAGCATTTTCCAAAATAAGATTGCGAAGTTTGCTAATTATTTTCAACTTGCGTTAATTAGCAGCACATACTGCACAGCTGACACTTTTATCTCTCGGCCAAATTCCAACCGAATTTTAAAATTCTTTTTGTTGAGTTCATTGTGAGTTTTTTATGATTTTCGAAACTATTACGAGACTCGTACGGCAGCGGGTTATAGAGTGGTAACCAGTGGTGGGTTACTTAATATATTATTATAGTAAAAATAAATAAATACAGAAATAAATTATTTTTCCAGGGGTATTCTATCATCCCTGTAGAATATTCGTACACAATCACATCAAAATCTGATGATAAATTGAATATCGAAAAGTCACTCATATACACGAATGGGAAAAAAGTTTCTCATTTCCCGAATTCGGGTGTTCTGAGGGAGGTGCGGTAAATATTATTCGATTTGCAAAATTCCTATTGTTAGTTTTTTTTTGTGATTTTTTTCTGATTTTTTGAACATATTTTCCCTCTCCTTCTGTTTAAGTTACGAAATGTAATTTTCGACGGCCAAAATTCTGCCCGAAAAATTCATTTCGAAATGGTTTTCTACAACTTATCGATTAATCCATTTTTTTTTTTGGTTTTTTATGGATGCGCTTTTACTAAGTGATTATCTATACAAAATTTCAGGAAGATTAGATGTCATTTGCCTATTTAAAAAAAATTAAATCTATAAAAATTTTGCATACCGACTTTTCGCCTTCTACTGGCGAACTTTGAAAACGCACAGAAATGTCACTTACAAAAGCGAAAATCTGCATACCTTCCCTATGCATTTTACCCGAATGAATTTGGCATTTTTGTCCAAATTCTGTTGCAATTTAACCGCGACAACTTCCGCGAAAAGTTGCAAGTTTGAGCATTTTCCAAGTGACCTACAAAACCCCGGGCTCCCTTACATTATGCATTATTTCGGTTTCGGTTTACTTGCATCATTTTCATTTCTAGTCAAGCCCTACTTAATCTGGGAATTTGGACGAAATCGGAGATGACGAGTAGGGAACCTCTCTATGTAAGTTCCCTTTAATTAAAAAAACAAGAATCAAGAAAAGATATTGTCAAATTAAAAAGTTATGGTAGAAAATGTTGAAACAGTTTTCCCAAAAGTCCAAAAACATAAAAAAAACACTATTTTCTAATTGAGCGACCTCTACGCATTAATGAATTTCACTGAAATTTTGCATAGAAGTTTAAAATTTAGCTAACAAATTCTGAATGAGCATTTAGACATTTTAACATTTTTGAAAATCCATACATTTTTGAGCCACCCTAATTGGCAGTGATAGCTGCTCAGGGGTTATTTCCCCAAGTTTGTAATTTGTACCCATGCACTTAGACTTTGTTGAGTTTTGTAATTCTGTAGCCTTATCAGCTGTTAAAGAAAATAAATTTCTTTTTCATCATATTATATAAAAAATAATAATGGTGGGTTGCAAAATATTTAAGAAATATGTAATTGAAGTCGAGGACATTTTTAATGTCCTTTTCGGCGAGTTGAGCAATTCAGTATAATATCTACTAAGACTGGGTAGCGGCTCAGATTTGGTGGGAGTCACAAGCTGGGAAAAAGCTAATAGCAAACAAACTAAAGTTGTTGAACTTATTTTGAAAATTACACTGTACACGGCATACTTCTTGCAATACATTAGGTCTGTTCGTATACTCATTTTTGGGACAATTTGTTATAATGAATTTGCACGAATTCGTACGTATTTTCTGTTTCTTAATTTTTTATCTAAAAATATTACATAAATTTTTAATATGTCACAGCTTCCCTTCTTGCATGAATTAATCCGAAGTTTTTAGCTATATTGCAAGATTTTTTTAAAAGGAAAACTAACAGCTGTTATAAGAAAAGTTCTCTTTACTTTTGTAATTTCCTTAAAAGATTTACTTACAAAAAAATATGAAACGAATGTAAATAGACACATGTTTTGAAAACTAAATGTATTAATGCTTGTTTTGGTATTATAATCACAATTTCAAAAATTAGATGAATTTTGATTTGGAATACCGCTTGGCGGTGCCACATCTGTGAATACACTGAATCGCTCCAAGTCTTCGTTGCAGGATTTAAAGTGAATAATTCTGCATGCGATTCATTGCTTTCCTGGCTTATTTCCATTTCTAAAGTTTCTTCATTAAAATGTGTATTTAATTGTTTTAATTTTTTATTATTATTGTATTTTTTTTTTCTTTTCTTTTTTTGTCGAAAAAAAATTGTTCACTCATATTTTGTCGGAATTTTCATGACTAATTCAAAATGTGTCACTTGATGCCCTTGATGCAAAATATAATGGTTACTTCCAACATTTCTTGATAATTTAAGCCCGTTCTTAATTAAAAGAAAATTTTATGAATAAATAGTCTGATGTTTCAGAATTACGCAAAACTTTGAGTTTAAATAAGGTTTAGAACGTTGAAGGAAATAAATCCATTAGCGTTATGCACTTTTTATTTATTTTTTCTTCTTAATTAAATTAACAAATTAACAAATGAGATAATTCAATGCTTTGTCGACCCTCTCTTGGCATTTTTCACAGCCTTACAACTATTAGACATGGATTTTGCTAAATTTCGCTGGTATAAACTCCCATCCCAAGTATCCCTAATCAGACATTTCAATCCAGCAATTATGTCTGGTCGATTCCTTGCCACCTTTAGTTTTAATAAAGCCCAGACATTTACAATTGGATTAAGATCTTGGCCATATTGAGGCCAACTTAACAACTAGATATTATTATTTTGTAGGTAGGTCTTCAGCCGTAAATTGAAAAATAATTATTATCCGGCTTAAAACTTGTTGCTCCTTGCGGGCAATTTTACCAAAAACATTTAATTT
Source organism: Dioctria rufipes (assembly GCA_963924295.1). Classification (NCBI taxonomy): domain Eukaryota; kingdom Metazoa; phylum Arthropoda; class Insecta; order Diptera; family Asilidae; genus Dioctria; species Dioctria rufipes. The sequence continues at coordinate 13,122,216 of OZ002742.1, read as the reverse complement.
AACAACATTTTTAAAATGCTACTCACCTTTATAGGAGAATACAAAGTCACATGTGTCTCCAAATATCTTGATAATTATAGGCTCAAGCTAATTCCATAGAATATCCATATATAAATTCGCGCTGTTACTTTTCGTTCAATTAAGCACAATTTACCATTTTCATCTCCAGAAAAGCGACCACACACCATTACACCTTCCGTTTTTTTAGGCAAAGTTTACATGCATTCTTTGCGCAGTTTTTCTCCATGCCTTCTCCGAACTAAAAGTTTACCATCTCCAACATGCAGCTTGAACTTTGATTCGTCGAAGAAAATTACTTTATTCCATATCTCCGGGGTCCACAAAACATGCTCCTTAGCCCAAAGTAGATGCGTTCGTCTCATCCGCTGGATTAAAATTGGCATCCACATAGGACGGATTGAAATATTGAATTCTTTCAATCTCCACCTTACAGCGCTTGTAGAAATTTCCATCCCACGTGCTCGAAAAATATCATGCCGAAGGTCTGTAGCAGTTCTAAGTCTATTTCATAGACTTTGGAGCGATAGGAATGTATACTCAATAGGTGCTGTCTTCAACCGACCTACCAGAACCACTGTTCCCTTTCGTATTGCTCTTTTCACGAAATTTTTTTAAATTCTATGCAAGAGTTCATTGAGCATAGCCCAACCTAGCGGCGATTTTACGTTTCGACAATATCTCTCGTGCCAATACCAGCATATTGGTTTTTAACTCTGCACCAACTTTTTCCATTTTGTTTTTTTTTTTTTTAGTTTTACTCCAAATTCACTTCAACACGACGGCGACGTTTCAACACAAAATGCAATATTTGAAAAATTCGCTTGCTATTTATAGAAACTAGAAACCAGAAAGTTCCTAATAACTGCAATAAAATTTACAGCTCTACCCTCAGTTCCAAGAAATTCCAGCAGATGTCTTGTAAATTAAAGTGTGCAAAGTTTTTTTTGTACAGTACTATACAGGGTGTTTCCCACTAGGAGGTCAATAGAGCGGGAGGTGATAGTATTCACCCAGACGAATCAAAAATTGTATGGCAGGGGGGGGGGGCATATCAACCGTTTAGGGGTTACAGGGTGATTAGGAAAAAAAACTAGTTTTTCACAAAACACCCTGTATCTTAAAAACTGCAGGGTGTACGGTCACAGTTAAGAGCTTATCGTACGCAGAACTTCATGGCCTTTCCAACGACTACTCAATCAGCCCCATACCAATCTCCCATCAAGAATTATGGTTGTCTATACTAAAAATTTCGGATTTTCTTACCTTTTTTTTTAATTTAACCTGTATTATTTTTGCAACTAGGTCGTTAACATAACTTTTTTTTATAAAAACAGTAAACTGTAGACTCTCTTCTTTAATATGACCTATTACACCATATGTGTTAATTGTAGCCGTTAAACAGTTATTAACTCATAACCTACTCCGGTCACATCGAAATTAGACGATTTTTTTTTTAAAATGACGTGCTAAGGGAACAAATTATCGTTGAGAATAGGTTTGAAAATAGGTTTGAGAATAAGTTTAGAGCTAATAACTCTTAAAGGGCTTCAGATAGCACATTGCATGTAATAGGTCAACTTAAAGAGGAAAGGCTACAGTTTACATCTTTTATAAAAAAAAGTTATGTTAACGACCTTGTTGCGAAAATAATAGAGGTTAAATTAAAAAAAAAAGTAAGAAAATCCGAAATTTTTAGTTTAGACAACCATAATTCTTGATGGGAGGGGGTATGGGGCTGATTGAGTATTCGTTGGAAAGGCTATGAAGTTCTGCATACAATGACCGTACACCTTGTAGATTTTAAGATACAGGGTGTTTTGTGAAAAACTAGCTTTTTTTCTTAATCACCCTGTAACTCCTAAACGGTTGATATGCCCTCCCCCCCTCTGCCATACAATTTTTGGTTCGTCTATTGACCTCCTAGTGGGAAACATGCAAATATCTCTTCCAATACAGTAGCCAGCAATAAAAGCCTTATTTTATTTTATGCTTACTGCGTTCAAGTGACATAGCCGTAGATCTGCAAAAATTGATTGGTCGTAAATATTTTCATCGGTGAATATTCCCCGACGTTTTCATCGAAGATTTTTCATTGAGGTTTCCTCGATGATTATTCATCGACACTTTCTTCGACATTTACTCGTGCAAAAAGGCGTGTGTTAAATTTATCCAAGTTTTCGTGCAGAAATGGGTCGATGATACATGCCAAAGATGCAATACGGTTTCGGTGCGGTATTGCATTCATTTCCCGCTTGGAAGGTTTAACCCGATATGCCGCTTCGCTTCTTTATTAGTTCTTTATTCAATGAATCCACACAAATTAGCTGTTGACATGATGATAATTAATTTGATGGTTTTCTTAATTTACGTAAAAATCAAAGCCCATACCTAGCTCAGCTTTTCTACGTTAAGCAATATATTACTAAACGCGCATTTCGAAATTAATTTTGCTAAGTTTACAAATCGGTTGGCCAAGTATTCGGATATGCATAGTTCGGCACAGACACATCGCCATAGATCCATGACTTTTTCCACATTCCTTACCACCGTACAAAATATAGTATGCACGAGCCTATTACATGAATGTCTCGATTTTTTTTTTATGAATCTCAATAATTAATAAATAAAAAACTTATAAAATGTTACACTTTAGCCAGGTTTTTATTCTTTTATAAATTTCGTTGTACGACTGTCTTCACTTTCTTATATATTTCCAATGATCTTTACTTGAAATGCGAGAGCTGTCCATAGGAAAAAAAAATAAAAAAAAAGCATCTGACCATAATTCACAAATTTAACATTTTGTTAAATATATTTTACAATTATGTATTTTTGTTTTCGTTTTTTTTGTCACCCTCCTCACCACATGTGGGGCATTCTGATCATCGATTTTACTAACTAATCTAATTCTTCACTAATTGGACACGTAAATTGGGATTAACATTTCTCTAAAATTTATCACCATTAAAAAATGTTTAATTTGTGGTAGAACACAAAATGCATGATGGGATTTTTGTTTCTCCTCTTTCTTTTTCGCACGACCAATGGAGACTATTGAATGGTGGTGCTACACAACACAACCAGAGCTCTGAGTTGACATTGTGTTTAACAAAATATTTAATTTGTTACTGGAAACACAAAAAAAAAACAACATTGGATTAAAAAAAAATTTTTAAATTTATGCGAGCTACTTTTAATTTTCGCCCCATTTAATTACTGCTATCCATCCCAACCCCCGACGACAATCAACGGGCTCTGTTTCAATATCGAAGCCACTTAAAAATACGACGACAACGATATTGCTGGAATTTTTTCGAGTGAATTATAAAAGCGCGTCACACTCTTGTCAGAACTTATTTTCAGTTTTCGTACAAGTTGTATAAAAGAATGAGTTATGGGACAGCCAAGAAAAAGTTGAAAGTTATGGAAAGCTCCCCGGAGTCAAACAACAACACCTAAACAGGTGCGCCAGAAATTAATTTATACCTCCTAAGTGAACCACAAATCCGAGCTCACACTGTACTCGTGTGATTTATTAATTTTTCAGAAACGTGATTGGAGCACCAAAAATTAGGTGGCGCCTACTTTTCCTCATCTTCTCTTTTGTATTCCATTGATATGGTTCCAGAGATGATGTTGACTATATAGAAGAGAGGGTTCGGGGTTGGAGTTGTTCTATGGTTGGATGTTTTGGTTATACTACCATATATATGGATGGAGCTCTGTGAACTTTTGTTCCTTCTACTATTTTTCAATTGAAAATTATTTTTGCTTATGGCCAACACCTTCAGCATCAATTACGTAATTTATGCCCTAAGCGGTCCTTCTTTTCTGTTCGGCTCTCTAGTAGCCCTCTGGAATTGACCTGCTAAGGTAATAGTAATGGGGTTGGGTGGTTGATTTAAGAGCCCGTTGATGGATCGTTTTGTGCAAACAGTCATTCAAATTTATGGTCTTGGTACCTACTAAAGAGAGATAGTGTGCTTTTTAGGTCATTCCTTCAACATTGAGACGTCGAGAAATTTTTAAAATTCCAAGCAACAACCACAATAATTTATCTCTTTCCAATTTCGCACGATAGTTTTCTTATCTTTCCAAGACAAGAGTAGTACTGGTGGTGGTGGTGGTGGTAGTATAGTGAATGTCTTTATTTACCTACCTGTGAAAAAAAAAACATTTCCCATCACCCCCGACCCGCTCCTTCATCATTTTAGAGGAGGAGAACTGAAAATGCTTAATTAATTTTTGTCAATATCACCCGCACAGTAAAGGTTTTGGGGAGTAAAAATCAATTAAATGGGATTTCTGTGCTGCACTCTACGACAAGCCCAGAAGACGAAAAACCAGGGAACGATATTCTGTGATTAATGATTATATTAAAAAATTCTAAACGGCAGGCACTCTCTGGTTGATTTTCCCGCACATTATATACATACCTATACACATATACTTATCTACCTACTATATAACTTGACTAGTCTTTCAGTCCCATCAGACAGACTTGCGAAGACAAAACTTCCGAAAGTTGTCAATCATTCGGAGGACCATTAACTAACTGAAAACTCATTAGCTCTCTAGTAGGGGGTAGCAGGGTAGAGAGGTAAAAAAAAAAATCTTCGTAATTATCCTTGTTATAATGCTCGCACTATTAATGAATTCTTTCGGTTCATTTCCTGGCATTTTAGCATCACATCAGTTCCAGACTTTTGCCAAGAAGAACCCAGAAATTGACCGTAATACGATGTGTAGCCTAAATTTCAGTATATAGGACCAGTTTTTGTCATCCCGATAGTAGTCGGCAACTATATATGTATGTAGGAATAATATATCTATGGGAGAGAACCATACATTAATGAATTCGTGCGCTTCTGTAATGGTCCACTTCACTCTGTCCACTCAGTCCACTCAGCATGGTGCGATGGCACTCCCTGGACAAATTTTATTGCCTATATATGAGTCTCAAGTCTGTGCATATAATATGAAGTGGTCTATAAAGAAGATGTTTTTTATTTGTTTTATACATTGGATAAAAATGTTAACGCAAATAAACCGCGATTAAGCGCGCCGACTTTATTTTGGGTGTCCAGCCAAACATATATAAAAGACAAAAAAAAAAAAAACATCAACGGATGACTTAAAAAATTCCGCGCACTTATCAAAGACTTCTGTGGAATAGCAAAATTCAAATTTTTATTGTCCACCGCAAAGCGAACTAAAGAGTTCCTCCCCAATCGTCGTCGTCGACTGGTTTGACCTTTTTTAATTGGACAAATCATCTCTGAGGAGGAAATAATTACAACGGAGGCCTTTTTCATAATAAAATCTAATCAGAGATGTTTTAATCGATCTGTTTAAAAATGATTTATGGCAGTTTTATAGCAGCGCTGTTAATAACTGGTCTGGTCGGCTTACAATGTTAGTGTTAAGATGGAAAAGAATTTTATCATGTTTTATATGATTTGGATTAAAGTAAACAAGAAAGCAACTAGGTATTTAAGAGATAATGAAGGGCTTTAGAAGATAAAATTCAAGCAACTCGCATTTGATAGAATTTTATTACATGTGTACCAGTGCAGTTGTGAGAAAAACATATTTTTGCCCCTTTTTAGATTTTATTGAAAACAATTTTTATGTCTACTGCACTATACGTGAGTAAGGCGGTGCATCGGAAATTTTGTATTGTTATTTAAGGTTATCTTCTCTATCGCATGAAAGATGAGAAAAGTTTTAAATTTTAAAGCTTAGTATTCGAGTAAAATATGACATTTCCATACAAATTTTAGCGCTGGTAAAATCGCAAGCAAAAATTTTACTGAAGATTTTACTAGTGCAGCACGGAGTTCACTGGTAAAAAGTGAATATTTGGCTATTTTAAGGTAGATGGCACTTTGCATGTCTCCACTTATTTTACTGAACATTTTAATGTGCGTAGCATTAAAATGCTGGTAAAATTATGACATTTCCTATTTCTATGACAATTTTCAGATTGTTTTCTGAACTCATTGAAGGATTTAATTTTAATTGAAAATTTTCAGACTTTTTTCTTAATTTATTGAAGGATTTAAGTTCTTTTAACAATTTTCAGATTAGTTAAGTCAATTTTTAATTGTAAGTTGTAGAAACATTTATCTAAACCTTATTATCATTTTGAAGTTTTTCAGTGATAAAATTTTTGAACAGCTGTCACTTTGTTTTCTCCAAATTAACATACGTCAAAATTTTACCAGCGATTTTAATGTGAAAAATTTGAAGACCGCGTTAAATTTTACTTTGCCCGAACTCGATACTAGGCTTAACTCTCCAATAATTGTTATTCTGTAATTTGAAGAGTTAGTAACTAAGCTTGGTACACCAGTTGTGAAAGTTTTTGGATATTTTCATCTGGATAAGTATAAAGAAGCAGTTTTAGATTAGATGATCTCTCAAGTTAAAAAAAACAAATTACTAAATATAAAATCTAGTATTCGAGAGTATATTGTGACATTTCCATACAAATTTTAGCGCTTTTAGTGCAGTTCACTGGTAAAAAAAGAAAATTTCTCTATTTTAAGATAGATGGCGATTTTATTTGTCTCCATTTATTTGACTGAGAATTTTAATGCGCGAGATCGGGTAAAGTAAAATTTAACACGGTCTCCAAATTTTTCACTTTAAAATCGCTGGTAAAATTTTGACGTATGTTAATTTGGACAAAAGAAAGTGACAGCTGTTTAAAAATTTTATCACTGAAAAACTTCAAATTGATAATAAAGTTTAGATAAACGTTTTAACAATTTAAGCCTAGTATCGAGTTGGGGCAAAGTAAAATTTAACGCGGTCTCAAAATTTTTTACATTAAAATCGCTGGTAAAATTTTGACTTTGAGATTAATTTGGAGAAAACAAAGATATTTAAAAATATTATCGCTGAAAAACTTCAAATTGCTTATAAAGTTTCGATAAACGTGGACGTAATTAATCTGAAAATTGATAAGAGAAATTAAATCCTCCTAGATATTAACGAAACAATCTAAAAATGTTTAAATTTAAATCCTTCAATAAATTCACAAAAAACAATCATAAAAACAGAAAATGTCATAATTTTAACAGCATTTTAATGCTTCGTCCATTAAAATGTTCAGTAAAATAAGTGGAGACATTCTAGGCGCCATCTATCTGAAAATAGAGAAATATTCAATTTTTACCAGTGAACTCCGTTCTGCACTAGTAAAATATCTGTCAAATTTTTGCTTGTGTTTTTACCTTACATCATATAACGAAAGGATAGGGTATGAGGAAGAAAAACTTAAGCATTTTTCTTCATGTAGAAGAATCGCATCGATGTGTTTGTTTAGTCATGGAAGTCGTAAACTACGATATTTTCTGAGTGGGTACATAATTTAGTGGTTGAAACTTTATCAAGTATTGAACAAGTTTTATAATTTCCTGTCACCGCGATTCGTATCATTTTTAAGTTTATAATTTTATATTTTTTTAATAATTTTTTTTCTATTTTTAAGAATTTTCCTAGTGCCCCATTTATTTGCTGATAATATTTCTTGTCGTTGCCTTTACTTGACTGACATCAAACAAGAGCCCCAATGACAATTCAATTGTAAACAAACAAACAATCATTGGAAAACGTTAATTTTTTTACCACGGCTGTTTATTTTTATAACTATTTCAGTTTTATTTTACTTAAAACACTATAATTTATTAGTAAGACTTTTAAACTTGCTTGAAAAATCCTTTGCCACGACACAAACTCCGCTTGTTTCTGCAGCACAACACAGCGCACTTCACCACCATAATTATAGACACCGGAGTCTCGATTATAACAAATCTCTTGCACAGAAAAATTATTTCTACCAGTTTTTCAATATCACAAAATTATAAAACACTTTTATTAATGTTTTAATTCACAAATCACTAAAACAACACCCGACCTAAGAAATGACAAATGAGAAATGTCGGAAATATCGAACTGACAAAAACTAAAAACCCAGCCCTCTTGTCATTTCCCTCCCGTGTCCACAAAAAAATTGTACACGAATTTTACATAAGGTAGCCTTTCCTTTCGTTTTATGATCTAAGGATTTTACCAGCACTAAAATTTATATGTAAATGTCACATTTTACTCGAACTCGATACTAGGCTTTAACCATGAACAAATTTCCACCAAATTTTAGAATTGGGATACGAAAACGGATATTTAAATTTTGTTTTAAGATTATTGTAAGATTTTAATATGAAATTTAGTTTTAATTTAATTTTTTTATTTTAAATTTTATTTATGTTTTATTTTTGACCCAAATATCTTCAATTTAAGGGATTTTGAAAATCTTCCTTGATGATGATATTTTCTGAGTTTTTTTTACTTTTAGGATGATATCTTTTTTATTATACTACATTTTGCAATCGACATTTGGCCATTTCCAGAACGCCCCACATTTTATAACAATTTTTGTCCATTGTTGGGCACCAAGTTCCCATTTGTTGAAATTTTTTAAATATATATCTCGAAAACTAAAAGTGATACTAGCTGTGTTCTTTTGAATACCTTGTTCTAGAACTCCAATATACTGGAAAGAACAAATTGTTCTGTTGTTTGAAGCGAACTATTTGTACTGTTCGATTCATTCAAATATTCTTTGAAAATGTTTGAGACGTTCTTTTGTGTATCTTTTGGTCCGCTATGTTCTGCGGACACAAAAGAACACAGCTACTAATATGGATAAAATTTATAAAGTAAAGATATTAGAAAAGGAAAACATGTGTGTGATACTATACAATCGCTTATACTTTTTATTAACATTTTATTAACCTTCCTATAATTGTAATAATTTTCTATCAGAAATAGCACTTCAAGTTCTTTATTTATTTTTTCCTTGCGGTGTCAGATTAAGAATGAAAGAATGGAAAAAATAAGTAAAAAATTGAGAAATTGTAATATATTTGTGAATTTTCATCGTTATTGGTTAATTTCAGCTGAAAGCAGTATGGCTTAGTAGGCTAGTTATAAAATTAAGAAGTACAGAGGAAAAAAACATCTGTCTCGTTAGCTGAATCGTAATAGCAGTCTCCCGGCAAACATAATAAATAATAATAATAATAAATATATATTTCGGTATTACGTACACAAGATTGTATAACCTTTTAGAGTACAATTAGGTGGATGGAGCTGGATAGTATTCCAAGTTAACAATAAAAAATATAGAAACATAGTAAAAGATTAAGAAAAAAAATTAAATGAAAGAGTTAATTCGTGTGTGCCTTGATGAGCCTTCTGAAATCCCTGACACTACCCGCCGTCTGAGCTCCGTGAGGAAGAGCATTCCACAAACGAGTTATTTGAACAGGATAAGAACTCTCCATTACTGACCTATTGAAGCGAGGCATTATTAGATTTCGACCTCTTTGGGATGCAGTCAATTGGAAAAATTCTCTAAGATAATGCGGCTTATTAGTCTCTAGTAAGACATATAGGAAAATTAAGACCCTTTGCTTTAGGTAGCTGGAAAGAGAGCAGCCCAACAGGGGGTGAAACGTGGTCGAATCGCCTCAAGCCAAATATAAATCGTATGCAATCGTTAAATGCAACCACTAACTTGCGAGCGCATAGGCTATCCAGCTTAGGATAGATGATGCTGCCAAATGTGAAATATGGTAAAATAAGTACCTTTATAAGCTTAGATCGCATACCTCTCGATAAGATGTGGGCCGAAAGCCATAGTCGCCGTAATCCTGCATATATCTTGCTGAGAGTAAAACTGACATAATTGCAGCACTTCATATCCTGGTTTAATACAATTCCTAGGTTGGTTACTTTGCTTAAAATAGGTAACGAGTACCCATTAAAGACGACGGGGGGGGGGGGACTTCGGATAATACTTCGTTATTGTCAAAGAAAGTGATGCATTGCAATTTTTGAGGATTCAATAGCAGTCTGTTATTTATGGCCTAAGAGTGCATTCTTTCTAAGTCGTCGTTTAAGCGAACTACGCAGTCCTCAATAAGTCCAATAGGCCGATATAGGTACAGCGGTACATCATCCATGTATAGGTGGAAGCTCACATCTTGCGTAACATTCGGCAGGTCGTTTATGTAAAACTAAAGAGCAATGGACCTAAGACAGATCCTTGTGGTACTCCACACAACAAGGGTAGACTATTAGATACTAAACTTTTGGTCTTCACATACTGACTGCGCCCCTTCAAAAAGTTATCAATCATCGCAATTTTAGATGCGCTGAAACTAAAAGAGTTCTAAAGTTTGTGGAGGAGGATACAATGGTCTACGCTGTCGAAAGCCTTCGAGAAATCTAGTAGAGCCAGAACAACAAAATTATGCCTATCCATGGCGATTCTAATGTCCGAGGTTACTTTTAATACTGCGGACTCGCAGCTGTGGGACGCACGAAAGCCAGATTGCCAATATGTCAGAAGATTATTGGTTTCCACGTGCTCAAGTATTTGCCTGTAGATAAGCTTCTCTAGTACCTTCGACAAAAAACATAAAATGCTTATTGGCCGAAAATCAGAAAGATATTCTGGAGATGGTTTTTTGCGTAGAGGTAGGACTATAGCTGACTTCCAGTTACTCGGGAAACAGGAGGACGTAAGGCAGCATTTGACGATGTGAAGAATGTACTTACTAATAAAAGGTAACAATAATTTGAGAAAACCGGCTTAAAACCCCGGATGAGGCGGTTTATTTTTTCTTCTTGTATTAATAATTTAATTCAAAATCGTTGAAAATAAAAATTCTTCCATTCTCCATTTCAACTTCTACTACAAAAACTGTTCATTGTGGAATCGAGATCACTCCTAACGAAATGCATAGTATATTTGTGTGGCACTGGATGTTTGCAAACAAGTGGCAAAAATCACCATACTGTCAACTGAGTGCGTGCAATTGAATTGTTGGGTCCAAAGTTAAGGGAATCGATTCGAATTTATTTTTTTCCCTCAATATCTTCAACTCTCCATGTTACAAAATCTCATCACAGTTTTCTCATTACAGTTTTAATAAAAAACAGTTATGTTAACGACTGTTTTGCAAAAATAATAGAGGTCAAATTAAAAACAAGGTAAGTGTTCGGTCCACCACCGAACCATATTTCCCTCGATGTGTCGAACTATCGATTTCTTAGAAATAATCCACAAAGAATCAAAACTCAAATGAACAGAATTCATAATACATATGTACCTAATTAATTACTAATAAGTACTCCTCAAAGTTCCTACAATATTCCAAAGGTGCCGCGATGACATTCACAGGCTAAAAAGAACAACAAATTATTAAAATATCTAATAAAGAGCAATAAGTTAAACAAACTCACCGAAAATATACGTACCTCCGTGTATTTACACTTCATATTGTCATCATTTTTGACATTACGTCAAAATAGACAATCTCGCCGCAGCAATTGGTATAAACGTTGCTAAGTATATAACATGACCAACCTCAGCAGCTATAAAGAGGCGGCGGACGATAGCAAAATGACCCATTTCCAAATCAGAGTTGATCTGATGAAGTCCTAAATATTGGAGTCTGTTCTGAGCAAATCCTAATCCAAATCAGTAGTTAATTCTGAAATCCAATAGAAGTTAATTCTACATGCATAAATTGAGGTTGACTCAATCCTACAATCAGAAGTTAATTCTGGCCATGCCAAGTACTTGAGGTTAACTCAATCCAAAAACAGAAGTTAATTCAGACTAAACAAATATTTGAGGTTAACTCAGTCCTTATACAGAAGTTGATTCTGGAATAGTACAATTGAGCTTAACACAAATTATCATATAGGAGTTGATCCTAAACAAAATACCTTACTTGAGGTTGACTCAAAATACGTCGGCTAGTAGTTAATCCTAAGGATTGCAAAGGTGAGGTTAACTCAAGCAATCTCACACAGGAGTTAATCCGAAGGTCTAGACAACTTCATACAAAGGTTAGTCCAGATCTATTTCCAGAGGTTAACTCTGCAACAAATAAATTCAGAAGTTGATTTTTACCAAATTGGAAGGAACTCCCATCCCACACGTACCAGCATTCAGTTTGCTGCACTCATAAGAGCGTACAAGACTAAGCGTCACAAGTGCCATTATTGCTATCTCATACGTAGCAACATTCCGATTTGCTGCAACTAAAAGGTATGCACACGATAAATGTAATCAGTGCTGCCTTCATACCCTCACGTACCAGCACGCTAAAGATTGCACTCTAGAAGCAGAGTAGTTGGTTACGTTTTCTCAACATCACTTATAGCAGCAATACAAGTTGCTATAATCGTGAAAATATACACTCCATTATTACAACTTGACTGCCCTCACGTAGCAGTTCGAGCAAAAAACTACTCAAGAATATCCATCTCGTGCCAACGTATTAACGTATACTCTTCTTCTTCATTACAGGAGTAAGGAAAGGGCAAACGGACCACGGACCGCTGCTACACTGTCATTTTATGGAATATATCCTTTCCAATACATAAGTCAGGACCTAAAAACCTGGTATCCAATTATCGGGGAGTATCCATTATGAATAATATTCCGAAAGTGTTAGATTCCTTGGTTAATTCAAAATTATTCATTTTAGTTAAAGAAATTATAGAGCCACAGCAACACGGTTTCGTTTCTGGCAGATCATGTACATCTAATTTAGCCATATTCTCGAATTACACTTTAAATGAAATAAAAGATGGTAATCAGGTTGATGCAGTTTACACTGATTTTACCAAGGCATTTGACAGGGTTTGTTTGTCTGTGTTGATTTTCAAATTTGGGTTGCTTGGTTTTCATTCATCTATGCTTGACTGGATTTCCTCATATTTAAGCGATCGGAAACAATATTTCAAAATTGGTCACTTTAAATCTAGAACCATCAATGTCAACTCAGGTGTTCCTCAGGGTAGCCATTGGGGCCCTTTACTATTTGTATTATTTATTAATGATGTTGTTAATCATATTCATTTTTCCAACTTGCTACTTTTTGCTGATGATCTTAAACTTTATACTAGAATAACGACTACAAATGATTTTATACTGCTTCAAAGTGACATTGATAATTTTTTTGTTTGGTGTGCTAATAATAAACTTGACCTTAATATTTCAAAATGTAAGATCGTGTCTTTCCATCGGAAGTTAAATCCAGTAATATTTAATTATAAAATCAATAATAATCCTCTTCGAAAAGTAAGTGAGGTGAAGGATTTGGGGGTTACATTTGATAGAAAATTATCTTTTGTACCCCACATTGAAACGATTGTTTCTAGAGCTAACAGAAACCTGGGGTTCTTAAAACGGAATTCTAAGGAATTTAGTGATTTGGGTACTATGAAAGTCTTTCATTTTTCTTTAGTGAGGCCTGTACTTGAGTATGCATCCGCTATTTGGTGTCCGTTTTATGGTAGTCATATAGATCGAATTGAGTCTGTTCAGAGATCATTTTCTAAATTTGCTTTATTTAGATCTCATTTTCGAACTAATACTACTCCTCAGTATCGTACAAGATGCCTGCTTTTGGGTATGTCGACTTTAGAACTTAGAAGACAAGTAAGCTGTGCACTTTTTATTAATGATATTCTCTCATATAAAATAAAGTGCCCCCAGCTCTTGTCATTAATTTTTATATACTCTCCAGAGAGACTTATACGTCCGAGGAACTTGCTTTATGAATCACATCATAGAACTAATTATGGTAGTTATGAAGTAATGTGAAATTGTATTTCTCAATTTAATTCCTTGTATCATCTTGTTGATTTGACAATGTCTAGTGCAACTTTCAAAAGAAGTCATCTATGAGTATTATAACTCTTGAATTTTGTATGCATATTTTATACTCAATTTTTTTTCTCTTCCTTTTATTTTTACACTGTTATTATTATTTTTAAAGTATTTGTCACTTGCTAAGATTATAGTTAAGTACATGAAATGTCTGTAAGATTTATATCTCTGTAGACTAGAAATAAATAAATAAATAAATAAATAAAAAATGAAGTCTTAATTAGACATTAAGTTTTTATTGAATTTATTGAATTTTAACTAGTATTAGGTCTGAAAGTGAATTGTGATATTAGACGTAAGAAACGGACAGGAAGGCGGGCTGGTTGAGCAGGCATTGGAAAGGCCATTAAGTTCTGCATGGAATGAGCTCTTAACTGTGACCGTATACCCTGTAGTTTTTAAGGTACAGGGTGTTTCCGAAAACCTAGCTATTTTTTTAATCACTCTGTAACTCCTAAACGGTTGATATCCCCCCCCCCCCCCCGGCCAAGCAAGTTTTGGTTCGTCTAGTATCTGCACATTTCGTTTGTTCAAATTTCGAAAATACACATTGTAAATTTCAATACGTTGTTGAATCGTGTATTTGTTCCATTTTTATTAATAGCGTAGTTTTTACTTGTCAAATGTCAAAAAATGACAGGTCCAAAAGTGACATCTACCGAAATAGCGGGCTAATTAATATAACACCTCTTATTGGAAAGCCCTTTATAAAAATTATTATTCGATATCAACAAAGTTTTTCAAATTGAAAAAATAAGTCGAGCCAGTATAAGTCGTGGTAGTACACATTGAATTGACATATAATCATAGCATGTCCACCATCAATACTTAGCCAATACAATTGGGAAACTCTAATTTGTCCCATATTCAGATTTTTCCCAAATGTCTTTATTTGTATCAGGCATATGTATGTAACTATATCTGATCTCTATATCTATCGCTTTGGTGTGAAAGAAATTATATCACAAGTTTATCGCTCTGATTATCGCTATCGTTATCACAATCGCTATCGCGGCGGTGTGAATCGGCCTTTAACATTATATTACTAAGAATTATGCAAAATGATTTGTCTTTAATGTCACTTTCGATTGATATAAATTATTATTTTGTTTTTTTAGGTTGCGCACCTGTCCATAACACATGTTTTGCATTTTTCTTGAAATTTCTTAAAGTAGAAAACTTCGTAGTTTGATTCCAATAGCCATTCCACGATATTCTCCATCCCTTCCTCCATAGACAAAGCTGAATTCTTAAAAATTTACGACATCATAAGTTTTTAGCTTTAAATTTTAATCCCCTTATCGAATCGCTATCTAACTACATCTTCAAAAGAACTAGGACAAAATGTTGTTATTAATATAACCACAAAGGATTCAGACTATATCATCCGTCGTCCAATTTTTTTTGAAACTACCAAAAATATACTCTTTGAGTAGGCGCCAAGCCGAATTTCATTTTTTTTTCTACGATCCATTTGAAAATTAAATTGAAAAGAGCTCGCTATTACTTTGCATATGAAATTGGCAAAAAATTCGTGTGTCCGAAAATCAATCTTAGCCTTCAGTGTGTGGACCAAAAAATAATCCTCTTAAATCAGAGATAGTAAAAAAAAAATAAAAACAAAAAAATTTAGTCAGTCACGGTATATATGAGGAGATGCGGCACAGATAGAGAGTAGCAGGTAAATAGTGATGGAGAGCACTCAATAAATACAAATCACGAAAATCTTTTGGAAAATTAACAATTCAAGATGAGGCTCCATGATGTGGCCGCCCAACTCTGAAACGCTGTTTAGCGGTGTGTCGTTAAGCGAACATTAACGCGCATTATGAATTCATTTGTCTATCCTCACTTAAAACAAATATAAATAATTATGCAAACGGTGTCAGTGTGTTTTATTATAACTAGGAGGCCGACTAATTTGATGGAATGGAGCCTCGTTCGCATTAAATATAACGAAAACACTTTCCTAGGCGGATTATTAAAATCTATTTAATGCATGTATGAATATTAAAGCCTAGCCTCCTTAGGGCCTGAGTTATCACCGTGGTGAAGTGTTTGTTATAAATATGGATCCAAATGCACCAAATGTATACCCCTCCTATTATTATACCTATGTCATACACAAACGAATATTGGAATTTTGTGAAAGAGGTTCATATATAGACATAACTGTTATGGGCTATGGTGATACCACTTAAGTATCCGCACTTTCATAACTACTATAATTTTGCAGCAGTACAGAAAAGGAGGACGCGATTTCTGTAAGAGCATTTTGTGTCGGTGATAATCAATCACAAAGACAATTCCACAGGTAAGCAGAAAAAGACCAAACAAAAAGAAGAAGCTCAAGACTATAAGAAATTATTGGCAGCCTCTAATTCGAATCTTGAATGCACCTGGTTTTGCTGGTTGTCTCATTTTTTTCCCCCCTTTGCTTTTATGTTTTTCCTTTTATTTTTCTTCTTGATATATTCAAGTAATCCCCACATCAATCTAAAAGGAATCCGAATCCCGTCACCTTATCATCCTTTTTGTGGCGCTCTATATTGCGAATTTCTACCTCTTTTCTGGAAATTTGATACATTCAGCTGGTGTTGGGATATTTTACTTCGAAGGTCTTCAAGACGTCCGATGTTCTTCTTGTTCTTGTATGTATATAGTTGCTATGTAGTTGACCTTTAAGGACATCAGAATAGAAGAACGTAAAATTATCTGGATCAGATTTTACCTTTACCTGTATAAGAAAGATTTTCATATATATCTACATACCCATTTAACAGTGAATTGGGTTACCGTGTATCTATATATTTATAATATCCGCATGAATATATACACATGACTACATTATTTACCTGTTTGTATACAACAAGGGCAAGACTTGGGTTCAAATGGTACCAATTTAAGAGGACATCAACTTCTCGAATATTTTACAAAGTAAACCCTTACTACCTTGACCAAACCAGTACCTACCTATCTATAGGTACCTATCTAGTACATACCTACCTGGAAAATTTACTCTTCAAGATAATGGGAACGAATGCTTATTGTCCAAACAGCCTTTACGCCTCATTGACTTGAATAATTTCAGTTGCTGGAAACATGAAGAGATCATCATCTTGGGAATGAATTACCTAAGATGCGTTTAAATTGGAAAGGGTTTGTATTGCTCTGCTACCTTGCTGTTCTATAGTAAGAGAGTGTAACTTACTATATGACCCAAAAACTATTTAATGGGTGTTGGACGACCACTGGGCTAACAGACTTTGCATATTTAATTGCATACCAATTACCGGTTGGCATTAGTGGTAAAACCTTCTTCATTTGATGTGACAAAATTATGTTTGCTTCTTGTATTATTTATGCTTAAGATAAAATCTTAAAGGATTTATCCTTGGATTTCTTACCATGTTCAGCAGACAAATGCCAATTGACTACCATCAAATTTTAGATGAGAAACATTTTCACAAGTTTGAATTATTTGAAATCAAAATTTTTTGAATGTTATTGGATAATTAATGAACTGAATGACTGTTTGTCTGTCTGTCTGTGTTGTCCTTGATAATATATAGATAGGGTATGACTATTATCAGATTTTTGACAGATATTTGATGTGATATGTCGTCCTGGTTAACTGTGGGTTATGGTAGTAATGAATGTATGGCAACACTTGCCACAAACAGTTTTAGAAGACTTGTGACCTCAAATTGATTGTTGGCGGGTTGGGACCATGGGTAACTATGACTTAGTGCCGTGGTAGTGAAAAGTAAAGAAATACATTGCATATGCATGGAGATCACAATAGATTTGCATCCATTTCACTTTCAAGTTAGGAGTTATGTACTAACCCGGTGGTACGCAAACTATGTGCCGCGGCATATTAGTGTGCCGTAAAAGAATTTAAAATGTGCCGCTAATGCGAAAATATTTAGTACGAAAATATTTTTTTTTAGTTATATAATAAAAAAAAGAAGTTAAAATATTTTTTTTGTAGTTATTTAATAAAAACAAAACACTGTCAAGAAGTAACAATAATTGATAAAAGTGACTGTTATTTAATTGAATTTTTTATGGAAAATTCAAATTTGCTTTAAATTTTCCATAGTAGGCCTTGCTATTTTTCTTAGAAATTTTTAATACTATGATTGGAATAAAGCCATTCGTAAAAAATTTCAAAATTTATAGTGGGGAAATTTGTAGAACTCATTATTTTGTTTATATCTGAAGTGAGTAGTAGTTTGTTCCTCAGTTTTTATTATTAGTAACTGATAAAAATTCCAGATATTTCTTCGATTTGACCAAGGTTATTAATTAATTGGTAGAGATCTAAATTGTTGTTATTCCAAGCAAGTAATTTAATATTTTTTTCTTAACAGCCATTACTAATTTATTTTAATACAGGCATCCTTATGGATAAATTTGTATCAAGAACTCAGAAAACTGGACATGAAAATGTCCAAAATCCAAATCCAAAATCAAATGCGAAATCAAACAGTTTGGCAAAGCGCAAATATCAAGACGACTATATTGAAATTGGGTTTATTCCATCAGAAAATGATAGTTCTCTTCCTTTTTGCTTAATTTGCTCAAAAACTCTTGCGAATGAATCAATGGTACCAAGTAAGCTTCATCGACATTTGGAAACAAAACATCCAGAAATGAAGAATAAACCAAAAATGTACTTTGACCACCTCCGAACTAATTTACAAAGGCAGTCAAAACAAATTAAGGTATTTTGTTCGATCCCTAAAAAAGCCCAAATTTCTAGCTATAAAATTGCTCAACTTTTATGCAAAAATAAAAAGCCACATACTGATGCCGAAAAGATTATTTTGCCAGCGTTAGAAATTGCCGTTGAATTAATGTTCGACCATCAAGCAGTCGAAAAAATTAAGCAAATTCCGTTGTCAGCTGATACAATTTCTCGAAGAATTCAACACATGTCGCAGGACGTTGACAATCAGATTCATGAGCATTTCGTAGCAAATACAGATGAACTTGAAAAACTTTGGGCGCTTCAAATTGACGAATCGACTGATATCAGTAGCAAAGCTCAGTTGATTGCGTTTCTACGATTCATCAGAGAAGGAAAAATTAAAAACCAATTTTTCTTCTGTAGTGAGCTGACGAAAAATACCACGGGAAAAGATGTTTTTGAGCTGGTCAATCAAAAAGTTCAATCAAAAGGACTCCAATGGGATAACTGTGTTAGTGTCTGCACTGACGGAGCTCCAGCAATGCAAGGACGGAACAAAGGCTTTGTTGCTTATGTTTTGCATCGCAATCCACAAGTAAAAATTGTGCACTGTATGATTCATCGAGAAGTTTTAGTTTCAAAAGCTCTGCCCACTCAGCTTCTGCAAACAATGAATGAAGTAATCAAAGTAGTGAACTACATCAAGTCAAATCCGCTTCGGACAAGAATATTTACGTCTTTATGTGAGGCAATGGATTCAGATCACAAAAGTTTACTATTTCATACAGAAGTCCGATGGCTCTCGAAGGGGAAAGTGCTTGCTCGTGTTGTCAGTTTGCGAACTGAGATTATTTCCTATTTTTCTACTGAAGGTGGTAAGTTCGAGTTTCTTGAAAGCGATATATGGTGGCTGGAAGTTATTTTTCTGAACGATTTATTTGAAAAATTGAACTTACTTAATTTAAGTCTGCAAGGTGAGAAAGAAAATATGATCACAATTACAGGAAAACTCAAAGCATTCGATGAAAAACTGCAACTTTGGATCAGACAGACAAAAAAAAATAACATTGAATTTTTGCCAGGTGTCCATGCTTCTCAAAATCAGAGCAAAATAATGAACCAAATCTATGAAACATTGCAAAATCTTTCTTCATCTTTCTCCAAATATTTTCCGTCGCTTGATACTTCACAATATGGTTGGGTGATAAATCCATTCATATGCCACAATGATGTGTCTCTGTCTTTGGCAGAAGAAGAAAAACTCATTGAATTGAAAAATGATGTAGTTTTGAAAGCTGCGCTTGCTGAGAAGGACTTGCCAGAATTTTGGATTTTCGTAAAAAGTCAATATCCTGATTTAAGTTTAAAAGCCATCAAATCTTTGCTGCCATTTGGATCCTCATATCTGTGCGAATTCGGATTCTCTGCACTCACAGAGATTAAATCTAAAAAGAGAGAGCGATTGCTAATGTTGGATGATGAGCTGCGAGTTTGTTTAACAAAAATCGAACCACGTATAAAATTTATTTGCGACAAAAAACAAGCGCACTCATCCCATTAAATAAAATATATACATGTAATTTCATTTTATTAAAAAAATTCTATATAAAAGATACATTCTTTCTATTTGTGCCTTGACTTTTTTTTTTTTTCTATTTTGTGCCGGGAGGTAAAAAGTTTGCGTACCACTGTAGTAACTAACCCCAGAAGAGATTTCGAACAGCTATGAAAAAATAAAGGAACACCCGTCAAAAGTCAACAAGACTACCGTGATAAATAAGCAGGCTGTTTGAAAACTTTACGAATTTGACGACAGATGGCGCAAGAAATCGATCGAATAATTTTACGTTTTGATGTTTGCCATCTTCAGTTCAATTATAAATTTATCAAATATAGAAACTTTTTGACTGCGTTTTTAAATGGAAGAGTTTGTGGTTCTTTGTTTCATAATAAAACAGAAAAAATGAAATTGTGTTCGTTGATACCCTTTTTGTAGAAAAACCATTAAGGAAATCGAAGAAAAGCTAAGAATGTGTTATGGAAACGACTCTGCCCCTTTGCATGGAATTTTATTGTGCACAGGGAAACACAAATATTATTAGGCATCCAAAATGTCTGAATAAGGTTACAACTGAAGTGATGTTCAATAGAATCCAGAAAATGACCAAACCGAATGGACAACCGTTGAGTAATGGGATACGGGAGATACCTAAAATGGTTAATATTTCAGACGTAGATGTTTTTTTTTATATACTGCAGAAAACATTTGGACATTTTGTTGAAGCTTGCATTCGTCTTTAAATTAGTCCATAAATAAAATAGTAATAAAAATAGTTTATATCTCTTGACGAATACGCTTCGAAGAAGGTAGGTAATAACGAGTCAATTGGCCGGTAAGGATATGGCCGAATTTATATGGCATAATCTTCATCGACTACTTAGAAAATAGGGAAAAAAGATCATAGGGGAAAGTATTATGCATGTTTCTTGGATTGTTTAATGTTCAATTGATGGAAAAGCGGCACTATTTGGAGAAGAAAATATTGAATCAGGTCACCACGTTTGAAATTATCTTGACAAAAATGTCGATTAAAACAAAAAAAAAGGCACAAAAAAATATGAAAGACAACCTGAAGTTTCAGTTCTTTAAGGCAATCGTTATTGAGTTATCATGTGAACGGACAAGCATGTAACAATCAAAATTATTTTTAATATTATTATGAATTTGAGCTACACTAGAAACTGATAGCAGTTCGTAAAAGATTTTACATCACAAATTGTCATTGAGTGTTTTGAATGGAACTTCTTCCTGGACTGATAATGAAACGTAGAAGGCTATTCAATGCGGCAGTACATTTTGATTTAACGTTTTTTGTGCTACGAAAACACGTCAGTTTTGATATAATTTTATACATTGTTTCTTACTAAATGTATTATAACATCCTAACAGAGTTACAATTTTTGGTAAAATTTTGAAGAGATGAGTCTGTGGCGACGCGTCCGTATCGGATCATACATTTCCCATATCATGACTGTAGGAGGCACGGAAAAAAAAAAACAAAAGCAGAAGGTATCGCTGATGTCAAAGGGGTTGTTGAATTTATTTTGTTATAATACCACTTATTCGACAGGGGTGAGTTTTCACTGAGCAGTGTTAGTTTTTGTTGCTTTGAGGAATTTTCTCATATATGTAGATTGTTGCTAATTTGGAATTGGTGTAAGAGCGGGATTCGTTAGAGGTTGGTGTTTCTCCCCTGATGAAGTGTATGCCTTTTTGACAACTGGAATTGGTGTTTCTGCCAGTGTAGCACCCATGCTCTTCACAATTGGCGCCCACTTATTATTTATTTTATATTTATTTGGTGGTCATTCATATATTCATGGAATCCCAAGACGACAAAATGCTCATGTGTTTCGTTATTTCAGGCCAGATTGGTTCACGCTAGCAATTAGCGACGTAAGTATTGTGTCATTATTTTTACGTTCGGGAATACACGAATTTAACTGTTAATAAATTTAATTAAAATCTTTTATATTTTTCGCTTTTCTTACATGACCAACCACGTTGATATAGCGCCCGCTTTTCCAGATTATCAGAAGCTAACCTGCATACAATATCAGCATTGTAGTTTTTCTGGCAGCAGCCATCAGGCGAAATAGGGGCGGCTTGATCCCAGCACATGTTCAGGCTGTCATAGAGACAATCTGGACCGGAGGGATGCACTTGCTTAACAGATTGACCCTGCGTCAGCGCCTAGTCTCCATCGAGCAGACTTGGGGCCTCTAAGCTCTTTTCAGATTCGGAAATTACTCGCCTTAATCTAGCAGCTTATCGAACATTTGATCGATCAGTAGTCATCAGGCATCCAGGGCGCATCGTTGCTTACGTCACAGTGAATATTCAATAAAGTAGGCTTTCAAAACGTCGTTGCTAGGCAGACTGTCAAGACGTCTCAGCTACTGTTCAAAGCTTGAGTTTCCTGCGATACGCAGGATTTTCAAGGCTAAGTAGGCTTCTAGGACGTCGCGACCATAGAGAAAGTATATATAGAGAATTCACTTGATCAGCTGTTCAATAGAAAGGTATTACCCAGCAGAGTAGGGGTCATTTGAAAAAATAAAAAAAAAAATTAATCCAAATTTTGATAGAAAGAATTGCATGTAACACTTATGGAAATTGAGCATGTGTGTGCGAAAGATAAATATACATGTTTTTTTTTTAAGGAGAAATGTTTACATTTTTCAATAATCATGCACGTTGTTTTTTACGCACTGGTATTGAAGACTTAATTTTATTTTAACAAACATGAAAAACCGACACGGATATCAACTCGCTTCTGAGCCCACAGGTAATCTGAATCTCCTTCTACATCAAACCAAGCGTAAACATTCATCTACCTCATCTAAGAATTTTGGCGACCTGCTAATTATCTAAATTCCCTGTCTCGAGATAAGGTGTAGGGTGTATTCCGCAAACTATCCTTACTCACCGTTCAATGTGCTAAACTAAGCTGTCCTTTCGTAATTGGTCTGCTGTAAATTAATAAAATAACCCTCTTCGTATTACCATCAGAAGCGAGAAGAATGGGCGCATTCTTAGAAAAATTAACCGACTGGGATTTTGTCGGTATGATCACAACACTGGGCGAATAAGGGTGTATTGAACAGCTGTTCAAGATATCGATTTATTAGTATACGTTCGCCGGTTGCGACTAGAATTCAAGATATCAGTTTCCGTCATCAGGCAGGCGTTCATGACGCTTCAGATTTCTTTTATGGAAATCGCAGAATTTTGGACGTAGCTCCCTTAACGAGACTTGGAATTACGCCATAAAGCTTATTGAGGTTTCTTGAAAAAACAAAAAACTAAGGAAGTTCAAAAAGCGTCATAACTTCGGAAGGGAGGAAGGGGTATATGAATAATTGAACATAGGTTTTAAAGGCCTAGAGGTACATCAGTGACATCTTAAAAGAGATCAAGCTATATTTCATCAAAGGGGCCTTAATTTACTAATCACCCTTTAACGTCTCCTTCCATATCAACAATTGGATAACCGCAAATTGTTTTTACATTTTAAAGAAAAATTAAAATTGAAAAAAGCTACTAAAATGAAATCAAATAGAAATATGAACAAAAAAATTAAGAAAAATTATTTATGTAGAAAAAGAACAAAATGTAGAAGACAAAATAAAAAACAAAATTATTTCGAAAATTTGAAAATGAAAACAAAATTAATGGTTGCATTTCGATCAAGAAATTGAAAGTGGGAATAACATTTTTTATTCACGTTACTGCTTTGTCGATCGGCTAAAAAAAAAATATAATTGCCGATTTCATGTCACCCTTAGTAAGGGAAAATTTCAAAATTGTGACTCTGATCAAAACCTTAGAAATTTATAACCATAAATTAATTTTACACCCATGTAAACCGGGTCTATAATTTTTTTTTAATTTACCTTCATTTCAATTTTTTGTCTATTTTTTTTCTTCTAAAGTTAAATTCACAGAAATTTAAATCTCAGATTTAATATGAAATATTTTCCAATAATTTGAATTTTCATGCTCGTATGGCAGTAGTAATTAAATGTGGATTCTGAATTCGCCATTTAAGGGACCATCTTAATTTTCACGGTCACGAAAATTGCTTATATCACGATGTTTTTTTGTGTTTTTTGTTCAATGAGCAAGATTCGATAATTGGGCCAATATTATTTTTATTCTATTAACTTATGTTCAATAAAAAAGAAATTTCAATCTTGTTTAAATTTTTTTCGATACGCTTTTAGGCCTCTATAAAACGATGCCTAAAAATATTGTGAAATTTTCCATGTTCTGATGAAAATTAACAAAATGGCTACTTTTCAGAATTGAATGTCGACTTTGGACCTTTTTTCGACAGTTTTCCGTTCAAAAATATACGAAAATTTCTAATAAAAAAAACCCCCTTTCCATACCGCTTTAAGGAAGGACGTGAAGGATGATGTGGCCAGTTTTGAGACGGATAGCTTGAAAAATCTTCTTTTAATATCTTGCAAAACTATGAAAAACGACGTTTCAAGAAGAACGCGATTCAAATTTCGAGTACGAGATTTTCATATGAACTGTATATCCACATTCTTTACAATATTCCTTCGGCTTCTTTGAATTGCTCATTGTTAGCAGAAATCTCATTCTTATGACATTTAATACACTCTTTTCATTTTAATCGAGTCAAATTCAGTTATAGGCCCCACAGTCTCAAGAAGCTGGTCGAATGCCTTTTTCTAAAAAAAGATTGTCGCAACCGGGGTAATTCGAATTTCACTACCAACCGAATGCTTATGAAAGTCCAAATGGCAAAGAAATAAAGAATAATTTTCAAAAAATTTTACAGCAGGATGTCCCTTACTTTCTCCACCTCACTCTTTTGCTTCTATTTCCCTCGCATTGTGATATTTTTTTTTTTGTAATGATTTAATTAACTGGTGAATAATTAATTACATGGAGTAAGTCGCATTAGAGTCCATCGAGATATTGCCCAGCGGAAAATGTTCGTAGCGCCCCAAAGGAATTCGGTTTGAAGCGCTCCAAAGGAATTCGGTTTGGAGCGCTCCTACGGAATTCGGTGTGGAGGGCTCCTAGCTCCGAAGGAAGCGTAGGAGATGCTTTTGGAGAATATATATACTGCAAGGCCTAAAATACTTTAAAATCACTCCAAGTGTATGGTTAAAAGAGTTTTTGTATAAAAACTGCTGAATAATTAATTTCTTGCAGTAAGTCGCAGGAGAGTCCATCGAGATAGTCCCCAGCGGGAAAAGTTCGTAGCGTTCCAAAAGAATTCGGTTTGGAGCACTCCAAAGGAATTCGATTTGGAGCGCTCCAAAGGAATTCGGCTTGGAGCGCTCGTAAGGAATTCGGTTTGGAGGGCTCTTAGATCCGAAAGAAGCATAGAAGATGCTTTTGAAGAAAACATATACTGCAAAGCGTCAAATGCTTTAAAATCACTCCAAGTGTATGGATAAAGGAGTTTTTGTATAAAAATGATATCTATCGTAAAATTCTGAAAAATCTCCCCTATGCTTCCAAATACCTCTTCCAAAATCTTTTCAGAAGTACTTCCTATCTGAATTCAAGTGGTGTGTTGAGCTGACCTCTGCGGACACGGAATGGTAAAAAGTATATGCAAATTGGTAAGAGAAGCGAGAGTTCTATTCTTCCATTGGAGCGCTTTTTTATAGCTTTTGGAGTACTCAATTTCCCGCCGGGTGAGTTTATGTCTCAGCGAAAATCGAAATGATAAATAATAAATTCATTGCGATCTTATTCAAGAGCGTAGAAATAGGTGATTTCATCGAAACGCATACTCTGCAAACTTCCAGTTATTGATGCAATCACTAAGCTTAAATGTAGTTAATTCTTTACTCACCTATTTCAATTCCTCTAATCCATCATTGTTGGATCTCTTTCTTACTTCCGATTTACAGCGGGTGTACTTTCACAATCAACTTAGTCCGCCGAGCTTTCTTGACCATGTCCTGTGACCCTTCCTTCATTTAATACAGATACATTAATAATATGGACATCTCAGCCCTTTCTGTTGACTTCAGTAACCTTGACTGGGGCGACTTTTACGAATGTGCATGTGCAAACTGGCAAGTGGTTATTTTGACTGATTTTGTCAATTACTTATACAACCGGCATCTTCCATTAATTCGCAGGAGAATTAGATCAAGCGAATGCCCTTGGTTTACTGCTGACATATCTGCTCTAATTTCAGAGCTGGAGTATTTCTATCGCTTTCATCGGCGTTTCAAATCACAAAATACCAAGAAATTATAAGGAATTCTAAAAGAAAATATTTTATGGCAAAGCTAGATCCTAGTCGCTCGTCAAAAGCAATCAGGTATAGTTTGAGGAAACTGGGCTGCTGCGGTAAAGGGACAATTTTTAACTCTCCCGATTTTGACCCTGATGAACTAAATAGTCACTTTTTACAGCAAAGATGGCAAATAAGGCCAGCGGATGATATCACAGATTACACAATCGAATCAGATAGATCAATTTCAAGGGCCTTATTCTCTTTCCATTGCGTTAGCTCAACAGAACTCATCTGTGCTATTCGATCGATATGTTCTGAATCAGTGGGTCCCGACGAAATTCACCCTCGATTTTTTAAAGCTATTTTCCCATTGATTATTGATCACTTGATTTTTCTGGTTAATTCTTGTTTAAGTCATTCTATTTTTCCTAATAAATGGAAAATTGCAACAGTGCTGGCACTACCGAAAAAACCTTCACCTACCGTTATGAATAACTTCCGCCCGATAAGCATTCTGTCCTTTCTCTCCAAAGTTCTGGAAAGGCTAATGCATACCCATACGTCTAAAATTTTAGAAGATAATGCACTTCTAACCAAATGTCAACCGGGATTCCGCTCTAAGCACAGCTGTACCACAGCTTTGTTAAAAGTTACTTATGACTTACGAGCTGCTCTCGATGAGGGTTTCATCAGTATCCTGGCCCTTTTGGATTTTTCTTGGGCCTTCGACTGCGTCAATCACGCGATGCTTTTACAAAAATTATCTACCCACTTTCTGTTCTCCTCTTCTGCTGTTCAGTTAATTCAAAGTTTCATGACAGAGAGATATCAACAGGTAAAGGTAAACGATACTTTTTTTCAGACCTGCTTCCACTGTCTTGTGGCGTTCCGCAGGGTTCAATATTGCGACGCTTGCTTTTTATTATCTTCATAAATGATCTGCCTAAAACTGTGGAGGATGTTAATATTCACTTTTCTTTCAACTGTATTTTTCGGAATTTTTCAGAAAATTTGCAATCACTCGATGACTTCTCTTCAAATTCTCACGATATGAGAAACACTTTGCTTTTATTAATTTTTTTATTTTTAATTTAAAATTATTTTTCTTTCGGTCTCGTTGGATTGTTTTCCACTGCCCTTTATTACTGACGATGACGTACTGACTTTCAAAAAAACATTGATAATTACTTCATAACGAGTGCTCAATTTAGATCACATTTCCAGAGACGAGAAGAACTATCTTTTTTTAATTATCCTTCTCCGAACATAACTGCCACCGGGGTCATCATTTTGTTGCACCATTTTTTTTTTTTTGTAGAAATCACTAGATAATTACTGAAAATTAATTTTAAAGATAAAACAATTACATAGACTAGCATTTTTTAAAGATTGTTTTTACAACAGGCCATAAAATGTACGTCTGTCCTTGGTCATTTACAAGAAACAGGTAAAATTTATGGGTGGGTCATCATTTTGTCGCGGAGGTAGGTTTAACAAGAAAAATTGGTAATTTTATTTGTAGGGTTATCATAAAAAAATTATTTGGATTTTACACGCCTATTAGGAAAGCAATCAGTTTAAGATATATTAAAGCTTATGACAAAAATTCTTAAAAATACAAAATCTTTAGAAAAGAAATTTCTTCCGAATAGAGAGAGAGAGAGTGAGAGTGAGAGAGAGAGAGAGAGAGATTCGTATCAGTAAGAACCACACATATTGTTACGAGCGTGACCTTAAGGATAGGGAATGAATCAAAGAACATTCGTTATGAATAACCGCATATCTAACACTACATTTAAGAGAACATCAACAAATACTGTTCAAATGAAAGTCGAAATTTTACACATAGAAAAGCAATATTTAAAATATAATATTTCATTTAGGTATTATTCACAAGTTTTTTTTATTCCACTATAATGTTTACTCCTATAAAATTCACAAACAATTACTGGCACTGAAAAGTGCTGTATTTATTCTCTACAAATTACTCAGAACCTTTCCAAAGATTCGATTCCAAAAATATCGATTATCCAAACCAAAAGTTGTTCACTGTCCAAACCAATAGATGTCGCTTGTCCCTTTGAATTGCCCGTATATTTTATATTCATAATGAAATAAGAAGAAAAAAATTGACTAAAAATTATTCGATGTCTACGATGC
Source organism: Dioctria rufipes (assembly GCA_963924295.1). Taxonomy (NCBI): domain Eukaryota; kingdom Metazoa; phylum Arthropoda; class Insecta; order Diptera; family Asilidae; genus Dioctria; species Dioctria rufipes. The sequence continues at coordinate 13,093,778 of OZ002742.1, read as the reverse complement.
TCTGTTTCAGAACTGCATATCTAAATTGAGTTATACTCTTCAGTACGGTTTGTTTCTTGACTGCCGTAGACGGCAAAGAAAAACCAAGTTTAGCCCATATATGCGATTAGAAAAAATTTTAAGTGCGATTCATAAAATATAAGGCGAAATACTATGAATTTACTTGAATGCTTAGCAATATTAGGTACTGACATAAACCAGGCAGGGACCTTAACCAATCCGTCCTGAAGAGTATATGGTTCCTGCCTGATACAAAACGCCAACTCTTTTAAGGAAATTTCTTATTTAAAGAGTTTTTGTCATTTTATTCTCGATATGCAAGTTTGACAGCAATTTCGACCCACTTCATATTGACTTAATGATATAAATTTTTTTGGAATATTTACGGTTACAAAAAAAAGAAAAACAAAATATAAATACTTACAATTTATAAATTTTAAAAATTATCATAATTTTTCGTTCTTAACTTTCACTGAAAAATAATGTATTTGGGGTAATTCCATATATTTCCATATTCCAATAAAGATGTATCTAAAATATAAAAGATAAAATGACAAAAAAAAAACAAGAATAGATAAATAGGTACCTATTCTTCCTGCCTTTTTTCTTCTTTTCTTTTTGAAATTTATTGAATTGCTTTACGAAAAGCCGGATGTTTTCCTATGTTCCAGCAAACAATTAAATTTTTACCCGAATTCGATAGAAATGCGACGTAAATCTTTCCGGATAGATACAAAAAAAAAAAAAACAAAACCAAGCCCCAAAATGAAAAAAAAAATAAATAAAATTGAAGGGACAATAGAACGAAGATAACGATATCTTTCTAAAAGTCGCCAAAATAAAAAGAGGAGCATCTAGCAAAAATCACCTTGGGTTGGTCGATTGAGCAAAGGGTTCTTTTCCTTTCGTTGGTTCGTTCCATTTTTTTTTTTATTCTGTGGAAGGAAGCCAGAAGTAGGATCGCAGCTTTTGAGTGATTTATTTAAATCCCTTCTTCCCAGCTGGATAAGTATTTATCATCCAAACATGATAAAATTACCGAACGGGGTATTCAAAATATATATATATATATATACTTGTATGTATGTAGTACATCTACATGTATATCGCTCCATAATTCCACTTCTAAATTTTCATAAATTTTCAGATAATCTTTTTATCATAATTTTACATAAGTAGCCAACCTCCCATCGTTTTATCGAAACTGGGGACCCATTTCTTTGGATTTTCTATTTGAAACCAAGTAACATATGTACCTATTTTCAGAAAACTTTTATAGTGTCTTTTTTTTTTTTTTTGTAGATTGAGAAAACGATTAAAGTGGAAAACTTGCTTTAGATATTTCACAAGTATAGTAAAAGTCACAAGTTTCCATCTAGCTATCTAGAAGAAAATTTATCTAGAACTAATCATAGATGGCATTTAGAGCTGAACATACAACAAATGGTCTCTAAAATTTAATTCAATTCTGACTTCATTAAATTTGTTTTTGGAGGAGTTGTCTGTCGTGTCACATTAGATCGGATTTTCTATGGTACATAAACATGTATGTTGTATGCACATACATTACAAAGAAAATCATTATTTTCCCGACCTGTTAAAAATAAATTAAATTTTATTGTTACACAAATGAAATGGAATCGGATGCGCTGCTGAATTAGATCTCCTGTGATGAAAATTGATGTAAACTGTAAGGTAGGATGGATGCACTTTATACATAGAAAAAAAAGTAAAAATCATTAGAGTTGAAAATTTATTACCTCCACAAAGGATAGGAATAGGATAACGAACGATGTTAGATTCTAAGATGAAATTCAAAGCATGGCATAAGATGTTAAAAGCATTTTTAATTTTTTTCAAAATTTTTATTCCATTTCTGCGATAATGAACTTTCAGTGATTTCGAGGGCTTAAAATTCCGTTTTATTCCCCAACATGTACCAATCGCTCCCCCGGATGGATCTTTGGTTGACTATATACAGATCATACCTACACAGGGGCTATCAAAACAGTAGGGCGTAATCCAATTATACAACATCTGACGACAACTGTCTCTTACAGCTCTAATCACAAATCAAGTTATGTATGTATGTACTATATATGTATGTACATGGATGGGTAGTTAAAATCGCGGTCTTTATATAGAGTACAAAGTCAACTCTAACATCACGCGCTACGTCTTCAACAGTAATAGCATCAAGACGGCTCCGGGCGTCTCAAATCTCTCGATGACTTTTCTGTTCTAATTATACATCCCCTGGGGTGTTTCACAGTCAAATTGTAATTTCCGATCCATGAAAGCCTTAAAATCTTTGGTAGAGAGGTACCGATACCTTAGGTGGCTGTCGTCTTCAAACAGGAACACACTTTTTTATACATATACTTACATACATACATACATATATACAAAGGCCCTGTGCATCAACTTAAGAAAACATAAAAAACGGTTGCAATGTCACCCGGAATTATATCTACTTCCTTCAACGGATTTCATATGAATGTTAAATGGGGACTATTTTTGGAAACCCTTCTCGGATGTTATGGTTCCTGTTGTTGTTGTTGTTGTTTTTATTTACCTAAGATTCATTTAAATTCCCTCATGAATCCCCACACAGTTAGTTTTCTAGGTGTTGCTAGGCCATTTAGAGCTCAAAAGTCTAATTTTGGCCTGAATAAATAAAGATGAGTTGCGGTGCAAGTTTTTCTCCTTTTTTTTTTACATACATAAATCACAAACACTGCTAGTTGGTATTCCCCCCTGGATAGCGACTGCAGATGTTCCTGACTATATTATAAGATCCTGTGATTATATCTATAGTAGGAAGGTACCTAGTATCCGTTTTTCCCTTTAATGTAGCAGAATTTTTCCTAGCCATATAGCTACATCTACAAAGTTATTGGCACACGTCAAGATTTCATCACTATTTTTGTTTTTTATCTTCTCCTTTTTAAGTAAATTCAATTTAACGGGGTGATTCCCTTTATTCTCTGTCTATTATGCGACGAATGGACCGGATGGGAGGAATGTACCAACAAAATCTTGTCTAAATTGTCTGTGCTAGCGAAACATTTTGATTTATGTCTGCCGGCTGTGATACCAAAATGCCAGCCTATCTATGCATCGCGAAAACATTATTTATAGATTTGGCGACTCACTGTTTAGTGATCGCGCATCTCACAGTTGTGACTTTTGGAATGATGTCGGTTTTTCATTTTTTTTCTTTTTTTTTTGCAAAAAAGATGCGTCTGGAGCTATTTCTGTGTGAACGCCGCTACATTGCGTCCAAAGTTCACAAAGGAAGTCTGGAAGACATATGGTGGCGTCCGATAGTGTGAATTTAAAGGAAATCGCGAATTGTTTTTTTTTTTGTCCGATCATGAACTAGACACGTATGGGAAAATTGAGTTTTAAGAATTTCCGTTTTTTTTGCTTTCTTTTATTTAGATTAAGATTTTTTCAAAGATTTTATTGGTTTGCGACATTTTTCTGGACTGTCATGAAATTAATTTTAAATACACGCAGCAGATGCGAATGAATATGGAGTTGAGACCAAGTGGATCGGTTGCTTGGAGGGAATTACTTTTTGTTTTGTTTTATGCAAGAATAAGGAGTCATTGATTCTATCTGAAATTTATTTCTTGATGTGTGATCTTATCTGTATGAACTAAATCATGTCTTACAATCTTTTGTGGCTCAGTGCTAATAAAAATCAATATCTGAAGATCGCCAATATCTGAAGATCGCTTTCTACATCTCTTAGTTCATTCCTTATTTTAGAGGTTTTCCATTTTCATCGGGGTCTCCTCGAAAATGTGTCTAATCCACAGAAGTTAGTTCACAAGATCTCATACAGATCTAATTTTAATCTCATTCGGTAATCATCATTATCTCTATTTTCGGCTCCATCACATGAAGTCCGAGGACTAAAAAGTGCCTAAAGCCATAGATTTCTATCTTGCTAGGACACACTTAACCCAGCGGGTAATAATAAGTCTTAGGATACGTGCACAACGTTGCAAAGGCGAGGTGGGGCGGAGCGAGGCGAGTCTAGACAGTTGAGCGAGGCTAAATGAAAATACATCTCGAAGTGTAGTACTAACAGCAAAACGTTCAATTTCTTTCTAAATCGCAAAGTGAGAGCATAAATTATGTCAACAGATTCTGAAAAAGAAATTTTGTGTTTGTCAAGTAATGAAAAAATGCCATATTTTTACATAAAGTGAACTTTCCGCTGTTTTGATTGCCACCCGATAAATACGAAAAGTCTAAAATTTGATGAATTTCATCATCTATATGAAAAATTACGGACTGATCCTCATAGATTCTTTTAGTATATTCGAATGAGTAAAGAATCCGTCAATTATATCAAAGAAAAAACCTATAAGGATATGCCAGCTATCAAAATTAGCGTGCTGCACCTCAGCGAAGAAATTAAGAATTACATTCTCGAACGAAATACCTCGAGGTGTTTCGCCATATCGCGCGGTGCCACGAGCATTGTTATGAACACTCTCATAGTAAAAAACGTTTGATATAGCCTCGCCTTGCCTCGCCTCGCCATGCCGCGTTGTGCACGTACTCTTATAGCTGTTCGGCAAATAGTTTTTTACATATTCTTCCGACTGGCTGTCGTACTGTCGTAAGTGTTTGCAAATTTTTGATTCCGTAATGTTTTCGCCTCTCATAAAATTAGTATATGGCTCTCTAATATTAGCCACAGTATAATTCTTGCCCTTATCGAAATTTTACTGATAAGTGTATAATGCAGTTTGGGGAAAATTTACCTAAAATAATTTATCCAAGGAGAAATTATACAAAACAATTCATCCAATCTCAATACGTCCATTAAGCAATTAAACTATGGACAATTATCCACTTTTCTCTTACAAAAATTTGTCAAAAACAATCAATCTAATCTAAATTTGAGCTTTAAAAATATTTTGATATCATCAAAAAGGTCGAAATTTGATTAAAATAATTTTGTTAAACTAGTTTTATAACACCAAGGTTTATTAAATTACATGTAAGTACAAAATTTTTTTTATATCTCTACATATTATGTACGTTTTTGAGACATACATACTTCACTTTATTGAGCTAATCTGTGGTATTTTTACAGCGTTTTGTGAGGAAATACAAAGGCCGCATCTTCACAATGCGTGTAAGAACGTTTTACTGCATCTGACAATATTATTCCCATTTGTAACGATTCGGGCTTCAAATGAGGAAATGAGAATTTTATCATCAAGCGCCAAAGAAATTTCCAATTTCTTCATTTTCACTTTGCTTGTAAAAAAGAAAACCTTTACCTTTTTCACTTAAAACAAAATCTAGATTCATTTTTCAAATCTTATTAAAGACTGCACATGCATATTTACTTATCCACTAGGCTCTGCATTGTGTTTTTTCTTGTGTTTTTTTTGCGTATCAGTAACTACTACTAACCGTTTTTGAGGAAGAATGTATTATTTACTGTGGACCTCTGACATTATTTTCGTTATACAGGGTGGACCAAAAGTCACCATGGAGTTTAAAAATTTAATAACTTTTTCGTTTACATATTTTTTTATTTTTTTTTTTTTTTAGATTATAAAATATACAAAATTGAAATTTTTTACGCTAAGTATGGAAAATAATGTCACTTAAATGACCGCCGTTATTAGCTTCGCAATGATGGGCTTTTTTAGAGCATTTTCCATAACATCTTTCAACATTTGTGGCTGTAGCGCTCGAATTTCTGCAACAATGTTGGCCTTGAGTTCAAGGATTGTCTCGGGCTTGTTCACATATACTCGCTCCTTCAAATAACCCCAAAGAAAATAGTCGGGTGCTGACAAATCTGGCGAACGCGCTGGCCAATTAATTTCCGAATTTCTTGAAATTATTCGCTGTCCAAAAATTTGCCTTAAAAGTGCCATTGTGTCTCGGGCAGTGTGGGCAGTGGCTCCATCCTGCTGAAACCACATCTCAGGTCTGTTTTCAAGAGCAGGACGTAAAAAATTTTCTATCATAAACCGATACCGCTCTCCATTTACTGTACACCTAATGGGGTGCAATTGGCGTTGATGAATGGCTCTTGGATTTTCAGAACCCCAGAACCTACAGTTCTGCTTATTAACAAAGCCATTCAGATGAAAATGAGCTTCATCACTCATAATCAGATTTTCAATAAAGTTGATTTCATTTCTGGCCAACTGTTGAAATTTAACTGCAAAATTTAGACGTTGCCGATGATCTGCGGGTTTCAATTCTTGCACCAATTGCACCTTATATGGGAATAACAGTAAATCTTTTTTTTAAATGCGCCGTAGTGACGTACGAGACATCCTTAGCTGAGCAGAACGCCTTCTGGTAGATGTTTCTGGTGTTTCGTTAACACTTTGCTCTACACGTTCAATATTTTCCGCAGTGTGAATTATACGCGGTCTACCGGTTCGAGGCAAATCACTTACGGTGCCATGTTGGTGGTGACGATCAACTAAGCAACGAATCATGGCTTCAGAGGGCGAAATTCTGACGTTAAAATGGCGACGATATGCTCTTTGCGTTAAAATAATTGATCGCTGATTTAAGTAATAAAATTCTATTATTCTGGTTCTTTGTTCAGTTGTGAATCTCTCTATTATTTATTCTCCAGATGTTATTTATATAATCTAAAAAAAAAAAAATAAAAAAAATATATAAACGAAAAAGTTATTAAATTTTTAAACCCCATGGTGACTTTTGACCCACCCTGTACTTATTAAGTATTGCTGGAATGCAAATTCGGTAGTATCGACAAAATCAGAGGTCCCCAAACTTTTTTGTCTCATAGACCACTTGCCATATTTTTCGGTTTTGGGTAGACCCCTTGTTTACCTGATATTGATGTTTTTGCAAATTTATCAACTTCAAATGTGTTTTTCACAGCTGTATAGTGCTATGAACTTTGAATTTTTAATTTTTTAACTGTAGTGAAGTACAGTGTGAAAACTTTAAAAATGTTTGTTAAGTTTTTTACATTTATTAAATAAATTAAAATTAAAATGAACCAAATTAAACTCTATTGTCTGTTACAAAAAATAACTAAGCAAAAATAAATGCTTCTAGTGTGAGGGATGAGCCTGATCAAAACCCTCGAAAATACTTCCCAAGCCATGAAACAGAAACCTATATGTGTGCGTTTGGAGTCCGTTCTCTAAAATGTTCTATATTGCTACTTATGGAAAAGTGCCAAACATTGATTTTATAAATGCTATAGAGCCCAAACTACTATCCATACAGGAAAATAGTCTTCTTGTAATTTAAAGTTTGATTCCTTATCTTCCCAAAGGCTGCACTTACTACATACCTTACTTATCAAAATAATAAAATAGTTTTGATTACAAAGTAACCTTACCATTTTACGCTCAATACCTCTCAGCTGAGTTTTAATTGCATGTGCGTATGTGCAGCCGGAGTCCCGAATCTGTAGGCATCATCAGCCGACGGCATTCCATGACGGCACAGCTCCATTACAATGATTACTCAGCTGAGAATTTATTTTTGTTTCAGGAATCGTAGTCATTTTTAAGATTAATTTTTTTAAATAATTTTGTTAGGAAAGGTATGGCAATTTTATTACAGTTCAGAAGATAAGAAACCAAGCTTAAAATTATCAAAACACCATTTTTCTGTATGAATAATAGTTTAGGGCGAACGAGCTATTCAATTCAAACTTTTGTCAGTTTTACATAAGAACACTGCAAGTATTTTAGAATGTAAGGACTACGTTGGGCCTCGCATGTGGTAGGGAGGGAGTCTCTTTCATGGCTTGTGAAGTATTCTCGAGGGTTTTGGCCTGAAGCTTTAATAATAAATTTTCAATACTTGGCATCAATTTAGTTAGGTTTAATCTCAAATCTCCTAGGTTAATGATGTCCAGTCTGTTTTTAGTTTTTTTTTGTTCTTTGTTTTTTTTTGTTAGTTAGTTGCCAATCAATCGCACCGAAACCCCTTTCCACTAGGTATGAAGTTGGAAACGCTGGTGATATTCCATAATACGGAATAAGTGAGATATATGTCTTTTTGGAGCCAGAATTGCTGATATCTGTTTCTAAACTGTTCCTTAAATTCTTCGATAGTGCTTATTCCGATCAATTCCTCTTGTAATATGACATCCATTTCTTCAATGTCACCATATGGATTGATTATTCACTGTGGTATTGCTATAGTCAAAACATCCTCAAACCTAGTTTCAAAATCTGAATAGAGGGCATTAAATGTTGAACCTAGTTTGAAACGTCATCTTCCGTGCAGTTTGTCTGTGACGAATTGGGAAACTGGGAAAACTTGCGCTGTCCAATTTTTTACTTCATTAGCTTAATTCTGGCAAGGAACGCTAAAATAATGAACTTTTTTTTTATTAAATTCAGACTGTCACCTTGTAACTGCAAGTTAACCTCATTAAATTTAGTAAACAAATCTGTTAAGTAGGCAATGTCTGGTTTTCACTTGATTATATTGAATCTTTAACATCTAGAAATTTTAAAAATACTCTCAAAAAGTGCAAAAAAATCTTGTCAAACATAAGCCTTTCGACAGCCAGCGTATTTCAGTGTGAAGGAGTAAATTGATGAAAATTCTCATCATTTTCTTCACACAACTGCGTAAATAACCGCGTATTCAATGCGTTGCTTCGGATTCGGTTTACTGCATTAATGACTATAATTGAAAAGATTCATTCAATCTACCAGTCAGATTTTTAGCAACTAAATGCTGTCGATGGATGATGCAGTGTATTGCTAACATCCCCGATATTGTGTTTTAGATAGTTTATAAATCCACGATAACGCTCAACTTTCAAAATATTAAATATTGATTTGCCTTTAGTGTCGGTTGTTCCAGGTAAAGTTGAGTCGTCCAGGTGTATAGAGAAATGGGTCGTTTGCAAATAATTACACTAGAAGCTTTAATTATCATAACTAATTTCATCAATACGTTTTTCAACTGTGTTGTTACTTAAAGGAATTCCTTTAATGATATCAGATGCAGGATTGTGTAAAACAGTTTTTCAAATTTCTTCGACGGCTGGCAAAATTAACTTTTCTCTGATATTATGCGGTTTTCCGGATTTTGCTATAAAGTGAGACCCGCAAACCATCATCGTCTCTTTGTGACATCGAAGCAAACATTCTGTCCACAGCGGATCTATTCTGAAGTTTTATTAGTGTGACATCTTCTAAGATGATCCTCCAGCCTAGATGGTTTTATAGCGTCATTGCTTAAAACTTTATTGCACATAGGCAATTGTATGTACGACAATGATTATATTGAACGAAACAGAATGACAAATCATTCTCTCAATTTTTGTTTTTAGCTCGTTGTTTCAGTTGTAATACAATAATGGATAGTGAAAGTCCTTTCCTCCATTCATGTAAAAAACCATAATATATGACATATATATATAAACAGAGAGAGTTTTTAATAAAATAGCTTCACTGTATAATCCCTACTTAACTACTACTATTATAATTGAGATAGAAGTATCTATACAAAACCGTAGTAGTATATTGTCGGTCTATTTGTTATATTTTCACCTAAAATCTAAGCAACAAATTTTCGTGATTTGTGCACAGATAAAGTTCGAGGCCTATCTAGCTAAAAAGTGGACAAAGTTTATAATTTATTGCAAAAAAATACTTTTTTCTTTACAAAATAAAAATTTACACGCAGAGCAAAATAAAATGAACATTTATGTTTTAAAAGTTTTTACTTCATAAGTAGTTTTATAATTTATGTTTATATTATAAGCAATTATTATGTGAGTAAACAGGTATCTGAGTGTTAAGTTATGACCTGCTTAAATGAGATCCACTATCTTTGACCCCCATTTACATCTCATGGACCGCTAATTTTATTTTTCGCTGACATTTACACCTTGCAGGTCGTCGTTGACCCCTGAGGGTCGATATAGACCATTTCGGGAATCACGGGACAAGATCATCAATCAAATAATCTTCATGATGTTTACAGAATATTGGACGAATTTTTTTATGTATAAATTGTCATTAGACCAATTAACTGAGGACAAATTGTTTAATAATGGATTAATTGTTGTTAGATGTATTTCATGTATATATTTTCCTTCGATAAATTGCCAGTAAACAAATTTTCCGGATACGGCTTAATACTGCTGTATCATCTTTGACTGAAAATTTAAATTTTTGGACTGCCTCCAATATAATACATTTGCTGTGATTTTTCGAGTTCTGTGAGTTACAGGGCAAAAACCTCTTGCCAGATGTCAGCAAAGCATTTTTGTCTTCTGAATTTTTCGCGGAGCACAGAGAGTGCACTTGCTTAAAACAATCTTCCGTTCCTGCATGTTTTTCCTTAATTGTAATGTGTGATTTTTAAAGGAACAAAAAATGTAGTCAAAGTTGTTAATTTGCCTACACAGCATAATTTTCTTTCACACACATAATTTTTCCTAAATAGAAATTTAAATGTAAATCCAGCCAATAAGTTTTGTCATGATAGGTACAGGAAGAAGAAAGTAGCCACATTTTTGTTTCGAAGAACTGAGAAAATGATTCGGGGAGGTTGAACGAGCTTCCAACTTCAGAGTTTGGACACGAAGTAGTGTGCATGGTTTTAAAAGTGATAAAGCAATTAAAATTTAAAATTAAATTATGATTTACACAGTAAAATATTTTTCCCTACAGTGAGTGACAACAATTTGTGCCACAAAGCTTAGGTATTTTTCGATAATACTAGGGAAAGCTCCACCTTGGAAAACGTAGATTAAGTTCTTATCCGTAAAATGTAGGGAATTTTCAAATTTTTTGTTTTGTTGTTTTCCCCTAAAATGAACTGTTAGTTGTGTTCTTTTGTGTACCTTATTCTAGAACTCTCATACATTGGAGTTCGCTTCATGTGAATATTGTATGAAAATGGATGGGCACTGTTCTCCAATTTTTTAGTTGGAGAAGTTGGTCAAACTCAGCTGAAACTATCAAAAAAATTGTGAAACAAATTCTTGACATTTGTAATTTGTGAACTGCCACCATTGAATAAAATTACTAATAGTATTATATATATACATATATATAATAATATTTATTCAATGTCTGTCAAGCGAGTTTTTAATGCTGTTATTTCGTGGTTAAATATTGCAGATAGAAGACATTTGGCTTAGGTGAGTGATATATCAACACGACATAAACAATATCAAATAATTATTTAAATTGTAGGTATTGCAAGACGTACGACTGCCTTTATTAAAATCTGTTATTGGAACAGTAGGCTCAATTTATTAGTACGCTCCGTGGGAAAATTGGAAGCCTCCAATTATAATAACAAATACAAAGGCTGGAAGTAATACAGCTTTTGATGTTATCTCCCTTTTACGTGGAATTCTTCATCCTCTGCAAGTCATGCAAATAGGTGGCAAAGGACCACAAGGAGAATTACAATGGGCAGTAGTCCCAAACAATGTAGAATTTTTGTTTCTGGAGGCGATGGAAGTGTTGGTTGAGTCTTGAACACTATATTCAAGTTAAATATAAAGGTAATGGATTTTTAAAATGTTTTAATCACCACATTCTAAATTTTTATATTTTCAGTATAGACTGAGGTTTCTATAATGCCCTTGGGTTATTGTTATAAATTATCTTTCATTTTAGATACACTTAAAGCAATCATGTAATGTTGAGCCCTGGAATCAATCTCCTTGTGAAATTCGCTTGCAGGCCAGGAGTTAAGCCAAACTGTTAGAAAGGTCCAATCACAGTAGTATTTAAATATAATATTTTATGCAATATTTCGAACAAATTATATTAATGTATTTTGTGTGAATCTCATGTACCACCATTTGTAAATATCTAATTTAGATTTAAAAGCATTTTATTGTAAGAAATTGAAGAATTTTCATTTTACCATTTTTTATATTAAAATTGAAAGACTTTTTTATCGGGAGGCCCTATTTACAATTATTCTTCGATTTACAAGGATTTTCTTTAAAACGATGACAAAAATGCAACGGACTTACACATGAGATTGTAATTCATTGACATTCTAATCGTATTGTTTTCTATTAAATTCTAATTTATAATATATACCGAATTTTAAATTTGTATATAAAATGCTTTTTCATAAATATACTTAAAAGTAGTGCCAACTGCTGGATATAAAAATTTTGTTCTCTTGAAGCGTTCTTTTGTGTTTCTTTTGTTCTGTTCTGTTCTGCGGACACAAAAGAACACAGCTGTTTTAGATTTTAGATAACAAGAACAGTTGTAACTCGAGAACGCGTATACTTAAGGAGCTGAAATTTTGTACACGGACTTTAAAAAAAAAGTAAAATTAAGTTCGAAAATGAGACGAATCGGGCAACTCCTTCGTGGAGTTGTCATATAAAAATTTCGTTTTCCGCTATATATTTGGACACTGCCTGAGAACTCGTCAACGTAGATAGCTGAAATTTCGTACATGATGTTTTTACTACATTAGCAAATAAAATGTCAAAAATGGACTAAATCGGGCAACTCCTTCTTGGTGTTGCCATATAAAAATTTCGGTTTTTTACGTATACTTTGAAAACGATCAGTCCAAGACATTTTTATTGTACTAAGAACTTCTGCAGAATACGAAATCCTATAAAATTGGTTATAACCATTTTTTCTGTGCGACAAACCGTTCTAGAAATATATGCGAAAAACAACTTCAAAATCAATACTTGAATAGATCGGTGACCATACGAATTTAATACGGGCATTCATCTAGGGTATCATAAGAATTGGTCTTAGACCAATTCTAGCTTTTTTACTTGTTTTTTCTAGTATGGATGTAACTTGTTGCGTAAGGGGTTGTTCTTCAAGGACTGGACGCAACAGCGTAAATTTTTACATGTTTCCAGGAGTATTAAAGAAGCGCAATTTAGAAGAACTCTCGGAAAAAACAATTCGACTTTGGCTGTCCGCTTTACGGCAAAAAAAGTTTGATGGAGGTAGCATAAATTTAAAATTTGTTAGAATACGCTCTCGACATTTCATATCACATAATTTATTTTTGCTTGCCAGCGTACTATTTACATTGAATATTCTTATAAATTTGAACAGGGAAAAAGGCGACGATAAACATCCGAAATGGATACCAACTCAGGAATACGTATATTAGAATTAAGTTTATGATATATATACATACCCCCCTAGAAACCTTCCTTTAGGAGTTGCGGCCAGTTGAAGATTTCGCTAATATTCGTGAGAATAAATGAGTATAAGTTTTGAACCACCCTATAGATTTTAGTTATTGTTATCTTATTAAATAGCCAAGAATAGTAGCTGTCGAGAAGTGTATTGCTCTGTATTTTTTGATTAAGCATCTTTAAATTATTCTCAAATATTTCCAAAACATTAATTTTTTTTTACACACAAATTTCATAAATACCGTTATTTACTTCAAAAACTTTTGTGTGTAAAAAAATCATAATTTTGGAATTTGAATTTTAGAGTTATTTAAAGAATATTAATTTAAAAATACAGAGTAATACACTTTTCTACAGCTACCATTCTTGGCTATATAAGCCACGAATAACCAAAATCTGTAGGGTGGTTCAACAGTTATACTCATTTATTCTCATGAATATTGGCGAAATCTTTAACTGGCCACAATTCCTAAAGGAAGGTTTCAAGGGGGGGGGGGGCGATATGTGGAAAAATATTTTGATCATCTTACCTCAAGAAATCACGTGGTATACAGGAAGGTATCTTGATCAGAATCACCATGTATGTGTTTCATTTACTCCCTTTCAGTATGTTTTAAAAGTCGTGATAGGTTTCATTTATTACAAAAGAAATTTATGAGTGAGTCTATCGTACTACGTTTCATGTAATATTTGTTTAGCTTGAATTGTTTTAATGAAAGAAGATCTTTAACCAGTTCATATATTTATTTGCACTTTTATCATATAATTTATTAATCACATGTTCCAGTCGATTATTATCACAATGCTTAAATACAACAATATAAATAAAGGAAATATAATAAAATTCATTAAAAATATTAAAAACTTGTTAATAATAAAAATGTTCTTGTACCAAAAAATAATTTCTACTTCTATATTCAATGGGGCAGTCTCGTCTTTTAAAATAATTTTCAAAAATTATTATCTGCTAAATTATATGGACACTTGATCTCTAAGGCTATCATTCCACAACAGTCACAGCTAGCCAGGGTACGTAAAAGCTCAGTCGCGAGCGGGTCTTGATGCGGCTCGCAGCTCTTAAAATTCTCACAAGCCCGAGCCATTATTTTCCAAGTGGCTACCGCTCCCGAGCAAGAGCTGCGAGCTTCCTTCTATTGGCTCTTTTTGCTCATGAACAATTTTCTTGTTTTATTTACACTGCCCCTTGCTCATTCTTAGGAATTGAAATTACCGTCCTGTTTCAATAATAAAAGACGATTTTTTTTTTATTTTTTGATTAGGGTTCACAAGATATAAAACAGAAAAAGTGCATAGTACACCAACTCTGTATATTATGATTTTATTCTTCGGAGAAATTTTATTTGCCCAAAAAAATAAATTTATATTTTTAAAACAGCGCTCAGAATATATAAATTGCAATACGGAAACTGTACCGAAAATGTAGATTTTAGTTTTTTACGACGGATATCTACAGGGAAAAGGTAAATATAAACTACAGAAGCATACTTGTACATATTTAAAAACTCGTGATTTTCCTAGAATTTCCGTATTATTTAATTCAATTAAAAGGAATTCTGAGACCTGCTATTCAGATACCTACTGGGACAATTGTTATTAAAGAAAAATATTTATACCTACATAGGTAGAATTTAATGTAACCCACATCAAATGTATTTTGTATATGTATATAAGGGAGGTGGAAAAAAAAAACAAACAATAGCATACAGGAGCAACGTATTATTTATTTGTGATTTCTGTATCTAGGATTAAGCTAAAGTATTGTGGTTTGTGCTGTCTGCTGCAGTCTGTCTCAGTTAAAAATTAATCAGGTTGTTACATTTGTTTTTTTTTTGTTCATATATCCCTAACTCTAAAATTACACCGATTTAGTAACACTGTGAAAAAACCCAAAACTTGTATATATAATGATGAAGAGCTGGAGCGGTACAATGGCTCGCTTGCGAGCCCCAGAAATTTGACGGCTCAGGCTCACAAGCGAGAGCCTGTAAGAAAATTTTTTTGGCTCCAGCTCGCGAGCGAGAGCTTTTAAGTAAAAATTTGTGGGCTCCGGCTCACGAGCAGCTTGCCAGCGAGCTTTTACGTACCCTGCAGCTAGCTATATGCCATCAGGGGATGCACCAATATATAGATACTCTTTTGACAGCAATATAATTAGCGACATCAAAGCATCTGAAAAAAATGTAAGATTTAGATTAATGATTTTTTAATAAAAAAATAAAAAAACAACAGAAATACAATCTATCTACTTTTTCCTATTAAAATAGCAATTAAAGAAACCTTGTGTATTGAATTATTATAAAAATATCAACAACATTACTATTAATTATAATCTCTTACCCAACATTTGAAGGCAAAGCATCTTTACACAGTTTTGTTTCCAATTTATATGGATCAAAGCTGTCGGAAAAATCATTAATTTTTCCCTCTTTACCCATCACTAATCTCACAATTCATTCTGCAATATATAATTTTAATATTATTTATTTATCTAGGGTCTGTTCAATATTACAGATATAGCTGCTTTGATAGCACAGTAGAGCAACACATTGAGAGCTGTCAAATTTAGCCATAGGAAGAGAAAGCGGTTGCGAAATCTTGGACAACCAAAAGCTGCTTTTTTGCTTTTCAAATTTTTATGTGTAAATTGTCAAAAGCTCTTTGTATTCAATTGCGAATTTTTATATTGAATTACTACCCAAATTATAATGAGCGTACAGAAATATTGATTTTATCTCTATCGCAAATGGTTACCACTTCAAGCTGTTTTAAATTTAATATTATTTTCCAATACCAATATTTTTAAGAAATTGACAGGCACACATACATAAATATTACCATAGTTGCTTTGTTGCTTAGAGTCAGGAGTGTAAGCAACAAAAGGCTGCTATGATAGCAGCTTTCTTAAAATCTTGGACAGATCAAATGTCAAAAAGCAAGCAAGAAAAAGCAGTTTCGAGTTACTTTGGACAGGCAAAAGCATACGAAAGCAGCTAAAAGCAGCTATAGCTGTAATGTTGAACACAGCCCTAGTAGGAATTTTTTCACAAAATTGCTGACACTTAAATATTTCACCGGCAGCTTGTGAACAACCAAAACAAATAGCTGTCATTTTGACGTTTAACTCTTTACAGGATTAAAACTATTATAGGCTGGTTTCAATACTTTTAAAATGATTGCGAAATAACTGGCAAATGTCAAAAATATTGCTTATTACCTTTTCCCAATTGAAAAACGAAAGTGTAATGTACCATTATTAGCGCAATATGTGACGCAAAAAATTAAAGCGTAACCATAACCATAAGTTCAACCTCACATCTTGGTTACCAAATAACAAGCCTTAGCAACGCTAGCTGGTGACAATAAATCTTAGATTATTATATACCCTGGTAGAAATTTTGTAGCCTTGTTTTTTGCCGCCCAATAAGGGGCAGTTATTAGAAAATTAAGTCCCGATGAGCCTTCCAATGAGCATTAAATAAATCTCATCGAAGGGTTCACTGGATATCATGAAACTGCTCCCTATATACTAAACTAACAACAAGTAAACATTTATTATTGTCATCACCTTGTCAGATGACATTTCTACTAGGAAAATTTAAATTGATTTTTGTGATTTATCGGATTTTAAGTTAAATTTTTAAATTGTTGATTTTAAATTAATTTTGGATTTGTTTTTCCACGGAAAGTGTTTGCCCAAATCCTTGCACCTCAGCGTCTCAAAGTTTGATTTAAAACCCGAGTTTGAATTCAGAAAATATATGAAATCCATCTTAAAATCAGATTCTCATGTATGAACTCATCATGACACTGCCATGCTCATTAATATGCTCTTCGTGATACTCATTGATATGGTCATTAATAAACTAATCGTGACACTCATTATGTACTCATCGATGTGCTCATCTAATCTTGTAAAATGTGCAAAAGGAAGCAAAATATGCATTTCTAAATAAGTGAAAGAGATACAATATCTCATGCATACTACCTGTGTATAATTAAATAAATGGTTTTTTCACGATTTTGATTCAAACTAGAATAAATTTCATCAAGACGTTCATTTAATTACTAATGAGGAGCTCATTGATGAGCTCGTCATAATTTGTCTACCATGGGTAGCAAAAAGGATAGGCTATGAGGAAGAAAAACTTAAATATTTTTCTTCATGTAGTAGAATCGCATCGATGTGTTCGTTTAGTCATGGATGAAGGAAACTATGATATTTTCAGAGGAGGCACATAATTTAGTGGTTAATTTAATAGAAGAAATCTCGTTGTATCGCAAATTTTTGAAATTAATTTTTAATTTTATAATTTTATAATTGTTTTATAACTTTCAAATTTTTAGGGATTTTCTTAGTGCCTCGTTTATTTTCTGATAATATTTCTTGGGGTGATCACAGGTCAGAAACCTACATATCCCTTTGAAGGAAGTTCCTTGGCGTGAGGTACCTAGGTGAACTGTGCTTAAAAATAAATTGTATAGCGAATGCTCAGCGTAATCTTGGGAAATGTAAGCTCCTGTAAGAAACCTGTACTTGTACTGCACAAGAGATTAACTTTATTCCACTGAGGACCCAGCTGACCCTATGTCAACTTGGCCATAAGCAATGGAATGGAACTATCACCTATACCGGTTAGATTAAGCCATGGTAACTGTTGAGCCCAGACAGCGATATGCTGAGCTGTGTCCACGGGCGTCGTGTCTGATGTTAGCAGTTGAGCCGAGAGCTTCTAGCACTGCGTCAAGCTGTGCACCAGTTGGTAATGGAATTGGTCACCGATATTGCTGGACTAAAGACTACCTAAAAGAAAGAACCTGAAGTGATAAGAAGGGCGGATCTATTAACGAAAATGGGCATCATCATCATCATTATACAAGGAAAGAAAGGCAGTCGTTTAGTTTCAAAAGTAATGATTATTATTTATTTTCTTTCCGTTGTTGTCCTGTTTTTTTTTTTTATTAACTTTTTGGTACAACTTTTATTCTTTTTATAAAAACCAAAAAAAAAAAACGTACTTTCTTCAAAGTTGCGTAAGACTAAAATTCCTACAAAAATTTTCAATAGAAACTTCTACGTTTAACTACGGCTTTCTACGTTCAGCAAGGAATTACTAGCGGGGAGCTTCGATAAATATGTTTCCCCCCGATTTAAGGTGGATGCACACTAACGGGCACAGCACGAACCGGCACAGGCATTACACATCATCCGGCACCGGCAGATACTAGCACATACGGAAACTTCCTTGCCGGTGGCTATCGGTGGCTACAAACTAGATCGGCATTTGTCAGTTGCTGGTCTAGTTGCGAAGTTAACGTGGGATCGCGCGGTACCTGCTTTAACTGAAAGTTTTCTTTCCGTTTTATGTCGTTATGTGTGCACGAAAAGTACCGGTGCCGGTCGATACATATCTGTGCCGGTTCGAGCTGTGCCGGTAAGTGTGCATTGATCTTTACATGATGGATGGCCACGCGTTCCGAAAAGTGTGACTAGACAAAGACGTGTCGCCACAAACCCACCCCGAATGTGTAACTTTCAGGTTGCAGTGCATTAGAAGTAAGAACCTTTAGGAAAATTTGATATTTAGTAAAAATTTTCTTAAAATCTTCTACTAATCTGAGAAAAAAATGAAAAAACATTTTTTTGAAAATATTTTCTGTACCATGATGAAAGTGCCACACATATGTACCTACGTATGTACTACATGTGCTCCCTAATCTTACTGAGACTAACATCTTGCCAGGATGTTTGCACAAGCTTTATGCATCTTTGCCTTTATACATATTTCCACGAGTATACAAATGGTGAACCTGAACCCAGTAGGTATCTGTTGAACAAATCTTTAAAAACAAGTCAAATAAATTTTTCCAATTTGGACTGAATTTAAAATTGTTTTTTTTTTGTTTTTCATTTTCCTCGATTTTAAATTCACTCCGTCCATTGCCATCCCAATTCCAAGTTAACACCATCATCAGTTTCTGAACTCTGCACATATTTTTTAAACTAATTTTTTTGTGCTTTCTTCTACGCGCTCTGGTTATGAAAATACTCTAGAAATTCAAATCTCGTTCTCAACATATTTCCCATGACAGTAATAATAATCATTTTCAAAAGCACTTAAAACTTTAAGCAGTTTACAGTTATTATAACAGAGGAAACTCACGATGGTGTAGGAATACAGTCGTCCTCGTAGTCTTCTTCGTCGTCGTCGTCGTCGTCTTGGAGTAGAAAAATATCTATGAAGTTTCGAAAATAACATTAGAATTGAAGTAACAAACATCCGCAGAGCTCCTCGTTACGTTGCTATTTCAGTAAGTAATAAGTATGCAGCTATATCAGCCGATTACCAGACAAAGTGCTACCATTTCTAAGTAAAAAAAAAATAAAAAAAAAAAAAAGAAAACAACACCTCCATGACAGTGTGGTCATATTGTCCCCCCTGCTTGGTTTTTCCCCGAAATCACTTGTTTGTACAAAGAATACAAATTACATTTCACCGTCATGGTGGGGGCTAAACCTACCTGGGACAAATTCAAAGTCCACTTGAACTTCTCTATAGCTCGCGTAAAATTCTAGATCTATAGTTTTACCACACCTGACCAAGGGTATCTATCTCTCTGCATGCACAGGTAGAATCTCGCTTATCTAATATGGTTGCCCCCCTCTTCCCTACCCAGTAGTTGGAGTGCAACGTCACCGCTGCCCCGGCCTGTCATGATATATTAACCAAGAAGAAGAGAATAAAAAGAAATTCAAAAGAATTTCCTCCGTTCGATCAGATTCAATCGATCTGAGTACGTGTGACAGGACTGGTTATTGGATCTGATGTGGTCATTGTCCAGCCAAATGGACAACCTGTGTGTAAAGGAAAAGACCTGGTCGGAAAAAAAAATAAGACAAAAAAACTGATCAAAAAAAAATTATGCTCTTCCAATGAAGCGCTTTTTAGGTAGCATCTTTGGTGGATTTGCTTGCTTCCTCCAGCATCACTGCCACGATTAATATCAAGTTTTTAATGACTAAATAGAACTCGCGCTTACTTACCTATTCACCACGAGCCCTGTTGTAACTGCCATGCCATGCCGGTTCTGTAAATCTGCCTCATCTTTGAATGGATGGATGTTAGCTGGTGGAGCTAGAGCTAGCTAGACTAGCCACATTAGCCAAGTCAAGCGAAAGCGATGTTCTCTTTTTATTGTCGCTAAAGAGAAGAGCAAAATTAAAGCAAAAGAAATGCGACCATACCATATCAAGCAAGCAAGACCCAAGACCACCACCACCGTCCCATCAAGCAAAAGCTACCTTACCTCTCCACCTCTTCTACTAATAACAAGAAGGTCGTGTGGCATGCGATGGACATGATTGCTGCTGCTGGTCTGGCTGCCTGCCTTACCTTGCTAGATGGGAGCAGCGTGTGAATTCGACCAAATAAGAAGATGGAGACGCCATCAGCTAGCCAGCTAGCAGCAGCAGAAATATATTAGCAGAGGGGAAATCCAACAGACAGAAACTGCACCAGTAAAAGAAAATACTCAAAACTCACCCGTCGTCTTGTTCCAGTTTCCATTGGGGAGCTTCTTGTGTGAAATTGACTACACCACTTCGGGCACGCGCACAATATCCGAGAGTAAACCGAAGTAGTATTCGTCATATATTCTCTTTGTTGTTCTTGTTTTGATGAGTGGAGCACTGGAGCGTCAAGCCAGAGCGAGATACTCTTGTGGCGGCTTGGCGCTGGCTTGGATTGACTATAGGCCTTTAATTGATATTTGCTTATGGTTTAAGAAGTTCGGTATGTATGTGTGTATGTATATGAATGTGTTTTGTACCACCTCGAAGCAAATGAGATTTCGATTTCGTGGTTTTGGTAAGAAGACACGACACCGACAAGTCGTAAACAGTAGACACTGAGCACATTCACTGGAGGAAAAAGGAGACAACGACACCACTACACAATTTCTTAACCTGCCACACCACACACAACATTGAATTGCTGCTTCTGCTGCTGCTTGCTAAAACTGTGAAACTTTCAATGAATGTGAGCTTTTTTGCTGCTTTAGTCGATATGTGTTGTCATTCTACTTGCTCGCTCTTTCATTCATTCATCGCATTATCGGTCTCGACGTCGTTGTCGTCGTCGTCGTCGTCGGTTTACTTTACTTCAAACAACATGAAAAAAGAAATGCTAGCATAGCAGCAGCACCAGCAGCACCACCATCTAAAATCTATGCTCTTTTTTTTAAAGCTAACAAGAACGCAACGCAACAACGTCACAATTGTGTGCTCTCGTTGTGTCAGTCTTGCTCTTCACAATCAGTATCTGATCAGCCCCGATAGTGGTGCGTGTTGTATACCATGTGGGGTAAGGGCACCGTCGTCGTCGCATTGTCGTTCCGTGTCGTATTATGACGAGTTTATTTATTCATTCCGAATTTTAAAAGAAAACACAAAAAAAAAAATAAACAAATATAAAATTCTCGTTGAGATTTGAAAATAATTTTTTTTTTTTATATATATAGAAACAAAAGTGACTTATCACACCTACACTGGAAAAAAAATTGTGTGTTTTACCTGTGAAATTTATGATTAGAACGAATGTGTTAAAAAAAATTTTTTTGGAAATATAATTTTCATTTATATTTAAAACAATTAAAAAAAAAAAAATCCTAGTGCGGTTTAGGTTTAATTGAATATTAAAAAAATTTATCGATGTTGATGTGATTTTAATTACTATATAAAAAAAAAAAGAAAACCGAAAATATTTTGCCGTTATTGTAGATAATATCAACAATACCTATCTAAACCTAGTTGAAATCAGTGTTTTTGTACAATTGTGATTTATATCTAACATCCGTGTGTGAAATAAATTGTATAAATAAATAAATCTTTCACTTTCAAATATTCATAATAACAGCAGAAGTGAATTTAACCTTATTTTGTTTTGTGGTCGACCCTCGAAGTTTTAAACAACGATTCTCGATCTTCATCATAATTAAATTAACGGACTAATCGCGCGCCAGCCTGGATAACTAACGAACTTCAGATATAGCACTCTGGATTGGAGGACTATTTTTATTATTCAGAGAAAGGTAAGAAAGGATATATGAAAATTTTTACCATAGTTAATAACATTTCAATTTGCCAATCTAAATGAAATTTAAAACTGAAAAATTTCTATAAATGTATGACTGAAAAAAAAACCGTCTAAAACCAACGTCTACTTATGTAGAGGTGTTAACAATTAAAAATTAATCAATATTGATGAAACTAGGTAGGACATATGTATGTATGTAGGTAGGTATGTTTACCGAAAAATGTTCATACCAATTGCCTATTTCTATGTAGGTAAAACCTAACCTAACTAGATTATCTCTCTGGGAAAATTCTATTTTCTTTCCGTTTTTTTTTTTTTTTTATTTCGTTCTAGTCGCGTTGTCTTCGAGTCTTCTGAACTAGACACGAAGATTTTTTTGTTTTTTTTGTTATTTTTTTTTCACACGTTCCCCTTACCTAATTAATTATTAAAGAATTATTGAATTTAGTCGTCTACCAAAAGTTGGTTAGGATATACACACTTTTACCTGCCTAAGTATGTACATATGTATGTACCTACTACAAGAAGGGGGCTACATTATTTTGGGGTTAGAGAGAAAATTGTTTTCTACTTATTTCCACGATAATTCGATTTTGAATTATTTATTTGAATCGTATGTAAGCGAAAAAAAAAAAGATGGATGAAGTTTGTTTGAACAAAAGCAGGTAAAGATATGACGAATAATGGAAATATAAATTTAATGGGTAGAGGTGAATTTTGGTGAGTTTTATAAGTGCTTACAAATTTCTAATGTGACCAAAGGCTGCAATGACTTAGCTCAGCTATGCAAAAATGTCAATTGTATTTTAGTCGTTCATTCGACTCTCATAGATTTGATTTAAATTTTTTTGATATTGTTACTTTTTCTTTTTTGTATATTATTAAGCCAAGCTCAGGGGATACCCTGTAAGGATACCGTGTAGGGCTGTAAAGAGTTTAGATGCATTCTGAGTTTTCTAAGGGGAAGTAGCATGAATTTAAGGCGATTTTAAAAGGTTATCCCATGAGGATAAGGGAAACATTGGCCCACTAGTGGTCTAAGTGAAGCAGGCTAGGCACTTCTAGTGGCACCCCTCTTACCTATAACCTAACCTAACCTCATGGGGTACCCTAGGATGCAAAACAAAGCATAGAATTAAGGAGATAGGTAAAGTATTAAGGGCGGAGGTGCTGAGGTATGTCGCCCGTAAACTTTCGCAGATTGCATGTATGCCGAGGGAATGACAGATGATTGTAGACTGTTCCACATTCGCACTATTCGGGGTTAGACAAATTATCACGGTATCAGGGTAATGTGGTAGGTCTTATTTTACAAGGGACCACACTAGATATTTCATCGCATATAGCGATAAAGGAGCGAACAGCGTACAACATTGTGGCAGTGCTCTAGTGAGTCGATATAACAAGTTATTGCCAAATCTCTAATTAGCTTGAACGCCCTCTTTTGGATAACATCCAGGCTGTTCGACCATAGGAATTGTATTCCATTCTAGGTCTGATATAAAACTTGTAGAGGAGCGCTAGATTTGATGGGCTGAAGTATTTCGTACACCTCTTCAGATATCCAAGACAATTCGATGCATCTTTGCCAATAGAGAAGATGTTATCTGTCTAGGGGTAACTTACTGAAAATATGAATGTCAAGAATGCTTAGTGACAGTGAATCAGAAATTAAGACTCCATCCTCGTTTAACACATGCGGCATTGTTCCTGGAGTCTGCAAGAATGTCAAAGATGTAAGCAAAATCAAGTCATCATTGAAATAATCGACGGGATTGAAAGTAAGGGAAAGCAGATAATTAATGAAAATACGTATTTGGCGACTAGATAATGTATAATGGCCAAGTCCAGCCGTACCCGCCTAACACTAAACACATAAGGAAAAAGATATTTGGAATAAGTTTCTATATTAGAAGACAACATATAGAAATAAAATTAAAAAAATAAACCATTATTGATAGGAATAACTGTGGGGAAGATTTTAATTCATGCAAATGTTCGTCGTTGCTCAGTGAACAAAATCCTGATGAAGGCATAATTGGAGAAAGAAATCCTGAGGTGGCGTCATCATCTCCTCATTGCATACTTTTTTCGTTTCTTATGTAATTATCGCCTAAAAATAAGTTCTACTTACTTATATCGTAGATGAAATCATATAGCATTATTAATTCGACCAAGCGATAATCCTAGTACGCATTTGGAGTTGAAACTTTGCATACAGTTGCTTTGTAAAAATTACATATTCAAGCTGAAAAATAGTGCAGATCACTCATACACAATTGCCTGAACAATGTAAAAACCCTCAAAGACTGATATTTGCAATCTAGATATTAAAACCTGACGTCCTCTGACAAAGTTAAGAAGCCGGACCAAGTTAACTAGATATAGAGGTTTGGCTGTAGAGACAATCTTGTACATAAAAAATGACTTCAAATATATTTCCAGAGGGCATCCAAGCAGAGCTAACCTAAGATGAGACACATGGTCAAACCTTCGTAATCCAAGTAAAAAAAAATACAAAAATAATCGGACACAGTCATTGAAATCTAATTTTCTAGTGCAGCTTGAATACAACTTTGCGAAAAAAAGGACTTGGGATGTCACAAGTTACAAGCGACAAGTCATTAATATATAAAGAGCAGAGGACCGAGAATGGTTGCCTGTGGAACTCCACAGGTTAAGGGTAGAAAATGTGACAAAAAATGTCCTCACCCAGGCATAAACGCTGTAATCTATCGGACTGGACGTTATTAAAATAAAAGAGTCACCCCATTTGCACAATAAAACTTTTTTGTTAAGTTTGGTCAGTAATTTCGTATGTAAAACTCTTTCAAATGCCTTCGAAAAATCAAAGAGAATCAAAAGGTGATTTCTCTATTTTCGAGCAATGATCGAATGTCAGTTGTCACTTTCAAGATGGCATTTTCACAACTATCCCCAGGACGAAAACCGGACCGCCAATCAAAAGGCATACAAAATTATGTAAATCAGATTAGAGATTTATGCCCCTTCTTACGGTGTAACCAAGGTCTTACAAATAATAGAAAGTTGTTAATAAAATTATTACTTACAGCAATTTTGCTATGACACAAAATTGTCAAACTTGTCACCATGAATAGGAAAGCTGTCGATGAAATTATTTGATGACACTGTGGCATATACAGCAAATTGATATAAAGATACGCCAGCACTACCAGCTGTTTAAAATTTTCGAAAATGGTGAGAAGTGCCAATATCTAAGCTATATTAAATAAATTTCTTCGTAGGATGGAAAAAATTATGCGCTGTTGAAAGAAACTTGATATTAATCTCATATAATTTGATGAAAAGTTTAGCTTTGAAATGACCTGTAGCACTCTGTACCCAAAATTTAACCATTGTGCGTTTTTTTTGCAATTTTTCTTAAGCATATCTAGCGAAAATGGCTGCAAAATAATTGCCTACTTTCTGACACTTATTGAACTTTTTCAGCCATTTTCGCTAGATATGGTACAGAGTGTCATAGGTCTTTTGAAGCAAAGTTTTTGGGATTCTTAACTACAATACAGAAAGTTGATATTGATGACGTGTTTTTTGATACAAGTAGTAGTTAAATAAAAAAAATCGAGTGAAAATTCCGAAATTTTAACTCCATAACTTCAAACCGGGGAGGAGTAGAGAAACAATTTATAGACAATTGTAAGGGTCCAACGATTTTCTATCTATCAAAAATTAAATCATCATTATCATAGCGTGTAACGTTCAGGAAGTACAGGGTGAACTATAAAAACATACAAAAATATCTTAAAGTCCCGTTATCTCGGAAACCGTGAAGATTCCCCTGCCCCGATCTCTACAATATTTTTCCCATCTAAACATAACACATCCGTAGCCTTTGAATATTACACCACTTACAAGACATCCTGTATATACAGGGGTGCCCCATACGTACCGCATTTCTTTTATGATTCCTCACTCAATTTCGTGAAATAAATTGTATAGGAGGAGAGCCGGAAAATGCACAATGTGGGCGGTAGGGGGGTTTTGTAATTTTGGGTGCTTTTTATCCTAATACCATGTAACTTTCTTGTTATACACGCTATGAAGGTGACTTGCATCAGATGATAGTAAACCCTCTACGGTTACCAACAAATGCCAAACCACCTCTCTACCTCCTTTTTGTCGGCAGTTATAGGACGTCAAAATCAATAAATTGGAAAGTTTTGCAATTGCTTTTTCAATTTTAAAGATTTTCCCGCTAAAAGGCAAGATAAGGATAGCATTTTCTTGCAAGATTTCAAGACCTCCGAATGTTACCTTTCATTTGATCGTGCATATGTACCTACCTAAATGCAACCGTTTTTGAGATATTTCCGTTTCTATGATGCATAATTTCATTAATTTAGCTAATAACAATAGAAATCGCACCTAATTTTATGCAATTCCACGCAAATTAGCAAAATTCACACTTTGAGGTGTATATACGAGGTGTTTCCGTCATGGTGGTCCATATGGCAGGAGGTGATGGTACTCACTTAGCCAAACAAAAAATTTGTATGACAAGGAGGAAACCATCTCAACACTTTCCGAGTTACAGGGTGATTAATAAAATCATAGTTTTTCACAAAATACCCAGTATCTTAAAAAGTATGGAGTACCGGAAAGTCTTTACTTGTTTTTGTAATAAAAAAGCACATAATTTTTAAGAAACTGGAAAAAGTTATTTATACAAAGTATTGAATGTTCTGGTTTGTACCCGGGTTCAAGTGGAAACAGGTACCCGGGTATTCGATTCCAAGATTTTCGGTTCCAAGTTTACTCGGGTACCCAAGAACCCGATTTCAGGTTACCCGGGTATCCGGATATGATCCATTCTTGATTCCAAATATCCGGGTATCCGGGTACAATTAGTTGTGAATTATTTAATACTCCGGTACATTACTGAATTCGTGAATTCCGTCATAATAAAAGAATTTAATTTTGCTACCCGAATCGCACTTTGCCTGATTTTCCATATTAATTAACCAAATTAATTTATCAATACTCGATTCCAAGGAATCGATTCCTCACTACCGGATTCCAAAGAATCGATTCCTAACAACCCTATCCCAAAGAATCGGGTACCCGGGTTGTTCGACTCTTAGCCGTGAACCTGGGATACCCGGCTATGAACCGGGTACTCGAAAACCCGGGGTTTAAGGAACATTAGGTATTGGCCATTCGATTCTACACACTTTGTCCATCTTTCTGGCAATTCATGAATGCCATCCCAAAAAAATCGTTTTTCTTTTAAGCCAAATCATTCATCGAGACATTTTTGGACTTCTTTGAAATTTGCAAAGTGCTGCTGAGCCAGCGCGTGTCCCATAGATACGAAAAGGTAATAATCGAGGCCAGGTCTGGTGAGTACGGCGGGTGCGGTAATAAGTCCCATCTAAGCAATTTCATTGCGTCTTTCACCGGTTTTGCTGTATGTGACGGTGAATTGTTATGCAACAAAATCACCTTACCGCATCTTCGGGTCTATTCTGGATGTTTTGTGATCAACGCATGGTTCAAATTGATTATTTGTTGTTTGTAGAGATCAGTATTAACTGTTTCACTAGATTTCAGTAGTTCATAATACACCACAGCACCCTGGTCCCACCAAACACAGAGCATATTGTCTTCTTTCTGAAGTGATTGGGCCTTGGGGTCGATGGGCCAGCTTGACCAGACGATAACGACGATTTTTTACTTTTTGGATTTTCGAAATAAATCCATTTTTCATCGCCCGTCACAATCCTATGTAAAAATGACTTCCTTTCGTACCGTTGAAGCAGCATTTCTCAAATGTTTTTTCGATTTTCTATTTGCCTGTCATTGATTGCATGTGGCACCCATTTTCCCAGTTTTTGGATCTTTCCTATTCCTCGTAAGTGGTCGCTAATCATTTCTTATGCCATATTTAACGTATTTCGTCGAATAACTCCTACAATTCCGCATTCATAAATTTTTTTGGTATTCCCGAACGTTCACTGTCTTTCAAATCAAAATTACCACTTTTAAATTTTCGAAACCACGTCTCACATGTTTTCATGTTTGGAGCATGCTCTCCGTAATTTTCTACTAGCAAACGATGACTTTCAACGGCCTTTTTCTTTTGATGAAATAATTAAAGCATTGCGGCAAAGACACTTTATCAGGCACGAAATTCGTCATATTCATAAAGCTATAACACTTATGACGCTATTATTTTCGGAATGAAGAATTTCGTTGTTTTTGAAGCTTACTGACAGTAGAATAAAATGACATATATGTCAAATAACTTTATTCTATACTGACGGCTAGCGACTTCAGTTAGAAAAATCGGTAAAGACTTTCCGATACACCTGGTACAACATGTATGGTCACAATTAAGAACTCATTGTGTGAAAAATCTCATGACTTTGCCAACGGCTACTCAACCAGCTCTGTACGCCTCTCCGGAATTTCTTCGTTTTTTTTTTTATTTTGACCCCTTTTTTTTACAAAAAGCTGATTAACATATTTTTTTTTTATAAGTGGATCAATCAAAATGTCCCCAAATTACTGGTGTCCGCCGTACTTAAAAAAAAAATTGTTAAAAATTTCAAAAATTGTCATTTCGTTCAAGAAATAAAATGACAAAATAATTTTGGAGTCATGATTATATTTATGATTTGAAAGACAGATTGACTCAACAATAATTCTCAGAAAAACTATAACAGCGGTTGATTACTTGACGAACAAGTGTCATCTTTGTACACTGCATCTGTGGATTTTGCTCTAGGATGATCCACGAGAAGAGTGACCTTCCACTATTGTCCCAGAAGATATCGAATCTGTAGGGAATATGCTGCTTAAGGGTGACTGGTGTACCTGTAGGTATTAAAAGTCTTCCATGGGTCATATGGCTGTAATCAGAATAAAAAAATTAAAAACAGCTTGAGTGCACTTGATTGCCAGAAAAATTTATGTTCAGTTGATACTGTCTGAGGTCCCAAAGAATGCCGGAGTTGATTTGAGTAAAAAATAAAAAATAAAAATCCGTATTGAATATAATCATGAGTAGAACTATTACAAGCAATAAAATATATTCGCAATACTTTCACTTGTGACCCTGGCAATATATGAATTCCAATAAACCCTAAAGCAATATCTGAAATAAGATCAAAACTAATTTGAAACTAATCAACTTCAAAGCTGACTAGATAATATTGGTGCCTACCTATAATAATTGCAAGGTGAAAAATAACTGTGAGATATTGATAAATCTCATAGTAATTAGTAATTAATCCAGCCGAAAATCCGCTGTAACACACGTCAGATCAACAACTATAAACACTAATAAACAACAATTTTCAACAATGTAATTCATTACAGAATCGTAAAATTTAATTTGATAGGCTCAGCAAACAATAATCATACCACAGCTAACACGGCCTCTTAAAACCTGATATTATCTGCTCTCGAATTGGTCTTAACACAATCACAATTTCAACCGAAAATTGAACTTTGTGAACACTATACGGCGGGCCCAACTATGTAATTATTGGATTCAGTATCACGAGCTGCAAAAAACAATTAATCAAACTCATAATCACAATGCATATGCCCTGAAACTATCTTAATCTTAAAAGCTTTAAAGATTTCTTTCTTTCAATAAGTACGTACTAGCGGCTGCCTGCCTGTCGTCTTTCGTACTTTACTTTTAGTTAATAAATCAACGAACAAATTGGATTTGATGTCATTAACTGAACAAAAATTATTTTTAGAGCAACATCCAACAGCAGCAGCAGCATCATGAAACCGATTAATTTTATTTGAAATAAAAAAAAAACACAAAAAAAAAAAATAAATAAATTTGTCGTGGTAATATGATAAAACCAAGTCTATCTTAGGCTCTTAGACAAGTTTTAAAGATGGAAGCTACATCAGTAGTTAGTTGGATCTTGATGTCACTCACCCCTGGTTTTTAATACGCATGCAAAGTTGCATTGCAAAATGATATTTATTTCTTGGCAAAGATTTTTGCGGTTTGTCAGTTACACAAGGCCATTATTGCGCATTCTATCGATAAAGACGAATAGGTAAACCACAAATATGAAGTAAGCAAAGGTATCAGCCGATAATTGCGACTGCATCGAAGAATTCCTTTAAATACTTGAGGATCGTTAACGGGCACACACGTACTAAGAACAACGATCGTTGGTAGCTAGTTGACAGGAAGCGCTAATTGATGGTGGTGTAAGTAAACTACATACTAGCGAGAAAGCAAAAAATGTTTTTTTGTTTTAAAGCATATTTTCACATTTTTCTTGAAAATACTAAATGGAAGCCTGAAGACCGTAATTATATTGTTCTTCTTACGCTCTGTAAGCTGATTTCTATAATTTGCCACTTATTGAACGTTTCGCGCAAAAATTAAAACACTATACCTCTGCCTGCGGTACAAAAAAAAAACTGCGACATCTGATGATCACTAATTCAACCACAAGGACAATGACATACTCCTATTAGACTTTTGTATCGGAGTATACAGTGTGTGTGTATGTGCGATTTTTTGGTTGCAATTTTCTGTTTTTGCATTCTTTTAAGATATTTTAATAATATTATGAAATGTAAAGAAAATGTAAAAATCTTCATGGTTTATATTTTGATCCCAGCGCCATCTATTAACGCGCTTAGTAACCATTTTGATAATAATATTAAATTTTTTGTGCAATTTTTTTGAAATTTCGGAAAATGGTTTTGGATGAATTTTCGGACTTAAATCCGAGAACTCTGGTTTCTTCATCACATATACAGAGTGTTTCCTACTAGGAGGTCAGTAGAGCGGGAAATGATAGTATTTACTTAGACGAACCAAAAATTGTATGGCAGGGGGGGGGGGTCATATCAACCGTTTAAGAGTTACAGGGTGATAAAGAAAAAAATTTAGTTTTTCACAAAACATCCAGTATCTTCAAAACTGCAGGGTGCATGGTGACAGTCATAAGCTCATTATATGCAGAACTTCATGTCCTTTCCAACGGCTGCTCAACCAGCCCCATAATCCTCTCCCCTCAAGAATTATGGTTGTCTAAACTAAAAATTTAAGATTTTTTTTTTTTTTTCTTAATTTAACCTCTATTATTTTTGCAAAAAGGTCATTAACATAACTTTTTTTTTTATAAAAAACTGTAAACTGCGGACTTTCTTCTTTAAATTGACACCCTATGCGTTAACTGTAGCCGTTAAACAGTTATTAACACATAATCTATTCAGGTCACACCGAAATTAGACGATATTTTTTTTAAATGACGTGCTAATGGAACAAATTATCATTGAGAATAGGTTTGAGAATAAGTTTAGAGCTGATAACTGTTCAAGGGCTTCAGATAGCACATTGGGTGTAATAGGTCAGATTAAAGAGGAGAGTCTACAGTATACAGTTTTTATAAAAAAAAGTTATGTTAATGACCATTTTGCAAAAATAATGCAGGTTAAATTAAAAAAAAAAAATGGTAAGAAAATCCGAAATTTTTAGTTTAGACAACCATAATTCTTGAGG
Organism: Dioctria rufipes; assembly: GCA_963924295.1. Lineage (NCBI taxonomy): Eukaryota > Metazoa > Arthropoda > Insecta > Diptera > Asilidae > Dioctria > Dioctria rufipes. The sequence continues at coordinate 13,061,968 of OZ002742.1, read as the reverse complement.
GGAGAGGGGTATGGGGCTGGTTGAGCAGTCGTAAGAAAGGCCATGAAGTTCTGCATATAATGAGCTCTTAGATTTGACCGTATGCTCTGTTGTTTTTAAGATACAGGGTGCTTTGTGAAAAACTAGCTTTTTTTCTTAACCACCCTGTAACTCCTAAAACTCCTAAACGGTTGATATGCCCCCCCCCCCCCCCCCCCTGCCATACAATTTTATATTCGTCTTAGTTAGTGCTCACCTCCTGGTCTACTGACCTCCTAGTGGGAAGCACCCTGTATATTAAATTAGAACAAAGCGGGACGAGTAGCATTTGAATTGCAGAGCCATAAATTGGCTTGTTGTGCACCGCTTTTATTACAGTTCGTCCAACAGCCCCACTCTTCCTAGGAAGACAAGAGGCTTTTAAGAAATATGAGCCAAAGGCATGGATTCTAAATTGTGCAATGGCCTCGAATTCGTATAAGACGTGCTCATCTTCTTCGAGACTTAACCCACTTACCTCAATGGGTGATATGCCTATCCGATGTATGTGTTTGCTTAACTTGCAGGGTCTGGTTAGGACTCCTGTGATAATTCTGAGTTGTTTCCTAGACAGCCTGGCTCTCCTTTGACTTGTCTGGAGCCTATAATTGAACTCCATCGTTGATCCATTTGGTTTTGGATCCAGTTTTCGCAGGTAACTTTCACGGTGTCGTAAGAAATATCGCAAATGCTTCTAGTCCTCTATGAGGAGCATGGATGTTCCTTTTTTGGCCAGTAAGTCTGCATTATCAATCCCATCGATTCACGTGTGTTCTGGCACCTATTGAAGTGTTAGGTGGTACCTTGTGCCAAGGTTAACTACGTTTTGACCTTAGATGATGAGATGGCTTTGAATCCCGCTTAGATACATATTTTTTTTTATTTTTATTATTTATTTATTATTTATTTTATTATTTTTTTCCTATACTAAAAAAAAAGGATCGGCTGAGGTTTTCGTGTATGCACATCTAATGATGGCATATATTGCTGCCTGGAATATTGAGGGGTGTTTTTCTAGGCTTTGATAAATATGAACTCTTAGTTTTACTCCATATATTCCTGCTCCTGCACTCCTTTCTTAACTTTAGAACCGTCGGTGTACCAGACTAGAGACTCTCCATCATATAACACAAGACACATTTGTACGAAATGGATCCCTTTTTACCATTCATGAATGATTCTAAAATATAACAATCTGGTTTTAGTTGTTAAAAGTTGTTGTATTGTCGTATTTCAGCAAGTTCTTCTTCGTTTTTTTCTCAGTTCTCATCAACAGCATCACTATCAAGCCCAGACATGGAGACCTAGAGCGCCTAGGTGGTTAACAGATTCAGGGCCCGTTTTTAAATTTTTAAAATAATACAAAAATGTTACCGTTATTTATTCTTTATTTAACGTACATCGACCTTAGGAAATAAACAAGCAGACTTAGAAATACCACAAATAAATACGAAGTTATATGCAAAAAAGTTCATTGAGTGTAAGCATGCGATGAATTTTCTTATCTGCAAAGGAACGGATTATGTCAGTATATGGTCCACTGTATTATTTCTAATTCGATTTGGAGCACAGAGAGTAAATTGAGCCTGATCTCTTCTTTGAAGAATCTTAAATAGTTCTTCACTCGTTTTAGCGCTGAAAACGACCGTTTTATTGAGCAGTTTGACCCTGATGTTCACAACACTATCCGCAGCGCTATTTCCACATTTGAATAAATATCCAAAGAGGATTTTGCTAGGATGTAAAGGCTTTTAATATCCGTACGTCCTCGTAGATATTTTGAGATTTCATTTCAAGGAATGTAGCTTCATGAGTAAGTCAAACTTTTTCGTAAACAGAACCACGCCTTTATAGTTCTGCAATCAATCTGTCGATAATGATATTGAAAACGCTAATTCTGAATCCGTCCCTGCCGGATAGTGCGATTTCGATCTTGTTTCCTTTTACTTCATCAATTGCCCTGCTTTGACCATTGGTAATTCTGCCCCTGTATGCAGGAAAAATAAAGTGAATTAAAGTTTTTTTTTTAATGTCCGATTTCGCATGTCCTGCTAGTATACCATTTCGGCTTCTGGAGGGGCATTTCCTACAAGTTTGTCTAAGCAAAAGTTCGCTTTTGATAATCGTCACTGAGATGCATTTCCGCTTCTTCTTCAAACGAAGACGACACAAAACCTTGCTTCTATTTCTTAGATTTTGGTGTTTGTTTAACTTTCTGGAGTTCCTGTTCTCAACTTCTTTTATAGATGGCGATGACTCATCAAGACTATTCTATTTCTTATGTCTGTTTATATTTGTGTTCCTCTAATCGTGTACTTGTTTCAAACGGCCAAGCACTTCAAGAGTAGTTAATATTTTTCCGTACTTCATCTGCTTCCACCTCGGAATAGCTTTCTTGGAGCTGATGGTAACGGACCACAGTTCGCCTTATTTTAAAGCGGAAATACATCTGGAATTTCTTTAAATAAAAATAATTAGAGGTTGTGGTATCTAGCTTCATTTGATTTGTGTATCACAGAAATAAAGTACTTGGCGCAGAATTAGATATTCAGATTCATTTATAAATAATTACTATGCAACACTTACTTGCTTGTTCAGCAATTACATCGGGGTTTGTAGCTTATATAATTGTTGTTGAGATAACTAATGGATGAGGGCTATTTGCAACAAATCAATTTTCTATAATTTGTCTGCGTATCTAATACTAGTCTCTATCGAAGTCTTCAACATTAAAATCTGTCACTGTAAATTTAGTTTGATCCACAGGGAAAACTCTGCTTGATTCAAAGTAAAAAAAATGTTTCTCGGTAAAAGTGCTATTCGTGAAACTTCTGTTAGCAGCGCAGAAAACATGTCCTTTGTCAAACTTGCCATACCAAATATAAATAAATCGATTTACCTTTCAAATGCACATAAAAGTGCATCAGAATTTCTTCAAAAACGAGAAAATTTCTTGAATTCGGATCAATGTTCTGAAACCAAATTGAAATTGTTTCGGAAGTTCACGTAGTTGAGTAACACAACGCTTGGAAATAATCCTTATAAAAACTATTCAAAGAGGCAGCTGAAGAAATTCATTTATTCCTTGATCTATAGCTTTAGTTAAGCTTCAAACCTTATCCTGAATTATCACTCGCATAATACAGAGTCCAATGTCTTTTAAATAGTAGTCGTTTTTAGACTCCGTTAAACCTTTTATATATCTACACAGAAAAGACTTTTTAAAAGGATCTTAAAGCATTTAGAATAACAAATTTCAAAGGTGTATGCCCCAGAAATTATTTCACATACATCAGTGATCATTTAACGATTTAATTCGAAGTTTCGACACAATAAATCTGTTGATTTTTTTTTTTTTCTAAAACATGTCCAAAATCTGTAAAAAAAAACTAGAAAACCTTCAAAGCGGAACACACTTTTCTAAATATTTTGATACTTTTTTATTGCTGTTAAATTTGCTAGTAATAAATTCTGTTAACTACAACTTTTAAGCTTAAATGAAGCAATGACCTCAAACCTCATAAAAAAAAACAGCAGATTTAGACAAGAAAAAAAATTTATTTTCGACTTTGTTTTGCTACGGTTTAGGAACAAAAAAAAAATCAAAACAGGAAGTTACAAGAATTATATTTAAGCAAAATTCTCTTCGAAAGAAAAGCAATGCAAAAAATTCCAAAACTAATAATATGCATGTATATGTAGGTAGAGTATATGCTTTGACGCCTCCTCATTATATACACGCGTGCATATCATTACAGGAAATCAAAATTGATCCCATTTCCATGTTAAAATTTTAAAGGTCAGGTCAGGGCGGATAGGAGTGAAATGCCTCTCTCCACAATATTTAAATCGGAAATTTTTTTTTTGTTTTTTTGCAAAATTAATCGCTTTAAAAGTCACTCCACCGATAAATAATTAAGGAATTTTAATCGAATCTTGGTGTAGGTACTGTACACTCTATATATGGTGATACGTGCGCACATAACTACTACACTACGACTCCTAAAGTATTTTCATCAGCATGATGTAAGTTGTCGATTTTAATTACTAGTGACAAATTTTACCTCATTTACCCCATTACTAGTAAAAAAAAAAAAAGGAAAATAACGCGATACTGCCATCAGTTTTCCCACAGCATTAACGTCGCTCGTACGAAATGAAAATGAATATCCCTTTAGGCATATTATACTCTGCACTGCGTATATCCGGAGCACATATGTGTGAATTCCCAATCATCCCACAGGCGAGTATCTAGATACGTGTTTATTTTCGTATAGGTGTCCTCATATAAGTATGTAGGAAAATATCTATATACTCAAATATATACATATATACATATTTACGTGCACTGTTGAGTGTACCTTTTTTTTTTAAAAAAAAAAGAAGAAAAAAACAAAAATTACCTATACCGCGTCGACCACATAACTCTAGAATCCATCCAATCCTCCCACACTTAACGACCTGTGGCATCGGAGGATAATATTAAAAAATGCAATTTTCTGAAAATTTGTACATACATATACCTATGTACATAAATGTAAATATGTATGTAGAAAAAATAAAAAAAAAAATAATAATAATGCACATATCGACACCCTGTCAGATGGGATACACCCTGTTTATGACAGGGTGCGCTTCACCCGGCCCACGAGAGAATTTTCAGGAGCTTTTAATTGAACGCATGAGTGAGCATTTGCAATTAATTAAGTTCACAGTTCATTTAATTTTATTAAATTTTCATTCCGATTACGATGCTGCCTGCCTTGACGTTCAGTCAAACTGTGTAATACGAGCCATTTAGAGGATATTTACCAGCAGTAGGCACTTCTACGAAAAACCATAATTACGAAATCGATGAGAAACATCCTTGCACAAGGATTTATAAGGACACAATAATGAATCTCGCTATAAAAATTGAAAATTCTGGGCGTTTTTGACGCATCTTGTGGTTGAATGTGTGTAACCCCTCCTTGATTGCTTTGTTTTGTTTGGTTGTTTTTTAATGTGCTATAAAATTATTCCAAAAGTACAGCTATTAGTTATAATCATCTTATCTACAGTTATTTATGAAGATTTCGAATTTTTAACCTTAAATACAGTTACCGAATGTCCGAATTGGAACGATATTGCATGCTTTTTTTTTATTATGCTACCAAGGCTCAAGGCTTATAGCACAGCCTTGGCAGGAAAGTAAAAATTAATATGGATTTTGGTATTATTGGGTTAAATCCAGAAGGCGATGGTATACACCTCTCTTTTCAAAGTTTTATCTCAAAGAAGCTACCCTAAATATCTGGGAGAACAAATAAATATCCTTCTGTTGGTAAAGGCTATAAGAATTTTGTTAGGCAAACAAGTTTTTTCGACGCCACTGGAGGGCATTACTTGTTGGGAGAACAGAGATTAAAATTATCACATAGCTCTTCTCAGGCCATTGCCTATATAAAATGGGTTTGACTGAGACTTCATCCTGCCCCGTCTATCAGGATGCTCATGAAACTTTGGAGCACCTGCTCTGCAAGAGCGAATCATTAGCCAGGTGGAGATTACTTCACCTCGAACCAAGGGCGGATCCAAATATTTGCTCTCGTGGGGGGGGGGGGGATAAAATAAAAAAAATTAAAATTGGTATTGAAAATAACTAAGAAATCAATTTGCTTATGTTATAAGTCAAGCTAAATATTCTCTGAGCTATATAAGCTCTCTGGCATTCAAGATTTCTCAAACAAGTTATCATTTGAAAAGTCAGAGCTAGTTTTTGATGGTCCTTGAAAACTAGTTTACTGAAAACTAGTTTACTGGAACTAAAAGTAGCTATAGGAAAATTTGTGTAAAAAATGATAAATTGGAATGCAGCCATTGTCGTTTCGTATCATTCCTTTATGGGTATACAGTAAGAGTGTTAGAGGATGTGAAGGGGGAAATATAGCAAAATCATAGACACCTTCTCCCTCCTAAAGGACGCATTTTGCTCTTTCATAGCTAAACATATCAGCTCTAGAAGTTTAAGCCATCAAGGCCAAATCGCAATTGGCGCAACAAGCATCATGATGCTCAGCTAAACTCCAAGGCGATATGACGCATCAAAAGGAGTAAAGGAAACTTTACAATGCCAACCTCTTTTAAAGATGAAATTTGTTTACGTAAACATAACACTTTAATAAAGAATAATAAATAATAAATTTACTCGATTTTCTTTAAAAAAAATTTATTCGTAGGAAATATGGGCGCTGTTTTGTTTAATATGAGGAGTGTCTTTTCAAAAGAGGATATTTACAATTTTCATTTTTTTTAAGTTTAGTATGAGATTATATTCTCTACTCTGAAATTCAAGATTTCGTCACTGTAAACCGAAACAAAACGCGATAAACTCATAGGAAATCTTACTTGAAAACACTTGTTCCGATCAAAAGGGGATATTTACATTAAAAAATATGACATTATTACTGTTACTTTGGTTTCATTTCAAAAAGGGATATTTACAGTACGATTTCAATAGTCGAAATAAATTTTAAGGGAGAAGTTCCTGTTTTATATTTTTGAGCAAAAATAGAAGTAAGAATTAAAAAAATAAAAACTGATAAGAATACTCAAAATATGCTTTAATAATATTATTCTAGTATAATGTACAAATCAAAAGAGGATATTTACAAAAACGTACAACACAAAAAGGGATATTTACAAAATGTTACAGAACAAAAGGGGATATTTTAAAGATTTTCATTCAAAAGGGGATATTTCCAAATTTTGCAAGCCAATATTACCGGAAGTAATAGTCAAATTTTTTTCAAAATAATATATTCTAGATAACTTATCATATCCTTTCCATATATTCCTCCTATTATTCTGTAAAGCTGTTGGTATTGCTACAGTCAGTTTTTTCGATTTTATGAAAAAACGATTAGGACGTAAATATCCCCTTTTGAAAAGACACTCCTCATATGTCGTGCATATACATATTTATTTTTTTTCTCTAGTATGTTGGCAGAACTGTCGCAGCAAATACCAAAATTTGAACTTTTCCAAAGCGAGCAGCAAGCATCATCATGATTCTTCGAAAATGCCTTGTTCCATATGTTCGCCTCTAAGTTACTCCTTCGCTCCTTCGAAAAAAGTAGAGCTGAAAACATTTCTCTAGGTTACTCCAGTTAATTTTAGTTAGAGCAGACTCATTAAAGACAGTTCAGTTCACTTTAGAGTAATTTAGAGCAGTGCTCTGAATTCATTAAACACGATTTTCTGCTATTTTCTGTAAAATCGAGCATCACAGCGGTTGGGATCTGAAAAGGATCCCTGTAATTTAGGCCACAACAAGACCGATTATTTACCCTCCAGTGTTGGCCGAATTGACATCCGAGACTCCTTTCCGACTACATGTAGTCATAGAAAATAAGCCATCGTTTCGGATTTCTTTCCGCATCCTTTGGATACCGGATCTTCAAAAAGCCCCATCCTATGCAGGTGACCCCTGAGTAGAGTGTGTCCAGTGAAAATTCACACTAAATTTCGAAGAGTTGGCTTGCTTAGTCCCAGTACCTTTTTCATTTCATTTGGATTGGGTAAGCCCCACTGCTCCTTTGTGGTTCTACCTCAAGAGACATCCAACCAAAGCCGACTACATTGGCATTCGGCCCAAGCAGAGATAGTAGAGGCAAAGTGTTTTGGTGCGATCCCAATTATCGAGAAGATTTGCTCCAAAAATGGCGTAAAAACGAGCAAGTTCGTCCGCCGCGCCGTATTAATTTTCGATAATATCGCTATGACCTGACACCCAAAGCACCAGTACCCCGTTGTTCCGACAAATGGAATTTGGGGTGGTTTTATATTCCAATACAAGTTTGGAGATTGTTAAAAATTTTGATAATGCCTGGACAGCTTGGTTTCCCACTTCAAGGATGGCTTTGACTTCCTCCTGGAAAATCGTTACATGGCTTTCCATGTGAGACTCGTCGTAGGAAACACTTGCTTCCTGTTCTATTTCAATTTGGAGCTGTCTCTATATATGATAGGGTTTGTCATTGATTGAAGCACGAACTGTGATTCCCATTCCGCCCTATCTAGAATTTTTGTTTTAAAGTTGCTTTTCAGCATAGTCGCGAGGAGGTGATAGCTGTCCCTAGCATTGTCAGGTACAATGGATTACACGAATTCAAAGATGGATTCATGTGGAACTCTTGTACCATTGTGAATCCAGCTCTGATTAAGTTGCAGCCACAGTGCAACGATTGACACCCCCTTCTTGACATATATATGTACAAGCTGTATGTTGAGGATAATCTCAAGAGCGCTCGAGCTGGTTGACTTCAGAGCGCCACTTACACTAAGGATACGCAATATTTGAATCCTCCCCAATATCTTGCGATGATTGGCAAGCTCCATTGCCTTCCACCACACCACAGAACTGTAGGTTAGCATTGGTCGGATGACGCTATTACAGATCTAAACGATCATCCGTGGTTTAAGTCCCAATTTTTCCCCATGGATCTTGATATATCCTTAAGGTGTGATTTGCAGCTTAATTTTCTATTTAATGTGATACGTAGATATTTTACCTTGTCATTCAGTTCCAAACGTGTGGAGTCGATAGAGGGCAAATTCAATCTGGGAGTGTTCCTTTTCTTAGTAAAGAGGCATAAATCGTAATAGATTAGAAATAGAATAGATTAGAAACTATATTTTCATATAAAATGCAACTTAATCACAGCCAGCAAATAATGGCTAACAGTAAATGATTTTCTTTTTTTATATAAATCCATCTCCAAGTGACCAATTCTCACGACAGACAGAGAAAGAAGATAAAAGATCTTTTCTATATAATCCTTATCGTCTTAACTGTAGTACAGATAAAAGATATTTAATTCGTTTTTGTTTTTGTACCAGATACACTAAATTAAATCTAAATCCAGACGCTTAACTAAAAGTATGCATCCATAAAATTCTATGTAACTACCCATAGAAAAAACCAGATCTGGTATGCTCCTAACCGAACGTGTATTTTTTTTCTTTCTTTTTTATTGACTATAGATGTAATTAGTGGAAGAAGACAAGAGTACTAAAGGGGAAACGTGAGTAATTTTTATTAAGATAATCAAAGCACAAAGAGCGCGGCCACCATAAAGGCATTAATGTCTTTGAACTAGCGCACCACCACTACCACAGTCGTCCACAGTGTGTTGGTTGGTCGATTCTTAAATGGCACTTTTATCGCTTCAAGTGATAATTCCATTTTCTGGAATCAGCCCTGTTCAGTCTATGGTTAACGGAGGGCATTAAGTTCGTCATTAGGATAATTGCAGCCAGCTTTTGTGGGTGGTGCGAGCGCATGCGATCGGTTTCTTTTTGATTTGGGATTGGAATACATATACTGCTATTTTCAAGTACCTAACTTTACTACTTTAAAGATGTTTCTCCGAATATTTATATTCCCTAACACTTGATGTGATGAAAGATGCTATAATTGTGGTGTGTTAGATATAAGCCGTAAGGCAAACATATATCGATACTCCATCATAGACCACTTATAAAGTGAGAAAAATTTACAAACTTATGAAATGAATAGAAGAAAAGAGAAGAAAAAAAAAACAATCTTAAGAGGTCATTTACATTTATAATTTTATCTTTGATAAATTTTCGATGATTTTTTAATGATTACACGTTGATTTGAATCTTCGAAATAACTCCGAAGTAATTTATCTAAATTTGACATAAGAATAACAAAAAAATAAATTACAAAAATAAAAAAATAAAAATAAATTAAATGTGCAAATGGCGCCTGATATTATCTTTAAAGGGGTTTTTTTCCGCAGAATACTATAAAATGTTGTCGAGAATGTGAAAAAGTGTGTCTGCCTTTTAAATATTGTATTTACGAGAGACACCTTCAGTCCCCCCATTAATGATTAATTTAATTTGAAATTTTCCTTGAATTATAAATTAAAAGAATTATTGTGTGGGTCGATCGTGCAGTAAAATTTAATTATTTCGTAATTATACACTGGTGTAGTAGAGATTAGGTTATAATCGAGACTAAACTTGATTTATTCATGTGTGTGTGTGTGTGTGAATTTCGAAAGATTTCAGAGAGAGAGAGATCTGGGGGCTTAAAGTTAATACTTCAGATAATCTTAATTGTCTATTATGAAAATGATATGGTCATTAGATATATAATCCCAAATTGAAAACATGTGTGGTATCCAATTTTTCGAATTTGCTCCCTTTTGAAAGCTTATATAAATGTAAAGGGGTACGGAGATAGTGGTATAGTTATTTATTTATTTATTCAGCCAACATATATATATATATATAAATTTAAAATCTGACTTATAAAGTTACATAATAAATAATTGAGGAAAAACATTTTGCATAAAATCAAAAAATCAAAAACAGAAAAAAAAAATCAAAATCAAAAAATTGAAACCTCTTCAAAAAATAAAATTTCTAATTGCTCTTGTATCAATATTAAAATTTAAATAATTTGAAAATTCGTTGTAAATTCTACACATATTACTGAGGGGCTCATAAAATCCATAATTCGTTCGATGACATTCGATAAAAAGAATATCGCGGTACCTTAAAATTCTACCGGGAACATTCAATGAAATAGATTTCAGAATATCAGGGGAATCTATTAATCCAGTCAAAATTTTATGCATAAAAACACACAAAATTAACTCACACCTCTTATGTAGCGACGTCATATTAATTAAAACTAGACGATCAGAATAAGGTGGAGGCTCATGGAAGGCGACGAAGGGCAAAACGTTAAAACGTTTTATGTACATATTCAATCCTATTTATATGTATACTGTAATAAGGACTCCACACTTGACAGCCGTATTCCAATATAAACCTCACAAATGAATTATATAAGGAATGCAATGTGTACGGGTCATTAAATTCTATAGCCCAACGATTAACAAAACCAAGCATTGAATAGGCTCTTCCAATAATATAATCAAGATGGCGAGAAAAAGTAAGTCTTGCGTTAAAGATAATGCCCAGATCTTTAATCTGATTTACTATATTTATAGGAACATTATCTATATGATACTGGTACGCAAAACGGGAAAACTTACGCCCAAAGGCAATAAAATTACATTTGAGAATATTTAGAAATAAATTTTTATGCTTACATCCCAATTTTAAAACACATACATCATTCTGTAACAGTACACAATCATTCAGTGAATGAATCTGTTTAAAGATCTTAAGATCGTCAGCATATGTGAAAATTTCAAAGAATTTTATCTCAGATACAAGATCATTAATAAATAAGACAAACAATAAGGGACCTAGATGGGTTCCCTGTGGAACTTCAGACTACGCAAAAACAAAATTTGAAAGCGCGTTTCTGAAGAGTACTTTGAAATATCTACCACTTAAATAGGATGAGAATCAATCAACCGACAATGGAGAAAAACCAATTTTTAACAGCTTAAACAGCAGTACTCTGTGGGAAAGCTTGTCACAGGCTTTGGAGAAGTCGGTATAGACACAGTTAGTTTGCAGCCGCTTTTCAAAGGTATTAGCAATAAAGGATGCTAAAAGTGTCAAGTTGGTTGATGTTTATCTGATCTTAATGAAGCCATATTGTTTAGAGCTAATTAATGACTTACATTTGAACGTCAGCAGGTCACAAACCATTCTTTTAAAAATCTTGGGTATAACAGACAATTTAGCAATTGGTCTGTAATTACTAACCAAGTCCCTCTTTTCATTTTTAAAAACAGGAATAACAAATGAAGATTTCCAAGCAACAGGAAAAACAGCCGTTGACAAAGATAAATTAAATAAATATATCTGCGGCCGCGAAAGACTATCAATACGTTGTTTAAGAACAATGCTAGGAATACTATCTGGTCCAACAGAATAGGAAGAATCCAACTCACGAACATGCTCAAATACTAATATCTAAGCAAAAACAATTAGACATGCAGGACAACACATAAGAAAAATCATTCGCATTGCTATTGTCAGCACTGAAAGACTGAGAAAAATAATCCGCAAAATAATTAGATGTCAACATCGATCCGGAAGAGCTTAACAACAACTTCGTAATGGTACGTGCAGGATTCACAAAGTAGCCCTGAATTGCTTAATCCCAGTGTTCTTCGCCAACTTTTCGACATTTATTTTTCCCGAGTAACAGCTAATGACGTTCTCATAGCCTTTTGTGATATCTAATCTGATACCACCTTGATGGTATGTTATAAACCCAAAATTTGTTAAAATGCTCCTGCCTTATGTTCTTTCTCCTCTTGCACACATTTGTAATACGTGTTTTACGTCATCTCGGTTTCTTCCGAAATATTGAAAGCTCCAAAAGTTCACACCTGTTCCAAAATATTCATCTAATACCTTACCATTTTTATCTAGAGTAATTGAAAAAATTATATCTGCCCAGATAAACGAACAATCGGCCTTTAGAGCTGAGTAGAACTGTATTACTGCTCTTCTTAAAATTATCAATGATATAAGGATTGCTTTTGATAGGGATAAGTTCTCCATGTTAGTGCTCTTGGATTTCTCTATAACATTTTATTCGGTGAATCATATCAAGCTATGTAAAAAACTGATAATGCAGTTTAATTTCTCTACCCAGGCTGCAAACCTTATTGGCAGTTACTTGAGGGATCAGTATCAATCTGTGTATTCTAAAAATTTATATTCCACTTTTCAACTGGTATCTTTCGGAGTACCGCAAGGATCCTTCTTGGGTCCTCTGTTGTTCTCTCTTTTCATCAATGATTTATTTCAATGTGTTAAGCACAGCAAGCTGCACTTTTATACTGATGATGCTCAATTGTACATCTCACGACAGCTGAAGATGATGTTTCTTATATAAATAATGATCTTCATTCTATTTATTTGTGGACCATTGACAACATTCTACTCTTGAATCCTATCAAGACTAAATGCTTAATTATATACAAAATAATCTTAGATACTTATCATTTCTTACCTATCGAAATACAATCAATTCAAATTCCAATTGTTGATTCCATTTCTAACTTGGGAATTATCTTCAATAGAACTCTTTCCTGGAGCCATTATCATATTAATGCTCTAATTAGAAAAGTATACACTCTGGGCGACTAGTAATTTTACTGCAGCACAACTCCATTTAAAGCTAGCTAGGACACTTTTTGTCCTTCTTTTTACCTATGGTTCCGAAATATTTGCTTGTCTTGACTATGAGTCTATTCGAAAACTAAATACTGTAGACTGCATTAAGGTATGTTTTTGGTCTCCGTCATTTTGACCATACCTCTCCTTACACCAACTCCATTTTTGGTTGCAGAGTTATGATCTATTTCAAATATCGCGGTGTTATTTTATTGGCTAGGACTCTGAAGTCTCGGAACTCCAGCTACTTGTATGATATACTTCAGATTGCGAGATCAAGTCGAGTTACTACTTTAACAGTGACTAGACAAAATTGTCTAACATCTAGTCAATTATAAGTTGGAACTCTTTGCCAATAAATTTATGATTGTTGTTTGAATCAGGTACGTTTGGTAATTCTAAATGCAAAGTTCTCAAGCACTTTGAAATTAGTCTAGTTTTTAGTTTTGCATTGCAAATAAGTACAAGTTTCGTTTTTTCCCCTTTGTATATTAGTTTTAATTAATTAATTAATCTTTAATATTAGTTATTGGATAATATACCTACCATTAATCTTGTACTAAAATAAGATTTTATATCTTTTTGTGTAATGCCACATATAAAATAATAAATGAAAAAATATCTTGTATTTTATCTTATGCTTGATGTTAGCTAAGCGACTTCTTCCATTTTATCAGACGAAGTGTTGTTTAATCTAATCTGGATTCTGTTTGAGGATGAAAACTGAATGTGGAATTTAATGACAGCATTCGATTATTCCATGATCTAAAGTGGTTTGAAAATAACTTTATGCCCTCTTACTGACCCTCTGATTTGGGTTTTGCTTTTAAATTCATATCTATCTCGAATGACTTTGATTTTTATTCATAAAATTATTTGAAGTAGAGTTCTCACTTATTTTTCTTATTTCAATTTCAATTTAATTTATTTAGCTGGATTGGCACACAAGATTGACAATCTTTTGTAAGCACTCGAAAATATAATTTTAGGAGAAAACAATGTTCAAATAGTGACTAATAGAGTTAATGTCATATGTAGATTAAAATAATAATAAAATCATAACAAAAACAAAATTTAAGTGAAGTTATTCAATGCAAAAATATACTAAAGAAGCGATAAATGATTCAATTGTGTTTAGTCACAACTATAAAAAAAAAAAAAAAAAAAAATTAGCAGCACTCTTGAAACCATTCAGATTTGCATTGAAGATAGCAGCCCATTAAATTCACCGACAGTAACCACTCTCTGCAAGATTGCAGGTAACAAGTTCCAAAGCCGTGGAATCTGAATGAAGAAGGAGCCTTTCTGAACCAAGTGACTATGACGTGGAATTAGCAGATCCAAACGTCGCTGAGATTGGAGAAACTGGATCTCATCCATTAAGTATTCAGGGCGTTTAGTATGTATAAGTTTGTATAAGTTTGAAGAGGAATAGAAATGTCTGGTGTCTAAGGTAAATATTCAGTGGGCAGTCCAGTATTCTGGAAATTAAATTAGAGACATGGTCAAATCTGCATAAATTGAAAATAAAGCGAATACAATCATTATAGGTAACATTTATTCGACGAGAGCAATAATTATCCAATTTAGGAAAAATCAAATTCCCGTAAGAAAAGTAGGGCAGGATGAGAGTTGTCACCAATCTACATTTGATGTCCACGCTTAATAATTTGGCAGAAAGCCAGAGTTGACGCAAACCTCCATACACCTTACTCAGTACTGCACGTACATGATCCCATTAAGAGCGACACCGAGATTCGTAACTTCGCTTACCCTAGTCAATACTTCACCACCAAACATGATGTGCGGAATATCAGTTTCCAAGTTGTTATTGGAAAAATTTATATATTTCCATTAATTGGCTTTTAACATCAAAAGGTTACGGTGAGACCAATCGTTAATCCTTACAATGGAGTCTTCAATCAGCCCGAGAGGTCTGCTATTATATATTTGTACATCATCAGCATATAAATGTGCACTAACATCTTGAATAATATCAGGTAAATAAATGATGATGAATAACGAAAAAAAGCAATGGACCTAAAATAGACCCTTGGGGAACACCACAGAAAAGCGGCTGTAAATCAGAAAGATGATCGTTGACTCGCACTTGCTGATACCTATCGCCTAAGAATCTCTGTATCAATTGGACGGAACTAAATGAAAACCGGAAAAATGTTTGAAGTTTGTTGACGAGCATAGAGTGATTTACACAGTCAAAAGCTTTTGTAAAGTCGAGTAAAACCAGTATTGCAATCTCGCCGTTATCCAGATCTTTTATTTAGTCTGTAGTAATCTTTAGGACAGCCGATTGACAACTATAACCTGGTCTGAAACCTGATTGACAACGCGAAAGCATTCTGTTGTTATCTACAAACGATTAGATCTGAGTGTACATCACATTTTCCAAAGCCTTCGCAAGGAAACACCAAATCTTGATGGGTCTAAAATCAGATGGGTGGGAATAGGTAGCACAGTAGCAATTTTCCATCTAGAAGGAAAGATAGATGATGTTAGGGAGGTATTAAAAATAAATAGTATATAGCGACTAATGTAAGGCAGCAATAATTTTAGGAACTTAGGAGATATGTTATCAGGACCAGTGGCACTAGATTTAATAGAGAATATGGACTTATAACACTCTGCGTTATCAATACACCGAAAGGAGAAAGAATTGTTATGTACAGGGTTATTTAAGCATGGTGTGCTGCCAGGTAATGATGAGTGATTCATATTATGCGACACATAAAATCTGTTGAGGTCATCAGGATTGAATGAGGTTTCCTCCTTGGTGCTTCCACATACTCTAGCTTGCTTGAGATTCTTCCATAGAATATTGTTAGAAAGCATTGGGTTGAATTTTTGTTTGAGATACCTATATTTGGCCGACTTAATGGCCGATGTTGCTTTATTCCATGCTTCTTTGAATAACGCCCGTGAAGAAATTGTCTGAAGGCGTCTAAACTTCCTATAGAAGAATTCCCTTTCTGCAATTATACAGTCAATATTGGGTATAAACCAAGGGCAGGCATTTATCCTAACTCTTCTATAGATACTTTTCATATAAATAATGGAATAAGTTCTCAAAGATTTCGACTTGATCATCTATTACACTGCAAGATAATATGCTATCCCAAGGCAGCCTATTGCACTCATCAGAAAGCTCAGAAAAATTAATGTTTTTGAAGTCACGATAAGCAAAATAGTCTAAT
The DNA here is from genome assembly GCA_963924295.1 of Dioctria rufipes. NCBI lineage: Eukaryota > Metazoa > Arthropoda > Insecta > Diptera > Asilidae > Dioctria > Dioctria rufipes. The sequence continues at coordinate 13,045,613 of OZ002742.1, read as the reverse complement.
ATTTGACTGGGACAAGGTGCAAAATCATACGTCAGAAAAATTAGATCATGGTCGAGAAAACTTAGAGCATTGAGCTGATTGTGAAAGAGAATGTGATTTTCGTCACTGGTCATGAACAAATCCAATAGAGATGGATGTGCTGTATTGTAATATGTAGGGAGAGTATTTAATATGTGCAAATATACAGATTGAATGAAATCTCTAAAATCATGGGCAAATTTATTGGACGATAGGAGGTTAAAATTAAAGTCACCTCCGATGAGCACGTTACTATAAATATGGGCCACCGTAGCAAGCGCATTTTCAAATTCAGCAGCATTTTCGTACGAAAAACAATTTGGAAGAGAATAATATTTGATTATTTTAAATTTTTAGTATATCGCTCATGAGTGTCAGGAACTGAGGGTTTTTAAAAACCATAGAAGGAAAGAAAAAGAAATTTCTTTGAAAAATTATTTTCTCCAAAATAATAAAATATTTCACAATACAATATCTTTCCCTTTAATGAACCACACACAAAATCTCATTCATACCTAAATAGTAATAAAACACATTCCACAAGGTTCGATATCTAGACCTTTACTTTTTCCACTTAAAGGCAGACACATTTGTGAATATTTATAAATTTATGTCTGTATTTAAAGTGAATTTCTCTATAAATAATAATGCAAAAATTACAACAACAAAATTATTATCGAAATAATATCGAAAATTTATCGTATATAATCCCGTGAATATTCTGCCTCGCTATAGTCATTTATTTACTACTTCTTTTTTTTTATAAAACACCATTATCTGTCAGGTGATGAAGCATAATATGAAAAGCATTGCAAAAACTTATCAATTACCTGTCCAAAGAAGTCGATTTCTTTTACTTTTATTGTAAGTCTTTAAAGCATGCGCGCTTATCTCCTTAGCAGTTGGCATAATTCCTCGCATCCTCGGATAAATAAACATGTGAATTGAAAACCTGTCAACCTTACAAGGTAAAAGCATGCGTTGCAAGTTACAAAATGTTCGTTAAAAAATGCCGTGGCGCCGTCGATTACTCAAGCAGTTCACATATGGTATGGTAAGGTTTAAGAGGAGTACCGTACCACAAACGTGTACCTTACCGTACGGTATTAATATCGATTGACATCGAGGAGGAGTACGATAATAATAATAATGATGATGAGGAAGATGATGATAAAGACTATACAACAAACTGAGGATTGTCGTCGGCTTTATATACAATCTTCACAAAATTCTGAAAAGTTGTCCGTTTGTATTTATGTATACAAGTGCGGACTGCGCAGACTCTATTGACTGTGATGTGACATTCCTGCTAAAGACTTAGTTCTTCTTAAGGTATGTGCTAGTAGAGAGTTTCAGCAGGTAAAAAAGGCGAAAAAATGTCGTCCACAGTGCGGTGTGGACTGACTTACCTACATAGATGAGAGTCGCATAGAATGAAGAAACTGGAAATTATAATATTATAACGTGGCCTGATGGCCATCAAGTATGAAGGAAAAGCAAGCACGTAAGATCGTGAAATGTCATGCGTGGGCGGACAACTTTATGCTGTTTGTACGGATGGACGGGTTTATGGAGCTTTTTTGGTCAATGTTATGTTTTTTTTTTTGGTTTTGGTTAGATACAATATTCATACAAACATACAAAGTGAAAACTAAGAAATATTTAAGCATAATAAATTATTGGCAATAAAAACGTTCGAGTAATGGCGGATGTATTCCAGCAGTAAAAATTTTGAAATTGTCATAATCGCCTTGGATGGTTGTGAATTCGAATAAATATAAGGCGTGTACCCAGTAGTGGTAGCACAGCAAACGATTGCCAAAACGTATTATTTACTGTCTTTAGTTTTGTGTTTTTTCTTCCAAGAACTAGAGAGGTGAGGTCTTCTTTTTTTTGTTTTTTTTTAATACAATAAATTTTCGCATTATTATAAATGATCAAATTAGACTTCATTTGAATACTCTCACACTTGAAAAATTGGCTATTGCCAATAAAACGTTCAAATGAATTATTAATAAAAAAAAAAATAACAAAAATAATATAAATAAAAAATAAACAACAATGAATTATTTACCGACCAAGCCCATTCAAAGTTCATCAGTTATTATCATCATCACAAAGCATTTTTATTATAATAGCGGGTTCGTGTGAATATGGGCGTTGCCTTGATTGAGCCATTTTTGAAAGAAAAAAATTCGAAAAAAACGTAAATTATGGTAAATTTTCAGGTCTGCACAAGGCACCTTGGCTCAAAATAGCTATTAAATGCATACATAACAATGAAACTATGCTACTGTTTCCAAAAAAAAAGAAAAGATATACAAAAGAAAATTCTTTACAGCTGTTTTTAAAGAGTACTCAAATATTTTTTTGAGGTTAATTTCGTCAAAAAATTTTTGTTATAAAGGAAAACAACAAGGTTAACGACTACATAAATATGTATGTTTCTGTTAACGTGCAAATTATTAGTATTAGTTCAAGGTCGTGTGAACTACAAGTAACATAGTGTCTACTTTAAATGGTTTGTATAAGCCTTGGCTGGAAGTTTGGTTAGTCCTGAAGACTGTTGCAACTTCAAGTTGGTATGGTCCACCGAAAGCAAAGTTGAGTTTTGCGAAAAACTATGTATTTTTATTCGATTTAGAATAGATATTTAATGACAAATATTAGATCTGCTCAAAAATTAATGTTTGGGAAATATAAGTATACAGCTTTGGAGTAATGTTAAGTTTGTTGTATGAGCTGCATCCAGAATTGTGCGACTTTCGTAAGAGAAAAACTGCGGAGTCTTGAACGTCTGCATGATAGAGAAACTGATGTCTTGAAGTCAAGTTATGGATTCCTGGAAGCCTGCTTATCAGCACAATCTAGAATGCCCACTTAATGCTGGGAATTGGTGGCTTGAATAATCACTGCGACGTAAGCAACGTAAGCGTCCTGGGTGCCTGGACACTGGTCGTTAACTGTTCGATAAGCAGCTAGATTAAGACGAGCAATTTGTGGATCTGAAAAGAATCTAGAGGCTCCGAGTCTGCTTGATGGAGACTAGGAGCTGACGTAAGGTCAATCTGTTGAGCAAGTGTACCTCTCTGGTTCAGACTGTGCCGATAACAGCCAGAACGTGTGCTAGGATCAAGCATGTCATTTTGATGGTTGCGACCAGAATGAACTACGACGCTAATTTTATCTGCTGGTTAGCTTCTGATAGTGTAGACCAAGTCGACCCTATATCGACGTGACGGATGTGAAAACAGAAAAAGTGATTGCCAGAACTTCGATAGGAATCCAATGTTTCCGTAGGCAGATCTCTAGTTGGATTTTGATAGACTTAAGGAAAAGTGGACTCTGAAAAGAAGGTTATTTTGGAGAAGTGTTAAACAAAATATCGACTCATCGGTTGTCAGCTAGTCTTGGGATTTATCCTTTGTTTAAGGTTGTTTATAATTTCTGTGTGGCTAAATGGCTGGTTGATATCAGAATTCTTTACATAAAAGTAAAGCCTACCTACCTAAACTTTAATACGTTCATCATAGGTTTACAAAGTGATTGGTTAAGAGTTCGCAAATACACGAACCGGTACACACACCTATAAACTTATGAAGCTCATCGTATAGTTTTCTTTAAATATTTCGAAAATGTTTACAAAACATGTCATATGTGATTCCATACATAAATTATTAAATTTCTTGCTAAAAAGGCAACCTAGGAAGGTATGAATGTAGTTTTGATGGCTTTGTAATTAGTATATTAAAATATCACAATTATTCAGATTATAACCTGAAAAATTAGCATCCGATAAGCTCTAGGGCAGGTGTAAACAAATCAAATTTTACTGTTAACTTACACCATATATCAAAAGTTTTTGAAAATACAATCAAGATCAATTAAATTCAAATAAAAAATATCTCTAATCATCTAATAATCGCTATTACAGTTACATTACAGAAAAATCAAGAAGACTTTTCCTAGAAAAATGTTATCAATTAAAAAAATTGAAAAGAAAAATATTGTTGCTAAAACTGCAAGCGAAACTGATAAAAGTGCAAAAGGCATTTCGTATCAGCAAGAACATAATACTCTTCAATACGGCTAGTTCTTGCTTGCCGTATACGCCTGGAATGTGAGGTGAACTTAACATTTTTCCAAACGTATACGGCAAGCAAGAACCGGCCGTACTGAAGAGTCTTATGGTCTTGCTGATACGAAACGTCTTTTGTGGTGTACCGTTAAGTATATTACACTTTTATAGTTACGTTGCTATCTAATACCAGGTTGATTACCCGGAAAGTTAAAAATGGATGGAAGTCAGACTCACTAATGAACACAATCGTTTTAGAAGTCGGGGATACACTTCGTATTTCTATATTGAACCAAAAGATTATTTTAACCTGCTTTTAGTCTTTACCCGATTGATCCCACCCAGAAAACAACAATCAGATGCTCTTTAAGGGGCGGACAAAAGCTGAACATATATCTTGAAGCTATATTCTCGACATACAGAATGTCTTTAAATGCAGTAGTGTGCCATTTCTGGTCTTTATTTTATGATGGGATTTTGATGCGACACAAGCGTCGTTCTTCTCACTTTGCATTTATATGGAAACGGATCATAAAATAGCACTAAAATTTTTTACAAAATATAGTATAGTATCAAATTTAAATGTCACCATTAAAGTCACTTAGAAAGTGAATCGGACATGCGCAGATGCTTTGAATATGAAAATATTTTTGGAGCATGCGGATAACATTAAAACCGCTAAAATTCGGTACAACTTTGCGAATTCGAGTCAAACGAACAGCAGTCCGTGCTACATATGCGGGTTTACTTCCATATCTCTAAGAAATAAGAGAATTTCATGAAGAATTTGTAGATCCAGCATGAAGGTTTGCTTGTGTATTCAAGATAAGCTTATTATCCTTCACGAGGAGACAAAAGTTTGACATTTTATTCTTCTCTTTCGTCACAATCCGAAACTATGTTTTCATGTTAATCACTGTGATGTCTAACAAGAAAAGAAGTTAATATAGAACGCGTATATATAACATATGAAAAGATCCTGCATATTGGATATGACATCAAGTGTAGTCCAGATGTTGAACCCATGTGAGCAGTGGACGGAAAACATGAGTTAGTGGGAAAAATAGGCTGAGAGTCTTGCAAGGTCTACCTTGGCTAAGTATGACTTAGTGTCTGCAATTGCTATTGAGGATTTACATACAAGTTTCAGAATAATGGCAAGTTGATCTAGTATAGTGTAGTCTTATCCTACTCCAGTACATCAGAGTCTGTCGTAGAGGTCTTTTCTTATCACAAGAAAAATCAACAACTTTTTTCAGACCTAAGTCTTTTTACAAGAACACAATTTTTCCTCGACGACGATTCACAAAGAAAATTTGATCTTTCGGGATCCGATATGATAATGAGTAGCTATCGGGTAGGGTATAGCAAGATTTGCCATATGCTGAATTGACATTTTCGGATCTGATCTTCTTCTAGACGATGAATTAAAATACATCACTCACCTAATGCATTTAATGTAGGGGGGTTAACACTATAACTTCGAGTTGTTACTGGTGCATTTCTGTTGATCACCTTCATTATTAATTGGATTTTCCACAATCAGGCAGGTATCTACTGGTATTTGTCATAAATATGTATGCACAGCTTGATATATTTTCAATAGTTTCGATCCTTTTAATAGCTTTTGTTTTTAGCAAGTAAAGTATACAACGAATTATTTTAGTAATTTTTTCATATCTATGTATGTATGGATGAATGTCTTTAGTCAATAGTCAATAATTTTAAGGATGACGTGCTTGGCATTATTTAAAAACTGATAATTTTTTTTTTTATTTCATTTCAGGTAAGCTATGAAGCCTCCACTAACTCGGAAATATTCTGTTACGTGTAAGTAACTTTTTGATTTACATCATATAGGTAGTCCTATACGAAATAAGAACTATCACACTCTCTTTTGGAATTACTCAGTGAATAAGAAATTTAAATACATAGGCGTACGTGACATGAAAATTTTATTAATCTTGAAACGGATTGGAAGAACAATTATTATTTTCTTGTGGTTTGTAATATGTGATATGCCCTGGAGAAAATACTTGTGTTTGTTTTGTAGATGTCTTCAAGTGATATCAATTTGAATTTCTTAATAACCATGGTTAAGCAAAAAATGATTGATTGCATGTTTAAATTTCTTTTCATTTAATTACTATTTTTGTCAAAATAAATTTCCCAGTTTTTCTTACCAAATTTAATTTAGAGGATTTTATCCATTCGATATCTTTCTAGTGTAGCTTTTTAGTGTAGTTCGAAAATGGTTTGAGTAGCCACACGTGAAAAAATTATAGAAAACTTAAAATATTACATAAATATAACTCTGTAAAGTAATTAACTGAAAATTTCTCTTAAAAAATTATTTTTCATAATTTATCTGTATTACAAATATTTCAGTGGGGACAAAATTTTTAATGTTAGCTTTTTTTTTATATACTGTAATCACATCACAGCTTAATCGGTTTTTATGTTTTTATTTTTTTATTTTTTTAAAGATAAAAAATCTTCCAGCACTGAGTTGGTATAGGGTATGAGGAAGAAAAACTAAAGCATTTTTCTGCATGTAGTAGAATCGCATCGATGTATTCGTTTTAGTCATGGAAGTAGTAAACTACGATATTTTCACACCGGGCTAATAATTTAGTGGTTGGACTTTATTAAGTATTGAAGAAATTCAATAGAAGAGATCCCATTATATCACAAACATATTTAAATTAATTTTTAAGTTTATAATTTTATAATATTTTTATAACTTTTTACATTTTTACGAATTTTTCTAGTGCCTCGTATTTTCTGACAATATTTATTGGCGTTGCCTTTGCATGGCTACAGTATCTTAAGGCGACAATGACAATTCAATTATAAACAACCAAACCGGCATGGAAAATGTTAAATTTTTTTGCCACGGTTGTTTATTTTTATAAATATTTCATTCTTATTTTATTTAAAACACTAGAATTTATTATTAAAAGAATTAAACTTGCCTGCAAAATGATTTCCTAAGAGAATATCACCGATTGTTTCTGCAGCACAGCACAGCACACTTCATCGCGATAATTCCAGAATCCGAAGTCTCGATTATATGTATAAAATCCCTTTCACAAAACAATATTTCACTATTTTACCATACTACTATTAAGTAAAAATCACTTTTAATTAGTTATTTACTACAAAATCGCTAAATCAAACCCGAATTTCTTGTCAGAAATAAATTAGAATTGTCGAACTGACGAATAAAAAGGCGATACCCCTCTTGTAATTTCCCCCCTATGTCATTAGAAGAAAATGCTTATCACACGTACACGGATTTTACACAGCATAGCCTATCCTTTTCGTTATATGATTTAAGAGACTGCTACAATAAGAATTGAAATTAATTAAAATTATTAGAAATATTTCGGCCAGTTTTTCAAAAATCCTTTAACGTAGCAAAAATATTATCCAAACGTTGGTCAAGGTAGCCATTTGCTACAATGGTATCGAAGGTGGCAACACTGATCCTATCACACTCTAAAAATGGTACCCTGTTTTTCGTGTTTAACATTTTTTCTCATCACAAAAGTTCAATATTTAGTGCTTTTCAGACTACTATAGACGAGAAATTTTCACCTATGTTGAAATTGATGTTTATAAGACTCATTAAAAAAATACCCTGCGCTTAAATCTGACTTACATTGAACGATTTCCTCAAAACATGGCTATAATATATTGTGTGGGCAAACAATTAGATTATTTTGGTTTATGTCTAAACTAGTCAGAGCTCTGTAAATCATAGAGAAATTCGTAAACCATAGGTAAAACTGTAGGTTTTCAATTGCAGCAACTCTATAGATTTTAAAACTACACATACAGTTTGGAGTCTTGTGGTAGTAGTGTTATTGAAGTTTTGATTAATAATGGAAAAAATGTTAATAATAAAACATGAATTTCTAAAAATTTCTTTTTTAAGTAGCCATATGAAGTGGGTAAGCTACGAGGTTTTAGTGTCTTTGCTAAAATGTGCTTAATCCTTTAATAGTCATTTATTAATATTTTCGCTCGTTACATTTATGGGAAATCGAAGAAAACACAGAAAGGAAGGTGGGCAAAACATAGACCATTGGGGAGCTCCAAAAATTATTTATGTACCAAAATCAAAAGTTATAGGGTGATTCATAAAATATAAAGGAAATATACTTAACCGTTCCTACCTCTAAAACAATGCGTTTTATCCTCCATATTCCATAGATTTTTTTGTCTCTCACAACATTCTATATATCACCTCCTTCCTTCATTAGTATATAGAATTAATAATAATAATAATTCTGGTAAACGATACTACAAGATTGACAATCTTTTAAATTAGTATCTATTGAACAGACGGGCAAATAAAAATTCAAATACTAACATTAACATCAAAACCAAAATAAAAATAATATAAAATAAAAAAATAAAAACTAGAATCAAAATTAACATTAAAAATAAAATTGAAATCAAAATAAAAATTGTAAAAACTTAAAATTAAGATTAAAATTATAATCAACAATTAAAATTAAAAACAAAATGAAAAATTAACAAACCAAATCAAGATTACAATTAAAAGAAAAAAAAAACAAAAAACAAATCAAAATTAAAATTAGCAAATTTTAATTTAAATTAAAAACAGAATCAAAAAACTAAATCAAAACTCGATTTAAAAAAGGGAAGAGAAAAATAAAAACAATAACAGATAACAAATACGTGTGGGTCGCAGACAAAAAGGAAGGTTACTTTAGGAAATCAACAAGGAGTCGTCTTAATGTTCCAAATGAATCTGCCCGCTGAATGTGACCAAGCAGCTCGTTTCAAGCACGATTTACCTGAACAATGTAAGAACCCTCAAAGACTGATGTTAGGAATAGAGGTATTAAAAACTTACGCCCTCTGTCAGAGTTAAAAGGCCGGACCAAGCTAGCCAGATATGCAGGTTTGGTTGTAGTAATAAGTTTGTATATAAAAAAAACATTCTCTGCTTCAGATACACTTCCAGCGGACACCTAAGTAGAGAAAACCTAAGATGAGACACATGGTCAAACCTTTACAATCCAAAAATAAATCTGACGCAGTCGTAGAACGCGATATTTAATTTTTCTAGTGCAGCTTGAATCCAATTTCGTAAAAACAAGGCAACCATAAGTAAAGTGTTGAAGGACTATAGTCTTGATTAGATGGCAACGCAATTTGGGCGACAGAAAACTACCCGATAGCCATAAGCGATGAAGAGTTGCGTAAATTTGGAAAGGGAGGCTTGAATATGGTCGCAATATTTCATATTCGAATTAAGTGTAACGCCCAAATTATGGACCTTGTTCACGTACGGAATCACAACTCCATCCACAGTAACAGCTGGTAGATCCGAAGAGTCCATCGAACCAGTTGGAATGGCAATGCACTTAGACTTATTAGGATTTATTTTAAGATTATGTGGAAATGCCCACTTACTAATTTCGAGTAAATCGCTGTCTTCCATCAAACCTATGGGGCGACTAATATAAAGACTAAGATAAATTTGAACGTCATCGGTATAAATATGAATATTAACGTCACGAGTTTCAAGCGGTAGGTCATTGATATATAGGATAAAGAGTAGAGGACCATGAATGGTTCCCTGTGGAGCTCCACTGGTTAAGGGAAGAAAATTTTCCTCACTCAGGCACAGGAAGTTATTAATTAAAAGTGTCGCCCCATATGAAAAATGAAAATGTTTCTGAAGTTTATTCAGTAATTTATTATGGGAAACGCTGTCAAATGCCTTTGAAAAATCAAGGATAGTCAAAATAGCGATTTCTCTGTTATCGAACGCTGACCGAATGTTAGTTATAATTTTCAAGACGGCACTTTCACAACTAAGCCCAGGACGAAAACCAGACTGCCATTCACTTATGAGGTTATTTCTTAATATGAACAGTTGAACTTGCCAATACTGCAACTTTTCCAGCACTTTGGAAAAAAAAACAAAGTTGGCTGATAGGCCTACAATCCTCAGGACGAATACACGTCCCTCTTTTTGGAATGGGAATTACATTAGAAGTCTTCCAGGAGATAGGAAAGACAGACTTAGAGATACAGGTATTAAATACATGCAGCAGACGGCCAATAACAGTTGGAGCGATAATCTTCAAAAATTTGGTTGACATACCATCAGGACCGATAGCATTTAATTTGATGGAAAAAATAGCAATAAGTAGCTCACTCCTATCCACACCATGAAAACTGAAATCTGTCGTGTTATCATCGGATATATCCAAAATGGCGTATATTGATCGGAATCTGCCAATTGCTGATTATCAACAAAGTACCTATGCAAAACATTGGGACAGAGAGTGGGTTTTATAGTCTCACTGCCGCATACACCAGTACTTCGCAGATTACGCCAAAGCATTTTCGGGGGCATGGTAGGGTACAATTTACGTTTGTAGTAGGATCGCTTAGCCGCTCGAACCTTTAAATTCACCTTATTTCTTGAAACGTTGTATAATCTGCGACTTTCAGTAGTTGTAAGTCTTCGAAACCTAGAATATAAATATTCCCGTTGAGCAATCATACCTTCGATCTCCGCAGAGAACCATGGGCAGGATGTAGCACTCAGTATTTTGCTCCTTAAATGTACATGTCTATTGTACATGTACTCAGTTGAGCCGCTAATAACACATACCTGGTCATCAACCGACTTGAGGTCGTATATGTAGTTCCAGGGATAATCTACACACTCCGCGCAAAGAGAATGAATACATTTTTTGACGAAATTGCAATCGATTTTTAAATTATAGGGCATGGTCAAAAATTCTTAGGCTGAATTGATTGAAAAATAGAATTCGGTGTGGATCAGAGACAAGAAACAAGTCCAAAAGGGAACGATTGGCACAGTTAAAATAACCGGGATAAGAGTTAACAGTGCTTAAGTGCGTAGCAGACATATTATACAAAAAGGATAAAGATCACTCTGTATATACAAGTCATCACATCGGGATAGTAAACAATTTTACGAAATGATAGTAGGATTTTTTTCTATGACCGAAAAGCAACTGTTTTTTTTTGGATTTTTAGTATTACGCAGTATTAACTGAGCTGAGATTCAAAGTAATTTTTTTAAATAATATTTTTTCCAAACACAAGTCAAGGGGGAATATGGGATATAGTACAAGGAGCATAACGGGGTCCTTTTTTCTGAGTAGTTTGGGGCATAATGTGGTACCCCTCTTTAACCTTTTCCACGTTTTACTTGGGCTTTGTTAACTAACTTTATGTGTAATATTATTGAACTAAATGTTTACCTTGTGCAAGCCTAAAGAACTACTTTAAAAGCAATTTGAACTGATTTTTAATAAATAAAATAAAATCTCATTTTGCCTCAATATAAACCCCTTTATATCCCAAAGTGCGAGGCAAAACGGGGAAAATGACTTATTTCCCTTATTAATATTATTATTTAAAAAGGCGCTATTTATTTTATCCCTTATTTGGACTAAATTGTTAACTGATAATTTGGCTTTGTATTAGATTTAAATTTAGTAGTTCAACTTATACCCCGTTATGCCCCGTGCTCTCCTATATCTTGTTGCAATCGACAAATTTTTTTCGTACCATTTTCGAAATGAAATGCGTTTGTAAATTTTTTTCTTTATTGCAATTTAAGATTCATGCGAAGTTTTGGTTTAGGTCCATTTTTTTGTTTTTCTTTTTCAACCTCGAATTAATTTCGCTCAAGTTCGTGTAACTGTGGCTACACTTAAAATAAATTAATGATGTTGAACATTCCTAAAAGGTAATAAATAAAAAATGTTTTCTATGAGTACCGAATCATCTCTTGAGATGGTTGAGATGGCCACTTTTAGAGATTTTTAAATTTCAAAGTGGATGACTTCAACGTAAAAATAGTTTCAACAATAAAATTGCAATTTTACCATTGTCTCCAATTTTCTAAAACTAATTTACACTGAACGAGAGTCGATAATGATGATATGAATAAATTAAAAAAAAAATAGTCAGCCTGGACTGAGTTACCTACAGTTCAAAAGGTCAAAAGGTTCGAAAATAGCGTGAACTCAAAAAATTGTACATATAGAAAATTTTCGCTCGCAAGTGGACTATACTTTCATTCCTTAGATGGGTTTACCATCGCAACGGGACACCCTTTATACATATCTCTTATATCTGAAATATTATAATCCACACTTTTAGGCCCCACCCATAAGCACGTTGTTGATTTACCTAGTAGAGAGAAAAAAAAAACTATTTAATAAAAATGTCTATTTTAGAAACAAATGCCAGTAATATGAAACTTTTATTAAATCATCATAATTTACTGCCGATTTTTTTTTTTTTTTCATCTAGCTAGTTAGTTAGATATCTATAGTATGACAGCTGAAATCAAACAGACACTCTTAATTAGAGATGAAAAGATGAAAGATGCGCCAATAAAATATCCAAATCAGGTCAAAGCAAATGTGTAACTCTTATAGACCGGTTAAAAAATCATCGAAAGAATAATCTTAGCGACACTATTAAAATACACACCACATCGTCATAAATATTCAAACTTGTGCCGTAAAAGTTTCAACCAAATTCGGTATAATGAACATGGGCTTGTTGTTTTCGTTGATCTTTGCTGCGGTTAATCAAGGCACACCGACCTGAACCTGGTGGACCTGGTGCGCACACTTACCTTTTCTTCTACCTTTAATATTTAGCATTGAGCGAGACGAGAACTAAAACAGGTGACACCTACGCTAAAAATTCCACGAAATGTTGAAATTTTCGATTTCTCTATCGTTGACGAGAAGAGTTACAGAAATAACAACAGCAACCATAACAACAACAACTACTACTAAAACGTGTTTTGTTTTTTTAGACTTGATACCCAACTTTAACACTTTATAGGCGCCATTAGGCTGACTGGGTGATGCGAGTTCGAATCCACTTATGCTAAAATTTTGTAAATTTCTTCTTTTCAAACTCACCGTATATGGCTTAGTCATAAGTACGCCGGGTGGCGAAAGATGATTTTTGACGGTTTTTTTTCATTTTTCGTTTTATTTTTTTTTTGTATTTTTAATGCTATAATTATGGCACAAATAAAATTTCCCTTTAATGCGATTTCAGCGACCTATCGTAAAATTGACATTGAAACGAGTCTTTCTGGCTTAATTCCTCTACACCTTCTCTTCTGGGTAGGTACAATATCGGATGGCCTCTATGTCACTTGAAATTTCGTCTTTTCTGACTTTATTGCAAATAATTTTAAAGGACTGACTGTAGAGGGATATGCGTTTTTAGAGCTGACATTCTTGAATTTTATAGAAGGTCATAATATATATCCAGAAAGCAACATTGAATATTTTAGCGGGAATGATCTTTAAAATTTTTTATTAGGGATAAATCCACAAGTGCAAGCATCAAAATTGATGGATGTGCAGGTAATAAAAATTTATTCTCGAAATCAATTATATCCAGAACATTCGATAAGGGAAATAAATTTCACCCAACCTAAGCGTTTTTAATTTATCACTCTGACATGAATGAAAATTCTTATGATTTGATCTCTAGGAAAATTCAATAATTATTTCATCATAAAATAATTTTTTTAAAATCGAAAAATAATCGATTTCTTACGCCATTTTTTAATTGACGCTTGCGTAATCGTTTTATTTGCGCTTAGATTGTATATGTATAAGTGATTGGATCGAATCGTTAATTTTTATGATATTCCTGTATAGGTAGGGGAACCCGAGGTGGAACGGGGTAGATAAGCTTTTTGGGAGATTTTGAATGAAATAACATCATTATTTGTCAATATTTACATTTATCTACATCTTTCTCTACAAAGAAACTAAATCTGAACTTATCTAAATTAATAATTATTATCCAAAATCATTGTCTAAAAAAAAAAGAAATTTTCCCATTCTGCCCCACCCCCGAGGTACAATGGGAAATGTACCCGGGGGCACAATGGGGTACCAATTATTGGCATAGTACACAGATGAGAGTTCATGATAAAAAAAAATTCCTATTAATCTGGGATGTACAAGTATTATCAGGGGCGGAATGGGGTATACCCCATTGTGCCCCACTCATTGTGCCCCTACGTAACCTTGTTTGAAGCATGAGTACTGTGGCTGTTATATTTGTTAACCTTAAGTTATCACTAGAATTTTAATTAGTCAAAAGTGTGTTGTAACATACATGTGATGTAAATTTTCCGAATAAAGAATAGTGTATGGTGTAATTAACTTGGTGTCTTAGAGCAAAAATTAAAATTTGCAAGTTATTTCTCCGGCTTTCGGTAAAATCCAAACTAAGCACTTTCTCTTACTGACAGCGATCACTCTGTATAGCGCAGCACAGCGAATTAAAAGCTGAGCACGAAGGTGGCGCGTCTCTGTTGTCCACAGGGAGCACCTCAACCCTTTCCCAATCCGCCCCGGTACCTCGTTACACCCCGGATTCTCCTATAAAGATGAAGAAAAAGAACATAGACATATTAAGACATGTTTTCTTTAAATAATACAATATTCACCAAGCTTTCAGTTTTTAAGGATCAAGAGATTGTCAAATTTCACGTTTAACCAATAATCGTGGAAGTTTGTCAACGTGCGTGTTTTGATTCAACTACAATAGCCGAAAAAGACGTTACGGATTTTAACGAGACTGCGAGGTTTAATTACGAAAAATTGTCATTTTTATAATATTTTCATATCACATTCCGTAAGGATTATTATCTTCACATTTCATTTTTTCAATTTTTCGTAAATAAACCTCAGTTTCGTTGAAATCCGTAACATCTTTAAGGTTATTGAAGTCGAGCCTTTAGTTCTGTTGAATATTATTTGCAACCTACTCAAAACGAAGATTTGCTTCAAAATATTATTTATATTTTCACGTTAATACTTTTTAGTTTCATTGTTTATTTAATTTTTATCAGAGTACCTACCTAATAGAGTACCAAAATTCCTGAAATTCAAATCCAGCTCTTTACTTTAAATATTTTCAAATAATTTGTTGTGAATTGTATCACTATTTTTTTATATAACTGCTATAGCTCTTCATAGTCCCCACATTATTACGTATAAATTGTTTTTTAGTTTTGCATACTAATATACATACATACGTTAAACATTTTTTTTTATATGTAGGGGAACAGAAGATTTCAGGGGCCAAGAGGACCCATTGTGATAACATGTTAAAAAGCCAAACAAGCTCTCACCAAAACATTTCTGTCCTGTCTTAATGAAGCGCATCAGGGGATGGATTCTGATAAAATTAAAATGACAAATGACAATGACAAAATGACTTCGAAGGAAGGACAATGTCACTATGCCATAATTTGGAATTCTGATTGTTGGGTGACATGACATGTATCTTAAAAAATAGAAGTGGCAATTATGGAGTGATTGAATATAAGTATTTCGAACAACAAAGTAATGGAGCACATTGTATTACTAAGGCGTATCAAAAGAAGGAGGCAGTACGTAATATAATTGCTGAAATGTTATAACGAAAGTAACGTGTCCTTTTGCGGTTTACTGTCAAAATTTACTTTTTTGTTTTTTTTTTAATAATACAGAAAGCTGTCAGAATTTACGTGAGCACCTGCCATTAAGGCTTAATCTCATGGCAGTCTTAATGCACAGATTGGAAGACAAGCAACAATCAACGCCCTCGAGGGGCAGATATATTCTGTCTCAGAAGTACCAGTTTATGTCAGTGCATGCTTGACATTGGACTTACTGGTCGAAGCGAGACCTATCTAAAATCTCTTCCGATCTGTGGGTCACGGCACCCGGTTGATTTAGCGCAACTCCACGCCGAGAGCCAATCCTCTAATTATACATTACCAAGCGACCTTCCTTCAAATTCACGGACGCAGTATGCAATTATGATAAAATTATAAAATTTCTAACCCCCTACCGGTGAGGAGAGGGTGATAGCGCAAAACAAAAAATACAGGTGAGCTATTTTGGTAAAGGGTTTTCCAATAAGAGGTGTTATTTTAATTAGCCCGCTATTTCGGTAGATGTCACTTTTAGAGCTGTCATTTTTTGACATTTGACAAGTAGAAACTACGCCATTAATAAAAATGGAACGATACACGATTCAACAACGCATTGAAATTATTAAAATTCACTATAAAAATGGTGAAAATGTGGCAGAGACGGTTCGTAAAACTCGAACATTTTTGGGTCGTCGTGAAGTACCTTGTCGGCCCGCAATACAGAAATTGGTAGAAAAATTTGAGCTGTCGGGACAAGTTAGTGATGTGAAGAATAAAACCCGTGCACGTCGCTCAAGAACAGAAGAGAATATTGTTGCTGTAGCCGAAAGTGTTGAAGAAAACCCAGGAATGTCCATTCCTCGTCCTTCTTTGGAATTAGGCATTCCACAAACGTCATTACACCGTATTTTGCATAAAGATTTGGGTCTTAAGGCTTATAAAGTTCAGTTAACACAAGAACTCAAGCCGGCCGATCATCAACAACGTCGAGTCTTTGCTGATTGGGTCTTTGAAATGCATGAAAATGATCCGGAATTCCATCGAAAACTCATCTTGAGTGATGAGGCCCATTTTCATCTCGATGGCTTCGTCAACAAGAAAAATTGTCGCATCTGGGGCTCGGAAAACCCAAGAGTTATTGTTGAAAAGCCTCTCTATCCTCAACGTGTGACAGTTTGGTGCGGTTTATGGTCCTACGGGGTTATTGGACCTTACTTTTTCGAAAATGAGACTGGAGCAACAGTTACGGTGAATGGATTGCGCTATCGACAGATGATTAATGATTTCTTATGGCCGGAATTGGATGGTATTGATCTGGACAACGTTTACTTTCAACAAGATGGCGCTACGTGCCATACAAGCAACGAAACCATTGATCTTTTACGGAAAAAGTTTCCGGACCGTGTTATCTCTCGAAGAGGTGATCACAATTGGCCACCGAGATCTTGTGACTTAACACTTTGCGACTTCTTCCTTTCGGGCCTCGTGAAAGAAAAGTTCTACGCCAACAGCCCAGCATCGATTCAAGACCTCAAAGATGTAGGCGTGGTCGTGGTGGTCATTTAGCTGATGTTATTTTCCATTATTAACGGCATACCTTTCTCTTTATAAGGAAATAAAGATCCGAACATTTGTCTCAAAAAATGGCATTTTTCTTTGAATATCAAAATAACACCTCTTATTGGAAAACCCTTTATTACCTACAAATTGTGAAAGTTTCATCGAAATCTGAAATGGTCGGGTCCAAATCAAATACTTTTTGATTGTTTTCGTGTAGAACGGCTGAATTACGGCTATTTTCATAAGGTTACTTCTCTTCACAGGAACACGAAATATCCTCTAACTCTCCATCTTCAATCTTTTTTAACCAAACTTTTGATTAAATATATTTTTCTAATCTAAAGAAATTCTCCTCCTTATAATCCAAACAATCTTGAGAAATATATTTACTGAACGTCAAATTGGCAATTGCTTTCTTGGGAGAAATGTCATTAGGATGAAACTGCTGCTGTTGCTACTTTTAGTTTTGACTTGCCGACCGCAAAATTGCTTGCACTAAAACACATATTTTCAGTACAATACCCAAAAGGATATATATCCTACGTACATACATATATAGTGGGATGGGTATAAAGGTACTTATAGTCTACATATATGTATATACATAGCATATATAATATAGTAGGTACCCGAGTGTAGTGTTGTCTGTCTGTATTATATTTGCACGAAAATTTGTTTTTACGATCCCGTCATGTCATCCAAATGTCAACAAATCCCGATAATATATTGTATAGCTCCTCCATTGAAGTAACAGTCCTCAGACATGCGACAATATTCCACAGGGCTCCCTATTTTTACCCAGTTAAGTACTTTGGCTGTTGTGTGTGAATGCATTAACATTCTTCTTCGAGGACGTGTGAATGTCAATAAGTAAACAAATTGACAAATTTCTTAAGTAATCGATTTATTGTATGGTCTTTCTTGAAGGAGTAGGATGGGTATGTGTGTGGGTGGGTATGTGGGTGGGTGGTAAAGAGTAATAAAAAATGAACCTCTCTGAAACATAAAGTCATGCTCCTTTTAAAGTCGAGACAGAGGTAGGTGAGTTTCTTGGAATTTTGATGGAAGACAAATTTACTTTGATTTTTCATCTTCGATATATTTTGTAAGTAGGTAGGTAGGTTGGTTGGTGGGTATTACATAAGATGGGTCCTGTGATATGATTCGTAACTAAGTAGCATTTTCCTTTCGATTTTTATTGATGTTCTTTTTTTTTCTCAACTGAAACTGAATAATTTTTAGTTGATATATATAAGGAAGAAAAACCACAAATTCCTGAAAACTGAGCTCTCAGCATTGTGTGATATGCTACAGATCTTATATCAATTTTTTTTTCTGCTTTAATCCATCCGTCGCCGAACCTTGTGTTACTTGGTTTGGTTCGGTTTATGGGGAACCAGTTAATCAGCTTTGGTTCGTCTGTCCATACGATTTCCAATCGCCTTCTCATCTTAAGTCAATGGCATAGCCTGCTTGTATTTTATGTTTCTTTTTGGGTTTTTTTCCTATTCTCATCATAATATCAGCTTCCTTCGTTTTAGTTAACAGCTTCATTCAATTTTTCTTTATCCCAGTGTTACTCGTAAGTCGTCGTCTGTCTGAACTATACCTATCAGAAAAAAAGAGCCACACAAGATGACAAAAAACAGGTGTAAGTGAGCAGGAGACATGAGCGTGTAAGTCGTCAGTTTTATATGACAGCCTCGGGCCCAATAGATATGTGTGGTTTCCTATAAGTTTGTCAACGTTCCTTCTTCTTGTACATACATATACCCTACATATTATGTACATAGTACCAACTTATATGCCACACTATCGAATTTCATCAGTAAATCTTTTGGTTAAACCAAAAATATCTGCACCATACGTACGCCGCCGCCGTTCCCTGCTCCGCTCGCTACGTCCTTATGGCCACTCCAGCTTCGTAGCTACCAGCTCCCCAGCTCCAGTATAGAAACTAGCAGGAGTTATTGGATACTCATCAAGTGAATACCGCTCGTTATGTTGTTGCTGGAATCTTGATTAAAAGATTTGACATATTGGCGGTGACATGTGTTTTTTTTTCTCTATGCTTTCTTCACCTTAGGCCTGGACGTTTCAATTTTTTTCGGCCTAGGTATATATATGTAAACATTATACTCCACTCATGCATCACTTGTATAGCCTCTTGTGAGAGACTCCCCATGGAACTCCATGGTTGTCGTTTTTTCTATACTTTTCTACCTACATAAAATGTAGGATCATCATGGAAGAAAAAAAAAACTAAATCTTCCAAAGTTTGTTGTTGTTGTTTCTGTTGTTATTATTATTGTTATTGTTGTTATTGTTGAAGTTGCTTATGAGCAAGTCCAAAATGGGAATTGAACTCCTTAAACTCTTTTATGCTAAGCAAACTATATATTCTAGGAAGATTTTAAGAATCTTAGAAATAACTTGAAGAGCGCGCACAAAGAAACATTTTTATGGTTTTACTTTGGCACACTTTAGTGTGTCTCCTCTTAAGTTTCAACCATGTGCGGGGAGTCTTATAAATTGGATTAAGTGGTTACATGAATGCATCTTAGTACGGCATATTGGAAAATAAAAATATTTATAGGAGCTTCAGCTATTCTATAACTGAATTGCTGTAGAATTTTTATTTAATAGGTTTTTTTTTACCTGCAAGCAAGGTGAGATGCAATAATTTGAACGCTCATAATAGGTCTTTGGGATATTCTGAGGCGAAAGTAGTGAGGTGTAAATTTAATCTAATTTACTTGGTTTATAGGTGAATTGTTTGCAAGTTACATTGATAGATAGGATCTTAGAAGTAGTTTGAAGTTGTTGGTCTGAGTCAGCTATCTGGATATGATGAGGCAGGCAGTTCCAGATTCTAGTCAGTTGAACAATATCGATATCAGCCAACCAACCGATTCTAGTTTACCTATAACATTGCACTCATATATTGATACTATGGTATTCAAATACTACGTTCTATACTAGTTATATGTGAACTCGATTTTATTAAAGAGAGATTCTCATATAATACGAAGTCCATAGTTTCGTCGAAGCAATATCAGCTTGATTTTTTTTTTATTGACCAAACCAAGTTCATTATTCGGTCCTTCGATTTTTCCAATCCTGATATACACCAGGTCTAGGTAATTATTGGTTTCATTCATGATTTATAAAATAAAATCAGACGGAAATTTTCAAGAATGGTCTTCTAACCCACTTTAACGGTTTCGTACATAGTTCTTCCAAAAAAATAGAAGATAAGATATTTTAGCAAAAAGAGTGATGGATAAAGAAAGAGTTCTTCACTGATTTAGTCTGGACACTCGTCATATTCTGCATTATAGGTTATCGGTTAATCCTATACTGTATAGTTGTTTTCTAAGAGAACATCCCTTAATACCAGAGACACACTTGCGGTTTCAATATTGCAGTTTGCTCTAAACTTCAAGTGTGTCTCTATATACCTACTGAAAAATAACTCGGTATACACTAGATGTACATTTAGTATGTAGAACATTGGAACTGAATATTGAAATTGAGTTTATTGCAATATGGCCCTATCATTTAATACACGAACCTTTAAGAGTTAAATTTTATATTGCAATATTGGCTGCAACTTTTGCTGACATTTAGTATTTGACACTTGTCAAGTTGAACTGTGTGTTTCGTTTTTATTTTCCATATAGACAAGTAATTTCACAATATTTGCTCGCATTATATCATTGAATAAATAACTAATAAGGAAACAGCATATCTGGTGAAAGCCTAAGCCGCTCGTCAAAATGTATTAGTGTTTTGTATTTGTATTCGTTTCGTCATGGCAGTAATGAAATCCTGATATCTTGAAGGAGGACATTTTTTATAATCCAAATTGTTATGTAAAATAAACAAATTTTTAACGCCCCCTTATTTTAAGATAATATTTCTTGTCGTTGCCTTTGTATGGCTGACATAATTTAGGCAGCAAATACATTTCATAAAATATGAAATGTCAGAAATATTGAACTGACGCAAAATAGGCAGTAGGCCTCTTGTCAATTCTCCCCCCCCCCCCCCGACCATTGGTCATACTGTCAATGAATTGCTTAAACACGTACACTATATTCGCACGATACCCCGATTCCTTATTAGTTATTTATAAAATTCATTTTATATGTACGGGGAACTGTCTTAAGTCAAATGATTTCTCTAATTAATTCCTCAGTATCGTAAGCTGCAAGTGTGTCTCTGAAATTCTATATTACAATATAACATAATTGCAATATCAATATATCAGTATTGAAACCACAAGTCTGTCCCCGGTATAATAGAACATGTTAGTCTCAAGAGCTTTTTCATTGTGTTTAGGTTTTTCTTCACCCTGTGACGTCTTTTGCTTGGTTGGTGGGTTTGTTCGGCCGCCAATGGTTTCGGTCAGTAGCACAACAGCGTAATTTTTCATTTAAGTAGTTTCAGTGGAGTAAGAGGTCCAAATGACAATACCTACTTTAACTACTTGTTTTTATTGCTTACGTCCATATTATACTCGTAAATATAAAACCTATATGTTTGAATATTTAGACTGCTTAAATCTAATTGAGCGGTATGATGGGAGAGCTTTCCGTTGGACACGTACTACCACTAGCTCTCCTTTGTTCATATACTGGCGATCAGTTAAACTTCTGTTGCACACGTACTAACAAGTGGATTCTGTTGTTGACGTACAACCACTAGCTCTTCGGGCAGATGTACTAACTAGTGGATTCCGTTGCTTACGTACGATTCTGTCATTGTTTTGCCATTGGTTCATCGCACCAAAGTCGAACGTACTGACAATCGTTAAGGGAAGTATCAATAGAAGCGGATAAGTGTCAGACTGTACGAATTCATCTGTCTTTTTGTGTTTTCCGGGATATGAACTAGAACTTTATGAAACTATGATAGAAAGTTCAGGATGATTTATAAATTTAGATTTGAGAAAATGTTTGATTTACAACAGTTTGGGTATCCAGAGAGAAAATGACTATACCAAAATTGAGGAGGTATACCTTTCCGCTTTTAGCATATCCTTGAATTTATTCTGCAAGACTGTGGATTAGTTTTTAAGACGTATATATCAATTGCCATACTAGCAACGTATTCGCAGAGTTGGCGGGCTCAGTACTGTACGGCAAAACGGTGAGCTAGAGCAAAATCTGAAGCACTATAAAATCGTAGATACATAGACTCATACCTGCTAACCCATCACAATTATTCTCCTTAATATTTATTAATTCTGTCGAACGTGCCCCTGAATTGCTCCAAAAGTTGATATATTTCCAAAAAAATAACTACCATTTAACATTATACATACATTCGAATTTATTCGTTAAAACATCATATGTCGATGGTTCAAAAACTATCTCAATGTCCTATCCTTGGCTAGCGATGCACTTATCTCAACGTTGATCCCGTGATTTGTGGGATTTCTGGAAGGCTTCTTTCGGAAGGGTCTTGAACTGCTTTTAAATATCGAAAAAGGTATCAAAACGTTTTTCTTTTGATGGAGTTTTTATTTTTGAGAAAAGCAAGAAGTGACATGGTGCTAAATCCGGAGAGTACAGTGAATAACAGAAAGGAATTTTTTTATCGGCCGAAACCTCGCGTATCAGAAGCGAGGTGTAGCACTGGGTTTTGTCGTGATGAAAGATGAAGCCATTAAATCATTTTTTGGCTTTGCACAGACCCATCCGAGATGTTTAGTTTTTCCCTAAGCTCTCGAATAGTCAATCGCATGCTTAAAAGAATCCATTTTGCCAGTTTTTGTACGTTTTTGTGTGTTTTTGAGGTCGAAGAACGTTTCCGCTTTTAAATCGCGCACACCACTTGTAGATAGTCTTCCGAGTCACCACATTATTGCAATGCACTATTTTTAACAATTTAGGAGTTTCTTTAGCACTATTTTGCAACGAAACTTATTATACGTTGTTCGAAATCCATGATGTGCGAGAGACACGGTAAATATGATCTCACTATTCCTATTCCGGAAGCTGACTGACAAGTCACAAGTTGTTCAAACTTAACACTGACTTTCTTAACGAATCAGACTGATAACTTCAAATGGATGCTGCTATAAAAATTCATTCACTGTATTTTTTGATCACAACTCGTGCGTTTAAGTTTCAAATCGATCGGATTGCAAGTTTTGACAAAAATTTCTAAAGTTTGTCAAAAAAAACAACAATCCTCAACCCCAAATGCCATATATACCGAATTGTGACCATAAATAGCTGAACTTGTCTGCCACACTAAATTTCTAAATTTTGACTAAGAATTCCGTAATCCGTGACAATGACTACCTCTAGATATTGATTTTCCGAATCATTAATGGAAAAATTCGTCCGCTACATTGTAGGCATTGAATAATAACTAATAGTTAGTTATTTATACAATGCTTGTAGGCGTGATATAAAGATAACAAGGTATGGTCGATTCGAGAAGAATTTTTTGTGTTACTATGTCATGAGGTGCCTACTGTCATTTCCAGCAAATTTGTTTTGAGTTTTTCGTACTTTATTGACTGAAATACGTTTTGAATATACAGGGTGTCCCATACGTACCGCATTTCCTTTATACACCGGATTCCTCACTCAATTTCGAGAAAAAAGTTGTATGGGAGGATATTCGGAAAATGCATGGTGAGGGCGGTAGGGGGGTTTTGTGATTTTTGTTCTTTCTATCGTAATACCATGTAACTTTCGTGTAACTTTCTTGTTATACATCCTATGAAGGTGACTTGCATTTCAGGTGATAGTAAACCCTCTACGGTTTCCAACAAATGTCCAACCACCTCTCTATTCCTTTTCCGTCGGCAGTTATAGGAAAGTCAAAATCAAAAAATTAGAAAATTTTGCAATTTGTTTCTCAATTTCAACGATTAAATTAAAAGTCAAGATAAGGATAGCACTTTCTTGCACGATTTCGAGACCTCCGAATGTTACCTTTCATTTGTACCTACCTAAGTGCTACCCTTTTTGAGATATTCCCGCTTTTATGATGCATAATTTCATTAATTTTTCTAATAACAATAGAAATCGCGTCTAATTTATGCAATTCCACCCAAATTAGCAAAAAATTCATGAATTTATGAATCATAGAAACGGGAATATCTCAAAAACGATTGCATTTAGGTAGGTACGTGTGCATAGTCAAATTAATGATAGCATTCCGGGGTCTCTAAATCTTGTAAATAAACTGTATATTTATCATGTATTTTGGCGGGAAAATCGTTAAAATTTGAAAAAAAATTAGGATGTTTTTTCCAATTTTTGGACTTTGACGTACGACAACTTAAGATTGAAGGTGACAGTAGGGATGGTTGGAGATTCATTGCAAAGCTTAGATGGTTTGCTATCACCTGAGATAAATCTCGCCTTGATAGGGTGTATATCAAGAAATTTACAAGTTGTAAAGTGGAAACAGTACTAAAAATCGTAAACCCCCCTACCGCCCACACCGTGCATTTCCGGCTCTCCTACCATACAATTTATTTCTCGAAATTTAGTGAGTAATCCGGGGTATAAAGGAAATGCGGTACGTATGGGATACCCTGTATTAAAATATTTAACAAAATATTAGTTTCTTCGTTTAAATCACTTCGGGAAAAGTAATTATGTGCTAGTGGGAAAGCAAAGAAATTTAAAAATAGAAAACTTGTTTCACTGTGAAAGGACGATTGAAATTGAGACGAACAAATATCAGACATTTGTCGCAAAAGGAGGCAAGCAATCAATTGACAGATTTGCCGGCCATATCTTGTTAATCTTTGTATCATGGCTTGTATGTAGCCACCATCTTTTTTTTTTTTTTATATTTCATGTATAAAAGTGGAAGACTGTATGGACGATTTAAAGTGTGCCCAATTTTAGCTCAATAACTCAACTGAAAGTGAATAAAAATAGCGTAACAAATTCTGAACACCGGTCATATGGTAGCTTCGAAGCTTTGAATTTCTTTCATTTAAAGCTTGAAACTTCGAAAATCAACAGTCCTAGTAGGTTCCTTAAAGGTACACCAAATATCTAAAATTGGAAAAAGGAAATGCCTATAAAAAGTGAAACGAGTAGTTTAAAATTAATATAAAAAAAAATGTATTTCTCTCCCTTAATTATACATAATTAGTACAAATTTAGTAGTAATACAATGATTCTATAGCAGATTGGGTTTGGTCACTCGCATTATATAACCAGTAGGATTTTTAACATCTTACGTTTCCATTGAGATGATATTGAATGATATTTAGAGAAAACTTATAACCAGAATCAGTTTGATATCCTAAGCCATAAATGTAACTACCAAGGTCACAAAAATTACAAATCTAACAGAAATCTTTACAATAAATTTCTTCTGAATTTTTTTTTTGATCGGGTGTATATGTTTTCCTAAGTAAAACAATAAATGAGAAGACCAGCGTGCCGAAAAGATCTCTTTTTCCTCAGTAAAATAATAGATGTAAAGATCAATAAAAATAAAACGTACACGTCCACGTGAATACCTCGAAAACGGCTATGCACGACACTCCATTGATGTGTTCGAAGGTCTAGAACTGAGACCTTTTTACTGTCACCTCCAATGGGTTAATTAACATTCCATTTACTCCAGTTACTCCAAAATCCAAATTTGCCTCATTCATTTCTTGGACTGTAATCACATTCTCCTTTGCGGAAATCAAATATTTCTATTGTGTTTATATCAGTTCTACCACAAGCATAGATTTTGTCGTCATCGATGCTTTTCATAGATGATAACTGTTTCCACTACTGTTTACTTGTCTCTAAGAACTCACAAGAGGAGTTTCATCCTTCACATTAAGAATTTATTTTCGAATATTGTATAACCCCAAAAGTGCGGCGAAGGTTCAAATCTTCTTTCCATGATGCTGTAGCTATTTTCTCCAAGGCAGGTAATTCTCTTATTTCCTGTCAATCCGAATAATCGCTGAGAGTGGGTATATGAACTATACACGATGGCTGGCAACTTCTTTATACTTTTACTTAATCAAATTAGCAATCATGTGAAAAAGCTCGGTCGGCATTCTGTTAAATCAGCGTCGAAAACAATTATCGGAAGAATAAATTCCAAAACTGTTGAATTACGGAAGTAAATTTAGTTCTGTGATTAGAGTTTAAAAAGCGAAAATGGATACGAAATAAGAGAGTGCACAAAAACGTTGTATCTTCTGCAAGTAACTATTTCAAAGATTTACCAACACTCCCAATGAAAGACAGTTCGAAAAGTCTTAGTTATTGCCAAAAATAATTACGTTGATCAGATACATCAGCAAATTAGAAGAAGAATTCGTAAAAGATTAATTGAAATCCGCTCGTAAGAACTAAGCGAATTAAATACGGATTATGGTTGTCTAAAATATTGGCGACTTACTGAAAATAATTAGTTTAGAGGATAAGTGTTTGACGTATATCGCTAACAAAGAAGATCATCTTTTCGTGAGATCATTAATGAGTGACTTGACTATCGAGGAGATGAGATCTTTTCTCGGTGGTAGTAGATTATTATATCTACAACAATACGATGAAAAACAGATATTTGAACATATATGGAAATGAGCTAAATGTAAGTTGCCGAAACGAAAAGCTTCTGTGATTTATTTTCTGGAAGTGATCGATTTTAGTTCAGCGTAGTGAAATAAAATCGACGACTTCCAGAGAATACCTCTGAGAAAATTCTCGTTTCAGAATCTTCACATTTAGCCCATTTGCAGATATGTTCAAAGTTCTTTTTTTTTGTCGCATTATAGTAGGTGTAATCTACTATCATCGAGTTAAGATCTCATCTCCTCAATAGTCAAGTCACTCAATAATGAGCCTTCAAAAAGTTTCATAAACTTTATTAGCGATATACGACAAACACTTATCCGCCAAACTAATTATTTTCAGTAAGCCACCAATATTTTAAGCGCAACTATAAACCGTAATGGACTCGGTCAGTGCTAGCGAGCAGATTTCAATTAATTGCTCAAGCTGAAAAAAAAACTGCATATTTGATAATTTTTCCGACATCTAAGATTTCTCCAATTCGCTGATAGATATCTGGCAGTAAACTGAACTTTTCGAACCTCTTTTATTGGAAGTGTTAGTAAATCTTTGAAGTAATTACTTCCAGAGGATACACCATTTTTGTGTACCCTCTCGATTTCGAATCCATCTTGGATTTTTAAAGTCAAATCACAGAACTCATTTCAGTTCTCCAATTCGTTCAGCTGCTTTAACGTAACAATGTTAAAAGTCTCCACAAAAGTTTTTGTTTTACCCAATTCTTTTGTATCCATTATAGATCAAAATCTGTTGAGAAAATAGTCAAAATTTAGATACTCTTGTGGGTAGATTTTATTTTATGTCTCCTCTTACCTTTCTTTATTGAACTTATTATTTTCTAGACAGGTTTTGTTATAAGTTTAAAAATTTTCAAAATTCGCATCAGTACTACTTCTAACAAATTTTAGTTTTGCAAAATCAATAATAATACAGAATCCCAACAACAAAATAGTCAAATAACACAAGTTTTGTTTAGTCTATGCTTTCCTGTTCCTTTTCTATATACAGAGGCAAATTCGTCCTCCCAGCCCGAATAATTATATAAGAGTGATTCTAATTTCTAATGCCAACTTCTTAAACAATATGCAAAGCTTGCTATGAAAAAATATTTCATTTAAAAAATTAAAATGAAGTTGAAGGCTTGCTAATTAAAAAAAAAAAAAATAACTGAACATTTTTACGCAGAATTAATTTTTCTATAATACCACAGACACACATGTGGTATACTAGATGTGTGTCTTCACATACTAGTTGGATACTAGCTGAACTACCTGGTATACCATGAATGTATCTAGTACTGAAACACAACAATTTTTGCTGGTATCCTAATATTCAAACCTAATAGAGACAATTTTCTATTGATACCACTGCCATTTTACATAGCGGAAAAAAGTTACAACAAAATTTTGCATTTTTTTGACAGGCCATTTTTAATTATATCAAAAATTTGTGTTAAAAATGGAAAGTGCAATTTTTAATAAACGGAGGAAAATTTTGTCGATCAGCGAGACCGCTAAACTGATCGAAGTTTGGCGAAGCAAATCACATCGTTTTCCAAATATTATGAATTTTGAACCTAAAGCCTGTACGCTGTTCAAGCGAAAATTTCGTTTACATTCTGGGCATGATACAAAGATAACAAGGTATGGCCGATTCGAGAGGAACTTTTTGGGTTACTACGTCATGCGAACACAAATGTCATTGCCAATGACAAAAGTAATTTTCAAATTGTCAAATTTCCAAGTAAAGAAGACAAACTCTTGTAATCTTGTAATCGAAAATGGTTGTTTCTTCAACAGAAATATTGTGGACAGCGTATCAAACCGAAGGAATACGAAAGGGAGTTTATAGAGGATATATTTAAACAATATTTCAGAAAATTGAATTGAACAATCGTTACTGGAACCGAATTTACTCTTTTCAGTATAGATATTTTCGGAGAATGTGCTGGAGGAATATCAGGTGGAATAACAATACCTCTAGATGTCGTAACGACAAGAATTATGTCAGCTGATCATGCAACAGGAAGCAAAAAAAAATACGTCTCATGTAGTTAAAACGATAATTCGAGAAAAAGCCGTGAGAGGATTTGATTTTAAATTGGAAACTCATCTATAAATAATTATTACATATATTCAAAATAATAAATCTTACAACGCTTTATATACGATAGCAATTTACAATACTGAAGGGTATTCAACGGTTGTCATGTATGTTTCCTTTCCATCTTTATAAACGAAGTGAACATTTTTGCCATTTGGCACAATTAATTTTGTAGTATCATTGAACATGGTACCCATACCTTCATCACGCAGTTGTTATCCAAGGCCGTACTTATCACTATAATCAACCCATTTGGATACTCAGAAAACAGGCAGTGCTGCTGGATCTGTGTTCTTTCTCATCTCGTAGATTGCCGGCAAGTTGAACAGGATTAGTAAATGAATTTCATCTCACCTGTACCCGTAATTATTCCTGAGTCCAGTTTGGTATCGTTCACTGCCATCACATTTATTTTAATTAAAATTGTTCTCCTGCTGCCCTTGCTCTCATCTGATTCTCCAATAGATCAGAACATTGTGCCATTGTCAACTCAAAATTAAGAAGTTGTCCGATTGTTGGCCGTTTTTCGGGATTAGACTGTGACATTACAATTATTATATTAACTTGACACAACGACAGATTTCACTGAAAGGCAATAGTCGCCACATGACGAAAACATGCAATTGACAGAAAAGTCGGCCATACCTTGCTAATATTTGTATCATGCATTCTTCACATATAATTCTATACGGAAAAAAAGTTGAGGGGAAAAAGTAAAATCACAAATTACATATATGTGCCAAAGCGCCAAACATCAAAGGACATCTGTCAACTTTTCCGTGCAAGATATATGCTTGGATATATGTATATCGCTGCTTCACTTCATATTAGCGCCATCTGCATTCCATGATCTAAACATTGATTTTTTCTTTCGAACAACATATACTACTTTACGAAATCCCAAATCGAAATTTTCGTGTCACTTTTCGCCCACATTTTTTTTTACATAGATTTTGTATAGGAAACGAACTACGAACTACGAACTACACTTTAGGATAAAAAAAAAATTATCATAAATATTATAAGTATATTATAATTCTAAGCTAGGGATTACCTTTGTCCACACCTTTAGATTGACCCTCCATGAATTATTTAAAATATACAAAAAGGTGTAAGAAATATTTCAGCCCGTCAAATCTAGAGGTCCTTTACAAGTCCTGTATCAGATCTAGAATGGAATTAAATTCTTACATTTAGGTCGGGGCTGGTCATTCCGCCTTAGCTTCATTGGATATTGTCCAAAAGAGAACTTTCAAGCTCATTGACGATTTGACAATTTCTTACATATCGACTCACTCGAGTACCGCTGCAATGATGCCTTTTGGTCCTTTATTTTTACATGCATGGACAACAATGGCGGATTTGATCACTTGGCCGCCCTAGGCCTATGGAAGATTGCCGCCCCCCTACTCCCTGTAAAACACGAAAAATTGAATGATCTATATCCAGTGAATCGGAGTAGATTTGAAAAAAATGGAGTAGAATTAAAAATAACACTTTCCAACGAATTATTTTATTTAAAAAAACGAAAAAGTATAAAAATGTAATGAAATACCCACAACTACAAGAAAAAATCGCCGCCCCCTAAATCTGCCGCCCTAGGCCCGGGCCTACTCGGCCTATAGGGAAATCCGCCCCTGATGGCCAATGTTCCGATGAAATATCTAGTCTGATCCCTTGTAGATTAACTCCGCACGCAATACTACTAATCTGCTTTCTGCCATGCTGTGCTTTGCTTTAGTGTATCCTCTGTGCTTGGCTTAATAATATAAAAAAATAAATAAATAAAACGGACAACTAGTTCGTAGGATTGCCATACAAAACTTCCGTTATTATTATAAATTTGGGCACTACCTGAGAACGCAATGACGTAGAGAGCTGAAGTATGGTTATAATGTTTTGATAGTAAATAAAATTTGAAGAAGAAAAATGGCTAGAATTGATCTAAGACCAACTCTTATGATCCCCCAGATGAATACTCCTATGTCATTTTGAATGGTCACCCATCTGTGCAAGTTTAATTTTTAAAGTGGTTCGTCGGACAGAAAAAATTATTATAACAAATATTATAGGGTTTCATATTATGAAGACTAGCGTTTTAACGGTATACGTAAAAATCTTAAATTTTTATATGGGAACACCAAGAAGAGGTTACCCGATTTAGTCAATTTTTGAAATTATATTTACTATTTTTATGAAAACACTACGTACAAAATTTCAGCACTCTACGTTAACGAGTTCTCAGTGTCAAAAAAATGTAGTGAAAACCGAAATCTTTGTATGGCAACCCTACGAAGGAGTTACCAGATTTGTCTCATTTACGAATTCAAATTTACTTTTTTTTTTTAAAAGCCCGTGTGCACAATTTCAGCTTTTTAAATGAACGCGTTCTCGAGTTATCGTCAGGATATCAAAATAACTTTTAATATTATGCGTGGGTGTCCCATCGATTTTGCTCTACCATTTATTATTTCTGTGCATTGCAAATGGAATGACAAACTTAAATTTTATCTAGTCTATATAAATGATCTAAATTGGGCAACTCTTTCTTGGTGTTGCCATACAAGCTTTGCTTTCTCACTATAAATTTGAACCCAGCCTGAGAGCGTGTCGAAGTGGAGAGGTAACCTTGTGCGCGGCGTTTTTATAAAAATATTAAATTAAATTTCAAAAATTAACTAATCGGGCAACCCCTTCTTGGTCTTGCCATACAGAACTTTGAGTTTTCACTTTATTTAACTTTTATGTTCGTCTAGGGTATGTAAATATAATATTATTGTTTTTACGATTAGACCAATTGTTACTTTTTCTCTTGCTTGTTTCTACTTTGATGCTAATATTAATAATCTGCTTTGTTTTGTTTTTTTTTTGCTTAAAATAATATATTTAGTCTTCTTATCGTTTATTTTTAACTTATTACCATCAATCCGTTTTTTAAATTTCTTTAAGTCATTATTCATAATATTTTGTAGATCTTTATACAGGGTGTCCCGTAAATGGTGTGTTATATTTATACGAGCAAAAAATTGCATTGGTGGTGGGGGAGAACCTATCTGTTTCCGAGATAATGGGACTTACAGATATTTGGGTATATTTTCATAGATCACCCTGTAACTTTTTCATATAATATCTGATGATAATGATTGAAGCTTTGATAGATAGGTAATCACCGGACCTTTCCAATGGTCTATTTTACCCTCCTCCGCTCCATTTTGAAGTTATGGCTCAACAAAGTTAAAATTTCGGAACTTTAACTTGTATTTTTTTTATTTAATTACTATTTCTATCGAAAAGCACATCATAAAAACTAATTTTACATATTGGACTTAAGAAGGCTAAAAGCTTAGCCTTAAAATGACCTGGTATACTCAAAACACTGACCTTTTCGCGTTTTTGCACTTTTTTTGAACATATTCAGTACATCCGTAAATACATGATACTCTCCATATAATTACAGCAAATAAGGTAGTGGTCCCAATATCGATCCCTGAGGAACACCACACATTGACATTAAAGAATTACTTACAATTCCTTTGACTCTGGTTTTCACTTTACGTCCTGTTAGGTAACTTCTCAATAAATTATTTAGTGCACCTGGAATGCCAAGTATATATTCAGAAGATCCAGCATCAAACTATGTTGGACCTGGACCATATCAAATGCTTTTGTTAGGTCGACAAATTTGCTCTCACTTAATATCGGCCCCCCACTCCCCCATCTAATTAATTAGTTATTTTATTTTGAGTTTCCGCTGTAGCTAAGGGCGTGTATCTCCGAATGTTCTGAACACCCATTACTTGTAACCTTATTTACTTTCAAAGTGCTCTGAGCACTATGAACGTGTATCTTTATTATTTCTTAGAGTGATTAAACAAATCGAATAGGAAGACCTTTTAGCATTTAGAGCAATCCTTCAATATTACCAATAGACCGAAAAAAACAATGTTTTAAATTCCATAGTTCCTTCGTTTCCTTCACACCGCCTCTTGCACAGTATGTATAGGATGAGATAAAACGCCCGAGTATCACAGGTCCTGAATGCATCGAATATATGCTAATATTAGCTGTATACGGAAGTGATAAGATCCATAGCTTCTGTAGTTCTACAGGGTTTTCGATAATAAGTAGGATGGAGTATGTCAATAGATTCAAATGGGCATAATGGGGAATGAAAAAGCTGACCTTTCGACCAGGTCTGACTCTGGTTCTTCGATCCTTGGTCCAGAACCTGCCGTAGGTGTTGCCACCTCGGCTATTGGGTCTCTCAAGAAAGCGGATGTTCGTATGAAGGATCAACAGAGATGGGCGAACCTGAGCACTTGCATGTGCACAAAACTTTTTCTTGAAGGGCCCAATAGGAATTTCTCTGTTTTTCTCTTGGTGCTCGGCAGGAAAAATCTAGAGCTGTGGTTAGTATTATCATCTAATAAGGATGGGAGTTATTGACAGCCCTAAGAATCTGCCCTGCCTAGAAAGAGAGCCCCTTTATCGCCATCATCGAACTTCTATGGTAGGCAATCAGAGATAACCATACTGATGAGACCTCTTTGATCGCTGGGTAGAAAAAATTTACCTCACAAAGATCTGATGCTCTTCATTAAGAGAATAGTAAGATTTTGGTGATAGAGTTTCTATCACCTCCGTGTTTGGGATCTGTCGCCTTCCCCCTGCCTTTAAAGAAAAAAATGTCAACAGATTTCTTGTGTCTTGATCACAATTTTGTTCTAGACTCCGTTTTTCTCTCCCCTACAAAATCATCCCTTTCCCTTAAAATTAACGTTTGAATTTTTTCCGTTTTTAAAAGGGAGTGTACTCGCTTCAAATATTCATCAGGGATATTGTTGGATCAAACTTAAGGATTTGTTCCAAAAGAGGAGATTATCCAACATGTTCCGATTTATGGTCAAATCTTTCAGCTATAGAGCCTTAAAATTGAATACTCGTGAAATAAAAAAAAAATTATTCAAATTTCTGCGTTATTCTTAAATCTGTAAAATTTTTACACCAAGGACACATCTTTTTCTTTCCTTTAAAATGTGTGACCCGTTAGCAGTCCTTGAAAATACAAAATGAATGAGATCAATATCTGCTTCAATTCAGAAGTTCTTAATATTTTTATGTATTACGAAAAATTAAAAAGTCTCCAGAATTACTAAATTTTGTACCAAAAGTCATAAAAACTTCCCTCCAATTTTGTCTTCTAAGTCGAGTTTTGTCACAGTCTTGTTCCCCTTTTAGTCGCTTTCTGTTGGCTTGTATAGAATATTCTTTAATTATTTATAATTAGGTATGCTAATATATCTAACCCTGTTATCTATCCCTCGCTCACTTTAAGTGTCTGGGTCGCCTAAGAATTATGGTTTTCCGTCTTTTTAGCTACCTCAATCGCTTGAACAAACATCTTCTCAGTTATCTGAGTGGTTTAAGTTTTTGGTTTAACATCCATTTGTCAATGTCAGATTTAAAAGTGCAAGGAGGATAAGGCATGATATCTCTGTCCAAGTCTGAACTAAAATTTAATTGATTACCTGACATACATCATATAACTAGAGATATACAACGAGAGTCTGGCTTGTTGCAATTTCATAAATACGAAAGAAAAACCTGAAAGCTATCCATACAAACTTGAGTAGTACTTTCACTTCTTTCAAGGCTATAAAGGATGCTGTCTATGACTATATGTATATAGGTACATATGTATGTATGTTCACATAATAGACTTGGACAACCTGACCAGAATATCCTTGAATTCCTATCATTCACGTATCTGCACTGAAAAAATGTCAACAACCAAAAATAGATTTTGTGCAAAAAATACAAAAACCGCTTTCATTGCATTCGACATTTTGATTTATCGTAAGCCGCCTATCTATTTTTACTCTACCGAAAATGGGATAAAAATAGTACAAAAACACTTTCTTTTTAGCAAAAATAGCAAAAATCACATTCCAATCTCTAAATCGGTGCACATCACTATTTCAAAGTGGCCAATGACGACAAATATAAGAACAAGAAGACGAACCCGTGCAGCAGAAAAGACAATGAACTAAAATTCCGAAAGATAGGCCTCAAGGAGAAAGTTGGACACATCTGTTCCACAATAAATTGATTGTCGATCTTGTTTTCTTGTAATGCTGAATATGTAATTCTGTGTGTAGTACCCCCCTCTCGTTTTAAATTTAAATAGATCCTCTTCATCCAGTAAAATTTCATGGATGGATGTACGTTACGCACACATATGTATGTTGTACAGCAATAGCATAGCTGATAGCATTCAGCTGCATTCGGCTGGAATATTTATAACATCCTCCCGAATCTCGCTGCCAGGATGAATAAATATCGTCTGCGGAATGTTAAGATATGTACTTCGTGTACATTGTCGTCTCTGCTGGTACAGAGTTGTTGGCAGTTTTAAAAGAAACAGTTTTTTGACTTTTTGTTTTTTATTGAAAATATGCATTTTATTTGGATTTTGTATATACCTCTTTGGGGCGTGCACGGAGTGTACCGCACACAATCCTCTCGAATTAATCTGATTTGTTTGCTTTGTTTTCTTTTTAAGAGATTCGAAAATTGTCAAGATGCAATTGCATTTACGATTTACTTTCTGTTCATTTTGTTTTTTGTTTTGTTTTATACATATAATAATTTACTACAACTATTGTTGGGAATTCTTCCTTGTTTGAGAGATGCTATAAAAAAAAAATGTGCACCCTTATGATGCCAGCAATCAATTTGTTCAACAATTTTGGGTAGTTTTCAAAACCCCTGGGAGATACTTTCCAAGATATGAGACAGATGCTCTCATGAATACATTATAGCCCTAAAGTTGTCCTAATTTTAAGTTATGTAAATCGTGATCCTAAGGTATATGCGAGATGTAAGTGTTGCTTTGAA
The DNA here is from genome assembly GCA_963924295.1 of Dioctria rufipes. Classification (NCBI taxonomy): domain Eukaryota; kingdom Metazoa; phylum Arthropoda; class Insecta; order Diptera; family Asilidae; genus Dioctria; species Dioctria rufipes. Next base: position 13,009,888 of record OZ002742.1, on the reverse strand, counting down.
AAAATGACTTATGATTATACAGGGTGTTTCATAATTGGTCCGCATAACTCAAGGGTTTGATAGATGATGTGTAGACAAGGTGAAGGTATTGGGAGGGGTGAGGGGTAAGACGCGTCTTTTCGGCGGTAAGGGGCTTAAGATTTTTAGTACTTTTTTCCACTTTATACCCTGTAACTTTCTTGATATAAACCCTATCAAGGTGAAATTCATCTCAAATAATAGCAAACTGTCTAAGATTTCTAATGAATGTGAAATCAGCTGCAAAAAAAAAAAAAAAAATGGAAAAAAATTCTTAATTTTTTCATATTTTAACGATTTTCCCGCCAAAATGCATGATACCTATACAATTTTTTTACAGGACTTAGAGACCCCGGAATATTACCTTTAATTTTACTTTGCACATGTACCTGCCTAAATGCAACCGTTTTTGAGATAAATTTGTTTTTATGATGCATAATTTCATTAATTTTGGTACTGGAGATATAGGAAATTACGCCTAATTTTATGCAATTCCACGCAAAAATAACAAAATGATGAAAATTTATGAAATTATGCATCATGAAAACAAGTTTATCTCAAAAACGGTTACATTTAGGTAGGTATATGTGTAAAGTAAAATTAAAGGTAACATTCCGGGGTCTTTAACTCTTGTAAAAAAATTGTATAGTTATCATGCATTTTGGCGGGAAAATCGTTAAAATATGATAAAATTAAGAATTTTTTTCCAATTTTTTTATTTTGACGTCCTACAACTTCCGACGGAAGATGACTGATTGGGCATTCATTGGAAGACTTAGATAGTTTGCTATCATCCGAGATGAATCTTACCTTGATAGGGTAAAAATCTACAGGATATAAAATGGAATAAAATGGAAAAAAATACTAAAAATCTTACCCCCCCCCCCCCTCCATCCCTCCTACCACCACAACGACGTGTCTTACCACCGCCTTCACCATATAAATTTTTGCTTCGTCCCCACGTCAGCTATGAATCCACTGAGTTATGCAGTTCGATAATGAAACACCCTGTATGTATATAAGTGAATTTCATTAATGCTTAAATGAGTTTACAGCTGATAAGATTTTCAGTTGATTTTACACATTTTTGCTAGGGTTACTCAGATGACGAATTCTTCAGGAGCTCTATATAAAACTGCACATAAGTCAACTTTCTTAAAATTAGTACAAATATTTGGCATACCTTTTTTGTCGGCGCGTATAAATGATTTTCTAAAAATAATAATAATAAATAACAATTACACAGAATAGAAAACCGATTTCATTGAAATAAATATAAAAATACATTGCTAATAAATTATAATAGACTTAAAATAAAAGACAAATTAATAGAAAAATGTTTATTAAAAAAAAAAAAAAAATGTGGTAGCATTTCGTAGGCACATTCTGAATAAATATGTTCAAGAAAATTCCTAAGAAAAAAAAATATTCTTATAAAAATGATTAGCGGCGCAAGCATTTGAATCCAAATTCTTTCAATCGCTACTTTGTCGGCTATCAATATATTAACGCATTAAAATTCTGAAGAAAAATTTTCGGGTAAAATTGAAGTTAATACATAGAAAAGCCCAGACTCTGTAATGAGTTCGAATCCGAGCATGTTTTTTTTTAATGAAAAAAATATTAAAATAATAAAAAATAAATAAAGAAAAAATGTTGTGTCAAGTGTATACGCTAAATGTCAACGAGAGTATAGTCGTCCTAGACTAGCTTAACTAGAGATAGTTACAGTCTTTTCAGTGTAGTTGCAATTTCCGTGAGGATAAATCAAGGTATATTTTGTAACAGATCTAACTCAATTCCAATTTTTCGGAATTTATTCTCAGTGTCGGCAATTAAAAATTTCAAGGTTTGATTGGACATAGGAAAAAGTCCGACAATTACTATCTATTTTGGACGGTATTCCTCTGCTTTGGGATGCTGCACAAAATAATTTCAAAAATCGTACGAAACATTGTTATTCGATTGACGAAATCACTCAACAATTAAATATGGATAAAGAAGAAATCAGTCGAAAGTGGGCAAGGATTTGCTGAAGTGTATACGAGATAATGGGATTATTTTGAAGCCCTACAATTCTTTCAGCTTTTCCCGAAATTTAAAAGAGCAAGATTCTGGTATATTTGTTTTAAATAGCTTGTACTAGAATTCTAAACAAATATACATAAGAGAATGATAGGAGTTTTAGCGTTTGCTAAGTATTTCCTGCGAGCCCGTTGTTTGTTCTACGTTAATGAATGCAGTGCTGGAAAAATTCAAGTGAATTATGGATGTCTTCTATACTTCAAGAACTCAAGTAAATTAATGACGTCCTCTGTACTTGTTCAGTGGAACTCACTACATATGATCGATAGCAATCCGGCATCTGGTTCCAATCGGAAATCTCTGTATCTGCGATCAGGCTCTCCTTATGACAGTTTTGTTGCCACAAGAAATCTTTAAAGCACTAATGTAGGGTCTGCCGTGCAACAAGAAGGCGTGACCGTTGTTAGGCTATCTCTATGGCAGCTGGTCTTAAAGCTCTTCTTGATGTAAGCTGTTTGTTTTGTAAGCTATTTGTCGGTGCTCCAGTTCTCAGCTTATCTGGAATCTTATTCGACTGGAAACTCAAAACATTGCTAAACTTCTGCCCGTATGACAGACAGTTTGCCTGAGTTAGAGACATGTAAAGAAATGATTATCTGTTTCAAGCAAAAACGAAAAACAAACAATTGAAGAGCCCCTTCCTAGTTGTACAGAAATTGTTGTTTTTTTTATTAAGTTGTTTCTTTTCCCTTGTTTTTTAAAGAAGATTACTGTGATTTATTACCGGAAAAACTTTATACTTTTTCAATTTTTTTTAAAGTCTTTTTTTTTAGAGCGCGAAAATTCGACTCATACATATTTTTTGTTTTTGTTTTCTTATTTTCACAAAAACAAAAGTCTATCTAGCGAAGCCTTTGTTCGTAGGTACTGCAAAGTGTTACTAGACGCGAATTTCGAAATTAATTATGCTATGTTTACAAAATAGTTGGTCAACTGTTTGGAAATGTACGACCCGGGACAGACGAATCGCCACAGAGTCACCTTAAAACAAATTTATATAAGTATGAAATAATGGCGCAGGAAATCTTCTCTAGGACTTTTACTTGTAGACATAAACCGGAGTGCTAATGCCAATATTTCTTCAGGTGGAATAATTTTTCTCATCGAAGTATCTATTTTCCTTATTACAAAAAGTTACTCCTTTTCAAGCAAGTTATTGAAATCTGCATCTGACATACCTAAGCAAAAATTATCCAAGTCTTAATTTTTCTCGATTCCATTGTTAAAATCCTTTTTGTTCGATTTCGGTTTTTTTATTTTAATTACAACCGTCAAAGACTATTTCTGATATTTATATGTATCGAAAAGCAAAATTTATTTCATTTTTTTTATTAGGCATACCTACCTTGTATTCTATACACCGTGATTGGAACCTATAGGTAAAGAGAAAGAAATCAAAAGAATACCTCAAAATGGAATCAGATGGAGAGGCTATTTCGAATCTCTATGTTCCAGAGAGTAGTAACGCAGAGAGAGAGCAAAAACAAATAAATAAAAGCTATCCTTTCAAAATCAAGAAACAAAGCACCACAATAGATGCGTTGTTGCCAAATATAAAAATTTGCACATGATTTTCTGATACTGCTAGAAACGTAATTTTTTTATCAGCAATTATTAGCATAAAAAAAATTGAAAGTCATGAAATCGCCGTAGCCTTCTTAGTTTCTAGTGACCCAAAGGTTGATGGGGGAAGGGAGTTATGACCTCTAGAAATCCTGAAAAAATTTAATCACCATGGGAAAATTGTTAAAATTTCCTAATCCGCATTTCTAATTGAGCATAAGTCTTCAACAACATTTCTAAGAAGGTCGGTCACAACTCTCCGATGGCCTTTTTATGTTTTGGAATTGAAAAACTTAAACCGGTAAATGTCTACCCATAACCTGTAAGTATGCAGAACATTTATTTAACTTTTGTTCTAGATTTTACTCAAGATAAAAAAAACATAGTCGCGACTAACGATATATTGAAAAAAAAAAAATAGAAAATTATTTTCAGACCCCCCCTCCACAAGCCCTAAAGGAGGAGTTCTCTTTATATATTGGATCGGGTCATGGAAGGGCTATAAGGTGGTAAGCATAGCATGTTTCCGTGCACATAGCTCGATAGGTGGTGAAAAGGAAAATCTCATTTTTCTTAGTACATTTAAGGGTGCTGTGAGATTTATAGCGAGAAGGCAAGTAATGCATTTCACATTTCATAAAATATTGCCCCCCTCCCTATGCCCATATTCGTGCTTCGTTGTTTCTATGTAGGTAATTCAATTTGAGCGATTAAATTATAATTTTTAATTCTATGCTATGTTTTCTAATGAGTTCCGTAAGGAATAGTTTTCAAAATCGTCACACAAACAACTTGGAACAAGAAATGTACAAGTTTATGGAGGAGGAATAACGGAAGAAGCATATTTCAATAGCTTTCAGTCGACATCAGAGCTGTTTGTTCTTGTAGAACCCTAAAATCTTAGTTAGTCACTAAATTTGGCAACAATGGAATAAAATGTGATTTTAGGTGTTCTTAGTAAAACGAGCTGTATGTGCACGGATTGGACTTATGGATTTGAAGATTACTGAATTTTACTGTTATTATATTTTCAAGGTTTTCTTTAAGATCAAGAAAAGTATAAAGGCTGAGTTACAATACTCACTATAGGTTAGGTTAGGTTAGAGTGCTAGCAATCGCACCTACGATCAGCCTCACTTAAACCATTTGTGGTCTATTGTGATACTGCCTTAATGGGACCCTACCTGGGAAAGATAGCTCAGATTAGGAGGTGCGTTTAGACCAGCCACAAGAGTTAATGAACCTTACCTCCCAGATCCTTGTCTGCTAGCTCCCTCAATTCGAGGAAAAAGTAACTGCCGAACGTATTCCTCCTACACTTGGCAAGGTTGGAGCATTCACACAGTAGGTGGTGAATACTCTCAACCGCTTCCTCTTCTATACAGCCATAAGCCATTGTATGGAGCTGGCATGTGCCCTGAATGTTTACTGAAGGGACAGTGCCCCGCCACAACTGCGTTTAAGTTACGCACATCCTTACGGCTCGTCCTCAGCAGAGATTCAGTCCTCTTAGGACAAACCTCGGCCACAGCTGTCTTGAAATCGTGCATGTGGTCATTTCTCCCCATCTGCATTTTGACAGCTTACAATCCTGTATTTCTAGAATCCTCTTCAAGGATTCTAGGGGCCGATCTATGGGTTCCTCCTTTAGGCAACTAGTCATAGCGGAGCCCTTTCTGGCAAGAGAATCAGCTGCCTCGTTTCCAGGTATGTCACTGTGACCAGGAACCCAGCAGAGAATAACCCTGTGGTTAGCACCCTCCCCAATATCCCAAGCTCTCACAGCGATACCGTTGCACGAACCGCGATCTAATGGTGTTCGAGTTCAGATCCTTGATGGCATCTTGGCTGCCAATATGAATTCTGAGAGCTCGATCACTGGGTACATAATATGTTGGTGCCAGCAGCCCTGCTGCTTTGCTGATAGCAATAACCTCCGTCTGGAACACACTACAGTAGTCCGGTAGACGGTACGATTCCTGCATTTGAGGGAATGCTGAGTACACCCCGACTCCCACTCCCACATCCATTTTCGAGCCGTCTGTGAAGACACATATATTGGAGTCTTTTACCACGAGATTATTATGCCATTCCTCTCTGCTATGAATGCTAGTTGAGAATGTTTTCTCGAAGTCTTCAGTTCCCAGGACAGAGCTTCAGAATACTGCTGTGACCAAGATCTGCTGTTGTCTAGCAGCCTGACTCTCTAAGTGTTAGTGCAGCTATACATTTCCCATGAGGGCAGGAGCCAGAGTATAATCTCCATTGCTGCCGTTGGTGCCGTACGAAGAGCACCTGTAACAGCTAGACAGGCAGCTCTTTGTATTTTTCTAGGACTCTTCAGGTCTGTGGCCTTCTCTAGATCGTTCCACCGCAACAAGATTCCATAGGTGAAAATAGGCCTCGCAATATCCGTATACATCCAGTGCACAATACAAGGATGTGCGCTCCATCTTTTGACAAAAGTTTTCTTTTCTAGCAGGCATTCAGTGCAACGCCTTTTTGACACGCTCATTTGCGTTTATCCTCCAATTTAATTTGGAGCCTAGTATCACTCCTAGGTATTTTCTTTTCAGTTCTAAATTCAAGAGTAATGCTACCCATTTTTGGGGGAACGAAACTCGGAATAACCCTCATTTTTATAGCAAGGACTAGGTCAGTCTTTACGAGGTTGAGCGCCAGATCACAACTCTCAACCCAGTTAAGACCCTTTTGCAATGCTCTTTGGTTTAATCCGCTAATCGTCGATAGGAACTTACCCGAGACCATGATGACTAGATCATCAGCATATGCAACCACCTTTATTCCCTCCCTCTGCAAAGAAACTAAAATTCTATTTACCACCATTAGCCACAGTTTATGTTAAATATCTCCTCGTTGTGCTGCCAAGTTCTGCGTATACTGTTCGGTTACCGAGCATTCAGTTAATCCATCTGCATGTATAGGATTTGACTCCTACACCCACCAGGGCGTCCTGAATGGCGTCTATTCTTACATTGTTATATATATTCACTGTATTCACTATAAATAAAGCGTAATATAGGAGAGGATTCAATTGTCAATATAAGTTCGTTGCTCAATTTAACCGATGGGATCCGCTCTATTCCTGTCTGTACTCATATGTTGCTGCAAAAACCTCACTTTGAGTGGTCTATTTCGAGGGACCGATTCAATTTTAGATCATTATTAGTTCTTCAAATGGACTACAGCTTTGAAGTCTGGAGCAGACCACCGTAGAATTAATAATTACCATGTGCAAACAAAGAAACCCAACAAGGTAGAGGATGAAGGTCCACGACTGCAGCATTACATTGAGCGATTACTTAAGTTAAGTTAAGTTAAGTTGAATTGAGTTCTATTTAACTAATAAAATTGGATATTAACCTAATATGAGAGAAATACATACAAATTAGCAACTCACAGATTTCGGGGCTATATTCTAACTTTGATTCTTTGGCTTCATTTTCCTAATTAAATTACCAACGACTTCTCCATCCTTCTTTCCTACTTATTAAATTAAATTGTGAAAATTTTAATCCTTAAACAAATTTCATGTAATTGAATCCTTTGTGTTATAAGATAAATCAAACTTAAGTAGAGATTTCCGTTAATCCTTTCTCTTGCATCAACAATTCGACGATGGAAATAAAGTTGTCACAATCCTTTTGCAAATATTTTCCAAGTGAATGAGAATTACAGCAACAGTAATTCGGATGGAAAGCGATGAACTGAAAAGCTGGCCATTCTCTTTACACACAGAAGGGCTTTAAAGGTGCGAGACCTCTCATCCTATCTTCAATAATATTCCCTCTCAGTCTCAGCAACAACAACAACAACCACAACAACTACAACAACAATCCGGACTTTTCCGATAGGCAGGTTTTAAAATGAAAGAAAAGATGGGATGAGACTTCAGAAGGCGACGCTCCTCCGATTCTAGAGCCCTGGAAAATTTCAGTTCTACAGCTTCATTCGTTGTGTATGCATGTGGAACAAATACGCTTGCAAGTGGCACTTATTTATTTATTTCCCTTTTTGCTGTCTGTTTTCTACCAGAGAGGGAATCTTGTAAATAAATTATCGGCCCATTATTGATAGCGTTCAATAATTGATGGTGCCGTGTTTTTTTAGCAGGTTCAGTTGAGCCCGTGTCTCTTTGGTCCGAAATAAAATATCTGCCCTAAACGTTTCGGAAGCACCCTTTTTCAATTTTCCAAGGCAAAAGCAATTGATATCGAAGTACCAATTCAAATTATTCAATATTTTATGTGGGCGATCTGTTCTTTTTTTTTTTCCTTTTTTTTTCTTTTTTTTTCCATTTTTTCTTTTTTAATTTCCTTCTTCACAACTTAAACCGGTTACTGACAAAAATTTTCCCATCAGGGATTTCCTAAAGTAATTGAAGAAGGGATTTTGTGCCGAATTTAGGATCCAATTTTTATATCAAATGTGTGGGGTAGCGTGTATAAGATTTTCGTGTCATCTTTGATGTGATGATATCTTTGGTTGGATCAGTCCTTTTTTTTATTCTTTTTCCTCTCTTTTTTAGAAGAGTATAGGTACCACTTTTACTGACATTGATGGCCTTCATAATTTCCAATAATTATAGGACAATTTTATTATTTCCGCTCAGTTAAATTACAATTTTTTCCGGGTAGGGGGGAATCTGTATAGAAATTCTCGTAATTGTCCATAATATGAAACCACGAGAAACTTGATATAAAAACAACCCCGACTTTCATCAGTTCAACGACTCTCACGAGATTTTCTCTATTTTTGGATAATAATCACACCACAATCTTTTCCTCAAGCACTTAAAGGGGGCAACAGAAAAAAAACGACATAAAAAATCAACTCAAAGTACTTCTACTACTGACACACAATGAATGAACATGGGTAAATGACTTTTTTTTTTTAGGTTCTGCGCCATAGTGGAAACCTATCATTTGCTCTTCATTTGAAAAGGAAAAGCAAAAAGAATTTTGTGTTTGGTGTTTTTTTTTTGTGTTGGTCTTTCTTCTATGGGTTCTCAAAGGTTTGGCCTTTCTTCTTCATTTTCATTTCCACAGCATCAAAAATTTAAAAAGCAAGTTATCTTGCGCGGCACAGATAAGTGGACTGACTGAAATTTTTCGGACAAAAATATCTGAAGACCAAGTGAAGCTCATTAAGTACAATTATGAGATCTCAAAAAACATTCTTCTTTAGCATTTCCTTCACATAACTAAAAGTTCTCATGCGCAAGAGCAATCCATCGAAATTATGGAGATGTTATTGCGCAATGACTAATGAGTCGCTTCTGGTTTTAAATTCACATAAGCCCGCGAGTTTCGTTTGTAATTTCTCGATTAGTTTGTGCTACTTTTTATACAACCATGCTTGTTCCTTTGTTGATATACTTCAATTTCAAGTAGTATTTTGCACTACATAAGTTGTTGTTGTTATTGCTGTTGTTGTTGTTGTTATTATATAGATACTAGATAGAAAAATTCATCTTAACTGACCTGAATTGTAAGAAATCGAGAATGTCTCGTAGATAAACGATATGCAAGATTTATTACGTGCTTTATATTCTGTTTCTGTTTCTATGTTTTTTTCATTTTCTTTAATTATCTTAGAAAATTGGCTATAAACATGATTATGCTAGTTTAGATCTGTTAGCACCTGATTAAAGATTTTTATCGAAAATCGAATCAGTGTGATTGCTTAACGCTACTAATTATATGTTTTTCGATTTACAGTTTTGCGATTTCACATTTTGTTGGATTTAATTTATTGATTTTATCTAGAATTATTAAGATTTGTTACTATGTACTTCAAGATTTCGTCAGTATTTATTTATGCTTTTTAATTAGTAAAACTGTTATTAAGCATAGATATATGAAAAGATTATTATTATTATTAGAATATAATTCCCATATTTGGATAGAGGCTGGACACACTGTATTGTCTGCGTTAGACAAAGTCCTAAAGAAGGCATTTCGGATTATTTTAGCGATGACACAATAATAGCAACTATTGATTTCTTAGAGCAGCGGGGTAACATTATATGTTTATCTCTGTTTTATCGCTACGTTACTTTTGTAGGTATTCTCTAACGAAATCTCTCGCCTACTCCCTTGTAGAATTCTGACTATATGTACCACGTGAGCTCTAACGCGAGCTCCGAACTCCACACCGTTGAAGAGAAATTCGTCTGTATTGTGAAATTTCGTGAATTCTTCATAAACAAAAACATTGGCGCCCCAATGAGTACTAGTTTAATTTAAAATCTCTACCGATCTGTGGGTCACGATACCCGGTTGATTTAGCGCAACTCCACACCGAAAGCCAAATATCCAAGCAAACTTCCTTTAGATCCTCAGACGTAAAGGGTTTTCCAATAAGAGGTGTTATTTTGATATACAAAGAAAAATGGCATTTCTTGAGATAAATGATCGAATCTTTATTTTATTATAAAGAGGAAGGTATGCCGTTAATAATAAAATAACATCAGCCAAATAACCACCACGATCACGCCTACAGGACCATATCCTTTTCATGAATTTTTCCATAACAAAATCGCAAAGTGGCTGCACTATGTCCTCGATAGCCTCACGAGTTCCATCTTTGAGGTCTTGAATCTACGCTGGGCTGTTGGCGTAGACCTTCTCTTTCACGTGGCCCCAAAGGAAGAAGTCGCAAGGTGTTAAGTCACAAGATCTCGGTGGCCAATTGTGATACCTCTTCGAGAGATAACACGGTCCGGAAACTTTTCCCGTAAAAGATCAATGGTTTCGTTGCTTGTATGGCACGTAGCGCCGTCTTGTTGATCAATACCATCCAATTCCGGCCATAAAAAATCATTAATCATCTGTCGATAGCGTAATCCACTCACCGTAACTGTTGCTCCATCCTCATTTTCGAAAAAGTAAGGTCCAATGACACCGCGAGACCATAAACCGCACCAAACAGTCACACGTTGAGGATAGAGAGGCTCTTCAACAATAACTCTTGTTTTTTTCGAGCCCCAGATGCGACAATTTTGCTTGTTGAAGCCATCGAGGTGGAAATGGGCCTCATCACTCAAGATGAGTTTTCGATGGAATTCCGGATCATTTTCATGCATTTCAAGGACCCAATCAGCAAAGACTCGACGTTGTTGATGATCGGCCGGCTTGAGTTCTTGTGTTAACTGAACTTTATAAGCCTTAAGACCCAAACCTTTATGCAAAATACGGTGTAATGACGTTTGTGGAATGCCTAATTCCAAAGAACGACGAGGAATGGACAAACCTGGGTTTTCTTCAACACTTTCGGCTGCAGCAGCAATATTCTCGGCTGTTCTTGAGCGACGTGCACGGGTTTTATTCTTCACATCACTAACTTGTCCCGACAGCTCGAATTTTTCTACCAATTTCTGTATTGCGGTCCGACAAGGTGCTTCACGACGACCCAAAAATGTTCGAGTTTTACCAACCGTCTCTGCCACATTTTCACCATTTTTATAGTGAATTTTAATAATTTCAATGCGTTGTTGAATCGTGTATCGTTCCATTTTTATTAATGGCGTAGTTTCTACTTGTCAAATGTCAAAAAATGACAGCTCCAAAAGTGACATCTACCGAAATAGCGGGCTAATTAAAATGACACTTCTTATTGCAAAACCCTTTAGAAGGTTAAATGACTACTTTACTTTGTGAGGTCCAATACAACCTTTGACTGTTATACCTGACTGTAAATCTGATACCTATAGTGGTGACTTTTCATTTGTTAATATTAATACTGAGCAGGTCATTCTGGCAATAAAATCTATTAAACCGAATGCGGTAGGCTTGGACAATATTTATTTAAAATTCGTTAAGCTCTTACTTCCTATAATAATCTCACTTCTTACGCATATAATGAATTTCTCAATTACACAAATGCTTTATCCCTTAAGCTGGAAGCAGGCTAAAACTATACCTATACAAAAACATTCTAGAGCAAGTATACCAAGCGATTATGGGCCCATTAGTATACTACCTGTGCTATCTAAAGTTCTTTCTAGTAGAAAGGCTCTCTTTTCAGGTGTTCCTCAGGGATCAATACTCTATAAAAATCATCATCTATAAAAATTATGTTAATAACTCAAATTTTCTACCATTGATCCTTGATGGAACGCCCGTACCATATTCTGAATCGGTTCGAAATCTTGGTATGATATTTGATGCTAAGCTTGGTTGGGGCAGACACGTAGATTCAGTTGTGAGTAAGGTTTACAATAGATTAAGAGGCTTCTGTGGTTTCATTCCCCTTTATATTCCCAAAGAGACAGGTTTCCGTATTGTTAAAGCCTTGCTTATACCAATTATGACCTACGCAGAAGTTGTGAATACGAACCTTAGTAGTACCTGTCGTGTTAAGCTGAATATAGCCTAAAATTCATGCGCAAAATATATCTATGGACTACGACGTTTTGACCATATTTGAGAATTTTCAAGGAGTATTTTTTGCTCCACTTTTAATAACTATCTTAAATTCCGAACTGCAGTGATGATGTTTACAATCATAAATAAGTTAAGTTCTAATTACTTAGTTAATTGTATAAGCTGTGGCCTTTTGATACCTTGGCATCAAACTAATTTTATCATTTTAGCATAGAATTTATTATTTCGATTTTGGCATATTAACGAGTTTTGTACTCATTTGTGCTCTATGTTTTGAATAAAGTATTATTAAGTAAGTAACATTTAGTTACGTTAGTCCATTTTGGTTACGAGAAAGCATTACGTCTTATCAAAAAAATGCATTAGGTATGATTAAATAAATCTTATTAGTCGTACATTACCCCTAGACAGACAGAAGAGTTGACCTTGTTTAGGAGAGGGAAAAACTTTCAACTAAAAACTTACTAATGCCAAAATAAAAAAAACTTTTTCGAGATATAAAAAAAACTCTTGGCGCCTGGCTTGACTTTCTAAAAAAAAATTCGCTGCCATTTGATAAGTACCTATAATAATTTCAATTTACGAAATCGTTGCCTTATATAAAACTTAAGTCATCTACATAAAAGCAGCCGGAATTCGACCATCCTACTTAAAACGGCCGCCATTATAGTTATAGTTTCTCGAATTTTATAGTATTTTGCGAAAATATTAATTCCTCTTCGCACATAACATGAACACCCACATACTGTCCGATAACGTGCTGTTTTGCACCATTCATTTTGATGACACATTGAGTGCTTAGTTTCTTCTAATCTGAAAGATAAAAATTCATTTTCACAAATCTTGTTCGTAAATCGTTCTTTCATCTACCTACATTCGATTTGAAATTGATTTCATGGATTCCATAATGGTTTATGCATCATCTTTCTCAAAATATTTCTTAGTATAGATATGTTTAGGTATACGTATAAGTACGAAGTTTTTCCCGTTTTTCAATTTTTTACAGGAAATACCTAATGAATGTCTACAGACAGTATAAAGTCACCCTTCGTTTAAAAAATTTTTTACCATCAATTTCTATGCGTTTTACCTAAAGAAGGTGAAATATCCGCGACAAATTATTTTTTTGAGTCACTCGAAATTGAATTAAAAAAAAGACCCCCTATACCTACCTTGAAAATGAATCACCTAACCCTTACCTTTGCATGTAGCGTTTTCAAAAATTATGTATAAGGGGTTAAATAGCTGTCACCCCATTATTTTGGGGGTGAAAAAATATCATGAGTCATGAAATAAATCATAACAGGAAGTCCTAAAATAGTTCTATAGTTTTACAGAAACCACACAAGTTAGCCCCACATATGCACCACCTTATATTCATCAGATGTCATTTGGTGGGTGTGACTCACAGTTTTCCCTTTTAATAACTGAACCACCTACCTATGTATGCCCTAAAACCGGTGTCTGACAAATTTAATGTCATTTTTAGAAGGAAAAATAACAATATTTCATATCACATGCATACCTACATAAACTCGTAATTATTACATTTTAGCGGCCATGCTACATGAGTGATTTTCAGATTCCTGAAGAAGCGACTAAACATTCATCACTCTTACCAAAGTGATTATACCATGCTAGACGAGTGAGCTTTAGTCACTATCCAAGACCATTTACTGGAGATGGTGTTACAGATACAATCACTCTATACAAAACAAGTATTACACTGCTGCATTACCATATTTAATGACCCTTATTATGTAATTCTAGCATATTCATTCGACTGGCGGCAAGCAGCACAGCAAGCAAGAATCGGTGAGATGTAAACACTTAAGGGTTAAGGCTCAGTGCACAAAAGTGAATTAATTGTTGATTTGCAATTTGCCGCACGAGCGGTCCAGTGTAAATGAAAATAGTTCGCGAGTGTACTAATGAATAATTAATTATTTGCACGATACTACACTGCTTGACATTATGTTTGAGTTCATATATAGTTCTTCATGTAAATATAGATCGCCCTTAGGGGTTTTTGTTTTTTTTTTTTTTTAACAAGTTGAGGGTTAAGGAAATATTTTTATTCCATAAAGCATTGAAAAAGTGCTAGTTATAGGCTACCAAACGGATTGTATTTATACAGACTTTAGTAAAGCCTTCGACAAGTTATCTCACTCCGTGATACTCTTTAAAATGGAAAAGTATGGGTTTCCCCCAACATTTCTAAAATGGATAGAGTCTTATTTAGATAACAGAACATATCAAATCTTATTCCGCCATTCCATCTCTAGAGTCTTGAAAGCTTCGTCAGGCGTACCTCAAGGGAGTCACTTGGGCCCATTGTTCTTTATTCTGTCTATTGACGACATTGTCTCTGTGGTGAGGTACTGTAAGGTCTTGATTTATGCTGACGATGTTAAGCTTTTCGCTCAGATTAAATCTGTTCACGATTGTGAACAGGTACAGGGTGACCTTCAAAAATTTTACAATTGGTGCGAGAGCAATAATTTGGTACTCAATATCGATAAATGTGAAGTTATGACTTTCCATAGGAATCAGACACCAATCACTTATGGTTATGAGTTCTCGGATACCTCGATTCGCCGTGTGGACTCTGTCTGTGACTTGGGTGTCAAATGTGACCACAGATTGAAATTTATCTCCCATATAAACTATATGGTATCAAAGAGTAGCTCTATGCTGGATTTTATAAAACGTTGGTCCCGAGAGTTTTCAAATCCTACCATAACATTGCGTTTGTACACTTGCTTTGTAAGACCACTTCTTGAATACGCTAGCCAGGTCTGGTCTCCATTTTACGGTACACACATCGACCGCATCGAGTCTGTTCAGAGAAACTTTTTACGTTTTGCTCTCAGACACCTACCCTGGAATAATTCATTAATTCTTCCTCCTTATGAGGATCGCTTGAAGCTTTTGAATATGCACTCACTTCAAAAACGTCGCATGGTTGCCGATGTAACGTTTGTGCATCAACTAATAAACGCGAATGTTGATTCTCCGCTGTTACTTAGTAAAATCTCTTTCCGCGATAGTGGACATAATTTGAGAAGACTACCTATGTTGCATGTTAACTCCACAAGATCCAACTTTTGCATGTACGAACCCATTAATCGTATGTGCATTACTGTTAATACTAAGGCTGAGCATTTTGTCGTTGACGTTTCTAAGCATGTTCTAAAAAAACGTCTATAGAATACTTAGTTCTCTGTTTCTATGTCACATTTCATATCATTTCATCCGGTGTTTGGTTTATGTTTAGTTTAACATACTAATACTAACACCGACTAAGTGATGAAACGCATGTATTGTTAACCGTTTATTTATTAAACGTGTCCATGCAGCGAGCTTGTGTTAAGCTGGTTCTGATAGTCAATATTTCTTAAAAAAAAGAAAAAAAATATATGATATAAGATGGATCAACCCAGTCTCTAGTGATAGATCTCGATATTTCATGGAATATTTCTATAATGATTTACGTGTGATGGCGCTGAAAACGTTTTTTGGTAGGTTCTTATAAGTTATATATCCTAAAGTATAGTCTTTACTTCTCGTTAAAACTGCGTTAAATACAGTTATACCCACAAAGCAGTGACAAACTCGTTCAGGCAAAGGAATCTGTTGTTACTTTTCATAAATGTAAAGAAATAAAGAATGTACACAGTGTATCGCAAAAATAACGGTCTGCCTAGCATTTTCTTCTGACATCTGCGGCAGGCAGGCTCTGCCCGTACTGAAGAGTACTGGTTCCTGCTGATACGAAACGCCTTATACACATTTCTATATTATATTATGTCTGAAAGTTAATATTTATAGAAAACAGGTTTAATTTGACTGAATAAAGCGTTTAGAATGTTCAAGCAATACATACGTCGATTTTTTTATGATAGTTTCCGGAATGTTGTTCAGTACGTTACCTCTGTCACGGCTGCTTTAAGGAATGGAACATCTTCATAAAACTCTCTTTTAATTGCAATTTTCAGTTTAGGGAATAGAAAATAATCACACAGCTATAGATCGGGCGAATATAGTGGGTGATCGATGACATAAATTTATTTTTTATTTAAGAATTCACGAATTTTTAGGTCTTGTATGGTGGCGTATTATCGTGTAATAAAATATCAGTTTTCCAGCTGAAATTTCAGGTCTAACTCGAACAATTCTCGATCACAAATGATGAAAAACTCCTAAAAAGTAATCTTCGTTAACAGTTCGACCTTATGAAACAAATTGTGGACTATACCTTTTGAATCAGAAAAAGTAATAAGCGATCGGGTCCCAAGAAATTACGTTTTCAGAAGTCAAGAATCAAGACAATATTTTTGACTTTAGAAAATAAAATTTCTTAGGTTTTGTTTCACTTTTCACCATCCATTCACTATTTTGACACTAAGTTTCTAGATCATATTTAATGCACTATGTTTCATTACCAGTTATTCTCGAATTAAGAAAATCAGGATCATTTTCAACAGTTTTAATTATAGCTTTACAATGCTCTATACGAGCGATTTCTTGGTCTTCATTAACTTGATGTGGAACAAAACGTGTACAGACCTTTCTTTTTCACATATTTCAAATTCGCCAAAAACTTATTTAATTCTTCTGCCAACATTTTCACAGTAAAATTTCCATCGATAGCAACGTTTTCATGGACTTTTCCAACTAGTTCAGCACGATTTTCAGCTTCTGGATGTTTAGGTTTCGGATCATCATTTAAATCGTTTAATACCCTAGACACACAGCACGATCTAATGAATCATTAGTACTAACTATTCATTAAAATGCCGTGTGTCACACAGTATACGTCATTATGGCTCGAAAATCAGATGATAATGAAGTACACTAATGAAGTGTTTTCTTCCTTCATTATAGCTATAATGAGGAAAAATGTACTAGATTTAGCATATAATTTAAGTATGGAGCTCCGCTGTGCATCTGCTGATTTGAAAAATAAGAAGAAGAAATGCAAAGCACAAAGTAATTATGTCAAAATATTTTTTAATAAAATGTTTTTTTCATTTCACAATAATTAAATGAAATAAAATAAAAATAAATAAAATTTAAAATTAATAAAAACAAAGTTTATTGCGTTAATTCGATCCATATTGCTTTTTGAATGTGATAAGTTTATCCAAGCCAGTTTGACAGATCAACTTAATTAAAGAAATGGCTGTGTGTCTTCAGTTTATAATGAATCATTATACACTAATGAGTCGTTAGTTATTTCTTCATTAAGAGTGCTGTGTGTCTAGGGCATAAACCACGTATAAACTTGTGTGCGACTCATAAAATCACTTGCATACACTTTTTGTGACAGTTCGAGTTTAAGACAAATTTTAATATTTGCTCTTTGTTCCATTATGTTTTTATGACATAAGCATTAAACATACTGTCATTAAAATGCGTGGAACTAGAAACCCGTCATCCGATTTACATGAACTTAGGTGAGTTTGTAACTTGGAACATTTAACTAAACGAAGCGAAATATCGTGTGAGGGTAACGCAGTTTTTAGGTGAAGGTATGGAAAGGCAAGAAGAATTTAACCAAGTTAAACCAAGTGAACTTGACAATAGTCAATTGTGTCATTTAAAATTAAACGTCAGATTCGTGTTTTTGTGCCGGGTTTTATATTTTGTTTTATATTTAATTAAAAAACGTTAAATTGTTTCATTAATTGTATTAACTTTAAATAAAAACATTCGAAGTGACAATTTAGTGATTAAGCCTTGGACTTAAGTTAATAAACTGGAGAATATGTCAATAATGAATTGTGCTGTGCGGTGCTGCTGCAATAATCGCCGAAATAATCCCGGGAAGGCGTTTTTCCCTCAAATTGAGGTCCTGACATTAAACTAGAAAATTTCCTTTCCATAAATACATGCAAAAGAAGTGAAAAAAAGTTAAATGTTCAAAATATTTCTTTGTTTACGTTTTCGTGTTCCCAATTTTTTTTTTTTTGTTGTTTAATGTGTCAGTGGCAGTTCACACAATTTTCTTCTATTTTAATTAATTTCGCCAAACCACCCTTCAAAAATATTTCGGATATACTACTTCCGTCAGAACAAGAACGTATCTTTCTAATGATGCCAACGTTCAATAGATGGGGCTAAGTGTATTATGATCTAAATTAAAAGTTCAGTTATTTTTGCGACACATTGTATAGGTTGAGAAATTACCAAAAGGAGCTACTTAACTTTTCCTCTCGCCTGGACGTCCAGTTACTTCCTCCTCAACGAAAAATAATTAATATTAGTTTTTTCATAATTTTTATTTTGTACTCTTTAATTTTGTCTGCTTGTACTTCTTCTCCCGACTGTTGGGTCTCTTTTTAAAGATCTGAGCAGTATTACGTTTCTCGTAGAATTTTAAAAAGGCCTGTCCTCTATAATGGTACGTAGTACATTTGAAATACATCCTCCAGTTCAGACACGATCATATTTTTGAAAACGGTAGAAAATTTACTGCAAGTTCACCAACAATGACACCTAACCTAGGATAACTTTACATGTTGAATGGTTCGGTCAGTTTCAATCCACCTATCTAGCAATGATCCCAAAAATAGATCTTGTCCAATTATCTCTCTCAGATGCAATGAAAATATGGAGAATAACATTAGACGAGAGTTTTATTGCAGCAACCTTTGTCTTGACTATTTACTTGATTCATTGGGCTGATTCAAGAGGGAGAGTATCAGTTTTGTTGCTGCTATGTTCGAGTATATTGTGATACTGCTCATCTTAGGTAGACAAATAACAGAGTTACATAGTTGGCATGACAATCTAATAAGGAGGTCCCTAATCGTTTGAATCAGTTATTTTAGTCATAGTACTGATTTTGTTGCCACATCTATCAATACAGTAATGCATGATCTTATAATTCACATGCTTTGAGCTAAACTGTATATAGCATCAGACAGACAAGCAGCACTTAAATTGTTAAACTCATTTACCTTTGAGCATAGATGGCACAAGATCTAGACTAACTAGAGCAGAGTATACAGATTGTGAAATGGATAGTGCATTCTGGAATGGACCATAACTTGTTTTAGAGCGTGCCGAAAGCAAATGTTTTTATAATAGCAGTTTTGTATATATTTGATCGACTTCCTCAACACTTCAGATACGAACAAAAAAAAAATGAATTACTCGACATATACCTACATCATTTCAAATGTTGTGCTCCATTGTGGAATGGACCATCCAGCCATATAAATTTTGTATACTTTTTTTTTGTATTGCATGCGACATCTAGTTCTTGTGCCATCTATGCTTTGAGTCTAAGCTTGTTTGGGACTTTCGTACTATTTTGACGCAACTGGCCGAAGCAAACAAGGTGGACACTGATTTGGATTCCAGGAGGGCATTAAGGGCAACGAGATTACGGACCGCCTTGTAAAGGAAGGAGCCAGATCTCTCTGTTAATTGGCCCTGAGCCCGTCTTTGGACACGCAAAAAGTCACCTCTCAGCTCAGATGAGAATTTGGGAGGACAGAATTAAATAGATACACTGGGAAAATATCCCAGGGCTGAGACAAGCGAAAAAATTTATAAAGTATTCGCAACAGTCGACAGAAGTATTCCTCACACTCAGCAGAAAGAAGTTAAGACCTATTTACTGGGCACTGCCCACTTAGATGTCGAGAAAATGATCCCCCAAGAATGTCATACGATTTATAAAAGACCTTAAGTTCGATGGGCGTCCTGGGGCATTTAGGAGTAATGTTACAAAAGATGTTATTGGTTGCGGTGACTAGATGAGAGGCGGGAGCTCAGCCCGTACCCACCCTCCAACAGATAATAAATAAATGCATGACCTTATAGTAGTCATGGCAGCATTGTACAACATTTGGAGCCCATCTCCGGATATACATTGATATATCCTGCCTTTGAATACTCTGAGACTCTTTTTTTTTTAATAATTTTTCTTAAATATCAGGCCACCAAAGTACCAGGAAATATATCATTTGATGCATTTTCACAGCTTTGTCAAGAAGAGCGACGAAAATGAAGAAAAAACTATTCAGATCTGGTCAAACTGAAAGTTGGTCACTTTTCCGGGACAGTGAAACCGACGAACATCATCATCAGTGTGTTAAGCCTAATTACTACTAATCAAGTTTCTTCTGTATAACCGACCCCAATTAATTTACATTTAAACAATAACAAAAGCGTTATGAGATAACTTTCACATAACTGCCACAGATGGGTACTTTCATGAAATATTTGGTACTCTCAGGCTGTCAAAGTATAACATATTTTTTTTTTTTTTGCACATGAGCTGTCTAGCCAAAGAATTTAACATCTGGCAGCCTCGTTCCTCATCCATAAAAGATTTGATTAAATGAAATTCTTCAAAGTTGTTTTCCAAATTGACTCTCAGGTAATCTTCTGGGTAGTGTTGGATTTAATTGAAAACGCGTATATGCCTAAATTTAACCATCAATTTATCCGGCCTGCTCCACATACATCCATAAGTATAATTTTAGTAATCAAGAATAAGACAATGACTCCTTCCATATACATATGCATGCATGTATATACGAAACCAGACCCGTAGATGTTCAGAGATTAAGATTGCGACTTATCTCTGTCGTCGCCGTAAAATTTTGATTAATCAAAAGTCATAAGCCGTCGTGTCGTCGTCGGTTGTCGTAAAAAATTCCGCAGATCATTTCAGCGTAATTATTAGATATTACTTGCAATATTGCCTGATAAACTTGTTTCGGGGTCGGACTGACCAGCACGGACGTAGGTAAGTACAGGTAGGCGTATAATAATCACTGATCAACTCAGCATACGCTCATATGTAGGTACAAAATCAAAAACTAATTGACTATGAATGAGTTCGGCAGCTTAGAGAAATTTTGAAAAGGAAAAACGAGTCGAGCGGAAAAAAAAACTCAATTTATGCCACTTTTAATGCACATTGCATTACTGCAGAGCTGATAGACATACTACGGATACCACCCGGTATATGCAAAACGTTAGTGGGGTTTTATTGTCTTCAGCCCAATACACTGGTCTATTTTAATGTGCAGTTCAGTAAATGTGAACATGGATTGGCTATAAAACCGAACAAACCCAAATGGACCACATCAGTCAGTCATATAGTTAGATGATCTTTAGAGGCTTCATAATTCAATAAAAGCCAAGTAAACTGGGACCACATGACAGTCCTATTCCTTCCTTCAAGGTTCTTATTTTATAGTTTTGCATATTATGCACAAAATCAACATTTCCGAGGTATCCTCATAGCTCCATCTCTATAGGAGTAGGTATATGTACATATATGGCTTAAATCGACATGGTAAGGCAAGGAGTATGTAATTTGAAGAACTACTCCTAAGGAAGCCCCCATTCCACTCAACTCACTACGAAGCTTCGGATTGTGGCTTTCTGGTTTTCTTAGTTTACCTCGGCTATGATGCAGCAAGGCAACACAATGTTACATATACGAAACTCTGTGGTAAGGCATCAGGCTACAGCTAAAAGCATTACGTATTATATGCACTAAACTTGGTATATATCGATATATATATAAACATATGTACATATAAAACTAAACATAATCTGTGGACATATGAGAAGTTGCGGCCTAGGAATCGCTCTATCTTGTAAAACTTTGCGGTTTCTACAGCAGACTTCAGAGACTCTCATCAGTATCGAAGAGGAAAAGATTATTTTTCTGAATTTTGGCAACGGCAAAAAGGTGTCTATGGGATCATAACATCAGCATAAGTGGGCTCACCACTTGCCTAGTCTAGTCGGCTTGTAAATGTGATTATCGAGGTTGCTGCAAACATTCCAAGAGATTAATTATACCACGGTTGACGTGATAAATTACTTCTTATGGCTGCAGAAAATTTGCATGTGTTTTTTCTTCTGTGTAGTTTCTGTAATTTCTTATCATGGTGCCATAATATATATAGAAAACAAGGACAAGTAATATGTGTTGTTGTTGTTTCTGTTGAACTGAATTCAATTGAAGAATGATCTGTGTAAAATCTTGAAATATTACTAGACTAAGAAATAAGTAAGAATCTGACTAGATTGCTCTAGATTTGACTGTAAGTAAATAAATTCAGTTTTTGCTTCTTTTTTTGAGTGAGACGATTTATGGAAGCTGGTGGTAAAACACTATTGAAACGTGATAATAATCTAGGAAAAATATTGTACTACAAATTACATGCATTCCATTTTTACAGTTTTACTTACTTTTTTGGTAATTTTACGATGAATTGACTGTGACCGTGACATATGCCTTACCTGATCTTTTGATTAGAAATATTTTCATAAAACACTTCCATTACATTATCGTCTCATAAGTTACAGGCTCCAGCACATTCTGGGCAATTATCTATTCTCAAAATTTGTTCGTTTTTTGCCTGATCATTACTTTAAGATTTTTTAGATTTTAGCTGCGTTCAGCTCGTTTTTACATCATTACTGGTTTCGTGTATTCGACGAATATGTACAGAAACAAAACAATTGAAGATTTTAAATTTACACTTTTCTACAGAAAGTATTCTTATATTTCAAGAAAACTTTTAAATTTCCAAGAGATGGGGATAGTGGTAGATGGCGGGTAATTAGTCAAACGTTCCATCCAATTATGAGTCAGAGTGGGGATGGGGAGAAGTTGTAATGTCCTCTTCCTACCAACCGTTTATAAAATAGATTTTTCATAAACTCCTTGTTCTTAACGTCTATTTTCAATAATCTTGTGTAGAGTATGTATATGGCCACCACTCCAGGAGTATGCCGACCATATTTGGAATATGCCGACCACTTTTGGAGTGTGCCTTGGATGTTCGCAAATAAGTTTTCCGGAAAACTTACCACCCATGCCCAATTTCTGGTGGAATATGAGAGTTGCTATATTTAAGCTTTGAAATTAATATATTTCCCGGAAGGTCTTCTTTTCTAAATTAGAAAACTAGAATTAGTTTTTTATATACATATGTATATTTGTACCATGAAATTTTGTCGCATTAGAATTTGAAGATGATGTCTCTTAAATGGTGACCTCCAGAGTTGATGCATATTTCATCCCTATTTATGACATTTTCTATAACTTGCCGGAACATTTTCTGCGATATGTTCCTTATTTCTTGGCGAATGTTTTCTTTTAGGGTTGCGATAGTCTGTGGCTTGTTCATATATACCACTGATTTCAAATAACCCCAAAGAAAGAAATCTGGACTGGTATGATCAGGTGATCTTGCAGGCCAATGCAAATCGCCAAAACAAGAGATAATACGGCCTGGAAAAGCATCCCTCACTAAGTCCACAGTATCACGCGCTGTGTGTGCCGGAGCGACATCTTGTTGGAACGAAATATGCTCCAGCCCCAATTCATCCAAACTGGGTATCTGTAGCGCTCGCCAGCGACATTTATCGCATTGCCTGCAGCGTCTTCGAAAAAGTAGGGTCCGATCACTCTTTCAGCACAGACGCCACACTATAAAGTAACTTTTAGTGGGTGTAAAGGTGTTTCTTGAATAAGGCGCGGATTTTCAGTGCACCAGAAGTGAGTATGTATTCTGATTATTGAGATGCCCCAAGAGATGCAAATACGCTTCGTCACTTATAACCAATTTTGAATAAAAAAAATCATCCCCTTCAAGGTTGAAGTTTATAACGCGCTGGCTATACTCTAGACGAGCCCGGTGGTCAGTAGGCAGCAGCTGATAAGTCATCTGATTATTATACGGAAACATCTTCAAGTCTTTGACCAAAATACCCTGAAGAGTCCCCCTGAACATGCCCAATTGTGTGCCAGGTCGCCTCGTTGATGTTTCTGGATACTCTTCCAGTTGCGCACAGCATCGATATTTTCGACTGAATGTCCTATTCTTGGTCTACCAGACTTAGATCTATCCAATGTTGCGCCAGTTGCTTCGAGGCGTGTGGCAAAACTTCGCATTGTTGCCGGATGGCGGAGAAATCGTCAACGAAATTCACGTTGTGTTTTTATCACTGATGAATTATTCCATAAAAACATTGACACCATTATTCCACGTTCTTGGGGAGTATAATGTTCCATGTTCATTTTCAGTAATTTTACAATTATTTAGTACACAATTTTCAATATCAGAATGACAGGAGATGTCATATAAAAAAATATAAGTAATTTTTATAATGCCAGTACTTTTGCGTCACCCAGTATATACATATACATATGTATACATTACGCAGTATTCCATATGACCATCTCTGTATGGTTCTAAATAAAGTAGAATGGAGCTGCATGAAAATATAATAGGATCTATTCCAATTTTCATGAAACCATTTTCGAAAGCTTAAAAACTGGAATTTCGAACTACTAGCATATATTTAGATGACATGGCAAAGCTCCATACTTCGTTTTTATCATTACTTACATGTTTTCATGTCAATTCCGGATTTATTATTATTTTTTATAAATGCTAATATTAAAGCAAGAGGTAATTTTTTGCAAACTTATTGGTTTAAAACCAAAAAAAAATTACGTTTCTCGATTTGGCATTGTTATAGCATTTTTTTGTGTTAATTTCACAAGTTCGAAATTCACTCTGCGCTGAATTGTGAACACTTTCGTTCTGGACTTAAAGCTTACTCTGCTCCACTCTGCTCCATATTCTGAATTCGGCCTTAACTGCTCGAATAGATTTAAAAAGAAATTATTGCCTTTGTTTTTTTGCAGTAAAATAAAAGTAATTTCTTTAAAAAATGAATTTAATATGTGAAGGTTTTCAAGCAATGATTTTATAATGATTTTAATGATGGATGTGATTCAACAACAATTTAAGTACAAATTAAAACGGTTATTTGATGATGAAACTGCATCCTTGGTCACTGTATCTATTAGTTCCAACGTGAACGTAATTCGTTTAGCAATGAACCATGTGGACTTCAAGTCATACCTGGGCATATCCACGAGACCATCAGAAAAATTTGTATTCGGTGGATATCGTACAATTTGATTGAGGTCCAAAAGAACGCATGACTTGAAATTGAACGAAAAAATAATGCCCAAGAAATTCAACTGTGATCGGGAAGAAATGAGTGTTCGACATCGTGATAGTGCCACGAGTGAGAAAGCAACTGACGATAAACTAAAGTAAAGTTCACATGGAACATTGCTAAGAAAATTGCTGCCTCATTTTTCGGACGTACAGCTCATTCCTGTGTATTTAAGCATACAAAAATAGCAATGTCGACCTGGCTTTTTCTCCTTCTTGATATAGTAACTTTTAATTTATTCTGCGTGGTCCATTCTGACACTTTCGAATGTTCTTTTTGTGGAACATACCTAGTTCCGAAATAATCTGGGCAAGTTAGTAAGAATTTCCGAGGTCCTGTTGTCAACGTAACATTTCCACTTTGAAGACAATCAAGCGTGGAGTCAAATAGTACTTAGTGAAGTTAGTGAAATAGTTAACATTTGATTGTTCAAGTGCTATTTTTATACCCCCCTCCCCCTCTTTCTTATAAGCTATATAGATAGATAGAAACAAATGATATATTTCCCACGGTGGATTAAAACGAATTGAATTCATTAAAAAAGATCAATCTCGATCCGTTTTTATGAAATATGATGGAATTTTTTGATCTTGCAAAGTATTTATGTTATTTTTTTTTTTTTTTCAGTGCAATTCATCGATCATCTTTAAACCTGATTTTGCAGTTAATTCATCGCCTGAACTCCACATTTGAACAAACTCAAGCGTAGCAGTTTTGCAACGTATTCCAGCAGGCATTTATGTCTGAGTCACTTGGTTACTGCTTCAGGTAATTTGTTTTTGCTTAAAGTTTAGATAAGAAGGGGAAATGTCAGTCACTTAATGACAAGCACTTATAACTTTTCATTTTCTTCACATGCTTAATTATTTCAAGAAAAATAACAAAGTTAAACTATTTATGAAAAAACGTAGAAACTTAAAACTTTTATAATCCATATATTTAAAAAATTAGGAGCGATTTGAAAAAAACCATAGATTTGACCGCCATTACCCATATATGGTGGCAATCCCGGTCAGGAATGGGGGTAATGGCGATCAAATATAAAACGATAAATAAAATAATCTGATGTTGCTGAATACTTACGGATTTATGGGGTAATTTCTTCCCGTTTGATATCCGGATTCACATTTACTTAAGTTAGTGACCTGTGCATAACATTTTTTTACATAAAAACGCCACACGAAAAGGGTGTTAATTTTATTATCATATCCGATTTCATATGCCTCTATAGACAGCTTTTAAAAGTCCATAAAAGGACACATCAAGCGGTTGTAGCCTTTTTGAACTGTGTGCTGGAATGGACAAACATCACGATGTAGTTTTTGTTGCAAATGGTAATGGCGATCACTTGATCGGTATTGCCCCGAGAGGCCATTTTCAATTCTACATCAAATTTTATAAATATACAAACAGAAATATGAGAAATTGTTTACAATGACATTAAACAGGGCCTTGTAAAATTACATAAATGAATATAAAACTAGTTCATACCTTTTAAAACATTTCACCCAAAATTACATGAAATTTATGGAAAATAATCACAGTCCGTTTCCCTTGCACGCTAACAGTGAACTGCGTGAATGCCTCAGAGTGGTCATTCACGTCACCTCCCTATTCATTTAACACAGAAAATAGTATTTTTCGAGATATCCCCTCGACCGGCATTACCCCTTCTTAGCACTTGAAATTATACTTAAAAACAGACTTGTAATTCTAAACTATCCTTAACAAATGAAAATTTTCATACTTTTTAATACTATAGAAATATATGTGGTATTCATACCATGTTATAGACAGGTACTATGTATAAAAAAATGTACCCCTGACACACAAGTGGCTTAGCTTATTTTATCAATCTATATAAATAAATGAAATGCTGTTCGTTGGTAATCGCATCACTTGAGAACAGCTGAACCGATTTGACTAATTTTTTTTTAATTTTCGTAATAGTCCGAATAAGGTTTTTAGGCAAAAAAAAACTGGAATCGCTAACCCCTTCTTGGAAAGACTTTGGTTTTTCACTTAACTTCGACGTAGAGAGCTGAAATATTGTACACGGACCTATTTTAAAGAAAGGGAAATTTAAGTTCGAAAATGGGACCAATGGGGCAACTACTTTGTAGGGTTGCTATAGAAAAATTTCAGTTTTTATTATATATTTGGGCACTGCCCGAGAACGCGTCGACATAGAGCGTTACACTTTCCCATGCATATGAAAGTATGCACACAGATTAAAATTCCAAAGTATAGAATTTCGAGATCGAGTCAGATGATAGCTGAGATATTATGCATTTATGGGTGCTTAGAGATGCATAATGTCTAAGCTATTATCTTTCATACCCTTTCAACCCCCACTCCTACCACTCTAGGCATCTATATTATCGCCGGGCAATGCCGGCAGGCTCCCCTAGTTAAATACAAATATACCAAAAAATTTACATAGACTAGAGCAATTCAGGCAGACAACATAAAAAAAAATTGACATTTTTATTTTTTATTGTTTTATCGAGTTGTCTTGGCGTGTCCACACATAACAAACATTCTACAAATGTTTGCCAAACATTTGACCATCCTTTGTAAAATGTTTGTCAAATGTTTATCAAATATTTTCCAAACATTTGTAGACTGTTTTTTATGTGTGGACGCAAATTGTTCAGTTTTGGATTCTTGGAAATGTTTTATTTTAATCCAAATGAAATGGAAAATATTAGATGTTTGTTAAAGTTTGTACAGCACTTTCAATCAGGTTTCAACAGCTTTGGAAAACACTAGTTCGAGTTTATTTTTGAATTTTGAAATTTTTAATAAATAAGTAATTATATGTGAGAAATGGGAGAAGACAGATATTATAAAATTAATAGAAATGTATTCTACACACCGAAATTTATGGGACAAATCGAGTGAAGAGTACAAGGACAAATTAAAGCTAAATGACTCCTACATATCAATTGGAAGTGAGTTAACAGTGGTTGCGGGTGAAGTAATTTCTGACTCAAAACTGGCGTGAAAAAAAAACACAAAAAGAAAATCCTCTGGAATGGCTGCAAATGCCAAGAAACCCTGGTATGCCTGCAAATATTTTCTTGGTCGATAAAGGAACTGTGGGAGAAGGGCGTTCAAACACTAGGATGACACTAGGATGAGTGCTGAGTTGTTCTATTTGTTTACCGTATTCTCTATTATGTAAGTTATCAGATTGATGAAAATGATATTGATCTTAACGAAGAGGAAAATTCAGCAGAAGTGGTTTGTCAAGTTGAAGATCATGAAGTAAATGTCAATGAAGTTTCAGAAAATAAGCAACCTATATTTCTGGACAGCAAGCAACAACAAAAAAAAATATTCTAGTCACAAAAAAAAAAAAAATGGGCAAAAGCACAAATCTGCGCCACTTATAAACCCTATGATTAAAGAAGCTTAATGTAATTCACTTATACCCAAAACCAACCACACGACGAAATCAAAGCATTTTCGGAAACAATTGAACATAAATTGAGAAAGCTAAAAAAAAAAACGCAAGACATGTTTACATTATAAAGCATCAAATCGAGAAATTTTATTTAAAGCGGAGATGGATGATGAAATTCGTTCAACTATTTCTCTTAGATCGGAGTCAACACCTTTGTTTCCAACTCTGATATGCAATTCTGGAACTCAGCCTTCTCAAAACTATAGTGGTCTTCAGATGCTTGCCATAGATCATATGTTTTAACTATCCAACATTAACGTAAATAAATAAATATGATGCATCAATAAGCGACCTAAAAACAATACTGAATCCACCTTTATAATTGCACTACCTACTCACTACTGAAATTTTATCGGAGCTTTGGATTAGTAAATGCTTTCCATCTAACGCTCCAATACAATGCGGGAAGTTCCAACAATTGTTGAAATCATTTGATATTTTCTCCCAAGTTTCTGACGTGGTAGGAATCTGAAATAATAATAGTATTTATCTATAGAACCTGCATGGTTAGATCCAGCCATTGATGATGTCTGCACATGCATTTAAGGGCCAGTAAAAAGGATTTTTTGCTATGTTACTACTTACCAACATCTATGGTTGCAATACAACTATTAATGCCTTAGCTACTTCAGGAACACTTTTTGAAATCAGCTGTTTTGCAACTTTAAATAAGTACACCAAAGAATGATAAGAATCACCCGTTGCAAAAAACCTCAGAGCCAGCTGTTCATCCACACTTACACTATTTCGCCAGTTTGTATTTTGTCTTCTTATTTTTCGTCCGATTCGATTGCGAAATTTCGAAAACCGGAAAGATCGTCAATTTTTAAATCAATTAATCAATCACGACCACTGTGCTCTGATCTTCTGTCTAAAAATTTTCTGTTCCAACATCTCCTCTTTCGCAAATTTTGCTCAAACGTTGAGGCAAGTACGTCGAAAGATGCTGCAATGCACGATATTTCACTCGGAGAATACATGATTAAAACTAAACATTTATCAAACATTTTTCAACTGCCTATAAATTGTTTGTCAAATGTTTGACAAATGTTTTTTTTTGCCAATGTTTCTTATGTGTGGATGCACCTTTAGAGTTGACTCACGTGCAAACTACTAGATGAGAGAAATTTTATCAGTGTCTATTTGAACCACACACTTTTGAAGGACGCATCGACTATAGTTCAAATATATTACATGTTCTCATTTCTTTCTTTTTTTTTGCCAGGACTTTTATATACTACCAAAAAAAAAAGAAAAAAAAACACAAGAAATTGATTGCTTGATTATACCTTGTGGTAATGTGTCAAAACTCATGAGATTGTGAAGACATTTTTAATGTTGTTCAAACTTAACATTTTCTTCAGATATCCGATTACGTAAGAATATAAATAAGTAGGCACACCTTGAAAAAAAAAATGAGATGTTTTTCGTTTAATTTTTAATGAATTTATGAGAATTAGCTACTGAATCCATTCGTCGTAATTCATTGTCATCTCATCTCGTATACCTATAATGTACATAAAACGATTGATGTGATTAAAAATTAAAAATTCAAAATCTCAAAAAAAAAAAACAAACCAACCGACCGACATGCTTTCACAAATTATTAAAAATTACTCTAACCGCCAACGCATATTTCGTAAAAATGCTGTTCTTGTTAATCCAACATCCAATTCATACCTTTTTAGACGAATGAGTTATGCTCGTTTTTTGTTGATCACTTTGTCATAATTTACCTTGTTGACTGAGCAGCACCCTCACAAATTGATTTTCTAGCACTATTTAAGCGAAATATACCATTTTTGGTGTATCTAGGAGAAACTATAAAGAGTTTGCCGCTCATAGTAGAAAATTGTAGAAAGCATATCAAAAGGATGTTGGAGGAGGTTGATTACAAATTGGACGAAACCATACTCAGGTTGGTTTTCTCTTTGACCTCGGCTAACACAGTATGGAGATATTTAATTATTCACCCATTCTCTTCCCCATTTTCTCTCTCTGTCTCTATCTCTCTCTCTCTGACCATCATCTGTTCTTTATATTTTCTCTAAGATAAGTGTGCTATCACGCATAGTCCTCAAGTGGTCAATATCACGCACTTGTTGGGGTCAATTGTCTATACCTAGTTGCTTCTTTCTACTATACCATATATATGTTACAACTCCCCGGATGGATAGATTTTTTTTCGTGTGCCCCATTCCCGGTCCCCCATGTCGTTGACCAGCTTTTTGTTTTTGTTTTTTTTTTTTAAATACTTAAATGTCACGCGAACTATTAATCGCGCGCTAGCTAGAGAGTAGTGTCACATAGGCAAACAAAAGATAAAAGTGACCCCAGAACTGGACGTGACGATATGCGTGCTTGGGAAAAAGCTGACGAAAAGAATTGAATAAATAAATTCAGCATGACGAATTGCCCGAAGAGGACGTAGAAGCGACGTGATGGTCATTTGTCCATTCTCTATCCCAGTTATATATAGGGGTGGTGGTGCGGTCTGTTCTGTTGTAGGTAAACTTGCACAAACACCCTATCATATAATATATTTGCATACGACTAGAGCTATACGGCTAGTTTCTAGCCTGCCTGTCTAATTTTTCAGCCTAGATTGAGGAGAAGCTACATAGAGAGTTATGCGGCACTCTCACCCAGAAACAGATGGTATAATTACGGAATATGTATAAGTGCCCGCCATCATACCACGAGCCAGATACCTACCACCCAACTTCCCAGAAGAGCGCTCACCAGCTGGAGTTTTTTCCGTGGGACCTATTTATTCGCGGCGAAAGAGCAATTTCCATTAATTATGATTAATTTAGCTTTTATAACAATGTTTTAATTAAAATTTCGCAAATAGCGGAAAGTTTTTCCCATTCGGCTAGTTCATGAGCTGAAAATGCGATTATCTTCTTCGTGCGGATTTTGTTGGACCTGCTTGTGTCCGTTACCGTTTGTAAAGGTATTATGCGTTACGTTATGAGTTTACGACATCCCCGGACAATAAATGGATGGGATCAGATGAGAAGGAGATCAGCAGCTTGGGAAACTTGAAATATTTTATCGTGATAATGTTTTATGTATGGGATGCAATTGAAATCATTATAAGAGCATTAAGCGCAGCTATACATATTCGTTAAAGGTGCCATGTGTTATTTTGATGATGATATGCGGGGATACTACTCTGGAAAAATGCAGATGCCTTGTGTTACATTTGGTTGGGAATCAATGAATATTAGAGTAAGTAATCGAAATATGTGATTTGTTACTTTACTTATGTTCAACTCTCCATGAAATCTGGCTCTGTGTTTTTTTTAGCTGCCTAACTGCCTAATTAAAACCCAAAAACGAAACAACAAAAACTTACCATAAATTGAAGTTTTTGATGAAGTTCATATCAACATAGTTCAGAAGAATCAAAATTAATCAATTTATTTATTTATTTATTACTATTCTGGCAAAGTATACATGATTTTACAATCTTTTTAGCCACAAAGACTTTCGGAATTTCATTTAGGTACATTTTATAAAATAAATAAAAATATTGAAAATATACAAAAACTAAAATTAAATTAAAAATTAAAAATAAGAACCTACTGAAATTAAGCAATAATAGGAAATAAATATAAAAATTACAGAAAAATTAAAAAAATTGGTACTGCTAAAAAAATAGAGGTAGAAAAAACTAAAAATTAAAAATTAAATAAGAACAAAATTAAGAAATTATAGCTAAAATATACGAAATAAAATAAAATAATAATAAACATAATTTAAAATTTAATTAAGAAGGAATGAAAAAAACTTGTGAAAAATCGGAAAGTAAGCTACGCCGTGAGACAAGGGAATAAGAGAATAACAAGAAAAGGGAAAGATTATTTAAAAGCCTGGACCCTGATGAGATCTTTAAATGCACCGATTGATCGAGCATTCTGATAACTAGGAGGAAGACTCCTCCAGAGGAGGAATATTTAGACAGGATAAGAGACTTCCATAACTATTTTGTGTCACATTCTAATTACATTCTCAAGCTGTGTATTGGAAAAAAAAACACGCAGAGAATTCGGTTTGTTTTGCACATAATAAGCTATAAAAGTGAATCGGTCCTCTTTGCTTGAGATAATCTCATATTGAGCAACCTAGCAATTTTGTGCGGTAAGGCGAAACATAGTCGAATCCACAAAGTCCACAAATGAAGCGGATACAATCATTAAAGGCAACTTCCGTCTATTGAAAACAAACACTACCAAGTCTAGGGTATATTAAACTGCCGAAAGTAAAGTAAGGTAGAATTAGGGGTTTGACCAGTCTTGAGCGGATTTCGAAAGATAATGAGTCTGCAAAGATCCAGAGCCTATGAAATACAGATAAACCTTACCGATAATTATTTTTGTATTGTCGTAATATTTCATATGTTGATTCAAAATAATGCTTAGATTTTTAACTTTAGGTACTAAATCTAAAATTGTACCATCCAAGACCATAAGAGGTGAATCATGCGGGTCAAAAGTGTCATTATGGATTACAATACATTGGGACTTGTCAGGGCTTAGCATTAGGCCGTTAGCTTTGGACCAGGTATTGATTCTCTCCAAATCATCATTAATGCGAGCAATATAGTCCTCAATTCAATCAACAGGTCTACTTAGGTAGACCTGGACATCTTCCGCATACATGTGGACGCTGACGTCCCGAACAGTTTCAGGAAGATCATTTATAAATAAAATAAATAAACAAAGGGCCCAGTATTGAGCCCTAAGGAACGCCAGACAAAACAAGGAGGCAACAGGAAGTATTATAATCCACTTTTACCTCTTGCTTTCGATCGGTCATAAATTTCCTGATAAGAACGACGGCAATGAGACTTTAAACAAAGATCCCAAGATCAGCGCTGTTAATAGCTTTAGAAAAATCGAGTACTGCTCAGGCTGCCAAGTTTTTTTTTGTCCAGGGTAGCTCTGATATCAATCTATACTCGCAGTAGTGCGGTTTTTCAGCTATGGTCATTTTCTTAGCAGCTCTCTCGAATAGAGATGATCAACTAATTGCCTATTCATTAGCTTTTTTTTTAATACTTTTGATAAAAAGCATAAGATGTTTATAGGTTTGAAATCAGAAGGGGAATAAGAAGGGGATTTTTTGGATATTGGCAGCACAGTAACGATTTTCCAGCCGCTGGGAAAACACGAAGTCATAAGATACGTGTTTATGATTTGGACGGTGTAGGTATCTATGAAAGGGAGCAACAACTTAACCAACTGCGGAGTCATATTATCAGTAATATATAATAAAATATCTTATTAAACATTTTGGGTTATTTATTATTATTATTCACTTTAACACTTTTATACCAAATCAAAATTAAAAATAGCATTTTAACCTTTATGTTCCAATTCAACTTAAAATCGATTTCTTTGGGATTTTTGAAGTCTTGTGGATTATGAATTTTTGATAAAAATTTAAAAATTCGATAGCGGACAAATCGTTGAAAATTATCGTCCATTTTCAGTCAAAATCTATATCTGATGGTTTTCAGGGTCACAAGTTAGCGATTGTTTTTTTTTATCAAAATTTAGAAATTCAAAATGACGCCGCCAATATGGCAGATAATTTTGTCATTTATGTTCCGATTCGACTCAAAGTTGATATCTTTAGTGTTTTTTGGGTCACAGATTACGGGTTTTTTGGTCAAAATTTCGAAATTGAATATGTCAACAAATTTTATTATTTCTGGTCTAATTCTATTTTTGGGGATGGACGCAGATTTTATGAATTGATCAAAACCTCGAAATTAATATAGATTCATTTCGTATTGTTAATAATATAATAAAGAATATTTAATTAATCTACTTAAGATGTACGTACTAAAGATGATTTTAAAACAACATTTGTTTTTTTCTTAACTCCGACATAGGTCTTAGTTTTTTTCAAACTACTTACCGTTCTATTTATTCGATAAGCTCCGATTTCTTTCATCCTCGGCGGCACTGATCGGAAGTATTTTTATTGTATGATCTCATCATTCGAGAATTTTGCCTCTCAAGTGTGGAGTACCTCAGGACTCAATTTTAGGCTCCTTTTTTTTCTGCTTACACATAAATTACCTCCCCAATATAATAAGAGAATCTAAAATAAAATATGTTTGTATATGTGAAAGACGATGTCCATATATATTTGGATACCGGGGGGGAGGGGGGGGGGGGTTTCTCTAATAGAGAATTGTGCCGAGAGAATTACCTTTAACTTGAAGAGAATCTTTGCTAAAGCTAAATTCATTTTGAATCTGTATTTTTTGAAACCTAGAACACTTCAATTACATAAAAAATACATTATTAAGTATAATTTATGTGAAACTAATGAATGCTGTCATTATCTGCAATAATTCGATCTCCTGTTCTTCATTCGAGACTAATCAAGACACTTCTCTTGCTCTATTTAACAAATTGAAATATTGTTTTCAATAAGTTAGATTTGATCTGTGGAAGAGTAGCTTAAATGTGTTGCATTTAATGACCACATCTGATTTATTCATGGATTTTAAAGATATGCCAGCATTTCTTTTTACCATAATACTCTAATTTAACGCTTATCTAACTCTGACAATTATTTTTTCTACATCAAACGGCGATACCATCATTGAATTTTAGAATACTTCCATCCAGTTCATGTTGCTCTTCGTTTTTAGAACAGCCTTCCAGTGGTATTGTAGCATACCAGTTCGACTATCATTCAGAGCACTACTAACTTGACATTTAACTACGGATAAACGCAATACTTAGTCCGTTGCACTTATACTAAAAACCACTAGTCTATTGCAATTTTATTTTATTTTTACTGTTACGACTCTCCTCTTTGAAGTCTTCCTGATTTTACTGCTCTTTCATTCCCTACGCTGCTGCTGGTTTCTGCTTTTACAAATTTTTAAAGTTTTTGTTATTTTCTACATTAATTTTGTTGCCTTATTTAAATACAAAATTTCTTTTTATTTTCTAATTTGTGATTATGCAAGTAGGCCTTTCGTTCCTTATGTTTTAAATATTAACTTCGTATTCCCTTTTGAAATTTATCAATCAATTTTCAATCATCAAAAGTTTTGGTAACATCTTAAATACGTTAATAACGTTAATAACCCGGTAAAAAGTCCAAACGTAATCTGTTAATAAAAAAATAAATCATTTGATTTGATTTTATTCTGACTAAAAATAAAAAAAAATGGGACGCTCATTACCTTACGTTGCCTTGCCATAAATGCAAGGTATAAATTTCCAAAAACATTAAATGAGTGATAACATGAAGTTTGGAATTTCTTCAACTAAATAATTCTAATGCAAAAAAAAAATTGCTTTAATCAGAAATAAGAAAAAACAAAAAAAAAGTACAAATAAACGGACATCATTGATATTCGTACATAAATTATAAAAAAGAGCGGTCCTAGATGGCTGCTTTGAGGCATACCGCAAATATTGTTAATAATGTCGAACAGAATTTCATGAAAAAGGAACTTTCAGTGGGGTCTTTACAAATTGCTTCATACATAAATTATGACGAGAAGTGATCCTATATAACTGCCTTATGACATACTGCAAATATTATTATTGATGTTGAAAAGATTTCCATGAAAAATGACACTTTGGATACATACGGTCTTTACCAATAGCTTGGTTAAAATATACGGTAAATGCCCTTGCTTAACATGTCAGTTTCAAAGTTGTTAAGCTTGCTAAATTCTCATAGTTTTAAATTTATTTTTGTAAATTTACGTACCTACTCATGCATACATACATCAAACCTTCAAAAGCATTATAGCATTATAAAAAAAAAAAGAAACTCTTTGGTACACTGTAGATTTGACAAGTTTAAACCAACCAAGCCTATGATGTAAATAAATAATTCCAGAACATATTTCTTTTAGTCTGGATGGGGCTGAATCGATGACCAGAATATTCTGCTGACGACTTTTACTTACCAAGCCTCATTTGCTCAAGTAAAATTGAATCGGTTGTTTACAGAAAATTACGAAACTTTTGGAGATTAATTTGCTCCATCTACTGCCACCGCACACCAGGGATTTAGGAGAAGTTTACAAAACCACAATAACTAAATCAGATAGACAGTCAGACAGATAGATAACCATACAAACAGGAAAGGGGATAGTCAAACAGACTATGAACGAATTTTTCTTTTATTTCTCTTAGTCCGAAAACAACTGATTTATTGATTTTCTAAGTCACACTCACACGCCATAGTCTAGTCAGATTTGATACTGGTTTCCTTTGCAAATTACAATACAACTCCTCATAACTCTCTCAATTTGTGTGTAGAAAGGAGTACCTGTCCGACAAACCATACAATGACATGAAACAAATTTTGTTATTCTCGCAATTGCTACATATTCTCATGCAATTCCCTACATAATTTATGTAAAGCATCTCCTCTCATGTCCTGCCCAAATGTTGTTTCGCCGTTCTGTGTTTTCTTCAATAGACGGTAAGCCGACGATATGGTCGGGAATAGAGGAGAAGAAGTATTTATATATTGATGGCTACCCTTTTTAGGTGATGATGTATGGATAAAGCCCAGAGAGTATTCCATATTCCTGTAACATCTTATCAAGAAAACCGTATGGACATACGTACCGAGACTCATATGTATGGTACTACAGCAGCATCTTCTGGTGTTGCGGGTTTTAGGACATCTACTCCTGCCTATAGAGCAGGATCAAGGAATGGGGGTACATCAAATGAAATGAGTTTTAAGAAAAATGACAAATAAAAAAAAAACAAAATATTTCCCTCAAGATAAGAAAATGTAACGGTGTTTTTGCAGGTCGTGCGACTTTCCTACATCGAACCAAGTGATATAAAAATATAAAATTTTGTTATGTGCTAGAGCAATACGAGGATACCCCAGACAAGAACCAAACTGCCCTGGAGAGCAGACAGACTTTTAGGAATTGTAAACAATTTTATTACTGCGGCGGCATATTATGTATGTATGGCTTAACCTCATAAAAAATGAATTTAATCACTCAAAGTGGAGTAAACAACGTCTTAAGGTCGCTCTTGAAAAGAACTGAACTAATACCCCGACCTCCCTGTGCTAGTTGTTTCCGACACGGTAGATTGGAAGTCGTCTTTTAGTCGTGCGACCAGCCGGAAAGTCAACACCGGGATAATTTTGGCGCTGATCTTTTCCATCTGATAACTCTCGGCATCGCATAACACTCCCATCCCATCCCATCCCATACAATTTCAAGCCCAATGTACCTGTTGGATGCTGCGGACCTGCGCTTGGTGTAAAAAAGATCATATCGGAAAACAGACCGCATCTCGGATAAAGTGATACACTAAAAGAAATCAATTTGATTAATCCCCCTCATCCTAGGATGGCGCGGTGGATCGAGGCGGATCGACGGCGGCAATTTACTCTTTGGCTATAAAAACAAGTGATGCTGAGCTGAAGTGCAGGCTCTGAAGCGCACAGGTAAAAGCCTCGAAGATGTGATGGGAACAGGTTCAGCGCGGCTTTCACGTCTCTTACTTGTCTCCCTATTATGGGTGCTGCATTTTCGTGCGGTTCGACTTACTTACTATATATGCAAAAGATTGATACGAGCGTGTGGCCACCTGGACCAATTGACCAATCACAGAAGACTACAAGAAGGGAATTAACTTTTTTTTCTTCTTATTTTTTTGTTTTTTGTACCGGACACGGCTGATGCTCTGTAATTTTATTCTACAAGTTTTCCTCATCTGGCTCCTGAGATTTTTTCCCGATTGCTTGAGTTTTTTTTTTATTATTTGTTTTTATGTCTTCTTATCCAGGTCGTTCTTGAAGAGATCTTTTTTGAGATGATTTTATATATTTTTACCTGTTATCTGCCTACAGTTAAGTTGATGATACTCGAAACTCGTTCTTCAGCTTCTTGTTTATCTCATAATTTGAGGTCTCCTCGCTTGGTGGTGATTTTTGTGTTTTTCGTCTACATATGGTCGCTGTTCCTTTTATATGTATAAAGTTGACGTCAACTAGGTTGTTGTTGTTGTTATTATTGTTGTTTTGTTGATTTTTTGAAGGTTTTTTTTTTTCGCCGAAAAGGACTTTAATTTAATTTTGATGTTGAATCCGTTAAGGTGTTCATCGCATTTCAAATATCCAATGAAATCAAGTTTTGCTGCGATGAATTATTTTTTTTTTATTATCGGATCATATTTTTGCATTAAGTAGAGGAGACCCTTTAGGAAATTATTCAAGTGTTGCGCAGGTGACATTTCGACTAATGGAAGTTCTCGATATATTCGGCATTGAGCTTTGATAGCACCTCACATGTCGTATATGTCTAATGACTTTGTTAGTCCAGACATGTATTTTGAGATACTTTTATCTAAATATTTATGGAATAAGTAGCTGCGCATGTGTATAGAAGAAAAGATAACGTCCGGTGACTTGATAACGCATGTGCAAGTAGTTAAATTATGTTAACAACTAACTCAGATATTAAGAAGGAATGTATTTTTGGTTTTAAGAAGATAATGGTACTTGAATAATGTAAATTTAATTGGATACAATAGTTATTTAGATTTTTTTTTTTTTTGTTTTAGAAAATTTAATTAGATTAGTTTTTTTGAGTAATAATGGTTTTGGCTAACTAAATAATGGATGACACTGCTTTTTCTGCAACTGGTAAAATAGTAGAAAAAATATTACAAAGAATAGGTAGCTATTAATAGACAATATTATTGCTCAGTAAACATTTTAGATAGATTTAACGCATTTAGATATACTCTGGAGGGAATTAGATGCAATTCTTGGAAATTCTGATAAATTTAAAAATTGCGAAGCACCGATCGACTTAAGAGAAATAATCCGGCTTTCCATGGGTTTATGATTTTGGTTCGGTTGCATTTTCAGTTTAAGTCTTAGAAAGAGAACTTTTAGTAAAGGAGGACGAAAAACTCTGAAAAGATTTCTGGCAACATTGTTATTTTGAAGAAAATAGAAATAATTAATTTTGAAGAATTTTGAACGAAACAAAAATCAAATAAGTAAAAAACGAGTTTTCAAACAAAACTGAGGCCAAGCCGCATGAAAAAGTAGAAAATAAACTTTTGTTCATACACAGAGGTGGACTCAGATTTTTTGATTGGTACATTTCACTTGAATATTCTTCCTCTTCATGAATCAAATCACTTATTACCTCTGATTGATCATAATGAAATATATCGGTGATTGTCAGCGAATAAAATCTGAGTCCACCTCTGTGTGTGAAGAAAAGTTTATTTTCTACTTTTTCATGTGGCTTGGCTTCAGTTTTGTTTGAAAACACGTTTTTTACTTATTTGTTTTTCTGCCTTTTTCACGTTAACTAAATTGTTATTACGTACTGCATGGAAATAAACAGCGCTTTTAGCTGTATTCCAACTTAATCCCATATAACATGAATTTTCCTGATTTTTCATGTTTTCCACAGACTTTTCCTATTACTATGAATTTTTTTTTTAAATTTACATGAATTTTCCTCGATTTTTCATGCAAGTTTTCATGATTGTTGAAGAGAAAGTATTGATGCCAGTAGGACGGAAAAAAAATGATTCCGCATAGCTTATAAAACTTTTTTGTCGGAAAATTCCGGAAATTTTCGGAAAATTTTCCAGAAAAATTAGAAAATTGTGCATTTTTTCTGAAACAGATTTATCACTAATCATATCGATGAAAATTTGTCCGATGATCTTCCCGCTTTCCGGGTTTTCCACGGAGTTTTCCAGAAAAGCAACTTTATGCAACTCATTTCGCTCTACAAATTTTTCTTAGGTTGCAAAACGCTCAAACACTTCCTTGGTCTGAAAAACTCCGAAAAAGCGTTTTACATGAATTTTCCTCGATTTTTTCTGCAAGTTTTCACCATTGTCAGAGAGAAAGTATTGATGACAGTTGATAGTGAACTTGATCCTGCATAATTTAGAAAACTTTTTTACCGGAAAATTTTCCGGAAAAGTCGGAAAAATCGGAAAACTGCATTTTTTCTGAAACGGATTTATCACTAATCAAATTTGTACCAAATTTTCAAATGATTTTTCCCGATTTTGCGGATTCAATTGTCACACGACATGAACCTGTGTGCCAGCTCGCTCGGAATGGCCTCAAAAAAGGGAAATTGACGAGTTTATTATTTTAATTTTTTATTTTTATGAAAGTAGAAAGGTTGGGTAAAAAGGTAAATAAAAACTGGTGGAATGAAAAGAAGTTCCTTGTGAATTATATTATCGCTGAAAGCTGCCCAAAAAACAACTTTAGTTTTTGTATAAATTATGCTAACATTCGGCTAAAACATATTACTAGGTATACAAATATTTTTATATTTTCAGTTTTATGTTATAATGTTTTTTTCATTTACTAGGGGGTTTGAAACCGGGACCCGGATGAGACGGACGGTTGTTTTTTCTTCTTGTATTTGTAATTTGATTTGGAATCGTTAAAAATAAAAATTCTTAAAATTCTTCAATTCTCCATCATTGACCGATTCTAAAAAAGTGTAGGTTCGATTCCAGTCCGGAATAAATAAAAATTGAATTTACAATTTATTTGTGCGCTTTCATCGTTACTGGTTAATGCCAGCTGAAAGCAACGTGGCTTAGTAGGCTAATTACAAATTGATAAATGCAAGAGGGAAAATCATCTGTCTCGTTAGCTCAGTGGTAAGAGCAGTCGCCCGGCAAGCGGAAGGCCCCGGTTTCAAACCCCGGATGAGACGGTTGTTTTTTCTTCTTGTATTTGTAATTTGATTTGGAATCGTTCAAAATAAAAATTCTTAAAATTCTTCAATTCTCCAATAATAGCTGTGTTCCATTGGGCTGTGTAAAGTACTCACAAGTACTTCTACCTACTCGTGCTGACTAGTTTCGCAAAAATTTTCCGCTAGGTGGATTTGGATGCTAAGCGGTTATTGAAATGTCAGAAAGATGAAATTTGAGAGAAAATGTTTATAAAAAAAAAAACAAATAAAATTATT
Source organism: Dioctria rufipes (assembly GCA_963924295.1). NCBI lineage: Eukaryota > Metazoa > Arthropoda > Insecta > Diptera > Asilidae > Dioctria > Dioctria rufipes. The sequence continues at coordinate 12,968,325 of OZ002742.1, read as the reverse complement.
TAACTCATCCAAAACACCAGAATTATTCAAATAATTTACATATTATCATTATGAAAATAAATACGATAAGAACTTTGAATATAATAAATATCGAACAGACACGGTAGTAGTAGTAGTAGGTAGTAGGTACATACTACTCGAGGAAAGTAGCTCGGATATACATAAGTCCAGTTTTTCATAATTTTATTTTTAGTAGCCTTTAATGAAACTAATTTTGGTAATATAGTTAATAATCCTAACTAATTTCATAACAAATTAGATATAACAGAAACATAACAGAAATGTCTGAAATTGGAGGTTATGTTTTACTGTTGACAACACAAACTTGCGTTCCGTTCGGAAAGTACTCGCGAGTACTTCACACAACCCAATGGAACACAGCTAATATTAAGAATATCTTACATTGTCTAGCTAAACAAATACACCCATATGAATCGATTAGGATTTCTAGGTAATATACTAAAAACACATAATAGATATGAGGTGTAGAGCGTGAGTCACGTGCAAACTTACCCTAGTAACAAGTAAAACTCCTAAATTTTTATATGGCAACACCAAGGTACACGCCCTCTTGAGTTATCGTAAGGATTGAAGGACAAACGGACAGACGGACGGAAATGCAAAAATCAAAATAATTTTTAATATTATGCATAGGTGTCCCATCCATTTTGCTCTACGATCATTATTTCTATGTGTTACAAACGGAATAACAAACTTAGTAGTAAACCCTTCAGATTTCATCTAGGGTATAAAAATGATGTTACGATTTCCGGTACCTGGGACAGAACTCATTATATTCTTTTCTTCAACATAATGAGCTTTTGCATGATCACTCGATGAGCAGTTCCATGAGTTTTTACATCTTCTACTAACTGGTCCTTTCTGTTTACCAATAATGATGTTGATGAACTTACAGCAGAATTTTACAATGTTATGTTTAATTGTTTCAATGATTGTATTCCATTGTCTTGTATCAAGAATGGCTCTTCGTGTCCTTCTTGGTACGATGCTGAGTTTAAACGCTTGCGCAACTTAAGAAATAAGGCTTGGCGAAAGTTTCACCTCTCTCAGTCTAATGATGACTTAACGCAATTTTTGTTTTTGAGGAGCGAATTTCGTAATGCTCTTTTGCATGCCTATGATACGTATCTGTTTAGGATGAGAAATGTAATAAGATCGGATCTTAAGCAATTTTGGCGTTTTGTAAATACCAAAAAGGAATCTAATAATTTTCCTCCTGTGTTAGTATTTAATAATAATTCTAGTCATGATCCGTCTATGATTTCTAATCTCTTTGCTGATTACTTTAGGGAATCATTTTAGCATATGACGCTCAAATAGATTTTGCTTATTTTAATTACTTAACGACGCTTCCTAAAGTTCATATCCCATGCTTCACCATTGATCAGAGATCTGTTGAAGATTCCATGTCCAAGCTGGACTCTGGTTGTTCTGCTGTTCCCAAGCTATGGAAGGGGTCGTTTATTGTCCCAATCTTTAAGTCTGGTAAAAGGGAGCTTGTTACCAACTATCGTCCTATTGTTAAATTGTCTTGTATTCCAAAACTGTTTGAAGCTTCTTTATATGAATTTTTGTATTTTCATTGTAATGATGCTCTTAATGCTCATCAGCATGGTTTTACGAAGGGAAGATCAACAACAACAAACTTGCTCCAGTTTACATCTACCTGTATCGAATCGTTTGAGCGTGGTTGCGAAACTCACTGTATTTACACAGACTTCAGCAAGGCTTTTGACAAGCTTCCTCACTCTGTTTTGTTATTTAAATGAGATCTTTAGATTTACCCATTTGGCTGTTGAACTGGTTATCATCCTACCTTAAGGATCGCAAACTTAGGATTCAGTTCCGTTCTGCTCTGTCTGAAGAAATAACGGGTTACTCCGGTGTTCCACAGGGTAGTCACTTAGGGCCTCTTCTTTTTATATTATTCATAAACGATGTTTCCTATGTAGTTACCAAATCTAATTTGCTAATATACGCAGATGATCTAAATCTATATAAATCTATCGACTCGCATTGCGGCTTTCTCAATTTGCAGGATGACCTGGAAAGACTTGTTGAATGGTGTGAAAAGAGTTCTGTCATTTTAAACGTTGATAAATGTGAGGTAACAATTTTCTTTCGTAAGCAAGCCCTTCGAATGTTATCTAATGCTATGAATGGGTTATTACTTTCAAAAGTTGATAAAATATGTGACTTGAGGGATATTATTTGACTCGAAACTCACCTTTAACTTCCACATAGATCGCATCGTTAATAGGGCAAACTCAATGTTAGGCTTTGTAAAGCGTTCGGAAAAAGAATTAGATGATATCTATATTACTAAAGCTCTTTTTATCCTCTTGTTAGACCCATTTTTGAATATGCCAGTCCTGTCTGGTCTACCTCTTACAAAAATCACTCCGATTGTATTGATAGCATGCAAAGGAGATTCTTACTTTTTGCTCTAAGAGGTATTGAATGGAGGGATAGACTTCATCTTCCTCCTTATAACGAAAGATTAAATTTAATACACCTTCCTACACTTGAGACTCGTAGAAAAATTTGTGATATTAACTTTATATTTCAACTTGTGAAGGGTGACATCGACATGCTTTTGATGCTTCAGAAAATTAATTTCAATTCACGATCTCGACACTTGCGATCTAATGACTTCATTTATTTGTGTTCCCATCGCAACAACTATGGAAACTTTGAGCCTATGGATTGTATGTGCTGTACTTTTTATTTGAATTTTCATTTGATAGGTTTGACCAGTGGATAGAAGGGGATTTTTTCAAAATTTTAAACGATCCTCAGGGTACCTGCCGCACAAGGAAACTATGAAGAACTTTGAAAGAAAATCGTTTTGGCCTATATAATTCACGTTACACAATTCACTTTACAGCACTTAACACAACTTTCTTAAACGAATGCTATTTTCAACTACGCACTACGCGCCAAAAGTAAAAACTTTGTTGTTTTTTTTAATCAATTTCTACAACACACCATTCATCATAATTTCGTGGAAATGCACTGAAAGGCTGATCGGAACGAATCAGAAAACTTCACCCGCTTTCAAAAGCCATTTCCAGATGCAACAGCGCTAATTTACATAAGATTCTCCCGAGTGGGGAAGAAGGAATTCGAAACCGAGGAGCATTTTTTACTAGGGTATCTGAGTCTACTGCGTCAGTATGCGAAAGTTTTTCTTGTAGTGGAAAGTTGTGCTAAGGAGGACTGTGTTTTATTAAGGCAATTAAAATTTGTTTATTAAGTATACAATTAGTGATGACGTGTATTATTTACATATTCAGAATCATTACATTTCCAAACGACTTAATTAACTACTTAAATATGAGTAAAGTATAAAAAATTTGCTTTTTCGTATTTCTTTGAATATTCGGACGTGATAAACTACAAAATACTCAGCACGTCCGGATACCAGAACAATTATGTCTAGTGCTCGGAGATATTTACCAATATCTCATCGCTATTTTTGCGTCGAGCCAAAAGTTTGACATCTACATATCCATAGCCAATAGTTGTCCCTTTTTGTACTTGGTTTCCCTTTCATCGAGTAGCTCTATGCCAGAGAATCCACTTTGCAAGAAAACGCCTTTCATTAAAATATGGCTTTAGGCTGTGAAATGGGAAGGAGCATTAATAGCTGTCAGCTAAATTTTCGAAACATAAGTGATCACATGCACGGCACCACTCTCACTCAAACTGATTTTGTCAGGTTTTGTGAATGGGATCGTAATTAAGTAAAACTAATTTACAGACTTAAGTTATGATGTCAGCAGATCCTGGAGTATGTTCCGCCGGGGTTACTGATATGTAAAACCAATCTCAAAGCATGTCAGATATAAGATAAAAATCATATTACAATTCGTGAAGCAGCATGCAAGTATGATATACCAAAATCCACCCTTCATGATAGGTTAATAAGCGGCAAAGTTCCAAAGCAAGTGACTAGAAAGGGTCCGAATCAATATTTTTCTGTAGAATAAGAAAAAAACAAATTGGTGCATTGAATTATGCAAATGTGGGCTTCCGTTAAAAGTACCGAAAATAATAAAGGACCGAAAAACGCCATTTAAAAACAGCCGACCAAGACGGACTTGATTAAATGCATTCTTTAGAAGAAATCCGATTCTTAGAAGAAGGGAGAAAAGGAAGAGCTGGAGCTACCGAAGTACAAATTAAAGAATGGCTTGAAGAGTTTTCCAATTATCTTAAATTACTCGATTAGGAAGATATGCTGAATGATCCGACCAGGATTTTAAATGGTGACGAAAGCAGTTTTAGTCTATGTCTGTTTTCGGTAGATGGAAAACTTCTTCTTCCAATGGTTGTTTTTTCCATTTACAGTCCACTCATGGATATTATCAACAATATGTCAACCAACTCGTTTTTAGGACGCACTGAAAGTGGATGGATAAGGTTAGAAACCTTCTTTGAATATGGGTCTAATGGTGTTCATGAATGGCTGCACCAGGAAACACCAGTAGCGTTATTTGTTGATGGACATAAATCATTAACTCCAAATTAATGAAGTCATCAACGATCGCCACGGAACATTTGAACTGTAGCCTTAACAATTTTGGTGAGTCCAAAATAGTTTCGCTAGATATTTCGATGGACTTTGATAGAGTTTATCACCCTGCCCATTTAACCAAACTTAAAGCACTTGGTATCTTCCCTCTTATTCTACTATGGATTGAAAGTTTTTTTTATCCAATCAGCAAATACGGCTTGTATTGGATGATGTTACATCTGAACCTCATCATATAAACGCCGGTGTACCCCAGGACTCTATTTTCTCTCCATCTATATCTTCTTAATTTTCGTTAATGATCTGCTTTCAATCTAATCCATACTTTTGATGATGACAGTACCTTTGATTTCTTTTACTCTTGTGACACTCTTCCGGACTCCACCTTTGACAATAGAGAATACCTAATTAGATCATTGAATACCGACCTTGATAATATCTAAGGCCCAAAGCTATCTCATTTCCTTAAAAAACCTCTTAATTTTCCCGTTTATTTTGATGGGGCACTGATTTCCAATACACCGTCTTTATGCATTCTTTGCATTTATATTTCCACTAAGTTATGCTGGACAGATTGCATCCTCTCTGTTGCCAAAAAAGCATCGAAATGTCTTAGATTTCTGAAAAGATGTATGAAATATTTCAGCCCGTCAAAACTAGCGCTCCTCTTAAAAGTCCTACATCAGACCTAGAATGATATACATTTCCCATATATGGGTCGGCGCTGGTTGTACAACCTTAGCTTCACTAGATGTTGTCCTTTATCGCGAATGTGATGTGAATGATGATGTGAATGTTCTGATCTGATGTTCTGATCCCCCTCACACAGCAAACTGCCCCTTGCCAGTGTTTGGCAAAATGTAATCTCATTAATGATTAACAATTACAATTAACCATGTAATCTGTAATCATATTACTTTGTAACAGATTACTAATGTAATCCATTTCCATAATTACATAATGTAATCGATTAACGTGTAATGTGATTACAAGTTAATCTGATTACACATTAATCGATTACAAGTTAATCCCACTACATGTTAATCTAATTAATGTGATTACATTTAAGACATTTAAGATATTTGTATTCTAATTCTTCATTAAACTCCCTAAAACTAATTTCGTACGAGAACAATACTATTTTCTTTCAATTCATTTCATTATATAATTAATTACTTTTAAGTAATCTACAAAGTAATCTGTTACAATGTAATTAGATTACAAAATAATCTAATTATATTGTAACAGATTACACATTTGATAGATTACATATTCTCTCATAAGTAATCTCATTGATATGTAATCGAATACAATTTAATTAGATTACTTTGTACTTTGACTAAACTGTAATGGAATTATTAATTAAATTACACCCAACACTGCCCTTCAAATTACTTTCGGCCGTACAGTAGAATTCCGAACTGTGAGAATGTGGAACAGCTTACCATCTTCTATCTTTTCTCCAAGATACAATCTGCAATAGTTTAAGGGCGACATTCATCAGCACCTCCGCCACTCTCCTCATATCCCCTAATCCACTGCCTATCTCCTTTCTACCATGCTGTGCTTTGCATCATAGGGTGTCTCCTGATATTGGTTTATTAATATAAAAAAAAAAATGCATACACTATTTGCTACGAAATTTGGCTTAATCTAATCACAAAAAAAAAAATAATTTTGCAACATTGACTACAAAAGTAACTGAAAAAAAGCGGCACCTTTTCGAAATTCTTACCTCAGACTTACATAATAGACTTCTATCACAGCTTTAGAAACAAAAGGCGGCCCACAATAATTATATCGTTAATTCACAAAACTGTTTCGCTATTATTTCACTTTTGCGATCTTTTATGACTTTAAATCATTTGATATGAATATTTACAATGGAGACTTTCCTTTTTCTGTCACTACGTCACATAAAAATGTTTCTATAGTTTTTTTCTTTCTTAACAGTTTTTAAAACAAATGTGTTAAAAATTGTAAGTTAATTCTTATTTTTTTGCATAAAATAACCGTAAATTTAGTAGATTACTTAAAAAACAGTTCCAGCTTTCTGTATACATACAACTAAATTGAATAACAATTTCCATTTTAAAGAAAAAGCCTAAAACAAAGAAGACTAATAAAATGGCCACCGCCTCACCTTTCTTTTGACAATTTTACGTATAAATTGGACATAAATTCTGTATAAAGATAAAGTTGACAATGACAACCATAGAGTTATAATTAAAAGCGAGTTAGAAATAAAAAACCAGGTGTGTTTAAGATCATTGTTTGCTTCCGTTTTGTTTGGTCGTATATGAGGAACATATCCAGTGGCACATAAACTCTAATCAAGTAAGGAAAAATAGTGGCAGGAAAAATTTGGGGAAGAGTTGAAAATTCTTAAAGACTTTGACAATTCCAATAACATAATATTTTCTAGACGTCGTGTCGTATCACTCGGGTTGGATAAGAATGGAAACATAAGATGGTTTCTGCATTCTATCCATCTTTTTAAAATTCACTAAGAAACAATTCAATGTAATTTTCTGTATGGCATATGTAGTTTTTCCGAAAATGAGGAAAATTCTGTAATCTCTATAAATCCCCTCCAGTGTACCATTTTTGGAACATTCTTGTAATCCAGATCAAATACTACCCAAACAGGTTTCGGGTATTACTTTTCTATTTGCTAAGCATAAGTTGCCCTTACCTTATAACCACATTGAAAAAAACTTTGTATGACTCAGTTCTCTGTGAGTTGGTGATTGTTTGTACTTTACACTATTTAAGATAGATTTCAGAACGATTATAAAACTAAAACCAAAAATTCTGGTATTTATTACTGAGTACCATTCCGTAACAACAAGTTAGTTTTAAGCTAAACACAAAGTAAATATGGAGTTAATCAAGAGTAAAAATATGACTATTTTAATATTGACAACAACTTATAAATAACAAAAATATTATTATAACGAAAATACAATGAAACTTGATTACAACTTGTTAGTTAACGCAACGTTACTTGTAAGTTAGTTTTACTTAACCAACTGATTAATTAGTTAAATAAGCATTGTTGCAAATTTAGTTTTCTACAGGCTTTGATAAGTTTCGTTTTGTGTTAATTTGTAAAAAAAAAAAAGTCGAAAAGGGTTTCATGCATACTATGTACATCAGCACAGTATATTGTATTAGAGAAAAGAGCTACTTGGATGAATGGATTGAGAGAGAGATTGGGGCCCCTAGTGGTCGCTGGAACGTAGGCTAGAGCAATTCCCATTGTTCACTCTCCAGACTTATGCGCAATTACATACAAGATCTTACAAAAATTAGCACTAGCCCCCAACCTGGCTTCATGCAGCTCGTCCAGGAAGTGTGAGCCAAGGAATCTTTACCGCTTTCCTGAAAGTGCCAGACAGTGGATGAAAAAGTGAGTCACTGTTTTCGATTCCTCTCCTGCATGTAAAATCATCAAAAAGTTTCATCCTGTAAAGGTGAACCTTGAGAAAAGAGTGCCCGGTGAAAATTGGCACTAGAGCTCTCTCTCAGGTTTGGCATGTTTAGTCCCAAGATCTTATTCGTTAGGTTTGGGTTAGGTTTACCCCACAGTTCCTTTGTTGTTCTACGCCAAACTAACTACTCAAAAACTACTTACATAATACTACGCTCTCAGATAATAAATTAAAAAGAGTAAAACCTGTAAAAAGTAAATTTGTTACTTTTTTATAGCTTAGAAAAATCAATCTAGTTTCATATAGCTATGCTATTTCTCTGTAACTTTGTAGTTAAATTTGATTTTTGCACATTAAGTGCCGTAAACACCAACGAGGATAATCCTATTTCCTGTGTAAAGATTATTCCTATAGTATAGTTTACACAAGCGAAGTTACTGTCACAAGTAACCTCGATTTCAGTCCCTCACCTACTCTTGACATACCCACCAGTTTACTTGCGCCATTACGAAAACAAGTTCCACTGATTTCAGCTTTTTAGCAAAGTGGAACCTGAGAAATAGTCAAATTAAGTGTAATTTTCTGCAATTGGTGCACGTTTTGATGTGTGTAGTCATTTATAATATCATCTGGCGGGGAACTTGTGAAATGTGAAGATATTGATTTTTGAGAGAAAACGTTTTCAAGTGAAAAATTACAAATTGAAAATTAATTGTGCAGCAATGTAATTAAGGGCAATTTCGGAGGAAAAATTCTACGAAAAAGGAAAGTGTGAGTATGTTGCTGGCATATTGATTGCTAGGGAACAATATTTTTGCTTACGTAATTATCTTTAAAATTTACGAAATTTCTTACTGAAAAATAAAAAGCACTCCTTTGTATAAAAACGCAAAAACAAACGTGTTGACATTTTACAAGTTCCACACCAGCTGATATTATTAAAGACTACTTAAATAAAAAAATGTACTAGTTGCAGAAAATGTACTCAATTTGATTATTTCCCAGGTTCCACTTCGGTAAAAAGTTGAAGTGAGTGGAACTGATTTTCGTACTGGCCCAAGTCAACTGGTGGGTATGTCAAGAGGAGGTGTACGACTGAAAATGAGGTTACTTGGGACAGTAACTTCGCTTGTGTAAACTATACTTTTCCGAGAATAATCCTGCTTGCTTTCGTGTAAAACAATGAGTTTTTTGCTTATGTGGCATTACTTTTGGTTATTTCCGATTAATTTAATTTTCAGTTTTCTTTTTTACATAATATTAAAAAAATGTTTAAGTATAGAAAGAATTTAAGATCTGTGCATTTAACCGAAATATCTTTGCCACGGAAACTTGCTATTCTTTGCTGTCTGCTGTCATTGTCACTTAAATTCAAATTTTGCTCATCCCTCACCTATTCGGAATAATTTTCGAATAGAAATTGTAAAACCTGTCGTTTCTGTAAGAAAAACGATGATAAGTCCTCTTTAACTGTGAAGCTCTTGGCCGTATAATTCTAAAGCATCTAGATAAGTCTTTCCCATTGACAGAGGATGTTGCAAAGATGACTGAGAAAGGTTTTGTAAAAAATTTCAAGTTTGAATGGGAGCCCTAGAGCACTTACAGGCATCTTACAGGTCGTAATGACTAGATGACAGACGATATCTCTGTCTTTGTCCGCCATTTAATAATAATAATAAGAACTCTCATGCAACATCTTGGCAGAAGTCAATCAGTGGTTTTAAAATATTATTCATGTTTTTCCAAGTATAATTTAGTGCAAGATCTTTCTTTAGAATTTTATTCAGAGAGCCTATATCATCTTTAAAATATTAAGTATAATTGACTCAATTCCTTGCCTGGCTAGTGGCTTCTAGTTAATTTATAAAAAAAAAATGTTTTCTACAATTTGTATGCACTATTAACAATGTCGCTTAGTAGCTAGAAACGCAGAGGAAGAAATTCTTTAGATGAAAGTTCTTTGAATGACTGCCCTAATGGCTACTTATTTAATTGCCAATTATATACTCATCTCAGATTTTCAAACTTTCTTACCCTATGTCGTTTTTATACCCTAGAGCAAATCTATAGGGCATACGAAGCTTGCGTTTGGTCATTCCACAGAAAATCAACCATCTCCAATTTTGATAAGATGGGATGGTTTTATTTTTAGTAGGATTTTGCGAAAATATTTTTTGTGTTCGTCCCATTTTGAAGGAGATATGGTATTTTGAAATTTTAAAAAAGTAACAAATTTTTCTTGGTATGTGTAAATTCAAAAATTTTTCTCTCAGAATGTACATATCGCAAGCCCATGAAATAAACGCTATGATATTTTTTTTTTTAAATCTAACTTTTTTTTTCTTTAATAGCAAAAGTATAATATTTTCTCGTAATCACCGACATATTGCCAAATTTACGGAAAATCTACTAAAAGCAATTGTTTTCTAGAAATTAGCACGTCTGCGAAAACTCGGATTATAGAGTTCTTAATTGTAGATTTTGTTTGTTGTAGATTACTGAGAAATTCGGTTTATAGCGAACACACAGTTTTTTTTTTTCTTTTTTGAAACAGAAAAAAATTTGTAATATTTACCCCATTTAAGGAAAAACTACTTACCATAAAGGAAAATTCATTGAGTATTTTTTGCACAGAATTTGACATGCCCATTTATTTTTTTTTTTATAGTAATTGTCAATGTTGCATATGGCTTTATTTTTTATATACAGGTTGGTTCTAAATATATTTGTATATTGGAAAATCTTCAGGGATTGATTCTTGAAATAATTTCTATCAGAAAATTGCATGACACGGAATAGACCAACTCTAATAGTTTCAGGGTGCAATCTGAACAAAGTCTTAAGTGCCTGAGAACTCATTGACGTGGAGAGCTCAAGTTTTGTACTCTATGATTTTATAAAACTCGCAAATACAAGTTCAAAAATGGACTAAATAGGGCAACCGTTTTTTGGTATTGTGTCATACAAAACTTTGGTTTTTCACTATATATTTGGACACTACCTGAGAACACGTCACGTAGAGAGCTGAACTTTTGTACATAGCATTTTCATAAAATTTGCAAATACAAGTTCAAAAATAGATCAAATCGGGCTACCATTCTTTGGTGTTTCCACTATACAGAATTTTGGATTTTTAACTTTATTTAACTATTATTTTCATCTAGAATATAACATTACTGATCTTAGACCAATTGTAACTTTTTCGCTTGTTTTTAATGGAAATTAATATTTTCACTTATATTTAAAATCGCCATGTATGAAAACATAACCCTCCTGGCCCTACCGTCATCAAGAGTCGCTACGACATCATTGAGAAGAATCAATATCTTATTGCTGACATTAAAATGAACATTTCTAGGGAATTTTTAACTCTTCCCGAAAATTTTCTGCTATATTTCTAAAAATAGGCTTTTTAGGCTTTGTGTAGAGATATCAAAATGCTCCCATTCGTCGTAAAATCCGACTTTTGTGAGAATGCATAAAAATCATATTCCCCCGTATTTATTAAAGCATGAAGCAGAATTTTTCAATTTGGTCATGCCGTACCTTTGTGAATACATTTAAAAGCTTTTTTTTTTATCAGCTCCCAGTAGGATTAATCATTGTTTCATGCATGTATCTCTAAAATCTATACACATTCAGAATTTCATCTGTTTGGCTAATATAAAAATGGCAGTGAAATGAAAATCTCTGGGATAAATGTTGATATACACATACATATGCAGATGAGTGGAATAAATCTTTCGCAAAATCTCATTAATTAAACAGAATTTGTCTATCTGTACGTATATATGTATAATATTGAATCATATCCTTTATAATATATAGAGACACGATCTGGAGCAATTTTGAATGAATAACAAATACTAAAATTTAATTTTCCTAAATATACATATATAATTGTATCTATGTTTGTATGTTTGTATTATGTAGGTAGATATTGTAGAATATTATGAATATTCCAATATCAAAACTTATCATCCAACAAAAGGAAAGATATAAACTGGGTCACCGTGACTGAGAGTAATTTGTTATACGACCCAAATACAACTGGTCAAAGACAACATGGAAAATAGTTTTTTTTTCCTTTTTTTTTTGTTCTTCTGACAGAAACAACTTTATTAAGAGGATTTGCTTGCCTTTAAAATTGTCCTATTAAATTTTCGTCCTCCATGACTTAATCCCTTTTTTAATATGATTTCAGCAGCATAACGTAAATTTTGTCCACGGCTATCAGAATGACTCTGAAAATATGTCAGAGTATGCGCCTCGGGTGCTTCGTATGCATGTGCAATAACTATTATACTGTATAGTGTCTCCCTCTAGAATCTAGATAGAGGGCTAGCATAATAATGAAAAAGGAAAACTTACAAAGCCCCCCCATATATATATACATATAGAGGCGCATAGAGTCAGAGTTGAAATAAATTTTGAATGTGATTTTATTAATAATTCCATCATGGATGATTTTATAGTACACGACATTGTACCTACTATAACTCTTGTATGACTCAGCCTAGAAAAAGATGGAGATCGAAATATAAGATGGAAGAGGGTGAAAATGTGAGTGGCCCCTTAATTCGTGCTGGCAAGCTAGAAGTTTTTCTTTCTAGCAGCATATGCATATGTATAGGTAGTCATTGAGTATGTCCTGAAGACATGAGCGACCCTCCTGTATGATGACAATGAGATTCCCCAATTGTTGGAACCTTTTTTTCTTTTTAGTTTTTTTTTTCCTTTCATTTGCTTCTTCTGTAGAGAACTAACTCTCTTTAGATATGTGCTTTCGGCCCCGGAAATTCACTTTGAAAAAGGGGTCGTTTGCCTACTGACGACCGACGGGTTGATTTTGATTGGGAGCATATTTCTACTAATTAGAGTTATGCGCCTTTTATATTCTACACTAATACTTGAGATACATTTAAGCCGTAGTTTTTTTTTTATATATATATGTAGTTATGTATCTACATTAAATTCTATGTAGATATGTACTTTCATACTTAAAATGCAGGGGCGGCAGAATGACTCATGCATTGACGCCAATTTCATTAGGAATTTTGAATCATTGATGCATAGAAAAAAATTGTTCTCTCTGTAACTATAAAATAGCTGTGGGGAATTCCCTTTTATGTGATTGATGATAAAGAGAAATGTGGGCGGAGGGCGATGACAGCAATTTTATTTATTAGTACTGCTATACAAGATGTCTAACAAGGCTATCATTCAAATATATATGTAAGCAAATAAGATGGGAGGGACAAACTTCTGGAATATATTTCATTGATTAATTCTACATTTATAGTTTATATCCTGGATGAATTATCTTATATCTGTGATGTGCCTACATATGTAGATGTCTGGAATGATCTTAGAAAACTTTTGTCAAACTTGATAAAATACAAGAATATGAAGCATAGAAATCAAGTACATTGTGAGACAGTTTGAAGAATATAATATGTGTAGCTGTCAAACACATGAGTTCAGTTGTATAACAGAAGGCGCATCAACTATGTATAAAGTGTGTAATTTTATTCATTGAGCATATATATGAGTTTTCAAAACAGATTTTCATTAAAATTTTAAATTTATACCATGTACATAAATTGTTTAATGTCAGCTTTAATTATTTATACCGATGGGTAGTGATCATTGTATAAAACATGGGTGCTAACATTTATAAAATCTTTAAAGTTTTCTTGATAAATCTAATCATGAAAATTTTGTTGTAATGCGGTTTGACTACAATTCCGTCCAAGTTACTTACTTCCTGCACATAATCCCCATACCATTGAGGGATTGGTCATACAGCTGAAACACTAGTTCACTTCATCTGTTTCATATTTCATACCAATTCCATATAATTCCAGTTAATTTACTTTAGTTGTTTTGGTTCTCTAGCAAATGTTTCTGGGTTTACCTGTTTAGGACCTGCTTTCATCATTATCTAGCTCCTATAATTCATTGATGAACATGAGATGGAGGCATTTTCTCTCCTCCAGCTAACTCTTACCTGATGCAAAAACAAATTAGGACTCTAAGAAAGGTTCTGCAAGGAATGCAAACGATTGTATCAATCTAATTCACTAACAGAATTGGTCTAATGGAAAAAATGGATGTCATATTTATAAATATTCTGTTCGTAGTAATCTGACAAGCAACGCATTAAAAATTATTGGAAAGATATATAGATCCATGTAAATTACAGATGGACCACTTTAAATGAGCCTACTACATTCAAATTACAACTGTATTCGACAGCAAATGGTAAAAGAACATCCACTAAACATCCATCCAAAAATGTGGTATTGATGCTAATACTCTCATGCTAGCGGGAATTAGGAAAATATTTGCACAGTATCAACTGAAAGTCTTATGTTTCAGTGTGTGTGTGTGTGGTCAATTGATGTAGATGAAATCAATCAGGTCCAGAAAAACCTGGTAATAGGATAGGCTTAGAACATTGTCAGGGGAATATTCGAAGAAACCATATCTAACCTTCTAGAGGACTGAGATAAGGAAAGCCATAGAAATAGAGATAGATAGAGAGGGAGAGAGTTTGAGAGGGAAAGACAGAGAGAGAGAGAGAAGGGAGAGAGAGAGGGAAGGTGAGAGAGAGACACATACATATGCACACGCATACCAATATAACCGTTAAATGAGGATTTTTTCTTGGAAAAACATAGGTGTTCATTTCAACCCATTTTAGGCCCAACACCAACAGACTTGAGAGATGTTTTAAACGATGCATTATGACACTCTGCACATATTTTATTAACAACGTTTATTTCTTAAGCGGGGGAAGGCTGGGGTGGGTCAAAGTTTGATCTAGTATATTTTGAAAAATCTAATGTAACAGACTTATTTTGTCTAATTAGTTAGAGTAGGCACATATTTAAGAGTCACTTTTGCTTCAGTTGTAACTATAATAAATTGAATATCTTAGGTCCTGAGAAGAGGTTTGACTACCCACACCTCTATACTCGGCGGGTTAAATATCCAACCCCGTACTAATTTTTTCGTATTTCCCTGTTTTTTATACGATCGTAGGTAGGTACTAGATTTTTTCCACCTTAGGTCGGCTTTATCTCGGTAGCGTTATGTCCGATCGGGAAACTGTTCGCCTCAGCTAACTATCAGCTACAATTTATAGAAGAAAACTTTTCTCTGGATGCTTTTAGGGTGCGGGTAAGAGTCCCTGGTGGAAGACGGTGGTTCCAATACGGCATGTTGCATATCAATTTAAAGGTCTCGGGGAGTATTATCAGGTGGTGTACTTTTTTCGCAATTAAGAAAACTTTCTCGGGACTTTTTTGCCGTCGAAAATCCATTGTTATACACTTGGGTCACATACACCCCAGTTACTATATTTCGCATATAGTTTTGCAATTATTTCTTTCATGGCCACTAGTGTTTTGTTATAAATATTTTTTGATAGGAAGTCATTTTGCATGACTAACCAATTCCTCGCAATTACGAGATGTAGAAAAGTCCACTCTTTCATCCAAGAAAGTTGCTCAAGATAGCGCATCCGATCACCAATAATGCTTACCTCCGCTTAGGTAACACTGTATTACAGCGAAAATATACTTTTGACGGGACATAGTGCAGGTTGTAGGTCTAGTGAAATTAAAAGTAGTGACATACTAGAAATTTCTCAATCATACACCCTCAAAATCTCATTTTAGACCAAAAAATCGTAATCCGTTAGGTCCGTGTATATTATAATTTCTAATTCCGCCATTTTTTATTCGATGTTGATTTTTTTGGTGGTACATAAAAGAAGAGAGATTGGCCTTTCTAACAATATATTCCTTATTTCGTTGCGATGAAAAGTCACGAATTTACAGTTGAAAGCATTTCGAAATTTACCATATTTTACAGATTTTTTGAAATTTGATAATGACATTAACAAATGGCGGAGTTATAAATTATAATCTACATGGACCTAACGGATAACGGGTTTCTACTATGTCACTACTTTTAGTTTCACTAGACCTACAACCTACACTATGTCTCGTCAAAAGTATATCGAGTTTATCTTCTTTTTTTTAAATACACTGTGTTAAAAAAAAAACGTAAACATTGTCATGTCTGTTGATGTCGGGCCAAAAGTTGTATGATAAGTGGGCATTCCTTTTTTCTAATAATCCATTTAAGGAAGGGAGTCAAAGAGCCAAGTTTAAAATCATTCAAAACTTTTGTACGTTAAGGCAAAAGGCCAAATACACTGAATACATTGTGCATATCATATGCATACAGGGTGATCGGAAAGTTTAGCAATTTATTTAAGGATTTCATACTTGGTGTCGATATGGGGGGTAGGAGGGGTGAAGTAATATGAGTATTTTGGCGGTACTTTTAATTTTGTGTTTTTTGGGTGCTTTTTCCATATGAGCACCTTTCTACTTTATTAGTATACACCTTATAAAAATAGTTTGTATATCAAATGATCTAAGCTTTCCAAAATATGTTCAGCTCTGCTTCCTGTATTGCCGAGAATTATCGGACGACAAAGTCAAAAATTTGAAAACATTTTTTTTTACAAAACTTGTGACATTTTTATAAGCTCTGCACATATATCTACTACCTATGTACAGGGTAGGCCAAAAGTCACCATGGGGTTTAAAAATAACTAACTTTTTCGTTTGTAGATTGCTATACACCCTGTTGACCGTTTCTCTTCATTCCTTTTTTACATGATAGCCAACTGTCTGTTCTTCATAGGTAAGCATGTTTCCCCACCCCACCTTACCCCTCCTTTTTTTCATCCTACCATATGTTACCAATTTAATTTTTAAACCCCATGGTGACTTTTGGCCCACCCTGTACATGCAATAATTAGTTTTTAAGATAAATCTGTTTTTTTTTAATTGAAAATTTCAGTTCTTTAAGAAAGCTTTTCAAGTAAATTTTGAAAATTCTTTATTATTTTTTCTAATACCAAGACAAAAAAAAATTAATCATTGCTGATATCTAAATAACAATAATTAGAAAAACTGCTGGATTTTCTTCTATATTTGCTTGAACACATGCCCGAGTTTAAAGAAGTATGGATTGCCTTATACTTAGTTGATGAAAGCTCTGCCGAATTTATTGTATTTTTTCACCTGGATCTTCAATGTTTATTTCCTCGTATACTAAATATTCTTAATGTAATCCAAGGAATAAAAATTAATGGGTGTTAGGTAAAGAAACCAAAGAATTGGACCACCGACCGCAACCAATCCATTTTTTTTGAAAATTTTGATTCAACCAACCTCGCACTTGACCTTTTATACGAAGGTGTATCATCCTAGTAATCCAACAGAAGGACAGGCTAGGCAACTTCAAATATTTTTCTGGAGTCCCTTTATTTCTATAGGCTAAATTAAATGACCTTCCATGATTCCTGCCTCTTTATTAATTTTCATATGCCCATATGTAAGCATATTATGAATACTGCTTACTCTGTTTCTGATGATGAAAATATTTGAAGGGCTTCACGAGGTAATCAAGTCTAAGTAAAAAATTTCATTCGAGAATCAAAATTCTTTTCAAGTAAAGCGTACACTTTTTATTATGGTATCGATGGAGTTGGTTCCAATGAAGTCTTTCCACATACTTTAAATAATCAAAATAATATTTTATTTAAAATTCTTACAAAGTTTTTAACAGGTGTTTTACAATTGCTGGGGGCATATTTATCATTCTCACAGTTTCCCTATTGCTGATCTCTATACTACTACTACTTCTACTAGTAATGCGATAAAAGTGAAAATTCACAAAACCTCTCTTAAATACTAATCCTGATCCAATAAAGATTTAAATATTTTTCGGAAAGCTTAGATAATTTACTATAATAAAACTGTAGCAGACTATTAGTGAAACATGTACTCGTAAACACAACCCCCTCTACAGACAAAATGATGCATCCTACCCATCCTTATCAGCATATTTTGGGACATAATAACTATTGTTTTCAAATCCTTAAATATAGTTGTAAGATTTTTCAAACACCGTATATAGTACTGAAAGTAAAAGTTATCTGTTCATCGGTTTGGAAAGTATCTTCCAAATATTTTATCAGATTTTCCTGTCTGTAATGCGCTTCCAGTCCAATGTAAAGTGACCATCCAAATGTCAATGTTTTTTATACATAAATCTTAAAGAATCTCAAGATAACTATAATTATGCATATGTTACATGAATGGCAACATTCATACATATGTAGATATGTCCACAAACTGATAATACTGGAAAACTTTTTCGACCTCAGTTCCAAAATGTTTATAATATTCTTGGAAATATACTCTTAATCCATGGCTAAGTATATTGATTCAACCTTTCTCTCCACATATACTTGTAGGATTGTTATGCTGTCTATTGATCGACAATCCTTTTCCATAATCATTTCTATTTCAAATTTAAACGTTGCTATTTACATAAAGTCAATATAGAAAAATGTGGAGATTCTATGGGGAGATTTTGTTGGAGTTGTCCATAGAAATCTCCATCTGCCTTCTTGCCACATGCCTTCAGTTTGAATTTTTATTCATGGTTGTCCCAACAGAATACATTCAAGGAAGAAATTTTTTTGTGTTTTTGTTTCTTGTTTTTAGTTTCTTGTGTTGTTAAGCATTCACAGACAATAAATTCGTTCCTTAAGGGACACGGAATTTGTACTGCTGTCACATTATCTAAACCGTAGTTCTGCTTTATTCTTGTCGTTTCCGTTTTCTTATTGGTGATAGTATAGTAGTAGTACACAGTCTAAAGATGGAAGCGAAATAAAGAATCAAGCCATTCCCTTTGGTGTACCAAGAATTGTAAATATTTGATGATATGCAATACAATTCGAAGCAACAATTTTGTTTTCCTTAATTTAAATGTGAATCGAAAGGACTTATGTATGTGGTACTACATATGGAAAAAAAAAGGACTCAATTGCAAGATATGCAATGGGGATGTAAAAGATTTTTTGTTTTACGGATTTTTGTGATTTTAAACATAACATCATTGTCAAACATAATAATTTACCACTTCATAAGTTTCGTTAGTTGGATAAGCTCTAGTTTCTCTAGCGGAAGACAAAGTCAAATTTAGATCCGAGTTAGGATCACTGTATAGCGTACACCAAAGTGTCTGTTTATAGATTTTTTTCCCAATCGCACAAACTTACAGCAATTCACAGCAATTCAATTATACATTTTCCACAGATAATTGTTTAAGCTTTTACTTGAATTTGATTTAATTATATCCCCCCCCTGCCGCCCCTCTATAAATACTTCCCTTCAAAGACGAATTATTTGAGACTTCCCTGCTGATTTTTTTAAATTGAACTATCTCGAAAATTTTTATTGTTATTTTTCATTTTCCTCATTTTATTTTATTTATTTATTTATTTGTTTGTAACAAGCAACTTAGGCTGGTTCGGCCCATTATGTATAAAAATACTGTTACTTGAGTAAATAATAGGAAAAACTTAACTTAACTCAACTAGGTAATTATTAAAACTCTAATTATGCTGACGAAATACATATCGAATTCCATCCCCTGCTATCCATAATGACTATTCGAGAAAAAAAAAACTTATACAGAAATGCGAACTGAGGCTGCAGGTGCACTAAACACTACCTAAACTATCACGCCGAGGAGTGCGAGGTAAGCGCATCATTGTCCAAAGTAGATAATCCGAATAAGATATAAATTAGATAAGATAAAAATTAGATGAACAGGTATTTAGCCTAACGAAAAGCTAGATCAATGTGACCTGTTAAGACTTCCAATTAAGAGATATCGAGAAAATCAAGATGGCACAATTTAAATGGCATTAAACCAACTAAGCTAAAAATGAGCAAGATTCAATAGGTTCCAAATAGGGATAATACGAACAAAGAAAGAATTTTTCAGAACATTTAGTGCATGGTGGGGAATAACTAGATTAAGCGAAAAACGTTGGTCCCCACTCTAATCTGGAAAATAAATATTGTGGTGTATGAGTGCGCATTAATATAAACAAAAAGGTGAGCCTTCGGATAACAAGATACCTGTCGAAGATGGTATTAAGAAAATCCACTGTGTAACCACGCAAATTATGCATCCGCCCTCAAAGACTGTACATATACCTAGTAACTGAATTAAAGTAAGTCTAAAATCTGTCAATATTACCTGCGGAAGTTCCAGTACATATTTCCGCACTATTTATGAAGTGGGAGAATGTCAACGCATGGGCCAGCTTCTTCTATATAAACGTCGGCAGATACATATTAATATTGTACAGTTGCGAAGATCAGAACCAACCCAGTCGATTAAAGTATTTATATGAGCTGATAAGAATAGGGTCTCCTCTAGAATGAAACCAAGGCTGGACACTCTTTTACAAAAAGATATGATAACCCCATTAAGGAGGATAGAATCAAGGAGGTTCTGCAAAATGTGGATGGCAGGAAACCTCACTGCATCCGGGAAATCATTTATAAACAAAGTAAATAAGAGTGGGCACAGAATGGATCCCTGTGGAACACCTTTGTAAAGATCGACAAGATCTGATTCACGATTCCCTAAAATGCACATTCAAGTTTATGACAAATGATAGAATGATACAAACTATCGAATGTTTAGCCTTACCGTCTCAGTAATGCTCAAGATAGCACTCGGCGAACTTTAATCTTTGGGAACCCAGATTACTTGGAGTACGAGTATATAAGATTAAGAACAGCACGTCGAATTATCTCGTTCTTAATTAGAAAGCTTAAAAAGTACAGGTAAAATAGTTATAGGCCTGAAGTCCGAGGGAAATGAAAATGGAAATTATCTTACCTGACTTCCAAATGGTAGGCAAGGTTGAATTGGTAATGGTGGTATTAAAGAGATGGATAATATAGCTAAGCAAAGCAGGAAAAACTAGCTATTGAAATTGTAAAGGGATGCCATCAACAGCATTTGATGTAATACATCTAAAGGCTTGGCTATATTATTAAATATTTGCGTTGATTCCTGTCGATTAAGTAACCTACTAGTCTTCCATTCTTCCATACACAGTGGCTTTAGTTTTTCCTTGATAGCCTTTGCTTGTTGTAAGCAGAGCAGGCGCAGAGTTAGTAAACCTTTTAAGCAGTTCGGTTTAAAAATTTTAGAAATTTGAAAATATATTTAAGAAAAGCTTAGACTTTATTTGTAACGGGTTCGAATACTAGTAGTTTTTTTTATTAAAAAAAAACGCACACACACACACAACACAACACACACACACACACACACACACACACACACACACACACACACACAAAACGTAAGACTTTTTTATCAACTTAAGAGAGAATCCCATTCTAAGACCGAGCAACTTTTAAGAAAAGAGCAAATTTTTCTATTTTTGCTTTGTTTATGGCAAGATTTTTTCTTTGATGCACCATGAACTTCTTCTCCGCCCCCTCCTCACTCACCCTAGCCTTGTACCGCATGACTCTGAATTTGCCCATAATCCAACTGGATAACAGCCTTTGTTTTGGTTAGATTTGGTATGAAACATGACTCATAGGTGGACAATTTCTCGTCCATAGTATAGACTAAAATTTACCGAAAATAATTTCAATGAATTTGCAAAATGCATTAAAAATGCAGAAAAAATCGAACTTTTCAACTCAGCGATCAGGGAGGGTTCATCAGTTGGGCTATCTTTGATTGCCTACCTTATAAGGTCCATGATAGAGGCCACCCAATTGCCCATATAAATACTTTTTGGGATTAAGAGAGCACTGAACTAAAATGGTGATTATTGGCAGAGGATGAACACTAACCAGTATGAATTTCTCGGACTCTTAATATATTATGAATTGTGTTAAACCTGTCAGGCTTAGATGGCTTCAGAACGTATCAAAGATGAATAACTTTACGATCTCCAAATTGACTCTCTAAAGTCCCGAGAATCCATTCCAAGATAGATGGAAAGCCCTGTATGGGGTGACTGCGGATGATTCGAAATGGAATCCTCGATTGTTGGAAGTTGTTAAATGGCATACCGATGTATATTCAAGACATATCGATAGAGAAAGGATCTAATAGTACCTGGTTGCTACCATCCTCCGTGGGTGATAAGAGCCAGTGAGTTTTTCAATATGACCATCTCTATTCTTTTAAGATTTGTTCTACATTAAATGCGTATTGTAGCTGAAAATGGTTTATGGGTAATTCTTTGAATGAATGAATGAATGAATCTCCTGACATTAGTTTCTTTTATTTCTGGCACTAAGTACATTTCGGGAAAGTTCTTCACATAGTAATATCCGTATTGCTCGATAATCTTAGATTCTGGAAGATATCTTATAAATCCCTTCGTGGATGGATTTAACTAATGATGATAATCTAGAAAAGTTGCTGTTACACCAGTTTACAATTTTAATAAAAATCAATAGCAATCAGATTTTTATTGAAAATTTTCAGTCATTAATAACAACCATTTCCAAAATTTTTATTCACTTTTAAAACCTTGTTTTTTTCACTTCAAAACTGAAAAAAAAAAATGTTTTCAATAACTGTTCATGTCACTGCGCCTGTGAAATTTCTATATTCACTCAACCACGAATAAATAAATGAATCCAATTAAGAAATCTCAAATTTACCATAAATAAAAATAATTAAAAAAAACAAAAAGAAGAAGAAGAAAAAGAATAACAATAATAACAATTAGTTGCGCTTGAATACAGAGCGCAGCCGCTTCTAACTAATTAAGTCTGTCTCACAGGTACAATGTACCTAAACACAGCACGCAGGTAATATGTAGTTAGGTAAAGAAAACAAAAAGGTATTCAAAACAGAATTAACCGGCACAGACTCTTCTGACTAACTTAAATCTGCGTGAAGGAAAAAACAGATAGTGCTGGCTGGACCCGTTCCCATGACATGATCTCGCACATCGTCGGGAACTAGATCACGGTAACGAATTAGCAGCACTGCAAAGGCGTAGATCTATATATACACAAAATTACGAACTTGTACGTGCGTCATTTCCATTTCTTCACACTACTCTGCCAGTACTGGTATAAAACGCATTCTTGGAAAGGAAAAACAATAACCCAGTAAAAGAGTGATCAAAACTCCACAGGTGTTGTGATTTCCATATATAATAGTTACGCAAATTGAGAGCACAAAAATGCGCGATTATTACCTGGGAAAGTACCTATGTGATGCAACAGGCGTTGATGGAAATTAAAAAAAAAAAAAAAAACTCTACTCATTTTGATGGCATTTCCCTGAATGAATGGAAGTCGAATTTAATGATGGTGTGCACCTCCATTCTTGGTAAAATTTCAAATACCTTGAATTCCTTATCATCTGTGAACGGCTGTCAATTATGGAGTCTATAGCTAGGTAAGTTCCCTTGCACATAGGACGAGCTTCTTCTTGTGTGTAGTCTTTGCATTTCACAAGTCAACTTCCTTCAAGACTCTGTTTTTTTTGTTCTTCTCCTTTTTATCTGCTGAGATAAAATTCCTTGTTGCTTCAGTTGCAATTTAATTTTTTTTAATTTTGTTATTTTTTGTGCTTTGGTTAATATATTTTTGTAGATCATGCTCGATGCCTTGAACTGTGATTGGGTGTGTATGTGTGCCCTCATTGCTCAGATAGTCCAGTCATAGTAGGGGTATTTGCCCTACAAAAGATAGGGTAGTTGTGATTTTTATATGTTATTTAGTTCCGGGCCTCGATGAAAAATACGAGTTTTCACCTATTAAACCCTTGGAGAGGGTCTGAATCACCCTGTAACACCGAAACTGTTGAGATCCCCCCCCCCCTTCCATATAATTTTTTGTTTGACTAATTGATTATTGTCACCTCCTGCCCTAAGGCCACTATGGATGAAACACCCTGTATAAGGGGTACTATACGTATACATTTTTTTGGAAGAATGTTCACATTTCCATCGCTGTAACTCGTTACACATCAGACTTACAAAAAAAACTGTTTATACAAAAAATGTCGGGAATTCAGTCTTCTTCAAATTTGTGCTAGCCATTTTTATCATAGAACTAACTATTGAGGAATTATTTTGGTAAAAACAAATTTTTGTACCTTTACTCCAATATGGAGGACCGCGCAGACCCCCTCCAAAGGTGAAACTTGGATTTTTCATCGGGGCCCGGAACTAAGTATGTAGGTAACATGTATAAAAATCACAACTACCTCACCTTTTTGCAGGGCAAAGGCCTTATTTAGTCCCTATTGACTGGACTACTAGATAAGTTCCCTTGCACATCGAACGAACTTCTTCTTGGTTGTCGTCTTTAAACTTCACAAGTCGACTTCCCTAAAGACTCTGTTTCTTCTTTTCTTTTTTTGCTCCTTTTTATCCCGAGATAAAATTGTTGCTTGTTGCTTCAGTTGCAATTTAATTTGTAATTTTGTTTTATTTTTTGTGTGCTTTGGTTAATTTATTTTTGTAGATCATGCCAGATTCCTTGAAATGTGTTTTTGTGTGTCTGTGCGCTCATTGCTAAGACGCACGCTAACTTTTAATTTTTTTACGTTAACACAATTCCACAAATTGCCAACAACAAAGGGCCACTTTTTGAATTTGCGATCATCTTTTCCCTTTTGTTGTTCAATTCTTTTTCAATTTTGGTGAAGTTTTTATTGAATGCTTTTTTTTTGCCGGATGTAATAGAAAGTGGGTGGAAAGTTTAAGCAAAAACCAACCAAGAGCCATCCACCCACCCACGACTTTGTAATCGTCGTAGTCTCTATAACAAGATTAGCGACTTCTATTGTCCAGTAAAAGGGGAACTAAAATTGGTTTCACTTTGTTCTACAACTTTTCGATTTTCTATTATTCTCTCGTACTCTCACTCTTACTACTTACCTTATATAAAAATGTCAATGACCGAGAGGTGAGAGAGTAGAATCTTTTTCCTGATTGCTTATACAGCAGCTATAGGTAGTAATAGTTTCTATGTAATTTGTTGGTTTTTTTCCCAACTTTAGATTGGAAGCTCAAGTAGTTTGTGGTATCTGAAAATTAGTTATCTACTACTCTTCCCAGTCCCAGCAGCAGGAAAGAATGCTGTTTATAATTCAATTTAAGGATTCCATGGAA
The DNA here is from genome assembly GCA_963924295.1 of Dioctria rufipes. Lineage (NCBI taxonomy): Eukaryota > Metazoa > Arthropoda > Insecta > Diptera > Asilidae > Dioctria > Dioctria rufipes. Next base: position 12,943,265 of record OZ002742.1, on the reverse strand, counting down.
AATACAGGTATAATTGTAAGCCTGCATTCGTTTGTGTATGTTTTAACTGTCTGTAGATCATACCTGAATGAATGTACGGCAGCCGGAAGAGTCGACATTTTTTAGATACCAACAAGACGCCACAAAATGAAATGTAGATAAATTGCCATCAAGAGTAATTCATACCGCGACATTTTTTTCTACGCTAGTTATTAAATTATTGAAAAGTGAAAAAGCAATGGATGTTGAGAACACTGTAAGGCCGGTCACCACCAGTGCTGTAAGCAGGTGAAGTTATTGAAATTGGACGACATCCATGAGAGTCGTTGTTTTTTTTTTTTTTAAGAATATTCGAAAGAATCGAAAGACAATTTTCAAATGCTTAAGTGATTCCGTATAAGACTGAAGTGGAATTTCAAGTGTTTATCTCTGTTGTGTTTTTTTTTTTCCTTATGTTGTTCCAAATTAATTTAACTTGGAAATGGAATGTCTATAAAAGCTTAATTGTCCATGACGATGGTTATGCTGCTTTCAGGTATTTGCTTTACGTTTTGGATAGAGGGATGAATTTATATATTGATTATGTATTGATTTTTTAAAGATTTGTATGTACTACATCACAGCTTAGGTAGGTAGGCTTAAGGTTTCTGGTATTTTGACGAAATGAAGTTTATCTTTATTAAAAGTTCTACAAAATTATTCAAAAATTTTCATATTTTCATCATACTGGATCTCTCATCAAAACAAATGTTGGCATTACACATTAGCAGCAATAGGCGAGCCTGATCAATTGCAGGTGTACAAAACCTTTTCTTGATGGGTCTAATAGAAATTTCTATAACTTACTCTTGGGGCTCAGAAGGAAGCAATGCAGAACTGGCTACAGCTTCGCTTCACGCTCATATAACAAGGACGGGAATTGTTGACAGCACTGAGTGTCTGTCCTGCCTGGACAAAGAGCCTGAGATAACCGAACATTTTCTCTATACCTGTCCGGCCTTAGTTCGGGGTAGGCTGGATACTTTTGGGTCTGTCCTCCTAGCTGTGGATAAGCTGAAAGACTTACAAGAAGGTTTTGGTGAGTTCTTTCGCATATACCTGCCTATAATTAAAAAAAAAAGCTGAAACCTTACTTGTTGGTATTTATTCAAAACTGTAAATGATCCATCTGTAAAGCTTAGGAAGACTTACTGGTGTTGGGTCCGAAAGAGTTCCTCCTTCAATTCTCGTTTTCCGTGAGAAATATTAATCTGCCGAATATAAGGTCCTATACGAAAATAACACAATAAAATTGCTTAAGGAGTATAACCATCCTTCGATGGTGGTAGAATCGACTATAGATAAGGATTGGAAATCTGTCGTCGAAAATTTTTGTGAACGATCAAGTCAATCATTAGAAGATCTTCATACTTTTTGGCATCACATCCAATCAAGGCATGAACATGGGTAGTCTGAGAAAAATATATCGTCTGCCTCAGATTCCATGTGGGATTATCACAATCAATTATATGGTAGTTCTGCGAAAGCAATACGGAAGTATTGGCTCTCAAAATGGTTTCGATGATTTCTTCAGATGAGATAATATCAACACAACAGTCCCAGCCAGGGTTTTATGTGAAATCTTTGTTTATTTTGCTACCAATATTATGATTTTGGCTTACGAGCAATTCCACTGAAATTTTAAAGTGCATTACGATTTTTTTTTTTTTTCGATCATGTCGTGGACTTTCTCCAGGTTTATTTAGGTACCTTCATCCTCTATATACTCACCTCTTTCTTTGGGGTATCTCTGTGACGTGTATCGACCTCAAACTTAAGTGGAAGAATAAATGAGGAAGCATAACGCTAGTTTTATATCTTTTGATTTACTTCTGGTATTACATAACATCGCTTATAGAATTTACCACAACTTTCGATCCTTCTTCATTTGAACCATCGGGAAATTACTATTCTATAGAAAAGGAATAGAATGCATACAACTTTAGCCATCCGTGAAGAGGCATCTGCCTACCATAGATGCCATAGATATCTCTGCTAATGCAGAAAGCGTTTTCTTTATAGGCAAGGTACGAGAAATCCCAAGCACGGAGGCCGGAGTGCTCCATTATGCTAACCTTCTAAACACCTTTCACCAAAATCTTCCTGTCCTCTTAATGAAGCGTATTAAGTCTTGGTGAGGTGAGTTTTTCAGCTCCAGATGAGCGTGAAGCGAGCTGTGGCCGGTGATAATACCAACCACAGTTTTTCAAAGAAAGCCTTACAAATAGTTAAAACCTTGCAAACGGCATTACATGTTAAGGACCACCTGGTCATATGTAATAGATATTAATAAAGTATTTGTATTCGAACCCACCCCTACCTGGAACGGTAGTGACCGTGCTTACTATCTACTGAGGCTAATAATAATTTGTTAATTAATTAAGATATTACCGCTATCAGCTCTACATCCCGCAATTATGTGAATCCATAAACTGAATTTTGTCATCAAGTTCGAAATAGCACTAGAGTCGAGATCACATCCGATGAAAAAGGACAGACAAGAACGCCAGGATCAGAAACAAAAGTCAATCAAATCGATTTCAAATAGGGAAAAAACATATAACAAAAGTGAATTAAAGTATTTTTCGAACCCATAAAGCCAATTTCTATGTCAGGCAGCCATCTAATTTGGTATTTTACATCTTTGCTGCTGTCAAAATTTTGAGGATCATGTTGAAGATTATGTGGTTCGGAAACCTCATAGAGTAGATATTCAAAATCACTCAGCTTTCCGAAAAAATTTTTAAGTGGGTTTCTAGGTACTTTCTGAAAAAACAAAGATCCCATAAAATTATATCACCAAACCTTCTTTCATCAAAATGACACTCTTTTAAGACTTTGGCTTAAAGCATAGTGTGCCATCCTCTATGGGTGGGTTTTGTAAAATAATGAGGATCTAATAGAAGGCAGTTTCTATGATAAATCAGGAGCTTCCAACTCAAAATTATTCTCAATTTTCCCTGGCCTAGATTCCAACATAGCCGAGGCGAAAACAAAACACTATCCTCAGCTCTTCTGTTGTTATTACTTGGGTCTCATTACAATTAAAAAAATTACTGATCCTAAATTTAATTAGCTCTGAAAAGATCTAATTTTTCTTAATCCTTCATCCCCAGTTTTTATCCGGGCAGATATGTTATTTATAGACATATCGTAGAATTGGTACTCCTAGGTACTTTAACTACGCCATAAAAAACAATATGAAAAATTACCAAAGTGCATGATGCACAAGGAAACCTTCATTTTTTTTTTACTACTTTGCAATTATAACACAGGCATCATGCCGAGAATTAAAAAACCAATCTGACGTAGATATCAAAACTTCAATTATATCTCACTCAGTAAGATGCGAAATTACTAAATAGCACGAAACATTAAGTTTTTTATTTATTTTTTTTATTGCCAACTGCCGGCTACACTTAGATACGAAATTACTCAATGACAAGAAAATCAGAAGAACGATTTGAGAAATACCATTACAGCTCACCTAGGTAGGTAAGGTAGATAGATATCAAGATAATGTGATGGAATAAATGGAAGCCAGAAGAAATTGTAGCCTTCACTCAAAAACTTCTTAATTTCCGACATGCTTACCTTGACAACTTTACGAAATGCACCTATCAACATGAAACTCTGACCCTTTGCAAACCCTTCACAGAATCTGCAGGTTACTTTACATATAATAAGTGGCACATATTTAGCGAGCTATGTAAATTGGGTCTGAACTGAGCGTAGTCTCCTGTGGAGTTGCATATTGCTCTTCGGTGTCTTATTGCTTGCTTGATTTCGTATGCAGATAATTATCCCGTCGAATCTCGACAACACACACACACACATACATATATAAAAACTCACTCTATAGTGGCTATCTACATCACATAATCTGTGCAATAAGTATCCATGGGGACCAGGTGTTCTGGATAACACACATGGGGGGAACCTAATCGCAGCCTCACTTAAAAAGTTGATTTTTTCGTGACATTGCCTCTGCACGCGGATCCTGTCCTGATCTGACTCTACGCTGGACCATTTCATACAAACCGGTAAGCTATCAAGAGAGATGGCTAAAGAAGTGTGTAGAGAGGTGCGGTTTTAGTTTTTTGTTTTAATGCCGTCCAAAGAGGGTACCTCAATCGGTCCGATGCTGTGTTTTTTTTTCTTGCTGTTGTTGTTTATGTCTTCGTTTTTTTCTTTTTTTTATGGATGCATCTCGTATACCTGTGAGACAGGTGTTTCCATATGCATTCACGAAGTACGAAATAATGGAAGAGGCAAGAAGTTAAAAATCACGGGAAACGTATTTATAGCTGCGGAGTGGAAATGTTTCACAATTAGAGCATTCGTTTTACATTTTATCTACCTACCTACCTACCTACCTGCCCAGTTACACATATTCAAGGTAGATTATAAGACTTTGACTTGACCAGACCCATACAAATAGTCCCTGGTTTGTGGTGCACCTGATTGTGATTACCTTCTTCTTCGTGCATGCATTCAACTCGGTAATTTCGTTCCTTACCCAAAAGCTCAGTTTCAGATTAATCGATTCCTTGTTTATTATTTCTTGTCAAATGAATTTTATATGTGGATATACCTGGATATACCTATAAAGCTGAAAAGGTTTTAGTACCTATATAAAATTGAAAGGATTTAACTGATACTAATTTTTGTGTTGGTATATGTACTATATACACAGAGCAACGCACATACAATATACCCTTGAGACAAGGGACTATAGAAGAGATTAAAATTCATTCGCAATCAAATAAAATTAGTAAACCCAGCATTATACACCTTCTTTCCTCCTTCCGCCTCCTCCTCCTCCTTTCTATTATAATCCTCATCTAATTTTGTACAGTGCACGGAACAACAACTGAAATTCATCCTCATTAAAGTGAAACACCCCTCTGAACTCGTTTTATCCCAATCATCTCAAGAGGAAAATCTCTTCTTCTCACCCACTAACAATCTGTTCTTCGCTCAGCTAACTATCAGCAATAACAGCCGAAAAGTAACAACCTTGCAAATTACCTTTCTGAAAAGTATAAAAAAAAAAAATAAGGAGGGAAAGTAGGGCGTCAGAAAGGTCGATGGTAACGAGAGCAATCTCTACAAGCCGACAGTGCCTGTATCTCAAATTACAATAAAAGAGCAATACCCAGCGCCTAATGTTGTCACATCTTCGTCAGAATTAAGCCATTCAGTGCCTCCTGGAGGAATGTTTTGTTAGATGGTAGGGAAGGGGGGTGGTAGCAAAAAAAAAAAAGAAAATAAGAGGGCGCTTAAGGAAAAATAAGCAAAAATTGCCTTAGCGTCAACTTTTTAAGGCTGTTCTCTGCCGCCTGGTTCGTTCGTTTATTCCTTCATTCCCGACTAACTTACTTAAGTCCTGCTTTACATAGCGCCGCTATTTTAAAATCTAATAATGTTTCTCTTTCTTTTCTCTTTTCTTGTTGCTGTTGCAGATATATTTTCGGCATGGTATTATAAACGAAGGAAAGAAGGTATAAGGTGGGTAGAAAGAAAGAAAAGCTCTCAAGGCTCCATCAGCCCATCAGTCCAACCCAACCGAACCGAACCGAACCGAACCCAACCTACCAGCTCAGCCTAGCCGAATTCAGCAATCCAAAATCATTCCTGCTTCTTCCATTCTAGCAAGAACGAAATTGCCTGAAGGGGCAATGGCGGCGGTGTGCCCCTTCTAAATAACATGAAGCCAAGCAAACAATGTATTTGATACTTTATCCTCTATCTTATCCGGAACAAAAGCGACAAACTCTGTGCAGGTGGAGCAGTGGTATTTTTAAGAGGAGGCAAATATACGACAACTATACACCAGTCAGACGAGCTGCATCAACATTTCTACAGCACAGTATCAGTAGTAGCAACAGCATCTCAGTACAGCAACAACAACATCATCATCAGCATCAGCAGGAGCAGAGAGAAGTCCTCGGGCTTTTTCTAGGATTTTAATGAAAAGACGTAGAGCGAAACAGAAAAATAATTCAAGGTGAGACAAACTTTCCTCATTCCAATTCCTATTTCTTCCATCATTTCAGGGAGAGAGACAGAAAAAAGAAAAACTTTTCCAATGCTTGATGCCGAGACCCCATGAGACATTTTGTTCATTTGGGGTTGGGATGCTATTTGAGATCTCTGAAGAACAAGATGAAGAAAAAAAAAAACAAAAACAACAAAATTTAAATTCTGCATGCAAATTTATCCTCGATATGGAGACCTTTTTAGCTTGTACCAAATATACACATACACACACACACACACACACATCCTCCCGGGACCAAGTCTTATATACAAATATTTCTTTAGGCTCAACAAATGGTGACGACGATGACGACGACTACGATGACGACGGACGAAAGATGCCAACGACGAAGTCGGCGACAGGGATGTCGTTCGTATTCGTATATGGGTTTCGTCCTCGGCACAAGAACCTCATCACCACAGTCAATATTTAATATTTATTCATAACGTAATAAGATTATGATGCTTTAAATGCTTATTACTTGTTTAGAGGTGTATTCGGAGCGCGGGAGATAACAGCCAGTTAGGGGGTGGTGTAGGCGGGGGAGGGTACGGAACTGTAAGGTATTTAATACAGAAACGTGGAAGCATCATCAAGAGTGGACTTTAAGCAAATGGAGATTATCTCGTAAATCCTGTCGTTCAAATAAGTTTCTGTAGTTTTTTTGTTTGTTTCTATTACTTCTTAACTTGGATTGCGTCCTATCTCCTGGTTAAGATTATGATTTTAGCTATTTATTTTAATCGACAAATCCGAGCTCCAATTACCTTCAAAGAGGATTTTCTTGAAACTTTTTAAATTTTATATAGAGAAATTTATGTCTTAAGTTGTGGAGTAGATGAGAGAGGGTTTAACACCACGTAATTACGGTTGTCGTATAACTATTCCTAACACATTCAATGGTGATTTGTATGATTCTGCTGGATCATGCTGGTGGTGATGCAATCAAGAATGATACCACCGGTAGCACTTATACGAACTCTCAAAGATGCTGTTGCTAATAGAAACAAAACTCCAATAATGAAAAGTCGTCTATAAGAAACAGGAAAATGCTTTTACGATTTTGGGATTAAGTCAGTGGAGTGATTCCATTAAGTCGCTAATATTTGGGCAAAAAAAAAAAATAATAATAACGACATTCACTAGAACTTGTCGTTGGTTTATTGTTTTCGATTTATCATTAATGAGGACTCTAAATGGCTCTGCTGAGGTGTCGGGCTTCACTATCAATTATACGTTGTCACTTTCCCCAACCGCGCTCCCATATTACTTGACCTGCTCTTTAAGGAAGCGTACTGTGAAGCTGTCTTCATTGATTACTCTAAGGTATTCTTTGCTGAACCAACTCAGATGAACTGACTTGGGAAGCCATCAATACCTGCGCGTGATGAAGAATTGAAGGCCACAATTAAGGCGACCTGAAAAATTACTATCCCTTGCCGGTGAACTACCTCCTAGTACGTTACCGTTGTTAATTATGGTCACTTTACTGAAACTGTCGCTATTTTTCTCGATGACCATGGCAAAGCTCTTTAATTTTTCGAATTTCGTCATTTGATCTGTCTATTTTGAAAATGGGAGTAGCTCTCCTTGGAATGGGGTGGAGGGAGCTGATGAAGTATTTGGTCGAGTCTTCTCTTCGTTGGATGTACCAGCCGTGACAATCTTCGTTTAATACAATGAGCTAGCACTTTTTTTTTGTTTTTTTTTTTTTTTAAGAGGCAGGGTAACAGGAGAAACCCATCCCAAGCACGGAGGCCATAGCGGCCCATTGGGCTGTCCTGCTAGGAGTGCATTCATCAAAACCTTATTGTCCTCTTAATGAAGCACATCAAGTCTTGGTGAGGAAAGTTTTTCAGCTCATATACAGATAGAAGGGCAGACCCGAGAGTATCCAGTCTGCTCCAAGCGAAGGCCGGACACTCACAGAAAAACTGTTCGGTTGTCTCAGGCTCTCCCTCCAGGCAGTTCAGACACTCAGGGCTGTAAATAAATCCCATCCTTGTTAGATGAGCATGAAGTGAGCTGTGGCCGTTGATGATGCCAACTACAGTTCTACATTGTTTCCTTTCGAGCCCCATTAGAAAATCGGAGATATTCCCGTTAGGCCCATCAAGAAACAGTTTTGTATAGCTACAAGTACTCAGGTTGTCCCATCTCTGCTGATGCTTCCTATGAACATCCGCTTTGATGAGAGACCCGATACTCGAGCTGGCAATGCCTACGACGGGTTCCGGTCCGAGGAACGGTCCGCCCTTTCATTCCCCATCATCCCTATGTGACCAGAACCCACAGGAAGGACACTTTGTTGTGAATACACAACTTATCCAATGACCACCTCCTTAAAACAATCCTGACTGGGATCCACAGTCTAATATATTTTCTCATACTCCTAAAAAAAAGGTTTTCAAAGTTTGATTTGCTCTTTCCCTCTTTCAAAGATAGTCGTTGCCTATAACTTACGCTCGTCATGTTTGGCCCTCAAATGAGCTTGGTAGTCACACCAGACACTTTGATTTTTTCCTCAGTAGCTCCAGATGATTTTGTTGTTATTACAAAGGATTTTGATATTCGGCTATGAACCGAATAGATAGCATCTACAACAGAGGAGGAAGCGCATGAATTAGGGAATTGGTGATAATTAAATCTTCAAATGAAAATTCTCATGATGACCCTGTAATCAGCCATCTTTTCAGACAAAAATCTTGACTTTCTTAGTGACTCAATTAATGTGGTCACTAGTAACGCTCATAACCAGAGATTTGAATGTCGGGTTCCACTGACTGAATGAGGATTAAATTAATTGTATTTTTCTTCACAGTACACAATTTATTTCGAGCTCTATATGCAGTACCTTAACATTTCAAGCAGCCTATTCGAGTTGAGATTCTTCTAATCTGTCATTTGTTTAAGCTCAAACGTGTATTTTAAATAATGTTAGCTGTTGTCCACTTCTACTATGTAGATACTGATGCAAATTACAAATTTACCTCCCTACCTACCAGCCAATCTCTATGATAGTGATGACAGGAAAAAAGTATGCAATGTGACCTTTATAAAGGCCTAAACACAATTACAACAACCGGCGACAACTATGAGCAGCAACCACTGTCAAAGTCCTCCATGGGCAAATATGAAACACAATTGCAGCGACAACGAAAAAGAAGAAGATATCTCTTGATATGATTTGGTTGTCTCGTACTGTATTCGTGGTGAAAACATACATACATAAGTTTTTTCCTTTTTATCGGTCCTCTGAAATTGCCGATGGTGTAAGTTACATATACATATAAATACACGTGCGGTCAAAAACACTCAATCAACCGCTCTTCAAAACTCATTTTTTGTTTGTTCACTTTAAATTTTATTTTGCCGCGTTTTCCCTGCTGGACTAAGCCAATCCACTGCCAGTAATCAGTGCGATAAACTTAAAGAGCCATAAATATTATCACAGTTCAACATTACCTATTTGGTAGGCCTACAGTTGGCGATGAAATTATAAATTTTACCAATCACGGAGATTAGTGAAAATGTAGTTGTCGCCGGTTGTTGTCCTCTTTTTCCACCTTCGGTATTTTCTTCAGGTCTTGCGCTGCTACGCTCAGAAGTTCGCCACCAAAGTTTCCTTGTAGTCCACAGGAGATGAAGTTAGAAAAGTACTCCGATATTTCGCGTGCTTCCACCATTGTTCCTTCGGTACTCCCGAGATCTTCCCGAAATCGTAGACATCCAATTTGATTACCCGATAACCACACTCGCCCGGTGATTTCAAAGTAACGACAACGTCGTTCTCCCTTCTCGCTATACTTTGCTGTATGTACCCAGTGTTCGAGGTTGTATTCGTTTTCGTTTTTCCGCTTTCCTTGAAGTAGTCGGTAAATTTACATCTACAGCTGCTGTTGGAGTACGAGCAATCATGGATGATGTGGTAGTGGTCGGTATGAGAGAAGATGAGGAGGATGGCACCTTTAAAGTTTCTATGAATTTTGTTATGATCCAATCTGAATCTTCTTGTAATATCCAACGCTTCGTAAATATCGTGAATGATTCTATTTCTTGGAGCTGTACCACGAAATCCTCTATCGAATATTCTTCTAATTCGATCTCTTCCATTTTCAATTTTTTTAATAAAGGTATAATTCCTCGACGCATCATATATAAAATCTTCTTGGCGGTTATCATCTTCTCTTTGAGTGCCAATAAATTCATCGTATCCAATATCGGGAGTAGATTTATCAAAAATCCATTGTACCATACTACCATTATTATTGATAGCATAGTGCTTATTCCATCGTGATCGGGTTCCTGCTCCTTCAACAAATCTTCTACAGACAGTTTCTGTATCTTCTTCTTCTTCTGTTGTGAATCCTCGAAATGCGTGTGTCTCTTCTTCGCCGCTTTCATAGCCAATTGTTTCTTTGCTGCCTTCCATTTCATAAAGGTCTCTGGAATTTTCTTCTCCTGATTGTCTTGATCTGTAAGATCTGAAGTTGTCCCATTCGTTTTCTGCAACCTTCCTGATTCATTGGAATCTCTTCTTCTTTTTCCACATCCTTCGTATTCATATTCAATTCTGCTACTGGAGACGGAGGTATGTCCGGTTTGCAAAATTTCAGCATCGAAATATTTTTCTTTATCTTGGGCAACGGCATTATCACTGTCCGAATAATTATAAGAACAATTTGAATCAATACTATAACTGTATGAGCAAACACTTAAAATGCTTTCACTGCTAGCAATTGAATACATTTGAAAATTCTAACAAATCGTTCTGGCTTATATACTATAAAATTTCAAATAAATGATAACAACTTTCTAATTTTGCTCGCGGTAAACATTATAACACATTGACGACGTCGACGACGACGACAGCAGCATAAAAGCTTACCGTAGCGATCGGGCGAAGCCCATGATCATGCATACACGATTTCATTAGGCCTTATGACAACGAAAAAGTAGGTATTGATGATGATAGTTAAAAGGTAATTTTGTAAGAATAAACAGCAAAAGACACGAGCTACTACCAAATATTAAATATAGAGCGACATATAGGCTTACTCTTATTATAAAAATAATAGGATTCGACGTAAACTTGTCTAAAACCAGATTAGCGCTGATCTCCTAGCCAAGTCGTGCTCTGAGTCTCCCTTCCTTGGACCGGAGCCCACTGTAGCCGTTGTCGCCTCAGTGTTCAAGAAAATAATGCAGAACTGTGGTGGTTGGCATCATCACTGGCCAACAGCTCGCTTGCTTCATGCTCATCTAACAAGAATGGGAGTTATTGACAGCACTGAATGTCTGTCCTGCCTAAAAGGAGAGCGTGAAACAACCGAACACATTCTGTATACTTATCCAGCCCTTATCCGGATTAAGCCGAATACGCTTCGGTCTGCCCTCCTATCTGTGGATGAGCTAAAAAATCTCCCTGACCTACACCTGATGTGCTTCATTAAGAGGACAAGAATGTTTTGGTGAGAAGATGTTTAGGAGGTCAATACAATGGGCCACCTTGGCCTCCGGCACATTAAAAGGCCTTAACGGGCTGGCTACAGCCATGCAGTAAGAGCTCACTCTCGCTTGTTTTGGGCACTCATCATAAAGGAAGAACAAAGATTTCATCTTAAACAGGTCCTAAAGGCTCAAACTATCACTTTCACAGAAAACTGAATTTAAAACAAATTGCAGCCAAATATGTTTTCGTTCTAATGGTTGTAAAAAAAAAATAGCCTCTAGAATAAATTTATGGAAATTATAGCGTTTGAACAAAATACAAGCTACTTTTATATGAAAACTCCTGCAGTAACCGAAGGCAAGAAGACTGTGATGTTCGCCTGATAACCGGCCCGCTACTGTCTTTTTCAGGCTTTGTTCATGGCTTGTATATTCCGGGGGTTACGAATACACGGAACCAAAAGAGCACAGCTATAAAGGCCAACTTTAATCTAAAAATTATAAAAACGACGTCAGAAGAGCAGAAGGAGGTGATACATAATATAGATGTCGCATGCAGTACCAGAAAAGTATACAAAATTTATATGGCTTGGTAGTCCATTCCGGAATGGACCACAACATTTTAAATGATGTATATGTCGAGTAATTCATACGTTTTTTTTTTTTTTTTTTTTTTCGTATCTGAAGTATTGAGGAAGTCGATCAAATATATACAAAATTGCTATTATAAAAACATTTGCTTTCATCACGCTTTAAAACATGTTATGGTCCATTCCAGAATGTACTATCCATTTCACAATCTGTATACTCTACTCTAGTATGCCATGCGACATCTAGTTCTTGTGACATCTATGATAGTACTCACCTAGATAAATTATAAATTGTATGGCATATGGCGGATTTTCTCAACCGCTTCGGAGTTTCAGGGTGATCAAGAAAATATTCTAGTATTTCATAAAATACCCTCTATCTTAAAAATTACAGGGTGTACGATCACCGGTAAGAACTTTTTGTACGTAGAACTTCATGACCTTTCCAACGACTATTTGAATTTTTTTAATTTTTTTTTAATTTAACCTCTTTTTTTTTAACTGATTAATGTAATTTTCTTTTACAAATACTGTAAGCTGTGGACAATCCTCTTTAATTCGACACTTATTACACCCTATGTCCTAACTGTAGCCGTTAAAGAGTTATTAGCTCTTAACCTATTCAGATTATTACGAAATTAGAAGATTTTTTTTTTATTACGTATTTTCAGTTACTAAGAGAACAAAGTAATTTTTACCTGAATAGATGAGCCTACACTGCGTATTCTTTATGATACAGGGTGTTTTGTGCGAAACTAGAACATTTTCTTAATCACCCTATAGATACGAAATGGTTGGAATGCCCCCTCTGCCAAACAGTGTACTGTTTTTTATAGATGAGTACCTATTATCACCTTCTTCCCCACTTTGAAACTCTCCTTAAGAAACACCCTGTATGTCAGTGGTGTCTTATCAAAAAAAACAGTGCAACACTTGGAGGCGAAGAATAATACACGCAAACTTTTCCTAAATTTCCAAATGAAAAAAAAACATTTATTTCTTGCATAATAATTACAACAACAACAACAACAGCAATCAAGAAACAAAAAAATAATTACAGAGGAGCTGTGTCTATTTTGGATCTGTCTACAATTCTAGGTTTATTCTATACACAAAACAACGTAACTCGTCCAAATCCCCAAAGAAAAGTCGAAATGTCTAATTTAATTTTAAAAATCATTTTCATTTTAAATGATACCTTGGCACGCCATTTAATTACTGGCAAATGTTCGTAATGTACACCACGTGTTGTGTATAGTTAGCACATTTTTGCAGTGATATGCACGCTACTTAATTTCTGCGAACAGTAAAAGTACCGCGAGCGATTCAATTATTTAATTACCTACCTACCTACCTACCTACTACCAACCAACCGGGGAAGTTACTTACTTTCAAACGAGCTATAGCTTAGCGCCTAGCCTGTACTGAAAGCACAAAATAAAAGTTTACTTTTGAAATCTCTCCGGGAATTGAGGTCAAACTGCGGCTAAACTAGATCGTGATTTCCTGATGAATGTTTTTGCAACCCCACCATGGTGTAAAATGGTGAAAATTTCCCAACCAATTTTAAAACAGTAGTGAAAAGTCGAGTTTTTTATTTATTTATTTTTTTTGTTTAAATTTTCCCCAAAAATAATGGCCAACTTAGCCATTTTCGATGATTTCGAATTTTGAAAAAGTTATCATTTTACAAAACCGTATGATTCGGTTAAGTTGATTTTCATTGTTTTCTACCGCAAATTTCTGCACAATTGAGAGTTCTACTGAAGAAATTTTCCGGACGGGGTCTATACCAAACTTTCGCCTGTGTATGCTTGATGGAAAAGCTGAAATTAATCTAAAACATGGAAATATCGGAAAATTGCTCTTTGACACTGTCTGCGCTCTTTATACAGAGGATGAGACTTGATTGGAGTTTATTAAATGGAGAGAGGCTTCGTTTAATGTCTATTTAATGAAATTCCGAAATTTATGAAAGATCTTAAATTCGAAGCGGAACAAGTCATGTTACGAAAACAAAAACAACAAAACTTCAAAGGCAGACAGACACACACTCACAAGAAGGATGCATTGCTCCTGTTTTGTTATGTTTAGTTTTGTTGGACTCGACAGTTTACCATTTTTGATATGGCTCAAGGCTAAAAGGAGCATGTTGAGCATAAAAGAGATCCTGAGGTAGAATTTTGAGTTGATTCTCGAGTTTTTGGTCGGTCAACAACATAAATGTTATTTGGAATTTTGTTGTTGGTTTGTATGGATGTGTGTGCGTGTGTATTAATATATATATTCTCCTTGTTGCCGGAGTACTTATAATGTCGTTCATTCATTCGTTCGTTGGTTGGTTCGTTCTTGTAAAACTAATTCCTTAACAGCTTCTTGATGAAGTCATAATTCGGAACAGCTTCAATTTGAGTTACATCCCGACTTAGGAAAGTTTTAGGAAAGTTTTGAAATGTTAAATCGAATCTGTGCTTTCTTCATTGTTAGCCTCCTCTTTCTCCTCCTCCTCGTCCTCCTTCAACTTCCTATAGTTGATATGTAAAATATCTGTGTGAGTAGAATGGAAATTTGAAGATTTCGTAGAGTATTTAAAATTTAAGTTAAAACTTGTAAATTTAAAGGCAGAAATGCTTTGAGGCGTTCCATTACATTCCGTTTGGCTTGAATTGGAAGTACTCTCTACCCAACAAAGTTTTTAATTCAATCTTAACTTTAAGTGTTATCCGAACTCTAAGTGCACATTCCTTTCCTCTTGTTTAAATATTAATTTCCTTCTAATTAGGGGACATGCAACAATTTGAAGTATTTTAACTTATGGTTTGTGTGGTTTTTCCTGTGTGTGTCATGAAGAAATTTATTTGATATTTTGTGAATGACGCTTTTTTTTTGTGACCAGTTTTTTACAATTCTTTTATTATTTAAACTTTTTAATTGAATGTGATGTCACCCTAATTCGTTAATTCAAAACACAATATTTAAGGTATAACTCACAAGCTCCTTTTGATTCCACTCTTTTACAAACTCATAAACAATCACCAATTAATTCTACTTTAATTATCGCTAGTACTATACTTCAAATTATCGCAATCCAAATAGTTTACTACATACTTTCACTGGACTATCTGATACAACACTCCCTTTTAACGATGACAAGCGTTGTATTTATACTATAAAAATTGTCCAGAACCTTCCCGAAGATTTCATTCTAGATAAATCGATTCTGCGAACCTAAAGTTGTTTATGTCCGTACTTAAATTAGTCATTTCACGCGAAGTATCCATTTTCAATAGATGTCGCTTGTTCTTTTTTATTACATGTAACAGTTATTTTTCAGCTAGTTTTAAAATGACTTTTATTACTTACTAGCTTCACATCCTATTATCACTGCTGGTGTGCCTCAAGGGTCTGTTCTTTGTTCATTTCTTTTTTTTTCTTTTCTATATACCTATATATTTTTTTTATTTTCATGCATCACACTGAAGAGTGGTTCACCCTTCAACATTATATACTAATTTTTTTCTTCTATATTTTCGGTTAATGGACAGCTTTAGAATATTCAATGTGGTTGGACTAGGTTCAAGTCAGCTCTAGATTAAGGCCAGAGTAAATGGGTTGTCCAACGATGAATTTTAAATTAGAAGACTTTGCTTTTTATTCTCGGTTCCGACTATCGAAACATTTTACTATGATGGTTTATTTACGTTTATTTCCTTTCGAGTATGCTGAGGTTTTCCATATAAGTGGGAGAGATGGTGTGCCATATGAACAAACAATAGATGATTATTGGCCTAATTAGTTAGTTGCTTATAGAGCAACAATTTTGCTGTTTTTTTTTTTTTTTTTGTGAGAGTCCATCTGTGAAATGTATTATAGGCCTGAGTAGGCTGAAGGCGTGTTAAGTATGCTAATTACTGGTTTGGCATGGAGTCGTTTTAATTATTCGCCCATAATAGGTGGCTTATATTTGCTTGGACTATTTGAGTTGCATCCGTGCAAGGTTTTCGAATACAGATAAGTTCAACTTTCTGAACATTTATTTTGATCCCCCATATTTTGTAGTACGAATCGAGATTTTGAAGCTGTTAGTTAACTTTATCCATTATCATAATCGGGCAGCTAGATTGACCGTAGGTGACAGAGTCATCTGCATATGGAAGTGTCGTGCCAATTATGATTTCAATATGTATTTATTGATATTTATTTAGGCGTTCACCTTCTGTATGCTTAATGGGATGGACAAGTTTTAATGAAGTTCAAAAGAGCAACGGAGGTAAATATCGACTTCGTTTTGGTTGTTGCCTTTCCTGTAGCTACATATTAGTTATATGCTCTATGCTCCGCTCCCACTAAAATCCTTGATTTCCTACGACTTATCGTAGTCTTTTATAAACTGTTTATATCAATTTTATTGCACTCTTTGATTTCCTGTCACCCCACTACACTCTGTAATCTTGAAACTAGCTGAGAGCGATTGTATTTTCAGGTGAAATCAAGTTCTGCAATTTTTTTTTTTATCAATTTTAACGCGGATATAATCAAATCAAAGTCAATTAATAAAATCATAAAAAAATCAATACTAGAACGAAACTTTCTTTTTGTGTAGGTAGATATTAATTCCATTTTTTTTTAACGAAATCATCTTTTTAACGGCATGGATAGAACCAAAATTAAATTTTTTTTTATCTGTCAAACCTGTCAGAAATAAAAAAACATCAAACATCAGAAAATAACATTTCCATAAGTGGCAATTTGAAGAAAATAACCTAAAATTTACTTAAGTAGCAATATTTCATATTTCCAATCTGGAGCTATTTTATAATCTTACATCAGAGCTAAGAGTAGAATGGAATATAAATTTCAGAGTTTAAGTAGGAGTGCAACTCATTCTTGAGAAATGTCAAGATGCTTGTTTTTATCGCAGGTCGTACTATATGAATGTAAAACAGCTGACCGCACTCTGTCATTCCTTGCATTCATAATCTGCAAATATTAAAGGAGGGTGAATTGCCTACCTCCTCCATATCTCCAATAATAACTTTTCCTTTTCCTTTTGGTCCTAAAAATCTCGGTTAAATACAAAAAAAAAAAAGGTTTAAATCTATCCACATTTCCAAAGGAAACACTATTTTTTCCTTTTTGGATTAAGAATTTAAAAGCCCCACTTCCTCCTTTTTATAATCCTAAAAATAAAAATCTGTACTCGACTGGACCACACACAAAACTGCACAGATTGAAGGGCTTCCTTAAAACTAGGTCAAAAGAGCAAACAAAAAAAAACCTCCTCTAAAAAATGTCGACAATTTGATTGAGTTACGAATATTTCCTAACAAAAATTACTAAAAAACTCTCTCTAATCTCACACTCTTAATCTCTCTTTTATATTTACAGTTTCATTTAAAAACAAAGCCAGAAAGAGAAAGAGAGACCACAATATTTACTTAATTAACCAACCAAAATGATGCTGAGCGGATTAGGAACTAGAAGCTGCTGCTGGACCTGGGGTGCTCCCCAAGCTGAAAAAACCTTTATAATTTTATCGACATTAGCACTGATGTTCTCTACGTCGTTGGTGGAAAGTAAACACTTGAACCACGTGTACAATCATCATCAAAGATTTGCAATGGAGCCACAGGATCAGACAGCAGTGGTTGGGGCAAGGGTCACATTACCCTGTCGGGTTGTCAACATGCAAGGATTATTACAGTGGACAAAAGATGATTTTGGTTTGGGTACATTTCGTAATTTAAGCGGATTTGAACGTTACTCTATGATTGGCAGTGATGAGGAGGGAGATTTCTCATTGGATATTTATCCTGTAATGTTGGATGATGATGCCAGATATCAGTGTCAGGTTAGCGGTGGACCTGAAGGTCAACCAGCAATTAGGTCAACATTTGCAAAGTTGACTGTACTTGTACCACCAGAACCACCAAAAATTATTCAAGGTGATTTTCTTATGACAACAGAAGATAGAAGAGTTGAAATTGAATGTATCTCAGAAGGTGGAAAACCTGGAGCTGAGGTAAGAAGACTTAATGCATTCGAATAGGTTTTAATTTTTGATTTTTGTTTTTTATTATTATTAATTTATAGATTACATGGATTGATGGTTTGGGTAATGTGATAACAGACAATATCGAGTACACAGTTCAACCATTAACCGATATGAGACGTTTCACGGCGAAATCTATTTTAAAATTGACACCGAAAAAGGAGCATCATAACACGAACTTTACTTGTCAAGCTCAGAATACAGCCGATCGAACTTATCGGTCAGTGAAAATTAGAATAGAGGTAAGTGTATTGGAGAGGTTGATTTCTGAACATAAACACGCCTGTACTAATTAATTTCATCCTCCCCAAAAACTCTGCAGGTAAAATATGCTCCCAAAGTTAAAGTAAGCATAGTTAGCGGTTCACTAGTTGGAGGACGTATACCTGAATTTTCTCAAGTCAGACTTGAATGTAGGGCAGATGCTAATCCAAAAGATGTTCGTTATCGCTGGTATATAAATGAAGAGCCTATTATTGGTGGTCATAAAACAGAAATGGTAGGTTTCAAGAAAATTCTCTCCGCTTTTTTTTTTTTTGGGGTTTTAATTTTCTTATCAATTGTGCAGATTATACGAAATGTGACACGAAAATTTCATGACGCAATTGTAAAATGTGAGGTGCAAAATTCTGTTGGTAAAAGTGAGGATATTGAATCTTTGGACATAAGTTGTAAGTTAATTTGAGAGATGAGATGAAATTTTGATTTTAATAATAATTATCTTTTTACTAACACTTTTCAGATGGACCACAATTCAAACAACGTCCAAAATCAGTTGAAGCTGATGTTGCAAATATCGTTTCATTAGAATGTGAAGTTGATGGTAATCCACCTGCTGATATTGTATGGATTCAACATCCAATCGATAGGGTGAGTATATATATGTAGTTTTGCAATAGATCTAGAGCGTATATATGTACACTCCGCAACACATTATGGACCTCACCTTTATTTTGTCATGAATCCTTGTGACAAATTACTTCATAAGAAGAAAAAAATTGTTTTTAATACAAACATTTCAGGAGTTTTGTAGGGAAATATTATCCTCAGTGCAAAGAAAATTTTTTAATAATTTTTATTTATTAGTTCAAATATCCTTTTTTGGTAAGCAGTTATACAAATTGCATATGATTTTGATCGGTATTTCATTCCAAGCTAAAATCATTGCTGTTGCTACTCTATCAAATTGACACCCAGACTCATAGACTTTCCTAGTGAGCCATTTCTATAAATTCTCTATAATAATGATGTCGAGAGATATTGATGAGCATTTCAGGACTCGTATGTTTTCTCTCGTCAACTATTGAATATTCATCCTGGCTGTATGAATAGCTGCGTGATCGTGTTGAAATATCGAAAAACCGAACCGTTTTTTCCTACCTCAGATCATGGTAGAAGAATTCGTATCCATCGGGTTCGTCTAATAATATAAAGCGCTTTTCATTAGACAATTTGACCCATTCCGAGCAAATTCAAGTCTACATAATTTATCCGTAATGATCGGTTTACTGGCTTCTTTTTGAGACGACGACGATGTAGATTGGGAGACCGTTACACTGTACGAATAAAGGTTGCTAGACGCTTACCGATACAACACGAATCGGCACAGACAGGCAAAATATTTTTATATGAAACCAAGTTAGCTAATTCACATCAACCGGCACCGGTAGATACCGGCACGTAACGGAAACTTCATTGCCGGTCGCTATCAGTGGCTAGAAACCAGACCGCCATTTGTCGGTTGCTGATCTAGTTTCGAAGCTAGCTACTGTCCTTTCGATATTTGCTTTAATTGAAAGTTTCCGTTCAGTTTTATGTCGTTATATGTGTACAAGAAAGGCCGGTGCCGGTCGATGTATGTCTGTGCCGGATCCGGCACGATCGTGCTGTGCTGGTAAGTGTGCATCGACCCTTACACGCCCTATTTAATTTTTCCGTATTTTGTTGGATTCTTTAAAAATTAATTAACCGCGCCCGAGCACTTCTACTAATTTTTCTGGATATTTCCCAATTGGGATAGACTTCTCTTACAGTTTTAATTTTTTCAATTTCTTCGGCCGTCATTCTTTTACCATTTCCAATAAACTTAAGAAAAGCCCAGACTCTGTAACGCGTTTGAATTCTCTTCTTTTTTAAAGATGTTGCCAAAGCTATCTTATGATGCCGCAGTACAGCCTTAGCAGGAAAGGCAAAATGGGTAGGAAATTGAGGATGTTTTGTTTATCAACGATTCATGGAATTTAACGGTACGGCCGAATTTGACTTCAAGGGTGTGAGGGTGAGCTTAGGTTACAGCACGTGTGGAAGAATTCTACAAGGCTAGAAATTTCGTGAGAGCAATAACCATAGAAGTAGCGATAAAAGAGAGACAGACATCTAGGGAATTAATAGTTGCTATTGATATGTCATTGCCAATAAGCCGGATGACCTTTTTTATAATTTAGTCCTGATATGAGACTTGCAGAGTTGAGTCAAGTCTGATGGAGTAAAATATTTCTTGCATTTTTGCAAGAAGCCCAGGCATTTTATTGCGTTTTTGGTGATACCTAAAATGTGATCGGACCAACTAAGATTGTTGGATATTACAATGCGTAAGATGTTAAGAGATGGCGAGTTCGAGATATCTTCTCCATCGACGGAAATGAGCTGAGTGGGAGTTGGATTACGTTTGATTGATAATAGACAACATTGCGTTTTCGCATTAAACAAGACCTGGTATACGTTAAACTGTCAAAACTAATCGAAATGAATGTGCATGTGGTATTCTTGAAATCCGTATTCGTTATTTTCGTACACAAACCATTCGTTATATAACGAATTCGTAATTCAAGAATAGGCCCCGATTCGGTCTGCCCAAGGGAGTAAGGTCATGGTTTAGTGAACTGAACCTTTTTGCTTCATTTGTCAACTATAACATTCTATGAATAGGATTGAAAGTGAGAGCTAGCAAATCATTAATAAAAATGAAGAAGAGAGCAGGAGAGAGCACAGAACCTTGTAGTACACCGGTATGAATTATAAAACGATCCGAAGTAACCCAATCTAATATAACTTGAATTGAACAGCGGGAGGGAAAACTTTCAATCCATTTTAAGAAAAGACGGTCTAGACCTAATGCTTTAAGCTTAGCTAAAAGAGCATGATGCCAACCTCTATCGAAGGCCTTCGAGATATCTAATGCGATAATTTGAGATTCATCAAAATTATGAAGACACTAGCTGCGTATTTTTATCTCTCTGATCTGATCCGGTTCAATGTTATGTACATAAAACAACAACAATGGATCACGTATTGCTGTTTTTTTATTTACATAAAATTTAACCGGATCAGATCAGAGAGATAAAAAAACGCAGCTATTCCTTCCAATTTTATTAAATTTCCAGTAGAACGACGCAGCACGAAATCCTAATTGGCGATCGCTAATAAGGGATCAGTTTCTAGATATTTCATCAATTGGGTGTTGATGAGTGCTTCGAAAACCTTCGAAAACCTTCGAAATAATCGAAGTAAGGAGGAAAGACTCCTGCCGTATAGGATAGGTGAAGTAGTTTAGCTAAAGTGAAGACGCAACAGCCTTAAACACGTTGAGACCTGCGAGAACTTTGTACGGAAATGTAACGGTATTTTTAGCATGGCTTGTTTTTTTTAAACTAAAAAAGAAAATTTAACAAAAATAAAAAATATGAAAATAATTAAAATAAAAACAAAATTGAAAAAAAAAACAAATAAAAAAAATTAAACACATTAACAAAAAAAAAAACTATTTTTAAATTTAAGAGAAATCTAGTTCTAAGAACTGGCAACTTTAACAATTTTTCTATATTTTAGCCTTTATCTTAAATAAATAAAACTATTTAAAAACGCTTGTTTAAACTGCAATAATTTAACCAGCACCGAATACAGTTTATTACTGGTGTGATCAAACATGAGTCATACCGCTTCCAACTTTTCAGATAAAAAGTCGTTAATAATGCACTCCGTACTAAATGCAGCCAATAAATAGCATTATTTTATTAAGAATCTCCAATGTTTCTAAGCACAGAAGTAATTTGTTCCAAGGATATATGAGAAAATGTAGGTGAGGTCAATCCTTTTTCCGCGGTTTGTAGATCAAGATTCTCAAGTTTGAAGTTAGAAATTTGTCTCGTTTAGACAATCCGCCTTATGCAGCTTTGAATATTGTAATCTATCCTTTATAAATATGCGCAAATTATTTTTTTATTGCATTTTATCAACACTTCCTTAAGAGTATAATTGATCTGCTGAAAAAATTAACCGTAGGATAAAATTTCTAATCAACAGGTCGTTGGTGTAGCCTCAAATCTGACATTCACTGTTACTAATGAAACAGCTGGTCGTTACTATTGTAAAGCAAGTGTTCCTGGTTATATGGAAATATCAGCAGACGCTTATGTATATCTTAAAGGATCTCCAATAATTACATCGTCCAGATATCAATATGGTCTTATTGGTGATACTGCAAGAATCGAATGTTATGCGACTTCAGTGCCGAAAGCTAGACATGTATCTTGGACATTTAATGGACATGAAATTACTCCCGAATCTGGACATGATTATTCAATTCTAATCGATGCTGTACCTGGTGGAGTACGATCTACTCTCATCATTCGAGATAGTCAAGCGTTTCATTATGGCAAATATAATTGTACAGTTGTCAATGATTATGGAAATGATATTGCTGAAATTTATTTAGAGGCACACAGTAAGTCTTTGCTATTCCAACTGTCTTTACAAAAAAAAAAAAAACAATAACTAAAATAATTATCTAACTAATTTCTTACTGTTACTCTTCTCTTTTTTCCTAATACAGAAAGTGTGCCAATTTTGATGACAATCGTAGGAGGTGTATCCTCGGTAGCTGTTCTTATGATTCTTATTATTGTAGTCCTTATCTATTTTAAATGCAAAAAGAAGAAACTTCCGCCAGCCGATGTTATTAGTGAACATCAGATTTCGAAAAATTCAAAGGAATGCAGTGATCGCACCTCAAATTATAGCGATTTAAAAGTGGACATTTCTGCTGGGTATGTGCCTTATGCTGACTATACAACTCACTATAGTCCGCCGCCACAGTATTTAACAACTGTAGCGACAAAAACAAATCTCAATAGTCAGACAGCAGTACCTTTGACCTATATAAATGGTAGTCTGACGGGAAGTGTAATTGGATCACGTGGTGAGATCATTAGACAAGATAATGGTCTACCTCATCTACAACAACAACAAGCTGGAAGTGTTGTTAGTTCATCACCGAATGGCAGTTGTAATAATAATTCAACGTCACATGTTATGCAGCAGCAGCAGCAGCCGCAGAATTCATTCAATGTAGATCCACGTTATAGTGCTATTTATGGTAATCCATACTTAAGAAATTCAAATTCGTCCCTATTGCCACCGCCAACAGCCGTTTAAAGCTTCTTACATACACACACACATACATACACATACAACCATATGTACACATCCTTCGTGTTTGTTACTAGAGCGAGAATCTTATGATGGAAACTTCAAAGTAAAGAATTTTTCGAACAAAAAATTTTTTTCTTCAACGAATTGAATAAAAACAACCAAATTTAAAGACTGATCTCGAAAGGTAAGCGTTTTTTTAATGTATTTGTTTTTTTTTTCTTCTATATTTCCTCTATATATAAGATTTCGTCAAGCATTCATAGAACTTGCTAAAGTGCATCAGTAAGAAATTGGAATTCAGGAGTTGATCGTAGTTAAACTAAATTTAAAAAACTGAAAATGGGGGGAGATTATTCTCAAAAGTTGTTGTCAAGCCGCTGCACTAGCTTATCGAGAAAAAAAGGTAATGAGCTTGTTGCGCACGCTCATCTATGAATGTTGATACACAAATCCAGTTCGACTTGATGAAGAATATATTGAGTAATAAAATATAATTCTAGAGGTCCACCGATTTTGAACATATATTCGTGAAGCCTCCCTTTTTTCGTACGTTGGTTGTAGCGATATTAGCCATCATTTGGTCTCTTGTCACAGTTAGTCATCGATTGTATGAAGATGGTATAAGTTCGTCATTCTAAGATTCATTTTTCAATATTGGTGGTGCCTAGAAGTCGTCAATATCATGGTAGTATAGTTGCTTATTCACAAGTATTAAACAAAAGTATGATGAACGACGAACAATGAATGAAAAAAAAAAAGAACTCGCTGTCGAAGTTTTAAAACGAATAACGAACTGGTCCTTAGATTAGAGAGAGATAGAAGTTTCTATTTTGGGTCTTTATTTTGATTGACGTTTTAGTTTGCTTCTTCCTCTGGTTACGTATTCACAATCCAATGTTCGCCATTCGTTGAAATTCTGTTTATGAATTAAGCATCAACTACCAACCAAATAACGAACTCAGCTTTATTTGTCGCAGTGTTGCCTGATTTGTTTGCTGTTTGGTTCTCTTCATCTTGTTCTTTCTTTAGTTAAAATCCAATGTTCGCCGGCCGTTGTAATATTGTATTTGACCGCCTGATTTGTTCACTCTATTCTTCCAAACTGTCTTTATGGCTGTACGAATACAAATACGAGCTGTGAATCAGATATCGTTTTTGTTCTGAAGATGAAGGTGTTCGTCTATCAATTTGCCGATGAACCTATCTTTAATTATGGATTACACTGAGTTACTTCGTAAAACTTGGACGAAGTTACTATCCCACCTAAACGGGTCCTTTTTTGTTAGAGTAATTTTAAGTCCCGATGTCATAAACACAATTTTTCGTATCATTTAGTAAGAGTGTAGATATTAACTATTCCTATACACATAGGTCTCACAACTTGACGTGATGGTGTTAATTTCCATTGTATTGATACGGATGAAGTTATGTTAATACTATTAACTCTGTTCACTTTGACGCAATTATCTTGGATAGTTTATCACCCCGCGTTCTATTAAGCAAGCTCAACGTCCACGCAAAATTTTTGATAAATTTCTTGACTTTTTTTTAATAGACGGAAAGCTGGTGACTAAAATACTTTCGGCATTTCATAAACTAAATTTTCGATCTTATCATCATTGATAACCTATTCCGAAATCTGCATGGTTTTCAGTGGTGGTGGACGCTACGGGGCCACGAAGGCTTCAAAAAAATCGGTTAAGTTACGTGATTTCATAAAGGCTGATTTTTGGTCTTGCAGCAGAGAATTATATTTCATGATCAATTGTGAAGATGGCAGACAATTTGGTTGGTGGGAATGTGGTGGCAGACAATTTAGTTGGTGGAAAAGTGGTGACAGATGGCAACAAAGACGCGGAAAAATGTTTATAACTTGTGTCATAGCACTATAACCTGAGAACGCCTTCACTAATAGTTCTGCATGAGCGCGTTCTTAACAAAAAGTACATCTAAGTTCGAAAATGATACCAATCGCGCAACTCCATCGTAGAGTTGCCATACAAAAAACTCGTTTTTCACTATAAATTTTAGAATTGTCTCAGAACACGTTCGACATAGATTGCCGATTTAGTACATATCTGAACTCGAATTTGCTATTGCTATGAAAACATCATGTACCAAATTTTAGTTCTACGTAAACGTGTTCTTAGGCAGTGCCCAAATATATAGTGAAAAACGAAATTTTTGCATGGCAGTCCTACAAAGGAGTACCACAATTCGTCCATTTTCGAACTTAAATTTACTTTTTCTGAATCACGCCCATGTGCAGCAACTCTCAACAGTAACAGCTCATGCGATAGCGTTCTCGAGTTATCGTTGGATGACATAAGCTATTCAAATTTTTCCGCATCTTTGTTGCCGTCCGCCACCACTTTAACACCCACAAAATTGTCTGCCATCTTTACCATTGATCTTGAAATATAATTCTCTGCTGCCACACAATCAGCCTTTATGAAATCACGTAACTCAACCGAATTTGTTAAGCCTTTGCGGCCGAACCGTAGTATCCTCCATTACTGGAAGAAAGGCAGAGTTCAGATTAAATTGTCATCGATGTTAAGAGAGTGTGACAAGATGAAAAATGTTGTCTATAACGTTAGCTCTCCTGCTACCAAGCGTATTAGTAGATTTTTAACTAATCGTTGTCAGCGTGATAAGGTCTCTAGCCTTGTCTCCTGCAGATCAAGTGGGAAATCAGTGACATACCTCAGGGATCTATATTGGGTCCTCTTCTCTTTTGATTTTAGTAATTAATTAACCTACAAATAGCTGTCATTTAAAGATATGCAGTTCATACGTGTACTGATCACATAAAAAACAAAATATATCTAATTTGTCCTATTGGCTTTGTTGAATATGGTATGTTAGCAGCTGGAATGAGTATTTGAAAAGAATTCATATGATCGCTTATTGAATCTCACAAAGTCGCTGGACCTATTTAACCACTACTGTTGAAGTCACTGGTACTGGGTCATTTTACATATAGATCTTTGTTACACCCGGAACTCGATTCTGCCTGCAAACTTAAACTTGAAATTGACTTTAATGATTACGCATTAGATTTACTTTTGGTTTGCGTGGGTTTCACAAAATTACTTCATTTAAGAATAAAATCAAAGAATGCTCTCTAGAATCTACTCCTTGTGCAAAGTGTTTCTCGAATTGCATACCTGTTTGATTATATCCAATTTATGCGCACAGTGAAATTCACTTGTAAACCTACATTCACTCCTCGTTTTAAGCACCTCAGTACTTGATGGCTCGTACTTTGTTCACGTAACTTTTGTTAGAAAAGGACTTCCTTCTGAGATTCCGTCTACAAAAGATTTCAAATATCTTTTAAATACCTGCTTAGTAATTTTCTGCACACTCTCACTGTAGTAGACTGGACTACGTTTTTATTTGTATAATTTCTACTTTTTGTAGACCTTCTTCTTCCTCAGTTTTCCTTCGACGTAACTATTTTTAGCAGTGTTTCTCGTCGTACTTTTACTTTTAATAAATTATAGTTTTTTTTTGTATATGGTACTATAAAGGATTTTGTCTTTTAGTCTATACTTAGTACTAACACTTAGTACTTAGTACTATACTTTTGTCCTATAGTACTATATCCCACTACTTACTAGGCTTTAACCTATAAATAGAAACCCTCTTGATACTTATTACGGAACTCTACTACCAAGCTGCCAACTATAATCGTATCCGTATCGTTTTAGAAAATGTAAAAATTTTACATTAAAATCTGCTCAATTCATATTTTGTTTGTCTCCAAACGAAAAACTTGTATCATTTGAGTCCTTTGAGTATGTGTAAGACAAGGATCCTCTAGAAGATCAGATTCCAATGGTAAACTGTATCTCAGATGTTATGCTGAAACGCCATAACTTTGAAAGACGATTCAAAGGGATCCTAGGTGATTATTAGCAACGGCATTTGATGACTAACTATTTGAAAAAGAATTAAATGATACAAGGATAGATTCAAAATGGTAGGTAGAACAGGTGTGAGTATTTATGGACCGAACTGCAAACTCACTAAGGCAATGGGGCTTTACCTACTATTTTCCAGGATGGTATCCACATAAAAATCTATACAGAGTGACCCGTCTTGAGTATTACATCCGGAGGCTATAGATAGGTTATGTTTAGGCAAGCAAAAACTTGAATGAGTGGGGATGGGGAATCCTAACGGTTTTTGAAATAAGAGGACTTAAAGATAATTATCTATGTTTTTTTATAGATCTACCTGTAACTTCTGAATGTTATATCCTATGATGATGATGATTTCAAATTTCTTAGATAGATAATTATTGGACTTTTCAAGAATGGTCTATAAATTTTTCCCCTCCTCGTGTCCATTTTGAAGTTATGGCTCAACAAAAATTTCGGAATTTTAACTCGGTTTTTTAATTTTTTTTCATTTAACTACTATTTTTATCACGTAATCAACACCAATCTTTCATACTGTATTTAGGATCCCCAAAAGCTTCGCTTTAAAGTGACCTACCACACTCTGTACCCAAAATGTAACCATTTCTTCGATCTTCCTGAATATATCCAGCGAAAATGGCTTAGAAAGCTCATTTCCAAAAGATAATTGCCTACTTTCGGGCATTTATTGATCTTTTTCGCTGGATATGCTTAAGAAAAACTGCATAAAATGCAGAAAAGGTTACATTTTGGGTATGAAGTGTGATGGGTTGTTTTAAAGCCAAGCTTCTGGGCTTCTTAAATCAAGTATGAAAAATTGATATTGATTACGTGTTTTTTGATAAAAATAGTATTTAAATAAACAAAAACGAGTTGAAATTCCAAAATTTTAATTTTGTTAAACTACATAACTTCAAAACGGAGAGGGGAAGGAAAAACTTACTTTATAAACTTTCTTGAAAAGTCCAATGATTATCTTTCTAACAAATATGAAATCATCATCATTGAGTGTAGCATTCAGAAGTTACAGGGTGATCTAAAAAATATACCCAAATATCTTTAAGTTCCATTATCTCGGAAATCGTTAGTTAGGATTACCCACCCCTCAACAACGGGCTTTTAATATTTTTATTTATTATTATTATTATGTTTATTCTTTTGGTTTTTTTTTATATTTCTATTGAAATTGTTTAGTTTTTATAGTTATAATTTTGGATATCCTCTCCGCCCCCCCCCCCCCCCCTCCCCAAGAATATTTTGCTTATCTAATCATGACTTATTCATAGACTTCGAAAACAAGACCACATGGATGGATGGATTGAAAAGAGGTTGAGTCCCCCGGGGGGAAGACTCTAGAACTTAGGCCACAGCAATGCCCATTGTTCATCCTCCATACTCATGAGGTCCCAGCCGGACGCTTTGACAAAATTCAGAATTGGCCCCCAAGCCTCCCTGCCTGCTTCGTGCAGTTCTATCAGGAGGTGTGAGCCAAGGAATCTGTAACGCTTTTCGGACAGGGCCGGACACTGACACAAGAAATGAGTCACCGTTTCGTTCTCCTCTCCTCATCCTGTACATATAGGATTATCAACAAGTCTCATCTTGTGTAGGTGACCCCTGAGAAAAGAGTGCCCAAAGAGAATTAACACAAGTGTTCTCAGAGTTGGCTTACACAGTCCCAATATCTTTTTCGTCAGATGTGGGTTAGGTTTACACCACAGTTCCTTAGTAGTTCTACCCGAGGGATCATCCAGCTTTGCTGGCAGTCAGGCCAGGCCGAAATTCTAGATGTAAGAATGTTTGGTGCAATCCCGATTGAAGAGGATGATTCCCCCGAAGTTGGACCAATACGAGCGAGGTTATCCGCCTTTTCGTTTCCGCTAATATCGCTGTGATCTTGCACCTAAACAGCGAGTACCCTGTTACACAGCGAGAGGGAATTTAGGGTGGTTTTGCACTTCAGTACCAGCTTTGAGGCTACGAAGGGTTTTTATAAGGCATTTACAGCTACTTGACTGTCCGAGCAGATGGGGGGGAAAGTAGTCTGTGAAGCGCAATGCTGAACAAGGTGAAAGCTGTATAAGAGGAAAGCATGAATTTTGTTGGTTTGTTGTTATGGTGGTATGATTTTAAGGGAGTTTTGAGCATTGGCATATCCTTCTGAAAGATAGTGCGAGTATGTGGAACGGTATAATGCATGAAGTCATTATATTTGGAGTGATGTGCACGCATTGTGAGTTTAGCCCACAAGGAGGATACTATTTATAAATAGGCACATGCTTCTGCGATATAATAATTTTGAGATTTTTGGCTGTGTGGGTACTGTAGTAGATGCTAGGCGGATGGCCAAAGATGCAATCGAAGTTATGTACTCATGTAAGTCAGAACAATAAAATCTCAGACATAGGATGTGAGAGGAGAAAGACAGACATAGCCTTGCCCAGGGGCGAATGGATGTCTTAATTGGTGTATGAATAAGTTGATAGATAACGGAAATCAGGTATGTATGTTAGTAGTGCTTATATGGTTAGTATGCATGGTCAGCTATAAGATCCAAGTGGTGAATCTCGAAGCCTCTCCAGACTGAATTGGGCACATCTTAACCTTCACGTTGTCCCCTCTGACAGCGCCCATAAGGATTGTATTACCTGTATAGGCCAAGTACAATTCTTTTAGACGTTGCAAATAAGATCTAGGCCCGAACGGAGTTACCAGTACCGTTTAAAAAAGCATATCTTGCATGAAGATATGAAACTGGGAGTATTCATGGTCCGTTGATCATGCTTTACGAAAGCCATACCAAATGGGCGGCCCGACATTGGCTAACTTGGTACTACGGGAATGAGGAGCCCCAAATAGAGCTGCATTTAGTAGCAATATTTGCCTCATCATTGGGAAGGCCCCCTTGTGGGAGCATCGTAGTATGCGGGCAGAGAGAGATTGTCTGAGTCTACATGACTAGGCGAACATTCTTCTCTAAACAGAGTAGTTTGTTCTTTTGACAAAATTGCATACTGCGTCCGTGAATTTGAAGGATGGTCGCTTGTTATTGTATGCTTAGAGGATTGGCTTTCGGCGTGGAGTTGCGCTAAATCAACCGGGTGCCGTGACCCACAGATCGGAAGAGATTTTAGATAGGTCTCGCTTCGACCAGTAAGTCCAATGTCAAGCATGCACTGACATAAACTGGTACTCTTGAAACAGAATATAATATATTCTGCCTCTTGAGGGCGTTGATTGTTGCTTGTCTACTAATCCGTGCATTATGGTGCCGTGAGATTAAGCTAAAACTAGCAGGTGCTCACTGTATCCGCGTTGATGAGATACCTTCCCGATTCAAGAATGGCTTCGATTTCCGCCTGGAAAACCGTAACAGGGCTTACAAGGTGTAGGGCGATTTCCAAGCGAGACTCCTTATAAAAAATACCGGCTCCGGTATTTTCCTCAGTTTTGGAGCCGTCTGTGTAAACAATAGGGTTTGATAATGGTTGAAGCACATAGTGTGACGCCCAATCTGCCCTAGATGGAATTTTTGATTGAAGTTCGCTTTTCATTATTGTTTCTAGAATAAGGTCGCTGTCCCTGCTGATGTCAGGAGCGATGGATTGCACAATCTCAAAGATGGATTCATGTGAAACTTTTGCTCCAGCTTGAATCCAGCTCTGATTGAGGTGCAACCTTCTTTATGTGTGTCTGCACAGGGTGTACGTTGAGGATAACCTCGAAAGACCGAGTGCTGGTTGACTTGAGGGCACCGCTTACGCTAAGAAGGCACAGCCTCTGAATCTTTAGCGAAATCCATTACTTTCCACCACACCACAGAACCATAGGTTATCATGGGTCGGATGACGCTAGTGTAGATCCATAGGACCATCCGTGGTTTGAGTCCCCATTATTCCCTACAGTTCTGCGACACATTGCAAAGGCTTTAAGAGCCTTATTCGCTCTGTCCTCGAGGTGTGGTTTCCAGCTTAGCTTCTCATCTAGTATGATATTTCTTTTCTTAGTAAAAACGCATAGATCTGTTTTCAGTGGATTGATGGATAATCCAAAATCCGTAGCCCAGTCTATGACTAGTCGGATTTCGTTTTGTACCAGGACACAGAGTACAGACTCATAACTATTAGAGAATAATATCACCAGGTCATCTGCATAACAAACCAACTTATACCCCATTTGGGTGAGTGTTGAGAAGAGGTCATTCATAATGAGCATCCATAATAACGGTGATAAAATACCACCTTGGGTAGTGCCTCTGTGGATACTTTTCACTCTGCTCACCCGGCCCAGACTGGCAAAAATAGTCCTGTTGTTCAGCATGTGTGCGATCCATTGTATAAGGGCCTGGTTCATTCAATACTTTGTTAACATTTCCGTAAACTTATGTAGAAGCACATTATTAAAGGCCCCTTCTACATCGATGAAGACAGCCAACGTGGATTGCTTAAAAAGGAAACCTTTTTCAATCGAGTGGATAACCTCGTGGAGGGCCGTCTCAACTGATCTTCCTTTCAGATATGCGTGCTGGTGTTGTGACAAGCTTCTTCTGGGTATGGAGCATCTCAATTCCCACTCGTAGATACGTTTAAGTGTTTTGAGTAGGAAAGAAGTCAAGCTTATTGGCCTATATACCTTAGCTGTTGAGTAGTTTACCCGGCCAGCATTGGAAATTAAGACAACTTTAACCTCTTGCCATAGCTTCGGGGTATAGCCCGTCATAATGGAAGACCACATACGGGATATGTTGGCAATTCTTTTGAAGATGAGAGCAAGACTGTGTTAGATTATTCATATAGGCAGATAGTTACTAGGATCACCAGATTTATAAATAAGAATAACAAAACTATTCTATACGATCTGAGGGAAAATATTCTTGCGAAGAAATATAGGTCAAACAAATTGCGTATCAGTTCAGAAAATGCGCGAGAACATTTCCTACAGATCAAATTAGGCACCCTATTAAAACTAGGATTCTTATTATGATCTAAATTATTAAGAATATTTGAGACTACTACAGAAGGATTCTGTGCGATATATTCAAACAATTGTTAAATTTTATTTTGCACTAATTGAAGATAAATGTGATAAATGGTCCATCTAGAGAAGGCATTCCCATCGCCGTGTTAAAACAAAATTATAGCTGACTTCAATTTCTCAAATAGTTGCCTTAGTGAAATGTCACTAGTGATTAGATGAGATACAGAATCACACTCTCACATAAATAATCATTTCCTATTATTTTAAAACATAGATGGCGCTGATGTGTCTTGACTAGACGTTTATTTGTCTTGACTAGGCTATGAATTTGTCGTTACTATAAATATGTACACAACCTGTACAATTCTTACTGTCTGCGCAGCAAATATAATTTGAATTTATAAAACCATTTCTCTATTCTTTCTCATACTACTTAACAACTTCCCTCCTTCCCCCAAACGTATAATTTATAATTCGAAAAATTTTCCTTTATTCTTTCAGATCGATATTACTTGATCTTTTTAAGTGTGGACTAAGGATCGCTACAATATTTAGATACTAAATAACACATACAAAAATAGAAATAACTGTTTATATTATATTCTAAGAGAATTACGTCCTGTTGTTGTACATTTGAAAATACGTTTAGGCACACTATTTTATCTATCAGATGATGATGATGATGAAGATGATTTTGTTAATACATTAGAATAGTGGAAAGCTGCCGGGAAATCGCAACCGAATCATGTGCATACTAAAATGTACATAAAAGTTAAAAGAAAAAAATACAATTTAAATATTAATTTACAAAAAAAAAAGTGATTAGAGAGAGATATTTAGCCATCTTTTATGAGAATTTAAAAAGTTTTCATTTTTATAAAAGTGCATTAAGAGTAGTCCTCCAAACAAAATGCCTAAGAATCACACAATATTTTGCTTAACAGAGATTTTATTAGAAGACTTTTTTCTTTTTTATAGGCTTAGTGAAAGGACTTAAAATAATTTTGTGAACATCCTGTAATTGACCTTTTAATTCTGGTACTCTCCTCTAGGGATTTCTAGGGATAGTGTAAAAAAGATAAATGTAGATAACCGCAGAGGATTGACCTATGTATGAAAATCAAGTTTTCCTTGGTACTGTACAGAATATCTAGGATCAATCTAAAGAAATCTGGTAGTTTTTATTTTCAATTAAATTAAGCTATAGACATTGCGGGAGGATGAATAAATTAAGCAAGCTTAAAGAAAAAAATAAAAATAAAAACTTAAGTACCTGATTAGCTTTTAAGAGTAATGAAATTAGCGCTTGTGTCTTATAAACGATTTGATTTGATTTTTTATATTATATATAAACCAGAGTAAAGGTAATGAAATGTTTCTTAGTTTATATTCGGAGTCTATAGAATTTCTATTTGTATATTATTATCTATTATTAATTAATTAATTATATAGAGTAATTCGAGCTATTATATATATAGTAAGTGCGCTTCGAGAGTAAGTGTGAGCTTTAAGTGAGTTTTTTTCTTCTTCTTTTCAACATAAGCGACATCATTTGTGGGGGAATTTTTGTTGTTTAGTGAACCGAAAAAATATTTTGAAGAAGAGAGGCGTGTGCCTTTTAAAATGGTACCTAAATTCATGAGGCCTCCAGCATTTTGTCTACGTGCTAAAATATATTAAAGAGAACTCTCTCATTACACGCCGCATAATTACTTATAAAGTTTTCATTTTTTTGTTCATAGTGTGTGGGTGAGTGCCAAAATAGTTTTGTTTTATTAGTCATATGTTTAGCTCTCAAATTTATCTACCTAACTATTTTTTTTTTTTTTGTATTTTATATTATTATAATTTTTTATCATATAAAATATACCGTCATCCTGGATTTATGCCTTACTTTCACACTAACATTTATGTAAAATGCAATAATTGTATATGGTATATCTACACACACACACACACACACCGACACACACATACACACTCACAAGCTACATAAACTGCAAATAAATATAATTATTATTATAATTATGAGTGAAATCAAACACACACATAGGCATACAAACAATGATATATATTTTACTTAATGCGAGTTGTATGTATAAATGGTAACCAGCTTGTTCTGAGGAGAGGGGGAAGAGCAGGAGGAGAATAGGGAAGAGGAGGAGGAAAATAATGTTTAGTGATAGGTTTGGATTCGCTTACAATAAGTGCATTTTTTTGTGTATTAAATACCTTTAGAGATTATGTAAAACTGCAACTGTGTTACTATTTTTTGGTTTTTCATTTATTATTATTTTTTTTTTTGTATATTTTTGCATAAATAAAATTGAAAAATGTATAATTACCTAGATGTTTTGTGTTTTTATTTTGTTTCCTTTTTCTCTTCTCTTACTGTTCTTAAGTGAAATTTTTCTGGACATCTATATGTAGAGCCTTTAGAAATAAGAGCTCCAGCTCCATCGACGGGTCTTCTTCAAATAGAAAGAGTTGCTAACAATTTTCGATATTTGATGAAAGGTAAGTCATTATAATTCTCTATGCGCATTGCTTAGCATTTACAAAGTTTTTATAAATATGAAATTAGTTAAGACCATAAAAACCTTTTTTGCTCTGAGTGAAATAGAAATTATATGCAAAGTTTATAATTTAAAATTAGCTACAAAGGGGAATGCCCAATTTTCATACAGCTCTAGGCCCATATACCTCCAGACATGAGAGCTATCTTAAGCGATATATTATGATGTTCTGAACATATTTTATTAATATTATTTATTTTTTTATTTTTTTTTATTTCATTTTATTTAGGAATATATGCGAAATGTAGTAGCTGGGGTGTATGCGACCCAAGTGCATGAAAATTGGCTTTCCGACGACAAAAACGTCCCAAGAAAGTTTTCTGAATCGGGAAAAATTACATCACCCCATAGATCTCGGTAAGACCTTTAATTTAAAATGCAACATGCGGTATTGGAACCACACCCCACCCCGCCGGGGGCTCCGACACCCTACCCTAACAGTATGCAGAAAAACAACTGTTCTACTCTACCAATTGTGGCTGAGGCGAATAATGAGACCCGTTTTCCGATCAGACATAACCCTACGAGTTAAAGCTGATCTAGGGTTCGAAAAATCTAGTACCTCAGTTTGAATAAAAAAGGAGAAAATAATACTAAAAAAGTGAGAGTATGGGGATCGCTATTTAAGCCGCGGAGTATACGAGAGTGGGTACTCAAACTTCTTCCCAAGACCTAAGTAATTCGATTCTGTACTAGATTTTCCAAAACGTATACTTGATAAAACTTTGAAACCCCAAGCCTTCCCCCGCTTAATTGAAATAAACATTGTTAATAAAATATGTTTAGAGTATCATAATGCATCGCCTAAGATTCTCTTATGTCTGGAAGTATCAGGCCTAAAATGGGCATTCCCCTTTGGAAAGAAAATTTTGATTTCAGGGGTATACTTTCATTCATTGGTGAACCCTCCACTGTGGTATGATGGTTGTTTTTGGAGTGAGTGCTGAAGGATGTTGTTATTGGAATCAACAGTATACTTCGTGGCAGGTATTAGCGAACCGATCACATGTTTCTCATTAGCTTTACATGTGGAGAATGTGAGGTGTGTCATAAAAACATCATGAAAAGCAATGAAAAAAGGAATTGGATAAAACGTGGAGAAAAATCGAAGCTTGTGAGGAAAGTCAATAGCTATGTTCTTTTGTGTACCTCGTTCTAGAGCTCCCATTTACTGGTTAGAACAAATTGTTCTGTCGATTGAAGCGAACTATTTGTAGTGTTCGCTTCATTTATAGATCTTCTATGAAAATGTATGAGGCGTTCTTTTGTGTATCTTTTGTTTTGCCCTGTTCTACACCTGGAAGAGGAATGTACACGATATGAGGAATGAGGTGGAATTGTTCTCATGCCATATCCATCCATTCCATCGGCAGGAATTCTTAGATAATTGGAAATGGTTAAAATTAATTGCAAAAAAAATACAAATTGCATTTAAAATGCAGAAATATGGAACTTTTCGACCCAGCGATCAAAGAGGTCCATCAATATGGCTATCTCTGATCGCTTACTATTGAAGTTTAATGCGGAGGTTAGACCAGTTGCCCATATGGCCATATATGTAATCAGTTTTTAGAAAAAGTAAGTAGGAATTATATTGTAGCAAGATTACTCATTTAAATTTTAAAATTTTCTGTATTTTAAATCCTTAGATTGAAATACTTAGATAATGCCCCCAATAAGACTGACTTTTGGAAAAGAGAGAGAATGGGAGAGAGAAAAGTAAGTACTCCTTTATTAGTTTAATTTATTTATTTTATTGAAAAAAAAAAAAAAAATACAGCATAAATCTTAAATTTAAACCCCAAGCCCACCAGAAATATTTTGTACATCGAAAATAGTTGGAACTCTTCTAAGTCCAAAGTGCATGAGAAAATTATGAAAACTAAGTTCAAAAAAAAAAACCTTCAAATATTTTATGATGGCCAGTTCATGCATACATTAATTTTCAATTTCTAGTAAAAAAATGATCAGATTATTTTTTTGATAAAAATGTACGTCTTATGCATAATAAAAAAAAAACACTTTTTTAGTGGCGGAGGAGATATAATGGCACCCGTGACAGACACAAACACGTATAGCTTTGCCAGTAATCAACGCCCTTGACAGACACGAGCATGTATATGAAGTGGTTAAAGAAATATTTTCTCAAATCCAAAATAGTTTAAATTTCATATATCCAAAGCATCCATCAGAAATATTTTATAAATCCAATCCTTTTCTAAGTCTAAGGTGACTTAAGAAATTGTCTAAAAAAAGTCTTAATTAATGTCCGAAATTATCTAAAAGCTAAGTTCAAATTAAAAA
Organism: Dioctria rufipes; assembly: GCA_963924295.1. Lineage (NCBI taxonomy): Eukaryota > Metazoa > Arthropoda > Insecta > Diptera > Asilidae > Dioctria > Dioctria rufipes. Next base: position 12,905,895 of record OZ002742.1, on the reverse strand, counting down.
ATGAAGAAACTTTGAATAATTTGCAGTGGTCAAGCCCAACAGTGGTTTGGCAAATTACAAAAAAAAAAAAAATTAAGCCTCAATTGTTTATTCCTAACTAACCTTTTAAAGAGCTTTCGGGAAATCCCGTCAGCTATTTCAAGCCATCTAATTGCATGCTAATCTCCCATTAAGATTCTCAGCTTTTACGACTACTATTTATGTCACTAGCTAAGTTTTTTTTTATTCCAAAAATCGAACTGAACACTTAAAACCTTGAATAAAGTTACTAGGGGTCTTTGGATAAATTCTGTATCTAGAACAAAGTACCCCTACAATGGGTACTCGGACACATGTGAGTCATGATAAATGAGAGAGCTGATCTATCAGCCTGGTCCGGATCTAGTTCTCCATTCCTTGGACTAGAACTGGCAGTAGACGTTGCGACCACAGTAATCAGGTTTCTCATCAACACGGATGTTCACATGAAGCCTCAACAGCGATGGTCGAAGCTGAACACTTGCAGGTGTACACAATTTTTTTTATGGGCCTAATAGCAATTTCTCCGACTTCTGTTGGGGCCCGGAAGAAAATAATGCAGAACTGTGGTTGGCATAATCCCGCTGGCCACAGCTCGTTTCATGCTCATCTAAGAAAGATGACAGTTGTTGAACCTGAGACAATTGAACGCTTTCTATAGACTTGTTCGGCCCTTGTTCTGGGGGTGAGACAACTTACATCTAGATGTGCAAAACCTCACAAAAACGCGGCCCAACTAAAACGAGCTAATCGCCCTCTAATAGAAAGCTCTATACATTCTCTCTCTCTCTCTTGCTGTATTATGCCACATAAATTCTTCGCAATGATAGCTTTCTTTGGTTTAATAAAAAGTTAAAGAGCTTTCAAAAAGTGTTCCAGGTTTATATGGAGTTTTGCACATCTAGTTGTAAGTTGTTTCAGCTCGGAGCTAGTGTCGTGCCCCTTAAGCAGTCAACAATAAAACAATTAAAAACACTCGAATTACTCATATATAAATATTTATTCCACGCAGAACTGACCTATCCTAATATATCAAACAAAGCTAACCCGAACCGAAACTTGACACTACGATGACTGAACACTGAACCGCACTCGCCAGACCAGTCATTGGTCTTTTACGCACCAATATTCGGAAGTAAACTTTACTAACAACGCGGATGTAAACAAACGACAACAACCTTGTCGTTTGTTCTACCGGTTGCAGTACCTGAGTTGCTTAGTAGTAAACAATCGTCTTACATAATAATTACCATGCGAGGTTAATTATTATTGTAATCGTCGATTGCTCCACTAAGCGCTCATCGCAGCCAGCTGTTGGGCTAATCAGCAAAACAACCGACAGTTGCAGAACAATACCATGCGAGGTTATTGTTTAGCAATTGCTGATTATTTCGCTGTAATACCTTTGGCTGCTGGAAGCATCTTCCGTATGTTGGGCCATCACACTAGCTGGATATGCTTGGGTCTGACCTCCTATCTATGGATGAACTGAAAAGTTTATTTCATCTAGATCTGATGCACTTCATTAAGGGGTTACGTGGGTTTCGAAAAAGCTTATTTTTTTAATGTTTTTTATCTAATACTTAGCACAATATGTCTAGAATTTTTTTTCAAAGTTTTAAGTCCATCAGAGTAAAAGTCTAGGCGAGAGAGGCTTTACAAATTATATGCTCATTGGCTAGACCGGCCGGGAGCGACGTAAGTATATTGAGGCAGTTGCTTAACTATTTTTTGTTTATCTCTGTCACTGGTTTCTCGCACTATTTAAGGGTCACCTATTTTAAATATTTATTTTCATATGCCCTAAACATTGCAGCTGCAGCAATATCTTCGCTTTATGGAGCTCGAACCGACGATTCTATTTAAGTTGAAAAAAAAAAATCTTTTTCTCTTTTATTCCTACGGGGAGGTTATCGTCCAGAGGCATGAAAAATTATTGAAAATTTGGACATTTTTTTTTGCATAAAATAAATCGTTTAGGAAATGGGTTTTAACGTGTTTTATTCTTCTATCAATGGAGAGTAAATTCCAATTATTGTTACAAAAAAAAAAATCCAAAATGGCGGCTCCTCCAGCTCCAAGTTTTGGTCTGCGCGGAGCGCTTCACAGTTCTCACAGTTCTGCCAATTCATTCAAAGCAAATAGGGTTGAAAATGATTAAACTAAATAAAATTTGGAGGGTTTTACTTGTTTTTGTTTTAACAAAAAAAAAAAACCTCTGAATAATAACAAAAAAAAATATTTGTCCCGTTTTTTTTTTATTTTTTTTTTGTTGTCTTATAAACTATTTCTAAATCAATTTGTGACTCCTGATAGCCCCGCTAATTGAATTTCCTTTCAATTGCTTAAAGACTCATGTGTTCACCCATTGAAGAAGTAGAGGCCCCCGCGCACTCCCGGAAAAATTCATATAAAGTTTATCGTTACAAAAATTCCTAACCAGCTTACTCCAGCTATTCCAGCATCATACAGAGGTCCTTCTTCTTCCTCCAAGAACTGATTATACTGAATCTGAAGGTTAACGATTTCTCGAAATTTATGAGGGTACCTCAGGGTCCAGATTTTGTAACTCGGAGAGTTTGGGGGTTTGGGAGATGAGAATTTTCGTTTTCCACAATTAAAACTCCCTAACTCTCCATTCGCGATTCTCTAACATACTTGGGGAATTAGGGAAAACGTGAGAAGTGTCGCAATATTGGAGGCCGGCTAACTCTGTGTGGAAGGGGCGTAGAGCATTGGGGTTATTTCCTTCGGACTTAGGGTCTAGAATACAAAAATATAGATGAACAAAATGTGGGTAGGGGCTTTTGGGAGGGGGGGGGGGGGCGGTCGTACATTCCTTATTAGTATTAGGGTTGTCCGAAATACGTCATGTTTGGTATCAAATTAAAACGGGAGAAGCGGGTAATCAAGTGGTGTAGTTTCTTTAATTTCATAGATGACTTTTTACCGCCGAAAGACGGATTTTTGCACTTGCGGCATATACACCCCAGCTCCTATATTTTGCACATATTTCTTCCGTTCTTTGTTTCACATCCATTGGTACTCTGTTGTAAACATTTTTCTCATGGAAAGTGAATTTCCACGACTTACTTAGTTCTTCATAATGATGAGTTGAAAATATGTCCATTTGTGTACCAAACAGCGGCCATTTTTTCATATTAAGAAGGACTGATTCACTTCTTTTGCAGTTATTTCCAAAACTATTTACCCGGACTCAAAAACTAATTGCATATCTAATTAGGAGACAAAATGTAGATGCGATTTCATCCTACATACAAGCTTTAACGTGCATATGTAAAATTTTTATAGCATCTCTTCTGTACAGGAAGACGACTAAGTTGACAATTTTCGCATGAATTACAATTTTTAGCGGGTACCTTGAGATACCAAAATCCTTATTTCTCTGTAAATATTGCAAGGATTTCCATAATTTGTTCTTGTAAACATAGCCAGAATATGCGGTGAGTCCATAATTTAATTTGAAAATCTTAAGTACGTAGGTACCTTCACAAATCGGAACAAAAACAGACAATACTGTCAGTTGAAATATTCTCCTTACTTCTCCACAACTAACACAGCCTAGAGTTTTGTCGAGTGGAATGAGACTTTGGTAAATCTCAATATAAATTCTCCGGGTAACAGAATTCCGAGTGGAGAGTTAAGTGTCAAAAGAACTCTCATCTCCACAACTCTCTGAGTTAGTGAATCCGGCCCCAGGTAGCGAGAAAATGTCTCCCCAGCAAGCGCGCTCCGAGCGCCTCAGCTACCTGATTTCTAACCGGCGGACGGTTTCGCTCTCAATTGGCTGTGAGTTGTAAAATACTTTAGATATGAAAATATCCTTTTGCCCACGTGTTCTAAACACTTTAGGGATGATAATTATATAAAAAAAAAAATGGAATTATTCATTGTCATGAACGGTAACCTCCCCTTAAAAGTTTTTTGTTTTTCTTCTAAAAACAATATTTTTGAACTGGCGAACACGATTTCTCAAAAACTTATGCGCCGATCGTATTGAAATTTTGCATACTTCTTCAAAATCGGATTGACTACAACTAATTTTGCAACACGTAGTGTACGTGTTACGTAGTGTGAATTGTACCCAAATTGTACTTTTTTGAATACAACTTTGCCAAAAATTCAAATTTTATTATTATTATATTTTTAATCCTTCGTTCAGTCACGAGCTATACCTATCTACTAAGAAAACAAAAATTGCTTTTTTAATTTGAGATAAGAGTATCATGAGAACCACCAAGGACACCTTTTTTAAGGGGTCTCCGGCAACCAGGTCCCACCGGCTGAAATTTTAAGTGAAAATTTTATAACATATTCAATAAATGTTGCTCTTTTATATGCTTAAAATATTCAATAAAATAATTTATTTATTAAGAATATAAAAAAAAATAGAGAAAATTTTATTTTTTTCTTCGAAACCCATGTAACCCCTTGAGAGGGTAAAAGCAGAATTTTAGTGAGAGGCCTTAGCCTCCATGCTTGGGATCTTTTGTACCCCCGCTTTTAAAATAAAAAAAAAAAAATAAAGACAAGTTCAAGTCAACTAAAAATCAGGGTTCCTGCGTGTTTCTTTTGATTGACCTTTACACATTCAGTTTTTTTTTTTATTTTGGACTCGAGTTCACTTTTCTTGCTTTCGTCCTATTTTAACACATTTATCGATTTTTTAGCCTATCACGTTTAATTGTGTTTTTTTTATATAGAGCCTCGCAATCAATTCTTAAATGGCACTTTAAAATATTAACTGATGCTTTTTTGAACCAGAGGACAGAAATGGGTTGAGATTGTTCTGCAACAAACAAAAAAGTCATTTAAAAATTGAACGGAGTTGTCTTAAATATTTCTAAGAACCTAAGGAAATTATAAATGTACACTGACAATTATGTAAATTGATAGGTACATAAATAAATTAAAAAATTTTGAAGTCCTTTTAATTTCATGTGAACGGATTTTGTTGTCATTAATTCTTTACACAATCCTGGACATATTAGTTCTAATTTAATTGAAAACTAAGTGCTCGCTTACCATCAGACTATATAAAAAAAAATAAAAATAAAAACAAATTTTCCCAATCGCAAGTGAAGACTTGGCTTGTGCTGTAATAATTGATACCTCGGGGTTGCGCAATAACCGAAATGTCGAGCTTGTCATGCCGGTGCACTCCCCGAAATTAAGCAATTAAGTGCTCTCGAAAGCATGTAAATGTAAGCGAATAGCCTTCCCTTCCAGTCCAGTCCAGCCTGATCCCATCATATTTAAACTCGACTCGGTATTGCGAAATTGTCAGACCTGAATTTGGGGTGTTGGTGTTGTTGTGCTTTTGACATTAAGCAAGGATGACTAGTGGAATTCGTTTTTAATTACTGTCGGTACCAAAAACTGTGGGCGTTTTAATTGAAACGAGTAATTAAAATTTTTACAGTATCGGAGGCGATTACATTTTGACATTTTGCCGCCTTTTAGATGGGACTATCCCGAGAGTTTGTTCATATGAATTTACGGTTTTTTTTTCCATATTGTAATGCATAGTGAAGGGCGGAGTTGTGGTTTTCCCTTATAAATGAACATCTGCTGCTGCCTACTCTCTCTCTCTCTGTGAGATTGGATTTAGCCATTCGAAAATATAAATTTCATTTAAATACTAGTCATTAAAATAATAATAATAATTACGCGATAATAATGAAAAAAAAATCAACGGACATCGTCACTGTGAAATTAAACATTTTGTTTTTGTGGCTGACCTCCGAGTAAGCACAAATAAATTTTCAATTAAATGAAATTTAACAAGACTTCAATTTTTCTATTGGCTAAGGTTGGTGGGTTTTGGAGGCATACCAATATATTCCAGAAGATAGACTCTAGTGGTGCGGATGTCAATGCAATGATGCCCACCAGGCGTGACTAAAATGTGAAGGAGATGATGGTAACATCTATGTAGTATACCTATTTTTACGGATAACGAGTTTGGCCAAAGGGGTTGGAGTGTACTCCAGAGACTGTTTGTGGCCAAAATCATATAGGCTGCCAGACAAATGCCCGGTCTTTCAGACAGAACTTGCAGCGATTTACCAAGCGGTACTAGTGGTATCTATATGTTGAATATTCACACAGCATATCTGCATCTTACCCTGATAGCTAGGCAACCATTAAGATGCCTGGATGCTGTGCTGGTAAAATCTAAACTGGTGCAGTTATGCAAGATCAGCCTTGATTCAAGCTACGCGGTACAAGGCGATCCTATGCTGGGTACCTGGCCATATGAATATTCAAGCCAATGAGATGGTTGATGAGTTGGCCAAAACAGACTCTGAAATGGATAGCTCCGCAACACTAGCTTATGTGAGGGTCCCGATAGGAGCACTAAAAGAGGAGATCAAGGGTGTCTATTGAAACACAAGCTCCCGGTGGGTGAACAGATAAGCCTTGCTGAATATGACAGAAGGAGGACAGGGCAAAAGAATACCTTAATAATAGTAGAACTGATACCGGGAATCTAGTAGGGATCATGAAGGGTTTATTGGGCCAACGATTTCTGCAGTAGCTATAAGAATTCAAAAGAAATTGAATTCATCCAATTGCATCGTTCTGATAAATAACAGAGGTAGACTATTGGGTAGCTACTTCTTTTCAAATCGGTGGGTGGAAGCTGCAAAATAAAGAGTTCAGATGTTTCCTGAAATTCCTTTGTGAACCAGAATGGATCTACGCAGGTTTCAAAAAGTTTTCTCATAGAGTCGAGTTGCGCAATGAATCCACTGGAGGTGTGAAACAGGTTGCATATCTCTAGCAGCATCCCTCTTACCAAATCTTACCTAACTTATGTGTACATAGATAGGTACCGTTGCTCCAATTAATTGCATCCTTTAAGAAATTGTTATATTTTCTCTTTAAGGTGCTTTTAGGTATTAGTGTGCGTTTCTTGGATGTGCCTAGTGAGGTCCCATCCGAACAGTCATGCTACAATAAAGGTTTTCCTCTGCTAGTGTTATATAAAAATTTTTCCATAATTTGTTCCTTAATTGTCTGTATAAAAAAATCTCTACTCGAAATGATCATGAAAAGCGTTAATTTATTACGACTTTCGGCAATCTTCTCCCCTGATATCTAGCCCTGTAATTCTATCATATACATATGAGTTTCCTCCGAAACGATATTCTTAATGTTGTGTGCTTAGTGAAGTTTTTTGTCTTTCAACTACCCTATGCAACTGGTTTTCACTTCAAGACGACTTCCATTTTGAACCAGTTCGACGAATTCCTACTTACATGTAACTTGCTGTATGGAAAGATTGCTGATGTAGAACTTTTTAGCTATGAACTCTTGGTATTTAATCGTGACCGCTATCGTTTGATTCTGCATTCATTTATTGTGGGTTAATCATAAGCTCGAGCATAATCCAACTAATACCTACAACCTTCAATAAAACCAAGAAATAACTGATTATCTTCTGCATAATGATGCAAATTGCTGTGGAAAGTGCACTAAAAAATCTCGAAATTTATATTAAAAAACAAACAAAAAAAACAGTGGACTACGAATCGAACCTTGTGGAACTCCAGAGATGTCACCGAAGTTGTAAGATCGTTGTATATTGCTTAGTAATTGTCCAAACTGCATAAGAAGAAAAAAATTGAATTTTATAACTAGGCTTTTTTTTTTACATAGAAATGTGCGGTCAAAATTGTCAAAAGCCTTAGTCCACAGATTTTGATAGAAACGGAAATAAAGTAATTGTTCAGAATTCCTTGCAAACAGTTATTGAACCGTAGCTGTCTTGAAATCGTGCGTGTGGTTATTTCTTTCCATCTACGATTACTGGCAGCTTACAAGCCTGTAAATCTAGTATCGTCTTCTCTGATTCTAGGGGCCTACCTATGGATTATTTTGCTAAGAAAACACCCTTCCTTTACCGAGTTCACTGACACAGTGTGGAACTGGGCGTGATCTAATGATGATCGAATCCAGAGTTTTGACGTGGCTGTCATAATAAATCCTTACATCTCAATCACTAGGCACATTATAAGTTGATTTTTGGCAGCCTTACTGCGTTATTTATAGCTAGAATCTTCGTTTGGAAGACACTACAGTAGTCCAGTAGGCAGTACGAATCTTGCATTTGATGGGATGCTGTGAATACCTGGGCTCTCACTCGCACATCATTTCTCGAACCATCTGTAACGACACATATCATATCAGAGTCATTTATCACGCGATTATCCTCCAACTTTTCTCTACCAGGAATGATAGTATTAGAGAACCATTTCTGGAAGTCTAGTGTGTGGCACCCCGTATACAGTCCTTGAGACATATTTTTAGTATTTTACTGTGACCAAGGTCTGCAGTCTGACTCTCTTGGTCTCAATGCACTCTGTGCAGCATAAATTTACCATGAATATCAAAGAAGATACAGCAGTCACACTATAATATCCATTGCTGACGTTGGTGTTGTTTGAAGAGTTCCTGTAACAGGCAACTGTCTGTATTTTGGTAAGACGTTTCAGGTGCGTCACTTTATCTAGAGTACTCCACCACATCAATATTATATAGGTGAGTGTAGGTTTTAAATTAGCTGTATACAACCGGTGCACGATGTGAGGGTTATCCCCTATTTTGCCAAATCCTTTGTTGCATGCGGAAAGCACAATGGGCGCTGTTTTGACGTACTGATTCACATTTATCCTCCAATTTAATTTTGAGTCTAGTATAACTCATAGAAGTAACTCGATAGCATAAAATTTTGTACTCACATCAGGAACAAAAACATTGTAAAAATGCCTTCATTAATGATATGGTAGATTTCTCTCACAGATGAGACTGCAAATCCTGATAGAAGATTTTCGGCTATACGTGCAGAGATTCCTTCTTATCCCCGGCTTTGTAAATATTGAACATTTCAATTTCGCAATCCCCTTGGTCTTTTCCTATAATTTGAACAAATTGCAAGTCACATAAATCGGTACTTCTGCCGCTTTACTCATATCCTATAATCCTTTCGACTTGCATCATTAGGTATTTCTTGTGCTTGAAAAATATTTCGTCCTTGCTTTGTCCTTACCAAATCAAATGAAGATTCAAATTTATCCATGTTAGAATGTAGAAAATTCTACTTGGCCACCAATATTCGTACCTATTTCTACTTCTGTGTCCTACCAACTGGGCTACCAGTCCGATTCCTTGTCAAAGATCATTTTACATATAGAAACCTCCACCACACATACTTTTATATATCTAACTAATCTCTTGTCGCAGTTCACAATATGGATAGCATTCTTCAGATGGGCCTGAAATCTCTTAAACTTCTCAGCCATCTTCCTTTTCAAATGTAAAATCAATTACAAACTCAAACTCAATTTCATCTAAGAATGCGCTTTAAAAAAATATTCATGAATTTGGTATAAAACCCAAAAACAACACAAAAACATTTCCTTGTTACCCAATGTTACCTTTCAGGTGTCCCACATGAAGTTCGAAACTTTTGCCAAAGGAATGTACTACGGGATGTGTTCATGTTTCAGGATGTCAATGTACATGTCCAAAAAATTTTGTGGGCAAAATGCTTTAAATGTAGTCTCTATGCTAAGCATTTAGTAGTTACATCAACAGGATCTGGATTTGACTAGACTTAGCCATAGCAGGACCTTCAATCTTTCCTTGCTTAAAATTTAGTCATTGACAATTATTCGACCTCTGTACCTTCAACGCCCACAGGCAATCAGTAAACTTCCTGAAACTGAGATTTATGCGAACAAAAGTGAACCAGTGACCAGAGGAATCACAAGAAAAATCAATTTAGTTTTTTGTTTTGTTTTTTAAATTTAATCTTGGTTAAGAAAAATAAAAATCTCTTTAATTTTTTACTTATATAAAGTGCAAATTGATAAATATGTGCAACAACTTTTTACGTGCTTTGTCCGCAAATCTTCTCGAGTATCATCGGTGATTGGTGATTCAGAAAAAAGAAACAATTCTTCAAAACAATGTTGTTTTTTTTTGCTTCCACCAGACCACGCACATCTAAGTGTAGTGCAAGTCTTGTCTACTTTTTCCCCCATAGGAAATGTGTAAAAATAAAATTGAATAAAAACGTAAATAAATTGCACAAGGGCATTAGTGAATGGTTGATGATGTTCTCATCATCACCAACTTTATTATGTCATTCCTCCAGTGACTTCAATAAGAGCACCATTAACAAATGAACTTCTATCAGATGCTAGAAATGATACAACCTCAGCAACTTCTTCAGGTGCTCCAAGACGATTAAGTGGACACCTTTCAAGTGCTTCTTTCTTTGCTACTTCTGGAATGCTAGCCACCATTGGTGTATCTATGAAACCTGGTAAAACGGCATTCACACGAATATTGAACTTTCCAAACTCTTTGCTACCCACTTGCGTTAAAGATGCAACTCCAGATTTGCTGGCAGCATAATTAGCTTGCCCAATGCTATTCAATTTTGCAACGATGCTGGAAATGTTTACAATTGTACCGCTCACCTTATATTCAACCATACTTTTCGCAAAGGTTTGCATCATTAGGAATGTTCCCTTTAGGTTCACTTTACAGACATCATCAAAATCGATTTCAGTCATTTTCAAGAAATAAGCGTCGCGTATTATTCCAGCTGAGTTCACTACAATAGCGGGAGGCCTTTTGTGAGTTTCTAAAGTCGCATTAAGAACTTTAGAAATGCTGTCTGGGGACGACACATCAAGTTCCAAAGCAATTGACTCTGAAAGCATATAATAAATATTTTAAGTTAATTAGAGAGGGAAATAAAGAAGAAGAGTGAATATAGATTAATTGTTGTGTTCTGGTAATTTGTGAGGATATTTAAATTGTGTGCAAATTATTAATAAATTTGGACGAAATTGAAAGACATTTTCGGGAAGAATTTGTAAAATAAAGTTTTTATGCAACCCTGAAGTCTGCTCGCGATCATTCATAATTTACTGTGGCGCCCTCAATTAGATGATAGAAAACTACAATTACATGGTGAAAGTATTTGCTTCCACTTTCTACAGATAACATAATTTTAGGCTTCTTGTAGAATGCATATTACAAATTGGACAAAAAACTAAACACATACACATACACAAACTAGCTGAATTGATAATTGATTGAACGAAACATGATGTAAACAGGTGCAGTGGGCGTGACAAAAGTGCATCTTGTTTAACAACTTCGTTGACCTTCAGATAAAAACATACACAAGATCACTAACCTGACCCAAGTTTAGAAACAGACTCCTTCGCTGACGGCAAATCAATGTCACCGGCAATGACCTTTGCCCCGTCTCTGACAAGAATTCGACAAATTGCTCGTCCTATTCCAGACCCAGCCCCTGTAGACAAATAAAAGAAATTCGAACAATTTTTCCTTCATAATTTATTTTTCTCATACCTGTGACGATCGCCACTTTTCCGAATAAAGGCCCTGGCATTTTTGATTGATTTTTTCTGCTCTGAAACTAGCCACTTGGAAGGAATTATTCGTTATCACCTTTTATATCGTCGTTGCTGCTGTGTTAATATTTTCCTTAAATACCGATTTTAAACGATTTTTTTTTATTTGTTTACCACTAATTGAAGTAATTGCTTACGAAAACAGTCCAAACGACGGCCGGCCTTGCATTTTGCTTGATCACCACTTTTTTATTTACCTTTATCACACAGCAGCTGTCAATTGCATAGATCGTAGTGGAATGCATTCCACATATGTGCAGGGTTGTAAATTTAAAGTGGAGAAAATTTTTTCTGTCGAAAACTTTATTAAATTGATATAAATTGAGTTTCGTTCGAGTTCATTTAAAAATTAAATTACCTGTTAAGGTACTTGCAAATCGTAAAAGAGCTAATTCAATTCAAATCAATTCAATGATTTATTCGTGGTACAATATACAATAAAATTAAATAGTCTTTAACTAGTTTTAAATATAAAAAAGGGGAGTACCTACATAAAGCACTTAACCAGAGTCGGACCTAAAGTAACCATCAGGACGTTTATATGAATAATTGAATACTTGATTTGAAATCACTTGAAAGTCAAGTAGGGTTTTTGGTCGAATTAATTCCAATTACTTGGCTTGAAATTTCCTTGGAAATTAGCAAAAGTCACAACTTGAATTATCAAGAATAATCTTCTTTTCGTTCTTCTTTACCATTTTCAAACCCGCAGCGATGAAAAAAAAATGTTCAAGTACTGCGGTTTCGTTTACATAACTTTTTTCAAGTAAATTGAACAAAACGTTTGTGATTTACTACACTTAAGTGTATACTTGAAGTCAATGCGCGTTTCCATGATATTTTGATTACTTGATATCAACTTGAAGTATTTATACTTCAAGTATTCATGTAAACGTACGTACTGTATCACAGAATGAATACAGATCTCAAGTCTAAATGGAGCAGAGTTAAATTGTACAGTTTGAAAAAGCTGAGCAAGCCTGCACATTGAACCCGGGAAGACAAAGTAGGTCTGTTTGAAGAATAGCCCGGGTAAACCTAGGGCTTGTTTTTTTAAAAACCTAGAGACACCCCGAGCTTCTACTAAAAATATCTTGGGGTAATGGTTTGACATTTGCCACTTGTAGTTTGTTGCTGATTGGAGCATATAAATTTCTTCTTGAGAAAAAATAAGCAAAAATTTGAAGAAAATAAATAGAAAAATTGCTAAAGCTCACTTTGTAAATAACTTTTTACAAGTAATTATACTTGGGAGAACTGTCAGAGAAATGTCATTACACTAGGTTTACCCGGTATTTTAAAAACTTGCTCGATGAACGCAAAAACCCTGGGTAAATATTGGAGGGAAAAATTTACACGGTGTTTTAATCGAACAAACCTAGTGTTCAACAGCTGAATAATCATTGGCGTCCTAGGGGGACCAGGGGGCCTATTCTTGAATTACGAATGGTTTTTATGAATTCGTTATATAAAGAATGGTTGATAAAGAATCGAATACCCCGTTCGTATTCTTTAACCTGGTCGTTATAAAGTCGAAGTGGTGAGAAAGTTGTTCAACATAACGAGTATGGTAGGATTAAATCTGTCAATTTCAAATTTGATGTTTCATGTTTTAAAATATAATTTGTAAAATTTAGCTAGTTTCAATGAATTGTCATTATTGTTTGCATCTGAAATTGTTGAAGAATCTATGGAAAATGAATTACGTCAATCGTTAATCAGTTCCTGCACCCTTAATTCATCGCTGGATATGAAAAATTTTGCAGGAGCACCTCCACCAGTGCCATGCAAATATTTTTTTGCCAACGCAGATTTTCCTTTTACCATACATTTTAAATCCTGATAACTCTGGAAATTTTCTATTAGATTTCTTTTGAATATAATATCATAAAAAAAAATAATATGAATTTATGTACATTCCTTTCTCCATCTTTTCCAGTCTTTTTGCGCTCCGGGTATGGAATTTAATACTGATGCTAGCTTTTGTCACAATTGCGTGGCATCTTTTGAACTGAAAGAATTATCATATTTACCAAATTTAAGTTTCGGGTTTTCCTCTAAAAACTCAATTATTTTAGTTTTTTGAGCATATGACATTTTCGCACATCTTTTATCTCCCATTATCATCCGTAAAATTCCAGCTGATTCACAAGGGGCACAAGGCATAAGCCGGAAGAGCATAGAGCAACGAGCTCTCCACCGGTACAGTGCAGCTTTGCGTCTTTTTGTTTTTGTAATGCAACAAAAAAAAACACGTAAAGCTGCACTGCAACGGTGTAGAGCTCGTTGAAAAGAATTCGAAGTAATAACATGCAAAGGGAAGTAGAGTAGAACAATCAGTAACGCCTCGCACGAATATAAAATCAACAAAGCTTCGACCTGATGTAGGGAAGGCAGCAATTTTTTCTTAGAAATTTACTGGAAATGTTTTCTTTACCCGGGGCTGAGACAATTTACATCTGGATGTGCAAAACCTCACAAAAACGCGGTCCAACTAAAACGAGCTAATCGCCCTCTAATAGAAAGCTGTACACCTTCTCTCTCACTCTTTCTGTATTGTGCCACATAAATTCTTCGCAATGATAGCTTTCTGTGGTTGAAAAAAGTTAAAGAGCTTTCAAAAAGTGATCCGGGATTATATGCAGATTTTCATATCTAGCTGTAAATTGTTTTAGCCCGGAGGTTAAACCTGCAAGTACAGGAAGCATGCAAGCCTCCCTTTCAAAGCGATTTTAAACTTGACAGCAGCAGGCAGTTCGGTTGATCGTTGATGTGTTATTAGCTGGCATTCAAGTTCATTTAAAAAATGGTATTCAGACGTAAAGTCTCGCTTATATTGGGAAATTGTAGCAATAAAGGAAGTATCAGAATGATAAGAACTCAAGAAAAAGGAAGATGGAGGTTTTGGTAAATGATGTAATGGAAAAGATCATAGAAAGTTTAATTTTCCCGGTGTAAATATATGAATTTTTCTGAAGCATTTCTTTTCCGCCATTTTGAAAACTGTATAAATGTCAAATTACTATCTCCCAGCTGCCATGAATTTTCATCATGCAAGTTCGCTGAAATTTGCATGGCAGTTGGATTACACGTGCAAGTTGCATGCAAGCTGTATTTGCAACTGTAACCCCCGGGCTATAATTGTTGGACGAGCAATAAGCATTCATTTATTTTTAGAAACTTACAGAAAGTATTTCGGCATAATTTTTTATTCACTTTGGTGGCCGACTGGAGTTATTTTCAGAGCCATTCATACAATGTGTGCCATTGTCGGCCTCCAAAATTGTTTACAAATTCTAAAGGAACAATTTCTAGTAAATGTCTAAAAAAAATTGAGGACTTTCCTAATCTACAATGCATGGTAAAACATGTCGTCAAAACGACAAGGATTTTTGTGTTTGGTTTCCACTCTTTCATTTTAAAATTCATACAAATGTCTCTTCCCTTTCATTCATTTGACGACTTGAACACGAGCTTATGTGGATAGTAATACCTCAGGTGTAGTCAGAATAACTTAGAACTATGGTGGGGAATTTAGAACAAAACAGCTGTAAACTGGCACTTGTACTTTCAGTCTTGAGGGCAATATTTTATATTATTCGACTTTTACCAAGTTTACTATATTATAGTATAAATTATTGAGACCAATACTAATTTTGATGTAATTCTGCAATGAAATCGAGAAAGCAATTACATTTATGATAACTGGCAGGTCAACAGCTATTTAATTTGGCAGCTTATCACTACTTACATATTTCGTGTATTTATAAACATTCCTCAACAAACGATATAGTTTTGACGACGGGCATTGTAGATTAGGCATAAATCCCTACATCAGGTCTACCCATCGTTGATTTTATATTGGAACGAAGAATTTCTGGCTTACCCTTTGGTTACGTCTGCAATAGTAGCGCTTCTACAATACACTAGAAAGTTCTATACATAAGGGTTAAAGTCTATATAAGCTTTAGTTTACGGCCCACCTTTGGCCCTTGCTAGTTATGCCAGAAGTACGACATCACGGCAGGAGGAGCTTTCGACACGTTACAGGATGCAACAGTTGCAGGAATGAAACAAAATAAGGAAGCAAATCAAATTGCAAAACTCTCGATAAAAAAGGAAAGGCTGCTATGTTTCAATTACGTCTCCAGGGAACAGATCAGTAGCGAAAGGCTGTAATTGGATACATGATCATACCTACGCAGTCCATAAATAAACCCAATACAATAATTGAATGCCATTGATAGTTTTCTGGGGAAAACAGAATCTAAAGCTGAAATAATGCGGCATCCATTAGCGAAATGAGGGAGCAATAGTAATTTGACCAGAGTCATGCGTAAGCTTGGTAACAGAAGAATATTAGTAGATACCCAAAGACGATGGATGACGGCCTGCATGAATATTGGGCAATATGGAACATATGCATACAAATCAATTTGCCGTGGGTAGAAAGCAATGCACTTCACACCACGATTCACCTTAGAGAGGTCATTTATGTATAAAGAAAATAAGTAAATAATAAAGGGCCAATAATAGAGCCCTGATGTACACCACAGGCAAGAGACAAAATATCTGAGAAATCACCGTTATTCATTATGACCCGTTGGGATCTACAAAGCAGAAATTTTGAATTAAAATAATGGCAGAATCGGATAACAATTTGCGAAGATAGATTCATCAGCAAGCGAGTTTGGTTTGATACACCTACGGAACTTAGAAAAACAGGGGAATATAAAGGTATTGTTCCTTTTAAAATATCTAAAATTAGGAGATATTACGTCTAGTTTCCAGAGTTTGTACGAATATCCAATTCAAACGGTTAACACATTACGGTCCGCTGTGTTCCACATTAAACTTCATATGAAGTCCGGGCGAAGTTCCATCTCAGATTTGGCTGAAAGTTTCACAGTTGGTAGGGAATACCAGAGTAACTCACACACATTTTTTGTTTTCTCCTACCACCCCCCCCCCCCCACTCCCACTAGGGGGTTAAAAATTTCGTATTTTTATAATGAAGCATCATTTTCAAAAAATGATATCTCGAGAAAGGAGCAACCGAGTTTTCTGATTCAAATGTAAAATGAAGCTTAATGCTTTATATTTTTTGTAAAAAAATATAGCAGCACCGACCGAAAAAAATTTTCTGTTAATAATAGTATTTAAATAAAGAAAATAGTATTATTCACTAGTGAGGACCTCTGGCATTTTTTTCTATTTGTATAGTGGAGCTAGAATTTTTATCCATCTATGTTTTTGAGATATGACTTTTTAACGCCACCGTATACCCAAAGTAACCTGTATGGGAGCAAGCACTGTACTGAGGGGAATGTATTTTTTTTACTGTGGACCTCTAGCACATTTTTGTATTTTTGGTTTGAAATAGCAGACAAATTAAGGATTAAAATGCCTATAATAACACGTTGGAAATGGTTCAAGGAAGTGTTGGAGGTGGCATCACTTAGCAAAAATAACGGTTTTTGGCGCCAAATCTACCAAAAAGTGGGGTGGGAAAAAAGTAACAGATTTTTTGTTATGTACTCGCTGAGACCTTTCCAAAATGTACCCACATGGCGGGATTCGGAAGAAAGTAAAAATCGCGATTTCAAAAATCAAATTTGGAAATTTTCGCAGGAGTTGTCGCGGTTAAATTGGCTCAGAATTTAAACAAAAGCGCCAAATTCATTCGGATCTTCCGGAAATTTCGTATAGATAATCTCCTAAGAAGCGTGCATCCATAAAAACATATAAAATGGATTTAACGACAATTCGGTTAAGCAATTTTCGAAATGAATTTTTCAGACAGAAATTTTGGCCGTAATTAATTTTCACAACGAATTTGGGAAGGGAGGGAAAATATTCTCAACATATAAAAAAAAAATCACCAAAAGAGTAGCAAAAGGAATGTTGCAAATCAGAAAATATTTAGTCGAGATTTTGGGTGGGGGTGGTTTGCTTGATTACGACGTCGCTGTTAGAATGAAACACTAAATACTTTTCGTCGTTAAATTGTGGAAGGAAGGAAATTACGATAATTTACGTGAAAAAATAATGCTTTATCCACCGAAATAGTTGAATAAAAATTGAAGAACCAATTATGAATTATGAGTAAAAAAATTTTCGCAATTGTGTAAATTGAATTAAAAATATTTTATTAGTACAAATTATTTACATAATAGTAATAACTACTCTGTTTCATAAAATTCAATTTATAAGTTCAAAATGTATATACTCAATAGCCCAATAGTACAATAATAACCGACTAATAGTAGAAAGAAAAATTGTTATAAAAACACGAAATATCTGAAAAGGACATTACAAATTGTACAGGATTTAATCACGCTTCTTCCTGGACGAGGAATAACTAAAATTATACAAATATGTACAGAAATGTGGTTTTAACTGGAATCCAAACATAGTGTTTTTCCGCGAAATGTGCGCCCTGTAGTGGGTTCTGAGTAAGAAAAAAAATTTATACTAATCTGTTTGTTTCTTTTTTGCTATCAGCTAATAGATGTCATGCAAAATATACAGGGCGGTCCACAACTGAAAGTCCACATGCCGTGAACTGATACAAGGCCTTGAGTTATGACCGAAACTGTTAGCAGGGTTCGGGTGGGAAGCGATAAGGGGATTTTAATTATGTGTACTTCTTCGTAACACCCTGTAACACTTTTACTATACACTATAAAGATAGTTAAAGTCCTCCAAGACAGCGAACTGGGGTTTCCAAATGTTGAAAAAATCATGTTTATCGTTCTTTTTGGCGGGAAAATTGGAAAAATTTGGATAAATTTTAGAATTTTTTTATTCTGTCGAGCTGTAACTCCTGCCCCAATAGTAGTAGGGTAAACCTTTCACCGAATGCTTTCATTTGATGCCCATGTCAAGTGGTTTGTGAAGAAAGAGGTAATCCGCCATCTTGTTGCGTCCGCCATATTGTGTTTAGAATGACGCAACATAGCTTATCGTATTCTTCTACTCGTCAATCCCTTTTATTTGGTATCCATATCAGAAGGGTCGGACCATAAATAACAAATTACGTCCGCTATCTTGGCGCCGCCATTTAAAATTTTTACTACATAAAATCGTTGAAGTATATTGTCATCGGAACTACATGTATGTTCAAAATTTCAACCCAATCGGTTAAGTAGAAGTAGTTGAAAAATCCGCCGCAATATTTGAAACTAACAAACAAATATACGAAAATGAAGCTTAATAAATATAAAACCTATTCTATTGACTTATTTGTAAAAAAAAAATAATTAATTATACATTTCTATATTTTAAAATCTATTTTTCACGTTACTAAAATATTTACAAATGTATATACTTCCATCTCTTTAAAGAAATTTAAATCTGTATCATGTTCTTATGACATTTTTTTGAAC
Organism: Dioctria rufipes; assembly: GCA_963924295.1. Taxonomy (NCBI): domain Eukaryota; kingdom Metazoa; phylum Arthropoda; class Insecta; order Diptera; family Asilidae; genus Dioctria; species Dioctria rufipes. The sequence goes on along the minus strand of OZ002742.1, from coordinate 12,887,006 downwards.
ATAAATATACAATATTTTTAACACGCGTAAACGCGTGAACGGACTGTTCGCAAAGTTCTGCTATCCCGCGAAAACGCGTGAACGGACCGTAACGTGTTAATATAGGGAGGCAAAATCAGAGGATTACTCTAAAGAGTAATAAAGACACTAGACAGGGCTGGCATATTCGAGTATCGACCTAAAAAAGGTGCAGTAAAAAAGTTTTATTATATAAGGATCGTCAAATTTCTTAGATCATCTCTTAACAAAACCCAAAAGCGAATTAGTTCTACTAATTAGGTAATCAATGTGATCCTCAAAAAAAGGTGAGAGTCCTTAGTTTTGTGAACCTGTATAATGAACTTGAATGACATTTGGAAACCTTTTGCAAGCAAAAGTCATGGTTGTGCATTTATTAATATTTATGAGAAGATGATTATTGGAGCACCACTTATGAAAAGTGGTTAAGTCAGCGTTGAAAAGAGCACAATCATCATTAAAACTATCAACATGTAATAATTTCGCATCATCCGCATAACAAAGTGTTCTGAAATTGACTAAAAGCAAAGATACATCATGTCTTAAGGCACACTCAAGGTATTTGCTATCTCAGCAGGGAGTCTGAAGTATTCTTCCTTGGAATGCAATTATGCTTTGGTCACAGTAGAACATAAGATCTGTGTATAACTTCGATCCGCGGCATATTGCCTTGCAGTTGCTCCGAAAGTTTTGACAATAATTTATTTCGTTAATTTTTGGGTTTGTTTATTTTGATATTATTTGAAGGATAACGTAGAGTAAATTGTTGGTTGCATATAGCACCAAGCAATTTATTCCAATCGTAAAATAACTTAGATATCCGAAAGAAATGACACTTTAAAAATAAGATTTGGAATAGGAACATTAAATCATCTCCGTACGTAAAAAGGGTATTTGCAAAAAGCCTGCTGCATAACTAGCAGTCAAAAAAATAGTTTATATTTGCAATTCCGTAAAGTTTAGCGGGATTTCAATTAAAGCTAGCATTAACATTGTAATTTTCCAACCACAAAATTGTTCATGATGTAATTTAATGTAATTAAGAACCTGTGAAACATTCCAGCTACTTTTGAAGTTCTACGATCCAGAGTAATTGCGTATAGGTATACATAAGTACAGTTAACGCTTTACTTATAATACTATATATATAATCCAATAGCATTCTTATTGTTTTGCACTAAACTCCCATGAGGAGCTCTATGTGGTACAGAAAATTTAAGAGTAAATATTGTACCGTATACATATACTGTTATACATATATGTAGTATGTAGTCCCACTACTGCCACTCTATAGCTCTCCAGAAATTCTGTTACTTTCTGTTTTAGTATAAACTTTTCCACCCTACAAATCAAAGCATGACCCCTCTTCTGTTTCCGTAATTTATGGCAACTGGAGCGCCCAAATTAATTTATGTCCGCAAACTTTACCGGCAACAGCTAGCAATAACGAAAAAGTGCCAAGGGTTTGTGCGGCGGCGGCATCATAAACTTCGAATTCACATGGTTACGGAGTATACCAAGACTTTGTATGTCCTCCAAGGTGGATAAAAGTGTGCAACTGTACCTTCGGGGGCTGTTTCATAATTTGTAGAAGGATACTTAGTTCAACTCTGCTCAGCAGGCACATACCTACCTACCTAACCTGAACCTACAGCCCGTCCCGAAAAAAAAACAAACATGGTAACATTGCAGAGCTGGAAAAGGAGCACACCTCTCACCCAGACGTATAAATACAAATTTGTATCAACAGACTGTGCGTTTTCTGGCTAAAAGCAAAGTTGGATAAAATAATTTCCTTAATTTAGTGCTTTTTAGTTTAACGTCACATCCAGGTGATTGAAGGGTAAAAGTTTTTCGCCTCTTTAATGATGTGAGGTAAGCTAAAAGCGTTGTTTTTTGCCTCCTTTTTCCATTTTATTCTTTTTTTATTTTTTTTTTATTTTTTTTTTCCTGCAAACTCTGTTTACATTACTTCTCATTTGCTGCAGGGAGGGGGATATATTTGAAGAATATTTCATGCGGGTAAAGTGGGTGCAAAATGGTTTAGTCGGGTCTGCATTTCCTTATTTGAAGGAAGCTAACAGTTTTTCTCCTCGGCGTTGCTAATGTGCTGCTTCAGGTGCAAACGTGCAAATGGACTGTGCCTCTATTTAGATTTAAAGTTGAAAGTTTGACGTAGCAATTTACTATAGTTTCAAAATGAAAAATGACGACGAAAAAAAGATTTTCATAATCATGGTTGGTTATATTCTTCCTAGTGGGGTCATATCCATCTGCATATCGTTATCTCCTAATGAGGAACAATACACAAAAAATCTTTTAACATTGCGTCACAGATGCTTTACTTTTCAACATTTCAATATGATTAAACCAAAGAACCGTTTTAAACTCCATTTTCTTGACTATCGTAGAAAGTAGCGTGTAAGTCAGACAGTCTTGATGGCTCTGAGGGGCACTCCAAAAACAAGTTACTGGGGAACTGCAGGATGTCCTTGGATAAGCTGTGTATCCATAGCATGGTGTCTCTGAAGTGGATACCTGGGCACACAGGAATCAAGGGAAATGACCGGGCGGTCTTGCTAGCCACATCCGGCTGCAGTTCTCCTTTCCTTGGATTAGAACCTGCTGTTGGCGTTGTCATTTCATTATCTCATCTGAGCTCTTACAGGTGTGCGAACATTTTTCTTGATAGGTTACATTTGTCTTGATACGTTAAATTTGTTTTGGGGCTCGGAAGAAATCTATGCATAACTGCGGTTGGTACTACGTTGATTTAACAAAGATGAGAGCCTTGCCTGGAAGAAGAGCCTCCGACGGCCGAACACTTTCCTAGCTAGGGATGAGCTGATAAGTTTACCTAACCTGGACTTGATATGCTATATTAAGAGAAGAAGAAAGACAAGAAGGTTTCTGTGAGAGATCTTTTCCTTTTTTCTTTTAGAAGGTTAAAACAATGGGCCGAGAGCCTGCGTCCTACCAATATGAAGATAATAATTTTGATCAAATAAAAATATTTTATTTTCTTACTTTTACAGTTAGGAATTGAAATTCAGTATCAACCAAATATCCGGTCAACAAACTTTCAATTAAAGATGTATGCTTGATCGGCCAGTCGGCATTCTAATTTAATAAAAGTCTCATGCTGCTTATACTGCTCAGTCAAGAGCAATCAAAACAGCATCAAAATATTTTCTCAACTTACCCCGGGGAATTAGGCCTGAAAATTAGAAATTTGACAAAAGTGAGCAGAAGGAGTTATTTGATGCCGGTAGCAAATGTTGCTTGCATCCATAAATGTTGTAAAAGTGGAAAATGTTATGCGTAATTGAAAAGTTTCAACAATTGTCCATCTTAAAAATTTGAACTCATTATCACTGAGGGTATACTTTAGAAATTATAGGGTGGTTCATAAAAATTAAGAAAATAGTTTTAACAAATTTAAACGACTCACAGACGTGAAGACTGCGCAATTACTACTTACTCAAATTTACCTACTTTAGGAAATTTCTCCCAACTGGAGAGCCTTTTTCAACTGGGTTACAATATGTTGTGTCCAGTGACGTAACTAAGGATGTATGGGCCCCTTCGGAAATTAACCTACTTGTGCAGGTAAATTTAATTTTTTGTGTCAATTATAGGGAGATATTTTCTGAACTTCGGATGTATGATTTTTCCATAATTTTGTACAGGGAGACGAAATTGTTCCCTTCTCCCTTTTTAATTTTTTTCAGGCCAGAAATTCTCACAATATGGGAGAATTCCCACGATCTTCCAACATTGCCTTTAATCCACTCACTCCAAGCCAGAGTTGAGCAAAAAATCAACAGTTTTTGTGGGTACTAAGACAGTGTTGCTAAGATCTGAATTGCCAAACTTATTTGTTTAGATTTACTTTTTGCTCTACATTCATCATTAAACCCGTTAAAATACCACTGGCAGCCCCAGCATATGCTCACGAAAGCACATTAAAAGGAGTATCTGAGAGAAACGCTTAAGCAAGCTAAAGTAAAAGGGGAAAAAGCTTCCCACATAAATAGCCGGAAATATCCGATTATTTAAAGTAAGAGCCCGAGTCCACTGATCACTGCACCGTACAACAGTGTTGGGAGCCTGAGTGAATTTCAATACTTTTTACCCTGAAAGTTTTAATCTTATACGTACATATTTTAATTTTCGCTTATTGTCTCTTTATTTAATATTCTAATCACTGATATGTATAATATGGACTGACTACGTTAATAGAATGCACTGCAAAAAGTGGGTTCATTTCTATATAGCTAACTCTTTCGGTCTAAGCACCAAGTACAAACTGAGAGAAAACTGTAAACAACAAATAAATAAGTGGTTTCGTCGAAATAAATGTTTTTAAATTAATCGTTTAAGGTTATTACTGATAAGAAACTATTTCAGCAAAGACAATATATTCATTAGATAGGCAGAAGAAATTCAAAAGGTTTTATTGCAATAAAATTTCGAACTGCGTGGTCATTTTTTCAACTTCCCGCCTATGATTTTTTCAATGTTGGCACCGGCGTAAGAACTTTTATTGACATGAGGAATTGAGCCCACGTGAAATAGAAAGTTAAGCAGTTAATTTTATATATGTCAGTGTGTATTCTAATGTTAAAGTAATAGTCTTCTCTCATCTATAAACTCTGAGGCATGCTAGCATCATGTACGCCTAGCCTAAGGAAATTAGCCAGATATTCCCCAGAAATAATTTATAGCATTTCAGTTTCAGGCGTTTTTTTGTTTCGTTTAAATACAAAGAATAAATAGAAGACTTCTCGACTTTTTTATTGCTGTATCATCACTGATGGTATGAACATCTTTGGATGGAACTAAAATAATGAAATCATTGCAGAGTTAATATGATTTTTATCCAGCAACCGAATTTTAAGTAGCATTTACAATGTCAGAGTAGAGTGCAGCCTCCAGATTGCATTGCCTCTTCACTCTACTCTGCCATTGTAAACTCTCCTTAAATTGAGTAAATCCAACAGCTTATTAATCTAGCGTTGTTATTTTATGTGGTTTCAAGTTTTATAACTTCATATGAAAATACTAATTTTGTAGGCCTTCGTGTATGTATGGATTAAACCGCATCTACATATTATTCCCTAATTAGATATGTAATTAGTTTTTCTGTCCGGTAAATAGGTTTGGAGATAGCTGCAAAAGTAGTGAATCTGTCTCTTAAAATGAAAAAATGGCCGCTTTTTGGTAAAAAAATGAATATATTATCAACTCATCATTATGAGGAGCTGGTAAGTCATGGAGATTCACTTTCTACGAGAAAAATGTTCACAACAGAGTACTAATGGATGTGAAACAAAGAACGGAAGAAATATACGCAAAATATAGGAACATGGGGTGTATATGGCCTAAGTGCATAAAACTCGTATGTTGGCCGTAAAAAGTCAGTTATGAAGTTAAAATGACAAAAAAAAAACTACACCACTCGATTACCCACTTCTCCCTCTTAAATTTGATACCAAACTTGATGTCATTTGGACAACCCCAATGAGGGGTGGTACGACCCCCAATCCCCAAAGGCCCCTACCTGACATATTTTTCATCTATATTTTTGTACTCTAGACTCCAAATCTGCAGGAAAAAACCCCAATGCTCTACGGTCTTTCCACACATAGTTAGTCGCCCTTCAATATTGCGACAGTTCTCACGTTTTCCCTAACTCCCCAATTATGTTAGAGAATCGCGAAAACGAAAACTCTCATCTCTCAAACTCCTAAACTCTCCGAGTTACAGAATACGGCTCCTGGAAGCTTGAGGTCCGCGTGGCGGGGCTTGCGGGGAGTTAGTTACGCCAGTGGCTGTATCCTTCGTTGACATGAGTTCCTCAGTAGTTCCAGGATTTGGTACTCTCTCATGTCTAATTATTTACCGCGTTGAGTTTAGCCTTTTTTTCTTTCCTTTGGAAAGGTTTACTGGTATGGATGTAGATTTTAAACAGGCCGATTACGAGATGGATATAAAAGTCGTATTCTTCCGTTGTATATGGGTATTTGTTCAGCTTGAAGTGCTGCCTTTCTTTATTCTTTTACAGTTGCCACTTGCTTATGTTTGTATCATCTTTTGATAGGAACGTACTTACTGTCTACAGTATTTCATTGTTGCCCATCATCTATTGTATTTATTTTTGACCAATAATTTTATTTGAATGGCGAAAGACAGTGCAACTCCAATAAATAGTTTAAGGAATATCATAAGTTTTTATCTCTTACTACTTTTGATTCGAGCACAGCGATAAAGAGTATAAAAACGCATACTGTTTGCCTACAGACCTGTGAAAATATTTCCGTATTCGTTTTGTCTCCGACTATCTGAAACCTTGGGTCCAATTTCACAAGATTCTTCCCAATCACCGAATGCTTGATGTCCATACGTATTATGGATTCGTGATGGGCAAAATCGGTCATTTTGGTGGCTCAGGTCTTTTGGTTTAAGTGACTCATGTAAAATATTCGACCATTTGGGACATTTGAGTCAATTGAGAGTAATCAACTAACACCCTCAATTAGGGAACTTACAACCAAGTCGATCGTTGGAGCTAGTCAAAACCCTCGAGAATACTTTCCAAGCCATGAAACATGCGTTGTGAGTCTGTTTTCTAAAATGTTCTATATTGATACTTATGGAAAAGTGCCAAACATTGACTTTATGTATGCTATAGAGCCTAAACTACTATCCATACATGAAAATAGTCTTCTAGTATTTTAAAGCTTGGTTGTTGATGGAATATATACAATATGAACTAGATGAAAAATTTTTATTTCAATGTGAAAAAAATGAATATAAAGATCCAGCTACATGCATAGCCCTGTAAGTAAGTGACCAATTACCGATATGATCTTGAAACGGTTACTCAAGTCTTTTCAGTCAGCGTACTGACCCGGCCAAAATGACCGAATTTTTCGCAAGGTGAAAAGCTATCCTCCTACCTTGTATCACGAACTGAGCTTAATTGAGATCTTTTCTACTAATCAATTGCGCCATAGTCCTTGTCTTAGTTGTATATATTCAACCCTAATGACAACCCAAAGGCTCATGTACTCTGTCAGAAGGATGCAATGTTTTGAGGTGCGATATTGGATAAGTATTGATATCAGTCGCTGCTTCTTCTATTAAAATACTGAATTGTTTGTGAATTGTTCCTCAATATGTAACAGCACCTTTTATTACACTCGGTCGCTGGTTTCACAGTAAATCCGAACAAAATGCACATCTCGGCTTAAGGAATCCTAGACTATCAAATTCATAGCAGACGATTTCAACTTGGCTTTCGTACAGTTTTGCTAGCATTGATCAATATCGCAACGACTTTCCAACAGATAATTTACTTTTTACCCCTAATAAATAGAACCTAATCATAGTAAACTCCCATTGTAAACAAACGTCCACGTCTTTAGCCTTTCAAATGTATACGGACGTATTCACAATTTGGAAAATTTCAAACAACAGTATTTATCCCGCCCCTTTTTTCTATTCAATGCTGTTTTGGTGTGTTTTGCATCATAGGGCATCCGTTAAAATTACAAGTCCTACTAAATACATATGTCTTCCTTCAGATCTGCAAAATCAATAGCCCTTTAGCTGTAGAAAGCATAGATTTTGTTTTGAGATAGGGATTATGTACAAGATTAGAGAAGAGATTCTGAAGGAGATGTTTTCCAAACTTATAATAACAATACCAACATCGTTTTGTTTTCTACACATAATAGAAGTAGTATCCTTTGAAGGACTTTGTCTAAGTATCTCAAACTTAAAACCAAACTTGTGTAAATTATATCAACAACTACTAATCTTCTCGTTTTCGTATTAAGTTCTCAATTTAATTTTAAAAAAGTTCTAATAGTCCGGTAATTTAAAACATTTTGTCAATGTCTACTAATCTTATGATAGCTACTACATTTCTATAGAAATTCTTAATTAAACCACCATCAAAACTGTTGGTTCTATTTATACATAGCCAAAAGGAAAAAGTTTTGGAATTTCTAAGACAGGATTTAAATTTTGGATTTTCAACAAAACTTTAAACAACTCCAAAAACTCCAGTATCCTCTGTTCTCTGCACGCATACATACATACATATATTCCCAAAGTAGAAAATAACATATTTAAATATTCATTTCATGGTTCGAATGACATTTCTGAATGCTTAGAATGAATCCTCATAATCAATAGGGACCTGCACAATAGCTTCTGTATACAGAATGCAACCAAAGGACACGAGTTTGATGCAAAGCAGAAGGCAATGAACACAAATCGGAAGCTCATTAAAACTTTAATCCCTCTCCCTAAGGCGGGTATTCTACAAAACCCATTATAACTTTTGCTGACGTCGTCGTCGTCGTCGTCGTCTGTTTAAGTCCTTTTGGCTAAAATTTTGTTTATAAGACACAAACGGATCTCAGTCAATTTTAAATCCTTAATTCTGAACGCAGGAAAGTGGCAACCCTTTTTCACTTAAAATAAATTGCTGCGGTCTGGTTTCTATTACAAAAAAAAAAAAACAAAAATCAAAGTGAAAAAGGGATTTTCCGTCAGAATGTTCAATGGTCAAAAGGACTCGTAACTAATTAAAGTTCTTCAAAAAATACAACAACGTAAATAGCTTCAGGTGTGCGTTTTGTATCCAGAATAAATTGTCATGGACTCAAGCAATAATACCTGCTACTAACTTCAAGTTATATCCTAGATACATAAATGGAAAGTCTGATTAAGTTTGTTTCATCATCAACGTTTTAACCGTAATTTTTTTTTAATAATTATAATATGTACGAGAAATATTTTGTCAACGAGGTATAGGAAAATTGGAGAAGTATAAATAAGAAGATCTCCGGACTAATGTCATTGAAACTGTACTTCTATCTAGGGTATAAGCGAAGATAGATGTGGTTATATCACGAATTATCATGAGTTTGATCTTGGCCTGCTATCATAGACTTGAAATTTCTGAAAAGAAATCATACGAAGTCAAATCCCACACTATATTTCTGACTGGTTGGCATTTCACGAGATGATATGACCAGAAAAATTTGCCGCAGAAATGAATTGATTCTTCTGCAGTGTTTCAGATGGCACAGTCCCACAGGAACCACATGTTATGAAGATCAAATGAGGACACAAGATCTTAGTTTTCATATTAGCGCCATATATTGACTCCATTCAGGGATACCATCATCTCTAGTCACAGATACCCGGATACAGAATCTTTTAAAATGATGGATGCGGTGTTGCAGTTTATGCGATGGATTGTTTTAGTTTTCGAATAATCAAAGCATTTGTTGCGGGCTCATTGAAATTTCTGTGTGTTGAAATCTCATATGGGTCTGCAAAACTTCTACTGTCCGCGGTATATTTCCCACCCAATTGCTTCTCTGCAGAGAATATATTCAAGTTTTAGGAGGTGTTTTGTGATCTGACACACAGATATAAGGATATTCTTACTGGTGGTGACTTTAATGTTAATATCTTGTAAAAAACTAATGTAACTCGCTCTTTCTTATTTCTTCTGCAATCTTTACACTTGACAGTTGTTAATAATCTTCCACCATATTTTAATACATCAAAGCCATCGTTCATCGATTTACTATTGACCATGGCAAGAATTTCTATACTATATCACAGTCAAGTTAGAACTCTTTCTATATTTGACCTCGAGTTCTTATTTCTTACTTATAATTTCCATTTTGTTATTTATGACCAAACCAAAGTACAATTTCATATCGGAAGTACTGTAATATAAATTCATCTTTACTCTCTAAAGATAGTGAATCTCTGTCTTGCAAAAGGCTTTATGCTTGCACTTCAGTGGATGATCAAGCTCAAATTTTTAATGATCGTGTAAATTATTTGCATGATCGACATGCTTCGATTTTTTTCCACAGAATTAAATATGACGGTTGCCCTTGGTTTACGAAAATTTTTATGTAGGAGGTATCTGCAGTTAAAACTGCTGATATTCGTACTCATTACGATTAAGATGATTCGCAAAAGAGTTAATACCAAAATTCGCTCTCCAAAAAAGCATTTCAATGCAATCAAGTTATCTTATGAGGTCTGGTATTTTCGGCGGAGATGAGCCTCAATGTGATCTTAATCCTGGCTTTCATTTTGCATCAGTGAACTCTGTTATTGTATTTAGAACCGATTCTCGCTCTTCATCCGGTTCTGATCAACAGTTATTTGATAATCTGCCTTTTAGTTTCAGATGCGTTGATGTGTTGGACCTCATTAGTGCGAGATAAACTCTATTAAATCAGGGACTACTGGAACTGATTGGATTTCCCCACAGTTTATTAAGATTTAGTTGGATTATATAAGCAAGCCACTCTTACATGTTTATAATAGTTGTCTCACGTTTTCACAATTTCTGTCGCAGTGGAAGGTGGCAGTGGTCTTGCCCGCGTCGAAAGTGAATAAGGCGAAAGATCCTGGCGACTATCGGCCAATTAGTTTGTTGTGTTACTTAGGGAAAGTGTTCGAAAAGTAAATGTCACGACAAATCACATATTACTTGGATGAACATAGTCAATTGCGTCTCTTCCAGTCTGGTTTCCGCAAGAACCATAGTTGTGGGACTACTCTTATTAACGTTATGTCACATTTTCGGAAATCCCTCGCTAATTGAATTTTCAAAAGCGTTCGACTCAGTTATTGATTCACAATTTAACTTGCTATCTTTTTCTATAGCACTTAATACTAATTTGGTATTTTTCAACTTGACTGTGGTGTTCCCCAGGGCTCAATCCTTGGTCCACAGGTACATCAATGACTTGCCCGATATTGTTGAGAATTGTAACGTACACCTATATGCTGATGATGTACAGCCCTATCTTAGTCGACCTATTGGCCAGTCTGAAGACTGTATTGGTCGTATGAATTCAGATTTAGAGAGGGTCTCATTATAGGCTGATTTGAGCTCTGTAAGCTTAAATCCGCACAAGTCGCAGTGTATTCGTTTTTATCGAAATGATCTTACTGGCCTGGATCTCCCTCCCATTACACTTCTTGGTGTCCCAATCTCTTCTTGTGAGCGTGTGAAAAACTTAGGTTTATATATATATGAATACTAAGATGGAATGCTGTGATCTCAATTTTCTGTCAACAAACGCTCGAATGCTTTTGGTTAGGTCACTTCTACCTTTCTCATTTCATTAATGTACATTGTTGTTTGGACTATATTTGAGTTTATATGAGAAGAGATCAGTTTGATCTGTTTTCAAGCGTCTGCAGCAGACAGAAAACCAAGCTGCACCGATGAGTGTAAGGTTTTCTGCTGACACGAAACGCTTCTTCTTCTTCCTTTTTTTCTTTATTTTTCAGCCCACTGCGTGGCGTATACAGGTTCGATTCGCTTCGAATGAATCTGTTTCTTTAAAAAATTTTTTTAAATTTTTTTAATAAATAAAAAAATTGTTTTTCCTATTTTTCTCAAACTTTTTATTTCTTTCTCCTTTTTTCATTTTTTCATTTGTTTTTCAAATCACCCAATTTCGCTATTTGGGACCTGTTGATGAGTCGAACCAAGACTTGAAACTTGTCACCAAAAATTAATGGGTTGTGTGATGAAATAACAAATTAGAACATTTTTTAGCTTTTGCTATATACCGGAGATATCCCAAAAAATTCTTTCTTGCACAAAATTAAATCTATTTGTTCAGGGAGGTTAAATAAGGCGTTCAATGACTATGTTAGATATATCTACGGATTTAGATGATACGATCATATTTCCTCGTACAGAAACCATTTACTGGGGTGTTTCTTCGCTGAGTTCCTCCATCGTCGATTACTCATATCTCTTCACAAAATTATTTTCTCATCATCCTTGTCTTGTTTCTCTAGAACAAACAGACACTAACGCATTTTCAGCGCCTAAAATATTTTGCTACCTTAAGTACCTGTGTAAACTGAGATTTTTAATGGCTTAAATGCAGGTTTTTCGTTACAACAGATCTTCTCGAAATGTCTTATATACGCCACATATAATTCACACTCAGGATTTTTACTGAACGCATATATGTGGGGTCATCTAAGCTTTTTTCCAAGCATATACGGCAAGCAACAACCAGCCGTACTGAAGAGTTTTAATTCTTGCTGATACGAAATGCCTGTTGCACTTTCATCAGTCATACATATCTTAGCCATAGGATTCTATTGCGCAAATGCAATTGTCCACATGAATCAGGTGATCAGGGTTAAGTTCTGCTAGATACATAGCAGATCATCCATCTACTGACCTCAACTTACTCCAGGATCTCTCAGTTAATGCTGCTAATCGAGGAAAATACTTAGTTTTTGCAATTTCTACTCTACGGGTTCCTCTTCTCCCGGTTTTCAGGTCATAGCCTGCTGTGGAATGTTACTCTTACCAAGTTCAGTGTATATTTAATCCTATTCCATTTTAATCATTTTATTTCAACGTCGATATTCAGTCTAGTGAGAAACATCTCCACTATTCTTTACTTCAGATACAACCTTGCCAGAAATTATTATGATACAAAAAAAAAAATGTAAAAAAGTTTGCAGATGATGCCATTTTATGCCAGGACTAATTTCACATTTAAGGTAAAGTTTTTGTCCTATTAAAATTTCACTTGAATTCTGTATCTGGGATATCTGTGAATTAGCAACTCTTGGTTTTTTTTCCTTCAGGATAAATATTGTCATCATCCTCTTCTATATAGGAATTATGCTATCGAGGTAGGTAAAAAACCTCTTCACTATCTATACTCTCTCGTTATTTATGTAAGTCACGAATATTGATTAGACCAGCTCGACTACTTTCTTGTACGCTATAAATTCTATACTTAGTTGATGAACGCAGTTATCGTTGGTAGATGTGGTCATGGCTTCTTTTCCAACGAAGTGCTAAAGGCCAGTTTGTTATTTAGCAGATTTTTGCATCCATTTCACCCATTTTCTATAGGGATAGAAACGAGCACTTCTTTTCATTCGAGTATACAATTTGCCTTTAATTCCAAACTCCATCCTTGGATATATCGAGGTTGTTGGTGAGTAGATAAAATTCATTAAAACAATCTGGTTATACCTTGTTCGTAGTCTGCAACAACAGAGCTACTTATTTACTACTATCCACTTTTGTAAAACCTTTAACTTCAACCCACAGGATCCATCCATAGTTCAATATAAGATTTTCTTGCAGTCCATTTATGAAAAGTAATGATTGTCATTTGCACAGCTAATTCCTAAATTTCAGCGTCAAATGTAGTTCGATAAATTAAGGTAATATATCAGTGGTAGCGAACCTTTTGAGCTCAGTGTTCAAAAACGTCGGTGTGATTCAGAAATATCTATACCAATCTCAAATGCTACTAATTCCATCTGTCAATTAGGTTATTGGTTTTTATACCTACTATTTAAAGCCGAGAATAAGGACTCACAAAAGTGTGTAGAAGGAAGAATTGCGAAGAAAGCTATCGCTAGATTTTCAGAGTGGTAAAATATGTCTGGTAATCCAAGTAAGTAGCTCTATTTATCATCGTCTAAATGATTCCTTTCCAGATTGTCAAGTTTGAACCTACTGTGCTACTGCTACCACTAACTCTTTTATCATTTAATCTTTTTTTGTTTGTTTTGATTATCCATCATAGATCTGTGACAATAAACAAATAACCGGCATTTTCTATAATAATAGCAAGCGAGAAGTGAGTGGAATGTTGTACATAAGCGCATCACGCGTTGACTGTTCTTGGGCGAATATTGTCCATAAATGGTGCTTGTCATCCAAAATGTGTTTGCGTGTCATTCAAAATGTGTTGGCGTGTCATCCGAAAAGTGTTGGCGTGTCACCCAAAATGTGTTGGTGTGGCACCCAAAATATGTTTGGCGTGGCACCCGAAATATGTTTGGCGTATCACATTTGACACGCTTGTCATGGGTTCGCCAACATACTGTCCTATAGCGTAGAATAGAAGCTTGTCTGTGAAATTACCTTCAATCAAGTATAGAAATAAAATTATCCGCGATAGTGCCACATGGACACTGAAACTTCAGTTAAACTAAATAAAAGGTAGAAAATATTCTGTTGGACTTAAAAAAGACCAACCTTAACTTGCTCTTTAAAACTGGGAAAAGAACAGCTAGTCCAGAATTAGAGTACACCTCAGTGAAGAGATTCAACACTATGCAAAACGAAAAAGCACAGAAAGGAGCTTCATACTTAGGAAATAAATCTTAGAATAATCACAAGACTCTTCTTGTATGGCAATATCGCTTTAAAAAAAAATTGGAAGGTTAAACTCATTTTCAATTTTCCTTTCTGGCTTAGCAGTTACAGAGACGTCAGAACCCCTCCTCTGTACTGCGTAGCAATAGCAAGTCGGAGCTCTAATTGACATCGATCTATATTTGCGATCATCCAACCAGTTACGGAATACTAATCTCATCACGGAATCTTCTTGTAGTGGAGCTGGTCTAATATTGCACGAATATTCTCCCTAAAGATTGTTCCCATCTCTCTTGCCACTCCAACTGGCTACCAGTCGAGATAGTGCTACCACCCATCTTGCAGCTACTAACTGAAGCTGTAGAGGGCAGTTTCAACTAATCCAGTCATCCCGTAATCCGAAAGCTGCTCAAGAGATCCTTCCACCTCTCTCAGAACAACTCCATTATCATTATCTTTCGAGTGGAACCGTTTTAGTCCTACTGGCTGGTGGAGGAATCATCGGCCGGTCGAGCATATTTTTCCTCCTTGTCTTCTTTTTTTTTTACTAGTTGGCTATTCGACTCCTCGTCGCGTTGGCGTAGCTCCGTTTACAGCTGTAAGTTTGCTTTTGACTCGCGGACGATTTCACTTAATTTAGGCTGAGCACAAGCAGACGGCTACAGAACCACTACTTTGATAGCGATATATTTTGGGGACCTTCTTATAAGTCTTCATCCCACTTTTCTTGGTGAAGTCAAAAATACCAGGTATCGAAGACGGTGGTTCTTCTGTTAATTTGCAAAATTTAGATATGCCCAACAAAATTATGTCCTACTCAAATATTGTGAGAATTTTATCAATAACCTTGTTTGCAATGATGACAAATAATTTTATAAATTTGTTAGTGGTAGAATATCACAGTTATGTGGAATTCATCCACTTATCAGACCCAATGGATCTAAATGCACAACTCCTGCGGGTACTGTTGTTTATAAAAAAAATCTTGAGTTTCGTCAGGAGCCTAAATATGGGATTGAATTAAAATAAACAAGGATTAACAATAGGTTCTATTTAATCGAGGTGAATGCGGGACTATATGCGCTTATCCTTAACTAACTAACTGCAGTGACTTATGTACCTAATCCTTTCGAAATGGTTGAACAACTGTAATACGTTTATTTTGGATAAGTGCAACTCTTCCTTTTATATTTACTCTAATTTATTTAGATTATATATAATTACTTATGTATTCCTTCCTCTATGTCGAAGGACTCCCATTATGACAGCAATTTATGCTAATTAGAAATGCACGCATTTCAAGAACGATCAAAAAAATTTCCTTATACATAGTTTATAACTACTTAAAGGAATGGCATGCGACTAAACGACTTTAGTCCTCCTTTACTGTTCGCCATATATGTGAAATACCGAAGCAGGGGCAATATAGTAGAAGACTATTTCTATTGTTGACATAAGTAAAGCGAAATGTTCGTTTTATGTGTCCCATTTCAATTTCATTAAAGCGGAACTGAAACGATGCTGAATATAGTTGGTATGGTATTCATTTCAAGGTGAAATACTTAACCCCGCTGCGAAGCGGGCCGCCTCAGACAGGCCACTATTAAACGTTGAATAACACGCAATCGACCTAGAATCCACGAAGGACTCTCTTTTATAGTTCAGACGTGCGTGCTAATATGCACTAATTTCAGAATTCCATGGGCCTTTCTGAATAACAAATAAAAGCAACTTTTCAATATTTAAGCACTCAAATTAGCTTTCATATAGTTATCCTGTAAAACTGGTCACATGGCTTTGTGTTTTAGTGCGTGGCCATATGGATTTCATGTGATCAATTTTGACAGGGCGATTTCATTGTGTGTCGCATTAGAGTACCTACATCCCGCTATGCGTGACACATTAAAGAGGGAAACTACACGTTCACTAAACTAAAACATCAACAACTAGAGTGATTCTTATCAATTACCACAAATTTGCTCCAATTGCCCAACCGCACTATAAATCCACACGGACAGGCTATTGAAAGGTAGGTAGGTTCGGAAATTATAATTTGTGCTGGCTGTTGTCGTCGTCGATTGGATCACAGAGGAATCTATAAATTCTCTTGTAAACCAGGTAACTGTATCGCAGGACAATTTGTATTGTTGCGGTAAACATGGGTTTCGTTTCCTAGATATGAAATTATTTCTGATTATACACCAACTATGAAAAAGACAAGTATCGTAATCACCCGTGAAGTAGATATGTAAAACTTATATAGAATCGAACTGTTTGGTAGAATATCGCATGAGGACATAAATCCATGTCCATGCTCTAATTTAATAGTTTTATGAAATTCCAGCTAAAGAGTACCCATCTAACAATTATCGAAAATGGGATTTTTGCTAGCCATTTTTCAAGTCTACACCTGTTCAGAGAACATAATTGGGTCGTTTCACGGAAAGTTTGGAAATCGGCACTCTTGGGCTTTATAAATGTTGTAGTTAATTAGTTAACTAATTTGTTTAATCATTTAATATAAGTATTGAATTAATTAATCTAAATTAATTAATTAGTTATTGAAACGTTATTTAATAATTAAATTTTAAAAATATAAAAGATGAACGAAATTGCTGATTTTTAAATGACCGCATATTATTTCCCGTAATTTTACTCTAAAGATGTTTCTAAACGATCCTGTAAAATGGCAGATATCTGCCCTACTGATTACACACGGAGCAGTTATTCGGGCATATTTCATCTGGCACAGATGAGTTGTCAGATAGTTTTTGGTCAGTTAAGGTTACTGATAATACGATCTATTATTTTTCATCTGATAAAATATTGATTTTATCTGACAAAGACAACATAAACTAATGTGAAGTTCATTGTTCAAATATGACTTCTAGAGAAAGGTACGCGGCTGCTTTTATTGTCTATAGTGAATTTCTACAAGTGAAAAAGTGGATGTTGATCGATTTTGGTGATCAAGCTCATTCCTTCTTCACTGATCCATTTTGACTTCTGCTCCCTTCTCCGCTTCACCTTGTTTTCATATGCCATTTTGTAATTTATTTATATTTATGATATTTATATTCTGTATACTCCTGGTAGATATAATATAATATAATTATATAATATAATACAAACCTTGTCTTAACTTGTCTCCTGCAGTCTGTTCTATACTCCTATCACTATGTGCACAAAACTATTTCTGTAACGGGTAAACTGGACAGAATATCTGTTCAGTTCAAAAATTTACTGGGCAGATTGTTAGACGATGTTCCAAAATTTGTCAGATAGAAAAAGTGGTTCATTAAACGTGCGGCAGACGTCTGGACATTTTTGAGTGCCAGACGTTGTGGCCAGATATCTGTTCACAGCTGCCAACGTGATTACACGTATCTACCCACAAAAATGGGCAGATATCTGACAATCTGCTAGATTATTTAGGAGTACCTTATGACTCTAAACCGATCACCTTGAACCCTCCAATATCTGATTTGTATGAAACTTTCACAGTTTATATGGAATACCAAAATAGCTGACCCAAAATTTTTTTGTTTCCCTCTAACACCCCTCGCTAAGGGTCCTAGAAACTTCGTGATTTTACGATGAAACATCATTTTCAAAAAATAATATCTCGAGAACGGAGCAACCGATTTTTCGAATTAAAATGCCAATCAAGCTCAATGCTTTATACTTTTCACAAAAAAAAAAAAAATATAGCAGTACCCAACGAAAAACAATTTTTATAATAATAGTATTTATTTAAAAAAAATATTATTATTTACTATTTAGGACTTCTAGCACTTTTTGTTTTTACTTTTATTTTGAAGCCAGAAACTATATCTATCTATGTACAAAAAATTGTGATGGTGCTCAGCTTCCTTTTCGAGATATGATTTTTCAAAGTCACCATATAATTATATTATTCACTACTGAGAACTTGTAGCACTTTATTTTTTTATTTTTATTTTGAAGCTAGAAGCCTTATCTGTCTATGTGTAAAAATTTGCGATGGTGTTCGGCTTGGTTTTTGAAATAATAAATATGCTAGAAGCCTTCACTAGTGAATAATATAATATAATTGAAAAAAAATACTATTATCAAAAAATCGTTTTTTAGTTCGGTGCTGCTATATTTTTATGTGAAAAATAAAAAGTGCTCAGACCGCCGACGTGTTGCAATACGCCCGATGGAAACAGATTCCTAAAAAGAAAGAAAAAGAAGCCACAAAGAATTTAAACCTTTAAAAAAAAAGTTATAAAAAAGAATTTAGATTCTAATTATCCATGGCAGTTCCACAACCTCACACAAAGGTAAAAAATTACTGCCAATAAACAAAAATCGCCTCGACAAATCTCGTTACAGGCTGAATTTCCTCCAGCATGGGTCGTATTTTATCTAAAAACAATCAAAAGTGTGAATAAATACAAAAAAATTACATAAATAATTTTAAAATGCACCAAGTATACATACCTCCGCGTATTTACATTTTAGCACGTCAAAATGTCATGAGGTGACATTACGTCAGCCAGCTAACTGTGGAATCTACTTTCAAACATCGCATCAAACGTTGCTAGGGCAACACCGAGAGGCAGGAGCTCATAATTGGATACCACGGCTATATAAAGCCGACGAGGCGCAGCAGAAAATCATTCCTAGGTTCACAGTTCTTCTGATTCACTGATTCGGAGACTAATCCGAGTGACAAGAATATTATTCCCAACCTCATTATAGAAGATTAATTCTATATTTCAGAGACTAATCTGAAAATCCTATCATTTCCAACCTTCCTACCCACACCTAAGCAGAAGAATAATTCTGCTGCAGATATTAATCTGCAACTCTCCTGCTCACATTTACAGAAGAATAATTCCGATGTAGAGACTAATCTGCGCTTCTTCCATATAGTAGAATATTGCTACACTTCTGCGCACGCGCAGAATACTGTCAGAGCTGTGCGAGCAAAGGTATTTTGCTGCCCTTGTGCCCTCACGCATCATAAAAAGAAAGAATAAATTAATCAGAAACTGGAGCAGCATTCAGCTGAATTTTAATTTTTAATTTGTTTTATTTTTATTTTTTGAATTGTATAGTAGTTTGTAGTTTAGTTTTAGTTTTGAACCTGTTTTTTTAATTGAATTTCATGATATAATTTTAAGCAATTATTTTGAATTAAATTTTATATTTTGAATTTTAAAACGACTGAGTTTTCCTTTACAAACCGGCACATTCTCCCACGTTCGAGACTAGATCACACATAAAGTATTCAGCTTCATTTGGCGTTTGAAAAAATCGATTGCTCCGTTCTCGAGATATGATTTTTTAAAAATGACGTAAATTCATGAAATTTCTAACCCCCTAGCGAGGCGGTTAGACGTTGTAGGCGAGAACAAAAAAATATAGGAGATTTTGGAAATGGTTAGAAGGGAAGAACAGATAGTTTTCAGAGCAAAGGGTTAAAAACGAGAAATCTCGTTACCAGTGTTTTACGTCTGAGCATTGAAACACAAGAAATCTCGTGAGCGATTGTTTAAGTGTTAAATTTTCAATTATTCGAGAATTCTGCACGTATCAAGCATACGAAGCACACTATTGTAAGGTACCTTTACAAGGTTCCAAAAGCTGAAAAACTGCATCTTTATTTAACAAATAGACGTTAGCTAATAATCCTACAAGATTGCTTATAGTAAGAATAATTATTAAAATGAAAATAATAAATTAAATAAACATAATAAACAGTCACTGAATTCGAATAAAAGGTTGAAATACAAACAAAGCAAATAGGAATAAATATTGAATAATTTAAATACGTAAAATTTACAAAATATTGCTAATCTGCGTGAGGAAACTCAAACCAATAACGAAATAATTAACTCGACGAAACCAGTTAAACAACCAATGTAGACTATCATTACCATTATTACCTTAAATTCTATAAATGTGGAACATTTGTAAGCCCAACATTAAAATAGGAGGAACATTTCAAAAAATGGGTTGTCAGACAAAGGAGAAAAGGTCTCTTCCGACAAAAAATTTTCAAGCGATAGCACACACAATAAAAGCAGGAGAGCTTATATTTTTAAATAAAGCGAATTTGGCAAAATTCAAATTGCCAGTCAAGTTTATATCTTTTTTTTCTGTTTTCTTTTTCGTAACTTCGGATAAAAGAAGCAACATTATTTCTGTGAGTCTGAAAGAGGATTGCAACGCGGAGGGAATCTCTGCTTGTATTCATCCAAAAGGAATAAAAATGAAATAAATCGGCTATAAATCATATTAATATAAATTTAATAATAATTTGGCACTTAGCTTTAACCACACTAACCTAACGCAAAAATTTTCGAAAACATAAAAAAAAATTCTAGTAATAACCCTTCTAAAAAGCTATTTTTGGTTAGAATGTATTTTAGGACGGCAGGTAAGGTTAAGTAAATTTTTAGCATGTATTCTTGTGTTGAGATATGAATCTTGAATAAAATATAACTTTTTCGCAAAATATAAATAAATCTTCGTTTTTATAACAATAATATAGGTACAAATTTTCAGTTAGTTATTATAGGCCAAGAAGACCCGCGAACTACCTGGGTTACAAGCATATCGCCTACTTTAATGATGTTTCACTTCTTCCTTCATAGCAGTCTTATAATGCTGTCTCTTTCAGGATCTTTTCTCAAAATTCTTAAAATTTAAGAAACTAATGAAGGTCGACGCCAAGATTTTCATATTGATTTACTTTCTTTAGACAGTCTTGCCAAATTTACAGCTCTGGCTAGATTTAGCATATTTTGAGGCATTTAACAATTTTTTATTTTTTACTTTTATAGAGTAAATATATAGATTGTGAAATGGATGGTGCATTCCGGAATGAACCATAACATGTTTTAGAGCGTGCCGAGAGCAAATATTATTTTTAACAACAGTTTTGTATACATTTGATCGACCTTATCAACACGGAAGATGCGAGAAAATATGATTCACCTGACGTATCCATCATTTCTCAGGTTCTGGTCCATTCCGGAATGTACGATCAGCTCTATTATTGCATGTGGCATCTAGTTCTTGTGCCATCTATGCCATTAGTAACTATTTTAGTTACTTTTTCTTTCCAAGGTTATATTTTTCCATTACGGCAATTTTAAGAATATTGCAACATTTCTACCTAGGGCATAGAACTAATTTATTCTAGTAGCATGAATAGAGCTTAATTACCATCAATATAGGACTATGGTATTCCAGAAATTTTAAAGTTGGATCCTTATCTTCCGAAAGACTACAATTACTATATCTACCTTTCTAAATAAAATAATGAAATAGTATTGAATAAAAAGGAACCATACTGTTCGAATTAATCCGATCATGGTATACCTAATCGCAAATCCAATTATTACTTAGCTGAGAGAATCGCAGTTTGTTTCTACACCACGTTTTTAGGCCAACATTTGTGCTTAGTGCAACAAGGTAATAAGTAAAGAAGATGCAATCACACGTACGATCCATGTACATGAGCGTATCCAAAAAGTACATTCCGCCATTTTTGGTATTCATTGTCAAATTCATATTACTTCGGTTCTTGGTTTGTTTTGGGTTTGGCGCATTGACACAGGAAAAACCGTGAAATAACTGTAGGTGCGCCAAACAAATATTAGTTATTAACTTTTTTATGTTCAAGTTTGCAAATTCAGTATCTACTTTCGAGTATAAGAAAATAAAAGCGATTAAAATTGTGCATAGGTTGTACAATTGTGTAATACAATTGTTACAGCACTTATGTACAAAAAATATCAATTATTTAGAAATGGGTGCATGATATTTGCGCATTTTCATCTCCTTTAGTTATTACCTCATTGGCTTAGTGTATCAGTTTTCTACAGTTGTATGTGGTAAAAGTTATTTAGATATAAAAGAGATTTGTGGCGATATGGCTACACTTTTGTTACAGCATGTAGATGTTTCAAATGAACTGCCATATTGACCTTAGTACTCAGGTAGTTTCCAAATAAAAGAAAACTACCCGCCGATTAGAATTACAAAGTAGACATATTGAATTGTGAAGTAACTTAGTTCGTAAGTTAGTCTAGTTTAGATTGCCAAGTCGATTAGAGCAGCTCCTAGATGCATCATTCCGATTATAAATTTCCTTAAGCTCCATCAGAAGCTAGAAACTTCAATGGATGACAATTATATTGGCGAACCCTATTGACTGCTTTTTATTTCCGAACGGCTGCTTTAATTTTGCTTCTTTTTTTAGCTTTAGGAATCCAAATTCAGTCATCAAAACCTGTCTATGAAGACGTCCCTCTTCAAAGATCGACCTGTTATGGTAGCATAAAGAGTGATTGACTTTATACGGGAAGTCCAGACTGCCAGCATGAGGTGACAGATCACTCGGTGGACAGCGTTGACTACAGGGCGGCGCGCTAGCTCGCCTCGGCTATTGGCGGAGAGTGTGGTCAACCCTTACATTAGTGAAGGCGCAGATGTTCAGCCTTCAGCTGCATTGCACGCACTATCTACTCTCTGGATTATTTCTATCGCTTAGAGTATAGCACACACAAAAAACGTCTCCACTTAGAGAATATTTGGTTGCACTTTACCCAACTCGCCGTCAAAAACAAATTCCTGGCTTGAGTGGACGAAAGATGGCGAGTTAATCATAATATTATTCTTGTTATTTGTTTGTAATTATTTATTTGAGTGGACCTATCGTATGATTGTTTAACACTATCCTTGATGTGGATTACATGACGATTCACTTGCGAGCAATCACTTCACGAATCTACCTTTGAAATGGTGACTTTCAAGCGACAGTACTCTTTCCAGCCTATCGGATGCTTCTTCTTCCTTTCCTGTTCCTGGCATTCCGTACCTTTTCTTCGCCACTCATGTGTCATGGGTCAGCGTATACGTGCACTTTGGCTCAGTGTAGCATACTACTACATGCAGTACGCTACGACCATAACAGACCCTCATCAAGCAGTTTCTGCATCCCCATTGACAGTCTGTGCAGATGCTCATCTTCAAGGATCGTCCTTTCTGAGGCTATTCTTGGATTCCCCAAGGTCTGGATGTCAGGTGTTAGCCGGCACATACTGTCTTTTCCAGACGTTCCGGCCGGGCTTTAATCCCAGATACATAGTTCCTGAAGACCCGGATCTATCTGATAAGAATCTAGTCCTCCAGTACTGTCCTCTTACACCGAGTACTCAGTTTGTTGGAACTGGTGGGCTGCAGATAGATACTTCTAGACCAGTACAAGTAAACTGAAGATACCATAATCACCACACAAGACCATAGATATACCTACTTTTATATGGTAGTTTGTATTTGGTATTACGTCTAGTCTACTTTTGACATTGCAATAATTCTCTTGAAAAATGCGGCGCTTAAAAGTAGAGTTAGATCAGAATTTTTGACGCAAGGCTACCGTCAGATTAAACATTTGAGATTTGGTTACATTAAACGCGTTTGTACCGAAAAGTAGAAATTCGCCTGATTTTAAAAGCGCGAACGTCGCATGCGGTGGTTATCAAACACTTCGTATACAACAAGCATATATTCGATATTCCTTGTCAACGTATACTGCTTACTTCGTTTAAAATTTTTAATCTGATTCCAACTTTGAAAGTACTCTCTTTAGCAGCTGTATTTTTTAATACCAAGCGACGTATCTTTATGTCGCCATCGCCATTTCCAAATTTATGGAGCACGTGTTTTCTTTTTAATTTCATTGTCGTTTCGCACCATCAGGGTCAGGACGCATTTTTATACTTATTATAATCATTGATTCTGTTAATTATTGAACAGTAGAATTTTTTTTTTATTTTATATAATTTAGACAGAAATAAAAAAAAAATGCCTCCTTAAAATATGTGCCGCCCGTTGTGGATCGCCTTCACTGCCCTCCTCCCCCTGCCCACCACTCAGTGCGCCTATCAGTTCGGGTTCTCAAGTAGTAATGAGAGAGTCTGTTTCATCTCTTGGGAATGGGTTTTCGTATACCACAATTTTTTTCGCAAAAGTAAAATAAATTTATGAAATGAACTCCCATTTTTGTTAGTGTTTTATCTTGCCTGACCTTTTCAGTGGAATATTGTAATTTTTCTTTGCTATGTTTATAGTCGAGTTGAGCTGCGCTAAAAAATATAACCTCAATTTATAAAACATGGAATAAAATGCTTTTTATTTAAATAATAATAATTCTGCGTAGGTATCAGCTAAAAACAACATTTTCAAGTGTAACTCAACTCTGTTTACATTCTACATTCCTCTGACTTTCTAATCGTCTTAATCAAATATATATATATATGTGAACGAACTGGGCTGAATCTACATGTACACACGAAGCAATACACTCAAGTTGCAAGATTTATTGCCACTGTTTAGTCCTTAGAATATATTTATAACAAACAGGATAAGTTGATAAGCTAAATTTAGTGAAGCAGGAGCAAAATTCGTGTTGAGCTCAAGTTTTCTCGTGTGATAGCACATTCTAGGTGTGAGCAGCTAGTAAAATTCATGAAGGAGCAGTCAAGTTCTTCTAATGAGAGTGCCAATTTGTTGAAATTTCTACATCCTGCCATCCATTTATCAAGAAAGATTCCAGCTGTTACTTGCTTTCCTATTTTTTTGTTTATATCTCATTTGCTCAGCATTATCCATCCTTCGTTATCACTTACCTCTTCAAAATATTATCATGAGGGTTTTCGGTTTCAGTCATGTATACGAATTTTATACGGTAACTGCAGTCCTGTTCTAAGTTTCATATGTACAACGAAAATTAAATGATGTTTCTTAGCCACTTTTCAACCACAAATTCTTGAAATTTAGCTGCTTCTAATAACATTTTAAATAGATTTTAAGCACAAAGCTTAGCTAAGAGATGGCAACTCTGCTTTTATTCAACGTGGAATTAGATTTGAATTTTCGATGCGATATGCTACGCTGTGATATTTATTATAAACTACGTCGTATTTTTACACTTACACAATCAAATTTTCATCAAGTTCCATTTCTGCCTTTGTTATGTTCCATGTTCCGTGCTCCGTGGGGGGAGGACAGCATACAGGTTGTGATCATTTCCAATCGATGATTAGTATTTTTGTTGAAAACAAAGACACAAGCATTCCTCTGAATTTTATTATGTGTTTTGTTCTTTATTATTTATTTGTACTCAAAAATCAAAAATATAGTGAAACGCTCGTGAAATATAGAAAACTTAACAAAAAAATTATATTAACAATAGCGCCAACTCGACTGTTCTACTCGGCGGTAGAAATCCAAACTACCAGAGAATCCGAATTATTGCTTCTAGGTTCTCACAACGCACAGTGGGGAAGCGGCCGTTTAAAGCTGCCGATAAATCACAGACATAATGAAAGGATTCCAAAGTTGAATATTTCTTTTTAAGGGACCTTCGTGAATTCGAATATTTTCGAAAATATGAAGTTTAAGGTCATAGTCTGGTAACTTGCACGATTTTTAATGCTTTTCTCGGGAATTTTTTTAAGAGGAAAATAAAACTCAATCGGTTTGATTTTTTAATATGTTATTAATAATATCTAAGAGTGTACAAAAAAACTGTATTTTTTTTTTAAGTTTTTGCATAGTTTTGTAGCACTGAAGTGAGTGTCGAAAAAAAAGGTAGGTGGTTTGCCGGGGTGATTCCGCCGCTTGAGGACATCTCAAATAAGAAAGTCAAAAAGATTATTGTTCTGTAAGCTTGTCATTCTGGTGGAACTAGGATTAAACAATTTTGTTGAAAAATAACAAAATGGTGGACTTTTTTTAATGGAAATCGGGCTGTAAATTGGAAAATTAGGAACGAAAAAGAGATCCTAGTTCCTGCGACTGCTATTGATCAATAGAATACCATATCCAAATTTCAGGCCAATCGGTTGGATAGAAAATTTTTTATTACCTCGGCCGACCGTAAAAACGTTGTATTGAGAAAAACACGTTTAAAGTTTCCTTTCCAATCAATTTTTACGCTCTTCGAAGATGTTTACGCACAAAGTAACGAACGTGCACTGACTGTTCGTTTTGAATTTCGATATAACTGAGCTCCAAAATAAATTTAGGAGAAGAATCAAGTAAAACTTTTAGTATACACGAAGTTATCCAACAATATAGGGGTCCGGCCGTTTGCTCGGCGCTCGCTACTATTAAGCGCTCACGTGTATGTGCTATAACTTCATCAATATATCGACTTTCGGTATAAAATTTTTACAGTATATTCTTAAGAAAATCAATTTTTCCAAACCAAGTTACCAGACTACGACTTCAAGCGAATTCGGCAATCGAAATTAATTTCTGAATCTTATGATTTAAAATGATAGACAATATGATTACAATCTAAGATATGTTACAGATTTTTGAATTGTTATTTTGAAGGGGAAATAAGGGGGGAAATCAAAACTTAATTTTTTTGTTTGTTTTCACTTCATAACTTTTACACATTCAGCCATAGCAAGATTAAATGTGATGTGCCTATGCATTTTCGATACACGAGAATTTTCGAAATTCGGAATTTAGTTTAACGAAAAATTTAATCTTTCCAAAATCACAATTTTTTTAACCCTGTTTTTCTTAATCAAATAACAACCAGTAAGTAATATACGCCATTAATTATTATTTAATATCAATATCTCGGTACTGAGCCTTAGACCAGATTTAAAACTCGATTTGAAGCATGTTAAGGTTTGGTTCAAATCCTTATGATTTACTTTAGAACATTTTGTTCTGGTCTTAATTTCTTCTCTCAAAAACAATATTTGGTCCTCAATTTCATTGTGCCCTGAGTTTCGCAAAATTTCAAAATGTTTTTTTTCGCGTTATGAACATTGTATTGGGACTCTTCCCTAAATGTAATGATGGAAAATTTGATTTTTATGACTAACTTTGAAAAAGCTCGATACTAAGATAAGGAACAAATAAGAATAGACAGCAAAATCGGTTATCAAACATACAATCAATGTACATTAGAAAAACGAAAAAACCAAAATCGGATTCGTGGCGGGATACAACTAATAATCTACGTGTTTCTGAGAATGATTTAAAACAACTAATAAGCAACGGCTATATTATGTTTCAGTAATAATTTAAAACTACATATACACTTTTTGTAAGTAATGGTTATTAAAATGATATTACATTCATGAACTTAAAGGTTCCATAACGAAAGAGTGGAATATTTTAGAAATTTAACTCATAGTAAATGCATAAAAACAAACGATAATATCACATGTGTAAACTTCGGAAACAAATGGTTTCGACTGAGTCATCCTATTTTGGTTTATTCTGCGCAGGACAGTAAGATATACGAAAATAATAAAAACGATCGCGCATGTGCTATTATTGATTTATGGCCGGCTTTATAGATCAATTGCCTCAATGTGCGACGTTGCAGAAACGAATGTGAGCAAATGGGAAAAAGTTTTGATGCAGTACAATTTCATGAAGAAACTGAAATCTGATATGACTGTTGTCGTTGTCTTAAAATATAATTTTGAGACCTTAATGTCAGTACTGTGTACATCCGAAGAGGAAGAAGATACTGTATGTACCGTGTGTGTGGTATATGTGTCGTGACTAATGCAATGTATGCTTAATTCCACTTTATTATAATGGCTGATTTACATTACTCGAACATTGATAGGAAACAGACTAAGTAGTTTCCACTTATCTGAAAATACTTTAGAACGATAAGGACAAAAGATAATCCAGCAAAATTTTACTGAGTTAAATGTCAAATTTCCCGATGAAGGGGAAGAATTGCCGGAAGTATATTTTATGGCAGTAAATTTTGCTATTATGGCAGCAAACTCATACAAAACTACAAGTGTGTACGAATATAATTGTTTACATGCACACAAATTAAAATTATTTGAAGAAGTTCACAGCACATCAGCTGGAATGTGTCAAACTTTATTAAAATTTTTTAAACATTTTTTAAAAAATTAAAAAAATTTTTTTTGTGTCTAAATTTTAAATATTTTGTAGTCTCTATTGTATTCTGTATCTGTATTGTTCTTGAAAATAGTGCCTTTTTTGATCCGATTTTGTCTCTTTCATTAGATGGTGATACTGTAATGAAATTTAAAAGGAACAGCCGTGTTGTGCCATCAGTGAATGTTTCTCACAAAATAAAAACCGAACAGAGATTATTAGTATTTAAATTAAAGCGAATTAAAAACTTTCTTATACAAATGTGAAATTACAGGCTTTCGGAAAGAAATTGTATGGAGATAGTTACTCTATTGATTGAAAAGGGTCTGGTTAGAAATGACGGGAAGGAATTCATAACACCGCAACATGTCGAAAAGGAAATTTTGAACCAGTTGTATGTTTCTTGGGGAACGAGTCAATTTGGTTGAGTTGTCGAAGATTTTAAATCTTGATTTGAGCAAGGTGTGTATGTTAATTCAAACGTACGAAGTTTGACACAATGTTGGATAGCGCAGTTAATTTTCGGCGATATAACAATCTTTGGAGCAATTCAGGATCACGTTCAACAGAATTAATAAATATTAAAACAAACTGTAAAAAATGATTCCAAATTTACCATGGTTTAGTGAATAAATTTATTTGTTAAATAATTAAAATTAAAAAATTTTATTGAAATTTCATAACTCAATTCAAAAGTATTATTTACATTCTTACCTTGATGAAATCAAGATAAACCATACTATCAACGCTAGTTTGCAACGAGAGCATGAGTCCTTTCAATTTATCGATATGCGTTCAATGCTTTGGAGATCTAAGTTATTTTGTTCATATGCGTACAAATATACCTACCATGATTTGATGCAATGCCAGTGGTTAATGACACTATTGTTTCTATGAGGTAAAAGTAAAACTGCAACACTGACCTCGTTGATCCAAATCAATAGGCCTAGCATACCTAATATTATGCAAAAAATTTAGATATACTATATTCGAGTTCCTGTATGAAGTGCATTCGTTAAGTTGCACTTTTTTATATAATCTCTTAAATCATTTTCACATCAAAAACATGAACCGAAAAATGTAAACCGAAAAACTCAATTTGTTCCACTTTAAAACAAGAATTTTGCTCCAATGATTAATAACATCCAGGAAAACAGGATAAACTAAGAATTTTACTGAGAAAATACTAAAATAGTACGTTTATCTCAGATGTTCCATTCACAAATTTACACAAAATTGGACGATTTTCTGTGTAACGGCCTTATAGGATTATTTCCTTTTCATATACACAAATTTGCATACCTAGAAATATTCAGATTTCTGTTCTTTAATCAATAATATTATTGGACCTAATTTCACTAACACGTCCCATGATTAAATAATAGTTACTCACAATTATAATTAAAAAGGATGGAAAAAAATTCTCGCCTCCCAAGCAAAAATAAGAAATTACCAAGGATAAAACTTAAAACATTTCGTCCAATTTTGTTCTGCTAACAGCCAGCAGAGCTTTCCAAAAGCTCATCATTCCATCTGACGGTGATGAAAAGAATTAGAAACGCCAAATTGTATGCAAAATATATAAAAACAGGAAATTCTTGCCGTTTGCATGGTTAGTATTATTATTGACTTAATTTCCTTTATAATTGCACTAAACAATTTGAGTTTTTCAAATAAACAGAGAAAAGTACGATATGTTTTACAAATTAAACTTTCTTAGCAATAATATCATAATTTTGATAGTTATTCGTCTCTGAAAATAGAAACTTTTTTTGCGGAAATATTGTTTCGTGCGTGGCCTTTGGTTCGTTATTTAAAATACAATATTAAATATTTAATATACAAGTTATTTATTTTACTCTAATCATATAAAATTCATAAACTTTCAATTAATCAACCTAACTTTAATTATCAGTAATACTGTACTTTCAATTATCGCAATCCAATTACAATACTTTCGTTTATTAACACTGCAACGTCTAAGACAAGACTCTTTTTTTGGCGATGACAACTGCTATATTTATACCCTAGAAACTCTCCAGATTATTCTGGAGTGTTCTATTCCAGATTCTTCTTGACTATTCTATTCATTCTATTCCTGATAGTGATGTGAAAATACAAGACCAAGACCAAGACTATAATGGTCTTGGTGTTGGTCTTGGTCTTGCAAACTTAGTCTTGGTTTTGCTCTTGGTAAGATTGGTATAATATTGGTCTTGGTCTTGGTCTTGCATAGTCAAGTCTTGGTGTTGGTCTTGGTCTTGATCTTGCTCTTGGTCTTGCAATTAAGTCTTGGTATTGTCTGTGATTTTGTAGTAGGTTTTAGCTTTGGGCTGCACAGTCAACTTTTGGTTTTAGTTTTAATCTAGGTTTTCGTTTTTTTGCGCAATTCTATAATTGATGTATCATGCCATAAATTTATAAATAATTAAAAACTACCTTATCTCCGTCTAAATAAATCTTGTCTGTACACGGGATGTTTTATTTGTGTCCTTTTAATCTTTATATAAATAAAATACAATAGTGCTATTACTTGTGATTGAACTATGAAAATGAAAGAGAAAGGAAGCAACAGAAACGACATTTTGTGAATCCAATATATTTATTACATTTCTTTTTCCCAGTTTTTCTCTCAAATTCCGGTAAAGTACGTACCGATCATACCTATGCTTCGCTATTGCACAAATTACCAGATTTTTATCTTGCATAATGTGGTCTTGCATAATGAGTCTTGATTTTGCATAATGTGCTCTTGGGCTTGGTCTTGTTAACGTACACATGGTCTTGGTGTTGGTCTTGTGAGTATGTTTACAATCTTGGTCTTGGTATCGGTCTTGCATATTCTGCAAGACCAAGACCAAGACTGCAAGACCAAGACCAATTTTGCTCATCACTAATTCCTGAACCATCCCGAAGATTCCATCATCGACTCTCCTGAAGTAGTTTACTCTCCATTGCCAGTAGATGTCACAAGTTGTCTCTTTCTAACGTAACCACAAATTAGTACCAAAATATTTTTACCAGTTTTCCTTCCGTCACTTCCTCTTCCACTTCAAGATCTTCCATATTCAAGTTCAAATTAATCTGCGTGATGTACCATTATTACGATATTTTGTACCAAACTTTGAAAATTTCATGAATTCGAGAGTTTACATACATATTAAACACCGAAATGTTTATTTTTTACACGTAATTACCAAGTTTATGCTTTTTCTCAAACTATGTGCAATTTTGATTATGATAATACGCACAGATTTGCCCAACTTTTCGTGTTCTTTAAGATTTCAGTGGTAACCCACATTCAGGTATTTAGACCAATCACGTCATTTCTATTACTCCAAAAACAAAAACTTAACACATACAAACAAGATTTACATAAAATTATAAGTGAAAAAGAAAAAAAAAACGTTCTCTCAAAAGAGTTAATTAAAATGCTAATCAATCAGGAGAGTTGACAAAAAATTTAATTACAGGAAAACAGAAAACACATAATCACCTGCAGCAAAGTCAGATGACGCATTCATTTCAGCAAATAATTATGCAAATATTATTTATATCAAGTAATCTAACACAGCCAAAATCCAGTTAAATCTGTAATAATTAAACTTCTGAAGGTGAAAAGATATAAATTGTAACCGATGCGAGGAAGTTTCTAATTATACGAAGCTAACTTTAGGTTAGTGTTACACCGCATCGCGCATCTCTAAATAACTTCAGTTTTCTAACAAATCTTGCCGTATGCAGTGCCTAGGAGTGTAACAGGTACAGCAGTTTCGGAAAACACTAATTGAAAAACGATGATAATTCCACATTATTGCTGTCTGGATTATAAGTTAATTCTGCAGGCATGCAAAAGCCGGAAGTCTCTTCATTTTGTCAGACGTTTACATTACAGCGTCGTTCAAATAGCAAGAAGAACATGGACGGAAAAGATTTTCCTCCCCTCTACTTCCCCCTCCATATGACTCAAGCCATGTTGTTAATTGAGTCATTAATAAGACTTTCCAAAAACAACACCGAACTAACTATAACAAAAGTTTAACGTACCGAAATTTCGGTTGTGTGTCTTTTCTTTTCGTTCCAAATTGCAGATGTATCTATAGTACGCCGCCTGGATATCTAACTATGTACTTCATAGAGAGGATAGTCGTACTTCGCAGGATGTGGATTATTTAAAAGCTTCGAAACTCATTACGACACTTCGTTGTTCATGGAAGCTCCTTGTTAGCTCTTTTGTTGCATATGAAATTCCTAATTCTGCAAATGAAATTTTCATTCTGGGGATGTTATTTTGCCTCCTTAGATGCAGATCCAAATGAATTTCACTTTAAACCTGAGACTTTATTTAGAGCGTCATGTTGAGTTAATTTTGTGTTTTTCACTACTCGATGATAATTGGGGTGTTGATGCAACGTAGTTAGTCAGGATAGTTAGGAAAATTACTGTTATATACTATTAGTATAATATTGCATTTATTAAATGTGGAAATATGGATATATTATGCAGAAAATGTGTTAAATGCATGTATAATTTATGAAATGTGTTTCCTTTTAATTTATTCGAGCCATTAAAATGATCTCTAGACGCACATTCATTTAGGTTAGAATTTATTTTGATGGAAGAAAAAGGAGAAAGACCATTGAGGAATGTCTGAACATTTTAATGAAAATAATTATAAAAAAAAAACATTTAATATTATACAGGGTGGGTATCCAAACAATGTTTTCGTAGGTTATGTTGAAACAAAGAAAAAATTTTATGTCTTGGAGGGAGTGAAAGGGAGTCTTAAGATTTCCTTTTCATTTATTGTGAATCTGACTGTGAATGAGTTATGTTGAAGAATTAATTTTTTTTCAATTGTCGATCGTCTTCAAACTAAACTCGGTAGTATTGTAACAAATAATTGAATAGAAGTCATCTTACATATTTTGTACTTTCCCTTAATAAGACGTGCTATTAATATAGCTTAAAAATAATAAGAATAAATTTGGCTATGCTTATGCTTTTTTCGGCGTCTTTCTCTGGACTTCGGTTCGGTTCGGTTCGTCGGAAAGTAAAAATGATTATAACCAATTTCATAAGATTTTACATTCTGAAGAACTTTTCAGTACAATAAAAAATGTTTACGACTGATCGTTTTACAGTATATGTAAAAGCTTAAATTTTTGTATGGCAACATCAAAAAGGGGTTGCCCGATTTAGTCCATTTTTGAAACTTTACTTACTTATACTATAAAAACACAGTGCGCAAAATGTCAGGAGTCTACGTCGACGTGTTATAAGGCACTGTACAAATATACAAAAACTAAATTTTTGTATAGCAACCCTACGAAGGAGTTACCCGATTTGTCCCATTTGCAAACTTAAATTTACTTTTTTTTTGGAAAGCCTGTGTACAAAATTTCAGCTCCCTATGCATATGCGTTCTCGAGTTATCATAAGGATGGACGCACGGACAGACGGACGGACGGATAGAATGTAAAAATCAATATAATTTTTAATATTATGCATGGGTGTCCAATCCATTTTGCTGTACCATAATTATTTCTAGGTGTTACAAACGGAATGACAAAATTAGTATACTGGCTATAGATTTCATCTAGGGTATAGAAGACCAATTTTAAACACAGAGGTCACATACCACCACTTTAAACTGAAATTCTTTTTTCAATTTTTATATTCGATACAAAAGAATGGCGCTTCCTGAAAAAAAAAAAATTGTGTTTTAACGAAAACAAACACTAAATTAAAATTTCAAAATTTTGTAAGGTCAGAATTTCTTTTTAAACCGACGTGATATGATTAGGAGGAAGGTTTGAACGGTTTTAATGATAATCTATATTATGAATTTTGTATTATCAGCATCGTTGCATGTATTATTCAGAGTTTGAGCATAGACTAAGTAATATATAGACTAATGAAACGAACAAGCGTAAAAAACATTGGAACACTGAAATAACACGTATTCAATACTTCCTTGTATAATTTCTGCTTATTGCAAATGCAATATTTGTTTTGCAAAAAGATCATTAACATAACTGTTTTTTTTTTATAAAAACTATAAAATGTAGACTCTCTTCTTTAATTTAACCAACTGTTTCCTATGTGCTAACTGCAACCAATACACAGTTAATAACTCATAACGAATTAAGATTATTCTGAAATTAGACAATATTTTTTTTAAATTTACGTGTTTCATTCACTAATGGCTGGTTTCACAGTCCAGGCTTAAGCCAGAGTTTAGCTAAGCCACGGGTGTGGCTTAAGCCCAGAACTTAAGCCTACTCGGTTTCACAGTACTCAGTAAGCAGAGGCTTTTAGTTAAACCGCAGATGAAAAGTTTTAAGTTGTCAGCATAAAAAAAAAAATATTATTGCCATTCATTTGTTTAAATTGTACGCAGTTTTTACCAATCAGTCGAGCTTTTCATCTGTGAGTGTATGCCATAGCCCACACGCGGAAGTTTTGAGATAGTGTTTTTTTTAGGTGAGAAGTATTCGGGGGTAGAAAACTCCATGCTACCAAGTACCAAGTTTCGATCAGTAGTACGGCCAGCATACCAATAATACTGCAAGCAAATTAGCTCCGACCATTTTGAAATTGCGAAATTTCTGAAAGTTCTGACCTGCGATTTGAGGTGATAATATAATTATTTAATAATCATTATCTGTTGTGAATTTGTGATACAGTGTTATTGTTTATATCAAAAACAGTGACTTAATTGAACACGCACACAATTAATTTCGGTAATTATATTAGGAACTACGCGGAGCAACATTATTGTGCTGGCACGACTCAGCACAAGCAGAAGAAATTCCTTCTTTCACTAAAAACTTCCCGTTTGGGAAGTCACTGTCAGATCCAAAATCATCATAGCCAAATGTTTCGACAGTCGGAACGGATTTTTTACGAGTCACAATTTGCGATATTATTTTATACATTTCTTCGTCGCTTATATCCTCTGCATAAGATAAATAACTAAATTTTGTCTACTAAAGGGTTTTCCAATAATAGGTGTTATTTTAATTAGCCCGCTATTTCGGTAGATGTCACTACTGGAGCTGTCATTTTTGACATTTGACAAGTAGAAACTACGCCATTAATAAAACTGGAACGATACACGTTCAACAACGCATTGAAATTATTAAAATTCACTATAAAAATGGTGAAAATGTGGCAGAGACGGTTCGTAATACTCGAACATTTTTGGGTCGTCGTGAAGCACCTTGTCGGACCGCAATACAGAAATTGGTAGAAAAATTCGAGCTGTCGGGACAAGTTAGTGATGTGAAGAATAAAACCCGTGCACGTCGCTCAAGAACAGCCGAGATTATTGCTGCTGTAACCGAAAGTGTTGAAGAAAACCCAGGTTTGTCCATTCCTCGTCGTTCTTTGGAATCAGGTATTCCACAAACGTCATTACACCGTATTTTGCGTAAAGATTTGGGTCTTAAGGCTTATAAAGTTCAGTTAACACAATAACTCAAGCCGGCCGATCATCAACAACGTCGAGTCTTTGCTGATTGGGTCCTTGAAATGCATGAAAATGATCCGGAATTTCATCGAAAACTCATCTTGAATGATGAGGCCCATTTCCACCTCGATGGCTTCGTCCACAAGCAAAATTGTCGCATCAGGGGCTCGGAAAACCCAAGAGTTATTGTTGAAAAGCCTCTCTATCCTCAACGTGTGACTGTTTGGTGCGTTTTATGGTCCCGCGGGGTCAATGGACCTTACTTTTTCGAAAATGAGGCTGGAGCAACAGTTGCGGTGAATGGATTGCACTATCGACAGATGATTAATGATTTTTTATGGCCGGAATTGGATGGTATTGATCTGGACAACGTTTACTTTCAACAAGACGGCGCTACGTGCCATACAAGCAACGAACCCATTGATCTTTTACGGGAAAAGTTTCCGGACCGTGTTATCTCTCGAAGAGGTGATCACAATTGGCCACCGAGATATTGTGAGTTAACACCTTGCCACTTCTTCCTTTGGGGCCACGAGAAAGAGAAGGTCTACGCCAACAGCCCAGCGTCGATTCAAGACCTCAAAGATAGAATTCGTGAGGCTATCGAGGACATAGGGCAGCCACTTTGTGATTTGGTTATGGAAAATTTCATGAAAAGGATATGGTCCTGTAGGCGTGGTCGTGGTGGTCATTTGGCTGATGTTATTTTTCATTATTAACGGCATACCTTCCTCTTTATATTGAAATAAAGATCCGATCATTTATCTAAAAAAATGGCGTTTTTCTTTGAATATTAAAATAACACCTCTTATTGGAAAACCCTGTATTTGTTTTCTTCTTAAAACGCGAAATGGAATGCTGACACTAGCTGCCAGACAGTACTCAAAACTGTTAACAGATCACTAATTTTCGATTGGAAAATTTCAATTTATTTTTAAAGTATAACTTTTGAAATATGCACGTCTGTTTAATAACAAAAATTATAATATTTAGGCAAAATATGTATTTAGCAATAATCTCCATATGTGTTTCACAGCCACATCTAAGCCTTAAGCCTTCGAGATGACGGGCTTAAGTTAAGCTTGCCTTAATCCAGTGATATCACTTAAGCCTTGACTGTGAAACTTAAATATTTATTAAGCCTAGGCTTAAGCCATCGCTGTAACTAATTAACTCTTTAACGCTTACAGATACCACATAAGGTGTTACAAGTCAAATTAAAGAGGAGAGTCCAAGGTTTACAGTTTTTATAAAAACCAGTTATGTTAATGATCTTTCTGCAAAAAAAATAGAGGTCAAAGTAAACAAAAAGGTAAAAAAATCCGAAATTTTAAGTTTAGACCACAATAACACCTGAGGGGAGAGGAGTACAGGTTTTTTCATCAATCGTTAGAAAGGCCATGAAGTTCTACATATAATCAGCTTTAGACATTGTACTTTTTAAGATATAGGGTGTTTTGTGAAAACCTAGAATAATTTTTAATAACCCTGTAACTCCGAAACAGTTTATTTGGCCTTTCCCCTGCCATACAGTTTTTTGTTTGGCTAGGTAAGTACTATCACCTCCTGGCGCCTATACAAGGGCAGGGTAACGGGGGTCAGGTAGTGTCGCAGTGCCACATTTGAGTTTGACAGTTCGTGTTGAATATTATGAATTGTTTAGAACCATCTTGTATTTTTATGTAGGGTCGAAAAGTCACATATCATGCGTATCACAGCATGGTAAATAATTCTGGAATAAATAATTCTTTTAGTGTTTGATTGTTTAAAAAAAGGTATGTAATGCTTAGCAACCTGGTTATTATGATGGTTTTATATATATTTTTGTTGCGTCGATTACCCGTATAGGTGAAAAAACATACAATTTCGAGTTTTAAAAGTGTTATTGTTTCTAAGCAAATGGCTAGCGATCATAACTGCTTTTTTTATCTATCTTATTTTCCGCAATAAAATCGATGATAGGACAACTTACGTGGGGAGCTCGCAAGAGGAGCAAAAAAACTGACATAACAATTTTTTTTCAAGCGTAAGCTGTTAAAAATTTTTGCGATCGTAGGAAAGCATTACAATTTTCTTAGAAATTTACTTGCAAATTATTCTCAAGAAATTTAATGAATAACTATTGACCGATAATGGTTTAAACGAATTGGTGGATTGATGCTGGTTGTTCACCTTTCGGCCACAAGGGCACAAGCATTCAATTTTCTTAGAAAGATTTGACAATATTTCTGTAGATTTTTCAAGCACTAGTAGTGGCCAACCATTTTGCTAAAAAGTTATATCGATTCAGGTGTCTTGGCTGGTCTGGGTCGCTAAAGATATTTATGAGCGTTGACAAGCATATGCTTTACAAAATTTTAAAAGGAACTTCTTCTGACTTTTTCCTGCCCCACCAGAACATTTTAGCGGTGAATCACCCCAACATACCGTAATCATGTCGAAATTTTGCAAATTTTTATTCGAGCTTTCCTGATCAAAATACTATTTAGTCTACGGTTTTGGCTACTTGCATAGACTAAATTTTTGCGAATCCTATCCCCCTTCCCGCAAATATCTACAGAGCAGCATAGCAGCTTAGATACCATAATATATTATTACGAGCAACAAAGTGACACAAGCGACATCTGTTGGAAATGGAAACAACTGTAGGTTAGTGACATCTTAGTAAACTTTCGGTTTGGAAAACGGAATATACAGGATGGTTCTAGTATAATTTGTATAATTTGTAGAGTATAAATACGGAGTTGTTCACATCCAGGAGGCGAGTCTTATTTCAGACAGTGATTTGGATTGCGATAACTAGAAGTACAGTACTAGCGATAAATAAAGAATTAATTTGATTGTTTGTGAATTTGTGAAAGTGAACAGTAAAGTTAAATATACAGAACTTGTGAATTACAATTAAAATATAGTGTTTGAATAACATACTAAAGCCACGCTCGTAAATACTATCAGAAATTTTACAAGCTAAGTTACGCTCAAGCGATATAAATTGGATAAAAACTCTAGTTAATAACGAGGCTGTTCTCAGATGATGAACAGGCACATCTTCCACATAAAATCAAAGATGGAGTTGCCAATATCATACTATACATATCTCCAAGTTGTACAGCTAACAAAATTTTCTCTGAAATGTGTTATTATTTCATCCCTTAAACCGTTTCTTCATAGTCTAGAAATATTTGAATTCAATATCTTGACGTATTTTTACCAACGATTTTCTACGTTACCTAACTAATTGCTTCCCCTAAAAAATTTTCCAGACTAAATTTCCCAAATATAATTTAATCCTATCTGGACTCTCTTCAGTCATTTTATAACCGTAATCAAATGTGTAAACTGCACTTCAAAATTTATAAGGTTGTAATATACATATGAGCCAAAACTCTGTTGAAACTGAAAATTCTTGCTCACTCTATAATTCTAATATAACTGAAACTGCTTTTTACAATTTTTCTCTTTAAGCCACCACCGACCGTATGGTTTTGTGTTTAATTTTGGAATCACCCTGTATATTATTTATTTTACATAGCCAGCAAAGCTGGAAGTTCTCTAAAGTGATACCTGTACCTAAAATGCCTAGACATAATTGGTCCGACTTCTACTCAATCAGCATTTTAACGTACCTATTTAGGGTTTTCGAAAAATTAATGCTCTTGCAAATTTCTCGTTATTTCTTAATGACTGCCAATCTGGTTCTCGTCCTCGACATAGTTGTGCCACTACCCTACTGAAGGTAATCAATGTAATCAGAGAAGCAATAGATTTGGATAAATTAATTCTACTGGAGCTTATTTTTAGTTATCTAACAGGGCGTTACCAAATATTGTTTTCAAATGGTAATTACTCTACTCTCCTTAGAATTAACTCTGGTATTCCGCAAGGCGCGGTTCTTGGCCCGTTACTTTTTTGCATGCTTATTAATGATTTGTTTAACTGTCTTATTCACACTAAAATTCATTTTTATGCTGATTATGCTCAACTTTTCCTATCGCGACCCTTCGGACTTGCCGTAGATGGAATTAGTTGTATCAATGAAGATCCAAACTAACTAACTAACTATGGACAATCGATAATGATTTAATGCTGAATCCCGGAAAATCGTGTTGTTTAGCTATGTATTGTAATAAACGTGATACCTCTACTTATTCTACTGTTATACCTTGGGTAGAGTCTCTCCACTTGGGATGATCACATCAAATCAATAATACGTAAAGCATACGGTGATCTTCGCTCCTTGTGGACTTCAAGTTTTTTACCACACTTTCCACGCGCATGTTTCTTGCTCGTTTCCCTGCTTTATTCTGTAATAATGTACGGCTGGGAAGTATTTGGAAAACTTGATTACCTTAATTTTAACAAATTGTAGATCGCGTTTAACTCCATTATTAGATATATATATCACCTTAAAAGATATGATCACGTGTCAGCTTATGCTACATCTTTTCTGGGTTGTGATCTTTTAACATTCTTGAATTTCCGATCGGTAATCCTTCTAGTTAAAATTATCAAATACCACAGTCCAATCTATACGTATACAGCAATAAAAAATTTGCGAGGTCTACTAGAACAGTTAATTTCATTCTCCCCAGATCTGAATACTTAATTACTAACAGCCTGCTTTTCTGTGATACCATTAAAGTTTACAATTCCTTACCCCCCAGTATTAATTAAGTTGTGTCGGGATCTTTTGCCAGCATCAAGGAAAGAATTTTTAAACTCATGTCTTCAAGCAGCAGTATTTGAATCTATAGCATATGTAGCAAGTTAAGTAGTGATTAATTTCGTTTTTTTTTCTTTCTTTTGTTTTCGATTTAATTTTTAACAATAAACTTAGCTGTTTATTTCTTGTATTTTACTTATTTTATTTCATTTTTTTTTCTTTCTCATGTTTATAACACGCTTAAAACTCACTTTCCATCAAACAAATAATATTAGTAGAAATAAAAAGCAGTTCGACTAGATTATCAAAACAATGTATAAAAAAATATTTGATCATTCTCAAGAGTAAATCCCTCGTCAGTTTCACCTTTCAACTTAATTCATAAAAAAAAAGAAAAAAATCGAATTTTCATTCATGTATGCTTTTGCCTAAAACTTCACAGAAAACCTTCTTTGAAAAAGCCGCCCGATTATAAAGACTTAGAGCTTCTCATTATTTCGCTTTCATGTTTATGAGTAGCTTACCTACTTACCTATCTACATTCGACTCATGACTGTATTCCTTAAAAAAAATATATATTTATTATTTTTCCAAGTGGTCTTATATAAACAATTCGGCTGCTATAAGCATCTTTTGAAATTTGTTACCTGCGTACTTCCATCAAATTACAACGTTGCTATGTCGAAAATCTGCTGATGGCTAGCGGAACTTTTCATGGTTTTTGAGATTATCTTCGTTTTCATTAGGACAACAAAATTGTTTATAAGAATTTTACCTTCGTCGTCTTTAATAACTTCAAAGAATGTTTTCCTTTAAAATGTCGAAAAAGGAAGTTTACAAAGAGAATTTGTGCTCGGTTCGACACGCTTCCGTCTTACTTCAGTTTACTTATGATTATTACCATTTTCAAAGAAGTAAGACTCAAACAATTCCACTACACTAGCAATAAACTCCTCTGGACATCGGAACTGTACTGAGTTAATTGAAGTTTGCTTAGCAAATACTGACTAAGTGCTCCTTTACACTTGCGACTGTAAAGGAATTATTTGCAATCCTAATGGAAATGGAATATATGCGCTTTGCTTTTCTTTGGAGTGGATCAGCAGAGAATACGAGGGACGGTGTTGGTTGGTTGGTTGGTTGGTTGCTGGTTGGTTTGTTGAAGTGGGAAGGCAAAGTTCGGTTTCTATAGAAGCATTTTCTCAAAATCATGTTTTATTATTGGATTCGTAATTATCTGCTAAAACTCATCACAACGATATTTATGGTGGATGCATATTGCAGTGGCGATATAAAAAATCTTTTGAGTCAAATAATTGAGTTTGATAAATTTCTTGAATTATAAATTGATATTCATCGAAATTTAATATTTTACAAAAACCTTTAATAGAAATAACATTCGAATGTTAGACAATAATTAACTTAATTTTTGATTCAAGTTCTAAGCACTTTACTCACAGTCACCATTTATTTCCTTCCTTAG
Organism: Dioctria rufipes; assembly: GCA_963924295.1. NCBI lineage: Eukaryota > Metazoa > Arthropoda > Insecta > Diptera > Asilidae > Dioctria > Dioctria rufipes. The sequence goes on along the minus strand of OZ002742.1, from coordinate 12,845,221 downwards.
GGAACGTAGACATTGCTGTATCGGGGACAGGGTTAGATAAATGGTGGACGCTAAAAGCTAATGCGATTCGATGTTAGAAGTTCATTTATCACAATCACATTATTCGAACATTGAAAAATTGTAAGTCCCGGGATGTAGGTCATGGGCCTCCTTTCCAAGCTTAAATAATATTATCTTACTGTTTACCGATGCCATACCATAGTCCTATATGTATACGTGAGATTCCTTTATTTCTTTTCTATCTGCTTGTTAATAAGATTTTGGATGGCATGTGGATATTTGGGAATTCTATACACATAAACATACATTCGTGTCATACTTTAGAAAAAAAAGGTGAATATTTTATTGATTTTAAATGAAGGTGGATATACAGAGTATTTCCACCTAGGTAATCCATACAGCAGGAGCTGACAGTACTCACCTAGGCGAACAAAAAAATACAAAAAATTGTATAGCAGGGGGTCCATACCAACCGTTTCGGAGTTACAGGGTGATTTTAAAAAAACCTAGTTTTTCACAATATACAAGGTTTACGGTCATTGTTAAAAGTTTGTTGCCTTTCCAACGACTGCTTAACCAGGACCCATACTCCTCACTTCTCAGGAGTTATTGTTGGTTAAACCAATAATTTATGATTTTCTTACTTTTTTTTTATTTTGACCTCAATTTTTTTTTTGTTGGAAAAAGAGAGTTAACACAACTTTTTTTTTATTAATCTATAAACTGTGGACTGTTCTCTTTAATTTAACTAATTACTCGCCTATATTCTACCTGTAGCCGTTAAAGAGTTATTAACTCATCAGACTATTGCATACATGAGCAATTTGGACAAGGTAAGAACACTTCACGACCGATAATAATTGCCGCAGGTATTTGCGTTGATTTGAGCGAAGGATATTAAACAGAAAAACTAGGTCCTTATTTTTTAGATAGGAGCGAAGTGGACAACCAACCAAAAATAAAACGTATGCTGTTATTGAAATCAAGTTCTACCCTACCGACGAATGTGTAAAGTTAATGATTTTGCCAGTTTTGATTGTGTATTTATTGGTGTATGATATTTACTAAAAGCCATAGTCTTCTTAGACATAAATCTTTGCTAACAACAAGTTGATATGGTCGTAACAATTCATACCCCGATTTGGAACTATCCCAAGATCCTTAACTTTGACCAGATATAGCAGAATATATCCGCCCATGATTTCTGGTGGGTGGTGCGCTTCCCTTATTAAATGAATTAATACGGAAGGTAATACATTGACTTTGCAGATTTTTAGACCAGAGACGTCGATTCTTTTCAAGTCATCAGCTCAATGGGTCGGCTCAGATACACTTGAACATCGTCTAAGCATCACATTCCTAATAGCTTTCAGCCAGTCATTGATGCAATGGACCGATTATCGATCCTTGTGGAACTCCACATAATAAAGGCTTTGCAGTTGCGAATACATTATTAACCTTGGTACGTTGACTACTAGTCCAGTCAAATAAGCTGAAACAATGCTAAATGTAGAATTTAATTTGTTGCAGGTTGCTATTTTGTAGGGTAGTCCTGGAAGTTTTGTCGCAAAAAATGTAACGTCCCATGCAGAGGCGTATCTAGGTTTAAATATTTGAGGGAGCGAGCATTTTAAAAAAAGCCGTCACTGCATAAAAGCAAATTTTTCTTTTTTTATTTTGAAAGAAAAAAAAAAAGAAAAAAAGAAAAAAAGAAAAAAATCGTTCTCCAGCTTTAATTTGTTCAAACTTAAGTACACATTTTATATTAAAGGAAAAAACCAAAAACCTATTATTCAAAAACAAAACTAATATAAGTCTGTATTTGTACATATTATAAAAAAAAAGGTAACTAGAACAGCCTCCTTCATCTAGGTTTTATTCCTTCAAAACTATCTATAGCCATATTATAATCCACTTCAGTGTCTTTCCCAGCGAGTCTAAAAATTCTCTTGTACAAAATATTACGCAATGAGCGAGTTCTTTATAGTAAATTCCGCAATTGGTAAAATTTTATAGTTTTCTAAATTTTTTTAAATGCTCATATGTTCAGGTTCACCTAAATTAGTTTTAAATTTAATAACACTGTTTCTTTAGCTTAAGTACCTGTACATATATAATTAGTTTTTAAATGGGAACATTTAAGGAAAATGAGAAATACTTTCAAAATTTTACAAGTGACGTCATCTATAGCCAAAGGATAAACGTTTTCGCGATTACTATATAAATAGTTCTATACACAACGGTTACAAGCTCGTTCGTACATAGAAAAATATTCTAACACCACATCAAAGTGACTGCATTAATATTACAAGAAAATTCCAGCTATTTCAATTATGAATACGTAAACATGTTGAATGTTGTCATATGAATATGTTTTAAGTGGCGAATCACTACGAAAGGTTCTTACAATTTTACTGGTATCGCGAACTGACAATTATTTTGATATATCGTTGTGGTTTACACAAGACTATTTTCTGCACATAACATTCATGTCATTTTCGAGTTTACTTACTATAGAGGCGAAATTGACATTAAGTATTTATGCATAAAAAAAATTACCTGCTTACCTTTAACCTTTCAGAATAGTTTTTCAATATTTAATGGATTATTCTTTAAAAACATGCGCAGTTATATTATATATGTGCTTCTCGCAAAACAATTTCTAATTTTCGAAAATTTGATAGCAAAATTAATTCCATGCCAAATTTCTGTTTTCGGAAATGCCGACCATGCCATAACTAGAATATACAAATTAAGAGGAGAAGTTTTCACAAAAGTTGCTAAGAAAAAATGATCTATGCTCGTAAAAATGTGTAATGGGCCATCGAACCGAATCAAGCCAACCATTTTAGGGTGCTGCTGGGAAAAATTTGTGAAGAAAAATTGTGAAGAAAATTCACAGGAAAAAGTTGTTTTAAATAAGGGCTGACTATGTGAATCAAATCTTTCCGATGTGGATTTCAATTCCATGAAGTGGATGCTATCTTTAGGATAGGAACTGAAAATGGTCAAAATTGTTGTACTGTTTGCTACTTGCCATTTTTTTAATAACATTTATCAACTCACTAACCCCTGACTAAATAACTTTGTGCCCGAACTCTCCTGTGCGCCTGAGCGACTGCTCGAGAGAGTGTAGAGAGTGGAGAGAGTGTATAGACTTTATGATTAAAAAGTAGCAAAATGAAATATTTATATTGAAATAAACTTTTAAAATAAATTGTTTTTGTAAATAAATTGCACTAAAACGTAAAAAATAATTTTTTCTTTCTCAGTGATACTATGTACAAGAAAAGTTTCGCTGTAAAATAAGAAATGCTACAACTTAGATTAAATCTTAAAAGTTTCGACATACATAATTATAATCATAATTGTCTAACTGCAAATCAAGCCCAACCCCCTGTGGTGACATATCTTGAAACATTCTTGATTTTTCTTAGAAATTTTGTTTGGTTTTACCGTACAATTTGCAGTTTTGCAAATTTGATGTGTTTCTAAAGGCTGAAATACAATAAATGCGACACGCATTTGTCGACGCCAAAATAATTTTCGAATATATGTTACGATATTAGGGCATAGCAAATGCTGCGACGCGGTAATGCCGTCGTCAAAAAATAGAGGAAATTTCTAAAATAGTCGTTGCTCAGTGCGACATTTGAGTTTGACAGTTTCGTGTGTTGGTACATTTCACATATTTTTCTTTTAAATCTGGCATAACTACAGAAAAGCTTCAATGTAACTTATACTTGTTGTTAAAAAATGTAAAAACATCCCTAGAAATCACAAAAAAGCAAAACTCAACTCAACTGTCTTGAAATGACGACGACAATGTCGCATTCATTGTATTACGTCTACGTCAAACGATGACACCAATTGTGCGAGACAGTTTATATTCATTTCATTTTCATTTTATATTCATTTTGTATTATTGCGATTAAATGTAGGTCATAAGAAATTTAATTTTACAGTTTACTTGTAGTTTTAGTGAGGATAAGCGGAAGGGGGAGGGTGGGATAAGTCCTAACAGTTTGGGTGAAAGTTATTTTCTTCAAATTTTATGAATTAACTGTAACTACTGAACGAAATACCGTAATAAGAATACTTTTATCTCAGACAAATGACAGTTCAGGCTTTTCAATGTCCAACCATCTATCTAAGGCACTTTCGACTACAGTCGTTAAAATAAAACAATTTAAACATTTTCCTATTTTTTTTTTAAATTTTGAACAATTTTTTTGCCAAAATCCATAATAACTTGAACACTTTCATGCAATATTTTGGAAAAAAAAGGATAAGCAGAGTAAGAACACTCGATAGACTTTGTATTGAAGAGCTCGACAGCACAAAAATCACAGAAATCGGTCGTATGCGACAATGTCGATGGAATTTAGTGTAAGGAGCTAAGAAGTAAAAATATAAAATTATAAAAAAAAAAATCTTTTATTTAAAACAGTACTTACTAAAAAGTAAAACATAATTTTTTTTTCTATCAAAACATAATATTGTACGTTGTATAGAAATAAAAGTATGCGTCACAAAAACACTTGGATAATTTTCTTTCACAAGTCATAACATTTCTGAATTCATACATCTGGAAAATAAAAGTTGGCAGAGTTCATACTTCTTGTGCTTTTATTTATATAATTTAACTTTCTCATATTATCTTTTCAATTATAAAAATTATAAAGAAACATTCCGATTATTTATACTGTGATCTTACGTCATAATATTTTGTTATGTTTTGAAATGAAATAAAAATAAAATCAGATATCTATGAAAATTGAGCTAATTTTTTGAAAAAAAAAAAAAAAACGTATTTGGGGGAATAATATTGCTGATACAATATTTTACTTAATATCTTATATTCTAAAAAACATAACAAAAACAAAAAGTTATGCCAATAAGTTGTTATATAAGCTACAAATTATGCACATCGAATTTAGCAGATTTTAGGGGAAGCCCCTCTCAGATATGGCAACTTTTTTTGTTTTGCATTCCCAAGTGGTATTTGACCAAAACTTAAAAACTCCATAAATTAATTTTCTCTCTTATTTTATATAGTTGCAATGGACAATATGGCTGTAAGGATACATACGTGTATGTTTTACAAGAAGATCTTAAAAAAATGTATAATTAATCTTAAAAAAAAAATCCACCTTTGATTTTTTCAACAAGTAATCATTGCACCTAATTAAGCCACAATAGCAGCCCACAGTTCAGTTTATCTCGTACTTATAAGACAGAAAATAATTATGTAAAGACTGTAGCCTTGGAATGTTGACTATTTGGGTACAGGATAATACACACACACACACACACGCACACACATTTTCTAAATTAACTTACAAAATTCCGTAGGTAAATAGATTCTCTGTAAAATTCCAACCTAAATATTTTCCTCATTTCCCTTTTATAAATTTAGAATTTATTAGAGGATCTGTGACATCAAATACTCACTTTTGGGATAATGTGCCCTTTTGTTTCTAAATAATAATATTATCCAAGATTTTGCTCATTAAAATTATAATTTCGTTTGATTAGCATTTGATAAAGATTATTATGTAATAGTAAGCGAAAGGATAAATTTTTTCTCTAACTTCAAAAACAGTAAAGAAAATTGTGTGGTTTTGCTTTTACTTTTTACTAAATTACGCCAAGGCAAAAGCTTTTCAGTCCTTGTAATTATGTGCTACAACGACAAGGCCAGGTTAAGTTAAGAAACCTGAAGCCATGACATGGAACTTAAGCCTTCTTTTATCGTTTTATTTTAAATACTGATGCCCTTGTGATATTTAATGAATATAAGCTTATTAATGTGACTTTAGAAGTCTAAAGGAGGGGATGGTGGGAGTGATAAAATGCTGTAGCTAAATTTGTTTTGAAAATGCTTCTTTAAACTTGGGTTCGGTCTCTAACAAAAGTGCCCCGGTATACGATTGGAATTATGTAGAAAAGTTTGTGGCAATTTAGCTTTTTTTTTTTTTTACTTATAGCTTATACAGCGCTAATTGAGCTTTCAAATTAGCTAACACAGATAATCTTCCACCAGCATCCGCTATCATATTCACGAGAATTAATTTAAATTGAAGAGCCGAAGAGCTCTTAAAGAGTTCATCACCTTCTACGACTTAAAAAGATACCTACCTACTAATGATACTTACTTGTCAAATAGCTACTTCTTTTTTTACCCTGCATTCATGTCCTATATATTCGTTTATGTGATACTCATGAATACCGGTAGGTATGCACCTATAAATATACCTACACAGGTGCTAACATTTTCTCGGGGCATACAGATCAGGACTTGCAATTCGGTTTCTCTAATGAAACCACCACCGCCACCACCACCTACATATCTATCAAGCCTTCATACTCCAAGAACCCTAGTCTCTTCAGCTACCCTATAGCCTACCTAGTCTTACCCGTCCGGCTTCGGCTTGTTGGGAATATAGCACGAGAGTAAAAATAGACTCATACCGTCAATAAATGGAACTGAATACGCTACAAAAAAAAAAAGAAAAAAGAAAAATCAACACTTAATGAAATACCATTGCAAATATTATCCCGCAGAATTTTTCAATACTTGTCCCCAATACCTAGCTCGTCGGAGTAATGACTTTATTTAACAAGTTCGTGGGATGAATGCACAAGTGACATGTTTGCGGGCTTTGGAACACTGCACTTTGGATGTATTTTCAATAATAATTGGGCAGACACTCTCAAGGATGCTGTTCAGGCGCTTAGGATTATGCCATAGAGGATTCACACGAAATATGTGTAGATCCTGATTAAGGGGGAGTGGGAGGAAAAATCAGAATTTGCATAACGGGCCCATCATTCCACTATATATGTTTACTGCTGATGAATAGATGATATGCACACGAAAGTTTGGTTGAATAGGTTTTCCATGATTTTTATCCTCGTTCTTCTAACGCTGTTATCTAACCTTAAAACGAAAGTGTTTCATTTGATCCAGCTTCAAAGGCGATTCAATAAATTTTCATGTAATTCGATAGCAGAAATTGATCTCACTTCCATAATTATTTCAAGATTTCATTGGAAATATTTTGCGTACATTTTCTTTTTGACTTTTTGAATTTGATGTATCTTTCTTTGAGGACATTCTCTGTACATGAAGGTGCAAAAGCACAATTTAATGATAATTTAGGAAACGTAACTTCATACATTTTTGGTGTTCAAAAAAATGCTTTATGAATTAGTCCAAATATAGTTATTATTCAGGTCATTTAGGATGTATAAGCCAATCAATCTGTAGGGCTTATCGGAGTGTGCGGAATAGTGATATAGAAAATAAGTCACTGTTTCAGTTCCCTCTCTGAAACTTCTGCATACAGGGCTGACAACAAATCTTATATTGTGCAAGTAAGTGTTGAGAATGAATGTCCAGTGAGAATGGAAACGAGGACTTTCAGGGTTTGCTTGTTAAGATTCAGCGTTGCGTTTGGGTTGGGTGTCATTCATGTTCTATCTGTCGGGTCCTCAAACCAAAGGCAACTGTGTTGATTCAATCCCGAATATAGAGAGGAGAGCCCCGAGAGACGGCTACAAGACAAGCATGGTTGTTCGCGTCTTTTTGTATCCGCTGAAATCGCTGTGACCCATCCTTTTCTCGAAGTAATCTCGAATTTAAGCAAGGAATAAGAATTTCGAATTTCCCCAGAGATTCCTTCGTTTCTCTGATTCTGTTACGAATGAGAGGAAAATAAATAGCTGGTCCGATAATTCCACTTTTTGCCCGAAATTTCTCTATTTTGGGAAATTAACTGAGACAGTATGCATCTATGCTTCAAATTTACTTCAAGATTCGTTCGTTGCTCTGAGTAAGATTTAAGTGTCTCATCACTTACTGATAATGCTCAAAACGAAAATAATTGATCTGTTTAGTGGCATGTGCTAAAATGTCTAGTGTTTATCTGATAAGTGATATAATTAAAGATGTAATAAAGTGACCCAGACAATAATGTCAACGGACCTTATTTTCTACATAAAATGTATGTTCATTTCTATGGCTCTAATTAAATGTTGCTTAAGACTCGAGAATAGCTCACTTCTCTTAATATATACGAAATATATAACACCACTAATACAAACAGCTTGAACGCTTTTACTTCATTTTTAATATCAATTTCGGTTCGTGTTAAGCTCTAAAGCTATTCGCTATCTAGAGAATATCTCGAGTTGATACCTTAGTCGAGAATCATTCCTTAAACTACGCTGGTAATTTGTTTTCCGTTCGTTATCGAGTTCGTTCTCAGAGATTACAATTTACTCGCAAAACGTTTTTGAATCATTATGTTTGTAGGAATATAGCGAGTAGCTAATTACATCGAGAAGAGGAACTCAAGATAATTTTCTACTGCAGTACCAGTTTGAATGTTGCAAAGGGTTTTGTGAAGGCTTTGACAGTTGCTTGGTTGTCTGAGAAGATGACAACTTTTTTTTGATTTCTGTATCAGAGTTATGAAGAAACTTTCCTCCCCCTTCAAAGATGGCCTTGATTTTCACATGAAAAACTGTGATATGGTATTCGACATTGCGTGTGAGATGAGATTTTCGACATGAAGTTGACTCTTAGCATAGTTTTGAGGCGATGATTGCTGTCCTTGTTGATGTTAGGTACATACGACCGACACAAATTTAAAGATAGATTTGTGTGGAAAATTGGCTTTGGATAATTGGCGAAGTCCAGGAGATTAATTAACTAGATTAATTCCTACGAAGTAATAATCCACTAATTATAAATTAAGTAACATCTTTAAAGCTCGTACACAAAAGCGATTTATAGAGAAGTAATGCCTATAGTTCGCTCCTTCCACACTTTTCCAATCTTGTTATAATAAAATAAATGAAAAATATTATTGACTTAAATGCTTTGCACATAATTAACGAAAAACTTTCCCATTTCTTACTAATGTTAAGCAGAAAGTGCGTTTCGTATCAGAAAAGGCGTTTCGTATAAAAAAAAAACTTAATATTCTTCAGTACGGCTGGTTAATGCTTGCCGTATACGTCTGAAGGCAAGTTGATCTCACATATTGCACTCAGTTAAAATTCTGTGTGTGAATTATATGAGGCGAAATACTAAGTATTTACTTTGTAGCGGTTTAGCCCTAAGCGGGCCTATACAAATTCATACAGAAAAATCAAGAAAACTCAGTATTTCGCTTCATATAACTCACACACAGAACTTTAACTGAGTGTAATATGTGAGATCAACTTAGCTTTTTTCCAGATTTTTTCTGTATATAATCCTAACCTGCCTGATTTTCAAGCGTATTATCAAAACTGAAATAAACTAAGGACATATTATGCTGTAGCAAAATTTCTACAAGCAATTAAATCGTGCGAATTTTATCCTTGGCCGAAGAAAAAGAATGTGGCAATTTAATTCAATTTTTCGAAAATCAGAATTCCTTTCTTTTTTTTTCAGGCAATTCGGGCATTATATCAATTTCACCCCTTCCGCTTTCTCATATACTTCCTGTTCCTTCCAGTTGATAAATTTTGGATTGCTATTTATGGCAAGAGTGTTCCCCCTCTACAATGACATTCAATTTTTAGCCAGTGAAGTTAAAAAAAAAAAAAATAATACAAAAGCGCTCGGGTTGTTTTTTTTTGTTGTTGTTGATCGATTCAGATGCTTGAGACTTGCCCTCTGTGGTAGGGGTTATTTGTACAACTCATGCCATTTTATGGTTGCAGATGTTCTAAGTAGTTAGGTACAATTGGATTAAATTATTGGTGTGCAGCACAATCAAATTAATACACGAGTTGTAATATTTTCGAAAATTCGAATTGGAATTTCGAAAATCGTAATTTGAATTTATTTTATCAATCTAACCATTGCTATTGAAAGCGAATTGTGTAACCTCAATGAAATATGTTTTTTTTTGTACGTAATTCAAGCGCCTCTTCAAATCAAGACAAATTTCGAATTTGATATTAGAGTCGGTTTTAATTTCGAATATTTTTTAACATTTGTATAAATCTGAAGATATTCAATTTCTTACCGAAAAATGTCTTCTTTAAAGTCCTGTAACAACAACATAAACAATCATCCAGTTCTGTATACGTTTTTTTTTTGCACAATTCCTCATACGAAATAGTTGTTATAAGAAATCACTGATGTGAAAGTACATCCTTTAGTAAATATATGGGTCAGCAATGGTGGGGGTAAAGGAACAGCTTCAAATAGTGAAACTATATATGATGATAAAAATTCCAATCCTAAAAGTATTATGAGGATATCCCTTACCATTTTTTTCTCCATCTTATATGGGTCATAATCGCCTGCCTAACTATACATATATGGCAGATAGCATACGGAAAAAGGATATACCACAGAGAAATGAAATCTGGCAGGCAAAGAAGGACTTTTGTTTATGCTGATACTGTTATTTGTAGGTACTTCTCCGTAAAGAGGATGTGTAATCCATTCAAGAAAATCTGTTCACTCGGTTTGATGGTTGCCCGAAACCACAATGAGAGAAGGTGTCAGGCCGAACGAGGGTTGAAATGTGGGCCCTCCACGTAAGCCTATATAAGCACTTGATTAATTGTGCCCCGGTCTACGCATTGTTATATATCTGACTAGAACTAAGGCAGCTTTATTTATTCACGCATTTATATACATAAATATATATTATACAAACTGTAGATACACATGAGAGGATATTAATTTTCATCTTTGGGTTCGCATTATTACGGGGAAAATGAGATTAAAACACACTTAGACACGAAATTGGTGATTGTCTGTGGGAAAAATCTTGTCGAGCAGAGTAGGAAATTAGATGTCTTAAGTTGTTCTGTTCTGTTCTCTTTTGATTACTTGAATGGATTTTGTAATATTTCATCCTGCAAATCTTTTGCATTATTCCTATTTAGTTTGCTTGCTATTTAGCTATATATTTCCTTTTGTATATATTTTCAATAGCAATAGCAGCAAAATAACATATTTCAGGTGACTAATCTTACTCACAAAGTGTTAGTTTTAATTTAGGCTGAATATTTTGCGCATTGTTGGTAGTATTACTGATTTATTTATTTATTCAAAAATTTACAGCGATAGCCTACAGACTGGTCACAATTAAAAGCTACCGGGATCTTAATAACTAGAAAATACAAAAGTAATATGCATAAGAGTTGCAGAAGAAGATTTAAAACAATAACAAATTTTAATTAAAAAAGCTAGATGCGATATAGATAAGTATTATGGAATTCAATATGAAGCTACTATTAACAGCTATTGAAAATTAGATTAATTACTATCAAAAATTCAAGATAACAGGGAATAATTAAAGGTAAAAAGATTAAAATTAAATGATGAAAGCTTAAGGAAATTTGATGAATCAACAAAAGGGGAAATATACAATGATTCTTAGTATTGAATTATTATTATATAATGGTTACTCTGATTGCGGAGTCTCAATTTCATTTCTGATAACAGTTTTAAATGAATAGAGAGTAAGACTGAGGATGTCGACATCGTTTAGTAGGTCATTATGATTTTTTTGAATCCTATAAGTAGGAGATTTATAACGCAGATTGGTTCTGGCAGTAGAGATCTGGAAAGTTAAAGGTGAACGGGTAACTCTAGTTGGAATAAAAAATTAATGCTGCTTCATAATTCAGGGCAACGAATATGGTTATGTATTATCTTAAACAAGAAAATTTCATCAAGTAAAAACGCCGCTTTTTAAGGATAGAGATACCAAATTTGTCAAGTCGAGAAAAATAATTTAGATAACATCCATCCATTTTGTATTGTAGAATTCTAGTAAATTTCCTCTGCACAGATTCAATCTGTTGTATATACACACCATAAAAAGGATTCCAGATAGTGCACGCGTATTCGAGGTAACTTCTTATTAAGGAATTGTAAAGGGTAATAAAAGAGGATAAAGATTTAAAAGATTTACAAATTCGGAATAAGAACCCAAGTAATCTAAAAGCTTTGGAAGTAATCCAGTAGATGTGTGACTGAAATAATAGTTTCTGGTCGAATATAACACCCAGGTCTTTCAATTCAGTAACACGGTTAAGACAGATATCAGCAATTTTGTAATGGTAATGTATAGTATTTGTTTTTCTAGAAAAAGTTAGGGTTTTACACTTGAATATATTCAACGGTAAAAAATTATCTTTGCTCCAGTTCTCTAAAACAAGAATATCTCTCTGTAAAGACATGCAGTCGTCTTCTGTCTCAATAACTTTAAAAATTTTTGCATCATCTGCATATAAAGGACATTCACTTCTTAGTTGGAGGGGTAGGTCATTAATGTAGATGAGGAATATATAAGAACCAAGAATGGTACCTTGCGAGACACCAGACGTTTGTACAAACGGGGTGGACTGATAACCATTTAAAACTACTATCTGGAGTCGTTCACGGAGATATGACGCAAACCATCCTATTAGATTTGTATGAAAACCTAAACAAGACATTTTTAGTAATATACGAGAGTGCATGATCCTATCAAAAGCCTTAGAAAAATCAGTTTGAATAGAATCAACTTGTTTCCCCTCATCAAGTGCAACGGCAATTTTGTTAGTATATATCGCTAAGTTCGTGACAGTGAACTTACCCGGAAGGAATCCATTTTGTTGAGATTTGAAAATGGAGATTGTTTGGGGAAGAAGTTGGTCGAAAAGTATTTTTTCAAATACAAGAGCGAGACTATTGGAGATGGATATAGGTCTATAATTAGCTATGGATTTAGGATCACCGCATTTAAAGATAGAAGTAACGAAAGATTTCTTTAGCGTGGATGGATAAACTTTGTGATGTAATGACAAATTCAATAATACGCTTAATGGGGTACTTAAGACTGTAGAGCAATTCTTCAAGAAGATATTTGGTACAGCATCGGGTCCTGCTTTCTTACTTACATCTAAACCTAGAAGAATTGTTTGTATATCTTGCGGAGTGATTGGAAGCACAGAAATAGAAGTAGAAGTGGAAAAAGATAGAGGAGTTGAGAGGGATGCTGAGGCAACTGTGGATGTGAACAAGTCATTATCACTAATGTTGTCAGAATATACTATTTTGAAAAAACGAGCAAGACTATCACAAATATCTTGAGGTGTATTGAAAAGTGTATTATCATAATACATTTCACTAGGAAAGATGTTTGATGATTTCAGTGTTTTTGCATAAGCCCAGAATTCTTTAACGTTGCTTTTTAAAGCTCTCTCGGTTTCTTCTAAATATTTCTTATAACACTCTTTGATTAATCTTTTGGACAATCGACAATATAGGGAAAGACTTGCATAAATTTCGGGGTGTTTTAAGCGTTTGTATTTACGGCGATACTTTTCTTTTTCTTTTAAGGTTTGAATTAATTCGCGATTGTACCAATTTGGATATTTTTGGTTTTTTGGTTGAAATGATGAGATAGACACACCTTTATTCCAATGTTCTTCAAAATTGCTATTGATTTGTTTAAGTTACCAGTTTTGAGGGAAGTATAATCTTTTTTTCTTATTTGATATTCGTTTTACACATTAAACATCACACTAGTACACTTACAGATAAAGAAAATCGTTCGCATTTTTTCTGCGAAGAGTTGGTTCATTCTTTTCCATCGGGCTAGCATTTGAATAATTTTCTGTTGATGCTTTAGGTATATGTTTGATACTAGATAAGAAAATTTATTTTAACTTAATTTACACTTTTAGTTACCCATAAGCATGTTTTTTATTTTAGTTTTTTCCCCCCGATGTTTCTAGTGATATTTCCCTAAAGAATTGCTACGTATTTAAAAATCGAGTTCAATTTCAAAAGAGATACATTTTCTATGCGCAAATTAACTCACAATAATTTGTTTTTATTTTTTATTCGTATTGATTTCAATAAAAGAAGAATCCATGGAAAAAAGGAAGAACATTCGAAATTGAAAACATAACCCCAGAAATATGCTCTAATTTATTAAAGATAAATCTCTAGTAAGAGCAGGATGTCACCAAAATATCGAATGGATTCGTATCATGTTCGTGAACAAGGGTTAATTTCTTTTGGTCTTTTTGAAAAAAAGTTTCCATATTCCAGTGTGAAAATGATCGTGGATGGAAGTTGGTATGCAAAAATTCACCGAGGAAATAAATACAAATGAAAAATATTTTTAAATGTCCTGCAGAAAAGAAGTGAAACCCGACTTTGAAGTTCAAAATTATGTTATAGAACTATTTTTTTTTTGCTCTTTTCTGGTTGGAATTTCAGTATCATAGTCATCTGTATAAACGTCACTCCAGGTTAAAATTTCAAGTTAATTAGCATGCCCTCTGCATAAGTGTTTCTTTTTCAACATAGAATTGCACTGATGAGTCATTTGCGTAAATGTCGTTGCAGTTTCAATTTCCATGTTTAATTCAAGCTATGCCGTTGTTTTGACTACGATTGAAATTAAAAAGTGATAGGAAAGTGATATGCTCGAGTAAATTTTTTATTATTATTATGTGAAATATACGTATAATACCTTAGACACACAGCGCGATCTAATGAAGTAGTACTAATTATTTATTAAAATGCCGTGTGTCACATAGTATTCATTATTATAGCTAGAAAATCAGATCATAATAAAGTTTTTTTTTCCTTAATTAGAGCTATAATTAAAAAAGAAATGAATATGTACAATACTACATCTATGTAAAGACATAAAAACAAAATCTAAAAGAGAGAAAAAGTCAAAATGAAACTAGGCTCGGTAGAAGGGTGAAATGCTTAGCTAGAACGTCTGATCTCATTGAGTGTCAGTCTTTTAAATATCGGCAGGTCGTTGTTAAAGATATCAATACAATTAAAATTTAAATTAGACGAATTAAGAATTCTGACGATAGGCGACTTTTCCTTGATATTTGATCTGCGAGAGGGCAGTCTGTAGCAAGATATATTTCTTGGTGTGCGAGTGGGAGTGTTAAATTCTAGACAGTATGATAGGAGAATAAAATGGACAGTTTACCATCTTAAAAAGAAAGATATTATCGAAGTAAGTTCTGCGATTGACTAAGGATAACAATTTAAAATGACTGAGCCTTTTGGGATATTCGAGCGAAATATTACTGAATTTAAATAACAAAAGTCTGAAAAATTTTATCTGAATTGACTCGATTTGATCAGAATAAGAAGTGTAAATCGGATTCCACGCTAGACATAAGTATTCGAGGATGCTTCTAATTATGGAGTAAAAAAGAGTAATATAAGAATCGGAGCATGTATGAAAAATAGACCCGATTAATCTAAACGCTTTGGAAGTTATGGCTTTAATATGAGAGGCAAATGTAATCTTTGAATCAAAAGTAACCCTCAAGTCATTTATTACATTCACACTATAGAATTATTATTAATTTATAATCGAAATTGATGAAATCACGTTTCCTTGAGAAAGACATAACATAATATTTATTGATGTAAATGTAGAGAATTCCCATTACAACAAGCTTCGAGCTTCTTGATGTCCCTTTGAAGGCAAAAACAGTCATTGATATTTGTAATTGTCTTAAATACCTTAGCATCGTCTGCATAAAGTAGGCAGTCATTTTCAACAAACGTGGGTAGATCATTATTGTAGATCAAGAAAATAAGAGGATTGAGGATTGCGCCTTAGGGAACGCCAGACAGCTGTTTATAAGGGACAGATCGGAAACCATTAAGAACAACGATGCTGCTTCGATTAATAAGGAAGGAGAAAAACCAAGAAATTGTATTTGTGTGGAATCCTAGTTGCGCCATTTTGAAAAGAACACGTTTATGTGAAATTTTATCAAATGCCTTCGAAAAATCGCTGTAAATGTACGCATTCATCAAGAGCGCTAGCCATAGTACCAGTGAAAAGGACAAGATTGGTAGTGGTTGAACGTCCAGGAAAAAATCCATGCTGCTGGTCACAGTTATGCGGACGATGCCAAGATATTTCGTGTTGTTGGTTCTAATGATGACTGTTCTCTTTTAAATCTGACCTTCGCTCGCAATTGGTTACCTATTTACTTCAATTATGTCCTAGAAGGAGGTTCATTATCTAGGCTTGACGAAACCAAACCTCTAGGTGTGATTCTTAATTCTCACCTTCCTTTTGAGGATCACATCGATTACCGAATCAGTAGGGCCAATTCGTTTTTGGGATTTGTTAAGAGGTGGTCTAAGGAATTTGACGACCCTTACATTACCAAACATCTGCGCTGCACATTTGTCAGGTCGATACTAGAATATGTCAGCCAGTGGGATTCTAATCGATGCTGACTACAATATCATTGAATTGCCATCGACGCAACCAACCGACTGATATTATACATTAATGATGGCTAGTAAAAAAAAAAAATGCCTGTATTCGTGATAAGGATTCTGAAAAAATTATAGGGGAAGGTGGGTAGATATGAAACACTTATTTTCGAGTTAAACTTTTAGAAAAGTTAGTATGGTACCAACGTTGAAATGTGAATCAGTTGAAAGTTTCATACATTAAGTACATAAATGCATAAATGTTTCTTTCAAATGTTAAGTAATTTTCACCCCAGCTGTTGAAATACGAAACAAGTGACTTTGTTTCAACTCTCCCCACCAGCGGGGATAAATGAAACAGTATATGGGTAGATATGAAACATGTAAAATTAAGACCGAAATGAAGCAGAAAGTTATGGTAATACTACTCATATTGTTTTATTAATATAAATAGTTAACAAAAACGAAAATACTTCAGGTATGTATGCAGGTATCTAATCTATGTCAGGCCTCACCTTTTTTTGTATTTTAATGCTGCAAGAGATGAGTTTAAAAATAAATAAAAACTATAAAAATTAATATAAATAAAAACCGTAAAAGAAAGTATATAGTTCAGTTTATATAATAAGATAATAAACTAATGAAACTTTAATAAAAAAAAACATAGGAACTCATTTGGTTAATACCATTCAACGATTTTTGGCGTTTTAATGCACTGTTAGATCTGTAAAAGAGATTGGAAATTTATATCGAGATTGCTGTCGATGGGTTGTTCCCAATACAGTTGGTGGCGGTAACACATACTTTATGTCTTTCAATGGTACCTGGGCCATGTCCGGTACACTTGGCATAATAAAAACGCTTCCTTTCTTGCGAAGGAAACTGACATCAATATTTTCTTTATCATCTAAGTCTCCAATCGCTTTACCGACATAAAAAAATTCCTTTTCTCTTCCATTAAATTTAACAAGGACGTAATCGCTTTCCTCTGGCATTTTATTGGAGTTAAATGTCCTTTCTTCTTCTAACAGATCAGAGTCCGACTCTAGGTCTAGATACATAGAATCCTCGCCGCTGGATTCCTGTGAGATATGCCTCTTGACTTTCTTAAGCTTTTTTTTCCTTATTGCAGCTTCTCTTAGCAATCTCCTCCTTTTCGGGAGTATCGGTCGCTATTAAGGATCTTCCGGGCCTTCTGCCTTTTAGTACCTTTTTTCTCTCGCCTGCTTTTGGGAAGCCTCTAAGTAATTTAGGGCTCACAAACGCTGGTCTAGACGCAACTGGTTCGGTTGTTTCACACGCATCTCTTGGGAATAGAATTCGCTCATCGGTTTGGCTGTCGGCCGGAGCAAGAGGACACAAATTTGTAGAAGTATGTGTGAGTCCACGTTCTGCACTTATGTGTTCTGTTTGTCCTACAGTTGCTGGCTCTCTTCTATCAGTTACTGAGCTCGGTAAACAGTCGATGTCGGAAAATGCATTTTTGTCCAGTGGAAATATTCCCGTCTTTTTAAATGCTGAAATAATGTTCGATGGTGTCATTGCCTTTTCGAATGCTATCCAAATGCATTGTGCCACATCATAGATCGTATGTGGTTTTCCTGGATTACACAGCATCCACGAATCAACAGGAGCATTATACATTGCCTTAAAAGGCCCAAACAAGCCAATATCCAATGGCTGCATTTTATTTGTTGAATGTGGCGGAAATGTCAAAACTGTCACGCCATTTGCTTTTGAGTAATCCAGTGCAGCTAATGAAAGATGCGACTCATGGTTGTCGTATATAAGAAGCGTTGGGTTGCTTTTACTGCTGCAGGTGTGCTTTACGAAATGTGTCATCACTTCTAGGAATAGATGTGAGTTCATCCAACCGGACTGATTCGCCAATCCCATTGTTCTAGCTGGAGCTCCTTTAATCATATGTGCTTTAAAGTGGTCTCTGAGGAAAATCATACCTGGGGGAATATACCGGGCCGGAAGCACTTACAATGGCACATGTGGTAACTAAGACCCCCTTTTCTCCACTTGTAACCTGACAAACTGATTTTAGTCCTTTTTCTGCGAGAACCTGTTATAAATGAGAGCGATTTACAAATCTAGTTGACTTAGCTCCCAAACTCCTCCTACCAATAACTTACATTTTGTGGTTTTTGAACTGTTGTAGTTTCAGTTTCATCCAGGTTGAAAATGCGTATTCCATCCACAAAACAGTCCAGCCTTGAAAGCAAGTACTCCAAATTTTTAAAAAAGGTTTGCGCATTGTGTCTCTTGAAAGAAGTCGCCCTAGCCAGACTGCAGGCTTCGGGGGGAACGAAGAGACAATCCCTCATGGCGCCTTCGGAAGTTTAGCATCCATTCTTTTCCAGCCATTTTCTTTTCGTGACACTCATTGTCGATCAGAATTTTGTTTCTTATAGTCATTTCGTAAGCTAATTTACGGCAGTCAACTATAAACAGGCCATAAAAATTTTTCGATGATCTGACTATATACTGCTCTAAGGCCTGTTCCTGATCGTCGGTAAAAATACGTCTGTTTTGGTTGTAATTGAGTGCATGCTTCGTTAGGATACCATTCTTTTCTTTTTTGACATATCGCGATAGAGTGCAAACAGATACCTTGTACTCAGCTGAAGATTGCCTAATTCTTTGCCATTTCGAACTGTTTCCAGGGATTTTTTCATTACTTCTGGAGAAAACAATCCATTATTGGTTTTTCTTTTGTAAACTCTCGGCATTATAACTAGTAGAAAGGGGGGAAAACAATAATTTGTAGTCGATGAAATTAAAAGTATAGCGAGGGTAGAAATGAAACAGTGTATCAATTCCACCCACCCCAGACTGTTTCATTTCGCCCCACCAGCACTTTTCCAATTTAGTTAACTTTTTTTAAATAAATTAATGAATATATTCAAAATCGCGTATTCTCAACTGAAATTAGACACTATATTCCTTAGTTTAAACTGAATAGATCTTCAATTTTTAACTTACCAATCGACTGACAACAGAATTTTCAAAGCCCTAAAAAAAACTTTTGATTTAAAAATAAATTAACTCTCCACAAACATGTCTTTCACTTTGCACAGTGTGTCGACGAATGAAATAAAAGAACTCTTGTGAAAAAGAGTTTAATTCAGTTTGAATAATTTTGCTTGCTTTGTTTGTCGTAAGAAATTATTGGCCTGTTTCATTTTACCCCACGTTTCATCTCTACCCATCTTCCCCTACTTTTTGCTGACGAAAAATTTGATAAGTACAAACACCTTTTAAATACACGTGTTAAGTTTACCGGAAAGTGTTAACGCTAGTGGTGGATAAAACGGACAAAGTTACAACACCTTTACAGCTTTAAAGAAATAATATCGTAAATTATCTGAAAATGAATCTTCAACAATAGCAGATCTTCAGAGTGTATCCTGAATCTAGGGTGAACAGTGAACGTGTATGTTTTTTGTTTTGCAAACAAAATCGCATACAATGTCACGATAAATCACAAGAATTACATTCATCAAATAACGGAAAAATCTCAGAAGAAATGATCAAATTTGAACATTAAAATTCATAGGTGGATCAGTGTACTACCATACTACCATTTTTGTTCAAGGTTCTCGAAAAACTGCTTCGTTTGCAAATTGTGGATTATTGTGAACGTCATAACTATCTGAATAAGTTTCAGTCTGGTTTCCGGTGCAAACACAGCTGTACAACTGCTTTACTGAAGATCACTGATGATTTTCGTTTGGCATTAGATAGTGACATGATAACTGTTCTCGTTCTATTGGACTTTTCAAAGGCATTTGATTCTATAGATTCTGTTTGCTTATCAATAAACTAATAACTAATTTCCGTTTTTCAAGTTCGGCATCCAATCTCATTCAGTCTTATCTTTTTGGTCGGTATCAGCAAGTCACATGTAATGGAAATTCCTCTGCCTTTTTACCAAATACTAGTGGCGTACCTCAAGGATCGATACTAGGCCCACTGTTATTTTCCTTATTCATAAATGTTCTGTCGAATGTTATTCTTAATGTTCAATATCACCTATATGCTAATAACTTACAAATTTACATATCAAGGCCAGTAGGCTTAATTGAAGATGCTGTCGATCGCCTTAACAAAGACCTTTGCTCAATACAAGAGTGGTGTATACCGAATAAGCTTCATTTGAATCCTATCAAATCTAATGCAATTTTAATCTGTAGGTATAGACTGGATACTTCGTCAATGCCTCGTATTGTGCTCAATAGTATCATCTTACCTTATCGCGAAAAAGTATTGAATCTAGGAATCATTATCAACAATACACTTTCTTGGTCTTCTTTGGTAAGCTCTCTGTTTCGGCCTCCTATACTCCACTTTCCACTACGATGATGCTGCCTAAGTCACTAATAGTGCAACTTTTTACTTATGCCAGCGAAATTTGGTCAAAATGTGATTCTGTTTCTTTGCGTAAGTTAAATATTGCATTTAACTCCGTTGCTCGGTATATTTATAATGTAGGGCGTTTTGATCATGTTTCTGACTTTGATAAGACTATCCTTGGATGTCCCCTGCAATCATATCTTCTGTTTAAAGATTTGCTTTTTCTCAATGGTATTATCTCTTCTGGCAGACCATCTTACTTATTCGAAAAAGTGCGTTTCTCCCAATATTCACGTAGTGTAAGTCTATTTGTATCTGGTGCGCTAACTTTTCGGTATTTTGCTCGGACTGTCAGAAATTGGAATATCTTACCTTTGATGTTGCGAAGAGAAAGAGGTGTTGGTGTGAGGTTAAAGAGTGTATTATTTGAACATTTTCGTACTAGCTAATTGTTTTTTTTTTGTTTTTCTTTTACTCTTAAATATAAGTTTTATTTTTCTTATGTTTTTTTTCTCTTTCTTTATTTAAAATTTCTTTTCATTTTAATTTGTCCATATATGTCGTTGCCTAGTAGTTAACTTTAAATGTATTTTTTTATTTTCTTTATAATTTTACTTACTTATTGTTTTTATGTTATATTATTAGTTGTAGAGTATGTCTAAGTTAGATTAAGCTATTGTTGTTTAAACAGTTTTTACACCTTTGCTGCATATAGTTATAAGATATAAATAAATAATAATAAATAATAATAATATGTAAATTAGCATATTCAAATAATAACAATAACAAAATCGCATGATCCATAAATATATTTTTAATAATTGAGAAGAAGTCATTGAAAAAAAAGATTAAATCTTTAATCTCCAATTATTATCTTGAAGAGAAATTATTGACACGTTTCCAAAAAAAAAAAAAAGTCAAAATTCTAACAAAGCACAGGAAAAAAATTATTATGCATGAACATTGCAATTTATAATAGATTATGATCTTGAGGAAAATGCTCTTATCGTTAAAGTCGCATTCATCTTACGGAATACTGTTCTTAGGATCGAAAACTCACAATCACCTAAAGACCTAATTAATGGTGAGAATTCAATAGCGGTGCTGCATAAGAGTGGATTTTTTCTTCCAGTGTTTTATCAATAATATCCCCAAATCTGAGCCAGTAGCTCAATTTTGCCCATGCTCAAATCGTTCGGGTTACTAATGAGCAACCGAATTATCGTCTGGCAAATCAATTTCCTGTGGTTCGATAATTAAACTAGCTCGTATAAAAATTACGTTCGATAAAATAATTAATTTTTTTATTTTTTTTTTAATAAAAAAAAAACATCTAGCACGGTGCTAGCAACGAGGAAATTGTCTTGAAATACTGAAGTTATATTATTCGATGTTTATGAAAAAAAATTCAAACTAAAATCAGTTTGAAAACTGTTTTTGTTTTTTACCTGTGGAACGGAATGCGCACTGGTAAACGCAACCCCTCCCACGAGCCAGATTGGCTGCATAACTATTGATATACTGCAAGGATATAGGCATATAAAAAAACTAGCCGAACTAAAGTAATTTCGCGAAAACGGTGCTAGCTCTTAGACTATAAAATCTTATATTATATTCATCAAGGATTTTCCCTATTATTTCCTAATTATCGATTATCGACTACTCTACATCCATATTTTCCTCCATTATTGGTCATCAATATTTTTTACGATAATTTTTCATCATAGTTTTCATGTGTGATTATTCCTCGACTATTTCATCAACTTACTCCTGCAATGCGATGCCAAGAATATCGTGTATTAAATTCATCAAAGTTTTCGTGCATAAATGGGTCGCTGATGAATTCCAAAGTTGCATTACGGATTCGATGCGTGGCTGCATCCACTTTCTGTTAGGATATAACGTAGGTATTGAAGTTAGTCTGTACATATGTTAGTGCATTAACTACTTCTCATCCATCCATTCATGATAATACTATGAAGGAAATTATCCAGATGCATGATAATTTCAGGAAGTCTATGATCATCCTAATATTACTGGGTCCTTCAATAAATGTCATTACTGAACCCACAACAAAGTGTATCTATGCATTGCAAATGGATCAAATAGCGAAATATTCCACCATAGACAAGTTGTGCGGGATTACTTATTCCGAAAATACTCAAACATGCACATGCAATGAAATATCCAAAGTCCTTGTATTCCTTAACCACCAAACCCTTTGAAACGTGTTCCAAATGTTTTCAGTCTCAGCTGCTGTACGAAAATATTGACCCGCAGGATCTGAATTTTGCAAAATGGCGAAATCCTTGTTTCAGAGTGATGCTTAATTTCCCCAATTGATGTTCTCACCATATCGCAAAAACTCTATCCTATGCTGGTGCAAATATAGAATTTCCCGCTGCTAGTAGATATCTTCTATACCTTTGGCTTTGGTGGCGAAATGTGGATCGTCGATTTATTGCATATGTATGCATGTTGTCTGCCTATATGTGTGTATGTACAGTTGGTACATATGCATGTGAAATGTTTGCGCTTTATACCACAACTCTTTATTGCCATCAATACTGGAGATGAATGGTGGCGACATGCAAATATATGACACATTTGGACAAAAAAAAAAAAAAAAAAATTTCCCCAGACATAACCATAAATTTTACGGACATGACATATCCGGATGTAAGTGCTCTCTCTTTCTCTCTCTATTGGTTTATGGACATTGGTCGAATGCTAACTTATCCGATAAATTCTTCATGATGTTTTCGGTAAGTGAAAATTGCCATCTTCAGGAACTTGATAACTTTATGTCATTTTGAATTTTAGTATTATTTTGAAGTTTTCCAATACAATGATGACCCTTTCCATGTAAGTGTACTACTCGAAAAATTTAATTCTAGGTGGAGATACTTATTTGGCAGAGAAAAAAATTAAAAATTCTTGTGACAAGGCTATCAATCGATACCAAGAGTCTTATGTAGATCTTGATTAGTAGGAAATAGTGCTATCGCCTCTAATGAATCTGGACAATGTTACTACTTGACTCTGCACGCATGAATATATTGGCCCGACTATATGAGCTAGTACCAATGCTTGGCACTATTTACCCTAGGCACTCTACATATTTACTTAGCTATATGTAATTGTACATATGTAGTCATCCAGTGTCATCAACTATCATCCACTTGTATGCAGTAGTGCACAGACCACCCAACTCATTGTATGCCTCTCTAACTTTTAGATGGCTAGTTATCAATAGCTGTTATACGACATGCATAACATTTCTCCTACGGTGGTAGATAAATTATGAATCTTGGCATAAATTCTGGCGCACATAGCTGCAATTACATAATAACACTTAATTGCTGGAGTGTGAAACGGGGCCATAAAGAGGAATTTATCCCTGTATCCATAATATGTGTGTGCCCTCCACTGCTGGTTTATACCGAAGGTACATAAATGCCCAATTTAATGATATTGGAAAATTTATTGTTATTGAAAATCGATGGTGGTGTGGTAAACTTCAGTCTGAAGAAATTTGTTTTTGTTTGTTCAGAAGAAGACCTTAACTTACCTTGTTGCTAGTCTCCTTAAAATTGTGGTTAAGCTTACCTATGTAAGATAGGTAGTTATGTATGCACATGTGTTACACACAAGGACTATACAAAAATATTCCATTTTGTGAAACTTAACTAACTAAATTGAGAGAGATTAAGTGAATTAGTTTTTGGGAATGTATTGATTTTGAGATTTAATAGTAATCGGAAATAAGATTTAATATAAATTTGTGGCATTATTTTTCTATCTTAGCACTAAAACGAGAAGATTTTTGTACAACCTAAGCAAGCGGTGATGACCACCTTTTGACTAGTGTAAAATTGTGTACGTTTATACTTATCTATTGTGTAGAATCGAAACGGTAATATTGTCATTTTAACTATGGCCGTATTTACATGCAGGGTATTTAGGCTGCAGGGTATGGGCCCGCATCATAAAACTTGAAAAATTTTCATTTTGAATATAGGTCCCCCAGATAATTTTTCTTTTCAGTTTACTATTTCTTCGGCCCTTTCGAATTTCAGCTAACTAGATTTTCGAGCGTATCTGACCCTGAAGGTGCCCAAATTGGTTGTGTCAACGGAGACGCATCATACACTACAAGGTTTAAATGCAGGCCTCCAGTGCGGTTGACGTTTGAGTCGACATATATTCCAGCATCTCCATTTTGACCTGACATCCATCAGAGGATAACCAGGTGCGAGCTCATCGGGAATATAATGGTTTTTTTGTTGGTCTTGCCGTAAAGGGCAAACCGTATAATCAGCTTGTTATTGGAAAAACCTGAGCCTGAACCTAGTTTGAATTTTTGCTCCTATGAGATGAGTACCATTTTATATTGATATTCTATCTTTACAGATTGTTTCAGCGACCGATGCTATCCACAGGTAGCCAAACGGAATTTATGAATCGAACAGGATAGGGTGATTGAATCTATAGCACAAAATCTACTAAGCCAGTACTAATATAGACACCAAAGTAATTAGTGAAGTGGTGTTTTCGAACGGATACACACAGCGCTGTGAATGGGGAAGACTGTCATAGCTATTTCTCGTCCCATATTAACAGTGTAATCCGTTCACTAAAAACATTCAGGATGACAACTGATATTCTAGAAGATCAGCTTTTGATTTAAGTATGTCCGTCTGTACGCCCATCCGTCCGTACACCTTTTTCTTCTCAAGATAATTTAAGAATGCTTTTATTGCGAGCTGCAATTATACAAATGGACTTTTCCAAATTCGAAAATGACAGAAATCGGGTAACTCCTTCATAGGGTTGTCATATTTATTCTATATACTCACGGATTTGGACGTGGCCTTGGCCAGGGTGTTTCAATAAAGCGATTTTGTTATGTATTGTATAGGAGATATTTCCGCCATGCTGGTCCAGGTGGTGGGAGGTGATAGTATCACCTAGGCATACAAAAAATGGTATGACAAGGGGCCATATAAACCGTGATTACGAAATTAAGCTAGGTTTTCACAAAAAACCCTGTATCTTAAAAGCTGCAGAGTATACGATCACCGTCTAAAGAACTTCATAGCCTTTCCAATGACTAACCAACCCCGTACTTCTCTTACGTTAGGAGTTATTGTGGTCGAAACTAAAAATTTCGACATTTTTTCCTTTTTTTTATTGCCAAAAGGTCGCGTCAGCCTAACATTTGTTTTATAAAAACTGTAAACTGCAAATTCGCTTCTTTAATTTGACCTATCACACCCTATGTGATTTCTGTAGCCGCTAAAAGAGGTATTAGCTCCTAACCTATTCTCAAACCTATTTTGAAAGATTTGCTCCCTTAGTGACTCAAAATTGTAATTAAAAAAAAAAAAATCGTCTAGTTTGGGTATGACGTATAAAGGGGAAAGTCAACAGTTTACAGTTTTTATAAACAAAGTTAACTTAACCACCATTTTGCAAATAAAATAGAGGTCAAAGTAAAAAAGGAGGAGAAGTTCCGTAAATTTTAGTTTCGACCACAATAACTCCTGAGGTAAGTGGAGTTCGGAGCTGGTTGAGTAGTCGAAAGGCCATGAAGTTCTACATACAATCACAATCACCTCCTGCTCTAAGGACCACCTAGACGGAAATACCCTGTATATTTAGACACTGCCTTAATACGCGTCGACGTAGAGAGTTGAAATTTTGTACGCAGCGTTTTCATAAAAGTGGTAAATAAAATTTTAAAAATGAATCGGGTAACCCGTTCTTGCCGTTGCCATACAAAATTTTTATGATCATCTTGGTGTCATATTATTGGTCTCATATTAGACCAATTGTAACTTTTCTCTTCTTTAAATAATTTGTTCATATCCCAGTTTTTTTTTAGTTAGTTATTAGAGGTTTTATTCCAGTTTACTGTATGATCAGCCAGTTCTAATAATTACATATATGTACAGTAAGGTTGAAAATTAAAATATTAGTTTACATCAACTGCACATATTTTTACATAACATAAATCCATACAAAAAAAACATAATTAAAACAAAATTTGTTTTTGGTACATAATGTTGTGTTGCTTATCTTTCGTGCTTTCTGGAACGGCCAGGAAGAAACGGTAGGTGAGGAAGTTCAGGTATTGAGAAAATAAAACACAGAGATAGGACAATACTTCACTGTTTTTTTCCTGTAATTCTTTATTATAATTATAATTCTCAAATTATTCACGTAGAGTTCTTCAACGTATAATTTTAACTGTAACAATAAGTTTTTATAAAACAAAAATCGAATTATATCTATACTGCAAGGAATCTATTCCATGCGGTAACTCGTAGATGGGACAGAAACAACTCTTCGAGGTTTTGGTGCCTCTACGTACGCATAATAATTCGAAACTTATTTCAGTTTCTTTATTATTTTCTCACGACATTAAAAACATAGACGTTCGTGAGAAAATGCAAAAATTGTTGTTGTCGTCTTGAAATATTATTACGAGCATGACCTTAGTTCGTTACTCACACACAATATTTCAAATATTATTCACAAGTTCTTCGTTTATTTAACAATACTGTTGACTTTTATAACATTCACAAACAATCATCAAATTAGCTCTACTTTAATTATCGCTAGTTCTGTACTTCAAATTACCGCAATACAAATAGTTTACTTCGTTCACTTGACTGTCTGAAATAAGACTGAACTCCTGGCGGTGATAAACGCCGTATTTATTACTCTAAAAATTGTTCTAGAATCATCCCGCTAAGAGTCGCTCATTACTTACAGAAAATTATTATTAAATCAATTAAAAGTGCAATATAAAACCTGAAATGGACAAGAATGTTACTGCGAATTAATAGAAAACACAAATCTTCAATTAAATCAACTTCCATTTGTTAACATTAAATATCAAGATAAATAACCCTTAAGGAATGTGATATCGATTTAAGGCAAATATGTCTAAAATTCGTAAGTAAACCTCAGTCTCGTTAAGTCCTTTACGGCTATTGTGGTTCAACCTACTTCACATAAGAGTAAAGCTTAACCTGAAAAAAAGCTCCAATTGTGTTTTTTTGCCTGAGGAACGTACTTAAGCGTTTTGACATTTTGGCAGCGCTGATGAATGTCGTATTGTGTAAGCTGGTGATAATGCATTTGGCAAAAAAAGGGGTAAAGTTTAAAAAAGTTATAAGTCAAGTGTTTCTTAGAATTTTTGGACAGTTAGTCATCATTTCGTATCATTCCTTTGTGGTTGTATAGTAAGTGCACTAATAAACGTCGTATTTTGCTCTCTCATAACTCAAGATCTTCTATCACAGCTCCTGCTCAATTGTAGACTGCCCTGTACAGCTTTCTCTTTCCGTTTCAGCATGCAAATTTCATTAGTATCCAGATATCGCCGGATTTCTTTTATTAATAAAATATAAGTTTTTGGTGCCGTATAAAATAGAAAATTCATCAGTCGTAACCCCCGGAATATACAAGCCATAAAGTATAACTTGAATTCTAGGATAGTGGACCGGTAGCTGCCTTGTCACACTTCTGGTGTTTTTCATATAAACGTAGGAAGTTAGTATTTCATTCAAACGTCATACTTGCCTGGTATGGGCTTCAATTTGTTACAAATTCAAGGCAACGTTTTTAAATTTTTTCCCCAACAATTTCTTTTCATATAGACACTTTGTTAAAGAAATTTTCCAGGAGTGCTAATTTGTTAGAGTTTATGTAATGTATTTAAATCAATTTGCTTTAAATTTAATATTTGTAAGAAAACTGAATCTGATATTAATTACCCCAGCTATATGATGATTTTCCCAACATCACAAAAAATGCAAACATTTTTCTTATCATTTTTTAATGATATAATTTTATATTTGTTGAGAATAATTCAAGACTAAAAAAGAAAAACCTAATAAATATAAAAATTAGAATCCGCACTAAAAAATAAGAAATAATTTCTCGTTTCACCTACCAAGTACCTACCTACACGCAAAAAGTTCTCTAGAGGTTCCCTTCATTTAACATTGAATTAAGTATTGAAATTGTATTACGTTTGTGTCTAAAATTTAAAGTTTTCAAGTTACACAAAGAAAGCAAGTTCAAAGCAAACTAATTCATATAAATATTTTGATAAGCATTGTACCCATTTAGCAAAAATTTCAATTTAGATACCAGCGAGCCTGTAGGCAATAAAACTTACTATACGTAGGTTTGTGTCCTGAAAGTATGAAAATGCATATAAAATTAGCCTAGACCTAGACCACAAGTCACATTAGAGACATCTAGGGTAAAAAACAGAAACACAATATGCGAAAATTTAAGACGAAAATGAAAATTTGCAGTTCAAACAAATTGAAAATTTTTAAAGAGATTTAACTCTCCTAAATTTTATTTTCCACATAATTGCTAAATATACTATTTTGCTTTATATTTCTAAAACTTTCAACGAAATATTGCAATTTCTCGTCGGTGAAATATCGAGAGAGAAAACAAGTAAGCATTAAAAAATGCGCCACTAAAAATGAAAAAACTCGACGTTATTTGCTAGATCTAGGCTTTATCTCTCTAAAATACTCACAATTTAAAGAAATGAGAATACCTACTAAGAGGAATTTGATTTGAAAAAAATCAATTTTTACCATTTTTTACAAGTTTCCGAGCTAATATCTCCATTCCATATTTTTCTCGACGTTATTTACTAGACCTCTTCGGTACCTTTAATTTAAGATACAAGTCATTATTCTGCTACAAATAGTTTGCCAGAAATTCGCATTGAAAATGTATGAAACTTGCAAATCTTGGTACTTACTCCTCTTAAGTGAAGAGAGAAATTATATTCTATTTTTTAATGCATATTTAAAAGCAGTCTTTTTAAAATGGTTATTTTTCTATTTTCTATTGCATTTGATTGGAGTATAAATTTTAATTTTATTAGAGCTCTAGGGGTGGCGATCGCCTCCCGCTGTATCCGCCCTTGACTCCGAACGGAAAGTTGTCCGAACTTATTTAGTCATTCCACGCGAAGTATGTAGATGTCGCTTGTCTTTTTTCTATTGCACGTAACAATGTAACAATTTTAAGACGACAAGAATAGGTGCATGAAATTGGGCTGAAAGGGTTAAAGCAATTTAGGTATTCACTATGTACATGTAAGAAGAGGAAAATGATGCTGTATCTAGGTAAGTAGTCATACCGTGAGAGTGGAATATCTATCTTGGTGCACTGAAAAAAAAGTGGGTTTATTTATTTTATTTCTTTCTTTCAAAGAAAGGATTTATTTGAATGATTTATTTCCACCAAATAGGAGTTATGATTTATGATGTTTATTTAGGATATATGTAATTAGTTTGTTGGAAATAATTGACTTGTTTGATAGACACAAATTTTATTTCGCACAAATCTACTGTGGAATGTAAAATTATTGATACATTTGTATCAAATGATTATTTGCTTCAGTCAACTTAATGTTCTTTGATTGAAATATTTTATTTATTTGGAAAAATTCAATATTATTTAGTAAAAATAAATCACAATAAAGTATATTTGTTGCAAATAAATATATGTTCCAATGAAATTAATTAGATTTCAAACAAACATCATGATAACAACCAAATATCCAACGCAAATCAAACTAGAATTTATACTAAATAAATATTATTTGGTAAGAATAAATCTTGATTTACCCTGGGAAGCAGCCTTTACTTCCCGCAAATAAATTGTGTATTTGGTATTCCGATGATTATCTGCTTCGGTCAAATGAATAAATAAGTAAATAATATTCATCGCTTGTGTATATATACTCGTACATATGGATATGTATATACTTGAAATCTCGTGTAATTTATATTTACCTGAAGTTTTTACTCACTCCCTGAAACAAATTTTTCTTATTATTATAGAATTGAATTGAAAGTCAAAAGACCATTTTTTGGTAATATAAAAATATATTTATTTGCTATTTTTAACAAAAATAAATTTGCTTTCAGAAAAGATTAAGAAAATTATAATAAATAATATATATCACATTGATGAATTCAATTATTGAATATAGATATGGCAAATCGTACATTACCAAGAAAATGCCCTTTTTTCGGAAATTCATTGAAATATTTAAGTTCCTTAACAGCTACTATTAAAATTAACTACATAACTTTTAATATGATTGTCAACGCCAATTGTATGAAGTTTTTTGTATACAAAATAAACTTCTTCATTTTTATCACAAAAAATATATTTTATACACCCAAACACTGTTTCTTCACAAGAATCACAACCGAGCTCAAAATTGTAACCGATTTTATAAAGTATATTGTTAGTCTTAATCCAAGAAAATGACTCAAAATTTATGGAATTCAAGAAGGGGAACAACACAGATACCAGGTCTAATTCCTGAGATGATAAAAGCTTTGGTTTGCTATATTCTTTTATATTTCGTAGATGTGAGGAGGATAGAAGAGTGTAATAGAGTTTTAACTGATATTTTAAAGCCAAAGTATACGCTATATTCCTGCTGGACGTTACAATGTGCACATTACTTTTACCAATTTTATGAAAGGCCTCAACAAGAACTCGCACGATGAAGACTTCAACCGACTGTGACTAAAAAAATTGTACTCTATCTGTAATATGAAATTGTTATCAGTGTACGAGAAATAAACGTTATTCATACCGAATAATGTTTGTTTCTCTGAAATAAACATTATTTGAAATAAACAAATGTTAACAGGCACATAGGCACCATGGAAATAACCTTTGTTTTCCCTGAATAACATTTATTTCTCTGAAATAAATATCTATTTGCAACGATTAAATTAAATTTGTTTGAGATAAATAAATGTAATCACTTGTAACAAATAAATGGACTTATTAGATCAAAACCAATGTGTTTATTTTCACTGAATAAACTGACTTTTTTCGTTTAAAGAAATATTTATTTGGGAGCAATGAAGATGTTATTTTTGTAAAATAAATTGAGATGACCATCAATAAACAAATTTCCTTAATTTTTGTCAAATTACGCTTATTTCTACCAAATTAGGCTGTTTCAAATAAACGCTGTATTTATATGAAAAAAATTGGTTTATTTTGGTACAATTAAGAATATTGATAGAAAATTCGGCATATTATTTACGGCAAATGTAGTACCTTTAAATAAATGCATTGCTTTGCGACAAATTGCGACAAAAGAAACTTTTTTTTTCAGTGTAATAAAATGCAATTGATGTTCAATTGCATTTTAGTGTAATGTGAGTGAGAATGAAGTTAAAATGAAATTAAAATTAAAAATGAATTAAATTTTGTTTTCAAGGTCAAATAATGATACATCAATATATAGCATAGGATATATTGATGTACCGACCTTGTCATAACAAGTGAGTCATAACAGATAACCTGAATTAAATGAGCCATGTATATTTTAAACTAGACTGTTTTCATAATGACTTAATTTGAAATTCAGTCATTTCAAGGAAATGAAGAGCTGACAGACTATGGACGAAAATTATTTCATTTGGAATGTCATTGACAGTTCCTCGATGTGAGTAAAGATCAAGTTCAATAATTTAATTAAATGCTATTAAGAAATTTTCCGGGTATTTACTGTAGTTGTAAAGCATTTTACAGAAGACAATTTATTTGATTGAAAGAACCCAAAAATAGAAGAAATGCTGCTAGGAAATTTCATTCATGATCACCTGATGGCTGTCTCTGTTGACATTATTGGAAAAACTTTCCACTTTCCAATAAATTCAGCTCATTTTAATAACGGTGGGCGGCATTTTGATTGCAATTTCACTAAATGGAATAAAATTTGGTCCATTTGAAAATGAAGCGAAATGTTGCTAATGGATCCTTGATGGACCTCATTTGTGTGACACACTGCACATTTGACTCCATTTAATTAAAAATTAAGTCATTGTGGAGATAGTCTGTCTAGGGTATTAGGTTGTTCAACAGAAGCAATAATTCAAATATTGGGAGGGTAGGCTTGTTGAATATCTTAACAATTTTCAATTGTTTCCATTTTTATTATCTCATCAATTCATTATCTTCTAAATACTGTAATGTCTCTTTTTAGGTATTTAATTAGAAAATTACTCTAAAATGCGATTTTTGTAGGTTCATATCTTCCCCGGTAGAGTCCGCACCACAGGTTCAGCCTAAGTTTTCACAGATCCTAAATACTGCCCGGATCTTAATTTTTTTTTTGTTATAAAAACACAATACAAGTTATTAAAAATATTGCCATCTTTATTAAAGCTGATTATAACGCCTTATTCATTTCAATTCTTTTGAACAGCAAAATCCGCCTCCAATGCTTTGAATTTCTTATAGAGTTAATGATAGTCGGAGAGTGTCTATCAACTCTCAATAAATTTTCAACTAAACACGTTACAAATTTTTCCATGGCTGTAAAGGACATTTTTGGAACTATTGCCAAATTTTCCATCATATTATGAAACCAACTGAATTCAGCTAAATAAATGGAGTACAAAAAAAACCAACACAAATTTTCTATCAAGCAGCAAATTATGGTTGTGGTTTTGTGCGAGAGCTCTCAACAATAAATTTGCTATCAAGCTTTCAATGTCGGAATGCAATTTTAATAGCTAGAAATTTTCAAAATTTTGTGTAGATATGTTACAAATGTAAACATAAAAATTTTGTATTATGTGATAAAAATCCCCGCTATCAGTTCACTCGTTTCCTTTTATTAGTAATTTTCCGCCACCTGCTTGTCTTACACCTCCTACACTTTATAACTTCATAAAATAACTCATGACTAAAATTCTCATTATTCGATCGACTAGAACTTCTTGGCGATGAAATTTCGCCATCATATCGAGATCTTGATTGATGTCCTGAACGAATAGCTCCAGCCGTTACTCCAGACAAAAGTCCTGATGTAATAGTTCCAGATATTATTCCAGCTATAGAGCCGGGAATTACCAAGGCCATTAATATTCCACCGAAAATCCGTCTTGGCAATTGCATCACTCGTCTAAATATTCTTTGTGCATTCCACGGTGTTCTTGGATCACTTTCTATTTCAACAATTTCTCCAAATTCGTTTACCGGAATTACTCCTGCTGCAATTCCATTCACTACAATCAAATCACCACCAAGAGGCTGCTGGTCAATCTGATTCCGGTTCTGAAAAACTGGTAGCGTATCTGCAACAACTAGAGTTTGTTCATTAAGAAAACTTCATGTGCAATATATATGTACTTTGGTGGACTGCTCAAGGGAACAAGTGAAGCCAACTTACCGGACAAACTTAACATGAGGAGGAAAAACGTAAAAATTCTTGAACACTTTTTGCAGTTCATCTTTTGGATCAGTTTACTTACAACTGCCAGGCACCGAACGAAACGAACTAAACTGAGTAGAACCGGAACTTCCTCAGGCTTTTATTGAGGAAGAACTCTCCATTGAACGAGGTCAGTTGAGCACTTGTACATAGTACGTAGCAAGTTCTGTTTTTCTTGTGAGTTGTTTTTTTTTGCTCCTGCTTTTCATAAGAACAGCGAAAATATTACATTTTACAAGAATAGGCATGTCTAAGCTATCCCCTCGGGGCTACATAACTGGCACGTTCTTAAGTAATCCCTTTGATACGTTCCTGATACTTGGTTACATACATGGCTACCTACATATATATAACGCTCGGCAAAGGTGACGGACAATTGAGCATGACCAAGAGGTCTTGAACGTGAATTGGCTAAATACTGAGGGGGTCAGTCAATCAATTTTGATTGATGGTAATTTAGTTGGGAGGTCCCCACTTAGTATGAATTGATTCGAAAAAGTTTTGAGAATAGAAAGGAAAGGTGTCAGACAGGTGTCCTAAATGTCGGTCAATTTGCTTTTAGGCAACCAACTTGTTTCTGTCATTTTTGGCTGTTTGATGGTTGCCGACTATTAAGAGATTAGTTATCTTCTGTACTGATCTGTGTACTTCGATTGATACATAGTAGTTGCATTTTTTTTTAAAAGTGTAAACTTCTTTCGGACTACAAAAGTTTTGCTGAGGGAGTGAATAAGTTTTACGATCGTCACGTTTCAAAGTGAAACGCTTATGCCGGTACTCGGGGGAACCAAATTTTTTATACCCTAGATGAAATCTAAAGCCGTAAATTCAAAGATTGCCAAGCGTTTTTTTACGCACCACAAAATAACTTTGAATCAATGATTTTCATATAGCTTGATCCAATGTACGAAACGCCACCTTGTGGCGCTACAAAGATTGATTAGGTGTACAAGTATTAAATGCGGATTTCAGACAAAAGATGGCTCACCAATTCAGTTTGTGCTATAAAAATTTGATACTGCACCATTTTGTTGTGTCATCAACAAGTGTCAGACGCGCACGTGTGATAGCATTAATTTTTTGTTTTCATTTGAAGAAAACAGACTGATTACTTCGAGAAGCTTATGGTGAACATGCTCCATCGCAAGATCCGTGTGAACGATGGTTTCGGCTATTCAAAAGTAGTGACTTCAGTGTTGCAGACGAGGAACGTTGAAAACCGCCAAAAAATATGAAGATGTGGAATTGCAAGAAATGTTGGACAAAGATGATTCGCAAATACAAAAACAACTCGCCGAAAAATTGACAATTGACCGATTTGAACCATTCGCTGCTTGAAAAAAGTCTAGAATACCGAAAGAGGCAACACAAAGTCATTCTTCTTCATGACAATGCTCCATCATATAGGGCAAAACTAGTTCGCGACACGTTGGAAGCACTCAGCTGGGAAGTTCTACTCTATGCGGCTTACTCACCAGACTTGGCTCCTTCCGATTACTACTTTTTGCATCGATGGGTCATGCACTTGCTTAGCAACGCTTTGGTTTATACGAAGATGTGAAAAAATGGCTTGATGAATGGTTCGCAGCAAAAAGGAGAAATGTTTATTGGCGTGGTATTTACAAATTGCCCAAAAGATAGGGAAAATGTATAATGAACGCTGGAGCATACTTTCAATACTTTTTATCATTCTTCCGAATTTAAATGTTTTTTTTTTTAGAAAAAAAAAAAATCCGCATATCATACTCGTACACCTGTAAGTGGGAAACAGAATGTAGTGCTGGGGCTCGCAGCTGGTGGTGTAGCGTGGTTTTCGTATGTTAGCGACATAATGCGTAACTGGCTCTGGAGGTGTATCACACTTTTGCTAACTTTTATTTTTTGGTGCGCTCCAAAATTGACAACGTGGAAAATTTTGCTGCAGAAAAAATCTTCGAAGCAATAATAAAAGGAAAAGATATATTGTGGGAAAAGTATGGAATAAAATATCAAATTAGTTTTGACAGAACTAAGCTGCAGCATTGTCTTCATACTCAGCTGCAAGGTAAGCGGCAGAGTATGCGCCAGCGGCAGTTTCAACCGTTAGCACCAGCGTCATCACCACATTCTGTTCCACTCTGTAAAATTTGTGGCGGGTTGTTTCCTTTTATGTTTGTTCCCTGTTTCATTTTAAGAGAACGCATGATATTGTCGGGAGGTTTTAAATAAAAAATTTCATTTTTTTGATAATAGTTTTTTCATTAACGCTTAGGGCAAGAATACTTGCTTTAATTATCATACTTAATTTTTTAAACACTTTTCACAATCTTACAGAAATAATCAATACACCTCAGATAGTTCGAACTTTCAAGTGTACAAAACCGCTTGCATCATAAACGCGTGGCGCTCATTGCATCCAGAACTTAAAGGGTCCTTGGTCTGCCATTCGGTTTGTAACGCATAGAAATAATGATGGTGGAGCAAAATCGATTGCACACTGACTCATAATATCAAAAGTTATTTTGATTTTTGCATGTTTGTCTGTCTGTCTGTCCTCACGATAACTATACAACGCGTGCACTGAGAGCGCTTAAGTTTTGTATACGGGCTTTTAATAAAAAAGTAAAATTAATTTCGAAAATCGGACGAATCGGGTAAGTGTTCATCAAATTAAAAAAAAAAATGTTCAAAAGTGGGATAAATCTGGCAGCCCCTTCTTGGTGATACCATATAAGATTTTAGGATTATTACGTATACTGTGAAAACAATCAGTCCTAAACTCGTTTATTGTACTGAATGGGTACTTCTTCAGAGTTTGAAAATTTGAAAAATTGGTTGTAACCATTTTTTCAGTAAGACGAACCATTCTAGAAATATATTCGAAAACCTCGTCTACA
Organism: Dioctria rufipes; assembly: GCA_963924295.1. Classification (NCBI taxonomy): domain Eukaryota; kingdom Metazoa; phylum Arthropoda; class Insecta; order Diptera; family Asilidae; genus Dioctria; species Dioctria rufipes. The sequence goes on along the minus strand of OZ002742.1, from coordinate 12,808,449 downwards.
ATCAAACTTGCACTTGAGAGGTGACCATACGAAATTACATACGGGCAGGCTTGGACTGGTTTACCGAGACGCCGGTTCCCTGTGGGCCGGTGATATTGCGCGATAGTGGGTCGGTGAACAATCGACCGTAGAAAAAAGATTACAATCGAAATAAATTTGAAAAATAAAGTTTACTTTAGTAGACATGAAGATTGTTTCAGAAAAAAGTCGACCACATATAAAATGATGAAATCAATAAGAAAAACTAATTTTTATGGAACTATTACTTAATCATTTGCATTATGCACAGTCAATATGATATACATAATTACTACTTACGTGACATATAATTGGTAAAAGTTTTGCTTTACGTTCTTCATTGAATTTTGTACAGAGGCAACATCGAACGCTCTTTTGTACTGTTTTTTGTTTTTTATGTATTTATTTTTTTGATATGTATTAACCCAATATTTTTCGATTGGCCTTAGTTCCGGAAAATTTGGAGGATTAGCATCCTTGGGTAATACGAGAAATCTCTAGATTTTCTGTGGCAAGTTGCTAATGCCAAAATAAAGCTGATACATCGTGCTTTCTAAAGAATGGAAGAAGATGCTTTTGAAGACAATCTTTATTATACACATCCGTATTGGTTTTGCGATGCCTGTTATCATGAAAGGCAATGATTTCTGGCACATGAACATATTGCATGCCTAATTAAGTATTTAACGTGAAATTTGCTGAACCGACGATTCTGAAACTTGGGATCTTCGTCGTTCCTCTTTTTTGCCACATGAAATTCCTGTCTTGCAAGCTGGCTAAAGTTCGCTTTCACGTAAGTTTTATTATCCATAATGCAGCAGTTGAATTTAGTTAGGAAATTTTCATACAATATCTGACTACTGGATTTTGCAACTTGGTTCTTTTTTGATGTTCTGTCCGGTGTTTTATGAACATAGAAACTTTGTAGGCATTCTCTTCTTTTAATTCGATGGATGGATGGTAGATGATTATCAGTCATATCTCTCATCCACATGTTGGGATTTCCTTTAAAAGTGTCTACCACTTCTTTGTCTAATTTTTGGTCTACCGAACCTGATTTGCTTCCTGGCCTGGACTTTTTCTGGACACTGCAAAATTCCCCAAATTTACTGAGAACATTTTGGATGGTCGTTGTCGGGATTTTCAACTTTTTATTCAGTTGAAATTAATAATATTCAATTAGTTTTACCTGTAATCAGAAAAAAAACAAACTAAAATAAAACCGTAGAAGAAATTGATATAGAAAATGTATGAATGGATGATTTAAGGAACGATATTTGAAGAACGAAGATCTGTTTAATGAGATTTAATATTTGCAAAATGCAAAATTTTAAAACTCGGACCATTAACGTTAAAACTACATTCTAATTTCGGAATGTCTAAGTTCTTGGCGGTATATGAAGACTTTGTAAAGAAATGGGAACATTTGAAGAAAAGTCTGTTCGAAAAATCTGTTGTTGTAAATTATGATATGGATATTGATGGGAGCTGAACCGGAAATAATGATTAGGTGTAATCGATGCAAGAATTTAATGCTTAGTAGTTGTTTTAAGGTATTGCATGAATATAATTTGTATAGCGAGGCGTATAAAAACGATTTTAAAATGATTAAAATTGTGATGACATTGCCAGTGACACAAGTTCACTGCGAGCATACATTTAATAAATTAAATTAAGAAATAGATTAAGCGATGATCTTGCAGATGTGCTGAATGAAATGAAGGGAAACAAATATTTTTCAATGGCTATTTATAATGAAGTAGTAATTAAAAAAATATGTAAGAGTGGTCCTGAATATTCTTAAAATTTTAATAATTTTAATAGTAATCCTAATAAAGATTTGATTCTGCATAAGCATTGCACTTTTTAGAGAAAACTCCAAAACTTTCTGGTATAATTTGCATAACCAGTCTAACCCTACATACGGGCATTTGTCTAGGCTATCTTAGACCAATTCTAATTATTTTCACTTGTTTTAATTAATATTAAGTTTCCATTAAGCATTTTGCATGAAATTCCGTGAATTTTGCATGTCATCTTTCATGGGTTTTGTCGTGTCCCAAAAAGCAATCCCGTGAAAACAATTAAAGACTAATAAAAACTCGCGTAATTCAATTATAAAACTTTATTTACGTTAACTTAAACTTTCCCTTAAACTCTCTAATTACTAACTGGAGCTACCACTCCGTCTAACCGCTCGAATTACTACTGACCGCCCTCTTGAGCACCGAACCGTTATCTTTTATTAAACTAAACTAACTTCTAACTACGCAACCCGATCTATCGAAACGACCGTGCTTACCTCCATTCAACCAGGCGGAAGCGACTTTGACCCAGTGACCAGCGCAATACCTTGCAATCATAATTACAAAGTATTACGCTAATCACTGCCGACAGCGGGAGCCCCCAATACTGTATGTAAACAAACAGTGAGCCCAGCTGAGTATTTCACTATGCGAAGTGAATTACTTAACCATGACTCAATGCCCAGTTACATACAGCAGTAGATGCGACAGTTTACAAGTAAACAATTCCCAATCGCCAAGCATTTCACTGTGCGAAGTGAAATGCTTAGTTAATGCAAATCATTTAATTACCTGTACACCTGCTGCTAGCTCGAGTCGTAATGTCACAATCTCACCAATTGAATATTGGGTCACGACATTCCTCCCCCCTGAGAAAAACTGATTCCCAAGGGGAATCAGATCGGGGTGCTCAGTTAGGTTACAATATATAACTTAACTAATTTACACAAAACTAAGGTACAATATTCACTATCATTTAAACAATTTTTATAACTATGGTTCGGTTTACATACAATTTCTGTTCTATTCTTCTATTTTTTTCTTATTATATTTTTTTTCATACATAATTTTTTTTTTCTCATTGCTAACAAAAATTTTTTCTTATACATTCCTTTTAATTACTTTACCATATGCGTTTCTTTTCTTTACAATATTTCTTTTTATGTATATAGTTATTTCTCTTATCTTTTTCTCTTCTCGTTTAATTCCTTTCTTATTTTCTTCTTACATTTAATTATCTTTCCTATATATTTTTTTTTAATTTCTATCTTATACTCTATTTCCCTTAGTTTTTCTTCACAATCGTGTTAACAAATATCTTTTTTTTTACTACATCCATTTCATTTCTTCTAATTCTTAGTGAACTCAGGTAATCGTTATTTACTATACATAAATTTAATTTCCATTCTATATTCTATTATCTATTTCACACTATTTCTTTATGTTATTATAAACTGTAAGCTTTGGAATCTCATATAAGTACGATAATTTCTATGTTCAGTGCAGTAGCTACATAATTCACTAATAGTATTATCTATAACAATACATAAAATGGTAAGTTATCTTCTTCTTTGTACATTACTTGAAAAATTTTATTACTTCGCTTAATCTAATTATACCTTAAGGCTTTTTTTTTACAAACAATTTCCATATAGATAACGAAACTAGAGCTTATCCTTGTTGCCCTTTCATACAATGAGCAACCTTAAATTTTCTGTGATCACTCCAACTGCTTTTTGATGATGGTGGAAAATTATGGTCTCGATTCTCTCCAGCCCTGCGTCTGTTTCGGCTTGTTGCTACTTCGCATTAGGAGATTGGAGTAATTCGCCTTATAGTAAGTAGAATATCTAGCTTGGTGATGTTGCTTTCAATTTCACTACTGTTTTTAGAGATGTTTTCAAAATTTTTACTGCCAGCGATTTTGTGCTGCACTTATTCACCTTGCAGGTATTGTTTCCTCTGGTGCATATTTCCTGCCTAGGACTTATTTACATCTTTTAATAAAAAAAACATTTCGATTCTCATGTCAACACCTGTTTAAATAATCAGAGTTATCTACACTATACGAGCATTTTGATTCTCTTTGAATATACCATTTCAGATCTTAATATCTTACATTTCCGGCGACATGTACATATACACTTTAAAATTCAATGAGAAGAAAACGTGTAATAGCTTTTTGTTACATGGGCTCTCTAATTTATCACAATAAACTGGACAAAAAAAATCTTTGCTCTTATTTTCGACGTTCTAAGAGGATCTTTTTTCCAGGAGATGGTTACCACGTAAGTTGTATAGAAACACTGTCGATTATACAGTTGCCATGAGGTTTGGTGGGTTGATAATGATATTTGTAAAAATATTGTTTATCTATCAATGATTTTCTTTTTGGCACGATGGAGTTCTCTCAATTATATTGAGAGTCCACCCGTACTTAAAGAAGTATTTGTTTTTGTTTTTGTAAAGTTTTTATATATAGTACTGTTCATTATATAACAAGGCTCTCAAGCATAAATTGCGTGCTAGTAATACAGTAATGTTTATTAATCGTCGAATTCCAATAACGCACTTTCCTAATATTTAGCTATCCGTTGCAGGCTTTACTTCAAAATTTCACATTCATATCTACACAAGCTAAATAGTCCAGGGTTCCATATAATATTGCTCGTCTGCGTTCCGTCTATTACCGTATTTATATCCATCGTTGAGCTCTACTAAAACTACACTACACTACGTTTATTATGTTTTTTACATACATATTTTCAATCTTCTTATCCTCTAAGCCTTAAGGTGCCTTATTATAAGTAGTAATAATTACTGTCCTTTATTTGTATTTTGATATTATTAAACCTTATAGTTTCGAACGTTACTACTTTTTTTATCTTTTACGAATTTACTCATTTATTTGTATTAATTGTCAATATCACAATTAATTTCTTTTATTGTACTATTTATTTGCGGTATATTCATATTTCTTAGAATTTCTTTACCTTTTTTATTTAATTATTCTTTAAATATTTAATTTTTTTTTCTTTTTTATTTACCTATTCTTATAAAATCTTAATTTTTTCTTCTTGCTCTTCTATGCATACATATATATTTCTGTTCAAACACCTTTTATTACCTTTTTATCTGTAAATTTACCTTACAATGGGCACGCACTGGGTTATCTTTATACCTCCTTTCATATCCATCTGCTATAGACTATCAAAATCCGCTCATCGAATTTCTTCTGAAATTAGATTGAATATGTTGGAAACCTTTTTGGTTACGTATCCCGATTCCTGGGTCATAACCGTTACCTACCTTGTACAGCCCGGTCAAATTTGGTGTAAGATTTGTCCTATCAATCTTATTTCTGACCAGCGGGTCTCCCATACCTGTATGACAACTATGTTTTGGAATCTTTAACTTACCCTTTTGCTTAATCTCCTGGGCTTTCCCTAATTGAGGGTAGAAATTGTTCCTACAATTATAGCGCCATGCAGTTCGTCTGTTAAACTTGTGAGGTTTCGTTTGTCCATGGAAAGAATTAGGATTTTTTACGAAATATGCCCTTGTATTGGCAATTCTTACGAATGCACGTTCCTCCTCCAGCCTATTTCCGCTGTACCCATAGCACCGTTGTTGTATCCTACTTCTATTATTGACTTCTTCATTTCTTGCCTTATCAAGTCCTGCACTGTCGTAAGCTTTGGCCGATGTCTTCTGCCATATTGGTGTGCTCTTCTCTCCGTGTCTTGAAGCTGGCTCTACATTGCATGATATACCTTTCCCTTTGCTGTCTAGGTTATTGCTACTTGATCTGATGTGTTCTGCCACACTAATTTGACCCTCCTCTACTCTGGCTTGTGAAGGATTTTCTAAACTATAACAATGGAAAGCAGTCGTTACAACTTCTCCACTAGCGGCGACGTTCCCACAAACGGCACTTTCTTTTTCTGCTTCAGCGCCTTGTATCCACAATTTCCTCTTCATGCAGTCGATAACAGCTCTATCGCTGAGGAAATCCATCCCAAGGATACCGTCTGCTGGAATTGAATCTGTGTCGCCTATGGCGTTAAATCGACAAGCCTGCTGACTGTTATCTATAAGCAACTTCGCCTCACAAGTGCCTATGGAGTTCCTAACAAATCCAAACAGTCCTCCAATTTGTATTTTCTCATGTGTTTGTATCGGTGTATTTCTTTTTATTCTATTGACTTTAATCAAACTACACGTAGACCCAGTGTCGATTAAAAGCGTTAACTTACCTTGTAAAGCTATATCTGATATGACTGCTGTGATGATAAATTTATTACTGGAAGTCAATTTTTCTTCTTCTCTATCTGCTAAATACTTCTTTACGCAGATATCCGTGTAATGGTCACGTGTTCGGCAGAATTGGCAATAAAGTCCCTCCCTTCCTGAATGGAATTTATCTTGAATGCTAGGTGTACAGTTGGCCACTCTTACGCGGTGAATTTGGCAATTGGATATCACGTGCCCGTATTCCTGACATCCCGTACAGAAAGGAACTCGTTGGTACTCTCTCGCAATGTGTCCAGGTCGACCGCATTTGAAGCATTTGACAATTCTGGGCGGCTGTGCTGCCCTAGCCGGCATTTCGCAATTCCTTCCTGATTGGGTTGGCCTCCGTACCGATGGAAAAGGTATTTGGGACTGTCTCTGTCTTTCAACATTAAAATTACTGGTCATCCATCCTTCCTGTGATGTTTCTCTGTAATATTCTGGTACTTTTTTCCATACACCTGGAGCCATAGCCTGAAGCCTTTCTGACTCTTTTTCGAAATATAGAGCCTCCTCCCGAACCTCTTCCAATGCACTAAACCTTTTTCCGGTTAGGTAAACCCGAGTGGACTGACTACTTACACCGGCTTTGAAAGTTGTTACTGCGTCGGCCTCCAGTTCCGCTATCAATCCCCCGTCTTTGCCTGGATACTTAGCCGAACCTGCCGCCTTGATTTGACACAGTAGCTCCTTAAGTCTATCCGCATAGTCTTTTATGTCGTCACCGGGCCTTTGAACGCATGCTATCATTTCAGCTCTCAGCTCACAGTACGATTTCTTTGCCATATAGGAAGTTTGAATTGTCTGCTGCAACGCTTCAAAATCCTTCGGCTCCTCCGAGCTTACTAGATAATATGCGTCGTCTAACAACCGATATCTTACACATTTCATGAAGATTGGCTGTTCCTCGGCCTTTAAACGATCGTAAAGATCTTTGCAGCAGCTCAGGAAACGGTGAACTTCCTTCGACAGTTTTGGCGTTCTTTCTCCAGAAAACGTGGGTATGTATCTGGATACCAAGTCCATGACTTTATCATAAGCATCAGCCATGGTTTTCCTTGCTGGTTTCTCTGAGTTTTTTTCTTTCGGCACTTGGTCTGCACTCGTCTTTGCTAAGGTCTGCTTTTTAGCTTTCAAAATTTCTTCTTGTCCTGAAGTACTCGCTCTTTCTTCTCGCTGCCGTTGGTGGAATACTAATTTCTTGGTTGACCACTTCTTAAAAATCCCTCGAACTAGACCCTCTTCTTGTGATAATGGTGCGACTCCTAATTCTTGCTCTAGTTCAGTGGCAGTCTTTTCTGCCTCCTCCAATTGCCTTTCTAAAGACTTTATAGTTCCTTTTAAAGCCCTGTTTTCCTGTTTGCACTCATCCAACGCTTGATCTGTTTCTTGCTAAATTCTACCAATAACTTCAAAGGTAGACGTTATCAACAAATCTAAGGTTTCTCCCTTTGTGCTTTTCACTGTAGCCTCATTTATTTCCTCCAGAAACTTATTTACGTCTTCACTCGGCAATCGTTTCTTTAATTCATCCGTTAGATGTTCTTCTAGGTACCGCCAATCCTGTTCATAATGTTGTAATTTCAGCTGGCACTCCTTCAATTCCTGCGTTCTGGTTTCCAATTCCTTTTCCTGATCCTTAACTCGTAACAATTCTTCCCTCGTTAGAACGTTACTTCTTCCCAATGACATCTATAGTCATTACCTAATCTACCCTTCACTTTCAAACACTTCTCCTAGACTGTAACTAATTGCTTAAAACCCTAAACGCAAAAGCTTGAATTTTTCGACGGTGTTTCACAATGCCCTTTCCTAATATTCAATATTTCCGAACCCTCTTCCACATTTAATGCCCCAATACCCGCGAATACCTTAAATTTTTACCTAGCATTTAAAAACTTCCCAATGACCAAAATTATAACCCTTAATACACCGTACATTCCAAAAAATTAGACTTTACTTACTTAATCTACTGAACTACTAAAACTACTCCATTTACATACCACACTATCACACTATACATTAAATAAAACTCAGACCAATTAACAAAAAACAATATCAAGCAACAACAATCACCACAATTTATACCCCTTTTTTTTTAATTTTTTCCAATACTTTATCCTGAAAAGAGTAACCTGGAGTAGCTAAAAAGCATAACTCCTACAAAACAAAATGGAGTAGCTAAAAAGTAATGTTAAATAAATGGCGAAGCCAAATGAGGCTTTGCACCAATTTAATTAACGTACAATTTGTTGTTAAATAAATGGCGAAGCCAAATATGGCTTTGCACCTATTTAATTAACGTACAAATTGTTTAAGCAAAAAAATAATGTTAAATAAATGGCGAAGCCAAATGAGGCTTTGCACCAATTTAATTAACGTACAATTTGTTGTTAAATAAATGGCGAAGCCAAATATGGCTTTGCACCTATTTAATTAACGTACAAATTGTTTAAGCAAAAATGGAGCACCTAAACAGCGTTAACTCCCAGAATAACAGAAATTAGTTTCGACAATCACAATACCTAAAAACCGCTTAAAAAAAAAAAAAAAAAAAATTTATATTAAAAAACACCAAAAACAAAAATCACCATACCTCACTTAAACTTTTACCGGCTGCGCCAAATGTCGTGTCCCAAAAAGCAATCCCGTGAAAACAATTAAAGACTAATAAAAACTCGCGTAATTCAATTATAAAACTTTATTTACGTTAACTTAAAGTTTCCCTTAAACTCTCTAATTACTAACTGGAGCTACCACTCCGTCTAACCGCTCGAATTACTACTGACCGCCCTCTTGAGCACCGAACCGTTATCTTTTATTAAACTAAACTAACTTCTAACTACGCAACCCGATCTATCGAAACTACCGTGCTTACCTCCATTCAACCAGGCGGAAGCGACTTTGACCCAGTGACCAACGCAATACCTTGCAATCATAATTACAAAGTATTACGCTAATCACTGCCGACAGCGGGAGCCGCCAATACTGTATGTAAATAAACAGTGAGCCCAGCTGAGTATTTCACTATGCGAAGTGAATTACTTAACCATGACTCAATGCCCAGTTACATACAGCAGTAGATGCGACAGTTTACAAGTAAACAATTCCCAATCGCCAAGCATTTCACTGTGCGAAGTGAAATGCTTAGTTAATGCAAATCATTTAATTACCTGTACACCTGCTGCTAGCTCGAGTCGTAATGTCACAATCTCACCAATTGAATATTGGGTCACGACAGTTTATCTGAAAATCAGTATACGATTTTCGCACGAAATTCCATGCGTCTTGCGTCAAGATTCCAATTCTGTGATGTTATTGGTAGAATTCAACGTGGAAATCCAACGGATTTCGTTGTAATATGTAGGTAATTTTATTTTGGATCACTTTTCAGGGGTCTTATATTCTATTATTTCATGTTAGACGGGACTCCCCCACATCTCACTTGTATTTCGGTCTGATGTGCCAAAATTGTATAGAATCTTAATAACATGAAGAGTTTTCGGATCTATCTGTTTTACTCGAATCCACTTGACATATTTTCCAATTTCTTGTCGAGCTGCACAACAATGAGGATTTAAATAGAAAATATCATTCGAAGACATTTGTATGTTTTTTTATTTTCAGACGATACCAACAGTGTTGTATTATTGTAGTGCTCGTCTGTATGCAGCCATTGGAATAGAGAGCGCTCTAATAAACGTCTTGAAGCGCTTATCTAGAAGCTCGCAGCGTTTCTTTTTTCTATCTTAGTTAATTACTTTTTTACGTAGGCATGTCCGCAGAGGCATTCACTGCTGTTTTTATGTAGCGTTCTAAGACGTATGCTAAATGATTGGCGAAGAAGTTTTTTGAAGGTAAGATACCTTTAATGAACTTTTTGAGTAATCATTTCAGTACATCTATTTTAATCTCATAGCAGGCTTTCAAGACTGGTTCAGATTGCACTTCTAATCACTCTAAACTACATATTAAAGATGAGAAATACGTTGTTACTTTGCACAATAGTGGAAAAGTCCACAGTATAGATTCGTGGAAAATTAGATGAAATCAGCCCTTGTTGAACTTCTTCTGGGTATCATTAAATAATTTTCTCTAAAGCTTGCAGGCAGTATACAAAGTCCGTACAATGACTTCTGCAGAAGCTGTATGTATGAGAAAGAAGTTGAGAGCGTTCAGCACCTACTGTTGAATACCATAACTTTGCAAAGCGTAGGAGAAATAGGCTCGGCAACTGCTTCTTCGGCGAACTTGGTCAGCTGGCAGACAAGAAGTTGGGGGACCTGGTAAAGTTCATTAAGTCTTGTGGCTAGTTTCAGCGCACCCCCTCAGTCTGAGGTATATTTCCCATATAGAGTCGCAATAAGGTGGTGTCACAATAGACCACAAATGGTCTAAGTGAAGCTAGTCGCAGGTGTCCGTGCGATGATCACTCTAACCTAACCTAATCTAGAGCTTGCTTCCAAGCTATAGCTAAAGTAGCTCTTGAGTTATTTACGTGTGTCTTTCTTATTTTTCTGGCTATTGAATATTCTTTAAAACAACTTCAAAATGATAGCTAAGGAAGCGCTAAAAATAACGACTATCGGAGCTAGTGGACTAGTTAAGAACAATACCCAGCGCCTCTCACCTTACCACTGTGCACGCGCTGCGTAATTTAAGTTCATTCGAAATTCGATCGTCCCACTTGGTGTATGTGTCTGTTCTCAGCGTTCGTGTGAAAATATTTTAATGGTGAATATTTATTATTCTACCTTCATTTCGGAAGTAAAAGTGATTGATACTGATACAGCAGATAATAACTCACTAGCTATATTAGGATTAATATTATTTTTATCATTTTAAAGTTTAGATTTAGTGTTTTTAAAGTCACACGTATTATGGAGAATTTTTAAGCTATTATTTTCGTTTATTTATGTTTTTTTTATACTTCCAAGTTAGATCCAGCTATAATTCTTAATAAAGTCGAAGGGTTGAATCTTTCAGTAATAATTCATAAAAATATTCGCAGCGGAAAAGCGTGGATAAGTATTATTTTTTTACTTTACTTTTTTGGATTAAAACGTCTAAAACTTATGATTGAAGTGAAAAGCATTTTCAAAAAATGTCTTTTTGGTTTCGGATAACAAGTTACCTCGGGAGTAAAAATTGTGAACCGTAAATACTTATTTGACCGCATGCAGAATCTTAATTTGTCTAATTTGGAAGAAAATTAAATTTCTTGAAAGAGCAACTTTTGTCGTGCGAAATATACATGTATGACCAAATTGAAAGGTTTAGATGCAATTTTTCACACTTCGCAAATTAGGCAAAGATGGTCAAAAGCCCATAAGAAGGATGATATATTTCTCAACTCAGTTTAAACTATAATTCGAAAATGATGCCGACTCAGACCCGAACATATTTCAGACCTGTTTCGTTCCTTTACGATTAGCTTTTTAGTTGGTAAGGAAGATGAAAAGATACAATGCGAAAACCCTACACCTTCTTCTCAGCGGTATTATCAACCTATAAGGTTCCGTTTTGATAAATAGAGTACTGATATGACGGAAGAAAAAAATTAATTATGTGAATAATTCTGCAAAGTCGGTAAACGCAACAGAGGTTGACTTAAATGGAAAGAAGTTTTTAATTAAACATGTCTTCATCATGACAATGGTAGACGGCAAGGTCTGCAACTTTGCCACTGGAACAAAATCTACAAGCCAATTCTACATATGTGGTTCAACTTCTAAGGAATTCAACCGATTGGATTTTGAAAAAGAGATTAGTTCTCAGGCTACCGAGTTTAGGCTTTCAGCTTTACATGACAGAATTCGTCTTTTAAAAAGCATTCTCCACTTGGCTTATATGTTGCCAGTAAAAAAATATAAAGAGAGGAAATCCGAAATGGAAAAAAATACTGAAAAGGAAAGGAAACTGGAAATCCTCAACGAAACTGGTTTGTTGTTGGATGTACCAAAGGCAATTTTTGGCAATACCAATGAAGGCAACACTAGCAGAAGATTTTTTGAAAATCAGAAATTGGCTTCCGAAATAACGGGCATCAGTTATGACCTAATATACAGATTAAAGGTCATACTAGAAGCTATTTCGCTGGTTATTCATACCAATGAGTGCAGTCGGATGTATAGTTGCATTCGTAGGAGAAGTTGGATATGTAGGTGAAGTTTCAATTTTTCGTGTGAAGTTACAGATCTAGATCAGTTATTAGATTAACACTTATAGTAATATCAGCCAGTCAAACAGCCTTGGAGTAGCTCTGGGATAACAACTAAGTGCGGAGGAACTACAGAATGCCTCTTTAGATAAGCTGTGTATTAACAATGATTGACCGGCACACTGGAATTACGAGGAATAAGAGTTCTGGCTCTAGCTTTCGTTTTCTTGTACAAGAACCTATTATTTTACATGCCACCTAAATGATTGGGCTTTCATCAATGCGGAGTGGATATACGTGTGAAGCAGCAGTAGCAGCCATTGAAAACCTTGAGCACTTGCAGGCAGGCGTACGAAACTTTTTCTCGATGGTCCAAATTGAAAATTCACGGATCGGAAGAAAACCAACACAGAACTGTGATGGGTATGGTCACTGGCCATAGTACGCTTCATGACCATCTAACAAAGATTAGAGTTAGTGACAGTTCTGAGTGTTTGTCCTGCCAGGAACAAATGCCTTTGCTCAATGCAGTAGAACACTCTTGGGGGTATGCCCTCCTATTTGCAGATGAGCTTAAAAGGTGGCTTCGCCTGGATCTTACGTGACAGGACAGGAAGATTTCGATGATCGGATTTTCTTTCTAGCAGGTAAGAACAAGCCAACCCATTGTGCCTTGACCTTCGTTCTTACACATACCAGTTTCGCATTAAAAAAAAAAAAAAAACACCAACAACTGGGGATCGTATGTGTGAAACAATAATACCTGAGCCTGCAATTATTCAATCTGGTCCCCTTTACTATACCCACATTTTTAAATGCAACTACATTTTAAACATCCAAACTAAGAATTTCAGTCAGCGCTAATTATCGTAATGTGAGAAGCAGAAATTCTGAATTCTCAGAAAAAGAAACGTCTCGAAAGATCGTTTAGTAATCAAAACTCATTCATTTGTTATCCAAATCAATCAAACAAAAATCAATGCCATTGATTTAATCAAACCCACCATTTTATCACGAAAAATGATCATTTTTCTGTATTTATCTTTCATTAATTCATAAGCGAATATGACGAATGAATGACTTTATATGTTACGAGTGGGAGCTCGTGGGCGTTGCCCGATGATAATATAGATACCTAGAAGAGTGGGGGTGGGGTGGGCTGGTTAGAGTTAAATAATATCTAAGCAATTATATGACTTGATTGCGCGATTCCGTACTCTAGGTTTTCACTCTGTGTCTATATGTGTGTGTGCGTGTATGAGTGTACATGCATTAATTCAAATGTGTGGGAGAGTGTCGCTCTCTATGTCGACGAGTTCTCATGAAGTGCCCAAATATATATTAAAATATGAAATTTTGGTACGGCAACCCTACGAAGGAGTTGCCAGATTGGTCCCATTTTCGAACTGTATTTGAAATTTTTATGAAATCGCCGTGTGCAAAATATGAGCACTCCACCTCGAAGCCTTCTCAGGCAGCTACCAAGTATATATAGTGAAAAAGAAAAGTTTTGTAAGGCACCATTAAGGAGGGGAACCCAATTTAGTCCATTTTTGAAAACACCAAGTAGCAAATATTTTGTATGCCAACCCTACGAAGGAGTTGCCCGAATGGTCCCATTTTTGCACTTAATTAAATTTATTTTAAGATAGTCCCGTTTATAACATCTCAGCTCTCTACCTAAAACCTAAAGTTTTGTATGGCAACACCAAAAAGTTGTCGCCCGAATGGGTCCATTTTTGAACTTGTATTTGCAATTTTCATAAAAGCGACGTGTACAAAATTTGAGCTTTCCACGTCGACGTGTTCTCGGAGAGTTTCCAAATATATAGTGAATAACCAAAGTTTTTTATGGCAATATCAAGAAGAGGTTGCCCGAATCAGACCATTTTTGTAATTTTATTTACAAATGCTATAAAAACACCAAATATCAAATTTTTTTAGTTCTCCACGTCGACGCGTTCTCATGCAATGCCAAAATATATAGTTAAAAACGAAGGTTTTGTATGGAAAACCTACGAAAGAGTTGCCCGATTTGTCCCATTTTTGAACTTAAATTTACATTTTTTTTAAGTACGCCGTGTACAAAATTTGAACTCTCCACGTAGGCGTGTTCTCAAGCAGCTCCCAAATATACATTGAAAAACAAAATTTTTGTATAGCAACACCGAAAAGGGGTAATTTTTATGAAAACGCCGTGTGCAAAATTTCTGCTTACCAGTTCGAAGCGTTCTCAGACAGTTTTCTAGATCTCGACAACAGCACCATCTTTCGTGTCCGAAACTATCCTATCTTTCAAGCAGGATACATTCACAAAATTTCATTGAAATCCGTTGGGCGGTTTCGGAGATTAGCGTCTACGAACACAGTGACATGGGATTCTTATACATAGTATATTAAGATTAAAATGTTGAAATAAATATTCAAGGAACATGTAACGATTTTTTTTTCATTTATCCTTGGGTGTCTTTGCCTGTAAATAATTTTTTTTCTCTTTGGAGCGTGGGCCCTTGGACTGCATGGGCCCGTGTTTTTCGAACCCCCAAAACCCCCCGTAGTTACGCCAGTTGGTATTTCATTACGAGTGGAAAGGTTATCTTGGGAATTTGAAAATTGTCCTGCCTCTTAGTTACTTACAAAGAAGAAAATATTTAGTACCAACATTCGTCTATCAACGCTTAATTCGTCAGTTCGTTTTAAAGTTATCATCGCTTTGCATCATCATCAATTAAGTCAAGTACAGTATTACAATATGAAGTTGATTGCTTTAACAATAATCTTCTTCGTATTGACTTTGTGTTTTACGTTTTCGACTGTAATTGGTCCACCTCAAATTATATTGGTTTTAATATTCTTTTAATTTTTTCAAAATCTAAACATTTTCTAGGCTTACGGATTTTATAAAAAAAAAACTTCTAATGGCATACTATATCATTTAATATTATTGAGTATACTGTCGACGATCAAAATTTTAGTTTTGTCCATAAACATGAGGGTCTAAGATATTGTGGGAATTCGAAAAAAAAAAATCTTAAGACCTTATCCTGCCATCGCTTCTTATAAAGAAGAAATCTTCCTTTATAAAAACAGCTTCGATTCACAACCTCGTGTTATATGCAACTTGTGAATCGGAATTAGTTTGTTTAAAGAAAAATTTCTTCTTTATAAGAAACAATAGCAGGATAAAGTCTTAAAACTTTTTTTCGGATTCCCACGATAACTTAGATCCTGAAGTTTATAGATAAAACTATGATTTTATTTATTGGCAGTAGGTATGGTCCAATAATATTAAATGTATGATGGCATGCCATTCGAATTTTTTTAACCTTACAAAATGTCCACATTAAAACAAAAACAAAAAAAATAAAAAAAATTTAAAAACACAATTAATTTGAATTGGACCAATTACTATATCAGAAACGTCAACAAAAGACTACACAAAGAAAATTATGTATGCCTCTAAAGTAATCAACTTCATATTGTAATATTGCACTTGACTTAATTGATGATGTTGCAAAGCGATGATAACTTTAAAAGGAACTGACGAATGAAACGGTGATAGACGAGTATTTATACTGAAAATCTAGTAAAAAGTCAGTCAATTTTTTATTGATTTCTAAAAGAATCCAATTAAGTAAAAAAAAAAACCTTTTGACGAAGGCGTCATTAAATTATAATACAAATAAAATTCCGAGTTCTAAGCATAATTTAATCGAAAAGTTCAGGAGAAAGAAAGATAATAAATATTTAATGAGATTCATTTCACCTTCTTCCAGTTTTCTAGTGTAAAGGTGTGCATATAAATGATCGTCTATATTAGCTGTATCTCCTATCTAAAATATATAAAGAACATTTGCATATTGCATATTTTTGCAAAATGATATAAAATTTTGCCTCTCTTTAGCGAATGAAAGATCAAAAACTTGAAGCTCGGATGATTTGATGCTATTTTTGTCTACCGTTAATTTTGTATTTAGTTTCCGGAGATGATCTAATCTGAAAGTTTAAGAAAAAATTACAAATTTATGAAACTTCTTTGTTTCTAGTGCTAATTTCCTGGAATAGATCCATTTTACTCAATTTAATTTTAATCACTTCACGATAAATACGATTTTCAAGATTTTTCATTTTTGTTTATTTAATGGAGAGAGAAAATATAGTAAGAAATATTTTTAATTATTCACTGACATTTTATCTTCGTAGTTTTGAGGCCGTTGCTTTTTTGAATAAATTCATTAGTAATGAAAATTTTTATTAATTTAACATATGACGGATAAAGACATTAGAAGTCAAAACAACTCACTCACTTCATATAATAATGAGTTCAAAGAACTTTTCGCTATACTTTGTGATGAGTATATTAAAAACATGCGTACGAAATTATTTAGTGACCCACGCTTCTTTTTTCAAGTTTATTAATATAAAGAAAATAATGGATAACTACCCCAATACCATGATGTAAAAGGATACTGCTAGTGATGATTTGTCTGAAATTTGCGATATTTTAGCTTCTTCTTTTCTTTTTTGACAATGCCTTTGCCTCTTCAAAATTTCAACCTCAAAATTGCAACTTCAGTCATATGAACGACTCCAATAACGTTTCTTTCACTTTCCCTTCAATTTCAGAATGGGATATACTTGATCATATTAATGGGCTTCCAAATGACTTCATAACTGGTTCTGATGGGATCCTTCCAGCCTTTTCGAAATCAAGTTATCTCACCATAGCAGCCCCGCTGAGTATTATTTTCCAAAAATCGCTCGATAGTGGTTGTTTCTCTCAGCTGTGGAAGAATTATTATTTTAAATTTCGGCTGGGTATCTATAAAGGAGTTCGCCTGGAATATAATTTGTACTTGAAACTTGGATGGTATTGTAGACAAGCATAATATCCAATCCTTGTATCCTAGTCATGTGGATCTTTTTCTGCATAAGATCGGAGGTATTATTCTAAAGTTCTATGATTTCTCTCCAATGCATCATTCATTTGAGGGTGATATTAAGTGGTGTTGAGCCTGATAACTTTCAGCAACTGTGATCTGTGAGGATACTTTCTGGAATGCCATGCCGACAAACTATCGTTGTTGTGAAGATTTCCGCTAGTGTTTTTGATTCGATGTTGAATATGGGAATCGCTTCGGAGAATTTTGAAAAGTCATTTTGAAATATAAGGAGGTATTTGTTTCCAGAATGAGAATCTGGGATGGGTTCTACAATATCTACGTAGACTTTTTCGAAAGTGATCTAGTGATCTATTGAGATATTCGCATTTTTATACCTCGGTGGTTGTTGACTTTCGGGAAAATCTGCTAGATTTGGAGCTCTGTTTTGTGGATGCCCAATAGCTAGGCTGATTTGTGGAGCATTACTTACTTTTCGAAAATTGTTTATATCAGCAAAGATGTTTTCTTCGCAAGGATACCCTTTATCGGAGGAGAAACACCAACCTCTACCTAACTTCGTTCTTACACAAATTCCGAATTTTCAATAATATTAAGAATTTCTCAAAACAACAGATTAATATTGCGCAGTGAAGAGACTCATCTGAATATCTATAGTTTTCATTTTTAACCCTAGAATGCTAAATATGAGTCAAATTGACTCCTCTCCGAATAATATTGCCGTTCTTTTAATGTCAACATATCGAAGTAGACGCAACTTCTCACTACCTTCATTAATGACTTAGCTGGGACTGTAGATGGAATATTGAAGATCTTAGTTGCTTGTGCGTTACAGAACGGATAGTTATAGGAGTCAAAATGACGTATGTTTAGCAATTGTGTAACTTCTGTGCGGGTATTAAATTTTCTCATGTAGTGTATTTATTGTGATAAATGATTGAGAAAGCTACTGGATTATCTTCACAGGATCCGGAATCATCAAAAATACTGCATCAGAGGACACGTCGTTCATTCTGTCATTCGAAAATCCAGCAAAATAGGAACAGCAACGGTCTGCTCAATTTCGAATTAAAGGGAGTCAAATTGACGTATGTTTAGTATTACTGTTTTTTGCACATGTTTAGTATTCTAGGGTTAAGAAATAAGTATTTACTTGGTTTATATGTTTAAATTATTTTTCATGAAAGATAAAACACTTCCGCTTGACAATCGCCGTTTGTTTGTTTTTATTTTCCTGAGCTTTCTACACACAAACTTCAATTTTTCTTTACTTAGCTATCTTACTTTTTTATTATTTCATTGCTTGAAAGATCATACTTGATAAAATGCGAGAAAGCTTTGATGCAATACAATTGCATAAAGAAACTGTAATCTGATATGCTTGTTGTTATCGTCCAAAAATATGAATTTTAAGACGGCACGAATAATTGTATGTATGGACATGAGCTTTGGAGGAACTGTGTACAAGCGAAGAGGTATGTATATTGTATGTAGGTATGGATATCGTGGACGTGGACTGTGTGTCTGATAATAAAATGCCATTTCTGCTTAATTGAATTTTATTATAATATGATGGAGTGAGCTTGAATAATTTTTAGGTTGAAATTGAAATGTATAAAATTATTTTTGGTTTAAAAATTTTATATTTTCAAGGTCAAATTGTGATACATAAATGTATTGATATAGCGTCCTTATAGTTTTGATTTAGGGCATTAAGCATCTGACTTCTAACAGTATGGATGGCCCTCCTTCCAGTGTTAACGGAGATGGTGCTCCCCTACATCGCTCGGGCGATTCCATGACTCAAGTTTTTCTATCGTCTTGTGATTCTCCCCTGAAGATCCAACTTGCGAAACGGGCGCTATCCTGGAATTAAATAGTGATAGAGCAGGCAACTACATAACAGCTGTGCTATTTTTTGTACCTTGTCCTAGAACTCGCATATACTGGAGAGAACAAATTGTTCTGTCGATTGAAGTGAACTATTTGTACTGTTTTGTTCATTTATATATTTCTATGAAAATGTATGAGGCGTTCCTTTGTGTAATTTTATTCTGCCCTGTTCTGTGGACATAAAAGAACACAGCTAATATGAAAATGCGATAAATCAATAGGCACTCAGCTATTGCTTTAATATTTACAGGTATGGAGGTCCATCGCATGTGCATATAATTCCGAGATTTTTGGCCTTATTGGCTTTTCTTTTCAAACTTTGGCTGTAATTTTATTTTTAAATATTAAAAATTTAACCAAAATTAAGTCCTAATTAATTAAATTATATTAATACCTATGTTGGTAAATAAGAAAAGATTGATCAACTTAAGCCTTTCTCCTCTTGCTTTTGGTGGCATAATTCTGAGAATCTCATGGTAGAAAAGATGGAAATTGATTCGTGTCAATATATTAGAGATGCATTTTCTAAGCAATTTCGTTTATGGAACTGAAGATGAAATTGTTTTCGATTTCAATGTGAAGACATTTCCGATAAGGGTGAGTGAAAGTAAGCTTATGAAAACCTTTTTAATAAGTTTTTGTGCTAATTTCTTAAAGTTCACAAGAGCTACCAATTCTCAATCGAAGGACTTCTTTGAAGACGGTTAGGTGAATTCAGGATCAACCTATAAATAATGAGAAGAAATGGATTTCTGTATTGACCACACACTTCAATGTGACAAATTCAACATTGCAGCCGAAGGGTAGGTCGTAAATTGGAAATAGTAGAAAATACAGGGAGCCGCTTGATAGGAATTGCTTTAGTAGAAGAAACATTAACTGGGAGATTATGGAATTATCTAAAACATTTTTGGAGAGTTATCAGTTCAACAGAAATCAACAATTTCAATCCCATCTTCACAAACACACCTTCAAAATTTATATCTATGTTTGTATAATACCAATTTATATATTTGATTTAACTCAGCGTAGTGGAGTTATCTAGATACAATTAAGCCATAAAATTAAATTTCCTATTCGAATCTTTGGAAATCTGTAGAGATTGACTCACTTTACCTCATGTGTGTTTAAAAAAAATTCTTTTATTTAAAATCATTAATGTTACAATTGATAAAAAATAAAAAAATAAATAATTTAAACAAATTCAATTCAAATGGTATCAATGATTTACGACTGACTTATCACATACTTCGGCTTATTTGAATTATTTTTACGATTTTGTTTCACTCTTTTATTTCCCTGGTGATTACCATTATGATTACTTTGCCTATTACCTTGTCGATTTCCTTGACCTTGACGCCTATTATTATTTTTTCTATTACTATTATTATTATTATTGGGCCGCCTCTTTCGTTTATTTTGATTCACTTTTTTTCTAATAAAATTCTGTTGAAATCCTGGAAAATATTGTTGATAGTATTCCGAAAGCCCAATTACATTGTTGTTTTGATTCTGTCGTCTAATTATTTTTCGTTTTGGTTTTTTAGGTGTTGGTTTTTTAAAATTTAGTCCTAGCTGAATGGATCTTTCAAGTTCAGTGGTTTCGTCATTTTCGTCATCATAATATTCATAATCCTGTGACCGGAAGCCAATATTATCATCAGTTCCAGTTGCTGTTGCTGTTGCAGTACCCGTTGCAGTTCCTGTTGCTGTACCAGTTTCAGTACCTGTACCAGTTCCAGTAGCTGTTGCCGTTCCTGTTCCAGTTGCTGTACCTGTACCACCAGTTGGATATGGATGTGGTATTGGTATTGGAATTGGTACCGGTTGTGGAATAGTTATAACAGCAGGCTTATCAGCCAAGAATTTTTTTAATAACAAAAATTTCTTTTTTAAAAATAATCTTGGCTGTATATAACCTGCCTGCCGTGATTCTGGAGGAGTGTCCGATTCGCTGAGATCCTCCTGTTTGCTAACATTTTTATAATTATTCGTGTCTACTATTTCGTGCATTAACTCAAAAGGCAATCCATAATAAGTGCTTTTTCCTATTCGTTTATCTAAAAAAACAAGAAAATTATTTACAGTGAAAATTAAGAAATTATACAATTTATCACTTACCATCAGATGGCTCAGCAATAACTGATGCAGTTAAAATCAAAACCATAGTAATCAGCTTCATAATGTAGTTTTCTCGCATCCTTGGGGCTCAATAGTCCTTGAAAGTAGTTTACAAATTAGCACCCAGAGTCTAGGTATATACCTATATGTAACCTATGATGATTAGACTTGCAAAAGTAACTGATGAATGAAATGTCAGAAGTGGAGTATTTATACCGAAAAAGCAAGTAAGGTCAATGTTCAAGGCATTTGCAAAGTTTTCTAGTCCATCCCTTTGAAAATTTGCCCATCTTCTCACTAAAACAAAAGACTGAACTGTTATGTCGGTAATGCAAATAGAAGAAAGTTAATACATAACTGCTCGAAATAAATAAGCCAGTACAGTTGTAAGAATCGATTCTCTTACTTATTCACAACTCTCCGATGATTAATGGAGGTCTGTCAAATTTCAGTCCACAAGACCCTTCTTCAGACCATTAAGAAATCTGTTCTAAGATTAATTGCGAAGAGATTCTGTGGTTAGGCTCGTAATTTGGATGAGTTTTGGGTGAAGGATAGTTGTATGCGTTCTGGCTATTGTTGTACATCTTTTGTGGTTTGAGATATTTTCTATTTCGGTGTACATTTTTGTTTCTGGTTATGTTTTCTTTTTAACAATTGTGTCAATGTTGTTGCTTTTTTATCATTTCGAAGTATAACCTTAGTATAACTAGTTGAACAGGTGCAACGGATGCGGGGCAAGATTGTGTCTTGTAGGCAACTAAAGTATATCTAACAGTATTATGTAGAAGCGTGTCAAACTAATGATGACGCCAGTATAGTATACATATCCGCCATATATATCTGTAATTTATCACATAGATATGAGCATGTGATTGTTGGTGTGGCGATTTTAATGTAAATATTTTTGAGAATAGCTTATTAGCTGACAATTTTTTTCACTACTTCAATCCGTTCATCCTAATTTACTAAATCATGGTCCAACTCACTTTTTGGTCAATTCCGCCTCTCAGTTTGACTATATAATTGTAACCGATTCAAAATCTGTCTTGCGTCATCGTCAAATTACTCCTCCATCGATTTTTGATAACGATGTTTTGTTTTTAAAGTATGACATTCCCATCGCCAGCTATCCATCTCTACACAAAATGTGATTGGTTTTTGTGATTATCAAACGATATACCTCGAACATTTATATGGGGAGTGTAGAAGTTTTGGTTGGAACATCTGTCCTTAGCGTTATACTGGTACCGCACAGAATAGTAATCAGCCTTCCTTTCTCCGCTGGATCTGTAAGTCAACGTTTCTTTACACCAACATTTTGTATCTGCTTGACAAGTGTGTTCCTCTTCAGTCGAGAAGACTTGTTGCAGGTCATTGCCCGTTGTATTTCGCTGCAATAAGAAATTAAATTATAGAGCGTGACTTCTAAACTGCTAAACGAGAGTTTTATGCTGAAAAACTAAACCCTATTATCCGTTCGAAGAAATTTTGGCGTATACTTCGTAGTATTGGAATAACCAGTAATAGAAATTTGAACTGCGAGCTAAATCCTACTGACCTTAATACTTACTTTGTATTGCATAGCAATAACGTTAAGACTATTCCTTCGCGCACGAGTATGGTGCGCCATTCGGTAATCCCTGTTGATTCTAGTTATAGCTTCCGGTGTATTGTAGCGAATGAAGCAATAGGCCCGGATAATTGACCACACTGCTTTGTTAAGTTGCTGTTACGTTTTATAATTAAAACTATACTACAACTTTTTAATGCATGATTAACATACAGTGAATTTCCCTTAATTTAGAAGGAAGCTGTGGTGGTTCCCATTGCTAATTCCTCTGCGAGGGTGCCAGGTGACTTCAGACCAGTTAGCACATTATGCTTCCTGACAAAGGTACTGGAAAAATTACGTCTAAGCTAATATGACAGTATCTGTTCCAAGGTAACTTTCTCAGACAACGGCATGGCAGTCTGCCTTCCACACTGTTAAGAATAACGACTGATATTAAAACAGCTCTTGATAACGATTATCTTGTGTTCGTAGTTCTGTTAGATTTCACCAAAGACTTCGAGATCGTGGACCATGCTAAGCTCCTTGTAAGAATTATTGAACTTTTTGACTTTAGTTCCTCTGCTTCCAAACTTATTAATAGCTTCTTAACAAATCACTACCAGTAGGGCAATGTTGCTAAGCTCGTCTACTCCAGTATTATTGTGACATACGGCATTCATCAGGGATCTATATTGGGTCCTCTCATGTTTAGTTTGTTAATTAACGATCTACTAGCTTTTGTTTTACATTGCAAAGTTCATATGTATGCTGATGATGTCCAACTTTATCTCAATTGTTCCATCGAATTGTTTGAAGATTGCATTAGTAGGATGAATGTGGATTTGGAACGAATTGACGAATGATCTGTCGTCAATGGCCTCTCATTGAACCGCACTAAGTCGGTGGCTTTATGCTTATGATGAAAACCCAATAAGCGCGGCAGGCGTCGCGTCACCTTGACAGTTCAATCGAACATACGCGTTTAAGTTCGTGCTGGCCAAATAGCTGCCGTGCTTGCCGGATTCAACACAAAGACAGAGCGATGTTTTACTTTTAACGCATGGCAGGCACTTTGACAGTTCTTTTGATTTATTTTAAACTTTTTATATGCTTGGTAAGCTGAAAATGTAAGAACTTCCACATCTAATTACTCTGACATATCCATTATTTCACTTTTTATTTTTACAAATAAATCTGAACAATACCTACGCGACGCGTGCATTTGGTCTAGATCAAAACGTACACGCGTCTGCCGGGAAAGAGGCAGAAAACGCACCGGACGCGACGCGTACATTGGGCATTCGCCTTTATACAGATAAATCCTCGACCCCTAACACCTACTACCTATTCTCCTGGATGGTTCTCCTATTTACTTTGTATGTTGGCTGTGGTCCTACGTTAATACTGTTTCGACTACTACGCGCATAAATTTGTTACTACCTCATTTTATGGATCCTTGATATTCCTCGACTAGATACCGCCTGCAATCGGAAATTGGAAGTAGCTGTCTATGGCTGTACTAGATTTACTTTTGGTTTGCGCAGATTATGACCACATTACTCCATTTAGGAATAAAATCATTGACAGCCTTCTGGACATTTACGTATTGTGCAAAGTACTACTCTCACTCCATAAAATTCTGTGGTGGCGTACCTTCATACCTGTTCGGTTTTAGTAATTTTATACGAAGTATAATCGGTGTTACTTCGGTTTAAACACTCCGTACTTGATGGTACTTATTTTGTCAACGTAACTCGTGTTTGGAATACGCTTCCATTTGAGATTCAGCGTACACGATAGGTGGCATCTTTTAGGCGTTTGATTAATGATTTTTTGCGTCAAAGTTTATTGATTCTGCACCCTCACGGATCAAGGATATTTTGATTTCTTTTTTAGCATTAGTTTTTGAATAACTTCGCACTATTTTCTTTTTAATTTTCTTTTTATTCTGATTTTTTTCTTATTCTTTTTATTGTAATTTTATGTTTTATCATTGTGGTTCTCACTAGTGCTTAACTCGCTTGCTGTTGATATTGAATTATATTTTGTTTTGCTAAACGTACTAAAGTAAAAACTTTTGTCTTATTGTACTATTTTAAAATAAATAATTGTAATTATAATATGGATAGTCATAGTCAATTGTAGTCACTAGTCGAACAGAGGCTCACTACATCAGTTATTATCAACAACCAGCCCTGTAATGTTTCGTCAACATACCAAACATTATGATCGTAAGGTAGTAGACTTCTTAGAGCCTATTGTCTTGAAAATGATTCTATGGAATTGTTAAGAAATCATTTATTTTTTCTCACTATAGTCTAACTGAAGGAGTATAATATAATGCGAAATTCGAAGGCATTTAAATTTGTATTAAAAGTAAACCAGGAAAACTGTAGAATATAGGGTGTCTCATAAATACCACGCTTCCTTTATACTCCTTATTTTCTTTCTCAATTTTCAACAGACAATTTTATGATAGGGTGGCGGCAAATGTATGATATTAGCGGGATTTGGATTTTGTGTGTGGGTACAATTTCATTTCTTCACCCGAAAATTGGTTTGGCGTAAATGCCAAACTATAGTTTTGAGAAAAACACACTTTTAAGTTTAGAAGGAAATTTTCGGAAATCCATTCGATAAAATTTTTTTATTCTCTATTATAACAATACCTTGATATGTTTTTTATAAAAAAATTATTTTTTTACACCAATATTGTTATCCAGAAAGATGAGGGGGGGGGGGTGGAGATTCAGTGCTCAGTTTGCCGTATAAGCCACTTCTTGGCAATTTGATTTTTATTTCATACACATACAGCAAAACAAACAGGAACCAAACATAATAAAGAACTCATTTTTATTTATTTTTTAAAATATAATATCCATTATGAACACAAATGAAGATCTTTCTAACACAAAACGATAACAAATAAAATAGCCTTTTCACTCTGCCATATAATATTATAATATAATATATAATATTAATATTTCTCTTTTTAAAATTTGTTGGTGACATTCCCTATCAACAACAGGAAGGAAAGATAAAAGGGCTTTTATGTCATTCACTTTATGCTTAAGATGACTTATTTTTGTAGGTATACGAACAGTATGGCCATCATATAAATTTTTAGGGGTACCTAACTTGCTTTTAATTGGTTTTTGAACTACATTTATATGATGGAGAAAGACAAAGTTTTAAGAAACTTTTATTTTTAACGATTCTAAATCAAATTTATAAATACAAGAAGAAAAAACAACCGCCTCGTCCGGAGTTTGAAACCGGGACCTTCCGCTTGCCGGGCGACTGCTCTTACCACTGAGGTAACGAGACAGATGATTTTTCCTCTTGCATTTATCAACTTGTAACTAGCCTACTAAGCCACGTTTGCTTTCAGCTGGCATTAACCAGTAACGGTGAAAGCGCACAAGTAAATTGTAAATTCAATTTTTATTTTTTTCCCGGACGGAAATCAAACCTACATTTGTTAGAATCGGTCAATGATGGAGAAAGAAGAATTTTTAAGAAACCTGCTCTTGGTAAGAGCAGTTGCCCGGCAAACGGAAGGTCCCGGTTTCAAACCCCGGACGAGGTGGTTGTTTTTTCTTCTTGTATTTATAAATTTGGTTTAGAATCGTTAAAAATAAAAGTTCTTAAAAATTCTTCTTTCTCAATCATTGACCGATTCTAACAAGTGTAGGTTCGATTCCCGTCCAGGAAAAAATAAATGTCTTTTGCTGAAGTTTTAAATTTAAGACCCAATAGATCCGTGTTATTGTAACTAATTTGGATGATTTATTTGAATACAAAAAGAAGTCCGAAGAAGTCATTTGAATTAAGAACAACTTTGTTTTTGCGCTATTCATGGAAAATAAGAAACGAATTAATGATATAATAACATTTGGAACCTCGACATTTTTTAAATATCTATCAATTGTGCCATGTACACAATAAATTTCTTAAACAAGTGAATGACCCGGTTCTAAAAATGTTTGCACTATTTCTTTAATTTGAGGGTAATCATGTAAAACTTGTAGAAGGGAGGTACTCATCATACTGTTTTTATTTTGGGGGACACAGGAATCACTCCAAATTTTTGTATGTTCTATAAATAATAATCATCGAAGGATTTGTATTAATGCACTGGCTATATTATTTCCAGCTCGTCCGCTGTTGTGTTCGTTCCATATTGCGTATAACGTAGTTTTAGATTTATCGTTAAATATTGCTGTTGCCGTAAAATTGAAAGTATTAATTTTACGTTAATAGTAAAATGAAGGGAAAAATCTTTTGAGAAAAGAAAATATAGATTGAACATCAGCACACAAAACTGCATGCTTCATATCAATATTTTGCATATTGTTACTTCTTTCACAATTAAGTTATTTTAATTCTTATTTATGTGAATCGTATGAATCTTCAATTTCAGGATTACAAGCAGATGCCTGATTTTTGACCTGATTTTTATACAAAAAACACTTATCGCACTGATATTTTTTCGGTTTATGAAACTCAATATTAAACTTTTCGTTGAAGATGTTTCTATATAATGCCAATCAAATGAGTTGTGCATAGTTTTTCATTTAGTTTTTATTATTTATTTATTATTGTTATAATGCTCTACATAATTAAGGCCAATGGTTATGTTTGCCTTTACGGTGGTTGCCAATGGATTGGCGTATTCAGCGATGTCCAATATTCTATGGATCTGGCTGAATGCCTCGATCCTTACTTGATATTTGGCTGGAGTGCCTCAATATCTTTGTGAAGAAGATATCTGGCTAAGAAGCCTCTATATCTTAGGGAAGGAGAACGCCTGGATAACTGCCGATGCGTTCTGAAGAATAAGCCTTGAGTTTACCAGTCAATGGTCCAAACTTTATTCTTAATTTCTTTCTTAATGCTGCCTTATTTATAATCCCTAGTTATTGCTAAGTAAGCGATTTACATAAATTTCTTAAAGCTACCTGCATTCGATAATTTTCTCACCGTATCATTATGAAAGAAAAGGTGACCTCACGTGAGTAAAGTTCTTTGTTGGCATTGATAAATTTGGTGCACTTCACATACATACATAATTTATTTCTGCTTGCGCTGTAATCTGATGCGCTTTTATTTTACTTCATTCATAACGAGATATGAATGATTCACACAAAAGTGATTACATACAAATCTGGTAAATCGTATTTTAATTTTTGTTTATTCGAGGAGTTAATTGAACTCCGAGTTTTAGCTTTTGAAATGATTTACAAACTTTCGTTGTAATCTTGGCATCATATTTCTTTTACGGATTTAATGATGCATGATTACAGATGCATTACAATGTAGATGTAAAATCAGTGTAAACAAAAATAGCTTAGTATAACTTAGATATACTCTACAATTAATAATGTAGTATAAAAAGAATTAGTAAGTAAAATTATACGAAAAAAAGAGAAAAAATAAAAATAAAATAAAAATTCTGAATTTATATTTAAGGGCAAAAGAAATAATAAAATAGAAACGAGAAAAAAAGCTAGAATTGGTCTAAGACCAATTCTTATGAGACCCTAGATGAGTGCCCTTAACAAATTTCGAATTATCACCCTTCTGTGCAAGTTTGATTTTTGAAGTGGTTTTTCGCATATATTTCTAGAGCGGTTTGTAGGACAGAAAAAAAGATTATAACCAATTTTATAGGATTTCGTATTCTAAAGAAGTTTTTACTACAATAAAAATGTATACGTAAAAAACTTGAATTTTTATATGGCAAGAGCAAAAAGGAGTAGCCCGATTTAGTCCGTTTTTGAAATGTTATTTGCTAGTACAATGAAAACATCATGTACCAAATTTCAGCTCTATACGTCTACGTGTTATTAGGTAGTGTCCAAATATATAGTGGAATACGAAATTTTTGTATGGCAACCCTACGAAGGAGTTGGCCGATTTATCTCATTTTCGAACGTGGTTTTATGTTTTTTTTACGGTGCGTGTACAAAATTTTAGCTCTCTAGGTATACGCGTTTTCGAGTTATCATGCGCACAGACGGACGAACATGCAAAAATCAAAATAACTTTCAATGTTATGCGTGTATGTCCAATCCATTTTCCTCTACTATCATTATTTCGAAGTGTTACAAACGAAATGACAAATTTTGTATAGGGTATAAAAAGAAACAATTTAACTTTTATGAAAATGTTCAAACAATGTATTCCTGAACCTCATACCAATGCCTTTTTCTCTTCGCAACATCAGAGGTAAGCTATTCCATGTTCTGACACTCCGAGCAAAATACTGCTTCTCAGTGACCAAGAAGTTAGCACCAGATACAGATAGGCTAACACTACGTGACGATTGGGACAAACGAACTTTTTCATATAAATATGTAGGTCTGCCAGAGGAGATAGCACAATTTTCACTGGCATAAGTAAAAAGTGGTACTATTTATAAGTGACTTAACCAGCATCATCTTAGTGGAAAGTAGAGTGTAGGAGGCCATGGCAGAGAGCTTACGCAGACATCCAAATACCTTAGAGATAACTTTAGAAATCTAATTGAACCAAAAAAGTGTATTGTTAATAATGATTCCGAGATTCACTACTTTTTCACGATAAGGTAAAATGACAAAATTGAATACAACATGAGGCAGTCACTACATATCCAGTCTGTACGTACAGATTAGAATTGATTTTAATTTGATTGGATTCAAACGAAGCTTATTTGAAATACACCACTCATGTATTGAGAAAAGGTCGTTATTAAGGCGATCGATAGCATCTTAAATTAAGCCAACTGGCCTTGATATGTAAATTTGTAAATCATCAGCATATAGGTCATATTGAGCATTAAGAATAACATTCGGCAGAATATTTATGAATAAGGAAAATAACAGTGGACTTAGTATCGAGCCTTGAGGTACGCCACTAGTGGTTGGTAAAATGGCAGAGGAATTTCTATTACATGTGATTTTCTGATACCGACCAAAAATATAAGATTAAATGATATTGAATGCCGAGCTTGAAAAACTAAAATTAGTTACTAGTTTGTTGATAAGCAGAGAGTTATCTATGGAATCAAATGCTTTTGAAAAGTCCAACAGAACGAGAACGATTATCATGTCACTATCTAATGCCAAACGTAGTGACCTTCACTAGAGTAGTTGTACACCTGTACTTGTACCGGAAATCAGACTGAAACTTATTCAAATAGTTCTGACGTTCACAATAATCCACAATTTGCAATCGAAGGAGTTTTCAAGAACTTTGGACAGGAATAGCAGTATCGCCATAGGTCGGTACTTGGTGGCGTTCGATTGAAACTTTTTTTGGTATGGAAACAACCTTAGCCAATTTCCAGAAGAAGGGAAAATAGGAACGAAAAATAACATTATTTATATGCGTTAAAGATGGCAAGATCATAGGTATAATCAATTTTATAAACTTAGGATGTACGTCACCGATACCTAACTAATTTGAATTTGCGTTAAACACTTCCTTGGTAGCTGCCGTCATGCTGTATCCCGCGATAGTGGATGGAGAGGGCGAACTCAAACTGCAAGTGGCTAAATTTATGTTTAATATATTAGGGGTAACGTAACTCTTGCATTCCGAAGTTCTTTCAACTCCAATCACTCTCAAATTGCGCCACAGCTCTATTTCGTATCAAATTTCGTTCGAAAGTAGTTCATGAAAATTATACCAAGTTTCAGAAGTTCTAAATCGCTTCCATCTACGATATGCATTATTGCGCATTGAAATCAATGTTTGAATTCGTGTGGTAAACTACTGCCTACCGGAAGTTACAGTACTTTTCCTTATATAAATTATACATTTTTTATAAAGATAATGTCGCTTCAAAATACTTTTTTCCTGCTGAAGCTCTACATTAGTGGGAATCAAGTACAGGGAAGCTTACATATTCTCTCCCACCATCTCCTTTCACTTACAATATTAATTTGATGTGTAGAAAATTGTCCAAAACCATACCAACATGAAGAGGTTCACGAAAAATCTGCTGCACTAGATATTTGGAAAAAAAAAAATAAACGCTGAACTGAACATATTTTTGGATAATATAATGGCTCTACTTAGGATTGGTTACCTCATCCGTATATCCTACTCAGTTCTCATGATTTCATTCTCACCAAAGCAAATATAACATTTTAATTTATTCAGAAATTATGCATTAAAAAAACATCATTAACACAAAAGTGAAAATCTTTAAGAAAATTCATTTCATTTTCCTAACACCGCCAGTAATGGTTTCAAATTAAGAAATGCTCCTTCTTTGCGAACACTAAGTTTCTACTAGAAATATTGTGGCCCAGATGCATACATACACATACAAACACATACATAAAAGTGCTTCCTTTATTATTAATGCGAAAACCTCTCGAAAACCATATTAGAATTTGCCACTTAGCTCTTAATGAAATCCTGGCCATAAGAAGTAAAATATAAAAAGTTTCAAGCAGGGTCATGTAGCAACTTCTCAACCAATTTGGGTTAACAAATGGCCAACGAGAGCGTCAGCTGCGCTAGAAAGTCTTCTAACTACTGAAATCGGGCAGGAGAATTTCAACAGGATGATGGGTAGGGTGTAGGGCAAAAGGAAGTTGTATATGGTGCTAAGGAAATCCTCCTGCTCTAAGCCCCAA
Organism: Dioctria rufipes; assembly: GCA_963924295.1. NCBI lineage: Eukaryota > Metazoa > Arthropoda > Insecta > Diptera > Asilidae > Dioctria > Dioctria rufipes. The sequence continues at coordinate 12,777,073 of OZ002742.1, read as the reverse complement.
AGAAAATTTAAACACCTCTGCACTTCATGCGAAATTAAAACTTGAGATGAAAAATGAAAAGAATTGGGGTTACAACAAATGAGGAATAGAAAGTTCTTGGCCTTAAAACTGTGGCGGGCGAAGTTCAATTACGTGTAACGGCGACAGCTCTCAACGATATTTGCGTTTTAACGCCCTCAATAAAAAGCGCTTTAACTGCAGGACTTTCTCTATATATAGCTCTGTCCCACTTAATGACACTGGCATTAGTACTAACGGCATTTAATTAGGACGACAACATTATAAAATAAATTTCCAGCAAGAATTTGGCAATCAGAAAAGCATGCTTCCTATGCATACTGTCATTCTCAGTTAGTGGCGTCGTCGCGACGCCCGCCCGCTCGCCAACCAGCAAGTTACATACTATACGTCTATAGGATCAGAATACGACACCATGGATAACATAGTATGACATCTATAGGCACTAAATGGGCGAGAATTTTACTATTTGCCAGGTTGCGTAACTTAGCAATTAAGGATAATTTAGATGAGGCGATTTAAGAAAATTACAAATTCTTGGAGATTCTCACGTCTTCAGTTAATGAGTGTTCATAGCAATCATCGCAAAAGTTATTCTCGTAGGTTATAGCTGAAAAAGTGAAAAAAAAGCTTTAAAATTTTATTGAAAGAAGGTAGAGCATCCCCTAGATAAACACAAAAAAAAAAATCAACTCATAAACAAAACAGGAAGCACGTTTTGTACGGAAGAAGTTTAGATTTGAAACAATTTAGCTTTTTCTCAAGTTTTCAACGTCGATGAAAAAGCTTGTAGTCAAATTTTGGTAAGAAAATATACTAGAAGTGTGTTCTTTTGTACGTCTTGTATTCTAGAGCATGAGAAAATCTTATTCTGAGAAGACTTTTGTCTTCAATTCACCCAAATCTTATATATAGAAATCTAGAAGTGCTGTGTTCGTTAGGTTCACAAATTTGATCAAGGTTTTAATCTGAAATTGGTAGAACGAAATTGCAAGATGGAAACAATTGCAAAATTTAATTAGTAAAAACACCAAATACAAAAATGTTTATATTAATTTTTTGCATTTTCAGTAATCTCTATACTCAACTATTTGATAATGAATTATATAAAACACAGGGTAATAGGGAAAGAATTTCTGCTTGTTGAAAATGAGATTATTAGAAATATTATTTTAGTAATTATTTTGTAAGGTAAGGTCAGAGGCTACATACATAAATAATGTCGAGTAGCATGAATAATAATTGAGGATCTCCGGTTCAAACCAGCTTATGTCCAATAAATGTAGTTTTTCAGAAAATTTTTTTTTTTTTTAATTTTATAAGAAAGCATGAACTATCGCCGATTTACTTTGGAATTTCAATACTGTCAGTGGGTTACAATGACTAAAGAGCACAATAATAAATCATATCACTTTTAATTTATGTGATATTAAGAAGAAGAAAAAAGTGAACATTATTGACTTTGCAGCAAACACATGGACATAACTGGGTTTACTACAAACTTAATCTATAAACTCAACTTTACCTATTGTAACAATTACACGGTATTTATACAAAATGGTTAAATAAAAAAAATTACTTTATATTATTTTTATTATTTCAAACATGTACGTGACGAGCAAAACTGATCACATGTTTCTATGTTTGAAATTCCTTAATCGCAGATGGGTGTAATAAAAAACATTTCACTCTTTACAAGTCATATAATAGCTCACATGAAATTTTTAATAAATATAATTAGTATTTTTAATAATAGAAGGAAATTTGCTCAATGAAGCCATGTGTTCAGTTTTGCACGCATCTTAGAAAAATAAGAGGCTGAATAATTTTTAATATTTAATCCATAAACCTTTATTTTTTTTTTTAATGCTGCAATTCTATTAGGCATGCTATTATTCCAACTTTCTTTTTAAGTAAGCCCATAAACTTTCAATGGGACTTAAATCAGGGCTTTGGGCAGGCCACTTTAATAACGAGAATTTTTGTTTTTCTGGCTATTCTCTTACTATTTTTGCCGTATGTTTCGGATCCCCGTCCTGTTGAAAGATTAATTTTTCCTTCGGAAGTACACTATTTTCAATTACTCGAGGTAAATTGGACTTTAAAATATTTAAATAATATTCCTTTCTCATTATCCCGTCATTTTAAAGATCAGACCGACGCCATTTCGGGTAATGCATCCCCAAAGAAGAATAGATCACCCCCATGTTTCATTGTTTGCTTCACAGCTCCAGGCTGGATATGAGGTGTATTTTTGCCCCAGTACCATGAACGCCCATCCGACTCATATCTGTTTATTTTTGTTTCATCGGGCCAAATAACCTAAAGTCAGTGAAGTTATTTAAATAGCATCAGCCAAAATTTAGTAAAAATACCTGTTTCCAATCATTTGCTGTCCAGTCTGAATGTCTTCGAGCAAACTCCTTTCGGGCTAAAATATTTTTAGTCGAAGGAGCAGGCTGTTTTTTCTTTTCCACAGCTTCCATTCCAATTTTCTTAAGGGCCCGTCGTACAATCCATTCGTTGGCATTGCAACCAAGAGATACAGCCGCCTCCTTTGGTGTTTTGACGTCGCCGATTAATAACAGTCGACCCATTTCCGTACTAGATCTTGGTGAGATTTTTCGGGGTTTGCCACCTTTTGAGATATTTGCACTTTTACCACTAAGCTTTATAATTTTCGTAACCATTGCTTGACTGATTTTACACTTTATGGCAATTTCGCGTGTGGAAAATCCGCTATCTAGCAATTCAAAAGCTTGATTTTTATCTCCGAGCTTATTTTTATTAACTGGTCCAAATACACCACAGAAAAGTGAAATAAACACTAACTCTATCCATTCCGCAAAAAATGACTCATCAATACAAGGTAATGAAACATCTTATTTTCGCAAGAATTGAAGAATTTTCAGAATCGAAACTGTTTTTTATATGGCGTGCAAAACTGAACACATGGCTTCATTGAACAAATTTCCTTCTATTATTAAAAATGCTAATTATATTTATTAAAAATTTCATGTGAGCTATTATATGACTTGTAAAGAGTGAAATTACAAGATGGGCATTCATCTAGGCTAGGGTATCATAAGAATTGACCTTAGACCCCCCGATAACAAAATGGAACATGTTCTAAAGAGATACTTTTCGGACACAAACGATCGGCCCGAATTCGGTAAACTTCGTTTAATTTCCGTAAAAGTATTCCACTTGATATGAATAGAATATATTTTTAACATGTATTTTGGTAAATCGAATTTTCGATCCTGCCTCGGTACAGCAGCGTTCGGGTTTGTGTACCGTCGGACATAAAAATGATACGTTTTCGATACGTTATTTTATATAAATTTTCGTTTCGAAACGGAATCTCGGTTAATGTTCTCAGTCAGTTCTAATGTCCTCTATGTGGTGGTTTCTAGTGTTACTGTTATTGTTCTAAAACTTAAAAGTGGAGGAAATTTAATAATTGTTTTAATTTGATTTTAATATAATTCAGGTGAGTTTCTTTAATTTATGGAAAATTCGAGGCCTTAGGATTCTAACTTCACAATATTTCTTAACAACTGAGGTTTTTTGGTGGGATTGTTGAACTCCCAATAAATATGAAGCTTTGAACAATCTCAAAAAAAAAAAAATTAGAGGATAAAGACTACAAAGAAAATTTTGTAAAAACATTTTAAAAGATCAATAATGAAATTTACATAATTTGTTATTTCTTAGGTTTTGTATGTCAAAGAATTAAGGGAAGAAAAGATTTAAAATTTTTTTTGTCAAATGTTTATGGGGGACGAGCTGGCGAATGAATACAATTGGAAGGGAAAAGCTGGAAAGAAATCATTTGAAAATTTTAACAATACAGTGGATTCTTTTTATCGTAATTCTAGTTTTATATAGAGTATCCGTTAATTGGTTATCTTGTTACAGTTATTCATAACAATTATTCCTTTTAAATAAATTTACAGATGCACAAAAGGTGATGAATATAGGGCTGTCTGGTGTGGTGGAAGCAATAATTGGAGCTTTAAAAGATGCCAATAGGGGAATAATAAAACATAATTACGTTGCACGACAAAAAATAAAAAGAATTTTTTAAGTGAAAGTATTCTTGTACAAAATTAATATGTACATAGGTACTGGATTTTTTTTAAGTTTTCGTGATACTCGAATTTTTGTATTAAGTTAGATTTTATTTTATAGGTCTTATTTTTTGTTATATGTTATATTTTTATTGAATAACTATCGTTTATTGAATACATTTTTATTTTATATAAATCAATTAAAGTATACAAATTTTATTTTTATGCTTTTTTCAATTTTATATTCATTTGAAAACGTCCCTAATATGGGTTTCATCCATATCTATTTAATATCGTTTTGAATACGTTCTGAATATGTTCCTGTGGATGCTCATTTATATCAATTTTATATCCTTTAGAATACGTTCTGAATATGTTCTTTCGGATACGCACCGATAATCACACGATTATTTTTGACCGACGTCCGAAGATTTCGCTCGGCAGGGCGGACATCAGTCTTATAAAAAGCATATGGAAAGAACATGTTTTTTGATATCAATACGTATAGTCAGAGAACATGTTCTCATATCCTGTGGAACATATCAAGAAGATGATTAGAACATGTTCTGTGTTATCTGGGCCAATTCTAATGTTTTTTTTTTTTTTGGAAAACGCAATATATTTTCGGTTATGAAATTCGAGCTAGTTTTTGAGTTCTACAAAAGCTCAATAGAGAATATACATATTACAGTTTTATTTATTATCCAATGATTTACGATATTTGTTTTTAACAATGGCCGCCACAAAGCCAAATTATGTTAATAAGGTGCACACAAAGTTTTCTTTATATTGCACGAATTGATGTCCTCGGCTGGCATGGTATGGTTCAAGCTGGCTAGTAAAAATATAATAACATCGCTACTTAATCATTAGTGTTTGATATATAGCGTTCTCAGGATTGAAAGAAATTTAAATATTTTGACGACTTTTTGAGTTTTGTTTTATGATAATTTCTTTAAAGTTGTTGAAAAGTCCATAGTCCACGCAGTTTTAGACTTTATATGAAGCATTGAGAGCACATGTAATTTTTCTTGAGGCATTGTCTATCTGTTAAAATTCGTCGCTTTTTTAAAAGCGCTAAATCGGCTTCGGAGATCTGTAAAAATAGATAGACTAGTACACTAGCAATACACCGCAGCAATTGAAATTTTGAAAAGTGTTCGTAGGATTACAGAACATGACTTTGAATGCACTAACTGTGTGAGTCCGTTTCCAAAAACGACCAGTTAAACATAAAACAAACTCTCCGTGACAATTCAGCTAAACAGGAGAATAATAACGTTAAGAGATGCGGAGATAACAGATACTGCCAAAATTCCTAGAGATATTTAAAAAAATACCAACGAGCAGAATTTAAGTTTTAGGTGCAACATGGTCAAATCTTCATAATCGAAAAAAAAACAACCCAGTGCAATCATACGCAATCATTAATATCTACCTAAACTCTCCAAACACATTCACTATCCAAAAGAGAGAATTTCCAAAACAGAGGAAGGACAGAATTAATGATTTTGTCACTTTCAACCAAATGGGCGTATCTAAAATAAAGATATTACAGATTAAGAATTCAAAACACCTTGTTTATACTGTTATACCTAATCGAATCAATGATACAAAAGAAAACGTTTTTCTGTAATGATTTTCAGAGGTAGAGGTCCCATAGACTTAGGGGTAGCACCGTGCCTAGCCCTTGGGGTACCTGGAGATCAAAAATAGCCTTGACTAAAAATTTATTTTTCGTACTTTAACTTTTACCAAGGCTCCAATAAATTCCTGATAGTCGTTGCGATCACATAATTCCCTTTCAATAGATATAGTGGCTAATACTACTAAGCGTTCCTGACTCATTGCCGATTGCAGATCATTTTTAATAACTTTCAGTTTTGAGAAACTCCGCGCTCCAGACGCCACTGAAACAATATCCGTAAGGCAATGACAACGTTCGGTACAATCGACAGAATATTACTTTTTACCATGAAACTCAAAGCATCAGATGGGGATTGATCAGCAGGCAAGATCGAAGCCAGATTCATAATTTCATCAGACAGATCAATGACAGCAATATCCATGTTCTCTCCATCCGTTAATATTCTTTGCAAATCTTTGCAGCTCTTCATTATTTCTTCTTTTGTTGAAGATGAAGACTTGCGAGCATGAATTTCATACAGAAATTTGAAGTTAATGATGTGCGCCTGTAGTTGTTTAAATCACTCTTACATTGATACTACTGCTGTATCAATGACGTCGGAAAAGATTTCTGTTCATAATTGTTCTTTCGGATATGTTATACGTTCATCTCGAGCTTCGTATTCGAAATTACGCGGAACGCGGACCGTGCTGTTATGGAGAAATATTGGGTCTACCTCCACCTCAGAAGTTAAGGCTTTTTCTTCGTTCAGTATTCTAGAAAACTTTCTTCAGATTCATAGGTACTGCTTGAGAAAATTTATGGTTTTGCCTAGAATGTTGCAGCATTTAACTACATTCAAATCAGAACTTTGTAACTTTGCACCGAGCGAGCCTCGTATCATAGATCTCTCCAAGCTGGTAACGCACGAGTTTCATCACATTAACCCTATTTTCCCAACGCGTATCACTGACAGCTTTGAGAGTCAGAGTCAGTGAAGGGTACTACTACTACATCATCTTATGAAATATTGAAGCGTAACTCAATTGTCCTTTTAGAACCATGTGGTGTCAATATTAGGAACCGGATCACTTGACTGACTCTAGAGATCCAGATCTTTGAGCCGACTCAGATCTGAGTTACTCATCTATAATTGAGAGCGGCTTTATTACCAGAGCGGACTGTATATAGTGTTGCTTAAACATCGATACTCTGACCTCGCAATAGTATTGATAGTTTCGGCATAAAACTAGCGATACTATCAAATATGTCGATAGTGTTTTTATTTAAATTCATAAGTACATACGTATAATCGTATAATAAGTCTGATACAGCACGATTGTCGTATAGACGTCATATATACGTTAGATTGAGTTTTGTTGGATTGTGTCGAATAGATTTTTCGACGAATTGTCATTCGGTGAACTATTTTCGACGAGTCATTTTTTAAATCAAATTTGAATATTCAAAAATTGTTTATTTTATTAAGAAAAAATTGCGCGAGCTCTCCGTCCGCCTTCACGGTACGGCGTCTGGGGCAGATGCCTCTTTACACCATTCCTCCATAGTAACAATTTTTACAATTTTTGGTGATTGAAGGTAAAAACTAGTTTTATTACGGGTATATAATGGTTACTTGGTTATATAAGAATTTGACTGGATATATAAGAGTTTTATAATATTACCAATTGGTGACGTAGTTATATATATATATATATTATAGTTATATAAATATAAAGGTTTTATAAGTTGGTGATGTAAATGTTTCAATCACCGGTCTATATAACTTAGTAAACATTACTAAAAAGTATATAATAAAGTTTTATAACTGCTTTCATCACCATGCAATATAACTAATTGGTAGTAAGTGTTTATTGAGGTATCCATCAGTGCTTACCCTTACATAACTCGACAGCATCTAGTAATTTGGAACTTTCAGTAATACATATACGTTGATCGTTATAAAAACGAATTACTTTTAGTGTCGAATGGAGCCATTATAAAACTGTTTTAATTTTGTTATGGCGCTTTAGTTACCCTCGTGGTGACTGTTAAAAAAATTACATTTCACATATTATGACTAAAGATTATATAAGCACCACCATTTTCGAGGCATTGTAGTTACTTTAGTTTATGTAATATTTCTATAGGTTTTATAAGGGTCATTCAGGTTATATAATAGAATCAGAGTTTATATAAAAGTACTTGAAGTTTTTTAATGGCAATTTGTTCATTTAAGTACAAGCCGCCATTTTTTCATCTGTCCATTCCATATAAAAAAGAAAATGTCGGTTAAGCCAATTTTTTAAATTGCAGATATATGGCTTCTGTTTTATTTTTATATGGAGAAAATACATCTTTTTCGGTATAAAACATTTCTAAATTATGTAATGTTACTTTTACGAACTAATGTCACCTAAGTGAACATCTGAAATTTTGTCATATTTAATTAAAATTATTAAATATTTCTTATTTTTGGAGCGGTCGGTATTTCTTAGAAGTATCTACGATGATATTCATAGTAAAATTTTTACTGCAGCTGAATTTCACCATGTTCATGTTGAAAAATTGTAATTCTAACATGTGAAAATATTAAACCCTTGCATTGAAAATGCAATTAAAAAAAATATCGAAATTCTATATCTAGATAGGTTGCGTAAATAATTGCATTATATTGTTTTATAAAGGTAACGAAAAGTAATTTTCCTAACATTTCATTCACTAAAAGTAATCAGTCTGAGAAAATTGCAAGCGTTATGGAAACGTTACCATCACCATTATAAACAAAGTTTATAAAGGCAACCGAGGTACTACTACAACCACTGCTATGAACACAATAAATTAACCGAGAGTATCCTGGGTTATATAAGGGTTATATAAGAAGTTATATTAAGGTAGCCAGAATATTTTTGTTACGCATTTTATAAAACTTTTAGTTATATAACATTACCTAAATTAAGCCATGGTAACCATTGTATAATCCTCCATTTAAGCTCAGTAAGGGGTTTCTAGTGGTTACAAAACGGTTTCGAGTACTAGTCTATATAACTAGAGTTATATAATGTGGTAATGGAAACCTTAAGGTTACTGCTATATAAAAAAATTGTTTCTTGGGCTAGGCACGGCACCTGAAGCAGATGCGACTTTGCGCCCCCCCCCCTTCGCACGGCGCTGTAGGGGCTCCTATGGGGGCTTGCGGTTCCTGCCATATGGTCCTCCTACCCCCACCATTTTTAGCTCCTCTCCAAATCCCTCCTTCTCCCTTAAATGGTCATAGGTCTATTCAAGGATATCGTATCATCAAACTTGAGAACGTGTTCCTAAGAGAACTCTTTATCATTTTTAATGATACACAATATGTTACGATTTATGGTTAAATGCTTTAATTCTCGTGCCCTAAAATTGAATTCTTAAAAAAAAAATTGCGAAAAAATTTATTGTGTTATCCTTGATTCCTTAAAACTTTCACACCATGGACATAATTCTGTTTTTTCTCAAATATGAGCCGTTAAAAGTCCTTTAAACGTAAAGAAAAAACGCCAAAATCTTCTTTCATTCAAAAGGTTGATGAATATCGTAACACTAGCAAATACATAAATGGTGAACACTTATTGGTACTTAATTATCATTTTATAAGTGCGTCTCTTATAAAATTTATCGTGCACATATCCTGAATAATGATAGTTCGAAAAAGTATAGAACAAATATCGATTTATGGAAACCTCCTCTCTGGTGTGGTGGTCCTTATTAATTCAACAAACATTCGTTGAAATTGTTGAAACGCAAACAAGATACCAAAAATTGAACTCTTTTGAGAAAAAAGTCCTCCTAATCCGTTACTGCTAAATATTGACGCTACATTGATCATTGTGAGACGATTTGATGGTGCCAATTAGGTACAAAATTATCACATTTGTGGAGTTCAAAAATTTATTTCATATTCTCATATTTATTTTCATATTTATTTTCATATTTATTCATTTCATTTACAGAGCGTAAGTGAGGACAATGATCATTGATTTGCGCATACTGCTAGTTAAAATTACAAAACAATCGATGATTATTTACATGGGGAATATTAAGTTGTAAAATAAAAACAAACAAACAAATAGACAAAAACAGAAAAGAAACTAAAATAAAGTAAAACAATAAAAGAGAAAAAAAAACATACAGAAAAAAAGCTAAGCTAACAAAGAAGTAAAAAAACATAAAAAGATAATGCAAATTAATAATAATTATAAATATAGAATATATAAAGTAAATTATAATAATTTAAATAATATTTACATATTAGAAAAATGTTGAAATGATATTCTCTTGAAGCCATCAGGGAACTTCGCTGATGCACCAATGAAAGTCTAGCACATTTATTTCTTTGCTATATTATAATTTTTTATTAATTTTTCACTACGAAATTCATTTTTTTAAAGTATCATCCGTGAATAGAACGTTCCGCTGCAGGATGTTAATATGGGTGGTTTCTTGTTTCTTCTATGAACATGATAATTGCAGAACTGGTCGAAAATTTGTTGTCGGTGTCTGTTTTGATCATTTCCATATCTCTCTTCATTATCACCTGTTTCAGCTTTTTACTGCACGTTTTCGGTATTGTGCTTGCTTACAATAAATGGCCGAAAATCTTTCTTAAAGCGGCAATGGGTCTTTATTACTAATCAATAAATATTTTGATCTTTAAAAAATAAGAACCAATCGGAACTGTTAAAAAAAGGCAAATGCAATCCAACAATGTAAAAACTTACGGGCATTTTTTAATTGCAAGGGTTCAAAATTGTTCGAGCGGTAATAAGAGAGCACCGCACCGTCTTCCAACTTTATTCTTTCGTTATTATAAAAATAAACCAAAAACAAGCTTTTCTCCAAAGTTTTAAAATTATCTCTGCGCACTCTCACCATACTTGATGTTGTAAGGAAACAAACTTTTTCGTGTACGAAATTCAAGCTTTTCACCAAAATTAGTTCAGGCACATAATAAATCAGAACGCTGCATTGCCGACTATACAATAATTATTTAAAATTGTTTATGTCTGCATTATCAAAAAAACATTTTAGTTTCTGCTCAACATTGGCCGTATTGAGGCGAATAAAAGTTTTAATGGTATCATTTTAAGATTTTTTGAAAAATTCCGTGTTATTTTTGAAGAAGTGTGTCGTAAAAAGATAACTTCAAAAGCCACTGATTGCTTGCATTTTGAGTAAGATTTGCCAGATGGACCTCCGATGGGTAAAACGCATATGTTTAATTCAGGCTATTGATGGGAATTTTTTATGAGCTTTTCCTGGTGTCTTCGTTTACTTTTTAAATTGTTACCACCGAGTATGGGTCACTACACGCCAGGTACTGTGCTCTAAGAGAAAATTTCGAGTTTGCGTTTTTTACCGCTGCTAGGTATTTCAAATCGCAAAGATACTGTCTTAAATAGACTTAAATAATTTATAATAATAATATATATATGGATTATTAATGGTATTCCAGTTACAACTATACTGGAATAATTAACAGTATGGTTGGAGATATTGCAGAGGGAATAGAAAAGTGAAGTAGTTTTGTTGTTTGATAGAGAGATGGGCGTTGGGGCTTTGCGTTGGCAGCCCTTGAAATTCATTCAGGCTTTCGATCTGCATTTTTGTCTCTGGATCACAGACAAGAGACAGTAACGGTGGGATTAAAAGATCTTTTCTTGATACCTATTATTTTCCACATTAGATATAGTATACATCTATGATTAAGATTTTATTATCACGTTTTTTGCGAAAAGTAGCGATATCATTGCGATGATGACGGAAATCGAGCATGTAATGCATGAAACTTCAAGTGACAAGACAAGATGGATTTTAATTTTGGTATAATTCGCAGTTTTTATCAATTAGGTATTATTAGGAAAAAACAAGCAATTTGAATTTTTATTTTTCGAGCAGTTAATCTGATAATACAAAAATTTTCTCAAAAATTACATGTTACCAAAAATAAGGTAATGAATTAGACTGTATCCAGCCGAACATGAAGATGGTCGACTGTTACCCCTCTATTGTTTACGCGTTACCTTTATACCTACTTCGAGCGTTCGATACCTTTGTGTATACTAAAAGTTTTACCTGTTTCTTCACGTACATTTATTTTGGAGTTCAATTATATCGAAATTCAAAACAAACAGTCAGTGTAGGTTCGTTACTTTGTGCGTAAACATCTTCGAAGAGCGTAAAAATGGATTGGAAAGGAAACTTTAAACCAGACTTGTAAAATTCCAAGTACAAGTACCAGTACAGCACGAGTATCTGGACTTGAAATATTTTAAGTACAACTGCCGGTACTGGTACTTTAAAATTTTCCAGGTACAAGTCCAGGTACAGGTACTGTTACTAGTACTTAAGTACCAATATACTTAAGTACTTTACAGGTCTGTACCTTTAAAACTGTAAGTACAAGTACCAGTACAGTACCAGTACCTGGACTTGAAATCTTTTAATTACAAGTACAAATCTCGGTACTTCAATTCAATTTTATTTAAATAAATTGTACACAAGAATCAGTCAATATAAATTCTTTTGTAGTACATAAAATGCGGATTATTCTATTATTTAAGCAGAGAATCATAATTTATAATTGTAAGAGAAAGAAAGTATCAGAAAATCAGAAAATGCAGATTATATATTAAGTTTACAAATTTACAGCCTATGAGATAAGATATAATATAACCTGATCAACCTATTGAAAGACCCGAGCCCATAACCAACCCAAATGAATTAGATTAAATCAACCAATTAAGATATATGTTAATCATTAAGTGACATTAGTAGTGCCTTAAATCTGACCGCCGAACCAGTGCGCTGGATATTTATTGGTAAGTGATTCCATGCGCGAATAGCACGGACGAAGTAAGAGTCTTCTTGAACTGAATATTGAAATCTAGGAATTTTTAAATTATTATGACGCAGAGAATTTGAAAATCTAAGTCGAGTGAAAAGGTACGCCGGTTTAAAAGAGTAAATAATTTTGTGAAGAGATATGAGTAATCGACGATGAAGGAACTCTTTTCAAGTACAAGTCCCGGTACTGGTACTTTAAAATTTTTCAAGTACAAGTCCAGATACTGGTACTGATAATAGTACTTAAGTACTTTACGATCGGCTGGGGTAATAAAAATTTTTCTATCCGACTTATTGGGCTTAAATTTGGATATGTTATTCTACTCATCAATAGCTCTCGCAGGAACTAGCACCTTTTTTTTTCGTCCTTAACTTTTCATTTTACAGCCGGATTTCCGCTAAAATAAATCACTATTTTTTTCGAAGCCCACCATTTTTTAACAAAATTATTTAATCCTAGTCCCAACCAGAATGGCAAGCTTACAGAATAATAATCTATTTGAGTTTTTTATTTGAGATATCCTCAAACGGCGGAATCACCACTTCCAGCCACCTACCTTTTTTTTGACACGCTCACTAAAGTGCTACAAAACTATACAAAACATTAAAAAAAATTTTTTTGTACACTCTTAGATATTATTGATAACATATTAAAAAATCAAACCAAGTGCATTTTATTTTCCCATTAAAAAAAAAATCCCGAATAAAGCATTAAAAACGTGCAAGTTGCCAGACTACGACTTAAATGAGCAGATATTAATTTTTTGTTTTCATTTTATGCAACAGCAAAATTAAATTGTTTTCTGAAAACAAATACTAATAAAATATTACCGATAACAACTGGTCTATTCCGATTGGGAAACCGGTTACAAACTTTAACTTTTCAATAATGTGCTTGATTTTATCAAAGAAAATATATCTTATGAAACATATTTAGAATTTAACAAGTCCTTAAAGTCTTTAGCTGATATCTGATTGTCGCTAGCCGCTAAACAACTTTCTCCGGCGCTAGTGGTGTGCAGCTTTTTATGATGTTTTTTGTATTGTCTTACTTATAGAACTTTCTATGACTTATCCCAAGTTATCTTTGCATATTTAAACGGGGCGTAAAGAACTATATGTGCAGAATTAGTATGGACTATATGTACAATACAATAAAATACATTTATTAGGCATTGTAAGAAGATTACAAAACCTTATAACGTACAATAAGGTGGGTAAAAAACAAACATAAGTAAAATTAAAATAATTATAAAAATAAGATAAAAAAAAACTGAAAGATCAAAACGGAGATGTCTACTTAAATATAGAGAACGCAAACAAAAGAACAGAATCAAAAAAGTAAAAAACTAAAAATAAAAATACAACAAATTAAAAATTAATTAAGACAATGTAACAAGAACTTGAAGGTCTAATAATCAACACCAATCTCAATTCAATACTAATTAAGGTAACTTTTGATTAGATTAGCAAAGGTCAGGCTGGGACCTGTGCCCAGAATTAAATTTGGAAGAGAGTTCCATTTTCGGGTAACTTGAACAAAGTAAGATCGCTCACCGTACCTAGATTCATATCTCGTGACAAGAAGTTAAAATTATCTATCCAGGTGATTTAGTATAAATTTACCTATGAAAGTCTACCACGAGTCAAATAGGTTCCGAGTAGGAATATAGCACGAGCAGAGGAAGAGAAACTCTATAAATATAAGGAATGACGTCTGAAGGCTACACTAAATAAGCTTTCTTTGTGATATCTAGTCCAGTCTGTTAAAAATAAGTCTCCTTTAATTAAATGAGGACAATAAAAGCCATTGCAAAATTTCTACGAAAATCCACAGTCAGATAACTGAAGGAAAAAGATAGTTGATAAATTTTCCTCATCAAAATGCTGATGTAGTCGCAACAACAAAATTTAGGATTGAGTTGAATTCCTAAATTCTTAACTGACTCAACATATTCAAGTGCGGAATATTCAACCAAACTGATGGCAATTCAGATATTGGGAAAATGTTTTTATATATCGACAGGCAGTAAGACTTGTTTGGATTAATTGCAAGCTCATTATGCATTAATTCGAGCAATACAGTAATCCAGTCCTCCTATGGGTCTGCTAAGGTACAAATGAACGTCATCGGCATACAAGTGTACTGAAGTGCTTTTCATAATAGAAGGCAGGTCAGTTATATAGAGAAAGAAAAGAATAGGGGCTAAAACTGAACCTTGAGGAACATCAGCAAAATGGGACAATGGGGCAGAGATAGAATCCTACACTTTTAAAACTTGTACGCGATTCGAAAGGAAAGAGGAAATAACCCAACTGACGATGAGGAGAATCCATATTTAGTACCGAGTTGGCAGATCAACTTAATGTAACTCACCGACGATCATTATAAACAGCTTTATAGATATCAAATATGAGTCATCCGGGTGAAATCCTGAATGCCAAACTAACAATTTATTCTCTACGCCCGCATACTACATGATTTCTCTGTACATAATTTTTTCGTGAATTTTAGTAAGGAAATTAAGCAGGCTACTGGAGCGGAAATTACTACGTAAGACGGGACGAGATTTTGTTCGAATAGGAAAAACTATTGCTGCTTCCATTGTGAGGAAAATTGCGAAGTGATAAGACACAAATTATAAATATGCGTTAAGGAAAATGTTAAGGAGGTCGCTAGTAACCTGGAATACCGTTTATTTCTTCCATTATTTTTGCCACACTATTTTCCTAAACCATTTGTAAAATACTATAAAAAAAAAGCTTTGTTCGACTATCAGAGTCAATTTTGTTAAAATGAATTTATAAGTAATTTATCACAAAATTTCAAGCCAATACAAGGTATGCAATGCATTGCATAATAAGTAAAATGATGTGGTTAAGGAGAGCCGCTGCTAAGCTTGTCCTTAAATTTATAGAAGTCAGACAAAAATATTATGGCAATAAGTCTACAGTTTTTTTTTTTTAATTTTTGGCAATATGCAGGTAAATCAGAAATATCACCGCGAATCACTATATACCAGATAGTAAACGCGTCAACGTAGAGAGCTGAAATTTTGAATATGACGTTTTAATAAACATAGAACATAATTTCAAAAATGGACTAAATCGGGCAACCTCTTCTTGACATTGTCATATAAAAATTTAGGGTTTTCACATATATTGTGAAAACGATCTGTCCTACACTTTTTTTTAGAACTGACAAATTATTCAGAATATGAAATCCTATGAAATTGGTTATAATCGTTTTACTGTTCGACGAACCATTCTAGAAATATGTATATGCGAAAAACCACTTCAAAAATTAAACTTGCATAGAATTTTATACGGGCGTTCATCTGGGGTATCATAAGAATTGATCTTAGACCAGTTCTAGCTTTTTTACCCGTACAACTTAAGTTTGAAGACCCTAGATCTCATTAAATAACAAATTCTCCGAGTATTGCAGGACATGGTCGTACCCACGAAGATTGTAGATATACCGGATAGTTGCGTTATGTCAAGCCTGGAGATTTCACATCCGTAAATAAATACGGGTAAAATATGGGCTTCAACCAACTTAACTCGTGTATAGGTAGGTGTAAAATCAGATATTTACCAAAATGAGCGAAGCCTTCTCGTATACCCTAATTATAACTAGAATAATATTATCACTCAATTCCTTCAAAGTCGTGTTGAGTATTTTACCTAGGTTTAGAGTAGTCGAGTTTACAAATGGTAAGATAAATCTGTTCAGATATTCCGATGAAAGACCCCAAAGGTACCTACTTGTTATTATATAATGCACTTAGTTTTATCAGAATGTAATGAAATATGTTAGTGGCAGACTGCAAGTGCATTGATTTTAAGTTATCATTGATGTATGATATAGCATCCTGACAGAGCTCGATTGGTCTAGATAAATAAAGCTCTGCATCATATCTATATAAATATAACTGATTTTGTCTGTGTGATACAATCAAATATATCATTTATGAAGATGGAAAATAAGAGGGATGCCAATGTAGAGCCCTTAGGGACACCAGCATATATTTGATGGGGCATTGATTTTATTTCTTTGAGGTTAGATGTCTGAAATCTTTCACTAAGATATCTTACAATAAGCTGATATGAAAAGTTGAATTTAGAGAAAACCTTTTTACTGAGAATTTTTAAATTCGATTATACCTATATATGGTGGAAATTATAACTGACATTTTGAATGATTGAAAAAAGGTTAACACTCGTGGTTGAGCACATAAATCTGTTTCTTATAAATTTTGCAAACTATTTACACAAAAACTTGCACATGCTTTGTGCATTAGATTTTTCATGTGAAATTGAATTTGTTTTAGAATACTAACTTAGAATTAAGTATGCATGTAATAAAATTTGTGCTGTGACTTAAGATAATTTTAAATTTTAGTATTTCAGATGCAATTCATTTAGTAAATTAAAGTGAAGTGTATTGTATTTACAAGAATAATTTAAACCACTTCCAGGACATTTAATGACGTAACCCAGAATTGATTCGATGAATGTAATGATTTTAATTTGCTCAGTCTGTCAGATCATATAGATGACGACTACCAAGAAGATAAATAAATAAATAAAAAGCAAAAAAATGCTAGGATTAAGAATTGTGGCAGCCCGATTTTAAGAAATATTTGATTAACAATAACAACTTTAGGTCCGGCATCAACAGACATGAGAGATATGTCGACATATTTTATTAATAATATTTATTTCAATTAAGTGGGGGAAAGCGTTGACGATCGAATATAGCTTGAGCGACTTACTTGGGTGAAAAAGTACACTTTTCTACTTCTCGTGATTGTGTGGAATAACACCGTACTTATTGCCATGGAAAAAAGGGCTGCAAAAATATATGTGAAATATAGTAGTTGAGGTGTATGTGACCCAAATGCATGAAAATGGATTATGCGGCGGCAAAAACGTACCGAGAAAGTTCTATGAATCAAAAAAGAGTACACCAGTCGATAGTACTCGCCTTAACCTTTAATTTAATATGCAACATTGCCGTATTGGAACTATCCATCCTCCACGGGGGTTCCTACCCCCACCTTAAAAGTATACAGAGAAAAATTTTCTCCTACGAATTGTAGCTGGTAAGGTAAGGTGAGGCGAACAGTGTAACTCGTTTTCTGATCGGACATAAATCTACAGAGTTAGAGCCGATCTAAAGTACGTAAAATCTAGTATCTCAATTCGAATAAAAAAGAGGGAAATACCAAAAATATGAGTAGGGGGGTGGCTATTTAAACCTCCGAGTATAGGAGTGTGGCTATGCGAACTTCTTCTCAAGACCTAAGGAACTCGATTCTGTACTAGATTTTCCAAAACGTAATAAATCAAATTCTGATGTTCCACAGGGAATTATCTTGGATCCACTCATTTTTACTATACATATGTGTAAATGATATCTT
The DNA here is from genome assembly GCA_963924295.1 of Dioctria rufipes. Lineage (NCBI taxonomy): Eukaryota > Metazoa > Arthropoda > Insecta > Diptera > Asilidae > Dioctria > Dioctria rufipes. The sequence goes on along the minus strand of OZ002742.1, from coordinate 12,759,044 downwards.
TCATCACAATAAATATGGTAATTTACATTTCTATGCAGATAATGCGCAGTTACACATGTGGGAGTTTGTGGAAGAGATCTAAAAAAAAAAAAAATAAATTCCATGAGCTTCATGCAGCTGCAAAAATTACAGAAATTGATAACAATAGCTCACCGCTATGTTACAAATGCTAAGCTGGATCTGAAGCCTTCCAATAATAGCTCATCAGTTGTAGTTGAATCGTTATTAATCATCAGTAGTTAAGTCGTACAACTAGAATTAGATTACTATTACCGGTTTCTAATTCATTGATCTAATTACCCTTCGAATAAGCCGTTTTTATTATGAATTGAAGTAATGTTTTATAAAGCCGTGCAGTAGCTGAAGATAAAGATTGTGCGTGAATTAAAGGCCGGATTCATATTTTATTTTAATCATATTTACCTTGAATTATCTCAATATAAAGACCTTTGTGAGTAGTGAAGAACAAAGGAACTTTACATTTATTAACAATTAACTGAAGTACCGTGAATAAATAGTATTATTTATTAATTTCCCCCGAACCCTCATATATTTGTCGTCCTACTATTTTTTTTTATATTATTAAACCAAGCTCAGCGGATGCCCTCTAATGCAAAGCACAGAATGGCAGTGAGGAGGTAGGGAAAGGATAAGGGCACATGAGGAGAGTGGCGGAGGTGCCGATGTATGACGCCCTTAAACTTTCCCAAATTGTATGCCAGAGGAAAAATACAGGATATTAGAATCCTCCATATTCCAGTGCGAGATAAAAAAGCATCACGCAATTTTATTGTGCGGCCGAAAGTAATTTGAATCAATTAGGTGTGGATGAATGCTTCGAAAACCTTGGGAATAATAGAGGTAAAGGCAGTAGGTATATAGTTTGAGGGAACTCTTACCTCTCCCGTTTTGGGTATTGACTGAACATGCCAATGGAAAGATTCCTATCGAATAGTATAGGTGAATAAGTTTGCGTAGAGGTTTAGCTAAACAGAAGCCGCAGAACTTGAATACTACGTGGGACATACTATCAGGTCCAGCAGTCTTGTAACGATCTTTGGCTGTAATTTTATGTTGATGGAGAAGGAGGAGCTTGTGAAGAAGATGATAAAAAAGAATTCGTAACAAACTTAGCTCCAAAAAAATTGGTTTTATCCAATGATTCCGTGTACACAACCCTCGTAAATATTTCCTAAACTATGAAATAAAAATCCATATATGTGCGTGCGAGTCCGTTCTCGAAAATGTTTTATATTGATACTTATGGAAAAGTGACAACATAGATTTTATATAAGCTATACTAGCTATGCTGGACTTACTTTATACCTTAATTAGCAAAATAATCAATTAGATTTGATTAAAACGTAACCTTACAATTTTACATTCAATAATTATCAACTAAGTAATAACATAGATGGCACAAGAACTAGATGTCGCAGGGCATGCATTTTGGAATGGACCATAACATATTTTAGAGTGTGCTTTCGGCACGGCACGGGTAAATATGTTTGAGAACTTTCTTCTGAGGTCTCTCAGTTGTGTATGAATGGTCATCTACAGATCTCTGCGTGCTATTATTTCCTTTCAGCTGACCTAAACTGTATAGCTAATTTGTGGAGCCTTATGAATGCACTACTGTTTCACCATACTCTTATCTATCATTTCAATGTTATTATTTTGTAAACCCTGGGCGAGCATTAATATTTTCTACGATCAATTTATTTTCTCGAAATTTTGCTAGTAAGCCACTCAACCACAGTACCCTATTCTTTCGTTTCTAGACCCGTTCCACAATTAATTCGTCCATCCTTGATCCCAATAAGACTTTCCGGTTTAAATTATTAAAATTGCAAAGGAGATAAAATTGGATTCCAAGATATTAAGGTAATTAAAATAAATCGGATGACTCTCCGATAAAAATTTTAAGCCGACCTAAGCAATCCAAATAAATTAGACCGCTCGATAAAACGAGATTAGAAGTAATCTAAATATCATCAATTCAAACTATGTCTTTCGGGACTGGCTGCAAGAATCACGGAGACCGAAAAGCAGACCGTTCACCAGAAGATTCTGGTGACGCTTGGTCCTTATTCTGAAAATACATAAAATTTCGTTAATAATTAGCAAAATAAATCAAAAAGTTCATAAACTTACCTAAATCCTACTTCCTTCCGATTATTTACATTTTTCTAATGATAGCAAGTGACATTACGTTACATCATATAGTCTAACCTTTGCTGTAGTCAGAGTTTAATGGAATGAAACTTTGAGATCGGGCGGTACCAAGGCCACCCATCATGTAACAGAGACGTAGCGGTTCCCGGCTGCTATAAAAATGAAACGCGACGACCCGCAGCAGAATCACTTCAAGGACTTCAACTCACACCAAACTTCTGTTGTACAAACAACACATAAGACATGTTATTACCTACTGCTTCCCGATCCGGCATACTATTTCTCCCACCTATATGGAAAGACTCACCAAGCTTGAAAGAACGATTCTTAGAGCTTGCACCGGATTCCATAAACGAGCCAATGGAAAATTCTTGTCCAACAGAGTATTCTACGAGGCAGCCAACATCACTCCAATTCAGGAGTACCTATTTGAACTTGCGAACAAGTAAGTTTGAAAAATATCAAACCACCCAAACCCACTTACAAACACTCTGCGGACGATCTTATTCCGGCAAACGTTAATTACCTCTCAACCCTGCTCTTAACAAGGCTCGGGGCTAAAAACATCTACCATCTAGATGATGGTAGAATAAGTTTCTACGACCATAAAAGTGATTACTATGGCGGGTATTCACATTTCATCCACGCTTACTCAGAGAGTGTCTCTGAAGGAAACCAGTGCCTTAGGAACCATCGATTCCTAAACACTCCCAAAAAATCTACATCATATCCTTTCATATCTCCTTCCCCCGCCCTCCAACTAACAACTAACTCCAAAAGGAGAACGACATGAAGTACGGCTGATACGGCGCATCAGCTGTAAATCAAAAGACGTCAGTGAAACGGAAAGTTGGAAAGTCACAAAGGACACTTGTCAACAAGAGGACAAGAGACAACATTTAATCGAACTGAGGGCTAAAGATGAGCCCCAACGAACAAATGAGGACAAGAAAGAGAACATCGACGGAAACTACGACAACGGTAAAAGAAAAAAAGGCGTAAAACACACTTAACTTGACGTGACTTGCAAAACTACCCATTCTAATTTCAGAATTTAATTTAAAAAACAGAAGAATTTACTCTGAGCTTCCATAACTATCCAAACTTAAATTTTGCTTCCATCTAAGCAGGAATTAACTCCTGCTGCAGAAATTTACTTCTGCTTCACCTTTATCCTTCACCTAAGTACAAATTTACTACTGCTGCACAAATTTACTACTGCTACATTTTCGTCCACATCTGAGCAGAAATCGAATTCTGTAACTGCACCCGCCATGCTAAAATGGGCAGCACAGACAAAAACTTCTTGTTGCACCTACACGGCACAGTATACTTCAACTTTGTTAGAATTTTAGCTCTGCTCTCACACTGCAGCTTTACACACTGCGGTACACTCATTGCAGCTACATTCTTCAGCGCTTCCATTTATAATCATACACATAGTAGTGTACTCCCAACAAAATTCCATTTTGTAATTCAAGAATTTAATAGGGAATTCTTCTTCGTTACAGAAATGTAGGGAGCAAATCACAGTGGCGGCGCATTTTATTGAACTTCTGTTGAATTATTAAACTTATTGAATTTTACTTGAATTTTAATTTTATGAAGTAATTTAGGATACTTTAGACTAATTTAAGAATTGATTGAATTTTTGTGATATAGTTTTAAGCATTATATACTGAAATTAGAATTTTATATTTGAATATACAAAAGTTGAGTTACCCTTTTAAACCGGCACTCACCTTCGCTTGAGCACAGATCTCACAAAGAGCGTTGTACGGATCCTGGACCTGCAGCTAAGTATTTTTTTTTGTAATTTCAGCAAATATTGTTTTCTTTTCTTTTTAATTTCTTGGCTGGTCGGCGCATGGCAATGCATAATTAGATTTTTCAAACCCGTGATATTCAAATTGATTAAAATGCTCACCGCGGTACTATAAATGACATTAATGTAGTCGCATTTTTGTAGTAATAAGTCCCCTAACTTACCACTGACATTATAACGTTTTGAACTGAAAATAGGTTTTATTCCTCTATACAAAAATTACATGGCGCCCATTACTTATATTTCATTTAGCGAACCACCCTTCTTGCTGAGCTATAGTACAGGGATCGACAGGATTCCTATGGTGTTTTTGTTTTTGCTTCGGTGTTAACCCTCGAGCCCATTTTGTGTTCGATTTGCTAGAGCCATTGTACTCGTGACTCCCGAAGCTGTCACTTTCTGTATTTGTTTGCTACTTGGATTAACCTCGGGTTAACCCTAGCTGCTCCTGCTCTTGACTGGGAGCACGGAGCACCGCAGTTCTTGTTTTGAAACGTCAAAGAAAAAAGAAGAGGTTAGGAAAAAGTATGTGATTGGTAATTTTGACATTTGTTGCTTCCTTCCCACAAAAACACGAACCTGGAGCTTCGGAGCTAACAGCTTTTTGAAACAGTTTTGACATGTCCCCGAATGACCCAGATGTCACGTTCCGGCAGCTAAAACAAAAACCCTGCTATTTGCACTGAAAGTGGAGCGTAACAGGATACCGAAGAGTTTGACTGCTTTAATAAGATACCAGAAACTCTTTCGACTAGTAAAGATTTTCTATTTAATGCTTTGGTCGAATTAGAGCTTAGCTCACTGAATAATAGATGTACAGGTGCTACGTGCCTTTGTATAGAGCTGTCTCAATTTAGCTGAATTGCATAGCTGATATGAATGAAATGCAGCTTCCTTGTCTTTTATAGCTATATAACAGTCATTGTTAAATCATGATAGATTATTAGGTTTAATAACTTTCTATCTGTGCAGAATAAAGCTGCACACCCCAACCCATAATAATAGTGGATCCAGTCAGATCAGTGCAACTCTATAATGAATTTGTTGTATAAATTCCAATCGGCTTGATCAAAGTGCCACACTAGTCACTTTTACGAAGGCAGGTAACTGGTGGGTTTCACAGTGATGATATGGAGAATTGGGCCGAAATGAGACAATTATCCGAGCTGTCAAGAGGAGATGACACTAACGGTGAGATCTATTTTTTTTTTGTCATTTGTTTGTTTATTTTTTATCTTTATTTTTATTGCTAATATGATTTAGATTAAGCATGTCATACCTTTTCTTCTTTGTCAAAATTCTCAAAAATATCTGGTATACCTACCAAAATTAATTTAAATTCAAGAAATGCTCATAAACTTGAGCAAATCCTTGCAATCCGGGTAAAGTATTCAAATTAACAAAACACCTACAGAATTCTTAGCATATTTAAATCATCTGAAATTTCTACCCATAAGACATAGTTTTACACCGCCAATTGGAGTAAACAAGAAAACAATTTTCAAAAATAAAATTAGTAAACGACCGAAAGTTTAACGATGCTCTGGTACAGGTATACAGCTTTCTTCTTCTTCTTCTAAAGAACAACAACAAGTGAATTTCTCAAGAAACAGGTTCCACACTGACTTATTGGTATGATGAATAGCCCCCAGTATGCTGTTGATAAATTTGAAGAGCTTGCCCGTCGAGTCCTTACAGGGCGCACCTGCATAATGCAACTTCTGCAGTAGAGCTGCACACACAGATTTACAACAAATCTCGGTTTAGAAGTTTCGCCTTAAACTATATACGGAATCTAAGCAAACACAAACAGAGTTCCAGAGATAACTCAAATCGATTCTTACGAGCAACTTTTGGGTGTGCATAAGAAAGAGGTTCTTCCGTATGAAAGGAATCCGCTGTAACACCCCATGTTTGGAAACATATTTGCAAACTCATGTTACAAAGTGATATGAATGTGTAGACATTTCCCTTATTCTTAACTGTAATTCCAAAATTTTCATCCGAACATACATTTTACGGCTCAGCGTTCATCTTTCACCCGTCACCATTTACACGATGATGAGCTTGAGAGTTTGGGGGTACCTACTACAAACAATCTAAATCACCCCCACAGTTTACTTATTTTAGCCCCAATTTTCCTAAATTCTTACATTTTTGTTCTTGGATCGTGTACCGACTCTATATACTATCGTCGCCGTCGTCGTCTTCGTCGTCATCGGGTACAATAAATCATGCGTCTCGACGTCGACGCTATATATGAGTAAAGATTTCGTCGGATAACATTTGCTCGAAGAAGCTGCGAAATTTCGATGGTGGTTTTTGCCATTCTTTTACTGCACCCACACCACAATACGAGAATCTTCTTAACCCGCTTTCTGTTATCTCCGAGATTATGTCTGCCATTTGACTGAGATTAGGAATCCGACAGATATCTCCGGAAATCACTTCGAGACAAGAGGAGGGATGTTTGGAATAGTTGGGCATTATGCTTTCAAGTTAGCGCCAGTTTATTGTTTTCAACGTCGTATCCATGTGTCGACATTGTAGGTCGGTGATGCCAACGGAGCCCGAATTCCTATTGTCAGCATGAGGAAGGATGAAGACTGAGATAGGAGTCTCACAGCCACATTGAACTGTATTAAATGTGGACTGGCATTCTTATATCAAGTCGCTCATTTTTAATAACGCAAATACCTCAACGACATGCAACACAACATTTTAAGCTCATGAATTTTAATAAGAGATCCGGGTACAAGGCCCACAGGTCCCCGGAGTCCGGAACCCGGGACCCGAGCATGCATGTTAAGTAATATTATGAATTTTTCGCATCACTACGTGACTAGAGGCTGTAGAGCAGTGGCTGTGTTCTATGAACACCACTATCCCCTATGATTATTAATCCGACCATTACGGGAATCGGGCAAAGTTTGCGGGCGTATATTGCTTTGCTGTGGTGAGTGAGTGAGTGAGTAAGGCAGTAGACGACCCGACGCGACGAGACGGCTCAAAGATGATGAGGTACAGCACGGCAGGGAATCCTTAAGTTTCGGCTATATTCTCCTTACGAAACTGCACCAACTTTGTAAGAGTGACGTATAAATCTGTCAATTAAGCAAAGAAACTAGATAACATTTTATCATTTCTTGGGTGAAGTCTAGGCGATTGCGAAGCCAGCATGTGTCCTGGAGGAGGAAACGTGACATGAAATGATGAGGGTAATTTTCACGTCATCTATTTGAGAACTTTAGAACACAAGCTGGGAATTATTTTAACGAAATGAGCTTTACTACCACCCCATTCCCAAGTGTTGTAAAAACTTTTATTTACCGAGCAACGACGTTTTGTGTTTGCGAGAAAATTTTTACTTTCTGTTAGTTTTGTGTGCGAATTCCTTGATCCTTGAAAGAAACAGCTCAAGTCGCTCTCTCTTTCCTTTATAAAAGCGCCGCCAGTCATTTAGATTTAGGAATTTTCTCGGTAGTTGGCAAATGGGAGTCTTTTGTCTGTTATCTTTGCTACAGAAATAAATTGTAGACAATCCTTGGAGTTATATCATAGAAGAAACAAACATTTCACCCGAAGATTGAAGAGCTTTGTGTACTGCAATCCACAGAATAAGGTGTAAATAGACGTCTATGGCTAGATAAATTGGACTGAGTTGTCATAGTATTTGCCATAAGTCAGATTTAATGGGGTGTTTTCGGTATAAAACGATTTTATGGGCTTAGTTTTATAGGATTATGGTGAGATTGAGAACGGATTCTATCATTGAATTTGTTCAAGACAAAATATAAAAAATAAAAAACAATTTAATTTATTACGTTTCAACGAGACAGGCATGATTTGGATGTAGGTGTACACAGTATTCAGTTTGGAAATGTATGAGTATTTTGAAATATTTATTCTTGGGACTGAGTGTTCCTATTTGCATGTGGATTGATGTTTAGATTAGAATTAGGATAATATTTATTATAGGATTAGTACCACTTTCAAGTTAGATAAGAAGATGATCCTTAAAATCTCTCCAAGTTGTGAAAGAAAGTGCATGAACATTATACCGTCGAGGAAGAGTTTTGTGAACTTGCAAGATCTTTTTGTTCTGATGGCAACATAAAAAGACATTGAGGGATGCTGTAATCAGTGAGAGATATCTTTCGTGTTATTCCAGATCTTTTATAAAATTAAAAAACTATGAAGTTCTTTGTTAGCTCTATGCCTTATAGTTAGAGAGTGTAATAACGGGTCAGGTTGTTACGTACTTCGTCTGTGATACGGAAAGACTCGCGGACGGGATGATTTGTTAGTAAAAAAAAAAGACTGATATTACACAGATGGAAATGTTAGGCGCCACGTGATTTTTGCCAAGAAACCGATCTTGTAGAAGAATACACTAACAAAAACTTTTCATCAGACGTCTTAACACACAGGTGTGACTCTCTCAGGATGAGTGAGTGAAATCTCAAACTGAGATAATACAGTGGTGTCGTAAATAAAAATCGCAGGGGCACAAAAACTCTCTCGTGGCAGGCTTTTTAGTTACAGATACGACGTTTTTACAGCTTAAAGATCATATAGTATGTCATATCATGTATAAATAACCTTGTTATATAATGAGCTACCCAGCGAGAAAAATGGGCATGCAAGATTTACTGTCAACATTACCCGGAATACATTAGTAATGAGTACATGAATATACCTTACGTTCACCTGGTTTAGGAAGCACGGCGTAATGTATTTATGCGTTGTATTTTTGCGCATGCTATGTACCTTTCAGGGAATGCTTAGACAGGGTAGAGGTAATGAATAGATATTTTCATTCGTGTTGTTATCTAAAAGAAGTAGAAATTTGTGCGGCTATATTTGCACAGACTAGTTCGAGGGAGTGCGTGCAAATTGAACTGAGTTATATAGTTTCATTGTTTTTGTAAGAACAATGAAGGAAGGAAAGTGCGTGCGTGGAAAATATTCCGATTTGTGCATTATTTTAGAAGAAGTGGATTATTTTCATTTAAGTACGAGATTCGAATAAGTGAAAACATGTTCATTTTATACACTTTTTTGAGAAAGCAGGAAAAGTTCTTCCTTTTACCTTTCAGTGAAAACAGGAAAAGTGCTTCCCTCCACCTTCCTGATAGTATGTATTAAATGGAAAATTCATGCTTAATGATTCCGTTCACTTTTCTGAAATGGGAGAATGAATGCTCCCACTGAATTTAAAAGTATTACTCTTTTCGCCTTCCAAAGAATTACTAACGAAGGCTTCGTTTCACCTTACAGGGCATGCAAAGGTAAGGTGCGCAAGTGACCACGTTATATACCTTCCCGCGCGTAGGACATCAATGATTTAAAAGAAATGACCTGGGTATGAGAGGGTATTGTTTCCAGACCTTTCACAGAATGTTTTCGGAATACATGCGAAATGCTTCCGTTTCCCGCTGGGTATTTGTAAAATCTCTTACAAGGAAAAAAACGAACTAATTTTCCGACGCCAGTCAGCTAAGCTATGAAAATATGTCAAAGGAATCGTACCGCTTACCTGACTACTGTAGTGTATTCCAGGCGGAGGCTCTAGCTATTTGCAAAGCAGCAAGGCTGCTGGCAATAACTTATGTTATACCCAGTGATCGAGTTATCAGCACTCAGGATATGTATTGATAGTCAAGCTCCAATCTAGGCTCTGAGCTCGCATATCATTAGATCTAGATTTGTACATCAGTGTCGCTGTGATATAAGGAAACTGGGAGCTAACCGCAGGGTTAATCTTTGCTGAATGCTGGTCACAGTGACATATTTGGACACGAGGCAGCTAGTTCTCTGGCTAGAAAGCGATCCACTTTGACTACCTGCCTAGCGGCGAAGCCCATAGATAGGTCCTTGAATCAATGAAGAGGATTCTAGACATACAGGCATGTAAAAAAAGAATTAACCACTTGCGAGCTTTAAGCCAGCTGTGGCGCCCGAGGTTTGACCTAGGAGGAACCGAACCTCTCCTGACGAGGAATGATGTGCATAACCTTATCGAAGTTATTACGGGCCACTGTCTCTTTGGTAAGCATACAGAGCGCATGCCTGAACCATATAATGACTTCTGTAGAAGCTATATGGATGAGGAAAATGTTGAGAATGTTCAGCATCTACTGTGTGAATGCCCTTACCTTGCCAAGCGTAGGAGGAATGCGCTCGGCAGCACCTTCTTCAAAGAATTAGGGAGCTTATAGTCAAGAAGTTGGGGCTTGGTATGGTTCATTAACTCTTGTGCCTGGCCTTAGCGCATCCCTTAAATCTGAGAGATCTTTCGCACGTAGGTTCCCATTATGGTGGTATCACAATTGACCGAAAATGCTTTTACTCTAACCTAATCTAGCCTTAATTGTTTATTTTTACTTCAGTCAGCATTATAACAGGCATCTACCGGAAGAGAGCTCCCCACTTAGCCCTCTATTCTTCTCCCTACTTTTTTCGAATTCTTTCTTTTATTTTATTTTACTACAACATTTTAGTAGTAAGTTCTTACACAGTACACATTTTATTATTATATTTATTTATTACATTATTATATTGGTATGGTTTCCTTTATGGAGCTTATGGCCAAATTATTTTATTTACACATTTTTTATTTATTTTTGTTTTAGAAATTATTAGAGCTGCAAAAATTTTTTTATAGTATATAATTCATGATTCATTTAGCGCTTCCTCCGACAGGAAAAAGAGTACTGAAGAGAGTGACTCTAACTTGAATGTAACGCATTGGTGGCTGAATGTCTTCGCAAAATTTAACATCTGGGCATGAGCTGAAGTTAGACAATTTTGAATATAGTTCTGGATGCCCAAACTTTTAAGGTTTAATTTGAGTTCTAGCATTTTTTATTTTTTAATATATTTTATTGATTTTCAGCTAGTAGAAGTCATCAGTATCAGAATCGTTTTTCATTTGCATTTGATCAGTCAAATAGAAATCCCCTGTGACGTGCACGAATAGGCGGAATCCCCTGAACAGCTAAAACAGGACGGAATTTCTCGTGTCGTAGTGGACTAGACCGAATCCCCCTCAACGTAAAATTTTAGCCTCACTTCTTCCCGTTTCTTAGGTCAAGGTGACCGAAAATGTAAAGGTCAAGGTAAAATTGTATCATCGAAGATCCGGTGTCAATGATTTTTCATACGGTCACCAAAAAGTTCCTACGCTAAACTAGCACCCGATTACCTACTAAAGTCAGATGAAATCTTCTACACCGTTTTATACTCGAATGCCCACTTTTCATACAAGTTTAGGCCATCCAGGCCCTCCAGACATGAAAGCTATCCTAAACGATGCATTATGGTACTCTGAACATATTTTATTAACACGGTTTTTTTCTATCTAGCGGGGAAATCGGCAATTGGCAATCAGATGTAGCTTGAGCGACTTTCATTGATGAGAGAGTTGACTTTTTACTTCTTGTGATTGCGCGGAATTAGTGTGTCAAGAGAAATGACTTCCTATGACAAAAATATTCACAACAGAGCAATAATGACCATGAAAGAAAGGACTGCAAAAATATATACGAAATTTACCGAATTGGGTGTATGTGACTCAAGTCCATGAAAATGGGCTTTCCGGCGGCAAAAACTTTCCGAGAAAGTTTTCTGCAGTGAGGAAAAAGTACACCACCCAATAGTACTCGCCGAGATCTTTAATTTGATATGCAACATGTGGTATGTGAACCGGTCGCTCCTACCACCCAGCCTAAAAATATGCAGGGAAAAATTTTCTTCTGCGAATTATAGCTAATAATGAGCTTAGGCGGGCAAGGAAGCCCGTTTTCCGATGGGACATAATCCTATCGAGTTAGAGGATATCTAAGGAGCGAAAAATCAAGTACCCCAGTTCGAATAAAAAACAGGGAAATACTAAAAAGTGAGTAGAGGGATGGCTATAAATAGCTATTTAAGCTTTTGAGTATAGGATTGTGGGTACTAAAAATTCTTCTCAGGACATAAGGAACTCTATTCTGTACTACATTTTCCAAAATGTACTTGATGGACCCTCCCAGGGTCAGGCGTCTACAGCTTTTATAGAAATAAATGTTGCTAATAAAATATGTTCAGAGTAACATAATGCATCATTTAAGACATCTTTCATGTCAGGAGGTGTCGGACCTAAAATGGGCGTTCCCCTTTTAACATCAACTTCATATAGGAGATAGTCTAACTTAATATTTTTAGAAAGTGTACTTATTTATAATAAAAAAATAACTGGTTTGGTATCTTTCGGAACACTTGTTGAAGAGGCATTAATTCAAGATACTTGGTTGTGGACAATTGCTTGTTGTCTACTCCCTAAATAGGTTAAAAACATTTTGTTGTATCATCATGAAAGCCTATCAATGTCTTCTGACGCTATGTTAATCTGTTAGATTTTAGTTGAAATCTAATTTTTTTTTTTTAACAAATTTGTACCAATTTCAGCCATTTTAATTGATTATTTGCAAGATAAATATCGACTGGCGTAACTAGGACTTTTTTCTGGGGTGGGTTAGGTCTCCCACTTTCGTATATAGGCTTTAACAAACATTTTGTTTGCGAAGTGTACCAGCTCATGTGTATTCCGAGATTATGACCGACATTTTTTATGCATTGCTCTGAGCACTTACAAAATGTTTGTATAATGTCTAGAGCCAATGAAGTTGCATAGATAAAAAAAAAAACATAAAATTTCTAAAGTTATAGAGAGTAGAGCGAGTCTATAAGTTACAGAACTCACAAGAAACATAAGCTGTGTTCTTTTTTGTACCTTGTTCTAGAACTCCCATATATTGGAGAGAACAAATTGTTCTGTCGATTGAAATGAACTATTTGTACTGTTCGCTTCATTTATAAATCTTCTATGAAAATGAATGAGGAGTTGTTTTGTGTATCTTATTTGCTTCCCTGTTCAAAATGGATGAGGCGTTCTTTTGTTTATCTTTTGTTGTGCCTCAATAGGGCAGAAAAGAAGATACATAAAACAACGCCTCATACATTTTCATAGAAGATTTATAAATGAAGCGAACAGCTAATATCTAAATTCTAGAACATAATTTCCGCTGTACGTAAAAAATAAGATAATTCTCATAAAAATAAAAAAATTAAATAATTCTAAAATATGTCTTTGTCGAGATTGCGATGTTAAGGTCAGAAGAACAACGAACAGTTTTCAAGTGTTTCCCATTCTTTATTATAACTTTTGTTGAATGGTACTGAGCACCCGGAGAGAGAAAAGCATGTTACATCGCTTATCACTTAGTATAAGTCATCAGCATGCTGTAATGATTGGACGTCTTAATGGGATGTTTTCAATCACTATATCTGCTTTCTTTACGATGGTTCAGTGTTTGGCGAGCGAGCTCAGCCTATATCTCTCACTGAGAGTACTTGGCGTCTTGCGACAGCTTGAATTGTAGAAGGAGCAGGGTGTGATAGTTGCAACTGAAAAACTGAACTTCTCCCTTCACAGGTCAAAATTATACTCTGTTTATTCAATAGTAATTCATTCAATTTATACAAAATTCATACACAAAATTCTTACCCTTCCCTAACATAATTTCGGTCACTTAACAAAACACAAAAAACGTGAAGCAATATGACACACAAATAGCTTACGAAAATAATGACACAAAAATAACATCGGAAAATATTCTTTGTTTACAACAGTGACCCATATCAGCAGGCGGATTTATTGAGGGTCAGTACATCGTAAAAAAAGTGAAAATGCAAGAATAAGCTGGCTGGCGCTTGAGTGCATTTAATTGCTCAACGCATTGTTTATATTTTTAGGTCTTCATGCTTCATTCATGAAAATCAATTACTTAATTCTTAGGCCATATGTGCTGATATGCGGAAGTGAAAGCGTTTAACTTATTTGAACAGAATTTCTTCATGATTCTTTGGTTCAATTGTACTTTCCGCTCTATGTAAATTCTGTCTGCATGATATGCGTGCTTTTTAGCATGTTATGTTGAAAATATCTTTTCTTATGCATGTACTCTTGTAATGCATCTTTCTGTTAGCTTGTTTTTACTATGTCTAGTTATTTTATTGTAGATGCATTACAATGCAATCAATTTTTGGATAACTAGTTAGTCAACATTCGGCGATCGGGCGATATTATATTGCTTATCGAAATAGTTTTAGTCGGACATTTAAATTATTGTGAATATAGATAAGTTCATAATGTCATTGCGAGTTGAATAAAAGTGCATTCTTTTCTTTAATACCAATGAACCCTAGCGACACTCATGTATTCCCTACAATCAACTCCAAACATCCAACGAGATTTAATTGTTTTTTTTTTTAAATCATAGAAGTAGTATTTATTTGAAAAATAAAATAAAATTTGCATGATTTTAAAAGAAAAATAAAAAAAAGTAGTGTCGTTTAATTAACAGAGATTATTGCTTTCCACATCCCCTCCTTTGATTTTCTCACGTATTAAGGAAAACAAATTAGAGTCCTCAAGTTCCATACACGAAACTGATATGATAGTGACGCCCTGCTTAATGCCCAGAATTTATTCCAAGTACCAGTACTAGGACCCATACTTGAAATCTTTTAAGTACAAGTTCCGGTACTGATATTTAAAAATTGTCAATTACAAGTCGAAGTACTGGTACTGGTACTTATAAGAGCTTTTAAAACTACAATGAGAAATTTTGAAAAATCTATAGCCAGAGGATTCCATTTACGAAATATCATAAAATATCCTATAAGCTTTTGCTGTTTTAATTTCTACATAATTTTAGAAATTGTTCATACAGTTTTTGAGTTTGCCTTTAACAAAAGAAATGTCACTTCAGATAATTATTGCCTTCGTGTAGTATTTAGAAGACATGCAAATGAAAATCAACGCTACGCTGAGAGAGCAGATTGTGGCACTTGATTGCCAACCTTCTCAACAAAGCATATCGATTCAGCATGCCAATTTTTGTCCGAGAGTTACTCATAATTACTCACGGTCAGAATATGTATTTAAATAATTTATAAGAGCTGAAGTACTTCGCGTTATGGCGGTATTTGTAATAAGTACGTTAAGTACCAGTATCAGGACTTGTACTTGAGAAGTTTTTGAGTACCAGTACCGGGACTTGTATTTGTACTTAAAAAACATTTAAGTCCAGGTCCTGGTACTGGTACTAATATTTAAGTACCAATGTATTTAATTACTCTACAGGTCTGAAGTTAGATACACATTTTAGATCAATTATTTACGTTTTTATTAAGCACCAATAAAAAGATATTTGAAGTCTGTAAACGCTTTAGTTTACCGCTTTTTCTGCAAACTTATTTAGCACCTGTTGCGCTGCTAGTTTGTTTTTAATTATCTTATTTTCTCTGTTTATGAGTGTGATATTCGAAAACCTCTCCTGAATGCTCCGTTTACAGCCGGCCGAGCTAACAGGGAGATCCAGAGCTGCTTGCGGCTATTTGTATTAATTTACGCAAAAGTCCTTATTAATTTCTGTTTTCAGTCTTTGTTGAACACAGCTGGAAAGAAATAAAATAATTAGAACAATAACTAAAATATTTACTACTTCCCTAGACTAGAATTCCAAGATCCTGCATCCAGTCAGCACTAGCCTCCTGTATCTTCAAAGAAAAGTATCTGAAATGAGAAAAAAAGATATATATTAGTTCAATAGAATCAAATGAATTAACTATTAAACAGTACAATAAAAAAATTTAAATACATATATGCATACTGCCAAGAAACAAATTTCTTGGCAGTACAACAACAACACTACATGAAAACATAAACATTGCTATTTTTCAGCGAAATTCATGTTACTGGCATAATAAACTATTGCGAAACATGCAATTACGTTTAAATATGCGAATAACATAAACTCGCAAAAGCTACACACACTATTATTAATGAAAAATCAACAATTGTAACCATTGTTGACACTTCATTAATCACTTTTTCATCACAAAATTTGCGCATAATTTGCATGATTTTTGCAAATTATGCACAGGAAAATCATTAACTAATATTTAAAGAATATTTTTATAAACTTACCTTAATAATTAATCCAGTTGTTGATTAGCAATACACCACACAAAACACGGCACTTCATGACTTAAACACCGCGAAACGAACTGTCACCGCGACGAAGTAAATAATCACTTTAATGAAGTTGGCCGCGCTCTACCTGTTGGCAATAATTAAAAAACGCGAAAATGCCCAGGTAAGGAAATATTTAGAAAAAAAGGTAATTCTAATTCCCATAATGAGTGGGAAAGAGAACGATGTGGAAACGAGACAGAAGAAAATTCGTGAGAGAATTTATGTTCCACACCGGAAATTAACATAGTATGATAGGGAGCGGCCATATTGATAAGTTTTAGAAAAATTGAAATATTTCAATAAATAAATTAGGAAAAATTATGGATAATTAAAAATAAATTAATTCACATAATTTGGAATATTTTGACATTACAGCATGGATTTATAATGTGCAAAAAATACATGAAATTTGCATTTTTTCATGTGGAACTTGTCCGAAAATGGCGGCTCGGACATTATAAAAAGGAGGTGCTCCCTAAGTAAACTCTCATTAGTTTGACAGCGATCATACATGCAACTTAGCATAGATCCAGTGTTTTTCAGAAATCCAAAAGTGCAAAAATTAATTCTCAATACAATCTTATAGCATAAATAAACGTGCCTAGCAAGGTACAGCATTCACATGCTATCAAGATTTTAATATCAAATTAATAAGTTGGTGTGACTTGAATTTGGTGGTGAACGTTTTAGGATAAGTATTTGTGATATATTCTTAAAACATTTGGTGGTGGACAATTTAATTTAGTTTTTTCACATAGCATTGACTTCATGCAAGCCACGCATAATTAATGCTTCATGTGAAAAAACAACGTAGATTAGTTAATATTAAGCTACACATAAATTATAGTAAGTAAGAAACAGTGAAATTAATTGTAATAAAAGTGAATTAGTGAAAATCTGAGGTATAAAATTGAGCACGTGTCACGTTACGACACCTCAAGAATACATGCCTCCAGATAATTAATTAAATTAATTAAGTACGTTTAAAGTGAAAAAATTACAACAGAATTCAGACTAACGTAAAATAAGTAATTTTTGGTTAATAAAGCAACAGTAAACACAAGCTCACATATCTTGTCATTTTAACATACCGCTACACTAACCTACCTAAAATGCAGTAATATAGCTGTAGTGTTCAATTACCGCTACATTACAAAACATTTTTTGGTGGTTCCATCCAGGAATGTGTGCCTGTTTACTGTTGCGATTGACAATAATTCATTTACGATTAAATTAGTCAAGCAATTCTTACTGTTATTGTGCTGAAACGTGGCAGTTTTTAAGAAGTTTTCAAAATAATAACTGTGCTTAGACGTGGCAGTTCTTATTAAAAAACACAAAAATTAATTTATAAACGTGCTTAGACGTAAAACTTCAGGGTGCCCAGACGAGGCAGCTCGAATATTTTCGAAATTTCTATTATAATTATTGAACTTACATGTCAGTAAATCGTGTTACACAGTTAATTGCTGAACTTGTATGTCAGTAACTTTTAATAAATAGCTGAATAATTAAATTAACTAAAATTAGTAACGAAAATTTAGTTAAATATTTTTCACGTCAATTTGTCATACACGATATCAATTTACGTTCTTCGACTAAATTTACATTTATCCCACGTGGCTTTAAATTGCCTTTTTTTTTCAATTATCTTTATCATTTAACCCACACGGCTAATTAACTAATCGTAAATATCAATCAACATGGATTCAGTAGATAAACTAATCCTTACGGAAAGCATATTGCGTGCAAGAATTGAAAAGTTAATCGAAAATGGAAAGAAAACGAACCTTGTTAAACGAACACAAGGCTTTTATGAAACTAAAATTACAGATTTGAAGAAACTATGGGAAATATATAGCGATACAGATATGGCAATAAATCAGGCTTTATTAGAAAGTTCTGATGAAAAGCAACATGAATATTTAGCCCAAGATAATCATAGCTCAACAGAGTTAAAATATTCCGAATATATGGGAGAATTAGTAGAAGGATTGCGGAAATTTGTCCCAACTACTGAAGCATCAAGCTCGGGACAAGTACCTATTCATTCTACAACTGTTGTTCAACAGGAATCATTCCTTCCGCGCATTCAGTTGCCCAAGTATAACGGCAACTACGATTTATGGCGATCATTTCATGATCTATTCATCTCTCTTGTTCATGACAATACAAAGCTAACACCAGTTCAAAAGCTGCATCATCTGAAATCTTGTTTAGTGGGTGATGCTGAGAAATTGTTACGGCACACCCCAGTAACAAATGAAGATTACATGCCAGCATGGAACAAGTTAAAGGCTAGATATGAGAACAAGAGAATTTTAGTTAATCATCAATTAAAGGTTTTGGTAAACCAAGCCAAACTAAATGCAGAGTCTGCTAAAGGACTCAAGTCAATAATTGATACAACAGACGAATGTATCCAACAATTGCAAAGTTTAGAAGTTGATACGACATCATGGGATGTACTTCTAATACATCTGTTAGTACAAAAATTACCTTTCATTACCCTCAAAATGTGGGAAGAAGAGCAGGGAGGCACACAAGAACTCCCAACATTTAAGTCATTTAAGCAGTTCTTAAATACACGTTTAAGAATTTTAGAATCGTTAGCAGATAGTCTAGTTAAGTCCACACCACATCACAAACCAAACACCACACCAGATGTGACAAAGTCATATCACGTTACAAATGAATTTAAATGCGCAGCATGCAATGCCAGGCATTACCTCCAAAAGTGTCCGAAGTATCTAGCGATGGACATACCATCCAAATATCAGATATTGAAGGCATCAGGTCGGTGCTCAAATTGCCTAGGAATTCACCACTTAAATAATTGCACTAGCAAATTTAGATGTCTGAAATGCAATAAGAGACATCATAGCACCCTTCATGAAGAACACAATAAGGAAAAACCCAAGTCCTCAGCTGTTCATAATGAGCATAAGTCAGCACATGACAAAGTTAGATTGAGCTCAAGTCAAGCTAATCAATCTAGCTCCTCACAGGAAAGCTTTTCCCGGTTACAAGCAGTCAACAATACTGATGGCTTAAACACTAGTCATAACTTCGTAACCCGAGAAAGTCACAATGCTCTACTAGCAACTGCATTAGTAGTAGCACAGACAAAAAGCGGAAAACCTTATATTCTACGATGTCTGATAGATAGTGGCTCGCAATCATCATTCATCACGGAGGAAGCTTGCAGGAAATTAGGAGCAGTACAAAGCCCAACTGCAGTCTCCATCACAGGCTTAAACACTAGCCATACAGCCATCTCAAGGCACCAAACAATACTCTCTCTTCGGCCTCGAACAACGAGATCTACAGAAGTATTAGAAGAAAACTTTCTAATACTTAAGAACATTACAGATCCTCTGCCTTCTAGAATAGTGTCTAAAAAGGAATGCGCGAAGCTAAAGAAACTGCAACTCGCAGATCCCACATTCTGGAAACCGGGAAGGATAGATGCATTATTAGGAGCAAGAGTTTATGCTCAAATATTGCGAACCGGTATACGGCAAGGAACAAATACGACTCCTACAGCAGTCAACACAATATTTGGTTGGATTTTGCTTGGGTCTAGCATAGATGATGCAGAGCACAAAACGTCATCATTTACAATCACAACTGATGATGTGGCTCTTCAACTCAAGAAGTTCTGGGAAACAGAAGAATTTCCCACAAACCCCATTCTTAAAAAAGAAGACAAAGAATGTCTACAGAGTTATCAACTCAATCACCAGCGTCTGCATAATGGAACTTATCAAGTTAAGTTACCTTTTGTAAACGACGAGAACCCTACTCTGGGGCAATCGAGAATGCAAGCAATCAAACGCTTTCAAGGAATTCAACGACAATTAGCCAGAAATCCAGACTTGAAAGTTGAATATGAGAGATGTTTGGACGAATATCTCTTGTTGGGTCATATGGAGGAAATACCTCCGCCCAATATCAATCAGCCCCATTATTATATACCTCATCATGCCGTTGTGAAGGAAAGCACGACAACAAAGGTGAGAGTAGTATTCGATGCCTCAGCGAAGACGTCGAATGGCAAATCTCTTAATGAGTATCTACTAAAGGGCCCAGTTCTGCAACCTAAGCTGTTCGCCACGTTGCTCAACTGGCGCAAATATAAAATTGCTATGAACGCAGACATTGAAAAGATGTATCGCATGATCACCATGCATCCCGATCACCGAACATTTCAGCGAATCATTTGGAGACATCCTAAAACTAAGGAGATTCAGGATTTTCAGCTGAACACGGTGACATTTGGAACGGCGTCAGCGCCATACTTAGCTATTCAGACGCTACAACAGTTAGCACATGATGAACAGCAAAGATGGCCTTTAGCCTCTACGGTTACAACCACAGATTTTTATGTGGATGATCTCCTGACTGGAGCTGACAATCTTAATGACGCCAAATGCTTATTAAATCAGCTAATAGGTATGATGAAATCTGGAGGGTTCAATCTCAGGAAATGGACAAGCAACAGTACAGAGCTGTTAAGCCATCTTCCTGCAGAGCAATGTGAATTCACAGAAACACTAACGATCACAGACCAGGAATCTGTAAAAACACTAGGAATTCGCTGGCATCCTAAACTGGATAGTTTTTCCATTATAACCAAACCATGGACAGTTCATGCCAAGGTAACTAAACGAACCATTCTGTCTGACATCGCATCACTGTACGATCCTTTAGGCTGGCTGGCACCAGTGGTAATCACAGCCAAGGTGCTCATGCAAGCACTATGGATCACAGGATGTGCATGGGATAACAAGGTATCGGAAATAATAGAACAAGAATGGAATAAGTTTAAACGTAACTTAAAATGCATAGAAAATATACAAATCCCTAGTTGGATCAACTATTCATCTGAGGCAAGCATTCAATTACATGGATTTTGTGATGCGTCTACAAAGGCTTTTGCAGCTGCCGTTTATTTACGGGTAGACGATCAGAACGGCTTAATTCATACCAATTTGCTTACTGCAAAAACTAGAGTAGCTCCAATTAAGCCAACAACAATTCCTAGATTAGAGCTTAATGGAGCTCTATTACTTGCACGACTGCTTCAGGCTACACTTGAAGATATGCGCCTACATCATGTGCCAATCTTCGCCTGGACAGACTCAACAATTGTCTTGCAATGGATCAAGGAACATCCAGCACGATGGAAAATCTACGTAGCAAACCGCGTCGTCGAAATACAAGACGTTGTACGCTTCGAACAGTGGCGTCACATATCCACAAAACACAATCCGGCAGATTTAGCCTCCAGAGGTATTCCTGCAGCAGATTTAACCAGTAATCATTTATGGTGGCATGGACCATCATGGTTAGCTGAAGAACAGGACAACTGGCCGAAATTTAAGGACATTTCGGAACAAACAAATTTAGAAGCTAAAGAACTGCCTACAGTAAGTTTCTTAGCGAAATTAGACAACAATCTTCTTTTACGATATTCGTCGTATACTCGCCTTGTGCGAATTGTAGCAAACATTCAACGTTTCATACATAATTGTCGGCATCCGAAATCGAAACTCGTTCAAGCTTTCACTGTGCAGGAATGGAATAATGCTGAAGTAACAATATTAAAACTCGTACAACAAACGGCGTTCGCAGAAGAGTATAAGAATATGTTGGGCAAGAAACCATTGTCACAACATAGCAAATTAATCAAGCTCAATCCATTTCTGGACAACAACGGTTTAATACGATTAGGTGGTAGACTTCAAAATGCAACATTGCCATATAATAGGAAGCACCCAATCATCTTACCACGTGATCATCACGTTACACTAATACTAATTGACAAACTGCATGTGGATAATCTGCATGGCGGTCCATCACTAGTTCTCAGCACTAGTCGAGATAGATTTTGGATATTGGATGCTCGACGCCGAATTACTAGTCGAATACATAAGTGCATTATCTGTTTTAAACATCGCACTGCAACAAGAACCCAATTAATGGGAAATCTACCAACGTCTCGCGTGAATATAACGAGACCGTTCCTTAACGTAGGAATTGATTATGCAGGACCTGTAATAATAAAGGCATCAAACCTACGAAATGCAAAATTGTTGAAAGCATACTTTTGCATCTTCATTTGTATGGCCACAAAGGCGGTACATCTGGAGTTGGTATCAGATCTCACATCTGAAGCATTCCTCGCTGCATTAAAACGATTTGTAGCACGAAGAGGATTGTGTAGTGACATATACTCAGATTGTGGCACCAACTTCATTGGAGGAAAGGCGATTTTAGATAAGGATTTGCAAGCAGCAATTAAAGGTGCAACTCCAGTAGCAGCACAATATCTTGCCTCCAAGCAAATCAATTGGCATTTCAATCCTCCAGCCTCTCCACACTTTGGAGGGATATGGGAAGCTGGGGTAAAGGCAATAAAGTACCATTTACGCCGAACATTACAACACTCCAGATGCACATTTGAAGAATACTCTACAGTCCTGGCTCAGGTTGAGGCATGTCTAAATTCTAGACCGCTATGCTACGTGAGAAATGATCCAGAGGATTTACTTATCCTCACACCCGGACATTTTTTAATAGGCCAAGCACTTAATGCCATTCCAGAGCCAGACTATACACATGAAGCAATACTACCTTCCAAACGGTGGAAGTACATACAGCTATTATATAAACAATTTTGGGATAAATGGTCAAGGGATTACTTGAACCAATTGCAAAATCGACCCAAATGGTATACAAGACAACCAAATATTCAAGTAGGGGACGTGGTACTTGTAAAACACGATCAGATGCCACCCACAAGTTGGTTAATGGGCATAATCGAACAAGTGCATCCAGGGACAGATGATCTGGTTCGGGTAGTCAAGGTCAAAACGCGAAACGGTAGTTTTCTACGACCAATTGCAAAAATTAGTCCGCTACCATTAGCTATAGATTAACTACCTGTTCTTAGTGTCGTCATGTGTCTGTCCTTTTGTGTACTACTGTTGGCTGAGGGTTGTGTTCTATTCACGTTACGCCATACTAACTGGTTGCCATTTCAGATGTCATTCACCTACGAACAGGATGATACACTCTACATTCTGGAAGACATTTACTTTAGCCCACCAGGAAGCCCGGAGCGGAGGATGTTGCGTGACCCGGGATGTGATGTCTTTGGCAGACCCAGGCCGGAGTTGGCCCACGAATTGGCTCCAGGAGGTCGAGAAGAAGTTGGAGGAGCTACAGAAGAAGTTTCCAGAACCAGAGGAGAGCCATCCACGAGCGCAGCAGCTAAGAACTCAACTACGGCTACAAACTTACCGTTTGTAGGCCCGACTCCCTTTACGGATCCACACCCGGAGCAGACAGTGGTGGTTAATGGCAGTCGGATATCTCAGTTATCCAGACTTCTGCTGACCACAACCATTAATGAGTTCGAAATGAGGAGGAACAATAGCTTTCAAAAATTTCGAACGCGAGAAGGCGTAGACATATATCTGCCGCGATATGTCTTGCAGCGTATTAATGTTCGGGCAATACAGCAGCGGAGGAACCGCGAAAAATTCATTAATCTACCCGACAAATACCAAGTCAAATTAAAGGTCACTAAGGACGGAGAATTAATATTCCATCATTACCACAAGAGAGGTATACGCAAAATAAAAGAAGCTTTGGTTGAACAAACTGTTCAACGGGGGGGAGTATGTTGAACACAGCTGGAAAGAAATAAAATAATTAGAACAATAACTAAAATATTTACTACTTCCCTAGACTAGAATTCCAAGATCCTGCATCCAGTCAGCACTAGCCTCCTGTATCTTCAAAGAAAAGTATCTGAAATGAGAAAAAAAGATATATATTAGTTCAATAGAATCAAATGAATTAACTATTAAACAGTACAATAAAAAAATTTAAATACATATATGCATACTGCCAAGAAACAAATTTCTTGGCAGTACAACAACAACACTACATGAAAACATAAACATTGCTATTTTTCAGCGAAATTCATGTTACTGGCATAATAAACTATTGCGAAACATGCAATTACGTTTAAATATGCGAATAACATAAACTCGCAAAAGCTACACACACTATTATTAATGAAAAATCAACAATTGTAACCATTGTTGACACTTCATTAATCACTTTTTCATCACAAAATTTGCGCATAATTTGCATGATTTTTGCAAATTATGCACAGGAAAATCATTAACTAATATTTAAAGAATATTTTTATAAACTTACCTTAATAATTAATCCAGTTGTTGATTAGCAATACACCACACAAAACACGGCACTTCATGACTTAAACACCGCGAAACGAACTGTCACCGCGACGAAGTAAATAATCACTTTAATGAAGTTGGCCGCGCTCTACCTGTTGGCAATAATTAAAAAACGCGAAAATGCCCAGGTAAGGAAATATTTAGAAAAAAAGGTAATTCTAATTCCCATAATGAGTGGGAAAGAGAACGATGTGGAAACGAGACAGAAGAAAATTCGTGAGAGAATTTATGTTCCACACCGGAAATTAACATAGTATGATAGGGAGCGGCCATATTGATAAGTTTTAGAAAAATTGAAATATTTCAATAAATAAATTAGGAAAAATTATGGATAATTAAAAATAAATTAATTCACATAATTTGGAATATTTTGACATTACAGCATGGATTTATAATGTGCAAAAAATACATGAAATTTGCATTTTTTCATGTGGAACTTGTCCGAAAATGGCGGCTCGGACATTATAAAAAGGAGGTGCTCCCTAAGTAAACTCTCATTAGTTTGACAGCGATCATACATGCAACTTAGCATAGATCCAGTGTTTTTCAGAAATCCAAAAGTGCAAAAATTAATTCTCAATACAATCTTATAGCATAAATAAACGTGCCTAGCAAGGTACAGCATTCACATGCTATCAAGATTTTAATATCAAATTAATAAGTTGGTGTGACTTGAATTTGGTGGTGAACGTTTTAGGATAAGTATTTGTGATATATTCTTAAAACATTTGGTGGTGGACAATTTAATTTAGTTTTTTCACATAGCATTGACTTCATGCAAGCCACGCATAATTAATGCTTCATGTGAAAAAACAACGTAGATTAGTTAATATTAAGCTACACATAAATTATAGTAAGTAAGAAACAGTGAAATTAATTGTAATAAAAGTGAATTAGTGAAAATCTGAGGTATAAAATTGAGCACGTGTCACGTTACGACACCTCAAGAATACATGCCTCCAGATAATTAATTAAATTAATTAAGTACGTTTAAAGTGAAAAAATTACAACAGAATTCAGACTAACGTAAAATAAGTAATTTTTGGTTAATAAAGCAACAGTAAACACAAGCTCACATATCTTGTCATTTTAACATACCGCTACACTAACCTACCTAAAATGCAGTAATATAGCTGTAGTGTTCAATTACCGCTACATTACAAAACAGTCTTTCTAAATGAACTACAATGCTCTAGTTTTGGATCATATTATTTATTATTTTTGTTTCAGCCTGGAAGGTGGAATGACTAGGTACATTGAAATCATTTTTATAATTTTCTGCAAATACCTCCCCATGTTCCAGGTCCAACTTTATAAATTAGTCAACTAGACTGTGCCAAAGGTAGATTTACAAACCTATTGTTGAAGTTAGAGATAATCTTGTCCATCACTTGGTTGTAAATATGCATCTTCCAATATTCGGATGTCCTTGTTTTATTCCATAATGTAATGTAATAAATATATTATTGAAGTTTTTAATTGTCAGTTATTTCTTCCTTATAAAGGTAATCAGCCTTATTACTGAATCAGTTGGGATTAGAATCGAAAGAGCTTAGAAAAGCTTTTCTTCCGGAAAATTAAACAAAGTTTTATGAAATTTTCAAAATTTCATTGATATCAAAGGATATCAATTAAAATTTCTGACAAAACTGTCAAAATAGTTTTGCATGATATCTCCTATGGATCACACCTTTGTCAAAATTCAGTGGAATCAGAGCTATCAGAATAGTTTTTAAAAATTTTAAAAAGATTTTAATAGGTTTTCTTGAAGAAAATAACTCGTCAAGGCCTTCTCGATTCCGATCCGAACGGATTCAATTTAATTAGGCCTAAGATTGTACGAATTAACGAATGTTTTTTGAGAATTTTCATAATTTTCTTGGTGGTCCAGTCCGCATTCTGGGAAGGGGGGGGGCACCCCTACCTAGTTACGCCAATGTAAATATCTCTTTCTCCACCAATAATAGTGCAGAAAGAAATCTTTTATTTGTTTGAGTAAGACCTCAATTTTGAGTTGGAATCACATAATACTTCATACAACAATTTCATGTTAACAGCAAACGATCCCCTAATTACTCATAAAAGTATATTCAATTTGCACAACAACATTTTCGCTCAACTTGATATTGCACCCACTGTCGTTGACCAATTTCCAGATAGACCAATAAAATTCCACAGGACTTCTAATGATTATTTACTATTGTCAATATCTCTGTCTATCTCCCTCCTCTCCCTCCACTGTCCACGTCTATATCTCTCCCTGAATAAAGGTAAAAGTTTTAATTAAACCCACAGAGTAACAAATTTTCAATAGTTTTGCAGGAACAAGTGACCTTTCTACTGCAACCGAAACGTCAATCGGAAGACAAACTTCCCATGAAGCCAGCCTGCAGGCCAAAAATTCTCATTATGGTAATCTCTGGGATCCGGACGACTATCCTGTAGCTCAATGTTGCGCTGAAACGGAAGAGCTCTAAACTCAATAAAACTCGTTTTATTATTATGCAATTGTATGATTGTGCCGCCCATGCTCTTGGGAATTGCTGGCAAGGCAGAATAGATGCGGCAGCGGAACAAGTGATGGTGCATAAAGTTTCAGTTATTATGTTTGGCTATTTCGGCTAAATCAAATTCTGATGAACTTTCATCGTCGGAATTCGTTTACCGCTGTTCGGCCCATTCATTTTTTGTTCACTCTCCCCACACCCACCCCATTACAACCCCTTCTTTGAAGCATTGTGGGTTAAAGGTTTAACACTGGAAGGGTTTTTGTAGGAACAGCAAATCTCTGACTTCGACCTCAGTAGCGCGTTAAAATCTATATAGCTCTACCATGTTTGAATACGATTCAAAATTTTCAAATAGTAACTCAAAACTCAGGTGGACTATTTACATTGTAGGTGGCACCATGTTTCAGATGATTCTGGGAGCATCATACCCCTAAATCAGGTGAAAATCTTTCATATCAGCTTATAATATACATATAGCTATGTATTTGAGTGCACGTATACTTTTTTAGGTTAGGAGGAATAAGGTGAGAAGATACACACATATATAAATGTGTGTGAATTTAGGTATATCAAAAGGTTTCTGCCTCTCTTGATGCAGGTAATTCTATGTCGGTGCAATAAAAGGTGTTTCGAGTTATTCCGACGAAAAAGTTATTTCAATGGAATCCAATTTAATTCTGTTGTAGGTGAATAGAAAGTGTTACTTAAAGTGAGTTTGTGACATGAACACTCTGGTGGAACTCCGTCGTACAGCGCTAATGGGAATTTCACAAAGTCAAAATTGTTTCTAGTTTTGTTAATTTTTGAAAATGCTTTAAAAATTAATTTCTAAAACGAATTGTGGAAAAAAATATAAAAAATTAATTACAATTGCTTTTATGAATAGTGTTGTGGTTTACAGGATAAAAACGATAAAACTTAAAATAAAATAAAAATATAAATTAAATTTTTCAACGTTTTCCGTTAACATGACAACAAAAATAATTCAATAAGGAACTGAAATAATCACTTTTTCATCTCGATTTATTGGAAATTACTGCACGTTGGTTTTGATGATTGTGAACAAAAAGGTCTTTAAGGAACTTTTCATTTGAAGCATTCAGTGTCGGTCAAAACAAAGTGTTCAATGGAGTTTTCTGGATATTTTCTAAAACTAATAAGTTTAGGAATTTTGTTCAGGCAATCCCTTCCACAAGACCCTTCATAACCCCAAATCGCCACTCTATCTCCTAACCCTGGACACCCTATCCATAAATCCCACTCCTACTAGACACACCTGTTCTAGCTTGACACGTGCGATCGCAAGCATCCATGACACCCTCCGAACCATTCCCTTTTCTCCCGAAAAGCAAAATCCTATGAGCGCCATCCCGCCTTGGAGAGTTTTTACCGTCAGAATACTAACAAACACAAAGACCTACGAACATCAAGACATTACAACCAAAACAAAACTTCACATAGCCACATACAGATGAATACGGGCTGACATTAACATCTACACAGGTGTTTCAAAGGACGGAAAAGTTGTGGGCATCGCTATCTGGACGAAGGACACAGTATCAGAACTATCTGCTAGCGTGGTCGTATGTTTTCACGGCTATCTGGGAGGCTGTTAAATGGGCCACCAAACAGGAGGGCACATGTGCCATCTTCTCGGACAGTCTATCCTCGCTCAAAGCGATCAAAAACCTGAAAAACAACTACGCGTTGGCACAAAACATTAGAAACTCTCTCTCTATACTGGAAAGATAATGCTATCTTGGCGGCCTGCCCACGTCGGGATAGACGGCAACGAAAAAGCGGACATCTGGCGCTTATCTACAACCTTTCTTGTCACCCACCATAGAGCGGTAGAAAAGCCAGTCATACCCGACATCTCTTAGCAAAAAATGGTAGCGATCGCCAGGTTAAGACAGGGACACTTCCTGCCGGTAAAAAAACACATCTTCGCCAAACAACTGAGCCCAGTCTGTCCTTATTGCAGGAACACCACCATGAATGCAGCCCACATACTACAACAGTCAACGAGTTGCAAAGCCTACTGAACGAACTTGGGACGACGAAAACACCTACAGAACTCCTCACATACAATGGGGAGAACACAGCTATACTACTCGACGCACTGAGGACATACCTACGAAATGGAAACATGGACAGCAATACCCACGTAAACACGGATAAGATAAGATAAAGTAAGATAAAAGTTTTACAAAAAGGGAATCATTTTTCTTTTGTCTTTTTGCCATACAAGCTTATGTAAAACCTGTTTTTTTTTTTAATTTTATTTTCTAATTAAAAAGAAAAAGCGTTATCTTTATAGGCTGTTAAACAAAGAAAACTCAAATTCTGTAAAACCTTAAAATCAAAAGCACGAAATGTTGTACACAGATATGGACATGCAATATACAAAAAACATGTCAATGTAAAAATATCAATAATTAGTCTTAGTTAAATAATAATACTTTTTCATATTCCTTAAGTTTTTCCCATCTATATCTCAAGTAGTTAGCGGTTAATGCCATCAAAATGTAACACAACCGGAAATTATCTATTTCTATAAAAAAAAAAAATAAAAAAGTATAATATACTGAATTAATCCATAGTTAAAATATTACACATTACATGTTACTCTCTTAACGAACACTTCTCTCTTCCTCACTTAGTCATAAGTTTAATTCTAATTTTAAATTGTCCTCAATTTTGCCATCTCTATAGATTTAAGTTCTTTGTAGACAAAAGATGGATTTTCTTAGAATAAGTATAGATGAGCCAGTTCCCACTATATAAAAAGAAAGAAAAAAAATGTTAATTAAAAACATAGAAAATAAAAGAATCTTACTTTTTGTGAAAAAAATAAAAGGAAAAAAAATAGAATCAAGTCGTGACTTTGCGCAGATTAGCAAAACCTCGGACCGAAGCCCAGATGGCCTAGTAGCCGTGGGCCTAAAACATTATTTGTTTTTAGACGTAGCCTTAGTTTTCAGAACTATGTTAAAGCAAGTAATGTCAAAGTAAATAAATAAATAAATTTTACAACAAAAAATTTGCCGATTTTTTAAGCGAAAATTGCGTGTTTGATTTCCAACCGTTACCAAAAATGGAAAATCGATTATATAAAAAAAAACTCGACGTTGTTACCTTGAGAAATATTTCATCTAATAAACGCATTTTGATTTTATTCTTTTATTTTAAATGATCCACTGACGAGTTATAGTGAGTGTTCACCGCAAAAGAACTTTATTTCGAGGCGCATGTGGAGCTTTACTGATATTTTGCAATAACGATTTAAACCAGCATTACCTCTATCGTCTAAAAAAACAATTCTTGTAAATATGATATTATTTCACCAAATTAACCTTACCCACCCCCCCCCCCCCCACCAACATCCCACTAATGAATTTTTAACTATTTGCACCCACAAAACACGTTTTAAGTCAAATCGCAATTACATGTGTGAGTTGGTTTTAGCTATCATAATGCCATCTATTCATCAGAATCAGCCTTACTGGAAATTGTGATTTTTTTTCGAATTCCGACGATCGCAACAAGTCAATGAAATTATAAAAAAAAAAAACAAAAATGCCGAGTATTCGCTTGAGCTGTCTAATACCGAAGACAGACTTGCAATTTAAATACTGCAATTTAGGCTAAACCACCTCTCTATTGTAAAGCCATGACCATGGTCAAGAATTATAAACAAAAATTAAAACGAAAATAATTAAAAACAAACACAGTTTGCTCGACTTCAAGAAGAATTTGCAATTTCTTCATTGAGAAAATATACACACCTGAGGTCATTGCTTTACCATGTCAACACATTGTGATTCAATTAGAAATTGTGTCAACAGAAATGCTGACACTACAATTTCTGATTTTTAATTTTATGTATTGCAATTCTGCAATAATCCCCCCTCTAGAAATTGTGAGAAACAGTAATTCCTGGTAACATAGGAATTAATATAAATAAGCAGAGACCAATTAATAAAAATCAGACTTAAATTTACCGTGAAAGAGTGCTTTTATTTCTCCAATAAACAGCGGCATACCCTGCCATCCTTATCAAACAGCAGCATACTCTGCCATACATTATTAAGCGGCATAATCTGCCTTTAAATATAAAATAGCGGCATACTCTCCCACACATATTACTTTGGCACACTCTGTCATAGGAGGAACTCTGGCATATTCTGCCCTTTAATAACACCAAGGGATATGATCATAAATAGCGGTTTCTTTAGCCATACAAAACAATGAGTTTGGCAGCTCTCTGCCGGTATAATATAAATCTGACCCAAAAAATTAAATTCATCATGAATAGCATTCAGAAGTAGTAAACCAAACATAATATTACAGTGTTTCTATATACTGAGAAAAGTCGCTCGGTGTACATCGGAACTCAATATTGAAATTGCGAAGAATGTAGGTGGTATACGAATTTATTGGAATATGACCCTAGTTATAAACCATAATCATTTAATGCACGAACCTTTTAGAACCGCATTTTATACTGAAATCTTGGCTGCAACTTTTTTTAGCATTTAATATTTGACACTTGTTAAATTGAAATATCTATTTCGCTTTTATTTTACATATAGACAAATAGTCTCACAATATTTGCTCGCATTTAATACGTGCACGGAACTTTCTTAAGTGAAATGACAAATCAAGTGACATATCAAATGTAAGTTCTCTAATTAATTCTCAGTATTATCAACTGTAAGTGTGTCTTCTATTCTAATATTGGAATATGACATAATCGCAATATTACTATTTCATTTTGAAACCGCAACTCAGTAGGAAAAGCGATCGTCTTACGAGTAATCAGGAAGCGTTCGTTAATGATGATGACAGGAGCAATCGTTATTAGCTCCATTTGATATCCCTGTAAAATAGGCATGTCATTAGAGGATGAGTACCTACTCGTTTTGAAATCGAAAATGATCATAAAGTGATAGAGGTCTCGTGTTTCGCTCAGAATGATAAATAATAAAGGAATGACTCCTTTAAGCTCAGTATATATTATCATAAATGGAGGCCGCCTAATTTTTTGCTGTCAATGATCATAGAAGGAGATCTGTCTTTTTGCTCAAAATATTCATAAATTGAGTTCTTTTCTTTAAATATGTGGTTCATGGAATGCCTATAATTCTGGCTTAGGTTATTCCCGTAAATTATTTGATTACTAAATACCTAAACCGATTCACATGATCGGGACTTTTCCTTTACTTTATATACGACTTTCGAACGGGGATTTCCCTCAGCGTCACTCGTACATTATCTTTCTTCTCTGAACTGACTGAAAATCAGTTTAATCGCCTTTGAACTTGCAATCAGTGTGTTTCCGGTGTTATGTTTGCGTTTGTATATTCCGTAATCATTTCTGTTAATAACCCAAAGTAGTTTTTCCTAAAGTGCCCTGGGCCTCACTTGACTAAATACGGCCATACCTCTAACATGATTGACTGCTGACACTATTAAAATTTCTGTCATTTTCTCTATTTGGTTTAACTATTTTGTACCGATGAACTTCAAATAATAAATTCTGTGTGACATCCACCATGGTTCAGTGAATTTTCCGAATGAATATATAGAATAGAAATAGTAAATATAATTTGAAAATTGAGATAAATCGGGCAACCCCTTCTTGGTATTGTCATATGTAACCTTAAGTTTTTTATGTATACTGTGAAAACGGTCAATCCTAGCCATTTTTATTATACTAAAGAGTTCTTCGTAATATAACATGCTATGAAATTGGTTATAATAATTTTTACCATCCGATGAACCATTCTAGAAATATATGCGACTACACCACCACTTCAATAATCAAATTTGTACAATGAGGTGACCATACGAAATTACAAACGAGAATTCTTCTAGGGTATCATAAAAATTGGTCTTAGACTAATTCTAGCTGTTTAACCACGGGTGAAAGACCGCGGAATAACTGCAATAACTTAGGTATATTAAATTCTTTTCTGCGACTCGGTGGTTAACACTGCCACCGAATCTGCCACTCTCGTGCTCTTTTCTTCCCTACTAGGGAGATGGAAAGAAAAGATCCGGGTAATGATAAATTCGGTGACGGTGGTTACACCGAGTCGCAGAAAAGAATTCACTATTACTATTACTTGAGAAAAACTACGCACGCTAATTCCCTTGATGTGGCCTTTATTTACCTTTACTCAGATCGAACTTATAAGCTAGAGAATTATCTTCATGATCACTCTACTTAATTGTGATCTAAATTCGTAATGGACCTTGATAAAACATCTCTGTAGTAGTAGTATAATACATTTATCCATGTAACTTGTATTCTCTACATATGATGATGATGATTTGACTAATCATTTCAATATTTCCCAGGAATTCAATGTTCTAATTATGCTCTTTAGTCTCGTAGTAGGTACTGCCCTAGACACACAGCGCTCTAAATTAAGAATTAACTAACGAGTCATTAGTCTATAGTGATTCATTATAAACTGCAGACACACAGCCATTTCTTTAATTAAGTTGTACTGTCAAACTGGTTTTGATAAACTTATGACATTAAAGAAGCGATAAACTTTGTTTTTATTTATGTTATTTTCAATTTAACAACGTAAAAATGAGAAAAGATTATATTAAAAATAATATTGACAATATAGTTGGTGCATTGCAATTTCCTTGCATTCCTTCAATATATATAATGAAGGAAGAAAACACTTCATTAGTGTACTTCATTATCATCTGATTTTCGTGCCATAATGACGTATGCTATGTGACACACGGCATTTTAATGAATAGTTAGTACTAATGATTAATTAGATCGTGCTGTGTGTCTAGGGTATGACGTTGTATGTAATTTAAGCTGGGTTACATTAATAGATGTTTTTTAATCTGGTTTTGGACTTTTCTCGACGTGTGGGCTCGTGCTCTCACTGCATGCCTACATATGCTACCCTTTGTAGCGCCCATCATGTTTTCGCTAGATTCATATATTGGACCTAAGATGACAAGAGGTAAACCAATCGCTGTTATTAAGTCACAGCAGCCATGTTATATACAAAAACATTCAGAAAAATTCACTTGGGCTCCTTCGGGGATTGAAACCTTATCCATTTTACAGCTGAAATAGACATAAATGCTCATCTCGGGGAAACCAACTTGCTGGAACTGAAATTACTCCGTGTAGCAATAGCCATGCCCCCCTCCCCAACTCCACCCGAGAAAACGAAATATGAGAAAATTGACAGATTTTGTCGTGGAAAAGTTCGAAAATTTCACGATAAATATAAATGTAGATATGAAAAGATTGGTTAAATATGCCCATCCACAAAAGCATATTGTGAAATCAAGTGATATCAAGCCAGGAAAAAATGTGACTTCAATTTTCAAGGAATCACGATAAAACACTATTAAATTTTCGAATACACATATTTTAGATTATGCAAAGAATTAGCACATAATTTAGTCCATAGATCCGGAGTGAATCATTTTTTCTTTATTGCATTCTTACTAGAATAACGTAGTGGATGAAGTTATCATACATCCCCATTTTGCTTACTTAAAACACCATTAAATTTTCGAGTATACAGACAAATCCTGAGTGAATCAAAACAATGTCATTTTGCACCTACCATTTGATTTTTTAAAAACCCATTAAATTTTTGAGTCAGATTTGGCGGAATTAGCACATACCTAGGACATATGTAAGTCCTATGCGAATCAAAGCTTTGTTGGTAGAGTTAAACTACATTGTAAAAAAAGTAGGATTATTCCCTAAAATTTAGGGAAAAAAACCTCCATTTTATTGAATATTCCCTAATGTTATCGACAAATACCTAGGCTTTGTGGCAAAAATTATTGCACATTTCTTACTATGTAGGTCTTGCACCCTTCATTTTGAATATTTTATAAAGCTATTAAATTTTCGACCACAAAATTTGTCAGTTTGGCTCATAATTAGCACATCATTTTCTCATTCTCGGATGGTATTGTGGGGAGGATGTGGCTAGAAGGAGCCGATTAGCTACCACATACGCTTCTACGGCCAGCTTTCATACAAAAATGACCATCATAATTTGTTTTAGTCCCTTCAGAGTATTATCATAGTTTTTTTTTTATGTAAATTATTAAATATTTTTATATTTATATTATTTTATTATATTTCCTTGAATAAGCTCATAACTCATCTCCACTCGATTCTATTTCACTTTCGCTAGTTTTCTAATCTAAGGACTAATACGACTTTTTATCAAGGATGCACTAATTACACACATTCCAACTACTGTGATAAAGGGTATTTCGTTCTGTGGTTTGGGTTTAATAAAAATTTTAACAAGTTTGTAAATGCAGTGAAAATAAAAATTCATATTTTATATATTCAAATGATGTTCACAACTTTATGGAATACCCCATAACGACCTCTTCGAATACAGTAGTAAGAAAATATCAAGATCCTTTCGGTAGAAGGAATTCGACTTTCCACAGTTAATACTCAATTTGTGTAGTTTATGCACATAAATATTTCCTTAAGTACCTATGTGGATATGCATGTGCATACCTAAATATTTCTTCAAAAATATTCCACAGAAACTCTTTAACTTATTCATATTCAGAAAATATTTCAATCGTGGCATTCCATCATATTACAGAGGAGCAGCAAGGAATTTGCGATCTCCCGGTTTCATTATAGTACGGGAACGGGGAATTCCTATAGTCGTAGTCCCCGTAATCCTGTAATACCCTATATCAAGAATAGAGGTGCAATCGTCATCCATGAAATGTCGGATATTGTTGAAAAGGTAACGAAATTAACTTGCGGTAGCTGTGCATAAAAACAAAACGTGCACTAGGGCGCGTTATGAAATTATGGTACGTAGGTATGTAAGCGGATGTATTTTTTTTTTCCCTAAAAATAAACGTATTTGAATAAAAATGTGATTTAATCACGAATAAAAATATTTCCAAAGCATTTATCGGTGGATCGATATCGTATAAAGTTAATGGGAAACTTTTATATGACTCGAGTTCCTTAATGGTTAACCGGAATTCAATTATTGTCTTAAGTAGTTAAGGTTTTTCTTGATAGTATTTTGTATAACACTTGAAATATAGAGAGCATAAAAAAAGGCCTCCATTCGATTATGTATATTTCGGTCATTAAATAAATTGCACACCCACAACCCATAATAGTTCTATAGTCCTCTTATGTTGCTTGCAAATGTTTCAGGATATACCCTCCAAACACACACACACACACACACACACACATTACCTAGATACTTGGCAAGTGCATGTCGACCAATAAATGACTTCTCGTGTCACACTCCCAGAGGCAATTAAGGAATTGATACAATGCATATAATAAAACGTTCCGGGTAAGGGGACCATGTTTGTAATATACAAAAAAGCCTAAACCGTACTACGTACTCGATGGAAGGAACTCTTTAAGGTGGGGTGGCGGGGGGGGGGGGGAATTTAACATTTCCGGTCACACCTGCTACAGTACCCAAAGGTACCTGCTCATTGGCATTAAATTTTATGATTTGACAGAACACATACATACAAATGGTCTGCTTGAGCATTTTCCAGTCAAACGAAATTACAACTCCTCTGTGCAAAACACAAATAATCAAGTCCTGGGGATTGGTATTAGGGGGGAGGCCATATGAGTACCGAAATTAGCTTTATGAGTGTTAAAAAGGTTTTTCTTATAAGTAAAATATTCGCATCAGGTAGGTAGGTATTAAGTATAGGTAGACATAAATATAGGTAAAGTCTCAAACGGCCAACGCGACACGGGAGTAAAATCGAGGAATATCATATGAAGCTTTTCTCCCCACTACAGTGGAATAGCAAATGTTCGAGGATCAAATTCCCATTTATAAAGGCTTTTCTTTCAACTGAGCGAAATAAATTTAAGCACGCTTGGACGCTTCTATTCTTCTATTGAACACAGCTCACCTTTACCCCTACCTCCCCTATCAACACATGACCATATAACCAACCGAGACCTGTCTGAACTCGGACAGGTGTTCGGTGTATGTCTATTCTAGCTAGCACAGCGTTCTCCTAATTATATTTTAGCAGGAACAAGCTCATCGGACATACGAACGGACTGACTGACTGTCTGTATTATATGTATGTTTGGATGTGTATGAACGTATACATGTATGTAAGTATGTATATACATAAAACGACTTGGACGAAAGAATTGATTTCACTCTGCACAAGTGCAAAATCGATTTAGAAAAGTGTTTTTTTTTTGCACGCGCGAAACTTAAGCACCGGATATTGGAAAAACTTTGTTTTTCAAGAACGCTTCCATTTTTCCCACGGCTCCACTCTCTCTCTCTCTAGTTGAGGGATTTGCTCCATTGGCGAATAGGTGAAGAAAAATTAAAATACATTTTTCATAATGGAACAACTGTATGCGTTCACATGGCACTAACGGAGTGTGCTGTAGCTACCCTAACCATGAAATGATTGTTATTGATTGGAGCCTTGCACATCTCACTATTGTTTAAAGGTAAAACTTATTTCGCAGATTTTTCCAAATTTTTCATTTATTTCAGAAG
Organism: Dioctria rufipes; assembly: GCA_963924295.1. Classification (NCBI taxonomy): domain Eukaryota; kingdom Metazoa; phylum Arthropoda; class Insecta; order Diptera; family Asilidae; genus Dioctria; species Dioctria rufipes. The sequence continues at coordinate 12,721,611 of OZ002742.1, read as the reverse complement.
TCTGGTTATGAAATTCTGGTTTTTCAAATTTGTCGAGGTTTATGCCTGAGGTAGATATGTTGGTTAAAAAAAAAAATATAGAACGAGTTTAAGATATTGCGATATTTTTTAGAGTTTCCTAATTTTGAATTTAGTGAAATCTCTGCTGTACCACACTTCGGCATAGTTGTGGGCTATCCTAAAAATATTCCGTAAGGTTCATTTAGCCATTAATAGACGATACACTATAACTGTATTGAAGTAAATAGACAACACTTTGAACACATACTTCAAATACGATAAATTTACTATAGTTCTCCAAAGTTCGTCAGTCGAATTTTTGAGGCAAAATTGTATGTGTAGTATAGTTATGGAGTCCGTTGGAAAACTATTTATAAGAAAAATAAAATCTTATTCGTCGGCCTGTATATCAAATGTTACTATTTACGATGTTATACCAAATAAAAGTCAATGCTCGTAAATATCTTTAAAGTGAAGTCCTCTAAAAGCATATACATACTAATAAAAAAAAAAACTATTAAAAATAGCCCCTTAACTCGAATGTATTAATGGCCTAAAAAGCATAAAAATTTCCAAAAACTGATAGCATTATTAGTGAACATTTAAAAAAGGCAGGAGGTATGGACAGCCCCGTAATGCAATAAACTGATACCACGGGAATAACATGATGGCTATTGAACATGTGTTGGTTGATTGTTTCCAGATTGAAATGTTGTTTGATTGATGTGGCAACAAAATGAAATTGTTGCACTCCAACAGTTCTTTATTTAAATGAATATATAACTATATATATATATACATCTATATGTATCCTAAAGTCTTGGTAGGATAAAAATTAATAAAATGTGGTTAACTTTATTGTTTTAAAAATTTTATTTTTTATTTAAAATTCTTTAGAATATTTTTAATATTTTTTTAGAAGTGTAAAAGCAAACTTTTATTTAAAAATTATTTTACAGTTTTGCCCTCTGGCGTTTAAATTAAAACTTTTATAATTTGTTCTCTGGCGTTTAATTTAAAACTATATTTTTTTTATTTTTTTATACAGTCAGCGCAAACATTTCTCTGACAAACAATCACAGCAAATATTACTCTGACAAACAAAAGTTATATTTTATTCTAATTTTAATTATAAACAAAAATAAAAATTATTTTGTAGTTTCCGCTACAGCTATCCTGGGTATCGAAAGATGTTTTTGTATGTAAAAAACATTCTGGAGTATACAAAATTTACCGTAGAATCTCTTTTGTGATATCTGATTATCTTAACCCATTTTGTGCAAATATTTCATTGCTAGTACTGCTAGGAAGTTATAGATGGCAGGTCTACTTTAAACCGATTCGACTTTCAATTGGAGATTGTGAGGCGGCAATCCGGGCCATTCCAGTGAGTTTAAAAATTCGTTTGAATCTAGAAATTTAATTTCTCGTTATCAGTGTTTTTCGCAGCTGTGCTGTATTGACTCAAAAAAATATGGATTTTTTAATTTTGAGCAATATTTGGGAACACCTTTCGGGTGAGTTGGGTCTTTGACTTTGAGAACTGGAAAAAATCTACGGGGAAAGTAATGCAACCAGTCCATCTAGTTCAGTCAATGGAGATTTTGCCATTGCCAATGTCCAGTAATTTTTTTTGAAAATACTTTTCCAGCTAAGTTGTTTTGCAACACTACATGCATGTTGATACTTATTTGACTGTCTTGTCGTGTTTCCATAAAATGGACGACTTCAAGCATGCATTAAGTTCATCGACTGGTATTGACCGTGGCACTGGCATTGGCAATTTTTATTTTCTGCAAATTTTTCCTGGACCATAACGAACAAAGCAACAAAAAATTACGCATATGGTGAAAAATCAAAGTTCTGTATGGCAACACCAAGGGTTGCCCGATTTAGTCTATTTTGACTTGTCTTTGCAATTTTTATGGAAACGCCGGGTACAAAAGTTGAGCTTTCCACGTCGTCGAGCTCTCAAGCAGTATCCAAATATATAGCGAGATACCAAAGTTTTGTATGGCAATATCAAGGAAGGATTGCGGATTCCAATTTTTCTTTCCTTAAAATTCTTATTCGGACTAGTACGAACATAAAAAAAAACAATTAGCCAAATCGGTCTAGCACTTCTCAAGTGATGCGATTACCAACGCACAGCATTTTATTTTTATTTACATAGGTTATATAATCTTTTGTATCAATATACAATTTTAAACTTCTAACCTCACTTCCAGAAGTAATGTAAAATTACGTCGGCAAAATATTTTGCGATAATCGTAGCATCCTGATTGAAATGATAACTGCAGGTCTTCTTCGTTTATAAAATCAGGAGAATCTTCAGGATTTGCGGAAAGATTTGTCTGACAAATTAAGTGTAGAAGGAGCTCTCACAAGAGATAAAGTCCGCTGGAAGAAACTATTCTTTCTTGATTATTAATGAATTTTAGTTATTCAGATTAACTTTAGGTGTAGACTGACCTGACGTGAAGAAAAAGATTTAAAAAAAATGCTGAAATTCCACACCGAAAAATGTAAAACCGATGGAGGGATAAAAAACATGTCTTTCTCAGAATTCGAGGAACATGTAATGTTGACCTGATAGGAATCGGACTGACCGCTTCTCTTTTTGGTATTCAGTTTCTTAAATTCTTGCTGCAGATCTAAAATATTAATTAGACGAATCATTTTACACATTTGACCCTAGAGAAGTTGCTTACCAGTTGAACATTTAAGGAATATTGACAACTTCTGCGGACAAATAAATGGTTATTTTCCATCTGGAGCTATCATGCAAACGTGTGAGATTCATCATTACATCCAATAATACCTAGAACTTTCACTTTTGCGTAAAATATTCGCTTATTTTTTTGCGTTTTCGTGTTCATTTGAAAAAATTATCCATGTCGAACATGACTTCCTTTCCAAAACTCATGTCGATATATTTGGAAACCCTAGACTGATCCATTGAATGGAGCATCTCCAATCGTTCTTTGATAGGATCCAGTTAATGAGCTCGATTTTTGCGTTTGGGGTTAGATTGCAAACCTGTTTTGGAGAGGTGAGTGCTTTTTCAGTGAGTTGAAATCTTAATGGCGCAACCGCGGGATCCAGTTGCATAGAAGTTCAGCACAGCTGCCAGTATTGAAGAATGAAGATAGTGGAACTTGTGTTAATCTTGATGTGTATGCATTGACTGCATTAACAACTTTCTTTTTAAGCATCTTAATTCAAAAGGTATCGAAAACTGGGATGCTTATAGAAATTCAAGAGAATTTTTTAAGGATTCGTATAATAAGGGAGAGATGAATCCTTTAGTATTCTGGAACATCGCAGAAATTAGGCACCCACAATTGTCATTCTTAGCCAAACGGCTTATGAATCTACCTGCTTCAACATATCAAATTGAGAGAATATTTTCAAATTGGGCACATGTGCATTCTCCTATTCGGAATAGGTTAACTTTCGAGCTTTCCAAAAACACTTTTCAACATATATATTATTCATTGCGATTGGCTGATGATGTTGATGAAAATTCAAGACAATGAAAAATTTCCTTTTGTAAAAAATATAATAAAATAAAAATATGTTATATTTTAACCTTGTAACTTAATCTTTCCAATGATTTTGATTTTCCTTAGTTTCATCATCTTTTACGTAATCTACTTGTCTACGTAGACTAAAGGCCATGTAGATTACATAGTTCTTTACGCGTTAAGAACGACGTAATATATTATGACGTAGATTACGCGACCATCCCTGGGGTGGACGAGTTATATAAAAAATTGTTGAAATTCAATAATAAAATTGATTTAATTAATTTACATTACCCAAAATGACTGTTTTTGAGCAAGGTATAATACATACATATATCACAAACAAACAGGAGAGGGTAAATACAACAATAAATAAATGCATTTATATCATGTATACAAAGTCTCCAAATTCTAGGAAATTGTATTTTATAGACATAATTTTTTTTTTAAAAGCAAGGAAATCCCTTTTTACTTCATAACTTGTTCTTAAGTTAACTTTTCTTCAACCACCATGAGATAACAAATGGTTCCTCTTCCGTATTGGCGATTTCCATGACCGATGGGGGCATTGTTGTTATTGTAAATAGAGCCTCCATCAGTCATGGGGCTTCGATTAAAAAAGTATTAACAGATGATGTTTGTTTACAAACGTGATTAAGCTTAAAAATCTCAACGTCGCGTCGATAAGGATTGCAGGGGTCAGCACGCATTTTTGTTAAATTAAATATTTATTATAATAAATGATTCTGTGGATTACAACATTATTATGTTATTAATTTTTATTTTTAAGTTATTTAGACAGAATTATAAAAAAAACCGCCCCAAAATATGTGCCGCCCAGGGCGGACTGCCCCCACCGCACCACGCTACTGGCCATAAGCAAACATCCCCGTGTGATATAATTTTTTGTTACATTTAAGACGTTTTCTAGTTTTCCGGTAATTTAAAATGTTCGTGGTGTGGTACTTATGTGTACCATTCGGGACGAAAGAGTTAAATAGCTCATCAGTGACATTGCATTCAGTCGAAGTATATGGAGTAGATAGGGTCCTTCTTTAGATAGCGGTGCCTTTTACTACGGCAGTTATAAAGGAAAATGCCCAGAATAATTAGGAGACTTCTTGTTACTTATTTTCGGTTTCTATTTTTTTCTTAACTCTCTTGAATTCCTTATTCGACATGGAGCAGATGGAGACTTTCTGATTCTTATCGCATGGTGTGATGTGACCTGTAATTTTACGTAGGCTTCAGGTGAAATTGAAGTACACATATTTAGTGCCTATCCTTTACGGTTTGATAAGGGACGATGAGTTGTGCTTCATGTGTTTGTAGCTTAGTTTATAGTATTTTCCTGGCCCCTCGGTTCTTAGATGTTGTTGTTGCTATGTCTACCTTCATTGAACTCCTATTTTCGTTGCATGGCTGTTATACAACCCCAATAATATGATGTTTCTTGTTACTGCTTCACCATATTTCAGTCATAATTAGAAGGAAAATTAAGGCATGTGAAAGTATGTAGAAAACTTTAAGGAACTGGAGAAGCTTAGAATATGGTCAGCTCTTAAGTAGTTCATACAGTTTGTCGAAGATTTAAGTTACTTCTGTACTTACTTACAATTGTAGTTTCTCATGTCGTTGTTCTGAAAGAATATATCCGTTTTTAGAAAAAAAAAAAAAATTGTAAGAATTAACCAAAAGCATAGTAATGATAGTAATCTGAATCCTTTTTGGATAAGGACATCTGAAAAATAATTAATGACTGGATTCAAATGATCTCGAATTTCATCCAATTGGTTTATGTTGTAGTTAAAAAGGTATTTTCTGGCTTGAATATTACGTTGTAAGAATTTTATTAAGACTCGCATACCGGTTGGAGGATAGGTCCCTTTGCATACTTCAGTCCAATCCAATCCGTGGAAGTTGACAAGGTTTGATTTATGTGGACTAACATCACTATGGCTTATGTGGTTATATTTTTAATTTTTAGTAGAGAGATTCTACATTTTAGAATTTTGATTTGATCCAAGAAGGGTCTAAGCACAGGGTCTGGAGTATAATCCAGACTCTGACAGTGGTACGATTCCTACAGACTGCCCAACAAATACAATGTCGTTCATGCAGAACTTGCAGTGATTTATTGACAGCCAGGCAGCCAGTAAAGGGCTCTATGTTGTGTTGGTAAAATCAAAATTTTTATGCAAAACCAGACCTGAGAAATTGACTGCATATCACAAGGTGACCCTATGCTTGGTACCTGGCCGTATGGATTCGTTTGGACCCAAATCGGAGCTCTGAAAGAGGAGTTAATTAGGGGCGCCTATCAAAAGGCAAGCCTCCGGTGGGTTAACAGAGAAAGCTGTGGTACTTCTCGGCAATTATGGCTTACATATGATAGGTAGACGACAAAAAATTCCTTTATGCTAATAGAACTGATATCAGGACTTTAGTAGGCTCTTATAGGGAACGATTTTTGCAGGAGCTGTAAAAGTTCGGAAGAAATCAAATTCGTACAACACGTACTATGCAAGTTCCCAGCTTTGATGAAAAGAAAAGGTGGGCTATTCGGTAGCTATTCAAATCTGGAAGAGCTGCAAAATAAACAGTTCAGATGTAACCTGAGATACCTTAGGGAAGGAGAATGGATCCAGGGCGATTTCAAAAAGGTTATCCTTTGAGGTCAGGGGGCATAATGGACCCGCTGGAGGTCTAAGTGAATCAGGCTGGATATATTTAGCAACATACCTATTACCTAACCTAACGTGGGAGGTTCACTTTCTACAGCAGCATCTAGTTGAGAAGTTGTGTGCCAGTCTTCATAGTTGTTTTCTTTTTTTAACAAATCACAGACTGGGGGAATGACCATTTTTCAAACTCCGAGACTAAGGCGTCCCGTTGTATTTTTCTGCTTAACAAAATCAAATTGGTCGTTCCTGTATTCTTTATGATACACAGCAGGTACATGTGAGGTATGCTTTTCAATTGACCCATAGATATAACAGCAGACACAAGAGTGGCAGACACAAGAGTATTCACTTATAATAATAATATTTATTTATTTCTTCTTTTACTTCCAATATTAAACTTTGGTTATCTCCACAGACAGTCTAGGGCTGGTATTAGTGAAGAGCACTACTCCTTATTTCCAATTTTCCATCCTGGACCGGGCAAAGTCCGGACAAGCGCACAAGAAATGTTCGGTTCCTTACTTCTTTCGGACCATCAATGATTTTCATTTTTGTTAGGTGAACATGAAGCGGGTTACGGCCAGTGACGTTACCGATCATGGTTCTACATTGTTTTTCACCCGAATACCTGAAGGTGCTCAGGTTTATCTATTGCTGCTGATTATTCGCATGATCATCTGATCTGATGAAAGACCCAATCATTAAGATGGCAACGCAAATAGCAGTTTCTGATCTGAAAAAGAAAATGATGGAGCCAGACGTGGCTTACTTGTTCATCCCCTCGTTCCCTATAGTTCCTGTTGCAAAGCACTACATCCGAGGTTACTCATATGATTTGTTCTCAATTGCGTTTCCATGAAATTCTATTTTCAAACACATCATCGTAAATATACTCGTATAAAACGAACTGATTTCTTTCCGAGAATTTTCCTTTCCTGCTGTGTTTAGAAATGCCCTTGTACATGTGAAAACTTGAATTTATGCTTTTCATTCCGCAGGAGCTATTATCGTGCAACCACCGACATTTCCACATGTCTATAGTAGCTCCACGTTATTCGTTGAAAACAACAAGGAAAACTGCTGCATATTCGCTCCAGTATTGTATCAGATGCAGTTCTCGCAACAATGAGAAAACACGTGAAATTTCTCTTTCAAAAAGGAAATATCCAATTGGAAACAAAACTATTGTTTCAAGCGTTTAGTTTTTTTCTTCTTCTTTTTTTTTCTCATTATTCTCCTTAATGCCTTTGTTTTCATACCATGCTGAACAGCTGAACAATAGCACCCCGTACTGGTGCTGTTTTGATGCTTTTTATAAATATCCAGAAAAGCATTTTCAAAGGGAAGCTCTCTGAATGCCTTTCTCTAGACTTGTCAATGAAAATCAGAAAATTGAGCTGATTTTTCGTCGCAACTGCAATTTGTACATCCAGGTCAGTATTTTAAAGAATGTTTACATTTAGCGCTGGGACAACACAACAGTTTTTTTCTTCTTCTCTCTATATAATCCTGGGAAGTGCTGCAGTCTATAGAATCCCCTGTTTTGTCGTAAGTGTGATTCCAGCAACCAGTCTAGACTTAATCTATTTTGAATGACCCATTTTTGAGTTGAAAGTAACTTTTGGCAACACAAATTGGTATAAGTTTGGAGATTTTGGCGAGAACATATCAGTTCATTTGGTTATACTACATATAAGCGCCGAGATTTATTGGCATATATCCGACAAGAGTTTCATCGACGATTTCATTTAAATTCATTTCATATATTTATTTATAGGTGGTATTATACAAAAAAAGATATAACAGTAATCTCAAATTCATTGGCAGCAAATTCCAAATCATAATCGATTGGACGAACTGACGCCTAGATATCACAGAATTATGTTTACGCACTCTTAAAGCAATGACCCAACCTGATTTCTCAATATGAATATATCACACAAGTAAGAGTACTAGCCAATAAACTAACAGCGCGATATTTGAAATAGATCATAGGCTGCAACCAAGGATAGAACTGATATAGAGTGAGACATGGTCAAGATGATGGATATACTTAAAAAAAAAAAAAGAGCATACCCAAGTTAGAAGCAGAATCGACAAATGAATTTTATGTTCTATTGATTACGGCAGAATGAGAAATAAGAATTATCTACAAATTTTATTTTTGTGATTAATTAAGCACTTAGTCTTGGTATGATTCAAGTTCAGCATGTTGTCAATGGCCCACAAAAATAAAGACTGGGGATCATCATTTATGCAAAAAATACTATCTTCAGTTAATCAATTTGTTCTTGAGATGTACAGTTGAGCATCATCGGGTTAATGGTATAGTGTGTTGTACTTACCAAAATGAAACAAGTAATTTTTAATAATAGAAATCAACAGAGGACCCAAGATAGATCCTTGCGGTACCCCTACGTATACTAGTTAAAAAAGTGGAATATGCATTTTTAGAATAGATAGATTGATAGCGATCCCTTTAATAACCATCGATAAAGTTTTGCAGCCTGCTATGATTCATAGAATCAAATATCTTAGAAAATTTCGAGAGTATGTACATTAAAATAGAGAGCGCATTCCTATCTATAGCAATCCGTATGTCATTGGTTGTTTTAAGTAGAGCAGTAAAACAGCTATTGTTCCTGATTTAGTAAACTATGCTATACAATGTAGGCTAGATCGGCGTGCATAAGTGTTGTACACCTGTACGTGATCAGTTTAGCCCATCGTTGCTGATGTGCGAACATCCATTTTGATGAGAGACATGATAACCGAGGCGGTAACGGCGAGCTACACCAGGTTCCAGTCCAAGGAAGGGAGTACCAGAGCCGGCCTATATTTGGAGGTCAGCCTTTTCATTCCCCTTGATCCCCATGTAATCATGTTGTGGATTTACAGCTTATCCACAGACGTACGGCAGCCCGCCAGTAACTGGTTGCCTAGAGGATAGCAATGGTTTTCTCTTGATTGTCATATCATTGCAAAGGCTTCAGCCTGGAAGACAATAGTGTGCATTCCAAGTGAGTGCATCAATACAATGTCAGGTTCAAGAAATTAAAAATCCACAACGGTTTCCTCATTAGTGAGAGATTCGTCGGGGAAATATTTTATTTATTTTTCGTTTATTTTCAGGAAAACTTAGATAGAAACGACGCTATAAATGAAGTTCTGGTGCAATCGCATCACGTGAAATGCAGGCCAGAGGCTTTCCCGTAGAGCACGAACGTCAGGGAGTAATGGAAGCACCTAGTCTAACCGTCCTCCCCACAATCCACATGAGCGCAATCTACCCGTTTTGGGATCTGCATAAATGAGAAAATCCAGGGATGACAGATTAAGTAAGTCCTCTAGAGCAACAGTAGCTGTCCATCGCATGGAACCTGTACTAGCCAGGCAAGCAAGCCTTTGCAGGCCAGCCAGATTCCGGATCGCAATCCCTACATGCGTGTTCGGCCACCATATACAAGAGGTATACGTGAGCATGGGTCTTGCGATAGAGGTGTACATTCAGTGCAGGATGCTCGGTTTTGTGCCACATTTGCAGCCAAAGGTTCCCCTACATTGACCAAAGACGCTAATAGTCGCATTAAGTTTTTCCTTTACATGTGTATCCTGTGTCAGCTTCGAGTCAAGGTAGACACCCATGTGCTTTACATGTGAAGACAGCTGCAGAGTGCGTTCAAAGAGCTTTGGAAGAACAAAGTGCCCAGACTTACGACACCTGGAAAAGACCACCAAGTTGATCTTCGTAGGATTCACCGTCATATCAAGACGGGTGCACCAGTCCTCAACAGTATCGAGGCATTGTTGGATGGTGGCAGAAGCAGAAGCCACGCTGATCCCTGATAATAAGCAGAGGGATATCATCCGCATACTGCACCAAAGAACTGCGGAGAGCAGGCAACCCAGTACGCAGCATCTCTCCACCAGCTCACTGAGAGAGGTACGACCACCCTATTCCACTGTTAAGTTTCGTCAGCTTAGCATTTGGCCTATCCATCGAACGATAATGCAACTCCATGACGACGAGCTGTCTCACACAGCGAATCGGAGGTGGCTCTATCAAAAGCCCCCTCGATGTCTAGGAAACAGTTCACAATCCAGTCCCCGTTCAATGCCCGTAACCATTGAATGGAGAGCTGTTTCAATTCAGGTTCCTCTTTGGTAAGTGTGGTGTGAGGTGTTTAAGGGTGAGATTTTTAGGGCTACTTCCCTTATATATTCATCCCCGAGTCCTCCAAGTATTTCAAAAGAAATGAGGACAGGCTTATGGTTTGGAAACTATTAGGGTCGATATAGGATGCCTTCCCAGTCTTCGGAACGAAGACAACCCTCACCTTCCTCAATATCATATCCAAACACGATACATCCCCTGAAAATTGGACCAATGTGAGGAACCAGCATTTCGCTCTCTATGATTTTTTCAACGGACTTATTTTTTTTATATTTGTAGTTAAAATATTTCAAAATGGCTACAAAAACAAAATGAAAAAAACTAAATTAAATTCCAAATTTATTACAAAAAAATCGGATTATAAATAATAGATCTAAAAATAGGAGAATATGGTCTGGAATAGAAGACTTTTATGGGTTTGCTTCGAACTATTGGTTTCCTTCGAACTTTATGCTTTTTACATTTACATTTCCTATGACGTGGTGAAAGATCAATTTCGTCATCATCATCAGGAGACCTCCTTAGATCATTGAGATTTTCTAGAATTCCGATTTCATCTTTGTCCTTTTTTTTACATTTACATTTCCTGTGACGTGGAATTTGTGTTACATCTTTATGTGTTGACTCCATTAGATTCGTATTGTTCATTCCTGCTGCATTAGTCTGATTTGCATTTACGTTCTTTTTTCCTTTAGGTTTAAAATATTTTTCTATATTCTCAATTTTATCTCTGAGAAAGAAAAACATCGGCTTCAAAACAATAATTTCGTCAGGCGCAAGTAATTCCGGGGCGATATTATCTTTTATAACTAAAGTTGCATTCACAACTGTTACCGAAGGAGGTTTGGAAGTTTTTGTAGATGTTTTGACATTCTCTTGAATTCGATTTACTTCATTTACCTCTGAAAAATAAAAGAAAAAGAAAAAAATGTATTTTATTATTATTTTGCTATTATTACGTTTTTATATAAGAAAAATTCTTACCTTCAGATGTAATTGCCCCAATAAAAGTGCAAAACACAAGTAATTGACACAATTTCTCCACGTCTAACATTACAATGGAACTGAACTGATTTCAAACTGTGACACTGTGACTTCGTGAATGTTTCTGGTAGTTACTCAAATTCATTCAATGCCTATATACACTGCCATTGATATAAAAAGCAAAACATCTAGAGGTTAACGATTACTTAACAGTTTCCGCCGTCAAATTTCTTTCTTCTTTGCGAATATCTGTGAGGTAAATAATTTGCATAAATCGCGCAAAATAAAACTATTAAAGCCACGCGATCATTCAACTCTCCACAATAGCTAACCGCTACCTTATAAAGTAGAAATACCGAAACAATAAATAACAGAGAGATCGAAATCATAAAAAATTCAAAGTTTAGGGAAATATTTTCTATCTGGTGACTTTTACAAATTGTTATCATCTCGGAACTTTTGTACCTCACAGAGCGAAGTATAAATTATTTTACCTCAGTTCGTAGGTGTGGATCTGGACCAAACCTATTTCTTAGTAACGGATGTAAACGTTGCGTTCTTTTATAGTTTGTCATCGATTTTGAGGTAGAATTGTAATTAGAAAGGGATTTCCAATGGACTTTGAGACTTGTGTAAACAAAAATCATGGGAATTTGTTGTATGCGGTGCAATTATGTGGATAAATTGAACTCTGCCGTAAAATGCACACTAATAGTCGATTGAGCCATAGCCACCTATACATCTACATATATAAGTTCTAAAAAATATGGTAGAAACTTAGAAGTAGGCAGCTATTCCAGTTGAAATTACCTTCATATTATACAGAGTGTTTCTGGCTCACAGGTCCCAAGAGAAGGAAGCGATAGTACTTATCTGGACAAAAAAAAAATGTGTGGTCGGGGAGGGGGCCACCTAAACAGTTTCGGAAGTACAGCGTAATTAAGAAAATAATTTTTTTAGAAAACATCCATTAACTTTCTTTTTGTATAATATATGAAGGTGATGTTTTCTTAAATGATAGTAAACCATCTCCGAATCATTACTCCACACCTCTCATGTCACTAGTTGTAGGGTGTCCCAACCACCAATCCTATCACACAGGTTTTTTGTTTTTTTAGGTGAGTATTATCACCACTTTTGCTATGGACCTCTTAGCCGGAAACATCCTGTATTATTAAGTTCGGGTTAAGTAACCCACTCAGCCTGTGTTTCGCTTGCAATTGATACGAAAATCTGTAAAGGCGTTGAAAAAGTTGTTAGAAATATAATATCTAGATCTTTTTAATGAAATTACACGGTTGCTACTAATTACGATAAATTTCGGTACAGATTGCTATCGTTTAGGCGGAAGTAGATCAATTGTTGAAGATTGTGCCGTACGGATTTTGTCGAGATTTAACGTGGGCTCGAGGCTTTAATTACATGGAAGTCTTATTGCGTGAATTAGTATCAATGCGATAATAAGCGCCTTTATGATACAGAGTATATCCTGTCCCAAAGTGTACCAGTTTATACCAGTGCCTGCTTGATATTGAACTTACTAGTCTGAGTTAGGCCCATCTAAAATCTCTGTCGATCTGTAATTCACGGCACCCGGTTGATTTAGCGCAAATCCACGTCGAAAACCAAATATCGAAGCATACATTAATTAATAAGCGACTATCTTTCAGATCCTCGGATGCAGTGTGCAATTTGCTCAAAAGCACATACTCTTCTGATCAAAGCAAAATATCCACCTAAGCCATGCAGACTCAGACACTCTTAACTGCCCGCATGCGGGCTACCACAAACACCAAGATGCTCCCAACAAGGGACCTACTCCGCATTGAGGTGAATGTCGCTACTATAGTAGTACTATTCAGGGCTCCTCAACCCTGTAGGACCAAGTTAGCAATGTTTGCTACCCAATTGTATGGCTTCGTAGTGCATGCCCATAAGGCCATGGGTACTCCCAGTGGATCCTCATGCGGATCCTTAAACGAAACTGGTAGCTCCGTTCGGGGTTAATCATATTGATACAAAGTGACGGCAGTAAACCATGTATTAGGATCCGCCCTTCAAGTTAGGAGAGGCTTTAGACCACAGCCAGTAATCTTATAGTATACCAAAGTACTAGTTCCAAGATAAGACTACTACTACTATTATAAACACGCACAATCATCAGCGTTCAGAATAGCTGTGTTCTTTCAGCACGAAACATGCATACAGCCTTTCCCTTGCTTGTACTCTCTCTTGGCAGCACTGGGCATCATTAACTCATTTGGCTGCTGCCATGGTGTCCTACAATGATGTGGTACCTACCGGGGAGCTCTAACGATAACATTTCCATAAAAAAGGCTATATAAAAAAAACATATGTAACCTCCCCGCAGCTAGCTACTCTCCTTTACAAATCAAGGGCCAACTCTGGTAATTTTTTAAGCCTATCATAAACCTGGAATACCTACAACTGTCGAGATCGAAATATTGGCATTGCAATAGCAGCAATTTCTTTATCCCAGCACGAGTTACATTCACTACAATACATACCAGAGATGAAAGAACAATACAAACAAGAATTCAGCTTACAATGATTTTGTAGAAGGACTGCCATAATGGATATATTATTCCATAACTTTTCGTACTCAAGGAACAGTCTCACGATTAAACCACTTCCAAAAAGCAAGAGTATAGCTAGGGAACTGGGGAACACAATGTACTCGAACTTAAAAAATACCTGCTGGGTTCAGAAAAATTATTCTTTCCCACCAATATTCAGAATAAGCTCAAATTACAAATCCCAATCCAGGATGTTCGCCATATCCCACCCCCCCCCCCCAACCCAATTAGTGTTGCAAACTAAAATTTAAAAAATACTTGGTATGGCAAAATTTTTAATTAAATGAACGGCTGCCGATATTGATTTTGTAGACGAATCTGTCAATAAAGTTGGAACATTTCTAGAGTAAGTGCATATAACAAAATTTGCATAATTTGTATCCTATTAAAAAACAATTATTTCCATGTAAAAAGCAAAATTGAAGCATACTTAATTCAAGCAGAAATTAGTTAAAATAAATTCGAAAACCACCATACATCCACGGCGAAGACTTTTGCACTCTTTTTGAATTTATGAACCTCGCCAATCATAAATAAAGGAACATTTTTGTGTTGTTCATTATTTAGAAACCCACTTCCAGCCAGACATAACGGCTTCCGGAAGCTCTTTATACTCTTAAGTTGTTATTTTTGTAAGCTCGCCTAAGAAAATAGTTGAGAAGACCCGAACGTCTATGGAGTTCGGATTTTATGTTATTCGTTGGTTACACAAATCCTTTTCCTTTTGCATTTTATTTATTTAAATCCTTTTTCCGTTTTTACCCGAAAAGGGATACGTTTGGTTAAGTATATGTATAAAAAAAATTATTTTTATGGAAAGATTTCGGAGATAATTTGGAAAAAAATTCATTGAGTTGGCATTAAAAATTTCTCATATATGCTAGGAGCGCGAGGGGGGAGGGGGTTAAAATGAAACCATTTGATAATAATTCTCACTACTTAGATGGAATATTTGCTTATTTGGTCGGTTGGAAAAAGTAAGTAGTTTCCATAATTTCATTGTCTTAAAGGATATATGTGTTGTATACCTTTCAGACTGCGAAACTAGAATTTCAGATTAGAATTAGAGTCACCTCTTTGCACAGGAGTATGAAAGATGTGATAGATAATAATACTCTAGCATAACCTCTTGGGAAGAAATTGAAACAGAGGCACGCAATGTTTCAGGAAGAAGTTCATAAACGATTTTCCAATGCATCAGCAACATATTTCCTGCTAATCTCCTCTTTCAAGGATAAAGTATGTGAATAATAGATACGGTTAATAGTAAAACATAAGATAGGTTAATTAGGTTAGGTTAGACGAATGCCACTAAGATATATTTTAGACTGTTTCACTTAGACTACTGGCGGGCTCATTGTGTACCCTAGCTTAATGGATATCCATCCTTCTGGAACATCCATAAGACAAAGCTGTCTTCTTTAGCTAACTCAAGATACATCTAAACTCTATACCTAATAGCTTTCTCAGCTCCAAGAGGGAGTAGCCTGACTCTTTTGATCACTAGAGCAGGACACTCGTAGAGCACATGTCGAACTGATTCGGAATAGCTTCGGAAATCATTTGAATCTAGATACAGTCTTCTAGCATAGGTATCTATGGCCGAATGATCTGTTATCACTCCTACTAATGTTCTTGTCGGTTCTACTCCCCCTAGAGAGTTCCATTATTTTCCTTCTTAAAAGCTACAGGGCGTGCGGTCACAGTCAAGAGTTCGCTGTATGCAGAACTTCATGTCCTTTCCAGCGACTGCTCCATACTCCACTCCCATCAAGAATTATGGTTGTCTAAACTAAAAATTTCAGATTGTCTTACCTTTTTTTATAATTTAACCTCTATTAATTTGGCAAAACGGTCGTTAATATAACTTTTTTCTATAAAAACTGCAAACTGCAAACTCTCCTTTTTAATTTGATCTTTTACATCCACCGAAATTAGACGATATTTTTTAAAATGACGTGTTAAGGGAACAAATTATCATCAGTTTAGAGTTAATAACTCTTAAAGGGCTTCAGATAACATATTGGGTGTAATAGGTCACATTAAAGAGGAGAGTCTACAGTTTACAGTTTTTATACAAAAAAGTTATGTTAACGACAGTTTCACATGTAAATTTTATAGTAGGAAACAGTTTTCCCAAATAGCAGATATCTTTACAAACGGCAGGTACAGAAGATGTCCTAGACGAGCGCCTTAGACAAGCTTTGGAAATGGAAGGGACGAATCCTGATTCATTTATTTTCGAAAACAATTCGCAATAAACTGAGATTGAAGAAAAGTCCGAGATGAACATGGAACAACTTTTACCAAAATGGAGCTTTCAGCCGTGGCGATGAGGAATGCTTTTGAAGAACAGTAGAAAGGAAATGAGGATCAAAAGAATTCTCTGCAAGCATGTTTAGAAGAACAAAAGAAATCTCTGGAACCCCGTTTAGATGAGCAGAAGTAATTATTGGAAACCCGTTTGGACGAACAAAAGAGTTCTCTGTACAATTTTCTAGGAACTCGCTTAGAGGAATAGAAGAATTTCCAAAAATTGAAGGAATCGAGCAGGAAGTGGCGGAAGTTCAGTAAAAAGTCACCAAACAGCTTCACAACTTTAAAGAAGATTTCGAGAAGATGAAGGATCGACAACCTCGGCACAAAGGCATTGAAAAATCCAGTGCAGACAGAATGAAACCTCCAATATTTGATGGACAAAACTCGTGGCATATTTTTAAGAGACAATTCTAGGCTGCTTCCGAGGAAAACGGATGGAATGATGCAGACAAAGCATGAGCTCTGGTGCTAGCACGCCGAGGTCCTGCATCAGAGCTGTTCCAAACTATAC
The DNA here is from genome assembly GCA_963924295.1 of Dioctria rufipes. Classification (NCBI taxonomy): domain Eukaryota; kingdom Metazoa; phylum Arthropoda; class Insecta; order Diptera; family Asilidae; genus Dioctria; species Dioctria rufipes. The sequence goes on along the minus strand of OZ002742.1, from coordinate 12,704,815 downwards.
CGATAGAAAGGCAACGTAATTATACTTCATTAGTATAGGCGATATAGTTGCGTTATGGAGATGAACACATGCAGCAAGTATATCGCTTGCAGTTACGCAACAGGATTCAGAAGAATGGCGAATCACTACAAGAACTGTAGGCTCATGTGGAAAGATTAGCTTATCTCTCATACTCTAGCGTCAATGCAGAATTCCTTAATGAAGTGGCAATAGAAGCATTTGTGAACGCTATTGCAAATCAAAATTTACAACAAGCACTAAGGCCAACAGGAAAGAAGTCAACAGCAGAGGCGCTAGCCTATGCATTAGCATACGAATCTGCTAGACAATTTTCTCGGAGTGCAGTACGTGTGAGAGAAATTTCGGTGAAGGAATGTACTTGCAACAGAATGCAGTCATTACAGAGCACTCCGTCACGTGATATTCTTCGATGCTGGAATTGTAATAGACCCGGACACCTCCTAAGTGACTGCAGAAAACGCCGACGAATGGAATCGCCAGAAGAAAAGAGTAGAAAAGGAGGGCAAAGATATCGGGCTGGGCAGCACACTCGCAGCAGAATGCCGTCATCACAGGCCACTCCTTCGCATACTCTCCTTCGATGCTGGAAATGTAATAGACTGGGACATCTTCAAAACAACTGCAGGAAGCGTGGATGAATGCAATCAACAGAAGAGGCAGGGAGGGAGAAGATGGCGAGCTAGGGAGCACTATATTCCTGAAGAGACTAGACTGTAACCTCATGACTTTGAAATCCCTCACCGCAAAGGACATATCCACGCAAATGCAGGAGCCTGTTCACAACGTCCATACAATCCTGAATGGAAACATTGCGGATGGATGGAAGAAAAAGTTGACGATGACTATGATGATGAGGACGAAAGTCAAAAGAAGATAGGAAAGAGATCCAAAGACGATGATGACTACGATAATAACAGTAAAATGAAGAAAAGAAAATAACAAAAAGTAAAAGGTCTACGGATGCTCTTAATGATGATGGTAAGGGAATAATGAAAATCCGGAAAGGTAAAGGCAAAGGCTCTGAGGTTAATGATGATAAGAAGCGCAAAGGCGGCAATACGAAAGATGACAACGGCGATAGAAAGGGAAAGAAAATTGAGGGCAAAGGAATCAAAGATAATGATAATGAAGATGATAAGATGCTGAAGGAAAATAAAAGCATAGATGTATGCTTCAACAGAACATTAATCGAACAGATAACATTTCATCCTCTATTCAACGCAATCATCCCAGGAGTTGTAAAAGTTTGTTTAGAGGAATTTTGGACGAACCCACCTACATAGGAAGGAGCAAAATATTCCGGGTCTCTAGACTGCTGCTTAAATTAACAAAATTTCTTTTTCAAAGTAACATGTTTTCTTATTAGTTAATGTTGAATAAATCGTTGCATCTTATTGTCAATCGAGTGCCATCTCGGCGGGTCATCGGCACTCCCCACAGTTAGTATGGACATATGAAGATAATAGACTTTCGTTCCAAGAAAGGAGAGTTTTTGTAAACCTCATTAATCTCTTCTCTAAGCCATTTCCATTTACCTCAAAGAAAAGCTTTCTTCGAACGGAAATTTACTATTGAACACTTTATTTGTATAAACTTAGGGAATACATTACATTTTCTCAAAAAGCCCAAGTCTGCTTTCACGAATTGTACTTTCGTTTTTAGTTTAAAATATTGATTTACTTCATGTGACGTGAATACCCAAATTTTTACTAAGTTTGTGTAATGTATAGTAATGCTGGTAATCATTAATTCAATAAATTCGTAAATTTATCTTAAATATTTCTATATAGTTGGAGTTACTCAAGCGGGTGAGTTCATCACTTAATCGAGAAATGCAATCTTCGACAAGCAAGATTGGTCGGTCAAAATAGATCTGCACGTCGTCAGCATAAAGATTGACTAGTGAGGAGTGACTAGTGAGGGAGGAGATGGACTAGTGGGAGGGAGATCATTAATCTAGGAACAAAATAGAAGTGGTCCTAGTATTGATCCCTACGGTATCCTACAGCTAAAGAAAAGGGGGTATCGAAGTGATATTATTCAGTTTTACTGATTGACTACGATAGCCCAAAAAGCTTTTCATAAAGCTAATTACTGCGCTCGAAAATTCGAAATATTGCTGAAACTTACTAAACAGAGCCCAGTGTAATTCACCGAATCAAAGGCCTTTGCTGACAGTTAGAAAAACCAGTACTGCTATATGGTCATTGTCAATCGAGTCTATTTAAGAAAAGCAGTTTCGGAACTATGACGCGCTCTGAAAGCTGATTGCCAACTTAATAAAAAGTTGTTTTGTTTTACATAGGATGCCATTTAATATGCATCAGTTTTTCGAAAACCTTACGAAAGTAACTGATATTTTCTATATAACTATAGTCGGCAAGTTCGGAGGACTTACAAGATTTAAGAATAGGCAAGACATTCGCTTTTTCCACATCAAATACAAATTAGAAATTGTGACGCAAGTGTTGAATACATGAATGAGTATGTGAGCAATATGCGGTAAGATTACTTTTATAAATCGCAGGCGAAAGTTGTCTGGCCCAATCGTAGAAGATTTAATGCTATTAATCGCATATTGCAAACTCACCTATATAAAAGCGAATTCAGCAATATTCGTGTTGACTTGGCTTAATGTCATACGATCAGATAACTGTTGCTTCGGGCCCATAATATAAAAAAGTATCTGACCAATGCCATCCCCCCCCCCCCTTTCTATCATTCGACCCTTTTCTTTGAACCATGCATTTCAAGCGTTCTCAGTGCCATTCAACTCTTGTAATGAATTTGTTTATTTTGAGAAAATTTTCAATTTTCAAGCTTTTCAAACCGAACGTTATTAGGAAAGAAAAATGGCACGCTGTTAACCAAAAAATTAAAAAAAAAAAGTAAAAGACGTACAAATTTTAAGAATGCATGATTAAGTACTAAAGTGCAAATTTTCTTGCATTTATAGGCCACCCACCCGCACAATACCACTAGCCTATCCATATGCATTGAATTTTGCATTTTGTCCTCTAGCCATTTGTAACAAGTTCCAGACTTCTCGTGTACAGGATATGAATTTATGCTAAATCCATATAGGTATCCTGAAGGGATTATGTAAATAATGGGAATTTCTTAGAGACAGAACGGATACTCTGCAATGGGAATAAGTTTAAAGAACGAACTTTCACTTCAATTTGATTTATATAGGTGTGTACAGCAAAACTAAATCTTAGTTCTTAAAATTAATTTTAAAATAAATATCTGCACACCATAATACCTCAGATTTTAACTTATCTATATTATTTTGAAATTTCAACTTTTATACAACTACAGATCTATACAAAGGATATCTAGACCTATAACGCTTGCGCTGTTTGTTTCCTTTTCGTCGTTGTGCACTTGTTATTGTTTGCGCAGTTGGTCGCCATTTTCTCCTGTAATAATTATTGGGTATACGTTGATAAATATAGGCCTTACGACGATTTGACGTTTGACCTCTTCTTCCACGATTATTCCATTGATTTGAATTTTTCTTTCGAACGGCTCGAGAAGTTTCTACTTCATAATCGGAATTGTCATTATCATTATTTGTACTAACAATTCGAACACCACCTGCAGGAAAAACTAGAGCAGCTCCATTCGGTGTATTTATCGGAACATATCCAATCACATGTTTTGCACCAATACGAGATGATTGGATGATCGTCAAATTAGCAGGTACTAGAGCTGCCATACTACCAAAATCTGATCCAACTGCAATGAAGCTTTGAGATATGTCATTATCATTGTCCTCATCATTATCACTGTCATCCTCCTCCATTTTATTTTCTTGTTTGTAATTTTGTATCTCTTCCTGTTGGTTTACATTTCTTATATTCTGATCGGTTATGATTTGTCCTGGCACTATTTCTGCTATATAAGTTTCCTTCGAAGTACGTGACGATTGCGGCGGTGGTAGATTATTTTCTGCACTGTTCTCATTATCTATAAAATACATAAAAATTTGTAATTTTGGCAACTACTTTTTATTATAAACTAACAAACCTGCCACAGTTGAACCCACTAAAATCAAGAGGGCAGTAAAATTGCCCAGGATTATTTTAAATTTCATCCCTGATAAATTTTAAGGGTTATTCCCTACTTAAAATTCATATGACGAGTCCACTATCTGTAAATTATCTTGTGACGGATATTCTTGAAATGATTCTGTAGAGATTTCACGCGCACGTTTTTATTCACAAATAACCGTCGATGAGAGGTCAACGAAATTATGCCGGCGCGTTTATATTCTCTAATGATATCTTTCACTATAATTTATGCAAATTTCTGATTACTGACTAGTCATCATCTAGCAGCACCGAGTTCCGAGTTGTTTGTCATTAATTTACAAAAAACAAACAAAAAACAAAAACAAAAAAATCTTTACTACACCTCATATCGTGAGATAATTTGCAAAACAAGCTCAGACCGGTATGAATGAATTAATACAAGAAACAAAACGGTATATCTGCGGACTAAATGAATTTCCTGAATTCTATAGAGCTCTAAAAAAAAAAAGAACTGAGTGTGTGAGCTATTTCATCACACTCGTGCGAACTAATCATGTTAAAAGATACTTTTGAATGTAAAAAAGACTCTAAGAGCTGCCTTTGTTGCTAGTGGTTAGAAAAAGTTGTCTGACATTAATTTTAGTACAAACATTTCCAATTCTTTACAATGAATTCGTGCGACTTTACGCATGTTCATTAATTTTTCAACATTTCCAAATTTGTAATTTGTGACAGTGTTGTAGAGCATGAAAACCAAAACTCACCCACATTAATCTCATTTCCGAGAGAAAGAATTGAATATTGCCAAGATAATACCAAAATTTGGAAAGCTTTAAGGCTTGGCTTGACTTATTTGAATAAAATTAATTTCGTTTTCGTTATTTATAGGTGTAACAGCAGAACCTTCTTTGCATGACCTACTGACTATTTAGTGAGGGTTTCCCATACAATGCGAATCAACAATGTCCTTTTGTTCGACAATACATTTTGTTTGTCTAGCAAACATATAACGGGGCTATGTATTACGCATTAATGGGGCCATAGGCATGTCGAGAAAATTACTCCCCAACTGACCAATTTCTTAGCAGAGGCTATTTATATTGATTGAAGTAGTGGCAACATTTAAAATTTTATGATTTTCTTTTCTTTAGGGTATGTTTTAATTAAAATGTTTTTTATGCAATCTGACCTTAAGTTTTCCGTTCTTAGAATGGGATTCACTCTGCAGTTTGTAAATTTTTTTTATTATTTTTTAATTTTTAATTTTCATAAATTTTGTTTTATTTTTTTAATATTTTTTGATTGGTTAAAAAAAACTTTTCATAAAAAAAAGCTTTTCTGGGCTTTTCTTTAGTTTTTAGGGTTCCGTACCCAAATGGTAAAAACGAGAACCCTATTACTATGGCTCCGATGTCTGTCCGTCCGTCCGTCTGTATGTCTGTCACCGGGCTGTATCTCAAGAACCGTATCAGGTTGATAGTTGAAATTTTCACTGAGTGTGTTTTTCTATTGCCGCTATTACACTGTTGCCGTTCCTACGAATTTTTTCGTTTTCTACGGATTTTTTTGTCTCAAGATTTAAATTTACGTATTTCGAAATTTAGGTTAATATCTACGGAATTTTATAAGAAGTTAAACATATAATTAAATAATTTATTGAAGATTTTATTGAGAATTCTTTTACATCTTAATATGTAGAAACTGCATTCAACTTTATATGCTGTAAAAATTATGCTGTTGGCATTACTTTACACTTAATGGAGTTTGTGAACTGTTCTTAAATTATGTAAGTTGTAAATTGAATGTGGAAAAACATAAATTTCGAAATTTTTACGCAGATTGAGTTCTAGCAGCTAAAATGAAGAAGAAAATAGTCCGCATCTGGCTGTAAGAAAAGCCAGAAAATACAATGGAAAATAAATTTTTTCGTGGATGGCTTAAGGACTTTCCTGGAAATAATTTAAAATGCAGATGTGTGGTATGTAATTGCTCATTAAAAGCTGACAAAAAGAGAGCTGATAAAAAGCACCAAATTGGAAAAAATTAACGAAAGTGAACTTAAGCTCAGTACCTTCATAGCCGAGCATAATATAGTTATCTCAGTAATGGATCATTTGGTGCCAATAATTTAATCGCTGGACCCTAAGTTAATTCGAGATATAAAATTACATAGGACTAAATGTACTGAAATAATGGCTGAAGTTTTAGAACCTCAAGAAATAAAAAAACTGTAAATAATACAAAACAAATACTACAATATTTTAGTTGACGAAAACACTGATATGAGTTCGAGAAAAATTTGGTTTTACTAGTTAGGGACTATTTAGATGGAAGGATAAGGACCGAGCTCCTTGAGCTTATTCAAATGGATGCTCTGAACTGTAGTGTTCAAAATAATATATTTACAGAAGGTTTCTAGAATGTTTATACAAACAAAATTTTAATATAAAAAACGTAATTGGATTTGCGTCAGATAACGCTAATGTTATGCTGGGAGAACAGATGTGCTTGTTGTTATTAATTGAATTTGTCAGAGCGGAGTACTAGCAGCAAGTGTTGGCTTAAAATTCATTTCCTCATATCTGGAAGACTTTCTAAGATCTGTCTGCTCTTAAACAACAGATAGTAGCAAAATATGTGCTTCAGCTGGAATAATTTTATAATTAAGCATAACCCGTTTGCTTTGTATGCAACATTGCGTAAGTAGACTGCTAGATCTTTGGAACGTATTATATCAATATTTTTTATTAGCAGACTTGGAAGAAAATCTTGCAACTACAAAAAACATACTAAACAATTTAAGCTCGTTTAAAGTAAAAGCTTATTTTTATTTTATTATATATTCTTTGAATTTTTTCAATGTATTAAACGGTTTGTTTCAATTAAAAAAAAAAAGTTTTAATTCACCGACTACAGCCTGAATCTGAACAAATTTTCATAAAAATTGCTGACAATTTTATTAAACCTAATCAATAAGTTAGACTTATTCGTCGATGTTTCAAAAGAATCTTGTCATCAGAATTTAAGTAATATATATTTGGGTAGTGAATATGACGATTATATTATCAAAACAAATAAACTGGATTTTTTGGATGAAACGGACATAAGGAAAAAAATGCTCTGAAATTTTACATTGAAAGCTGCAAAAAAATTCGGAAAAGGCTACCTCTTGATCGATAACTTTTCAAACAATTTGAATTTTAAGATCCTAAAATAGCATTGACTGCAAATAGACCAAATCATCTAAAACAAGTAACATTTTTATTAAAATATTTTGATCAGTACTTACATAAAGATATTCGACATCGAAAAAGAGTGGAAAGTCTTCCAATTCATTTTAGTGAAGAAGAGAAACCAGAATTAATGATGAAGCGCTTTGAAGAATTTTGGTATTTCATAAAACAAGCAAAAAACTTTGAGGATAATTTAATATTTGCAAATTGATATAAGCTGTCGGAGTTAGTGTTAGCTTTGCCTCATTCAAATGCAGAATCCGAGCGTATATTGAGCATCGTAACAGATGTTAAAAAAAAAAAAAAACGGAATAAAATGTGCAAACTTTAAATGCAATAACTATAGTAAGTTCCCACTTTAATGATAGAAATGAAAATTATCTAACTAAAGAATATTTAGATGCAATGAGAAATTATTCAAACTGTTAAAAGAAAATGTGAAAATAGGTACATATTTAATAAATGTAGGTATCGATATTTTTTCTTTTAATTGAATAAAACGTTTTGTTATGGTTTTTTCCTTTTGTTATGTTTTTTGTCTAAAATAAATATTTGTATACTTTGAACGAAATACGTAATGATTTTTTTTTGTTATATTGGGAATAATAACAAAAAGCAGGATTTACATTATGATGGCATGCATTTTTTACAGAAAGTGTGAGGGAGATAGTTTATTGAAATTTAAATGTTGCTGAAGCAATCATTGCAATACCTCACATGTACGCTCCCCTCTAGTTTTTATTGTAAAAATCGCAAACTGTCAAACTGTATAAGTGGAAATTGTCAAGATTTTATTCGTTTTTTTTTCGTAGATATTCAAATACGGCTCATGGAAAAAAGTATAATTTTACAATTTCTAAAATATTGCATGAAAGTACAAAGAAGTTCGAAGCAAAGGAAGAGATTATATCGAAAAAATTGTCACAAAATATCAGGTGGTATTGTAATTCAGTTCTACAATCTTCATTTTGTACGATAACCAGATTTTGATTTATTATTTATTTCGTAGTAAAGAAAAAATTCAGTAACTAATCTTCTAATATGTAAACGTCAATCCACTTCATCCACTCAAGTGCTCACATGAAAATAAATCCACTCCACTACCGAACTAATGTCGGTGAAGATAATTTCAATCCGGTTCGTGTTCACATGACGGATTATCTCAAAGGCGGAATAATTCTAGCAAATTATAAAGGAAAACGACCACTGTACTGAATTTGTGGACGCACTGCACCCTGCTTGTGGACAGAAAACTACCTCAGAAATAACTTCAATATTTTCTATAAAGATATATTTAATAACTATCAATATCGTAATATTTAATTACAAATTCAAAACATACTTATTTATTGCAGCAAATAATTTGACTTGACAGATTTATATTTATATGCCATAAAATTATAGTAACAACAACAATATGGCAGCACGAGTAGTCGAAATTGACAAATTTGGATTGCCAATAACAATGTTTTAGCTTCAGTAACTATAAAAACTCCCTATGCTTGAGGTCATTTTATGGTTCCGGACAAGCACCCAGTAACAAATCGACATCCGGAAGAAATTCAGGATGCGTTTGCTTCTCTCGTCACTCATAAATAAATTTCCGTATACGATGTACTATCTCCCTCACAATTTCTGTAAAAAATGCATGTCATCTCATAATATAAATCCTCCTTAATATATGCAGAAATAAGATATTTGAAATCTACGGATTTTTAAAAATAAATCTAATGAAAGTTGCGGAGTTTTTTCAGAAAGTGAACGGCAACATTGCGCTATAAGAACAAATAATAAAAAGAAAAGAAAATTAAAGGGGCCCCCATACAAGAAACCTGATTTTTTCGTTGTTTTTTTTCTCACGTTTTATTCTCATTCATTATTAATATCATAAGTAGGCATTATTTTTTCAAATGATGTCTACTCTCATTTGAAAAATAAATAAAAAGTACGAAGTGTTAAGTTTTGGACAATGATGCGGAACGGTTCGTGCGCGAGTCCAACTCGCACTTGGCCGGTTTTTAAAAAAAATTTTTTATTAAGAAAAAAGCATGCTGGGATTCGTTCGCGTTATAGACAGAGTCCTCGTTTTTCTTATATATTTTTTATCCAGGGCCTAGGACATCCCTGGGTATTTTTTCAGATGTGACGATGCCACTTCTGTATGCTATTGCTGATTGTGCTATGGTACTATGTTGAGAGTGATGTACTTGGACGTGAAGTTCAGACTGTCAGCATGAGCTGACAGATCACTCGGTGGACAGCGTTGACTGCAGTGCGGCACGCTAGCTCACGAAGACCTGCCGCTGCCACCAACCATATACAAAATTGTTCGTGCCTACAAGTCAAAGGCCGTTACACACACTCAGTCTGGAAGGGACCTTTACACTACTTACCACTTACTCCATTGGAAACGCAGATGTTATGCTTCCAGCGCCGTTGCCCCAACCACCCTGCGATACTTTGGGCGATATGGTACAGTACCCCTGTTGATGACCTGTGAAGAGAGGTGTAGCGGACCTAGTCAACCTCCATGCTCAGTGGGCTCCAGGAGAGTGAAGGATGAAATAAAATTCAGCACCTCATTACGTTATAAAAGTTGCTTATATTTCAGAAGTGGCCCCGATAGCTACATACAGTAAGAGTAAATGACTTTTTTATTTACCTGGACCATTCAATGCACTGGCCATACTTAGGTTATGCAACTAAGATCTTGAAGTCGCTAAGAATACTAACCTAATTGATTACATTATTAAAACTATTTGTCATTTCAAACCTAATGCCAAACTATCCAAAAATTATAACTCTCGTTGTTAATTACTCATAATCCGAGAATAACAATAAAAAGATTGGAGTATGTGGCTTGCTTAATCATAATTCAACCCTAGTTGTATATTATTTTAGTAATATATATAGCTCATTCAAGCGAAATCAAATATCCTGGTATGCTATCGAAATATGTGACTTATTTACTTATGATGCGATCATACTGGTATTCTATTGACATAATACGTGCCTTATTTAATCAAAATTCCATTATAGTTGTTTTCTATTGAGGAAAATGCATGACTTACATGATCCATGCAAGCATTATTCAAATATATTGTTAATTCATCAAAACGTATGACTGACCTGTCGCTATTCAATCAGAATTTAAATATGAAAATAAATAAATAAAATTTAGACATCAACTTACGCGTATTTGTTGGAAGTGGTCCCCGCAGACGGCTCCACATCAGCCCTTAGGCCATGTATTATATCGACTAATATCAGCTGAATGTCCTGCGCTGATTTCTTTTGACTAATTAATGATATTTAACTGACCCCTAAGCATTATGGTTCCCTTGGCGGCTTGGACTGGAAATGAATCGGTGTTGACGAGGTGACTGGATGTCTTAACGTTTTCGAATTTGTGACTGGATGGTGTTCTAACCTCACAAATGAACACAATTTATCCACGAATTTGGGCTGGATGTCGCTTTATTTAATTGCGATGGATATTTTTAGGCAATTTCCAGGTAGTGCCGGTGACTGAATTGATAGCTGGATCAGGGTAATCTGAAGGATGTTATAGATTTTTCAGGATCTCTGAGGCGCCTAGAGTGCCCTGTGACTTTTTCAACCTTGAACCTTGTGGTTTTTTTTTTTTTAACAATTTATATAATTACACCCAAATTTTCTTTTATACCAATATACTTTGAAAAACTTCCTTATCCCACGATTTAAAAAAAAAAAAAAATTTTAGAATCTCCAGCTTTTCCTTGCTGTCCCGTCTTTTTCCTTTTTTTGACAGCCCGTTCGAAGGAAGTCTTCTTCTTCCTTTTCTTTCGGGTGCATTTAGCGCGCCTCGCTCTCCATCCATATAGAAAAAAGTAGGCCGGGTGCCCTAGTCTCAGTGTAGCATACTGCTACATGCAGTATGCTACGCCCATAACAATTGCAGATACTGAAAGAAGTCATAATTGACCTAAGCTGAAATTTGGCGATACATTGGATGAATGCTAGAAAAGTATTATTAAACTTAGACCGATAAGGTTGTTTTTCGCTTGTTTTATATATTTCCTAAATGGTTCGTCTTAGTGTAAAAATTATTATAACAAAGAATGAAGCCAGTAAATCTATGGACTCTGCTACCCGCTCTAATAGGAGTAAATAATTCAGCATTGAAAGGGTGTTAACATTTGGAGCTACAATTTCAATGGCGATTGTTTTGATATCTTGTCCGAACGAAGTAATATAGCCTCGAGCAGAACAGATTTGTTTTTATGTTATAACACCCCGTTGAATACTAATTTTGTTAGTATTTGATGATTATAATAAAATATAATTAAAGTACAATGATAAGGTATTTTCGGTTGTCATTTATTCTACTATAACATCGACAGGGGCTGTAAATTTCGCCTGCCTGTCTAGGGTACGACAACCTAACAATACATTTTACATAAGAACATGTACCTACAGTACGTCGTTCGGTTAGGCATGTACAATAATATTGAATAATATTACTGTTGTCATTATTAATTAATAAGTAGCAATGGTACATTCAACTTCTTACATGTTCTGACTGGATGCGACCACGTAAGAGCCAATAATCTTCATTAATGCAGTAAACCGGTATGGGAAGGTAGTCTATAATGGCATAGCACTATCCCGAAATTAAAGCGTCCGACGTATTCCTAATGGTATTTGGTCGTATTCTTCAGTGGTTTTGCAGCCAACAACAAAAATAGCAGTGTCCATAACTATCTTGGATCGAATTAGTGGGGAAAAGAAAAGAAAAGAAAAAGTGAATGCTGAAGTATTTTTTACAGGGATTAGTAGGTATTATGGTTTTTCAGTATTAAATATTGATTTTATTTAATATGCTATTTTTGCCGGATTGCTCTAATTCTGAAAAAGCTATTAATGTGACATTCGTTGATATGTGATGAATAATAATGTTATTATAATTATTTTATTTTGGTTTTGGACATTCGGGTAAAATGACATACCTCGGCCAAGGAAAAAATTACATACCTGTCTCATTTCACTCATGGATTTTAAAAATTATGTTATTTTCAGAGGTTGGGCATTACAAAAGAAATATAATATAAGCATACAGAAGTTTGAAAAAATAACCTAGATTTTTATTTATTTTGACAAATACACTAAATTTCTTTTGAACCACTATTGCGTTTTATTCAACTATATAGGTGGCCTAAAATGACACAGAGCATATGTCGTTTTTTATACACATGACGCCAAAATAACACATTAGATGTTTTTTGTTTTATATGACTGTTTAAAATTCATCAAAACATGAAAGCAAATACTTTAAAACTGCTAAATATGTGTGTACTTAAAGTGTTTTTAAATATAAGGGGTTAAGTCCTCAAGGTAAAATGTTAATGGTATTTTATTTTAGGCGACCTTACCGTTAGTCTTCCTGTGCATTTTTCGATATACCTGTATATGTATTCCTATATTCTGTTGTGGTGCAGTGTTTCTAGTGAACTCAAGACCGGTTTTTGGTTAGCATATGACAGTGCCTCATTCCTTATCATGCACAAAATGTCAGTGGATTATGAAATAACAAAAACATACGTTATTTGGCTATTGCTAAAACTGTCATGTATAGTACCTACAGTATATCTCTGAACTAACAGGGATTTGGAACTAGACGCAATAGTAACTTCTATTCAACTCATAAAGATCTATTCAACATGGTTATTGGAGTAGGGTACCAAAATTTGCATCATCCTTTCATAAGTTTTTATAATCCTAAAAGCTCTTCAATAAACTAAAAATATCTCACACTGATCGTTTTCCCAATATTGTATCTACGATTAATATGAGAATTCCGTGTATTAGATTTCAATTCTCTTGCTCAACTCCATCGCAGTGTCCATGTATATATTGGAAAATCCTTCTATGGTAACACTACGAAGGAGCTGTCTGATTCTAGTAACTACGAACGCAGGCTTACTTTTTTTATAAAATTACTGTGTTCACAATTTCAACTTTCTACGTTAGCGTGCTTTCGGGATATCCTATTTACATGGTAGATACATAGAGGATCAAACACATAGAATTACAATTGAATTGACAAATTTAGTACCACAAAGAGAGACGCTTTTAACACCTATATTTTTGCCAGATTATGTCAAGCAATTTAAAAAATTTATGCTATTTCTAACTTGAATATTGAGTAAATAGGATTAACATGATAATTAAAAAAAAACCGGCCAAGTGCGACTCGGATTCGCATATGATGGGTTCCGTATCATCGTACAAAATTTAATACTATGTATACGCAAAAAAAACACGTTTCTTATATGGGACCCCCCTCAATTTTTAATTTTATTTTATTTTTATTATTTGTTGTTATAGCAGCAATAGAAATACACACTCTGTACATCCCGGTGATAGACGGACGGACATCGGAGTCTTAGTAATAGGGTTCCAGTTTTTACCTTTACGGTACTTAACCCAAAATCGTATTAGAAGTATATAATTTTTGGGGCGTCCTAGTAACCCCAGGGTTTGGAATTAATAGTGGTCGTAGATCCATTCATGGCAGATTCTAGTTCTCTCTGTTGAACGTTTGTTGGTTGTTGCTATTTTTCTATTTTCTGTTGTTTTTGCAATAGTTATATCAAACTCGCATGTAACGTTTTCCAATTTTACCATTCTCTACCCAATCTATACCATTTTATAGAAATTCATTTTCATACCCGAATAGATGCAGGTCCACAGTTTTGTAAGTCTGTCAAGCAATGAAGAAAACTATTTCTTGGTCAAGACTTCCCTTTTATCCTTTATTGTGGCAAATACGGCAAAATTGAAAGTTTCATGCATGATGTATTACATTCACAGGAAATGAGCTATTATAAATTGTATTATTTCTGCATACCTTATAATCACTATAGGAGAGAAGTTATTTCCAAGATTGTCACGTGATCTTCTACATAAGGAGTGGCTGTAAGGTGTAGTAGAAAAATCTGAAGGAATCATGATTCGATAAAATTAAAAGAAAAATTGGGATCTGGCGTATTATCTTTAAATACAGGCGCTTGCTTTACTTGCTTATCATGATACTTTTTTCATAATGTCTGGGGAAAATTCTAATTTTCTACTACCCCAAGAGGTATGTGGAGAGGTGTTCATCCTTACTTAAAACAGTTGTGTGTGCAGTACGTCAAATATTTTGTTGAAGTTTTTTCCGGCAATCTCCCTTCTTCGACGTACCCAAATACAACTGCCTCTACCTATAGCTTTTCCATATCCTCCTTTTTTTTTGTAGTTGGTATTGTGTTTGTATTTGTACTGCAAAGAATTACCTGTAATAAAACAAAACCATATTTATTCAATTAAAAACATCAGAAAAAAAAAACAGAAAACAAGCTTATGGTATCATAACGTATTATCTCAGCAGCACCGGGCTCCTTGAGCAACCTTACTTAACGGTATACCCTATGATTTAATTTAGGGTATAAAAAGGATCGTACAGGTTAAAATAGTATCTAATATAAAAATAAACAAAAATTAAACCAATGAGAAGTGCAACATTTTTGTTACCTCTGTAGCATAAATATAAAATCTGTGAGTGTGTTGCTATTACACGAGAAACCACGAAGTTACATTTTCGTTTCAGCTTTGACAGAAGAAGAATGTGTTCAGAGCTTAGAATATAGAGAGAACAGGAATTGCTGATACCTATAAAGTTCGTGTATATGAGCGTATAGTAGCGCACCCAGGATTGGCTTTGGTGGGGACCATAGGTGTCCCAAGTCCAAAAGGAATCGGAAAAATAAGATTTTAAAGTCGTGTCCTGCGCCCATGTGGGCACTAAAGAACTTCTATTATATATTTAAAGGTTTTATAGTATTTTATCTGCTTTTGTAATAATATACAGATAACATTTTGTAAATTATGTTAAAAAAACTGATCATCTGGAAGAGGTTCCCCCCCCCCCCTCGATGTGCTGCCTTTTATTTGGAGTCTTTCAGTAGGGAAAATTTGAAAAATTTATGTTCAGCTGCCTACATTTGAAACAGCTGAGAAACTCCCTGGATACTTTGGCGCAGTGACAGCGAATAAGAGCATTTTCGGTGGGAGCAATTGCAGAATTTTCAACCATATTATGTATCTTGTTGTCCCGCTGTCTATAGCGATTCTACTACACGCTTGACTGAGCTCTCATTACAGAGGCAACAGATTCTAACACAACCAGAATTGGATTACGCTAAATTTGGTTTATCACACTCCCTGTACTCTCTATATTCTAAGGTACAGACCTCATGCTTCAGTCACTTTTGATGTAACTTTTATTGATAGGACTGAGTGCTATTCAAATTGTTACTTTGGAATATAAAATTATATCGTTTGAATGGAATAAAAATTAATTCATTGTTTTTCTTTTTTTTTGGTTTTATTAATAACAATTTTTAATAATAAACTCAAATTTGACATTGGAATAGAGTCCTATTCAATCGCTACTATACCTTCAGATTTCAATCATCCATATGGAACTTAAGACTATTATTAAAATAGCAGTCAATAACAGGACTATAAAAAAGGAGCAACTTATTATGTAACTTAGTTAGAACTAAAGTAAAAACACATAACCTACATAGATTATTAAGCAAAAAATTCAGAGAAAAAATAAAAGATATTCTGTAAGAGATGATGTGCATCCAAGGGGTAGTAACTATATCAAATTGGATGTGACGATTGCTCAGGGCTATTTATATTACGAACTATCAGTACTAGATATTTGGAGTATAGTTCTGGGGTTAACAATGACAGAGCACAGTCAGGGTTATAAAAGCATTCAAAAAACATGAACCATAGAAAAATATTAACAACTTAAATTGTTAACAGTTTGATATAAAAGACGAATAATCCATTAATCCACTACCATACCAAAAATGAAAAATCAGATGATCAGCTAGTACGCCATGATAGCTAGTTAGTAACTTGATGCGGCCTCAACAGGATGAAACGAGTTTGTTTTAATTATAAAAAGAAAAAATATATTTTGGGAAATTGTATTTTATTTACATTTCAAAATGGCGTATGTTTTTATATTAGTTTTACGTATAAATTTTAGGAAGCCACCCCTCATTAAAGGAATCAATGACTGACTTAAAAAATGTTTAAGAAAACATTATGTGCGTGTATATTTATGTTTCTTATTTTCATTAACTTTTAAGGCTGCTGATGTGTTTGGTAAGACTCCTTTGCAACCGACTACCAAAATGGGAAATTTTCTGACTGGATATGCTGTTCCCAACATATGGAAATACTGAGAAAATAAAGAATAGCATGTTTTTATATATTAATTATATACAGGGTGTCCCAAAAAATAGTGATAATCGGAAGCCTGGACGTAGAGCGACCGTCGGGGAACACAAATCACCTCCACGTATATTCAAAGATTTTTTGTAGTTTTCGAGATATGACTTGTTTTCGTTATTTTTCACCAAACTACTAATTCGAATATCTTTTTGGTCATAGTGACTTGAATAATTGAGATAAATTATTGGTTTTGTTTTTCAATTTAGCTGAATCTTAGACCCATCTAACTTAAAAAGATTTGATTCCATAGCTCATACTATTGCGCCAAAAGAAATTTTTAAACTCCGTTAAGTTCGTAACTTCGTTTCAAAAAGTACTAAGCCTTCAATCTATTCGAACTGGGGAACTAGATTTTTCGCAGTTTTTACCGGCTCTGAATCTGTAGGGTTATGTCCGATCGAAAAACGGGACTCACTGTTCACCTGAGCTCATTGTCAGTTACAATTCGTAGAAGAATTTTTTTTCTGGATATTTTAGGGTGGTGGTAGGACCCGCCGTTCCAATACGGCATATTGCATATCAAATTAAAGATCTCGCTGAATACTATCGGGTGGTATATTTTTTTCTGATTCAAGCAACTCTCTCTGGAAGTTTTTATTGCCGCAAAACCCATTTTCATGCAGTTGGATCATATACACGCCAGTTACTACCCTAGAAGTATTCAGAGAAAAAAAAATCTTCTACGAATTGCTGAGGTGAACAGTGCAAACCGAAGGCTTAGTACATTTTAACTCGAATTTTAAGGATGATATCATCGAGATATCTCAATAAAATTTACATGGTAAATAGCCAATGAAATGCGGAAGTTTTTGAAATATGTTTTGGGTGAAAAAAGTTATGTGACTTTTTTGTTTTAAATCTCCCTAATTTTGGTACATTTCATTCTTTTGAACCTAACGGAATTTGAAAATTTTTTTTGGTGCAATGGTATGAGCTCCGGAATCAAATATTTTGCATTGGATGGGCCTAAACTTCAGCTAAATTCCAAAATTAATATTAGGAACTTATTTAAATTATTCAAGTCACTATGACCAAAAATGTGTTCGGGTTTGTAGTTTGGTGAAAAATCACGAAAAAAAAATCATAACTCGAAAACTACAAAAAATCGTAGAACGTACATGGGTGTGATTAGGATTCCCCGAGGGACGCTCCACCTCCAGACAATTATTACAATTTTTTGGGACACCCTGTATAATAACTTAAAAAAACTAATAATTACAAAAATCCGTCCTTAATCTTGGCTGCCAGTATGCGCTTATCGCCAGGCTGATTGACTCCCACGAATTTTACCCAATGTTGCCTCCTTATTACTTCTTCATGTGTAACGGTGGACCTAGTCGCTAAGCCAGGATATTTTACGCAACACTTAACCTTACTTACTAACAAAAATCATTTAGAAATATAAATAAAGTAATTAAAATAAAACAGGAACTTTGAAATTTAGTCCCAGGTCACCTTTAACATCTTAAAGTTTCCATTAGAAATGCGCAGCAGGATTAAATTGGGAGTAGTAATTTTGTTTTCGAAGAAACATGTTAATATCGGTTCCAGAGAGTAGATACTAAGTAGGTTGATGTGTGAATTTTTTTGTTTGCCTCCATTACATCCAATCAAACAAGGACAGGGAGTGCTGTCATTATCATCAACTGAAGTATATTTGTTTTCTGTTCAATTCAATGGTCCGCCCAAAATAACTATTTGATTTTAATTATAATCACGTTCTGCCAAGGTCTGGAAAAGGTATTCAAGTCCTTTCGCTCGTTTTAGGGGTTCAGTTTTTACTTCCCAACATACTTTTCAACTATTGCTCTTCTCAAAGTCGAAATGAAAGTAAATCGTTTTCTTACACCCGAAAGCGGTAGAGTCACTTCATTTTGGCAAAAATTTACTTTCTCGTTTAATAGTAAACCCCCTAATCATCCCTTTAAATCCCCACAAGTTAGTCAATGCTCATAAGAGAACCTATCTCTATAGACAACAAGAAAAAAAAGCAGAAATAAGAGAATCTGTAAGCCTTAACAATTAATACTCGCGCACTGTCCACTAAACGAAAATAATAACGGATATTAAATCCATGAGCAATGACCAAGGCTGTCGGAATAAACAAAATCACATTAAGCATGGAACACATGCACCATCGTAAAAATATTCTACGGAACGTATGTCGTCATTAAAATTCAAAATTTAATAAATATGGTAAAATCCCGGAATGATTTTGAACCGAATTGAAGTTTCAGTCGGTCAAATATTTTGAAGGTAAAAAGTTATCACCTTGCGAATAATTATGGCGAAAAGCCCCGAATATAGATCCCTTTTGACTCAGTAGATAGGAAGCGAAAATTTAGAATTCAGGCAAATGTAATAGACTTGATTAGAATTCCATCCGATGGTAAACCGTCTGACTCCTTCAGTCCTTCGATATGAATACAGAAATTTACAAAGGATTTACACTAGCCACTCCTATTTGTATGGGTAATTGATAGTATACTTATCATTCACCTCAAGCCGTCACCTAAATAAATAAGCAAAGGCTGGAGGAAAACTTTTGTTTACTTCGGTACGATAATTACATAATCTGGAGGCCATATGAAAACAACAATTGCCGTATTAAGAAGAGAATGTGTGGTTGTTTTCAACTATCCCGAATATCGACTTCATCAGTTAGTTTCAATTTGAGTTCACCGGTTTGAACTGAGAATATTCATTTATTGCATTACACGCTGATTGCAAACCTGTGTCAATAGGAGCCTACGTCAAATTCTTAAAATTCACTGAATTGCCCGAGTATTAAACAAAAACGTTGGAGAAAGTATGGTGAATAATGTCGATGGAGAAAATGTTATTGGATTGGATATATATTTTGACGTAATAACGTAACGTCATCCTGGAAGACCTAGAGTCATTAGAAGGAGAACTGATGTTTATAGGGATATACTTATGTCTCAGTGAGAAATATGCTATTTTTGGTTATTTGGAAAAGGGCAATAATTTAAAAAACATCACTTATTTAAGGCAGTCCGTCAATTTCATAGTAGGCCTCGTCATTTATTCTCAATATTATTAAAGTGATCGCTATCATCTGGTTCAGAAAAACGGAAATTGCCTTGTACTTTCACAAGAGAAGAGGAAGAGAATATTATCTGAAAAGCGATTTATAATTCCCGTATTTCCTTTTTTGAGGCCAGCCCGTCCCTTTAACTCGTACACGAATTTGTCTGTCTGTATATATGCATATATTTCTTTTTTATTATTTTCAACACTCCCGTAGACCCACTTTTCGTCGTCACAGCGAGTTGAAATTTGGCACACTGGTTCATGTCGCGTGACAATTGAATTTATCACAATTTTAACCGGAAATTTCCATGGAAAACCCGGGAAAAATTATTTGAAAATTTGATACAAATTTGATTAGTGATAAATCCGTTTCACGAAAAATTCAGAGTTTTCCAATTTTTCCGAAAAAAATTTCCGGAATTTTCCGACTTTTCCGGGAAATTTTCCGGTAAAAAAGTTTTCTAAATTATGCAGTATCATGTTCCGTATCAACTGGCATCATTACTTTCTCTCCGACAATGGTGAAAACTTGCATAAAAAATCGAGGAAAATTCATGTAAAACGCTTTTCCGGAGTTTTTCCGACCAAGTAAGCGTTTGAGTGTTTTGGAACCTAAGACAAATTTGTAGAGCGAAATGAGTTGCATAAAGTTGCCATAGAAAACTCGGAAAAGCGGGAAAATCATCGGATAAATTTTCATCGATATGATAAGTGATAAATCTGTTTCAGGAAAAATTCAGAATTTTCCACTTTTCCTGGAAAATTTTCCGAAAATTTCCGGAATTTTCCTACTTTTCCGGAAAATTTTCCGACGAAAAAGTTTTATAAGCAATGCGGAATCTATTTTTTTCCCGTGCTACTAACATCAATACTTTCTCTTCAACAATCATGAAAGCTTGCATTAAAAATCGAGCAAAATTCATGTAAATTTTTAAAAAAATTTCATAGTAATAGGAAAAGTCTGTGGAAAACATGCAAAATCAGGAAAATTAATGTTATATGGGATCAAGTTGGAATACAGCTAAAAAGTGCTGTTTAAAACATAATTTGAATTTCAGAAAACCGTTGCAGTACTTCAACGATTTGATACTCGAACAAATTTTTTGAAAAACTGGTAAATCAGTGTCTTTCCAGCCGTGTGTGAAGAAAAGTTTATTTTCTAGTTTTTCATGCGGGTTGGCCTAAGTTTTGTTTGAAAACTCGTTTTTCACTTATTTTATCTTAACGTAGCTTTGACCCGATAGGATAAACTACCGCACCAAACTACATTCTCCATTAACCCTGGAAGGCTAACCTGTTTCAATATTCACTAATTGGTAACCCTGAAAAAATTATAAACAAATGAGTTGAAATATTTTAGCGGAATACAATAGCAGAAAAATGAAAAATAAAACAGGATTCCTGCAGAAATAATTTAAGATTTGCATAAAAAGATTTTAATTAATAAGGTAAGAATAAT
The DNA here is from genome assembly GCA_963924295.1 of Dioctria rufipes. Classification (NCBI taxonomy): domain Eukaryota; kingdom Metazoa; phylum Arthropoda; class Insecta; order Diptera; family Asilidae; genus Dioctria; species Dioctria rufipes. Next base: position 12,683,675 of record OZ002742.1, on the reverse strand, counting down.
TAGAAATGAAAGTAATCACATTTTTTACATTTTTTTCTTATGAATGAATTTTATACTACAACTTCAGTCTTATAGTGGGTTGCCGGCCAAAGAGGCTCATGGGGAATGAAAAGTTCGACCTGCTAGTAACGGTCTCCCTCCCTTAAACTAATAATCACGCAATGCATTTGGGAATTGGGTACGCTGTGGTAATATGTCATGAAGAGCAGAGCAGCCTTCAAGAAGAAAGTAAGTCAAATTTACCCACGGATAGCATTACAGAGTTAAAGCAAGCAATGGATTTTTACTTTGCCTTAACTTATTATTATTATTTGTTCAAAACTTCATCGTGTTTACTGTATAATATAAATCATTACAAGGACAAGCATTCCATGCAAAAATGAAAAAAAAAAATAAGACAAAATAAAAGATGCAGATAACTTAACTAAAAACAAAATTTGATCTGATTTTTCAATTACAGTTTAGAAAAATTCAAATTAATACGGTCGAAGTACGAAGAGATGAAGCATTTCAATTAAGGGCTCGTCTGATCCATAGTTGGTTGGATGGTAAGGAAGATGGAGAAAATTATGGCTTCTGAATGAGAGAGTCAGGGTGAGCTTAGTAAAAAAGATGAATTTATTGTTCCCTTAAAGTATTTTTTTTTTTTTTTTTTTATATTATTAAGCCAAGCTCAGGGGATACCCTATGATGCAAAGCACAGCGTGGCAGGAAGGAGATAGGGAAAGGATTAAGGGATATGAGGAGTGTGGCGGAGGTGCCGATGTATGTCGCCCTTAAACTTTTGCAGGTTGTATGCCGGAGGAAAGACAGAAGATGGTAGACTGTTCCACATTCGCACAGTTCGGGATAAGAAAGCATCACGGAATTTAAGTGTACGGCCGAAGGTAATTTGAAGGGTAAAAGGATGAGCGCGGGATGCAGCGCGGGTATTGCGTGCAGGAACTATTCTACAAGGGATCAGACTAGATATTTCATCAGAACATTGGCCATGCATATAGCGATAAAGGAGCGAAAGGCATCCAACATTGCGACGGTGCTCGAGCGAGTCGATATGACGAGTAATTGCCACATCGCCAATGAGCTTGCAGGCTCTCTTTTGGACAATATCCAATGAAGCTAAGGCTGTGCGACCAGCCCCGGCCCAGATATGGGAATTGTATTCCATTCTGGGTCTGATGTAGGACTTGTAGAGGAGCGCTATATTTGATGGGCTGAAATATTTCTTGCACCTTTTCAAAAAACCAAGACATTTTGATGCTTCTTTGGCAACCGAGAAGATGTGATCTGTCCAGCTTAACTTACTGGAAATATTAATGCCAAGAATGCTTAGTCACGGTGAATCAGAAATTAATGCACCATCAAAAGAAACGGGAGTGGTTAAGTGATGGTCTTGTTTTAATGAGATGAGACAGCTTTGGGTCTTAGATGCATTGAATTCGACGTGATTCACTTTGCCCCAAGTGAGAATATTGTCAAGATCGTTATTCAATGATCTAATCATTCAGTCTCGTTTAACACATGCGGCGTTCTCTCTGGAATCCGCAAGGGTGTCAAAGGAGTATGCGAAATCAAGGGTACTGTCATCAGCAAAGCTATGGATAGGATTGAAAGTAAGGGAAAGCAGATCATTAATGAAGATTAGAAATAGAGTCGGAGAAATAACAGAGCCCTGGGGGACACCGGCATTAATAGGATGAGGATCAGATATAACGCCATCTAATACAACTCGTATTTGGCGACTAGATAAAAAACTTTCAATCCATAATAGAAGAGGAGGGGAAAGACCAAGTGCTTTGAGTTTGGCTAAAAGGGCTGAATGCCAGACTCTATCAAAGGCCTTTGAAATATCTAGAGCAACGATTTTGGACTCACCAAAATTGTGAAGACTACGATTCCAACGTTACGTAAGAAAAGTCAGCAAGTCTCCAGATGAGCGTCCGTGCCGGAAGCCGTATTGGCGATTGAAAATGAAAACATTTCTAAAGATATCACGTCTAGTTTCTAGCGTCTGGAAGGATATCAAATTTAAACGGTCCACATAGGCACGCAAAATTATAGGATTACTCCAAGGAAGGCCATGGAATGTAAATCGGGGGAACTGCGTCGAATAACTTCGAAGCGATTAATCTTCACTTGGAAGTAAGCAGACCAGACAGGGCTGGCATATTCCAGTATCGATCTAAAAAAGGTGGAGTAAAAAAGATTTTAAATTTAAGTATTGTAAAATTCTTTTGACGAGCTCTTAACAAAATCCAAAATTGAATTATGCCCACTAATTATGAAATAAATTAGATCCTCAAAAGAACGAAGAGAATTGAGAATTATACCAAAATCTTTCGTTTTGTTGAGCCTGGTTAATAAACTTCCTTCTAAAGCATAATTGAAGTGAATTGAGGACCTTTTCCGAGCGAAAGTCATAGCTTTGCATAAACTAACTTATAGGGAAAGACAATTATTAGAGCACCACATATGAATAGTGGCTAAGTAATCATATAAAAAACACAGTCACCTTTAAAACTTATAGCACGAAATACATCACTGATATACCGAATAAATAGTAACGGGCATATAATACTGCCTTGAGGTACACGTGAGGTATTTGCTATCTCAGTAGTAAAAATAGCAACCAAATAGAACAACTGTGTATGTTTTTTAAGACAGTGGAATAGGAAACTCTATCCCAAGCACAGCAGCCAGAGCGGCCCATTGTTCTATCTTGTTAGAATCGCTTTCACCAAAATCTTCCTGTCCTCTTAATGAAGCGCATCAGGTCTTGGTGACGAACGTTTTTCAGCTCATCTATAGATAGAAAGGCAGAACCTAGAGTATCCAGCCTACTCCGTGCAAAGGCCAGGCACGTACACAAAAAGTATCCGGTTGTCTCAGTCTCTCCTTCTAGGCAGGACAGATACTCAGGGCTGTCGATAACATCCATCCTTGTTAGATGAGCGTGAAGTGAGCTGTGGCCGGTGATGATACCAACCACAGTTCTACATTGTTTCCTTCCGAGCCCCATAAAAAAACCGGAGATATTCGGAAGAAACAGTTTTGTGCACCTACAAGTAAGATAAGAAGATTACCAATCAACAAGGAGGGGAGAAAACACAAGAACGGAGTGCTTCTGGATTAAAATTTTATGATTACTTTTATCAAGGGCCTTGTTAAAAGTAGTGAAGATGCAGTCAACCTGCTTACCGGACTCAAGGGCAGGTATGCAAAAGTACACAAACTCGAATAGATTAATTGCAGTTGATTTGTCCTTTACGAAACCATATTTGAAAGATCCCAAGATTGATTTCCAATGAACGTGGAGCACATCACTAACAAGACAAGGATAAATTAAATAGTTAACGAAGGACATGGGACAAGTACAAGCCGTATTTCTTCAGAAAGAAAGCTGGAAAACTATCAGCTAAATTAAAAATATGTTCAATAACAGTTATGTCATGAAACACAATAACTTTGGCTTCATGGGAGGTTGGCGGGAGCTTTGTTAAAAAGAGAAAAATCATATTACTAATACGAGAGTTTGAATCACAAAATACGGAGTACTGAAATATTCAGGTGAAACATTTGCAACCATAGATGGGTCACTTTTTTCGGTACAGCAAAGTTCAAAGATGATGAGTTAGCATCACAATTACGCTTAGGGTTCAAAAGCTTCCAGCAATATATTCATTATATGAAATATGAAGCTGCGAAGTGAACTGATTCCACACATTGCAGTAAGCCGAGTAAGTACAGTATGCCACGAAATACGATGGTACCATATCTTCGTTTTGGGCGTCACTTCTCTGCTATCCTGAGGGAAGTGTCTTCTCGGGTCTTCCCTGGTCTGCTCTAGAAATTTTTACAGACGACTCTCTCACTGTCAAGGGAGCCGAGGCAGGCGTCTAGTTCTCTAAGCCTGACATTGGGATGGAGTATTCACTAGAAAGACAACACCACTGTCTACTAGGCTGAAGTCTTCACCATCATAATGGCAGCGAAGATAACCCTTAATATGCAAATCAAAGGGAAGGACATTGTTATCCTTTCAGATAGTCAGGCAGCATTGATGGCTCTCAGTGGCCCTCGGATAACATCTAAGTTACTGGGGGATTGCTGGTCGTCTGTGGATAAGTTGTGCTTCCATAAAAAGTGTCCTTGCAGTGGGTCCTGGTCACATGGGAATCACGGGGAATGAAAGGGCTGACCTTTTAGGTTGGGTTGGCTCTGATTCTCCGTCCCCCGGATATTAATCCACCGTAGGCGTTGCCACATCAAGTATCGCGTCTCTCATCAAAGCGGATGTTCATAGGAAGCATCAGTAGAGATAGGAGAACCTGAGTATTTGTAGATGTACAAAACTTTTTCTTGATGGGCCCAATAGGAATATCTCTGATTTTCTTTTAGGGTTCGGATTGAAAAAATGTAGAACTGTGGTTCGCATTATAACCGGCCACAGTTCACTTCTCGGCAGCCCCGAGTGCCTCTTCTGCCTAGACGGAGAGCCTGAGACAACCGAATACTTTTTACTGGCCTGTCCGGCCTTCGCCCGAAGCAGACGGGATACTCTAGGGTCTGCCCTTCCATCTATGTTCCGCTCGTTAAGAATAGTCGTTAATTCATAATTCTGAAGCCAGTCGTCAAGCTTTGAAAAATCTGTTTTTGTTTAAATAAAAAAAAAAAAAAAAAAACTGCTTAAATTAGAAGAGTCTACATTCACATAGTCGAAACAGACAGAAACATCAAGTGCCATACGATGACAGGATTCTGGATCCAAAGAGGTCAAATATCCTCTAATAAATGTGGTACTCGAGTCAGATGAGAATACCAAGTCCAGAAGTTCGCAGAAGTCAATGATCCACTCAGGTCTATACCCATCTATTCCATTTTTTTGTTTTTAGTTAAATAATATAATAATTTTTTAATTTTTATTTAAGTCTTTTATTATTACATTTTATATTATCTAATACAGTCTAAAATTAAATCATTAATTCAAATGCGATGAAATTTTTTAAAATATGAAGCAGTGATGAAATCAGTTCGCCGAACTTCAATAGTTAGCTAATCTAAAACGATGGGCTCATTGAAAAATAAATCTTACGCCTTCCATGCATGGTAACTACTTTAACTTTTCCAAAGTTAATAACTTTCCTACGTGGTCCACTCACATAGACAGGCCGTGGTTGTGGTTTCTTTGAATAATTTGAGTATCCTTGAGCTGGATAAGATGAGTAATAAGCTGGTCTTCGTCGTCGACGAATAATCACTTGTCGTGATTTTCCAAATTTATTAGGACTTTCAATTAAAGCCAAGATATCATCATCACCAACAAGTCCATCTAGAGCATCTCCGGGTATAACGAGTGAATTTTCTCCAGTTTTTTCATCGTAAATTTCTCCACCAAGAATTTGAACAGAACCATTTGGAACGACAATTTCTTGTTCTTCTTCTTCATCATCTTCATCTTCTTCTTGACCAATTGGTATGTATGGTAGCTGTTGTTGTTGTTGTTGCAATAATTGCAACTCCTGCTGTAATTGTAGCTGCTGTTGTAGCTGCTGCTGAAATTGTAATTGCTCTAGCTGCTGCTGTTGTTGTTGCTGCTGCTGTGGCTGTTGCATATTCTCCAGGGCACTCTCATGAAGCAAATAAGTACTACCATTTTCATCTGTAACTGGAATATATCCTGCCATACTTAATTCTTCTTCTTCTTTACTTGGTTTCTCCTCGCTCTCTTCAAGGCTTCCATCAGATGGATCTTCATATGCTCTATGTGGAGCAACATAAAATGGGTTGTCTCCGTGACTTCTACGATTACCAACGGCTACAACATAAACGGGTTGTTTAGGTTGTGTCGCTCGACTTCGTACATATCCTTTTCCGCCATACAGTAAGGGTCCTGTTTAAAGGGATTGATTTTGTAATCTACAAAACAAAGAAACAAAAATATATTTAACAAACCTGCGAAAACTTGAGCCAATACAAGGGGTAGTAAAAGTATTGAAATATAAAATGTCTTCATCTTCTGAAGTTTGTTAGAACTCTCAACTGTTTTGAAATGGATTCCTAGACTCTACTGACAGATTTCTTCCAGGCGGCGGAGGTTTTTATTTGCATTCATTTGCTGATCGGTTCGGTAGTGTTAAAAATTTCACAACTAACAACGAAACTTCGATACATAAGCGATATGATAAGGTTCGCTGACCTTATAGACTGTGGCATAAGGTATAAGGCATATATGTATATAACCAGGCTATATTCACTATATGGATGACATTATCTATCTTTGCCATCATCTTATTTGGAGATGCTTGAGGTTTATTGATAAAAAAAAGCACATAAAAAAAAAAAAAAAAAACTAAGAACACAGAACTTTTGTGGTTCGAACTCATCATCACATACAAAAGCCAAATGGTTCGAGCTCTTGTAGAGCAAAAAGTTCATTCATTATGCGGGATTAACCAAACTAAACCAAAGCTCCTCAATAACACTGTGAACTCACTCCTTGACCGGAGGTCATTAAACCAAAATTCTATTCTCTTTATGAAAGCGTTATGCAATATTTTTAGTGTTAAGCCCTGAGGGTGCTTAAACGTTTCGAGAATCTGGGGCACACTATTGCCGAAAATCTTGCTACACTAAACATTTACCGATATTATTTGCTACAATAAGATGCTTTTGAAGATGTTGTGTCTTTTTTTGTTATGTGATCCCACGTACGGTGTTTCCCGTACACTATGTACATCCAAAGACCACCATTAATCCATGCTCGTGGTGCGCTTGCTGTGAATAACTTCAAAACAACTAGAATGGAGATTACACTTAATAAAGAGGTGATTACTTTTACAGAGTAATCAATGGCTATCCACATCCTATGGAGAAATCATTTCCAACGTTCGTTCACCTCTCACTGTTTACATTTTGCTTTGAGATTTTTTGTTTCCCCCCGACTATATGATGAGAGCACTACAGACCACGTGGTTTGATTTTTATGTTAATTAATTTTTTGCTAGTTGTGTGAAATATTTTATAAATTTTTTTGTTTTAATATCTAAATTTGTAGCAATAAAAAAAATTGTAGCTATGTCTTAAGGTTTTTCTATGATATTTATTTTTTTCTTCTTTCAAGATCATAGAGGTATTTCTTAATTCCAGTTAATTTGTAGATATTCCAATTACATGGCTACCTGCAGAGATGATATCATTTTGGATATAAACAGCAATCAACCTTAAGAGAAAACACAACAATAACAAAACAATAACAAAATAAAAACTAAGTAGTAGATTTATTTGACTAGACAAGACTAGACTAATTTGTTGCGATAATTTGCATAGAAATTGGGATTTTTGGAAAAACAAAGAAAACAATCTAATCGGGGTTTTTCAAAATTTATTAGGTTTTTTGCTTAGGCCAAATTTAGTTGCACTTATAAAAGAATATTTTCATATTGTTCTTAACCTAATTATGTATTGTGTATTGAATGGAAAATAGTTGGAGTTTTTAAGTTGTTGCCTTGTATGTATTTACTATGTATATATTTACAAAAGTACATTGAACTTTTCTATTATCTAGAAACAATAAAATGGAAATTATTTTTAACATAAATTAAAATTAAAAATAAATTTGCATTTGAAGGCAATGAATTTTTTTTGTAACAATCCAAAAACAAAACAAACAAAAAATAAGTGACAAAATTCAAATTGGAAAAAGTCGTAATTGATTTAAGTCCAATATTTATTGTCTACATACCTACCATAAATTATATTAGCATGAAGATTCCGAAGATAATGGTGAGTCGTTAAAGTTTTATTAGCATTTTTTTCCGTTGCGAAAATAATTTGTTCGGCGATAAAACTAGTTACGCGTATAAGAAATTTTCTGTAAGTATAATTTTGTTTTCGATAGAAATTTTCTATATAAGATATGAAAAATCTAAATTAATTTATGAGGAAGTTTATATTCACATTTACATAGGAATACAGAGTCCAATAGCGATGGAGTTAGGCACAAATTTGCTATAAAATTCTAAAAATAAATTTGATTTTTTTGAATCGTTAAGAAAAATAAATAAATTGTTGGCGCCAAGGAGGAGAATTTTTCGTGTGGAGTTATAGCCCTTAAGTGAGCACACTAGAAAAATCATACAAGTGAACGCATGCGGTCAGCAGTGACCCCAATTTCTTTCAAAAACAAAAAGAATGCAGATCGATCACTAAATTTTATTGCTTAATAAAAGCTGAAAAACAAATAACTTCTCTTTAAGTTAACATAAAAATAAGATAATAATTATTTTACTGAGGAGCTTCTTGCCAGTCTTTATAGAAAATTAAAAAAATAAAAACCACTATTCGGAGTAGAGTAGAAAAGCTAAACTATTAAAACTAAACCTAAAACAATCTCAACATACGTTTTATGTATTGTCGCTAGAACTCATCCGAAAATATTATAAATGTCGAAATTTTGAAAGATATACCTACCTAACAAAACTTACGTCACAAAAACAATTACGTAAGTGGGCGCATGGGGTCACACTTCACTATACTAAAAAAGCATGCGTACGGTGCAGTGGCTCGAATATGACGATTTTCAAAATATTGTTCTAAGATGAAAAGCTACAGGAAGACGCAAGGTCGAGAGAGAATGCGTTCTACATTTTTTTTTTTTTTTTTTTTGTAATTAAAATTGATCTGACCCCATGCGCCTACTTAAGGGTTAATTTAATTTATTTATTTCGCTAATAATCCTTTACTTAAATTAAATCTAAAGTATAGAATAATTATTGAAGATTTTTTTGTTAATTGAGTTTTATTAATATGAAAATCAATTGAATGGAAATTCAAATTAAAAGTACAGCATATTCTAGAAATAGGCTCAAGGTGTCCATAGTTGGTGTGATGGGAACAAAAATAAATAAAATCTTTAGATCGCAAATGTCGAGGTGAATTGAAATTAAATTTCTCAAGGTTCAACGGCATGTTGATGTCACCCTTCACAAGTTGAAAAACAAAACAAAATTTATATGTATCCACATCTTTCCTACAAGTTTCTAGAGTAGGTGGGTGTATTAAATTTAATCTTTCGTTATTAGTGGGAAGATGAAGTCTATACCTCCATCAGGCGCGTATACAGGGGAAGGGTCACGAGTGTCATGACCCCCTCCAAAGTGTCACCTCACCTTCGCGGTAAATTGAATGTGGCGCTGAACTGTAGAGTGAGTTGTAAAAGTTTAATAGGACGATTTTCGTATGGTACGGACACAATGTGTAGCTGACGCCGGAGATTAATGCTGGTGATGTAACGCACGGTTGGGCATTTGTTCGGCTTCCTTTGAGTAGTAATAGTGGAGTATGGAGTGGGTATAATAATAATAGTCATTCGCTCATAGCTTTTCGTCTTTGAAACGTGTACGATTTTTTTTAGAATTTTCTTGTGTTTAATATAGTATCGAAAAGTCATCTATCATACCTATCAAATCACAGAATGGTAAGTAATTTTGGAATACTGCATATTTATTTTAATGTTTGGTTGTTTAGAAAAAGGCACACAATACTTAGCAGTCCGGTTATGAAGATGCTTTTATATTTTTATTACGCCGATTACTCCTATTGATGAAACACAATTTCGAAATTTGATAGCGTTATTGTTTCTAAGAAATTGGTCAGTCAATAATCATAATTTTTTTTTACCTATCTGATTTTCCGACATAAAATCGATGACAGACCAACTTGATGGGGAGCTCGCAACAGAAGCATACAAACTAATTTAACGGACTTTTGATTTAGGGTTCTTCCAGTAGGACCCTAGTTCCATGCAATCATCAACGTTTATTTTTCATAGCGACACTGACACTGTTTAAAATTTTTACGTTCGTAGCGAAGCATTAAATTTTTCTTAGAAATATACTTGCAAATTGTTCTTAAGAATTTTAATGAATAACTATTCACCGACAACGGTTCAAACGCATTGGTAGATTAATTCTGGTGGTTCACTTTTTCGGACAAGGGCACAAGCATTCAGTTTTCTTAGAAAGCTTTCACATTTTTTTTTTTAGACATTTCATGCACTACTGGTGGCCGACTATGGTTTCAGATGCCTTGGCTGGTCTTGATAACTAAGGATATTTATAAGCGTTGCCAATCATACATTTTTTTCTTAGGAATTTACTTGAAAATTTTTCTTTCGAATTTTTATACACTATTGGTGGATGAAAACCATCTGTTGGATTGATTCGAGTGCCGCTGAAAATGATTCTATAATTTTTCTTCACAATTTTTACGGTAAAACAAACTATAAAAATAAGGAAGAAGGATAAAGGATAAACTTGCTATATTAGTAAGCAGTGGAGATAGAAATAGTAGCGAAAGTGTAAAGCGGAAAACTGATAACACCATTGACAAATTTTTCCAGAAGAAAGCATGATCAGTTAAGTTCCCATCAGAAGAAATAGTCAGTAACATCATGCACTCGTACTCCCATTCCTTTAAATGTGACACAAGGTGCAAGCTCACTCTCAGTCAATTACTTCATCCGTGACAGAATCGCTTGCGTCAGCATCTATTTCTACAATCTTTTCATGAGAAGGCGTATCTAGTTATGAGTCCTTAATGTCTGTCCACCCTGATATCGACATTGATGTGGATAATATTATCGACAGGTTTTCCAAATCAAACCGAAAATTGAATTTTGTCATATAACGTAAATATGATTAAAAAAATTTTTTAAAATCGACTTTTTCCTCCCTCTCGATCATTGTAGTTGTGAGCCCCCCTAGTCTACAGGTCTGGATACGCGCCTGGCCTCCATTTGACACCTCTTAGAGCAATACGATCGGAGTGATTTTTGTAAGAGAGATACTCGACAGGACTGGCATATTTCAAAATGGGTATAGCAAGAGTGATAAAAAGAGCTTTAGTAATATAGATATCATCAATTCACAAAACCTAACATTGAGTTCGCCTTATTAACAATGTGATCTCTGTCGAAGTTAATGGTGAGTTTTAAGTAAAATTATACCTCCAAGTGATATATTTTATTAAATTTCAAAAGTAACAACCGATTCATAACATACACAACATTAAAAGGGGTTTACTTACGAGAGAAATTGGTCATCCTATCATTATCAACGTTGAAAAAGAGAGAGCTCTTTTTATACCATTATTATACCATTTTTATACCATTTAACATTTGTCCAGGTCGTAATATGAGACAAACGCAATGCGAATCGATAGATTTATACAGTTTTAAGTCCTGACTATATTCTGCAAATCAGTTTTGGTAACTAACCAGGAAATATAATTTATGAATAATATTAAGAGAAGAGATCCTAAGTGACTACCCTGTGGAACACCGTAGTAAGTTGTTATTTCTTCATACAGAGCAGAAAGGAACTGTATCATAAGTTTGCCATCCTTAAGATAGGATAATAACCAATTCAACAACCAAATTGGAAAACCTAAAGATCCCAATTTAAATAACAAAAAAGGCATGCGGAAGTTTGTCAAAAGCCTTACTGAAGTCTGTATAAATACATTGAGTTTCGTAACCGTACTCAAACGATTCGATACAGGTATATGTAAACTAGGACAATTGGTTGTTGTTGATCTTCTCTTCACATAACCATGTTAATGAGGATTAAGAATCATACTACAATGCAAATACAAGAATTCGTATAAAGGAGTTTCAAACAGTTTGGGGAATACAAGACAAATCAACAAACAGACGATAGTTGGTAACAAACTCCCTGTGTGCATGGGGTCACACTTCACTATAGTAAAAAAGCATGCTAGCGTCGCAGTCGGTCGAGTACGACGATTTTCAAAAAATTGTTTTAATATGAAAAGCTACTGGAAGACGCAAGGTCGGGAGGGAATGCGCGGTTAAAATTACTGTGACCCCATCGTCAACTTAAGGGATAATATTCCAAAAGAATACAAACAATTTTATGTATTATTTTGCAAGTAGTAAACTTCTCTATGAGCACAGATCTAAACTATTTTGAAACATGCCGTACAGAATTCCATCCAGTTGGTTTACGTAGGCACCTTGCTAATTATGGCTTAATTCCACGTCATTGTTCGTATACGGATTACTTACAATGCGACAATCAGCGCCTTCATGAGATAGAAAATTTCTGCCTCAATGAGTCAAGGGTGTAATAGTGCAATTATGAGCATACACGCATCATCAGCAACCAGTGGAGGTTACATACAACTTTTTATTTGCTATGAACAACTGGCCTTAACCAAGGCCTTATCACAACGGCATTTAATTTTAGATATAGCCAAAGTCTTTGACAAAATGTGGATTACTAAAAGACTCATAAACAAGATGATCCAATTTCGGTTCCCTTCACATATCAGCAAATTTGTCTATAAATTCCTAACTGACCCATGTTTCTTCGTTGAAGTTAATAGCGCCTCCTCTACATTATATCACATCCTAGTACCGCAAGGCTCAGTCCTCGTCCCATTTCTCTTCAATATCTTTACCACAGATCGGCCAGCTAACAACCCCGCAGCTAACACTCTCATTTACGCTGAGGATTCCATCACATACTCATCTGCACCTAGATCGAATTTCGCCATTCTCAAGGTCTACAGAAAATTAAGACTCTGGTGAACTACTACATAACATCAGGGTTCAAGATAAATTTTGACAAAACTGATTTGATCCTCTATTGTCTGCCCGCATCCAAAGGAAACATTTAGAAAAATATATAAAAAAACTTAAAAACTCAATAAAGTATGTTGGTATTAGGTTCAATATTCTTTTAAAATTTAAGTTTGAAAATGAAACGAATCGGGTTACTCCTTCGTAGGGTTGCCATACAAAAATTTCGTTTTTCGCTAACATATTTGGGCATTGCTTGAGAACGCGTACTGTGGAGGAGATCACCTTCTACCGGACAGGACTGGTAGAAAGCTGGCATAGAGGATAGTTAACCTATAAATAAATTAGTCTGTCAAATATTATAAATTAAATTTAGGTGTAATTTGTTTTTATTTTTTTTATTAGGATAATCTTATAAGTAGCTTTAGGGCATGGCTAAATAATAAGTTCGTAAACGTAGAAAATAAATAAAAAATATCTCATATGCAATAGAAAACGTATGAATCAGTGTAGGAACTCAGGGTTTTAAGTTAGTTCATAAGTAATAGCATTTATAGTTACCGTTAAAACTTTAATTGTTAGGTATGTATTTAAGAAAGAATTGTACATAATAGTCGCTATAATAAATAACTTTGAACTTTCTTTGCATATCCTTTTTCCTGGAACGCGCTTCATTGACTTCTTTCCGCCACGGGGACGTACAGCCTGTATGTAAGTACAAATAAATAAACAAAAAACTTTTAAAACAACCTACAAATTGATATAAACTATTTGAAATGGCCTTGTGAATAAAGGCCCAGTAAATATTTTTAATTTTTATTAATTTTGGTCAAGGAGAAAATCATCATTTACTTCAAAATCTATATATAGAAACCCTTATACATTTTGTACAGAAAAATTGTCACTAATTTATTCACCTTAAGTACACCAAATACTGATTAGTATATAGCCTTAAAATAATTATTATAAATAACAATAATAACTAATAAAAAAGTGCATAAATGTAATAAGGTATAAAATAACTACAGCAATCAAAAGTCATAAAAACTTTCTAGTCTACTCTTGATTGGGGCTTTAGTTAAATTAAAATCTATGCATTCGGAATAAACTATATTAAGAAGGGGAGACATCGCAGATTTCGGCTCATGCATACCCGCAATTAGTGATATGATGGGGACTTAGAAAAAGCCATGATACCTAAAGGAGAAAGGTAGAGGTTGATATTCTAAGAGCCGCCAGAACTTGACGGAGATTTAATAGACTTTAAAATATCCAAAGCGAAAGCTCTCCTGGTTCAGTTAAGTCTTTTATCTAGGGTATCTAAAGAAAGCAAATTAAGCATTTGCGAGTATGGAAACAGAACAATGGAATCAATTTAAGGAAGATTGCGAAGAACAAACCTAAGTAATCTTCGTTGAACGTTACTCGGATTATAGAGTAATATGAATCGCGTAAAAAAGAGCTTCAACAGGACAAGGGTACTCCAATATAGGTCTGACAAAGGTATAGTAGAGAGATATGGCGACATAAGGATCGTCGAATTTCTTAGACCATCGACTCGCAAAACCTGAAATAGGTTAGCCTTCTTCACGATGGAGTCAATATGATCCTCTAAAGCGAAATGAGAGTTAAAAATGACTCCCATATCTTTAGTTTTGTCAAATCTATAATAATAAATTTCCATCTACATAATAAAGTAAATAAATGGGAGACTTTTTTCTAGAAAAGAATATTGTAGTACACTTACTATTATTGAATGGTAGAAGATTAGCAAAACACCAATCGTGAAAAATGGATAAATCGGAATTTAGAAGAGAACAATCACTTTCATCTGAAATTATTGGCATCATCAGCATAACCGAGTATGCTATAATTGTTCAGAATTTATCCTACATCATTAATACAAATAATGAATAGGAGCGGACCGAGATGGTTACCTTGGGGAATGCCACAGCTATTTGTAAATGCAGTGCAAAGAACTCTCCGAAAGATAACGCGCTGCGTACGGTCAGAGGAGGAAGGCAAAGATTGGTGAGCTTAATATGCAGAATATTTTGATTAATTTTGTCAAATGTTTTACTGAAATCGATGTAAACATAGTCAACCTGCCTACCAGCAGCCTCAGGAATGCAGAAGTTAGAGTTTTCTGCAAGGTTGGTAGTAGGAGGTTTAAGTTTTGTAAGGGTTTACAATGATTGTAATTGGCGACTGGCCGCTAATTGGAAACATCGTTCCTCCGTTCTTTCTTGTGTAAGTTAATTATAATAGAAAGTTTCCATAAACTAGGAAAGACACAACTACGAACAAATAAATTAAATAAACAATACCAAATATAGAAAAGAGGCATACGGCATATCTTCAATACAGTTGCAAGAACAGCATCATATGCGTTATATACTCTATTCAAAAGTATTCCGCTTTCATGCGTTATTATTCAGAATTAGGTGAAAGTTATAACTTGCTCTAGGTCGCTGCTAAGAAGATCCTATTGTAATATAATTGCAACATGAACTGTTTTCTATAAATGGAAGATCTTTACTCAAAATTGGCATACCCAAGGGATCCATATTAGAGCCTCTCTTATTCAGTTTAGATATATTTTAATGGCTATTAGCAGCATCTCGTCTAATACATAAATGAAATAGAATAGTATTTTCTGTCTTAGGCTCAGTATACAAAAACTAATGCTACTGACTTTAACTAGGTGTTATGATTTATTTATAAATTGTCTTGCTATCATTTATCGATATAGTATGTAGGTATAAAAGCTCCCTTCTATTTCAAAGGGAGAGTGCCTATTAATCAGATATGATAGCCCTATGATTACTAGACGCAGAGATGAAATAGGTTGGCGAAAAATATTTAACACAAAGCTACCAACAAAATTTTTTTTTATTGCTAAATATATAGTTTTGCCTGGAAAAATTTCAACCCTGATTCTGAATTATGAAAACTAGTTTCTTTTTTAACAAATATTTATTAAATTTTAAAAAATAAGCAAAATTCAAAATGGTTGATAAATTTTTTTTTTATTTACCAACATTTGTCTACAAACGAAAACTGTTTATTTCTGCTTTTCGTATTCCTATTTCAGCTTTTTTCTTTAAGAAAGTGGCCGAATTCATGAAAAAACTAATTCTAAAGCTGGTCATACACAATATTTTATTTCAGTATTAAAATAAGAGTTTTAACCCTTTCAAAATCGATGTACACTCAAGTGTACATGACTTTGGGATCCATTTAAAATTAACTGTGAAAACGTTTTAGTGTAATTTCATCTTAAATGCAATAAACGATTTTTCCTCTCAACACATGCCTAATTCCAGAGAGATGCTTTAAAATTTTTAGTTTTTTCTAGACGTTTTTTAAGGGAGGTCAAAGAAGATGTTAATTTTTGTGTTCTGAAATTTTAGACATAAAACAAAGTACTTAAACGTGTTCGTAGTTATATAGGTAAATTCAGTATATTTTGTATACATCTTATAAACACGTCGGTTAAGTGTTCCAGTCGATGCAAATCAAATGTACATTTGAGTGGACATGGGTAGTCACTGGGGGTAAATGAAGTGATTCAATTTTCAATTTTTAATGCAATGCAAACCCCTCAGCACGAAACCGATTATGACCATGTAGCTGCACTGGACCGTGCTTGACCTACCTTACAGCCAGTTTATGCTCGGTCGTTTCTTAGCATAAAACATTTAGAATTACCCCTGCAAATATATGCATATTTATTATATATGAAGAAATCAATAAAAACATAACATAAACTCAAAAAGAAAATTGCTTTCTTCAGAATGGACATGTCGATGTGCATCTTTTATGTATTGGAATTAGAATTAGTGTTGCGAATTGATTATAACAAAAAACCAAATATTTACCCAATACATTGCATGATGGGAATTATGAAATTTCCTCGGATCACAATGTTCTGGTATGTAATGTTCTGTAATATTCGAAAACGTTTATTGGAGCAGAAATTGGATGAAACACTTTGCGTAGATGATCAAATTATACCGTTCAAAGGACGTCTGTAGAGAAAAGGGGGGGTATAAAGCTCTGTCTGCTGTGCGGTAAAAGTGGAATACCATAGACAATTTTATGGCCTACCAAGGCTCAACCACTGAAATCAGCTTTTTTGACAAAACTTGGTTTCATCGCGACTGTTGCTCTTGCGTTATTGAAGCGAGTACCACGAGATTCGATAGGCCATAAATTCTACACAGACATCTTTTTCACAACGTACTCACTGCTGGAAATTTTTCAGAAAAGGGAAATACTCGCTGTTGGAACAATTCGTGTCATTCGCTTTCAGAACTCACCTCTACCGACTGATGCAGTGATGCGAAAGAAAGGCCGTGGCTGTGCAGAAGAGGTGATTAGCCGTGATAGAAAAGTAGTTGTCACGAAATAGTATGACAACCAAATTGTTTATTTGGTTCCAAACTTTGTTGGAAAAGGTATATAGGATAAAGTGCAGGGGTATGGAAAAGATAAAGCGGCGCAATGAAGTCAATAAACCTGAGGTTATGTAGATATACCACATAGGAATGGGGGGCTGCAGTACTTTCGAATTTTTATTAACTCAGCGCAAATGACGTGAAAATAATGACGCGAACAATGACACCGGGTCATTATGACCCGGACTATATTGACAAATTATCACAAAATTAAACGAATTTCTTTAATTTTAATATGTATTTATTTAATAAGGATTCTTTCCATATGTGGAAAAAAAAGATAATACCAATGTATTCGATAAATCAAACTTTTATTAGCTTCCTCAATAACACGAGCAAAATGAACTTTGAAAACATAACTGTGATATTTTTTGTTATTTGACTTTTTGGCGCTGAATCATATTTACCCGTTTTGACTTGACTCACCTCGTATCTTGCTGCGCAGACGGCTTCCCACTGAAAACACTGGCGAGTAGAGGACGGCTGTATCTCCAGCTACACAAACATTCAAATTGTACGGTTAGCGTGAACAAAGAATATCACCGTATTAAATTGCTGCGGGTCAATATGATCCAGCGTCATTGGCGTCGAGTTAAATCCAATAAAAATTGACTTCACGTGTAATTATGCACTTCTTCGACATGGAGATTAAGGCTAGTTGGCTTGAATACAGATCGTATGCTCTCTCTCTAATATGGAATAATGCTCAAACACCAATCGGACTGGCTTATACTCTCGTTAGCGTTTCGCAAATCTCGCAACAGTTCATTGGTAACGAACGGGAGCGACCCTCGAACATGGCTAGACAAAATTACTTTTATTCAGTACCAATTGATACTCGTTACCACCAAGTCGCTCACTTCCCATGCTTCATTTCCAAGCGAAGTACAGCAGTTCGATGCAAACTACAAGGATGCAAGCAAATAACACATTTCTATTGTCCGAAATGCGAAGCACATCTGTGCATTCCCCAAAATTCGGAATGTTTCTTCGAGTAATATCGAAAATAAATTACTTGTAATGCCATTTTATCAAAATATTTACACTTTTGATTTAAGTGTAATAGACACCCTTTTTTCAATCAAAACACCTTTCATTAGCTCTCGCATAGTCCCTTCATTTTTTTATATGAAGAGGTCGGAGTTTGACTACCATGACTACCCAAGTACACTTAAGTGCATATTTCTCACCGATCACATAGGCAGGTAACAATTTATTACCGTAAAGTACTTCTGTGACCCATACGACTGAAACCCATCGCTCAAAATTTCGAACCGCGCCAATAAAAACAATTAAAATAAAAGTATTATTTTGTTTCATTGTCAACTGTTATAAAATAATTTGATTTTTGTACCTTTCACACCTTGTTGACTATTAAGAAAAACTTTTCCTAATAGAATTTACGAAATGTCTACTCATTTTATTTATCAGGAAGTGACATTTGTTTTTAGATTTGTTAATAAATTTAAGAGAAAAGTTATAATATCTTTCACAGCATTTTATGGGAAGCACTTTAGAAGCTCTGCATAATTGCAGAAGTTATAGTGCCGGCCACAAATATTTACCAATGTTGCTATAATTAAAGGAAATTATAGCTCAAGATCAGCCTCACATAAACCAGTTGCGTTCCATTATGATATCATATTAATGGGAACATACATGGGAAAGATACCACAGAGTTAGGAGCTGCACTGAAATCAGCCACAAGAGTTAATGAATGTTACCAGATCCCCCAGCTCCTTGTCTGCAAGCTTCACCAATTCGCCGAAGAAGTAGCTGCCGATCGCATTTTTCCTACTCTTGCAATGTTAGGGCATTCACACAGCAGGTGGTGAACGCTCTCAACCTCTACTGCAAAAGTCATTGTATGGAGCTTTCATACGCTTGCATGTTTATCAGCGAGACAGTGCGTAGTAATAACTGCGGTAAGGTTACACACATCATTACGGTTCCTCTTCGGCAGAGATTCGGTCCTCCTAGGATAAACCTCGGACCACAGCTGTTTTGAAATCGTGCATGTGGTCAATTCTCCCCATCAACGATTTGCCAACTTACATACCTGCACGTCTAAAATCCTCTTTACTGATTCCAGGGGCCAATCTATGAGTTTCTCCGCTAAGCAGGTAATCATATCGGAATCAAAATTCCAAACTTAACACTTTCTGTCAAAACATATCTCACTGAACAAAAAAACAAAGAAAATTTTACTAAAACACGCGAACCAGGTAATGGGTCTAACGATTCTAGAAAACTTATACGTTCGCATTCAATTTTCGAGAGTTGTATCAATAACTTCGAAATTGCTTCAGATTTCATTCAGGGAAACACTTTTTTTTGGAACCATAACAATAACCGTGCGCTTCGAATTTCGTTTTTCTCGAAGCATTTAACATTTTTTGAATTTTCGAAATGAAAAATTCTATATAATTCCGGTACCTTTCAATCGCCTCTGAAAATTGTAAATCTTAAGCAATAAAAATTTCAATTTTCTTTTTAAATCCAATATCCATTTATTTTTTGAATTTTCTTCTGATTATAATTAATTCAACTCATCCGAGGAATGGAAACGGCATTCCAAATCTATTTGGATTTTGTCGAAATATGATAATTGGTTGATACTGCTGAGATAATTGAGGTCTTCGCTGTCGAATAGGATCATTTGGATCGGATGTATCTGGCGCAAATTCAGGCATAGGAGCATAACCTATAAAATATTCATCACCTACAGGACCAGGAGCAGGAGCAGGAGCAGGAGCAGGAGCAGGAGCAGGATTAGGAACAGGAGCAGGAGCAGGAGCAGCAGTAGATGGTGGAGCCGTTGTTGGAGTTGGAACAGTTGTTGCTGCAGCTGCTGTAGTTGTCGGTGCAGTTGTAGTTGTAAATCTCCATGCATGCTTATTATACCAAGGCATCGAAAAGAGGATTTTCGGTTGTGGTAGATCACTATTGAATGTATCATCATCATACTCATATTCAAGAAGTTCGGCATCTGTTACATTGCTTCTATCTATAGGTAAAACAAAAAAAAAAAATTTAATATTAATTATCTTACTATTTCTATGTCTAATTAGATCTCACCATCAAGTGTTAAAAATAATAGCAATAAGTACGTTGCCCAAATTTTGTTCATATTGAATGTTGGTAATTATGCTATTATTATTCAACCAATTTCCAATGATCACTGATAATTTTGCTAGAACATGTTCTTCCTTTTATATTCAAAATAAATTAAACAGGGTGTGGTGGTGGTGGTGAGAAAAACAAAGTAAAACAAACAAAAATTTTATCAAATCTACGTAACATGATTAAATAAGAAAACAGAAATTCCTTGGAAATTGTACAACTTGTTTTACTTATTCCAGAAGCGAAGCACTTAAAGTCCTCTTGAAGATACTTGACGAGAACGGTTTGAAGTTGGTGACAGAAGTATCACCTTTGCACAGAAACAGAGTTCATGTCATGCTGCTACTCTATTGAGCGTTCGGTGAACTTATTTTCAAGTGTTCTCTCTCATCCGCGAAGTTTTTGTTCTTACCATGGCGACATAAATATAATCAAATAATTTCCACGAGGTTGAATGAATCGCATTGATGAAAGCGCACATGTTGAACATACGTATGTACAAATTGTATGGACGTACATACATACATAATATACGTATCTAGCTACCTCATCTAAATTTTCTTCCCAGGTATAATAATAATAGAAAAAAAAATAAATAAAAAATAATAAAAAGTTTCAAGTGTTTGACGTTTCTTAGCCCTATGTACATAGGTTCATACAGCCATTGAACTCGTACAGAATTAAGTCAGGCGTGATTTTTAAGATTTGCTTATAAACGGAATTTTGTTGATAATTATAAACTTTAAAGACTTTCGTTCGTTTATACCTAGCCATGCTACAGCACCTTCATAAATCTGCCATGGCACTCACGAAACTCTTCAGGAACGCAACTTTTCCCACAACTTTTTAGATTGCTCAGTTGTTTTGAGAAAAATATGAAATTTTATATACGCGGATATTTTTCCGCATAAAACCTGGTTTTTTCATACTTTTTTTTTTTTTTTCTGTAAAGTTGAATCGGAATTTCGAACTTTCACAAAAGTTTTGAAAATATTTCTGTCGTAAATATTTGCAGGAAATTTCTCGCAGGACAATTTTCTTTAATCGCATCGAATTTTTATGAGATTATATTTTTGGATTTTGTAAAAGTTTTTGAAACTCACTTATAAATATTATAAAAATTATAAGAATCCTTGTCCATTTACGAAAAATATCAAAAGTACTTCAGATGAACTGAATGACAAAACTTTGAGAATTTTTCACTAGCAGTATAAATACTTTAGATGTGATTATCTTTTGTGATCGTAAGTACTTTTGTTATTAACATAACTTCGTCGTATTTACTATCTATTTTGAATGAAGTTTATAGATTAATGATTTCAACACACCTATACATAGAAAAACTTATTTTGATGTAGACATCGTTATATGAAATATTTTGGTTTTTAAATGTCTTTCTGTCACTACGTTTATGGAAGAAATTTGGCAACTCTTTCGTAGGTTTATCGTACACAAGTTTCGTTTCCCAGTATATATTTCGAGGTATATTTAAAAATTACACAATATCTGGAAAATTTCCAACTGCTTGGGAACAAACTCACGTTCAGCTATTCCCAAAGAAAAGAGAGAATAGCGATTCGTCAAATTATCGATTAATTGTAATCACTTCGATTCTTTCAAAGGTTTCTGAGTCTATCATTAGCTCCAAATTAATGAAGTAATCAACTCATCAATCATCCGTACTAGACACTCATCTGGAGATTTGCGAACTTTTCTTACGGAACATTGGAACCGTAGGCTTTACAATTTTGATATGTTCAAAATCATTGTCGTACATATGTATATCTAAAGGCCTTTGGTTAACTCTTTCATTCTGCTTTATTGACGAATCTTAAAGCACTTGGTTTATCCCATCCCTTTCTGTCATGGATGGGGAGTTCTTTATCTGATCGCCTAATGTGGGTTGTATGAAGTAGCTATATTAGAACCTCAACCTATAAATACCGGTATGCTACAGAACTCTGTTATCTCTCCATCTCTCTTCTTAATTTTCATTAATGATTTGCTTTCCCTCACTTTCAATCCCATTCAGAGTGTTGCCCATGACAGTACTCTTGATTTCGCTTACTCCATTGACACTCTTTCGGACTCCAGAAATATTGCCAGACCTGTCAAACGATCTTGGTGAGTTGCCTAATTCTTGAGTTCGCAGAATGCACCAGTTATATTGCTGGGCGGGTTGATGAATGGATGAAGCTTGATGTATAATTAACTTAGCGTCAAGCCAAGCCTTGCTGCAGTTCGCTAGCTTAGTGCATTGCTCATACTTGAACTTGAGGACTGATCCGATCTTGATACTAGACCGGGCGTAAGCTTACGTCGAAACTGACGTAGCAGTGTCCTAAAAAATTATTTTATTTATTGTAAACTAATGGCGCCCAATGGTATCATGTATGACTGGAAGACTAGAAGTGCTCCTGCTGACGCCAGCCGACCATATGTCGACGTGACAGGCGTATCAGGAATGGATCTAACGCTGATATCACCTTGTTACCCCTCAGATTGTAGCTTCTGCGATAGGTCGGCCCTATGTCGATCTAACGGTAGCATTCGAGGCGGTTGAAATGAACGTATAGTGGTCAGAGGACCTTGTGTTGAACCAAGTTGTCTGCCAACAAGTAGTAATGTTGAGTACAGATGTCCATCAGCCAGAAGCGACCTAAAAGATAGTATCTGAAGCTAAAGGCTGCTAATACTAATCCAAGGAAATTGGCTTCAATTATATATTTTATTTTTATTATGTCTTTAAAAAACAATCAATCGGCGGTTGACTTAAAAATAAAATTCTTACGTTCAGTTAGCTATCACTATTCGGGAATTTTGCAAAAGATGTTGCTTGACTTACACGATCGTTAATCAAGCGCTCAGAAATGTGCGACCAGACATAGACGTATCGCCATAACATTATTGAATAACAACCTTGATTATATTCTTGCTTAGTTCAAAGCGGATCAAGTCGAATTCAATGCATCTAAGTCCCAAAGCTGTCTCATCTATATTATCCAAAAGAGGACCTTCAAGCTCATTGGCATGGAAATGTGACAATAACCCGACATATCGACTCGCTGGAGCACCGAGGTAATATCGGAAGCCTTACGCTCCTTTATCGCTACACAGCCAATATTCTAATACCTAGTCTGATTCTTTACAGATTGATTACTGCCCGCAATACTAGTGCTGCAAACCACGCACAACTTTTTACCCTTCAAACTACTTTTGGCCATTTAGTAAAAATTCGGGATGCTCTTTTATCCCGAATTGTGGGAATACAGAGTAGTCTACCATCTTATGTCTCTTCTTTGGCATGTATTCTGGGAAACTTTAAGAGTTAGGTACATACAGCAGCATTTCCGCCACTCTCCTTACGTTCCCCAATTCCTTTCTCTATCTCATTTCTGCCATGTACTGCTTTGCATCATTAGGTATCCCCTGAAATTGACTTAATAATATAAAAAAAAATCGTTCATAGGCTTTTTCATATAAAAATTTAATTAATATTTGGATACTAGGTGAAAACGCACTCTATATGGGGTGTACTAAATTGAAATTTTAGGTGTAATTTAAAGAACAAAAAAACAAACAAAAAAATGAGGCAACCACTTTGTAGAATGGCCATACCAAAATTCAGACCAGGGTAATTTCAAGACATTTGTAATGTACGTAAGATTTCTTCGGAATATAAGAACGTATGAAATCGTTCATTACTGTTCTAGAAATAAATGCCAACTATGAAAATCTAAGGAGTACCAACATACATTAACTTAATTTAACTTTAAAAAATAAAAATGTACAACCTTAACCTTAATCCTATTGTAAAAACGACCAAGAGTATCAAGTTTTCAAAATAGAAGTCAGTTCCTATATGTGTATATGCATTTGTCGCTAAAATGCTAAAATTGATCTTGAACAAACTATAATTTTTTCCAAAAAAAAAGTGCTTTATTGCGTTTGGTTCCATAGCCTTCCAGGGGTGATCTACCAAATTTATAGCAACCTTTTATTTGAAGAAGAAATTTTTATTTTACATTCGAAAGAAAGAGATTACTTTCGTGAGTATTTTCTAAATAACAAGTAAAAAAGCTAGAATTGGTCCAAGACCAATTCTTAGGATACCCTACACCCAGAAAAATGTGCAGTTGTTGGTAATGCAAATTGCTGTTACATCAACCGCAATTTGCTTTAAAATTTAGCTAACAACATTTCCAAGTTAGGCCAACCGCATCCTTGCTATTAAACCATTCTCAAAAAAATGGATAAAGGTAACATCATAATACGGTTACTTTCATTTCAACTGAGGTTTACATAGTCGAAAAGGTGTAATTGGTATGCAAACATTTCTTATTAAGGCAACAGTAAGCTGTAGTTAAAAATGCCGCAGAGATGTGGTTGGAAATAATGTATTTGCAGTTAAATATACTACAGCATTGCGTGTAAAAATGATGCAATAATGTGGTTAAAATATATGGACAATGCGGCTTAGAATACCGTTTAAGTGCGGTTAAAGGTGTTGTGTGAATACGGTAAAATAAGTAAACTCTATTGGATTTCAGCATAATCGAATAACAATTATTTTTCCAAATATGAAATGATACGTATACGCAAACATAATTTATGTTGTTATTATTTTACGTATCAACAAGACAGGATATTTATATTTTATGAACAAATTTTCGATAGAATACTCACATACCTACTGTGACTTCAAAATCACCCAAGAGAATAAAAATTATGTTTTATTAATATACTTACCGTTTAAGAAAGTCGGGAAATATAATATTACTATATAATAATAAAATAAACTATATATTGTATTATTAACTTTTTATTAAAAAGAGTAGCGATACATTTATTATAACACTAAACTTAAAAACTTAAAAAAATGTTTTTAATCTTACTACTAACTGCCCATTTGACATTATATGGAGATGAAGTGGAGGTGTATGAATATGATCTAAATCAAAAAGTAAATAGTTCAATTTTTCAGTACTAATAACATAAGATACTATATGACTATTATAATAAAGAACTTTTCGTTCTTGGACAACAATATAAATCTTATTTTCAGTGGAGATACATTCTTCTATTTCAAATAAACGAATATTATCTCCATACTTTTGTGCAACGAAGTAGGATTTTTTATAAATAGTTCCTTTATACAGAACATTATCAGAAAAATTCAGTAATTCCTCACTTATAGTACTTAAATCGCTAGATGATAATAAATTATAGTAAAATTTTGATGTAATTTGATCTGTTACACAGCTTTCAACAGAGAACTTTTTTGTAAAAATTTCTTTTGTATTAATGAAGTTAGAAAATTTTAATTCCGCCTTAATGGCCAGAGTTAAAGGAATATTTTTGCGTGATGTAGTAACTTTACAATAAATTTTAGATTCACGATGTTTGGCTTCATATCTGAAACTCCACAAATATTTTAATGGTCCGGACTTTTGTATTGCTCTAACGTAATGGATAAGAAAATGATGTTTTGGTTTAAGACTTGTTTTGAACAAAGTCTGATATAGATCATTATGTTGTTGAATTGTATTCTCCAAAGTTAATAAATCGTCCCTATCAAAAGACGACGAAAGTAACATATCGCACATTTTTACAAAAATTATAGAAAAGTTCCAAACCGGATTATTTTCTGGAATGAGATCCCCAATTATTAGCGGAAAGAAGTGTATGAATGTTAGCATTTCTCGAGCGGTCATTTTTAAATGATTGCTTTTTAAATTCTCCAGTTGTATCGGAGGAGAGAGATTGCCAATTTCTGTTTCGCCATAATTGAAATGCTGTTTCCTATAATTAAAATTTTCCAAGGAAAACGTTCCTTGAATTTGTACAAAATATAGAATAATTTGACAGAGATCATAGTTTGCAACACCTTCAAATATATCATGCATTATATCAAAAGCATAATTGTCCGTGACATGAAAATTTTGGAGGTAGTTAAAAATTGAGTTTTCTTTAATTCCAGTCAATTTTACGTTGTTTGTAACAACATCCTCTGCATAGTTTTCTCTGTTTCTTAAGACAAGATTTTCACCTTCTTTACTCATAACTCTCGTTTCAGATTTCGGGCATTTGCAAATTCTACAAAAATAATTCGAATTGAATGATTTAGTAAAACCAAGAACCGCATTTTGCCCAAGATTATCACCTAAAACAAGTCCTAAGGTGAAATAAACTACTTGCTCAACATCATCAGCCTTTAAAAAAATCCCTTCTGATTCTAGTTGTTTTAAGGTTTGAATAAAATGATACAAACAAGAATGGTTTCCGAAATTCTCCATGTCTCGAGTTTTTACTATAGCGCCCAGAAAAATGTGATCAAGTTTGGAAAGGTAGAAAGAGGGAATTATTGGGAAACTGTAATAAATAGAGCATGTTGAATGTTCCTTTGCATGCGGACCTAAACAATTGTCAATTTCATAATCATCTATGTGAATGAAAATGGGGATAAGAGTTTTATCAGGAAATTTTTCTTTTTTCTTTTTCCATATTTCCCCGGATGCAAAGTTTGTTAATAAAACACTTGATTCAATATTCACCAAGTTTTGCAGAGTTTGGCTTAGAACATTTGGAGCTTCGAAATATTTTCTTATTTGAAATTTCATTGGCATTAATATTCCTTTAACTATTTCTTCTGATAATGTCGGCCGGCCATTTACGATAATTTCGCTTATTTGATTATTGATTGAAAATACTTTTGGACTCTCAAATAAATCATTTTCTTTTAGGTATTTTAAGAATTTGTATTCTGTATTTATTATTTTAAATGGATCTTCAATTTCTGATGAAAGTGCAATTAACTTTTCGTTTAAAACAGAATTGTTACATTCTTTAACTAGGGATTTCAAACCATTAGAAAATGTTGGTAGAATATGTTCTGATAATTGTTTCTGAATTTCGGTTACATCTTTTCTAGTAAAATTATTTTTAGAATGCAAATTTAAAGTGAATTTTACTGCAGCTCTTGAAATTGATTCCTTTATACCTCTAAAATCAAACATTTCGTCATTTTCATTTGATATCAAAATTTCATTCAATCCTTCGTTATTATTTCCATGTGCAGTGCTGCCAATATTATGTTCTGAACAAAGAAAAGTTGCGTCACTTGTAACTTGTTCATGAACAGAAAATTGATGATGGTTTTTTAAGTGCCTTTTGAAAGAGTACACTGAATGAAAAGATTGGGGACAGGCATCTTGTTTACAAATATATAAGTCAGACGACTTCTTTTGATGACTATATTTAAAATGAAACAATAAGTCATTGATATTAGTAAATGGGTAGGAACAAACAAAACAATTATACATCTTTCGACAACCTCAGAGAGCAATCAATATTGTACATAAAAAAAAGGGCATAAATTCAACCACGAAAAAGTTCAATTCTTTTTGAAATTGCAAAGTAAGATAGTTTTTTGTAACTTTTTTTTACTATTTTGAATTTAGAAAAAAAAATGTAATGAAATTAGTGTAAAACTAGTTATCATTTAGTTGGCTTATAAAATTTGCAATACTTGGATTTTTAATATCGTAAAGTGTGCTTATTTTGTAAAAATACTTTTGAAGAAAAGTCCAGGGCAGTAAACTTTCTTTAGGATAATTTAAATTAAAAGTTTGAAAAATCTTAAAACATAAGTCCAGAGATGATAAAAAAGTCGAGCATTTATACATTACCCCATCTACATATACGAAGTATTCTTCTAAGCAGTTCCATTCTTTTCCGATGCACACAATTATTGGTTGAAGTGTAAGACCAAACGCCAAGTATTTTTTCCTCTTCTCTTCAATTTTGCTCTCTAGATCACTGATTATAGTGACTTTTAAAATCACACTTCCCTGACTGTCGGAAATACTAGGTTTCCACTGACTTCTTAATTTGCTTTCCTTATTTGTGTACACAATTCTTGAACATGGTTTGAGTACACAATGAATTAACAAAAACAAAATACAGTCTCGACAATCTGAAAATAGAAGTAACAAGCAATTATTATTTTTTCTACCGGTATAATAAAACAACTTACCACCATTAATACTAGGGTCCAACAATAATTTTGCTAAATTTAGCGACCAAGAATCCTTTACAAGCTCTTTATATTTTTTATTAAATTTATTTACGAAGACATCCCAGTTCAAAATTAAGTTATTTTCTTTCCCCGGGTACTGTTTTCCGAAATCAATTTCAATCTGTAAGAAACATATAATAAAAAATGTAGTTTTGCAAGAATAGTTAAATGACAATACCAGTTCTTTGCCTTTGGAGTGTTTATACAGTGGCCAGGAGGTTAAAATGGCCTTTGTAGTTCCAGATTTTAAATTTTCTTCAATTCGGAGCTGACTTGATTCAGTCCATTTTTTTAAAACGTCTCCCCATGGTTCATGATTGTATCTCAACCATGTTTTGATTTCTATATAATTAGCGTTGTTTTCTGCAAGATTTTCTATCTCTTTGTTAGCTCTTTGAGATGTGACCTCGGAAATTGTTTCCCTTTTCTTTCCTCTCGTGTAAGTCCAGAGCCCAGATTTTCTGTACTTTTTTAATAAATTGTTGTATCTGTCGTACAATTTGCCTTTGTGATGTTTGCCTATCTCTCCTTTTATAAAATAAGTTTCTCTTGTTTCTCCTGGAAATTGTCTCTCAATATTTTCTGCTAGCAATTCGAATTCAGCCGTTCTTATTTCCTTGTTAATTTTTAACTTCTGATCCAATATGCAGTCAACTAGTAGCTTTCTATCTTCGTTACTTAAATTAGTGTTTTTCTTATAATGGTGAAGAATAAGTTGCCCATTAGTGCTCGCTCTTAAAATGAAGAGCAAATTCTAGTTAAAAAATAGTATTTTGCTTTAATTTTTTTATATATATTCATATGTAGGATGTATACTCGTATGTGTATACTTATGTTTTAATAGTCGTCTAATGAAAACAAACAGTGGAAAGCATTATTCATATAAAATGTAGAATCCGATAAAAACAAACCAAAAATGTCCAATATTTTTATACAACGTATGTGATAAAATATATGAAATTAGTTTTACATTAAAAAACAATGAAAACGTGTCATTCTTATTGAAAAATACGATTCTATTGGTTTATGAGGTGTTTTTTGCCCGATAAATCGATAAATTTTCATTTTCCCAAATGTATAGGTATATAGGAACATAACATATTTTCAGGGCTTGTGAATACAAATGGTGAGTGGTTTACTTACATTTTGCTCAAAAGATTGCGTTGATGATTGGCTCAATGTAGATGGGCCTGAACTACAGAAAGCACCTTCAATCCAACGTGCTACATCTGCATTCATAGATAATGTGTCCGGGGTCTTACTACTCCCTTTGTCAATAACCTCTAACTGAAAACAAGACAACTATATGTATACTCAGTTTCATTTTATTGCCTTGACTTAAATTTTTTTTTTAATTTAAAAGTAAAATATAATAATAACTTTAAAAAGATTTATTTATGAAAGGGAAGTAGAAGAAGTAATTAAGTGTAAATAGGTATTGATAGGTAGAGAAAAATTATTTTCAAATGATAGGTAAAAAAATATTACATTTAGAAATACAGAAGGTCCAGTTCTTTGAAAAAAAAAAAAAAAAAAATATATAAAAATATAGACATTTAATTATGTAGGTATCTGCTTACTTGCAATAATAATTTTAAAATAAAACTTCAGGACAAAATAGGTCCATATATTTGTAATCAATGTAAGTGCTGCTCAGAGCTGCTTGATGGAATTTACACCAGAAAATTCTTTCAATGAAAATTTTCCAATTTGAATTTCGTATTTAATAGTTATATGGACAAAGATTCGCGCGGAGTATTCTCTTTAAGAGTTAGATACGTTCAAAAATAAACTAAAGTAATGTATTTATATAGGTATGTACTTACATTATGCTTCCACCGTTTAAGTTTATCCTTAAAACGAATCCTTTCCACAAGCTCTGAATCTGGGAAAAGAACGTTTATATCCTCGTTTTGGATTATCTTCAAGTCACTAAGTGTAAAACCTAGGTTGACGAAATGTTGTATTTTACTAAATGATAAGCCCCAAGAAGATAACAACTCCTGAAATTCGTCACTGTTTCCACAAACACTTATCAAACTTTCACCAAAAGCACTATCAACACGCTCAAGTTCAACGTTTCTGATATCAACAATTTGATTGGTAATATTACTGATATTTCCCGAAGCACAATTTTCATTGGAAAAACTTGTTATTCCCGCGTCTTCAAAATCTCCTTCAAGAATAAAACACAGACCACTTTCCACTGCTTTCAAGGATTCAGTGTTTACGCTGTTGTTAACTGTGTTATTGCTATCGTAGCGAATATTACCATTTTCCATTTTCGCTAATAAATCTAAACAGATCCAAACACTATTACGAACCGTGACAAAATGATACAAAATGTAAGTATACACGCACATTTACCGCATATGCAGTTGTTCTTTCTTAGACCATAGGCGAGTTAACATCAACTGCAGTAACTATTACCGTAATAAAATGTTAGTATTTACTTCAGATGCAGTTGTTCTAGGTGCGTTAACTGCAACTGCAGTAGTAAAAACATTATCTACAAAATAGCTACGCACATGCGGTTTTTCAGGCTTAGACTCTAGGGGGGTTAACTGCAACAGCGGTAACAGCAACCGTAATAAAAATTTATTTTCATACATGAATTAACTGCATGAATGCGGTTAGGATAACATCACATCTCTTTATAATTTTAAGCCAAAATTAACCGAGATGCGGCTTCGTCCATATAAATTTCCCATTGCCGTTAAATTGACAACCATGCTGTTATTTTAAAATCTTAAAAATTTTTCTGAGTGTAGATGAATGCCCGTATTAAATTTCGTATGGTCACCGATCTATTCAAGTATTGATTTTGAAGTTGTTTTTCGCATATATTTCTAGAACAGTTTGTCGCACAGAAAAAATGGTAATAACCAATTTTATAGGATTTCGTATTCTGCAGAAATTCTTAGTACAATAAAAATGTCTTGGACTGATCATTTTCAAAGTAGACGTAAAAAACCGTAATTTTTATATGGCAACACCAAGAAGGAGTCACCCGATTTAGTCCATTTTTGACATTTTATTTGCTAATGTAGTAAAAACATCATGTACGAAATTACAGCTCTCTATATCGATGCGTTCTCAGGCAGTGTCCAAATATATAGCGGAAAACGAAATTTTTATATGGCAACCCCACGAAGGAGTTGCCCGATTTGTCTCATTTTCGAACTTAATTTTACTTTTTTTTTTAAAGTCCGTGTACAAAATTTCAGCTCTTTAAGTATACGCGTTCTCGAGTTATCGTGCGCACAGACGGACGGACGGACGGACATGCAAAAATCGAAATAACTTTTAATATTATGAATGGGTGTCCAATCCATTTTGCTCTACCATCATTATTTCGAGGTGTTACAGACGGAATGACAAACTTAGTATACCCCTATGATTTTATCTAGGGTATAAAAATGCCTCAATATGGGACCATGTCAGCTATAAATCAGAGATGTCCATACTGATGAGACCTTCCTAATCTCTGGATCGACAAGCTCAATTTTGTAAATTTATCAAAATAGTTTTCAATGAATTTCAGTTTTTTGGACGAGGAATTTTCCACTCACATATAGATATGTATGCATGAAATTCTTAGGAATATAAAACGTTCAAGTTTGGAAATAATGGAGTTATATGTACCTGAACCAAATTCACAATTTCAACTTTTAAGCTAGCTTGAGGTTTGAAAACTAAATGTATGATCCAGAAATTGCAGATGATTTCGGATGGCGTCAATTAGGCTACAGACAGAATACCTAAATTTCAACTATTTCTGTGACTTAATATTTTGCAGAGAAATCGAACTTTTTGGTCCAGCGATCAGAGAAGTCTCATCAGTATGGTTATCTCTGATCGCCTACCATAGAAGTTCAAATTGCCCATATAAATTCTTTTTATCAAGAGCAAGTGTGATTATTATTTTCAATGAATTTCAGTCTGCTGTAGACGAGAAATAATCCTCCTTCATATTTTATTTACGTGCAAAATAATTTCAGATAAAAAAAAATGAAAATAATATCATTATTATGGCGCTTCTGTAAAAGTTAAGTGTAATTCTGTTATAGACATACATATGTATGTTTGATAAGTCAGTGCCTTTAATACTAGATGGTGTCATTTACCATATTTTTTGGATACATATACATACAAAATGTTAGATAGATCTGTTAAATAGAGCATTTTTGACAGCATCCGAAAATGGGAAACCATTGGAAAAACTGAAAAACGGTTCAAAGTCTGTTTTATAAACTTACAAGGAATGGTTCACTGGATTTCATTATGGTCGCACGTCCGAGATGTCTTAACCAAGTCACATCTGAAGAGATGATAAATAAAACATATGATAGTGTGTTCGACAACCGTATAGCTAAGATGATAAACATCTTATATTCTGTTTTAGAAAAGCTATGAATAGGTACCGCGTTTTCTAAACATCGGATCAAAAATCTTGTGACCATTTTGAAGTTGGCTTTGGACAAATTAAAGTACAATCCCAGCATATTTTTATATGTAACCTGTTGAAGTAAGCTATATGAAATCAATAGAAACCTAGGAGAAACAATCAAAACAGTGAATTTCTCTTGACCAATGAATTCTAGATTAGGTAAAAACGGTTGCATCAGCCAGGAAGATCGTCCGCATAATACTTCTCGACTATCTAGAAAAACAAAATGCTGAATTGATGGAGATTTATCTTTCATGTGAGCAATTTCCATAGCGAAAAACGTCGAAATGTCTTACGAACTGCTATCTTATCCGCCCTATTTTCCAGTTTTTCCAAACTTACAGTTTTTTTTTTTTTTTTTTGTTTTTAACATAAAAGTCACCTCAGTAGCTCAATTGGTAAGGGCGTTGATTAATATTCCTCGTAGCGATCCCGTGCTTTTTCCTCCAACCTAGTTTTCTTTTGACTATTATAACAATATAACTTCTCCTACTTAACAAGTTAGTACAATGAGCCGGCAACCTCCATTCTTAGGATCTTTCATAACCCTGCTGCTCATAAAACAAAAAACAAAACAAAAGACTTGACAAATGGCCTAGCCTATTTAGCAGCATTCGAAGAATTCTATATTTGGAAGGCTTGACGAAGCTAGAAACGCATTAGATAAAATATATCGAGTTTGACTTTTGCTCATAACTTCCGTTTAAGGAAGAATTTGGTCAATCAAATCGCCTCCTTAGAAAGGCCTGGGAAAAAGAAACACTTTTGCTGAACAATACAGATTGATTGGGTGAAAAGTGAAGAAAATATAGGCCAATAAAAAAAAAGTGAAATTCTGTAAAGGTGGGCCAGCTCACACACATTATTCGAAATCGCATTTCCGGCAAATTTCCTTATATTGACGCATTTCAAATGCACTTCTCTCTTAGTTTGTCCTAAGATGGGTTTTTCTGCGCTTTTTTTATGGCCTGCATCTTCCTTTAGCTGGTGTTATATTGGTGGACTTCTTTGAGATTGGTGCTGAACGTTTGACTACACAAACACACACATATTCACAATGTTTACCTTGATGTTTGCATATTTTCTCCTTACTTTCTGTCCATATTTACTGCTGCTGAAAAAACTTTTTTTTGGAATTTCAAACCACTGAGTGCACACAAGTGCGTTCACGCTCCAATTCTACAATGTCACGAAAAGTTCGCCGTTATTGAGAGAAGTTTTTCTACGGTCGAACATTGGTGGCGCTAGTGGTCAAAACTAAAAAAATCGCAGATGGCCGACCTAGACGACAGGCCAACCCTGACGATATTCCGTGCTAATGCAATCGAGTTGTTCTTTCCAGGTTTATGCATGCTAGTGCGAACAGATGCTATATGATTTCTTAGCCCATATCATCTTGAAATTCTTGTTGACCATTTTTTACGATATCTACATATTGTGATAGTACAGACTCTCCAATTCCATTTCTGAACGAAAAGTAATATTGAATTTTACTGCTGCTAAAGGGGGTTGTATCAATATTCGCCACATTAATGTCAGAAGTATACTCTCCAGCATTGACGAAATTAATCATATTTTTCAGGAGAGCAAGCTTGATATAATAATGATTACAGAGTCCTGGGTAAAGGATGACATAAGTAACCATTCTGTGTATTTGTGGGTTTCCAATTATTTCGAAATGATCGTGGTTACTCACGAGGTGGCGGCGCACATGAAAATTCGATTCGGGGTATTTTGACCAGTGGGTTGGGTAGAGAAATGATCGGTGCATTCAAAACTCGAAGGGGAAAGCCGTGCCTTCTATACCTAGCTTAATACGTTAGTTCAAAGTCAGCCTTCGTTCAGAGTGCACACGTCGAGCGAGTATACGAAGCAAAAACAGCAATCTTTGAAATTCGGTATCTGGATAGTGACCGATTTCAATTCTTCAAAATGGATTCTATTCCTGGAGGTATGTAGAAAATACTTCTATATTAGTTAAATTGAAAAGTCATGTTTATCTGCTTGAAATACGGCCATGTTCGGTACCATCGCGAAAACGATATGATTTTAGAGACTTCTACTTTCAAATAGACAAAAAGTATGAAATTGTTCACTATTGTCCAAACTTCTAGGTGAAAGGCTTTAGGAAAGTCTATTAACAATTGAAAATGCCGAGGAGTACCTGCGGGATCCTGCGCAAAATTGTAGTTTTGGCTGTTATAAAATACCTTGAGCAGGTACCCGGGTAGAACTAATACCGATGGTGGTCTTAGAGTATATAGGGTGTCCATAACAAAGTAGTACAGTTATTTTAGATTCACATTGTTTATGAGAAATGTTATTCATGATTTGTTTAAATTTTAATGAATTTTAGGAAAAAATTGGTTTATTCAATGAGTTTTATGGTGCTTTATTCATTATAGCTTACGTTAATTATTTCAAGTTTTCATATGCCATATCCGCCATTTTGTTTTTTAGATTTTTGGCTTCGGATTCGTGATCAGCGACCCCAAAAACCCCTGCGTACAGATTTTCACCCAAATTCCAAGCGTTTTTGATTTTTGGCCGCTTTTTCGGGGTTTCGTCCCACTGTGCGGCGCGTAGCGATGTATGTAAGCGAAAATCTTCGATGTAGAGTAGTTTCATCTTCTAATAACAACATTCCTGGTCCTGAATATCTATTCCTTGAAATATTAATTCGACAACAAAATTTTTTGTTAGTTTGTGTATATAAGCCTCCCAGAGTTACAGATATTAATGGATTCATTGACGAACTAATGCATCTTTCTAGTGCATATGAAGTTACTCTGATTTCTGGAGATTTTAGTATTAATATGTTGAACTAAAACAGTATTATACCCTAGACGGACTGTGCCTATAATGACTTAATTTGAAATTCAGTCATTTCAAGGAAATGAAGAGTTGACACACTATGGACGAAAATTATTTCATTTGGAATGCCATTGACAGTTCCTCTCGATGTGAGTAAAGATCATGGGAGAGTTCAATAATTTAATTAAATGCTATCCAGTATTTACTGTAGTTGCAAGTATTTACTGTAGTTGCGAGGTATTTAGTAGAAGACGATTTTTGTTATTGAAAGAGACCAAAAAGAGAAAAAAAGCGGGAAAGAAATTTCTTTCATGATCAGCTGATGGCTGTTACTGCTAAACTTAGTGGAAAAACTTTCCACTTTCCAATAAATTCAGCTCATTTTAATGACGGTAGATGGCACTTTTATTGCAATTTCACTAAATGGAGTAAAATTTGGTTCATTTGAAAATGAAGCAAAATGTTGCAATTGGGTTCTTGATGGACTTCATTTGTGTGACACACTGCACATTTGACTCCATTTAATTAAAAATTAAGTCATTATGGAGACAGTCTGTCTAGGATATTAAGGAGAGTTTTATCTTAGATCTTGATACTATTAACTTAAAAATTATAAACACAAATCCAACTTCCTACCATAATAATGGATCTAGCTTGCTTGATTCAATTATCACCAATAAACCTGATTTGATTAAATCTCATACAGAGGTTCCTCTCCCTTGGAATTAGTGATCATTGTGCACTCTTAGCCTAAGTGTTATGTGCTCTAGTATACCGACCCCCAGAAAGAACCTTTACATTCAGAAATTTTAAAACGGTTGATTTGGACAGCCTTCATAGTAGAGCGGATGCTCTCGAATGGGGTTATACAGGGTGTTTCCCCTTAGGAGGTCCATAGAGCGGGAGGTGATAGTACTCACCTAGACGAAACAAAAATTGTATGGCAGGGGGGGGGGCAATATCAACCGTTTAGGAGTTACAGGGTGATTCATAAAAAGAGCTAGGTTTTCACAAAACACCCTGTATCTTAAAAACTGCAGGGTGTATGGTCACAGTTAAGGGAGCACTGTATGCAGAACTTATGAATGTCTAAACTAAAAATTTCGGATTTCTTTCCTTTTTTTTTTACTTTGACCTCTATTATTTTTGCAAAAAGGTCATTAACATAACTTTTTTTTATAAAAACTGTAAACTAGGGACTCTCCTCTTTAAAGTGACCTATTACACCCTATGTGTTAACTGTAGCCGTTAAACAGTTATTAACTCATAACCTATTCAGGTCACACCGAAATTAGACGATATTTTGTAAAATGACGTGCTAAGGGAACAAATTATCGTTGAGAGAAGGTTTGAAAATAGGTTTTAGAATAGGTTAAGAGCTAATAACTCTTTAACGGATACAGATAGCACATAGGGTATAATAGGTCAAATTAAAGAGGAGGCTCCACAGTTTGCAGTTTTTGTAAAAAAAAGTTATGTTAATGACCTTTTTGCAAAAATAATAGAGGTCAAAGTAAAAAAAAAGGAAAGAAAATCCGAAATTTTTAGTTTAGACCTTCATAACTATAACTTCTGTGGGGAGAGAGGTACGGGGCTGGTTGAGCTGTCGTTGGAAAGACCATGTAGTTCTGCATACAGTGCGTCCTTAACTGTGACCATACACCCTGTAGTTTTTAAGATACAGGGTGTTTTGTGAAAACCTCGCTTTTTTTATGAATCACCCTGTAACTCCTAAACGGTTGATATTGCCCCCCCCCCTGCCATACAATTTTTGGTTCGTCTAGGTGAGTACTATCACCTCCCGCTCTAAGGACCTCCTAAGGGGAAACACCCTGTATGTACTCCAGAAATAACACCACAGAGCAAGTTGAATATTTCAATAATGTTATTAGTAATCTATATGATGAATTTATTCCAGAATGTATTATCACTACTACTTATTGCTCTCTTTTGAAATAACATTAAATCATTGATTAATGAGCGAAACTTTGCCCATAAATCATGGAGAAGATATGGCAGCCCTGAGCTTAAAAGAAATTACAAAAAGCTATGAAATTTAACCACGGTTGAAATTCAAAAGGCCAAATTGGATTATTATCGTGGTAAATTTAACGCATTACTGCCATCAAGGACCATTTAGAAAAACATAGGGGTTGCAGGAATTACTGACAACAAAAATAACTCTAATTCCTTCGATCCAGATGAAATAAATGCATTCTTTTTGTAAATAATGCTCAGGGCCGTAATTATAATAATCCAGTATTCCCATCTCATACTAATGATTATGATATACAGTTTTCATTTAGAAATGTTAATGCAAATTTGATGGGATGGTATTGATAATCGATTTCTTAAATTAATATTACGACTTATTATTAGACCTATTGTACATATTATCAATACTGCTATCACGACTTCATCCTTCCCACTACAATTTAAAGTTGCCAAAGTACATCCGATAATGAAACTATCACAGCCCTCTGGACCACATGATCTTAGACCTATAAGTATCCTTCCAGTATTACCCAAGGTCACAGAACGATTGCTCTTTGAGCAAATTCACGCTTTTATAGATGCCCACCATTTAATCTCAGAGAAATCAGGCTATAGACACAAATATAATACCGTTTCCTCACTGTTGCATCTTATTTTGTGCTCGTCAGATTTTTCTAAGGCATTTGATTCGGTTGACTTCTCTATTCTTTACGAAAAGTTATTGACACAGTTCTATTTTAGTCGATCGGCAGCTAATCTCATATTGTCATATTTAACCGACCGTAAACAAGCCACTGTAGTAAAAAATCGTTCTTCAAAATTTCTCTCACTTTATTCGGGCGTTCCACAAGGATCAATATTAGGCCCGCTCCTATTGACGATGTTTGTTAATGATATCGTCATGATTCCTAAATACTGCTAAATTTTACTGTATGCTGATGACGTTCAAATGTTTTTTCCGTCATTTGTTAACCAAGCTGCCAATAATATTATTAAATTTAATAATAATCTAGTTTGCATAGTTGATTAGGCAGAAAGAAACGGATTTTTTTTTTAACCCTAGCAAAACTCAAAGCATATTGTTTTTAAGCATGAAATTGATGTTTCCTTGTTTGCTTCTCTATATATAAATAACATCAATATCGATTATAGGTCTGAACTAAAAAATCAATGGATGATCATTGACAATGTCTTCTCATGGAGAAGTCATATTGATTTAACTGTCTCGAAGATCTATCGTGGCTTAAAGAGTTTATGGCGGCATGATGAGAATACCCCACGGCTACGACGTGAACATCTGGTCAACGCATTACTGGTACCGATTATCACGTATGGAGACTACGTCTATTGTAATATAGATAGTTCAAGGCGAAGAAAGCTTATCGTTTCTTTTAATGCCTGTGTTAGATACATTTTTGTCTTAGGAGATATGATCATGTCTCAGTCGTTTCTAGGGGAATCCTTGGATGCCAATTTGATGACTATTTTCGCTATAGACTGTGTGTCATGAGGCATAATATTATAAATAAGCTCAGGTGCTCCATATCTTTTTGCTCATATAGAATTCCTTTCCTTTCAGTGAACTCGGTTACTTTTACTTCCGCGATTTAGGTTCTTGCTTAGCTCTGGCTCCTTTTCCGTTCATGGTTTCAGAGTTTGGAATAGTCTTCCTTTAAATCTTAGGGTAATATAGAGTCACAAGGATTTCAAGATGAAAGCGTTAGAGTTTTTAAACTTTTATAGATTCTATGTTCCACTGCATGCATAACCTCTTCTATCTTTAATTTATAATGTCTTAATAAATGATCTCAAATTATAATTATTATGTCACTTTCATTCAAGATCAACAACAGATTGAGTCTCATTCAAGTCATTTCTCGACTGCAAGGACGCACCAATTCAATTAAGTAATTGAAATATATCTTAAGATTTCTCGCTTTTCATTCCACCTTTCTACCTTACATACTGACCCTTTCTGACCTAATATATGAATTTGAAGGCATGAAGAATATGCCTGAGTTAAAAAAATAGAGATACCCAAAATTCAATGAATGACGGTGAACCCCTTTTAAAACGGAAACAAAATAATAATAAAAAAAAAATCATCAAAATAATTTATAATACTTTTAATATATTTCTTTTCTTTTTTTTTCATTTTTAGTCTTAACAGCTTATACTTTATAAAACATGGCGGGTGTGCGTGTGTGGTAATAAATAAACAATGAAAACTCCTAATGTTTGCAATTATTTTTCTTGCTCTAGAAACTTTCTGCTTCCTCTAGGTATTTGGTGGGTTCGTTCAGCTGAAACCTGCGCACTATCAACAACACCAGACTTCACAATGAAGTGACCATTGGGTTTCTCATGAACAACTTCAGATCTTACCCGACCGACAGTTTTTTGAATAGTTGAAGGTTTTGGTTCCACTTGTTCTGACTTTGGAACTTGTGGCTTTTCATCTAAGTTTCCTGTTTTAACTTCGGGAATGCTTTCCACCTTTTCTTGCTTGACTTCGGTAACCAGTACTGTCTCTGGAGTAGCTTCAACTTTTACCAATGGTACAATTTCTGCTTTAATTGTTGTACTAGATTCAGTGGTAGAAGGTAGTGGTGACGAATTATCTTGTTTTATTTCTTCCAATTTTTCATTCGGCATTTCGATGACAATTACTGGAATCTGATCAGATTTTAACTCGGTCCTTTCATTAGGTGTGTCCATCTTTGATTTCTCTTCAGTTAATGGCTCGGATTTTTCCACTATCGTTGCTTCAATAGGACTGACCATTACTGTATCTTCATCATTGATTTTCTCAATCACAATTTCAGATTCGGGCTTATCGGCGTCTAGAACTGTTTTGACAAATTCAATTGCTGAAGCTTCCTTTTTATTTTCGTCACTATTATCCTTTGGATCCTTAGGACTTTCTTCATTTAAAATAGTTTTTTTTTCGTCAGTCTGTTCAAGATCCAATCCTCTGCCTGTTTTCAATAAAAATCTGCCATTATTACTTACAGTTAGATATGAATCACTACCTAAAAGTGGGAAATACTTCTGTGGAATATAGTATTGAGATTTTGAGTCACCCTTTCCTAAGGCTCTACTCTGTTCTGGCTCCTCCCCATCATCTTCTCCGACTGTTATAAACGGATTTGGAATATCTCCATAGCCGTCAGTTGATTCTGGATTACCTTGTTCAAAATCAGGCCTATCGTCGATTCGTAGAACGACTGGCTTATGACGGTTAGCATCAAATTTGTGGGTTTTTACTTGATCGTCCATGTCTTCATCTTCATCATCGTCACTTCCCCATGGATCGAATTGTGGTCTACGTGGAGGACGCGTTGGTCGGGTAGGTCGAGTTGGACGAGATGGACGAGATGGACGTGATGGTCGTGTTGGCCGAGTTGGACGAGACGGTCGAGATGGACGTG
Source organism: Dioctria rufipes (assembly GCA_963924295.1). Classification (NCBI taxonomy): domain Eukaryota; kingdom Metazoa; phylum Arthropoda; class Insecta; order Diptera; family Asilidae; genus Dioctria; species Dioctria rufipes. The sequence goes on along the minus strand of OZ002742.1, from coordinate 12,642,724 downwards.
GAGGGCGTGGGGGTCGTGATGGGCGTGATGGCTTCATTGGAGGCTCTTCTTTATCTTCATCGTCAATATATTCTTCTTCTAGCAATAAATCAGGCCTATTATCTTGTGGTTGAATTGTATGAGTGTGCTGGGCCACGACTTGTAATTGTGGAATTATTTGTTGTACCGGCAGACTGTCAACAGTAGCGAAGTTTGACATTTCCGAAATTCCTGAAAATCCTGGAAAACCCGCAAATCCGGGAAGGCTCGTAAGACTAGGAAGACCAGAAATGCCGAGTTGTTGTAATTGTTGTATTGGTATTGGAATGTATGTAAAACCACCACCACCACCACCACCACCATAACCTGTCTCGTAGTCATCATTTTCGGTGACAATTGGCCTCATTGGTTTTCTTTGTGGTTTTTTCTTTTGCGGTGGACTTGCGACTGTCTGCATGGGAATCAAAAGAGGTAGTTGATCGGCAAGTTGAGAGGGGAAAACAATTTGAATATTCTGCTGAGGTTTCTTCTTTTTAGGACGTGAATTCGTCATCATATCTTGATAAGGACGTCTCCTGCGCTTTTGTCCTCTCCTTTTATTGGAAGGTCTGCGTACTCTAATCGGGCGATAGTAGGATTGAGGTCTTGGAGGTTGATCAAATTCATCTACGAAATATACCGGCGGCCTATACCCATATCCATTGTTACTGTATCTATTCTTTAAACCTATGCGAACTCTATTTCTATATGGAACTCTGGATCCCTGACGGCCATTATTACGTACACCATTTCTAAATCCATGACGATATATGCTTCCAATTGCATTTGGACGGTACGGTCGTTCAATTTCTTCTTCATCTTCCTCATCTTCATCATCATCGTCATCGTCACTTTGGCGATGTTCGTTGATTTTAGTTGGTCCCTTTTTATTTGGTCCCTCTTGTTCGTCCTTTTTAATTGCTTGTACTTGAACTATGGTATCTGGTTCAGGAGTAGTTGATCCTATTGAACCAACCAATGGAACTCGTTGAGAAATCCAATCAGTAATTGCAGTAATTGAGTTCGCAGCATTTCCTATTGCTTGGCCAGGATACCATGCATTGGTTCCATTTGTCTTAATGACTTGTGGTTCAAGCACTGCAATTGCTTCACCTGGCTTTGTTCGTAGCGCCTTGAGTGGAGCTTCAAAAAAGTCAATGATGGGATTCTTGTTTTCTAAATAAACAGAGAGAAAGAGAGAGACAGAAAAAGTAAATAACCAATTTATTTCAATTGTCAATCTTTCAAAAGCATTTGACACGATATTAATTACCTTCACTAGTTGCGATCGCCAGAATGGCGCCCAACAAAAACGCCAGCACTATTCTGTAATCCATTACTGTTCTGCCTTTGGTTTCTTATCAATTACATTTAATCTAACAATTCATCTTTTATCTACAGAACGCTCTGCGGCTGTTCTAACAACCATAAACACTCAGAATAAACTGATTTTATAGACGCTCATTTCAGAGTTTTTATTTCAAGCTTACTGTAGGGTCAACGGTAATTTAATCACCAGCTAAACATATTTTTTTCTACAAGTGGAGAAAAAAAAGTCGCAGAATCTGTTAACATTGAGGTGAGATTCGCGCAGATGGTGATCTTCGAT